>CAJUYC020000005.1:0-4800000 GCA_910591585.2 Nysson spinosus
TAGATGATTGTGATGACTGGGATGAACTAGTCTCATTTGCTATGTTTCTTACAATACATCTGCTCACGAGGCAACAACTTTCACGCCCCATGAATTAGCATTTGGTGGAATATCAAGATGCCCTAGTTCATTTTCAGCCGATGAAGGACTTGCAACCTACAACTCTTATCTTCAAGAATTAATTACACGTCTTGATGAGTTACAAACGGAAGCAGGACAAAATTTAATCATCGCGAAACACCGATTCGAGGCGTATTATGATGAAAAAGCACGACCTTTTCCAGGTAAAATTGGGGACATGGTACGCGTTTTAGTTGAACCCAAGGTAGGAAAATTCAGTAACCGTTATCATGGTCCATATAAGGTAGTAGGCATTTGGAATGAAATAATTTAGTGTTAGAAAAAGAAAATGGTGATAGATCTTAAAACATGCGGACAAGTTACGATTAACTCACAGAGATAGTACCTAAGTTCATCGACATTTCCATTTTCCAGTTTGTTTTACAATAGTTTGTTCAGAATGAAGAGATAGTATTTAGAATAAAAAATAGAAAATGCAGAGAAAGAAAGAAAGAAAGAAAGAAAGAAAGAATGAAAGAAAGAAAGAAAGAAAGAAAGAAAGAAAGAAAGAAAGAAAGGAAGAAGGAAAGAAAGAAAGGGGGAAAGAAAGAAAGAAAGGACGATAGAAAGAAAGAAAGAAGGAAAGAAAGAAAGAAAGAAAGAAAGAAAGAAAGAAAGAAAGAGAGAAAGAAAGAAAGGGAAAAAAAAGAGAGAAAAAAAGGAATAGAAAGAGAATGAGTCATGTATATATCCATGTATTTCAGGGTAAGAGTAATTACAATAATTTGTTTAGGTAATACTAGATTTAACACGTCAGGATGATTTATATCCAGTCACTCAAATCGATGCTTGCTCGGAAATTTACTTTAAGGAATCACAAACGACTTAAAACAGTAAACCAGCACGTAAATGTTCTGTTTTTAGTCGCAAATCATATATCAAAGGGAAATCCAAAAAATTTGGGAGACACATTGATAGTATCTCTATCGGATTCAATCCACTGCATGGATTCGGTTGCCAAATTGGGCCAGTTGGTTGAAGAATCATCACGACGGAGAGATTAAATGAGAAGGCGAAGGAGTAAATAAAAACAGGTTGCTGAAATTGTAGCGAGCGTGTAAAACGACATAATTTATCATCGTAATATTCATAGCGAATTGCTACAGAATGATTCCATGTACTTTTAGCATCCATGTAACCCCTCAAGATCTCCCGATTAATTTGTACTACATGGTTTATTTTAATTCGAATATATTTGTTCATTATACTTTTCATAGCCACATTCGTTATCCACATCTTACAATCATGGTCAACGAATGAGAACCTGTATAGGTTTAGCCACTTGGGATTCCCGTACAGTCCTGTCTATATCTATTCCGTAGGTATAATTATTTCTAAATTAGTTTTATTTTTTTTTTTTTTTCATCTACCGCCCTAGCGCGTTACCGATATCAGAGCAGGAACAGTGGCACCCACAATAGCAACAAATTTAATTTTACAATTTGGTTCGCCTCGCGTAATTTAACTGATAGGGGCACTAGTTTCATAAATAAAGTCATCAGGGATTTAACAAAAATATTGAGGTTTGATCACGCCACTACATCTAGTTACAGACCTCCAGTTAATGGGTCTTTTTAGAAAGAAGTCACATAGTTCCAGTAGAATGTATCAAGCATTATTTAGATGATTGTGATGACTGGGATAAACTAGTTTCATTTGCTATGTTTCTTACAATACGTCTGCTCACGAGGCAACAACTTTCACGCCCTATGAATTAGTATTTGGTGGAATATCAAGATGCCCTAGTTCATTTTCAACCGATGAAGGACTAGCAACCTGCAACTCTTATCTTTGAGAATTAATTACACGTCTTAATGAGTTACAAACGGAAGCAGGACAAAATTTAATCATCGCGAGATACCGATTCAAGGCGTATTATGGTGAAGAAGCACGACCTTTTCCAGGTAAAATTGGGGACATGGTACGCGTTTTAGTTGAACCCAAGGTAGGAAAATTCAGTAGCCGTTATCATGGTCCATATAAGGTAGTAGGCATTTGGAATGAAATAATTTAGTGTTGGAAAAAAAAAAAAAAAAAAAAAAAAAAAATGGTGATAGATCTTAAAACATGCGGACAAGTTACGATTAACTCACAGAGATGGTACCTAAGTTCACCGACATTTCCATTTTCCAGTTTGTTTTACAATAGTTTGTTCAGAATGGAGAGATAATATTTAGAGTAAAAAATAGAAAATGCAGAGAAAGAAGGAGAGAAATGAAAGAAAGAGAGAATGGAAGAAAGAAAGGAAGAAAGAAGGAAAGAAAGAAAGAAAGAAAGAAGGACAGAAAGAATGAGAGAAAGAAAGAAAGAAAGAAAGGAAGATAGAAAGAAAGAAGGAAGGAAAGAAGGAAAGAAGGAAAGAAAGAAAGAGAGAAAGAGAGAAAGAAAGAAAGAAAGAAAGAAAGAAAGAGAGAAAGAAAGAGAGAAAGAAAGAAAGGGAAAAAAAGAGAAAAAAGAAATAGAAAGAGAATGAGTCATGTATATATCCACGTATATCAGGGTAAGAGTAATTACAATAATTTGTTTAGGTAATACTAGATTTAACACGTCAGGATGAGTTATATCCAGTCACTCAAATCGATGCTTGCTCGGAAATTTACTCTAAGGAATCACAAGCGACTTGAAACAGTAAACCAGCACGTAAATTCTGTTTTTATTAATCACAAATCATATATCAAAAGGGAAATCCAAAAAAAAAAATTTGGGAGACACATTGATAGTATCTCTACCGAATTCAATCCACTGCATGGATTCGGTTGCAAAATTGGACCAGTTGGCTGAACAGTCATCACGACGGAGAGATTAAATGAGAAGGCGAAGGAGTAAGTAAAAACCGGTTGTTGAAATTGTAGCGAGCGTGTAAAACGACAGAATTTATCACCGTAATATTCATAGCGAATTGCTACAGAATGATTCCATGTACTTTTAGCATCCATGTAACCCCTCAAGATCTCCCAATTAATTTTGTACTACATGGTTTATTTAATTCGAATATATTTGTTCATTATACTTTTCATAGCCACATTCGTTATCCACATCTTACAATCATAGTCAATGAATGGGAACCTGTATAGATTTAGCCACTTGGGATTCCCGTACAATCCTGCCTATACCTATTTCGTAGATATAATTATTTCAAAATTAGTTTTATTTTTTTTTTTTTTTATTCATCTACCGCCCTAGCGCGTTACCGATATCAGAGCAGGAACAGTAGCACCCACAATAGCTACAAATTTAATTTTACAATTTGGTTCGCCTCGCGTAATTTAACTGATAGGGGCACTAGTTTCATAAATAAAGTAATCAGGGATTTAACAAAAATATTCAGGATTGATCACGCCCCTACATCTAGTTACAGACCTCCAGCTAATGGGTCTTTTTAAAAAGAAGTCACATAGTTCCAGTAGAATGCATCAAACATTGTTTAGATGATTGTGATGACTGGGATAAACTAGTTTCATTTGCTATGTTTCTTACAATACATCTGCTCACGAGGCAACAACTTTCGCGCCCTATGAATTAGTATTTGGTGGAATATCAAGATGCCCTAGTTCATTTCCAACCGATGAAGGACTAGCAACCTACAACTCTTATCTTCAAGAATTAATTACACGTCTTAATGAGTTACAAACGGAAGCAGGACAAAATTTAATCATCGTGAAACACCGATTCAAGGCGTATTACGATGCAAAAGCACGACCTTTTCCAGGTAAAATTGGGGACATGGTACGCGTTTTAGTTGAGCCCAAGGTAGGAAAATTCAGTAGCCGTTATCATGGTCCATATAAGGTAGTGGGCATTTGGAATGAAATAATTTAGTTTTAGAAAAAGAAAATGGTGATAGATCTTAAAACATGCGGACAAGTTACGATTAACTCACAGAGATAGTGCCTACGTTCACCGGCATTTCCATTTTCCAGTTTGTTTTACAATAGTTTGTTCAGAATGAAGAGATAATATTTAGAATAAAAAATAGAAAATGCAGAGAAAGAAAGAAAGAAAGAAAGAAAGAAAGAAAGAATGAAGGAAAGAAAGAAAGAAAGAAAGAAAGAAAGAAAGAAAGAAAGAAAGAAAGAAAGAAGGAAAGAAAGAAGGAAAGAAAGAAAGAAAGAAAAAAAAGAAAGAAAGAAGGAAGGAAAGAAGGAAAGAAAGAAAGAAAGAAAGAAAGAAAGAAAGAGAGAAAGAAAGAAAGGGAAAAGGGAAAAAAAAAAAAAAAAAAAAAAAAAAAAAGAAAGAAAGAAAGAAAGAAAGAGAGAGAGAGAAAAGAAATAGAAAGAGAATGAATCATGTATATATCCACGTATTTCAGGGTAAGAGTAATTACAATAATTTGTTTAGGTAATACTAGATTTAACACGTCAGGATGAGTTATATCCAGTCACTCAAATCGATGCTTGCTCGGAAATTTACTTTAAGGAATCACAAGCGACTTGAAACAGTAAACCAGCACGTAAATTCTGTTTTTATTAATCACAAATCATATATCAAAAAGGGAAATCCAAAAAAAAAAAAAAAAATTTGGAGACACATTGATAGTATCTCTACCGAATTCAATCCACTGCATGGATTCGGTTGCAAAATTGGACCAGTTGGCTGAACAGTCATCACGACGGAGAGATTAAATGAGAAGGCGAAGGAGTAAATAAAAACTGGTTGTTGAAATTGTAGCGAGCGTGTAAAACGACAGAATTTATCACCGTAATATTCATAGCGAATTGCTACAGAATGATTCCATGTACTTTTAGCATCCATGTAACCCCTCAAGATCTCCCAATTAATTTTGTACTACATGGTTTATTTAATTCGAATATATTTGTTCATTATACTTTTCATAGCCACATTCGTTATCCACATCTTACAATCATAGTCAATGAATGGGAACCTGTATAGATTTAGCCACTTGGGATTCCCGTACAATCCTGCCTATACCTATTTCGTAGATATAATTATTTCAAAATTAGTTTTATTTTTTTTTTTTTTTCATCCACCGCCCTAGCGCGTTACCGATATCAGAGCAGAAACGGTAGCACCCACAATAGCAACAAATTTAATTTTACAATTTGGTTCGCTTCGCGTAATTTTAACTGATAGGGGCACTAGTTTCATAAATAAAGTAATCAGGGATTTAACAAAAATATTCAGGGTTGATCACGCCCCTACATCTAGTTACAGACCTCCAGCTAATGGGTCTTTTAAAAAGAAGTCACATAGTTCCAGTAGAATGCATCAAACATTGTTTAGATGATTGTGATGACTGGGATAAACTAGTTTCATTTGCTATGTTTCTTACAATACATCTGCTCACGAGGCAACAACTTTCGCGCCCTATGAATTAGTATTTGGTGGAATATCAAGATGCCCTAGTTCATTTCCAACCGATGAAGGACTAGCAACCTACAACTCTTATCTTCAAGAATTAATTACACGTCTTAATGAGTTACAAACGGAAGCAGGACAAAATTTAATCATCGTGAAACGCCGATTCAAGGCGTATCACGATGAAAAAGCACGACCTTTTCCAGGTAAAATTGGGGACATGGTACGCGTTTTAGTTGAACCCAAGGTAGGAAAATTCAGTAGCCGTTATCATGGTCCATATAAGGTAGTAGGCATTTGGAATGAAATAATTTAGTGTTAGCAAAAGAAAATGGTGATAGATCTTAAAACATGCGGACAAGTTACGATTAACTCACAGAGATAGTACCTAAGTTCACCGACATTTCCATTTTCCAGTTTGTTTTACAATAGTTTGTTCAGAATGGAGAGATAATATTTAGAGTAAAAAAATAGAAAATGCAGAGAAAGTAAGAGAGAAATGAAAGAAAGAAAGAATGGAAGAAGGAAAGAAAGAAAGAAAGAGAGAAAGAAAGAAAGAAAGAAGGACAGAAAGAAAGAGAGAAAGAAAGATAGAAAGAAGGAAAGAAGGAAAGAAAGAAAGAAAGAAAGAAAGAAAGAAAGAGAGAAAGAAAGAAAGAAAGAATGAAAGAAAGAAAGAAAGAAAGAAAGAAAGAAAGAAAGAAAGAAAGAATGAAAGAAAGAAAGAAAGAAAGAAAGAAAGAAAGAGAGAAGGAAAGAAAGGAAGAAAGAAAGAAAGAGAGGAAGATAGAAAGAAAGAAGGAAGGAAATAAGGAAAGAAAGAAAGAAAGAAAGAAAGAAAGAGAGAAGGAAAGAAAGGAAAAAAAAAAAAAAAAAAAAGAGAGAGAGAGAGAGAGAAAAAGAAATAGAAAGCGAATGAGTCATGTATATATCCACGTATTTCAGGGTAAGAGTAATTACAGTAATTTTGTTTAGGTAATACTAGATTTAACACGTCAGGATGAGTTATATCCAGTCACTCAAATCGATGCTTGCTCGGAATTTTACTTTAAGGAATCACAAACGACTTAAAACAGTAAACCAGCACGTAGATTCTGTTTTTATTAATCACAAGTCATATATCAAAGGGAAATCCAAAAAAAATTTTGGGAGACACATTGATAGTATCTCTACCGAATTCATTCCACTGCATGGATTCGGTTGCAAAATTGGACCAGTTGGCTGAACAGTCATCACGACGGAGAGATTAAATGAGAAGGCGAAGGAGTAAATAAAAACCGGTTGTTGAAATTGTAGCGAGCGTGTAGAACGACAGAATTTATCACCGTAATATTCATAGCGAATTGCTACAGAATGATTCCATGTACTTTTAGCATCCATGTAACCCCTCAAGATCTCCTAATTAATTTGTACTACATGGTTTATTTAATTCGAATATATTTGTTCATTATACTTTTCATAGCCACATTCGTTATCCACATCTTACAATCATAGTCAATGAATGGGAACCTGTATAGATTTAGCCACTTGGGATTCCCGTACAATCCTGCCTATACCTATTTCGTAGATGTAATTATTTCTAAATTAGTTTTATTTTTTATTCATCCACCGCCCTAGCGCGTTACCGATATCAGAGCAGAAACAGTAGCACCCACAATAGCAACAAATTTAATTTTACAATTTGGTTCGCTTCGCGTAATTTTAACTGATAGGGGCACTAGTTTCATAAATAAAGTAATCAGGGATTTAACAAAAATATTCAGGATTGATCACGCCCCTACATCTAGTTACAGACCTCCAGCTAATGGGTCTTTTAGAAAGAAGTCACATAGTTCCAGTAGAATGCATCAAACATTGTTTAGATGATTGTGATGACTGGGATAAACTAGTTTCATTTGCTATGTTTCTTACAATACATCTGCTCACGAGGCAACAACTTCGCGCCCTATGAATTAGTATTTGGTGGAATATCAAGATGCCCTAGTTCATTTTCAACCGATGAAGGACTAGCAACCTACAACTCTTATCTTCAAGAATTAATTACACGTCTTAATGAGTTACAAATGGAAGCAGGACAAAATTTAATCATCGCGAAACACCGATTCACGGCGTATTATGATGAAAAAGCACGACCTTTTCCAGGTAAAATTGGGGACATGGTACGCGTTTTAGTTGAACCCAAGGTAGGAAAATTCAGTAGCCGTTATCATGGTCCATATAAGGTAGTAGGCATTTGGAATGAAATAATTTAGTGTTAGAAAAAAAAAAAAAAAAAAAAAAAAAAAAAAAATGGTGATAGATCTTAAAACATGCGGACAAGTTACGATTAACTCACAGAGATAGTACCTAAGTTCACCGACATTTCCATTTTCCAGTTTGTTTTACCATAGTTTGTTCAGAATGGAGAGATAATATTTAGAGTAAAAAATAGAAAATGCAGAGAAAGAAAGAGAGAAATGAAAGAAAGAAAGAATGGAAGAAAGAAAGGAAGAAAGAAAGAAAGAAAGAAAGAAAGAAAGAAGGACAGAAAGAATGAGAGAAAGAAAGAAAGAAAGAAAGGAAGATAGAAAGAAAGAAAGAAGGAAAGAAGGAAAGAAGGAAAGAAAGAAAGAGAGAAAGAGAGAAAGAAAGAAAGAAAGAGAGAAAGAAAGAAAGGGGGACAGAAAAAAAAAAAAAAGAGAGAAAGAAGAAATAGAAAGAGAATGAGTCATGTATATATCCACGTATTTCAGGGTAAGAGTAATTACAATAATTTGTCTAGGTAATACTAGATTTAACACGTCAGGATGAGTTATATCCAGTCACTCAAATCGATGCTTGCTCGGAAATTTACTTTAAGGAATCACAAGCGACTTAAAACAGTAAACCAGCACGTAAATTCTGTTTTTATTAATCACAAATCATATATCAAAGGGAAATCCAAAAAAAAAATTTGGGAGACACATTGATAGTATCTCTACCGAATTCAATCCACTGCCTGGATTCGGTTGCAGAATTGGACCAGTTGGCTGAGGAATCATCACGACGGAGAGATTAAATGAGAAGGTGAAGGAGTAAATAAAAACCGGTTGTTGAAATTGTAGCGAGCGTGTAAAACGACATAATTTATCACCGTAATATTCATAGCGAATTGCTACAGAATGATTCCATGTACTTTTAGCATCCATGTAACCCCTCAAGATCCCCCAATTAATTTGTACTACATGGTTTATTTTAATTCGAATATATTTGTTCATTATACTTTTCATAGCCACATTCATTATCCACATCTTACAATCATGGTCAACGAATGAGAACCTGTGTAGGTTTAGCCACTTGGGATTCCCGTACAATCCTGTCTATATCTATTCCGTAGGTATAATTACTTCTAAATTAGTTTTATTTATTTTTTTTTTTTTTTTTTTTTTTTTCTCATCCACCGCCCTAGCGCGTTACCGATATCAGAGCAGGAACAGTAGCACCCACCATAGCAACAAATTTAATTTTACAATTTGGTTCGCCTCGCGTAGTTTTAACTGATAGGGGCACTAGTTTCATAAATAAAGTAATCAGGGATTTAATCAAAAATATTCAGGTTTGATCACGCCACTACATCTAGTTACAGACCTCCAGCTAATGGGTCTTTTAGAAAGAAGTCACATAGTTCCAGTAGAATGCATCAGGCATTATTTAGATGATTGTGATGACTGGGATAAACTAGTTTCATTTGCTATGTTTCTTACAATACGTCTGCTCACGAGGCAACAACTTTCACGCCCTATGAATTAGTATTTGGTGGAATATCAAGATGCCCTAGTTCATTTTCAACCGATGAAGGACTAGCAACCTACAACTCTTATCTTTGAGAATTAATTACACGTCTTAATGAGTTACAAACGGAAGCAGGACAAAATTTAGTCATCGCGAAATACCGGTTCAAGGCGTATTATGATGAGGAAGCACGACCTTTTCCCGGTAAGATTGGGGACATGGTACGCGTTTTAGTTGAACCCAAGGTAGGAAAATTCAGTAGCCGTTATCATGGTCCATATAAGGTAGTAGGCATTTGGAATGAAATAATTTAGTGTTAGAAAAAGAAAATGGTGATAGATCTTAAAACATGCGGACAAGTTACGATTAACTCACAGAGATAGTACCTAAGTTCACCGACCTTTCCATTTTCCAGTTTGTTTTACAATAGTTTGTTCAGAATGGAGAGATAATATTTAGAGTAAAAAATAGAAAGTGCAGAGAAAGAAAGAGAGAAAGAAAGAAAGAAAGAATGAAAGAAGGAAAGAGAGAAAGAAAGAAAGAAAGAAAGAAAGAAAGAAGGAAAGAAAGAAAGAAAGAAGGAAAGAAAGAAAGAAAGAAGGAAAGAAAGAAAGAAAGAAAGAAAGAAAGAAAGGAAGATGGAAAGAAAGAAAGGAGGAAGGAGGGAAAGAAAGAAAGAAAGAAAGAAAGAAAGAAAGAAAGAAAGAGAGAAAGAAAGAAAGGGAAAAAAAAAAAAAAAAAAAAAAGAGAGAAAGAAGAAATAGAAAAAGAATGAGTCATGTATATATCCACGTATTTCAGGGTAGGAGTAATTACAATAATTTGTTTAGGTAATACTAGATTTAACACGTCAGGATGAGTTATATCCAGTCACTCAGATCGATGCTTGCTCGGAAATTTACTTTAAGGAATCACAAGCGACTTAAAACAGCACACCAGCACGTAAATTCTGTTTTTATTAATCACAAATCATATATCAAAGGGAAATCCCAAAAAAAAAATTTGGGAGACACATTGATAGTATCTCTACCGAATTTAATCCACTGCATGGATTCGGTTGCAGAATTGGACCAGTTGGCTGAAGAATCATCACGACGGAGAGATTAAATGAGAAGGTGAAGGAGTAAATAAAAACCGGTTGTTGAAATTGTAGCGAGCGTGTAAAACGACATAATTTATCACCGTAATATTCATAGCGAATTGCTACAGAATGATTCCATGTACTTTTAGCATCCATGTAACCCCTCAAGATCCCCTAATTAATTTTGTACTACATGGTTTATTTTAATTCGAATATATTTGTTCATTATACTTTTCATAGCCGCATTCATTATCCACATCTTACAATCATGGTCAACGAATGAGAACCTGTGCAGGTTTAGCCACTTGGGATTCCCGTACAATCCTGTCTATATCTATTCCGTAGGTATAATTATTTCTAAATTAGTTTTATTTATTTTTTTTTTTTTTTTTTCATCCACCGCCCTAGCGCGTTACCGATATCAGAGCAGGAACAGTAGCACCCACAATAGCAACAAATTTAATTTTACAATTTGGTTCGCCTCGCGTAATTTTAACTGATAGGGGCACTAGTTTCATAAATAAAGTCATCAGGGATTTAACAAAAATATTCAGGTTTGATCACGCCACTACATCTAGTTACAGACCTCCAGCTAATGGGTCTTTTAGAAAGAAGTCACATAGTTCCAGTAGAATGCATCAGGCATTATTTAGATGATTGTGATGACTGGGATAAACTAGTTTCATTTGCTATGTTTCTTACAGTACGTCTGCTCACGAGGCAACAACTTTCACGCCCTATGAATTAGTATTTGGTGGAATATTAAGATGCCCTAGTTCATTTTCAACCGATGAAGGACTAGCAACCTACAACTCTTATCTTCGAGAATTAATTACACGTCTTAATGAGTTACAAACGGAAGCAGGACAAAATTTAATCATCGCGAAACACCGATTCAAGGCGTATTATGATGAAAAAGCACGACCTTTTCCAGGTAAAATTGGGGACATGGTACGCGTTTTAGTTGAACCCAAGGTAGGGAAATTCAGTAGCCGTTATCATGGTCCATATAAGGTAGTAGGCGTTTGGAATGAAATAATTTAGTTTTAGAAAAAGAAAATGGTGATAGATCTTAAAACATGCGGACAAGTTACGATTAACTCACAGAGATAGTACCTAAGTTCACCGACCTTTCCATTTTCCAGTTTGTTTTACAATAGTTTGTTCAGAATGGAGAGATACTATTTAGAGTAAAAAAAAATAGAAAATGTAGAGAAAGAAAGAGAGAAAGAAAGAAAGAAAGAATGAAAGAAAGAAAGAAAGAAAGAAAGAAGGAAAGAAAGAAAGAAAGAAAGAAAGAAAGAAAGAAAGAAAGAAAGAAAGGAAGATGGAAAGAAAGAAAGGAGGAAAGAGGAAAAGAAAGAAAGAAAGAAAGAAAGAAAGAAAGAAAGAAAGAAAGAAAGAAAGAAAGAGAGAAAGAGAGAAAGGGGGAGAAAAAAAAAAAAAAAAAAAAAGGAGAGAAAAAAGAAATAGGAAGAGGATGAGTCATGTATATATCCACGTATTTCAGGGTAAGAGTAATTACAATAATTTGTTTAGGTAATACTAGATTTAACGCGTCAGGATGATTTATATCCAGTCACTCAAATCGATGCTTGCTCGGAAATTTACTCAGGAATCACCAACGACTTAAAACAGTAAACCAGCACGTAAATTCTGTTTTTTAATCACAAATCATATATCAAAGGGAAATCCAAAAAAAAATTTGGGAGACACATTGATAGTATCTCTACCGAATTCAATCCACTGCATGGATTCGGTTGCAAAATTGGACCAGTTGGCTGAAGAATCATCACGACGGAGAGATTAAATGAGAAGGCGAAGGAGTAAATAAAAACCGGTTGTTGAAATTGTAGCGAGCGTGTGAAACGACAGAATTTATCACCGTAATATTCATAGCGAATTGCTACAGAATGCTTCCATGTACTTTTAGCATCTATGTAACCCCTCAAGATCTCCCAGTTAATTTTGTAATACATGGTTTATTTTTGATTCGAATATATTTGTTCATTATACCTTTCATAGCCACATTCGTTATCCACATCTTACAGTCATAGTCAACGAATGAGAACCTGTATAGGTTTAGCCACTTGGGGCTCCCGTACGATCCTTCCTATATCTATTCCGTAGATATAATTATTCTAAATTAGTTTTATTCTTTTATTCACCCACCGCCCTAGCGCGTTACCTTAGTCGAGAGATCGCCACCACCGCTCGGCCCCCGAAAGCTCTCGACCCGCGTACGCAACCGGCACTCGCGGGAGTGTTCAGGGAAACGTGCTACGCAACAGCTGGGGGAGAGTTGGAGACAGCGGTGGGATTCCAAGTTGTTAAATTTTGAATAATATCAGTCACTTCAATAATTTCAATATTAGGGTTTTCACATTAAAGTTCTTATTTCAAAATTTCACGACTAGCAGTACATTTTCAGGGTTTAACATCCGGTGAATTGTTTATTGACTTATATTTGTTCGTTCATGAATTTAAGTTATATCTGTCCTTCTCTACGCTTGTTAGTTTGACATAACATACATAAACCGTAAAATTGAAAAGTTCCACAGTGACTACTCCAACACCAAACAATAGTCGCAGTATAAATATAATAGATTCTCAATCATCGGACGCGATGATGGCATCCATGGCAGAATGCTTTACATTACAACAAAGTACGATGAATATTCCGTATTTCGATGGCAGAAACGTACCCTTAATAGATTATTTACAAGACGTACAAAATGGAGCAGCGTTTGTACCACCAGTAATGGTAGGTGCATACGTCGCGCGGTATTGGAAAATTACAAGGTTCCGCTAGAGATAGTACCTATGGAAAAACATTCGGTACAATTAGTGATTTGATCAAACATTTAAAAACTGGATTCACACCAGGAAAAGCATACCCCTACTATCGTCACGAGATTGAAAGCATTAGAATGCGTAGAAATGAAACAGTTCACGATTTTCACGACGGGTTAAATGTTTTGATAAATGGAGCAAAAGTTTCTTTAGAAGATTCTTATGGCGGAAACGCAGAGACAATGATTATTCCAATTAGAGAATGTGTGTTAGAAGCTTTTTTACGAGGATTGCCAGATGAGATAGCAAGATACGTAGATGCACGCGGTCCCAAAAATTTAGAGGAAGCCTTAGAATTCGCAGCTAGAATAGGATCGTGCACAAATTCAGGAGTTCTACCAGTAGGCGATACAGCACGATTAATTGTTTTCGCATCAATTAAATTCCAGACACGATAGACATAGTCGTGACAGAAATGATTCCAGAAGTTATTCCCGAGGTCCTAGTCCAGATAACAAACCAAATTTCACGGCGAATTTTCGGAACAATCAAAATCTCCCGCAGGAATTCTCAAACGACCACAGTCACCTATCACAAGATACCAGAACCGATTTTAGGGTTCCTCCGTATATCCATCCATACTATCCACCACATCCATATTATTATCCACCTATCCCTTATCCACCCTACTATCCACCACATTTTCCAAATTCCCCATCTACATCACGAGCCTTTCCGAATCAATCGCCACCTTCACCTTTTCCAAATAATCAAATTCAAAGAAATTTCCACGTCCGAGTAATTCTAGACCTCAATCACCAAGTCAAGATTCACAAACACGTTACCGATCACCTTCACCAAAACCACAAAGTTCTTCCATATCAGCCAATTTAAACTAGCAGACAGATCGTCGGCAGGACGCGACGGCGAGTCATCCGAAACCGGAGCGTCTCACGACAGTCAAGTTTCTAGAAAAAAGACCAGCAATCCTGGATGTGGAATCACATCATTCATCCCCGTTAGTTAAAATGGCAGCAAAAGAGTTGCGTTACGAGTCAGCAACATTCTTAATAGATACGGGCGCGGGCATTAACTTAATTAGATTAAAAGCTTTACACGAAGACGTTTCAGTAGCATTACATGAATCAATTATTATTTCCGGAATAACTCCAGAAAGAATAGAAACTTTAGGCACAACCGTAATAACCTTGTTTGAACAATCATTAACATTTTACGTATTTAGATCCTCATTTCCCATAGAGAGTGATGGAGTTTTGGGAAAAGATTATCTCAGACAAGAAAACGCAGAAATCTCGTTTGCACATAATACACTAGTCACTCAAAGTCAACCGGTTAGACTAATACCATTTCTTGGAGAAGGAAGTTCAGAATTACCACTCGAGATTTAAAATCACGTATTTTCGTATTATACCACGTGCGCGACAAGCAATTGCCATTGACGTCATCAATAGCGACATTTCAAAAGGTTACCTCCCCAAAATTGATACAGTAAACGGCCTTTACATTGGCGAAGCCGCGGTTACAAGCAATAACGGCGTTTGCCATGTCCTTGCAATTAATACCTTGGAAACGGAAGTCGACATAGAAATACCACCACAGTCATTAATATCGTTCGAGTATCATGATTTCCAGAGGAAGAAACATTTTTCGCTTCCGATATCGATAATCAGGAAAAAATCTGCGCCAGTATTAGATAGAGTTTCAGAAATCCTTTCAGGATTAAAATTAGATCGTTTAAACGAAGAAGAAAAGGATCATATAATGGAGGTGTTAGAAGAATATCCAGATCGATTTCATTTACCAGGAGATAGTTTACCTTCGACATTTTATTCCGACCACAAGTGAAATCCCGATTAGCACTAAACAATATCGTTTTCCACCGATTCACAGACAAGAAATAGCAAGACAAATTTCAGCAAAATTAGAAGATGGAGTAATAACCCCTTCAAATTCACCTTATAATTCGCCACTCTGGATAGTTCCCAAGAAATCAGATTCTCAAGGGAAGCCCAGATGGAGAATTGTAATAGATTTTCGTAAACAAAACAAAACAAAAAAAAAAAAAAAAAAAAAAAAGCAATAGGGGACGCATATCCATTACCAGACATTACCGATACTCTTGATCGGTTAGGACAGGCTAGATACCTTCCACAATAGACCTTGTCAGCGGATTTCAATAAGTAGAAATGGATCCAAGAGATCGAGCAAAAACAGCATTCGCCACTCCAAGCGGTCATTATGAATATATTCGTATGCTCGAGGGTTCAGAAAACGCGCCAGCAACTTTCAAAGATTAATGGATCAAACTTTACGCGGATTTACAAGGAATGGAAGTTTTCGTCTACCTGAATGATTTCGTTGTTTATGCAAAATCATTAGAAGAACACGGGAAGAAAATTAGACGACTTTTTGATAGGTTAGAAGAAGCAAAATTAACTTTCCAACCCGATAAATGTGGGTTCTTAGAAACTGAAGTAACCCATTTGGGACATGTAATTAGTAAACACGGAGTACATCCAGATCCTAGGAAAATTTTTGCAGTGAAGAAATTTCAAGACCACAAACACCCAGAGACGTTAGACAATTTTTAGGATTAGCAGGATATTATCGGAGATTCATTGAAAGTTTCGCAGACAAAGCAAAACCCTTAGCAGATCTATTATGGAAAACAGCAAAATTTGCGTGGGCATCGCAACACACCAAAAGTTTTAAAATTTTCGAAAAGCTTTGTGCAGTAGACCAATTTTACAATATCCCAGTTTCGATAAACCTTTTACTTTAATGACAGACGCATCAGATTTTGCAATAGGCGCAATTCTTAGTCAAGAGACAGATGGACATGATTTACCAGTAGCATATTTGTCCGGAACATTAACCAGTCCAGAAAGGGATTACTCCGCTACGGAAGAATAGTGTTTAGCAGTACTTTACTCAGTCTTACATTTTCGACCATATCTTTATGGTAGGAAATTTACGTTAGTTAGCGATCATGAACCATTGAAATGGATAGATTTGATAAAAGATCCAGGACAACGTCTAGTGAGATGGCGATTAAGACTGCAAGACTACGAATACACATTTGTTCATAAATCAGGGAAATTAAACGTAAACGCAGACGCTTTATCCAGAAACCCAGCAAACCCAGACAGTGAGGCAAGTTCATTTAATTCAGCTGATACTGACTCATAGTCAGCAAATTTTAATTTAAAAATACTCCCATTACAAAACAGTCACCGAAACCCGATAAAAATCCGGAAACAGAGAATAAACGCAGAGGAAGACCACCGGGAGCTAAAAATAAACGTAAGATACAACTTCTTGATCCCGAATCTGTAGTTATTCGGGCCAGACCATAAATTCAACCAAACATTACTCCTCACGATGTTCAAAAACAGCCATCTTCATTAGAAAGCTCGTCAGAAGAATCGGACAGTATTCGATCTCGAATTCCAGTCTACCGGAGACGCAGAAGTGTATTACCAAGCGTTCCATTTTCTTTCAGACACTCAAAAATACCACAGAAGTCCATAACAAGACGACCAGACTTAAAATCTACAATTACGGGCAAAGCGACAGATAAATTAACAGACGAATTAGTAACTGAACAAGGCATAATAGTAGAAGTAGAACCATCTATTAATTCTGGTGACACAGACGAATACAATTCCGACACACTAGTAGTAGACGTCCAAACCTTACAACAATCTTTTTTAGTAAATTCGACAAATCATTACAAGAACACAGTCGCGTTTTCAAGACGAAGTAGAAGGAACTGCACCGGAATTAGATGAAATAGATGACACGGAACTCAATGGACGTATAGGTAATTTATTACAACAGTATAATATAGAATCCATAGACAAGGATTTATCTTCGAATGATCAGGCATCAGCAAATCCAGAATCACCTCAAACGACCTCATCAAACTCATTTACAAGAACCAGACCACTAGCTTTATCAACTCCATATTACAAAACTCCTTCAGTAACCACCGGAGGCAGAGCCAAACCGTCAATTAATCCCAAAAATCTATTTGGTAAGTAAACCCAAGAAATTAATGATAGATTTAGAGATGATCAAAATTTTCCAGGAATACGATTTACAGAAAGCATACTGTTGACTTTACCTCATGAACTTAAGAAACAGTTAAAGATTATACGTAAAAGTTTTAGCAGCAATTTTAGGCAATTATGTGCACTTTATCTCTTCTGATTGCGAAATAGCAATACGAATTGGCAGATTGCTTGTAGATTTAGGCATAATTAGTATTGAAAATTTAAAACAATCAAAGCCAGAAGAGGGACAAGTATTGGTTACTCAACACTGAAAATTCCGAATTTTAGTATAGTCGTCAAGAAATTTCATTTTGAAGAATTATCAATAACCAAGTTACGAATAGGATTACAAAATTTGAGAAAAGTTCTTTTTAAATTGGACATCAAATCTTTTAGAATTGCAAATTCAGGTGATTTTACCGATTCACTTCCCCATGGTACATTAGCACAAATATTAACGCATACTTTTGGGGATAGTGATATTGAGATCACGTATTACAGCGGAAATATTGAAATACCGCCCGCAGAACTTCGTTGAAAATAATTCCAGAATTACACGGAAGTTTGATAGACGGGCACAAAGGATGTGTGTATAGATATTCTAAGGTGTGTGTGCGGAGTTGCGGGTGTGGCTCTATGTGTGTGTGGGCTTTTATTCGTTCCTTTCCTAATTTGTTTTGGCGTAATTCGCGTCAAAACGACCGAGCGTTCACCGGCGCGTCGGAATTCCCTACCCTTTTCCCCGGCCGACCCTCGCCGTGGCCCTTCGCCCTCTCGTTCTATCTGACGCTCGCTCGCCCTCTCCCTCGCTCCAGCCGCGAATCTCGCGTACGCGACGCGATCGATGGCTCGAATTGGCGGGAGACGATTGGCGTGGCTCTCGCGTCGCGTTGCCTCGTTGATCTCGCGGTCGCGGATTATAGTTCCAGGTGACTTTGTTTTGACACGATTCGGTCTACTTATTCACGTTACGTGGTGATTTTAATTCGCGTCTTTATTTATTCGGCCGGTCCTTGCCTTTTACTTGCTAATCGAGGTGCCTACGGTGAATGATTTTATCGCGTGAACCCTAATGATCGCGTGGTGCGCGTTCTGTTTTTTCGCAGGAGAGGTTATGTGTGTCTACGGATCCGCTAGCCTGGAGGAGACGGCGTTAAAAATTAGAAGATTGGCAGGGAAAGGCGGCCGTCATGCGGATCGCCTCTTCCCCCCTAGGTATGTGGAGGCAGGTAGGTGATTTTTACCTGTCGCAGGGGGGATCCCTCGCTGGGATTGAGGTTATGACGGAGCTGATGTACTACTTGTGATTTTACAGGGTATAACTCCGTCCCGAGGATTCGGTGAGGTGATAGTGGACTAACTTGGTATAGAATATCGGATGCATTAAGGTGGGTGTATTCGCAATTGATGGAATATGGGTGGCAACGGTGGTATCCATGCTGGTTTGATTTTACAGGGAGTGCGTCAAGATGTGCTAATCAGGAGGAGTGTGTGATGCCGGAGTGGCTCACACCTATGTGATTCTAGTGAGGTTACCCTCTGCGACAAGTGGGACTGGTGGCGTGGAGTGCATTGGAGGTCATGGTGTGGTACCGGGATGCGAGAACTACAGAAGGTTGCCTGGCGGTGAGTGCAATCTATGTAGTATATAGTATTCTAACCTCCTTTGCATGCGGGACGTAGGGCACCCAGTACTTGTGGGTGTTCGTTCTCCTATTCTCTCCATTCTCGTGCTCGTACCCTCCTGTTTTGACACGTCCCTCCCTTTGCAGTGTAAATACCTACTGCCAGGGACGTGTCTGGTTCAGGGGGATCCTCTCGAGGGTGTGCCTTTTCCTACTTGGCTCTATTCTGTTGAGTTATTTATATTCTTGATTCTAATCTGCCACTGTTGTGCAGGATCCTAACCTTAATTGCTGGTCGGTGCCGCAGTGGCCAGTGTTGAGGTATGATTAGTTACTTTGATTGTGTCTTGCAGGTTGGGGCAATGTAATTCCCACGCCTTGTTAAAGGAAAGGTAATTGGCTACCCTTGAGAAGACGTGTACTTTTGTCATGGGATAGAGAGGGAAAGATTCCTCCTCTCGCATGCTCCAGTTCATCTGTTTACCTTCTGGTATGTATTATTGTTCCCGTTTATTCTGGGGGATAGCGTTCCGTTGGGGGTTTTCGTGCGGTTAATTTGATCTTATTTGGAACTATTTGATATGGAACGACTGAAAGCGGTGTCGCGGGGGCCATTGTTGCCATCGACTTTACTTCGTCGTCAGTCGGTCGGTTGATCAATCAATTAATCCGTCGACCGACTGTTATGTATATATTTTTATTATTTTTTTTATATATACACAATAGCGGAGATCGGGTGTCGAGCTCGCGTGTGGGGTCTGAGATTCGAGGGGGGGCGGGCCCTCGGTTTGATCGTGCCGGGGGGTTTCTTTGTGAATAAATTAATATATTTAATTCTGACTAACTACTTTGTAGCGCTTCCTTTCGTCGGGCGATCCCGGGAGCCCCCGTGGAATGTTCGACCGCGTGCAGGGAGTTCCTTGTTAAATCCGCGTGAATTTATTCGTTTCTCTCCTTTTTTACATATATATATATACGTATACTTATAAAATTGTGCACATGTACGCGCATCCATGTACACCTACGTCCCTGTGTTTGTGTCTATATGTATCGTGCATGCATGTGTTCCGTCGGAATTTTATTTCACTATATTCGCGTTGCTACACGGATTATTCTCTCTCTTTCCTCTCCCCTATAGATGTATATTTGTGCTTATATCCGCGTGAATATGACTTACTCGCCCCCCCCCCCGCGCTCTCCTCTTAATTAATGGGTATTAAATTCCTCCGTTTTCATGCCCGCGCGTGCGTCTACTCGTAATAGTTTAACTTTAATTCTTTATGGGGCTGTGATTTGAATTGAGGATCGTCGCGGCGATCCCCCGCTATATCGCGTGAAAGCCGTCTTTCCTTTGTTCTTTTTGCGTTCCTTACGTGACTTTACTTGTTATTAGGTTTATTGGATCTACTATTTTATTGAATTTTATCTCTAGTTCCGCTGTTTCTGGTATTTCCCCATCCGACGGGGCGTGACTTTATTTGAGTATTTTACCGTATTACTCAGTGTAAGCAGGAATGTTTATTATTATTTGAATTTTAGTTTTACTACCTCCGGGTGACCGGGTTGGAGGCAGCCGTCGTTACCGTCCGTGCAGCTTAAATAGTGCAGGTAGGTTCTCGCAAAATGAATTTAATCTTTCTTTTGTTACCCGTTACTACTATCCCTTATACGGGTTTTACGCGGTGATTTTATTCGGGTATTTACTCGTGTAACGCTTGTGAGGAGTGTATTCTAATTTACATTTATATTTTACAGGTATGTCGTCCTACCTTCGCGCCTGATTTCTGGGGAACTCCGGCCTTCCGTTCGTTACCTTCCCTCCTTCGGTGGGAGGGAGACATCCTTCTTTTGGCACGCTCGCACTCACTCACGCACACTGTCGCGGGGATTTTAAAAGCGCGGGCACTATCGCGGGTACTTCGCGGTGATTTCGCGGTGAGGAGGATCCTCAGTCCCGCCCTCAGCTCCAATCTCAATCTCAGTCTCAATATAAACCGTGAATTTACCAGATCGCGTTCGTTATGCAGGATTCTACTTCTAGTATTCCGATTAAATGGAATATAACCGTTAATAGGCGGGTGCTATTAGCCGTTATTTAAAGTCTGCGTAAAGTCTCTCGGGACAGAAGTTACTCTACGAGATGAGCCGCGTGGTATCTGAGGTTGAACTGAGGCGTCCTCCCCGCTTCTCTCGCGTCGTTCGTTCCGTCGGCGCGTCGTCGTGTGGGCGTGACCATTTCTTAGCCGGCGCGATGGCCGGTACTCGTCGCGATGGCGGTGGCGTTTACTCTATTCTATTCGGTTTACTACGTCTCCGTATCGCTTTTAGATATTCCTACTTGTTTTTTTTTTTTTTTCCTATGACTCGCGGTCGGGGGTTCAGCGCGGGAGTTGGATTTTAATTGTTCATCGGTCCTATGTATTCGTCTTTTGTTACGTCTTAATAATTGTTCCGATGCTGTTTCGCGTGCGTATTTTATGTTATTTACCGCCTTGTGGCCTGCGTTCCTACATTTGATTGTTTAATATTTAATCTATGTTTCAATTCGCGTGTTCGTTACCTACAGTTACCTGACCGTCAGGTGTAAATTGTTTGTTAGTTACCCGTTTATGTTTTGTCGTTCGTAAGTCCGCAGGGACCGGTGTACCTGGAGCGTTGCCTTTCCCATTAATTGTCGACGTCGTGCGCCTTATTGTTAATTATGTCCCTTGAGGGATTAATGCGGGTACACGCTCGGCTGTTTTGTATGTGATTTTACTATTGACTTTTAATTTCGATTTTATCTTTGTATCGCGAGATCCTTGGGTCGGATCTATTTATGGTCTAGTTATGTGTGCCTGGTATATATTGTGTCGTTCGTTTTTGTATTGCGGCTCGCTAATCCCGTCTCCTCCGTAGTTTAATTTACATTAATATTTGTATGACGAGACTAGTTTTTAATCGCGTGTACCGTATCTATACTCTGTATTCTTTGTTAGTTTCGTAACCGTCGTCTGTTTGTCTTTATTATTATATTCTATATCGCGTTTGTGTGACTTTGCATTTCCCTCGATGTCAATCCTTGTCATACGCTTCCTCTCCCTCTCTCTCCCGTCGGGGGATATGCATTCTATTTCTTTTCGTCGATTATTGTTACTTTACTTTAAGCCCGCGCGGGTGGGGAGATTTCAGGAGGCCCGCGTCCTCGCATACCGAGGTTGTGCTCTCCCTCCATCTCTCCTTACCTCTCCGCCTTTCGGAGGGCGTGCACTAAATTTCCACGTTCGTTCGCTTGTCTGTTTTATTTCTCGTCCTCTATTTCCTCTTTTTTTTTTTTTTAGGGGTACATACGGTGTGCAGGCCTCTCTCGGTTTCTCGAATTTCCGAGTGTCCGGAGAATTTGGCCGTAAGGAAGAATAAAGAGTAACAGTTGACGAGGAAAAGAAAGTATAATTTATTCGGGGTAGGATCGCACACTCGAGAGCGAGGCTAAATTTTACGGTTTAGCTTGAATAACAAAAGAGAATTGGGGCTCTGTGTCGTGAGTGGATCCTTGAATTTACGAGCAACAAACTTGGCTTTGATTTGTTTTAAACCAGACCCAAGCCCACCCGAACCCTCTTACGAGTTCCTTGTTTGGGCCTGATTTATCTTTATTTGTTTAAACGTTACTTTTCCAGTCGGGGGTCTTTCCCCGTTCTAATTTTTAATTCTCGTCTCTGTGCCTTCTTGCTTAATTCTAACGCTAATTCTTTCTTTATTTGCCTCGTTTGTTGCTCCCTTCCGACGCCTCTTTGTTAACAGAGAGGGGGGGGTTACCAAGTAAAACAAGGGAGAGGCGAGAGAGAGAAAGAGAGAGAGAGAGCAGAGCGCTCGAGAAATGCTAGCGGGAAAGGGGGGTAGGCGAGAGAAGATAAAATTTGGATAAGTGAGGAGTGGACTTATCGTTTGTCAAGCAAGCAGTAAATTTTAACTTTGTTTAATTGAAGCCAGCCCCAAACCTGGCTTATATTTTACTGGGTTCTCTACTTGATTTGTTTATTGAAGTTCCGATAATCGCTTATTCGAGGGTCTTGAGTTTATATTCATGCTTTTTAATGAGAGGCTTTATTTATTTATCTTTACGATGTCCGGGGGAAGTTAGACGCCGTAGCTCATTGTAATTCTTGTTGCTAAACTTTTAGAGACCGTTCTCCAATTTGTTTAACAGTTAAGCTACTCGGCGTGTCGGGGGCGCTCCCGTGATTTGATTCTATTTTGATATTATTTGTTGCGAAAGAGTCGGATCAATTGAAAATATCCCCGACGGTGAATTTATAGAGAAAAATCCGCTCTTTCGAATGCTATCTGTCTCGTTAAGCAATTATCGTTACTTCCTGAGTTATTCGCGTTTCTTCGGGGCAATCTTTGATTTTAATTTGATTACAGATGATACCCCTCTACTATTCTTTTTCTATGGCTAAGCGCGCGAAGTTATTTCATTATTATTGCAGTTACTACTATTGCTGCTTGCTTGTCGTCGTGCCTTCTGTGAGTGGAAAAGAGACAGAAGGTGTGTAGGTGGAATTCATAGGACAGATAGAGGAGAGAAAAGTGATTTTATCTTTTAACTTTTAAAATTCAAATTTTATCGGGGTTTATAGAGGAGGAGAAAAATAAAAAGAGAAGCAGAACACATATACCGGTACATGTCAGAGATTCTCTCTGACTTTGTCCCCGTCGGCGCGCGACGGCGCGGTCAATGGAATATACGGTGAACAAATAAATTAACGCTACCGTCGAAATTTCACCGCCGACGCGGCGGAAATTTCTCGCGCGGTGAGCGTCGCGTGGTTGCCCTTCTCATATGGCAACGTTCGTGCACCGTCGAGGGAGAGGATCGACGTCGCGACTCGGTGATCGAGGGTTTAATTTTCCGAAGCGACGGCGCTTATTATGTTCGTCGGGAGTGCAATTGTAGTGACTCGAAGGTAATTTATAGTTCGAATTAAGAAGGAAACAAAAGAGAGTGGAGATGTGCGGGAGCGTGATTTACGCGGTGATATTCGCGATACTTCGCGGGGGAGTTCGGTTCATTAACGAGCCGCGAATTTGGTGGGGAATCAACGCGATAAGTTCGTTTTAATTTAATTGTGAGGGGGCCGATTAACGAGAGGTACCGACAAGTAAAGTAAATGGAATATAAAATAGAGAGACAGCCCCAGACCCGACCCGAACTTTATCCCGTGATTAGTTCGCGTCTTCCGCTCTTAATCGCGGTAGTCCGTGGACCGTCTCTTTTGTTTTTAATCGTAGTCGATCCGCGTGTCACCGGTGTCACGTGTCGCTACTTGCTTAAAATTGCATCTAAATTGAGTTGCACGGTGCGTGCACGGTGTGTGAATTCTGATTCGAACGATGGATAAACGCGATATGGTGGGTTTTATCTGTTAATTAATTAATCGTGCGTCGCGTGATCGTCGTTGTAACTCAGCCCCAGATCCAAACCCAGCCGAGTGTGGGGTAGTTCTGTACTTTCGAATGCATCGTTCGATGCACGTGCTTCGGTGTCATTTGATTGTTGTTAATTAATTTAATTTATCCCGCCGATTTATCGCGATACTTCGTGGTGCTTTCGACTCGTGATTTTAATTCCGTTCATGTTTCTAACGAGGGTACTCTTCGTTAGTGCATTCTGTTTTTTAATTCGGGATTCTAATTCGCGTATATTTCCACGTGGTGACAGTGATTCGTCCCTGCTCCGAGTACGTGTACACGTGGGTGGTTCGGATCACCGTCGTTCAATTTATTGGGTAAGTTGACGATCGTTGGGGTTGGATCTGTTCTGAATTAATTTATTCGACCATGCGCTCGCGTGCTACCGGCGTTTTTTTATTTTTATTCCGCAATTTACGCGTGCATTCTCTCTCGATTTATTCTGAACTGTGTGTGTGGGGTTGCGGGTGTGGCTCTATGTGTGTGTAGGCTTTATTCGTGCGTTTTCTAATTTGTTTTGGCGTACTTCGCGTCAAAACAACCGAGCGTTTACCGGCGTGGAAGAATCTCCCTGCCCTTTTCCCCGGCCGACCCTCGCCGTGGCCCTCCGCCCTCTCACTCCATCCAACGCTCGCTCGCCCTCTCTCTCGCTCCAGTCGCGAATCTCGCGTACGCGACGCGATCGATGGCTCGAATTGGCGGGAAACTATCGGCGTGGCTCTCGCGTCGCGTTGCCTCGTTGATTTCGCAGTCGCGAATTAATATTCTCTGTGCCTTTGTTTTTAATTCGCGTTGGTCTAATTACTCGTGTTACGCGGTGATTCTAATTCGCGAACTTGTTGACTTGGCCGGTCCTTGTCTTTCCCGTTAATTGAAATGCATGCGGTGAGTGATTTTACCGCGTGGACCGTAATAATCGCGTGGTGCGCTTTCTGTTTTCTTGCAGGAGAGGTTATGGATGCCGGCGGGTCCGCTCGTCTGGAGGAGACGGCGAATTATCTTGGAGGATTGGCGAGAAAAAGCGGCCGTGATGCGGATCACTTCTTCTCCCTTGGGGATGTGGAGGCAGGTGGGTGATTTTTACTTGTCACAGGGGGGATTCCTTGTCGGGATTGAGGTTATGATGGAGCTGATGCTATGCTTGTGGATATTACAGGGAACAACTCCATCCCCAGGATTCGACGAGGCAGTCGTGGACGAGCTCGGTGTAGAATACCGGCTGCACTAAGGTAGGAGTATTTGCAATTGATGAGGTATCGGTGGCAACGGTGGTATCAATGCAGATTTGATTTTACAGGGAGTGCGTCAGGATGTGTTAATCAGGAGGAGTGTGTGATGCCGGAGTGGCTCACATCCCTGAGATTCTAGTGAGGTTACCCTCTGCGACAAGTGGGAGTGGTGGCGTAGGGTGCATTGGAGGTTATGGTGTGGTACTGGGATGCGAGAACTACAGAAAGCTACCTGACGGTGAGTGCAATCTATGTAATGCATGGTATTCTAACCTCCTTTGCATGCGAGACGTAGGGCACCCAGTACTGTGGGTGTTCGCTTTCCTATTCTCTCTATTCTCATGCTCGTACCCTCTTGCTTTGACGCTTCCCTCCCTTTGCAGTGTAAATATCTGCTGCCAGGGATGCGTCTAGCTCTGGGGGGATCCTCCCAAAGGTATGCCTTTCTTGCTTTTACTCTATTTCCTTTCATTAACAATATCTTGCTTCTAACCTGTCACCGTTGTGCAGGATCCTAACCTTAACTAGCCGGGGGTGACAGTTACTTCCGGGCATTGCTGTCGGTACCCAGTGGCCAGTGTTGTGGTTGGATTAATTACGTTAATTATGTTTTGCAGGTTAGGGCAATGTAATTCCCACGCCTTGTTAAAGGAAAGGTAATTGGCTACCCTTGAGAAGACGTGTACTTTTGTCATGGGATAGAGAGGGAAAGATTCCTCCTCTCGCATGCTCCAGTTCATCTGTTTACCTTCTGGTATGTATTATTGTTCCCGTTTATTCTGGGGGATAGCGTTCCGTTGGGGGTTTTCGTGCGGTTAATTTGATCTTATTTGGAACTATTTGATATGGAACGACTGAAAGCGGTGTCGCGGGGGCCATTGTTGCCATCGACTTTACTTCGTCGTCAGTCGGTCGGTTGATCAATCAATTAATCCGTCGACCGACTGTTATATTATTATTATTTTTTTTTTTTTTATTTTTTAATAGCGGAGATCGGGTGTCGAGCTCGCGCGTGGGGTCCGAGATTCGAGGGGGGGGCGGGCCCTCGGTTTGCTCGTGCCGGGGGGGTTTCTTCGTGAATAAATTAGTATGTTTAATTCCGAATAACTACTTTGTAACGCGCTCCCTTCCGTCGGGCGTTCCCGGGAGCCCCCGTGGAATGTCCGACCGCGTGCAGGGAGTTCTTTGTTAAAATCGCGTGAGTTTATTCGTGTTTTTTTTTTTTATACTTAGAGTTTGTGCACATGCACACGCATCCATGTACACCTACATTCCTGTGTTCGCGCCTATATGTTATCATGCATGTATGTGTTCCGTCGGGGATTTTATTTCACTATATTCGCGTTGCTACCCGGATTGTTCTCTCTCTTTCCTCTCTCCTATACGTGTATATTTGTACTTATACCCGCGTGAATAAGTTTTGCTCGCGTCCCCCCCCCCCCCCCCGCTTTTCTCTATATTAATGGATGTTAATTCATTTTAGCTTGATTGATTTTAATTCTTTATGGGACTGTGATTTGGATTGAGGATCGTCGCGGCGATCCTCCGCTATATCGCGTGAAAGCCGTCTTTCCTTTGTTCCTTTTGCGTTTCTTAAGTGACTTTACTAGGTATTATGTTTATTGAGTCTATTGTTTAATGAGTTTAAGTTTAGTTCCGTTGATTCTGGTATTTCCCCGTCCGACGGGGCGTGGCTCTATCTGAGTATTTTACCGTATTACTCATCGTAAGCATGGATGTTATTATTATTTGAAATTTTAGTTTTACTACCTCCGGATGACCGGGTTGGAGGCAGCCGTCGTTACCGCCCGTGCAGCTTAGATAGTGCAGGTAGGTTCTTGCAAAATGAATTTAGTCTTTCTTTTGTTACCCGTTACTACTGTCCCTTATACGGGTTTTACGCGGTGATTTTATTCGGGTATTTTACTCGTGTAACGCTTGTGAGGAGTGTATTCTAATTTACATTTATGTTTTACAGGTATGTCGTCCTACCTTCGCGCCTGATTTCCGGGGAACTCCGGCCCTCCGCTCGTTACCTTCCCTCCTTCGGTGGGAGGGAGACATCCTTCTATTCTGACACGCTCGCACTCACTCACGCTCACTGTCGCGGAGATTCTAAAAGCGCGGGCACTATCGCGGGTACTTCGCGGTGATTTCGCGGTGAGGAGGATCCTCAGTCCCGCCCTCAGCTCCTATCTCAATCTCGGTTTCAGTATAGCCCGTGAATTTACCAGATCGCGTTCGTTATGCAGGATTCTATTTCTAGTATTCCGATTAAATGGAATATAACCGTTAATAGGCGGGTGCTATTAGCCGTTATTTAAAGTCTACGGACAGTCTCTCGGGACAGAAGTTACTCTACGAGATGAGTCGCGTGGTATCTGAGGTTGAACTGAGGCGTCCTCACCGCTTCTCTCGCGTCGTTCGCTCCGCCGGCGCGTCGTCGCGTGGGCGTGATCATTTTTTAGCCGGCGCGATGGCCGGTATTCGTCGCGATGGCGGTGGCGTTTACTTTATTCTGTTCCGTTCTTGTTCGTTCTTATCCGTTTCCGTATCGCTTTTAGTTTTCTTTACTTATTACTTTTTATTATTATGGTTCGCTATCGGTCCTATACATTCGTCTTTTGTTATTTCTTAATATTCGTTCCGATGCGGTTTCGCGTGCGTAATTTGTGTTATTTGTCGCCTTATGGCCTGCGTTCCTACATTTAATTGTTCATTATTTACTCTATGTTACAACTAGCGTGTTCATTGCCCTCTATTACCTGACCGTCAGGTGCAATTAATTTGTTAGTCGCCCGTTTATGTTTGTCCGTTCGACTATCCGCAGGGACTGGTGTACCTGGTGCGTTACCTTTTTCCGTTATTCGTCTGCATAGTACGTCTTATTGTTAATTATATCCCTTGAGGGATTTACGCGGGTGCACGCTCGGTTGTTTGTGTGTGATTTTACTATTGACTTTCACGTTCGATTTCTAGCTTTGTATCGCGAGATCCTTGGGTCGGTTTTATTTATGGTTTAGTTTATGTGTGCCTGGTATATATTGTGTCGTTCGATTTTGTATTGCGGCTCGTTAACCACGTCTCCTCCGTAGTTTAAGTTACCTTAATATTTGTATGACGAGACTAGTTTTTAATCGCGTGTACCGTATCTGTACTCTGTATTCTTTGTTAATTCATAACCGTCGTCTGTTTGTTTTTATTATTATATTTTATGTCGCGTTTGTGTGACTTTGTATTACCCTCGATGTCAATCCGCGCCATACGTTTCCTCTCCCTCTCACTCCCGTCGGGGGATATGCGTTCTATTTCTTCGTCGATTATTGTTAATTTACTTTAAGCCCGCGCGGGTGGGGAGATTTCAGGAGGCCCGCGTCCTCGCATACCGAGGTTGTGCTCTCCCTCCATCTCTCCTTACTTTCTCCGCCTTTCGGAGGGCGTGCACTAAATTTCCACGTTCGTTCGCTTGTCTGTTTCATTTCTCGTCCTCTATTTCCTCTCCTTTTTTTTTTTTTTTTTATTAGGGGTACATACGGTGTGCAGGCCTCTCTCGGTTTCTCGAATTTCGAGTGTCCGGAGAATTTGGCCGTAAAGAAGAATAAAGAGTAACAGTTGACGAGGAAAAGAAAGTATAATTTATTCGGGGTAGGATCTCACACTCGAGAGCGAGGCTAAATTTTACGGTTTAGCTTGAATAACAAAAGAGAGTTGTGGCTCTGTTTCGTGAGTGGATCCTTGAATTTACGAGCAACAAACTTGGCTTTGATTTGTTTTAAACCAGACCCAAGCCCACCCGAACCCTCTTACGGGTTCCTTGTTTGGGCCTGGTTTATCTTTATTTTTTAAGACGTTATTTTCCATTCGAGGGTCGTTCCTCGCTTTAATTTTAGTTCTCGTTTCTGTGCCTTCTTGCTTAATTCGAACGCTAATTCTTTCTTTATTTGCCTCGTTTGTTGCTCCCCCCGATGCCTCTTTGTTAACAGAGAGGGGAGGGGGGTTATTAAGTAAAACAAGGGAGAAGCGAAAGAGAGAGATAGAGGGTGGTAGAGGGAGATAGAGAGTAGCGTGCTCGTGAGATGTTAGCGGGAAAGGGGAGTGGGCGAGAGAGGATAAAATTTGGATAAGTGAGGAGTGGACTTGTCGCTTGTCAAGCAAGCAGTAACTTTTAATTTTGTTTATTGAGACCAGTCCCAAACCTGGCTTGTATTTTACGGTGTCTCTACTTGATTTGTCCGTTAAAGTTCCGATAATCGCTTATTCGAGGATCTTGAGTTTATATTTACGCTTTAAGTGAGAGGCTTTCTTTATTTTATTTTTACGATGTCCGGGGGAAGTTAGGCGCCGTAGTTCGTTGTAACACTTTGTTGCTAATTGTTTAGAGACCGTTCTCCAGTTTGTTAAACAGTTGAGCTATTCGGCGTGTCGGGGGCGCTCCCGTGATTATGACTCTGGTTTGATATTATTTGTTGCGGAATAATCGGGTCCGTTGAAAATATCCTCAACGGTGAATTTATTGAGAAAAATCCGCTCTTTCGAATGCTATCTGTCTCGTTAAGCGATGTACAGTATTTCCGAAGTTATTCGTGATTTCCCGGTGCGTTTATTCTATTTTACGCGCGCGAAAGTCCCCCGCTCGGAGGAGGCTTCGTGTTTAATTTTCATGAAAGAACGGATCAATTGAGAATATCTCCGGCGGTGAATTTACAGAGAGAAATCCGTTCTTTCGATTGATATCTATCTCGTTAAGCAATTATCGTTACTTCCTGAGTTATTAACGTTTCTTCGGGGCAATCTTTTGATTTTAATTTGATTACGGGTGATACCCCTCTACTATTCTTTTTTCTATGGCTAAGCGCGCGAAGTTGTTTCATTATTATTGCAGTTACTATTATTGCTGCTTGCTTGTCGTCGTGCCTTCTGTGAGTGGAAAAGAGACGGAAGGTGTGTAAGTGGAAGTCATAGAGCAGATAGAAGAGAGAGGAGTGATTTTATCTTGGTAAATTCAAATTTTATCGAGGTTTATAGAGGAGGAGAAGATAAAGAGAGAAGCAGAACACATATTCTGGTACATGTCAGAGATTCTCTCTGACTTTGTCCCCTTCGTCGCGCGACCGCGCGGTTGAGAAATATACGATAAACAATTAACGCTACCGTCGAAATTTCTCCGCCGACGCGGCGGAAATTTTTCGCGCGGTGAGCGTCGCGTGGCTCGCGTAGTCGCCCCTCTTATGTGGCAATGTTCATGCATCGTCGAGGGAGAGGAATGACGTCGCGGCTCGGTGATCGAGGGTTTAATTTTTCCGAAGCGACGGCGCTTATTATGTTCGTCGGGAGTGCAATTGTAGTGACTCGGAGGTAATTTATAGTTCGAATTAAGAAGGAAACAAAAGAGAGTGGAGATGTGCGGGAGCGTGATTTACGCGGTGATATTCGCGATACTTCGCGGGGGAGTTCGGTTCATTAACGAGCCGCGAATTTGGTGGGGAATCAACGCGATAAGTTCGTTTTAATTTAATTGTGAGGGGGCCGATTAACGAGAGGTACCGACAAGTAAAGTAAATGGAATATAAAATAGAGAGACAGCCCCAGACCCGACCCGAACTTTATCCCGTGATTAGTTCGCGTCTTCCGCTCTTAATCGCGGTAGTCCGTGGACCGTCTCTTTTGTTTTTAATCGTAGTCGATCCGCGTGTCACCGGTGTCACGTGTCGCTACTTGCTTAAAATTGCATCTAAATTGAGTTGCACGGTGCGTGCACGGTGTGTGAATTCTGATTCGAACGATGGATAAACGCGATATGGTGGGTTTTATCTGTTAATTAATTAATCGTGCGTCGCGTGATCGTCGTTGTAACTCAGCCCCAGATCCAAACCCAGCCGAGTGTGGGGTAGTTCTGTACTTTCGAATGCATCGTTCGATGCACGTGCTTCGGTGTCATTTGATTGTTGTTAATTAATTTAATTTATCCCGCCGATTTATCGCGATACTTCGTGGTGCTTTCGACTCGTGATTTTAATTCCGTTCATGTTTCTAACGAGGGTACTCTTCGTTAGTGCATTCTGTTTTTTAATTCGGGATTCTAATTCGCGTATATTTCCACGTGGTGACAGTGATTCGTCCCTGCTCCGAGTACGTGTACACGTGGGTGGTTCGGATCACCGTCGTTCAATTTATTGGGTAAGTTGACGATCGTTGGGGTTGGATCTGTTCTGAATTAATTTATTCGACCACGCGCTCGCGTGCTACCGGCGTTTTTTTATTTTTATTCCGCAATTTACGCGTGCATTCTCTCTCGATTTATTCTGAACTGTGTGTGTGGGGTTGCGGGTGTGGCTCTATGTGTGTGTAGGCTTTATTCGTGCGTTTTCTAATTTGTTTTGGCGTACTTCGCGTCAAAACAACCGAGCGTTTACCGGCGTGGAAGAATCTCCCTGCCCTTTTCCCCGGCCGACCCTCGCCGTGGCCCTCCGCCCTCTCACTCCATCCAACGCTCGCTCGCCCTCTCTCTCGCTCCAGTCGCGAATCTCGCGTACGCGACGCGATCGATGGCTCGAATTGGCGGGAAACTATCGGCGTGGCTCTCGCGTCGCGTTGCCTCGTTGATTTCGCAGTCGCGAATTAATATTCTCTGTGCCTTTGTTTTTAATTCGCGTTGGTCTAATTACTCGTGTTACGCGGTGATTCTAATTCGCGAACTTGTTGACTTGGCCGGTCCTTGTCTTTCTCGTTAATTGAAATGCATGCGGTGAGTGATTTTACCGCGTGGACCGTAATAATCGCGTGGTGCGCTTTCTGTTTTCTTGCAGGAGAGGTTATGGATGCCGGCGGGTCCGCTCGTCTGGAGGAGACGGCGAATTATCTTGGAGGATTGGCGAGAAAAAGCGGCCGTGATGCGGATCACTTCTTCTCCCTTGGGGATGTGGAGGCAGGTGGGTGATTTTTACTTGTCACAGGGGGGATTCCTTGTCGGGATTGAGGTTATGATGGAGCTGATGCTATGCTTGTGGATATTACAGGGAACAACTCCATCCCCAGGATTCGACGAGGCAGTCGTGGACGAGCTCGGTGTAGAATACCGGCTGCACTAAGGTAGGAGTATTTGCAATTGATGAGGTATCGGTGGCAACGGTGGTATCAATGCAGATTTGATTTTACAGGGAGTGCGTCAGGATGTGTTAATCAGGAGGAGTGTGTGATGCCGGGGTGGCTCACATCACTGAGATTCTAGTGAGGTTACCCTCTGCGACAAGTGGGAGTGGTGGCGTAGGGTGCATTGGAGGTTATGGTGTGGTACTGGGATGCGAGAACTACAGAAAGCTACCTGACGGTGAGTGCAATCTATGTAATGCATGGTATTCTAACCTCCTTTGCATGCGAGACGTAGGGCACCCAGTACTGTGGGTGTTCGCTTTCCTATTCTCTCCATTCTCATGCTCGTACCCTCTTGCTTTGACGCTTCCCTCCCTTTGCAGTGTAAATATCTGCTGCCAGGGATGCGTCTAGCTCTGGGGGGATCCTCCCAAAGGTATGCCTTTCTTGCTTTTACTCTATTTCCTTTCATTAACAATATCTTGCTTCTAACCTGTCACCGTTGTGCAGGATCCTAACCTTAACTAGCCGGGGGTGACAGTTACTTCCGGGCATTGCTGTCGGTACCCAGTGGCCAGTGTTGTGGTTGGATTAATTACGTTAATTATGTTTTGCAGGTTAGGGCAATGTAATTCCCACGCCTTGTTAAAGGAAAGGTAATTGGCTACCCTTGAGAAGACGTGTACTTTTGTCATGGGATAGAGAGGGAAAGATTCCTCTTCTCGCATGCTCCAGTTCATCTGTTTACCTTCTGGTATGTATTATTGTTCCCGTTTATTCTGGGGGATAGCGTTCCGTTGGGGGTTTTCGTGCGGTTAATTTGATCTTATTTGGAACTATTTGATATGGAACGACTGAAAGCGGTGTCGCGGGGGCCATTGTTGCCATCGACTTTACTTCGTCGTCAGTCGGTCGGTTGATCAATCAATTAATCCGTCGACCGACTGTTATGCATATATTTTTATTATTTTTTTTATATATACATAATAGCGGAGATCGGGTGTCGAGCTCGCGTGTGGGGTCTGAGATTCGAGGGGGGGCGGGCCCTCGGTTTGATCGTGCCGGGGGGTTTCTTTGTGAATAAATTAATATATTTAATTCTGACTAACTACTTTGTAGCGCTTCCTTTCGTCGGGCGATCCCGGGAGCCCCCGTGGAATGTTCGACCGCGTGCAGGGAGTTCCTTGTTAAATCCGCGTGAATTTATTCGTTTCTCTCCTTTTTTGCATATATATATATACGTATACTTATAAAATTGTGCACATGTACGCGCATCCATGTACACCTACGTCCCTGTGTTTGTGTCTATATGTATCGTGCATGCATGTGTTCCGTCGGAATTTTATTTCACTATATTCGCGTTGCTACACGGATTATTCTCTCTCTTTCCTCTCCCCTATAGATGTGTATTTGTGCTTATATCCGCGTGAATATGACTTACTCGCCCCCCCCCCCCCCCCCCCCCCGCGCTCTCCTCTTAATTAATGGGTATTAAATTCCTCCGTTTTCATGCCCGCGCGTGCGTCTACTCGTAATAGTTTAACTTTAATTCTTTATGGGGCTGTGATTTGAATTGAGGATCGTCGCGGCGATCCCCCGCTATATCGCGTGAAAGCCGTCTTTCCTTTGTTCTTTTTGCGTTCCTTACGTGACTTTACTTGTTATTAGGTTTATTGGATCTACTATTTTATTGAATTTTATCTCTAGTTCCGCTGTTTCTGGTATTTCCCCATCCGACGGGGCGTGACTCTATTTGAGTATTTTACCGTATTACTCAGTGTAAGCAGGAATGTTTATTATTATTTGAATTTTAGTTTTACTACCTCCGGGTGACCGGGTTGGAGGCAGCCGTCGTTACCGTCCGTGCAGCTTAAATAGTGCAGGTAGGTTCTCGCAAAATGAATTTAATCTTTCTTTTGTTACCCGTTACTACTATCCCTTATACGGGTTTTACGCGGTGATTTTATTCGGGTATTTACTCGTGTAACGCTTGTGAGGAGTGTATTCTAATTTACATTTATATTTTACAGGTATGTCGTCCTACCTTCGCGCCTGATTTCTGGGGAACTCCGGCCTTCCGTTCGTTACCTTCCCTCCTTCGGTGGGAGGGAGACATCCTTCTTTTGGCACGCTCGCACTCACTCACGCACACTGTCGCGGGGATTTTAAAAGCGCGGGCACTATCGCGGGTACTTCGCGGTGATTTCGCGGTGAGGAGGATCCTCAGTCCCGCCCTCAGCTCCAATCTCAATCTCAGTCTCAATATAAACCGTGAATTTACCAGATCGCGTTCGTTATGCAGGATTCTACTTCTAGTATTCCGATTAAATGGAATATAACCGTTAATAGGCGGGTGCTATTAGCCGTTATTTAAAGTCTGCGTAAAGTCTCTCGGGACAGAAGTTACTCTACGAGATGAGCCGCGTGGTATCTGAGGCTGAACTCTAACCCGGACCTAACCCAGACCTAACCCAGACCTAACCCAGACCTAACCCGGACCTAACCCAGACCTAACCCAGACCTAACCCAGACCTAACCCAGACCTAACCCAGACCTAACCCAGACCTAACCCAGACCTAACCCAGACCTAACCCAGACCTAACCCAGACCTAACCCAGACCTAACCCAGACCTAACCCAGACCTAACCCGGACCTAACCCAGACCTAACCCAGACCTAACCCAGACCTAACCCAGACCTAACCCAGACCTAACCCAGACCTAACCCGGACCTAACCCAGACCTAACCTAACCCAGACCTAACCCAGACCTAACCCAGTAACTAAACATTGTACATGCAGAGATAACCTTCGAAGTATTTGTAATAAACAGAAATAACCGATAAAATTGCAAATGTCAATAAATAAACGATAAATAAAAATATACCTCGTCTTCTTTCTGCCAAAACACCCTCCAAATCCAAGATAGAATAGGAAAGAATAACTTACTCCAGAACTGAAGATATCTGTAATAAATTTGTTAGGATAATAAACAAAAAAAAAAATAATAATTCAAAAAAAAAAAAAAAAAAAATAATTCAAAAGAAAAGAAAAGCAAAAGAAACAAATTCAAAATAGAAAAGAAAAAAAAACAAATTCAAAATAGAAAAGAAACAAAACAAATTCAAAGAGAAAAGAAACAAAACAAATTCAAAGAGAAAAGAAAATACAAAAGTCTAAAGAAAAACGGAAAGCGAAAATAAATCTAGAAAAGAAAACAAAACAAATTCAAATCAAAAGAACAGAACAGAACAAAAGAATGAATCAAAACAAAACAAAAACACAGTTAAAAAAAAAAAAAAATCTAAAACAGTAAAAGGAAAAAAAACTAAAATGCAACAAGAAAACTAAAATAAAAATTGTAGCACGCGCGAAACAAGTCAGAGGGAATCTCTGACTTAGGTCGCGCAAGCGGGAGAGCGAAAACGAGATGCAGGAACATCCACAACCCAGGTACAAAATGCCAAATTAAAAATAGAGCAAAAAGAAAACAGTCAACCTTCCCCCACTCCAGCATAAAGCGTTCTGCACCCACTCTTGCCCCCTAGCACATTCCCATTACTCTTTCGTTATTGAAATTGTCCCCTAAAATTATTTCCTTAAGCACCTCCACCCCTTCATATTATTGATTTGTAAAGAAAGACAGAAGATCATGAGTCTCCAAAAGGAGTGGGGGATTCGAAGGAGAAGGAGCTAGTAGCAAAATCTCTCTCCTTGCAAGGTTCTAAAAAAAAAAAAAAAAAATCAACAGAAATCTCTCTCATTCTAGTTCACTATTCCTTTCTTAAACTTGAATGCCTTCAAGGGGTCCAGCACATTCGAACCAGTTCAATCCTGAATACCCCCACCCCCAGAACCCCAGCATACTTCCAACTTCGTTTTCTGGCCATCACAGTTATTTCTACCCTAGCACATACCCCATAGCACTTTGCCCACTTTGACTCTTGATCTTGAATAAGATCCCACCAACCACAGAATCCAAACCCCTCCAGAAGTGGGGGGTTGGAAAGAGATACAGCTACTCCTAAAAACTGTTCCATCTAAAGTCCCAATCTTGAAGCGAATTCAATCTTCTTACCTGCTTCCTCCCCCCCAAACTCAAGCGCACTTTACCCCTCTTATTCTTGAAATAGTATTCAAATTCCGCGAATTTCATTTCCTTAAGACCCCCCACCTCCTCATATTCTTCATCTTCTCCCTCCTCCTTTCTTAGCAGAACTCAACAGACAGAGACAGAAAATCATTTCCTTACAGCCTCCAAGATTCAACAGAATTTCATCTCCTTCCAAAGTCCCCCCCAAGCCGCCTAGCTCATTCCCACTCCCTTACAGGCCCCCCAGAACCAGAACCCAGGGACTAAGTAGTCATTCCAAAATCGAAGAGGTAAAAAAAATTCCTCTTAAAATCGAAGAGCTCCAAGAAATTCTCTTCCAATCACTTCTACTCTTTTACTCACCAAATTGAATGCAAAAAAAAGAGATGTTAAATAAAACGAGATAAACAAAAGTTCAAATTCTTTCTCCATATTCTATAATCTACTCCAAAAATGAAAGGTCAATCAGTTTAAAAATCCAGGCAACATCTTCATACAAAATCTCATATAAAAGACAGAAAAGACGGTTCCTCCCAAATCTTTCTTAAAACAGTCATCACTTTAGAACTGAGCCAAGATTTCATCATTTTATAGGCTTCCAAGCTAGATCTCGAATGAAACTCCATCCACCAAAATACACCACACTTTTTAATACTGATCACTTCCAACCTGTATGGAAAGAAGAGAATAAGGTCTAAAATCGAAAGAATTCGTTCACTCAATATTCATGGTGAATCATCCGTTCCTTCAGAATTGCCAAGGAAATACTAAAAATCGAAAGGAAGAGAAGTAAACAGGATGTCTGATTTATTTCGCCTAAGCGGGGGAGAGAAGGGTAATTAAGAAACCTTCCACAATTTCAGGAGAAACCACAATCCAGACACCGATCCACAGTTAAAAAGAACAAAAAGGAGGGAAATAAAACTAGTCCCCCCCCCCACAACAAAAACAGTTCACCCCCACCATCTATTCGCAGCTAAGATCGATTACTTTTACCACAAGAAGAATAAAGGCAGAAGATTAGTTCCTCGCAAGTCCCCCACCCCCAACAGCCTCCAATCCCCCTAGTACTAGCGCACTTCTAATTTGTAATTTTTGAGGTAAAATCATTTCCGTGCATACCTCCACCCCTTTATGGTATTGATTATTGAAGAGAGACAGAGAATCATTTCGTTAAAAGAGCTCCCACCCCCAGAGCCGTAGTACATACCCCCATTTCCTAGTACTAGCTCACCCCCTCCCTTTCTTTGGTCCTTCCTCTCCAAATCTCTTTCCTTGAAGACCCCCTCCCCTTCTCTTTTATAATTGTATTAAATGTCCCCCAAGGGGCCCAGCACACTTGAATTCTCTTCAAATCTCTTTCCTTACAAGCCCCCACCTCCTCATGTTTTTTAGCATTAGCAGAAGAGAGACAGAAAATAATCATTTCCTTGGCCCCGTCCCCCAAATTGAATTGGGCTTGCATGCCTCCTCCCCTTTCTTAAAGTAAGATCCTCTAAAACAGTTGCCCCCAAGGGGCCCAGCACACTCCCATGGTATTTATTTATTGAAATAGTAGTAAATCTTATACCTTACCTTTATCTTGATACTTTGATACAAGGCCCCAACCCCTTTCCTATAAGACTTTAAAAAAAAGCAGTAGGGGATGGGGGCTTATAAAAACAGAGAAATCTCTACCTCTACAACTTAAAACAGTAGGGGGAGTAGGGGCTTGTAAGCACACACACAGAAATCTACTGAAATCAAGAAGATACAAGGCTTGTAGAGAAAGGAGAAATCTCCTCTACTTCATCTGTGAAGATTTCCCCTGTATTTTCTTGAATACTATGGATTACTGTCTCCTTACATGCCCCCAACCCTTATCCTTATCCTTATCCTTATCCTATATTTCAATTTGTTTCTCTTGATTTCTCTGCTCCTACATTTCATCTATTTTGAATACTATGTATAAGCCCACCACTCTTTTCAATTCAAGAAAGATTCAAGAGATTTCTGTACTCTTTTCTCATTCTCATCTAATCTCTAAAATTGACAAAAAAGAGAAGAGGTGGGGCTTCTAAAGAAACAGAAATTCTCTTGAACAGATAGAGGTATGCCAGTAAAACTGTGTGTGTATACTCTTTTCATTTCAAGAGATTCAAGAGAATTCTGTCTATTACTTTCTTAAATACTATGGTTACTATGCTTTCATTTCAAGAGATTCAAAAGAATCATAATTCTCTCTTTTTCAACCACTTTTCTCATATCAATCTGGAACTAATGTTATATTTTTCCAACTTTCTTCTGGCTCAGATCTCAGTTTGGGTGGGGCGACGAAATGAAGGACACCACTCGTGCCATTTCTCTTTTCTCTTTTTTTCTTTTATTTCTTCCTGCTTCCTTTGATACATCCTTCCAACTTTACTTTCTACCTGAATAAACCTTCAAACGATGCTACCAATACTTATTCTAAACAGCCAATATACGCACCCAAATGCATTCCTTTTATTCATTTCATTACGTTCCTTACCTTCCTTCCTCCCTTCCTCCATTCGCATTCGTTCCTTTAACAACCAAACTTACCATACACTAATCTATTTCCTTTTTCTTTCTTTCCTTATCCTCAACGTATCATACTCCACCTAAAATCCAGCGTACCACTTCCACTTCCTCCTGATGTATCTTTCAAACATTTCTCACTGCCACTGCAGCTGTGCCGTGGACAACGTACCTGCAAACAAAAACTATTCACTCACTTACTCTTACTCTGACGTAAATTACTTAAACCAATGCTTATTACAGTCTCTTTTCTACTTCTCCACTCCAAACTATACCTTTTCTACCTCCTATTTACACATTTCTACGCTTGGAATTACCCCCCTTTGCGGATCTCTTTGCACCCCAACTTCACCTGCCTGCAAATCTCATTCAAACTTTTATACAACTCTCTTTTACTTTCTTAACGAATTCAAATGCAAACCAAATCATACTTCAACTTTAGACGACCAGAAACCAACGTCAAATTACCTCAAAATACCTCAGATATTTACTCAACGACACAAGTATTTCCCCCCAATCCTTACAAACCTTTTATCTTTACAAAACACTCCCTCTAATTAACAAACAGGCCACTACCCTGTTACGAGCCGGGGCGTGCGAGTTTTAATTATCAATGGCAGATGACCGAATTGCGTCGCGTACCTCGTTTTACCGTCCTTTCTCGATAAATAAGACCGGGTTCTGTCTGGGATCCTAAGACCGCAGCAGGCATCCGTTAATAACAATACAATTACTTCCTCGCTTGCGTATTGCTTGCGACAGGCACGAGACAGGTCCTAGGAACTACTCCCCCGTGGTGCTCACCTTGTCGTGGTGGGGGAGCTTAGTATCTCGAGGATCCGTCGGGCTATACCGGTAGGTAGTACCATGCCGCGCAGGCCGATGGGGAGGGATCAACTAAGAGCACGGGGGGGGATTGCGGGGGCATCCGGAAGCCAGGGCTGGGGGCCTTCTCAAAGGTCAACACCCTAGGTGGAAAGGGGAACGCGCGAGCTCCCTCAGGGTGGAAAGGCTTTTTTTTTCTTTTTTTTTCTCGAGGGGAAATCTTCGATAGACACCCCGGCCTCCCCCCAAAGGAGGCCGGGGTAGTGTCGGATTTCTACCGACTAAAACCCCCCGGTGGTCATCCTCAGGCGTTAGGGGGAGTACCCGGGAACACTTCGTATTGACCCGCCTTGCCCCCTGAAGGGGGGCCAATCCACTATTTGGGATGCGGTGCGACCACAACACCGCATCCCTCTACCTCTGGGGCCACCCTATCGGCTGCCTGGACCCCAATCCAGACAGCCTAGTGGCCCCGACGACTCCGACGGTCGCCGCGTCCGGTGCCGGTGGCGGGACGTGTACGTCTCCGCCTTCGGCCCCTACCCTCTCTGGTCCGCTGCCTCGCGGCCTCCTTCCGCGACATAACTTGTTCGCAGATGGAGGCCACGGCTCCCCACTCCTCTTCGCCGCCCACCATCGCTTTTACGACGGCGGGCAGCGAGAGGTCCCACCCTATGATGTTCCGAAGGACTCGGCGCTCCCCTGCCCAGGAGGGACACTCCTCCAGGGTGTGCTGCGCCGAGTCCTTCTCTTCACAGCAGTGATGACACTGCGGGGACGGCTCCCTTCCGATCTTGTGCAGATACTCTCCGAAGCACCCATGCCCGGTGAGTTCTGCCACGCATCCTGCCACGTCCCTTACTCGTCCTGGGGGACTTCAACTCACACGCAACCGCGTGGGGTTCCCCCAGAACGGACATGAGGGGACGGGAGTTGCTTCACTGGACGGCCGGGTTGGAGCTGAGGCTCCTAAACGAGGGGTCCACCCCGACATTTGCGCGGTAGCAGGGGGTGTCCATCGTCGATTTGACATGGGCATCGCCCTCCGCCGTGCGAAGGGTGACGGGATGGAGGGTGCTCGGGGTGGAGACGATGTCTGACCACTCATACGTGGTCATGACCGTCTCGACTGCCGGCCCTCCAATCCGGCCTCGCCCATCGGTAAGGGGTTCTTCCCCCCGATGGGCCCTTAAGAGGCTGGACGAGGTGGCCTTGCGGGCGGCAATCCAGGCAATAGCCTGGTCCGTCCGCAGGGGCGAGACACCGGAGGAAGAAGCGGCCTGGTTCGGTGCGGCCATGGCGGCTGTCTCGGATGTCGCCGTGCCCCGGGCCGGTGCTCCCTCGCCCCGCGCAGTGTACTGGTGGACGTCGGAAATCGCCGACTTGAAGGCCACCAGTACGCGTGCGGGGAGGCGTTTCCTAAAGGCCCGCAGGCGCAGGAGCGCCGGCGAGGGGGAGGTGGCGTCCCTGTACGAGATGTACAGGGTCGCCCTGGGAGCCCTCCGGGAGACTGTTTTCAGGGCCAAGGCGGAGGCCTGGAGTCAGCTCCTCGCATCCGTCGACAGTGATCCGTGGGGTCGCCCATACCGGGTGGTTCTGAACAAGATCCGCCCGTGGGCCCCCCCGGTGACCGAGTCGATGGAGCCGGAGTTCCTGGACACCGTCGTCGAAGGCCTCTTTCCTCACGACGAGGAGGAGGCTCGACGACGGACCCAGGGACTGGGGGCGCGACGTTGTTGGATCGACAGCGAGGAGCTGGACAGGGCGGTGCGCCTCCTTGCGGCCCGAAACACCGCCCCGGGGCCGGATGGCGTCCACGGCCGCGTACTCGTGGCTGCCCTTCGTGTCCTGGGGGACAGGTTTAGACGCCTCCTGGAGGACTGCCACTCGGAGGGGGTTTTTCGGAGGTCATGGAAAAGGGGACAGCTCGTGCTGCTCCCTAATCCAGGGCGGACGGCGGGCAGCCCTTCGGCCTACCGGCCTATCTGCCTGCTCGACGAGGCGGGAAAGCTCCTATGATCGAGAGGATCATAGGCTCCCGCCTCGCCGAGCACCTGTCCGGGGTGGGGCCTGACCTGGCCGACAGCCAGTTCGGTTTCCGGGTGGGGCGCTCAACATTGGACGCAATCCAGCGTGTGCGTTCCCTCTCGGGGGTGGCGATGTCTGCCCCTGGGGGTGGAGTTGTGTCGGCGATATCACTAGATATCGTCAACGCCTTCAACTCCATCCCCTGGCAAGCAATTAGGGAGGCGCTGGTGTACCACCGGTGCCTCCCTACTTGCGCAGGATGGTCGGGCCCTTCCTGAAGGACAGGTATAGAGGATACTCGCTACGAGGCGGAAGGGTTGAACGCCCAAGTTGGCGCGGCGTACCCCAGGGGTCGGTGCTGGGCCCGCCCCTGTGGAACTTGGGGTACGACCGCGTCCTGAGGAGTGCGCTCCCCCCGGGGGTGGCGCTAGTGTGTTACGCGGATGACACACTGGTGGTCTCCTCCGGGAGGGACTACGCCCGCACTCTCCGTTTAGGAGAGTGTGGTGCAGAGTGTGTGGCGGCCGCCATAAGACGGCTAGGCCTGGAGGTGGCCCCGACGAAGAGCAATGCTATTTGGTTCTTCGATGGGGCCAGGAAGGGCTCTACCCCTGAGACACCTGTCACGGTGGGAGGCGTGGCTGTCGAGGTTGGCTCCCGGATGAAATATCTGGGTGTCATCCTCGATAGCCACTGGAAGATCGGACCCCACCTCGAGGAGGTGGTGCCCCGGGTTGAGCGGACAGCCGCGACCTTAGGCCGTTTGCTGCCCAACGTGGGGGCACCTCAGTGGTGCGGAGCACCGCCCTGTACGGTGCACCCGGGTGGGCGGGGTCGCTCGGGGAGCAGGCGCAAGCGTCAGCTCCTTTCCCGAGCACAAAGGTTCTTAGCCGTGCGGGTCGCCAGGGGGTACCGCACCATCTCGCAGAGGGCGGCGGCCCTGCTTGGGTGCTCACCCCCGTGGGAATTGAAGGCCGAAGAGGCCGCGGAGATCCATAGGAACATGTAATGTCACGGAAGGAGGCCGCGGAAAGGGCCCGCGAAGCCGCGGACACTGAAGGAAGGGGGCGAAGGCGAGGACGAAGGCGGGGACGGAGAGCCCCGCCTCCGCCACCTGCCACCAGACTGCCTGGGTTGGGGCCCAGGCAGCCATGATTGGTGGTTCCGAGGTGGGGGATGCAATGTCGTGGGCGCACTGCATCCCCAAAAATCAAAAATTGAACTGGCCCTTCTGAGGGCCGGGCGCTGGGACCCCGAGCAGAGTTCTCAAGAGGGCCTCGGGGTCCCAAAAAGCGCCAGGGCTGGAGTCCACCGAGGGGTTTTAGCCGGTAAGAATCCGGCATCACCCCGGCCTCCCCCACCCAGAGGGAGACCGGGGTGTCTATGAAGATTTCCCCTCGTATAAAAAAATAAAGGAGAAGCGCCTGTTCTCTGAAATCTGTGGCGATGCCACTCGAAACCGTATGTGTTTGACGAAACTAAGTGGTCCATCTTGCGAGAGACGAAACTCCAAATGCGAAACATAGTTCCATTTTAAATTAATTGTTCTATCTGAAACTAAGTGTTCGATACTGTGCCAGGAGAAGCGCCTGTTCTCTGAAATCTCTGGCGATGCCACTCGAAACCGTATGTGTTCGACGAAACTAAGTGGTCGACCTTCTGAGAGAGGAAACTCCAGATGCGAAACTTAGTTCCATTTTAAACCAAATGTTCCATCCGAATCTAAGTGTTCGATACTGTGCCAGGAGAACCGCCTGTTCTCCGAAATCTGTGGCGATGCCACTCGAAACCGTATGTGTTCGACGAAACTAAGTGGTCGACCATATGAGAGAGGAAACTCCAGACGCGAAACATAGTTCAATTTTAAACTAAATGTTCCATCTGCAACTAAGTGTTCGATACTGTGCCAGGAGAAGCGCCTGTTCTCTGAAGTCTGTGGCGATGCTACTCGAAACCGTATGTGTACGACGAAACTAAGTGGTCGATCTTGTGAGAGAGGAAACTCCAGATGCGAAACATAGTTCCATTTTAATCTAATTGTTCTGTCTGAAATAAGTGTTCGATACTGTGCCAGGAGAAGCGACTGTTCTCTGAAATCTGTGGCGATGCCACTCGAAACCGTATGTGTTCGACGAAACTAAGTGGTCGACCTTGTGAGAGAGGAAACTCCAGATGCGAAACTTAGTTCCATTTTAAACCAAATTTTCCATCCGAATCTAAGTGTTCGATACTGTGCCAGGAGAAGCGCCTGTTCTCCGAAATCTGGGGCGATGCCACTCGAAACCGTATGTGTTCGACGAAACTAAGTGGCCGACCTTGTGAGAGAGGAAACTCCAGATGCGAAACTTAATTTCATTTTAAACTGATTGTTCTATCTGAAACTAAGTGTTCGATACGGTGCCAGGAGAAGCGCCTGTTCTCTGAAATCTGAGGCGATGCCACTCGAAGCCGTATGTGTTCGAGGAAACTAAGTCGCCGACCTTGTGAGAGAGGAATATCCAGATGAGAAACTTAGTTCCATTTTAAGCTAATTGTTCTATCTGAAACTAAGTGTTCGATACTGTGCCAGGAGGAGCGCCTGTTCTCTGAAATCTGTGCAGATGCCACTCAAAACCGTATGTGTTCGACGAAACTAAGTGGTCGACCTTGTGAGAGAGGAAACTCCAGATGCGAAATTTAGTTCCATTTTAATCTTATTGTTCTATCTGAAACTAAGTTTTCGATACTGTGCAAGGAGAAGCGCCTGTCCTTTGAAATCTTTGGCGATGCCGCTCGAAACCGTATGTGTTCGACGAAACTCAGTGGTCGATCTTGTAAGAGAGGAAACTCCAGATGCGAAACATAGTTCCATTTTAATCTAATTGTTCTGTCTGAAATAAGTGTTAGATACTGTGCCAGGAGAAGCGCCTGTTCTCTGAAATCTTTTGCGGTGCTGCTCGAAACCGTATGTGTTCGACGAAACTAAGTGGTCGCCCTTCTGAGATAGGAAGCTCCAGATGGGAAACGTAGTTCCATTTTAAACTAATTGTTCTATCTGAAAATAAGTGTTCGATACTGTGCCAGGAGAAGCGCCTGTTCTCTGAAATCTGTGGCGATGCTACTCGAAACCGTATGTGTTCGTCGAAACTAAGTGGTTGATCTTGTGAGCGAGGATACTCCAGATGCGAAACATAGTTCCATTTTAAACTAATTGTGCTGTCTGAAATAAGTGTTCGATACTGTGCCAGGAGAAGCGCCTGTTCTCTGAAATCTGTGGCGATGCCACTCAAAACCGTATGTGTGCGACGAAACTAAGTGGTCGACCTTGTGAGAGAGGAAACACCAGATGCGAAATTTAGTTCCATTTTACTCTTATTGTTCTATCTGAAACTAAGTTTTCGATACTGTGCCAGGAGAAGCGCCTGTCCTTTTAAATCTTTGGCGATGCTGCTCGAAACCGTATGTGTTCGCCGAAACTAAGTGGTCGATCTTGTGAGAGAGGAAACTCCAGATGCGAAACATAGTTCCATTTTAATCTAATTGTTCTGTCTGAAATAAGTGTTCGATACTGTGCCAGGAGAAGCGACTGTTCTCTGAAATCTGTGGCGATGCCACTCGAAACCGTATGTGTTCGACGAAACTAAGTGGTCGACCTTGTGAGAGAGGAAACTCCAGATGCGAAACTTAGTTCCATTTTAAACCAAATTTTCCATCCGAATCTAAGTGTTCGATACTGTGCCAGGAGAAGCGCATGTTCTCCGAAATCTGTGGCGATGCCACTCGAAACCGTATGTGTTCGACGAAACTAAGTGGCCGACCTTGTGAGAGAGGAAACTCCAGATGCGAAATTTAATTCCATTTTAAACTGATTGTTCTATCTGAAACTAAGTGTTCGATACGGTGCCAGGAGAAGCGCCTGTTCTCTGAAATCTGAGGCGATGCCACTCGAAGCCGTATGTGTTCGAGGAAACTAAGTCGCCGACCTTGTGAGAGAGGAATATCCAGATGAGAAACTTAGTTCCATTTTAAGCTAATTGTTCTATCTGAAACTAAGTGTTCGATACTGTGCCAGGAGGAGCGCCTGTTCTCTGAAATCTGTGCAGATGCCACTCAAAACCGTATGTGTTCGACGAAACTAAGTGGTCGACCTTGTGAGAGAGGAAACTCCAGATGCGAAATTTAGTTCCATTTTAATCTTATTGTTCTATCTGAAACTAAGTTTTCGATACTGTGCCAGGAGAAGCGCCTGTCCTTTGAAATCTTTAGCGATGCCGCTCGAAACCGTATGTGTTCGACGAAACTCAGTGGTCGATCTTGTAAGAGAGGAAACTCCAGATGCGAAACATAGTTCCATTTTAATCTAATTGTTCTGTCTGAAATAAGTGTTAGATACTGTGCCAGGAGAAGCGCCTGTTCTCTGAAATCTTTTGCGGTGCTGCTCGAAACCGTATGTGTTCGACGAAACTAAGTGGTCGCCCTTCTGAGATAGGAAGCTCCAGATGGGAAACGTAGTTCCATTTTAAACTAATTGTTCTATCTGAAAATAAGTGTTCGATACTGTGCCAGGAGAAGCGCCTGTTCTCTGAAATCTGTGGCGATGCTACTCGAAACCGTATGTGTTCGTCGAAACTAAGTGGTTGATCTTGTGAGAGAGGATACTCCAGATGCGAAACATAGTTCCATTTTAAACTAATTGTGCTGTCTGAAATAAGTGTTCGATACTGTGCCAGGAGAAGCGCCTGTTCTCTGAAATCTGTGGCGATGCCACTCAAAACCGTATGTGTGCGACGAAACTAAGTGGTCGACCTTGTGAGAGAGGAAACTCCAGATGCGAAATTTAGTTCCATTTTAGTCTTATTGTTCTATCTGAAACTAAGTTTTCGATACTGTGCCAGGAGAAGCGCCTGTCCTTTTAAATCTTTGGCGATGCCGCTCGAAACCGTATGTGTTCGCCGAAACTCAGTGGTCGATCTTGTAAGAGAGGAAACTCCAGATGCGAAACATAGTTCCATTTTAATCTAATTGTTCTGTCTGAAATAAGTGTTCGATACTGTGCCAGGAGAAGCGCCTGTTCTTTGAAATCTTTTGCGGTGCTGCTCGAAACCGTATGTGTTCGACGAAACTAAGTGGTCGCCCTTCTGAGATAGGAAGCTCCAGATGGGAAACGTAGTTCCATTTTAAACTAATTGTTCTATCTGAAAATAAGTGTTCGATACTGTGCCAGGAGAAGCGCCTGTTCTCTGAAATCTGTGGCGATGCTACTCGAAACCGTATGTGTTCGTCGAAACTAAGTGGTTGATCTTGTGAGCGAGGATACTCCAGATGCGAAACATAGTTCCATTTTAAACTAATTGTGGTGTCTGAAATAAGTGTTCGATACTGTGCCAGGAGAAGCGCCTGTTCTCTGAAATCTGTGGCGATGCCACTCAAAACCGTATGTGTGCGACGAAACTAAGTGGTCGACCTTGTGAGAGAGGAAACTCCAGATGCGAAATTTAGTTCCATTTTAATCTTATTGTTCTATCTGAAACTAAGTTTTCGATACTGTGCCAGGAGAAGCGCCTGTCCTTTTAAATCTTTGGCGATGCCGCTCGAAACCGTATGTGTTCGCCGAAACTCAGTGGTCGATCTTGTAAGAGAGGAAACTCCAGATGCGAAACATAGTTCCATTTTAATCTAATTGTTCTGTCTGAAATAAGTGTTCGATACTGTGCCAGGAGAAGCGCCTGTTCTCTGAAATCTGTGGCGATGCCACTCGAAACCGTATGTGTTCGACGAAACTAAGTGGTCGACCTTGTGAGAGAGGAAACTCCAGATGCGAAACATAGTTCAATTTTAAACTAAATGTTCCATCTGCAACTAAGTGTTCGATACTGTGCCAGGAGAAGCGCCTGTTCTCTGAAGTCTGTGGCGTTGCTACTCGAAACCGTATGTGTTCGACGAAACTAAGTGGTCGGTCTTGTGAGAGAGGAAACTCCAGATGCGAAACATAGTTCCATTTTAATCAAATTGTTCTGTCTGAAATAAGTGTTCGATACTGTGCCAGGAGAAGCGCCTGTTCTTTGAAATCTGTGGCGACGCCACTGGAAACCGTATGTGTTCGACGAAACTAAGTGGTCGATCTTGTGAGAGAGGAAACTCCAGATGGGAAACTTAATTCCATTTTAAACTAATTGTTCTATTTGTAACTAAGTGTTCGATGCTGTGCCAGGAGAAGCGACTGTTCTCTGAAATCTGTGGCGATGCCACTCGAAACCGTATGTGTTCGACGAAACTAAGTGGTCGACCTTGTGAGAGAGGAAACTCCAGATGCGAAACTTAGTTCCATTTTAAACCAAATTTTCCATCCGAATCTAAGTGTTCGATACTGTGCCAGGAGAAGCGCCTGTTCTCCGAAATCTGGGGCGATGCCACTCGAAACCGTATGTGTTCGACGAAACTAAGTGGCCGACCTTGTGAGAGAGGAAACTCCAGATGCGAAACTTAATTTCATTTTAAACTGATTGTTCTATCTGAAACTAAGTGTTCGATACGGTGCCAGGAGAAGCGCCTGTTCTCTGAAATCTGAGGCGATGCCACTCGAAGCCGTATGTGTTCGAGGAAACTAAGTCGCCGACCTTGTGAGAGAGGAATATCCAGATGAGAAACTTAGTTCCATTTTAAGCTAATTGTTCTATCTGAAACTAAGTGTTCGATACTGTGCCAGGAGGAGCGCCTGTTCTCTGAAATCTGTGCAGATGCCACTCAAAACCGTATGTGTTCGACGAAACTAAGTGGTCGACCTTGTGAGAGAGGAAACTCCAGATGCGAAATTTAGTTCCATTTTAATCTTATTGTTCTATCTGAAACTAAGTTTTCGATACTGTGCAAGGAGAAGCGCCTGTCCTTTGAAATCTTTGGCGATGCCGCTCGAAACCGTATGTGTTCGACGAAACTCAGTGGTCGATCTTGTAAGAGAGGAAACTCCAGATGCGAAACATAGTTCCATTTTAATCTAATTGTTCTGTCTGAAATAAGTGTTAGATACTGTGCCAGGAGAAGCGCCTGTTCTCTGAAATCTTTTGCGGTGCTGCTCGAAACCGTATGTGTTCGACGAAACTAAGTGGTCGCCCTTCTGAGAGAGGAAGCTCCAGATGGGAAACGTAGTTCCATTTTAAACTAATTGTTCTATCTGAAAATAAGTGTTCGATACTGTGCCAGGAGAAGCGCCTGTCCTTTTAAATCTTTGGCGATGCTGCTCGAAACCGTATGTGTTCGCCGAAACTAAGTGGTCGATCTTGTGAGAGAGGAAACTCCAGATGCGAAACATAGTTCCATTTTAATCTAATTGTTCTGTCTGAAATAAGTGTTCGATACTGTGCCAGGAGAAGCGACTGTTCTCTGAAATCTGTGGCGATGCCACTCGAAACCGTATGTGTTCGACGAAACTAAGTGGTCGACCTTGTGAGAGAGGAAACTCCAGATGCGAAACTTAGTTCCATTTTAAACCAAATTTTCCATCCGAATCTAAGTGTTCGATACTGTGCCAGGAGAAGCGCATGTTCTCCGAAATCTGTGGCGATGCCACTCGAAACCGTATGTGTTCGACGAAACTAAGTGGCCGACCTTGTGAGAGAGGAAACTCCAGATGCGAAATTTAATTTCATTTTAAACTGATTGTTCTATCTGAAACTAAGTGTTCGATACGGTGCCAGGAGAAGCGCCTGTTCTCTGAAATCTGAGGCGATGCCACTCGAAGCCGTATGTGTTCGAGGAAACTAAGTCGCCGACCTTGTGAGAGAGGAATATCCAGATGAGAAACTTAGTTCCATTTTAAGCTAATTGTTCTATCTGAAACTAAGTGTTCGATACTGTGCCAGGAGGAGCGCCTGTTCTCTGAAATCTGTGCAGATGCCACTCAAAACCGTATGTGTTCGACGAAACTAAGTGGTCGACCTTGTGAGAGAGGAAACTCCAGATGCGAAATTTAGTTCCATTTTAATCTTATTGTTCTATCTGAAACTAAGTTTTCGATACTGTGCCAGGAGAAGCGCCTGTCCTTTGAAATCTTTAGCGATGCCGCTCGAAACCGTATGTGTTCGACGAAACTCAGTGGTCGATCTTGTAAGAGAGGAAACTCCAGATGCGAAACATAGTTCCATTTTAATCTAATTGTTCTGTCTGAAATAAGTGTTAGATACTGTGCCAGGAGAAGCGCCTGTTCTCTGAAATCTTTTGCGGTGCTGCTCGAAACCGTATGTGTTCGACGAAACTAAGTGGTCGCCCTTCTGAGATAGGAAGCTCCAGATGGGAAACGTAGTTCCATTTTAAACTAATTGTTCTATCTGAAAATAAGTGTTCGATACTGTGCCAGGAGAAGCGCCTGTTCTCTGAAATCTGTGGCGATGCTACTCGAAACCGTATGTGTTCGTCGAAACTAAGTGGTTGATCTTGTGAGAGAGGATACTCCAGATGCGAAACATAGTTCCATTTTAAACTAATTGTGCTGTCTGAAATAAGTGTTCGATACTGTGCCAGGAGAAGCGCCTGTTCTCTGAAATCTGTGGCGATGCCACTCAAAACCGTATGTGTGCGACGAAACTAAGTGGTCGACCTTGTGAGAGAGGAAACTCCAGATGCGAAATTTAGTTCCATTTTAGTCTTATTGTTCTATCTGAAACTAAGTTTTCGATACTGTGCCAGGAGAAGCGCCTGTCCTTTTAAATCTTTGGCGATGCCGCTCGAAACCGTATGTGTTCGCCGAAACTCAGTGGTCGATCTTGTAAGAGAGGAAACTCCAGATGCGAAACATAGTTCCATTTTAATCTAATTGTTCTGTCTGAAATAAGTGTTCGATACTGTGCCAGGAGAAGCGCCTGTTCTTTGAAATCTTTTGCGGTGCTGCTCGAAACCGTATGTGTTCGACGAAACTAAGTGGTCGCCCTTCTGAGATAGGAAGCTCCAGATGGGAAACGTAGTTCCATTTTAAACTAATTGTTCTATCTGAAAATAAGTGTTCGATACTGTGCCAGGAGAAGCGCCTGTTCTCTGAAATCTGTGGCGATGCTACTCGAAACCGTATGTGTTCGTCGAAACTAAGTGGTTGATCTTGTGAGCGAGGATACTCCAGATGCGAAACATAGTTCCATTTTAAACTAATTGTGGTGTCTGAAATAAGTGTTCGATACTGTGCCAGGAGAAGCGCCTGTTCTCTGAAATCTGTGGCGATGCCACTCAAAACCGTATGTGTGCGACGAAACTAAGTGGTCGACCTTGTGAGAGAGGAAACACCAGATGCGAAATTTAGTTCCATTTTAATCTTATTGTTCTATCTGAAACTAAGTTTTCGATACTGTGCCAGGAGAAGCGCCTGTCCTTTTAAATCTTTGGCGATGCTGCTCGAAACCGTATGTGTTCGCCGAAACTAAGTGGTCGATCTTGTGAGAGAGGAAACTCCAGATGCGAAACATAGTTCCATTTTAATCTAATTGTTCTGTCTGAAATAAGTGTTCGATACTGTGCCAGGAGAAGCGACTGTTCTCTGAAATCTGTGGCGATGCCACTCGAAACCGTATGTGTTCGACGAAACTAAGTGGTCGACCTTGTGAGAGAGGAAACTCCAGATGCGAAACCTAGTTCCATTTTAAACCAAATTTTCCATCCGAATCTAAGTGTTCGATACTGTGCCAGGAGAAGCGCCTGTTCTCCGAAATCTGTGGCGATGCCACTCGAAACCGTATGTGTTCGACGAAACTAAGTGGCCGACCTTGTGAGAGAGGAAACTCCAGATGCGAAATTTAATTTCATTTTAAACTGATTGTTCTATCTGAAACTAAGTGTTCGATACGGTGCCAGGAGAAGCGCCTGTTCTCTGAAATCTGAGGCGATGCCACTCGAAGCCGTATGTGTTCGAGGAAACTAAGTCGCCGACCTTGTGAGAGAGGAATATCCAGATGAGAAACTTAGTTCCATTTTAAGCTAATTGTTCTATCTGAAACTAAGTGTTCGATACTGTGCCAGGAGGAGCGCCTGTTCTCTGAAATCTGTGCAGATGCCACTCAAAACCGTATGTGTTCGACGAAACTAAGTGGTCGACCTTGTGAGAGAGGAAACTCCATATGCGAAATTTAGTTCCATTTTAATCTTATTGTTCTATCTGAAACTAAGTTTTCGATACTGTGCCAGGAGAAGCGCCTGTCCTTTGAAATCTTTGGCGATGCCGCTCGAAACCGTATGTGTTCGACGAAACTCAGTGGTCGATCTTGTAAGAGAGGAAACTCCAGATGCGAAACATAGTTCCATTTTAATCTAATTGTTCTGTCTGAAATAAGTGTTAGATACTGTGCCAGGAGAAGCGCCTGTTCTCTGAAATCTTTTGCGGTGCTGCTCGAAACCGTATGTGTTCGACGAAACTAAGTGGTCGCCCTTCTGAGATAGGAAGCTCCAGATGGGAAACGTAGTTCCATTTTAAACTAATTGTTCTATCTGAAAATAAGTGTTCGATACTGTGCCAGGAGAAGCGCCTGTTCTCTGAAATCTGTGGCGATGCTACTCGAAACCGTATGTGTTCGTCAAAACTAAGTGGTTGATCTTGTGAGAGAGGATACTCCAGATGCGAAACATAGTTCCATTTTAAACTAATTGTGCTGTCTGAAATAAGTGTTCGATACTGTGCCAGGAGAAGCGCCTGTTCTCTGAAATCTGTGGCGATGCCACTCAAAACCGTATGTGTGCGACGAAACTAAGTGGTCGACCTTGTGAGAGAGGAAACTCCAGATGCGAAATTTAGTTCCATTTTAATCTTATTGTTCTATCTGAAACTAAGTTTTCGATACTGTGCCAGGAGAAGCGCCTGTCCTTTTAAATCTTTGGCGATGCCGCTCGAAACCGTATGTGTTCGCCGAAACTCAGTGGTCGATCTTGTAAGAGAGGAAACTCCAGATGCGAAACATAGTTCCATTTTAATCTAATTGTTCTGTCTGAAATAAGTGTTCGATACTGTGCCAGGAGAAGCGCCTGTTCTCTGAAATCTGTGGCGATGCCACTCGAAACCGTATGTGTTCGACGAAACTAAGTGGTCGACCTTGTGAGAGAGGAAACTCCAGATGCGAAACATAGTTCAATTTTAAACTAAATGTTCCATCTGCAACTAAGTGTTCGATACTGTGCCAGGAGAAGCGCCTGTTCTCTGAAGTCTGTGGCGTTGCTACTCGAAACCGTATGTGTTCGACGAAACTAAGTGGTCGGTCTTGTGAGAGAGGAAACTCCAGATGCGAAACATAGTTCCATTTTAATCAAATTGTTCTGTCTGAAATAAGTGTTCGATACTGTGCCAGGAGAAGCGCCTGTTCTTTGAAATCTGTGGCGACGCCACTGGAAACCGTATGTGTTCGACGAAACTAAGTGGTCGATCTTGTGAGAGAGGAAACTCCAGATGGGAAACTTAATTCCATTTTAAACTAATTGTTCTATTTGTAACTAAGTGTTCGATGCTGTGCCAGGAGAAGCGACTGTTCTCTGAAATCTGTGGCGATGCCACTCGAAACCGTATGTGTTCGACGAAACTAAGTGGTCGACCTTGTGAGAGAGGAAACTCCAGATGCGAAACTTAGTTCCATTTTAAACCAAATTTTCCATCCGAATCTAAGTGTTCGATACTGTGCCAGGAGAAGCGCCTGTTCTCCGAAATCTGTGGCGATGCCACTCGAAACCGTATGTGTTCGACGAAACTAAGTGGCCGACCTTGTGAGAGAGGAAACTCCAGATGCGAAATTTAATTTCATTTTAAACTGATTGTTCTATCTGAAACTAAGTGTTCGATACGGTGCCAGGAGAAGCGCCTGTTCTCTGAAATCTGAGGCGATGCCACTCGAAGCCGTATGTGTTCGAGGAAACTAAGTCGCCGACCTTGTGAGAGAGGAATATCCAGATGAGAAACATAGTTCCATTTTAAGCTAATTGTTCTATCTGAAACTAAGTGTTCGATACTGTGCCAGGAGGAGCGCCTGTTCTCTGAAATCTGTGCAGATGCCACTCAAAACCGTATGTGTTCGACGAACTAAGTGGTCGACCTTGTGAGAGAGGAAACTCCAGATGCGAAATTTAGTTCCATTTTAATCTTATTGTTCTATCTGAAACTAAGTTTTCGATACTGTGCCAGGAGAAGCGCCTGTCCTTTGAAATCTTTGGCGATGCCGCTCGAAACCGTATGTGTTCGACGAAACTAAGTGGTCGCCCTTCTGAGATAGGAAGCTCCAGATGGGAAACGTAGTTCCATTTTAAACTAATTGTTCTATCTGAAAATAAGTGTTCGATACTGTGCCAGGAGAAGCGCCTGTTCTCTGAAATCTGTGGCGATGCTACTCGAAACCGTATGTGTTCGTCGAAACTAAGTGGTTGATCTTGTGAGAGAGGATACTCCAGATGCGAAACATAGTTCCATTTTAAACTAATTGTGCTGTCTGAAATAAGTGTTCGATACTGTGCCAGGAGAAGCGCCTGTTCTCTGAAATCTGTGGCGATGCCACTCAAAACCGTATGTGTGCGACGAAACGAAGTGGTCGACCTTGTGAGAGAGGAAACTCCAGATGCGAAATTTAGTTCCATTTTAATCTTATTGTTCTATCTGAAACTAAGTTTTCGATACTGTGCCAGGAGAAGCGCCTGTCCTTTTAAATCTTTGGCGATGCCGCTCGAAACCGTATGTGTTCGCCAAAACTCAGTGGTCGATCTTGTAAGAGAGGAAACTCCAGATGCGAAACATAGTTCCATTTTAATCTAATTGTTCTGTCTGAAATAAGTGTTCGATACTGTGCCAGGAGAAGCGCCTGTTCTCTGAAATCTGTGGCGATGCCACTCGAAACCGTATGTGTTCGACGAAACTAAGTGGTCGACCATGTGAGAGAGGAAACTCCAGATGCGAAACATAGTTCAATTTTAAACTAAATGTTCCATCTGCAACTAAGTGTTCGATACTGTGCCAGGAGAAGCGCCTGTTCTCTGAAGTCTGTGGCGTTGCTACTCGAAACCGTATGAGTTCGACGAAACTAAGTGGTCGGTCTTGTGAGAGAGGAAACTCCAGATGCGAAACATAGTTCCATTTTAATCAAATTGTTCTGTCTGAAATAAGTGTTCGATACTGTGCCAGGAGAAGCGCCTGTTCTTTGAAATCTGTGGCGACGCCACTGGAAACCGTATGTGTTCGACGAAACTAAGTGGTCGATCTTGTGAGAGAGGAAACTCCAGATGGGAAACTTAGTTCCATTTTAAACTAATTGTTCTATCTGTAACTAAGTGTTCGATGCTGTTCCAGGAGAAGCGCCTGTCTCTGAAATCTGTGGCGATGTTACTCGAAACCGTATGTGTTCGACGAAACTAAGTGGTCCACCTTGGGCGAGAGGAAACTCCAGATGCGAAACTTAATACCATTTTAAACTAATTGTGCTATCTGAAACTATGTGTTCGATACTGTGCCAGTAGAAGCGCCTGTTATCTGAAATATGTGGCGATGCTACTCGCGACCGTATGTGTTCGACGACACTAAGTGGCCGACCTTGTGAGAGAGGAAACTCCAGATGCGAAACTTAGTTCCATTTTATACTATTTGTGCTATCTGATAGTAAGTGTTCGGTACTGTGCCAGGAGAAGCGCCTGTTCTCTGAAATCTGTGGCGATACCACTCGAAGCGGTATGTGTTCGACGAAACTGAGTGGTCGACCTTGTGAGAGAGGAAACTCCTGACGCGAAACTTAGTGCCATTTTAAACTAATTGGCCTCTCTGAAACTAAGTGTTCGATACTGTGCCAGCAGAAGCGCCTGTTTTTCTGAAATATGTGGCGATGCTACTCGAAACCGTATGTGTTCGACGAAACTAAGTGGTCGACCTTGTGAGAGAGGAAACTCCAAATGCGAAACTTAGTTCCATTTTAAACTAATTGTTCTATCTGAAAGTGTTCGGTACTGTGCCAGGAGAAGAGCCTGTTCTCTGACATCCGTGGCGATGCCTCTCGAAACCGTATGTGTTCGACGAAACTAAGTGGCCGACCTTGTGAGCGGAAACTTCATATATGCGAAATTTGGTTCCATTTTAAATTAATTGTTCTATCTGAAACTAAGTGTTTGATACTGTGCCAGGAGAAGCGCCCGTTCTGTGAAACCTGTGGCGATACCACTCGAAACGGTATGTGTTCGACGAAACTGAGTGGTTGACCTGGTGAGAGAGGAAACTCCTGACGCGAAACTTAGTGCCATTTTAAACTAATTGGTCTATCTGAAACTAAGTGTTCGATACTGTGCCAGCAGAAGCGCCTGTTCTCTGAAGTCTGTGGCGATGCGACTCGAAACCGTATGTGTTCGACGAAACTAAGAGGTCGCCTTGTTAGAGAGGAAACTCCAGATGCGAAATTTAGTACCATTTTAAACTAATTGTTGTATCTGAAACTATGTGTCCGATAATGTGCCAGGAGAAGCGCCTGTTCTCTGAAATCTGTGGCGATACCACTCGAAACCGTATGTGTTCGACGAAACAAAGTGGCCGACCTTGTGAGAGAGGAAACTCCAGACCCGAAACTTAGTGCCATTTTAAACTAATTGTTCTATCTGATACTAAGTGTCCGATAATGTGCCAGGAGAAGCGCCTGATCTCTGAAATCTGTGGCGATGCCGCTCGAAACCGTATATGTTCGACGAAACTAAGTGGTCGACCTTCTGAGAGAGGAAACTCCGGATGCGAAACTTAGTTCCATTTTAATCTAATTGTTCTCTCTGAAACTAAGTGTTCGATACTGTGCCAGGAGAAGCGTCAGTTCTCTGGAATCTGTGGCGATGATACTCGAAACCGTATGTGTTCGACGAATCTAAATGGTCCACCTTGTGGGAAAGGAAACTCCAGATGCGAAACATTGTTCCATTTTAAACTAATTGTTCTATTTGAAACTAAGTGTTCGGTACTGTGCCAGGAGAATCGCCTGTTCTCTGAAATCTGTGGCGAAACCACTCGAAACCTTATGTGTTGGTCGAAACTATCTGTTCGATACTGTGCCAGGAGAGACACCCGTTGCTTGGAATCTGTGGCGAAACCACTCGAAACCTTATGTGTTGGTCGAAACTGTCTGTTCGATACTGTGCCAGGAGAAACTCCCGTTCCGCGCAATCTGTGGCGTTACCACTCGAAACCGTATGTGTTGGTTGAAACTATCTGTTCGATACTGTGCCAGGAGAAACTCCCGTTCCGTTTCTCACAACATCAAATTCTCTAAGACTTGATTCGCCTTTTGGTGTCATCGCGCTGATGTCCATGATAACGACTGTGCCGTGTCGATTCTATATCCATTAGGCGATATGCGTCAATACTGGTCGGAGGCGCAGATCTTTGCATATTTCTAACACGTGAATTCATTCTGAACCCATGACGTCTGACTACATCCGTTGTGGGCCTCCCAATGTAGTCCGACCGAATCCGTCCGCCTTCTTCCTGAGGTATCTCCTTACCCTTTGCCTGAGTTTCAAATCGGCCCGGCAAACCGATAGCCACTTCCGGGAAACAAGCGCTGCGCTCAGTAAAGATGCAGAATCCAATTGCCGCAGAATCAACTGCGATATTTCCAGAGGTAACTCATGGACGAAGTCCACATTTGCCGAGCGTGGCGTCCCGATTGCATGTAGCAAGAAACTGAAGGACTCCATGCTAACACGACTGATGCACGTGTGCATGTGATCCCCTGTGCGTATCTGCACGTATTTTATAGGTGGCAAATATCTTGCGGTCCATGTTCCGGATGATTAGGTTCACCAATGAGCGACAACTCTCTGACTACTTTTTAAGAAATCAGCCCGAAAATCGGAATTCCGTGAATCAGGGTTTGCTTCAATTTTGCATACACCGGATCATGATGCACGGTGCGGAATGTGACGATTCCACCACCCACTGTTGGAAAACAGTCACATGTCTTCTACGGGTCCTCTGGGGCTCAACTAGGTTCTTCTATTAGGTGCTCCAAAAAGTTCGTTCCGTTTTCGGCGCGGCGACTAATTACCTTCTTACCTGAGTAATAAACCACAGTACATACTCAGGTAAATATGTACATATTCCAGTACACTTCTAGTTTTGCTTTCGTGCGAATTAGACGTATTTTTTTAAGTTTTTCTGTAATATCTAAACTAAAATCATGACGGACAACAAAATTCATTTTCGACACATCATGTTATAGGAGTTTCGTAAAGGGTATAACGGTTCAGAAACTTCGAGAAATATTTGTGTTGTTTATGGGGAAGGTGCTGTAACAGGTCGTACGTGCAGAAAATGGTTTGATCATTTTCGTTAAGGAAATTTTTCATTAGAAGATGACCATCGCGCTGGACGACCACATACTGCTGACAACAGTGCTGTACGTGCATTAGTGGAGCAAAATCGTTGCATTCAAGTGCGTGAAATTCCATCGGAACTTCAAATGAAAAAATCCACCGTGCATGATTGTTTACGGAAGATGGGATCAATATCAAAGTTGTGTGTGCATGGCTCTGTTGAATAGGCATCGAAATGAATCAATTTTAAAAGGAATGTTACTGATACTGAGTACCTCCGTACTCTCCTGACATAGCCCCATCAGATTATTATTTATTTCGGTGCATTCAAAATTCGGTTACCGGAAAACAATTTGAAAACTTTGAGGTCCTCCAAAAGCACGTGGCGGAGTTTTTTAATAAAAAAAAGGAAAGACTTTTATGCGAAAGGAATTATGAAGCTACCTGAGAAGTGGCAAGAAGTAATTGAAAAGAATGGTGATTTTGTATGTAAATAAAATAAATTGTATTTGAAAAAAACGGCGTTTTACTGTAACGGCTGAAACCGGAACGAACTCATTGGACCACCTAATCCATTGGTGTTTTTTGCATTTCGTTGGAACGTAAATTATGAAGTTTCACACCGCCCACAACCGAAATATTGTTTTAGGCATCAGGGCGTAGAGTACTTGGTTGGACAGCCGATAGTGCTACTTAACGGGTGTTTGACTCAGTCATTCTTATACTATATTTTAACACTACATTCTCTACGCTTCTCGTGGCACAGTAACGAACACATAGTTTCAGATAGAACAATTAGTTTAAAATGGTACTAAGTTTCGCATCTGGAGTTTCCTGTTTCACAAGGCGACCACTTAGTTTCGTCGAACACATACGGTTTCGAGTAGCATCGCCACAGATTTCAGAGAACAGGCGATTCTCCTGGCACAGTATCGAACACTTTCAGATAGAACAATTAGTTTAAAATGCAACTAAGTTTCGCATCTGGAGTTTCGTCTCTCACAAGGTCGACCACTTTGTTTCGTCGAACACATACGGTTTCGAGTGGTATCGCCACAGGTTTCAGAGAACGGACGCTTCTCCTAACACAGTATCGAACACTTAGTTTCAGATAGAACAATTAATTTGAAATAGAACTAAGTTTCGCATCTGAAGTTTCCTCTCTCACAAGGCCGGCCACTTAGTTTTGTTGAACACATACGTTTTCGGGTGGCATCGCCACAGATTTCGGAGAACAGGCGCTTCTCCTGGCACAGTATCGAGCACTTAATTTCAGATAGAACAATTAATTTGAAATGGAACTAAGTTTCGCATCTGAAGTTTCCTCTTTCACAAGGTCAACCACTTAGTTTCGTCGAACACATACGGTTTCGAGTAGCATCGCCACAGATTTCAGAGAACAGGCGCGTCTCCTGGCACAGTATCGAACAGTTAGTTTCAGATAGAACCATTAGTTTAAAATGGTACTAAATTTCGCATCTGGAATTTCCTCTCTTACAAGGCGGCCACTTAGTTTCGTGGATCACATTCGGTTTCGAGTGGCATCGCCACAGATTTCAGAGAACAGGCGCTTCTCCTGGCACAGTAACGAATACTTGGTTTCAGAGAGAACAATTAGTTTAAAATGGAATTATGTTTCGCATTTGGAGTTTCCTCTCTCACAAGTTCGACCACTTAGTTTCGTCGAACACATACGGTTTCGAGTGGCATCGCCACACATTTCAGAGAACATGTGTTTCTCCTGGCACAGTATCGAGCACTTAATTTCAGATAGAACAATTAATTTGAAATGGAACTAAGTTTCGCATCTGAAGTTTCCTCTTTCACAAGGTCAACCACTTAGTTTCGTCGAACACATACGGTTTCGAGTGGCATCGCCACACATTTCAGAGAACATGTGTTTCTCCTGGCACAGTATCGAGCACTTAATTTCAGATAGAACAATTAATTTGAAATGGAACTAAGTTTCGCATCTGAAGTTTCCTCTTTCACAAGGTCAACCACTTAGTTTCGTCGAACACATACGGTTTCGAGTGGCATCGCCACACATTTCAGAGAACAGGCGCTTCTCCTGGCACAGTAACGAATACTTAGTTTCAGAGAGAACAATTAGTTTAAAATGGAACTATGTTTCGCATTTGGAATTTCCTCTCTCACAAGTTGGACCACTTAGTTTCGTCGAACACATACGGTTTCGAGTAGCATCGCCACAGATTTCAGAGAACAGGCGCTTCCCCTGGCACAGTATCGAATACTTAGTATCAGATAGAACAATTACTTTAAAATGGAACCAAGCTTCGCATCTGGAGTTTCCTCTCTCACAAGGCGGCCACTTAGTTTCGTGGAACACATTCGGTTTCGAGTGGCATCGCCACAGATTTCAGAGAACAGGCGCTTCTCCTGGCACAGTATCGAACACATAGTTGCAGATAGAACAATTAGTTTAAAATGGAACTATGTTTCGCATGTGGAGTTTCCTCTCTCACAAGGTCGACCACTTAGTTTCGTCGAACACATACGGTTTCGAGTGGCATCGCCACAGATTTCAGAGTACAGGCGCTTCTCCTGGCACAGTATCGAACAATTAGTATCAGATAGAACAATTACTTTAAAATGGAACCAAGCTTCGCATCTGGAGTTTCCTCTCTCACAAGGCGGCCACTTAGTTTCGTGGAACACATTCGGTTTCGAGTGGCATCGCCACAGATTTCAGAGAACAGGCGCTTTCCCTGGCACAGTATCGAACACTTAGGTTCAGATAGAACAATTAGTTTAAAATGGAACTATGTTTCGCATGTGGAGTTCCCTCTCTCACAAGGTCGACCACTTACTTTCGTCGATTACATACGGTTTCGAGTAGCATCGCCACAGATTTCAGAGTACAGGCGCTTCTCCTGGCACACTATCGAACACTTAGTTTCATATAGAACAATTAGTTTAAAATGGAACAATGTTTCGCATCTGTAGTTTCCTGTCTCACAAGGTCGACCACTTAGTTTCGTCGAACAGATACGGTTTCTAGTAGCATCGCGACAGATTTCAGAGGACAGGCGCTTTCCCTGGCACAGTATCGAACACTTGGTTTCGGATAGAACGATTAGTTTAAAATGGAACAAAGTTTTGCATCTGGAGTTTCCTCTCTCACAAGGTCGACCACTTAGTTTCGTCGAACACATACGGTTTCGAGTAGCATCGCCACAGATTTCAGAGGACACGCGCTTCTCCTGGCACAGTATCGAATACTTAGTTTCAGATGGAACATTTAGTTTAAAATTGAACAATGTTTCGCATCTGAAGTTTCCTCTCTAACAAGGTCGACCACTTAGTTTCGCCGAACACATGCGGTTTCGAGTGGCATCGCCACAGATTTCAGAGTACAGGCGCTTCTCCTGGCACAGTATCGAACAATTAGTATCAGATAGAACAATTACTTTAAAATGGAACCAAGCTTCGCATCTGGAGTTTCCTCTCTCACAAGGCGGCCACTTAGTTTCGTGGAACACATTCGGTTTCGAGTGGCATCGCCACAGATTTCAGAGAACAGGCGCTTCTCCTGGCACAGTATCGAACACATAGTTGCAGATAGAACAATTAGTTTAAAATGGAACTAAGTTTCGCATCTGGAGTTTCCTCGCTCACAAGGTCGGCCACTTACTTTCGTGGAACACATTCGGTTTCGAGTAGCATCGCCACAGATTTCAGAGAACAGGCGCTTTCCCTGGCACAGTATCGAACACTTAGGTTCAGATAGAACAATTAGTTTAAAATGGAACTATGTTTCGCATGTGGAGTTTCCTCTCTCACAAGGTCGACCACTTAGTTTCGTCGAACACATACGGTTTCGAGTGGCATCGCCACAGATTTCAGAGTACAGGCGCTTCTCCTGGCACAGTATCGAACAATTAGTATCAGATAGAACAATTACTTTAAAATGGAACCAAGCTTCGCATCTGGAGTTTCCTCTCTCACAAGGCGGCCACTTAGTTTCGTGGAACACATTCGGTTTCGAGTGGCATCGCCACAGATTTCAGAGAACAGGCGCTTTCCCTGGCACAGTATCGAACACTTAGGTTCAGATAGAACAATTAGTTGAAAATGGAACTATGTTTCGCATGTGGAGTTTCCTCTCTCACAAGGTCGACCACTTAGTTTCGTCGAACACATACGGTTTCGAGTGGCATCGCCACAGATTTCAGAGGACACGCGCTTCTCCTGGCACAGTATCGAATACTTAGTATCAGATAGAACAATTACTTTAAAATGGAACTAAGCTTCGCATCTGGAGTTTCCTCTCTCACAAGGTCGGCCACTTACTTTCGTCGAACACATACAGTTTCGAGTGGCATCGCCACAGATTTCAGAGAACAGTCGCTTCTCCTGGCACAGTATCTAACACTTAGTTTCGGATGGAACATTTGGTTTAAAATGGAACTATGTTTCGCATTTGGAGTTTCCTCTCTCACAATGTCGACCACTTACTTTCGTCGAACACATACGGTTTCGAGTAGCATCGCCACAGATTTCAGAGTACAGGCGCTTCTCCTGGCACACTATCGAACACTTAGTTTCATATAGAACAATTAGTTTAAAATGGAACAATGTTTCGCATCTGTAGTTTCCTTTCTCACAAGGTCGACCACTTAGTGTCGACGAACACATACGTTTCGAGTAGCATCGCCACATATTTCAGAGGACAGGCGCTTCTCCTGCACAGTATCGAACACTTAGTATCGGATAGAACTATTACTTTAAAATGGAACTAAGCTTCGCATCTGGAGTTTCCTGTCTCACAAGGTCGATCACTTAGTTTCGTCGAACACATACGGTTTCGAGTAGCATCGCCACAGATTTCAGAGGACACGCGCTTCTCCTGGCACAGTATCGAATACTTAGTTTCAGATGGAACATTTAGCTTAAAATTGAACAATGTTTCGCATTTGAAGTTTCCTCTCTAACAAGGTCGACCACTTAGTTTCGCCGAACACATGCGGTTTCGAGTGGCATCGCCACAGATTTCAGAGTACAGGCGCTTCTCCTGGCACAGTATCGAACACTTAGTATCAGATAGAACAATTACTTTAAAATGGAACTAAGCATCGCATCTGGAGTTTCCTCTCTCACAAGGTCGGCCACTTAGTTTCGTCGAACACATACGGTTTCGAGTAGCATCGCCACAGGTTTCAGAGGACACGCGCTTCTCCTGGCACAGTATCGAATACTTAGTTTGAGATGGAACATTTAGTTTAAAATTGATCAATGTCTCGCATCTGAAGTTTCCTCTCTAACAAGGTCGACCACTTAGTTTCGCCGAACACATGCGGTATCGAGTGGCATCGCCACAGATTTCAGAGTACAGGCGCTTCTCCTGGCACAGTATCGAACACTTAGTATCAGATAGAAGAATTACTTTAAAATGGAACTAAGCTTCGCATCTGGAGTTTCCTCTCTCACAAGGTCGGCCACTTAGTTTCGTCGAACACATACGGTTTAGAGTGGCATCGCCACAGATCTCAGAGAACAGGCGCTCCTCCTGGCACAGTATCGAACACTTAGTTTCAGATAGAACAATTAGTTTAAAATGGAACTAAATTTCGCATCTGGAGTTACATCTCTCAGAAAGTCGACAACTAAGTTTCGTCGAACACATACGGTTTCGAGCGGCATCGCCACACAGTTCAGAGAACAGGCGCTTCTCCTGGCACAGTATCGAACACTTAGTTTCAGATAGAACAATTAGTTTAAAATGGAACTAAGTTTCGGAACTGGAGTTTCTTCTCTCACAAGGTCGACCACTTAGTTTCGTCGAACACATACGGTTTCGAGTGGAATCGCCACAGATTTCAGAGAGCAGGCGCTTCTCCTGGCACAGTATCGAACACTTATTTCAGACAGAACAATTAGTTTAAAATGGACTAAGTTTCGCATCTGGAGTTACCTCTCTCAGAAGGTCGACCACTTAGTTTCGTCGAACACATACGGTTTCGAGCGGCATCGCCACACAGTTCAGAGAACAGGCGCTTCTCCTGGCACAGTATCGAACACTTAGTTTCAGATAGAACACTTAGTTTAAAATGGAATTAAGTTTCGCATCTGGAGTTTCCTCTCCCACAAGGTCGACCACTTAGTTTCCTTGAACACATACGGTTTCGAGTGGCATCGCCACAGATTTCAGAGAACAGGCGCTTCTCCTGGCACATTATCGAACACTTAGTTTCAGATAGAACACTTAGTTTAAAATGGAATTAAGTTTCGCATCTGGAGTTTCCTCTCCCACAAGGTCGACCCCTTAGTTTCCTTGAACACATACGGTTTCGAGTGGCATCGCCACAGATTTCAGAGGACACGCGCTTCTCCTGGCACAGTATCGAATACTTAGTTTCAGATGGAACATTTAGTTTAAAATTGAACAATGTTTCGCATCTGAAGTTTCCTCTCTAACAAGGTCGACCACTTAGTTTCGCCGAACACATGCGGTTTGGAGTGGCATCGCCACAGATTTCAGAGTACAGGCGCTTCTCCTGGCACAGTATCGAACAGTTAGTATCAGATAGAACAATTACTTTAAAATGGAACTAAGCTTCGCATCTGGAGTTTCCTCTCTCACAAGGTCGGCCACTTAGTTTCGTCGAACACATACGGTTTAGAGTGGCATTGCCACAGATTTCACAGAACAGGCGCTTCTCCTGGCACAGTATGGAACACTTAGTTTCAGATAGAACAATTACTTTAAAATGGAACTAAGTTTCACATCTGGAGTTTCCTCTCTCACAAGGTCGGCCACTTAGTTTCGTCGAACACATACAGTTTCGAGTGGCATCGCCACAGATTTCAGAGGGCAGGCGCTTCTCCTGGCACAGTATCGAACACTTAGTTTCGGATGGAACATTTGGTTTAAAATGGAACTATGTTTCGCATTTGGAGTTTCCTCTCTCACAAGGTCGACCACTTACTTTCGTCGAACACATACGGTTTCGAGTAGCATCGCCACAGATTTCAGAGTACAGGCGCTTTTCCTGGCACACTATCGAACACTTAGTTTCATATAGAACAATTAGTTTAAAATGGAACAATGTTTCGCATCTGGAGTTTCCTTTCTCACAAGGTCGACGACTTAATATCGTCGAATACATACGGTTTCGAGTGGCATCGCCACAGATTTCAGAGAACAGGCGCTTCTCCTGGCACAGTATGGAACACTTAGTTTCAGATAGAACAATTACTTTAAAATGGAACTAAGTTTCGCATCTGGAGTTTCCTCTCTCACAAGGTCGACCATTTAGATTCGTTGAACACATACGGTTTCGAGTGGCATCGCCACAGATTTCAGAGGACAGGCGCTTCTCCTGGCACATGAGCGAACACTTAGTTGCGGATGGAACATTTTGTTAAAAATGGAACTATGTTTCGCATTTGGAGTTTCGTCTCTCACAAGGTCGACCACTTAGTTTCGTCGAACACATACGGTTTCGAGTAGCACCCCCACTGATCTCAGAGAACAGGCGCTACTGCTGGCACATTATCGAACACTTAGTTTCAGATAGAACAATTAGTTTAAAATGGAACTAAGTTTCGCACCTGGAGATTCCACTCTCACATGGTCGACCACTTAGTTTCGTCGAACACATACGGTTTCGAGTAGCATCGCCACAGATTTCAGAGAACAGGCGCTTCTCCTGGCACAGTACCGACCAGTTAGTTTCGTCGAACAAATACGGTTTCGAGTGGCATCGCCACAGATTTCAGAGAACAGGCGCTTCTCCTGGCTCATTATCGATCACTTAATTTCAGATAGAACAATCAGTTTAAAATGGAACTAAGTTTCGCGTCTGGAGTTTCCTCTCTCACAAGGTCGACCACTTAGTTTCGTCGAACACATACGGTTTCGAGTAGCATCGCCACAGATTTCAGAGAACAGGCGCTTCTCCTGGCACTATATCCAAAACTTAGTTTCAGATAGAACAATTAGTTTGAAATGGAACTAAGTTTCACATCTGGAGTTTCCTCTCTCACAAGGTCGGCCACTTAGTTTCGTCGAACACATACAGTTTCGAGTGGCATCGCCACAGATTTCAGAGGACAGGCGATTCTCCTGGCACAGTATCGAACACTTTGTTTCGGATGGAACATTTGGTTTAAAATGGAACTATGTTTCGCATTTGGAGTTTCCTCTCTCACAAGGTCGACCACTTAGTTTCGTCGAACACATACAGTTTCGAGTGGCATCGCCACAGATTTCAGAGGACAGGCGATTCTCCTGGCACAGTATCGAACACTTTGTTTCGGATGGAACATTTGGTTTAAAATGGAACTATGTTTCGCATTTGGAGTTTCCTCTCTCACAAGGTCGACCACTTACTTTCGTCGAACTCATTCGGTTTCAAGTAGCAACAAGTCAGGTTTCAGAGAACAGTCGTTTCTCCTGGCACAGTATCGAACACTTTGTTTCGGATGGAACATTTGGTTTAAAATGGAACTATGTTTCGCATTTGGAGTTTCCTCTCTCACAAGGTCGACCACTTACTTTCGTCGAACTCATTCGGTTTCAAGTAGCAACAAGTCAGGTTTCAGAGAACAGTCGTTTCTCCTGGCAGAGTATCGAATACTTAGTTTCAGATAGAACATTTAGTTTAAAATAGAAATATGTTTCGCATTTGGAGTTTCCTCCCTCACAAGGTCGACCGCTTAGTTTCGTCGAACACACACGGTTTCGAGTAGCATCGCCACAGATTTCAGAGAACAGGCGCTTCTCCTGGCACAGTATCGAACACTTAGGTTCAGATAGAACAATTAGTTTAAAATGGAACTATGTTTCGCATGTGGAGTTTCCTCTCTCACTAGGTCGACCACTTAGTTTCGTCGAACACATACGGTTTCGAGTGGCATCGCCACAGATTTCAGAGAACAGGCGCTTCTCCTGGCTCATTATCGATCACTTAGTTTCAGATAGAACAATCAGTTTAAAATGGAACTAAGATTCGCGTCTGGAGTTTCCTCTCTCACAAGGTCGACCACTTAGTTTCGTCGAACACATACGGTTTCGAGTAGCATCGCCACAGATTTCAGAGAACAGGCGCTTCTCCTGGCACAATATCCAAAACTTAGTTTCAGATAGAACAATTAGTTTGAAATGGAACTAAGTTTCACATCTGGAGTTTCCTCTCTCACAAGGTCGGCCACTTAGTTTCGTCGAACACATACGGTTTCGAGTAGCACCCCCACTGATCTCAGAGAACAGGCGCTACTGCTGGCACATTATCGAACACTTAGTTTCAGATAGAACAATCAGTTTAAAATGGAACTAAGTTCCGCACCTGGAGATTCCACTCTCACAAGGTCGACCACATACTTTCGTCGAACTCATTCGGTTTCGAGTAGCAACAAGTCGGGTTTCAGAGAACAGTCGTTTCTCCTGGCAGAGTATCGAATACTTAGTTTCAGATAGAACATTTAGTTTAAAATAGAAATATGTTTCGCATTTGGAGTTTCCTCCCTCACAAGGTCGACCGCTTAGTTTCGTCGAACACACACGGTTTCGAGTAGCATCGCCACAGATTTCAGAGAACAGGCGCTTCTCCTGGCACAGTATCGAACACTTAGGTTCAGATAGAACAATTAGTTTAAAATGGAACTATGTTTCGCATGTGGAGTTTCCTCTCTCACTAGGTCGACCACTTAGTTTCGTCGAACATATACGGTTTCGAGTGGCATCGCCACAGATTTCAGAGTACAGGCGCTTTTCCTGGCACACTATCGAACACTTAGTTTCATATAGAACAATTAGTTTAAAATGGAACAATGTTTCGCATCTGGAGTTTCCTTTCTCACAAGGCGACCACTTAGTTTCGTCGAACACAATCGGTTTCGCGTAGCATCGCCACAGATTTCAGAGAACAGGCGCCTCTCCTGGCACAGTATCGAACACTTAGTTTCAGATAGAACAATTAGTTTAAAATGGCACTAAGTTTCGCGTCTGGAGTTTCCTCTCTCACAAGGTGGACCACTCAGTTTCGTCGAACACATACCGTTTCGAGTGGTATCGCCACAGGTTTCACAGAACGGGCGCTTCTCCTGGCACAGTATCGAACACTTAGTTTCAGATAGAACAATCAGTTTAAAATGGATCTAAGTTTCGGATCTGGAGTTTCCTCTTTCACAAGGTCGACCGCTTAGTTTCGAAGAACACATACGGTTTCGAGTAGCATCGCCACAGATTTCAGAGAACAGGCGCTTCTCCTGGCACAGTATCGAACACTTAGTATCAGATAGAACAATTAGTTTAAAATGGCACTAAGTTTCGCGTCTGGAGTTTCCTCTTTCACAAGGCGACCACTTAGTTTCGGCGAACACATACGGTTTCGAGTAGCATCGCCACAGATTTCAGAGGACAGGCGCTTCTCCTGGCACAGTATCGAACTTATCAGATAGAACGATTAGTTTAAAATGGAACTATGCTTCGCATCTGGAGTTTCCTCTCTCACAAGGTGGACCACTTAGTTTCGTCGACAACGTACGGTTTCGAGTGGCATCGCCAAAGATTTCAGAGAACAGGCGCTTCTCCTGGCACAGTATCGAACACTTAGTTACAGATAAAACAATTAATTTAAAATGGTACTAAGTTTCGCATCTGGAGCTTCCTCTTTCACAAGGCGACCACTTAGTTTCGGCGAACACATACGGTTTCGAGTAGCATCGCCACAGATTTCAGAGGACAGGCGCTTCTCCTGGCACAGTATCGAACTTATCAGATAGAACGATTAGTTTAAAATGGAACTAAGTTTCGCATTTGGAGTTTCCTCTTTCACAAGGTCGACCACTTAGTTTCGTCGACACATACGGTTTCGAGTGGTATCGCCACAGGTTTCACAGAACGGGCGCTTCTCCTGGCACAGTATCGAACACTTAGTTTCAGATAGAACAATTAGTTTAAAATGGCACTAAGTTTCGCGTCTGGAGTTTCCTCTCTCACAAGGTGGACCACTCAGTTTCGTCGAACACATACCGTTTCGAGTGGTATCGCCACAGGTTTCACAGAACGGGCGCTTCTCCTGGCACAGTATCGAACACTTAGTTTCAGATAGAACAATCAGTTTAAAATGGATCTAAGTTTCGGATCTGGAGTTTCCTCTTTCACAAGGTCGACCGCTTAGTTTCGAAGAACACATACGGTTTCGAGTAGCATCGCCACAGATTTCAGAGAACAGGCGCTTCTCCTGGCACAGTATCGAACACTTAGTTTCAGAGAGAACAATTAGTTTAAAATGGTACTAAGTTTCGCATCTGGAGCTTCCTCTTTCACAAGGCGACCACTTAGTTTCGGCGAACACATACGGTTTCGAGTAGCATCGCCACAGATTTCAGAGGACAGGCGCTTCTCCTGGCACAGTATCGAACTTATCAGATAGAACGATTAGTTTAAAATGGAACTATGCTTCGCATCTGGAGTTTCCTCTCTCACAAGGTGGACCACTTAGTTTCGTCGACAACGTACGGTTTCGAGTGGCATCGCCAAAGATTTCAGAGAACAGGCGCTTCTCCTGGCACAGTATCGAACACTTAGTTACAGATAAAACAATTAATTTAAAATGGTACTAAGTTTCGCATCTGGAGCTTCCTCTTTCACAAGGCGACCACTTAGTTTCGGCGAACACATACGGTTTCGAGTAGCATCGCCACAGATTTCAGAGGACAGGCGCTTCTCCTGGCACAGTATCGAACTTATCAGATAGAACGATTAGTTTAAAATGGAACTAAGTTTCGCATTTGGAGTTTCCTCTTTCACAAGGTCGACCACTTAGTTTCGTCGACACATACGGTTTCGAGTGGCATCGCCACAGATTTCAGAGAACAGGCGCTTCTCCTGGCACAGTATCGAACACCTAGTTGCAGATAGAACAATTAGTTTAAAATGGAACTAAGTTTCGCATCTGGAGTTTACTCTCACAAGGTCGACTACTTAGTTTCGTCGAACCCATACGGTTTCGAGTGGCATCGCAACAGATATCAGAGAACAGGCGCTTCTCCTCGCACTGTATCGAACACTTAGTATCAGATAGAACAATTAGTTTAAAATGGAACAAAGCATCGCATATGGAGTTTCCTCTCTCACAAGGTGGACCACTTGTTTTCGTCGAACCCATACGGTTTTGAGTGGCATCGCCACAGATTTCAGAGAACAGGCGCTTCTCCTGGCACAGTATCGAACACTTAGTTTCAGAGAGAACAATTAGTTTAAAATGGTACTAAGTTTCGCATCTGGAGCTTCCTCTTTCACAAGGCGACCACTTAGTTTCGGCGAACACATACGGTTTCGAGTGGCATCGCCACAGATTTCAGAGGGCAGGCGCTTCTCCTGGCACAGTATCGAACTTATCAGATAGAACGATTAGTTTAAAATGGAACTATGCTTCGCATCTGGAGTTTCCTCTCTCACAAGGTGGACCACTTCTTTTCGTCGAACCCATACGGTTTTGAGTGGCATCGCCACAGATTTCAGAGAACAGGCGCTTCTCCTGGCACAGTATCGAACACTTAGTTTCAGAGAGAACAATTAGTTTAAAATGGTACTAAGTTTCGCATCTGGAGCTTCCTCTTTCACAAGGCGACCACTTAGTTTCGGCGAACACATACGGTTTCGAGTAGCATCGCCACAGATTTCAGAGGACAGGCGCTTCTCCTGGCACAGTATCGAACTTATCAGATAGAACGATTAGTTTAAAATGGAACTATGCTTCGCATCTGGAGTTTCCTCTCTCACAATGTGGACCACTTAGTTTCGTCGACAACGTACGGTTTCGAGTGGCATCGCCAAAGATTTCAGAGAACAGGCGCTTCTCCTGGCACAGTATCGAACACTTAGTTACAGATAAAACAATTAATTTAAAATGGTACTAAGTTTCGCATCTGGAGCTTCCTCTTTCACAAGGCGACCACTTAGTTTCGGCGAACACATACGGTTTCGAGTAGCATCGCCACAGATTTCAGAGGACAGGCGCTTCTCCTGGCACAGTATCGAACTTATCAGATAGAACGATTAGTTTAAAATGGAACTAAGTTTCGCATTTGGAGTTTCCTCTTTCACAAGGTCGACCACTTAGTTTCGTCGACACATACGGTTTCGAGGGGCATCGCCACAGATTTCAGAGAACAGGCGCTTCTCCTGGCATAGTATCGAACACTTAGTTACAGATAAAACAATTAATTTAAAATGGTACTAAGTTTCGCATCTGGAGCTTCCTCTTTCACAAGGCGACCACTTAGTTTCGGCGAACACATACGGTTTCGAGTAGCATCGCCACAGATTTCAGAGGACAGGCGCTTCTCCTGGCACAGTATCGAACACTTTCAGATAGACCAATCAGTTTAAAATGGAACTAAGTTTTGCATCTGGAGTTTCCTCTCTCACAAGGTCGACCACTTAGTTTCGTCGAACACATACGGTTTCGATCGGCATCGCCACAGATTTCAGAGAACAGGCGTTTCTCCCGGCACAGTATCGAACACTTAGTATCGGATAGAACAATTACTTTAAAATGGAACTAAATTTCGCATCTGGAGTTTCCTGTCTCACAAGGTGGACCACTTAGTTTCGTCGAACACATACGGTTTGGAGTAGCATCGCCACTGATCTCAGAGAACAGGCGCTTCTCCTGGCACAGTATCGAACACTTAGTTTCAGATAGAACAATTAATTTAAAATGGAACTAAGTTTCGCATCTGAAGTTTCCTCTCTCACAAGGTCGGCCACTTAGTTTCGTCGAACACATACGGTTTCGAGTGGCATCGCCACAGATTTCAGAGAACAGGCGCTTCTCCTGGCACAGTATCGAACATTTAGTTTCAGATGGAACTTTTAGTTTAAAATTGAACTATGTTTCGCAACTGGAGATTCCTCTCTCACAAGGTCGGCCACTTAGTTTCGTCGAACACATACGTTTTCGAGTGGCATCGCCACAGATTTCAGAGAACAGGCGCTTCTCCTGGCACAGTATCGAACACTTAGTTTCAGATAGGACAAGTAGTTTAAAATGTAACTAAGTTTCGCATCTGGAGTTTCCTCTCTCACAAGATCGACCACTCAGTTTCGTCGAACACATACGGTTTCGAGTGGCATCGCCACTGATCTCAGAGAACAGGCGCTTCTCCTGGCACAGTATCGAACACTTAGTTTCAGATAGAACAATTAATTTAAAATGGAACTCTGTTTGGCATCTGGAGTGTCCTCTCTCACAAGGTCAACCACTTAGTTTCGTCGAACACATACGGTTTCGAGTGGCATCGCCACAGATTTCAGAGAACAGGCGCTTCTCCTGGCACAGTATCGAACATTTAGTTTCAGATGGAACTTTTAGATTAAAATTGAACTATGTTTCGCAACTGGAGATTCCTCTCTCACAAGATCGACCACTCAGTTTCGTCGAACACATACGGTTTCGAGTGGCATCGCCACTGATCTCAGAGAACAGGCGCTTCTCCTGGCACAGTATCGAACACTTAGTTTCAGATAGAACAATTAATTTAAAATGGTACTAAGTTTCGCATCTGGAGCTTCCTCTTTCACAAGGCGACCACTTAGTTTCGGCGAACACATACGGTTTCGAGTAGCATCGCCACAGATTTCAGAGGACAGGCGCTTCTCCTGGCACAGTATCGAACACTTTCAGATAGACCAATTAGTTTAAAATGGAACTAAGTTTCGCATCTGGAGTTTCCTCTCTCACAACGTCGGCCACTCAGTTTCGTCGAACACATACGTTTTCGAGTGGCATCGCCACAGATTTCAGAGAACAGGCGCTTCTCCTGGTACACTATCGAACACTTAGTTTCAGAGAGAACAATTAGTTTTAAATGGAACTGTGTTTCGCTTACGGCGTTTCCTCTCTCAGAAGGTCGACCACTTAGTTTCGATGAACACATACGGTTTCGAGTGGCATCGCCACAGATTTCAGAGAACAGGCGCTTCTCCTGGCACAGTATCGAACACTTTCAGACAGAACAATTAGTTTAAAATGGAACTAAGTTTCGCATCTGGAGTTTACTCTCCCACAAGGTCGACCACATAGTTTCGTCGAACACATGCGGTTTCGAGTGGCATCGCCACTGATTTCAGGGAACAGGCGCTTCTCCTGGCACAGTATCGAACACAGATAGAACAGTTAGTTTAAAATGGAACTAAGTTTCGCATCTGGAGTTTCGTCTCTCACAAGGCGACCACTTAGTTTCGTCGAACACATACGGTTTCGAGTAGCATCGCCACAGATTTCAGAGAACAGGCGCTTCTCCTGGCACAGTATCGAACACTTAGTTTCAGATAGAGCAATTAGTTTAAAATGGCACTAAGTTTCGCGTCTGGAGTTTCCTCTCTCACAAGGTCGACCACTCAGTTTCGTCGAACATATACCGTTTCGAGTAGCATCGCCACTGATCTCAGAGAACCGGCGCTACTCCTGGCACAGTATCGAATACTTAGTTTCAGATAGAATATTTAGCTTAAAATGGAAATATGTTTCGCATTTGGAGTTTCCTCTCTCACAAGGTCGACCACTTAGTTTCGTCGAACACATACGGTTTCGAGTAGTATCGCCACTGATTTCAGAGAACAGGCGCTTCTCCTGGCACAGTATCGAACACTTATGTCAGACAGAACAATTAGTTTAAAATGGAAATATGTTTCGCATCTGGAGTATCCTCTCTCACAAGGTCAACCACTTAGTTTCGTCGAACACATACGGTTTCAAGTGGCATCGCCACACATTTCAGAGAACAGGCGCTTCTCCTGGCACAGTATCGGACGCATAGTTTCAGATAGAACAATTAGTTTAAAATGGTACTAGTTATCGCATCTGGAGTTTCCTCCCTCAGAAGGTCGACCACATAGTTTCGTCGAACACATACGGTTTCGAGTAGTATCGCCACAGTTTTCAGAGAGCAGGCGCTTCTCCTGGCACAGTATCGAACACTTAGTCTCAGATAGAAAAATTTGTGTAAAATGGAACTAAGTTTCGCATTTGGAGTTTCCTCTTTCACAAGGTCGACCACTTAGTTTCGTCGACACATACGGTTTCGAGGGGCATCGCAACAGATTTCAGAGAACAGGCGCTTCTCCTGGCTCATTATCGATCACATAGTTTCAGATAGAACAATCAGTTTAAATGGAACTAAGTCTCGCATCTGGAGTTTCCTCTTTCACAAGGTCGACGATTTAGATTCGTCGAACACATACGGTTTCGAGTATCATCGCCACTGATTTCAGAGAACAGGCGCTTCTCCTGGCACAGTATCGAACACTTCCAGATAGACCAATCAGTTTAAAATGGAACTAAGTTTTGCATCTGGAGTTTCCTCTCTCACAAGGTCGACCACTTAGTTTCGTCGAACACATACGGTTTCGAGTGGCATCGCCACAGATTTCAGAGAACAGGCGCTTCTCCCGGCACAGTATCGAACACTTAGTATCGGATAGAACAATTACTTTAAAATGGAACTAAATTTCCCATCTGGAGTTTCCTGTCTCACAAGGTGGACCACTTAGTTTCGTCGAACACATACGGTTTGGAGTAGCATCGCCACTGATCTCAGAGAACAGGCGCTTCTCCTGGCACAGTATCGAACACTTAGTTTCAGATAGAACAATTAATTTAAAATGGAACTAAGTTTCGCATCTGAAGTTTCCTCTCTCACAAGGTCGGCCACTTAGTTTCGTCGAACAAATACGGTTTCGAGTGGCATCGCCACAGATTTCAGAGAACAGGCGCTTCTCCTGGCACAGTATCGAACATTTAGTTTCAGATGGAACTTTTAGTTTAAAATTGAACTATGTTTCGCAACTGGAGATTCCTCTCTCACAAGGTCGGCCACTTAGTTTCGTCGAACACATACGTTTTCGAGTGGCATCGCCACAGATTTCAGAGAACAGGCGCTTCTCCTGGCACAGTATCGAACACTTAGTTTCAGATAGAACAAGTAGTTTAAAATGTAACTAAGTTTCGCATCTGGAGTTTCCTCTTTCACAAGATCGACCACTCAGTTTCGTCGAACACATACGGTTTCGAGTGGCAGCGCCACTGATCTCAGAGAACAGGCGCTTCTCCTGGCACAGTATCGAACACTTAGTTTCAGATAGAACAATTAATTTAAAATGGAACTCTGTTTGGCATCTGGATTGTCCTCTCTCACAAGGTCAACCACTTAGTTTCGTCGAACACATACGGTTTCGAGTGGCATCGCCACAGATTTCAGAGAACAGGCGCTTCTCCTGGCACAGTATCGAACATTTAGTTTCAGATGGAACTTTTAGTTTAAAATTGAACTATGTTTCGCAACTGGAGATTCCTCTCTCACAAGGTCGGCCACTTAGTTTCGTCGAACACATACGTTTTCGAGTGGCATCGCCACAGATTTCAGAGAACAGGCGCTTCTCCTGGCACAGTATCGAACACTTAGTTTCAGATAGAACAAGTAGTTTAAAATGTAACTAAGTTTCACATCTGGAGTTTCCTCTCTCACAAGATCGACCACTCAGTTTCGTCGAACACATACGGTTTCGAGTGGCATCGCCACAGATTACAGAGAACAGGCGCTTCTCCTGGCACAGTATCGAACACTTACTTCAGACAGAACAAATAGTTTAAAATGGAACTCAGTTTGGCATCTGGAGTGTCCTCTCTCACAAGGTCAACCACTTAGTTTCGTCGAACACATACGGTTTCGAGTGGCATCGCCACAGATTTCAGAGAACAGGCGCTTCTCCAGGCACAGTACCGAACACTTAGTTTCAGATAGAACAATTAGTTTAAAATGGAACTAAGTTTCGCATCTAGAGTTTCCTCCCTCACAAGGTCGACCACTCAGTTTCTTCGAACACATACGGTTTCGAGTGGTATAGCCACACATTTCAGAGAACAGGCGTTTCTCCTGGTACACTATCGAACACTTAGTTTCAGAGAGAACAATTAGTTTTAAATGGAACTGTGTTTCGCTTACGGCGTTTCCTCTCTCAGAAGGTCGACCACTTAGTTTCGATGAACACATACGGTTTCGAGTGGCATCGCCACAGATTTCAGAGAACAGGCGCTTCTCCTGGCACAGTATCGAACACTTACTTCAGACAGAACAATTAGTTTAAAATGGAACTCTGTTTGGCATCTGGAGTGTCCTCTCTCACAAGGTCGACCACTTAGTTTCGTCGAACACATACGGTTTCGAGTAGCATCACAACAGATTTCAGAGAAGAGGCGTTTCTCCTGGCACAGTATCGAACACTTAGTTTCAGATAGAACAATCAGTTTAAAATGGAACTAAGTTTCGCATCTGGAGTTTCCTCTCTCACAAGGTCGACCACTTAGTTTCGTCGAACACATACGGTTTCGAGCGGCATCGCCACACAGTTCAGAGAACAGGCGCTTCTCCTGGCACAGTATCGAACACTTTCAGATAGAACAATCAGTTTAAAATGGAACTAAGTTCTGCATCTGGAGTTTCCTCTTTCTCAAGGCGACCACTTAGTTTCGTCGAACACATACGTTTTCGAGTGGCATCGCCACAGATTTCAGAGAACAGGCGCTTCTCCTGGCACAGTATCGAACACTTAGTTTCAGATGGAACATTTAGTTTAAAATTGAACTATGTTTCGCATCTGGAGTTTCCTCTGTCACAAGGTCGACCACTTAGTTTCCTCGAACACATACGGTTTCGAGTAGCATCGCCACAGATTTCCGAAAACAGGCGCTTCTCCTGGCACATTATCGAACACTTAGTTTCAGATAGAACAATTAGTTTAAAATAGAACACAGCTTCTCATCTGGAGTTTCCTCTCTCACAAGGTGGACCACTTAGTTTCGGTGAACACATACGGTTTCGAGTGGCATCGCCACAGATTTCAGACAACAGGCGCTTCGCCTGGCACAGTATCGAACACTTAGTTTCAAATGGAACATTTAGCTTAAAATTGAACTAAGTTTTGCATCTGGAGTTTCCTCTCTCACAAGGTCGACCACTTAGTTTCGTCGAACACATACGGTTTCGAGTGGCATCGCCACAGATTTCAGAGAACAGGCGCTTCTCCCGGCACAGTATCGAACACTTAGTATCGGATAGAACAATTACTTTAAAATGGAACTAAATTTCCCATCTGGAGTTTCCTGTCTCACAAGGTGGACCACTTAGTTTCGTCGAACACATACGGTTTGGAGTAGCATCGCCACTGATCTCAGAGAACAGGCGCTTCTCCTGGCACAGTATCGAACACTTAGTTTCAGATAGAACAATTAATTTAAAATGGAACTAAGTTTCGCATCTGAAGTTTCCTCTCTCACAAGGTCGGCCACTTAGTTTCGTCGAACAAATACGGTTTCGAGTGGCATCGCCACAGATTTCAGAGAACAGGCGCTTCTCCTGGCACAGTATCGAACATTTAGTTTCAGATGGAACTTTTAGTTTAAAATTGAACTATGTTTCGCAACTGGAGATTCCTCTCTCACAAGGTCGGCCACTTAGTTTCGTCGAACACATACGTTTTCGAGTGGCATCGCCACAGATTTCAGAGAACAGGCGCTTCTCCTGGCACAGTATCGAACACTTAGTTTCAGATAGAACAAGTAGTTTAAAATGTAACTAAGTTTCGCATCTGGAGTTTCCTCTTTCACAAGATCGACCACTCAGTTTCGTCGAACACATACGGTTTCGAGTGGCAGCGCCACTGATCCCAGAGAACAGGCGCTTCTCCTGGCACAGTATCGAACACTTAGTTTCAGATAGAACAATTAATTTAAAATTGAACTATGTTTCGCATCTGGAGTTTCTTCCCTCACAAGGCGACCACTTAATTTCGTCGAACACATACGGTTTCGAGTGGCATCGCCACAGATTTCAGAGAACAGGTGCCTCTCCTGGCACAGTATCGAACACTTAATTTCAGATAGAACAATTAGTTTAAAATGGAACTAATTTTTGCATCTGGAGTTTCCTCTCTCACAAGGTGGACCACTTAGTCTCGACGAACACATACGGTTTCGAGTGGCATCGTCACATATTTCACAGGACAGGCGCTTCTCCTGGCGCAGTATCGAACACATAGTTACAGGTAGAACAACTAATTTAAAAAGGAACTAAGTTTCGCATCTGAAGTTTCCTCTCTCACAAGGTCAACCACTTAGTTTCGTCGAACACATACGGTTTCGAGTGGCATCGCCACAGATTTCAGAGAACAGGCGCTTCTCCTGGCACAGTATCGAACATTTAGTTTCAGATGGAACTTTTAGTTTAAAATTGAACTATGTTTCGCATCTGGAGTTTCCTCTCTCACAAGGTCGACCACTTAGTTTCGTGGAACACATACGGTTTCGAGTAGCATCGCCACAGATTTCAGAGAATAGGCGCTTCTACTGGCTCATTATCGATCACTTAGTTTCAGATACAACAATTAGTTTAAAATGGAACTATGTGTCGCAACTGGAGATTCCTCTCTCACAAGGTCGCGCACTTAGTTTCGTCGAACACATACGGTTTCGAGTGGCGTACGGGAGAAGCGCCTGTTCTCTGAAATCTGTGGCGATACCACTCGAAACCGTATGTGTTCGACGAAACTAAGTGGTCGACCTTGTGAGAGAGGAAACTCCAGATGCAAAACTTAGTTCCATTGTAAACTGATTGGTCTATCTGAAAGTGTTCGATACTGTGCCAGGAGAAGCGCCTGTTCTCTGAAATCAGTGGCGATGATACTCGAAACCGTATGTGTTCGACGAATCTAAATGGTCGACCTTGTGAAAGAGGAAACTCCAGATGCGAGACTTAGTTCCATTTTAAACTGATAGTTCTATCTGAAACTAAGTGATCGATAATGAGCCAGGAGAAGCGCCTGTTCTCTGACATCTGTGGCGATGCCCCTCGAAACCGTATGTGTCGACGAAACTAAGTGGTCGACCTTGTGAAAGAGGAAACTCCAAATGCGAAACTTAGTACCATTTTACACAAATTTTTCTATCTGAGACTAAGTGTTCGATAATGTGCCAGGAGAAGCGCCTGTTTTCTGAGATCAGTGGCGATGCTACTCCAAACCGTATGTGTTCGACGAAACTAAGTGGTCCACCTTGTGAGACAGGAAACTCCAGATGCGAAATTTAGTTCCATTTTAAAGTAATTGTTCTATCCGATACTAAGTGTTCGATACTGTGCCGGGAGAAGCGCCTGTTCTCTGAAATCTGTGGCGATACCACTCGAAACCGTATGTGTTCGACGAAACTAAGTGGTCGACCTTGTGAGAGAGGAAACTCCAGATGCAAAACTTAGTTCCATTGTAAACTGATTGGTCTATCTGAAAGTGTTCGATACTGTGCCAGGAGAAGTGCCTGTTCTCTGAAATCAGTGGCGATGATACTCGAAACCGTATGTGTTCGACGAATCTAAATGGTCGACCTTGTGAAAGAGGAAACTCCAGATGCGAGACTTAGTTCCATTTTAAACTGATAGTTCTATCTGAAACTAAGTGATCGATAATGAGCCAGGAGAAGCGCCTGTTCTCTGAAATCTGTGGCGATGCCCCTCGAAACCGTATGTGTCGACGAAACTAAGTGGTCGACCTTGTGAAAGAGGAAACTCCAAATGCGAAACTTAGTACCATTTTACACAAATTTTTCTATCTGAGACTAAGTGTTCGATAATGTGCCAGGAGAAGCGCCTGTTTTCTGAGATCAGTGGCGATGCTACTCCAAACCGTATGTGTTCGACGAAACTAAGTGGTCCACCTTGTGAGACAGGAAACTCCAGATGCGAAATTTAGTTCCATTTTAAAGTAATTGTTCTATCCGATACTAAGTGTTCGATACTGTGCCGGGAGAAGCGCCTGTTTTCCGAAATCTGTGGCGATGCCACTCGAAACCGTATGTGTTCGACGAAACTAAGTGGTCGACCTTGTGAGAGAGGAAACTCCAGATGCAAAACTTAGTTCCATTTTAAACTGATTGGTCTATCTGAAAGTGTTCGATACTGTGCCAGGAGAAGCGCCTGTTCTCTGAAATCAGTGGCGATGATACTCGAAACCGTATATGTTCGACGAATCTAAATGGTCGACCTTGTGAAAGAGGAAACTCCAGATGCGAGACTTAGTTCCATTTTAAACTGATTGTTCTATCTGAAACTAAGTGATCGATAATGAGCCAGGAGAAGCGCCTGTTCTCTGAAATCTGTGGCGATGCCCCTCGAAACCGTATGTGTCGACGAAACTAAGTGGTCGACCTTGTGAAAGAGGAAACTCCAAATGCGAAACTTAGTTCCATTTTACACAAATTTTTCTATCTGAGACTAAGTGTTCGATACTGTGCCAGGGGAAGCGCCTGTTCTCTGAAATCTCTGGCGATGCCACTCGAAACCGAATGCGTTCAACGAAACTAAGTCGTCGACCTTGTGAGAGAGGAAACTCCAGATGCGACACATAGTTCCATTTTAAACTAATTGTTGTATCTGAAACTAAGTGATCGATAATGAGCCAGGAGAAGCGCCTATTCTCTGAAATCTGTGGCGATGCTACTCGAAACCGTATGTGTTCCACGAAACTAAGTGGTCGACCTTGTGAGAGAGGAAACTCCAGATGCGAAGCCTAGTTCCATTTTAAACTAATTGTTCTATCTGAAACTAAGTGTTCGATAATGTGCCAGGAGAAGCGCCTTTTCTCTGAAATCTGTGGCGATGCTACTCGAAACCGTATGTGTTCGACGAAACTAAGTGGCCGGCCTTATGAGAGTGGAAACTTCAGATGCGAAACTTAGTTCCATTTTAAACCGAATGTTCCATGTGAAACTAAGTGTTCGATACTGTGCCAGGCGAAGTGCCTGTTCTCTGAAATCTGTGGCGATGCTACTCGAAACCGTATGTGTTCGACGAATCTAAATGGTCGACCTTGTGAGAGGGGAATCTCCAGATGCGGAACACAGTTCCATTTTAAACTAATTGTTCTATCTGAAACTAAGTGTTCGATACTGTGCCAGGAGTAGCGCCTGTTCTCTGTGATCAGTGGCGATGCTACTCCAAACCGTATGTGTTCGACGAAACCAAGTGGTCCACCTTGTGAGACAGGAAACTCCTTATGCGAAGTTTAGTTCCATTTTAAAGTAATTGTTCTATCCGATACTAAGTGTTCGATACTGTGCCGGGAGAAGCGCTTGTTCTCTGAAATCTGTGGCGATGCCACTCGAAACCGTATGTGTTCGACGAAACTAAGTGGTCGACCTTGTGAGAGAGGACACTCCAGATGCAAAACTTAGTTCCATTTTAAACTGATTGTTCTATCTGAAACTAAGTGATCGATAATGAGCCAGGAGAAGCGCCTGTTCTCTGAAATATGTGGCGATGCTACTCGAAACCGTATGTGTTCGACGAAACTAAGTGGTCGACCTTGTGAGAGAGGAAACTCCAAATGCGAAACTTTGTTCCTTTTTAAACTAATCGTTCTATCTGAAACTAAGTGTTCGATACTGTGCCAGGGGGAGCGCCTGTTCTCTGAAATCTGTGGCGATGCTACTCGAAACCGTATGTGTTCGAGGAAACTAAGTGGTCCACCTTGTGAGACAGGAAACTCCTTATGCGAAGATTAGTTCCATTTTAAAGTAATTGTTCTATCCGATACTAAGTGTTCGATACTGTGCCGGGAGAAGCGCCTGTTCTCTGAAATCTGTGGCGATGCCACTCGAAACCGTATGTGTTCGACGAAACTAAGTGGTCGACCTTGTGAGACAGGAAACTCCAGATGCGAAATTTAGTTCCATTTTAAAGTAATTGTTCTATCCGATACTAAGTGTTCGATACTGTGCCGGGAGAAGCGCCTGTTCTCTGAAATCTGTGGCGATGCCACTCGAAACCGTATGTGTTCGACGAAACTAAGTGGTCGACCTTGTGAGAGAGGAAACTCCAGATGCAAAACTTAGTTCCATTTTAAACTGATTGGTCTATCTGAAAGTGTTCGATACTGTGCCAGGAGAAGCGCCTGTTCTCTGAAATCAGTGGCGATGATACTCGAAACCGTATGTGTTCGACGAATCTAAATGGTCGACCTTGTGAAAGAGGAAACTCCAGATGCGAGACTTAGTTCCATTTTAAACTGATTGTTCTATCTGAAACTAAGTGATCGATAATGAGCCAGGAGAAGCGCCTGTTCTCTGAAATCTGTGGCGATGATACTCGAAACCGTATGTGTTCGACGAATCTAAATGGTCGACCTTGTGAAAGAGGAAACTCCAGATGCGAGACTTAGTTCCATTTTAAACTGATTGTTCTATCTGAAACTAAGTGATCGATAATCAGCCAGGAGAAGCGCCTGTTCTCTGAAATCTGTGGCGATGCCCCTCGAAACCGTATGTGTCGACGAAACTAAGTGGTCGACCTTGTGAAAGAGGAAACTCCAAATGCGAAACTTAGTTCCATTTTACACAAATTTTTCTATCTGAGACTAAGTGTTCGATACTGTGCCAGGGGAAGCGCCTGTTCTCTGAAATCTCTGGCGATGCCACTCGAAACCGAATGCGTTCAACGAAACTAAGTCGTCGACCTTGTGAGAGAGGAAACTCCAGATGCGACACATAGTTCCATTTTAAACTAATTGTTGTATCTGAAACTAAGTGATCGATAATGAGCCAGTAGAAGCGCCTATTCTCTGAAATCTGTGGCGATGCTACTCGAAACCGTATGTGTTCCACGAAACTAAGTGGTCGACCTTGTGAGAGAGGAAACTCCAGATGCGAAGCCTAGTTCCATTTTAAACTAATTGTTCTATCTGAAACTAAGTGTTCGATAATGTGCCAGGAGAAGCGCCTTTTCTCTGAAATCTGTGGCGATGCTACTCGAAACCGTATGTGTTCGACGAAACTAAGTGGCCGGCCTTATGAGAGTGGAAACTTCAGATGCGAAACTTAGTTCCATTTTAAACCGAATGTTCCATGTGAAACTAAGTGTTCGATACTGTGCCAGGAGAAGTGCCTGTTCTCTGAAATCTGTGGCGATGCTACTCGAAACCGTATGTGTTCGACGAATCTAAATGGTCGACCTTGTGAGAGGGGAATCTCCAGATGCGGAACACAGTTCCATTATAAACTAATTGTTCTATCTGAAACTAAGTGTTCGATACTGTGCCAGGAGTAGCGCCTGTTCTCTGTGATCAGTGGCGATGCTACTCCAAACCGTATGTGTTCGACGAAACTAAGTGGTCGACCTTGTGAGAGAGGAAACTCCAGATGCGAAACTTTGTTCCTTTTTAAACTAATCGTTCTATCTGAAACTAAGTGTTCGATACTGTGCCAGGGGGAGCGCCTGTTCTCTGAAATCTGTGGCGATGCTACTCGAAACCGTATGTGTTCGAGGAAACTAAGTGGTCCACCTTGTGAGACAGGAAACTCCTTATGCGAAGATTAGTTCCATTTTAAAGTAATTGTTCTATCCGATACTAAGTGTTCGATACTGTGCCGGGAGAAGCGCCTGTTCTCTGAAATCTGTGGCGATGCCACTCGAAACCGTATGTGTTCGACGAAACTAAGTGGTCGACCTTGTGAGAGAGGAAACTCCAGATGCAAAACTTAGTTCCATTTTAAACTGATTGTTCTATCTGAAACTAAGTGATCGATAATGAGCCAGGAGAAGCGCCTATTCTCTGAAATCTGTGGCGATGCTACTCGAAACCGTATGTGTTCGACGAAACTAAGTGGTCGACCTTTTGAGAGAGGAATCCCAGATGCGGAACACAGTTCCATTTTAAACTAATTGTTCTATCTGAAACTAAGTGTTCGATACTGTGCCAGGAGTAGCGCCTGTTCTCTGTGATCAGTGGCGATGCTACTCCAAACCGTATGTGTTCGACGAAACCAAGTGGTCCACCTTGTGAGACAGGAAACTCCTTATGCGAAGATTAGTTCCATTTTAAAGTAATTGTTCTATCCGATACTAAGTGTTCGATACTGTGCCGGGAGAAGCGCCTGTTCTCTGAAATCTGTGGCGATGCCACTCGAAACCGTATGTGTTCGACGAAACTAAGTGGTCGACCTTGTGAGAGAGGAAACTCCAGATGCAAAACTTAGTTCCATTTTAAACTGATTGTTCTATCTGAAACTAAGTGATCGATACTGTGCCAGGAGAAGCGCCTGTTCTCTGAAATCTGTGGCGATGCCACTCGAAACCGTATGTATTCGACGAAACTAAGTGGTCGACCTTGTGAGATAGGAAACTCCAGACGCGAAACTTAGTGCCATTTTAAACTTATTGTTCTATCTGAAACTAAGTGTTCGATACTGTGCCAGGAGAAGCGCCCGTTCTGTGAAACCTGTGGCGATACCACTCGAAACGGTATGTGTTCGACGAAACTGAGTGGTCCACCTTGTGACAGAGGAAACTCCAGACGCGAAACTTAGTGCCATTTTAAACTAATTGATCTATCTGAAACTTAGTGTTCGATACTGTGCCAGGAGAAGCGCCTGTTCTCTGAAATCTGTCGCGATGCTACTCGAAGCCGTATGTGCTCGACGAAACTAAGTGGTCGACCTTGTGAGAGAGGAAACTTCAGATGCGAAACTTAGTTCAATTTTAAACTAAATGTTCCATCTGAAACTAAGTGTTCGATACTGTGCCAGGAGAAGCGCCTGTTCTCTGAAATCTGTGGCGACGCCACTCGAAACCGTATGAGCTCGACGAAACTAAGTGGTCGACCTTGTGAGAGAGGAAACTTCAGATGCGAAACTTAGTTCCATTTTAAATTAATTGTTCTTGTTGGTTATGTATTAAAGTAGTCCATATATATTTTAAACTGTTTATTATTAATGAACAATCTCCACTGATCAGCCGCTTACTGTTTGCACACATATATAACATACAAAATAATATAATATGATACAACTTGGATTAACAAAAGAAAAAAAAAACTTTCTATAATTAACTCTTTCTTTGAGTTCTTTTCTCAAGGCTGACTTTGTTCGACTTACTCCCTACGTTCTCGTACCCCTACTTCACGCTACTTAAATTACGAAATTGCGCACAGATGTCTCATCTATCAACACACCCTCTCAATTTTGTAATTTACTGTTCTATACTCTATCTTGTTTTTCTTAACAGCACTTTCTGTAACTCTAAAGTTCTATACTCTATCTTACTTATCCTTATAACGTTTTTCTATTTAACCAAAATATTCCTACATTTAATAAATTTTATTTTGTTCAACGGTTTAGTAAATATCTCAGCCGGTTGTTCTTCAGTTGGACAATATTCTACTTTTATCATGTTTTCTTTACATTTTTCGTGCATAAACTGATACCTTACATCGACGTGTTTCGACCTTTTGTTTGTGATTCCATTTTTGATCATATGTATCGCACTCTGATTGTCCAGCCACAAGTTTGCAATTGTTACTTTTCCCGTTAATTCTTCCAACGGGGTTTTGAGATACAGTATCGTCTTAGTGCATTCTGCTGCAGCTACGAATTCTGCCTCAGTGCTAGATAGTGCAACAATTGGTTGTTTCCTACTGCACCAACTTACTGGTCCCCCAGCGAAATAAATAGTGTATCCGGCTGTACTTCTCCTAGATTCTGTGTCACCGGCAAAGTCTGAATCCGAATAGCAAATCAGTTCTTCACATTCAGTGCCATTCTTTTCAACACAATATTTAATACCCAAGTTTAAGTTGGCTTTTAAGTATCGCAGTACTTTTTTTAATCCAGTTTTCTCTTCTTCTGTGTGATTTTCCACATGTCTGCTTGCCTGATTTACCGCGTATGATAAATCGGGTCTGGTTCTGCTGCTCAGGTACAGCAAACTTCCTATACATTGTCTGTAAGGAAAGTTACTTCGTTCTGTAGTCTTCTTTTCTTGTCTTACTTGCTTTTCATAAGGAATTTCTCTCCCTTTGGCATCCTTCATTCCATAGTCTTCCAGGATTTGTACGCTGTAGTTCTCCTGAGACAGCTTCAAGTTCTCGTTTTCCCACTCTAGCTCCATTCCCAAGAAGGATTCAGGTCTAGTCTCCACAGTTAACTTAAATACCTTCTCAAGTACTTTTATCAAGTTCATTATTTCTTCTGTGTTTTCAGACACAATCATTCCATCATCAACGTACAGCATTAATATCAGAGTCTTTTTATCATTCACAAACACACATTTTTCTGATTTCGTTGGTTCAAGCATATTATTGTTTCAGAAATGTCGTAAATTTCTGATTCCATGCTAGTGGCGCTTGCTTCAGGCCTTACATTGCTTTTTTCAGTCTCATTACTTTGTTAGATTCTTCATCAAACCCTTCCGGTATTTCTAAATATATTTCTTCATCCAGTTCACCATATAGGAAAGCTGTCTTTATGTCAAATGTCACTATATGTTTTCCTTCTTTGACCGCTAAGGCAACAACTGTTCTCATTGCGTCCATGCTTACCACTGGACTATATGTATCACTGTAGTCTTCCAAATATCTCTGCTGACATCCTCTCGCTACCAGTCGTGCTCGGTGTCTTCCATCGTTCTTTACTTTAAGAACCCATTTGGTACTCAAAACTTTCTTTCCTTTAGCTTCTTTTCTGCTCACTACTTCCCATACTTCATTTTCTTTTAGTGATCTCTTTTCGTCTTCTATAGCTTGTTTCCACTTATGGCTATCCGTGCTATTCAGCGCTTGCATATATGTCAGGTACACTCTTTCCCCATATCTTTCTGGAACCCTTCTCTTTCTTTCTATTTTGCTTACTGTTTGCGACTTTTCTTCTGTTTCCCTTGTTTCTTCTGCTTCTTCGTATTCCGAATCCGATTCCTGAGTGTTTCCACATTTATTTTCTTCTTCAACTTCTGCTTCTTCCGGGTCATCCACATCCAGTTTTATTACTATTTTATTCCTTTGATTTGTTTCTTCTTTAGTCAAGTCTTCTCCAAAAATCACATCTCTGGCAGTTATGACTTTTCTCTTATGAGGATTCCATAGTCGGTATCCATTTCTGGAGTAACCTACAAATACACATTTTATGCTTCTGGAGTCCAGCTTCTTTATTTGTCCTAGGTTTTTAACATAGGCTACTCTACCAAAGATTTGTAATCTCGAAAAATCAGGTCTTTTTCCATCCCATTTTTCACTTGGAGTTATCACTTCATCTGCTGCAAGTGACCGGTTCATCAGGTAGACTGAAGTATGTAATGCTTTTCCCCACATTTCTTTGTTCATCTAAGAGTCGAAGAGCAAGGCTCTAGTTTTCTCCATTAATGTTCTGTTGAGTCTCTCCGCTTTCCCGTTCAACTGAGGGGTATACGGCACGGTCCAGTCAAACTCAATACCTTTGTTTTTCGCCCAATCAGCTAATCTTTTGTTCACGTATTCACGGCCATTGTCCGCTCGGATTCTTGAAGCTTTATTGTTCCAGTGAGCTTCTGTCCTCAGTACAAATTCCATCAACGCTTCTTGAACTTCTGACTTGTGTTTCAATAGTGAGGCTTCCGCATATAGTGTGTGGTCATCAAGAAACGTCGCAAAGAACCTCTTTCCGTCCCAAGTCTTATTTTCTATGGGTCCACATATGTCAGTGTGCATCAGTTGCAGTGGTCTAGTTGCTCGAGTTCTGCAGTTACCAAACTCTTTTCTGGTTTGTTTTGCTTTGCAACACACTTCTCAGTTCAGTTCGTTGTTTCGCAGATAGTCTTTTTCTAGGTTTATATCTTCCATGTGGTTCATTAGTTGTAACAATCCTTGTTTCCCTATATGTCCAAGTTTTCTGTCCCATTCCAGCATTGTTTCCATTTTTGTTTGTGTTAGATACGACTCTTCTCTTTTAGCACGCTTCATTGTCACCTGATACTGGCCTTCTTCCGTCACATTTCCTTTCAGTACTTCATTTCCATTTTTCTTGATGATTACTTCATTTTGATTAAATAATACTTCTCCTCCATGTTTAGTTATTTCTCTTACCGACAGTAGATTCGCACACAGCTCTGGTACTACCATTACGTTTGCCAGGGTGCATTCTTCAACCGCCAGGTTTCCAGCGTATTTTGCTGTCATCACTGAGTTTGTTTTAGCCAGTCCTACCTTTGACTCTATTCTTTCACCTTCAGTCAATCCTTTACTTTCATACGTCATGTGTGCTGTGGTTCCTGAATCGACTATCCAATTGTCTTTTCTTTTCTCATTAGTAACCAAGAATGTAACATTATCCACCTTTTCCTTTTTATTTTCCCTCACCTGACTTTTCTTTCTATAGTAACAATCTTCACTATCGTGGTTGTTCCGTTTGCATATAGTGCAGTGCATTTCCTTTCTACCACTTTCTCTTTTTTGTTTGCAGTTTGTCGCGTGATGTCCTATTTTGTTACACTTGTAACATCTATCTATATTTGTCTTCAAGTTGGCTTTATTTCTGCAATCCTTTGCTATATGTCCTAATCCATTGCACACATAGCATCTGTACTCATTTATTTTGAATGCTACCGCATTTCCAATCTCTTCTTTTTCTGTCAATCTGGCTTCCTCGGCCAAGAGTCTTGCCGTCAAGCTTTCCAAAGTTCTTTCTTTTCGGTCCACTGACTCCCACGCTGTAGAGAAGTGTTTATATTCTTGTGGCAAAGTTCCAATTATTTTTACCTTTAGCATGTCTTCGTCTATATCTGTTCCTAGTACTTTCAATTTATATCTCAAATTTTGCAATTTGCTAATGTGAGTAGAAATATCAGAGTTCTTATCATAGACGTAATTATAGAATTCTTGTAACAGATTACATTTATGTTGATTATTATCTCTTTGAAATATTGCACACAGTTTCATCCACATTTCGAACGCGGTTTCACAGTTTATCACGTGAGTTAATAAGGACTTTTCTAACGTCATAATGATTATTTTCTTAACTTTGGCATCTTTTACCTGCCACTTATCATTCCTATCCTTGTTTTCAGTTTTGCTTTCCACTATCGAGTATAGCTCTCCTGCTTTTAACAGGATTTTGACTTGAAACTGCCACATTTGGAAGTTTTCTACTCCTGTGAGCTTTTCTATCTGACTCAGTCCTTCTTGTTGATTTGCCATTTCTCTACAATTTCTTTCCTTCAAATTCTCGATGATTTCCGTTCTTTTCCCTTGTGTCCCTGCACGTGCTTTCTTATAGAACGTTCTAGAAATCCTAACCTCTTTTTATTTTCTCGACACGTGTTCTGGGCCCATAACCTGTTGGTTATATACTAAAGTAGTCCATATATATTTTAAACAGTTTATTATTAATGAACAATCACCACTGATCAGCCGCTTACTGTTTGCACACATATATAACATACAAAATAATATAATATGATACAACTTGGATTAACAAAAGAAAAAAAAAACTTTCTTTAATTAACTCTTTCTTTGAGTTCTTTTCTCATGGCTGAATTTGTTCGACTTACTCCCTACTTTCTCGTACCCCTACTTCACATTACTTAAATTACGAAATTGCTCACAGATGTCTCATCTATCAACAGTTCTATCTGAAACTAAGTGTTGGATACTGTGCCAGGAGAAGCGCCTGTTCTCTGAAATCTGTGGCGATGCCACTCGAAACCGTATGCGTTCGGCGAAACTAAGTGGTCGACCTTGTGAGAGAGGAAACTCGAGATGCGAGACTTAGTTCCATTTTAAACTAATTGTTCTATCTGAAAGTGTTCGATACTGTGCCAGGAGAAGCGCCTGTTCTCCGAAATCAGTGGCGATGCTACTCGAAACCGCATGTGTTCGACGAAACTAAGTGGTCCACCTTGTGAGAGAGGAAATTCCAGATGCGAAGCTTCGTTCCATTTTAAAGTAATTTTTCTATCTGATACTGTGTTCGATACTGTGCCAGGAGAAGCGCCAGTTCTCTGAAACCTGTGGCGATGCCACTCGAAACCGTATGTGTTCGACGAAAGTAAGTGGTAGACCGTGTGAGTGAGGAAACTCCAAATGCCAAACATAGTTCCATTTTATACTAAGTGTTCTACCTGAAACTAAGTGTTCGATACTGTGCCAGGAGAAGCGCCTGTTCTCTGAAAACAGTGGCGATGCTACTCGAAACCGTATGTGTTAGACGAAACTAAGTGGTCCACCTTGTGAGAGAGGAAACTTCAGATGCGAAACTTAGTTCCATTTAAAATTAATTGTTCTATCTGAACTAAGTGTTCGATACTGTGCCAGGAGAAGCGCCTGTTCTCTGAAATCTTGGGCGATGCCACTCGAAACAGTATGAGTTCGACGAAACTAAGTGGTCGACCTTGTGAGAGAGCAAACTCCAGATGCGAAACGTAGTTTAATTTTAAACTAAATGTTCCATCTGAAATTAAGTGTCCGATAGTGTGGCAGGAGAAGCGTCCGTTCTGTGAAACCTGTGGCGATACCACGCGAAACCGTATGTGTTCGACGAAACTAATTGGTCGACCTTGTGAGAGAGGAAACTGCAGATGCGAAACATAGTTCCATTTTTAACTAATTGTTCTATCTGAAACTAAGTGTTCGATACTGTGCCAGGAGAAGCGCCTGTTCTCTGAAAACAGTGGCGATGCTACTCGAAACCGTATGTGTTAGACGAAACTAAGTGGTCCACCTTGTGAGAGAGGAAACTTCAGATGCGAAACTTAGTTCCATTTAAAATTAATTGTTCTATCTGAACTAAGTGTTCGATACTGTGCCAGGAGAAGCGCCTGTTCTCTGAAATCTTTGGCGATGCCACTCGAAACAGTATGAGTTCGACGAAACTAAGTGGTCGACCTTGTGAGAGAGCAAACTGCAGATGCGAAACATAGTTCCATTTTAAACTAATTGTTCTATCTGAAACTATGTGTTCGATAATGTGCCAGTAGAAACGCCGTGCTGCAAAATCTGTGGCGATACCACTCGAAACCGTATGTGCTCGACGATACTAAGTGGTTCACCTTGTGGGAGATGAAACTCCAGAAGCGAAACATAGTTCCATTTAAAACTAATTGTTCTATCTGTAACTATGTGTTCTATAATGTGCCAGGAGAAGCGCCTGTTCTCTGAAATCTGTTGCGATGCCACTCGAATCCGTATGTGTTCGACGAAACCAAGTGGGCGACCTTGTGAGAGAGGAAACTCCAAATGCGAAGTTTATTTCCATTTTAAACTAATTGTTCTATCAGAAACTAAGTTTTCGATACTGTGCCAGGAGAAGCGCCTGTTCTCTGAAATCTGTGGCGATGCCACTCAAAACCGTATGTGTTCGACGAATCTAAGTGGCCGACCTTGTGAGAGAGGAAACACCAGATGCGAAACTTAGTTCCATTTTAAACTAATTGTTCTATCTGAAACTAAGTGTTCGATACTGTGGCAGGAGAAGCGGCTGTTCTCTGAAATCTGTGGCGATGCCACTCAAAACCGTATGTGTTCGACGAATCTAAGTGGCCGACCTTGTGAGAGGGGAAATTCCAGATGCGAAACTTAGTTACATTTTAAACTAATTGTTCTATCTGAAACTATGTTTTCGATACTGTGCCAGGAGAAGCGCCTGTTCTCCGAAATCTGTGGCAATACCACTCGAAACCGTATGTGTTCGACGAAACTAAGTGACCGCCTTGTGAGAGAGGAAACTCCATATGCGAAATATAGTTCCATTTTAAACTAATTGTTCTATCTGAAACTAAGTGTTCGATACTGTTGCAGGCGAAGCGCCCGTTCTGGGAAACCTGTGGCGATGCCACTCGAAACCGTAAGTGTTCGACGAAACTAAGTGGTCGACCTTGTGAGAGAGGAAACTCCAGATGCGAAACTTAGTTCCATTTTAAACTAATTGTTCTATCCGAAACTAAGTGTTCGATACTGTGCCAGGAGAAGCGGCTGTTCTCTGAAATCTGTGGCGATGCCACTCGAAACCGTATGTGTTCGACGAATCTAAGTGGCCGACCTTGTGAGAGAGGAAACTCCAGATCCGAAACTTAGTTCCATTTTAAAATAATTGTTCTATCTGAAACTAAGTGTTCGATACTGTGCCAGGAGAAGCGCCCGTTTTGTAAAACCTGTGGCGATACCACTCGGAACCGTATGCGTTCGGCGAAACTAAGTGGTCGACCTTGTGAGAGAGGAAACTCCAGATACGACACATAGTTCAATTTTAAACTAAATGTTCCATCTGAAACTAAGGGTTCGATACTGTGCCAGGAGAAGCGCCTGTTCCCTGAAATCTGTCGCGATGCTACTCGAAACCGTATGTGTTCGACGAAACTAAGTGGCCGTTCTTGTGAGAGAGGAAACTTCAGATGCGAAACTTAGTTCCATTTTAAACTAATTGTTCTATCTGAAACTAAGTGTTCGATACTGTGCCAGGAGAAGCGCCTGTTCTCTGAAATCTGTGGCGATGCCACTCGAAACCGTATGTGTTCGACGAAACTGAGTGGTCGACCTTGTGAGAGTGGAAACTCCAGACGCGAAACTTAGTGCCATTTTAAACTAATTGTTCTATCAGAAACTAAGTGTTCGATACTGTGCCAGCAGAAGCGCCTGTTCCCTGAAATCTGTGGCGATGCCACTCGGAACCGTATGTGTTCGACGAAACTGAGTGGTCGACCTTGTGAGAGAGGAAACATCAGATGCGAAACTTTGTTCCATTTTAAATTAATTGTTCTATCTGAAACTAAGTGTTCGCTACTGTGCCAAGCGAAGCGCCCGTTCCGTGAAACCTGTGGCGATACCACTCGAAACGGTATGTGTTCGACGAAACTGAGTGGTCGACCTTGTGAGAGAGGAAACTTCGGATGCGGAACATAGTTCCATTTTAAATTAATTGTTCTATCTGAAACTAAGTGTTCGATACTGTGCCAGGAGAAGCGGCTGTTCTCTGAAATCTGTGGCGATGCCACTCAAAACCGTATGTGTTCGACGAATCTAAGTGGCCGACCTTGTGAGAGAGGAAACACCAGATGCGAAACTTCGTTACATTTTAAACTAATTGTTCTATCTGAAACTATGTTTTCGATACTGTGCCAGGAGAAGCGCCTGTTCTCTGAAATCTGTGGCGATCCTACTCGAAACCGTATGTGTTCGACGAAACTAAGTGGTCGACATGGTGAGAGAGGAAACTCCAGATGCGGAACTTCGTTCCATTTTAAACTGATTGTTGTATCTGAAACTAAGTGTTCGATACTATGCCAGGAGAAGCGGCTGTTCTCTGAAATCTGTGGCGATGCCACTCAAAACCGTATGTGTTCGACGAATCTAAGTGGCCGACCTTGTGAGAGAGGAAACACCAGATGCGAAACTTAGTTCCATTTTAAACTAATTGTTCTATCTGCAACTAAGTGTTCGATACTGTGCAAGGAGAAGCGGCTGTTCTCTGAAATCTGTGGCGATGCCACTCAAAACCGTATGTGTTCGACGAATCTAAGTGGCCGACCTTGTGAGAGGGGAAATTCCAGGTGCGAAACTTAGTTACATTTTAAACTAATTGTTCTATCTGAAACTATGTTTTCGATACTGTGCCAGGAGAAGCGCCTGTTCTCTGAAATCTGTGGCAATACCACTCGAAACCGTATGTGTTCGACGAAACTAAGTGACCGCCTTGTGAGAGAGGAAACTCCAGATGCGAAATATAGTTCCATTTTAAACTAATTGTTCTATCTGAAACTAAGTGTTCGATACTGTTGCAGGCGAAGCGCCCGTTCTGGGAAACCTGTGGCGATGCTACTCGAAACCGTATGTGTTCGACGAAACTAAGTGGCCGATCTTGTGAGAGAGGAAACTTCAGATGCGAAACTTAGTTCCAGTTTAAATTAATTGTTCTATCTGAAACTAAGTGTTCGATAGTGTGCCAGTAGAAGCGCCTGTTCTCTGAAATCTGTGGCGATGCCACTCGAAATTGAGTGGTCGACCTTGTGAGAGAGGAAACTCCAGACGCGATACTTAGTGCCATTTTAAAGTAATTGTTCTATCAGAAACTAAGTGTTCGATACTGTGCCAGGAGAAGCGCCCGTTTTGTAAAACCTGTGGCGATACCACTCGGAACCGTATGCGTTCGGCGAAACTAAGTGGTCGACCTTGTGAGAGAGGAAACTCCAGATACGACACATAGTTCAATTTTAAACTAAATGTTCCATCTGAAACTAAGGGTTCGATACTGTGCCCGGAGAAGCGCCTGTTCCCTGAAATCTGTCGCGATGCTACTCGAAACCGTATGTGTTCGACGAAACTAAGTGGCCGTTCTTGTGAGAGAGGAAACTTCATATGCGAAACTTAGTTCCATTTTAAACTAATTGTTCTATCTGAAACTAAGTGTTCGATACTGTGCCAGGAGAAGCGCCTGTTCTCAGAAATCTGTGGCGATGCCACTCGAAACCGTATGTGTTCGACGAAACTGAGTGGTCGACCTTGTGAGAGTGGAAACTCCAGACGCGAAACTTAGTGCCATTTTAAACTAATTGTTCTATCAGAAACTAAGTGTTCGATACTGTGCCAGCAGAAGCGCCTGTTCCCTGAAATCTGTGGCGATGCCACTCGGAACCGTATGTGTTCGACGAAACTGAGTGGTCGACCTTGTGAGAGTGGAAATTCCAGACGCGAAACTTAGTGCCATTTTAAACTAATTGTTCTATCTGAAACTAAGTGTTCGATACTGTTGCAGGCGAAGCCCCCGTTCTGGGAAACCTGTGGCGATGCCACTCGAAACCGTACGTGTTCGACGAAACTAAGTGGTCGACCTTGTGAGAGAGGAAACTCCAGATGCGAAACTTAGTTCCATTTTAAACTAATTGTTCTATCCGAAACTAAGTGTTCGATACTGTGCCAGGAGAAGCGGCTGTTCTCTGAAATCTGTGGCGATGCCACTCGAAACCGTATGTGTTCGACGAATCTAAGTGGCCGACCTTGTGAGAGAGGAAACTCCAGATCCGAAACTTAGTTCCATTTTAAACTAATTGTTCTATCTGAAACTAAGTGTTCGATACTGTGCCAGGAGAAGCGCCTGTTCTCTGAAATCTGTGGCGATGCTACTCGAAACCGAATGTGTTCCACGAAACTAAGTGGCCGCCTTGTGGGAGAGGAAAATCCAGATGCGAAACATAGTTCCATTTTAAACTAATTGTTCTATCTGAAACTAAGTGTTCGATACTGTGCCAGGAGAAGCGCCTCTTTTCTGAAATCTGTGGCGATGCCACTCGAAACCGTATGTGTTCGACGAAACTAAGTGGCCGACCTTGTGAGAGAGGAAACATCAGATGCGAACCTTAGTTCCATTTTAAATTAATTGTTCTATCTGAAACTAAGTGTTCGCTACTGTGCCAGGCGAAGCGCCCGTTCTGTGAAACCTGTGGCGATGCCACTCGAAACCGTACGTGTTCGACGAAACTAAGTGGTCGACCTTGTGAGAGAGGAAACTCCAGATGCGAAACTTAGTTCCATTTTAAACTAATTGTTCTATCTGAAACTAAGTGTTCGATACTGTGCCAGCAGAAGCGCCTGTTCTCTGAAATCTGTGGCGATGCTACTCGAAACCGTATGTGTTCGACGAAACTAAGTGGCCGATCTTGTGAGAGAGGAAACTTCAGATGCGAAACTTAGTTCCATTTTAAATTAATTGTTCTATCTGAAACTAAGTGTTCGATAGTGTGCCAGTAGAAGCGCCTGTTCTCTGAAATCTGTGGCGATGCCACTCGAAATTGAGTGGTCGACCTTGTGAGAGAGGAAACTCCAGACGCGAAACTTAGTGCCATTTTAAACTAATTGTTCTATCAGAAACTAAGTGTTCGATACTGTGCCAGGAGAAGCGCCCGTTTTGTAAAACCTGTGGCGATACCACTCGGAACCGTATGCGTTCGGCGAAACTAAGTGGTCGACCTTGTGAGAGAGGAAACTCCAGATACGACACATAGTTCAATTTTAAACTAAATGTTCCATCTGAAACTAAGGGTTCGATACTGTGCCAGGAGAAGCGCCTGTTCCCTGAAATCTGTCGCGATGCTACTCGAAACCGTATGTGTTCGACGAAACTAAGTGGCCGATCTTGTGAGAGAGGAAACTTCAGATGCGAAACTTAGTTCCATTTCAAACTAATTGTTCTATCTGAAACTAAGTGTTCGATACTGTGCCAGGAGAAGCGCCTGTTCTCTGAAATCTGTGGCGATGCCACTCGAAACCGTATGTGTTCGACGAAACTGAGTGGTCGACCTTGTGAGAGTGGAAACTCCAGACGCGAAACTTAGTGCCATTTTAAACTAATTGTTCTATCAGAAACTAAGTGTTCGATACTGTGCCAGCAGAAGCGCCTGTTCCCTGAAATCTGTGGCGATGCCACTCGGAACCGTATGCGTTCGGCGAAACTAAGTGGTCGACCTTGTGAGAGAGGAAACTCCAGATGCGACACATAGTTCAATTTTAAACTAAATGTTCCATCTGAAACTAAGGGTTCGATACTGTACCAGGAGAAGTGCCTGTTCTCTGAAATCTGTGGCGATGCCACTCGAAACCGTAAGTGTACGACGAAACTAAGTAGTCGACCTTCTGAGAGAGGAAACTCAAGATGCGAAACATAGTTCAATTTTAAACTAAATGTTCCATCTGAAACTAAGTGTTCGATACTGTACCAGGAGAAGCGCCTGTTCTCTGAAATCTGTGGCGATGCCACTCGAAACCGTATGTGTTCGACGAAACTGAGTGGTCGACCTTGTGAGAGAGAAAACTCCAGATGCGAAACGTTGTTCCATTTTAAACTAATTGTTCTATCTGAAACTAAGTGTTCGATACCGTGCCAGGAGAAGCGCCTGTTCTCTGAAATCTGTGGCGATGCCACTCGAAACCGTATGTGTTCAACGAAACGAAGTGGTCGACCTTCTGAGCGAGGAAACTCCAGATGCGAAACATAGTTCTATTTTAAACTAATTGTTCTATCTGAAACTAAGTGTTCGATACCGTGCCAGGAGAAGCGGCTGTTCTCTGAAATCTGTGGCGATGCCACTCAAAACCGTATGTGTTCGACGAATCTAAGTGGCCGACCTTGTGAGAGGGGAAATTCCAGATGCGAAACTTAGTTACATTTTAAACTAATTGTTCTATCTGAAACTATGTTTTCGATACTGTGCCAGGAGAAGCGCCTGTTCTCTGAAATCTGTGGCAATACCACTCGAAACCGTATGTGTTCGACGAAACTAAGTGACCGCCTTGTGAGAGAGGAAACTCCAGATGCGAAATATAGTTCCATTTTAAACTAATTTTTCTATCTGAAACTAAGTGTTCGATACTGTTGCAGGCGGAGCGCCCGTTCTGGGAAACCTGTGGCGATGCCACTCGAAACCGTACGTGTTCGACGAAACTAAGTGGTCGACCTTGTGAGAGAGGAAACTCCAGATGCGAAACTTAGTTCCATTTTAAACTAATTGTTCTATCCGAAACTAAGTGTTCGATACTGTGCAAGGAGAAGCGGCTGTTCTCTGAAATCTGTGGCGATGCCACTCGAAACCGTATGTGTTCGACGAATCTAAGTGGCCGACCTTGTGAGAGAGGAAACTCCAGATCCGAAACTTAGTTCCATTTTAAACTAATTGTTCTATCTGAAACTAAGTGTTCGATACTGTGCCAGGAGAAGCGCCTGTTCTCTGAAATCTGTGGCGATGCTACTCGAAACCGAATGTGTTCCACGAAACTAAGTGGCCGCCTTGTGAGAGAGGAAAATCCAGATGCGAAACATAGTTCCATTTTAAACTAATTGTTCTATCTGAAACTAAGTGTTCGATACTGTGCCAGGAGAAGCGCCTGTTCTCTGAAATCTGTGGCGGTGCTACTCGAAACCGTATGTGTTCGACGAAACTAAGTGGCCGATCTTGTGAGAGAGGAAACTCCAGATCCGAAACTTAGTTCCATTTTAAACTAATTGTTCTATCTGAAACTAAGTGTTCGATACTGTGCCAGGAGAAGCGCCTGTTCTCTGAAATCTGTGGCGATGCCACTCGAAACCGTATGTGTTCAACGAAACGAAGTGGTCGACCTTCTGAGCGAGGAAACTCCAGATGCGAAACATAGTTCTATTTTAAACTAATTGTTCTATCTGAAACTAAGTGTTCGATACCGTGCCAGGAGAAGCGGCTGTTCTCTGAAATCTGTGGCGATGCCACTCAAAACCGTATGTGTTCGACGAATCTAAGTGGCCGACCTTGTGAGAGGGGAAATTCCAGATGCGAAACTTAGTTACATTTTAAACTAATTGTTCTATCTGAAACTATGTTTTCGATACTGTGCCAGGAGAAGCGCCTGTTCTCTGAAATCTGTGGCAATACCACTCGAAACCGTATGTGTTCGACGAAACTAAGTGACCGCCTTGTGAGAGAGGAAACTCCAGATGCGAAACTTAGTTCCATTTTAAACTAATTGTTCTATCTGAAACTAAGTGTTCGATACTGTGCCAGCAGAAGCGCCTGTTCTCTGAAATCTGTGGCGATGCTACTCGAAACCGTATGTGTTCGACGAAACTAAGTGGCCGATCTTGTGAGAGAGGAAACTTCAGATGCGAAACTTAGTTCCATTTTAAATTAATTGTTCTATCTGAAACTAAGTGTTCGATAGTGTGCCAGTAGAAGCGCCTGTTCTCTGAAATCTGTGGCGATGCCACTCGAAATTGAGTGGTCGACCTTGTGAGAGAGGAAACTCCAGACGCGAAACTTAGTGCCATTTTAAACTAATTGTTCTATCAGAAACTAAGTGTTCGATACTGTGCCAGGAGAAGCGCCCGTTTTGTAAAACCTGTGGCGATACCACTCGGAACCGTATGCGTTCGGCGAAACTAAGTGGTCGACCTTGTGAGAGAGGAAACTCCAGATACGACACATAGTTCAATTTTAAACTAAATGTTCCATCTGAAACTAAGGGTTCGATACTGTGCCAGGAGAAGCGCCTGTTCCCTGAAATCTGTCGCGATGCTACTCGAAACCGTATGTGTTCGACGAAACTAAGTGGCCGTTCTTGTGAGAGAGGAAACTTCAGATGCGAAACTTAGTTCCATTTCAAACTAATTGTTCTATCTGAAACTAAGTGTTCGATACTGTGCCAGGAGAAGCGCCTGTTCTCTGAAATCTGTGGCGATGCCACTCGAAACCGTATGTGTTCGACGAAACTGAGTGGTCGACCTTGTGAGAGTGGAAACTCCAGACGCGAAACTTAGTGCCATTTTAAACTAATTGTTCTATCAGAAACTAAGTGTTCGATACTGTGCCAGCAGAAGCGCCTGTTCCCTGAAATCTGTGGCGATGCCACTCGGAACCGTATGCGTTCGGCGAAACTAAGTGGTCGACCTTGTGAGAGAGGAAACTCCAGATGCGACACATAGTTCAATTTTAAACTAAATGTTCCATCTGAAACTAAGGGTTCGATACTGTACCAGGAGAAGTGCCTGTTCTCTGAAATCTGTGGCGATGCCACTCGAAACCGTAAGTGTACGACGAAACTAAGTAGTCGACCTTCTGAGAGAGGAAACTCAAGATGCGAAACATAGTTCAATTTTAAACTAAATGTTCCATCTGAAACTAAGTGTTCGATACTGTACCAGGAGAAGCGCCTGTTCTCTGAAATCTGTGGCGATGCCACTCGAAACCGTATGTGTTCGACGAAACTGAGTGGTCGACCTTGTGAGAGAGAAAACTCCAGATGCGAAACGTTGTTCCATTTTAAACTAATTGTTCTATCTGAAACTAAGTGTTCGATACCGTGCCAGGAGAAGCGCCTGTTCTCTGAAATCTGTGGCGATGCCACTCGAAACCGTATGTGTTCAACGAAACGAAGTGGTCGACCTTCTGAGCGAGGAAACTCCAGATGCGAAACATAGTTCTATTTTAAACTAATTGTTCTATCTGAAACTAAGTGTTCGATACCGTGCCAGGAGAAGCGGCTGTTCTCTGAAATCTGTGGCGATGCCACTCAAAACCGTATGTGTTCGACGAATCTAAGTGGCCGACCTTGTGAGAGGGGAAATTCCAGATGCGAAACTTAGTTACATTTTAAACTAATTGTTCTATCTGAAACTATGTTTTCGATACTGTGCCAGGAGAAGCGCCTGTTCTCTGAAATCTGTGGCAATACCACTCGAAACCGTATGTGTTCGACGAAACTAAGTGACCGCCTTGTGAGAGAGGAAACTCCAGATGCGAAATATAGTTCCATTTTAAACTAATTGTTCTATCTGAAACTAAGTGTTCGATACTGTTGCAGGCGAAGCGCCCGTTCTGGGAAACCTGTGGCGATGCCACTCGAAACCGTACGTGTTCGACGAAACTAAGTGGTCGACCTTGTGAGAGAGGAAACTCCAGATGCGAAACTTAGTTCCATTTTAAACTAATTGTTCTATCCGAAACTAAGTGTTCGATACTGTGCAAGGAGAAGCGGCTGTTCTCTGAAATCTGTGGCGATGCCACTCGAAACCGTATGTGTTCGACGAATCTAAGTGGCCGACCTTGTGAGAGAGGAAACTCCAGATCCGAAACTTAGTTCCATTTTAAACTAATTGTTCTATCTGAAACTAAGTGTTCGATACTGTGCCAGGAGAAGCGCCTGTTCTCTGAAATCTGTGGCGATGCTACTCGAAACCGAATGTGTTCCACGAAACTAAGTGGCCGCCTTGTGAGAGAGGAAAATCCAGATGCGAAACATAGTTCCATTTTAAACTAATTGTTCTATCTGAAACTAAGTGTTCGATACTGTGCCAGCAGAAGCGCCTGTTCTCTGAAATCTGTGGCGGTGCTACTCGAAACCGTATGTGTTCGACGAAACTAAGTGGCCGATCTTGTGAGAGAGGAAACTCCAGATCCGAAACTTAGTTCCATTTTAAACTAATTGTTCTATCTGAAACTAAGTGTTCGATACTGTGCCAGGAGAAGCGCCTGTTCTCTGAAATCTGTGGCGATGCCACTCGAAACCGTATGTGTTCAACGAAACGAAGTGGTCGACCTTCTGAGCGAGGAAACTCCAGATGCGAAACATAGTTCTATTTTAAACTAATTGTTCTATCTGAAACTAAGTGTTCGATACCGTGCCAGGAGAAGCGGCTGTTCTCTGAAATCTGTGGCGATGCCACTCAAAACCGTATGTGTTCGACGAATCTAAGTGGCCGACCTTGTGAGAGGGGAAATTCCAGATGCGAAACTTAGTTACATTTTAAACTAATTGTTCTATCTGAAACTATGTTTTCGATACTGTGCCAGGAGAAGCGCCTGTTCTCTGAAATCTGTGGCAATACCACTCGAAACCGTATGTGTTCGACGAAACTAAGTGACCGCCTTGTGAGAGAGGAAACTCCAGATGCGAAATATAGTTCCATTTTAAACTAATTTTTCTATCTGAAACTAAGTGTTCGATACTGTTGCAGGCGAAGCGCCCGTTCTGGGAAACCTGTGGCGATGCCACTCGAAACCGTACGTGTTCGACGAAACTAAGTGGTCGACCTTGTGAGAGAGGAAACTCCAGATGCGAAACTTAGTTCCATTTTAAACTAATTGTTCTATCCGAAACTAAGTGTTCGATACTGTGCAAGGAGAAGCGGCTGTTCTCTGAAATCTGTGGCGATGCCACTCGAAACCGTATGTGTTCGACGAATCTAAGTGGCCGACCTTGTGAGAGAGGAAACTCCAGATCCGAAACTTAGTTCCATTTTAAACTAATTGTTCTATCTGAAACTAAGTGTTCGATACTGTGCCAGGAGAAGCGCCTGTTCTCTGAAATCTGTGGCGATGCTACTCGAAACCGAATGTGTTCCACGAAACTAAGTGGCCGCCTTGTGAGAGAGGAAAATCCAGATGCGAAACATAGTTCCATTTTAAACTAATTGTTCTATCTGAAACTAAGTGTTCGATACTTTGCCAGGAGAAGCGCCTCTTTTCTGAAATCTGTGGCGATGCCACTCGAAACCGTATGTGTTCGACGAAACTAAGTGGCCGACCTTGTGAGAGAGGAAACATCAGATGCGAACCTTAGTTCCATTTTAAATTAATTGTTCTATCTGAAACTAAGTGTTCGCTACTGTGCCAGGAGAAGCGCCTGTTCTCTGAAATCTGTGGCGATGCTACTCGAAACCGAATGTGTTCCACGAAACTAAGTGGCCGCCTTGTGAGAGAGGAAAATCCAGATGCGAAACATAGTTCCATTTTAAACTAATTGTTCTATCTGAAACTAAGTGTTCGATACTGTGCCAGCAGAAGCGCCTGTTCTCTGAAATCTGTGGCGGTGCTACTCGAAACCGTATGTGTTCGACGAAACTAAGTGGCCGATCTTGTGAGAGAGGAAACTTCAGATGCGAAACTTAGTTCCATTTTAAATTAATTGTTCTATCTGAAACTAAGTGTTCGATAGTGTGCCAGTAGAAGCGCCTGTTCTCTGAAATCTGTGGCGATGCCACTCGAAATTGAGTGGTCGACCTTGTGAGAGAGGAAACTCCAGACGCGAAACTTAGTGCCATTTTAAACTAATTGTTCTATCAGAAACTAAGTGTTCGATACTGTGCCAGGAGAAGCGCCCGTTTTGTAAAACCTGTGGCGATACCACTCGGAACCGTATGCGTTCGGCGAAACTAAGTGGTCGACCTTGTGAGAGAGGAAACTCCAGATACGACACATAGTTCAATTTTAAACTAAATGTTCCATCTGAAACTAAGGGTTCGATACTGTGCCAGGAGAAGCGCCTGTTCCCTGAAATCTGTCGCGATGCTACTCGAAACCGTATGTGTTCGACGAAACTAAGTGGCCGTTCTTGTGAGAGAGGAAACTTCAGATGCGAAACTTAGTTCCATTTTAAACTAATTGTTCTATCTGAAACTAAGTGTTCGATACTGTGCCAGGAGAAGCGCCTGTTCTCTGAAATCTGTGGCGATGCCACTCGAAACCGTATGTGTTCGACGAAACTGAGTGGTCGACCTTGTGAGAGTGGAAACTCCAGACGCGAAACTTAGTGCCATTTTAAACTAATTGTTCTATCAGAAACTAAGTGTTCGATACTGTGCCAGGAGAAGCGCCTGTTCTCTGAAATCTGTGGCGATGCTACTCGAAACCGTATGTGTTCGAGGAAACTAAGTGGTCCACCTTGTGAGACAGGAAACTCCAGATGCGATATATAGTTCAATTTTAAACTAAATGTTCCATCTGAAACTAAGGGTTCGATACTGTACCAGGAGAACTGCCTGTTCACTGAAATCTGTGGCGATTCTACTCGAAACCGTATGTGTTCGACGAATCTAAATGGTCGACCTTGTGAGAGAGGAAACTCCAGTTGCGAATCTTAGTTCCATTTTAAACTAATGGTTCTATCTGAAACTAAGTGTTCGATACTGTGCCAGGAGAAGCGCCTGTTCTCTGAAATCTGTGGCGATGCCACTTGAAACCGTATGTGTTCGACGAAACTGAGTGGTCGACCTTGTGAGAGTGGAAACTCCAGACGCGAAACTTAGTGCCATTTTAAACTAATTGTTCTATCAGAAACTAAGTGTTCGATACTGTGCCAGGAGAAGCGCCTGTTCCCTGAAATCTGTCGCGATGCTACTCGAAACCGTATGTGTTCGACGAAACTAAGTGGCCGATCTTGTGAGAGAGGAAACTCCAGATGCGATATATAGTTCAATTTTAAACTAAATGTTCCATCTGAAACTAAGGGTTCGATACTGTACCAGGAGAACTGCCTGTTCACTGAAATCTGTGGCGATTCTACTCGAAACCGTATGTGTTCGACGAATCTAAATGGTCGACCTTGTGAGAGAGGAAACTCCAGTTGTGAATCTTAGTTCCATTTTAAACTAATGGTTCTTTCTGAAACTAAGTGTTCGATACTGTGCCAGGAGAAGCGCCTGTTCTCTGAAATCTGTGGCGATGCCACTCGAAACCGTATGTGTTCAACGAAACTAAGTGGTCGACCTTCTGAGCGAGGAAACTTTAGATGCGAAACTTAGTTCCATTTTAAACTAATTGTTCTATCTGAAACTAAGAGTTCGATACTGTGCCAGGAGAAGCGCCTGTTCTCTGAAATCTGTGGCGATGCCACTCGAAACCGTATGTGTTCAACGAAACTAAGTGGTCGACCTTCTGAGCGAGGAAACTCCAGACGCGAAACTTAGTGCCATTTAAAACTAATTGTTCTATCTGAAACTAAGTGTTCGATACTGTGCCAGGAGAAGCGCCTGTTCTCTGAAATCTGTGGCGATGCCACTCGAAACCGTATGCGTTCGACGAAACTGAGTGGTCGACCTTGTGAGAGTGGAAACTCCAGACGCGAAACTTAGTGCCATTTTAAACTAATTGTTCTATCAGAAACTAAGTGTTCGATACTGTGCCAGCAGAAGCGCCTGTTCCCTGAAATTTGTGGCGATGCCACTCGGAACCGTATGCGTTCGGCGAAACTAAGTGGCCGACCTTGTGAGAGAGGAAACTCCAGACGCGAAACTTAGTGCCATTTTAAACTAATTGTTCTATCAGAAACTAAGTGTTCGATACTGTGCCAGGAGAAGCGCCCGTTTTGTAAAACCTGTGGCGATACCACTCGAAACTGTTTATGTTAGAAGGAACTAAGTGGTCGACCTTCTGAGAGAGGAAACTCCAGATGCGAAATTTAGTTCCATTTTAAACTAATTGTTCCATCTGAAACTAAGTGTTCGATACTGTGCCAGGAGAAGCGCCTGTTCTCTGAAATCTGTGGCGATGCCACTTGAAACCGTATGTGTTCGACGAAACTGAGTGGTCGACCTTGTGAGAGTGGAAACTCCAGACGCGAAACTTAGTGCCATTTTAAACTAATTGTTCTATCAGAAACTAAGTGTTCGATACTGTGCCAGGAGAAGCGCCTGTTCCCTGAAATCTGTCGCGATGCTACTCGAAACCGTATGGGTTCGACGAAACTGAGTGGTCGAACTTGTGAGAGAGGAAGCTCCAGATGCGGAGCTTAGTTCCATTTTAAAGTAATTGTTCTATCTGATACTAAGTGTTCCATACTGTGCCAGGAGAAGCGCCAGTTCTCTGAAACCTGTGGTGATGCCACTCGAAATCGTATGCGTTTGACGAAACTAAGCGGTCGACCTTGTGAGAGGAAACTCCAAATGCGAAACTTAATTCCATATTAAAATAATTGTTCTATCTGAAATTAAGTGTTCGATAGTGTGCCAGGAGAAGCGCCAGTTATCTGAAACCTGTGGCGATGCCACTAGAAACCCTATGTGTTTGACGATACTAAGTGGCTGACCTTGTGAGAGAGCAAACTCCAGATGCGAAACTTTGTTCCATTTTAAACTAATAGTTCTGTCTGAAACTAAGTGTTCGATACTGTGCCAGGAGAAGCGCCTGTTCTCTGAAATCTGTGGCGATGCTACTCGAAACCGAATGTGTTCGACGAAACTAAGTGGCCCACCTTGTGACAGAGGAAACACCAAATGCGAAACATAGTTCCATTTTAAACTAATTGTTCCATCTGAAACTAAGTGTTCGATACTGTGCCAGGAGAAGCGCCTGTTCTCTGAAATCTGTGGCGATGCTACTCGAAACCGTATGTGTTCGTCGAAACTAAGCGGTCGACCTTGTGAGAGAGGAAAATGCAGATGCGAAACTTAGTTCCATTTTAAACTAATTGTTCTATCTGAAACTAAGTGTTCGATACTGTGCCAGGAGAAGCGCCTGTTCTCTGAAATCTGTCGCGATGCTACTCGAAACCGTATGTGTTCGACGAAACTAAGCGGTCGACCTTGTGAGAGAGGAAAATCCAGATGCGAAACTTAGTTCCATTTTAAACTAATTGTTCTATCTGAAACTAAGTGTTCGATACTGTGCCAGGAGAAGCGCCTGTTCTCTGAAATCTGTCGCGATGCTACTCGAAACCGTATGTGTTCGATGAAACTAAGTGGTCGACCTTGTGAGAGAAGAAACTCCAGTTGCGAAACTTAGTTCCATTTTAAACTACTTGTTCTATCTGAAACTAAGTGTTCGATAATGTGCCAGGAGAAGCGCCTGTTCTCTGAAATCTGTGGCGATACCACTCGAAACCGTATGTGTTCGACGAAACTGAGTGGTCGCCTTGTGAAAGGGGAAACTCCAGATGCGAAACTTAGTTCCATTTAAAACTAATTGTTCCATCTGAAACTAAGTGTTCGATACTGTGCCAGGAGAAGCGCCTGTTCTCTGAAATCTGTGGCGATGCCACTCGAAACCGTATGTGTTCGTCGAAACTAAGCGGTCGACCTTGTGAGAGAGGAAAATCCAGATGCGAAACTTAGTTCCATTTTAAACTAATTGTTCTATCTGAAACTAAGTGTTCGATACTGTGCCAGGAGAAGCGCCTGTTCTCTGAAATCTGTCGCGATGCTACTCGAAACCGTATGTGTTCGACGAAACTAAGCGGTCGACCTTGTGAGAGAGGAAAATCCAGATGCGACACTTAGTTCCATTTTAAACTAATTGTTCTATCTGAAACTAAGTGTTCGATACTGTGCCAGGAGAAGCGCCTGTTCTCTGAAATCTGTCGCGATGCTACTCGAAACCGTATGTGTTCGACGAAACTAAGTGGCCGACCTTGTGAGAGAGGAAACTCCAGATGCGAAACATAGTTGCATTTTAAACTAATTGTTCTATCTGAAACTAAGTGTTCGATACTGTGCTAGGAGAAGCGCCTGTTCTCTGAAATCTGTGGCGATACCACTCGAAACCGTATGTGTTCGACGACACTGAGTGGTCGCCTTGTGAAAGGGGAAACTCCAGATGCGAAACTTAGTTCCATTTAAAACTAATTGTTCCATCTGAAACTAAGTGTTCGATACTGTGCCAGGAGAAGCGCCTGTTCTCTGAAATCTGTCGCGATGCTACTCGAAACCGTATGTGTTCGTCGAAACTAAGCGGTCGACCTTGTGAGAGAGGAAAATCCAGATGCGAAATTTAGTTCCATATTAAATTAATTGTTCCATCTGAAACTAAGTGTTCGATACTGTGCCGGGAGAAGCGCCTGTTCTCTGAAATCTGTCGCGATGCTACTCGAAACCGTATGTGTTCGACGAAACTAAGTGGCCAACCTTGTGAGAGAGGAAATTCCAGATGCGAAACATAGTTCCATTCTAAACTAATTGTTCTATCTGAAACTAAGTGTTCGATACTGTGCCAGGAGAAACTCCCGTTCTGCGAAATCTGTGGCGATACTACTCGAAACCGTATGTGTTCGACGAAACTAAGTGGTCGACCTTGTGAGGGAGGACACTCCAGATGCGAAACATAGATCCATTTTAAACTAATTGTTCTATCTCATACTAAGTGTTCGATACTGTGCCAGGAGAAGCGAATGTTCTCTGATATCTGTGGCGATGCCACTCGAAACCGTATGTGTTCGACGAAACTAAGTGGACGACCTTGTGAGAGAAGAAACGCCAGATGCGGAACTTAGTTCCATTTTAAACTAATTGTTCTATCTGAAAGTGTTCGATACTGTGCCAGGAGAAGCGCCTGTTCTCTGAAATCAGTGACGACGCTACTCGAACCCGTATGTGTTCGACGTAACTAAGTGGCCGACCTTGTGAGAGAGGAAACTCTAGATGCGAAACTTAGTTCCATTTTAAACTAATTGTTCTATCTGAAACTAAGTGATCGATAATGTGCCAGGAGAAGCGTTTGTTCTCTGAAATCTGTGGCGATGCCACTCGAAACCGTATGTGTTCGACGAAACTAAGTGGTCGACCTTGTGGGAGAGGAAACTCCAGATGCGAAACTTAGTTCCATTTTAAACTAATTGTTCTATCTGAAACTAAGTGTTCGATACAGTGCCAGGAGAAGCGCCTGCTCTCTGAAATCTGTGGCGATGCCACTCGAAACCGTATGTGTTCGACGAAACAAAGTGGCCGACCTTGTGAGAGAGGAAACTCCAGATGCGAAACATATTTCCATTTTAAACTAAATGTTCTATCTGAAACTAAGTATTCGATACTCTGCCAGTAGAAGCGCCTGTTCTCTGAAACCTGTGGCTTTGCTACTCGAAGCCGAATGTGTTCGACGAAACTAAGTGGTCGCCTTGTGAAAGAGGAAACTCCAGATGCGTAACTTAGTACCATTTTAAACTAATTGTTCTATCTGAAACTAAGTGTTCGGTACTGTGCCAGGAGAAGCGCCTGTTCTCTGAAATCTGTCGCGATGCTACTCGAAACCGTATGTGTTCGACGAAAATAAGTGGTCTACCTTGTGAGAGAGGAAACTCCAGATGCGTAACTTAGTACCATTTTAAACTAATTGTTCTATCTGAAACTAAGTGTTCGGTACTGTGCCAGGAGGAGCGCCTGTTCTCTGAAATCTGTCGCGATGCTACTCGAAACCGTATGTGTTCGACGAAACTAAGTGGTCGACCTTGTGAGAGAGGAAACTCCAAATGCGAAACTTAGTTCCATTTTAAACTAATTGTTCTATCTGAAACTAAGTATTCGATAATGTGCCAGGAGAAGCGCCTGTTCTCTGAAATCTGTGGCGATGCCACTCTAAACAGTGTGTGTTCGACGAAACTAAGTGGCCGGACTTGTGAGAGAGGAAACTCCAGATGCGAAACTTAGTTCCATTTTAAACTAATTGTTCTATCTGAAACTAAGTGTTCGAAACTGTGCCAGGAGAAGCGCCTGTTCTCTGAAATCTGTGGCGATGCCACTCTAAACCGTATGTGTTCGACGAAACTAAGTGGTCGACCTTGTGAGAGAAGAAACTCCAGTTGCGAAACTTAGTTCCATTTTAAACTACTTGTTCTATCTGAAACTAAGTATTCGATAATGTGCCAGGAGAAGCGCCTGTTCTCTGAAATCTGTGGCGATGCCACACGAAACCGTATGTGTTCAAGGAAACTAAGTGGTCGACCTTGTGGGAGAGGAAACTCCAGATGCGAAACTTAATTCCATTTTAAACTAAATGTTCTATCTGAAACTAAGTGTTCGATAATGTGCCAGGAGAAGCGCCTGTTCTCTGAAATCTGTGGCGATGCCACTCGAAACCGTATGTGTTCAAGGAAACTAAGTGGTCGACCTTGTGGGAGAGGAAACTCCAGATGCGAAACTTAATTCCATTTTAAACTAAGTGTTCTATCTGAAACTAAGTGTTCGATACTGTGCCAGGAGAAGCGCCTGTTCTCTGAACTGTGTGGCGATGCCGCTCGAAACCGTATGTGTTCGACGAAACTAAGTGGTCGACCTTCTGAGAGAGGTAACTCCAGATGCGAAACTTAGTTCCATTTTAAACTAATTGTTCTGTCTGAAATAAGTGTTCGATACTGTGCCAGGAGAAGCGCCTGCTCTCTGAAATCTGTGGCGATGCCACTCGAAACCGTATGTGTTCGACGAAACTAAGTGGTCGACCTTGTAAGAGAAGAAACTCCAGTTCCGAAACTTAGTTCCATTTTAAACAAATTGTTCTATCTGAAACTAAGTGTTCGATACTGTGCCAGGAGAAGCGCCTGTTCTCTGAACTGTGTGGCGATGCCGCTCGAAACCGTATGTGTTCGACGAAACTTAGTTGTCGACTTTCTGAGAGAGGTAACTCCAAATGCGAAACATAATTCCATTTTAAACTAAGTGTTCTATCTGAAACTAAGTGTTCGATACTGTGCCAGGAGAAGCGCCTGTTCTCTGAACTGTGTGGCGATGCCGCTCGAAACCGTATGTGTTCGACGAAACTAAGTGGTCGACCTTGTGAGAGAAGAACCTCCAGTTGCGAAACTTAGGTCCATTTTAAACTACTTGTTCTATCTGAAACTAAGTGTTCGATAATATGCCAGGAGAAGCGCCTGTTCTCTGAAATCTGTGGCGATGCCACTCGAAACGGTATGTGTTCAAGGAAACTAAGTGGTCGACCTTGTGGGAGAGGAAACTCCAGATACGAAACTTAATTCCATTTTAAACTAAGTTTTCTATCTGAAACTAAGTGTTCGATAACGTGCCAGGAGAAGCGCCTGTTCTCTGAAATCTGTGGCGATGCCACTCTAAACCGTATGTGTTCGACGAAACTAAGTGGCCGACCTTGTGAGAGAGGAAACTCCAGATGCGAAGCTTAGTTCCATTCTAAAGTAATTGTTCTATCTGATACTAAGTGTTCGATACTGTGCCAGGAGAAGCGCCTGTACTCTGAAATATGTGGCGATGCCACTCGAAACCGTATGTGTTCGACGAAACTAAGTGGTCGACCTTCTGAGAGAGGTAACTCCAGAAGCGAAACTTAGTTCCATTTAAAACTAATTGTTCTATCTGAAATTAAGTTTTCGATACTGTGCCAGGAGATGCGCCTGTTCTCTGAAATCTGTGGCGATGCCACTCGAAACCGTATGTGTTCGACGAAACTAAGTGTTCGACCTTCTGAGAGAGGTAACTCCAGATGCGAAATTTAGTTCCATTTTAAACTAATTGTTCTATCTGAAACTAAGTGTTCGATACTGTGCCAGGAGAAGCGCCCGTTCTCTGAAATCTTGTGGCGATGCCACTCTAAACCGTATGTGTTCAAGGAAACTAAGTGGTCGACCTTGTGGGAGAGGAAACTCCAGATGCGAAACTTAATTCCATTTTAAACTAAGTGTTCTATCTGAAACTAAGTGTTCGATACTGTGCCAGGAGAAGCGCCTGTTCTCTGAACTGTGTGGCGATGCCGCTCGAAACTGTATGTGTTCGACGAAACTAAGTGGCCGACCTTGTGAGAGAGGAAACTCCAGATGTGAAACTTAGTTCCATTTCAAACTAATTGTTCTATCTGAAACTAAGTTTTGGATATTGTGCCAGGAGAAGCGCCTGTTCTCTGAAATCTGTGGCGATGCTACTCGAAACCGTATGTGTTCGACGAAACTAAGTGGTCGACCTTGTGAGAGAGGAAACTCCAGACGCGAAACTTAGTTCCATTTTAAACTGATTGTTCTATCTGAAACTAAGTGATCGATAATGAGCCAGCAGAAGCGCCTGTTCTCTGAAATCTGTGGCGATGCCACTCGAAACCGTATTTGTTCGACGAAACTAACTGGTCGGTACTGTGCCAGGAGAAGCGCCTGTTCTCTGAAATCTGTGGCGATGCTACTCGAAACCGTATGTGTTCGACGAAACTAAGTGGTCGACCATGTGAGAGTGGAATCTCCAGGTGCGAAACTTAGTTCCATTTTAAACTAATTGTTCTATCTGAAACTAAGTGTTCGATAATGTGCCAGCAGTAGCGCCTGTTCTCTGAGATCAGTGGGGGTGCTACTCGAAACCGTATGTGTTCGACGAAACTAAGTGGTCGACCTTGTGAGAGACGAAACTCCAAATGCGAAACATAGTTCCATTTTTAACAAAATGTTCCATCCGCAACTAAGTGTTCGCTCATGTGCCAGGAGAAGCGCCTGTCCTCTGAAATCTGTGGCGATGCCACTCGAAACCGTATGTGTTCAACAAATCTAAATGGTCGACCTTGTGAGAGAGGAAACTCCAGATGCGAAACTTAGTTCCATTTTAAAGTAATTGTTCTATCTGAAACTAAGTGTTCCATACTGTGCCAGGAGAAGCGCCTGTTCTCCGAAATCTGTGGCGATGCCACTCGAAACCGTATGTATTCGACGAAATTAAGTCGTCGACCTTGTGAGAAAGGAAACTCCAGATGCGAAACATTGTTCCATTTTAAACTAATTGTTCTATATGAAACTAAGTGTTCGATAGTGTGCCAGGAAAAGCGCCTGTACTCTGAAATCTGTGGCGATGCTACTCGAAAACGTATGTGTTCGACGAAACTAAGCGGTCGACCTTGTGAGGGAGGAAACTCCAAATGCGAAACATATTTCTATTTTAAACTAAATGTTCTATCTGAAACTAAGTATTCGATACTCTGCCAGGAGAAGCGACTGTTCTCTGAAACCTGACTTGTTGCTACTCGAAACCGAATGAGTTCGACGAAAGTAAGTGGTCGACCTTGTGAGAGAGGAAACTCCAAATGCGAAACATAGTTCCATTTTAAACCAAATGTTCCATCCGAAACTAAGTGTTCGATACTGTGCCAGGAGAAGCGCCTGTCCTCTGAAATCTGTGGCGATGCCACTCGAAACTGTATGTGTTCGACGAAACTAAGTGGCCGACCTTGTGAGAGAGGAAACTCCAGATGTGAAACTTAGTTCCATTTTAAAGTAATTGTTCTATCTGAAACTAAGTGTTCCATACAGTGCCAGGAGAAGCGCCTGTACTCTGAAATCTGTGGCGATGCCACTCTAAACCGTATGTGTTCGACGAAACTAAGTGGTCGACCTTGTGAGAGAGGAATCTCCAGATGCGAAGCTTAGTTCCATTTTAAACTAATAGTTCTATCTGATACTAAGTGTTCGATACTGTGCCAGGAGAAGCGGCTGTTCTCTGAAATCTGTGGCGATGCCACTCGAAACCGTATGTGTTCGACGAAACTAAGTTGTCGACCTTGTGAGAGAGGAAACTCCAGATGCGAAACTTAGTACCATTTTAAACTAATTGTTCTATCTGAAACTAAGTGCTCGATACTGTGGCTGGAGAAGCGCCTGTTCTCTGAAATCTGTGGCGATGCTACTCGAAACCGAATGTGTTCCACGAAAGTAAGTGGCCGACCTTGTGAGAGAGGAAACTTCAGATGCGAAACTTAGTTCCATTTTGAATTAATTGTTCTATCTGCAACTATGTGTTCGATACTGTGCCAGGAGAAGCGCCTGTTCTCTGATATCTGTGGCGGTGCCACTCGAAACCGTATGTGTTCGACGAAATTAAGTGGTCGACCTTGTGAGAGAGGAAACTCCAGATGCGAAACTTAGTTCCATTTTAAACTAATTGTTCTATGTGCAACTATGTGTTCGATACTGTGCCAGGAGAAGCGCCTGTTCTCTGAAATCTGTGGCGATGCCACTCGAAACCGTATGTGTTCGACGAAACTAAGTCGTCGATCTTGTGAGAGAGGAAACTCCAGATGCGAAGCTTAGTTCCATTTTAAACTAATAGTTCTCTCTGATACTAAGTGTTCGATACTGTGCCAGGAGAAGCGCCTGTTCTCTGAAATCTGTGGCGATGCCACTCGAAACCGTATGTGTTCGACGAAACTAAGTCGTCGAGCTTGTGAGAGAGGAAACTCCAGATGCGAAGCTTAGTTCCATTTTAAACTAATAGTTCCCTCTGATACTAAATGTTCGATACTGTGCCAGGAGAAGCGGCTGTTCTCTGAAATCTGTGGCGATGCCAATCGAAACCGTATGTGTTCGACGAAACTAAGTCGTCGAGCTTGTGAGAGAGGAAACTCCAGATGCGAAGCTTAGTTCCATTTTAAACTAATAGTTCTCTCTGATACTAAGTGTTCGATACTGTGCCAGGAGAAGCGCCAGTTCTCTGAAATGTGTGGCGATGCCACTCGAAACCGTATGTGTTCGACGAAACTAAGTGGTTGATCTTGTGAGAGAGGATACTCCAGATGCGAAACTTAGTTCCATTTTAAACTAATTGTTCTATCTGCAACTATGTGTTCGATACTGTGCCAGGACAAGCGCCTGTTCTCTGAAATCTGTGGCGATGCCACTCGAAACCGTATGTGTTCGACGAAACTAAGTGGTCGAACTTGTGAGAGAGGAAACTCCAGATGCGAAACTTAGTTCCGTTTAAAACTAATTGTTCCATCTGAAACAAAGTGTTCGATACTGTGCCAGGAGAAGCGCCTGTTCTCTGAAATCTGTGGCGATACCACTCGAAACCGTATGTGTTCGACCAAACTAAGTGGCCGACCTTGTGAGAGAGGAAACTCCAGATGCGAAACATAGTTCCATTTTAAACTAATTGTTCTATCTGAAACTATGTGTTCGATACTGTGCCAGGAGAAGCGCCTGTTCTCTGATACCTGTGGCGGTGCCACTCGAAACCGTATGTGTTCGACGAAATTAAGTGGTCGACCTTGTGAGAGAGGAAACTCCAGATGCGAAACTTAGTTCCATTTTAAACTAATTGTTCTATGTGCAACTATGTGTTCGATACTGTGCCAGGAGAAGCGCCTGTTCTCTGAAATCTGTGGCGATGCCACTCGAAACCGTATGTGTTCGACGAAACTAAGTGGTCGACCTTGTGAGAGAGGAAACTCCAGATGCGAAACATAGTTCCAAATTAAACTAATTGTTCTGTCTGAAACTAAGTGTTCGATACTGTGCCAGGAGTAGCGCCTGTTCTCTGAAATCTGTGGCGATGCTACTCGAAACCGTATGTGTTCGACGAAACTAAGTGGTCGATCTTGTGAGAGAGGAAACTCCAGATGCGAAACTTAGTACAATTTTAAACTAATTGTTCTATCTGAAACTAAGTGCTCGACACTGTGCCAGGAGAAGCGCCAGTTCTCGGAAATGTGTGGCGATGCCACTCGAAACCGTATGCGTACGACGAAACTAAGTGGTTGACCTTGTGAGAGAGGAAACTCCAGATGCGAAGCTTAGTTCCATTTTAAACTAATAGTTCTCTCTGATACTAAGTGTTCGATACTGTGCCAGGAGAAGCGCCTGTTCTCTGAAATCGGTGGCGATGCTACTCGAAACCGTATGTGTTCATCGAAACTAAGTGGTCGACCTTTTGAGAGAGCAAACTCCAGATGCGAAACTTAGTTCCATTTTCAACTAATTGTTCTATCTGAAACGAAGTGTTCGATACTGTGCCAGGAGTAGCGCCTGTTCTCTGAAATCTGTGGCGATGCCACTCGAAACCTTATGTGTTCGACGAAACCAAGTCGTCGACCTTGTGAGAGAGGAAACTCCAGATGCGAAGCTTAGTTCCATTTTAAACTAATAGTTCCCTCTGATACTAAATGTTCGATACTGTGCCAGGAGAAGCGGCTGTTCTCTGAAATCTGTGGCGATGCCACTCGAAACCGTATGTGTTCGACGAAACTAAGTCGTCGAGCTTGTGAGAGAGGAAACTCCAGATGCGAAGCTTAGTTCCATTTTAAACTAATAGTTCTCTTTGATACTAAGTGTTCGATACTGTGCCAGGAGAAGCGCCAGTTCTCTGAAATGTGTGGCGATGCCACTCGAAACCGTATGTGTTCGACGAAACTAAGTGGTTGATCTTGTGAGAGAGGATACTCCAGATGCGAAACTTAGTTCCATTTTAAACTAATTGTTCTATCTGCAACTATGTGTTCGATACTGTGCCAGGACAAGCGCCTGTTCTCTGAAATCTGTGGCGATGCCACTCGAAACCGTATGTGTTCGACGAAACTAAGTGGTCGAACTTGTGAGAGAGGAAACTCCAGATGCGAAACTTAGATCCGTTTAAAACTAATTGTTCCATCTGAAACAAAGTGTTCGATACTGTGCCAGGAGAAGCGCCTGTTCTCTGAAATCTGTGGCGATACCACTCGAAACCGTATGTGTTCGACCAAACTAAGTGGCCGACCTTGTGAGAGAGGAAACTCCAGATGCGAAACATAGTTCCATTTTAAACTAATTGTTCTATCTGAAACTATGTGTTCGATACTGTGCCAGGAGTAGCGCCTGTTCTCTGAAATCTGTGGCGATGCTACTCGAAACCGTATGTGTTCGACGAAACTAAGTGGTCAATCTTGTGAGAGAGGAAACTCCAGATGCGAAACTTAGTACAATTTTAAACTAATTGTTCTATCTGAAACTAAGTGCTCGACACTGTGCCAGGAGAAGCGCCAGTTCTCGGAAATGTGTGGCGATGCCACTCGAAACCGTATGCGTACGACGAAACTAAGTGGTTGACCTTGTGAGAGAGGAAACTCCAGATGCGAAGCTTAGTTCCATTTTAAACTAATAGTTCTCTCTGATACTAAGTGTTCGATACTGTGCCAGGAGAAGCGCCTGTTCTCTGAAATCGGTGGCGATGCTACTCGAAACCGTATGTGTTCATCGAAACTAAGTGGTCGACCTTTTGAGAGAGCAAACTCCAGATGCGAAACTTAGTTCCATTTTCAACTAATTGTTCTATCTGAAACGAAGTGTTCGATACTGTGCCAGGAGTAGCGCCTGTTCTCTGAAATCTGTGGCGATGCCACTCGAAACCTTATGTGTTCGACGAAACCAAGTCGTCGACCTTGTGAGAGAGGAAACTCCACATGCGAATCTTAGTTCCATTTTAAACCAATTGTTCTACCTGAAACTAATGTTCGATACTGTGCCAGGAGAAGCACCTGTTCTCTGAAATTTGTGGCGATGCTACTCGAAACCGTATGTGTTCGACGAGACTAAGTAGTCGACCTTGTGAGAGAGGATACTCCCGATGCGAAACATAGTTCCATTTTAAACTTATTGTTCTATCTGAAACTAAGTGTTCGATACTGTGCCACGAGAAGCGCCTGTTCTCTGAAATCTGTGGCAATGCCACTCGAAACCGCATGTGTTCGACGAAACTAAGTGGTTGACCTTGCGAGAGAGGATACTCCAGATGCGAAACATAGTTCCATTTTAAACTAATTGTTCTATCTGTAACTAAGTGTTCGATAATGTGCCAGGAGAAGCGCCTGTTCTCTGAAATCTGTGGCGATGCCACTCGAAACAGTATTTGTTCGATGAAACTAAGTTGTCGACCTTGTGAGAGAGGAAACTGCAGATGCGGATCGTACTTCCATTTTAAACTATTTGTTATATCTGATACTAAGTGTTCGATACTGTGTTAGGAGAAGCGCCTGTTCTCTGAAATCTGTGGCGATGCCACTCGAAACCGTATGTGTTCGACGAAACTGAGTCGTCGCCTTGTGAAAGGAGAAACTCCAGATGCGAAACTTAGTTCCGTTTAAAACTAATTGTTCCATCTGAAACAAAGTGTTCGATACTGTGCCAGGAGAAGCGCCCGTTCTCTGAAATCTGTGGCGATGCTACTCGAAACCGTATGTGTTCGTCGAAACTAAGCGGTCGACCTTGTGAGAGAGGACACTCCAGATGCGAAACTTAGTTCCATTTAAAACTAATTGTTCCATCTGAAACAAAGTGTTCGATACTGTGCCAGGAGAAGCGCCTGTTCTCTGAAATCTGTGGCGATACCACTCGAAACCGTATGTGTTCGACGAAACTAAGTGGCCGACCTTGTGAGAGAGGAAACTCCAGATGCGAAACATAGTTGCATTTTAAACTAATTGTTCTCTCTGAAACTAAGTGTTCGATACTGTGCTAGGAGAAGCGCCTGTTCTCTGAAATCTGTGGCGATACCACTCGAAACCGTATGTGTTCGACGAAACTGAGTGGTCGCCTTGTGAAAGGGGAAACTCCAGATGCGAAACTTAGTTCCATTTAAAACTAATTGTTCCATCTGAAACTAAGTGTTCGATACTGTGCCAGGAGAAGCGCCTGTTCTCTGAAATCTGTGGCGATGCTACTCGAAACCGTATGTGTTAGTCGAAACTAAGCGGTCGACCTTGTGAGAGAGGAAAATCCAGATGCGAAACTTAGTTCCTTTTTAAACTAATTGTTCTATCTGAAACTAAGTGTTCGATACTGTGCCAGGAGAAGCGCCTGTTCTCTGAAATCTATCGCGATGCTACTCGAAACCGTATGTGTTCGACGAAACTAAGTGGCCGACCTTGTGAGAGAGGAAACTCCAGATGCGAAACATAGTTGCATTTTAAACTAATTGTTCTATCTGAAACTAAGTGTTCGATACTGTGCTAGGAGAAGCGCCTGTTCTCTGAAATCTGTGGCGATACCACTCGAAACCGTATGTGTTCGACGAAACTGAGTGGTCGCCTTGTGAAAGGGGAAACTCCAGATGCGAAACTTAGTTCCATTTAAAACTAATTGTTCCATCTGAAACTAAGTGTTCGATACTGTGCCAGGAGATGCGCCTGTTCTCTGAAATCTGTCGCGATGCTACTCGAAACCGTATGTGTTCGTCGAAACTAAGCGGTCGACCTTGTGAGAGAGGAAAATCCAGATGCGAAACTTAGTTCCATTTTAAATTAATTGTTCCATCTGAAACTAAGTGTTCGATACTGTGCCAGGAGAAGCGCCTGTTCTCTGAAATCTGTCGCGATGCTACTCGAAACCGTATGTGTTCGACGAAACTAAGTGGCCAACCTTGTGAGAGAGGTAATTCCAGATGCGAAACATAGTTCCATTCTAAACTAATTGTTCTATCTGAAACTAAGTGTTCGATACTGTGCCAGGAGAAACTCCCGTTCTGCGAAATCTGTGGCGATACTACTCGAAACCGTATGTGTTCGACGAAACTAAGTGGTCGACCTTGTGAGGGAGGACACTCCAGATGCGAAACATAGATCCATTTTAAACTAATTGTTCTATCTAATACTAAGTGTTCGATACTGTGCCAGGAGAAGCGAATGTTCTCTGAAATCTGTGGCGATGCCACTCGAAACCGTATGTGTTCGACGAAACTAAGTGGACGACCTTGTGAGAGAGGAAACTCCAGATGCGGAACTTAGTTCCATTTTAAACTAATTGTTCTATCTGAAAGTGTTCGATACTGTGCCAGGAGAAGCGCCTGTTCTCTGAAATCAGTGACGATGCTACTCGAACCCGTATGTGTTCGACGTAACTAAGTGGCCGACCTTGTGAGAGAGGAAACTCTAGATGCGAAACTTAGTTCCATTTTAAACTAATTGTTCTATCTGAAACTAAGTGTTCGATACTGTGCCAGGAGTAGCGCCTGCCTCTGAAATCTGTGGCGATGCGCGCCCGAAAACGTATGTGTTCGACGAAACTAAGTGGTCGAACTTGTGAGAGAGGAAACTCCAAATGCGTAACATAGGTCCAACTTAAACTAATTGTTCTATCTTTAACTGAGTGTTCGATTCTGCGCCAGGAGAAGCGCCTGTTCTCTGAAATCGGTGGCGATGCTACTCGAAACCGTATGTGTTCATCGAAACTAAGTGGTCGACCTTGTGAGAGAGGAAACTCCAGATGCGAAACTTAGTTCCATTTTAAACTAATTGTTCTATCTGAAACTAAGTGTTCGATACTGTGCCAGGAGAAGCACCTGTTCTCTGAAATCTGTCGCGATGCTACTCGAAACCGTATGTGTTCGACGAAACTAAGTGGCCGACGTTATGAGAGAGGAAACTCCAGATGCGAAACTTAGTTGCATTTAAAATTAATTCTTCTATTTGAAAGTGTTCGATACTGTGCCAGGAGAAGTACCTGTTCTCTGAAATCTGTGGCGATGCTACTCGAAACCGTATGTGTTCGACGAATCTAAATGGTCGACCTTGTGAGAGAGGAAACGCCAGATGCGAAACTTAGTTCCATTTTAAACTAATTGTTCTATCTGAAACTAAGTGTTCGATACTGTGCCAGGAGAACCGCCTGTTCTCTGAAATCTGTCGCGATGCTACTCGAAACCGTATGTGTTCGACGAAATTAAGTGGTCGACCTTCTTAGAGAGGAAACTCCAGATGCGAAATATAGTTCCATTTTAAATTAATTGTTCTATCTGAAACTACGTGTGCGATACTGTGCCAGGAGAAGCGCCCGTTCTGTGAAACCTGTGGCGATACCACTGGAAACGGTATGTGTTCAACGAAACTGAGTGGTCGACCTTTTGAGAGAGGAAACTCCTGACCCGAAACTCAGTGCCATTTTAAACTAATTGTTCTATCTGAAACTAAGTGTTCGAAACCGTGCAAGCAGAAGCGCCTGTTCTCTGAAATCTGTGGCGATGCCACTCGAAACCGTATGCGTTCGGCGAAACAAAGTGGCCGACCTTGTGAGAGAGGAAACTCCAGACCCGAAACTTAGTGCCATTTTAAACTAATTGTTCTATCTGATACTAAGTGCCCGATACTGTGCCGGGAGAAGCGCCTGTTCTGTGAAACCTGTGGCGATAACACTCAAAACGCTATGTGTTCAACGAAACTGAGTGTTCGAACTTGTGAGAGAGGAAACTCCAAATTCCAAACATAGTTCCATTTTAAATTAATTGTTATATATGAAACTAAGTGTTCGATAATGTGCCAGGAGAAGCGCCTGTTCTCTGAAATCTGTGGCGATGCCACACGAAATCCTATGTGTTCGACGAAACTAAGTGGTCGACCTTGTGAGGGAGGAAACTCCAGATGCGAAACTTAGTTCCATTTTAAACTAATTGTTCTATCTGAAACTAAGTGTTCCATACTGTGCCAGGAGAAGCGCCGTTATGTGAAATCTGTGGCGATGCCACTCGAAACCGTATGTGTTCGACGAAACTAATTAGTCGACCTTGTGAGAGAGGAAACACCAGATGCGAAACTTAGTTCCATTTTAATATAATTGTTCTATCTGAAACTAAGTGTTCGATACTGTGCCAGGAGAAGCGCCTGTTCTCTGAAATCTGTGGCGATGCTAATCGAAACCGTATGTGTTCGTCGAAACTAAGCGGTCGACCTTGTGAGAGAGGAAACTCCAGATGCGAAACTTAGTTCCATTTTAAACTAATTGTTCTATGTGCAACTATGTGTTCGATACTGTGCCAGGAGAAGCGCCCGTTCTCTGAAATCTGTGGCGATACCACTCGAAACCGTATGTGTTCGACGAAACTAAGTGGCCGACCTTGTGAGAGAGGAAACTCCAGATGCGAAACATAGTTCCATTTTAAACTAATTGTTCTATCTGAAACTATGTGTTCGATACTGTGCCAGGAGAAGCGCCTGTTCTCTGATACCTGTGGCGGTGCCACTCGAAACCGTATGTGTTCGACGAAATTAAGTGGTCGACCTTGTGAGAGAGGAAACTCCAGATGCGAAACTTAGTTCCATTTTAAACTAATTGTTCTATGTGCAACTATGTGTTCGATACTGTGCCAGGAGAAGCGCCTGTTCTCTGAAATCTGTGGCGATGCCACTCGAAACCGTATGTGTTCGACGAAACTAAGTGGTCGACCTTGTGAGAGAGGAAACTCCAGATGCGAAACATAGTTCCAAATTAAACTAATTGTTCTGTCTGAAACTAAGTGTTCGATACTGTGCCAGGAGAAGCGCCTGTTCTCTGAACTGTATGGCGATGCAGCTCGAAACCGTATGTGTTCGACGAAACTAATTAGTCGACCTTGTGAGAGAGGAAACACCAGATGCGAAACTTAGTTCCATTTTAATATAATTGTTCTATCTGAAACTAAGTGTTCGATACTGTGCCAGGAGAAGCGCCTGTTCTCTGAAATCTGTGGCGATGCTAATCGAAACCGTATGTGTTCCGAAACTAAGTGCCCGCCTTGTGAGAGAGGAAACTCCAGATGCGAAACTTAGTTCCATTTTAAACTAATTATTCTATTTGAAACTAAGTGTTCGATACTGTGCCAGGAGAAACGCCTGTTCTCTGAAATCAGTGACGATGCTACTCGAACCCGTATGTGTTCGACGTAACTAAGTGGCCGACCTTGTGAGAGAGGAAACTCTAGATGCGAAACTTAGTTCCATTTTAAACTAATTGTTCTATCTGAAACTAAGTGTTCGATACTGTGCCAGGAGTAGCGCCTGCCTCTGAAATCTGTGGCGATGCGCGCCCGAAAACGTATGTGTTCGACGAAACTAAGTGGTCGAACTTGTGAGAGAGGAAACTCCAAATGCGTAACATAGGTCCAACTTAAACTAATTGTTCTATCTTTAACTGAGTGTTCGATTCTGCGCCAGGAGAAGCGCCTGTTCTCTGAAATCGGTGGCGATGCTACTCGAAACCGTATGTGTTCATCGAAACTAAGTGGTCGACCTTGTGAGAGAGGAAACTCCAAATGCGAAACTTAGTTCCATTTTAAACTAATTGTTCTATCTGAAACTAAGTGTTCGATACTGTGCCAGGAGAAGCACCTGTTCTCTGAAATCTGTCGCGATGCTACTCGAAACCGTATGTGTTCGACGAATCTAAATGGTCGACCTTGTGAGAGAGGAAACGCCAGATGCGAAACTTAGTTCCATTTTAAACTAATTGTTCTATCTGAAACTAAGTGTTCGATACTGTGCCAGGAGAACCGCCTGTTCTCTGAAATCTGTCGCGATGCTACTCGAAACCGTATGTGTTCGACGAAATTAAGTGGTCGACCTTCTTAGAGAGGAAACTCCAGATGCGAAATATAGTTCCATTTTAAATTAATTGTTCTATCTGAAACTACGTGTGCGATACTGTGCCAGGAGAAGCGCCCGTTCTGTGAAACCTGTGGCGATACCACTGGAAACGGTATGTGTTCAACGAAACTGAGTGGTCGACCTTTTGAGAGAGGAAACTCCTGACCCGAAACTCAGTGCCATTTTAAACTAATTGTTCTATCTGAAACTAAGTGTTCGAAACCGTGCAAGCAGAAGCGCCTGTTCTCTGAAATCTGTGGCGATGCCACTCGAAACCGTATGCGTTCGGCGAAACAAAGTGGCCGACCTTGTGAGAGAGGAAACTCCAGACCCGAAACTTAGTGCCATTTTAAACTAATTGTTCTATCTGATACTAAGTGTCCGATACTGTGCCGGGAGAAGCGCCTGTTCTGTGAAACCTGTGGCGATAACACTCAAAACGCTATGTGTTCAACGAAACTGAGTGTTCGAACTTGTGAGAGAGGAAACTCCAAATTCCAAACATAGTTCCATTTTAAATTAATTGTTATATATGAAACTAAGTGTTCGATAATGTGCCAGGAGAAGCGCCTGTTCTCTGAAATCTGTGGCGATGCCACACGAAATCCTATGTGTTCGACGAAACTAAGTGGTCGACCTTGTGAGGGAGGAAACTCCAGATGCGAAACTTAGTTCCATTTTAAACTAATTGTTCTATCTGAAACTAAGTGTTCCATACTGTGCCAGGAGAAGCGCCGTTATGTGAAATCTGTGGCGATGCCACTCGAAACCGTATGTGTTCGACGAAACTAATTAGTCGACCTTGTGAGAGAGGAAACACCAGATGCGAAACTTAGTTCCATTTTAATATAATTGTTCTATCTGAAACTAAGTGTTCGATACTGTGCCAGGAGAAGCGCCTGTTCTCTGAAATCTGTGGCGATGCTAATCGAAACCGTATGTGTTCGTCGAAACTAAGCGGTCGACCTTGTGAGAGAGGAAACTCCAGATGCGAAACTTAGTTCCATTTTAAACTAATTGTTCTATGTGCAACTATGTGTTCGATACTGTGCCAGGAGAAGCGCCCGTTCTCTGAAATCTGTGGCGATACCACTCGAAACCGTATGTGTTCGACGAAACTAAGTGGCCGACCTTGTGAGAGAGGAAACTCCAGATGCGAAACATAGTTCCATTTTAAACTAATTGTTCTATCTGAAACTATGTGTTCGATACTGTGCCAGGAGAAGCGCCTGTTCTCTGATACCTGTGGCGGTGCCACTCGAAACCGTATGTGTTCGACGAAATTAAGTGGTCGACCTTGTGAGAGAGGAAACTCCAGATGCGAAACTTAGTTCCATTTTAAACTAATTGTTCTATGTGCAACTATGTGTTCGATACTGTGCCAGGAGAAGCGCCTGTTCTCTGAAATCTGTGGCGATGCCACTCGAAACCGTATGTGTTCGACGAAACTAAGTGGTCGACCTTGTGAGAGAGGAAACTCCAGATGCGAAACATAGTTCCAAATTAAACTAATTGTTCTGTCTGAAACTAAGTGTTCGATACTGTGCCAGGAGAAGCGCCTGTTCTCTGAACTGTATGGCGATGCAGCTCGAAACCGTATGTGTTCGACGAAACTAATTAGTCGACCTTGTGAGAGAGGAAACACCAGATGCGAAACTTAGTTCCATTTTAATATAATTGTTCTATCTGAAACTAAGTGTTCGATACTGTGCCAGGAGAAGCGCCTGTTCTCTGAAATCTGTGGCGATGCTAATCGAAACCGTATGTGTTCCGAAACTAAGTGCCCGCCTTGTGAGAGAGGAAACTCCAGATGCGAAACTTAGTTCCATTTTAAACTAATTATTCTATTTGAAACTAAGTGTTCGATACTGTGCCAGGAGAAACGCCGTTCTGCGAAATCTGTGGCGATGCTACTCGAAACCGTATGTGTTCGACGAAACTAAGTGGTCGACCTTGTGGGAGAGGAAACTCCAGATACGAAACTTAGTTCCATTTTAAAGTAATTGTTCTATCTGAAACTAAGTGTTCGATACTTTGCCCGGAGAAGCGCCTGTTCTGTGAAATCTGTGGTAATGCTAATCGAAACCGTATGTGTTCGACGAAACAAAGTGGTCGACCTTGTGAGAGAGGAAACTGCAGTTGCGAAACTAAGTTCCATTTGAAACTAATTGTTCTATCTGAATCTAAGTGTTCGATACTGTGCCAGGAGAAGCGCCTGTTCTCTGAAATCTGTGGCGATGCTAATCGAAACCGTATGTGTTCCGAAACTAAGTGCCCGCCTTGTGAGAGAGGAAACTCCAGATGCGTAACTTAGTTCCATTTTAAACTAATTGTTCTATCTGAAACTAAGTGTTCGATACTGTGCCAGGAGAAGCGCCTATTCTCTGAAATCTGTGGCGTTGCTACTCGAAACCGTATGTGTTCGACGAAACTAAGTGGTCGACGTGGTGAGAGAGGAAACTCCAGATGCGAAACACAGTGCCATTTTAAACTAATTGTTCTATCTGAAACTGAGTGTTCGATACTGTGCCAGGAGAAACGCCTGTTCTCTGAAATCTGTGGCCATGCCACTCGAAACCGTATGTGTTCGACGAATCTAAGTGGTCGACCTTGTGGGAGAGGAAACTCCAGATACGAAACTTAGTTCCATTTTAAAGTAATTGTTCTATCTGAAACTAAGTGTTCGATACTTTGCCCGGAGAAGGGCCTGTTCTGTGAAATCTGTGGTAATGCTAATCGAAACCGTATGTGTTCGCCGAAACAAAGTGGTCGACCTTGTGAGAGAGGAAACTGCAGATGCGAAACTAAGTTCCATTTGAAACTAATTGTTCTATCTGAATCTAAGTGTTCGATACTGTGCCAGGAGAAACGCCGTTCTGCGAAATCTGTGGCGATGCTACTCGAAACCGTATGTGTTCGACGAATCTAAGTGGTCGACCTTGTGGGAGAGGAAACTCCAGATACGAAACTTAGTTCCATTTTAATATAATTGTTCTATCTGAAACTAAGTGTTCGATACTGTGCCAGGAGAAGCGCCTGTTCTCTGAAATCTGTGGCGATGCTAATCGAAACCGTATGTGTTCCGAAACTAAGTGCCCGCCTTGTGAGAGAGGAAACTCCAGATGCGAAACTTAGTTCCATTTTAAACTAATTATTCTATTTGAAACTAAGTGTTCGATACTGTGCCAGGAGAAACGCCGTTCTGCGAAATCTGTGGCGATGCTACTCGAAACCGTATGTGTTCGACGAAACTAAGTGCCCGCCTTGTGAGAGAGGAATCTCCAGACGCGAAAATTAGTTCCATTTTAAACTAATTGTTCTATCTGAAACTAAGTGTTCGATACTGTGCCAGGAGAAGCGCCTATTCTTTGAAATCTGTGGCGTTGCTACTCGAAACCGTATGTGTTCGACGAAACTAAGTGGTCGACGTGGTGAGAGAGGAAACTCCAGATGCGAAACACAGTTCCATTTTAAACTAATTGTTCTATCTGAAACTGAGTGTTCGATACTGTGCCAGGAGAAACGCCTGTTCTCTGAAATCTGTGGCCATGCCACTCGAAACCGTATGTGTTCGACGAATCTAAGTGGTCGACCTTGTGGGAGAGGAAACTCCAGATACGAAACTTAGTTCCATTTTAAAGTAATTGTTCTATCTGAAACTAAGTGTTCGATACTTTGCCCGGAGAAGGGCCTGTTCTGTGAAATCTGTGGTAATGCTAATCGAAACCGTATGTGTTCGCCGAAACAAAGTGGTCGACCTTGTGAGAGAGGAAACTGCAGATGCGAAACTAAGTTCCATTTGAAACTAATTGTTCTATCTGAATCTAAGTGTTCGATACTGTGCCAGGAGAAGCGCCTCTTCTCTGAACTGTATGGCAATGCCGCTCGAAACCGTATGTGTTCGACGAAACTAAGTAGTCGACCTTGTGAGAGAGGAAACTCCAGATACGAAACTTAGTTCCATTTTAAACTAATTATTCTATTTGAAACTAAGTGTTCGATACTGTGCCAGGAGAAACGCCGTTCTGCGAAATCTGTGGCGATGCCACACGAAACCGTATGTGTTCATCGAAACTAAGTGGTCGACCTTTTGAGAGAGGAAACTCCAAATGCGAAACATAGTTCCATTTTAAACTAATTGTTCTCTCTGAAACTAAGTGTTCGATACTGTGCCAGGAGAAGCGCCTGTTCTCTGAACTGTATGGCGATGCCGCTCGAAACCGGAGGTGTTCGACGAAACTAATTAGTCGACCTTGTGAGAGAGGAAACACCAGATGCGAAACTTAGTTCCATTTTAATATAATTGTTCTATCTGAAACTAAGTGTTCGATACTGTGCCAGGAGAAGCGCCTGTTCTCTGAAATCTGTGGCGATGCTAATCGAAACCGTATGTGTTCCGAAACTAAGTGCCCGCCTTGTGAGAGAGGAAACTCCAGATGCGAAACTTAGTTCCATTTTAAACTAATTATTCTATTTGAAACTAAGTGTTCGATACTGTGCCAGGAGAAACGCCGTTCTGCGAAATCTGTGGCGATGCTACTCGAAACCGTATGTGTTCGACGAAACTAAGTGCCCGCCTTGTGAGAGAGGAATCTCCAGACGCGAAAATTAGTTCCATTTTAAACTAATTGTTCTATCTGAAACTAAGTGTTCGATACTGTGCCAGGAGAAGCGCCTGTTCTCTGAAATCTGTGGCGATGCTACTCTAAACCGAATGTGTTCGACGAAACTAAGTGGCCGACCTTGTGGTAGAGGAAACTCCAAATGCGAAACACAGTTCCATTTTAAACTAATTGTTCTATCTGAAACTAAGTGTTCGATACTTTGCCAGGAGAAGCGCCTATTCTCTGAAATCTGTGGCGATGCTACTCGAAACCGTATATGTTCGACGAAACTAAGTGGTCGACCTTGTGGGAGAGGAAACTCCGTATGCGAAACTTAGTTCCATTTTAAACTGATTGTTCTATCTGAAACTAAGTGTTCGATACTGTGCCAGGAGAAGCGCCTGTTCTCTGAAATCTGTGGCGATGCTAATCGAAACCGTATGTGTTCCGAAACTAAGTGCCCGCCTTGTGAGAGAGGAAACTCCAGATGCGAAACTTAGTTCCATTTTAAACTAATTGTTCTATCTGAAACTAAGTGTTCGATACTGTGCCCGGAGAAGCGCCTATTCTCTGAAATCTGTGGCGTTGCTACTCGAAACCGTATGTGTTCGACGAAACTAAGTGGTCGACGTGGTGAGAGAGGAAACTCCAGATGCGAAACACAGTTCCATTTTAAACTAATTGTTCTATCTGAAACTAAGTGTTCGATACTGTGCCAGGAGAAGCGCCTGTTCTCTGAAATGTGTGGCGATGCCACTCGAAACCGTATGTGTTCGAGGAAACTAAGTGGTCGACCTTGTGAGAGAGGAAACTCCAGATGCGAAACTTAGTTCCATTTTAAACTAATTATTCTATCTGAAACTAAGTGTTCGATACTGTGCCAGGAGAAGCGCCTTTTCTCTGAAATCTGTGGCGGTGCCACTCGAAACTGTATGTATTTGACGAAACTAAGTGGTCGATCTTGTGAGAGAGGAAACTCCAGATGCGAAACTTAGTTCCATTTAAAACTAATTGTTCTATCTGAAACTAAGTGTTCGACAGTGTGCGAGGAGAAACGCCTGTTCTCTGAAATCTGTGGAGATGCCACTCGAAACCGTATGTGATCGACGAAACTAAGTGGTCGACCTTTTGAGGGAGGAAACTCCAAATGCGAAACTTAGTTCCATTTTAAACTAATTGTTATATCTGAAACTAAGCGTTCCATACTGTGCCAGGAGAAGCGCCTGTTCTCTGAAATCTGTCGCGATGCTACTCGAAACCGTATGTGTTCGACGAAACTAAGTGGTCGACCTCTGAGAGAGGAAACTCCAGATGCGAAACTTAGTTCCATTCTAAACTAATTGTTCTATCTGAAACTAAGTGTTCGATACTGTGCCAGGAGAAGCGCCTGTTCTCTGAGCTGTGTGGCGATGCTGCTCGAAACCGTATGTGTTCGAGGAAACTAAGTGGTCGACCTAGTGAGAGAGGAAACTCCAGATGCGAAACATAGATCCATTTTAAACTAAGTGTTCTATCTGTAACTAAGTGTTCGATACTGTGCCAGGAGAAGCTCCTGTTCTCTGAAATCTGTGGCGATGCCACTCGAAACCGTATGTGTTTGACGAAACTAAGTGGTCGACCTTGTGGGAGAGGAAACTCCAGATGCGAAAATTAGTTCCATTTAAAACTAATTGTTCTATCAGAAACTAAGTTTTCGATACTGTGCCGGGAGAAACGCCTGTTCCCTGAAATCTGTGGCGATGCCACTCGAAACCGTATGTGATCGACGAAACTAAGTGGTCGACCTTTTGAGGGAGGAAACTCCAAATGCGAAACTTAGTTCCATTTTAAACTAATTGTTATATCTGAAACTAAGCGTTCCATACTGTGCCAGGAGAAGCGCCTGTTCTCTGAAATCTGTGGCGATGCCACTCGAAACCGTATGTGTTCGACGAAACTAAGTGGCCGACCTTGTAAGAGAGGAAACTCCAGATGCGAAATTTAGTTCCATTTTAAACTAATTGTTCTATTTGAAACTAAGTGTTCGATACTGTGCCAGGAGAAACGCCGTTCTGCGAAATCTGTGGCGAAACCACTCGAAACCGTATGTGCTCGACGAATCTAAATGGTCGACCTTGTGAGGGAGGAAACTCCAGAAGCGAAACTTAGTTCCATTTAAAACTAAGTGTTCCATCTGAAACTAAGTGTTCGATACAGTGCCAGGAGACGCGCCTGTTCTGTGAAATCTAATGCGATGCTACTCGAAACCGTATGTGTTCGACGAAACTAAGTGGTCGCCTTGTGAAAGAGGAAACTCCAGATGCGAAACATAGTACCATTTTATACTAATTGTTCTATCTGAAACTATGTGTTCGATACTGTGTCAGGAGAAGCGCCTGTTCTCTGAAATCTGTGCCGATGCCACTCGAAACCGTATGTGTTTGACGAAACTAAGTGGTCGACCTTGTGAGGGAGGAAACTCCAAATGCGAAACATAGTTCCATTTTAAACTAAGTGTTCTATCTGTAACTAAGTGTTCGATACAGTGCCAGGAGAAGCGCCTGTTCTCTGAAATCTGTGGCGATGCTACTCGAAACCGTATGTGTTCGACGAAACTAAGTGGTCGACCTTGTGAGGGAGGAAACTCCAGATGCGAAACATAGTACCATTTTATACTAATTGTTCTATCTGAAACTATGTGTTCGATACAGTGCCAGGAGACGCGCCTGTTCTCTGAAATCTGTGGCGATGCTACTCGAAACCGTATGTGTTCGACGAAACTAAGTGGTCGACCTTGTGAGGGAGGAAACTCCAAATGCGAAACATAGTTCCATTTTAAACTAAGTGTTCTATCTGTAACTAAGTGTTCGATACTGTGCCAGGAGAAGCGCCTGTTCTCTGAAATCTGTGGCGATGCTACTCGAAACCGTATGTGTTCGACGAAACTAAGTGGTCGACCTTGTGAGGGAGGAAACTCCAGATGCGAAACATAGTACCATTTTATACTAATTGTTCTATCTGAAACTATGTGTTCGATACAGTGCCAGGAGACGCGCCTGTTCTCTGAAATCTGTGGCGATGCTACTCGAAACCGTATGTGTTCGACGAAACTAAGTGGTCGATCTTGTGAGAGAGGAAACTCCAGATGCGAAACTTAGTTCCATTTAAAACTAATTGTTCTATCTGAAACTAAGTGTTCGACAGTGTGCCAGGAGAAACGCCTGTTCTCTGAAATCTGTGGCGATGTCACTCGAAACCGTATGTGATCGACGAAACTAAGTGGTCGACCTTTTGAGGGAGGAAACTCCAAATGCGAAACTTAGTTCCATTTTAAACTAATTGTTCTATCTGAAACTAAGTGTTCGATACTGTGCCAGGAGAAGCGCCTGTTCTCTGAAATCTGTGGCGATGCCACTCGAAACCGTATGTGATCGACGAAACTAAGTGGTCGACCTTTTGAGGGAGGAAACTCCAAATGCGAAACTTAGTTCCATTTTAAACTAATTGTTATATCTGAAACTAAGCGTTCCATACTGTGCCAGGAGAAGCGCCTGTTCTCTGAAATCTGTCGCGATGCTACTCGAAACCGTATGTGTTCGACGAAACTAAGTGGTCGACCTCTGAGAGAGGAAACTCCAGATGCGAAACTTAGTTCCATTCTAAACTAATTGTTCTATCTGAAACTAAGTGTTCGATACTGTGCCAGGAGAAGCGCCTGTTCTCTGAGCTGTGTGGCGATGCTGCTCGAAACCGTATGTGTTCGAGGAAACTAAGTGGTCGACCTAGTGAGAGAGGAAACTCCAGATGCGAAACATAGATCCATTTTAAACTAAGTGTTCTATCTGTAACTAAGTGTTCGATACTGTGCCAGGAGAAGCTCCTGTTCTCTGAAATCTGTGGCGATGCCACTCGAAACCGTATGTGTTTGACGAAACTAAGTGGTCGACCTTGTGGGAGAGGAAACTCCAGATGCGAAAATTAGTTCCATTTAAAACTAATTGTTCTATCAGAAACTAAGTTTTCGATACTGTGCCGGGAGAAACGCCTGTTCCCTGAAATCTGTGGCGATGCCACTCGAAACCGTATGTGATCGACGAAACTAAGTGGTCGACCTTTTGAGGGAGGAAACTCCAAATGCGAAACTTAGTTCCATTTTAAACTAATTGTTATATCTGAAACTAAGTGTTCCATACTGTGCCAGGAGAAGCGCCTGTTCTCTGAAATCTGTGGCGATGCCACTCGAAACCGTATGTGTTCGACGAAACTAAGTGGCCGACCTTGTGAGAGAGGAAACTCCAGATGCGAAATTTAGTTCCATTTTAAACTAATTGTTCTATTTGAAACTAAGTGTTCGATACTGTGCCAGGAGAAACGCCGTTCTGCGAAATCTGTGGCGAAACCACTCGAAACCGTATGTGCTCGACGAATCTAAATGGTCGACCTTGTGAGGGAGGAAACTCCAGAAGCGAAACTTAGTTCCATTTAAAACTAAGTGTTCCATCTGAAACTAAGTGTTCGATACAGTGCCAGGAGACGCGCCTGTTCTGTGAAATCTAATGCGATGCTACTCGAAACCGTATGTGTTCGACGAAACTAAGTGGTCGCCTTGTGAAAGAGGAAACTCCAGATGCGAAACATAGTACCATTTTATACTAATTGTTCTATCTGAAACTATGTGTTCGATACTGTGTCAGGAGAAGCGCCTGTTCTCTGAAATCTGTGCCGATGCCACTCGAAACCGTATGTGTTTGACGAAACTAAGTGGTCGACCTTGTGAGGGAGGAAACTCCAAATGCGAAACATAGTTCCATTTTAAACTAAGTGTTCTATCTGTAACTAAGTGTTCGATACAGTGCCAGGAGAAGCGCCTGTTCTCTGAAATCTGTGGCGATGCTACTCGAAACCGTATGTGTTCGACGAAACTAAGTGGTCGACCTTGTGAGGGAGGAAACTCCAGATGCGAAACATAGTACCATTTTATACTAATTGTTCTATCTGAAACTATGTGTTCGATACAGTGCCAGGAGAAGCGCCTGTTCTCTGAAATCTGTGGCGATGCTACTCGAAACCGTATGTGTTCGACGAAACTAAGTGGTCGACCTTGTGAGGGAGGAAACTCCAAATGCGAAACATAGTTCCATTTTAAACTAAGTGTTCTATCTGTAACTAAGTGTTCGATACAGTGCCAGGAGAAGCGCCTGTTCTCTGAAATCTGTGGCGATGCTACTCGAAACCGTATGTGTTCGACGAAACTAAGTGGTCGACCTTGTGAGGGAGGAAACTCCAGATGCGAAACATAGTACCATTTTATACTAATTGTTCTATCTGAAACTATGTGTTCGATACAGTGCCAGGAGACGCGCCTGTTCTCTGAAATCTGTGGCGATGCTACTCGAAACCGTATGTGTTCGACGAAACTAAGTGGTCGATCTTGTGAGAGAGGAAACTCCAGATGCGAAACTTAGTTCCATTTAAAACTAATTGTTCTATCTGAAACTAAGTGTTCGACAGTGTGCCAGGAGAAACGCCTGTTCTCTGAAATCTGTGGCGATGTCACTCGAAACCGTATGTGATCGACGAAACTAAGTGGTCGACCTTTTGAGGGAGGAAACTCCAAATGCGAAACTTAGTTCCATTTTAAACTAATTGTTATATCTGAAACTAAGCGTTCCATACTGTGCCAGGAGAAGCGCCTGTTCTCTGAAATCTGTCGCGATGCTACTCGAAACCGTATGTGTTCGACGAAACTAAGTGGTCGACCTCTGAGAGAGGAAACTCCAGATGCGAAACTTAGTTCCATTTTAAACTAATTGTTCTATCTGAAACTAAGTGTTCGATACTGTGCCAGGAGAAGCGCCTGTTCTCTGAACTGTGTGGCGATGCTGCTCGAAACCGTATGTGTTCGACGAAACTAAGTGGTGGACCTTGTGAGAGAGGAAACTCCAGATGCGAAACATAGTTCCATTTTGAACTAATTGTTCTATCTGAAACTAAGTGTTCGATACTGTGCCAGCAGAAGCGCCTGTTCTCTGAACTGTGTGGCGATGCCGCTCGAAACCGTATGTCTTCGACGAAACTAAGTGGTAGACCTTGTGAGAGAGGAAACTCCAGATGCGAAACTTAGATCCATTTTAAACTAAGTGTTCGATACTGTGCCAGGAGAAGCTCCTGTTCTCTGAAATCTGTGGCGATGCCACTCGAAACCGTATGTGTTTGACGAAACTAAGTGGTCGACCTTGTGGGAGAGGAAACTCCAGATGCGAAAATTAGTTCCATTTTAAAGTAATTGTTCTATCTGAAACTAAGTGTTCGATACTTTGCCCGGAGAAGGGCCTGTTCTGTGAAATCTGTGGTAATGCTAATCGAAACCGTATGTGTTCGCCGAAACAAAGTGGTCGACCTTGTGAGAGAGGAAACTGCAGATGCGAAACTAAGTTCCATTTGAAACTAATTGTTCTATCTGAATCTAAGTGTTCGATACTGTGCCAGGAGAAACGCCGTTCTGCGAAATCTGTGGCGATGCTACTCGAAACCGTATGTGTTCGACGAATCTAAGTGGTCGACCTTGTGGGAGAGGAAACTCCAGATACGAAACTTAGTTCCATTTTAATATAATTGTTCTATCTGAAACTAAGTGTTCGATACTGTGCCAGGAGAAGCGCCTGTTCTCTGAAATCTGTGGCGATGCTAATCGAAACCGTATGTTTTCCGAAACTAAGTGCCCGCCTTGTGAGAGAGGAAACTCCAGATGCGAAACTTAGTTCCATTTTAAACTAATTATTCTATTTGAAACTATGTGTTCGATACTGTGCCAGGAGAAACGCCGTTCTGCGAAATCTGTGGCGATGCTACTCGAAACCGTATGTGTTCGACGAAACTAAGTGCCCGCCTTGTGAGAGAGGAATCTCCAGACGCGAAAATTAGTTCCATTTTAAACTAATTGTTCTATCTGAAACTAAGTGTTCGATACTGTGCCAGGAGAAGCGCCTATTCTTTGAAATCTGTGGCGTTGCTACTCGAAACCGTATGTGTTCGACGAAACTAAGTGGTCGACGTGGTGAGAGAGGAAACTCCAGATGCGAAACACAGTTCCATTTTAAACTAATTGTTCTATCTGAAACTGAGTGTTCGATACTGTGCCAGGAGAAGCGCCTATTCTTTGAAATCTGTGGCGTTGCTACTCGAAACCGTATGTGTTCGACGAAACTAAGTGGTCGACGTGGTGAGAGAGGAAACTCCAGATGCGAAACACAGTTCCATTTTAAACTAATTGTTCTATCTGAAACTGAGTGTTCGATACTGTGCCAGGAGAAACGCCTGTTCTCTGAAATCTGTGGCCATGCCACTCGAAACCGTATGTGTTCGACGAATCTAAGTGGTCGACCTTGTGGGAGAGGAAACTCCAGATACGAAACTTAGTTCCATTTTAAAGTAATTGTTCTATCTGAAACTAAGTGTTCGATACTTTGCCCGGAGAAGGGCCTGTTCTGTGAAATCTGTGGTAATGCTAATCGAAACCGTATGTGTTCGCCGAAACAAAGTGGTCGACCTTGTGAGAGAGGAAACTGCAGATGCGAAACTAAGTTCCATTTGAAACTAATTGTTCTATCTGAATCTAAGTGTTCGATACTGTGCCAGGAGAAGCGCCTCTTCTCTGAACTGTATGGCAATGCCGCTCGAAACCGTATGTGTTCGACGAAACTAAGTAGTCGACCTTGTGAGAGAGGAAACTCCAGATACGAAACTTAGTTCCATTTTAAACTAATTATTCTATTTGAAACTAAGTGTTCGATACTGTGCCAGGAGAAACGCCGTTCTGCGAAATCTGTGGCGATGCCACACGAAACCGTATGTGTTCATCGAAACTAAGTGGTCGACCTTTTGAGAGAGGAAACTCCAAATGCGAAACATAGTTCCATTTTAAACTAATTGTTCTCTCTGAAACTAAGTGTTCGATACTGTGCCAGGAGAAGCGCCTGTTCTCTGAACTGTATGGCGATGCCGCTCGAAACCGGAGGTGTTCGACGAAACTAATTAGTCGACCTTGTGAGAGAGGAAACACCAGATGCGAAACTTAGTTCCATTTTAATATAATTGTTCTATCTGAAACTAAGTGTTCGATACTGTGCCAGGAGAAGCGCCTGTTCTCTGAAATCTGTGGCGATGCTAATCGAAACCGTATGTGTTCCGAAACTAAGTGCCCGCCTTGTGAGAGAGGAAACTCCAGATGCGAAACTTAGTTCCATTTTAAACTAATTATTCTATTTGAAACTAAGTGTTCGATACTGTGCCAGGAGAAACGCCGTTCTGCGAAATCTGTGGCGATGCTACTCGAAACCGTATGTGTTCGACGAAACTAAGTGCCCGCCTTGTGAGAGAGGAATCTCCAGACGCGAAAATTAGTTCCATTTTAAACTAATTGTTCTATCTGAAACTAAGTGTTCGATACTGTGCCAGGAGAAGCGCCTGTTCTCTGAAATCTGTGGCGATGCTACTCTAAACCGAATGTGTTCGACGAAACTAAGTGGCCGACCTTGTGGTAGAGGAAACTCCAAATGCGAAACACAGTTCCATTTTAAACTAATTGTTCTATCTGAAACTAAGTGTTCGATACTTTGCCAGGAGAAGCGCCTATTCTCTGAAATCTGTGGCGATGCTACTCGAAACCGTATATGTTCGACGAAACTAAGTGGTCGACCTTGTGGGAGAGGAAACTCCGTATGCGAAACTTAGTTCCATTTTAAACTGATTGTTCTATCTGAAACTAAGTGTTCGATACTGTGCCAGGTGAAGCGCCTGTTCTCTGAAATCTGTGGCGATGCTAATCGAAACCGTATGTGTTCCGAAACTAAGTGCCCGCCTTGTGAGAGAGGAAACTCCAGATGCGAAACTTAGTTCCATTTTAAACTAATTGTTCTATCTGAAACTAAGTGTTCGATACTGTGCCCGGAGAAGCGCCTATTCTCTGAAATCTGTGGCGTTGCTACTCGAAACCGTATGTGTTCGACGAAACTAAGTGGTCGACGTGGTGAGAGAGGAAACTCCAGATGCGAAACACAGTTCCATTTTAAACTAATTGTTCTATCTGAAACTAAGTGTTCCATACTGTGCAAGGAGAAGCGGCTGTTCTCTGAAATCTGTCGCGATGCTACTCGAAACCGTATGTGCTCGACGAAACTAAGTGGTCGACCTTCTGAGAGAGGAAACTCCAGATGCGAAACTTAGTTCCATTTTGAACTAATTGTTCTATCTGAAACTAAGTGTTCGATAATGTGCCAGGAGAAGCGCCTGTTCTCTGAAACCTGTGGCGATCCTACTCGAAACCGAATGTGTTAGACGAAACTAAGTGGTCGACCATGTGGGAGAGGAAACTCCAGATGCGAAACATAGTTCCATTTTGAACTAATTGTTCTATCTGAAACTAAGTGTTCGATACTGTGCCAGGAGAAGCGCCTGTTCTCTGAACTGTGTGGCGATGCCGCTCGAAACCGTATGTGTTCGACGAAACTAAGTGGTCGACCTTTTGAGAGAGGAAACTCCAGATGCGAAACTTAGTTCCATTTTGAACTAATTGTTCTATCTGAAACTAAGTGTTCGATAATGTGCCAGGAGAAGCGCCTGTTCTCTGAAACCTGTGGCGATGCTACTCGAAACCGAATGTGTTCGGCGAAACTAAGTGGTCGACCTTGTGAGAGAGGAAACTCCAGATGCGATAATTAGTTCCATTTTAAACTAAATGTTCTATCTGAAACTAAGTGTTCGATACTTTGCCAGGAGAAGCGCCTATTCTCTGAAATCTGTGGCGATGCTACTCGAAACCGTATATGTTCGACGAAACTAAGTGGTCGACCTTGTGGGAGAGGAAACTCCGTATGCGAAACTTAGTTCCATTTTAAACTGATTGTTCTATCTGAAACTAAGTGTTCGATACTGTGCCAGGTGAAGCGCCTGTTCTCTGAAATCTGTGGCGATGCTAATCGAAACCGTATGTGTTCCGAAACTAAGTGCCCGCCTTGTGAGAGAGGAAACTCCAGATGCGAAACTTAGTTCCATTTTAAACTAATTGTTCTATCTGAAACTAAGTGTTCGATACTGTGCCCGGAGAAGCGCCTATTCTCTGAAATCTGTGGCGTTGCTACTCGAAACCGTATGTGTTCGACGAAACTAAGTGGTCGACGTGGTGAGAGAGGAAACTCCAGATGCGAAACACAGTTCCATTTTAAACTAATTGTTCTATCTGAAACTAAGTGTTCCATACTGTGCAAGGAGAAGCGGCTGTTCTCTGAAATCTGTCGCGATGCTACTCGAAACCGTATGTGCTCGACGAAACTAAGTGGTCGACCTTCTGAGAGAGGAAACTCCAGATGCGAAACTTAGTTCCATTTTGAACTAATTGTTCTATCTGAAACTAAGTGTTCGATAATGTGCCAGGAGAAGCGCCTGTTCTCTGAAACCTGTGGCGATCCTACTCGAAACCGAATGTGTTAGACGAAACTAAGTGGTCGACCATGTGGGAGAGGAAACTCCAGATGCGAAACATAGTTCCATTTTGAACTAATTGTTCTATCTGAAACTAAGTGTTCGATACTGTGCCAGGAGAAGCGCCTGTTCTCTGAACTGTGTGGCGATGCCGCTCGAAACCGTATGTGTTCGACGAAACTAAGTGGTCGACCTTTTGAGAGAGGAAACTCCAGATGCGAAACTTAGTTCCATTTTGAACTAATTGTTCTATCTGAAACTAAGTGTTCGATAATGTGCCAGGAGAAGCGCCTGTTCTCTGAAACCTGTGGCGATGCTACTCGAAACCGAATGTGTTCGGCGAAACTAAGTGGTCGACCTTGTGAGAGAGGAAACTCCAGATGCGATAATTAGTTCCATTTTAAACTAAATGTTTTATCTGCAACTAAGTGTTCGATACTGTGCCAGGAGAAGCGCCTGTTCTCTGAAATCTGTGGCGATGCTACTCGAAATCATATATGTGTTCGACGAAACTAAGTGGTCGACCTTGTGAGAGAGCATACTCCAGATACGAAACATAGTTCCATTTTAAACTAATTGTTCTATCTGATACTAAGTGTTCGATACTGTGCCAGGAGAAGCGTCTGTTCTCTGAAATCGGTGGCGATGCTACTCGAGACCGTATGTGTTCGACGAAACTAAGTGGTCGAACTTGTGAGAGAGGAAACTCCAAATGCGAAACTTAGTTCCATTTTAAACTAATTTTTCTATCTGAAACTAAGTGTTCGATACTGTGCCAGGAAAAGCGCCTGTTCTCTGAAATCTGTGGCGATGCTACTCGAAACCGTATGTGTTCGACGAAACTAAGTGGCCGACCTTGTCAGAGAGGAAACTCCAGATGCGAAGCATAGTTCCATTTTAAAGTAATTGTTCTATCTGATACTAAGTGTTCGATATTGTGCCATGAGAAGCCCCTGTTCTCTGAAATCTGTGGCGATGCCATTCGAAACCGTATGTGTTCGACGAAACTAAGTGGCCGACCTTGTGAGAGAGGAAACTCCAGATGCGAAACATAGTTCCATTTTAAACTAATTGTTCTATCTGATACTAAGTGTTCGATACTGTGCCAGGAGAAGCGCCTGTTCTCTGAAATGTGTGGCGATGCCACTCGAAACCGTATGTGTTCGAGGAAACTAAGTGGTCGACCTTGTGAGAGAGGAAACTCCAGATGCGAAACTTAGTTCCATTTTAAACTAATTATTCTATCTGAAACTAAGTGTTCGATACTGTGCCAGGAGAAGCGCCTTTTCTCTGAAATCTGTGGCGGTGCCACTCGAAACTGTATGTATTTGACGAAACTAAGTGGTCGATCTTGTGAGAGAGGAAACTCCAGATGCGAAACTTAGTTCCATTTAAAACTAATTGTTCTATCTGAAACTAAGTGTTCGACAGTGTGCGAGGAGAAACGCCTGTTCTCTGAAATCTGTGGAGATGCCACTCGAAACCGTATGTGATCGACGAAACTAAGTGGTCGACCTTTTGAGGGAGGAAACTCCAAATGCGAAACTTAGTTCCATTTTAAACTAATTGTTATATCTGAAACTAAGCGTTCCATACTGTGCCAGGAGAAGCGCCTGTTCTCTGAAATCTGTCGCGATGCTACTCGAAACCGTATGTGTTCGACGAAACTAAGTGGTCGACCTCTGAGAGAGGAAACTCCAGATGCGAAACTTAGTTCCATTCTAAACTAATTGTTCTATCTGAAACTAAGTGTTCGATACTGTGCCAGGAGAAGCGCCTGTTCTCTGAGCTGTGTGGCGATGCTGCTCGAAACCGTATGTGTTCGAGGAAACTAAGTGGTCGACCTAGTGAGAGAGGAAACTCCAGATGCGAAACATAGATCCATTTTAAACTAAGTGTTCTATCTGTAACTAAGTGTTCGATACTGTGCCAGGAGAAGCTCCTGTTCTCTGAAATCTGTGGCGATGCCACTCGAAACCGTATGTGTTTGACGAAACTAAGTGGTCGACCTTGTGGGAGAGGAAACTCCAGATGCGAAAATTAGTTCCATTTAAAACTAATTGTTCTATCAGAAACTAAGTTTTCGATACTGTGCCGGGAGAAACGCCTGTTCCCTGAAATCTGTGGCGATGCCACTCGAAACCGTATGTGATCGACGAAACTAAGTGGTCGACCTTTTGAGGGAGGAAACTCCAAATGCGAAACTTAGTTCCATTTTAAACTAATTGTTATATCTGAAACTAAGCGTTCCATACTGTGCCAGGAGAAGCGCCTGTTCTCTGAAATCTGTGGCGATGCCACTCGAAACCGTATGTGTTCGACGAAACTAAGTGGCCGACCTTGTAAGAGAGGAAACTCCAGATGCGAAATTTAGTTCCATTTTAAACTAATTGTTCTATTTGAAACTAAGTGTTCGATACTGTGCCAGGAGAAACGCCGTTCTGCGAAATCTGTGGCGAAACCACTCGAAACCGTATGTGCTCGACGAATCTAAATGGTCGACCTTGTGAGGGAGGAAACTCCAGAAGCGAAACTTAGTTCCATTTAAAACTAAGTGTTCCATCTGAAACTAAGTGTTCGATACAGTGCCAGGAGACGCGCCTGTTCTGTGAAATCTAATGCGATGCTACTCGAAACCGTATGTGTTCGACGAAACTAAGTGGTCGCCTTGTGAAAGAGGAAACTCCAGATGCGAAACATAGTACCATTTTATAGTAATTGTTCTATCTGAAACTATGTGTTCGATACTGTGTCAGGAGAAGCGCCTGTTCTCTGAAATCTGTGCCGATGCCACTCGAAACCGTATGTGTTTGACGAAACTAAGTGGTCGACCTTGTGAGGGAGGAAACTCCAAATGCGAAACATAGTTCCATTTTAAACTAAGTGTTCTATCTGTAACTAAGTGTTCGATACAGTGCCAGGAGAAGCGCCTGTTCTCTGAAATCTGTGGCGATGCTACTCGAAACCGTATGTGTTCGACGAAACTAAGTGGTCGACCTTGTGAGGGAGGAAACTCCAGATGCGAAACATAGTACCATTTTATACTAATTGTTCTATCTGAAACTATGTGTTCGATACAGTGCCAGGAGACGCGCCTGTTCTCTGAAATCTGTGGCGATGCCACTCGAAACCGTATGTGTTCGACGAAACTAAGTGGTCGACCTTGTGAGGGAGGAAACTCCAAATGCGAAACATAGTTCCATTTTAAACTAAGTGTTCTATCTGTAACTAAGTGTTCGATACAGTGCCAGGAGAAGCGCCTGTTCTCTGAAATCTGTGGCGATGCTACTCGAAACCGTATGTGTTCGACGAAACTAAGTGGTCGACCTTGTGAGGGAGGAAACTCCAGATGCGAAACATAGTACCATTTTATACTAATTGTTCTATCTGAAACTATGTGTTCGATACAGTGCCAGGAGACGCGCCTGTTCTCTGAAATCTGTGGCGATGCTACTCGAAACCGTATGTGTTCGACGAAACTAAGTGGTCGATCTTGTGAGAGAGGAAACTCCAGATGCGAAACTTAGTTCCATTTAAAACTAATTGTTCTATCTGAAACTAAGTGTTCGACAGTGTGCCAGGAGAAACGCCTGTTCTCTGAAATCTGTGGCGATGTCACTCGAAACCGTATGTGATCGACGAAACTAAGTGGTCGACCTTTTGAGGGAGGAAACTCCAAATGCGAAACTTAGTTCCATTTTAAACTAATTGTTCTATCTGAAACTAAGTGTTCGATACTCTGCCAGGAGAAGCGCCTGTTCTCTGAAATCTGTGGCGATGCCACTCGAAACCGTATGTGATCGACGAAACTAAGTGGTCGACCTTTTGAGGGAGGAAACTCCAAATGCGAAACTTAGTTCCATTTTAAACTAATTGTTATATCTGAAACTAAGCGTTCCATACTGTGCCAGGAGAAGCGCCTGTTCTCTGAAATCTGTCGCGATGCTACTCGAAACCGTATGTGTTCGACGAAACTAAGTGGTCGACCTCTGAGAGAGGAAACCCCAGATGCGAAACTTAGTTCCATTCTAAACTAATTGTTCTATCTGAAACTAAGTGTTCGATACTGTGCCAGGAGAAGCGCCTGTTCTCTGAGCTGTGTGGCGATGCTGCTCGAAACCGTATGTGTTCGAGGAAACTAAGTGGTCGACCTAGTGAGAGAGGAAACTCCAGATGCGAAACATAGATCCATTTTAAACTAAGTGTTCTATCTGTAACTAAGTGTTCGATACTGTGCCAGGAGAAGCTCCTGTTCTCTGAAATCTGTGGCGATGCCACTCGAAACCGTATGTGTTTGACGAAACTAAGTGGTCGACCTTGTGGGAGAGGAAACTCCAGATGCGAAAATTAGTTCCATTTAAAACTAATTGTTCTATCAGAAACTAAGTTTTCGATACTGTGCCGGGAGAAACGCCTGTTCCCTGAAATCTGTGGCGATGCCACTCGAAACCGTATGTGATCGACGAAACTAAGTGGTCGACCTTTTGAGGGAGGAAACTCCAAATGCGAAACTTAGTTCCATTTTAAACTAATTGTTATATCTGAAACTAAGCGTTCCATACTGTGCCAGGAGAAGCGCCTGTTCTCTGAAATCTGTGGCGATGCCACTCGAAACCGTATGTGTTCGACGAAACTAAGTGGCCGACCTTGTAAGAGAGGAAACTCCAGATGCGAAATTTAGTTCCATTTTAAACTAATTGTTCTATTTGAAACTAAGTGTTCGATACTGTGCCAGGAGAAACGCCGTTCTGCGAAATCTGTGGCGAAACCACTCGAAACCGTATGTGCTCGACGAATCTAAATGGTCGACCTTGTGAGGGAGGAAACTCCAGAAGCGAAACTTAGTTCCATTTAAAACTAAGTGTTCCATCTGAAACTAAGTGTTCGATACAGTGCCAGGAGACGCGCCTGTTCTGTGAAATCTAATGCGATGCTACTCGAAACCGTATGTGTTCGACGAAACTAAGTGGTCGCCTTGTGAAAGAGGAAACTCCAGATGCGAAACATAGTACCATTTTATACTAATTGTTCTATCTGAAACTATGTGTTCGATACTGTGTCAGGAGAAGCGCCTGTTCTCTGAAATCTGTGCCGATGCCACTCGAAACCGTATGTGTTTGACGAAACTAAGTGGTCGACCTTGTGAGGGAGGAAACTCCAAATGCGAAACATAGTTCCATTTTAAACTAAGTGTTCTATCTGTAACTAAGTGTTCGATACAGTGCCAGGAGAAGCGCCTGTTCTCTGAAATCTGTGGCGATGCTACTCGAAACCGTATGTGTTCGACGAAACTAAGTGGTCGACCTTGTGAGGGAGGAAACTCCAGATGCGAAACATAGTACCATTTTATACTAATTGTTCTATCTGAAACTATGTGTTCGATACAGTGCCAGGAGACGCGCCTGTTCTCTGAAATCTGTGGCGATGCTACTCGAAACCGTATGTGTTCGACGAAACTAAGTGGTCGACCTTGTGAGGGAGGAAACTCCAAATGCGAAACATAGTTCCATTTTAAACTAAGTGTTCTATCTGTAACTAAGTGTTCGATACAGTGCCAGGAGAAGCGCCTGTTCTCTGAAATCTGTGGCGATGCTACTCGAAACCGTATGTGTTCGACGAAACTAAGTGGTCGACCTTGTGAGGGAGGAAACTCCAGATGCGAAACATAGTACCATTTTATACTAATTGTTCTATCTGAAACTATGTGTTCGATACAGTGCCAGGAGACGCGCCTGTTCTCTGAAATCTGTGGCGATGCTACTCGAAACCGTATGTGTTCGACGAAACTAAGTGGTCGATCTTGTGAGAGAGGAAACTCCAGATGCGAAACTTAGTTCCATTTAAAACTAATTGTTCTATCTGAAACTAAGTGTTCGACAGTGTGCCAGGAGAAACGCCTGTTCTCTGAAATCTGTGGCGATGTCACTCGAAACCGTATGTGATCGACGAAACTAAGTGGTCGACCTTTTGAGGGAGGAAACTCCAAATGCGAAACTTAGTTCCATTTTAAACTAATTGTTATATCTGAAACTAAGCGTTCCATACTGTGCCAGGAGAAGCGCCTGTTCTCTGAAATCTGTCGCGATGCTACTCGAAACCGTATGTGTTCGACGAAACTAAGTGGTCGACCTCTGAGAGAGGAAACTCCAGATGCGAAACTTAGTTCCATTTTAAACTAATTGTTCTATCTGAAACTAAGTGTTCGATACTGTGCCAGGAGAAGCGCCTGTTCTCTGAACTGTGTGGCGATGCCGCTCGAAACCGTATGTCTTCGACGAAACTAAGTGGTAGACCTTGTGAGAGAGGAAACTCCAGATGCGAAACTTAGATCCATTTTAAACTAAGTGTTCGATACTGTGCCAGGAGAAGCTCCTGTTCTCTGAAATCTGTGGCGATGCCACTCGAAACCGTATGTGTTTGACGAAACTAAGTGGTCGACCTTGTGGGAGAGGAAACTCCAGATGCGAAAATTAGTTCCATTTAAAACTAATTGTTCTATCAGAAACTAAGTTTTCGATACTGTGCCGGGAGAAACGCCTGTTCTCTAAAAACTGTGGCGATGCCACTCGAAACCGTATGTGTTCGATGAAACTAAGTGCTCGACCTTGTGAGAGAGGAAACTCCAAATGCGAAACATAGTTCCAATTTGAACTAATTCTTCTATCTGAAACTGAGTGTTCGATACTGTGCAAGGAGAAGCGCCTGTTCTCTGAAATCTGTGCCGATACCACTCGAAACCGTATGTGTTTCACGAAACTAAGTGGTCGACCTTGTGAGGGAGGAAACTCCAGATGCGAAACATAGTACCATTTTATACTAATTGTTCTATCTGAAACTATGTGTTCGATACTGTGCCAGGAGAAACGCCTGTTCTCTGAAATCTGTGGCGATGCCACTCGAAACCGTATGTGTTCGACGAAACTAAGTGGCCGCCCTTGTGAGAGGGGAAACTCCAAATGCGAAACATAGTTCCATTTTAATCTTATTGTTCTACCTGAAACTAAGTTTTCGATACTGTGCCAGGAGAAGCGCCTGTTCTCTGAAATCTGTGGCGATGCCACTCGAAACCGTATGTGTTCGACGAAAATAAGTGGCCGACCTTGTGGGAGAGGAAACTTCAGATGCGAAACTTACTTCCATTTTAAACTAATTGTTCTATCTGAAACTAAGTGTTCGATACTGTGCCAGGAGAAGCGCCTGTTCTCTGAAATCTGTGGCGATGCTACTCGAAACCGTATGTGTTCGACGAATCTAAATGGTCGACTTTGTGAGAGAGGAAACTCCAGATGCGAATCTTAGTTCCATTTTAAACTAATTGTTCTATCTGAAACTAAGTGTTCGATACTGTGCCAGCAGAACCACCTGTTCTCTGAAATCTGTGGCGATGCCCCTCGAAACCGTATGCGTTCGGCGAAACTAAGTGGTCGACCTTGTGAGAGAGGAAACTCCAGGTGCGAAACATAGTTCAATTTTAAACTAAATGTTCCATCTGAAACTAAGTGCTCGATACTGTGCCAGGCGAAGCGCCTGTTCTCTGAAACCTGTGGCGATGCCACTCGAAACCGTATGTGTTCGGCGAAACTAAGTGATTGATCTTGTGAGGGAGGATACTCCAGATGCGAAACATAGTTTCATTTTAACCTAATTGTTCTATCTGAAACTAAGTGTTCGATACTGTGCCAGGAGAAACGCCTGTTCTCTGAAATCTGTGGCGATGCCACTCGAAACCGTATGTGTTCGACGAAACTAAGTGGCCGCCCTTGTGAGAGGGGAAACTCCAAATGCGAAACATAGTTCCATTTTAATCTTATTGTTCTACCTGAAACTAAGTTTTCGATACTGTGCCAGGAGAAGCGCCTGTTCTCTGAAATCTGTGGCGATGCCACTCGAAACCGTATGTGTTCGACGAAAATAAGAGGCCGACCTTGTGGGAGAGGAAACTTCAGATGCGAAACTTACTTCCATTTTAAACTAATTGTTCTATCTGAAACTAAGTGTTCGATACTGTGCCAGGAGAAGCGCCTGTTCTCTGAAATCTGTGGCGATGCTCCTCGAAACAGTATTTGTTCGGCGAATCTAAATGGTCGACTTTGTGAGAGAGGAAACTCCAGATGCGAATCTTAGTTCCATTTTAAACTAATTGTTCTATCTGAAACTAAGTGTTCGATACTGTGCCAGCAGAAGCGCCTGTTCTCTGAAAACAGTGGCGATGCCACTCGAAACCGTATGTGTTCGACGAATCTAAATGGTCGACTTTGTGAGAGAGGAAACTCCAGATGCGAATCTTAGTTCCATTTTAAACTAATTGTTCTATCTGAAACTAAGTGTTCGATACTGTGCCAGCAGAACCACCTGTTCTCTGAAATCTGTGGCGATGCTACTCGAAACCGTATGTGTTCGACGAAACTAAGTGGTCGACCTTGTGAGGGAGGAAACTCCAGATGCGAAACATAGTACCATTTTATACTAATTGTTCTATCTGAAACTATGTGTTCGATACTGTGCCAGGAGAAACGCCTGTTCTCTGAAATCTGTGGCGATGCCACTCGAAACCGTATGTGTTCGACGAAACTAAGTGGCCGCCCTTGTGAGAGGGGAAACTCCAAATGCGAAACATAGTTCCATTTTAATCTTATTGTTCTACCTGAAACTAAGTTTTCGATACTGTGCCAGGAGAAGCGCCTGTTCTCTGAAATCTGTGGCGATGCCACTCGAAACCGTATGTGTTCGACGAAAATAAGTGGCCGACCTTGTGGGAGAGGAAACTTCAGATGCGAAACTTACTTCCATTTTAAACTAATTGTTCTATCTGAAACTAAGTGTTCGATACTGTGCCAGGAGACGCGCCTGTTCTCTGAAATCTGTGGCGATGCTACTCGAAACCGTATGTGTTCGACGAAACTAAGTGGTCGATCTTGTGAGAGGAAACTCCAGATGCGAAACTTAGTTCCATTTTAAACTAATTGTTCTATGTGAAACTAAGTGTTCGATACTGTGCCAGCAGAACCACCTGTTCTCTGAAATCTGTGGCGATGCCCCTCGAAACCGTATGTGTTCGACGAAACTAAGTGGTCGATCTTGTGAGAGAGGAAACTCCAGATGCGAAACTTAGTTCCATTTAAAACTAATTGTTCTATCTGAAACTAAGTTTTCGATACTGTGCCAGGAGAAGCGCCTGTTCTCTGAAATCTGTGGCGATGCCACTCGAAACCGTATGTGTTCGACGAAAATAAGTGGCCGACCTTGTGGGAGAGGAAACTTCAGATGCGAAACTTACTTCCATTTTAAACTAATTGTTCTATCTGAAACTAAGTGTTCGATACTGTGCCAGGAGAAGCGCCTGTTCTCTGAAATCTGTGGCGATGCTCCTCGAAACAGTATGTGTTCGGCGAATCTAAATGGTCGACTTTGTGAGAGAGGAAACTCCAGATGCAAATCTTAGTTCCATTTTAAACTAATTGTTCTATCTGAAACTAAGTGTTCGATACTGTGCCAGCAGAAGCGCCTGTTCTCTGAAAACAGATGCGATGCCACTCGAAACCGTATGTGTTCGATGAAACTAAGTGGCCGACCTTGTGAGGGAGGAAACTTCAGATGCGAAACTTACTTCCATTTTAAACTAATTGTTCTATCTGAAACTAAGTGTTCGATACTCTGCCAGGAGAAGCGCCTGTTCTCTGAAATCTGTGGCGATGCTACTCGAAACCGTATGTGTTCGACGAATCTAAATGGTCGACTTTGTGAGAGAGGAAACTCCCGATGCGAATCTTAGTTCCATTTTAAACTAATTGTTCTATGTGAAACTAAGTGTTCGATACTGTGCCAGCAGAACCACCTGTTCTCTGAAATCTGTGGCGATGCCCCTCGAAACCGTATGTGTTCGACGAAACTAAGTGGTCGATCTTGTGAGAGAGGAAACTCCAGATGCGAAACTTAGTTCCATTTAAAACTAATTGTTCTATCTGAAACTAAGTGTTCGACAGTGTGCCAGGAGAAACGCCTGTTCTCTGAAATCTGTGGCGATGCCACTCGAAACCGTATGTGTTCGACGAAAATAAGAGGCCGACCTTGTGGGAGAGGAAACTTCAGATGCGAAACTTACTTCCATTTTAAACTAATTGTTCTATCTGAAACTAAGTGTTCGATACTGTGCCAGGAGAAGCGCCTGTTCTCTGAAATCTGTGGCGATGCTCCTCGAAACAGTATGTGTTCGGCGAATCTAAATGGTCGACTTTGTGAGAGAGGAAACTCCAGATGCGAATCTTAGTTCCATTTTAAACTAATTGTTCTATCTGAAACTAAGTGTTCGATACTGTGCCAGCAGAAGCGCCTGTTCTCTGAAAACAGTGGCGATGCCACTCGAAACCGTATGTGTTCGATGAAACTAAGTGGCCGACCTTGTGAGGGAGGAAACTTCAGATGCGAAACTTACTTCCATTTTAAACTAATTGTTCTATCTGAAACTAAGTGTTCGATACTGTGCCAGGAGAAGCGCCTGTTCTCTGAAATCTGTGGCGATGCTACTCGAAACCGTATGTGTTCGACGAATCTAAATGGTCGACTTTGTGAGAGAGGAAACTCCCGATGCGAATCTTAGTTCCATTTTAAACTAATTGTTCTATCTGAAACTAAGTGTTCGATACTGTGCCAGCAGAACCACCTGTTCTCTGAAATCTGTGGCGATGCCCCTCGAAACCGTATGTGTTCGACGAAACTAAGTGGTCGATCTTGTGAGAGAGGAAACTCCAGATGCGAAACTTAGTTCCATTTAAAACTAATTGTTCTATCTGAAACTAAGTGTTCGACAGTGTGCCAGGAGAAACGCCTGTTCTCTGAAATCTGTGGCGATGCCACTCGAAACCGTATGTGTTCGACGAAAATAAGAGGCCGACCTTGAGGGAGAGGAAACTCCAAATGCGAAACATAGTTCCATTTTAAACTAAGTGTTCTATCTGTAACTAAGTGTTCGATACTGTGCCAGGAGAAGCGCCTGTTCTCTGAAATCTGTGGCGATGCTACTCGAAACCGTATGTGTTCGACGAAACTAAGTGGTCGACCTTGTGAGGGAGGAAACTCCAGATGCGAAACATAGTTCAATTTTAAACTAAATGTTCCATCCGAAACTAAGTGCTCGATACTGTGCCAGGCGAAGCGCCTGTTCTCTGAAATCTGTGGCGATGCCACTCGAAACCGTATGTGTTCGGCGAAACTAAGTTATTGATCTTGTGGGAGAGGATACTCCAGATGCGAAACATAGTTTCATTTTAACCTAATTGTTCTATCTGAAACTAAGTGTTCGATACTGTGCCAGGAGAAACGCCTGTTCTCTGAAATCTGTGGCGATGCCACTCGAAACCGTATGTGTTCGACGAAACTAAGTGGCCGCCCTTGTGAGAGGGGAAACTCCAAATGCGAAACATAGTTCCATTTTAATCTTATTGTTCTACCTGAAACTAAGTTTTCGATACTGTGCCAGGAGAAGCGCCTGTTCTCTGAAATCTGTGGCGATGCCACTCGAAACCGTATGTGTTCGACGAAAATAAGTGGCCGACCTTGTGGGAGAGGAAACTTCAGATGCGAAACTTACTTCCATTTTAAACTAATTGTTCTATCTGAAACTAAGTGTTCGATACTGTGCCAGGAGAAGCGCCTGTTCTCTGAAATCTGTGGCGATGCTCCTCGAAACAGTATGTGTTCGGCGAATCTAAATGGTCGACTTTGTGAGAGAGGAAACTCCAGATGCAAATCTTAGTTCCATTTTAAACTAATTGTTCTATCTGAAACTAAGTGTTCGATACTGTGCCAGCAGAAGCGCCTGTTCTCTGAAAACAGATGCGATGCCACTCGAAACCGTATGTGTTCGATGAAACTAAGTGGCCGACCTTGTGAGGGAGGAAACTTCAGATGCGAAACTTACTTCCATTTTAAACTAATTGTTCTATCTGAAACTAAGTGTTCGATACTGTGCCAGGAGAAGCGCCTGTTCTCTGAAATCTGTGGCGATGCTACTCGAAACCGTATGTGTTCGACGAATCTAAATGGTCGACTTTGTGAGAGAGGAAACTCCCGATGCAAATCTTAGTTCCATTTTAAACTAATTGTTCTATGTGAAACTAAGTGTTCGATACTGTGCCAGCAGAACCACCTGTTCTCTGAAATCTGTGGCGATGCCCCTCGAAACCGTATGTGTTCGACGAAACTAAGTGGTCGATCTTGTGAGAGAGGAAACTCCAGATGCGAAACTTAGTTCCATTTAAAACTAATTGTTCTATCTGAAACTAAGTGTTCGACAGTGTGCCAGGAGAAACGCCTGTTCTCTGAAATCTGTGGCGATGCCACTCGAAACCGTATGTGTTCGACGAAAATAAGAGGCCGACCTTGTGGGAGAGGAAACTTCAGATGCGAAACTTACTTCCATTTTAAACTAATTGTTCTATCTGAAACTAAGTGTTCGATACTGTGCCAGGAGAAGCGCCTGTTCTCTGAAATCTGTGGCGATGCTCCTCGAAACAGTATGTGTTCGGCGAATCTAAATGGTCGACTTTGTGAGAGAGGAAACTCCAGATGCGAATCTTAGTTCCATTTTAAACTAATTGTTCTATCTGAAACTAAGTGTTCGATACTGTGCCAGCAGAAGCGCCTGTTCTCTGAAAACAGTGGCGATGCCACTCGAAACCGTATGTGTTCGATGAAACTAAGTGGCCGACCTTGTGAGGGAGGAAACTTCAGATGCGAAACTTACTTCCATTTTAAACTAATTGTTCTATCTGAAACTAAGTGTTCGATACTGTGCCAGGAGAAGCGCCTGTTCTCTGAAATCTGTGGCGATGCTACTCGAAACCGTATGTGTTCGACGAATCTAAATGGTCGACTTTGTGAGAGAGGAAACTCCCGATGCGAATCTTAGTTCCATTTTAAACTAATTGTTCTATCTGAAACTAAGTGTTCGATACTGTGCCAGCAGAACCACCTGTTCTCTGAAATCTGTGGCGATGCCCCTCGAAACCGTATGTGTTCGACGAAACTAAGTGGTCGATCTTGTGAGAGAGGAAACTCCAGATGCGAAACTTAGTTCCATTTAAAACTAATTGTTCTATCTGAAACTAAGTGTTCGACAGTGTGCCAGGAGAAACGCCTGTTCTCTGAAATCTGTGGCGATGCCACTCGAAACCGTATGTGTTCGACGAAAATAAGAGGCCGACCTTGAGGGAGAGGAAACTCCAAATGCGAAACATAGTTCCATTTTAAACTAAGTGTTCTATCTGTAACTAAGTGTTCGATACTGTGCCAGGAGAAGCGCCTGTTCTCTGAAATCTGTGGCGATGCTACTCGAAACCGTATGTGTTCGACGAAACTAAGTGGTCGACCTTGTGAGGGAGGAAACTCCAGATGCGAAACATAGTACCATTTTATACTAATTGTTCTATCTGAAACTATGTGTTCGATACAGTGCCAGGAGACGCGCCTGTTCTCTGAAATCTGTGGCGATGCTACTCGAAACCGTATGTGTTCGACGAAACTAAGTGGTCGATCTTGTGAGAGAGGAAACTCCAGATGCGAAACTTACTTCCATTTTAAACTAATTGTTCTATCTGAAACTAAGTGTTCGGTACTGTGCCAGGAGAAGCGCCTGTTCTCTGAAATCTGTGGCGATGCTCCTCGAAACAGTATGTGTTCGGCGAATCTAAATGGTCGACTTTGTGAGAGAGGAAACTCCAGATGCGAATCTTAGTTCCATTTTAAACTAATTGTTCTATCTGAAACTAAGTGTTCGATACTGTGCCAGCAGAAGCGCCTGTTCTCTGAAAACAGTGGCGATGCCACTCGAAACCGTATGTGTTCGATGAAACTAAGTGGCCGACCTTGTGAGGGAGGAAACTTCAGATGCGAAACTTACTTCCATTTTAAACTAATTGTTCTATCTGAAACTAAGTGTTCGATACTGTGCCAGGAGAAGCGCCTGTTCTCTGAAATCTGTGGCGATGCTACTCGAAACCGTATGTGTTCGACGAATCTAAATGGTCGACTTTGTGAGAGAGGAAACTCCCGATGCGAATCTTAGTTCCATTTTAAACTAATTGTTCTATCTGAAACTAAGTGTTCGATACTGTGCCAGGGGAAGCGCCTGTTCTCTGAAATCTGTCGCGATGCTACTCGAAACGGTATGTGTTCGACGGAACTAAATGGTCGACCTTGTGAGGGAGGAAACTCCAGAAGCGAAACTTAGTTCCTTTTAAAACTAAGTGTTCCATCTGAAACTAAGTGTTCGATACAGTGCCAGGAGACGCGCCTGTTCTGTGAAATCTACCGCGATGCTACTCGAAACCGTATGTGTTCGACGAAACTAAGTGGTCGATCTTGTGAGAGAGGAAACTCCAGATGCGAAACTTACTTCCATTTTAAACTAATTGTTCTATCTGAAACTAAGTGTTCGATACTGTGCCAGGAGAAGCGCCTGTTCTCTGAAATCTGTGGCGATGCTCCTCGAAACAGTATGTGTTCGGCGAATCTAAATGGTCGACTTTGTGAGAGAGGAAACTCCAGATGCGAATCTTAGTTCCATTTTAAACTAATTGTTCTATCTGAAACTAAGTGTTCGATACTGTGCCAGCAGAAGCGCCTGTTCTCTGAAAACAGTGGCGATGCCACTCGAAACCGTATGTGTTCGATGAAACTAAGTGGCCGACCTTGTGAGGGAGGAAACTTCAGATGCGAAACTTACTTCCATTTTAAACTAATTGTTCTATCTGAAACTAAGTGTTCGATACTGTGCCAGGAGAAGCGCCTGTTCTCTGAAATCTGTGGCGATGCTACTCGAAACCGTATGTGTTCGACGAATCTAAATGGTCGACTTTGTGAGAGAGGAAACTCCCGATGCGAATCTTAGTTCCATTTTAAACTAATTGTTCTATCTGAAACTAAGTGTTCGATACTGTGCCAGGGGAAGCGCCTGTTCTCTGAAATCTGTCGCGATGCTACTCGAAACGGTATGTGTTCGACGGAACTAAATGGTCGACCTTGTGAGGGAGGAAACTCCAGAAGCGAAACTTAGTTCCATTTAAAACTAAGTGTTCCATCTGAAACTAAGTGTTCGATACAGTGCCAGGAGACGCGCCTGTTCTGTGAAATCTACCGCGATGCTACTCGAAACCGTATGTGTTCGACGAAACTAAGTTGTCGCCTTGTGAAAGAGGAAACTCCAGATGCGAAACATAGTACCATTTTATACTAATTGTTCTATCTGAAACTGTGTGTTCGATACTGTGTCAGGAGAAGCGCCTGTTCTCTGAAATCTGTGGCGATGTTACTCGAAACCGTATGTGTTCGACGAAACTAAGTGGTCGATCTTGTGAGAGAGGAAACTCCAGATGCGAAACTTAGTTCCATTTAAAACTAATTGTTCTATCTGAAACTAAGTGTTCGACAGTGTGCCAGGAGAAACGCCTGTTCTCTGAAATCTGTGGCGATGTCACTCGAAACCGTATGTGATCGACGAAACTAAGTGGTCGACCTTTTGAGGGAGGAAACTCCAAATGTGAAACATAGTTCCATTTTAAACTAATTGTTATATCTGAAACTAAGCGTTCCATACTGTGCCAGGAGAAGCGCCTGTTCTCTGAAATCTGTGGCGATGCCACTCGAAACCGTATGTGTTCGACGAAACTAAGTGGCCGAACTTGTAAGAGAGGAAACTCCAGATGCGAAATTTAGTTCCATTTTAAACTAATTGTTCTATTTGAAACTAAGTGTTCGATACTGTGCCAGGAGAAACGCCGTTCTGCGAAATCTGTGGCGATACCACTCGAAACCGTATGTGCTCGACGAATCTAAATGGTCGACCTTGTGAGGGAGGAAACTCCAGAAGCGAAACTTAGTTCCATTTAAAACTAAGTGTTCCATCTGAAACTAAGTGTTCGATACTGTGCCACGAGAAGCGCCTGTTCTCTGAACTGTGTGGCGATGCTGCTCGAAACCGTATGTGTTCGACGAAACTAAGTGGTCGACCTTGTGAGAGAGGAAACTCCAGATGCGAAACATAGTTCCATTTTGAACTAATTGTTCTATCTGAAACTAAGTGTTCGATACTGTGCCAGCAGAAGCGCCTGTTCTCTGAACTGTGTGGCGATGCCGCTCGAAACCGTATGTCTTCGACGAAACTAAGTGGTCGACCTTGTGAGAGAGGAAACTCCAGATGCGAAACTTAGATCCATTTTAAACTAAGTGTTCTATCTGTAACTAAGTGTTCGCTACTGTGCCAGGAGAAGCTCCTGTTCTCTGAAATCTGTGGCGATGCCACTCGAAACCGTATGTGTTTGACGAAACTAAGTGGTCGACCTTGTGGGAGAGGAAACTCCAGATGCGAAAATTAGTTCCATTTAAAACTAATTGTTCTATCAGAAACTAAGTTTTCGATACTGTGCCGGGAGAAACGCCTGTTCTCTAAAAACTGTGGCGATGCCACTCGAAACCGTATGTGTTCGATGAAACTAAGTGCTCGACCTTGTGAGAGAGGAAACTCCAAATGCGAAACATAGTTCCAATTTGAACTAATTGTTCTATCTGAAACTAAGTGTTCGATACTGTGCCAGGAGAAGCGCCTGTTCTCTGAAATCTGTGGCGATGCCACTCGAAACCGTATGTGTTCGACGAAACTAAGTGGCCGACCCTGTAAGAGTGGAAACTCCAGATGCGAAATTTAGTTCCATTTTAAACTAATTGTTCTATTTGAAACTAAGTGTTCGATACTGTGCCAGGAGAAACGCCGTTCTGCGAAATCTGTGGCGATACCACTCGAAACCGTATGTGCTCGACGAATCTAAATGGTCGACCTTGTGAGGGAGGAAACTCCAGAAGCGAAACTTAGTTCCATTTAAAACTAAGTGTTCCATCTGAAACTAAGTGTTCGATACAGTGCCAGGAGACGCGCCTGTTCCGTGAAATCTGCCGCGATGCTACTCGAAACCGTATGTGTTCGACGAAATTAAGTGGTCGCCTTGTGAAAGAGGAAACTCCAGGTGCGAAACATAGTACCATTTTATACTAATTGTTCTATCTGAAACTATGTGTTCGATACTGTGTCAGGAGAAGCGCCTGTTCTCTGAAATCTGTGCCGATGCCACTCGAAACCGTATGTGTTTGACGAAACTAAGTGGTCGACCTTGTGAGGGAGGAAACTCCAAATGCGAAACATAGTTCCATTTTAAACTAAATGTTCTGTCTGAAACTAAGTATTCGATACTCTGCCAGTAGAAGCGCCTGTTCTCTGAAACCTGTGGCGTTGCTACTCCAAACCGTGTGTGTTCGGCGAAACTAAGTGGTCGACCTTCTGAGAGAGGAAACTCCAAATGCGAAGCATATTTCCATTTTAAACTAAATGTTCTGTCTGAAACTAAGTATTCGATACTCTGCCAGTAGAAGCGCCTCTTCTCTGAAACCTGTGGCGTTGCTACTCCAAACCGCGTGTGTTCGGCGAAACTAAGTGGTCGACCTTCTGAGAGAGGAAACTCCGGATGCGAAACTTAGCTCCATTTTAAACTAATTGTTCTGTCTGAAATAAGTGTTCGACACTGTGCCAGGCGAAGCGCCTGTTCTCTGAAATCTGTGGCGTTGCTACTCGAAACAGTATGTGTTCGACGAAACTAGGTCGTCGACCTTCTGAGAGAGGAAACTCCGGATGCGAATCTTAGTTCCATTTAAACTAATTGTTCTATCTGAAACTAAGTTTTCGATACTGTGCCAGGAGAAGCGCCTGTTGTCTGAAGTGTGTGGCGATGCTACTCGAAACTGTATGTGTTCGACGAAACTAATTGGTCGACCTTGTGGGAGAGGAATCTCCAGATGCGAAACTAAGTTCCATTTTAAACAAATTGTTCTATCTGAAAATAAGTGTTCGATACTGTGCCAGGAGAAACGCCTGTTCTCTGAAATCTGTGGCGTTGCTACTCCAAACCGTGTGTGTTCGGCGAAACTAAGTGGTCGACCTTCTGAGAGAGGAAACTCCAAATGCGAAGCATATTTCCATTTTAAACTAAATGTTCTGTCTGAAACTAAGTATTCGATACTCTGCCAGTAGAAGCGCCTCTTCTCTGAAACCTGTGGCGTTGCTACTCCAAACCGCGTGTGTTCGGCGAAACTAAGTGGTCGACCTTCTGAGAGAGGAAACTCCGATAGCGAAACTTAGCTCCATTTTAAACTAATTGTTCTGTCTGAAATAAGTGTTCGACACTGTGCCAGGCGAAGCGCCTGTTCTCTGAAATCTGTGGCGTTGCTACTCGAAACAGTATGTGTTCGACGAAACTAGGTCGTCGACCTTCTGAGAGAGGAAACTCCGGATGCGAATCTTAGTTCCATTTAAACTAATTGTTCTATCTGAAACTAAGTTTTCGATACTGTGCCAGGAGAAGCGCCTGTTGTCTGAAGTGTGTGGCGATGCTACTCGAAACTGTATGTGTTCGACGAAACTAATTGGTCGACCTTGTGGGAGAGGAATCTCCAGATGCGAAACTAAGTTCCATTTTAAACAAATTGTTCTATCTGAAAATAAGTGTTCGATACTGTGCCAGGAGAAACGCCTGTTCTCTGAAATCTGTGGCGATGCTACTCGAAACCGTATGTGTTCGAGGAAACTAAGTGGTCGACCTTGTGAGGGAGGAAACTCCAAATGCGAAGCATATTTCCATTTTAAACTAAATGTTCTGTCTGAAACTAAGTATTCGATACTCTGCCAGTAGAAGCGCCTGTTCTCTGAAACCAGTGGCGTTGCTACTCGAGGCCGAATGTCTTCGCCGAAAGTAAGTGGTAGACCGTGTGAGAGAGGAAACTCCAAATGCGAAACTTAGATCCATTTTAAAGTAATTGTTCTATCTGATACTATGTGTTCGATACTGTGCCAGGAGAAGCGCCTGTTCTCTGAAATGTGTGGTGATGCCGCTCGAAACCGTATGTGTTCGACGAAACTAAGTGGTTGACCTTGTGAGAGAGGATACTCCGGATGCCAAACATAGTTCCATTTTAAACTATTTGTTCTATCTGTAACTCGGTGTTCGATAATGTGCCAGGAGAAGCGCCTGTTCTCTGAAATCTGTGGCGATGTCACTCGAAACCGTATGTGTTCGACGAAACTAAGTGGTCGACCTTTTGAGGGAGGAAACTCCAAATGTGAAACATAGTTCCATTTTAAACTAATTGTTATATCTGAAACTAAGCGTTCCATACTGTGCCAGGAGAAGCGCCTGTTCTCTGAAATCTGTGGCGATGCCACTCGAAACCGTATGTGTTCGACGAAACTAAGTGGCCGAACTTGTAAGAGAGGAAACTCCAGATGCGAAATTTAGTTCCATTTTAAACTAATTGTTCTATTTGAAACTAAGTGTTCGATACTGTGCCAGGAGAAACGCCGTTCTGCGAAATCTGTGGCGATACCACTCGAAACCGTATGTGCTCGACGAATCTAAATGGTCGACCTTGTGAGGGAGGAAACTCCAGAAGCGAAACTTAGTTCCATTTAAAACTAAGTGTTCCATCTGAAACTAAGTGTTCGATACTGTGCCACGAGAAGCGCCTGTTCTCTGAACTGTGTGGCGATGCTGCTCGAAACCGTATGTGTTCGACGAAACTAAGTGGTCGACCTTGTGAGAGAGGAAACTCCAGATGCGAAACATAGTTCCATTTTGAACTAATTGTTCTATCTGAAACTAAGTGTTCGATACTGTGCCAGCAGAAGCGCCTGTTCTCTGAACTGTGTGGCGATGCCGCTCGAAACCGTATGTCTTCGACGAAACTAAGTGGTCGACCTTGTGAGAGAGGAAACTCCGGATGCGAATCTTAGTTCCATTTAAACTAATTGTTCTATCTGAAACTAAGTTTTCGATACTGTGCCAGGAGAAGCGCCTGTTGTCTGAAGTGTGTGGCGATGCTACTCGAAACTGTATGTGTTCGACGAAACTAATTGGTCGACCTTGTGGGAGAGGAATCTCCAGATGCGAAACTAAGTTCCATTTTAAACAAATTGTTCTATCTGAAAATAAGTGTTCGATACTGTGCCAGGAGAAACGCCTGTTCTCTGAAATCTGTGGCGATGCTACTCGAAACCGTATGTGTTCGAGGAAACTAAGTGGTCGACCTTGTGAGGGAGGAAACTCCAAATGCGAAGCATATTTCCATTTTAAACTAAATGTTCTGTCTGAAACTAAGTATTCGATACTCTGCCAGTAGAAGCGCCTGTTCTCTGAAACCAGTGGCGTTGCTACTCGAGGCCGAATGTCTTCGCCGAAAGTAAGTGGTAGACCGTGTGAGAGAGGAAACTCCAAATGCGAAACTTAGATCCATTTTAAAGTAATTGTTCTATCTGATACTATGTGTTCGATACTGTGCCAGGAGAAGCGCCTGTTCTCTGAAATGTGTGGTGATGCCGCTCGAAACCGTATGTGTTCGACGAAACTAAGTGGTTGACCTTGTGAGAGAGGATACTCCGGATGCCAAACATAGTTCCATTTTAAACTATTTGTTCTATCTGTAACTCGGTGTTCGATAATGTGCCAGGAGAAGCGCCTGTTCTCTGAAATCTGTGGCGATGTCACTCGAAACCGTATGTGATCGACGAAACTAAGTGGTCGACCTTTTGAGGGAGGAAACTCCAAATGTGAAACATAGTTCCATTTTAAACTAATTGTTATATCTGAAACTAAGCGTTCCATACTGTGCCAGGAGAAGCGCCTGTTCTCTGAAATCTGTGGCGATGCCACTCGAAACCGTATGTGTTCGACGAAACTAAGTGGCCGAACTTGTAAGAGAGGAAACTCCAGATGCGAAATTTAGTTCCATTTTAAACTAATTGTTCTATTTGAAACTAAGTGTTCGATACTGTGCCAGGAGAAACGCCGTTCTGCGAAATCTGTGGCGATACCACTCGAAACCGTATGTGCTCGACGAATCTAAATGGTCGACCTTGTGAGGGAGGAAACTCCAGAAGCGAAACTTAGTTCCATTTAAAACTAAGTGTTCCATCTGAAACTAAGTGTTCGATACTGTGCCACGAGAAGCGCCTGTTCTCTGAACTGTGTGGCGATGCTGCTCGAAACCGTATGTGTTCGACGAAACTAAGTGGTCGACCTTGTGAGAGAGGAAACTCCAGATGCGAAACATAGTTCCATTTTGAACTAATTGTTCTATCTGAAACTAAGTGTTCGATACTGTGCCAGCAGAAGCGCCTGTTCTCTGAACTGTGTGGCGATGCCGCTCGAAACCGTATGTCTTCGACGAAACTAAGTGGTCGACCTTGTGAGAGAGGAAACTCCAGATGCGAAACATAGATCCATTTTAAACTAAGTGTTCTATCTGTAACTAAGTGTTCGCTACTGTGCCAGGAGAAGCTCCTGTTCTCTGAAATCTGTGGCGATGCCACTCGAAACCGTATGTGTTTGACGAAACTAAGTGGTCGACCTTGTGGGAGAGGAAACTCCAGATGCGAAAATTAGTTCCATTTAAAACTAATTGTTCTATCAGAAACTAAGTTTTCGATACTGTGCCGGGAGAAACGCCTGTTCTCTAAAAACTGTGGCGATGCCACTCGAAACCGTATGTGTTCGATGAAACTAAGTGCTCGACCTTGTGAGAGAGGAAACTCCAAATGCGAAACATAGTTCCAATTTGAACTAATTGTTCTATCTGAAACTAAGTGTTCGATACTGTGCCAGGAGAAGCGCCTGTTCTCTGAAATCTGTGGCGATGCCACTCGAAACCGTATGTGTTCGACGAAACTAAGTGGCCGACCCTGTAAGAGTGGAAACTCCAGATGCGAAATTTAGTTCCATTTTAAACTAATTGTTCTATTTGAAACTAAGTGTTCGATACTGTGCCAGGAGAAACGCCGTTCTGCGAAATCTGTGGCGATACCACTCGAAACCGTATGTGCTCGACGAATCTAAATGGTCGACCTTGTGAGGGAGGAAACTCCAGAAGCGAAACTTAGTTCCATTTAAAACTAAGTGTTCCATCTGAAACTAAGTGTTCGATACAGTGCCAGGAGACGCGCCTGTTCCGTGAAATCTGCCGCGATGCTACTCGAAACCGTATGTGTTCGACGAAATTAAGTGGTCGCCTTGTGAAAGAGGAAACTCCAGGTGCGAAACATAGTACCATTTTATACTAATTGTTCTATCTGAAACTATGTGTTCGATACTGTGTCAGGAGAAGCGCCTGTTCTCTGAAATCTGTGCCGATGCCACTCGAAACCGTATGTGTTTGACGAAACTAAGTGGTCGACCTTGTGAGGGAGGAAACTCCAAATGCGAAACATAGTTCCATTTTAAACTAAATGTTCTGTCTGAAACTAAGTATTCGATACTCTGCCAGTAGAAGCGCCTGTTCTCTGAAACCTGTGGCGTTGCTACTCCAAACCGTGTGTGTTCGGCGAAACTAAGTGGTCGACCTTCTGAGAGAGGAAACTCCAAATGCGAAGCATATTTCCATTTTAAACTAAATGTTCTGTCTGAAACTAAGTATTCGATACTCTGCCAGTAGAAGCGCCTCTTCTCTGAAACCTGTGGCGTTGCTACTCCAAACCGCGTGTGTTCGGCGAAACTAAGTGGTCGACCTTCTGAGAGAGGAAACTCCGGATGCGAAACTTAGCTCCATTTTAAACTAATTGTTCTGTCTGAAATAAGTGTTCGACACTGTGCCAGGCGAAGCGCCTGTTCTCTGAAATCTGTGGCGTTGCTACTCGAAACAGTATGTGTTCGACGAAACTAGGTCGTCGACCTTCTGAGAGAGGAAACTCCGGATGCGAATCTTAGTTCCATTTAAACTAATTGTTCTATCTGAAACTAAGTTTTCGATACTGTGCCAGGAGAAGCGCCTGTTGTCTGAAGTGTGTGGCGATGCTACTCGAAACTGTATGTGTTCGACGAAACTAATTGGTCGACCTTGTGGGAGAGGAATCTCCAGATGCGAAACTAAGTTCCATTTTAAACAAATTGTTCTATCTGAAAATAAGTGTTCGATACTGTGCCAGGAGAAACGCCTGTTCTCTGAAATCTGTGGCGTTGCTACTCCAAACCGTGTGTGTTCGGCGAAACTAAGTGGTCGACCTTCTGAGAGAGGAAACTCCAAATGCGAAGCATATTTCCATTTTAAACTAAATGTTCTGTCTGAAACTAAGTATTCGATACTCTGCCAGTAGAAGCGCCTCTTCTCTGAAACCTGTGGCGTTGCTACTCCAAACCGCGTGTGTTCGGCGAAACTAAGTGGTCGACCTTCTGAGAGAGGAAACTCCGATAGCGAAACTTAGCTCCATTTTAAACTAATTGTTCTGTCTGAAATAAGTGTTCGACACTGTGCCAGGCGAAGCGCCTGTTCTCTGAAATCTGTGGCGTTGCTACTCGAAACAGTATGTGTTCGACGAAACTAGGTCGTCGACCTTCTGAGAGAGGAAACTCCGGATGCGAATCTTAGTTCCATTTAAACTAATTGTTCTATCTGAAACTAAGTTTTCGATACTGTGCCAGGAGAAGCGCCTGTTGTCTGAAGTGTGTGGCGATGCTACTCGAAACTGTATGTGTTCGACGAAACTAATTGGTCGACCTTGTGGGAGAGGAATCTCCAGATGCGAAACTAAGTTCCATTTTAAACAAATTGTTCTATCTGAAAATAAGTGTTCGATACTGTGCCAGGAGAAACGCCTGTTCTCTGAAATCTGTGGCGATGCTACTCGAAACCGTATGTGTTCGAGGAAACTAAGTGGTCGACCTTGTGAGGGAGGAAACTCCAAATGCGAAGCATATTTCCATTTTAAACTAAATGTTCTGTCTGAAACTAAGTATTCGATACTCTGCCAGTAGAAGCGCCTGTTCTCTGAAACCAGTGGCGTTGCTACTCGAGGCCGAATGTCTTCGCCGAAAGTAAGTGGTAGACCGTGTGAGAGAGGAAACTCCAAATGCGAAACTTAGATCCATTTTAAAGTAATTGTTCTATCTGATACTATGTGTTCGATACTGTGCCAGGAGAAGCGCCTGTTCTCTGAAATGTGTGGTGATGCCGCTCGAAACCGTATGTGTTCGACGAAACTAAGTGGTTGACCTTGTGAGAGAGGATACTCCGGATGCCAAACATAGTTCCATTTTAAACTATTTGTTCTATCTGTAACTCGGTGTTCGATAATGTGCCAGGAGAAGCGCCCGTTCTCTGAAATCTTTGGCGATACCACTCGAAACCGTATGTGTTCGACGAAACTAAGTGGCCGACATTGTGAGAGAGGAAACTCCAGATGCGAAACATAGTTGCATTTTAAATTAATTGTTCTATCTGAAACTAAGTGTTCGATACTGTGCCAGGAGAAGCGCCTGTTCTCTGAAATGTGTGGCGATGCCACTCGAAACCGTATGTGTTCGATGATACTGAGTGGTCGACCTTGTGAGGGAGGATACTCCAGATGCGAAACATAATTACATTTTAAACTAATTGTTCTGTCTGAAACAGGTGTTCGATACTGTGCCAGGAGAAGTGCCTGTTCTCTGAAATCTTTGGCGATGCTACTCCAAACCGTATGTGTTCGAGGAAACTAGGTGGTCGACCTTGTGGGAGAGGACACTCCAGATGCGAAACATAGTTGCATTTTAAATTAATTGTTCTATCTGAAACTAAGTGTTCGATACTGTGCCAGGAGAAGCGCCTGTTCTCTGAAATGTGTGGCGATGCCACTCGAAACCGTATGTGTTCGATGATACTGAGTGGTCGACCTTGTGAGGGAGGATACTCCAGATGCGAAACATAATTACATTTTAAACTAATTGTTCTGTCTGAAACAGGTGTTCGATACTGTGCCAGGAGAAGTGCCTGTTCTCTGAAATCTTTGGCGATGCTACTCCAAACCGTATGTGTTCGAGGAAACTAGGTGGTCGACCTTGTGAGAGAGAAACTCCAGCAGCGAGACTTAGTTCCATTTTAAACTAATGGTTCTATCTGAAACTATGTGTTCGATACTGTGCCAGGAGAAGCGCCTGTTCACTGAAATCTGTGGCGATGCCAGTCGAAACCGTTTGTGTTCGACGAAACTAAGTGGTCGACCTTGTGAGAGAGGAAACTCCAGATGCGAAACATAGTTGCTTTTTAAACTAATTGTTCTATCTGAAATTAAGTGTTCGATACTGTGCCAGGAGAAGCGCCTGTTCTCTGAAATGTGTGGCGATGCCACTCGCAACCGTATGTGTTCGACGAAACTAAGTGGTCGACCTTGTGAGGGAGGATACTCCAGATGCGAAACATAGTTACATTTTAAACTAATTGTTCTCGCTGAAACAGGTGTTCGATACTGTGCCAGGAGAAGCGCCTGCTCTCTGAAATCTGTGACGATGCTACTCGAAACCGTATGTGTTCGACGAAACTAAGTGGTCGACCTTGTGAGAGAGGATACTCCGGATGCGAAACATAGTTGCATTTTAAACTAATTGTTCTATCTGAAACTAAGTGTTCGATACTGTGCCAGGAGAAGCGCCTGTTCTCTGAAATGTGTGGCGATGCCGCTCGAAACCGTATGTGTTCGACGAAACTAAGTGGTTGACCTTGTGAGAGAGGATACTCCGGATGCCAAACATAGTTCCATTTTAAACTATTTGTTCTATCTGTAACTCGGTGTTCGATAATGTGCCAGGAGAAGCGCCCGTTCTCTGAAATCTTTGGCGATACCACTCGAAACCGTATGTGTTCGACGAAACTAAGTGGCCGACATTGTGAGAGAGGAAACTCCAGATGCGAAACATAGTTGCATTTTAAATTAATTGTTCTATCTGAAACTAAGTGTTCGATACTGTGCCAGGAGAAGCGCCTGTTCTCTGAAATGTGTGGCGATGCCACTCGAAACCGTATGTGTTCGACGAAACTAAGTGGTCGACCTTGTGAGGGAGGATACTCCAGATGCGAAACATAGTTACATTTTAAACTAATTGTACTGTCTGAAACAGGTGTTCGATACTGTGCCAGGAGAAGCGCCTGCTCACTGAAGTCTGTGGCGATGTTACTCGAAACCGTATGTGTTCGACGAAACTAAGTGGTTGACCTTGTGAGAGAGGATACTCCAGATGCGAAACATAGTTCCATTTTAAACTAATTGTTCTATCTGTAACTCGGTGTTCGATAATGTGCCAGGAGAAGCGCCTGTTCTCTGAAATCTTTGGCGATACCACTCGAAACCGTATGTGTTCGACGAAACTAAGTGGCCGACCTTGTGAGAGAGGAAACTCCAGATGCGAAACATAGTTGCATTTTAAACTAATTGTTCTATCTGAAACTAAGTGTTCGATACTGTGCCAGGAGAAGCGCCTGTCCTCTGAAATGTGTGGCGATGCCACTCGAAACCGTATGTGTTCGATGAAACTAAGTGGTCGACCTTGTGAGGGAGGATACTCCAGATGCGAAACATAGTTATATTTTAAACTAATTGTTCTATCTGAAACTAAGTGTTCGATACTGTGCCAGGAGAAGCGCCTGTTCTCTGAAATGTGTGGCGATGCCGCTCGAAACCGTATGTGTTCGACGAAACTAAGTGGTTGACCTTGTGAGAGAGGATACTCCGGATGCCAAACATAGTTCCATTTTAAACTATTTGTTCTATCTGTAACTCGGTGTTCGATAATGTGCCAGGAGAAGCGCCCGTTCTCTGAAATCTTTGGCGATACCACTCGAAACCGTATGTGTTCGACGAAACTAAGTGGCCGACATTGTGAGAGAGGAAACTCCAGATGCGAAACATAGTTGCATTTTAAATTAATTGTTCTATCTGAAACTAAGTGTTCGATACTGTGCCAGGAGAAGCGCCTGTTCTCTGAAATGTGTGGCGATGCCACTCGCAACCGTATGTGTTCGACGAAACTAAGTGGTCGACCTTGTGAGGGAGGATACTCCAGATGCGAAACATAGTTACATTTTAAACTAATTGTTCTCGCTGAAACAGGTGTTCGATACTGTGCCAGGAGAAGCGCCTGCTCTCTGAAATCTGTGACGATGCTACTCGAAACCGTATGTGTTCGACGAAACTAAGTGGTCGACCTTGTGAGAGAGGATACTCCGGATGCGAAACATAGTTGCATTTTAAACTAATTGTTCTATCTGAAACTAAGTGTTCGATACTGTGCCAGGAGAAGCGCCTGTTCTCTGAAATCTTTGGCGATACCACTCGAAACCGTATGTGTTCGACGAAACTAAGTGGCCGACCTTGTGAGAGAGGAAACTCCAGATGCGAAACATAGTTGCATTTTAAACTAATTGTTCTATCTGAAACTAAGTGTTCGATACTGTGCCAGGAGAAGCGCCTGTTCTCTGAAATGTGTGGCGATGCCACTCGAAACCGTATGTGTTCGATGAAACTAAGTGGTCGACCTTGTGAGGGAGGATACTCCAGATGCGAAACATAGTTACATTTTAAACTAATTGTTCTATCTGAAACTAAGTGTTCGATACTGTGCCAGGAGAAGCGCCTGTTCTCTGAAATGTGTGGCGATGCCGCTCGAAACCGTATGTGTTCGACGAAACTAAGTGGTTGACCTTGTGAGAGAGGATACTCCGGATGCCAAACATAGTTCCATTTTAAACTATTTGTTCTATCTGTAACTCGGTGTTCGATAATGTGCCAGGAGAAGCGCCCGTTCTCTGAAATCTTTGGCGATACCACTCGAAACCGTATGTGTTCGACGAAACTAAGTGGCCGACATTGTGAGAGAGGAAACTCCAGATGCGAAACATAGTTGCATTTTAAACTAATTGTTCTATCTGAAACTAAGTGTTCGATACTGTGCCAGGAGAAGCGCCTGTTCTCTGAAATGTGTGGCGATGCCACTCGAAACCGTATGTGTTCGACGAAACTAAGTGGTCGACCTTGTGAGGGAGGATACTCCAGATGCGAAACATAGTTACATTTTAAACTAATTGTTCTGTCTGAAACAGGTGTTCGATACTGTGCCTGGAGAAGTGCCTGTTCTCTGAAATCTTTGGCGATGCTACTCCAAACCGTATGTGTTCGATGAAACTAGGTGGTCGACCTTCTGGGAGAGGACACTCCAGAAGCGAAACTTAGTTCCATTTAAAATTAATTGTTCTATCTGAAACTATGTTTTCGATACTGTGCCAGGAGAAGCGCCTGTTCTCTGAAATCTGTGGCGATGCGCACTCGAAACGGTATGTGTTCGACGAAACGAAGTGGTCGACTTTGTGAGAGAGAAACTCCAGCAGCGAAACTTAGTTCCATTTTAAACTAATGGTTCTATCTGAAACTATGTGTTCGATACTGTGCCAGGAGAAGCGCCTGTTCACTGAAATCTGTGGCGATGCCAGTCGAAACCGTATGTGTTCGACGAAACTAAGTGGTCGACCTTGTGAGAGAGGAAACTCCAGATGCGAAACATAGTTGCTTTTTAAACTAATTGTTCTATCTGAAATTAAGTGTTCGATACTGTGCCAGGAGAAGCGCCTGTTCTCTGAAATGTGTGGCGATGCCACTCGCAACCGTATGTGTTCGACGAAACTAAGTGGTCGACCTTGTGAGGGAGGATACTCCAGATGCGAAACATAGTTACATTTTAAACTAATTGTTCTCGCTGAAACAGGTGTTCGATACTGTGCCAGGAGAAGCGCCTGCTCTCTGAAATCTGTGACGATGCTACTCGAAACCGTATGTGTTCGACGAAACTAAGTGGTCGACCTTGTGAGAGAGGATACTCTCTTATGCGAAACATAGTTGCATTTTAAACTAATTGTTCTATCTGAAACTAAGTGTTCGATACTGTGCCAGGAGAAGCGCCTGTTCTCTGAAATGTGTGGCGATGCCACTCGAAACCGTATGTGTTCGATGAAACTGAGTGGTCGACCTTGTGAGGGAGGATACTCCAGATGCGAAACATAGTTACATTTTAAACTAATTGTTCTATCTGAAACTAAGTGTTCGATACTGTGCCAGGAGAAGCGCCTGTTCTCTGAAATGTGTGGCGATGCCGCTCGAAACCGTATGTGTTCGACGAAACTAAGTAGTTGACCTTGTGGGAGAGGACACTCCAGAAGCGAAACTTAGTTCCATTTAAAATTAATTGTTCTATCTGAAACTATGTTTTCGATACTGTGCCAGGAGAAGCGCCTGTTCTCTGAAATCTGTGGCGATGCGCACTCGAAACTGTATGTGTTCGACGAAACGAAGTGGTCGACCTTGTGAGAGAGAAACTCCAGCAGCGAGACTTAGTTCCATTTTAAACTAATGGTTCTATCTGAAACTATGTGTTCGATACTGTGCCAGGAGAAGCGCCTGTTCACTGAAATCTGTGGCGATGCCAGTCGAAACCGTTTGTGTTCGACGAAACTAAGTGGTCGACCTTGTGAGAGAGGAAACTCCAGATGCGAAACATAGTTGCTTTTTAAACTAATTGTTCTATCTGAAATTAAGTGTTCGATACTGTGCCAGGAGAAGCGCCTGTTCTCTGAAATGTGTGGCGATGCCACTCGCAACCGTATGTGTTCGACGAAACTAAGTGGTCGACCTTGTGAGGGAGGATACTCCAGATGCGAAACATATTTACATTTTAAACTAATTGTTCTCGCTGAAACAGGTGTTCGATACTGTGCCAGGAGAAGCGCCTGCTCTCTGAAATCTGTGACGATGCTACTCGAAACCGTATGTGTTCGACGAAACTAAGTGGTCGACCTTGTGAGAGAGGATACTCCGGATGCGAAACATAGTTGCATTTTAAACTAATTGTTCTATCTGAAACTAAGTGTTCGATACTGTGCCAGGAGAAGCGCCTGTTCTCTGAAATCTTTGGCGATACCACTCGAAACCGTATGTGTTCGACGAAACTAAGTGGCCGACCTTGTGAGAGAGGAAACTCCAGATGCGAAACATAGTTGCATTTTAAACTAATTGTTCTATCTGAAACTAAGTGTTCGATACTGTGCCAGGAGAAGCGCCTGTTCTCTGAAATGTGTGGCGATGCCACTCGAAACCGTATGTGTTCGATGAAACTAAGTGGTCGACCTTGTGAGGGAGGATACTCCAGATGCGAAACATAGTTACATTTTAAACTAATTGTTCTATCTGAAACTAAGTGTTCGATACTGTGCCAGGAGAAGCGCCTGTTCTCTGAAATGTGTGGCGATGCCGCTCGAAGCCGTATGTGTTCGACGAAACTAAGTGGTTGACCTTGTGAGAGAGGATACTCCGGATGCCAAACATAGTTCCATTTTAAACTATTTGTTCTATCTGTAACTCGGTGTTCGATAATGTGCCAGGAGAAGCGCCCGTTCTCTGAAATCTTTGGCGATACCACTCGAAACCGTATGTGTTCGACGAAACTAAGTGGCCGACATTGTGAGAGAGGAAACTCCAGATGCGAAACATAGTTGCATTTTAAATTAATTGTTCTATCTGAAACTAAGTGTTCGATACTGTGCCAGGAGAAGCGCCTGTTCTCTGAAATGTGTGGCGATGCCACTCGAAACCGTATGTGTTCGACGAAACTAAGTGGTCGACCTTGTGAGGGAGGATACTCCAGATGCGAAACATAGTTACATTTTAAACTAATTGTTCTGTCTGAAACAGGTGTTCGATACTGTGCCTGGAGAAGTGCCTGTTCTCTGAAATCTTTGGCGATGCTACTCCAAACCGTATGTGTTCGATGAAACTAGGTGGTCGACCTTCTGGGAGAGGACACTCCAGAAGCGAAACTTAGTTCCATTTAAAATTAATTGTTCTATCTGAAACTATGTTTTCGATACTGTGCCAGGAGAAGCGCCTGTTCTCTGAAATCTGTGGCGATGCGCACTCGAAACGGTATGTGTTCGACGAAACGAAGTGGTCGACTTTGTGAGAGAGAAACTCCAGCAGCGAAACTTAGTTCCATTTTAAACTAATGGTTCTATCTGAAACTATGTGTTCGATACTGTGCCAGGAGAAGCGCCTGTTCACTGAAATCTGTGGCGATGCCAGTCGAAACCGTATGTGTTCGACGAAACTAAGTGGTCGACCTTGTGAGAGAGGAAACTCCAGATGCGAAACATAGTTGCTTTTTAAACTAATTGTTCTATCTGAAATTAAGTGTTCGATACTGTGCCAGGAGAAGCGCCTGTTCTCTGAAATGTGTGGCGATGCCACTCGCAACCGTATGTGTTCGACGAAACTAAGTGGTCGACCTTGTGAGGGAGGATACTCCAGATGCGAAACATAGTTACATTTTAAACTAATTGTTCTCGCTGAAACAGGTGTTCGATACTGTGCCAGGAGAAGCGCCTGCTCTCTGAAATCTGTGACGATGCTACTCGAAACCGTATGTGTTCGACGAAACTAAGTGGTCGACCTTGTGAGAGAGGATACTCTCTTATGCGAAACATAGTTGCATTTTAAACTAATTGTTCTATCTGAAACTAAGTGTTCGATACTGTGCCAGGAGAAGCGCCTGTTCTCTGAAATGTGTGGCGATGCCACTCGAAACCGTATGTGTTCGATGAAACTGAGTGGTCGACCTTGTGAGGGAGGATACTCCAGATGCGAAACATAGTTACATTTTAAACTAATTGTTCTATCTGAAACTAAGTGTTCGATACTGTGCCAGGAGAAGCGCCTGTTCTCTGAAATGTGTGGCGATGCCGCTCGAAACCGTATGTGTTCGACGAAACTAAGTAGTTGACCTTGTGAGAGAGGATACTCCGGATGCCAAACATAGTTCCATTTTAAACTATTTGTTCTATCTGTAACTCGGTGTTCGATAATGTGCCAGGAGAAGCGCCCGTTCTCTGAAATCTTTGGCGATACCACTCGAAACCGTATGTGTTCGACGAAACTAAGTGGCCGACATTGTGAGAGAGGAAACTCCAGATGCGAAACATAGTTGCATTTTAAACTAATTGTTCTATCTGAAACTAAGTGTTCGATACTGTGCCAGGAGAAGCGCCTGTTCTCTGAAATGTGTGGCGATGCCACTCGAAACCGTATGTGTTCGACGAAACTAAGTGGTCGACCTTGTGAGGGAGGATACTCCAGATACGAAACATAGTTACATTTTAAACTAATTGTTCTGTCTGAAACAGGTGTTCGATACTGTGCCAGGAGAAGCGCCTGCTCACTGAAGTCTGTGGCGATGTTACTCGAAACCGTATATGTTCGACGAAACTAAGTGTTTGACCTTGTGAGAGAGGATACTCCAGATGCCAAACATAGTTCCATTTTAAACTAATTGTTCTATCTGTAACTCGGTGTTCGATAATGTGCCAGGAGAAGCGCCCGTTCTCTGAAATCTTTGGCGATACCACTCGAAACCGTATGTGTTCGACGAAACTAAGTGGCCGACATTGTGAGAGAGGAAACTCCAGATGCGAATCATAGTTGCATTTTAAATTAATTGTTCTATCTGAAACTAAGTGTTCGATACTGTGCCAGGAGAAGCGCCTGTTCTCTGAAATGTGTGGCGATGCCACTCGAAACCGTATGTGTTCGACGAAACTAAGTGGTCGACCTTGTGAGGGAGGATACTCCAGATGCGAAACATAGTTACATTTTAAACTAATTGTACTGTCTGAAACAGGTGTTCGATACTGTGCCAGGAGAAGCGCCTGCTCACTGAAGTCTGTGGCGATGTTACTCGAAACCGTATGTGTTCGACGAAACTAAGTGGTTGACCTTGTGAGAGAGGATACTCCAGATGCGAAACATAGTTCCATTTTAAACTAATTGTTCTATCTGTAACTCGGTGTTCGATAATGTGCCAGGAGAAGCGCCTGTTCTCTGAAATCTTTGGCGATACCACTCGAAACCGTATGTGTTCGACGAAACTAAGTGGCCGACCTTGTGAGAGAGGAAACTCCAGATGCGAAACATAGTTGCATTTTAAACTAATTGTTCTATCTGAAACTAAGTGTTCGATACTGTGCCAGGAGAAGCGCCTGTTCTCTGAAATGTGTGGCGATGCCACTCGAAACCGTATGTGTTCGATGAAACTAAGTGGTCGACCTTGTGAGGGAGGATACTCCAGATGCGAAACATAGTTACATTTTAAACTAATTGTTCTATATGAAACTAAGTGTTCGATACTGTGCCAGGAGAAGCGCCTGTTCTCTGAAATGTGTGGCGATGCCGCTCGAAACCGTATGTGTTCGACGAAACTAAGTGGTTGACCTTGTGAGAGAGGATACTCCGGATGCCAAACATAGTTCCATTTTAAACTATTTGTTCTATCTGTAACTCGGTGTTCGATAATGTGCCAGGAGAAGCGCCCGTTCTCTGAAATCTTTGGCGATACCACTCGAAACCGTATGTGTTCGACGAAACTAAGTGGCCGACATTGTGAGAGAGGAAACTCCAGATGCGAAACATAGTTGCATTTTAAATTAATTGTTCTATCTGAAACTAAGTGTTCGATACTGTGCCAGGAGAAGCGCCTGTTCTCTGAAATGTGTGGCGATGCCACTCGAAACCGTATGTGTTCGACGAAACTAAGTGGTCGACCTTGTGAGGGAGGATACTCCAGATGCGAAACATAGTTACATTTTAAACTAATTGTTCTGTCTGAAACAGGTGTTCGATACTGTGCCAGGAGAAGTGCCTGTTCTCTGAAATCTTTGGCGATGCTACTCCAAACCGTATGTGTTCGATGAAACTAGGTGGTCGACCTTGTGGGAGAGGACACTCCAGAAGCGAAACTTAGTTCCATTTAAAATTAATTGTTCTATCTGAAACTATGTTTTCGATACTGTGCCAGGAGAAGCGCCTGTTCTCTGAAATCTGTGGCGATGCGCACTCGAAACGGTATGTGTTCGACGAAACGAAGTGGTCGACCTTGTGAGAGAGAAACTCCAGCAGCGAAACTTAGTTCCATTTTAAACTAATGGTTCTATCTGAAACTATGTGTTCGATACTGTGCCAGGAGAAGCGCCTGTTCACTGAAATCTGTGGCGATGCCAGTCGAAACCGTATGTGTTCGACGAAACTAAGTGGTCGACCTTGTGAGAGAGGAAACTCCAGATGCGAAACATAGTTGCTTTTTAAACTAATTGTTCTATCTGAAATTAAGTGTTCGATACTGTGCCAGGAGAAGCGCCTGTTCTCTGAAATCTGTGGCGATGCTACTCGAAACCGTATGTGTTCGACGAAACTAAGTTGTCGACCTTGTGAGGGAGGAAACTCCAAATGCGAAACATATTTCCATTTTAAACTAAATGTTCTGTCTGAAACTAAGTATTCGATACTCTGCCAGTAGAAGCGCCTGTTCTCTGATACCTGTGGCATTGCTCCTCGAAACCGTATGTGTTCGACGAAACTAAGTGGTCGACCTTCTGAGAGAGGAAACTCCGGATGCGAAACTTAGTTCCATTTTAAACTAATTGTTCTATCTGAAAATAAGTGCTCGATACTGTGCCAGGAGAAGCGCCTGTTCCCTGAAATCTGTGGCGATTCTACTCGAAACCGTATGTGTTGGACGATACTAAATGTCCGACCTTGTGAGTGAGGAAACTCCAAATGCGAAACTTAGTTCCATTTTAAACTAATTGTTCTGTCTGAAACTAAGTATTCGATACTCTGCCAGTAGAAGCGCCTGTTCTCTGAAATCTGTGGCGATGCCACTCGAAACCGTATGTGTTCGACGATACTAAGTGGCCGAACTTGTGAGAGAGGAAACTCGAGATGCGAAACTTAGTTCCATTTTAAATTAGTTGTTCTAACTGAAAGTGTTCGATACTGTGCCAGGAGAAGCGCCTGTTCTCTGAAATCTCTGGCGATGCCACTTGAAACCGTATGTGTTCGACGAAATTAAGTCGTCGACCTTGTGAGGGAGGAAACTCCAAATGCGAACCTATTTCCATTTTAAGCTAAATGTTCTATCTGAAACTAAGTATTCGATACTCTGCCAGTAGAAGCGCCTGTTCTCTGAAACCTGTGGCGTTGCTACTCGAAGCCGAATGTGTTCGAGGAAAGTAAGTGGTAGACCGTGTGAGAGAGGAAACTCCAGATGCGAATCTTAGTACCATTTTTAACTAATTGTTCTATCTGAAACTAAGTGTTCGATACTGTGCCAGGAGAAGTGCCTGTTCTCTGAAATCTGTGGCGATGCTACTCGAAACCGTATGTGTTCGACGAATCTAAATGGTCGACCTTGTGAGAGAGGAAACTCCAGATGAGAATCTTAGTTCCATTTTTAACTAATTGTTCTATCTGAAACTAAGTGTTCGATACTGTGCCAGTAGAAGCGCCTGTTCTCTGAAACCTGTGGCGTTGCTACTCGAAGCTGAATGTGTTCGAGGAAAGTAAGTGGTAGACCGTGTGAGAGAGGAAACTCCAGATGCGAATCTTAGTTCCATTTTTAACTAATTGTTCTATCTGAAACTAAGTGTTCGATACTGTGCCAGGAGAAGTGCCTGTTCTCTGAAATCTGTGGCGATGCTACTCGAAACCGTATGTGTTCGACGAATCTAAATGGTCGACCTTGTGAGAGAGGAAACTCCAGATGAGAATCTTAGTTCCATTTTTAACTAATTGTTCTAACTGAAACTAAGTGTTCGATACTGTGCCAGGGGAAGCGCCCGTTCTCTGAAATCTGTGGCGATGCTACTCGAAACCGTATGTGTTCGACGAAACTAAGTGGTCGACCTTGTGAGAGAGGAAACTCCAGATGCGAAACCTAGTTCCATTTTAAACTAATTGTTCTATCTGAAACTAAGTGTTCGTTACTGTGCCCGGAGAAGCGCCTGTTCTCTGAAATCGGTGGCGATGCTACTCGAAACCGTATGTGTTCGACGAAACTAAGTTGTCGACCTTGTGAGAGAGGAATCTCCAGTTGCGAAACTGAGTTCCATTTTAAACTAATCGTTCTATCTGAAACTAAGTGTTCGATACTGTGCCAGGAGAAGCGCCTGTTCTCTGAAATCTGTGGCGATGCCACTCGAAACCGTATGTGTTCGACGAAATTAAGTGGTCGCCTTGTGAGGGAAGAAACTCCAGATGCGAAACATAGTTCCATTTTAAACTAATTGTTCTATCTGAAACTAAGTGTTCGATTCTGTGCCAGGGGAAACGCCTGTTTTCTGAAATCTGTGGCGATGCTACTCGAAAGCGTATAGGTTCGAAGAAACTAAGTGGTCGACCTTGTGAGAGAGGAATCTCCAGTTGCGAAACTTAGTTCCATTTTAAACTAATTGTTCTATCTGAAAGTGTTCGATACTGTGCCAGGAGAAGCGCCTGTTCCTTGAAATCTGTGGCGATGCTACTCGAAACCGTATGTGTTCGACGAAACTGAGTGGTCGACCTTGTGAGAGAGGAATCTCCAGTTGCGAAACTGAGTTCCATTTTAAACTAAATGTTCCATCTGAAACTAAGTGTTCGATACTGTGCCAGGAGAAGCGCCTGTTCTCTGAAATCTGTGGCGATGCCACTCGAAACCGTATGTGTTCGACGAAATTAAGTGGTCGCCTTGTGAGGGAAGAAACTCCAGATGCGAAACATAGTTCCATTTTAAACTAATTGTTCTATCTGAAACTAAATGTTCGATACTGTACCAGGCGAAGCGCCTGCTCTCTGAAATCTATGGCGATGCTACTCGAAACCGTATGTGTTCAACGAAACTAAGTGGCCGACCTTGTGAGAGGGGAAACTCCAGATGCGAAGCTTAATTCCATTTTAAACTAATTGTTCTATCTGAAACTAAATGTTCGATACTGTGCCAGGAGAAGCGCCTGTTCTCTGAAATCTATGGCGATGCTACTCGAAACCGTATGTGTTCGACGAAACTAAGTGGTCGACCTTGTGAGAGAGGAAACTTCAGCAGCGAAACTTAGTTCCTTTTTAAACTAATTGTTCTATCTGAAACTAAGTGTTCGATTATGTGCCAGGAGAAGCGCCTGTTCTCTGAAATCTGTGGCGATGCCACTCGAAACCGTATGTGTTCCACGAAACTAAGTGGTCGCCTTGTGAGAGAGGAAACACCAGATGCGAAACATAGTTCAATTTTAAACTAAATGTTCCATCTGAAACTAAGTGTTCGATACTGTGCCAGGAGAAGCGCCAGTTCTCTGAAATCTGTGGCGATGCCACTCGAAACCGTATGTGTTCGACGAAATTAAGTGGTCGCCTTGTGAGGGAAGAAACTCCAGATGCGAAACATAGTTCCATTTTAAACTAATAGTTCTATCTGAAACTAAATGTTCGATACTGTACCAGGCGAAGCGCCTGCTCTCTGAAATCTATGGCGATGCTACTCGAAAGCGTATGTGTTCAACGAAACTAAGTGGCCGACCTTGTGAGAGGGGAAACTCCAGATGCGAAGCTTAATTCCATTTTAAACTAATTGTTCTATCTGAAACTAAATGTTCGATACTGTGCCAGGAGAAGCGCCTGTTCTCTGAAAACTGTGGCGATGCGCACGCGAAACGCTATGTGTTCGACGAAACTAAGTGGTCGACCTTGTGAGAGAGGAAACTTCAGCAGCGAAACTTAGTTCCTTTTTAAACTAATTGTTCTATCTGAAACTATGTGTTCGATACTGTGCCAGGAGAAGCGCCTGTTCTCTGAAATCTGTGGCGTTGCCACTCGAAACCGTATGTGTTCGAGGAAACTAAGGGGTTGATCTTGTGAGAGAGGATACTCCAGATGCGAGACATAGTTCCATTTTAAACTAATTGTTCTCTGTGAAATAAGTGTTCGATACTGTGCCAGGCGAAGCGCCTGTTCTCTGAAATCTGTGGCGATGCCACTCGAAACCGTATGTGTTCGACGAAACTAACTGGTCGACCTTGTGAGAGGGGAAACTCCAGATGCGAAGCTTAATTCCATTTTAAACTAATTGTTCTATCTGGAACTAAGTGTTCGATACTGTACCAGGAGAAGCGCCTGTTCTCTGAAATCTATGGCGATGCTACTCGAAACCGTATGTGTTCGACGAAATTAAGTCGCCGACCTTGTGAGAGAGGAATCTCCAGATGCGAAACAGAGTTCCATTTTAAACTAATTGTTCTATCTGAAACTAAGTGTCGATACTGTGCCAAGAGAAGCGCCTGTTCTCTGAAATCTGGGACGATGACACTCAAAACCGTATGTGTTCGACGAAACTATGTGGTCGACCTGGTGAGAGAGGAAACTCCAGATGCGAAACTTAGTTCCATTTTAAACTAATTGTTCTATCTGAAACCATGTGTTCGATAATGTGCCAGGAGAAACGCTGTTCTGCGAAATCTGTGGCGGTACCACTCGAAACTGTATGTGTTCGACGAAACTAAGTGGTCGACTAGTTGAGAGAGGAAACTCCAAATGCGAAACTTAATTCCATTTTAAAATAATTGTTCTATCTGAAAGTAAGTGTTCGATAGTGTGCCAGGAGAAACGCCTGATATCTGAAATCTGTTGCGATGCGCACTCGAAACGGTATGTGTTCGACGAAACTAAGTGGTCGACCTTGTGAGAGAGGAAACTCCAAATGCGAAACTTAATTCCATTTTAAAATAATTGTTCTATCTGAAACTAAGTGTTCGATAGTGTGCCAGGAGAAACGCCTGATCTCTGAAATCTGTGGCGATGCTACTCGACACCGTATGTGTTCGACGAAATTAAATCGTCGACCTTGTGCGAAAGGAAACTCCAGATGCGAAACTTAATTCCATTTTAAAATAATTGTTCTATCTGAAACTAAGTGTTAGATACTGTGCCAGGAGAAGCGCCTGTTCTCTGAAATCAGTGGCGATGCTACTCGAAACCGTATGTGTTCGACGAAACTAAGTGGTCGACCTTGTGAGAGAGGAAATTCCAGATGCGAAACTTAGTTCCATTTTAAACTAATTGTTCTCTCTGAAACTAAGTGTTCGATACTGTGCCAGGAGAAGCGCCTGTTCTCTGAAATCTGTGGCGTTGCCACTCGAAACCGTATGTGTTCAACGAAACTAAGTGGCCGACCTTGTGATTGAGGAAACTCCAGATGCGAAACTTAGTTCCATTTTAAACTAATTGTTCTATCTGAACCTAAGTGTTCGATACTGTGCCAGGAGAGGCGCCTGTTCTCTGAAATCTGTGGCGATGCTACTCGAAACCGTATGTGTTCGACGAAACTAAGTGGTCGACGTTGTGAGAAGGGAAACTCCAGATGCGAAAATTGGTCCCATTTTAAACTAATTGTTCTATCTGAAACTAAGTGTTCGATACTGTGCTCGGAGAAGCGCCTGTTCTCTGACATCTGTGGCAAAGCCACTCGAAACCGTATGAGTTCGACGAAACTAAGTAGTCGTTACTGTGCCAGGAGAAACTCCCGTTCGGCGAAATCTGTGGCGATGCCACTCGAATCCGTATGTGTTCGACGAAATTAAGTGGTCGACCTTGTGAGAGTCGAAACTCCAGATGCGAAAATTAGTTCCATTTTAAACTAAATGTTCCTTCTGAAACTAAGTGTTCGATACTATGCCAAGAGAAGCGCCTGTTCTCTGAAATCTGTGGCGATGCCACTCGAAACCGTATGTGTTCGACGAAACTGAGTGGCCGACCTTGTGATAGAGGGAACTCCAGATGCGAAATGTACTTCCATTTTAAACTAATTGTTCTATCTGAAACTAAGTGTTCGATACTGTGCCAGGAGAAGCGCCTGTTCTCTGAAATCTCTGGCGATGCCACTCCAAACCGTATGTGTTCGACGAAACTAAGTAGTCGACCTTGTGAGAGAGGAATCTCCAGATGCGAAACTTATTTCCATTTTAAAATAATTGTTCTATCTGAAACTAAGTGTTCGATACTGTGCCAGGCGAAGCGCCTGTTCTCTGAAATCTTTGGCGATGCCACTCGAAACCGTATGTGTTCGACGAAACTGAGTGGTCGACCTTGTGAGAGAGGAAGCTCCAGATGCGAAGCTTAGTTCCATTTGAACCTAATTGTTCTATCTGAAACTAAGTGTTCGGTACTGTGCCAGGAGAAGCGCCTGTTCTCTGGAATCAGTGGCGATGCTACTCGAAACCGTATGTGTTCGACGAAACTAAGTAGTCGACCTTGTGAGAGAGGAATCTCCAGATGCGAAACTTATTTCCATTTTAAAATAATTGTTCTATCTGAAACTAAGTGTTCGATACTGTGCCAGGCGAAGCGCCTGTTCTCTGAAATCTTTGGCGATGCCACTCGAAACCGTATGTGTTCGACGAAACTAAGTGGTCGACCTTGTGAGAGAGGATTCACCAGATGCGGAACATAGTTCCACTTTAAACTAATTGTTCTATCTGAAACTAAGTGTTCGATACTGTGCCAGGAGAAGCGCCTGTTCTCTGAAATCTGTGGCGATGCCACTCCAAACCGTATGTGTTCGACGAAACTAAGTAGTCGACCTTGTGAGAGAGGAATCTCCAGATGCGAAAGTTATTTCCATTTTAAAATAATTGTTCTATCTGAAACTAAGTGTTCGATACTGTGCCAGGAGAAGCGCCTGTTCTCTGAAATCTGTGGCGTTGCCACTCGAAACCGTATGTGTTCAACGAAACTAAGTGGCCGACATTGTGATTGAGGAAACTCCAGATGCGAAACTTAGTTCCATTTTAAACTAATTGTTCTATCTGAAATTGTTCGATACTGTTCCAGGAGAAGCGCCAGTTCTCTGAAATCTCTGGCGATGCCACTCGAAACCGTATGTGTTCGACGAAATTAAGTCGTCCACCTTGTGCGAAAGGAAACTCCAGATGCGAAACATTGTTCCATTTTAAACTAATTGATCTATCTGGAACTAAGTGTTCGATACTGTGCCAGGAGAAGCGCCTGTTCTCTGAAATCAGTGGCGATGCTACTCGAAACCGTATGTGTTCGACGAAACTAAGTGGTCGACCTTGTGAGAGAGGAAACTCCAGTTGCGAAACTTAGTTCCATTTTAAACTAATTGTTCTATCTGAAACTAAGTGTTCGATACTGTGCCAGGAGAAGCGCCTGTTCTCTGAAATCTGTGGCGATGCTACTCGAAACCGTATGTGTTCGACGAAACTAAGTGCTCGATACTGTGCCAGGAGAAGCGCCTGTTCTCTGAAATCAGTGGCGATGCTACTCGAAACCGTATGTGTTCGACGAAATTAAGTGGTCGCTTTGTGAGGGAAGAAACTCCAGATGCGAAACATAGTTCCATTTTAAACTAATTGTTCTATCTGAAACTAAATGTTCGATACTGTACCAGGCGAAGCGCCTGCTCTCTGAAATCTATGGCGATGCTACTCGAAAGCGTATGTGTTCAACGAAACTAAGTGGCCGACCTTGTGAGAGGGGAAACTCCAGATGCGAAGCTTAATTCCATTTTAAACTAATTGTTCTATCTGAAACTAAATGTTCGATACTGTGCCAGGAGAAGCGCCTGTTCTCTGAAAACTGTGGCGATGCGCACGCGAAACGCTATGTGTTCGACGAAACTAAGTGGTCGACCTTGTGAGAGAGGAAACTTCAGCAGCGAAACTTAGTTCCTTTTTAAACTAATTGTTCTATCTGAAACTATGTGTTCGATACTGTGCCAGGAGAAGCGCCTGTTCTCTGAAATCTGTGGCGTTGCCACTCGAAACCGTATGTGTTCGAGGAAACTAAGGGGTTGATCTTGTGAGAGAGGATACTCCAGATGCGAGACATAGTTCCATTTTAAACTAATTGTTCTCTGTGAAATAAGTGTTCGATACTGTGCCAGGCGAAGCGCCTGTTCTCTGAAATCTGTGGCGATGCCACTCGAATCCGTATGTGTTCGACGAAACTAAGTGGTCGACCTTGTGAGAGGGGAAACTCCAGATGCGAAGCTTAATTCCATTTTAAACTAATTGTTCTATCTGGAACTAAGTGTTCGATACTGTACCAGGAGAAGCGCCTGTTCTCTGAAATCTATGGCGATGCTACTCGAAACCGTATGTGTTCGACGAAATTAAGTCGCCGACCTTATGAGAGAGGAATCTCCAGATGCGAAACAGAGTTCCATTTTAAACTAATTGTTCTATCTGAAACTAAGTGTCGATACTGTGCCAAGAGAAGCGCCTGTTCTCTGAAATCTGGGACGATGACACTCAAAACCGTATGTGTTCGACGAAACTATGTGGTCGACCTGGTGAGAGAGGAAACTCAAGATGCGAAACTTAGTTCCATTTTAAACTAATTGTTCTATCTGAAACCATGTGTTCGATAATGTGCCAGGAGAAACGCTGTTCTGCGAAATCTGTGGCGGTACCACTCGAAACTGTATGTGTTCGACGAAACTAAGTGGTCGACCAGTTGAGAGAGGAAACTCCAAATGCGAAACTTAATTCCATTTTAAAATAATTGTTCTATCTGAAACTAAGTGTTCGATAGTGTGCCAGGAGAAACGCCTGATATCTGAAATCTGTTGCGATGCGCACTCGAAACGGTATGTGTTCGACGAAACTAAGTGGTCGACCTTGTGAGAGAGGAAACTCCAAATGCGAAACTTAATTCCATTTTAAAATAATTGTTCTATCTGAAACTAAGTGTTCGATAGTGTGCCAGGAGAAACGCCTGATCTCTGAAATCTGTGGCGATGCTACTCGACACCGTATGTGTTCGACGAAATTAAGTCGTCGACCTTGTGCGAAAGGAAACTCCAGATGCGAAACATTGTTCCATTTTAAACTAATTGATCTATCTGGAACTAAGTGTTAGATACTGTGCCAGGAGAAGCGCCTGTTCTCTGAAATCAGTGGCGATGCTACTCGAAACCGTATGTGTTCGACGAAACTAAGTGGCCGACATTGTGAGAGAGGAAACTCCAGATGCGAAACATAGTTGCATTTTAAACTAATTGTTCTATCTGAAACTAAGTGTTCGATACTGTGCCAGGAGTAGCGCCTGTTCTCTGAAATCTGTGGCGATGCTACTCGAAACCGTATGTGTTCGACGAAACTAAGTAGTCGACCTTGTGAGAGAGGAATCTCCAGATGCGAAACTTATTTCCATTTTAAAATAATTGTTCTATCTGAAACTAAGTGTTCGATACTGTGCCAGGCGAAGCGCCTGTTCTCTGAAATCTTTGGCGATGCCACTCGAAACCGTATGTGTTCGACGAAACTAAGTGGTCGACCTTGTGAGAGAGGATTCACCAGATGCGGAACATAGTTCCACATTAAACTAATTGTTCTATCTGAAACTAAGTGTTCGATACTGTGCCAGGAGAAGCGCCTGTTCTCTGAAATCTGTGGCGATGCCACTCCAAACCGTATGTGTTCGACGAAACTAAGTAGTCGACCTTGTGAGAGAGGAATCTCCAGATGCGAAAGTTATTTCCATTTTAAAATAATTGTTCTATCTGAAACTAAGTGTTCGATACTGTGCCAGGAGAAGCGCCTGTTCTCTGAAATCTGTGGCGTTGCCACTCGAAACCGTATGTGTTCAACGAAACTAAGTGGCCGACATTGTGATTGAGGAAACTCCAGATGCGAAACTTAGTTCCATTTTAAACTAATTGTTCTATCTGAAATTGTTCGATACTGTTCCAGGAGAAGCGCCAGTTCTCTGAAATCTCTGGCGATGCCACTCGAAACCGTATGTGTTCGACGAAATTAAGTCGTCCACCTTGTGCGAAAGGAAACTCCAGATGCGAAACATTGTTCCATTTTAAACTAATTGATCTATCTGGAACTAAGTGTTCGATACTGTGCCAGGAGAAGCGCCTGTTCTCTGAAATCAGTGGCGATGCTACTCGAAACCGTATGTGTTCGACGAAACTAAGTGGTCGACCTTGTGAGAGAGGAAACTCCAGTTGCGAAACTTAGTTCCATTTTAAACTAATTGTTCTATCTGAAACTAAGTGTTCGATACTGTGCCAGGAGAAGCGCCTGTTCTCTGAAATCTGTGGCGATGCTACTCGAAACCGTATGTGTTCGACGAAACTAAGTGCTCGATACTGTGCCAGGAGAAGCGCCTGTTCTCTGAAATCAGTGGCGATGCTACTCGAAACCGTATGTGTTCGACGAAATTAAGTGGTCGCTTTGTGAGGGAAGAAACTCCAGATGCGAAACATAGTTCCATTTTAAACTAATTGTTCTATCTGAAACTAAATGTTCGATACTGTACCAGGCGAAGCGCCTGCTCTCTGAAATCTATGGCGATGCTACTCGAAAGCGTATGTGTTCAACGAAACTAAGTGGCCGACCTTGTGAGAGGGGAAACTCCAGATGCGAAGCTTAATTCCATTTTAAACTAATTGTTCTATCTGAAACTAAATGTTCGATACTGTGCCAGGAGAAGCGCCTGTTCTCTGAAAACTGTGGCGATGCGCACGCGAAACGCTATGTGTTCGACGAAACTAAGTGGTCGACCTTGTGAGAGAGGAAACTTCAGCAGCGAAACTTAGTTCCTTTTTAAACTAATTGTTCTATCTGAAACTATGTGTTCGATACTGTGCCAGGAGAAGCGCCTGTTCTCTGAAATCTGTGGCGTTGCCACTCGAAACCGTATGTGTTCGAGGAAACTAAGGGGTTGATCTTGTGAGAGAGGATACTCCAGATGCGAGACATAGTTCCATTTTAAACTAATTGTTCTCTGTGAAATAAGTGTTCGATACTGTGCCAGGCGAAGCGCCTGTTCTCTGAAATCTGTGGCGATGCCACTCGAATCCGTATGTGTTCGACGAAACTAAGTGGTCGACCTTGTGAGAGGGGAAACTCCAGATGCGAAGCTTAATTCCATTTTAAACTAATTGTTCTATCTGGAACTAAGTGTTCGATACTGTACCAGGAGAAGCGCCTGTTCTCTGAAATCTATGGCGATGCTACTCGAAACCGTATGTGTTCGACGAAATTAAGTCGCCGACCTTATGAGAGAGGAATCTCCAGATGCGAAACAGAGTTCCATTTTAAACTAATTGTTCTATCTGAAACTAAGTGTCGATACTGTGCCAAGAGAAGCGCCTGTTCTCTGAAATCTGGGACGATGACACTCAAAACCGTATGTGTTCGACGAAACTATGTGGTCGACCTGGTGAGAGAGGAAACTCCAGATGCGAAACTTAGTTCCATTTTAAACTAATTGTTCTATCTGAAACCATGTGTTCGATAATGTGCCAGGAGAAACGCTGTTCTGCGAAATCTGTGGCGGTACCACTCGAAACTGTATGTGTTCGACGAAACTAAGTGGTCGACCAGTTGAGAGAGGAAACTCCAAATGCGAAACTTAATTCCATTTTAAAATAATTGTTCTATCTGAAACTAAGTGTTCGATAGTGTGCCAGGAGAAACGCCTGATATCTGAAATCTGTTGCGATGCGCACTCGAAACGGTATGTGTTCGACGAAACTAAGTGGTCGACCTTGTGAGAGAGGAAACTCCAAATGCGAAACTTAATTCCATTTTAAAATAATTGTTCTATCTGAAACTAAGTGTTCGATAGTGTGCCAGGAGAAACGCCTGATCTCTGAAATCTGTGGCGATGCTACTCGACACCGTATGTGTTCGACGAAATTAAGTCGTCGACCTTGTGCGAAAGGAAACTCCAGATGCGAAACATTGTTCCATTTTAAACTAATTGATCTATCTGGAACTAAGTGTTAGATACTGTGCCAGGAGAAGCGCCTGTTCTCTGAAATCAGTGGCGATGCTACTCGAAACCGTATGTGTTCGACGAAACTAAGTGGCCGACATTGTGAGAGAGGAAACTCCAGATGCGAAACATAGTTGCATTTTAAACTAATTGTTCTATCTGAAACTAAGTGTTCGATACTGTGCCAGGAGTAGCGCCTGTTCTCTGAAATCTGTGGCGATGCTACTCGAAACCGTATGTGTTCGACGAAACTAAGGGGTCGACCTTGTGACGGAGGAAACCCCAAATGCGAAACATATATCTATTTTAAACTAATTGTTCTATCTGAAACTAAGTGTTCGATACTGTGCCAGGAGTAGTGCCCGTTCTCTGAAATCTGTGGCGATGCCACTCGAAATCGTATGCGTTCGGCGAAACTAAGCGGTCGACCTTGTGAGAAAAGAAACTCCAGATGCGAAACATAGTTCAATTTTAAACTAAATGTTCCATCTGAAACTAAGTGTTCGATACTGTGGCAGGAGAAGCGCCTGTTCTCTCAAATCAGTGGCAATGCTACTCGAAACCGTATGTGTTCGACGAAACTAAGTGGTCGACCTTCAGAGATTGGAAACTCCTGATGCGAAACTTGGTACCATTTTAAACTAAATGTTCTATCTGAAATTAAGTGCTCGATACTGTGCCAGGAGAAGCGCCTGCTCTCTGAAATCTGTGGCGATGCTACTCGAAACCGAATGTGTTCGACGAAACTAAGTGGTCGACCGTGTGAGAGAGGCAACTCCAGATGCGAAACTTAGTTCCATTTTAAACTAATTGTTCTATCTGAAACTAAGTGTTCGATACTGTGCCAGGAGAAGCGCCTGTTCTCTGAAATCTGTGGCGATGCTACTCGAAACCGTATATGTTCGACGAAACAAGGTGGTCGACCTTGTGAGAGAGGAAACTCCAGATGCGAAACTGATTTCCATTTTAAACTAATTGTTTGCTCTGAAACTAAGTGTTCGTTACTGTGCCAGGAGAAGCGCCTGTTCTCTGAAATCTGTGGCGATGCTACTCGAAACCGTATATGTTCGACGAAACTGGGTGGTCGACCTTGTGAGAGAGGACACTCCAGATGCGACACTTATTTCCATTTTAAACTAATTGTTCTCTCTGAAACTAAGTGTTCGAGACTGTGCCAGGGGAAGCGCCTGTTCTCTGAAATCTGTGGCGATTCCACTCGAAACCGTATGTGTTTGACGTAATTATGTGGTCCACCTTGGGAGAGAGGAAACTCCAAATGCGAAACATAGTTCCATTTTAAACTAATTGTTCTCTCTGAAACTAAATGTTCGATACTGTGCCAGGAGAAGCGCCAGTTCTCTGAAATGTGTGGCGTTGCCACTCGAAACCGTATGTGTTCGACGAAACTAAGTGGTTGATCTTGTGAGAGAGGACACTCCAGATGCGACACTTATTTCCATTTTAAACTAATGGTTCTATCTGACACTAAGTATTCGATACTGTGCCAGGAGAAGCGCCTGTCCTCTGAAATCTGTGGCGATGCTACTCGAAACCTTATGTGTTTCGTCGAAACTAAGTGGTCGACCTTGTGAGAGAGGAAACTCCAGATGCGAAACTTATTTCCATTTTAAACTAATTGTTCTCTCTGAAACTAAGTGTTCGATACTGTGCCAGGAGAAGCGCCTGTTCTCTGAAATCTGTGGCGATTCCACTCGAAACCGTATGTGTTTGACGAAACTAAGTGGTCCACCTTGTGAGAGAGGACACTCCAGATGCGAGACTTATTTCCATTTTAAACTAATTGTTCTCTCTGAAACTAAGTGTTCGAGACTGTGCCAGGGTAGCGCCTGTTCTCTGAAATCTGTGGCGATTCCACTCGAAACCGTATGTGTTTAACGAAACTAAGTGGTCCACCTCGGGAGAGAGGAAACTCCAAATGCGAAACATAGTTCCATTTTAAACTAATTGTTCTCTCTGAAACTAAATGTTCGATACTGTGCCAGGAAAAGCGCCAGTTCTCTGAAATGTGTGGCGTTGCCACTCGAAACCGTATGTGTTCGACGAAACTAAGTGGTTGATCTTGTGAGAGAGGATACTCCAGATGCGAAACATAATTCCATTCTAAACTAATTGTTCTCTCTGAAACTAAGTGTTCGATACTGTGCCAGGAGAAGCGCCTGTTCTCTGAAATCTGTGGTGTTGCAACTCGAAACCGTATGTGTTCAACGAAACTAAGTGGTCGACCTTCTGAGAGAGGAAACTCCAGATGCGAACCTTAGTTCCATTTTAAACTAATTGTTCTATCTGAAACTAAGTGTTCGATACTGTGCCAGGAGAAGCGCCTGTTCTCTGAAATCGGTGGCGATGCTACTCGAAACCGAATGTTTTCGACGAAAGTAAGTGGTCGACCTTGTGAGAGAGGAAACTCCAGACGCGAAATTTAGTTCCATTTTAAACCAAATGTTCCATCTGAAACTAAATGTTCGATACTGTGCCAGGAGAAGCGCCTGTTCTCTGAAATCTGTGGCTATGCCCCTCGAAACCGTATGTGTTCGACGAAACTAAATGGTCATCCTTCTGAGAGAGGAAACTCCGGATGCGAAACTTAGTTCCATTTTAAACTAATTGTTCTATCTGATACTAAGTGTTCGATACTGTGCCAGGAGAAGCGTCTGTTCTCTGAAATCTGTGTCGATGCCACTCGAAACCGTATGTGTTTGACGAAACTAAGTGGTCCACCTTGCGAGATAGGAAACTCCAAATGCGAAACATATTTCCATTTTAAACTAATTGTTCTCTCTGAAACTAACTGTTCGATACTGTGCCAGGAGAAGCGCCAGTTCTCTGAAATGTGTGGCGATGCCACTCGAAACCGTATGTGTTCGACCAAACTAAGTGGTTGATCTTGTGAGAGAGGAAACTCCAGATGCGAAACTGATTTCCATTTTAAACTAATTGTTTGCTCTGAAACTAAGTGTTCGTTACTGTGCCAGGGGAAGCGCCTGTTCTCTGAAATCTGTGGCGATGCTACTCGAAACCGTATATGTTCGACGAAACTAGGTGGTCGACCTTGTGAGAGAGGACACTCCAGATGCGAGACTTATTTCCATTTTAAACTAATTGTTCTCTCTGAAACTAAGTGTTCGAGACTGTGCCAGGGTAGCGCCTGTTCTCTGAAATCTGTGGCGTTGCCACTCGAAACCGTATGTGTTCGACGAAACTAAGTGGTTGATCTTGTGAGAGAGGATACTCCAGATGCGAAACATAATTCCATTCTAAACTAATTGTTCTCTCTGAAACTAAGTGGTCGATACTGTGCCAGGAGAAGCGCCTGTTCTCTAAAATCTGTGGTGTTGCAACTCGAAACCGTATGTGTTCAACGAAACTAAGTGGTCGACCTTCTGAGAGAGGAAACTCCAGATGCGAACCTTAGTTCCATTTTAAACTAATTGTTCTATCTGAAACTAAGTGTTCGATACTGTGCCAGGAGAAGCGCCTGTTCTCTGAAATCGGTGGCGATGCTACTCGAAACCGAATGTTTTCGACAAAAGTAAGTGGTCGACCTTGTGAGAGAGGAAACTCCAGACGCGAAATTTAGTTCCATTTTAAACCAAATGTTCCATCTGAAACTAAATGTTCGATACTGTGCCAGGAGAAGCGCCTGTTCTCTGAAATCTGTGTCGATGCCACTCGAAACCGTATGTGTTTGACGAAACTAAGTGGTCCACCTTGCGAGATAGGAAACTCCAAATGCGAAACATATTTCCATTTTAAACTAATTGTTCTCTCTGAAACTAACTGTTCGATACTGTGCCAGGAGAAGCGCCAGTTCTCTGAAATGTGTGGCGATGCCACTCGAAACCGTATGTGTTCGACCAAACTAAGTGGTTGATCTTGTGAGAGAGGAAACTCCAGATGCGAAACTGATTTCCATTTTAAACTAATTGTTTGCTCTGAAACTAAGTGTTCGTTACTGTGCCAGGGGAAGCGCCTGTTCTCTGAAATCTGTGGCGATGCTACTCGAAACCGTATATGTTCGACGAAACTAGGTGGTCGACCTTGTGAGAGAGGACACTCCAGATGCGAGACTTATTTCCATTTTAAACTAATTGTTCTCTCTGAAACTAAGTGTTCGAGACTGTGCCAGGGTAGCGCCTGTTCTCTGAAATCTGTGGCGTTGCCACTCGAAACCGTATGTGTTCGACGAAACTAAGTGGTTGATCTTGTGAGAGAGGATACTCCAGATGCGAAACATAATTCCATTCTAAACTAATTGTTCTCTCTGAAACTAAGTGGTCGATACTGTGCCAGGAGAAGCGCCTGTTCTCTAAAATCTGTGGTGTTGCAACTCGAAACCGTATGTGTTCAACGAAACTAAGTGGTCGACCTTCTGAGAGAGGAAACTCCAGATGCGAACCTTAGTTCCATTTTAAACTAATTGTTCTATCTGAAACTAAGTGTTCGATACTGTGCCAGGAGAAGCGCCTGTTCTCTGAAATCGGTGGCGATGCTACTCGAAACCGAATGTTTTCGACAAAAGTAAGTGGTCGACCTTGTGAGAGAGGAAACTCCAGACGCGAAATTTAGTTCCATTTTAAACCAAATGTTCCATCTGAAACTAAATGTTCGATACTGTGCCAGGAGAAGCGCCTGTTCTCTGAAATCTGTGGCTATGCCCCTCGAAACCGTATGTGTTCGGCGAAACTAAATGGTCATCCTTCTGAGAGAGGAAACTCCGGATGCGAAACTTAGTTCCATTTTAAACTAATTGTTCTATCTGATACTAAGTGTTCGATACTGTGTCAGGAGAAGCGTCTGTTCTCTGAAATCTGTGGCGATGCCACTCGAAACCGTATGTGTTTGACGAAACTAAGTGGTCCACCTTGCGAGAGAGGAAACTCCAAATGCGAAACATATTTCCATTTTAAACCAAATGTTCCATCTGAAACTAAGTGTTCGATACTGTGCCAGGAGAAGCGCCTGTTCTCCGAAATCTGTGGAGATGCTACTCGGAACCGTATGTGTTCGACGAAACTAAGTGGTCGACCTTCTGAGACAAGAAACTCTAGATGCGAAACTTAGTTCCATTTTAAGCTAATTGTTCTATCTGAAAATAAGTGTTCGATACTGTGCCAGGAGAAGCGCCTGTTCTCTGGACTGTGTGGCGATGCCGCTCGAAATAGTATGTGTTCGACGAAACTAAGTGGTCGACCTTGTGAGAGAGGAAACTCCAGATGCGAAACTTAGTTCCATTCCAATCTTATTTTTCTATCTGAAACTAAGTGTTCGATACGGTGCCACCAGAAGCGCCCGTTCTCTGAAATGTGTGGCGATGCCACTCGAAACCGTATGTGTTCGGCAAAACTAAGTAGTCGACCTTGTGAGTGAGGAAACTCCAGAAGCGAAACATAGTTCCATTTCAATCTTATTGTTCTATCTGAAACTAAGTGTTCGATACTGTGGCAGGAGAAGCGCCTGTTCTCGGAAATCTGTCGCGATGCTACTCGAGAGGGTATGTGTTCGGCGAAACTAAGTGGTCGACCTTGTGAGCGACGAAACTGCAGATGCGAAACTTAGTTCCATTTTAAACTAATTGTTCTATCTGAAACTAAGTGTTCGATACTGTGGCAGGAGAAGTGCCTGTTCTCGGAAATCTGTCGCGATGCTACTCGAGAGGGTATGTGTTCGACGACACTAAGTGGTCGACCTTGTGAGCGAGGAAACTGCAGATGCGAAACATAGTTCAATTTTAAACTAAATGCTCCATCTGAAACTAAGTGTTCGATACTGTGCCAGGAGAAACGCCTGTTCTCTGAAATCTGTGGCGATGCCACTCGAAACCGTGTGTGTTCGACGAAACTAAGTGGCCGACCTTGTGCGAGAGGAAACTTCAGATGCGAAGCTTAGTTCCATTTTAAACTAATGGATCTATCTGATACTAAGTGCTCGATACTGTGCCAGGAGAAGCGCCTCTTCTCTGAAATCTGTGGCGATGCCACTCGAAACCGTATGTGTTCGACGAAACTAAGTGGTCGACCTTGTGAGAGAGGAATCTCCAGATGCGAAACTAAATTCCATTTTAAACTAATAGTTCTATCTGAAACCAAGTGTTCGATACTGTGCCAGGAGTAGCGCCTGTTCGCTGAAATCTGTGGCGATGCGAATCGAAACCGTATGTGTTCGACGAAACTAAGTGGTCGACCTTGTGAGAGAGGAAACTCCAGATGCGAAACTTAGTTGCATTTTAAACCAGTTCTTCTATCTTAAACTAAGTGTTCGATACTGTCCCAGGAGAAGCGCCTGTTTTCTGAAATCTGTGGCGATGCCACTCGAAACCGTATGTGTTCGACGAAACTGAGTGGTCGACCTTGTGAGAGAGGAATCTCCAGTTGCGAAACTGAGTTCCATTTGAAACTAATCGTTCTATCTGAAATTAAGTGTTCGATACTGTGCCAGGAGAAGCGGCTGTTCTCTGAAATCTGTGGCGATGCCACTCGAAACCGTATGTGTTCGACGAAACTAAGTGGCCGACCTTGTGAGAGAGGAAACTCCAGATGCGAAACTTAGTTCCATTTTAAACTAATTGTTCTATCTGAAACTAAGAAGTCGTTACTGTGCCCGGAGAAGCGCCTGTTCTCTGAAATCGGTGGCGATCCTACTCGAAACCGTATGTGTTCGACGAAACTAAGTGGTCGACCTTGTGAGAGAGGAAACTCCAGATGCGAAACCTAGTTCCATTTTAAACTAATTGTTCTATCTGAAACTAAGTGTTCGTTACTGTGCCCGGAGAAGCGCCTGTTCTCTGAAATCGGTGGCGATCCTACTCGAAACCGTATGTGTTCGACGAAACTAAGTGGTCGACCTTGTGAGAGAGGAATCTCCAGATGCGAAACATAGTTCCATTTTAAACTAATTGTTCTATCTGAAACTAAGTGTTCGATTCTGTGCCAGGAGAAACGCCTGTTTTCTGAAATCTGTGGCGATGCTACTCGAAAGCGTATGGGTTCGACGAAACTGAGTGGTCGACCTTGTGAAAGAGGAATCTCCAGTTGCGAAACTGAGTTCCATTTTAAACTAATCGTTCTATCTGAAACTAAGTGTTCGATGCTGTGACAGGAGAAGCGCCTGTTCTCTGAAACCTGTGGCGATGCCACTCGAAACCGTATGTGTTCCACAAAACTAAGTGGTCGACCTTGTGAGAGAGGAAACTCCAAATGCAAAGCTTAGTTCCATTTTAAACTAATTGTTCTATCTGATACTAAGTGTTCGATACTGTGCCAGGAGAAACGCCTGTTCCCTGAAATCTGTGGCGATGATACCCGAAACCGTATGTGTTCGACGAATCTGAATGTTCGACCTTGTGAGAGAGGAAACTCCAGATGCGAAACTTAGTTCCATTTTAAACTAATTGTTCTATCTGAAACTAAGTGGTCCATTCTGTGCCAGGAGAAGCGACTGTTCTCTGAAATCTGTGGCGATGCCACTCGAAACCGTATGTGTTCGACGAAATTAAGTGGTCGCCTTGTGAGGGAAGAAACTCCAGATGCGAAATTTAGTACAATTTTAAACTAATTGTTCTATCTGAAACTATGTGTCTGATACTCTGCCAGGAAAAGCGCCTGTTCTCTGAAATCTGTGGCGTTGCCACTCGAAACCGTATGTGTTCAACGAAACTAAGTGGCCGACCTTGTGAGAGGGGAAACTCCAGATGCGAAGCTTAATTCCATTTTAAACTAACTGTTCTATCTGAAACTAAATGTTCGATACTGTACCAGGAGAAGCGCCTGTTCTCTGAAATCTATGGCGATGCTACTCGAAACCGTATGTGTTCGACGAAATTAAGTCGCCGACCTTGTGAGAGAGGAAACTCCAGATGCGAAACTTAGTTCCATTTTAAACTAATTGTTCTATCTGAAACTAAGTGTTCGATACTGTGCCAGGAGAAGCGCCTGTTCTCTGAAAACTGTGGCGATGCCACTTGAAACCGTATGTGTTCGACGAAACTAAGTGGTCGACCTTGTGAGAGAGGCAACTCCAGTTGCGAAACTTAGTTCCATTTTAAACTAATTGTTCTATCCGAAACTAAGTGTTCGATAATGTGCCAGGAGAAGCGCCTGTTCTCTGAAATCTGTGGCGATGCCACTCGAAACCGTATGTGTTCGACGAAACTGAGTGGTCGACCTTGTGAGAGAGGAATCTCCAGTTGCGAAACTGAGTTCCATTTGAAACTAATCGTTCTATCTGAAATTAAGTGTTCGATACTGTGCCAGGAGAAGCGGCTGTTCTCTGAAATCTGTGGCGATGCCACTCGAAACCGTATGTGTTCGACGAGACTAAGTGGCCGACCTTGTGAGAGAGGAAACTCCAGATGCGAAACTTAGTTCCATTTTAAACTAATTGTTCTATCTGAAACTAAGTGTTCGTTACTGTGCCCGGAGAAGCGCCTGTTCTCTGAAATCGGTGGCGATCCTACTCGAAACCGTATGTGTTCAACGAAACTAAGTGGCCGACCTTGTGAGAGGGGAAACTCCAGATGCGAAACCTAGTTCCATTTTAAACTAATTGTTCTATCTGAAACTAAGTGTTCGTTACTGTGCCCGGAGAAGCGCCTGTTCTCTGAAATCGGTGGCGATCCTACTCGAAACCGTATGTGTTCGACGAAACTAAGTGGTCGACCTTGTGAGAGAGGAATCTCCAGATGCGAAACATAGTTCCATTTTAAACTAATTGTTCTATCTGAAACTAAGTGTTCGATTCTGTGCCAGGAGAAACGCCTGTTTTCTGAAATCTGTGGCGATGCTACTCGAAAGCGTATAGGTTCGAAGAAACTAAGTGGTCGACCTTGTGAGAGAGGAATCTCCAGTTGCGAAACTGAGTTCGATTTTAAACTAATCGTTCTATCTGAAACTAAGTGTTCGATACTGTGCCAGGAGAAGCGCCTGTTCTCTGAAATCAGTGGCGATGCTACTCGAAACCGTATGTGTTCGACGAAACTGAGTGGTCGACCTTGTGAGAGAGGAAACTCCAGATGCGAAACTTAGTTCCATTTTAAACTAATTGTTCTATCTGAAACTAAGTGTTCGTTACTGTGCCCGGAGAAGCGCCTGTTCTCTGAAATCGGTGGCGATCCTACTCGAAACCGTATGTGTTCGACGAAACTAAGTGGTCGACCTTGTGAGAGAGGAATCTCCAGATGCGAAACATAGTTCCATTTTAAACTAATTGTTCTATCTGAAACTAAGTGTTCGATTCTGTGCCAGGAGAAACGCCTGTTTTCTGAAATCTGTGGCGATGCTACTCGAAAGCGTATAGGTTCGAAGAAACTAAGTGGTCGACCTTGTGAGAGAGGAATCTCCAGTTGCGAAACTGAGTTCGATTTTAAACTAATCGTTCTATCTGAAACTAAGTGTTCGATACTGTGCCAGGAGAAGCGCCTGTTCTCTGAAATCAGTGGCGATGCTACTCGAAACCGTATGTGTTCGACGAAACTGAGTGGTCGACCTTGTGAGAGAGGAAACTCCAGATGCGAAACTTAGTTGCATTTTAAACTAGTTCTTCTATCTTAAACTAAGTGTTCGATACTGTCCCAGGAGAAGCGCCTGTTTTCTGAAATCTGTGGCGATGCCACTCGAAACCGTATGTGTTCGACGAAACTGAGTGGTCGACCTTGTGAGAGAGGAATCTCCAGTTGCGAAACTGAGTTCCATTTGAAACTAATCGTTCTATCTGAAACTAAGTGTTCGATGCTGTGACAGGAGAAGCGCCTGTTCTCTGAAACCTGTGGCGATGCCACTCGAAACCGTATGTGTTCCACAAAACTAAGTGGTCGACCTTGTGAGAGAGGAAACTCCAAATGCAAAGCTTAGTTCCATTTTAAACTAATTGTTCTATCTGATACTAAGTGTTCGATACTGTGCCAGGAGAAACGCCTGTTCCCTGAAATCAGTGGCGATGCTACTCGAAACCGTATGTGTTCGAGGAAACTGAGTGGTCGACCTTGTGAGAGAGGAAACTCCAGATGCGAAACTTAGTTGCATTTTAAACTAGTTCTTCTATCTTAAACTAAGTGTTCGATACTGTCCCAGGAGAAGCGCCTGTTTTCTGAAATCTGTGGCGATGCCACTCGAAACCGTATGTGTTCGACGAAACTGAGTGGTCGACCTTGTGAGAGAGGAATCTCCAGTTGCGAAACTGAGTTCCATTTGAAACTAATCGTTCTATCTGAAATTAAGTGTTCGATACTGTGCCAAGAGAAGCGGCTGTTCTCTGAAATCTGTGGCGATGCCACTCGAAACCGTATGTGTTCGACGAAACTAAGTGGCCGACCTTGTGAGAGAGGAAACTCCAGATGCGAAACTTAGTTCCATTTTAAACTAATTGTTCTATCTGAAACTAAGTGGTCGTTACTGTGCCCGGAGAAGCGCCTGTTCTCTGAAATCGGTGGCGATCCTACTCGAAACCGTATGTGTTCGACGAAACTAAGTGGTCGACCTTGTGAGAGAGGAAACTCCAGATGCGAAACCTAGTTCCATTTTAAACTAATTGTTCTATCTGAAACTAAGTGTTCGTTACTGTGCCCGGAGAAGCGCCTGTTCTCTGAAATCGGTGGCGATCCTACTCGAAACCGTATGTGTTCGACGAAACTAAGTGGTCGACCTTGTGAGAGAGGAATCTCCAGATGCGAAACATAGTTCCATTTTAAACTAATTGTTCTATCTGAAACTAAGTGTTCGATTCTGTGCCAGGAGAAACGCCTGTTTTCTGAAATCTGTGGCGATGCTACTCGAAAGCGTATGGGTTCGACGAAACTGAGTGGTCGACCTTGTGAGAGAGGAATCTCCAGTTGCGAAACTGAGTTCCATTTTAAACTAATCGTTCTATCTGAAACTAAGTGTTCGATGCTGTGACAGGAGAAGCGCCTGTTCTCTGAAACCTGTGGCGATGCCACTCGAAACCGTATGTGTTCCACAAAACTAAGTGGTCGACCTTGTGAGAGAGGAAACTCCAAATGCAAAGCTTAGTTCCATTTTAAACTAATTGTTCTATCTGATACTAAGTGTTCGATACTGTGCCAGGAGAAACGCCTGTTCCCTGAAATCTGTGGCGATGATACCCGAAACCGTATGTGTTCGACGAATCTGAATGTTCGACCTTGTGAGAGAGGAAACTCCAGATGCGAAACTTAGTTCCATTTTAAACTAATTGTTCTATCTGAAACTAAGTGGTCCATTCTGTGCCAGGAGAAGCGACTGTTCTCTGAAATCTGTGGCGATGCCACTCGAAACCGTATGTGTTCGACGAAATTAAGTGGTCGCCTTGTGAGGGAAGAAACTCCAGATGCGAAATTTAGTACAATTTTAAACTAATTGTTCTATCTGAAACTATGTGTCTGATACTCTGCCAGGAAAAGCGCCTGTTCTCTGAAATCTGTGGCGTTACCACTCGAAACCGTATGTGTTCAACGAAACTAAGTGGCCGACCTTGTGAGAGGGGAAACTCCAGATGCGAAGCTTAATTCCATTTTAAACTAACTGTTCTATCTGAAACTAAATGTTCGATACTGTACCAGGAGAAGCGCCTGTTCTCTGAAATCTATGGCGATGCTACTCGAAACCGTATGTGTTCGACGAAATTAAGTCGCCGACCTTGTGAGAGAGGAAACTCCAGATGCGAAACTTAGTTCCATTTTAAACTAATTGTTCTATCTGAAACTAAGTGTTCGATACTGTGCCAGGAGAAGCGCCTGTTCTCTGAAAACTGTGGCGATGCCACTTGAAACCGTATGTGTTCGACGAAACTAAGTGGTCGACCTTGTGAGAGAGGCAACTCCAGTTGCGAAACTTAGTTCCATTTTAAACTAATTGTTCTATCCGAAACTAAGTGTTCGATAATGTGCCAGGAGAAGCGCCTGTTCTCTGAAATCTGTGGCGATGCCACTCGAAACCGTATGTGTTCGACGAAACTGAGTGGTCGACCTTGTGAGAGAGGAATCTCCAGTTGCGAAACTGAGTTCCATTTGAAACTAATCGTTCTATCTGAAATTAAGTGTTCGATACTGTGCCAGGAGAAGCGGCTGTTCTCTGAAATCTGTGGCGATGCCACTCGAAACCGTATGTGTTCGACGAGACTAAGTGGCCGACCTTGTGAGAGAGGAAACTCCAGATGCGAAACTTAGTTCCATTTTAAACTAATTGTTCTATCTGAAACTAAGTGTTCGTTACTGTGCCCGGAGAAGCGCCTGTTCTCTGAAATCGGTGGCGATCCTACTCGAAACCGTATGTGTTCAACGAAACTAAGTGGCCGACCTTGTGAGAGAGGAAACTCCAGATGCGAAACCTAGTTCCATTTTAAACTAATTGTTCTATCTGAAACTAAGTGTTCGTTACTGTGCCCGGAGAAGCGCCTGTTCTCTGAAATCGGTGGCGATCCTACTCGAAACCGTATGTGTTCGACGAAACTAAGTGGTCGACCTTGTGAGAGAGGAATCTCCAGATGCGAAACATAGTTCCATTTTAAACTAATTGTTCTATCTGAAACTAAGTGTTCGATTCTGTGCCAGGAGAAACGCCTGTTTTCTGAAATCTGTGGCGATGCTACTCGAAAGCGTATAGGTTCGAAGAAACTAAGTGGTCGACCTTGTGAGAGAGGAATCTCCAGTTGCGAAACTGAGTTCGATTTTAAACTAATCGTTCTATCTGAAACTAAGTGTTCGATACTGTGCCAGGAGAAGCGCCTGTTCTCTGAAATCAGTGGCGATGCTACTCGAAACCGTATGTGTTCGACGAAACTGAGTGGTCGACCTTGTGAGAGAGGAATCTCCAGTTGCGAAACTGAGTTCCATTTTAAACTAATCGTTCTATCTGAAACTAAGTGTTCGATACTGTGCCAGGAGAAGCGCCTGTTCTCTGAAATCTGTGGCGATGCCACTCGAAACCGTATGTGTTCGACAAAACTAAGTGGTCGACCCTGTGAGAGAGGAAGCTCCAAATGCGAAGCTCAGTTCCATTTGAAACTAATTGTTCTATCTGATACTAAGTGTTCGATGCTGTGACAGGAGAAGCGCCTGTTCTCTGAAACTTGTGGCGATGCCACTCGAAACCGTATGTGTTCGACGAAACTGAGTGGTCGACCTTGTGAGAGAGGAATCTGCAGTTGCGAAACTGAGTTCCATTTGAAACTAATCGTTCTATCTGAAATTAAGTGTTCGATACTGTGCCAGGAGAAGCGGCTGTTCTCTGAAATCTGTGGCGATGCCACTCGAAACCGTATGTGTTCGACGAAACTAAGTGGCCGACCTTGTGAGAGAGGAAACTCCAGATGTGAAACTTAGTTCCATTTTAAACTAATTGTTCTATCTGAAACTAAGTGTTCGTTACTGTGCCCGGAGAAGCGCCTGTTCTCTGAAATCGGTGGCGATCCTACTCGAAACCGTATGTGTTCGACGAAACTAAGTGGTCGACCTTGTGAGAGAGGAAACTCCAGATGCGAAACCTAGTTCCATTTTAAACTAATTGTTCTATCTGAAACTAAGTGTTCGTTACTGTGCCCGGAGAAGAGCCTGTTCTCTGAAATTGGTGGCGATCCTACTCGAAACCGTATGTGTTCGACGAAACTAAGTGGTCGACCTTGTGAGAGAGGAATCTCCAGATGCGAAACATAGTTCCATTTTAAACTAATTGTTCTATCTGAAACTAAGTGTTCGATTCTGTGCCAGGAGAAACGCCTGTTTTCTGAAATCTGTGGCGATGCTACTCGAAAGCGTATGGGTTCGAAGAAACTAAGTGGTCGACCTTGTGAGAGAGGAATCTCCAGTTGCGAAACTGAGTTCGATTTTAAACTAATCGTTCTATCTGAAACTAAGTGTTCGATACTGTGCCAGGAGGAGCGCCTGTTCTCTGAAATCAGTGGCGATGCTACTCGAAACCGTATGTGTTCGACGAAACTGAGTGGTCGACCTTGTGAGAGAGGAATCTCCAGTTGCGAAACTGAGTTCCATTTTAAACTAATCGTTCTATCTGAAACTAAGTGTTCGATACTGTGCCAGGAGAAGCGCCTGTTCTCTGAAATCTGTGGCGATGCCACTCGAAACCGTATGTGTTCGACGAAAATAAGTGGTCGACCCTGTGAGAGAGGAAGCTCCAAATGCGAAGCTCAGTTCCATTTGAAACTAATTGTTCTATCTGATACTAAGTGTTCGATGCTGTGACAGGAGAAGCGCCTGTTCTCTGAAACTTGTGGCGATGCCACTCGAAACCGTATGTGTTCCACAAAACTAAGTGGTCGACCTTGTGAGAGAGGAAACTCCAAATGCGAAGCTTAGTTCCATTTTAAACTAATTGTTCTATCTGATACTAAGTGTTCGATACGGTGCCAGGAGAAACGCCTGTTCCCTGAAATCTGTGGCGATGATACTCGAAACCGTATGTGTTCGACGAATCTGAATGTTCGACCTTGTGAGAGAGGAAACTCCAGATGCGAAACTTAGTTCCATTTTAAACTAATTGTTCTATCTGAAACTAAGTGGTCCATACTGTGCCAGGAGAAGCGACTGTTCTCTGAAATCTGTGGCGATGCCACTCGAAACCGTATGTGTTCGACGAAATTAAGTGGTCGCCTTGTGAGGGAAGAAACTCCAGATGCGAAATTTAGTACAAATTTAAACTAATTGTTCTATCTGAAACTATGTGTCTGATACTCTGCCAGGAAAAGCGCCTGTTCTCTGAAATCTGTGGCGTTGCCACTCGAAGCCGTATGTGTTCAACGAAACTAAGTGGCCGACCTTGTGAGAGGGGAAACTCCAGATGCGAAGCTTAATTCCATTTTAAACTAATTGTTCTATCTGAAACTAAATGTTCGATACTGTCCCAGGAGAAGCGCCTGTTCTCTGAAATCTATGGCGATGCTACTCGAAACCGTATGTGTTCGACGAAATTAAGTCGCCGACCTTGTGAGAGAGGAAACTCCAGATGCGAAACTTAGTTCCATTTTAAACTAATTGTTCTATCTGAAACTAAGTGTTCGATACTGTGCCAGGAGAAGCGCCTGTTCTCTGAAAACTGTGGCGATGCGCACGCGAAACGCTATGTGTTCGACGAAACTAAGTGGTCGACCTTGTGAGAGAGGAAACTTCAGCAGCGAAACTTAGTTCCTTTTTAAACTAATTGTTCTATCTGAAACTATGTGTTCGATACTGTGCCAGGAGAAGCGCCTGTTCTCTGAAATCTGTGGCGTTGCCACTCGAAACCGTATGTGTTCGAGGAAACTAAGGGGTTGATCTTGTGAGAGGGGAAACTCCAGATGCGAAGCTTAATTCCATTTTAAACTAATTGTTCTATCTGGAACTAAGTGTTCGATACTGTACCAGGAGAAGCGCCTGTTCTCTGAAATCTATGGCGATGCTACTCGAAACCGTATGTGTTCGACGAAACTAAGTGGTCGACCTTCTGAGAGAGGTAACTCCAGAAGCGAAACTTAGTTCCATTTAAAACTAATTGTTCTATCTGAAATTAAGTTTTCGATACTGTGCCAGGAGATGCGCCTGTTCTCTGAAATTTGGGGCGATGCCACTCGAAACCGTATGTGTTCGACGAAACTAAGTGGTCGACCTTCTGAGAGAGGTAACTCCAGATGCGAAATTTAGTTCCATTTTAAACTAATTGTTCTATCTGAAACTAAGTGTTCGATACTGTGCCAGGAGAAGCGCCTGTTCTCTGAAATCTGTGGCGATGCCACTCTAAACCGTATGTGTTCGACGAAACTAAGTGGCCGACCTTGTGAGAGAGGAAACTCCAGATGCGAAGCTTAGTTCCATTCTAAAGTAATGGTTCTATCTGATACTAAGTGTTCGATACTGTGCCAGGAGAAGCGCCTGTACTCTGAAATCTGTGGCGATGCCACTCGAAACCGTATGTGTTCGACGAAACTGAGTGGTCGACCTTGTGAGATGGGAAACTCCAGACGCGAAACTTAGTGCCATTTTAAACTAATTGTTCTATCTGAAACTAAGTGTTCGATACTGTGCCAGGAGAAGCGCCTGTTCTCTGAAATCTGTGGCGATGCCACTCGAAACCGTATGTGTTCAAAGAAACTAAGTGGTCGACCTTGTGGGAGAGGAAACTCCAGATACGAAACTTAATTCCATTTTAAACTAAGTTTTCAATCTGAAACTAAGTGTTCGATAATGTGCCAGGAGAAGCGCCTTTTCTCTGAAATCTGTGGCGATGCCACTCTAAACCGTATGTGTTCGACGAAACTAAGTGGCCGACCTTGTGAGAGAGGAAACTCCAGATGCGAAGCTTAGTTCCATTCTAAAGTAATGGTTCTATCTGATACTAAGTGTTCGATACTGTGCCAGGAGAAGCGCCTGTACTCTGAAATCTGTGGCGATGCCACTCGAAACCGTATGTGTTCGACGAAACTGAGTGGTCGACCTTGTGAGATGGGAAACTCCAGACGCAAAATAAGTGCCATTTTAAACTAATTGTTCTATCTGAAACTAAGTGTTCGATACTGTGCCAGGAGAAGCGCCTGTTCTCTGAAATCTGTGGCGATGACACTCGAAACCGTATGTGTTCAAGGAAACTAAGTGGTCGACCTTGTGGGAGAGGAAACTCCAGATACGAAACTTAATTCCATTTTAAACTAAGTTTTCTATCTGAAACTAAGTGTTCGATAATGTGCCAGGAGAAGCGCCTTTTCTCTGAAATCTGTGGCGATGCCACTCTAAACCGTATGTGTTCGACGAAACTAAGTGGCCGACCTTGTGAGAGAGGAAACTCCAGATGCGAAGCTTAGTTCCATTCTAAAGTAATGGTTCTATCTGATACTAAGTGTTCGATACTGTGCCAGGAGAAGCGCCTGTACTCTGAAATCTGTGGCGATGCCACTCGAAACCGTATGTGTTCGACGAAACTGAGTGGTCGACCTTGTGAGATGGGAAACTCCAGACGCGAAACTTAGTGCCATTTTAAACTAATTGTTCTATCTGAAACTAAGTGTTCGATACTGTGCCAGGAGAAGCGCCTATTCTCTGAAATCTGTCGCGATGCCACTCGAATCCGTATGTGTTCGACGAAACTAAGAGGCCGACCTTATGAGAGCGGAAACTCCAGAAGCGCGACTTAGTTCCATTTAAAACTAATTGTTCTATCTGAAATTAAGTTTTCGATACTGTGCCAGGCGATGCGCCTGTTCTCTGAAATCTGTGGCGATGCCACTCGAAACCGTATGTGTTCGACGAAACTAAGTGGCCGACCTTGTGAGAGAGGAAACTCCAGATGCGAAGCTTAGTTCCATTTTAAAGTAATTGTTCTATCTGATACTAAGTGTTCGATACTGTGCCAGGAGAAGCGCCTGTACTCTGAAATCTGTGGCGATGCCACTCGAAACCGTATGTGTGCGACGAAACTAAGTGGCCGACCTTGTGAGAGAGGAAACTCCAAATGCGAAACATATTTCTATTTTAAACTAAATGTTCTATCTGAAACTAAGTATTCGATACTCTGCCAGGAGAAACGACTGTTCTCTGAAACCTGACTTGTTGCTACTCGAAACCGAATGAGTTCGACGAAAGTAAGTGGTCGACCTTGTGAGAGAGGAAACTCCAAATGCGAAACATAGTTCCATTTTAAACCAAATGTTCCATCCGAAACAAAGTGTTCGATACTGTGCCCGGAGAATCGCCTGTCCTCTGAAATCTGTGGCGATGCCACTCGAAACTGTATGTGTTCGACGAAACTAAGTGGCCGACCTTGTGAGAGAGGAAACTCCAGATGTGAAACTTAGTTCCATTTCAAACTAATTGTTCTATCTGAAACTAAGTTTTGGATATTGTGCCAGGAGAAGCGCCTGTTCTCTGAAATCTGTGGCGATGCTACTCGAAACCGTATGTGTTCGACGAAACTAAGTGGTCGACCTTGTGAGAGAGGAAACTCCAGACGCGAAACTTAGTTCCATTTTAAACTGATTGTTCTATCTGAAACTAAGTGATCGATAATGAGCCAGCAGAAGCGCCTGTTCTCTGAAATCTGTGGCGATGCCACTCGAAACCGTATTTGTTCGACGAAACTAACTGGTCGGTACTGTGCCAGGAGAAGCGCCTGTTCTCTGAAATCTGTGGCGATGCTACTCGAAACCGTATGTGTTCAACAAATCTAAATGGTCGACCTTGTGAGAGAGGAAACTCCAGATGCGAAACTTAGTTCCATTTTAAAGTAATTGTTCTATCTGAAACTAAGTGTTCCATACTGTGCCAGGAGAAGCGCCTGTTCTCTGAAGTCTGTGGCGATGCCACTCGAAAACGTATGTATTCGACGAAATTAAGTCGTCGACCTTGTGAGAAAGGAAACTCCAGATGCGAAACATTGTTCCATTTTAAACTAATTGTTCTATATGAAACTAAGTGTTCGATAGTGTGCCAGGAAAAGCGCCTGTACTCTGAAATCTGTGGCGATGCTACTCGAAAACGTATGTGTTCGACGAAACTAAGCGGTCGACCTTGTGAGGGAGGAAACTCCAAATGCGAAACATATTTCTATTTTAAACTAAATGTTCTATCTGAAACTAAGTATTCGATACTCTGCCAGGAGAAGCGACTGTTCTCTGAAACCTGACTTGTTGCTACTCGAAACCGAATGAGTTCGACGAAAGTAAGTGGTCGACCTTGTGAGAGAGGAAACTCCAAATGCGAAACATAGTTCCATTTTAAACCAAATGTTCGATCCGAAACTAAGTGTTCGATACTGTGCCAGGAGAAGCGCCTGTCCTCTGAAATCTGTGGCGATGCCACTCGAAACTGTATGTGTTCGACGAAACTAAGTGGCCGACCTTGTGAGAGAGGAAACTCCAGATGTGAAACTTAGTTCCATTTTAAAGTAATTGTTCTATCTGAAACTAAGTGTTCCATACAGTGCCAGGAGAAGCGCCTGTTCTCTGAAATCTGTGGCGATGCCACTCTAAACCGTATGTGTTCGACGAAACTAAGTGGTCGACCTTGTGAGAGAGGAATCTCCAGATGCGAAGCTTAGTTCCATTTTAAACTAATAGTTCTATCTGATACTAAGTGTTCGATACTGTGCCAGGAGAAGCGGCTGTTCTCTGAAATCTGTGGCGATGCCACTCGAAACCGTATGTGTTCGACGAAACTAAGTTGTCGACCTTGTGAGAGAGGAAACTCCAGATGCGAAACTTAGTACCATTTTAAACTAATTGTTCTATCTGAAACTAAGTGCTCGATACTGTGGCTGGAGAAGCGCCTGTTCTCTGAAATCTGTGGCGATGCTACTCGAAACCGAATGTGTTCCACGAAAGTAAGTGGCCGACCTTGTGAGAGAGGAAACTTCAGATGCGAAACTTAGTTCCATTTTGAATTAATTGTTCTATCTGCAACTATGTGTTCGATACTGTGCCAGGAGAAGCGCCTGTTCTCTGATATCTGTGGCGGTGCCACTCGAAACCGTATGTGTTCGACGAAATTAAGTGGTCGACCTTGTGAGAGAGGAAACTCCAGATGCGAAACTTAGTTCCATTTTAAACTAATTGTTCTATGTGCAACTATGTGTTCGATAATGTGCCAGGAGAAGCGCCTGTTCTCTGAAATCTGTGGCGATGCCACTCGAAACCGTATGTGTTCGACGAAACTAAGTCGTCGATCTTGTGAGAGAGGAAACTCCAGATGCGAAGCTTAGTTCCATTTTAAACTAATAGTTCTCTCTGATACTAAGTGTTCGATACTGTGCCAGGAGAAGCGCCTGTTCTCTGAAATCTGTGGCGATGCCACTCGAAACCGTATGTGTTCGACGAAACTAAGTCGTCGAGCTTGTGAGAGAGGAAACTCCAGATGCGAAGCTTAGTTCCATTTTAAACTAATAGTTCCCTCTGATACTAAATGTTCGATACTGTGCAAGGAGAAGCGGCTGTTCTCTGAAATCTGTGGCGATGACACTCGAAACCGTATGTGTTCGACGAAACTAAGTCGTCGAGCTTGTGAGAGAGGAAACTCCAGATGCGAAGCTTAGTTCCATTTTAAACTAATAGTTCTCTCTGATACTAAGTGTTCGATACTGTGCCAGGAGAAGCGCCAGTTCTCTGAAATGTGTGGCGATGCCACTCGAAACCGTATGTGTTCGACGAAACTAAGTGGTTGATCTTGTGAGAGAGGATACTCCAGATGCGAAACTTAGTTCCATTTTAAACTAATTGTTCTATCTGCAACTATGTGTTCGATACTGTGCCAGGAGAAGCGCCTGTTCTCTGAAATCTGTGGCGATGCCACTCGAAACCGTATGTGTTCGACGAAACTAAGTGGTCGAACTTGTGAGAGAGGAAACTCCAAATGCGAAACATATTTCCAATTTAAACTAATTTTTCTCTCTGAAACTAAGTGCTCGATACTGTGGCAGGAGAAGCGCCTGTTCTCTGAAATCTGTGGCGATGCTACTCGAAACCGAATGTGTTCCACGAAACTAAGTGGCCGACCTTGTGAGAGAGGAAACTTCAGATGCGAAATTTAGTTCCATTTTAAACTAATTGTTCTATCTGCAACTATGTGTTCGATACTGTGCCAGGAGAAGCGCCTGTTCTCTGATATCTGTGGCGGTGCCACTCGAAACCGTATGTGTTCGACGAAATTAAGTGGTCGACCTTGTGAGAGAGGAAACTGCAGATGCGAAACTTAGTTCCATTTTAAACTAATTGTTCTATCTGAAACTAAGTGTTCGATACTGTGCCAGGAGAAGCGCCAGTTCTCTGAAATGTGTGGCGATGCCACTCGAAACCGTATGTGTTCGACGAAACTAAGTGGTCGACCTTGTGAGAGAGGAAACTCCAGATGCGAAACATAGTTCCAAATTAAACTAATTGTTCTCTCTGAAACTAAGTGTTCGATACTGTGCCAGGAGAAGCGCCTGTTCTCTGAAATCTGTGGCGATGCTACTCGAAACCGTATGTGTTCGACGAAATTAAGTGGTCGACCTTGTGAGAGAGGAAACTCCAGATGCGAAACTTAGTTCCATTTTAAACTAATTGTTCTATGTGCAACTATGTGTTCGATACTGTGCCAGGAGAAGCGCCTGTTCTCTGAAATCTGTGGCGATGCCACTCGAAACCGTATGTGTTCGACGAAACTAAGTGGTCGACCTTGTGAGAGAGGAAACTCCAAATGCGAAACATATTTCCAATTTAAACTAATTTTTCTCTCTGAAACTAAGTGCTCGATACTGTGGCAGGAGAAGCGCCTGTTCTCTGAAATCTGTGGCGATGCTACTCGAAACCGAATGTGTTCCACGAAACTAAGTGGCCGACCTTGTGAGAGAGGAAACTTCAGATGCGAAATTTAGTTCCATTTTAAACTAATTGTTCTATCTGCAACTATGTGTTCGATACTGTGCCAGGAGAAGCGCCTGTTCTCTGATATCTGTGGCGGTGCCACTCGAAACCGTATGTGTTCGACGAAATTAAGTGGTCGACCTTGTGAGAGAGGAAACTGCAGATGCGAAACTTAGTTCCATTTTAAACTAATTGTTCTATCTGAAACTAAGTGTTCGATACTGTGCCAGGAGAAGCGCCAGTTCTCTGAAATGTGTGGCGATGCCACTCGAAACCGTATGTGTTCGACGAAACTAAGTGGTCGACCTTGTGAGAGAGGAAACTCCAGATGCGAAACATAGTTCCAAATTAAACTAATTGTTCTCTCTGAAACTAAGTGTTCGATACTGTGCCAGGAGAAGCGCCTGTTCTCTGAAATCTGTGGCGATGCTACTCGAAACCGTATGTGTTCGACGAAATTAAGTGGTCGACCTTGTGAGAGAGGAAACTCCAGATGCGAAACTTAGTTCCATTTTAAACTAATTGTTCTATGTGCAACTATGTGTTCGATACTGTGCCAGGAGAAGCGCCTGTTCTCTGAAATCTGTGGCGATGCCACTCGAAACCGTATGTGTTCGACGAAACTAAGTGGTCGACCTTGTGAGAGAGGAAACTCCAGATGCGAAACATAGTTCCAAATTAAACTAATTGTTCTGTCTGAAACTAAGTGTTCGATACTGTGCCAGGAGTAGCGCCTGTTCTCTGAAATCTGTGGCGATGCTACTCGAAACCGTATGTGTTCGACGAAACTAAGTGGTCGATCTTGTGAGAGAGGAAACTCCAGATGCGAAACTTAGTACAATTTTAAACTAATTGTTCTATCTGAAACTAAGTGCTCGACACTGTGCCAGGAGAAGCGCCAGTTCTCGGAAATGTGTGGCGATGCCACTCGAAACCGTATGCGTACGACGAAACTAAGTGGTTGACCTTGTGAGAGAGGAAACTCCAGATGCGAAGCTTAGTTCCATTTTAAACTAATAGTTCTCTCTGATACTAAGTGTTCGATACTGTGCCAGGAGAAGCGCCTGTTCTCTGAAATCGGTGGCGATGCTACTCGAAACCGTATGTGTTCATCGAAACTAAGTGGTCGACCTTTTGAGAGAGCAAACTCCAGATGCGAAACTTAGTTCCATTTTCAACTAATTGTTCTATCTGAAACGAAGTGTTCGATACTGTGCCAGGAGTAGCGCCTGTTCTCTGAAATCTGTGGCGATGCCACTCGAAACCTTATGTGTTCGACGAAACCAAGTCGTCGACCTTGTGAGAGAGGAAACTCCACATGCGAATCTTAGTTCCATTTTAAACCAATTGTTCTACCTGAAACTAATGTTCGATACTGTGCCAGGAGAAGCACCTGTTCTCTGAAATTTGTGGCGATGCTACTCGAAACCGTATGTGTTCGACGAGACTAAGTAGTCGACCTTGTGAGAGAGGATACTCCCGATGCGAAACATAGTTCCATTTTAAACTTATTGTTCTATCTGAAACTAAGTGTTCGATACTGTGCCACGAGAAGCGCCTGTTCTCTGAAATCTGTGGCAATGCCACTCGAAACCGCATGTGTTCGACGAAACTAAGTGGTTGACCTTGCGAGAGAGGATACTCCAGATGCGAAACATAGTTCCATTTTAAACTAATTGTTCTATCTGTAACTAAGTGTTCGATAATGTGCCAGGAGAAGCGCCTGTTCTCTGAAATCTGTGGCGATGCCACTCGAAACAGTATTTGTTCGATGAAACTAAGTTGTCGACCTTGTGAGAGAGGAAACTGCAGATGCGGATCGTACTTCCATTTTAAACTATTTGTTATATCTGATACTAAGTGTTCGATACTGTGTTAGGAGAAGCGCCTGTTCTCTGAAATCTGTGGCGATGCCACTCGAAACCGTATGTGTTCGACGAAACTGAGTCGTCGCCTTGTGAAAGGAGAAACTCCAGATGCGAAACTTAGTTCCGTTTAAAACTAATTGTTCCATCTGAAACAAAGTGTTCGATACTGTGCCAGGAGAAGCGCCTGTTCTCTGAAATCTGTGGCGATACCACTCGAAACCGTATGTGTTCGACGAAACTAAGTGGCCGACCTTGTGAGAGAGGAAACTCCAGATGCGAAACATAGTTCCATTTTAAACTAATTGTTCTATCTGAAACTAAGTGTTCGATACTGTGCCAGGAGAAGCGCCCGTTCTCTGAAATCTGTGGCGATGCTACTCGAAACCGTATGTGTTCGTCGAAACTAAGCGGTCGACCTTGTGAGAGAGGACACTCCAGATGCGAAACTTAGTTCCTTTTAAAACTAATTGTTCCATCTGAAACAAAGTGTTCGATACTGTGCCAGGAGAAGCGCCTGTTCTCTGAAATCTGTGGCGATACCACTCGAAACCGTATGTGTTCGACGAAACTAAGTGGCCGACCTTGTGAGAGAGGAAACTCCAGATGCGAAACATAGTTGCATTTTAAACTAATTGTTCTCTCTGAAACTAAGTGTTCGATACTGTGCTAGGAGAAGCGCCTGTTCTCTGAAATCTATGGCGATACCACTCGAAACCGTATGTGTTCGACGAAACTGAGTGGTCGCCTTGTGAAAGGGGAAACTCCAGATGCGAAACTTAGTTCCATTTAAAACTAATTGTTCCATCTGAAACTAAGTGTTCGATACTGTGCCAGGAGAAGCGCCTGTTCTCTGAAATCTGTGGCGATGCTACTCGAAACCGTATGTGTTAGTCGAAACTAAGCGGTCGACCTTGTGAGAGAGGAAAATCCAGATGCGAAACTTAGTTCCATTTTAAACTAATTGTTCTATCTGAAACTAAGTGTTCGATACTGTGCCAGGAGAAGCGCCTGTTCTCTGAAATCTGTCGCGATGCTACTCGAAACCGTATGTGTTCGACGAAACTAAGTGGCCGACCTTGTGAGAGAGGAAACTCCAGATGCGAAACATAGTTGCATTTTAAACTAATTGTTCTATCTGAAACTAAGTGTTCGATACTGTGCTAGGAGAAGCGCCTGTTCTCTGAAATCTGTGGCGATACCACTCGAAACCGTATGTGTTCGACGAAACTGAGTGGTCGCCTTGTGAAAGGGGAAACTCCAGATGCGAAACTTAGTTCCATTTAAAACTAATTGTTCCATCTGAAACTAAGTGTTCGATACTGTGCCAGGAGATGCGCCTGTTCTCTGAAATCTGTCGCGATGCTACTCGAAACCGTATGTGTTCGTCGAAACTAAGCGGTCGACCTTGTGAGAGAGGAAAATCCAGATGCGAAACTTAGTTCCATTTTAAATTAATTGTTCCATCTGAAACTAAGTGTTCGATACTGTGCCAGGAGAAGCGCCTGTTCTCTGAAATCTGTCGCGATGCTACTCGAAACCGTATGTGTTCGACGAAACTAAGTGGCCAACCTTGTGAGAGAGGTAATTCCAGATGCGAAACATAGTTCCATTCTAAACTAATTGTTCTATCTGAAACTAAGTGTTCGATACTGTGCCAGGAGAAACTCCCGTTCTGCGAAATCTGTGGCGATACTACTCGAAACCGTATGTGTTCGACGAAACTAAGTGGTCGACCTTGTGAGGGAGGACACTCCAGATGCGAAACATAGATCCATTTTAAACTAATTGTTCTATCTAATACTAAGTGTTCGATACTGTTCCAGGAGAAGCGAATGTTCTCTGAAATCTGTGGCGATGCCACTCGAAACCGTATGTGTTCGACGAAACTAAGTGGACGACCTTGTGAGAGAGGAAACTCCAGATGCGGAACTTAGTTCCATTTTAAACTAATTGTTCTATCTGAAAGTGTTCGATACTGTGCCAGGAGAAGCGCCTGTTCTCTGAAATCAGTGACGATGCTACTCGAACCCGTATGTGTTCGACGTAACTAAGTGGCCGACCTTGTGAGAGAGGAAACTCTAGATGCGAAACTTAGTTCCATTTTAAACTAATTGTTCTATCTGAAACTAAGTGTTCGATACTGTGCCAGGAGTAGCGCCTGCCTCTGAAATCTGTGGCGATGCGCGCCCGAAAACGTATGTGTTCGACGAAACTAAGTGGTCGAACTTGTGAGAGAGGAAACTCCAAATGCGTAACATAGGTCCAACTTAAACTAATTGTTCTATCTTTAACTGAGTGTTCGATTCTGCGCCAGGAGAAGCGCCTGTTCTCTGAAATCGGTGGCGATGCTACTCGAAACCGTATGTGTTCATCGAAACTAAGTGGTCGACCTTGTGAGAGAGGAAACTCCAGATGCGAAACTTAGTTCCATTTTAAACTAATTGTTCTATCTGAAACTAAGTGTTCGATACTGTGCCAGGAGAAGCACCTGTTCTCTGAAATCTGTCGCGATGCTACTCGAAACCGTATGTGTTCGACGAAACTAAGTGGCCGACGTTATGAGAGAGGAAACTCCAGATGCGAAACTTAGTTCCATTTAAAATTAATTCTTCTATTTGAAAGTGTTCGATACTGTGCCAGGAGAAGTACCTGTTCTCTGAAATCTGTGGCGATGCTACTCGAAACCGTATGTGTTCGACGAATCTAAATGGTCGACCTTGTGAGAGAGGAAACGCCAGATGCGAAACTTAGTTCCATTTTAAACTAATTGTTCTATCTGAAACTAAGTGTTCGATACTGTGCCAGGAGAACCGCCTGTTCTCTGAAATCTGTCGCGATGCTACTCGAAACCGTATGTGTTCGACGAAATTAAGTGGTCGACCTTCTTAGAGAGGAAACTCCAGATGCGAAATATAGTTCCATTTTAAATTAATTGTTCTATCTGAAACTACGTGTGCGATACTGTGCCAGGAGAAGCGCCCGTTCTGTGAAACCTGTGGCGATACCACTGGAAACGGTATGTGTTCAACGAAACTGAGTGGTCGACCTTTTGAGAGAGGAAACTCCTGACCCGAAACTCAGTGCCATTTTAAACTAATTGTTCTATCTGAAACTAAGTGTTCGAAACCGTGCAAGCAGAAGCGCCTGTTCTCTGAAATCTGTGGCGATGCCACTCGAAACCGTATGCGTTCGGCGAAACAAAGTGGCCGACCTTGTGAGAGAGGAAACTCCAGACCCGAAACTTAGTGCCATTTTAAACTAATTGTTCTATCTGATACTAAGTGTCCGATACTGTGCCGGGAGAAGCGCCTGTTCTGTGAAACCTGTGGCGATAACACTCAAAACGCTATGTGTTCAACGAAACTGAGTGTTCGAACTTGTGAGAGAGGAAACTCCAAATTCCAAACATAGTTCCATTTTAAATTAATTGTTATATATGAAACTAAGTGTTCGATAATGTGCCAGGAGAAGCGCCTGTTCTCTGAAATCTGTGGCGATGCCACACGAAACCCTATGTGTTCGACGAAACTAAGTGGTCGACCTTGTAAGGGAGGAAACTCCAGATGCGAAACTTAGTTCCATTTTAAACTAATTGTTCTATCTGAAACTAAGTGTTCCATACTCTGCCAGGAGAAGCGCCGTTATGTGAAATCTGTGGCGATGCCACTCGAAACCGTATGTATTCGACGAAACTAAGTTGTCGACCTAGTGAGAGAGGAATCTCCAGATGCGAAACATAGTTCCATTTTAAACTAATTGTTGTATCTGATACTAAGTGTTCGATACTGTGCCAGGAGACGCGCCTGTTCCCTGAAATCTGTGGCGATGCCACTCGAAACCGTATTTGCTCGACGAAACTAAGTTGTCGACCTTTTGAGAGAGGAAACTCCAAATGCGAAACTTAATTCCATTTTAAAATAATTGTTCTATATGATATTAAGTGTTCGATACTGTGCCAGGAGAAGCGCCCGTTCTCTGAAATCTGTGGCGATGCTACTCGAAACCGTATGTGTTCGTCGAAACTAAGCGGTCGACCTTGTGAGAGAGGAAACTCCAGATGCGAAACTTAGTTCCATTTTAAATTAATTGTTCTATCTGAAACTAAGTGTTCGATACTGTGCCAGGAGAAGCGCCTGTTCTGTGAAATCTGTGGCGATACCACTCGAAACCGTATGTGTTCGACGAAACTAAGTGGCCGACCTTGTGAAAGAGGACACTCCAGATGCGAAACATAGATCCATTTTAAACTAATTGTTCTATCTGAAACTAAGTGTTCGATACTGTGCCAGGAGAAACTCCCGTTCTGCGACATCTGTGGCGATACTACTCGAAACCGTATGTGTTCGACGAAACTAATTAGTCGACCTTGTGAGAGAGGAAACACCAGATGCGAAACTTAGTTCCATTTTAATATAATTGTTCTATCTGAAACTAAGTGTTCGATACTGTGCCAGGAGAAGCGCCTGTTCTCTGAAATCTGTGGCGATGCTAATCGAAACCGTATGTGTTCCGAAACTAAGTGCCCGCCTTGTGAGAGAGGAAACTCCAGATGCGAAACTTAGTTCCATTTTAAACTAATTATTCTATTTGAAACTAAGTGTTCGATACTGTGCCAGGAGAAACGCCGTTCTGCGAAATCTGTGGCGATGCTACTCGAAACCGTATGTGTTCGACGAATCTAAGTGGTCGACCTTGTGGGAGAGGAAACTCCAGATACGAAACTTAGTTCCATTTTAAAGTAATTGTTCTATCTGAAACTAAGTGTTCGATACTGTGCCAGCAGAAGCGCCTGTTCTGTGAAATCTGTGGTAATGCTAATCGAAACCGTATGTGTTGGACGAAACAAAGTGTTCGACCTTGTGAGAGAGGAAACTGCAGATGCGAAACTTAGTTCCATTTGAAACTAATTGTTCTATCTGAATCTAAGTGTTCGATACTGTGCCAGGAGAAGCGCCTGTTCTCTGAACTGTATGGCGATGCCGCTCGAAACCGTATGTGTTCGACGAAACTAATTAGTCGACCTTGTGAGAGAGGAAACACCAGATGCGAAACTTAGTTCCATTTTAATATAATTGTTCTATCTGAAACTAAGTGTTCGATACTGTGCCAGGAGAAGCGCCTGTTCTCTGAAATCTGTGGCGATGCTAATCGAAACCGTATGTGTTCCGAAACTAAGTGCCCGCCTTGTGAGAGAGGAAACTCCAGATGCGAAACTTAGTTCCATTTTAAACTAATTATTCTATTTGAAACTAAGTGTTCGATACTGTGCCAGGAGAAACGCCGTTCTGCGAAATCTGTGGCGATGCTACTCGAAACCGTATGTGTTCGACGAATCTAAGTGGTCGACCTTGTGGGAGAGGAAACTCCAGATACGAAACTTAGTTCCATTTTAAAGTAATTGTTCTATCTGAAACTAAGTGTTCGATACTTTGCCCGGAGAAGCGCCTGTTCTGTGAAATCTGTGGCGATGCTACTCGAAACCGTATGTGTTCGACGAAACTAAGTGGTCGACGTGGTGAGAGAGGAAACTCCAGATGCGAAACACAGTTCCATTTTAAACTAATTGTTCTCTCTGAAACTGAGTGTTCGATACTGTGCCAGGAGAAACGCCTGTTCTCTGAAATCTGTGGCCATGCCACTCGAAACCGTATGTGTTCGACGAATCTAAGTGGTCGACCTTGTGGGAGAGGAAACTCCAGATACGAAACTTAGTTCCATTTTAAAGTAATTGTTCTATCTGAAACTAAGTGTTCGATACTTTGCCCGGAGAAGGGCCTGTTCTGTGAAATCTGTGGTAATGCTAATCGAAACCGTATGTGTTCGACGAAACTAAGTGGCCGACGTTATGAGAGAGGAAACTCCAGATGCGAAACTTAGTTCCATTTAAAATTAATTCTTCTATTTGAAAGTGTTCGATACTGTGCCAGGAGAAGTACCTGTTCTCTGAAATCTGTGGCGATGCTACTCGAAACCGTATGTGTTCGACGAATCTAAATGGTCGACCTTGTGAGAGAGGAAACGCCAGATGCGAAACTTAGTTCCATTTTAAACTAATTGTTCTATCTGAAACTAAGTGTTCGATACTGTGCCAGGAGAACCGCCTGTTCTCTGAAATCTGTCGCGATGCTACTCGAAACCGTATGTGTTCGACGAAATTAAGTGGTCGACCTTCTTAGAGAGGAAACTCCAGATACGAAACTTAGTTCCATTTTAAAGTAATTGTTCTATCTGAAACTAAGTGTTCGATACTTTGCCCGGAGAAGCGCCTGTTCTGTGAAATCTGTGGCGTTGCTACTCGAAACCGTATGTGTTCGACGAAACTAAGTGGTCGACGTGGTGAGAGAGGAAACTCCAGATGCGAAACACAGTTCCATTTTAAACTAATTGTTCTCTCTGAAACTGAGTGTTCGATACTGTGCCAGGAGAAACGCCTGTTCTCTGAAATCTGTGGCCATGCCACTCGAAACCGTATGTGTTCGACGAATCTAAGTGGTCGACCTTGTGGGAGAGGAAACTCCAGATACGAAACTTAGTTCCATTTTAAAGTAATTGTTCTATCTGAAACTAAGTGTTCGATACTTTGCCCGGAGAAGGGCCTGTTCTGTGAAATCTGTGGTAATGCTAATCGAAACCGTATGTGTTCGACGAAACTAAGTGGCCGACGTTATGAGAGAGGAAACTCCAGATGCGAAACTTAGTTCCATTTAAAATTAATTCTTCTATTTGAAAGTGTTCGATACTGTGCCAGGAGAAGTACCTGTTCTCTGAAATCTGTGGCGATGCTACTCGAAACCGTATGTGTTCGACGAATCTAAATGGTCGACCTTGTGAGAGAGGAAACGCCAGATGCGAAACTTAGTTCCATTTTAAACTAATTGTTCTATCTGAAACTAAGTGTTCGATACTGTGCCAGGAGAACCGCCTGTTCTCTGAAATCTGTCGCGATGCTACTCGAAACCGTATGTGTTCGACGAAATTAAGTGGTCGACCTTCTTAGAGAGGAAACTCCAGATGCGAAATATAGTTCCATTTTAAATTAATTGTTCTATCTGAAACTACGTGTGCGATACTGTGCCAGGAGAAGCGCCCGTTCTGTGAAACCTGTGGCGATACCACTGGAAACGGTATGTGTTCAACGAAACTGAGTGGTCGACCTTTTGAGAGAGGAAACTCCTGACCCGAAACTCAGTGCCATTTTAAACTAATTGTTCTATCTGAAACTAAGTGTTCGAAACCGTGCAAGCAGAAGCGCCTGTTCTCTGAAATCTGTGGCGATGCCACTCGAAACCGTATGCGTTCGGCGAAACAAAGTGGCCGACCTTGTGAGAGAGGAAACTCCAGACCCGAAACTTAGTGCCATTTTAAACTAATTGTTCTATCTGATACTAAGTGTCCGATACTGTGCCGGGAGAAGCGCCTGTTCTGTGAAACCTGTGGCGATAACACTCAAAACGCTATGTGTTCAACGAAACTGAGTGTTCGAACTTGTGAGAGAGGAAACTCCAAATTCCAAACATAGTTCCATTTTAAATTAATTGTTATATATGAAACTAAGTGTTCGATAATGTGCCAGGAGAAGCGCCTGTTCTCTGAAATCTGTGGCGATGCCACACGAAACCCTATGTGTTCGACGAAACTAAGTGGTCGACCTTGTGAGGGAGGAAACTCCAGATGCGAAACTTAGTTCCATTTTAAACTAATTGTTCTATCTGAAACTAAGTGTTCCATACTCTGCCAGGAGAAGCGCCGTTATGTGAAATCTGTGGCGATGCCACTCGAAACCGTATGTGTTCGACGAAACTAAGTTGTCGACCTAGTGAGAGAGGAATCTCCAGATGCGAAACATAGTTCCATTTTAAACTAATTGTTGTATCTGATACTAAGTGTTCGATACTGTGCCAGGAGACGCGCCTGTTCCCTGAAATCTGTGGCGATGCCACTCGAAACCGTATTTGCTCGACGAAACTAAGTTGTCGACCTTTTGAGAGAGGAAACTCCAAATGCGAAACTTAATTCCATTTTAAAATAATTGTTCTATATGATATTAAGTGTTCGATACTGTGCCAGGAGAAGCGCCCGTTCTCTGAAATCTGTGGCGATGCTACTCGAAACCGTATGTGTTCGTCGAAACTAAGCGGTCGACCTTGTGAGAGAGGAAACTCCAGATGCGAAACTTAGTTCCATTTTAAATTAATTGTTCTATCTGAAACTAAGTGTTCGATACTGTGCCAGGAGAAGCGCCTGTTCTGTGAAATCTGTGGCGATACCACTCGAAACCGTATGTGTTCGACGAAACTAAGTGGCCGACCTTGTGAAAGAGGACAATCCAGATGCGAAACATAGATCCATTTTAAACTAATTGTTCTATCTGAAACTAAGTGTTCGATACTGTGCCAGGAGAAACTCCCGTTCTGCGACATCTGTGGCGATACTACTCGAAACCGCATGTGTTCGACGAAACTAATTAGTCGACCTTGTGAGAGAGGAAACACCAGATGCGAAACTTAGTTCCATTTTAATATAATTGTTCTATCTGAAACTAAGTGTTCGATACTGTGCCAGGAGAAGCGCCTGTTCTCTGAAATCTGTGGCGATGCTAATCGAAACCGTATGTGTTCCGAAACTAAGTGCCCGCCTTGTGAGAGAGGAAACTCCAGATGCGAAACTTAGTTCCATTTTAAACTAATTATTCTATTTGAAACTAAGTGTTCGATACTGTGCCAGGAGAAACGCCGTTCTGCGAAATCTGTGGCGATGCTACTCGAAACCGTATGTGTTCGACGAATCTAAGTGGTCGACCTTGTGGGAGAGGAAACTCCAGATACGAAACTTAGTTCCATTTTAAAGTAATTGTTCTATCTGAAACTAAGTGTTCGATACTGTGCCAGCAGAAGCGCCGGTTCTGTGAAATCTGTGGTAATGCTAATCGAAACCGTATGTGTTGGACGAAACAAAGTGTTCGACCTTGTGAGAGAGGAAACTGCAGATGCGAAACTTAGTTCCATTTGAAACTAATTGTTCTATCTGAATCTAAGTGTTCGATACTGTGCCAGGAGAAGCGCCTGTTCTCTGAACTGTATGGCGATGCCGCTCGAAACCGTATGTGTTCGACGAAACTAATTAGTCGACCTTGTGAGAGAGGAAACACCAGATGCGAAACTTAGTTCCATTTTAATATAATTGTTCTATCTGAAACTAAGTGTTCGATACTGTGCCAGGAGAAGCGCCTGTTCTCTGAAATCTGTGGCGATGCTAATCGAAACCGTATGTGTTCCGAAACTAAGTGCCCGCCTTGTGAGAGAGGAAACTCCAGATGCGAAACTTAGTTCCATTTTAAACTAATTATTCTATTTGAAACTAAGTGTTCGATACTGTGCCAGGAGAAACGCCGTTCTGCGAAATCTGTGGCGATGCTACTCGAAACCGTATGTGTTCGACGAATCTAAGTGGTCGACCTTGTGGGAGAGGAAACTCCAGATACGAAACTTAGTTCCATTTTAAAGTAATTGTTCTATCTGAAACTAAGTGTTCGATACTTTGCCCGGAGAAGCGCCTGTTCTCTGAAATCTGTGGCGATGCTACTCGAAACCGTATGTGTTCGACGAAACTAAGTGGTCGACGTGGTGAGAGAGGAAACTCCAGATGCGAAACACAGTTCCATTTTAAACTAATTGTTCTCTCTGAAACTGAGTGTTCGATACTGTGCCAGGAGAAACGCCTGTTCTCTGAAATCTGTGGCCATGCCACTCGAAACCGTATGTGTTCGACGAATCTAAGTGGTCGACCTTGTGGGAGAGGAAACTCCAGATACGAAACTTAGTTCCATTTTAAAGTAATTGTTCTATCTGAAACTAAGTGTTCGATACTTTGCCCGGAGAAGGGCCTGTTCTGTGAAATCTGTGGTAATGCTAATCGAAACCGTATGTGTTCGCCGAAACAAAGTGGTCGACCTTGTGAGAGAGGAAACTGCAGATGCGAAACTAAGTTCCATTTGAAACTAATTGTTCTATCTGAATCTAAGTGTTCGATACTGTGCCAGGAGAAACGCCGTTCTGCGAAATCTGTGGCGATGCTACTCGAAACCGTATGTGTTCGACGAATCTAAGTGGTCGACCTTGTGGGAGAGGAAACTCCAGATACGAAACTTAGTTCCATTTTAATATAATTGTTCTATCTGAAACTAAGTGTTCGATACTGTGCCAGGAGAAGCGCCTGTTCTCTGAACTGTATGGCGATGCCGCTCGAAACCGTATGTGTTCGACGAAACTAATTAGTCGACCTTGTGAGAGAGGAAACACCAGATGCGAAACTTAGTTCCATTTTAATATAATTGTTCTATCTGAAACTAAGTGTTCGATACTGTGCCAGGAGAAGCGCCTGTTCTCTGAAATCTGTGGCGATGCTAATCGAAACCGTATGTGTTCCGAAACTAAGTGCCCGCCTTGTGAGAGAGGAAACTCCAGATGCGAAACTTAGTTCCATTTTAAACTAATTATTCTATTTGAAACTAAGTGTTCGATACTGTGCCAGGAGAAACGCCGTTCTGCGAAATCTGTGGCGATGCTACTCGAAACCGTATGTGTTCGACGAATCTAAGTGGTCGACCTTGTGGGAGAGGAAACTCCAGATACGCAACTTAGTTCCATTTTAAAGTAATTGTTCTATCTGAAACTAAGTGTTCGATACTTTGCCCGGAGAAGGGCCTGTTCTGTGAAATCTGTGGTAATGCTAATCGAAACCGTATGTGTTCGCCGAAACAAAGTGGTCGACCTTGTGAGAGAGGAAACTGCAGATGCGAAACTAAGTTCCATTTGAAACTAATTGTTCTATCTGAATCTAAGTGTTCGATACTGTGCCAGGAGAAACGCCGTTCTGCGAAATCTGTGGCGATGCTACTCGAAACCGTATGTGTTCGACGAATCTAAGTGGTCGACCTTGTGGGAGAGGAAACTCCAGATACGAAACTTAGTTCCATTTTAATATAATTGTTCTATCTGAAACTAAGTGTTCGATACTGTGCCAGGAGAAGCGCCTGTTCTCTGAACTGTATGGCGATGCTACTCGAAACCGTATGTGTTCGTCGAAACTAAGCGGTCGACCTTGTGAGAGAGGAAACTCCAGATGCGAAACTTAGTTCCATTTTAAATTAATTGTTCTATCTGAAACTAAGTGTTCGATACTGTGCCAGGAGAAGCGCCTGTTCTGTGAAATCTGTGGCGATACCACTCGAAACCGTATGTGTTCGACGAAACTAAGTGGCCGACCTTGTGAAAGAGGACAATCCAGATGCGAAACATAGATCCATTTTAAACTAATTGTTCTATCTGAAACTAAGTGTTCGATACTGTGCCAGGAGAAACTCCCGTTCTGCGACATCTGTGGCGATACTACTCGAAACCGTATGTGTTCGACGAAACTAATTAGTCGACCTTGTGAGAGAGGAAACACCAGATGCGAAACTTAGTTCCATTTTAATATAATTGTTCTATCTGAAACTAAGTGTTCGATACTGTGCCAGGAGAAGCGCCTGTTCTCTGAAATCTGTGGCGATGCTAATCGAAACCGTATGTGTTCCGAAACTAAGTGCCCGCCTTGTGAGAGAGGAAACTCCAGATGCGAAACTTAGTTCCATTTTAAACTAATTATTCTATTTGAAACTAAGTGTTCGATACTGTGCCAGGAGAAACGCCGTTCTGCGAAATCTGTGGCGATGCTACTCGAAACCGTATGTGTTCGACGAATCTAAGTGGTCGACCTTGTGGGAGAGGAAACTCCAGATACGAAACTTAGTTCCATTTTAAAGTAATTGTTCTATCTGAAACTAAGTGTTCGATACTGTGCCAGCAGAAGCGCCGGTTCTGTGAAATCTGTGGTAATGCTAATCGAAACCGTATGTGTTGGACGAAACAAAGTGTTCGACCTTGTGAGAGAGGAAACTGCAGATGCGAAACTTAGTTCCATTTGAAACTAATTGTTCTATCTGAATCTAAGTGTTCGATACTGTGCCAGGAGAAGCGCCTGTTCTCTGAACTGTATGGCGATGCCGCTCGAAACCGTATGTGTTCGACGAAACTAATTAGTCGACCTTGTGAGAGAGGAAACACCAGATGCGAAACTTAGTTCCATTTTAATATAATTGTTCTATCTGAAACTAAGTGTTCGATACTGTGCCAGGAGAAGCGCCTGTTCTCTGAAATCTGTGGCGATGCTAATCGAAACCGTATGTGTTCCGAAACTAAGTGCCCGCCTTGTGAGAGAGGAAACTCCAGATGCGAAACTTAGTTCCATTTTAAACTAATTATTCTATTTGAAACTAAGTGTTCGATACTGTGCCAGGAGAAACGCCGTTCTGCGAAATCTGTGGCGATGCTACTCGAAACCGTATGTGTTCGACGAATCTAAGTGGTCGACCTTGTGGGAGAGGAAACTCCAGATACGAAACTTAGTTCCATTTTAAAGTAATTGTTCTATCTGAAACTAAGTGTTCGATACTTTGCCCGGAGAAGCGCCTGTTCTGTGAAATCTGTGGCGATGCTACTCGAAACCGTATGTGTTCGACGAAACTAAGTGGTCGACGTGGTGAGAGAGGAAACTCCAGATGCGAAACACAGTTCCATTTTAAACTAATTGTTCTCTCTGAAACTGAGTGTTCGATACTGTGCCAGGAGAAACGCCTGTTCTCTGAAATCTGTGGCCATGCCACTCGAAACCGTATGTGTTCGACGAATCTAAGTGGTCGACCTTGTGGGAGAGGAAACTCCAGATACGAAACTTAGTTCCATTTTAAAGTAATTGTTCTATCTGAAACTAAGTGTTCGATACTTTGCCCGGAGAAGGGCCTGTTCTGTGAAATCTGTGGTAATGCTAATCGAAACCGTATGTGTTCGCCGAAACAAAGTGGTCGACCTTGTGAGAGAGGAAACTGCAGATGCGAAACTAAGTTCCATTTGAAACTAATTGTTCTATCTGAATCTAAGTGTTCGATACTGTGCCAGGAGAAACGCCGTTCTGCGAAATCTGTGGCGATGCTACTCGAAACCGTATGTGTTCGACGAATCTAAGTGGTCGACCTTGTGGGAGAGGAAACTCCAGATACGAAACTTAGTTCCATTTTAATATAATTGTTCTATCTGAAACTAAGTGTTCGATACTGTGCCAGGAGAAGCGCCTGTTCTCTGAACTGTATGGCGATGCCGCTCGAAACCGTATGTGTTCGACGAAACTAATTAGTCGACCTTGTGAGAGAGGAAACACCAGATGCGAAACTTAGTTCCATTTTAATATAATTGTTCTATCTGAAACTAAGTGTTCGATACTGTGCCAGGAGAAGCGCCTGTTCTCTGAAATCTGTGGCGATGCTAATCGAAACCGTATGTGTTCCGAAACTAAGTGCCCGCCTTGTGAGAGAGGAAACTCCAGATGCGAAACTTAGTTCCATTTTAAACTAATTATTCTATTTGAAACTAAGTGTTCGATACTGTGCCAGGAGAAACGCCGTTCTGCGAAATCTGTGGCGATGCTACTCGAAACCGTATGTGTTCGACGAATCTAAGTGGTCGACCTTGTGGGAGAGGAAACTCCAGATACGCAACTTAGTTCCATTTTAAAGTAATTGTTCTATCTGAAACTAAGTGTTCGATACTTTGCCCGGAGAAGGGCCTGTTCTGTGAAATCTGTGGTAATGCTAATCGAAACCGTATGTGTTCGCCGAAACAAAGTGGTCGACCTTGTGAGAGAGGAAACTGCAGATGCGAAACTAAGTTCCATTTGAAACTAATTGTTCTATCTGAATCTAAGTGTTCGATACTGTGCCAGGAGAAACGCCGTTCTGCGAAATCTGTGGCGATGCTACTCGAAACCGTATGTGTTCGACGAATCTAAGTGGTCGACCTTGTGGGAGAGGAAACTCCAGATACGAAACTTAGTTCCATTTTAATATAATTGTTCTATCTGAAACTAAGTGTTCGATACTGTGCCAGGAGAAGCGCCTGTTCTCTGAAATCTGTGGCGATGCTAATCGAAACCGTATGTGTTCCGAAACTAAGTGCCCGCCTTGTGAGAGAGGAAACTCCAGATGCGAAACTTAGTTCCATTTTAAACTAATTATTCTATTTGAAACTAAGTGTTCGATACTGTGCCAGGAGAAACGCCGTTCTGCGAAATCTGTGGCGATGCTACTCGAAACCGTATGTGTTCGACGAATCTAAGTGGTCGACCTTGTGGGAGAGGAAACTCCAGATACGAAACTTAGTTCCATTTTAAAGTAATTGTTCTATCTGAAACTAAGTGTTCGATACTTTGCCCGGAGAAGCGCCTGTTCTGTGAAATCTGTGGTAATGCTAATCGAAACCGTATGTGTTCGACGAAACAAAGTGGTCGACCTTGTGAGAGAGGAAACTGCAGTTGCGAAACTAAGTTCCATTTGAAACTAATTGTTCTATCTGAATCTAAGTGTTCGATACTGTGCCAGGAGAAGCGCCTGTTCTCTGAAATCTGTGGCGATGCTAATCGAAACCGTATGTGTTCCGAAACTAAGTGCCCGCCTTGTGAGAGGGGAAACTCCAGATGCGAAACTTAGTTCCATTTTAAACTAATTGTTCTATCTGAAACTAAGTGTTCGATACTGTGCCAGGAGAAGCGCCTATTCTCTGAAATCTGTGGCGTTGCTACTCGAAACCGTATGTGTTCGACGAAACTAAGTGGTCGACGTGGTGAGAGAGGAAACTCCAGATGCGAAACACAGTTCCATTTTAAACTAATTATTCTATTTGAAACTAAGTGTTCGATACTGTGCCAGGAGAAACGCCGTTCTGCGAAATCTGTGGCGATGCTACTCGAAACCGTATGTGTTCGACGAAACTAAGTGCCCGCCTTGTGAGAGAGGAATCTCCAGACGCGAAAATTAGTTCCATTTTAAACTAATTGTTCTATCTGAAACTAAGTGTTCGATACTGTGCCAGGAGAAGCGCCTATTCTTTGAAATCTGTGGCGTTGCTACTCGAAACCGTATGTGTTCGACGAAACTAAGTGGTCGACGTGGTGAGAGAGGAAACTCCAGATGCGAAACACAGTTCCATTTTAAACTAATTGTTCTATCTGAAACTGAGTGTTCGATACTGTGCCAGGAGAAACGCCTGTTCTCTGAAATCTGTGGCCATGCCACTCGAAACCGTATGTGTTCGACGAATCTAAGTGGTCGACCTTGTGGGAGAGGAAACTCCAGATACGAAACTTAGTTCCATTTTAAAGTTATTGTTCTATCTGAAACTAAGTGTTCGATACTTTGCCCGGAGAAGGGCCTGTTCTGTGAAATCTGTGGTAATGCTAATCGAAACCGTATGTGTTCGCCGAAACAAAGTGGTCGACCTTGTGAGAGAGGAAACTGCAGATGCGAAACTAAGTTCCATTTGAAACTAATTGTTCTATCTGAATCTAAGTGTTCGATACTGTGCCAGGAGAAACGCCGTTCTGCGAAATCTGTGGCGATGCTACTCGAAACCGTATGTGTTCGACGAATCTAAGTGGTCGACCTTGTGGGAGAGGAAACTCCAGATACGAAACTTAGTTCCATTTTAATATAATTGTTCTATCTGAAACTAAGTGTTCGATACTGTGCCAGGAGAAGCGCCTGTTCTCTGAACTGTATGGCGATGCCGCTCGAAACCGTATGTGTTCGACGAAACTAATTAGTCGACCTTGTGAGAGAGGAAACACCAGATGCGAAACTTAGTTCCATTTTAATATAATTGTTCTATCTGAAACTAAGTGTTCGATACTGTGCCAGGAGAAGCGCCTGTTCTCTGAAATCTGTGGCGATGCTAATCGAAACCGTATGTGTTCCGAAACTAAGTGCCCGCCTTGTGAGAGAGGAAACTCCAGATGCGAAACTTAGTTCCATTTTAAACTAATTATTCTATTTGAAACTAAGTGTTCGATACTGTGCCAGGAGAAACGCCGTTCTGCGAAATCTGTGGCGATGCTACTCGAAACCGTATGTGTTCGACGAATCTAAGTGGTCGACCTTGTGGGAGAGGAAACTCCAGATACGAAACTTAGTTCCATTTTAAAGTAATTGTTCTATCTGAAACTAAGTGTTCGATACTTTGCCCGGAGAAGCGCCTGTTCTGTGAAATCTGTGGTAATGCTAATCGAAACCGTATGTGTTCGACGAAACAAAGTGGTCGACCTTGTGAGAGAGGAAACTGCAGTTGCGAAACTAAGTTCCATTTGAAACTAATTGTTCTATCTGAATCTAAGTGTTCGATACTGTGCCAGGAGAAGCGCCTGTTCTCTGAAATCTGTGGCGATGCTAATCGAAACCGTATGTGTTCCGAAACTAAGTGCCCGCCTTGTGAGAGAGGAAACTCCAGATGCGAAACTTAGTTCCATTTTAAACTAATTGTTCTATCTGAAACTAAGTGTTCGATACTGTGCCAGGAGAAGCGCCTATTCTCTGAAATCTGTGGCGTTGCTACTCGAAACCGTATGTGTTCGACGAAACTAAGTGGTCGACGTGGTGAGAGAGGAAACTCCAGATGCGAAACACAGTTCCATTTTAAACTAATTATTCTATTTGAAACTAAGTGTTCGATACTGTGCCAGGAGAAACGCCGTTCTGCGAAATCTGTGGCGATGCTACTCGAAACCGTATGTGTTCGACGAATCTAAGTGCCCGCCTTGTGAGAGAGGAATCTCCAGACGCGAAAATTAGTTCCATTTTAAACTAATTGTTCTATCTGAAACTAAGTGTTCGATACTGTGCCAGGAGAAGCGCCTATTCTTTGAAATCTGTGGCGTTGCTACTCGAAACCGTATGTGTTCGACGAAACTAAGTGGTCGACGTGGTGAGAGAGGAAACTCCAGATGCGAAACACAGTTCCATTTTAAACTAATTGTTCTATCTGAAACTGAGTGTTCGATACTGTGCCAGGAGAAACGCCTGTTCTCTGAAATCTGTGGCCATGCCACTCGAAACCGTATGTGTTCGACGAATCTAAGTGGTCGACCTTGTGGGAGAGGAAACTCCAGATACGAAACTTAGTTCCATTTTAAAGTTATTGTTCTATCTGAAACTAAGTGTTCGATACTTTGCCCGGAGAAGGGCCTGTTCTGTGAAATCTGTGGTAATGCTAATCGAAACCGTATGTGTTCGCCGAAACAAAGTGGTCGACCTTGTGAGAGAGGAAACTGCAGATGCGAAACTAAGTTCCATTTGAAAATAATTGTTCTATCTGAATCTAAGTGTTCGATACTGTGCCAGGAGAAGCGCCTCTTCTCTGAACTGTATGGCAATGCCGCTCGAAACCGTATGTGTTCGACGAAACTAAGTAGTCGACCTTGTGAGAGAGGAAACTCCAGATACGAAACTTAGTTCCATTTTAAAGTAATTGTTCTATCTGAAACTAAGTGTTCGATACTTTGCCCGGAGAAGCGCCTGTTCTGTGAAATCTGTGGTAATGCTAATCGAAACCGTATGTGTTCGACGAAACAAAGTGGTCGACCTTGTGAGAGAGGAAACTGCAGATGCGAAACTTAGTTCCATTTTAAACTAATTGTTCTATCTGAAACTAAGTGTTCGATACTGTGCCAGGAGAAGCGCCTATTCTCTGAAATCTGTGGCGTTGCTACTCGAAACCGTATGTGTTCGACGAAACTAAGTGGTCGACGTGGTGAGAGAGGAAACTCCAGATGCGAAACACAGTTCCATTTTAAACTAATTATTCTATTTGAAACTAAGTGTTCGATACTGTGCCAGGAGAAACGCCGTTCTGCGAAATCTGTGGCGATGCTACTCGAAACCGTATGTGTTCGACGAAACTAAGTGCCCGCCTTGTGAGAGAGGAATCTCCAGACGCGAAAATTAGTTCTATTTTAAACTAATTGTTCTATCTGAAACTAAGTGTTCGATACTGTGCCAGGAGAAGCGCCTATTCTTTGAAATCTGTGGCGTTGCTACTCGAAACCGTATGTGTTCGACGAAACTAAGTGGTCGACGTGGTGAGAGAGGAAACTCCAGATGCGAAACACAGTTCCATTTTAAACTAATTGTTCTATCTGAAACTGAGTGTTCGATACTGTGCCAGGAGAAACGCCTGTTCTCTGAAATCTGTGGCCATGCCACTCGAAACCGTATGTGTTCGACGAATCTAAGTGGTCGACCTTGTGGGAGAGGAAACTCCAGATACGAAACTTAGTTCCATTTTAAAGTTATTGTTCTATCTGAAACTAAGTGTTCGATACTTTGCCCGGAGAAGGGCCTGTTCTGTGAAATCTGTGGTAATGCTAATCGAAACCGTATGTGTTCGCCGAAACAAAGTGGTCGACCTTGTGAGAGAGGAAACTGCAGATGCGAAACTAAGTTCCATTTGAAACTAATTGTTCTATCTGAATCTAAGTGTTCGATACTGTGCCAGGAGAAGCGTCTCTTCTCTGAACTGTATGGCAATGCCGCTCGAAACCGTATGTGTTCGACGAAACTAAGTAGTCGACCTTGTGAGAGAGGAAACTCCAGATACGAAACTTAGTTCCATTTTAAAGTAATTGTTCTATCTGAAACTAAGTGTTCGATACTTTGCCCGGAGAAGCGCCTGTTCTGTGAAATCTGTGGTAATGCTAATCGAAACCGTATGTGTTCGACGAAACAAAGTGGTCGACCTTGTGAGAGAGGAAACTGCAGATGCGAAACTTAGTTCCATTTGAAACTAATTGTTCTATCTGAATCTAAGTGTTCGATACTGTGCCAGGAGAAGCGCCTGTTCTCTGAAATCTGTGGCGATGCTAATCGAAACCGTATGTGTTCCGAAACTAAGTGCCCGCCTTGTGAGAGAGGAAACTCCAAATGCGAAACTTAGTTCCATTTTAAACTAATTATTCTATTTGAAACTAAGTGTTCGATACTGTGCCAGGAGAAACGCCGTTCTGCGAAATTTGTGGCGATGCCACTCGAAACCGTATGTGTTCATCGAAACTAAGTGGTCGACCTTTTGAGAGAGGAAACTCCAAATGCGAAACATAGTTCCATTTTAAACTAATTGTTCTCTCTGAAACTAAGTGTTCGATACTGTGCCAGGAGAAGCGCCTGTTCTCTGAACTGTATGGCGATGTCGCTCGAAACCGGAGGTGTTCGACGAAACTAATTAGTCGACCTTGTGAGAGAGGAAACACCAGATGCGAAACTTAGTTCCATTTTAATATAATTGTTCTATCTGAAACTAAGTGTTCGATACTGTGCCAGGAGAAGCGCCTGTTCTCTGAAATCTGTGGCGATGCTAATCGAAACCGTATGTGTTCCGAAACTAAGTGCCCGCCTTGTGAGAGAGGAAACTCCAGATGCGAAACTTAGTTCCATTTTAAACTAATTATTCTATTTGAAACTAAGTGTTCGATACTGTGCCAGGAGAAACGCCGTTCTGCGAAATCTGTGGCGATGCTACTCGAAACCGTATGTGTTCGACGAAACTAAGTGCCCGCCTTGTGAGAGAGGAATCTCCAGACGCGAAAATTAGTTCCATTTTAAACTAATTGTTCTATCTGAAACTAAGTGTTCGATACTGTGCCAGGAGAAGCGCCTGTTCTCTGAAATCTGTGGCGATGCTACTCTAAACCGAATGTGTTCGACGAAACTAAGTGGCCGACCTGGTGGTAGAGGAAACTCCGTATGCGAAACTTAGTTCCATTTTAAACTGATTGTTCTATCTGAAACTAAGTGTTCGATACTGTGCCAGGAGAAGCGCCTGTTCTCTGAAATCTGTGGCGATGCTAATCGAAACCGTATGTGTTCCGAAACTAAGTGCCCGCCTTGTGAGAGAGGAAACTCCAGATGCGAAACTTAGTTCCATTTTAAACTAATTATTCTATTTGAAACTAAGTGTTCGATACTGTGCCAGGAGAAACGCCGTTCTGCGAAATCTGTGGCGATGCTACTCGAAACCGTATGTGTTCGACGAAACTAAGTGCCCGCCTTGTGAGAGAGGAATCTCCAGACGCGAAAATTAGTTCCATTTTAAACTAATTGTTCTATCTGAATCTAAGTGTTCGATACTGTGCCAGGAGAAGCGCCTGTTCTCTGAAATCTGTGGCGATGCTAATCGAAACCGTATGTGTTCCGAAACTAAGTGCCCGCCTTGTGAGAGAGGAAACTCCAGATGCGAAACTTAGTTCCATTTTAAACTAATTATTCTATTTGAAACTAAGTGTTCGATACTGTGCCAGGAGAAACGCCGTTCTGCGAAATCTGTGGCGATGCTACTCGAAACCGTATGTGTTCGACGAAACTAAGTGCCCGCCTTGTGAGAGAGGAATCTCCAGACGCGAAAATTAGTTCCATTTTAAACTAATTGTTCTATCTGAAACTAAGTGTTCGATACTGTGCCAGGAGAAGCGCCTGTTCTCTGAAATCTGTGGCGATGCTACTCTAAACCGAATGTGTTCGACGAAACTAAGTGGCCGACCTGGTGGTAGAGGAAACTCCGTATGCGAAACTTAGTTCCATTTTAAACTGATTGTTCTATCTGAAACTAAGTGTTCGATACTGTGCCAGGAGAAGCGCCTGTTCTCTGAAATCTGTGGCGATGCTAATCGAAACCGTATGTGTTCCGAAACTAAGTGCCCGCCTTGTGAGAGAGGAAACTCCAGATGCGAAACTTAGTTCCATTTTAAACTAATTGTTCTATCTGAAACTAAGTGTTCCATACTGTGCAAGGAGAAGCGGCTGTTCTCTGAAATCTGTCGCGATGCTACTCGAAACCGTATGTGCTCGACGAAACTAAGTGGTCGACCTTCTGAGAGAGGAAACTCCAGATGCGAAACTTAGTTCCATTTTGAACTAATTGTTCTATCTGAAACTAAGTGTTCGATACTGTGCCAGGAGAAGCGACTGTTCTCTGAAATCTGTGGCGAACCCACTCGAAACCGTATGTGTTCGACGAAACTAAGTGGTCGACCTTGTGAGGGAGGAAACTCCAAATGCGAAATATATTTCCATTTTAAACTAAATGTTCTATCTGAAACTAAGTGTCCGATACTGTGCCAGGAGAAGCGCCTGTTCTCTGAAATCTGTGGCGATGCCACTCGAAACCGCATGTGTTCGACGAAACTATGTGGTCGACCTTGTGAGAGGAGAAACTCCAGATGCGAAACTTAGTAGCATTTTAAACTAATTGTTCTATATGAAACTATGTGTTCGACACTGTGCCAGGAGAAGCGCCTGTTCTCTGAAATCTGTGGCGATGCCACTCGAAACCGTATTTGTTCGACGAAACTACGTGGTCGACCTCGTGAGAGAGGAATATCAAGATGCGAAACATAGTTCCATTTTAAACTAATTGTTCTATCTGAAACTAAGCGTTCGATAGTGTGCCAGGAGAAGCGCCTGTTCTCTGAAATCAGTGGCGATGCCACTCGAAACCGCATGTGTTCGACGAAACTAAGTGGTCGACCTTGTGAGGGAGGATTCACCAGATGCGGAACATAGTTCCATTTTAAACTAATTGTTCTATCTGAAACTAAGTGTTCGATACTGTGCCAGGAGAATCGCCTGTTCTCTGAAATCTGTGGCGATGCCACTCGAAACCGTATGTGTTCCACGAAACTAAGTGGTCGACCTTGTAAGAGAGGAAACTCCAGATGCGAAACTTAGTTCCATTTTAACCTAATTGTTCTATCTGAAACTATGTGTTCGACACTGTGCCAGGAGAAGCGCCTGTTCTCTGAAATCTGCGGCCATGCCACTCGAAACCGTATGTGTTCGACCTTGTGGGAGCGGAAACTCCACATGCGAAACTTACTTCAATTTTAAACTAATTATTCTATCTGAAACTAAGTGTTCGATACTGTGCCAGGAGAAGCGCCTTTTCTCTGAAATCTGTGGCGATGCCACTCGAAACCGTATGCGTTCGGCGAAACTAAGTGGTCGACCTTGTGAGAGAGGAAACTCCAGATGCGATAATTAGTTCCATTTTAAACTAAATGTTTTATCTGAAACTAAGTGTTCGATACTGTGCCAGGAGAAGCGCCTGTTCTCTGAAATCTGTGGCGATGCTACTCGAAATCATATATGTGTTCGACGAAACTAAGTGGTCGACCTTGTGAGAGAGCATACTCCAGATACGAAACATAGTTCCATTTTAAACTAATTGTTCTATCTGATACTAAGTGTTCGATACTGTGCCAGGAGAAGCGTCTGTTCTCTGAAATCGGTGGCGATGCTACTCGAGACCGTATGTGTTCGACGAAACTAAGTGGTCGAACTTGTGAGAGAGGAAACTCCAAATGCGAAACTTAGTTCCATTTTAAACTAATTTTTCTATCTGAAACTAAGTGTTCGATACTGTGCCAGGAGAAGCGCCTGTTCTCTGAAATCTGTGGCGATGCTACTCGAAACCGTATGTGTTCGACGAAACTAAGTGGCCGACCTTGTCAGAGAGGAAACTCCAGATGCGAAGCATAGTTCTATTTTAAAGTAATTGTTCTATCTGATACTAAGTGTTCGATATTGTGCCATGAGAAGCCCCTGTTCTCTGAAATCTGTGGCGATGCCATTCGAAACCGTATGTGTTCGACGAAACTAAGTGGCCGACCTTGTGAGAGAGGAAACTCCAGATGCGAAACATAGTTCCATTTTAAACTAATTGTTCTATTTGAAACTAAGTGTTCGATACTGTGCCAGGAGAAACGCCGTTCTGCGAAATCTGTGGCGCAACCACTCGAAACCGTATGTGCTCGACGAATCTAAATGGTCGACCTTGTGAGGGAGGAAACTCCAGAAGCGAAACTTAGTTCCATTTAAAACTAAGTGTTCCATCTGAAACTAAGTGTTCGATACAGTGCCAGGAGACGCGCCTGTTCTGTGAAATCTAATGCGATGCTACTCGAAACCGTATGTGTTCGACGAAACTAAGTGGTCGCCTTGTGAAAGAGGAAACTCCAGATGCGAAACATAGTACCATTTTATACTAATTGTTCTATCTGAAACTATGTGTTCGATACTGTGCCAGGAGAAGCGCCTGTTCTCTGAAATCTGTCGCGATGCTACTCGAAACCGTATGTGTTCGACGAAACTAAGTGGTCGACCTCTGAGAGAGGAAACTCCAGATGCGAAACTTAGTTCCATTCTAAACTAATTGTTCTATCTGAAACTATGTGTTCGATACTGTGCCAGGAGAAGCGCCTGTTCTCTGAAATCTGTCGCGATGCTACTCGAGACCGTATGTGTTCGACGAAACTAAGTGGTCGAACTTGTGAGAGAGGAAACTCCAAATGCGAAACTTAGTTCCATTTTAAACTAATTGTTCTATCAGAAACTAAGTTTTCGATACTGTGCCGGGAGAAACGCCTGTTCCCTGAAATCTGTGGCGATGCCACTCGAAACCGTATGTGATCGACGAAACTAAGTGGTCGACCTTTTGAGGGAGGAAACTCCAAATGCGAAACTTAGTTCCATTTTAAACTAATTGTTATATCTGAAACTAAGCGTTCCATACTGTGCCAGGAGAAGCGCCTGTTCTCTGAAATCTGTGGCGATGCCACTCGAAACCGTATGTGTTCGACGAAACTAAGTGGCCGACCTTGTAAGAGAGGAAACTCCAGATGCGAAATTTAGTTCCATTTTAAACTAATTGTTCTATTTGAAACTAAGTGTTCGATACTGTGCCAGGAGAAACGCCGTTCTGCGAAATCTGTGGCGAAACCACTCGAAACCGTATGTGCTCGACGAATCTAAATGGTCGACCTTGTGAGGGAGGAAACTCCAGAAGCGAAACTTAGTTCCATTTAAAACTAAGTGTTCCATCTGAAACTAAGTGTTCGATACAGTGCCAGGAGACGCGCCTGTTCTGTGAAATCTAATGCGATGCTACTCGAAACCGTATGTGTTCGACGAAACTAAGTGGTCGCCTTGTGAAAGAGGAAACTCCAGATGCGAAACATAGTACCATTTTATACTAATTGTTCTATCTGAAACTATGTGTTCGATACTGTGCCAGGAGAAGCGCCTGTTCTCTGAAATCTGTCGCGATGCTACTCGAAACCGTATGTGTTCGACGAAACTAAGTGGTCGACCTCTGAGAGAGGAAACTCCAGATGCGAAACTTAGTTCCATTCTAAACTAATTGTTCTATCTGAAACTAAGTGTTCGATACTGTGCCAGGAGAAGCGCCTGTTCTCTGAGCTGTGTGGCGATGCTGCTCGAAACCGTATGTGTTCGAGGAAACTATGTGGTCGACCTAGTGAGAGAGGAAACTCCAGATGCGAAACATAGATCCATTTTAAACTAAGTGTTCTATCTGTAACTAAGTGTTCGATACTGTGCCAGGAGAAGCTCCTGTTCTCTGAAATCTGTGGCGATGCCACTCGAAACCGTATTTGTTTGACGAAACTAAGTGGTCGACCTTGTGGGAGAGGAAACTCCAGATGCGAAAATTAGTTCCATTTAAAACTAATTGTTCTATCAGAAACTAAGTTTTCGATACTGTGCCGGGAGAAACGCCTGTTTTCTGAAATCTGTGGCGATGCCACTCGAAACCGTATGTGATCGACGAAACTAAGTGGTCGACCTTTTGAGGGAGGAAACTCCAAATGCGAAACTTAGTTCCATTTTAAACTAATTGTTATATCTGAAACTAAGCGTTCCATACTGTGCCAGGAGAAGCGCCTGTTCTCTGAAATCTGTGGCGATGCCACTCGAAACCGTATGTGTTCGACGAAACTAAGTGGCCGACCTTGTAAGAGAGGAAACTCCAGATGCGAAATTTAGTTCCATTTTAAACTAATTGTTCTATTTGAAACTAAGTGTTCGATACTGTGCCAGGAGAAACGCCGTTCTGCGAAATCTGTGGCGAAACCACTCGAAACCGTATGTGCTCGACGAATCTAAATGGTCGACCTTGTGAGGGAGGAAACTCCAGAAGCGAAACTTAGTTCCATTTAAAACTAAGTGTTCCATCTGAAACTAAGTGTTCGATACAGTGCCAGGAGACGCGCCTGTTCTGTGAAATCTAATGCGATGCTACTCGAAACCGTATGTGTTCGACGAAACTAAGTGGTCGCCTTGTGAAAGAGGAAACTCCAGATGCGAAACATAGTACCATTTTATACTAATTGTTCTATCTGAAACTATGTGTTCGATACTGTGTCAGGAGAAGCGCCTGTTCTCTGAAATCTGTGCCGATGCCACTCGAAACCGTATGTGTTTGACGAAACTAAGTGGTCGACCTTGTGAGGGAGGAAACTCGAAATGCGAAACATAGTTCCATTTTAAACTAAGTGTTCTATCTGTAACTAAGTGTTCGATACAGTGCCAGGAGAAGCGCCTGTTCTCTGAAATCTGTGGCGATGCTACTCGAAACCGTATGTGTTCGACGAAACTAAGTGGTCGACCTTGTGAGAGAGGAAACTCCAGATGCGAAACATAGTACCATTTTATACTAATTGTTCTATCTGAAACTATGTGTTCGATACAGTGCCAGGAGACGCGCCTGTTCTCTGAAATCTGTGGCGATGCTACTCGAAACCGTATGTGTTCGACGAAACTAAGTGGTCGACCTTGTGAGGGAGGAAACTCCAAATGCGAAACATAGTTCCATTTTAAACTAAGTGTTCTATCTGTAACTAAGTGTTCGATACAGTGCCAGGAGAAGCGCCTGTTCTCTGAAATCTGTGGCGATGCTACTCGAAACCGTATGTGTTCGACGAAACTAAGTGGTCGACCTTGTGAGGGAGGAAACTCCAGATGCGAAACATAGTACCATTTTATACTAATTGTTCTATCTGAAACTATGTGTTCGATACAGTGCCAGGAGACGCGCCTGTTCTCTGAAATCTGTGGCGATGCTACTCGAAACCGTATGTGTTCGACGAAACTAAGTGGTCGATCTTGTCAGAGAGGAAACTCCAGATGCGAAACTTAGTTCCATTTAAAACTAATTGTTCTATCTGAAACTAAGTGTTCGACAGTGTGCCAGGAGAAACGCCTGTTCTCTGAAATCTGTGGCGATGTCACTCGAAACCGTATGTGTTTGACGAAACTAAGTGGTCGACCTTGTGGGAGAGGAAACTCCAGATGCGAAAATTAGTTCCATTTAAAACTAATTGTTCTATCAGAAACTAAGTTTTCGATACTGTGCCGGGAGAAACGCCTGTTCTCTAAAAACTGTGGCGATGCCACTCGAAACCGTATGTGTTCGATGAAACTAAGTGCTCGACCTTGTGAGAGAGGAAACTCCAAATGCGAAACATAGTTCCAATTTGAACTAATTCTTCTATCTGAAACTAAGTGTTCGATACTGTGCAAGGAGAAGCGCCTGTTCTCTGAAATCTGTGCCGATACCACTCGAAACCGTATGTGTTTGACGAAACTAAGTGGTCGACCTTGTGAGGGAGGAAACTCCAGATGCGAAACATAGTACCATTTTATACTAATTGTTCTATCTGAAACTATGTGTTCGATACTGTGCCAGGAGAAACGCCTGTTCTCTGAAATCTGTGGCGATGCCACTCGAAACCGTATGTGTTCGACGAAACTAAGTGGCCGCCCTTGTGAGAGGGGAAACTCCAAATGCGAAACATAGTTCCATTTTAATCTTATTGTTCTACCTGAAACTAAGTTTTCGATACTGTGCCAGGAGAAGCGCCTGTTCTCTGAAATCTGTGGCGATGCCACTCGAAACCGTATGTGTTCGACGAAAATAAGTGGCCGACCTTGTGGGAGAGGAAACTTCAGATGCGAAACTTACTTCCATTTTAAACTAATTGTTCTATCTGAAACTAAGTGTTCGATACTGTGCCAGGAGAAGCGCCTGTTCTCTGAAATCTGTGGCGATGCTACTCGAAACCGTATGTGTTCGACGAATCTAAATGGTCGACTTTGTGAGAGAGGAAACTCCAGATGCGAATCTTAGTTCCATTTTAAACTAATTGTTCTATCTGAAACTAAGTGTTCGATACTGTGCCAGCAGAACCACCTGTTCTCTGAAATCTGTGGCGATGCCCCTCGAAACCGTATGCGTTCGGCGAAACTAAGTGGTCGACCTTGTGAGAGAGGAAACTCCAGGTGCGAAACATAGTTCAATTTTAAACTAAATGTTCCATCTGAAACTAAGTGCTCGATACTGTGCCAGGCGAAGCGCCTGTTCTCTGAAATCTGTGGCGATGCCACTCGAAACCGTATGTGTTCGACGAAAATAAGAGGCCGACCTTGTGGGAGAGGAAACTTCAGATGCGAAACTTACTTCCATTTTAAACTAATTGTTCTATCTGAAACTAAGTGTTCGATACTGTGCCAGGAGAAGCGCCTGTTCTCTGAAATCTGTGGCGATGCTCCTCGAAACAGTATTTGTTCGGCGAATCTAAATGGTCGACTTTGTGAGAGAGGAAACTCCAGATGCGAATCTTAGTTCCATTTTAAACTAATTGTTCTATCTGAAACTAAGTGTTCGATACTGTGCCAGCAGAAGCGCCTGTTCTCTGAAAACAGTGGCGATGCCACTCGAAACCGTATGTGTTCGACGAATCTAAATGGTCGACTTTGTGAGAGAGGAAACTCCAGATGCGAATCTTAGTTCCATTTTAAACTAATTGTTCTATCTGAAACTAAGTGTTCGATACTGTGCCAGCAGAACCACCTGTTCTCTGAAATCTGTGGCGATGCCCCTCGAAACCGTATGCGTTCGGCGAAACTAAGTGGTCGACCTTGTGAGAGAGGAAACTCCAGGTGCGAAACATAGTTCAATTTTAAAATAAATGATCCATCTGAAACTAAGTGCTCGATACTGTGCCAGGCGAAGCGCCTGTTCTCTGAAATCTGTGGCGATGCCACTCGAAACCGTATGTGTTCGGCGAAACTAAGTGATTGATCTTGTGAGAGAGGATACTCCAGATGCGAAACATAGTTTCATTTTAACCTAATTGTTCTATCTGAAACTAAGTGTTCGATACTGTGCCAGGAGAAACGCCTGTTCTCTGAAATCTGTGGCGATGCCACTCGAAACCGTATGTGTTCGACGAAACTAAGTGGCCGCCCTTGTGAGAGGGGAAACTCCAAATGCGAAACATAGTTCCATTTTAATCTTATTGTTCTACCTGAAACTAAGTTTTCGATACTGTGCCAGGAGAAGCGCCTGTTCTCTGAAATCTGTGGCGATGCCACTCGAAACCGTATGTGTTCGACGAAAATAAGTGGCCGACCTTGTGGGAGAGGAAACTTCAGATGCGAAACTTACTTCCATTTTAAACTAATTGTTCTATCTGAAACTAAGTGTTCGATACTGTGCCAGGAGAAGCGCCTGTTCTCTGAAATCTGTGGCGATACTCCTCGAAACAGTATGTGTTCGGCGAATCTAAATGGTCGACTTTGTGAGAGAGGAAATTCCAGATGCGAATCTTAGTTCCATTTTAAACTAATTGTTCTATCTGAAACTAAGTGTTCGATACTGTGCCAGCAGAAACGCCTGTTCTCTGAAAACAGTGGCGATGCCACTCGAAACCGTATGTGTTCGATGAAACTAAGTGGCCGACCTTGTGAGGGAGGAAACTTCAGATGCGAAACTTACTTCCATTTTAAACTAATTGTTCTATCTGAAACTAAGTGTTCGATACTGTGCCAGGAGACGCGCCTGTTCTGTGAAATCTACCGCGATGCTACTCGAAACCGTATGTGTTCGACGAAACTAAGTTGTCGCCTTTGTGAAAGAGGAAACTCCAGATGCGAAACATAGTACCATTTTATACTAATTGTTCTATCTGAAACTGTGTGTTCGATACTGTGTCAGGAGAAGCGCCTGTTCTCTGAAATCTGTGCCGATGCCACTCGAAACCGTATGTGTTTGACGAAACTAAGTGGTCGACCTTGTGAGGGAGGAAACTCCAAATGCGAAACATAGTTCCATTTTAAACTAAGTGTTCTATCTGTAACTAAGTGTTCGATACTGTGCCAGGAGAAGCGCCTGTTCTCTGAAATCTGTGGCGATGCTACTCGAAACCGTATGTGTTCGACGAAACTAAGTGGTCGACCTTGTGAGGGAGGAAACTCCAGATGCGAAACATAGTACCATTTTATACTAATTGTTCTATCTGAAACTATGTGTTCGATACAGTGCCAGGAGACGCGCCTGTTCTCTGAAATCTGTGGCGATGCTACTCGAAACCGTATGTGTTCGACGAAACTAAGTGGTCGATCTTGTGAGAGAGGAAACTCCAGATGCGAAACTTAGTTCCATTTAAAACTAATTGTTCTATCTGAAACTAAGTGTTCGACAGTGTGCCAGGAGAAACGCCTGTTCTCTGAAATCTGTGGCGATGTCACTCGAAACCGTATGTGATCGACGAAACTAAGTGGTCGACCTTTTGAGGGAGGAAACTCCAAATGTGAAACATAGTTCCATTTTAAACTAATTGTTATATCTGAAACTAAGCGTTCCATACTGTGCCAGGAGAAGCGCCTGTTCTCTGAAATCTGTGGCGATGCCACTCGAAACCGTATGTGTTCGACGAAACTAAGTGGCCGACCTTGTAAGAGAGGAAACTCCAGATGCGAAATTTAGTTCCATTTTAAACTAATTGTTCTATTTGAAACTAAGTGTTCGATACTGTGCCAGGAGAAACGCCGTTCTGCGAAATCTGTGGCGATACCACTCGAAACCGTATGTGCTCGACGAATCTAAATGGTCGACCTTGTGAGGGAGGAAACTCCAGAAGCGAAACTTAGTTCCATTTAAAACTAAGTGTTCCATCTGAAACTAAGTGTTCGATACTGTGCCACGAGAAGCGCCTGTTCTCTGAACTGTGTGGCGATGCTGCTCGAAACCGTATGTGTTCGACGAAACTAAGTGGTCGACCTTGTGAGAGAGGAAACTCCAGATGCGAAACATAGTTCCATTTTGAACTAATTGTTCTATCTGAAACTAAGTGTTCGATACTGTGCCAGCAGAAGCGCCTGTTCTCTGAACTGTGTGGCGACGCCGCTCGAAACCGTATGTCTTCGACGAAACTAAGTGGTCGACCTTGTGAGAGAGGAAACTCCAGATGCGAAACTTAGATCCATTTTAAACTAAGTGTTCTATCTGTAACTAAGTGTTCGATACTGTGCCAGGAGAAGCTCCTGTTCTCTGAAATCTGTGGCGATGCCACTCGAAACCGTATGTGTTCGACGAAACTAAGTGGCCGACCTTGTAAGAGAGGAAACTCCAGATGCGAAATTTAGTTCCATTTTAAACTAATTGTTCTATTTGAAACTAAGTGTTCGATACTGTGCCAGGAGAAACGCCGTTCTGCGAAATCTGTGGCGATACCACTCGAAACCGTATGTGCTCGACGAATCTAAATGGTCGACCTTGTGAGGGAGGAAACTCCAGAAGCGAAACTTAGTTCCATTTAAAACTAAGTGTTCCATCTGAAACTAAGTGTTCGATACTGTGCCAGGAGAAGCGCCTGTTCTCTGAAATCTGTGGCGATGCCACTCGAAACCGTATGTGTTCGACGAAACTAAGTGGCCGACCCTGTAAGAGAGGAAACTCCAGATGCGAAATTTAGTTCCATTTTAAATTAATTGTTCTATTTGAAACTAAGTGTTCGATACTGTGCCAGGAGAAACGCCGTTCTGCGAAATCTGTGGCGATACCACTCGAAACCGTATGTGCTCGACGAATCTAAATGGTCGACCTTGTGAGGGAGGAAACTCCAGAAGCGAAACTTAGTTCCATTTAAAACTAAGTGTTCCATCTGAAACTAAGTGTTCGATACAGTGCCAGGAGACGCGCCTGTTCCGTGAAATCTGCCGCGATGCTACTCGAAACCGTATGTGTTCGACGAAATTAAGTGGTCGCCTTGTGAAAGAGGAAACACCAGGTGCGAAACATAGTACCATTTTATACTAATTGTTCTATCTGAAACTATGTGTTCGATACTGTGTCAGGAGAAGCGCCTGTTCTCTGAAATCTGTGCCGATGCCACTCGAAACCGTATGTGTTTGACGAAACTAAGTGGTCGACCTTGTGAGGGAGGAAACTCCAAATGCGAAACATAGTTCCATTTTAAACTAAATGTTCTGTCTGAAACTAAGTATTCGATACTCTGCCAGTAGAAGCGCCTGTTCTCTGAAACCTGTGGCGTTGCTACTCCAAACCGTGTGTGTTCGGCGAAACTAAGTGGTCGACCTTCTGAGAGAGGAAACTCCAAAGGCGAAGCATATTTCCATTTTAAACTAAATGTTCTGTCTGAAGCTAAGTATTCGATACTCTGCCAGTAGAAGCGCCTGTTCTCTGAAACCTGTGGCGTTGCTACTCCAAACCGTGTGTGTTCGGCGAAACTAAGTGGTCGACCTTCTGAGAGAGGAAACTCCGGATGCGAAACTTAGCTCCATTTTAAACTAATTGTTCTGTCTGAAATAAGTGTTCGACACTGTGCCAGGCGAAGCGCCTGTTCTCTGAAATCTGTGGCGTTGCTACTCGAAACCGTATGTGTTCGACGAAACTAGGTCGTCGACCTTCTGAGAGAGGAAACTCCGGATGCGAATCTTAGTTCCATTTAAACTAATTGTTCTATCTGAAAATAAGTGTTCGATACTGTGCCAGGAGAAACGCCTGTTCTCTGAAATCTGTGGCGATGCTACTCGAAACCGTATGTGTTCGAGGAAACTAAGTGGTCGACCTTGTGAGGGAGGAAACTCCAAATGCGAAGCATATTTCCATTTTAAACTAAATGTTCTGTCTGAAACTAAGTATTCGATACTCTGCCAGTAGAAGCGCCTGTTCTCTGAAACCAGTGGCGTTGCTACTCGAGGCCGAATGTCTTCGCCGAAAGTAAGTGGTAGACCGTGTGAGAGAGGAAACTCCAAATGCGAAACTTAGATCCATTTTAAAGTAATTGTTCTATCTGATACTAAGTGTTCGATACTGTGCCAGGAGAAGCGCCTGTTCTCTGAAATCTGTGGCGATGATACTCGAAACCGCATGTGTTCGACGAAACTAAGTGGTCGACCTTCTGAGAGAGGAAACTCCGGATGCGAAACTTAGTTCCATTTTAAACTAATTGTTCTATCTGAACCTAAGTGTTCGATACTGTGCCAGGAGAAGCACCTGTTCTCTGAAATCTGTGGCGATGCCACTCGAAACCGTATATGTTCGTCGAAACTAAGTGGTCGACCTTGTGAGAGAGGAAACTCCAAATGCGGAACTTAGCTCCATTTTAAACTAATTGTTCTATCTGAAACTAAGTGTTCGATACTGTGCCAGGGGAAGCGCCTGTTCTCTGAAATCTGTGGCGATGCTACTCGAAACCGTATGTGTTCGAGGAAACTAAGTGGTCGACCTTGTGAGGGAGGAAACTCCAAATGCGAAACATATTTCCATTTTAAACTAAATGTTCTGTCTGAAACTAAGTATTCGATACTCTGCCAGTAGAAGCGCCTGTTCTCTGAAACCTGTGGCGTTGCTACTCGAGGCCGAATGTCTTCGACGAAAGTAAGTGGTAGACCGTGTGAGAGAGGAAACTCCAGATGCGAAACTTAGTTCCATTTTAAAATAATTGTTCTATCTGAAAGTGTTCGATATAGCGTCAGGGGAAGTGCCTGTTCTCTGAAATCTGTGGCGTTGCTACTCGAGGCCGAATGTCTTCGCCGAAAGTAAGTGGTAGACCGTGTGAGAGAGGAAACTCCAGATGCGAAACTTAGATCCATTTTAAATCAATTGTTCTAACTGAAAGTGTTCGATACTGTGCCAGGAGAAGCGCCTGTTCTCTGAAATCTGTGGCGATGATACTCGAAACCATATGTGTTCGACGAAACTAAGTGGTCGACCTTCTGAGAGAGGAAACTCCGGATGCGAAACTTAGTTCCATTTTAAACTAATTGTTCTATCTGAACCTAAGTGTTCGATACTGTGCCAGGAGAAGCGCCTGTTCTCTGAAATCAGTGGCGATGCTACTCGAAACCGTATGTGATCGACGAAATTAAGTGGCCGACCTTGTGAGAGAGGAAACTCCAGATGCGAAACTTAGTTCCATTTTAAAATAATTGTTCTATATGAAAGTGTTCGATACTGTGCCAGGAGAAGTGCCTGTTCTCTGAAATCTGTGGCGATGCTACTCGAAACCGTATGTGTTCGACGAATCTAATTGGTCGACCTTGTGAGAGAGGAAACTCCAGATGCGAAACTTAGTTCCATTTTAAACTAATTGTTCTATCTGAAACTAAGTGTTCGATACTTTGCCAGGAGAAGCGCCTGTTCTCTGAACTGTGTGGCGATGACGCTCGAAACCGTATGTGTTCGACGAAACTAAGTGGTCGACCTTCTGAGAGAGGAAACTCCAGATACGAAAATTAGTTCCATTTTAAACTAATTGTTCTATCTGAAACTAAGTGTTCGATACTCTGCCAGGAGAAGCGCCTGTTCTCTGAAATATGTGGCGATGCTACTCGAAACCGAATGTGTTCCACGAAACTAAGTGGCCGCTTTGTGAGAGAGGAAAATCCAGATGCGAAACTTAGTGCCATTTTAAACTAATTGTTCTATCTGAAACTAAGTGTTCGATACTGTGCCAGGAGAAGCGGCTGTTCTCTGAAATCTGTGGCGATACCACTCGAAACGGTATGTGTTCGACGAAACTGAGTGGTCGACCTTGTGAGGGAGGAAACTCCAAATGCGAAACATAGTTCCATTTTAAACTAAATGTTCTGTCTGAAACTAAGTATTCGATACTCTGCCAGTAGAAGCGCCTGTTCTCTGAAACCTGTGGCGTTGCTACTCCAAACCGTGTGTGTTCGGCGAAACTAAGTGGTCGACCTTCTGAGAGAGGAAACTCCAAAGGCGAAGCATATTTCCATTTTAAACTAAATGTTCTGTCTGAAGCTAAGTATTCGATACTCTGCCAGTAGAAGCGCCTGTTCTCTGAAACCTGTGGCGTTGCTACTCCAAACCGTGTGTGTTCGGCGAAACTAAGTGGTCGACCTTCTGAGAGAGGAAACTCCGGATGCGAAACTTAGCTCCATTTTAAACTAATTGTTCTGTCTGAAATAAGTGTTCGACACTGTGCCAGGCGAAGCGCCTGTTCTCTGAAATCTGTGGCGTTGCTACTCGAAACCGTATGTGTTCGACGAAACTAGGTCGTCGACCTTCTGAGAGAGGAAACTCCGGATGCGAATCTTAGTTCCATTTAAACTAATTGTTCTATCTGAAAATAAGTGTTCGATACTGTGCCAGGAGAAACGCCTGTTCTCTGAAATCTGTGGCGATGCTACTCGAAACCGTATGTGTTCGAGGAAACTAAGTGGTCGACCTTGTGAGGGAGGAAACTCCAAATGCGAAGCATATTTCCATTTTAAACTAAATGTTCTGTCTGAAACTAAGTATTCGATACTCTGCCAGTAGAAGCGCCTGTTCTCTGAAACCAGTGGCGTTGCTACTCGAGGCCGAATGTCTTCGCCGAAAGTAAGTGGTAGACCGTGTGAGAGAGGAAACTCCAAATGCGAAACTTAGATCCATTTTAAAGTAATTGTTCTATCTGATACTAAGTGTTCGATACTGTGCCAGGAGAAGCGCCTGTTCTCTGAAATCTGTGGCGATGATACTCGAAACCGCATGTGTTCGACGAAACTAAGTGGTCGACCTTCTGAGAGAGGAAACTCCGGATGCGAAACTTAGTTCCATTTTAAACTAATTGTTCTATCTGAACCTAAGTGTTCGATACTGTGCCAGGAGAAGCACCTGTTCTCTGAAATCTGTGGCGATGCCACTCGAAACCGTATATGTTCGTCGAAACTAAGTGGTCGACCTTGTGAGAGAGGAAACTCCAAATGCGGAACTTAGCTCCATTTTAAACTAATTGTTCTATCTGAAACTAAGTGTTCGATACTGTGCCAGGGGAAGCGCCTGTTCTCTGAAATCTGTGGCGATGCTACTCGAAACCGTATGTGTTCGAGGAAACTAAGTGGTCGACCTTGTGAGGGAGGAAACTCCAAATGCGAAACATATTTCCATTTTAAACTAAATGTTCTGTCTGAAACTAAGTATTCGATACTCTGCCAGTAGAAGCGCCTGTTCTCTGAAACCTGTGGCGTTGCTACTCGAGGCCGAATGTCTTCGACGAAAGTAAGTGGTAGACCGTGTGAGAGAGGAAACTCCAGATGCGAAACTTAGTTCCATTTTAAAATAATTGTTCTATCTGAAAGTGTTCGATATAGCGTCAGGGGAAGTGCCTGTTCTCTGAAATCTGTGGCGTTGCTACTCGAGGCCGAATGTCTTCGCCGAAAGTAAGTGGTAGACCGTGTGAGAGAGGAAACTCCAGATGCGAAACTTAGATCCATTTTAAATCAATTGTTCTAACTGAAAGTGTTCGATACTGTGCCAGGAGAAGCGCCTGTTCTCTGAAATCTGTGGCGATGATACTCGAAACCATATGTGTTCGACGAAACTAAGTGGTCGACCTTCTGAGAGAGGAAACTCCGGATGCGAAACTTAGTTCCATTTTAAACTAATTGTTCTATCTGAACCTAAGTGTTCGATACTGTGCCAGGAGAAGCGCCTGTTCTCTGAAATCAGTGGCGATGCTACTCGAAACCGTATGTGATCGACGAAATTAAGTGGCCGACCTTGTGAGAGAGGAAACTCCAGATGCGAAACTTAGTTCCATTTTAAAATAATTGTTCTATATGAAAGTGTTCGATACTGTGCCAGGAGAAGTGCCTGTTCTCTGAAATCTGTGGCGATGCTACTCGAAACCGTATGTGTTCGACGAATCTAATTGGTCGACCTTGTGAGAGAGGAAACTCCAGATGCGAAACTTAGTTCCATTTTAAACTAATTGTTCTATCTGAAACTAAGTGTTCGATACTTTGCCAGGAGAAGCGCCTGTTCTCTGAACTGTGTGGCGATGACGCTCGAAACCGTATGTGTTCGACGAAACTAAGTGGTCGACCTTCTGAGAGAGGAAACTCCAGATACGAAAATTAGTTCCATTTTAAACTAATTGTTCTATCTGAAACTAAGTGTTCGATACTCTGCCAGGAGAAGCGCCTGTTCTCTGAAATATGTGGCGATGCTACTCGAAACCGAATGTGTTCCACGAAACTAAGTGGCCGCTTTGTGAGAGAGGAAAATCCAGATGCGAAACTTAGTGCCATTTTAAACTAATTGTTCTATCTGAAACTAAGTGTTCGATACTGTGCCAGGAGAAGCGGCTGTTCTCTGAAATCTGTGGCGATACCACTCGAAACGGTATGTGTTCGACGAAACTGAGTGGTCGACCTTGTGAGAGAGGATACTCTAGACGCGAAACTTAGTGCTATTTGAAACTAATTGTTCTATCTGAAACTAAGTGTTCGATACTGTGCCAGGAGAAGCGCCTGTTCTCTGAAATCTGTGGAGATGCTACTCGAAACCGTATGTGTTCGACAAAACTGAGTGGTTGATACTGTGCCAGGAGAAACTCCCGCTCGGCGAAATCTGTGACGATACAACTCGAAACCCTATGTGTTCGACGAAACTAAGTGGTCGACCTTGTGAGAGAGGAAACTCCAGATACGAAAATTAGTTCCATTTTAAACTAATTGTTCTATCTGAAACTAAGTGTTCGACACTGTGCCAGGAGAAGCGACTGTTCTCTGAAATCTGTGGCGATGCCACTCGAAACCGTACGTGTTCGACGAAACTGAGTGGTCGACCTTGTGAGAGAGGAAACTCCAGAGGCGAAACTTAGTTCCACTTTAAACTAATTGTTCTACCTGAAACTAAGTGTTCGATACTGTGCCAGGAGAAGCGCCTGTTCTCTGAAATCTGTGGCGATGCCACTCGAAACCCTATGTGTTCGACGAAACTAAGTGGTCGACCTTGTGAGAGAGGAAACTCCAGATACGAAAATTAGTTCCATTTTAAACTAATTGTTCTATCTGAAACTAAGTGTTCGACACAGTGCCAGGAGAAGCGACTGTTCTCTGAAATCTGTGGCGATGCCACTCGAAACCGTACGTGTTCGACGAAACTGAGTGGTCGACCTTGTGAGAGAGGAAACTCCAGAGGCGAAATTTAGTTCCATTTTAAACTAATTGTTCTACCTCAAACTAAGTGTTCGATACTGTGCCAGGAGAAGCGCCTGTTCTCTGAAATCTGTGGCGATGCCACTCGAAACCGTATGTGTTCGACGAAACTAAGTGGCCGACCTTGTGAGAGAGGAAACTCCAGATGCGAAACATAGGTCAATTTTAAACTAAATGGTCCATCTGAAAGTAAGTGTTCGATACTGTGCCAGGAGAAGCGCCTGCTCTCTGAAATCTGTGGCCATGCCACTCGAAACCGTATGTGTTCGACGAAACTAAGTGGCCGACCTTGGGAGAGAGGAAACTTCGGATGCGGAACATAGTTCCATTTTAAACTAATTGTTCTATCTGAAACTAAGTGTTCGATACTGTGCCAGGAGAAGCGCCTGTTCTCTGAAATCTGTGGCGATGCCACTCGAAACCGTATGTGTTAGACGAAACTAAGTGGTTGATCTTGTGAGAGAGGATTCACCAGATGCGGGACATAGATCCATTTTAAACTAATTGTTCTATCTGAAACTAAGTGTTCGATACTGTGCCAGGAGAAGCGCCTGTTCTCTGAAATCTGTGGCGATGCCACTCGAAACCGTATGTGTTCCACGAACCTAAGTGGTGGCCTTGTGAGAGAGGAAGCTCCAGATGCGAGACTTAGTACCATTTTAATCTATTTGTTCTATCTGAAACTAAGTGTTCGATACTGTGCCAGGAGAAGCGCCTGTTCTGTGAATTCAGTGGCGATGCTACTTGAAACCGTATGTGTTCGACGAAACTAAGTGGTCGACCTTCTGAGAGAGGAAACTCCAGATGCGAAACTTAGTTCCATTTCAAACTAATTGTTCTATCTGAAACTAAGTGTTCGATACTGTGCCAGGAGAAGCGCCTGTTCTCTGAAATCTGTGGCGATGCCACTCGAAACCGTATGTGTTAGACGAAACTAAGTGTTTGATCTTGTGAGAAACAATACTCCAGATGCGAGGCATAGTTCCATTTTAAATTAATTGTTCTATCTGAAACTAAGTGTTCGATACTGTGCCAGGAGAAGCGCCTGTTCTCTGAAATATGTGGCGATACCACTCGAAACCGTATGTGTTCGTCGAAACTAAGTGGTCGACCTTGTGAGAGAGGAAACTCCAGATGCGAAACTGAGTTCCATTTTAAACTAATTGTTCTATCTGAAGCTAAGTATTCGACACTGTGTCAGGAGAAGCGCCTGTTCTCTGAAATCTGTGGCGATGCCACTCGAAACCGTATGTGTTAGATGAAACTAAGTGGTTGATCTTGTGAGAGAGGATACTCCAGATGCGAGGCATAGTTCCATTTTAAATTAATTGTTCTATCTGAAACTAAGTGTTCGATACTGTGCCAGGAGAAGCGCCTGTTCTCTGAAATCTGTGGCGATGCCACTCGAAACCGTATGTGTTCGACGAATCTAAATGGTCGACCTTGTGAGAGAGGAAACTCCAGATGCGAAACTTAGTTCCATTTTAAACTAATTGTTCTATCTGAAACTAAGTGTTCGATACTGTGCCAGGAGAAGCGCCTGTTCCCTGAAATCTGTGGCGATACCACTCGAAACCGTATGTGTTCGACGATACTAAGTGGCCGAACTTGTGAGAGAAGAAACTCCAGATGCGAAACTTAGTTCCATTTACATTAATTGTTCTATCTGAAAGTGTTCGATACTGTGCCAGGAGAAGCGCCTGTTCTCTGAAATCTCTGGCGATGCCACTCGAAACCGTATGTGTTCGACGAAATTAAGTCGTCGACCTTGTGAGGGAGGAAACTCCAAATGCGAAACCTATTTCCATTTTAAGCTAAATGTTCTATCTGAAACTAAGTGTTCGATACTCTGCCAGGAGAAGCGCCTGTTCTCTGAAATCTGTGGCGATGCCACTCGAAACCGTATGTGTTAGACGAAACTAAGTGGTTGATCTTGTGAGAGAGGATACTCCAGATGCGAGGCATAGTTCCATTTTAAATTAATTGTTCTATCTGAAACTAAGTGTTCGATACTGTGCCAGGAGAAGCGCCTGTTCTCTGAAATCTGTGGCGATGATACTCGAAACCGTATGTGTTCGAGGAAACTAAGTGGTCGACCTTGTGGGACAGGAAACTCCAGATGCGAAACTTAGTTCCATTTTAAACTAATTGTTCTATCTGAAACTATGTGTTCGACACTGTGTCAGGAGAACCGCCTGTTCTCTGAAATGTGTAGCTATGCCACTCGAAACCGTATGTGTTCGACGAAACTAAGTGGTCGACCTTGTGAGAGAGGATTCACCAGATGCGGGACATAGTTCCATTTTAAACTAATTGTTCTATCTGAAACTAAGTGTTCGATACTGTGCCAGGAGAAGCGCCTGTTCTCTGAAATCTGTGGCGATGCCACTCGAAACCGTATGTGTTCCACGAAACTAAGTGGTGGCCTTGTGAGAGAGGAAGCTCCAGATGCGAGACTTAGTACCATTTTAATCTATTTGTTCTATCTGAAACTAAGTGTTCGATACTGTGCCAGGAGAAGCGCCTGTTCTGTGAATTCAGTGGCGATGCTACTTGAAACCGTATGTGTTCGACGAAACTAAGTGGTCGACCTTCTGAGAGAGGAAACTCCAGATGCGAAACTTAGTTCCATTTCAAACTAATTGTTCTATCTGAAACTAAGTGTTCGATACTGTGCCAGGAGAAGCGCCTGTTCTCTGAAATCTGTGGCGATGCCACTCGAAACCGTATGTGTTAGACGAAACTAAGTGTTTGATCTTGTGAGAAAGGATACTCCAGATGCGAGGCATAGTTCCATTTTAAATTAATTGTTCTATCTGAAACTAAGTGTTCGATACTGTGCCAGGAGAAGCGCCTGTTCTCTGAAATCTGTGGCGATGCCACTCGAAACCGTATGGGTTCCACGAAACTAAATGGTGGCCTTGTGAGAGAGGAAGCTCCAGATGCGAGACCTAGTACCATTTTAATCTATTTGTTCTATCTGAAACTAAGTGTTCGATACTGTGCCAGGAGAAGCGCCTGTTCTGTGAATTCAGTGGCGATGCTACTTGAAACCGTATGTGTTAGACGAAACTAAGTGGTTGATCTTGTGAGAGAGGATACTCCAGATGCGAGGCATAGTTCCATTTTAAATTAATTGTTCTATCTGAAACTAAGTGTTCGATACCGTGCCAGGAGAAGCGCCTGTTCTCGGAAATCTGTCGCGATGCTACTCGAAACCGTATGTGTTTGACGAAACTAAGTGGTCGACATGGTGAGAGAGGAAACTCCAGATGCGAAATTTAGTTCCATTTTGAACTAATTGTTCTCTCTGAAACTAAGTGTTCGACACTGTGTCAGGAGAAGCGCCTGTTCTCTGAAATCTGTGGCGATGCCACTCGAAACCGTATGTGTTAGACGAAACTAAGTGGTTGATCTTGTGAGAGAGGATACTCCAGATGCGAGGCATAGTTCCATTTTAAATTAATTGTTCTATCTGAAACTAAGTGTTCGATACTGTGCCAGGAGAAGTGCCTGTTCTCTGAAATCTGTGGCGATGCCACTCGAAACCGTATGTGTTCGACGTATCTAAATGGTGGCCTTGTGAGAGAGGAAGCTTCAGATGCGAGACCTAGTACCATTTTAATCTATTTGTTCTATCTGAAACTAAGTGTTCGATACTGTGCCAGGAGAAGCGCCTGTTCTGTGAATTCAGTGGCGATGCTACTTGAAACCGTATGTGTTAGACGAAACTAAGTGGTTGATCTTGTGAGAGAGGATACTCCAGATGCGAGGCATAGTTCCATTTTAAATTAATTGTTCTATCTGAAACTAAGTGTTCGATACCGTGCCAGGAGAAGCGCCTGTTCTCGGAAATCTGTCGCGATGCTACTCGAAACCGTATGTGTTTGACGAAACTAAGTGGTCGACATGGTGAGAGAGGAAACTCCAGATGCGAAATTTAGTTCCATTTTGAACTAATTGTTCTCTCTGAAACTAAGTGTTCGACACTGTGTCAGGAGAAGCGCCTGTTCTCTGAAATCTGTGGCGATGCCACTCGAAACCGTATGTGTTAGACGAAACTAAGTGGTTGATCTTGTGAGAGAGGATACTCCAGATGCGAGGCATAGTTCCATTTTAAATTAATTGTTCTATCTGAAACTAAGTGTTCGATACTGTGCCAGGAGAAGTGCCTGTTCTCTGAAATCTGTGGCGATGCCACTCGAAACCGTATGTGTTCGACGTATCTAAATGGTCGACCTTGTGAGAGAGGAAACTCCAGATGCGAAACTTAGTTCCATTTTAAACTAATTGTTCTATCTGAAACTAAGTGTTCGATACTGTGCCAGGAGAAGCGCCTGTTCCCTGAAATCTGTGGCGATACCACTCGAAACGGTATGTGTTCGACGATACTAAGTGGCCGAACTTGTGAGAGAAGAAACTCCAGATGCGAAACTTAGTTCCATTTACATTAATTGTTCTATCTGAAAGTGTTCGATACTGTGCCAGGAGAAGCGCCTGTTCTCTGAAATCTCTGGCGATGCCACTCGAAACCGTATGTGTTCGACGAAATTAAGTCGTCGACCTTGTGAGGGAGGAAACTCCAAATGCGAAACCTATTTCCATTTTAAGCTAAATGTTCTATCTGAAACTAAGTGTTCGATACTCTGCCAGGAGAAGCGCCTGTTCTCTGAAATCTGTGGCGATGCCACTCGAAACCGTATGTGTTAGACGAATCTAAATGGTCAACCTTGTGAGAGAGGAAACTCCAGATGCGAAACCTAGTTCCATTTTAAACTATTTGTTCTATCTGAAACTAAGTGTTCGATACCGTACCAGGAGAAGCGCCTGTTCTCGGAAATCTGTCGCGATGCTACTCGAAAGCGTATGTGTTCGACGAAACTAAGTGGTCGACATGGTGAGAGAGGAAACTCCAGATGCGAAATTTAGTTCCATTTTGAACTAATTGTTCTCTCTGAAACTGAGTGTTCGATACCGTGCCAGGAGAAGCGCCTGTTCTCTGAAATCTGTGGCGATGCCACTCGAAACCGTATGTGATCGGCGAAACTAAGTGGCCGACCTTGTGAGAGAGGAAACTCCAGATGCTAAACTTAGTTCCATTTTAAACTAATTGTTCTATCTGAAACTAAGTGTTCGATACTGTGCCAGCCGAAGCGCCTGTTCTCTGAAATATGTGGCGATGCCACTCGAAACCGTATGTGTTCCACGAAACTAAATGGTGGCCTTGTGAGAGAGGAAGCTCCAGATGCGAGACCTAGTACCATTTTAATCTATTTGTTCTATCTGAAACTAAGTGTTCGATACTGTGCCAGGAGAAGCGCCTGTTCTGTGAATTCAGTGGCGATGCTACTTGAAACCGTATGTGTTAGACGAAACTAAGTGGTTGATCTTGTGAGAGAGGATACTCCAGATGCGAGGCATAGTTCCATTTTAAATTAATTGTTCTATCTGAAACTAAGTGTTCGATACCGTGCCAGGAGAAGCGCCTGTTCTCGGAAATCTGTCGCGATGCTACTCGAAACCGTATGTGTTTGACGAAACTAAGTGGTCGACATGGTGAGAGAGGAAACTCCAGATGCGAAATTTAGTTCCATTTTGAACTAATTGTTCTCTCTGAAACTAAGTGTTCGACACTGTGTCAGGAGAAGCGCCTGTTCTCTGAAATCTGTGGCGATGCTACTCGAAACCGTATGTGTTCGACGAATCTAAATGGTCGACCTTGTGAGAGAGGAAACTCCAGATGCGAAACCTAGTTCCATTTTAAACTAATTGTTCTATCTGAAACTAAGTGTTCGATACCGTGCCAGGAGAAGCGCCTGTTCTCGGAAATCTGTCGCGATGCTACTCGAAAGCGTATGTGTTCGACGAAACTAAGTGGTCGACATGGTGAGAGAGGAAACTCCAGATGCGAAATTTAGTTCCATTTTGAACTAATTGTTCTCTCTGAAACTAAGTGTTCGATACCGTGCCAGGAGAAGCGCCTGTTCTCTGAAATCTGTGGCGATGCCACTCGAAACCGTATGTGTTAGACGAAACTAAGTGGCCGACCTTGTGAGAGAGGAATCTCCAGGTGCGAAACTTCGTTCCATTTTAAATTAATTGTTCTATCTGAAAGTGTTCGATACTGTGCCAGGAGAAGCGCCTGTTCTCTGAAATCTGTGGCGATGCTACTCGAAACCGTATGTGTTCGACGAATCTAAATGGTCGACCTTGTGAGAGAGGAAACTCCAGATGCGAAACTTAGTTCCATTTTAAACTAATTGTTCTATCTGAAACTAAGTGTTCGATACCGTGCCAGGAGAAGCGCCTGTTCTCTGAAATCTGTGGCGATGCTACTCGAAACCGTATGTGTTCGACGAATCTAAATGGTCGACCTTGTGAGAGAGGAAACTCCAGATGCGAAACCTAGTTCCATTTTAAACTAATTGTTCTATCTGAAACTAAGTGTTCGATACCGTGCCAGGAGAAGCGCCTGTTCTCGGAAATCTGTCGCGATGCTACTCGAAAGCGTATGTGTTCGACGAAACTAAGTGGTCGACATGGTGAGAGAGGAAACTCCAGATGCGAAATTTAGTTCCATTTTGAACTAATTGTTCTCTCTGAAACTAAGTGTTCGATACCGTGCCAGGAGAAGCGCCTGTTCTCTGAAATCTGTGGCGATGCCACTCGAAACAGTATGTGATCGGCGAAACTAAGTGGCCGACCTTGTGAGAGAGGAAACTCCAGATGCGAAACTTAGTTCCATTTTAAACTAATTGTTCTATCTGAAACTAAGTGTTCGATACTGTGCCAGCAGAAGCGCCTGTTCTCTGAAATATGTGGCGATGCCACTCGAAACCGTATGTGTTCGACGAAACTAAGTGGTCGACCTTGTGAGAGAGGAAACTCCAGATGCTAAATTTAGTTCCATTTTAAACTAGTTGTTCTATCTGAAACTAAGTGTTCGATACTGTGCCAGGAGAAGCGCCTGTTCTCTGAAATCTGTGGCGATGCCACTCGAAACCGTATGTGATCGGCGAAACTAAGTGGCCGACCTTGTGAGAGAGGAAACTCCAGATGCTAAACTTAGTTCCATTTTAAACTAATTGTTCTATCTGAAACTAAGTGTTCGATACTGTGCCAGGAGAAGCGCCTGTTCTCTGAAATATGTGGCGATGCTACTCGAAACCGTATGTGTTCGACGAAACTAAGTGGTCGACCTTGTGAGAGAGGAAACTCCAGATGCGAAACTTAGTTCCATTTTAAACTGATTGTTCTATCTGAAACTAAGTGTTGGATACTGTGCCAGGAGAAGCGCCTGTTCTCGGAAATCTGTGGCGATGCTACTCGAAAGCGTATGTGTTCGACGAAACTAAGTGGTCGAAATGGTGAGAGAGGAAACTCCAGATGCGAAATTTAATTCCATTTTGAACTAATTGTTCTATCTGAAACTAAGTGTTCGATACCGTGCCAGGAGAAGCGCCTGTTCTCTGAAATCTGTGGCGATGCCACTCGAAACAGTATGTGATCGGCGAAACTAAGTGGCCGACCTTGTGAGAGAGGAAACTCCAGATGCTAAACTTAGTTCCATTTTAAACTAATTGTTCTATCTGAAACTAAGTGTTCGATACTGTGCCAGCAGAAGCGCCTGTTCTCTGAAATATGTGGCGATGCCACTCGAAACCGTATGTGTTCGACGAAACTAAGTGGTCGACCTTGTGAGAGAGGAAACTCCAGATGCTAAGTTTAGTTCCATTTTAAACTAATTGTTCTATCTGAAACTAAGTGTTCGATACCGTGCCAGGAGAAGCGCCTGTTCTCTGAAATCTGTGGCGATGCCACTCCAAACCGTATGTGATCGGCGAAACTAAGTGGCCGACCTTGTGAGAGAGGAAACTCCAGATGCTAAACTTAGTTCCATTTTAAACTAATTGTTCTATCTGAAACTAAGTGTTCGATACTGTGCCAGGAGAAGCGCCTGTTCTCTGAAATATGTGGCGATGCTACTCGAAACCGTATGTGTTCGACGAAACTAAGTGGTCGACCTTGTGAGAGAGGAAACTCCAGATGCGAAACTTAGTTCCATTTTAAACTGATTGTTCTATCTGAAACAAAGTGTTGGATACTGTGCCAGGAGAAGCGCCTGTTCTCGGAAATCTGTCGCGATGCTACTCGAAAGCGTATGTGTTCGACGAAACTAAGTGGTCGAAATTGTGAGAGAGGAAACTCCAGAGGCGAAATTTAATTCCATTTTGAACTAATTGTTCTATCTGAAACTAAGTGTTCGATACCGTGCCAGGAGAAGCGCCTGTTCTCTGAAATCTGTGGCGATGCTACTCGAAACCGTATGTGTTCGACGAATCTAAGTGGTCGACCTTGTGAGAGAGGAAACTCCAGATGCGAAACCTAGTTCCATTTTAAACTAATTGTTCTATCTGAAACTAAGTGTTCGATACCGTGCCAGGAGAAGCGCCTGTTCTCGGAAATCTGTCGCGATGCTACTCGAAAGCGTATGTGTTCGACGAAACTAAGTGGTCGACATGGTGAGAGAGGAAACTCCAGATGCGAAATTTAGTTCCATTTTGAACTAATTGTTCTCTCTGAAACTAAGTGTTCGATACCGTGCCAGGAGAAGCGCCTGTTCTCTGAAATCTGTGGCGATGCCACTCGAAACAGTATGTGATCGGCGAAACTAAGTGGCCGACCTTGTGAGAGAGGAAACTCCAGATGCTAAACTTAGTTCCATTTTAAACTAATTGTTCTATCTGAAACTAAGTGTTCGACACTGTGTCAGGAGAAGCGCCTGTTCTCTGAAATCTGTGGCGATGCTACTCGAAACCGTATGTGTTCGACGAATCTAAATGGTCGACCTTGTGAGAGAGGAAACTCCAGATGCGAAACCTAGTTCCATTTTAAACTAATTGTTCTATCTGAAACTAAGTGTTCGATACCGTGCCAGGAGAAGCGCCTGTTCTCGGAAATCTGTCGCGATGCTACTCGAAAGCGTATGTGTTCGACGAAACTAAGTGGTCGACATGGTGAGAGAGGAAACTCCAGATGCGAAATTTAGTTCCATTTTGAACTAATTGTTCTCTCTGAAACTAAGTGTTCGATACCGTGCCAGGAGAAGCGCCTGTTCTCTGAAATCTGTGGCGATGCCACTCGAAACCGTATGTGTTAGACGAAACTAAGTGGCCGACCTTGTGAGAGAGGAATCTCCAGGTGCGAAACTTCGTTCCATTTTAAATTAATTGTTCTATCTGAAAGTGTTCGATACTGTGCCAGGAGAAGCGCCTGTTCTCTGAAATCTGTGGCGATGCTACTCGAAACCGTATGTGTTCGACGAATCTAAATGGTCGACCTTGTGAGAGAGGAAACTCCAGATGCGAAACCTAGTTCCATTTTAAACTAATTGTTCTATCTGAAACTAAGTGTTCGATACCGTGCCAGGAGAAGCGCCTGTTCTCTGAAATCTGTGGCGATGCCACTCGAAACCGTATGTGTTAGACGAAACTAAGTGGCCGACCTTGTGAGAGAGGAATCTCCAGGTGCGAAACTTCGTTCCATTTTAAATTAATTGTTCTATCTGAAAGTGTTCGATACTGTGCCAGGAGAAGCGCCTGTTCTCTGAAATCTGTGGCGATGCTACTCGAAACCGTATGTGTTCGACGAATCTAAATGGTCGACCTTGTGAGAGAGGAAACTCCAGATGCGAAACCTAGTTCCATTTTAAACTAATTGTTCTATCTGAAACTAAGTGTTCGATACCGTGCCAGGAGAAGCGCCTGTTCTCTGAAATCTGTGGCGATGCTACTCGAAACCGTATGTGTTCGACGAATCTAAATGGTCGACCTTGTGAGAGAGGAAACTCCAGATGCGAAACCTAGTTCCATTTTAAACTAATTGTTCTATCTGAAACTAAGTGTTCGATACCGTGCCAGGAGAAGCGCCTGTTCTCGGAAATCTGTCGCGATGCTACTCGAAAGCGTATGTGTTCGACGAAACTAAGTGGTCGACATGGTGAGAGAGGAAACTCCAGATGCGAAATTTAGTTCCATTTTGAACTAATTGTTCTCTCTGAAACTAAGTGTTCGATACCGTGCCAGGAGAAGCGCCTGTTCTCTGAAATCTGTGGCGATGCCACTCGAAACAGTATGTGATCGGCGAAACTAAGTGGCCGACCTTGTGAGAGAGGAAACTCCAGATGCTAAACTTAGTTCCATTTTAAACTAATTGTTCTATCTGAAACTAAGTGTTCGATACTGTGCCAGCAGAAGCGCCTGTTCTCTGAAATATGTGGCGATGCCACTCGAAACCGTATGTGTTCGACGAAACTAAGTGGTCGACCTTGTGAGAGAGGAAACTCCAGATGCTAAATTTAGTTCCATTTTAAACTAGTTGTTCTATCTGAAACTAAGTGTTCGATACCGTGCCAGGAGAAGCGCCTGTTCTCTGAAATCTGTGGCGATGCCACTCGAAACCGTATGTGATCGGCGAAACTAAGTGGCCGACCTTGTGAGAGAGGAAACTCCAGATGCTAAACTTAGTTCCATTTTAAACTAATTGTTCTATCTGAAACTAAGTGTTCGATACCGTGCCAGGAGAAGCGCCTGTTCTCTGAAATATGTGGCGATGCTACTCGAAACCGTATGTGTTCGACGAAACTAAGTGGTCGACCTTGTGAGAGAGGAAACTCCAGATGCGAAACTTAGTTCCATTTTAAACTGATTGTTCTATCTGAAACTAAGTGTTGGATACTGTGCCAGGAGAAGCGCCTGTTCTCGGAAATCTGTCGCGATGCTACTCGAAAGCGTATGTGTTCGACGAAACTAAGTGGTCGAAATGGTGAGAGAGGAAACTCCAGATGCGAAATTTAATTCCATTTTGAACTAATTGTTCTATCTGAAACTAAGTGTTCGATACCGTGCCAGGAGAAGCGCCTGTTCTCTGAAATCTGTGGCGATGCCACTCGAAACAGTATGTGATCGGCGAAACTAAGTGGCCGACCTTGTGAGAGAGGAAACTCCAGATGCTAAACTTAGTTCCATTTTAAACTAATTGTTCTATCTGAAACTAAGTGTTCGATACTGTGCCAGCAGAAGCGCCTGTTCTCTGAAATATGTGGCGATGCCACTCGAAACCGTATGTGTTCGACGAAACTAAGTGGTCGACCTTGTGAGAGAGGAAACTCCAGATGCTAAGTTTAGTTCCATTTTAAACTAATTGTTCTATCTGAAACTAAGTGTTCGATACCGTGCCAGGAGAAGCGCCTGTTCTCTGAAATCTGTGGCGATGCCACTCCAAACCGTATGTGATCGGCGAAACTAAGTGGCCGACCTTGTGAGAGAGGAAACTCCAGATGCTAAACTTAGTTCCATTTTAAACTAATTGTTCTATCTGAAACTAAGTGTTCGATACTGTGCCAGGAGAAGCGCCTGTTCTCTGAAATATGTGGCGATGCTACTCGAAACCGTATGTGTTCGACGAAACTAAGTGGTCGACCTTGTGAGAGAGGAAACTCCAGATGCGAAACTTAGTTCCATTTTAAACTGATTGTTCTATCTGAAACAAAGTGTTGGATACTGTGCCAGGAGAAGCGCCTGTTCTCGGAAATCTGTCGCGATGCTACTCGAAAGCGTATGTGTTCGACGAAACTAAGTGGTCGAAATTGTGAGAGAGGAAACTCCAGAGGCGAAATTTAATTCCATTTTGAACTAATTGTTCTATCTGAAACTAAGTGTTCGATACCGTGCCAGGAGAAGCGCCTGTTCTCTGAAATCTGTGGCGATGCTACTCGAAACCGTATGTGTTCGACGAATCTAAATGGTCGACCTTGTGAGAGAGGAAACTCCAGATGCGAAACCTAGTTCCATTTTAAACTAATTGTTCTATCTGAAACTAAGTGTTCGATACCGTGCCAGGAGAAGCGCCTGTTCTCGGAAATCTGTCGCGATGCTACTCGAAAGCGTATGTGTTCGACGAAACTAAGTGGTCGACATGGTGAGAGAGGAAACTCCAGATGCGAAATTTAGTTCCATTTTGAACTAATTGTTCTCTCTGAAACTAAGTGTTCGATACCGTGCCAGGAGAAGCGCCTGTTCTCTGAAATCTGTGGCGATGCCACTCGAAACAGTATGTGATCGGCGAAACTAAGTGGCCGACCTTGTGAGAGAGGAAACTCCAGATGCTAAACTTAGTTCCATTTTAAACTAATTGTTCTATCTGAAACTAAGTGTTCGATACTGTGCCAGCAGAAGCGCCTGTTCTCTGAAATATGTGGCGATGCCACTTGAAACCGTATGTGTTCGACGAAACTAAGTGGTCGACCTTGTGAGAGAGGAAACTCCAGATGCTAAATTTAGTTCCATTTTAAACTAGTTGTTCTATCTGAAACTAAGTGTTCGATACCGTGCCAGGAGAAGCGCCTGTTCTCTGAAATCTGTGGCGATGCCACTCGAAACCGTATGTGATCGGCGAAACTAAGTGGCCGACCTTGTGAGAGAGGAAACTCCAGATGCTAAACTTAGTTCCATTTTAAACTAATTGTTCTATCTGAAACTAAGTGTTCGATACTGTGCCAGGAGAAGCGCCTGTTCTCTGAAATATGTGGCGATGCTACTCGAAACCGTATGTGTTCGACGAAACTAAGTGGTCGACCTTGTGAGAGAGGAAACTCCAGATGCGAAACTTAGTTCCATTTTAAACTGATTGTTCTATCTGAAACTAAGTGTTGGATACTGTGCCAGGAGAAGCGCCTGTTCTCGGAAATCTGTCGCGATGCTACTCGAAAGCGTATGTGTTCGACGAAACTAAGTGGTCGAAATGGTGAGAGAGGAAACTCCAGATGCGAAATTTAATTCCATTTTGAACTAATTGTTCTATCTGAAACTAAGTGTTCGATACCGTGCCAGGAGAAGCGCCTGTTCTCTGAAATCTGTGGCAATGCCACTCGAAACAGTATGTGATCGGCGAAACTAAGTGGCCGACCTTGTGAGAGAGGAAACTCCAGATGCTAAACTTAGTTCCATTTTAAACTAATTGTTCTATCTGAAACTAAGTGTTCGATACTGTGCCAGCAGAAGCGCCTGTTCTCTGAAATATGTGGCGATGCCACTCGAAACCGTATGTGTTCGACGAAACTAAGTGGTCGACCTTGTGAGAGAGGAAACTCCAGATGCTAAGTTTAGTTCCATTTTAAACTAATTGTTCTATCTGAAACTAAGTGTTCGATACCGTGCCAGGAGAAGCGCCTGTTCTCTGAAATCTGTGGCGATGCCACTCCAAACCGTATGTGATCGGCGAAACTAAGTGGCCGACCTTGTGAGAGAGGAAACTCCAGATGCTAAACTTAGTTCCATTTTAAACTAATTGTTCTATCTGAAACTAAGTGTTCGATACTGTGCCAGGAGAAGCGCCTGTTCTCTGAAATATGTGGCGATGCTACTCGAAACCGTATGTGTTCGACGAAACTAAGTGGTCGACCTTGTGAGAGAGGAAACTCCAGATGCGAAACTTAGTTCCATTTTAAACTGATTGTTCTATCTGAAACAAAGTGTTGGATACTGTGCCAGGAGAAGCGCCTGTTCTCGGAAATCTGTCGCGATGCTACTCGAAAGCGTATGTGTTCGACGAAACTAAGTGGTCGAAATTGTGAGAGAGGAAACTCCAGAGGCGAAATTTAATTCCATTTTGAACTAATTGTTCTATCTGAAACTAAGTGTTCGATACCGTGCCAGGAGAAGCGCCTGTTCTCTGAAATCTGTGGCGATGCCACTCGAAACCGTATGTGATCGGCGAAACTAAGTGGCCGACCTTGTGAGAGAGGAAACTCCAGATGCTAAACTTAGTTCCATTTTAAACTAATTGTTCTATCTGAAACTAAGTGTTCGATACTGTGCCAGGAGAAGCGCCTGTTCTCTGAAATATGTGGCGATGCTACTCGAAACCGTATGTGTTCGACGAAACTAAGTGGTCGACCTTGTGAGAGAGGAAACTCCAGATGCGAAACTTAGTTCCATTTTAAACTGATTGTTCTATCTGAAACAAAGTGTTGGATACTGTGCCAGGAGAAGCGCCTGTTCTCGGAAATCTGTCGCGATGCTACTCGAAAGCGTATGTGTTCGACGAAACTAAGTGGTCGAAATTGTGAGAGAGGAAACTCCAGAGGCGAAATTTAATTCCATTTTGAACTAATTGTTCTATCTGAAACTAAGTGTTCGATACCGTGCCAGGAGAAGCGCCTGTTCTCTGAAATCTGTGGCGATGCTACTCGAAACCGTATGTGTTCGACGAGTCTAAATGGTCGACCTTGTGAGAGAGGAAACTCCAGATGCGAAACCTAGTTCCATTTTAAACTAATTGTTCTATCTGAAACTAAGTGTTCGATACCGTGCCAGGAGAAGCGCCTGTTCTCGGAAATCTGTCGCGATGCTACTCGAAAGCGTATGTGTTCGACGAAACTAAGTGGTCGACATGGTGAGAGAGGAAACTCCAGATGCGAAATTTAGTTCCATTTTGAACTAATTGTTCTCTCTGAAACTAAGTGTTCGATACCGTGCCAGGAGAAGCGCCTGTTCTCTGAAATCTGTGGCGATGCCACTCGAAACAGTATGTGATCGGCGAAACTAAGTGGTCGACCTTGTGAGAGAGGAAACTCCAGATGCTAAATTTAGTTCCATTTTAAACTAGTTGTTCTATCTGAAACTAAGTGTTCGATACCGTGCCAGGAGAAGCGCCTGTTCTCTGAAATCTGTGGCGATGCCACTCGAAACCGTATGTGATCGGCGAAACTAAGTGGCCGACCTTGTGAGAGAGGAAACTCCAGATGCTAAACTTAGTTCCATTTTAAACTAATTGTTCTATCTGAAACTAAGTGTTCGATACTGTGCCAGGAGAAGCGCCTGTTCTCTGAAATATGTGGCGATGCTACTCGAAACCGTATGTGTTCGACGAAACTAAGTGGTCGACCTTGTGAGAGAGGAAACTCCAGATGCGAAACTTAGTTCCATTTTAAACTGATTGTTCTATCTGAAACTAAGTGTTGGATACTGTGCCAGGAGAAGCGCCTGTTCTCGGAAATCTGTCGCGATGCTACTCGAAAGCGTATGTGTTCGACGAAACTAAGTGGTCGAAATGGTGAGAGAGGAAACTCCAGATGCGAAATTTAATTCCATTTTGAACTAATTGTTCTATCTGAAACTAAGTGTTCGATACCGTGCCAGGAGAAGCGCCTGTTCTCTGAAATCTGTGGCAATGCCACTCGAAACAGTATGTGATCGGCGAAACTAAGTGGCCGACCTTGTGAGAGAGGAAACTCCAGATGCTAAACTTAGTTCCATTTTAAACTAATTGTTCTATCTGAAACTAAGTGTTCGATACTGTGCCAGCAGAAGCGCCTGTTCTCTGAAATATGTGGCGATGCCACTCGAAACCGTATGTGTTCGACGAAACTAAGTGGTCGACCTTGTGAGAGAGGAAACTCCAGATGCTAAGTTTAGTTTCATTTTAAACTAATTGTTCTATCTGAAACTAAGTGTTCGATACCGTGCCAGGAGAAGCGCCTGTTCTCTGAAATCTGTGGCGATGCCACTCCAAACCGTATGTGATCGGCGAAACTAAGTGGCCGACCTTGTGAGAGAGGAAACTCCAGATGCTAAACTTAGTTCCATTTTAAACTAATTGTTCTATCTGAAACTAAGTGTTCGATACTGTGCCAGGAGAAGCGCCTGTTCTCTGAAATATGTGGCGATGCTACTCGAAACCGTATGTGTTCGACCAAACTAAGTGGTCGACCTTGTGAGAGAGGAAACTCCAGATGCGAAACTTAGTTCCATTTTAAACTGATTGTTCTATCTGAAACAAAGTGTTGGATACTGTGCCAGGAGAAGCGCCTGTTCTCGGAAATCTGTCGCGATGCTACTCGAAAGCGTATGTGTTCGACGAAACTAAGTGGTCGAAATTGTGAGAGAGGAAACTCCAGAGGCGAAATTTAATTCCATTTTGAACTAATTGTTCTATCTGAAACTAAGTGTTCGATACCGTGCCAGGAGAAGCGCCTGTTCTCTGAAATCTGTGGCGATGCCACTCGAAACCGTATGTGATCGGCGAAACTAAGTGGCCGACCTTGTGAGAGAGGAAACTCCAGATGCGAAACTTAGTTCCATTTACATTAATTGTTCTATTTGAAAGTGTTCGATACTGTGCCAGGAGAAGCGCCTGTTCTCTGAAATCTCTGGCGATGCCACTCGAAACCGTATGTGTTCGATGAAATTAAGTAGTCGACCTTGTGAGGGAGGAAACTCCAAATGCAAAACCTATTTCCATTTTAAGCTAAATGTTCTATCTGAAACTAAGTGTTCGATACTCTGCCAGGAGAAGCGCCTGTTCTCTGAAATCTGTGGCGATGCCACTCGAAACCGTATGTGTTAGACGAAACTAAGTGGCCGACCTTGTGAGAGAGGAATCTCCAGGTGCGAAACTTCGTTCCATTTTAAATTAATTGTTCTATCTGAAAGTGTTCGATACTGTGCCAGGAGAAGCGCCTGTTCTCTGAAATCTGTGGCGATGCTACTCGAAACCGTATGTGTTCGACGAATCTAAATGGTCGACCTTGTGAGAGATGAAACTCCAGATGCGAAACCTAGTTCCATTTTAAACTAATTGTTCTATCTGAAACTAAGTGTTCGATACCGTGCCAGGAGAAGCGCCTGTTCTCGGAAATCTGTCGCGATGCTACTCGAAAGCGTATGTGTTCGACGAAACTAAGTGGTCGACATGGTGAGAGAGGAAACTCCAGATGCGAAATTTAGTTCCATTTTGAACTAATTGTTCTCTCTGAAACTAAGTGTTCGATACCGTGCCAGGAGAAGCGCCTGTTCTCTGAAATCTGTGGCGATGCCACTCGAAACAGTATGTGATCGGCGAAACTAAGTGGCCGACCTTGTGAGAGAGGAAACTCCAGATGCTAAACTTAGTTCCATTTTAAACTAATTGTTCTATCTGAAACTAAGTGTTCGATACTGTGCCAGCAGAAGCGCCTGTTCTCTGAAATATGTGGCGATGCCACTCGAAACCGTATGTGTTCGACGAAACTAAGTGGTCGACCTTGTGAGAGAGGAAACTCCAGATGCGAAACTTAGTTCCATTTACATTAATTGTTCTATTTGAAAGTGTTCGATACTGTGCCAGGAGAAGCGCCTGTTCTCTGAAATCTCTGGCGATGCCACTCGAAACCGTATGTGTTCGATGAAATTAAGTAGTCGACCTTGTGAGGGAGGAAACTCCAAATGCGAAACCTATTTCCATTTTAAGCTAAATGTTCTATCTGAAACTAAGTGTTCGATACTCTGCCAGGAGAAGCGCCTGTTCTCTGAAATCTGTGGCGATGCCACTCGAAACCGTATGTGTTAGACGAAACTAAGTGGCCGACCTTGTGAGAGAGGAATCTCCAGGTGCGAAACTTCGTTCCATTTTAAATTAATTGTTCTATCTGAAAGTGTTCGATACTGTGCCAGGAGAAGCGCCTGTTCTCTGAAATCTGTGGCGATGCTACTCGAAACCGTATGTGTTCGACGAATCTAAATGGTCGACCTTGTGAGAGATGAAACTCCAGATGCGAAACCTAGTTCCATTTTAAACTAATTGTTCTATCTGAAACTAAGTGTTCGATACCGTGCCAGGAGAAGCGCCTGTTCTCGGAAATCTGTCGCGATGCTACTCGAAAGCGTATGTGTTCGACGAAACTAAGTGGTCGACATGGTGAGAGAGGAAACTCCAGATGCGAAATTTAGTTCCATTTTGAACTAATTGTTCTCTCTGAAACTAAGTGTTCGATACCGTGCCAGGAGAAGCGCCTGTTCTCTGAAATCTGTGGCGATGCCACTCGAAACAGTATGTGATCGGCGAAACTAAGTGGCCGACCTTGTGAGAGAGGAAACTCCAGATGCTAAACTTAGTTCCATTTTAAACTAATTGTTCTATCTGAAACTAAGTGTTCGATACTGTGCCAGCAGAAGCGCCTGTTCTCTGAAATATGTGGCGATGCCACTCGAAACCGTATGTGTTCGACGAAACTAAGTGGTCGACCTTGTGAGAGAGGAAACTCCAGATGCTAAATTTAGTTCCATTTTAAACTAGTTGTTCTATCTGAAACTAAGTGTTCGATACCGTGCCAGGAGAAGCGCCTGTTCTCTGAAATCTGTGGCGATGCCACTCGAAACCGTATGTGATCGGCGAAACTAAGTGGCCGACCTTGTGAGAGAGGAAACTCCAGATGCTAAACTTAGTTCCATTTTAAACTAATTGTTCTATCTGAAACTAAGTGTTCGATACTGTGCCAGGAGAAGCGCCTGTTCTCTGAAATATGTGGCGATGCTACTCGAAACCGTATGTGTTCGACGAAACTAAGTGGTCGACCTTGTGAGAGAGGAAACTCCAGATGCGAAACTTAGTTCCATTTTAAACTGATTGTTCTATCTGAAACTAAGTGTTGGATACTGTGCCAGGAGAAGCGCCTGTTCTCGGAAATCTGTCGCGATGCTACTCGAAAGCGTATGTGTTCGACGAAACTAAGTGGTCGAAATGGTGAGAGAGGAAACTCCAGATGCGAAATTTAATTCCATTTTGAACTAATTGTTCTATCTGAAACTAAGTGTTCGATACCGTGCCAGGAGAAGCGCCTGTTCTCTGAAATCTGTGGCGATGCCACTCGAAACCGTATGTGATCGGCGAAACTAAGTGGCCGACCTTGTGAGAGAGGAAACTCCAGATGCGAAACTTAGTTCCATTTTAAACTGATTGTTCTATCTGAAACTAAGTGTTCGATACTGTGCGAGGAGAAGCGCCTGTTCTCGGAAATCTGTCGCGATGCTACTCGAAAGCGTATGTGTTCGAAAAAACTAAGTGGTCGACATGGTGAGCGAGGAAACTCCAGATGCGGAACATAGTTCCATTTTAAACTGATTGTTCTATCTGAAACTAAGTGTTCGATACAGTGCCAGGAGAAGCGCCTGTTCTCTGAAATCTGTGGCGATGCCACTCGAAACCGCATGTGCTCGGCGAAACCAAGTGGCCGTCCTTGTGAGAGAGGAAACTCCAGATGCGAAATTTAGTTCCATTTTAAGCAAATTGTTCTATCTGAAACTAAGTTTTCGATAATGTGCCAGGAGAAGCGCCTGTTCTCTGAAGTGTGTGGCGATGCGCAATCCACACCGCATGTGTTCGACGAAATTAAGTGGTCGACCTTGTGAGAGGGGAAACTTCAAATGCGAAACATAATTCCATTTTAAACTAATTTTTCTATCTGAAACTAAGTGTCCGATACTGTGCCAGGAGAAGCGCCTGTTCTCTGAAATATGTGGCGATGCTACTCGAAACCGTATGTGTTCGACGAAACTAAGTGGCCGACCTTGTGAGAGAGGAAACTCCTGATGCTAAACTTAGTTCCATTTTAAACTAATTGTTCTATCTGAAACTAAGTGTTCGATACTGTGCCAGCAGAAGCGCCTGTTCTCTGAAATATGTGGCGATGCTACTCGAAACCGTATGTGTTCGGCGAAACTAAGTGGTCGACCTTGTGAGAGAGGAAACTCCAGATGCGAAACTTAGTTCCATTTTAAAGTAATTGTTCTATCTGATACTAAGTGTTCGATACTGTGCTAGGAGAAGCGCCTGTTCTCCGAAATCTGTGGCGATGCCACTCGAAACCGTATGTGTTTGACGAAACTGAGTGGTCCACCTTGTGAGAGAGGAAACTCCAAATGCGAAACACAGTTCAATTTTAAACTAAATGTTCCATCTGAAACTAAGTGTTCGATAGTGTGCCAGGAGAAGCGCCTGATCTCTGAAATCAGTGGCGATGCTACTCGAAACCGTATATGTTCGATGAAACTAAGTGGTCCACCTTGTGAGAGAGGAATCTCGAGATGCGAAGCTTAGTTCCATTTTAAAGTAATTGTTCTATCTGATACTAAGTGTTCGATACTGTGCTAGGAGAAGCGCCTGTTCTCCGAAATCTGTGGCGATGACACTCGAAACCGTATGTGTTTGACGAAACTGAGTGGTCCACCTTGTGAGAGAGGAAACTCCAAATACGAAACACAGTTCCATTTTAAACTAAGTGTTCTATCTGTAACTAAGTGTTCGAGACTGTGCCAGGAGAAGCGCCTGTTCTCTGAAATCTGTGGCGATGCCACTCGAAACCGTGTGTGTTCGACGAAACTAAGTGATTGACCTTGTGAGAGAGGATACTCCAGATGCGAAACATAGTTCCATTTTAAACTAATTGTTCTATCTGATACTAAGTGTTCGATAATGTGCCAGGAGAAGCGCCTGTTCTGCGAAATCTGTGGCGATACCACTCGAAACCGTATGTGTTCGACGAAACTAAGTGGTTGACCTTGTGAGAGAGGATACTCCAGATGCGAAACATAGTTCCATTTTAAACTAATAATTCTGTCTGACATAAGTGTTCGATACTGTGCCAGGAAAAGCGCCTGCTCTCTGAAACCTGTGGCGATGCTACTCGAAAACGTATCTGTTCGACGAAATTAAGTGGTCGACCGTGTGAGAGAGGAAACTTCAGATGCGAAACATAGTTCCATTTTAAACTAATTGTTCCATTTAAAACTAAGTATTCGATACTCTACCAGTAGAAGCGCCTGTTCTCTGAAACCTGTGGCGATGCCACTCGAAACCGTATGTGCTCGACGAAACTAAGTCGTCGACCTTCTGAGAGAGGAAACTCCAGATGCGAAACTTAGTTCCATTTTAAATTAGTTGTTCTCTCTGAAACTTAGTGTTCGATACTGTGCCAGGAGAAGCGCCTGTTCTCTGAAATCTGTGGCGATACTACTCGAAACCGAATGTGTTCCACGAAACTGAGTGGCCGCCTTGTGAGAGAGGAAACTCCAGATGCGGAACTTAGTTCCATTTTAATCTTATTGTTCTGTCTGAAACTAAGTGTTCGATACTGTGCCAGGAGAAGCGCCTGTTCTCTGAAATCTGTGGCGATACTACTCGAAACCGAATGTGTTCCACGAAACTGAGTGGCCGCCTTGTGAGAGAGGAAACTCCAGATGCGGAACTTAGTTCCATTTTAATCTTATTGTTCTGTCTGAAACTAAGTGTTCGATACTGTGCCAGGAGAAGCGCCTGTGCTCCGAAATCTGTGGCGATGCCACTCGAAACCGTATGTGTTCGACGAAACTAAGTGGTCGACCTTGTGATAGAGGAAACTCCAGAAGTGAAACTTAGTTCCATTTTAAACTAATTGTTCTATCTGAAACTAAGTATTCGATACTCTGCCAGTAGAAGCGCCTGTTCTCTGAAACCTGTGGCGATGCCACTCGAAACCGTATGTGCTCGACGAAACTAAGTCGTCGACCTTCTGAGAGAGGAAACTCCAGATGCGTAACTTAGTTCCATTTTAATCTAATTGTTCTATCTGATACTAAGTGTTCGATACTGTGCCAGGAGAAGCGCCTGTTGTGCGAAATCTGTGGCGATACCACTCGAAACCGTATCTGTTCGACCAAACTAAGTGGTCGACCCTGTGAGAGAGGAAACTCCAGATGCGAAACATAGTTCCATTTTAAACTAATTGTTCTAACTAAAACTAAGTGTTCGATACTGTGCCAGGAGATGCGCCTGTTCTCTGAAATCTGTGGCGATGCTCCTCGAAACCGTATGTGTTCGACGAAACTAAGTGGTCGACCTTGTGAGAGAGGAAACTCCAGATGCGAAACATAGTTCCATTTTAAACTAATTGTTCTCTCTGACCTAAGTGTTCGGTACTGTGCCAGGAGAAGCGCCTGTTCTCTGAACTCTGTGGCGATGCCACTCGAAACCGTATGTGTTCGACGAAACTAAGTGGTCGACCTTGTTGGAGAGGAAACTCCAGATGCGAAACTTAGTTCCATTTTAAACTAATTGTTCTATCTGAAACTAAGTGTTCGCTACTGTGCGCGGAGAAGCGCCTGTTCTGTGAAATCTGTGGTGATGCTACTCGAAACCGTATGCGTTCGACGAAACTAAGTGGTCGACCTTGTGAGAGAGGAAATTCCAGATGCGAAACTTAGTTCCATTTTAAACTAATTGTTCTATCTGAATCTAAGTGTTCGATACTGTGCCAGGAGAAGCGCTTGTTCTCTGAAATCTGTGGCGATGCTTCTCGAAACCGTATGTGTTCGACGAAACTAAGTGGTCGACCTTGTGAGAGAGGAAACTCCAGATGCGAAATTTAGTTCCATTTTAAACTAATTGTTCTATCTGAAACTAAGTGTTCGATACTGTGCTAGGAGAAGCGCCTGATCTCTGAAATCAGTGGCGATGCTACTCGAAACCGTATGTGTTCGAGGAAACTAAGTGGTCGACCTTATGGGAGAGGAAACTCCAGATGCAGAACGTAGTTCCATTTTAACCAAATTGTTCTATCTGAAACGACGTGCTCGATAATGTGCCAGGAGAAGCGCCTGTTCTCTAAAATCTGTGGCGATGCTACTCGAAACCGTATGTGTTCGAGGAAACTAAGTGGGCGACCTTGTGGGAGAGGAAACTCCAGATGCGAAACTTAGTTCCATTTTAAGCAAATTGTTCTATCTGAAACTAAGTGTTCGAAACTGTGCCAGGAGAAGCGCATGTTCTCTGAAATCTGTGGCGATGCCACTCGAAACCTTATGTCTTCGACGATACTAAGTGGCCGACCTTGTGAGAGAGGAACCTCCAGATGCGAAGCTTAGTTCCATTTTAAACTAATTGTTCTATCAGAAACTAAGTTTTCGATACTGTGCCGGGAGAAACGCCTGTTCTCTAAAAAGTGTGGCGATGCCATTCGAAACCGTATGTGTTCGATGAAACTTAGTGCTCGACCTTGTGAGAGAGGAAACTCCAGATGCGAAACATAGTTCCAATTTGAACTAATTGTTCTATCTGAAACTAAGTGTTCGATACTGTGCCAGGAGAAGCGCCTGTTCTCTGAAATCTGTGGCGATGCCACTCGAAACCGAATGTGTTCGACGAAACTAAGTGGTCGACCTTGTGAGACAGGAAACTCCAGATGCGAAATTTAGTTCCATTTTAAGCTAATTGTTCTATCTGAAACTAAGTGTTCGATATCGTGCCAGGAGAAGCGCCGGTGCTCTGAAATCTGTGGCGATGCCACTCGAAACCGTATGTGATCGCCGAAACTAAGTGGCCGACCTTGTGAGAGAGGAAACTCCAGATGCTAAACTTAGTTCCATTTTAAACTAATTGTTCTATCTGAAACTAAGTGTTCGATAATGTGCCAGGAGAAGCGCCTGTTCTCTGAAATATGTGGCGATGCTACTCGAAACCGTATGTGTTCGACGAAACTAAGTGGTCGACCTTGTGAGAGAGGAAACTCCAGATGCGAAACTTAGTTCCATTTTAAACTGATTGTTCTATCTGAAACTAAGTGTTGGATACTGTGCCAGGAGAAGCGCCTGTTCTCGGAAATCTGTCGCGATGCTACTCGAAAGCGTATGTGTTCGACGAAACTAAGTGGTCGACATGGTGAGAGAGGAAACTCCAGATGCGAAATTTAGTTCCATTTTGAACTAATTGTTCTATCTGAAACTAAGTGTTCGATACCGTGCCAGGAGAAGCGCCTGTTCTCTGAAATCTGTGGCGATGCCACTCGAAACGGTATGTGATCGGCGAAACTAAGTGGCCGACCTTGTGAGAGAGGAAACTCCAGATGCGAAACATAGTTCCATTTTAAACTAATTGTTCTATCTGATACTAAGTGTTCGATAATGTGCCAGGAGAAGCGCCTGTTCTGCGAAATCTGTGGCGATACCACTCGAAACCGTATGTGTTCGACGAAACTAAGTGGTCGACCTTGTGAGAGAGGATACTCCAGATGCGAAACATAGTTCCATTTTAAACTAATAATTCTGTCTGACATAAGTGTTCGATACTGTGCCAGGAGAAGCGCCTGCTCTCTGAAACCTGTGGCGATGCTACTCGAAAACGTATCTGTTCGACGAAACTAAGTGGTCGACCGTGTGAGAGAGGAAACTTCAGATGCGAAACATAGTTCCATTTTAAACTAATTGTTCCATTTAAAACTAAGTATTCGATACTCTACCAGTAGAAGCGCCTGTTCTCTGAAACCTGTGGCGATGCCACTCGAAACCGTATGTGCTCGACGAAACTAAGTCGTCGACCTTCTGAGAGAGGAAACTCCAGATGCGAAACTTAGTTCCATTTTAAATTAGTTGTTCTCTCTGAAACTTAGTGTTCGATACTGTGCCAGGAGAAGCGCCTGTTCTCTGAAATCTGTGGCGATACTACTCGAAACCGAATGTGTTCCACGAAACTGAGTGGCCGCCTTGTGAGAGAGGAAACTCCAGATGCGGAACTTAGTTCCATTTTAACCAAATTGTTCTATCTGAAACGACGTGCTCGATAATGTGCCAGGAGAAGCGCCTGTTCTCTAAAATCTGTGGCGATGCTACTCGAAACCGTATGTGTTCGAGGAAACTAAGTGGACGACCTTGTGGGAGAGGAAACTCCAGATGCGAAACTTAGTTCCATTTTAAGCAAATTGTTCTATCTGAAACTAAGTGTTCGAAACTGTGCCAGGAGAAGCGCATGTTCTCTGAAATCTGTGGCGATGCCACTCGAAACCTTATGTCTTCGACGATACTAAGTGGCCGACCTTGTGAGAGAGGAACCTCCAGATGCGAAGCTTAGTTCCATTTTAAACTAATTGTTCTATCAGAAACTAAGTTTTCGATACTGTGCCGGGAGAAACGCCTGTTCTCTAAAAAGTGTGGCGATGCCATTCGAAACCGTATGTGTTCGATGAAACTTAGTGCTCGACCTTGTGAGAGAGGAAACTCCAGATGCGAAACATAGTTCCAATTTGAACTAATTGTTCTATCTGAAACTAAGTGTTCGATACTGTGCCAGGAGAAGCGCCTGTTCTCTGAAATCTGTGGCGATGCCACTCGAAACCGAATGTGTTCGACGAAACTAAGTGGTCGACCTTGTGAGACAGGAAACTCCAGATGCGAAATTTAGTTCCATTTTAAGCTAATTGTTCTATCTGAAACTAAGTGTTCGATATCGTGCCAGGAGAAGCGCCGGTGCTCTGAAATCTGTGGCGATGCCACTCGAAACCGTATGTGATCGCCGAAACTAAGTGGCCGACCTTGTGAGAGAGGAAACTCCAGATGCTAAACTTAGTTCCATTTTAAACTAATTGTTCTATCTGAAACTAAGTGTTCGATAATGTGCCAGGAGAAGCGCCTGTTCTCTGAAATATGTGGCGATGCTACTCGAAACCGTATGTGTTCGACGAAACTAAGTGGTCGACCTTGTGAGAGAGGAAACTCCAGATGCGAAACTTAGTTCCATTTTAAACTGATTGTTCTATCTGAAACTAAGTGTTGGATACTGTGCCAGGAGAAGCGCCTGTTCTCGGAAATCTGTCGCGATGCTACTCGAAAGCGTATGTGTTCGACGAAACTAAGTGGTCGACATGGTGAGAGAGGAAACTCCAGATGCGAAATTTAGTTCCATTTTGAACTAATTGTTCTATCTGAAACTAAGTGTTCGATACCGTGCCAGGAGAAGCGCCTGTTCTCTGAAATCTGTGGCGATGCCACTCGAAACGGTATGTGATCGGCGAAACTAAGTGGCCGACCTTGTGAGAGAGGAAACTCCAGATGCGAAACATAGTTCCATTTTAAACTAATTGTTCTATCTGATACTAAGTGTTCGATAATGTGCCAGGAGAAGCGCCTGTTCTGCGAAATCTGTGGCGATGCCACTCGAAACCGAATGTGTTCGACGAAACTAAGTGGTCGACCTTGTGAGACAGGAAACTCCAGATGCGAAATTTAGTTCCATTTTAAGCTAATTGTTCTATCTGAAACTAAGTGTTCGATATCGTGCCAGGAGAAGCGCCGGTGCTCTGAAATCTGTGGCGATGCCACTCGAAACCGTATGTGATCGCCGAAACTAAGTGGCCGACCTTGTGAGAGAGGAAACTCCAGATGCTAAACTTAGTTCCATTTTAAACTAATTGTTCTATCTGAAACTAAGTGTTCGATAATGTGCCAGGAGAAGCGCCTGTTCTCTGAAATATGTGGCGATGCTACTCGAAACCGTATGTGTTCGACGAAACTAAGTGGTCGACCTTGTGAGAGAGGAAACTCCAGATGCGAAACTTAGTTCCATTTTAAACTGATTGTTCTATCTGAAACTAAGTGTTGGATACTGTGCCAGGAGAAGCGCCTGTTCTCGGAAATCTGTCGCGATGCTACTCGAAAGCGTATGTGTTCGACGAAACTAAGTGGTCGACATGGTGAGAGAGGAAACTCCAGATGCGAAATTTAGTTCCATTTTGAACTAATTGTTCTATCTGAAACTAAGTGTTCGATACCGTGCCAGGAGAAGCGCCTGTTCTCTGAAATCTGTGGCGATGCCACTCGAAACGGTATGTGATCGGCGAAACTAAGTGGCCGACCTTGTGAGAGAGGAAACTCCAGATGCGAAACATAGTTCCATTTTAAACTAATTGTTCTATCTGATACTAAGTGTTCGATAATGTGCCAGGAGAAGCGCCTGTTCTGCGAAATCTGTGGCGATACCACTCGAAACCGTATGTGTTCGACGAAACTAAGTGGTTGACCTTGTGAGAGAGGATACTCCAGATGCGAAACTTAGTTCCATTTTAAACTAATAATTCTGTCTGACATAAGTGTTCGATACTGTGCCAGGAGAAGCGCCTGCTCTCTGAAACCTGTGGCGATGCTACTCGAAAACGTATCTGTTCGACGAAACTAAGTGGTCGACCGTGTGAGAGAGGAAACTTCAGATGCGAAACATAGTTCCATTTTAAACTAATTGTTCCATTTAAAACTAAGTATTCGATACTCTACCAGTAGAAGCGCCTGTTCTCTGAAACCTGTGGCGATGCCACTCGAAACCGTATGTGCTCGACGAAACTAAGTCGTCGACCTTCTGAGAGAGGAAACTCCAGATGCGAAACTTAGTTCCATTTTAAATTAGTTGTTCTCTCTGAAACTTAGTGTTCGATACTGTGCCAGGAGAAGCGCCTGTTCTCTGAAATCTGTGGCGATACTACTCGAAACCGAATGTGTTCCACGAAACTGAGTGGCCGCCTTGTGAGAGAGGAAACTCCAGATGCGGAACTTAGTTCCATTTTAACCAAATTGTTCTATCTGAAACGACGTGCTCGATAATGTGCCAGGAGAAGCGCCTGTTCTCTAAAATCTGTGGCGATGCTACTCGAAACCGTATGTGTTCGAGGAAACTAAGTGGTCGACCTTGTGGGAGAGGAAACTCCAGATGCGAAACTTAGTTCCATTTTAAGCAAATTGTTCTATCTGAAACTAAGTGTTCGAAACTGTGCCAGGAGAAGCGCATGTTCTCTGAAATCTGTGGCGATGCCACTCGAAACCTTATGTCTTCGACGATACTAAGTGGCCGACCTTGTGAGAGAGGAACCTCCAGATGCGAAGCTTAGTTCCATTTTAAACTAATTGTTCTATCAGGAACTAAGTTTTCGATACTGTGCCGGGAGAAACGCCTGTTCTCTAAAAAGTGTGGCGATGCCATTCGAAACCGTATGTGTTCGATGAAACTTAGTGCTCGACCTTGTGAGAGAGGAAACTCTAGATGCGAAACATAGTTCCAATTTGAACTAATTGTTCTATCTGAAACTAAGTGTTCGATACTGTGCCAGGAGAAGCGCCTGTTCTCTGAAATCTGTGGCGATGCCACTCGAAACCGAATGTGTTCGACGAAACTAAGTGGTCGACCTTGTGAGACAGGAAACTCCAGATGCGAAACTTAGTTCCATTTTAAAGTAATTGTTCTATCTGATACTAAGTGTTCGATACTGTGCTAGGAGAAGCGCCTGTTCTCCGAAATCTGTGGCGATGCCACTCGAAACCGTATGTGTTTGACGAAACTGAGTGGTCCACCTTGTGAGAGAGGAAACTCCAAATGCGAAACACAGTTCAATTTTAAACTAAATGTTCCATCTGAAACTAAGTGTTCGATAGTGTGCCAGGAGAAGCGCCTGATCTCTGAAATCAGTGGCGATGCTACTCGAAACCGTATATGTTCGATGAAACTAAGTGGTCCACCTTGTGAGAGAGGAATCTCGAGATGCGAAGCTTAGTTCCATTTTAAAGTAATTGTTCTATCTGATACTAAGTGTTCGATACTGTGCTAGGAGAAGCGCCTGTTCTCCGAAATCTGTGGCGATGACACTCGAAACCGTATGTGTTTGACGAAACTGAGTGGTCCACCTTGTGAGAGAGGAAACTCCAAATACGAAACACAGTTCCATTTTAAACTAAGTGTTCTATCTGTAACTAAGTGTTCGAGACTGTGCCAGGAGAAGCGCCTGTTCTCTGAAATCTGTGGCGATGCCACTTGAAACCGTGTGTGTTCGACGAAACTAAGTGATTGACCTTGTGAGAGAGGATACTCCAGATGCGAAACATAGTTCCATTTTAAACTAATTGTTCTATCTGATACTAAGTGTTCGATAATGTGCCAGGAGAAGCGCCTGTTCTGCGAAATCTGTGGCGATACCACTCGAAACCGTATGTGTTCGACGAAACTAAGTGGTTGACCTTGTGAGAGAGGATACTCCAGATGCGAAACATAGTTCCATTTTAAACTAATAATTCTGTCTGACATAAGTGTTCGATACTGTGCCAGGAGAAGCGCCTGCTCTCTGAAACCTGTGGCGATGCTACTCGAAAACGTATCTGTTCGACGAAACTAAGTGGTCGACCGTGTGAGAGAGGAAACTTCAGATGCGAAACATAGTTCCATTTTAAACTAATTGTTCCATTTAAAACTAAGTATTCGATACTCTACCAGTAGAAGCGCCTGTTCTCTGAAACCTGTGGCGATGCCACTCGAAACCGTATGTGCTCGACGAAACTAAGTCGTCGACCTTCTGAGAGAGGAAACTCCAGATGCGAAACTTAGTTCCATTTTAAATTAGTTGTTCTCTCTGAAACTTAGTGTTCGATACTGTGCCAGGAGAAGCGCCTGTTCTCTGAAATCTGTGGCGATACTACTCGAAACCGAATGTGTTCCACGAAACTGAGTGGCCGCCTTGTGAGAGAGGAAACTCCAGATGCGGAACTTAGTTCCATTTTAATCTTATTGTTCTGTCTGAAACTAAGTGTTCGATACTGTGCCAGGAGAAGCGCCTGTGCTCCGAAATCTGTGGCGATGCCACTCGAAACCGTATGTGTTCGACGAAACTAAGTGGTCGACCTTGTGATAGAGGAAACTCCAGAAGTGAAACTTAGTTCCATTTTAAACTAATTGTTCTATCTGAAACTAAGTATTCGATACTCTGCCAGTAGAAGCGCCTGTTCTCTGAAACCTGTCGCGATGCCACTCGAAACCGTATGTGCTCGACGAAACTAAGTCGTCGACCTTCTGAGAGAGGAAACTCCAGATGCGTAACTTAGTTCCATTTTAATCTAATTGTTCTATCTGATACTAAGTGTTCGATACTGTGCCAGGAGAAGCGCCTGTTCTGCGAAATTTGTGGCGATACCACTCGAAACCGTATCTGTTCGACCAAACTAAGTGGTCGACCCTGTGAGAGAGGAAACTCCAGATGCGAAACATAGTTCCATTTTAAACTAATTGTTCTAACTAAAACTAAGTGTTCGATACTGTGCCAGGAGATGCGCCTGTTCTCTGAAATCTGTGGCGATGCTCCTCGAAACCGTATGTGTTCGACGAAACTAAGTGGTCGACCTTGTGAGGGAGGAAACTCCAGATGCGAAACATAGTTCCATTTTAAACTAATTGTTCTCTCTGACCTAAGTGTTCGGTACTGTGCCAGGAGAAGCGCCTGTTCTCTGAACTCTGTGGCGATGCCACTCGAAACCGTATGTGTTCGACGAAACTAAGTGGTTGACATTGTGGAAGAGGATACTCCAGGTTCGAAGCTTAGTTCCATTTTAAACTAATTTTTCTATCTGATACTAAGTGTTCGATACTGTGCCAGGAGAAGCGCCTGTTCTCTGAAATCTGTGACCATGCCACTCGAAATCGTATGTGTTCTACGAAACTGAGTGGTCGACTTTGTGAGAGAGGAAACTCCAAATGCGAAACATAGTTCCATTTTAAACTAATTGTTCAACCTGAAACTATGTGTTCGATACTGTGCCAGGAGAAGCGCCTGTTCTCTGAAATCTGTGGCCATGCCACTCGAAACCGTATGTGTTCGACGAAACTAAGTGGTCGACCTTGTTGGAGAGGAAACTCCAGATGCGAAACTTAGTTCCATTTTAAACTAATTGTTCTATCTGAAACTAAGTGTTCGCTACTGTGCGCGGAGAAGCGCCTGTTCTGTGAAATCTGTGGTGATGCTACTCGAAACCGTATGCGTTCGACGAAACTAAGTGGTCGACCTTGTGAGAGAGGAAATTCCAGATGCGAAACTTAGTTCCATTTTAAACTAATTGTTCTATCTGAATCTAAGTGTTCGATACTGTGCCAGGAGAAGCGCTTGTTCTCTGAAATCTGTGGCGATGCTTCTCGAAACCGTATGTGTTCGACGAAACTAAGTGGTCGACCTTTTGAGAGAGGAAATTCCAGATGCGAAATTTAGTTCCATTTTAAACTAATTGTTCTATCTGAAACTAAGTGTTCGATACTGTGCTAGGAGAAGCGCCTGATCTCTGAAATCAGTGGCGATGCTACTCGAAACCGTATGTGTTCGAGGAAACTAAGTGGTCGACCTTATGGGAGAGGAAACTCCAGATGCAGAACGTAGTTCCATTTTAACCAAATTGTTCTATCTGAAACGACGTGCTCGATAATGTGCCAGGAGAAGCGCCTGTTCTCTAAAATCTGTGGCGATGCTACTCGAAACCGTATGTGTTCGAGGAAACTAAGTGGTCGACCTTGTGAGAGAGGATACTCCAGATGCGAAACATAGTTCCATTTTAAACTAATTGTTCTGTCTGAAATGAGTGTTCGATACTGTGCCAGGCGAAGCGCCTGTTCTCAGAAATCTGTGGCGATGCTACTCGAAACCGTATGTGTTCGACGAAACGAAGTGACCGACCTTGTGAGAGAGGACACTCCAGATGCGAAACTTAGTTCCATTTTAAACTAATTGTTCTATCTGAAACTAAGTGTTCGATATTGTGCCAGGAGAAGCGCCTGTTCTCTGAAATGTGTGGCGATGCCACTCGAAACAGTATGTGTTCGACGAAACTAAGTGGTTGATCTTGTGAGAGAGGATATTCCAGATGCGAAACATAGTCCCATTTTAAACTAATTGTTCTGTCTGAAATAAGTGTTCGTTACTGTGCCAGGCGAAGCGCCTGTTTACTGAAATCTGTGGCGATGCCCCTGGATACCGTATGTGTTCGACGAAACTAAGTGGTTGATCTTGTGAGAGAGGATATTCCAGATGCGAAACTTAGTTCCATTTTAAACTAATTGTTCTGTCTGAAATGAGTGTTCGATACTGTGCCAGGCGAAGCGCCTGTTCTCAGAAATCTGTGGCGATGCTACTCGAAACCGTATGTGTTCGACGAAACGAAGTGACCGACCTTGTGAGAGAGGAAACTCCAGATGCGAAACATAGTTCCATTTTCAACAAATTGTTCTATCTGAAAATAAGTGCTCGATACTGTGCCAGGAGAAGCGCCTGTTCTCTGAAATCTGTGGCGATGATACTCGAAGACGTATGTGTTCGACGAAACTAAGTGGTCGACCTTGTGAGAGTGGAAACTCCAGAGGCGAAACTTAGTTCCATTTTAACTAATTGTTCTATCTGAAACTAAGTGTTCGATACTGTGCCAGGAGAAGCGCCTGTTCTCTGAAATCTGTGGCGATGCTACTCGAAAACTTATGTGTTCGACGAAACTAAGTGGTCGACCTTGTGGGAGAGGAAACTCCAGATGCAAAACTTAGTTCCATTTTAAACTAATTGTTCTATGTGAAACTAAGTGTTCGATACTTTGCCAGGAGAAGCGCCTGTTCTCTGAAATGTGTGGCGATGCCACTCGGAACCGTAATTGTTCGACGAAACTAAGTGGTTGATCTTGTGAGAGAGGATACTCCAGATGCGAAACATAGTTCCACTTTAAACTAATTGTTCTGTCTGAAATGAGTGTTCGATACTGTGCCAGGCGAAGGGCCTGTTCTCAGAAATCTGTGGCGATGCTACTCGAAACCGTATGTGTTCGACGAAACGAAGTGACCGACCTTGTGAGAGAGGAAACTCCAGATGCGAAACTTAGTTCCATTTTAAACTAATTGTTCTATCTGAAACTAAGTGTTCGATATTGTGCCAGGAGAAGCGCCTGTTCTCTGAAATGTGTGGCGATCCTACTCGAAAACGTATGTGTTCGACCAAACTAAGTGGTCGACCCTGTGAGAGAGGAAACTCCAGATGCGAAACATAGTTCCATTTTAAACTAATTGTTCTAACTAAAACTAAGTGTTCGATACTGTGCCAGGAGATGCGCCTGTTCTCTGAAATCTGTGGCGATGCTCCTCGAAACCGTATGTGTTCGACGAAACTAAGTGGTCGACCTTGTGAGAGAGGAAACTCCAGATGCGAAACATAGTTCCATTTTAAACTAATTGTTCTCTCTGACCTAAGTGTTCGGTACTGTGCCAGGAGAAGCGCCTGTTCTCTGAACTCTGTGGCGATGCCACTCGAAACCGTATGTGTTCGACGAAACTAAGTGGTTGACATTGTGGAAGAGGATACTCCAGGTTCGAAGCTTAGTTCCATTTTAAACTAATTGTTCAACCTGAAACTATGTGTTCGATACTGTGCCAGGAGAAGCGCCTGTTCTCTGAAATCTGTGGCCATGCCACTCGAAACCGTATGTGTTCGACGAAACTAAGTGGTCGACCTTGTTGGAGAGGAAACTCCAGATGCGAAACTTAGTTCCATTTTAAACTAATTGTTCTATCTGAAACTAAGTGTTCGCTACTGTGCGCGGAGAAGCGCCTGTTCTGTGAAATCTGTGGTGATGCTACTCGAAACCGTATGCGTTCGACGAAACTAAGTGGTCGACCTTGTGAGAGAGGAAATTCCAGATGCGAAACTTAGTTCCATTTTAAACTAATTGTTCTATCTGAATCTAAGTGTTCGATACTGTGCCAGGAGAAGCGCTTGTTCTCTGAAATCTGTGGCGATGCTTCTCGAAACCGTATGTGTTCGACGAAACTAAGTGGTCGACCTTGTGAGAGAGGAAACTCCAGATGCGAAATTTAGTTCCATTTTAAACTAATTGTTCTATCTGAAACTAAGTGTTCGATACTGTGCTAGGAGAAGCGCCTGATCTCTGAAATCAGTGGCGATGCTACTCGAAACCGTATGTGTTCGAGGAAACTAAGTGGTCGACCTTATGGGAGAGGAAACTCCAGATGCAGAACGTAGTTCCATTTTAACCAAATTGTTCTATCTGCAACGACGTGCTCGATAATGTGCCAGGAGAAGCGCCTGTTCTCTAAAATCTGTGGCGATGCTACTCGAAACCGTATGTGTTCGAGGAAACTAAGTGGTCGACCTTGTGAGAGAGGATACTCCAGATGCGAAACATAGTTCCATTTTAAACTAATTGTTCTGTCTGAAATGAGTGTTCGATACTGTGCCAGGCGAAGCGCCTGTTCTCAGAAATCTGTGGCGATGCTACTCGAAACCGTATGTGTTCGACGAAACGAAGTGACCGACCTTGTGAGAGAGGAAACTCCAGATGCGAAACTTAGTTCCATTTTAAACTAATTGTTCTATCTGAAACTAAGTGTTCGATATTGTGCCAGGAGAAGCGCCTGTTCTCTGAAATGTGTGGCGATGCCACTCGAAACAGTATGTGTTCGACGAAACTAAGTGGTTGATCTTGTGAGAGAGGATATTCCAGATGCGAAACATAGTCCCATTTTAAACTAATTGTTCTGTCTGAAATAAGTGTTCGATACTGTGCCAGGCGAAGCGCCTGTTTACTGAAATCTGTGGCGATGCCCCTGGATACCGTATGTGTTCGACGAAACTAAGTGGTTGATCTTGTGAGAGAGGATATGCCAGATGCGAAACATAGTCCCATTTTAAACTAATTGTTCTGTCTGAAATAAGTGTTCGATACTGTGCCAGGCGAAGCGCCTGTTTACTGAAATATGTGGCGATGCCCCTCGATACCGTATGTGTTCGTCGAAACTAAGTGGTCGACCTTGTGAGAGAGGAAACTCCAGATGCGAAACTTAGTTCCATTTTAAACTAATTGTTCTATCTGAAACTAAGTGTTCGATACTGTGCCAGGAGAAGCGCCTGTTCTCTGAAATCTCTGGCGATGCTACTCGAAACCGTATGTGTTCGAGGAAACTAAGTGATCGACCTTGTGGGAGAGGAAACTCCAGATGCGAAACTTAGTTCCATTTTAAACTAATTGTTCTATCTGAAACTAAGTGTTCGATACTGTGCCAGGAGAAGCGCCTGTCCTCTGAAATGTGTGTCGAAGCTACTCGAAACCGTATGTGTTCGACGAATCTAAATGTTCGACCATGTGGGAGAGGAAACTCCAGATGCGAAACATAGTTCCATTTTCAACAAATTGTTCTATCTGAAAATAAGTGCTCGATACTGTGCCAGGAGAAGCGCCTGTTCTCTGAAATCTGTGGCGATGATACTCGAAGACGTATGTGTTCGACGAAACTAAGTGGTCGACCTTGTGAGAGTGGAAACTCCAGAGGCGAAACTTAGTTCCATTTTAACTAATTGTTCTATCTGAAACTAAGTGTTCGATACTGTGCCAGGAGAAGCGCCTGTTCTCTGAAATCTATGGCGATGCTACTCGAAAACTTATGTGTTCGACGAAACTAAGTGGTCGACCTTGTGGGAGAGGAAACTCCAGATGCAAAACTTAGTTCCATTTTAAACTAATTGTTCTATGTGAAACTAAGTGTTCGATACTTTGCCAGGAGAAGCGCCTGTTCTCTGAAATGTGTGGCGATGCCACTCGGAACCGTAATTGTTCGACGAAACTAAGTGGTTGATCTTGTGAGAGAGGATACTCCAGATGCGAAACATAGTTCCACTTTAAACTAATTGTTCTGTCTGAAATGAGTGTTCGATACTGTGCCAGGCGAAGCGCCTGTTCTCAGAAATCTGTGGCGATGCTACTCGAAACCGTATGTGTTCGACGAAACGAAGTGACCGACCTTGTGAGAGAGGAAACTCCAGATGCGAAACTTAGTTCCATTTTAAACTAATTGTTCTATCTGAAACTAAGTGTTCGATATTGTGCCAGGAGAAGCGCCTGTTCTCTGAAATGTGTGGCGATCCTACTCGAAAACGTATGTGTTCGACGAAACTAAGTGGTCGACCCTGTGAGAGAGGAAACTCCAGATGCGAAACTTAGTTCCATTTTAAACTAATTGTTCTATCTGAAACTAAGTGTTCGATACTTTGCCAGGAGAAGCGCCTGTTCTCTGAAATGTGTGGCGATGCCACTCGGAACCGTAATTGTTCGACGAAACTAAGTGGTTGATCTTGTGAGAGAGGATACTCCAGATACGAAACATAGTTCCATTTTAAACTAATTGTTCTGTCTGAAATGAGTGTTCGATACTGTGCCAGGCGAAGCGCCTGTTCTCAGAAATCTGTGGCGATGCTACTCGAAACCGTATGTGTTCGACGAAACGAAGTGACCGACCTTGTGAGAGAGGAAACTCCAGATGCGAAACTTAGTTCCATCTTAAACTAATTGTTCTATCTGAAACTAAGTGTTCGATATTGTGCCAGGAGAAGCGCCTGTTCTCTGAAATGTGTGGCGATGCCACTCGAAACAGTATGTGTTCGACGAAACTAAGTGGTTGATCTTGTGAGAGAGGATATTCCAGATGCGAAACATAGTCCCATTTTAAACTAATTGCTCTGTCTGAAATAAGTGTTCGATACTGTGCCAGGCGAAGCGCCTGTTTACTGAAATCTGTGGCGATGCCCCTCGATACCGTATGTGTTCGTCGAAACTAAGTGGTCGACCTTGTGAGAGAGGAAACTCCAGATGCGAAACTTAGTTCCATTTTAAACTAATTGTTCTATCTGAAACTAAGTGTTCGATACTGTGCCAGGAGAAGCGCCTGTTCTCTGAAATCTGTGGCGATGATACTCGAAGACGTATGTGTTCGACGAAACTAAGTGGTCGACCTTGTGAGAGTGGAAACTCCAGAGGCGAAACTTAGTTCCATTTTAACTAATTGTTCTATCTGAAACTAAGTGTTCGATACTGTGCCAGGAGAAGCGCCTGTTCTCTGAAATCTGTGGCGATGCTACTCGAAAACTTATGTGTTCGACGAAACTAAGTGGTCGACCTTGTGGGAGAGGAAACTCCAGATGCAAAACTTAGTTCCATTTTAAACTAATTGTTCTATGTGAAACTAGTGTTCGATACTTTGCCAGGAGAAGCGCCTGTTCTCTGAAATGTGTGGCGATGCCACTCGGAACCGTAATTGTTCGACGAAACTAAGTGGTTGATCTTGTGAGAGAGGATACTCCAGATGCGAAACATAGTTCCACTTTAAACTAATTGTTCTGTCTGAAATGAGTGTTCGATACTGTGCCAGGCGAAGCGCCTGTTCTCAGAAATCTGTGGCGATGCTACTCGAAACCGTATGTGTTCGACGAAACGAAGTGACCGACCTTGTGAGAGAGGAAACTCCAGATGCGAAACTTAGTTCCATTTTAAACTAATTGTTCTATCTGAAACTAAGTGTTCGATATTGTGCCAGGAGAAGCGCCTGTTCTCTGAAATGTGTGGCGATGCCACTCGAAACAGTATGTGTTCGGCGAAACTAAGTGGTTGATCTTGTGAGAGATGATATTCCAGATGCGAAACATAGTCCCATTTTAAACTAATTGTTCTGTCTGAAATAAGTGTTCGATACTGTGCCAGGCGAAGCGTCTGTTCACTGAAATCTGTGGCGATGCCCCTCGATACCGTATGTGTTCGTCGAAACTAAGTGTTCGACCTTGTGAGAGAGGAAACTCCAGATGCGAAACTTAGTTCCATTTTAAACTAATTGTTCTATCTGAAACTAAGTGTTCGATACTGTGCCAGGAGTATCGCCTGTTCTCTGAAATGTGTGGCGATGCCACTCGAAACCGTATGTGTTCGACGAAACTAAGTGATCGACCTTGTGGGAGAGGAAACTCCAGATGCGAAACATAGTTCAATTTTCAACAAATTGTTCTATCTGAAAATAAGTGCTCGATACTGTGCCAGGAGAAGCGCCTGTTCTCTGAAATCTGTGGCGATGATACTCGAAAACGTATGTGTTCGACGAAACTAAGTGGTCGACCTTGTGAGAGTGGAAACTCCAGAGGCGAAACTTAGTTCCATTTTAACTAATTGTTCTATCTGAAACTAAGTGTTCGATACTCTGCCAGGAGAAGCGCGTGTTCTCTGAAATCTGTGGCGATGCTACCCGAAACCGTATGTGTTCGACGAATCTATATGGTCGACTTTGTGAGAGAGGAAACTCCAGAAGCGAAACTTAGTTCCATTTAAAACTAATTGTTCTATCTGAAACTAAGTGTTCGATACTGTGCCAGGAGTAGCGCCTGTTCTCTGAAATGTGTGGCGATGCTACTCGAAACCGTATGTGTTCGACGAAACTATGTTGCCGACCTTGTGTGAGAGGAAACTCCAGAGGCGAAACTCAGTTCTATTTTAAACTAGTTGTTGTATCTGAAACTAAGTGTTCGATACTGTGCCAGGAGAAGCGCCTGTTCTCTGAAATCTGTGGCGATGCCACTCGAAACCGTATGTGTTTGTCGAAACTAAGTGGTCGACCTTGTGAGGGAGTAAACTCCAGATGCGAAATTTAGTTCCATTTTAAACTAATTGATCTATCTGAATTTAAGTGTTCGATACTGTGCCAGGCGAAGCGCCTGCTCACTGAAATCTGTGGCGATGCCACTCGAAACCGTATGTGTTCGACGAAACTAAGTGGTCGACCTTGTGAGAGAGGAAACTCCTGATGCGAAACTTAGTACCATTAAAACTAATTGTACTATCTGAAACTAAGTGTTCGATACTGTGCCAGGAGAAGCGCCTCTTCTCTGAAATCTGTGGCGATGCCACTCGAAACCGTATGTGTTCGACGATACTAAGTGGCCGACCTTGTGAGAGAGGAAACTCCAGATGCGAAACATAGTTCCATTTTAAACTAATTGTTCTATCTGAAAATAAGTGTTCAATACTGTGCCAGGAGAAGCGCCTGTTCTCTGAAATGTGTGGCGATGCCACTCGAAACCGTAATTGTTCGACGAAACTAAGTGGTTGATCTTGTGAGAGAGGATACTCCAGATGCGAAACAGAGTTCCATTTTAAACTAATTGTTCTATCTGAAACTAAGTGTTCGATACTGTGCCAGGAGAAGCGCCTGTTCTCTGAAATCTCTGGCGATGCTACTCGAAACCGTATGTGTTCGAGGAAACTAAGTGGTCGACTTTGTGGGAGAGGAAACTCCAGATGCGAAACATAGTTCCATTTTAAACATATTGTTCTATCTGAAACTAAGTGTTCGATACTGTGCCAGGAGAAGCGCCTGTTCCCTGAAATGTGTGGCGATGCCACTCGAAACCGTATGTGTTCGATGAAACTGAGTGGTCGACCTTGTGAGGGAGGATACTCCAGATGCGAAACATAGTTACATTTTAAACTAATTGTTCTATCTGAAACTAAGTGTTCGATACTGTGCCAGGAGAAGCGCCTGTTCTCTGAAATGTGTGGCGATGCCGCTCGAAACCGTATGTGTTCGACGAAACTAAGTAGTTGACCTTGTGAGAGAGGATACTCCGGATGCCAAACATAGTTCCATTTTAAACTATTTGTTCTATCTGTAACTCGGTGTTCGATAATGTGCCAGGAGAAGCGCCCGTTCTCTGAAATCTTTGGCGATACCACTCGAAACCGTATGTGTTCGACGAAACTAAGTGGCCGACATTGTGAGAGAGGAAACTCCAGATGCGAAACATAGTTGCATTTTAAACTAATTGTTCTATCTGAAACTAAGTGTTCGATACTGTGCCAGGAGAAGCGCCTGTTCTCTGAAATGTGTGGCGATGCCACTCGAAACCGTATGTGTTCGACGAAACTAAGTGGTCGAACTTGTGAGGGAGGATACTCCAGATGCGAAACATAGTTACATTTTAAACTAATTGTACTGTCTGAAACAGGTGTTCGATACTGTGCCAGGAGAAGCGCCTGCTCACTGAAGTCTGTGGCGATGTTACTCGAAACCGTATGTGTTCGACGAAACTAAGTGGTTGACCTTGTGAGAGAGGATACTCCAGATGCGAAACATAGTTCCATTTTAAACTAATTGTTATATCTGTAACTCGGTGTTCGATAATGTGCCAGGAGAAGCGCCTGTTCTCTGAAATCTTTGGCGATACCACTCGAAACCGTATGTGTTCGACGAAACTAAGTGGCCGACCTTGTGAGAGAGGAAACTCCAGATGCGAAACATAGTTGCATTTTAAACTAATTGTTCTATCTGAAACTAAGTGTTCGATACTGTGCCAGGAGAAACTCCCGTTCTGCGAAATCTGTGGCGATACTACTCGTAACCGTATGTGTTCGACGAAACTAAGTGGTCGACCTTGTGAGGGAGGATACTCCAGATGCGAAACATAGTTACATTTTAAACTAATTGTACTGTCTGAAACAGGTGTTCGATACTGTGCCAGGAGAAGCGCCTGCTCACTGAAGTCTGTGGCGATGTTACTCGAAACCGTATGTGTTCGACGAAACTAAGTGGTTGACCTTGTGAGAGAGGATACTCCAGATGCGAAACATAGTTCCATTTTAAACTAATTGTTCTATCTGAAACTAAGTGTTCGATACTGTGCCAGGAGAAGCGCCTGTTCCCTGAAATGTGTGGCGATGCCACTCGAAACCGTATGTGTTCGATGAAACTGAGTGGTCGACCTTGTGAGGGAGGATACTCCAGATGCGAAACATAGTTACATTTTAAACTAATTGTTCTATCTGAAACTAAGTGTTCGATACTGTGCCAGGAGAAGCGCCTGTTCTCTGAAATGTGTGGCGATGCCGCTCGAAACCGTATGTGTTCGACGAAACTAAGTAGTTGACCTTGTGAGAGAGGATACTCCGGATGCCAAACATAGTTCCATTTTAAACTATTTGTTCTATCTGTAACTCGGTGTTCGATAATGTGCCAGGAGAAGCGCCCGTTCTCTGAAATCTTTGGCGATACCACTCGAAACCGTATGTGTTCGACGAAACTAAGTGGCCGACATTGTGAGAGAGGAAACTCCAGATGCGAAACATAGTTGCATTTTAAACTAATTGTTCTATCTGAAACTAAGTGTTCGATACTGTGCCAGGAGAAGCGCCTGTTCTCTGAAATGTGTGGCGATGCCACTCGAAACCGTATGTGTTCGACGAAACTAAGTGGTCGAACTTGTGAGGGAGGATACTCCAGATGCGAAACATAGTTGCATTTTAAACTAATTGTTCTATCTGAAACTAAGTGTTCGATACTGTGCCAGGAGAAGCGCCTGTTCTCTGAAATGTGTGGCGATGCCACTCGAAACCGTATGTGTTCGATGAAACTAAGTGGTCGACCTTGTGAGGGAGGATACTCCAGATGCGAAACATAGTTACATTTTAAACTAATTGTTCTATCTGAAACTAAGTGTTCGATACTGTGCCAGGAGAAGCGCCTGTTCTCTGAAATGTGTGGCGATGCCGCTCGAAACCGTATGTGTTCGACGAAACTAAGTGGTTGACCTTGTGAGAGAGGATACTCCGGATGCCAAACATAGTTCCATTTTAAACTATTTGTTCTATCTGTAACTCGGTGTTCGATAATGTGCCAGGAGAAGCGCCCGTTCTCTGAAATCTTTGGCGATACCACTCGAAACCGTATGTGTTCGACGAAACTAAGTGGCCAACATTGTGAGAGAGGAAACTCCAGATGCGAAACATAGTTGCATTTTAAATTAATTGTTCTATCTGAAACTAAGTGTTCGATACTGTGCCAGGAGAAGCGCCTGTTCTCTGAAATGTGTGGCGATGCCACTCGAAACCGTATGTGTTCGACGAAACTAAGTGGTCGAACTTGTGAGGGAGGATACTCCAGATGCGAAACATAGTTACATTTTAAACTAATTGTACTGTCTGAAACAGGTGTTCGATACTGTGCCAGGAGAAGCGCCTGCTCACTGAAGTCTGTGGCGATGTTACTCGAAACCGTATGTGTTCGACGAAACTAAGTGGTTGACCTTCTGAGAGAGGATACTCCAGATGCGAAACATAGTTCCATTTTAAACTAATTGTTATATCTGTAACTCGGTGTTCGATAATGTGCCAGGAGAAGCGCCTGTTCTCTGAAATCTTTGGCGATACCACTCGAAACCGTATGTGTTCGACGAAACTAAGTGGCCGACCTTGTGAGAGAGGAAACTCCAGATGCGAAACATAGTTGCATTTTAAACTAATTGTTCTATCTGAAACTAAGTGTTCGATACTGTGCCAGGAGAAACTCCCGTTCTGCGAAATCTGTGGCGATACTACTCGTAACCGTATGTGTTCGACGAAACTAAGTGGTCGACCTTGTGAGGGAGGATACTCCAGATGCGAAACATAGTTACATTTTAAACTAATTGTACTGTCTGAAACAGGTGTTCGATACTGTGCCAGGAGAAGCGCCTGCTCACTGAAGTCTGTGGCGATGTTACTCGAAACCGTATGTGTTCGACGAAACTAAGTGGTTGACCTTGTGAGAGAGGATACTCCAGATGCGAAACATAGTTCCATTTTAAACTAATTGTTCTATCTGTAACTCGGTGTTCGATAATGTGCCAGGAGAAGCGCCTGTTCTCTGAAATCTTTGGCGATACCACTCGAAACCGTATGTGTTCGACGAAACTAAGTGGCCGACCTTGTGAGAGAGGAAACTCCAGATGCGAAACATAGTTGCATTTTAAACTAATTGTTCTATCTGAAACTAAGTGTTCGATACTGTGCCAGGAGAAACTCCCGTTCTGCGAAATCTGTGGCGATACTACTCGTAACCGTATGTGTTCGACGAAACTAAGTGGTCGACCTTGTGAGGGAGGATACTCCAGATGCGAAACATAGTTACATTTTAAACTAATTGTTCTATCTGAAACTAAGTGTTCGATACTGTGCCAGGAGAAGCGCCTGTTCTCTGAAATGTGTGGCGATGCCGCTCGAAACCGTATGTGTTCGACGAAACTAAGTGGTTGACCTTGTGAGAGAGGATACTCCGGATGCCAAACATAGTTCCATTTTAAACTATTTGTTCTATCTGTAACTCGGTGTTCGATAATGTGCCAGGAGAAGCGCCCGTTCTCTGAAATCTTTGGCGATACCACTCGAAACCGTATGTGTTCGACGAAACTAAGTGGCCGACATTGTGAGAGAGGAAACTCCAGATGCGAAACATAGTTGCATTTTAAATTAATTGTTCTATCTGAAACTAAGTGTTCGATACTGTGCCAGGAGAAGCGCCTGTTCTCTGAAATGTGTGGCGATGCCACTCGAAACCGTATGTGTTCGACGAAACTAAGTGGTCGAACTTGTGAGGGAGGATACTCCAGATGCGAAACATAGTTACATTTTAAACTAATTGTACTGTCTGAAACAGGTGTTCGATACTGTGCCAGGAGAAGCGCCTGCTCACTGAAGTCTGTGGCGATGTTACTCGAAACCGTATGTGTTCGACGAAACTAAGTGGTTGACCTTCTGAGAGAGGATACTCCAGATGCGAAACATAGTTCCATTTTAAACTAATTGTTATATCTGTAACTCGGTGTTCGATAATGTGCCAGGAGAAGCGCCTGTTCTCTGAAATCTTTGGCGATACCACTCGAAACCGTATGTGTTCGACGAAACTAAGTGGCCGACCTTGTGAGAGAGGAAACTCCAGATGCGAAACATAGTTGCATTTTAAACTAATTGTTCTATCTGAAACTAAGTGTTCGATACTGTGCCAGGAGAAACTCCCGTTCTGCGAAATCTGTGGCGATACTACTCGTAACCGTATGTGTTCGACGAAACTAAGTGGTCGACCTTGTGAGGGAGGATACTCCAGATGCGAAACATAGTTACATTTTAAACTAATTGTACTGTCTGAAACAGGTGTTCGATACTGTGCCAGGAGAAGCGCCTGCTCACTGAAGTCTGTGGCGATGTTACTCGAAACCGTATGTGTTCGACGAAACTAAGTGGTTGACCTTGTGAGAGAGGATACTCCAGATGCGAAACATAGTTCCATTTTAAACTAATTGTTCTATCTGTAACTCGGTGTTCGATAATGTGCCAGGAGAAGCGCCTGTTCTCTGAAATCTTTGGCGATACCACTCGAAACCGTATGTGTTCGACGAAACTAAGTGGCCGACCTTGTGAGAGAGGAAACTCCAGATGCGAAACATAGTTGCATTTTAAACTAATTGTTCTATCTGAAACTAAGTGTTCGATACTGTGCCAGGAGAAACTCCCGTTCTGCGAAATCTGTGGCGATACTACTCGTAACCGTATGTGTTCGACGAAACTAAGTGGTCGACCTTGTGAGGGAGGATACTCCAGATGCGAAACATAGTTACATTTTAAACTAATTGTTCTATCTGAAACTAAGTGTTCGATACTGTGCCAGGAGAAGCGCCTGTTCTCTGAAATGTGTGGCGATGCCGCTCGAAACCGTATGTGTTCGACGAAACTAAGTGGTTGACCTTGTGAGAGAGGATACTCCGGATGCCAAACATAGTTCCATTTTAAACTATTTGTTCTATCTGTAACTCGGTGTTCGATAATGTGCCAGGAGAAGCGCCCGTTCTCTGAAATCTTTGGCGATACCACTCGAAACCGTATGTGTTCGACGAAACTAAGTGGCCGACATTGTGAGAGAGGAAACTCCAGATGCGAAACATAGTTGCATTTTAAATTAATTGTTCTATCTGAAACTAAGTGTTCGATACTGTGCCAGGAGAAGCGCCTGTTCTCTGAAATGTGTGGCGATGCCACTCGAAACCGTATGTGTTCGACGAAACTAAGTGGTCGAACTTGTGAGGGAGGATACTCCAGATGCGAAACATAGTTACATTTTAAACTAATTGTACTGTCTGAAACAGGTGTTCGATACTGTGCCAGGAGAAGCGCCTGCTCACTGAAGTCTGTGGCGATGTTACTCGAAACCGTATGTGTTCGACGAAACTAAGTGGTTGACCTTGTGAGAGAGGATACTCCAGATGCGAAACATAGTTCCATTTTAAACTAATTGTTATATCTGTAACTCGGTGTTCGATAATGTGCCAGGAGAAGCGCCTGTTCTCTGAAATCTTTGGCGATACCACTCGAAACCGTATGTGTTCGACGAAACTAAGTGGCCGACCTTGTGAGAGAGGAAACTCCAGATGCGAAACATAGTTGCATTTTAAACTAATTGTTCTATCTGAAACTAAGTGTTCGATACTGTGCCAGGAGAAACTCCCGTTCTGCGAAATCTGTGGCGATACTACTCGTAACCGTATGTGTTCGACGAAACTAAGTGGTCGACCTTGTGAGGGAGGATACTCCAGATGCGAAACATAGTTACATTTTAAACTAATTGTACTGTCTGAAACAGGTGTTCGATACTGTGCCAGGAGAAGCGCCTGCTCACTGAAGTCTGTGGCGATGTTACTCGAAACCGTATGTGTTCGACGAAACTAAGTGGTTGACCTTGTGAGAGAGGATACTCCAGATGCGAAACATAGTTCCATTTTAAACTAATTGTTCTATCTGTAACTCGGTGTTCGATAATGTGCCAGGAGAAGCGCCTGTTCTCTGAAATCTTTGGCGATACCACTCGAAACCGTATGTGTTCGACGAAACTAAGTGGCCGACCTTGTGAGAGAGGAAACTCCAGATGCGAAACATAGTTGCATTTTAAACTAATTGTTCTATCTGAAACTAACTGTTCGATACTGTGCCAGGAGAAGCGCCTGTTCTCTGAAATGTGTGGCGATGCCACTCGAAACCGTATGTGTTCGATGAAACTAAGTGGTCGACCTTGTGAGGGAGGATACTCCAGATGCGAAACATAGTTACATTTTAAACTAATTGTTCTATCTGAAACTAAGTGTTCGATACTGTGCCAGGAGAAGCGCGTGTTCTCTGAAATGTGTGGCGATGCCGCTCGAAACCGTATGTGTTCGACGAAACTAAGTGGTTGACCTTGTGAGAGAGGATACTCCGGATGCCAAACATAGTTCCATTTTAAACTATTTGTTCTATCTGTAACTCGGTGTTCGATAATGTGCCAGGAGAAGCGCCCGTTCTCTGAAATCTTTGGCGATACCACTCGAACCCGTATGTGTTCGACGAAACTAAGTGGCCGACATTGTGAGAGAGGAAACTCCAGATGCGAAACATAGTTGCATTTTAAATTAATTGTTCTATCTGAAACTAAGTGTTCGATACTGTGCCAGGAGAAGCGCCTGTTCTCTGAAATGTGTGGCGATGCCACTCGAAACCGTATGTGTTCGATGATACTGAGTGGTCGACCTTGTGAGGGAGGATACTCCAGATGCGAAACATAGTTACATTTTAAACTAATTGTTCTGTCTGAAACAGGTGTTCGATACTGTGCCAGGAGAAGTGCCTGTTCTCTGAAATCTTTGGCGATGCCACTCCAAACCGTATGTGTTCGAGGAAACTAGGTGATCGACCTTGTGGGAGAGGACACTCCAGAAGCGAAACTTAGTTCCATTTAAAATTAATTGTTCTATCTGAAACTATGTTTTCGATACTGTGCCAGGAGAAGCGCCTGTTCTCTGAAATCTGTGGCGATGCGCACTCGAAACGGTATGTGTTCGACGAAACTAAGTGGTCGACCTTGTGAGGGAGGATACTCCAGATGCGAAACATAGTTACATTTTAAACTAATTGTTCTATCTGAAACTAAGTGTTCGATACTGTGCCAGGAGAAACTCCCGTTCTGCGAAATCTGTGGCGATACTACTCGTAACCGTATGTGTTCGACGAAACTAAGTGGTCGACCTTGTGAGGGAGGATACTCCAGATGCGAAACATAGTTACATTTTAAACTAATTGTACTGTCTGAAACAGGTGTTCGATAATGTGCCAGGAGAAGCGCCTGTTCTCTGAAATCTTTGGCGATACCACTCGAAACCGTATGTGTTCGACGAAACTAAGTGGCCGACCTTGTGAGAGAGGAAACTCCAGATGCGAAACATAGTTGCATTTTAAACTAATTGTTCTATCTGAAACTAAGTGTTCGATACTGTGCCAGGAGAAACTCCCGTTCTGCGAAATCTGTGGCGATACTACTCGTAACCGTATGTGTTCGACGAAACTAAGTGGTCGACCTTGTGAGGGAGGATACTCCAGATGCGAAACATAGTTACATTTTAAACTAATTGTACTGTCTGAAACAGGTGTTCGATACTGTGCCAGGAGAAGCGCCTGCTCACTGAAGTCTGTGGCGATGTTACTCGAAACCGTATGTGTTCGACGAAACTAAGTGGTTGACCTTGTGAGAGAGGATACTCCAGATGCGAAACATAGTTCCATTTTAAACTAATTGTTCTATCTGTAACTCGGTGTTCGATAATGTGCCAGGAGAAGCGCCTGTTCTCTGAAATCTTTGGCGATACCACTCGAAACCGTATGTGTTCGACGAAACTAAGTGGCCGACCTTGTGAGAGAGGAAACTCCAGATGCGAAACATAGTTGCATTTTAAACTAATTGTTCTATCTGAAACTAAGTGTTCGATACTGTGCCAGGAGAAACTCCCGTTCTGCGAAATCTGTGGCGATACTACTCGAAACCGTATGTGTTCGACGAAACTAAGTGGTCGACCTTGTGAGGGAGGATACTCCAGATGCGAAACATAGTTACATTTTAAACTAATTGTTCTATCTGAAACTAAGTGTTCGATACTGTGCCAGGAGAAGCGCCTGTTCTCTGAAATGTGTGGCGATGCCACTCGAAACCGTATGTGTTCGACGAAACTAAGTGGTTGACCTTGTGAGAGAGGATACTCCGGATGCCAAACATAGTTCCATTTTAAACTATTTGTTCTATCTGTAACTCGGTGTTCGATAATGTGCCAGGAGAAGCGCCCGTTCTCTGAAATCTTTGGCGATACCACTCGAAACCGTATGTGTTCGACGAAACTAAGTGGCCGACCTTGTGAGAGAGGAAACTCCAGATGCGAAACATAGTTGCATTTTAAATTAATTGTTCTATCTGAAACTAAGTGTTCGATCCTGTGCCAGGAGAAGCGCCTGTTCTCTGAAATGTGTGGCGATGCCACTCGAAACCGTATGTGTTCGACGAAACTAAGTGGTCGAACTTGTGAGGGAGGATACTCCAGATGCGAAACATAGTTACATTTTAAACTAATTGTACTGTCTGAAACAGGTGTTCGATACTGTGCCAGGAGAAGCGCCTGCTCACTGAAGTCTGTGGCGATGTTACTCGAAACCGTATGTGTTCGACGAAACTAAGTGGTTGACCTTGTGAGAGAGGATACTCCAGATGCGAAACATAGTTCCATTTTAAACTAATTGTTATATCTGTAACTCGGTGTTCGATAATGTGCCAGGAGAAGCGCCTGTTCTCTGAAATCTTTGGCGATACCACTCGAAACCGTATGTGTTCGACGAAACTAAGTGGCCGACCTTGTGAGAGAGGAAACTCCAGATGCGAAACATAGTTGCATTTTAAACTAATTGTTCTATCTGAAACTAAGTGTTCGATACTGTGCCAGGAGAAACTCCCGTTCTGCGAAATCTGTGGCGATACTACTCGTAACCGTATGTGTTCGACGAAACTAAGTGGTCGACCTTGTGAGGGAGGATACTCCAGATGCGAAACATAGTTACATTTTAAACTAATTGTACTGTCTGAAACAGGTGTTCGATACTGTGCCAGGAGAAGCGCCTGCTCACTGAAGTCTGTGGCGATGTTACTCGAAACCGTATGTGTTCGACGAAACTAAGTGGTTGACCTTGTGAGAGAGGATACTCCAGATGCGAAACATAGTTCCATTTTAAACTAATTGTTCTATCTGTAACTCGGTGTTCGATAATGTGCCAGGAGAAGCGCCTGTTCTCTGAAATCTTTGGCGATACCACTCGAAACCGTATGTGTTCGACGAAACTAAGTGGCCGACCTTGTGAGAGAGGAAACTCCAGATGCGAAACATAGTTGCATTTTAAACTAATTGTTCTATCTGAAACTAACTGTTCGATACTGTGCCAGGAGAAGCGCCTGTTCTCTGAAATGTGTGGCGATGCCACTCGAAACCGTATGTGTTCGATGAAACTAAGTGGTCGACCTTGTGAGGGAGGATACTCCAGATGCGAAACATAGTTACATTTTAAACTAATTGTTCTATCTGAAACTAAGTGTTCGATACTGTGCCAGGAGAAGCGCGTGTTCTCTGAAATGTGTGGCGATGCCGCTCGAAACCGTATGTGTTCGACGAAACTAATTGGTTGACCTTGTGAGAGAGGATACTCCGGATGCCAAACATAGTTCCATTTTAAACTATTTGTTCTATCTGTAACTCGGTGTTCGATAATGTGCCAGGAGGAGCGCCCGTTCTCTGAAATCTTTGGCGATACCACTCGAACCCGTATGTGTTCGACGAAACTAAGTGGCCGACATTGTGAGAGAGGAAACTCCAGATGCGAAACATAGTTGCATTTTAAATTAATTGTTCTATCTGAAACTAAGTGTTCGATACTGTGCCAGGAGAAGCGCCTGTTCTCTGAAATGTGTGGCGATGCCACTCGAAACCGTATGTGTTCGATGATACTGAGTGGTCGACCTTGTGAGGGAGGATACTCCAGATGCGAAACATAGTTACATTTTAAACTAATTGTTCTGTCTGAAACAGGTGTTCGATACTGTGCCAGGAGAAGTGCCTGTTCTCTGAAATCTTTGGCGATGCCACTCCAAACCGTATGTGTTCGAGGAAACTAGGTGATCGACCTTGTGGGAGAGGACACTCCAGAAGCGAAACTTAGTTCCATTTAAAATTAATTGTTCTATCTGAAACTATGTTTTCGATACTGTGCCAGGAGAAGCGCCTGTTCTCTGAAATCTGTGGCGATGCGCACTCGAAACGGTATGTGTTCGACGAAACGAAGTGGTCGACCTTGTGAGAGAGAAACTCCAGCAGCGAGACTTAGTTCCATTTTAAACTAATGGTTCTATCTGAAACTATGTGTTCGATACTGTGCCAGGAGAAGCGCCTGTTCACTGAAATCTGTGGCGATGCCAGTCGAAACCGTATGTGTTCGACGAAACTAAGTGGTCGACCTTGTGAGAGAGGAAACTCCAGATGCGAAACATAGTTGCTTTTTAAACTAATTGTTCTATCTGAAATTAAGTGTTCGATACTGTGCCAGGAGAAGCGCCTGTTCTCTGAAATGTGTGGCGATGCCACTCGCAACCGTATGTGTTCGACGAAACTAAGTGGTCGACCTTGTGAGGGAGGATACTCCAGATGCGAAACATAGTTACATTTTAAACTAATTGTTCTCGCTGAAACAGGTGTTCGATACTGTGCCAGGAGAAGCGCCTGCTCTCTGAAATCTGTGACGATGCTACTCGAAACCGTATGTGTTCGACGAAACTAAGTGGTCGACCTTGTGAGAGAGGATACTCCGGATGCGAAACTAAGTTCCTTTTAAAACTACCTGTTCTATCTGAAACTAAGTGTTCGATACTGTGCCAGGAGAAGCGCCTGTTCTCTGAAATCTGTGGCGATACCACTCGAAACCGTATGTGTTCGACGAAACTAAGTGGCCGACCTTGTGAGAGAGGAAACTCCAGATGCGAAACATAGTTGCATTTTAAACTAATTGTTCTATCTGAGACTAAGTGTTCGATACTGTGCCAGGAGAAACTCCCGTTCTGCGAAATCTGTGGCGATACTACTCGAAACCGTATGTGTTCGACGAAACTAAGTGGTCGCCCTTGTGAGAGAGGAAACTCCAGATGCGAAGCTTTGTTCCATTTTAAACTAATTGTTGTATCTGATACAAAGTGTTCGATACTGTGCCAGGAGAAGCGGCTGTTCTGTGAAATCTGTGGCGATGCCACTCGAAACCGTATGTGTTCGACGAAACTAACTGGTCGTTACTGTTCAAGGAGAAACTCCCGTTCGGCGAAATCTGTGGCGATACCACTCGAAAACGTATGTGTTCGGCGAAACTAAGTGGTCGACCTTGTGAGAGAAGAAACTCCAAATGCCACACTTAATTCCATTTTAAAATAATTGTTGTATCTGAAACTAAGTCTTCGATAGTGTGCCAGGAGAAACGCCTGTTCTCTGAAATCTGTGGTGATGCCACTTGAAACGGTATGTGTCGACGAAACTAAGTGGTCGACCTTGTGAGAGAGGAAACTGCAGATGCGAAACTTAGTTCCATTTTAAACTAATTGTTCTATCTGAACTAAGTGTTAGATACTGTGCCAGGACAAACTCCCGTTCTGCGAAATCTGTGGCGATGCCACTCGCAACCGTATGTGTTCGACGAAACTAAGTGGTCGACCTTGTGAGGGAGGATACTCCAGATGCGAAACATAGTTACATTTTAAACTAATTGTTCTCGCTGAAACAGGTGTTCGATACTGTGCCAGGAGAAGCGCCTGTTCACTGAAATCTGTGGCGATGCCAGTCGAAACCGTATGTGTTCGACGAAACTAAGTGGTCGACCTTGTGAGAGAGGAAACTCCAGATGCGAAACATAGTTGCTTTTTAAACTAATTGTTCTATCTGAAATTAAGTGTTCGATACTGTGCCAGGAGAAGCGCCTGTTCTCTGAAATGTGTGGCGATGCCACTCGCAACCGTATGTGTTCGACGAAACTAAGTGGTCGACCTTGTGAGGGAGGATACTCCGGATGCGAAACTAAGTTCCATTTAAAACTACCTGTTCTATCTGAAACTAAGCGTTCGATACTCTACCAGGAGAAGCGCCTGTTCTCTGAAATCTGTGGGGGTGGCACTCGAAACCGTATGTGTTCGGCGAAACTCAGTGGTCGACCTTGTGAGAGAGGAAACACCAAATGCCAAGCTTTGTTGCATTTTAAACTAATTGTTCTATCTGATACTGGGTATTCGATACTGTGCCAGGAGAAGCGCCTGTTATCTGAAAACTGTTGGGATACCATTCGAAACCGTCTGTGTTCGACGAAACTAAGTGGTCGCCCTTGTGAGAGAGGAAACTCCAGATGCGAGGCTTTATTCCATTTTAAACTAATTGTTGTATCTGATACTAAGTGTTCGATACTGTGCCAGGAGAAGCGGCTGTTCTGTGAAATCTGTGGCGATGCCACTCGAAACCGTATGTGTTCGACGAAACTAAGTGGTCGATACTGTGCAAGGAGAAACTCCCGTTCGGCGAAATCTGTGGCGATACCACTCGAAAACGTATGTGTTCGGCGAAACTAAGTGGTCGACCTTGTGAGAGAAGAAACTCCAAATTCCACACTTAATTACATTTTAAAATAATTGTTGTATCTGAAACTAAGTCTTCGATAGTGTGCCAGGAGAAACGCCTGTTCTCTGAAATCTGTGGTGATGCCACTCGAAACCGTATGTGTCGACGAAACTAAGTGGTCGACCTTGTGAGAGAGGAAACTCCAGATGGCAGACTTAGTTTCATTTAAAACTAATTGTTCTATCTGAAACTAAGTGTTCGATACTGCACCAGGAGAACCGCCAGTTATCTGAAAACTGAGGCGATGCCACTCGAAACCGTATGTGTTCGACGAAACTAAGTGGTCGACCTTGTGAGAGAGGAAACTCCAGATGCGAAAGTTAGTTCCATTTCAATCTTATTGTTCTATCTGAAACTAAGTGTTCTATACAGTGCCAGCAGAAGCGCCTGTTCTCTGAAATCTGTGGCGATGCCACTCGAAACCGTATGTGTTCGACGAAACTAAGTCGTCGATCTTGTGAGAGAGGAAACTCCAGTTGCGAAACACAGTTCCATTTTAAACTAATTGTTCTACCTGAAACTAAGTGTTCGATACTGTGCCAGGAGTAGCGCCTGTTCTCTGAAATCTGTGGCGATGCCACTCGGAACATATGTGTTCGATGAAACTTAGTCGTCGATCTTGTGAGAGAGGATTCTCCAGTTGCGAAACATAGTCCCATTTTAAACTAATTGTTCTACCTGAAACTAAGTGTTCGATACTGTGCCAGGAGAAGCGCCTGTTCTCTGAAATGTGTTTCGATGCCACTCGAAACCGTATGTGTTCGGCGAAACTAAGTGGTCGACCTTGTGAGAGAGGAAACTCCAGATGCCAGACTTAGTTTCATTTAAAACTAATTGTTCTATCTGAAACTAAGTGTTCGATACTGCCCCAGGAGAAGCGCCTGTTCTCTGAAATGTGTGGCGATGCCACTCGAAACCGTATGTGTTCGACAAACTATGTGGTTGATCTTGTGAGGGAGGATACTCCAGATGCGAAACTTAGTTTCATTTAAAACTAATTGTTCTATCTGAATGTGTTCGACACTGTGCCAGGAGAAGCGCCTGCTCTCTGAAATCTGTGGCGATGATACTCGAAACCGTATGTGTTCGACGAAGCTAAATGGTCGACCTTGTGAGAAAGGAAACTCCAGATGCGAAACATTGTTCCATTTTAAACGAATTGTTCTATCTGAAACTAAGTGTTCGATACTGTGCCAGGAGAAGCGCCTGTTCTCTGAAATCAGTGGCGATGCTACTCGAAACCGTACGTGTTCGACGAAACTAAGTGTTCCACCTTGTGAGAGAGGAAACTCCAGATGGCAGACTTAGTTTCATTTAAAACTAATTGTTCTATCTGAAACTAAGTGTTCGATACTGCACCAGGAGAACCGCCAGTTATCTGAAAACTGAGGCGATGCCACTCGAAACCGTATGTGTTCGACGAAACTAAGTGGTCGACCTTGTGAAAGAGGAAACTCCAGATGCGAAAGTTAGTTCCATTTCAATCTTATTGTTCTATCTGAAACTAAGTGTTCTATACAGTGCCAGCAGAAGCGCCTGTTCTCTGAAATCTGTAGCGATGCCACTCGAAAGCGTATGTGTGCGAAGAAACTAAGTCGTCGATCTTGTGAGAGAGGAAACTCCAGTTGCGAAACACAGTTCCATTTTAAACTAATTGTTCTACCTGAAACTAAGTGTTCGATACTGTGCCAGGAGTAGCGCCTGTTCTCTGAAATCTGTGGCGATGCCACTCGGAACATATGTGTTCGACGAAACTAAGCGGTCGACCTTGTGAGAGAGGAAACTCCAGATGCGAAACTAAGTTCCATTTTAAACTAATTGTTCTATCTGAAACTAAGTGTTCGATACTGTGCCAGGAGTAGCGCCTGTTCTCTGAAATCTGTAGCGATGCCACTCGAAACCGTATGTGTTCGACGATACTAAGCGGTCGACCTTGTGAGAGAGGAAACTCCAGATGCGAAACTTAGTTCCATTTTAAACTAATTGTTCTATCTGAAAGTGTTCGATACTGTGCCAGGAGAAGCGCCTGTTCTCTGAAATCTGTGGCGATACCACTCGAAACCGTATGTGTTCGACGAAACTAAGTGGCCGACCTTGTGAGAGAGGAAACTCCAGATGCGAAACATAGTTGCATTTTAAACTAATTGTTCTATCTGAGACTAAGTGTTCGATACTGTGCCAGGAGAAACTCCCGTTCTGCGAAATCTGTGGCGATACTACTCGAAACCGTATGTGTTCGACGAAACTAAGTGGTCGCCCTTGTGAGAGAGGAAACTCCAGATGCGAAGCTTTGTTCCATTTTAAACTAATTGTTGTATCTGATACAAAGTGTTCGATACTGTGCCAGGAGAAGCGGCTGTTCTGTGAAATCTGTGGCGATGCCACTCGAAACCGTATGTGTTCGACGAAACTAACTGGTCGTTACTGTTCAAGGAGAAACTCCCGTTCGGCGAAATCTGTGGCGATACCACTCGAAAACGTATGTGTTCGGCGAAACTAAGTGGTCGACCTTGTGAGAGAAGAAACTCCAAATGCCACACTTAATTCCATTTTAAAATAATTGTTGTATCTGAAACTAAGTCTTCGATAGTGTGCCAGGAGAAACGCCTGTTCTCTGAAATCTGTGGTGATGCCACTCGAAACGGTATGTGTCGACGAAACTAAGTGGTCGACCTTGTGAGAGAGGAAACTCCAGATGCGAAACTTAGTTCCATTTTAAACTAATTGTTCTATCTGAACTAAGTGTTAGATACTGTGCCAGGAGAAACTCCCGTTCTGCGAAATCTGTGGCGATGCCACTCGCAACCGTATGTGTTCGACGAAACTAAGTGGTCGACCTTGTGTGGGAGGATACTCCAGATGCGAAACATAGTTACATTTTAAACTAATTGTTCTCGCTGAAACAGGTGTTCGATACTGTGCCAGGAGAAGCGCCTGTTCACTGAAATCTGTGGCGATGCCAGTCGAAACCGTATGTGTTCGACGAAACTAAGTGGTCGACCTTGTGAGAGAGGAAACTCCAGATGCCAGACTTAGTTTCATTTAAAACTAATTGTTCTATCTGAAACTAAGTGTTCGATACTGCCCCAGGAGAAGCGCCTGTTCTCTGAAATCTGTGGAAATGCTACTCGAAACCGTATGTGGTCGACGAACCTAAGTGGTCGACCTTTTGAAAGAGGAAACTCCAGTTGCGAAACACAGTTCCATTTTAAACTAATTGTTCTACCTGAAACTAAGTGTTCGATACTGTGCCAGGAGTAGCGCCTGTTCTCTGAAATCTGTGGCGATGCCACTCGGAACATATGTGTTCGATGAAACTTAGTCGTCGATCTTGTGAGAGAGGATTCTCCAGTTGCGAAACATAGTTCCATTTTAAACTAATTGTTCTACCTGAAACTAAGTGTTCGATACTGTGCCAGGAGAAGCGCCTGTTCTCTGAAATGTGTTTCGATGCCACTCGAAACCGTATGTGTTCGGCGAAACTAAGTGGTCGACCTTGTGAGAGAGGAAACTCCAGATGCCAGACTTAGTTTCATTTAAAACTAATTGTTCTATCTGAAACTAAGTGTTCGATACTGCCCCAGGAGAAGCGCCTGTTCTCTGAAATCTGTGGAAATGCTACTCGAAACCGTATGTGGTCGACGAACCTAAGTGGTCGACCTTTTGAAAGAGGAAACTCCAGATGCGAAACTTAGTTTCATTTAAAACTAATTGTTCTATCTGAAACTAAGTGTTCGATACTGTGCCAGGAGAAGCGCCTGTTCTCTGAAATGTGTGGCGATGCCACTCGAAACCGTATGTGTTCGACAAACTATGTGGTTGATCTTGTGAGGGAGGATACTCCAGATGCGAAACTTAGTTTCATTTAAAACTAATTGTTCTATCTGAATGTGTTCGACACTGTGCCAGGAGAAGCGCCTGCTCTCTGAAATCTGTGGCGATGATACTCGAAACCGTATGTGTTCGACGAAGCTAAATGGTCGACCTTGTGAGAAAGGAAACTCCAGATGCGAAACATTGTTCCATTTTAAACGAATTGTTCTATCTGAAACTAAGTGTTCGATACTGTGCCAGGAGAAGCGCCTGTTCTCTGAAATCAGTGGCGATGCTACTCGAAACCGTACGTGTTCGACGAAACTAAGTGTTCCACCTTGTGAGAGAGGAAACTCCAGATGGCAGACTTAGTTTCATTTAAAACTAATTGTTCTATCTGAAACTAAGTGTTCGATACTGCACCAGGAGAACCGCCAGTTATCTGAAAACTGAGGCGATGCCACTCGAAACCGTATGTGTTCGACGAAACTAAGCGGTCGACCTTGTGAGAGAGGAAACTCCAGATGCGAAACTAAGTTCCATTTTAAACTAATTGTTCTATCTGAAACTAAGTGTTCGATACTGTGCCAGGAGTAGCGCCTGTTCTCTGAAATCTGTAGCGATGCCACTCGAAACCGTATGTGTTCGACGATACTAAGTGGCCGCCCTTGTGAGAGAGGAAACTCCAAATGCGAAACTTAGTTCCATTTTAAACTAATTGTTCTATCTGAAAGTGTTCGATACTGTGCCAGGAGAAGCGCCTGTTCTCTGAAATCTGTGGCGATACCACTCGAAACCGTATGTGTTCGACGAAACTAAGTGGCCGACCTTGTGAGAGAGGAAACTCCAGATGCGAAACATAGTTGCATTTTAAACTAATTGTTCTATCTGAGACTAAGTGTTCGATACTGTGCCAGGAGAAACTCCCGTTCTGCGAAATCTGTGGCGATACTACTCGAAACCGTATGTGTTCGACGAAACTAAGTGGTCGCCCTTGTGAGAGAGGAAACTCCAGATGCGAAGCTTTGTTCCATTTTAAACTAATTGTTGTATCTGATACAAAGTGTTCGATACTGTGCCAGGAGAAGCGGCTGTTCTGTGAAATCTGTGGCGATGCCACTCGAAACCGTATGTGTTCGACGAAACTAACTGGTCGTTACTGTTCAAGGAGAAACTCCCGTTCGGCGAAATCTGTGGCGATACCACTCGAAAACGTATGTGTTCGGCGAAACTAAGTGGTCGACCTTGTGAGAGAAGAAACTCCAAATGCCACACTTAATTCCATTTTAAAATAATTGTTGTATCTGAAACTAAGTCTTCGATAGTGTGCCAGGAGAAACGCCTGTTCTCTGAAATCTGTGGTGATGCCACTCGAAACGGTATGTGTCGACGAAACTAAGTGGTCGACCTTGTGAGAGAGGAAACTGCAGATGCGAAACTTAGTTCCATTTTAAACTAATTGTTCTATCTGAACTAAGTGTTAGATACTGTGCCAGGAGAAACTCCCGTTCTGCGAAATCTGTGGCGATGCCACTCGCAACCGTATGTGTTCGACGAAACTAAGTGGTCGACCTTGTGTGGGAGGATACTCCAGATGCGAAACATAGTTACATTTTAAACTAATTGTTCTCGCTGAAACAGGTGTTCGATACTGTGCCAGGAGAAGCGCCTGTTCTCTGAAATCTGTGGCGATGCCACTCGAAACCGTATGTGTTCGACGAAACTAAGTGGCCGACCTTGTGAGAGAGGAAACTCCAGATGCCAGACTTAGTTTCATTTAAAACTAATTGTTCTATCTGAAACTAAGTGTTCGATACTGCCCCAGGAGAAGCGCCTGTTCTCTGAAATCTGTGGAAATGCTACTCGAAACCGTATGTGGTCGACGAACCTAAGTGGTCGACCTTTTGAAAGAGGAAACTCCAGTTGCGAAACACAGTTCCATTTTAAACTAATTGTTCTACCTGAAACTAAGTGTTCGATACTGTGCCAGGAGTAGCGCCTGTTCTCTGAAATCTGTGGCGATGCCACTCGGAACATATGTGTTCGATGAAACTTAGTCGTCGATCTTGTGAGAGAGGATTCTCCAGTTGCGAAACATAGTTCCATTTTAAACTAATTGTTCTACCTGAAACTAAGTGTTCGATACTGTGCCAGGAGAAGCGCCTGTTCTCTGAAATGTGTTTCGATGCCACTCGAAACCGTATGTGTTCGGCGAAACTAAGTGGTCGACCTTGTGAGAGAGGAAACTCCAGATGCCAGACTTAGTTTCATTTAAAACTAATTGTTCTATCTGAAACTAAGTGTTCGATACTGCCCCAGGAGAAGCGCCTGTTCTCTGAAATCTGTGGAAATGCTACTCGAAACCGTATGTGGTCGACGAACCTAAGTGGTCGACCTTTTGAAAGAGGAAACTCCAGATGCGAAACTTAGTTTCATTTAAAACTAATTGTTCTATCTGAAACTAAGTGTTCGATACTGTGCCAGGAGAAGCGCCTGTTCTCTGAAATGTGTGGCGATGCCACTCGAAACCGTATGTGTTCGACAAACTATGTGGTTGATCTTGTGAGGGAGGATACTCCAGATGCGAAACTTAGTTTCATTTAAAACTAATTGTTCTATCTGAATGTGTTCGACACTGTGCCAGGAGAAGCGCCTGCTCTCTGAAATCTGTGGCGATGATACTCGAAACCGTATGTGTTCGACGAAGCTAAATGGTCGACCTTGTGAGAAAGGAAACTCCAGATGCGAAACATTGTTCCATTTTAAACGAATTGTTCTATCTGAAACTAAGTGTTCGATACTGTGCCAGGAGAAGCGCCTGTTCTCTGAAATCTGTAGCGATGCCACTCGAAACCGTATGTGTTCGACGATACTAAGTGGCCGCCCTTGTGAGAGAGGAAACTCCAAATGCGAAACTTAGTTCCATTTTAAACTAATTGTTCTATCTGAAAGTGTTCGATACTGTGCCAGGAGAAGCGCCTGTTCTCTGAAATCTGTGGCGATACCACTCGAAACCGTATGTGTTCGACGAAACTAAGTGGCCGACCTTGTGAGAGAGGAAACTCCAGATGCGAAACATAGTTGCATTTTAAACTAATTGTTCTATCTGAGACTAAGTGTTCGATACTGTGCCAGGAGAAACTCCCGTTCTGCGAAATCTGTGGCGATACTACTCGAAACCGTATGTGTTCGACGAAACTAAGTGGTCGCCCTTGTGAGAGAGGAAACTCCAGATGCGAAGCTTTGTTCCATTTTAAACTAATTGTTGTATCTGATACAAAGTGTTCGATACTGTGCCAGGAGAAGCGGCTGTTCTGTGAAATCTGTGGCGATGCCACTCGAAACCGTATGTGTTCGACGAAACTAACTGGTCGTTACTGTTCAAGGAGAAACTCCCGTTCGGCGAAATCTGTGGCGATACCACTCGAAAACGTATGTGTTCGGCGAAACTAAGTGGTCGACCTTGTGAGAGAAGAAACTCCAAATGCCACACTTAATTCCATTTTAAAATAATTGTTGTATCTGAAACTAAGTCTTCGATAGTGTGCCAGGAGAAACGCCTGTTCTCTGAAATCTGTGGTGATGCCACTCGAAACGGTATGTGTCGACGAAACTAAGTGGTCGACCTTGTGAGAGAGGAAACTGCAGATGCGAAACTTAGTTCCATTTTAAACTAATTGTTCTATCTGAACTAAGTGTTAGATACTGTGCCAGGAGAAACTCCCGTTCTGCGAAATCTGTGGCGATGCCACTCGCAACCGTATGTGTTCGACGAAACTAAGTGGTCGACCTTGTGTGGGAGGATACTCCAGATGCGAAACATAGTTACATTTTAAACTAATTGTTCTCGCTGAAACAGGTGTTCGATACTGTGCCAGGAGAAGCGCCTGTTCACTGAAATCTGTGGCGATGCCAGTCGAAACCGTATGTGTTCGACGAAACTAAGTGGTCGACCTTGTGAGAGAGGAAACTCCAGATGCCAGACTTAGTTTCATTTAAAACTAATTGTTCTATCTGAAACTAAGTGTTCGATACTGCCCCAGGAGAAGCGCCTGTTCTCTGAAATCTGTGGAAATGCTACTCGAAACCGTATGTGGTCGACGAACCTAAGTGGTCGACCTTTTGAAAGAGGAAACTCCAGTTGCGAAACACAGTTCCATTTTAAACTAATTGTTCTACCTGAAACTAAGTGTTCGATACTGTGCCAGGAGTAGCGCCTGTTCTCTGAAATCTGTGGCGATGCCACTCGGAACATATGTGTTCGATGAAACTTAGTCGTCGATCTTGTGAGAGAGGATTCTCCAGTTGCGAAACATAGTTCCATTTTAAACTAATTGTTCTACCTGAAACTAAGTGTTCGATACTGTGCCAGGAGAAGCGCCTGTTCTCTGAAATGTGTTTCGATGCCACTCGAAACCGTATGTGTTCGGCGAAACTAAGTGGTCGACCTTGTGAGAGAGGAAACTCCAGATGCCAGACTTAGTTTCATTTAAAACTAATTGTTCTATCTGAAACTAAGTGTTCGATACTGCCCCAGGAGAAGCGCCTGTTCTCTGAAATCTGTGGAAATGCTACTCGAAACCGTATGTGGTCGACGAACCTAAGTGGTCGACCTTTTGAAAGAGGAAACTCCAGATGCGAAACTTAGTTTCATTTAAAACTAATTGTTCTATCTGAAACTAAGTGTTCGATACTGTGCCAGGAGAAGCGCCTGTTCTCTGAAATGTGTGGCGATGCCACTCGAAACCGTATGTGTTCGACAAACTATGTGGTTGATCTTGTGAGGGAGGATACTCCAGATGCGAAACTTAGTTTCATTTAAAACTAATTGTTCTATCTGAATGTGTTCGACACTGTGCCAGGAGAAGCGCCTGCTCTCTGAAATCTGTGGCGATGATACTCGAAACCGTATGTGTTCGACGAAGCTAAATGGTCGACCTTGTGAGAAAGGAAACTCCAGATGCGAAACATTGTTCCATTTTAAACGAATTGTTCTATCTGAAACTAAGTGTTCGATACTGTGCCAGGAGAAGCGCCTGTTCTCTGAAATCAGTGGCGATGCTACTCGAAACCGTACGTGTTCGACGAAACTAAGTGTTCCACCTTGTGAGAGAGGAAACTCCAGATGGCAGACTTAGTTTCATTTAAAACTAATTGTTCTATCTGAAACTAAGTGTTCGATACTGCACCAGGAGAACCGCCAGTTATCTGAAAACTGAGGCGATGCCACTCGAAACCGTATGTGTTCGACGAAACTAAGTGGTCGACCTTGTGAAAGAGGAAACTCCAGATGCGAAAGTTAGTTCCATTTCAATCTTATTGTTCTATCTGAAACTAAGTGTTCTATACAGTGCCAGCAGAAGCGCCTGTTCTCTGAAATCTGTAGCGATGCCACTCGAAAGCGTATGTGTGCGAAGAAACTAAGTCGTCGATCTTGTGAGAGAGGAAACTCCAGTTGCGAAACACAGTTCCATTTTAAACTAATTGTTCTACCTGAAACTAAGTGTTCGATACTGTGCCAGGAGTAGCGCCTGTTCTCTGAAATCTGTGGCGATGCCACTCGGAACATATGTGTTCGACGAAACTAAGCGGTCGACCTTGTGAGAGAGGAAACTCCAGATGCGAAACTAAGTTCCATTTTAAACTAATTGTTCTATCTGAAACTAAGTGTTCGATACTGTGCCAGGAGTAGCGCCTGTTCTCTGAAATCTGTAGCGATGCCACTCGAAACCGTATGTGTTCGACGATACTAAGTGGCCGCCCTTGTGAGAGAGGAAACTCCAAATGCGAAACTTAGTTCCATTTTAAACTAATTGTTCTATCTGAAAGTGTTCGATACTGTGCCAGGAGAAGCGCCTGTTCTCTGAAATCTGTGGCGATACCACTCGAAACCGTATGTGTTCGACGAAACTAAGTGGCCGACCTTGTGAGAGAGGAAACTCCAGATGCGAAACATAGTTGCATTTTAAACTAATTGTTCTATCTGAGACTAAGTGTTCGATACTGTGCCAGGAGAAACTCCCGTTCTGCGAAATCTGTGGCGATACTACTCGAAACCGTATGTGTTCGACGAAACTAAGTGGTCGCCCTTGTGAGAGAGGAAACTCCAGATGCGAAGCTTTGTTCCATTTTAAACTAATTGTTGTATCTGATACAAAGTGTTCGATACTGTGCCAGGAGAAGCGGCTCTTCTGTGAAATCTGTGGCGATGCCACTCGAAACCGTATGTGTTCGACGAAACTAACTGGTCGTTACTGTTCAAGGAGAAACTCCCGTTCGGCGAAATCTGTGGCGATACCACTCGAAAACGTATGTGTTCGGCGAAACTAAGTGGTCGACCTTGTGAGAGAAGAAACTCCAAATGCCACACTTAATTTCATTTTAAAATAATTGTTGTATCTGAAACTAAGTCTTCGATAGTGTGCCAGGAGAAACGCCTGTTCTCTGAAATCTGTGGTGATGCCACTCGAAACGGTATGTGTCGACGAAACTAAGTGGTCGACCTTGTGAGAGAGGAAACTGCAGATGCGAAACTTAGTTCCATTTTAAACTAATTGTTCTATCTGAACTAAGTGTTAGATACTGTGCCAGGAGAAACTCCCGTTCTGCGAAATCTGTGGCGATGCCACTCGCAACCGTATGTGTTCGACGAAACTAAGTGGTCGACCTTGTGTGGGAGGATACTCCAGATGCGAAACATAGTTACATTTTAAACTAATTGTTCTCGCTGAAACAGGTGTTCGATACTGTGCCAGGAGAAGCGCCTGTTCACTGAAATCTGTGGCGATGCCAGTCGAAACCGTATGTGTTCGACGAAACTAAGTGGTCGACCTTGTGAGAGAGGAAACTCCAGATGCGAAACATAGTTGCTTTTTAAACTAATTGTTCTATCTGAAATTAAGTGTTCGATACTGTGCCAGGAGAAGCGCCTGTTCTCTGAAATGTGTGGCGATGCCACTCGCAACCGTATGTGTTCGACGAAACTAAGTGGTCGACCTTGTGAGGGAGGATACTCCGGATGCGAAACTAAGTTCCATTTAAAACTACCTGTTCTATCTGAAACTAAGCGTTCGATACTCTACCAGGAGAAGCGCCTGTTCTCTGAAATCTGTGGGGGTGGCACTCGAAACCGTATGTGTTCGGCGAAACTCAGTGGTCGACCTTGTGAGAGAGGAAACACCAAATGCCAAGCTTTGTTGCATTTTAAACTAATTGTTCTATCTGATACTGGGTATTCGATACTGTGCCAGGAGAAGCGCCTGTTATCTGAAAACTGTTGGGATACCATTCGAAACCGTCTGTGTTCGACGAAACTAAGTGGTCGCCCTTGTGAGAGAGGAAACTCCAGATGCGAGGCTTTGTTCCATTTTAAACTAATTGTTGTATCTGATACTAAGTGTTCGATACTGTGCCAGGAGAAGCGGCTGTTCTGTGAAATCTGTGGCGATGCCACTCGAAACCGTATGTGTTCGACGAAACTAAGTGGTCGATACTGTGCAAGGAGAAACTCCCGTTCGGCGAAATCTGTGGCGATACCACTCGAAAACGTATGTGTTCGGCGAAACTAAGTGGTCGACCTTGTGAGAGAAGAAACTCCAAATTCCACACTTAATTACATTTTAAAATAATTGTTGTATCTGAAACTAAGTCTTCGATAGTGTGCCAGGAGAAACGCCTGTTCTCTGAAATCTGTGGTGATGCCACTCGAAACCGTATGTGTCGACGAAACTAAGTGGTCGACCTTGTGAGAGAGGAAACTCCAGATGGCAGACTTAGTTTCATTTAAAACTAATTGTTCTATCTGAAACTAAGTGTTCGATACTGCACCAGGAGAACCGCCAGTTATCTGAAAACTGAGGCGATGCCACTCGAAACCGTATGTGTTCGACGAAACTAAGTGGTCGACCTTGTGAGAGAGGAAACTCCAGATGCGAAAGTTAGTTCCATTTCAATCTTATTGTTCTATCTGAAACTAAGTGTTCTATACAGTGCCAGCAGAAGCGCCTGTTCTCTGAAATCTGTGGCGATGCCACTCGAAACCGTATGTGTTCGACGAAACTAAGTCGTCGATCTTGTGAGAGAGGAAACTCCAGTTGCGAAACACAGTTCCATTTTAAACTAATTGTTCTACCTGAAACTAAGTGTTCGATACTGTGCCAGGAGTAGCGCCTGTTCTCTGAAATCTGTGGCGATGCCACTCGGAACATATGTGTTCGATGAAACTTAGTCGTCGATCTTGTGAGAGAGGATTCTCCAGTTGCGAAACATAGTTCCATTTTAAACTAATTGTTCTACCTGAAACTAAGTGTTCGATACTGTGCCAGGAGAAGCGCCTGTTCTCTGAAATGTGTTTCGATGCCACTCGAAACCGTATGTGTTCGGCGAAACTAAGTGGTCGACCTTGTGAGAGAGGAAACTCCAGATGCCAGACTTAGTTCCATTTTAAACTAATTGTTCTACCTGAAACTAAGTGTTCGATACAGTGCCAGCAGAAGCGCCTGTTCTCTGAAATCTGTGGCGATGCCACTCGAAACCGTATGTGTGCGAAGAAACTAAGTCGTCGATCTTGTGAGAGAGGAAACTCCAGTTGCGAAACACAGTTCCATTTTAAACTAATTGTTCTACCTGAAACTAAGTGTTCGATACTGTGCCAGGAGTAGCGCCTGTTCTCTGAAATCTGTGGCGATGCCACTCGGAACATATGTGTTCGATGAAACTTAGTCGTCGATCTTGTGAGAGAGGATTCTCCAGTTGCGAAACATAGTTCCATTTTAAACTAATTGTTCTACCTGAAACAAAGTGTTCGATACTGTGCCAGGAGAAGCGCCTGTTCTCTGAAATCTGTGGCGATGCTACTCGATACCGTATGTGTTCGACGAAACTAAGCGGTCGACCTTGTGAGAGAGGAAACTCCAGATGCGAAACTAAGTTCCATTTTAAACTAATTGTTCTATCTGAAACTAAGTGTTCGATACTGTGCCAGGAGTAGCGCCTGTTCTCTGAAATCTGTAGCGATGCCACTCGAAACCGTATGTGTTCGACGATACTAAGTGGCCGAACTTGTGAGAGAGGAAACTCGAGATGCGAAACTTAGTTCCATTTTAAATTAGTTGTTCTATCTGAAAGTGTTCGATACTGTTCCAGGAGAAGCGCCTGTTCTCTGAAATCTCTGGCGATGCCACTTGAAACCGTATGTGTTCGACGAAATTAAGTCGTCGACCTTGTGAGGGAGGAAACTCCAAATGCGAAACATAGTTCCATTTTAAACTAATTGTTCTATATGAAACTAAGTGTTCGATACTGTGCCAGGAGAAGCGCCTGTTCCCTGAAATCTGTGGCGATGCCACTCGAAACCGTATGTGTTCGACGATACTAAGTGGCCGCCCTTGTGAGAGAGGAAACTCCAAATGCGAAACTTAGTTCCATTTTAAACTAATTGTTCTATCTGAAAGTGTTCGATACTGTGCCAGGAGAAGCGCCTGTTCTCTGAAACCTGTGGCATTGCTACTCGAAACCGTATGTGTTCGACGAAACTAAGTGGTCGACCTTCTGAGAGAGGAAACTCCGGATGCGAAACTTAGTTCCATTTTAAACTAATTGTTCTATCTGAAACTAAGTGCTCAATAGTGTGCCAGGAGAAACGCCTGTTCTCTGAAATCTGTGGCGATTCTACTCGAAACCGTATGTGTTCGACGAAACTAAGTGGTCGACCTTGTGAGAGAGGAAACTCCAAATGCGAAACATAGTTCCATTTTAAACAAATTGTTCTATATGAAACTAAGTGTTCGATACTGTGCCAGGAGAAGCGCCTGTTCCCTGAAATCTGTGGCGATGCCACTCGCAACCGTATGTGTTCGACGATACTAAGTGGCCGACCTTGTGAGAGAGGAAACTCCAAATGCGAAACTTAGTTCCATTTTAAACTAATTGTTCTATCTGAAAGTGTTCGATATTGTGCCAGGAGAAGCGCCTGTTCTCTGAAACCTGTGGCATTGCTACTCGAAACCGTATGTGTTCGACGAAACTAAGTGGTCGACCTTCTGAGAGAGGAAACTCCGGATGCGAAACATAGTTCCATTTTAAACTAATTGTTCTATATGAAACTAAGTGTTCGATACTGTGCCAGGAGAAGCGCCTGTTCCCTGAAATCTGTGGCGATGCCACTCGAAACCGTATGTGTTCGACGATACTAAGTGGCCGACCTTGTGAGTGAGGAAACTCCAAATGCGAAACTTAGTTCCATTTTAAACTAATTGTTCTATCTGAAAGTGTTCGATACTGTGCCAGGAGAAGCGCCTGTTCTCTGAAACCTGTGGCATTGCTACACGAAACCGTATGTGTTCGACGAAACTAAGTGGTCGACCTTCTGAGAGAGGAAACTCCGGATGCGAAACTTAGTTCCATTTTAAACTAATTGTTCTATCTGAAACTAAGTGTTCGATAGTGTGCCAGGAGAAGCGCTTGTTCTATGAAATCTGTGGCGATGCCACTCGAAACCGTATGTGTTCGACGATACTAAGTGGCCGAACTTGTGAGGGAGGAAACTCGAGATGCGAAACTTAGTTCCATTTTAAATTAGTTGTTCTATCTGAAAGTGTTCGATTCTGTGCCAGGAGAAGCGCCTGTTCTCTGAAATCTCTGGCGATGCCACTTGAAACCGTATGTGTTCGACGAAATTAAGTCGTCGACCTTGTGAGGGAGGAAACTCCAAATGCGAAACATAGTTCCATTTTAAACTAATTGTTCTATATGAAACTAAGTGTTCGATACTGTGCCAGGAGAAGCGCCTGTTCCCTGAAATCTGTGGCGATGCCACTCGAAACCGTATGTGTTCGACGATACTAAGTGGCCGACCTTGTGAGAGAGGAAACTCCAAATGCGAAACTTAGTTCCATTTTAAACTAATTGTTCTATCTGAAAGTGTTCGATACTGTGCCAGGAGAAGCGCCTGTTCTCTGAAACCTGTGGCATTGCTACTCGAAACCGTATGTGTTCGACGAAACTAAGTGGTCGACCTTCTGAGAGAGGAAACTCCGGATGCGAAACTTAGTTCCATTTTAAACTAATTGTTCTATCTGAAAATAAGTGCTCGATACTGTGCCAGGAGAAGCGCCTGTTCCCTGAAATCTGTGGCGATTCTACTCGAAACCGTATGTGTTCGACGAAACTAAGTGGTCGACCTTGTGAGAGAGGAAACTCCAAATGCGAAACATAGTTCCATTTTAAACTAATTGTTCTATATGAAACTAAGTGTTCGATACTGTGCCAGGAGAAGCGCCTGTTCCCTGAAATCTGTGGCGATGCCACTCGAAACCGTATGTGTTCGACGATACTAAGTGGCCGACCTTGTGAGAGAGGAAACTCCAAATGCGAAACTTAGTTCCATTTTAAACTAATTGTTCTATCTGAAAGTGTTCGATATTGTGCCAGGAGAAGCGCCTGTTCTCTGAAACCTGTGGCATTGCTACTCGAAACCGTATGTGTTCGACGAAACTAAGTGGTCGACCTTCTGAGAGAGGAAACTCCGGATGCGAAACTTAGTTCCATTTTAAATTAATTGTTCTATCTGAAACTAAGTGTTCGATAGTGTGCCAGGAGAAGCGCCTGTTCTCTGAAACCTGTGGCGTTGCTACTCGAAGCCGAATGTGTTCGAGGAAAGTAAGTGGTAGACCGTGTGAGAGAGGAAACTCCAAATGTGAAACATATTTCCATTTTAAGCTAAGTGTTTTATCTGTAACTAAGTGTTCGATACTGTGCCAGGAGAAGCGCCTGTTCTCTGAAACCTGTGGCGTTGCTACTCGAAACCGTATGTCTTCGACGAAACTAAGTGGTCGACCTTCTGAGAGAGGAAACTCCGGATGCGAAGCTTAGTTCCATTTTAAATTAATTGTTCTATCTGAAAGTGTTCGATACTGTGCCAGGAGAAGCGCCTGTTCTCTGAAATCTGTGGCGATGCTACTCGAAACCGTATGTGTTCGACGAAACTAAGTGGTCGACCTTCTGAGAGAGGAAACTCCGGATGCGAAGCTTAGTTCCATTTTAAACTAATTGTTCTATCTGAAACTAAGTGTTCGATAGTGTGCCAGGAGAAGCGCTTGTTCTATGAAATCTGTGGCGATGCCACTCGAAACCGTATGTGTTCGACGATACTAAGTGGCCGAACTTGTGAGGGAGGAAACTCGAGATGCGAAACTTAGTTCCATTTTAAATTAGTTGTTCTATCTGAAAGTGTTCGATTCTGTGCCAGGAGAAGCGCCTGTTCTCTGAAATCTCTGGCGATGCCACTTGAAACCGTATGTGTTCGACGAAATTAAGTCGTCGACCTTGTGAGGGAGGAAACTCCAAATGCGAAACATAGTTCCATTTTAAACTAATTGTTCTATATGAAACTAAGTGTTCGATACTGTGCCAGGAGAAGCGCCTGTTCCCTGAAATCTGTGGCGATGCCACTCGAAACCGTATGTGTTCGACGATACTAAGTGGCCGACCTTGTGAGAGAGGAAACTCCAAATGCGAAACTTAGTTCCATTTTAAACTAATTGTTCTATCTGAAAGTGTTCGATACTGTGCCAGGAGAAGCGCCTGTTCTCTGAAACCTGTGACATTGCTACTCGAAACCGTATGTGTTCGACGAAACTAAGTGGTCGACCTTCTGAGAGAGGAAACTCCGGATGCGAAACTTAGTTCAATTTTAAACTAATTGTTCTATCTGAAAATAAGTGCTCGATACTGTGCCAGGAGAAGCGCCTGTTCCCTGAAATCTGTGGCGATTCTACTCGAAACCGTATGTGTTCGACGAAACTATGTGGTCGACCTTGTGAGAGAGGAAACTCCAAATGCGAAACATAGTTCCATTTTAAACTAATTGTTCTATATGAAACTAAGTGTTCGATACTGTGCCAGGAGAAGCGCCTGTTCCCTGAAATCTGTGGCGATGCCACTCGAAACCGTATGTGTTCGACGGTACTAAGTGGCCGACCTTGTGAGAGAGGAAACTCCAAATGCGAAACTTAGTTCCATTTTAAACTAATTGTTCTATCTGAAAGTGTTCGATATTGTGCCAGGAGAAGCGCCTGTTCTCTGAAACCTGTGGCATTGCTACTCGAAACCGTATGTGTTCGACGAAACTAAGTGGTCGACCTTCTGAGAGAGGAAACTCCGGATGCGAAACTTAGTTCCATTTTAAATTAATTGTTCTATCTGAAACTAAGTGTTCGATGGTGTGCCAGGAGAAGCGCCTGTTCTCTGAAACCTGTGGCGTTGCTACTCGAAGCCGAATGTGTTCGAGGAAAGTAAGTGGTAGACCGTGTGAGAGAGGAAACTCCAAATGTGAAACATATTTCCATTTTAAGCTAAGTGTTTTATCTGTAACTAAGTGTTCGATACTGTGCCAGGAGAAGCGCCTGTTCTCTGAAACCTGTGGCATTGCTACTCGAAACCGTATGTCTTCGACGAAACTAAGTGGTCGACCTTCTGAGAGAGGAAACTCCGGATGCGAAGCTTAGTTCCATTTTAAATTAATTGTTCTATCTGAAAGTGTTCGATACTGTGCCAGGAGAAGCGCCTGTTCTCTGAAATCTGTGGCGATGCTACTCGAAACCGTATGTGTTCGACGAAACTAAGTGGTCGACCTTCTGAGAGAGGAAACTCCGGATGCGAAACTTAGTTCCATTTTAAACTAATTGTTCTATCTGAAACTAAGTGTTCGATAGTGTGCCAGGAGAAGCGCTTGTTCTATGAAATCTGTGGCGATGCCACTCGAAACCGTATGTGTTCGACGATACTAAGTGGCCGAACTTGTGAGGGAGGAAACTCGAGATGCGAAACTTAGTTCCATTTTAAATTAGTTGTTCTATCTGAAAGTGTTCGATACTGTGCCAGGAGAAGCGCCTGTTCTCTGAAATCTCTGGCGATGCCACTTGAAACCGTATGTGTTCGACGAAATTAAGTCGTCGACCTTGTGAGGGAGGAAACTCCAAATGCGAAACATAGTTCCATTTTAAACTAATTGTTCTATATGAAACTAAGTGTTCGATACTGTGCCAGGAGAAGCGCCTGTTCCCTGAAATCTGTGGCGATGCCACTCGAAACCGTATGTGTTCGACGATACTAAGTGGCCGACCTTGTGAGTGAGGAAACTCCAAATGCGAAACTTAGTTCCATTTTAAACTAATTGTTCTATCTGAAAGTGTTCGATACTGTGCCAGGAGAAGCGCCTGTTCTCTGAAACCTGTGGCATTGCTACTCGAAACCGTATGTGTTCGACGAAACTAAGTGGTCGACCTTCTGAGAGAGGAAACTCCGGATGCGAAACTTAGTTCCATTTTAAACTAATTGTTCTATCTGAAAATAAGTGCTCGATACTGTGCCAGGAGAAGCGCCTGTTCCCTGAAATCTGTGGCGATTCTACTCGAAACCGTATGTGTTCGACGAAACTATGTGGTCGACCTTGTGAGAGAGGAAACTCCAAATGCGAAACATAGTTCCATTTTAAACTAATTGTTCGATATGAAACTAAGTGTTCGATACTGTGCCAGGAGAAGCGCCTGTTCCCTGAAATCTGTGGCGATGCCACTCGAAACCGTATGTGTTCGACGGTACTAAGTGGCCGACCTTGTGAGAGAGGAAACTCCAAATGCGAAACTTAGTTCCATTTTAAACTAATTGTTCTATCTGAAAGTGTTCGATATTGTGCCAGGAGAAGCGCCTGTTCTCTGAAACCTGTGGCATTGCTACTCGAAACCGTATGTGTTCGACGAAACTAAGTGGTCGACCTTCTGAGAGAGGAAACTCCGGATGCGAAACTTAGTTCCATTTTAAATTAATTGTTCTATCTGAAACTAAGTGTTCGATAGTGTGCCAGGAGAAGCGCCTGTTCTCTGAAACCTGTGGCGTTGCTACTCGAAGCCGAATGTGTTCGAGGAAAGTAAGTGGTAGACCGTGTGAGAGAGGAAACTCCAAATGTGAAACATATTTCCATTTTAAGCTAAGTGTTTTATCTGTAACTAAGTGTTCGATACTGTGCCAGGAGAAGCGCCTGTTCTCTGAAACCTGTGGCATTGCTACTCGAAACCGTATGTCTTCGACGAAACTAAGTGGTCGACCTTCTGAGAGAGGAAACTCCGGATGCGAAGCTTAGTTCCATTTTAAATTAATTGTTCTATCTGAAAGTGTTCGATACTGTGCCAGGAGAAGCGCCTGTTCTCTGAAATCTGTGGCGATGCTACTCGAAACCGTATGTGTTCGACGAAACTAAGTGGTCGACCTTCTGAGAGAGGAAACTCCGGATGCGAAACTTAGTTCCATTTTAAACTAATTGTTCTATCTGAAACTAAGTGTTCGATAGTGTGCCAGGAGAAGCGCTTGTTCTATGAAATCTGTGGCGATGCCACTCGAAACCGTATGTGTTCGACGATACTAAGTGGCCGAACTTGTGAGGGAGGAAACTCGAGATGCGAAACTTAGTTCCATTTTAAATTAGTTGTTCTATCTGAAAGTGTTCGATTCTGTGCCAGGAGAAGCGCCTGTTCTCTGAAATCTCTGGCGATGCCACTTGAAACCGTATGTGTTCGACGAAATTAAGTCGTCGACCTTGTGAGGGAGGAAACTCCAAATGCGAAACATAGTTCCATTTTAAACTAATTGTTCTATATGAAACTAAGTGTTCGATACTGTGCCAGGAGAAGCGCCTGTTCCCTGAAATCTGTGGCGATGCCACTCGAAACCGTATGTGTTCGACGATACTAAGTGGCCGACCTTGTGAGAGAGGAAACTCCAAATGCGAAACTTAGTTCCATTTTAAACTAATTGTTCTATCTGAAAGTGTTCGATACTGTGCCAGGAGAAGCGCCTGTTCTCTGAAACCTGTGGCATTGCTACTCGAAACCGTATGTGTTCGACGAAACTAAGTGGTCGACCTTCTGAGAGAGGAAACTCCGGATGCGAAACTTAGTTCCATTTTAAACTAATTGTTCTATCTGAAAATAAGTGCTCGATACTGTGCCAGGAGAAGCGCCTGTTCCCTGAAATCTGTGGCGATTCTACTCGAAACCGTATGTGTTCGACGAAACTATGTGGTCGACCTTGTGAGAGAGGAAACTCCAAATGCGAAACATAGTTCCATTTTAAACTAATTGTTCTATATGAAACTAAGTGTTCGATACTGTGCCAGGAGAAGCGCCTGTTCCCTGAAATCTGTGGCGATGCCACTCGAAACCGTATGTGTTCGACGATACTAAGTGGCCGACCTTGTGAGTGAGGAAACTCCAAATGCGAAACTTAGTTCCATTTTAAACTAATTGTTCTATCTGAAAGTGTTCGATATTGTGCCAGGAGAAGCGCCTGTTCTCTGAAACCTGTGGCATTGCTACTCGAAACCGTATGTGTTCGACGAAACTAAGTGGTCGACCTTCTGAGAGAGGAAACTCCGGATGCGAAACTTAGTTCCATTTTAAATTAATTGTTCTATCTGAAACTAAGTGTTCGATAGTGTGCCAGGAGAAGCGCCTGTTCTCTGAAACCTGTGGCGTTGCTACTCGAAGCCGAATGTGTTCGAGGAAAGTAAGTGGTAGACCGTGTGAGAGAGGAAACTCCAAATGTGAAACATATTTCCATTTTAAGCTAAGTGTTTTATCTGTAACTAAGTGTTCGATACTGTGCCAGGAGAAGCGCCTGTTCTCTGAAACCTGTGGCATTGCTACTCGAAACCGTATGTCTTCGACGAAACTAAGTGGTCGACCTTCTGAGAGAGGAAACTCCGGATGCGAAGCTTAGTTCCATTTTAAATTAATTGTTCTATCTGAAAGTGTTCGATACTGTGCCAGGAGAAGCGCCTGTTCTCTGAAATCTGTGGCGATGCTACTCGAAACCGTATGTGTTCGACGAAACTAAGTGGTCGACCTTCTGAGAGAGGAAACTCCGGATGCGAAACTTAGTTCCATTTTAAACTAATTGTTCTATCTGAAACTAAGTGTTCGATAGTGTGCCAGGAGAAGCGCTTGTTCTATGAAATCTGTGGCGATGCCACTCGAAACCGTATGTGTTCGACGATACTAAGTGGCCGAACTTGTGAGGGAGGAAACTCGAGATGCGAAACTTAGTTCCATTTTAAAATAGTTGTTCTATCTGAAAGTGTTCGATTCTGTGCCAGGACAAGCGCCTGTTCTCTGAAATCTCTGGCGATGCCACTTGAAACCGTATATGTTCGACGAAATTAAGTCGTCGACCTTGTGAGGGAGGAAACTCCAAATGCGAAACATAGTTCCATTTTAAACTAATTGTTCTATATGAAACTAAGTGTTCGATACTGTGCCAGGAGAAGCGCCTGTTCCCTGAAATCTGTGGCGATGCCACTCGAAACCGTATGTGTTCGACGATACTAAGTGGCCGACCTTGTGAGAGAGGAAACTCCAAATGCGAAACTTAGTTCCATTTTAAACTAATTGTTCTATCTGAAAGTGTTCGATACTGTGCCAGGAGAAGCGCCTGTTCTCTGAAACCTGTGGCATTGCTACTCGAAACCGTATGTGTTCGACGAAACTAAGTGGTCGACCTTCTGAGAGAGGAAACTCCGGATGCGAAACTTAGTTCCATTTTAAACTAATTGTTCTATCTGAAAATAAGTGCTCGATACTGTGCCAGGAGAAGCGCCTGTTCCCTGAAATCTGTGGCGATTCTACTCGAAACCGTATGTGTTCGACGAAACTAAGTGGTCGACCTTGTGAGAGAGGAAACTCCAAATGCGAAACATAGTTCCATTTTAAACTAATTGTTCTATATGAAACTAAGTGTTCGATACTGTGCCAGGAGAAGCGCCTGTTCCCTGAAATCTGTGGCGATGCCACTCGAAACCGTATGTGTTCGACGGTACTAAGTGGCCGACCTTGTGAGAGAGGAAACTCCAAATGCGAAACTTAGTTCCATTTTAAACTAATTGTTCTATCTGAAAGTGTTCGATATTGTGCCAGGAGAAGCGCCTGTTCTCTGAAACCTGTGGCATTGCTACTCGAAACCGTATGTGTTCGACGAAACTAAGTGGTCGACCTTCTGAGAGAGGAAACTCCGGATGCGAAACTTAGTTCCATTTTAAATTAATTGTTCTATCTGAAACTAAGTGTTCGATAGTGTGCCAGGAGAAGCGCCTGTTCTCTGAAACCTGTGGCGTTGCTACTCGAAGCCGAATGTGTTCGAGGAAAGTAAGTGGTAGACCGTGTGAGAGAGGAAACTCCAAATGTGAAACATATTTCCATTTTAAGCTAAGTGTGTTATCTGTAACTAAGTGTTCGATACTGTGCCAGGAGAAGCGCCTGTTCTCTGAAACCTGTGGCATTGCTACTCGAAACCGTATGTCTTCGACGAAACTAAGTGGTCGACCTTCTGAGAGAGGAAACTCCGGATGCGAAGCTTAGTTCCATTTTAAATTAATTGTTCTATCTGAAAGTGTTCGATACTGTGCCAGGAGAAGCGCCTGTTCTCTGAAATCTGTGGCGATGCTACTCGAAACCGTATGTGTTCGACGAAACTAAGTGGTCGACCTTCTGAGAGAGGAAACTCCGGATGCGAAACTTAGTTCCATTTTAAACTAATTGTTCTATCTGAAACTAAGTGTTCGATAGTGTGCCAGGAGAAGCGCTTGTTCTATGAAATCTGTGGCGATGCCACTCGAAACCGTATGTGTTCGACGATACTAAGTGGCCGAACTTGTGAGGGAGGAAACTCGAGATGCGAAACTTAGTTCCATTTTAAATTAGTTGTTCTATCTGAAAGTGTTCGATACTGTGCCAGGAGAAGCGCCTGTTCTCTGAAATCTCTGGCGATGCCACTTGAAACCGTATGTGTTCGACGAAATTAAGTCGTCGACCTTGTGAGGGAGGAAACTCCAAATGCGAAACATAGTTCCATTTTAAACTAATTGTTCTATATGAAACTAAGTGTTCGATACTGTGCCAGGAGAAGCGCCTGTTCCCTGAAATCTGTGGCGATGCCACTCGAAACCGTATGTGTTCGACGATACTAAGTGGCCGACCTTGTGAGAGAGGAAACTCCAAATGCGAAACTTAGTTCCATTTTAAACTAATTGTTCTATCTGAAAGTGTTCGATACTGTGCCAGGAGAAGCGCCTGTTCTCTGAAACCTGTGGCATTGCTACTCGAAACCGTATGTGTTCGACGAAACTAAGTGGTCGACCTTCTGAGAGAGGAAACTCCGGATGCGAAACTTAGTTCCATTTTAAACTAATTGTTCTATCTGAAAATAAGTGCTCGATACTGTGCCAGGAGAAGCGCCTGTTCCTTGAAATCTGTGGCGATGCTACTCGAAACCGTATGTGTTCGACGAAACTGAGTGGTCGACCTTGTGAGAGAGGAATCTCCAGTTGCGAAACTGAGTTCCATTTTAAACTAAATGTTCCATCTGAAACTAAGTGTTCGATACTGTGCCAGGAGAAGCGCCTGTTCTCTGAAATCTGTGGCGATGACACTCGAAACCGTATGTGTTCGACGGTACTAAGTGGCCGACCTTGTGAGAGAGGAAACTCCAAATGCGAAACTTAGTTCCATTTTAAACTAATTGTTCTATCTGAAAGTGTTCGATATTGTGCCAGGAGAAGCGCCTGTTCTCTGAAACCTGTGGCATTGCTACTCGAAACCGTATGTGTTCGACGAAACTAAGTGGTCGACCTTCTGAGAGAGGAAACTCCGGATGCGAAGCTTAGTTCCATTTTAAATTAATTGTTCTATCTGAAAGTGTTCGATACTGTGCCAGGAGAAGCGCCTGTTCTCTGAAATCTGTGGCGATGCTACTCGAAACCGTATGTGTTCGACGAAACTAAGTGGTCGACCTTCTGAGAGAGGAAACTCCGGATGCGAAGCTTAGTTCCATTTTAAACTAATTGTTCTATCTGAAACTAAGTGTTCGATAGTGTGCCAGGAGAAGCGCTTGTTCTCTGAAATCTGTGGCGATGCCACTCGAAACCGTATGTGTTCGACGAAACTAAGTGGCCGAACTTGTGAGAGAGGAAACTCCAGATGCGAAACTTAGTTCCATTTTAAATTAATGTTCTATCTGAAAGTGTTCGATACTGTGCCAGGAGAAGCGCCTGTTCTCTGAAATCTGTGGCGATGCTACTCGAAACCGTATGTGTTCGACGAAACTAAGTGGTCGACCTTGTGAGGGAGGAAACTCCAAATGCGAAACATATTTCCATTTTAAACTAAATGTTCTGTCTGAAACTAAGTATTCGATACTCTGCCAGTAGAAGCGCCTGTTCTCTGATACCTGTGGCATTGCTCCTCGAAACCGTATGTGTTCGACGAAACTAAGTGGTCGACCTTCTGAGAGAGGAAACTCCGGATGCGAAACTTAGTTCCATTTTAAACTAATTGTTCTATCTGAAAATAAGTGCTCGATACTGTGCCAGGAGAAGCGCCTGTTCCCTGAAATCTGTGGCGATTCTACTCGAAACCGTATGTGTTGGACGATACTAAGTGTCCGACCTTGTGAGTGAGGAAACTCCAAATGCGAAACTTAGTTCCATTTTAAACTAATTGTTCTGTCTGAAACTAAGTATTCGATACTCTGCCAGTAGAAGCGCCTGTTCTCTGAAATCTGTGGCGATGCCACTCGAAACCGTATGTGTTCGACGATACTAAGTGGCCGAACTTGTGAGAGAGGAAACTCGAGATGCGAAACTTAGTTCCATTTTAAATTAGTTGTTCTAACTGAAAGTGTTCGATACTGTGCCAGGAGAAGCGCCTGTTCTCTGAAATCTCTGGCGATGCCACTTGAAACCGTATGTGTTCGACGAAATTAAGTCGTCGACCTTGTGAGGGAGGAAACTCCAAATGCGAACCTATTTCCATTTTAAGCTAAATGTTCTATCTGAAACTAAGTATTCGATACTCTGCCAGTAGAAGCGCCTGTTCTCTGAAACCTGTGGCGTTGCTACTCGAAGCCGAATGTGTTCGAGGAAAGTAAGTGGTAGACCGTGTGAGAGAGGAAACTCCAGATGCGAATCTTAGTACCATTTTTAACTAATTGTTCTATCTGAAACTAAGTGTTCGATACTGTGCCAGGAGAAGTGCCTGTTCTCTGAAATCTGTGGCGATGCTACTCGAAACCGTATGTGTTCGACGAATCTAAATGGTCGACCTTGTGAGAGAGGAAACTCCAGATGAGAATCTTAGTTCCATTTTTAACTAATTGTTCTATCTGAAACTAAGTGTTCGATACTGTGCCAGTAGAAGCGCCTGTTCTCTGAAACCTGTGGCGTTGCTACTCGAAGCTGAATGTGTTCGAGGAAAGTAAGTGGTAGACCGTGTGAGAGAGGAAACTCCAGATGCGAATCTTAGTTCCATTTTTAACTAATTGTTCTATCTGAAACTAAGTGTTCGATACTGTGCCAGGAGAAGTGCCTGTTCTCTGAAATCTGTGGCGATGCTACTCGAAACCGTATGTGTTCGACGAATCTAAATGGTCGACCTTGTGAGAGAGGAAACTCCAGATGAGAATCTTAGTTCCATTTTTAACTAATTGTTCTATCTGAAACTAAGTGTTCGATACTGTGCCAGGGGAAGCGCCCGTTCTCTGAAATCTGTGGCGATGCTACTCGAAACCGTATGTGTTCGACGAAACTAAGTGGTCGACCTTGTGAGAGAGGAAACTCCAGATGCGAAACCTAGTTCCATTTTAAACTAATTGTTCTATCTGAAACTAAGTGTTCGTTACTGTGCCCGGAGAAGCGCCTGTTCTCTGAAATCGGTGGCGATGCTACTCGAAACCGTATGTGTTCGACGAAACTAAGTTGTCGACCTTGTGAGAGAGGAATCTCCAGTTGCGAAACTGAGTTCCATTTTAAACTAATTGTTCTATCTGAAACTAAATGTTCGATACTGTACCAGGCGAAGCGCCTGCTCTCTGAAATCTATGGCGATGCTACTCGAAAGCGTATGTGTTCAACGAAACTAAGTGGCCGACCTTGTGAGAGGGGAAACTCCAGATGCGAAGCTTAATTCCATTTTAAACTAATTGTTCTATCTGAAACTAAATGTTCGATACTGTGCCAGGAGAAGCGCCTGTTCTCTGAAAACTGTGGCGATGCGCACGCGAAACGCTATGTGTTCGACGAAACTAAGTGGTCGACCTTGTGAGAGAGGAAACTTCAGCAGCGAAACTTAGTTCCTTTTTAAACTAATTGTTCTATCTGAAACTATGTGTTCGATACTGTGCCAGGAGAAGCGCCTGTTCTCTGAAATCTGTGGCGTTGCCACTCTAAACCGTATGTGTTCGAGGAAACTAAGGGGTTGATCTTGTGAGAGAGGATACTCCAGATGCGAGACATAGTTCCATTTTAAACTAATTGTTCTCTGTGAAATAAGTGTTCGATACTGTGCCAGGCGAAGCGCCTGTTCTCTGAAATCTGTGGCGATGCCACTCGAAACCGTATGTGTTCGACGAAACTAAGTAGTCGACATTGTGAGAGGGGAAACTCCAGATGCGAAGCTTAATTCCATTTTAAACTAATTGTTCTATCTGGAACTAAGTGTTCGATACTGTACCAGGAGAAGCGCCTGTTCTCTGAAATCTATGGCGATGCTACTCGAAACCGTATGTGTTCGACGAAATTAAGTCGCCGACCTTGTGAGAGAGGAATCTCCAGATGCGAAACAGAGTTCCATTTTAAACTAATTGTTCTATCTGAAACTAAGTGTCGATACTGTGCCAAGAGAAGCGCCTGTTCTCTGAAATCTGGGACGATGACACTCAAAACCGTATGTGTTCGACGAAACTATGTGGTCGACCTGGTGAGAGAGGAAACTCCAGATGCGAAACTTAGTTCCATTTTAAACTAATTGTTCTATCTGAAACCATGTGTTCGATAATGTGCCAGGAGAAACGCTGTTCTGCGAAATCTGTGGCGGTACCACTCGAAACTGTATGTGTTCGACGAAACTAAGTGGTCGACCAGTTGAGAGAGGAAACTCCAAATGCGAAACTTAATTCCATTTTAAAATAATTGTTCTATCTGAAACTAAGTGTTCGATAGTGTGCCAGGAGAAACGCCTGATATCTGAAATCTGTTGCGATGCGCACTCGAAACGGTATGTGTTCGACGAAACTAAGGGGTTGATCTTGTGAGAGAGGATACTCCAGATGCGAGACATAGTTCCATTTTAAACTAATTGTTCTCTGTGAAATAAGTGTTCGATACTGTGCCAGGCGAAGCGCCTGTTCTCTGAAATCTGTGGCGATGCCACTCGAAACCGTATGTGTTCGACGAAACTAAGTGGTCGACCTTGTGAGAGGGGAAACTCCAGATGCGAAGCTTAATTCCATTTTAAACTAATTGTTCTATCTGGAACTAAGTGTTCGATACTGTACCAGGAGAAGCGCCTGTTCTCTGAAATCTATGGCGATGCTACTCGAAACCGTATGTGTTCGACGAAATTAAGTCGCCGACCTTGTGAGAGAGGAATCTCCAGATGCGAAACAGAGTTCCATTTTAAACTAATTGTTCTGTCTGAAACTAAGTGTCGATACTGTGCCAAGAGAAGCGCCTGTTCTCTGAAATCTGGGACCATGACACTCAAAACCGTATGTGTTCGACGAAACTATGTGGTCGACCTGGTGAGAGAGGAAACTCCAGATGCGAAACTTAGTTCCATTTTAAACTAATTGTTCTATCTGAAACCATGTGTTCGATAATGTGCCAGGAGAAACGCTGTTCTGCGAAATCTGTGGCGGTACCACTCGAAACTGTATGTGTTCGACGAAACTAAGTGGTCGACCAGTTGAGAGAGGAAACTCCAAATGCGAAACTTAATTCCATTTTAAAATAATTGTTCTATCTGAAACTAAGTGTTCGATAGTGTGCCAGGAGAAACGCCTGATATCTGAAATCTGTTGCGATGCGCACTCGAAACGGTATGTGTTCGACGAAACTAAGTGGTCGACCTTGTGAGAGAGGAAACTCCAAATGCGAAACTTAATTCCATTTTAAAATAATTGTTCTATCTGAAACTAAGTGTTCGATAGTGTGCCAGGAGAAACGCCTGATCTCTGAAATCTGTGGCGATGCTACTCGACACCGTATGTGTTCGACGAAATTAAATCGTCGACCTTGCGCGAAAGGAAACTCCAGATGCGAAACATTGTTCCATTTTAAACTAATTGATCTATCTGGAACTAAGTGTTAGATACTGTGCCAGGAGAAGCGCCTGTTCTCTGAAATCAGTGGCGATGCTACTCGAAACCGTATGTGTTCGACGAAACTAAGTGGTCGACCTTGTGAGAGAGGAAATTCCAGATGCGAAACTTAGTTCCATTTTAAACTAATTGTTCTCTCTGAAACTAAGTGTTCGATACTGTGCCAGGAGAAGCGCCTGTTCTCTGAAATCTGTGGCGTTGCCACTCGAAACCGTATGTGTTCAACGAAACTAAGTGGCCGACCTTGTGATTGAGGAAACTCCAGATGCGAAACTTAGTTCCATTTTAAACTAATTGTTCTATCTGAACCTAAGTGTTCGATACTGTGCCAGGAGAGGCGCCTGTTCCCTGAAATCTGTGGCGATGCTACTCGAAACCGTATGTGTTCGACGAAACTAAGTGGTCGACGTTGTGAGAAGGGAAACTCCAGATGCGAAAATTGGTCCCATTTTAAACTAATTGTTCCATCTGAAACTAAGTGTTCGATACTGTGCTCGGAGAAGCGCCTGTTGTCTGACATCTGTGGCAAAGCCACTCGAAACCGTATGAGTTCGACGAAACTAAGTAGTCGTTACTGTGCCAGGAGAAACTCCCGTTCGGCGAAATCTGTGGCGATGCCACTCGAATCCGTATGTGTTCGACGAAATTAAGTGGTCGACCTTGTGAGAGTCGAAACTCCAGATGCGAAAATTAGTTCCATTTTAAACTAAATGTTCCTTCTGAAACTAAGTGTTCGATACTATGCCAAGAGAAGCGCCTGTTCTCTGAAATCTGTGGCGATGCCACTCGAAACCGTATGTGTTCGACGAAACTGAGTGGCCGACCTTGTGATAGAGGAAACTCCAGATGCGAAATGTACTTCCATTTTAAACTAATTGTTCTATCTGAAACTAAGTGTTCGATACTGTGCCAGGAGAAGCGCCTGTTCTCTGAAATCTGTGGCGATGCCACTCCAAACCGTATGTGTTCGACGAAACTAAGTAGTCGACCTTGTGAGAGAGGAATCTCCAGATGCGAAACTTATTTCCATTTTAAAATAATTGTTCTATCTGAAACTAAGTGTTCGATACTGTGCCAGGCGAAGCGCCTGTTCTCTGAAATCTTTGGCGATGCCACTCGAAACCGTATGTGTTCGACGAAACTGAGTGGTCGACCTTGTGAGAGAGGAAACTCCAAATGCGAAATATAGTTCCATTTTAAACTAAGTGTTCTATCTGTAACTAAGGGTTCGATACTGTGCCAGGAGAAGCGCCTGTTCTCTGAAACCTGTGGCGATGCTACTCGAAAACGTATGTGTTCGACGAAACTAAGTGTTCGATACTGTGCCAGGAGAAGCGCCTGTTCTCTGAAATCTGTGGCGTTGCCACTGGAAACCGTATGTGTTTGACGAAACTAAGTGGTCCACCTTGGGAGAGAGGAAACTCCAAATGCGAAACATAGTTCCATTTTAAACTAATTGTTCTCTCTGAAACTAAGTGTTCGATACTGTGCCAGGAGAAGCGCCTGTTCTCTGAAATCTGTGGCGTTGCCACTCGAAACCGTATGTGTTCAACGAAACTAAGTGGCCGACCTTGTGATTGAGGAAACTCCAGATGCGAAACTTAGTTCCATTTTAAACTAATTGTTCTATCTGAAATTGTTCGATACTGTTCCAGGAGAAGCGCCAGTTCTCTGAAATCTCTGGCGATGCCACTCGAAACCGTATGTGTTCGACGAAATTAAGTCGTCGACCTTGTGCGAAAGGAAACTCCAGATGCGAAACATTGTTCCATTTTAAACTAATTGATCTATCTGGAACTAAGTGTTCGATACTGTGCCAGGAGAAGCGCCTGTTCTCTGAAATCAGTGGCGATGCTACTCGAAATCGTATGTTTTCGACGAAACTAAGTGGTCGACCTTGTGAGAGAGGAAACTCCTGATGCGAAACTTAGTTCCATTTTAAACTAATTGTTCTATCTGAAACTAAGTGTTCGATACTGTGCCAGGAGAAGCGCCTGTTCTCTAAAATCTGTGGCGTTGCCACTCGAAACCGTATGTGTTCAACGAAACTAAGAGGTCGACCTTGTGAGAGAGGAAACTCCAAATGCGAAATATAGTTCCATTTTAAACTAAGTGTTCTATCTGTAACTAAGGGTTCGATACTGTGCCAGGAGGAGCGCCTGTTCTCTGAAATCTGTGTCGATGCTACTCGAAACCGTATGTGTTCGAGGAAACTAAGTGGTCGACCTTGTGGGAGAGGAAACTCCAGATGCGGAACGTAGTTCCATTTTAACCAAATTGTTCTATCTGAAACGACGTGCTCGATAATGTGCCAGGAGAAGCGCCTGTTCTCTAAAGTCTGTGGCGATGCTACTCGAAACCGTATGTGGTCGACGAAACTAAGTGATCCACCTTGTGAGAGAGGAAACTCCAGATGCGAAGCTTTGTTCCAATTTAAACTAATTGTTCTATCTGATACTAAGTTCGACACTGTGCCAGGAGAAGCGACTGTCCTCTGAAATCTGTGCCGATGCCACTCGAAACCGTATGTGTTCGACGAAACTAAGTGGCCGACCTTCTGAGAGAGGAAACTCCAGATGCGAAACTTAGTTCCATTTTAAACTAATTGTTCTATCTGCAACTCAGTGTTCGATACTGTGCCAGGAGAAGCGCCTGTTCTCTGAAATCTGTCGGGATGCTACTCGAAACCGTATGTGTTCGAAGAAACTAAGTGGTCGACCTTTTGAGAGAGGAAACTCCAGATGCGAAACTTAGTTCCATTTTAAACTAATTGTTCTATCTGAAACTAAGTGTTCGATACTGTGCCAGGAGAAGCGCCTGTTCTCTGAAATCTGTGGCGATGCCACTCGAAACCGTATGTGTTCGACGAAACTAAGTGGTCGACCTTCTGAGAGAGGAAACTCCAGATGCGAAACTTAGTTCCATTTTAAACTAATTGTTCTATCTGAAACTCAGTGTTCGATACTGTGCCAGGAGAAGCGCCTGTTCTCTGAAATCTGTCGGGATGCTACTCGAAACCGTATGTGTTCGACGAAACTAAGTCGTCGACCTTGTGAGAGAGGAAACTCCAAATGCGGAACTTAGTTCCATTTTAAACTAATTGTTCTATCTGCAACTCAGTGTTCGATACTGTGCCAGGAGAAGCGCCTGTTCTCTGAAATCTGTCGGGATGCTACTCGAAACCGTATGTGTTCGACGAAACTAAGTCGTCGACCTTGTGAGAGAGGAAACTCCAAATGTGGAACTTAGTTCCATTTTAAACTAATTGTTCTATCTGCAACTCAGTGTTCGATACTGTGCCAGGAGAAGCGCCTGTTCTCTGAAATCTGTCGGGATGCTACTCGAAACCGTATGTGTTCGACGAAACTAAGTCGTCGACCTTGTGAGAGAGGAAACTCCAGATGCGGAACTTAGTTCCATTTTAAACGAATTGTTCTATCTGAAACTAAGTGTTCGATACTGTGCCAGGAGAAGCGCCTGTTCTCTGAAATCTGTGGCGTTGCCACTGGAAACCGTATGTGTTTGACGAAACTAAGTGGTCCACCTTGGGAGAGAGGAAACTCCAAATGCGAAACATAGTTCCATTTTAAACTAATTGTTCTCTCTGAAACTAAGTGTTCGATACTGTGCCAGGAGAAGCGCCTGTTCTCTGAAATCTGTGGCGTTGCCACTCGAAACCGTATGTGTTCAACGAAACTAAGTGGCCGACCTTGTGATTGAGGAAACTCCAGATGCGAAACTTAGTTCCATTTTAAACTAATTGTTCTATCTGAAATTGTTCGATACTGTTCCAGGAGAAGCGCCAGTTCTCTGAAATCTCTGGCGATGCCACTCGAAACCGTATGTGTTCGACGAAATTAAGTCGTCGACCTTGTGCGAAAGGAAACTCCAGATGCGAAACATTGTTCCATTTTAAACTAATTGATCTATCTGGAACTAAGTGTTCGATACTGTGCCAGGAGAAGCGCCTGTTCTCTGAAATCAGTGGCGATGCTACTCGAAACCGTATGTGTTCGACGAAATTAAGTGGTCGACCTTGTGAGAGAGGAAACTCCAGATGCGAAACTTAGTTCCATTTTAAACTAATTGTTCTATCTGAAACTAAGTGTTCGATACTGTGCCAGGAGAAGCGCCTGTTCTCTAAAATCTGTGGCGTTGCCACTCGAAACCGTATGTGTTCAACGAAACTAAGAGGTCGACCTTGTGAGAGAGGAAACTCCAAATGCGAAATATAGTTCCATTTTAAACTAAGTGTTCTATCTGTAACTAAGGGTTCGATACTGTGCCAGGAGAAGCGCCTGTTCTCTGAAACCTGTGGCGATGCTACTCGAAAACGTATGTGTTCGACGAAACTAAGTGTTCGATACTGTGCCAGGAGAAGCGCCTGTTCTCTGAAATCTGTGGCGTTGCCACTGGAAACCGTATGTGTTTGACGAAACTAAGTGGTCCACCTTGGGAGAGAGGAAACTCCAAATGCGAAACATAGTTCCATTTTAAACTAATTGTTCTCTCTGAAACTAAGTGTTCGATACTGTGCCAGGAGAAGCGCCTGTTCTCTGAAATCTGTGTCGATGCTACTCGAAACCGTATGTGTTCGAGGAAACTAAGTGGTCGACCTTGTGGGAGAGGAAACTCCAGATGCGGAACGTAGTTCCATTTTAACCAAATTGTTCTATCTGAAACGACGTGCTCGATAATGTGCCAGGAGAAGCGCCTGTTCTCTAAAGTCTGTGGCGATGCTACTCGAAACCGTATGTGGTCGACGAAACTAAGTGATCCACCTTGTGAGAGAGGAAACTCCAGATGCGAAGCTTTGTTCCAATTTAAACTAATTGTTCTATCTGATACTAAGTTCGACACTGAGCCAGGAGAAGCGACTGTTCTCTGAAATCTGTGCCGATGCCACTCGAAACCGTATGTGTTCGACGAAACTAAGTGGCCGACCTTCTGAGAGAGGAAACTCCAGATGCGAAACTTACTTCCATTTTAAACTAATTGTTCTATCTGAAACTAAGTGTTCGATACTGTGACAGGAGAAGCGCCTGTTCTCTGAAATATGTGGCGATGACACCCGAAACGGTATGTGTTCAACGAAACTAAGTGGTCGACCTTCAGAGATTGGAAACTCCTGATGCGAAACTTGGTACCATTTTAAACTAAATGTTCTATCTGAAATTAAGTGCTCGATACTGTGCCAGGAGAAGCGCCTGCTCTCTGAAATCTGTGGCGATGCTACTCGAAACCGTATGTGTTTGACGAAACTAAGTGGTCCACCTTGGGAGAGAGGAAACTCCAAATGCGAAACATAGTTCCATTTTAAACTAATTGTTCTCTCTGAAACTAAGTGTTCGATACTGTGCCAGGAGAAGCGCCTGTTCTCTGAAATCTGTGGCGTTGCCACTCGAAACCGTATGTGTTCAACGAAACTAAGTGGCCGACCTTGTGATTGAGGAAACTCCAGATGCGAAACTTAGTTCCATTTTAAACTAATTGTTCTATCTGAAATTGTTCGATACTGTTCCAGGAGAAGCGCCAGTTCTCTGAAATCTCTGGCGATGCCACTCGAAACCGTATGTGTTCGACGAAATTAAGTCGTCGACCTTGTGCGAAAGGAAACTCCAGATGCGAAACATTGTTCCATTTTAAACTAATTGATCTATCTGGAACTAAGTGTTCGATACTGTGCCAGGAGAAGCGCCTGTTCTCTGAAATCAGTGGCGATGCTACTCGAAACCGTATGTGTTCGACGAAATTAAGTGGTCGACCTTGTGAGAGAGGAAACTCCAGATGCGAAACTTAGTTCCATTTTAAACTAATTGTTCTATCTGAAACTAAGTGTTCGATACTGTGCCAGGAGAAGCGCCTGTTCTCTAAAATCTGTGGCGTTGCCACTCGAAACCGTATGTGTTCAACGAAACTAAGAGGTCGACCTTGTGAGAGAGGAAACTCCAAATGCGAAATATAGTTCCATTTTAAACTAAATGTTCTATCTGTAACTAAGGGTTCGATACTGTGCCAGGAGAAGCGCCTGTTCTCTGAAACCTGTGGCGATGCTACTCGAAAACGTATGTGTTCGACGAAACTAAGTGTTCGATACTGTGCCAGGAGAAGCGCCTGTTCTCTGAAATCTGTGGCGTTGCCACTGGAAACCGTATGTGTTTGACGAAACTAAGTGGTCCACCTTGGGAGAGAGGAAACTCCAAATGCGAAACATAGTTCCATTTTAAACTAATTGTTCTCTCTGAAACTAAGTGTTCGATACTGTGCCAGGAGAAGCGCCTGTTCTCTGAAATCTGTGTCGATGCTACTCGAAACCGTATGTGTTCGAGGAAACTAAGTGGTCGACCTTGTGGGAGAGGAAACTCCAGATGCGGAACGTAGTTCCATTTTAACCAAATTGTTCTATCTGAAACGACGTGCTCGATAATGTGCCAGGAGAAGCGCCTGTTCTCTAAAGTCTGTGGCGATGCTACTCGAAACCGTATGTGGTCGACGAAACTAAGTGATCCACCTTGTGAGAGAGGAAACTCCAGATGCGAAGCTTTGTTCCAATTTAAACTAATTGTTCTATCTGATACTAAGTTCGACACTGAGCCAGGAGAAGCGACTGTTCTCTGAAATCTGTGCCGATGCCACTCGAAACCGTATGTGTTCGACGAAACTAAGTGGCCGACCTTCTGAGAGAGGAAACTCCAGATGCGAAACTTACTTCCATTTTAAACTAATTGTTCTATCTGAAACTAAGTGTTCGATACTGTGACAGGAGAAGCGCCTGTTCTCTGAAATATGTGGCGATGACACCCGAAACGGTATGTGTTCAACGAAACTAAGTGGTCGACCTTCAGAGATTGGAAACTCCTGATGCGAAACTTGGTACCATTTTAAACTAAATGTTCTATCTGAAATTAAGTGCTCGATACTGTGCCAGGAGAAGCGCCTGCTCTCTGAAATCTGTGGCGATGCTACTCGAAACCGTATGTGTTCGACGAAACTAAGTGGTCGACCTGGTGAGAGAGGCAACTCCAGATGCGAAACATAGTTCCATTTTAAACTAATTGTTCTATCTGAAACTAAGTGTTCGATACTGTGCCAGGAGAAGCGCCTATTCTTTGAAATCTGTGGCGATGCTACTCGAAACCGTATGTGTTCGACGAAACTAGGTGGTCGACCTTGTTGGAGAGGAAACTCCAGATGCAAGACTTAGTTCCATTTTACACTAATTGTTCTATCTGAAACTAAGTGTTCGTTACTGTGCCAGGAGAAGCGCCTGTTCTCTGAAATCTGTGGCGATGCTACTCGAAACCGTATATGTTCGACGAAACAAGGTGGTCGACCTTGTGAGAGAGGAAACTCCAGATGCGAAACTGATTTCCATTTTAAACTAATTGTTTGCTCTGAAACTAAGTGTTCGTTACTGTGCCAGGAGAAGCGCCTGTTCTCTGAAATCTGTGGCGATGCTACTCGAAACCGTATATGTTCGACGAAACTGGGTGGTCGACCTTGTGAGAGAGGACACTCCAGATGCGACACTTATTTCCATTTTAAACTAATTGTTCTCTCTGAAACTAAGTGTTCGAGACTGTGCCAGGGGAAGCGCCTGTTCTCTGAAATCTGTGGCGATTCCACTCGAAACCGTATGTGTTTGACGTAATTATGTGGTCCACCTTGGGAGAGAGGAAACTCCAAATGCGAAACATAGTTCCATTTTAAACTAATTGTTCTCTCTGAAACTAAATGTTCGATACTGTGCCAGGAGAAGCGCCAGTTCTCTGAAATGTGTGGCGTTGCCACTCGAAACCGTATGTGTTCGACGAAACTAAGTGGTTGATCTTGTGAGAGAGGATACTCCAGATGCGAAACATAATTCCTTTCTAAACTAATTGTTCTATATGAAACTAAGTGTTCGTTACTATGCCAGGAGAAGCGCCTGTTCTCTGAAATCTGTGGCGATGCTACTCGAAACCGTATATGTTCGACGAAACTAGGTGGTCGACCATGTGAGAGAGGAAACTCCAGATGCGAAACTGATTTCCATTTTAAACTAATTGTTTGCTCTGAAACTAAGTGTTCATTACTGTGCCAGGAGAAGCGCCTGTTCTCTGAAATCTGCGACAATGCTACTCGAAACCGTATATGTTCGACGAAACTAGGTGGTCGACCTTGTGAGAGAGGACACTCCAGATGCGACACTTATTTCCATTTTAAACTAATTGTTCTCTCTGAAACTAATTGTTCGAGACTGTGCCAGGGGAAGCGCCTGTTCTCTGAAATCTGTGGCGATTCCACTCGAAACCGTATGTGTTTGACGAAACTAAGTGGTCCACCTTGTGAGAGAGGACACTCCAGATGCGCGACTTATTTCCATTTTAAACTAATTGTTCTCTCTGAAACTAAGTGTTCGAGACTGTGCCAGGGTAGCGCCTGTTCTCTGAAATCTGTGGCGATTCCACTCGAAACCGTATGTGTTTGACGAAACTAAGTGGTCCACCTCGGGAGAGAGGAAACTCCAAATGCGAAACATAGTTCCATTTTAAACTAATTGTTCTCTCTGAAACTAAATGTTCGATACTGTGCCAGGAGAAGCGCCAGTTCTCTGAAATGTGTGGCGTTGCCACTCGAAACCGTATGTGTTCGACGAAACTAAGTGGTTGATCTTTTGAGAGAGGATACTCCAGATGCGAAACATAATTCCATTCTAAACTAATTGTTCTCTCTGAAACTAAGTGTTCGATACTGTGCCAGGAGAAGCGCCTGTTCTCTGAAATCTGTGGTGTTGCAACTCGAAACCGTATGTGTTCAACGAAACTAAGTGGTCGACCTTCTGAGAGAGGAAACTCCAGATGCGAACCTTAGTTCCATTTTAAACTAATTGTTCTATCTGAAACTAAGTGTTCGATACTGTGCCAGGAGAAGCGCCTGTTCTCTGAAATCGGTGGCGATGCTACTCGAAACCGAATGTTTTCGACGAAAGTAAGTGGTCGACCTTGTGAGAGAGGAAACTCCAGACGCGAAATTTAGTTCCATTTTAAACCAAATGTTCCATCTGAAACTAAATGTTCGATACTGTGCCAGGAGAAGCGCCTGTTCTCTGAAATCTGTGGCTATGCCCCTCGAAACCGTATGTGTTCGACGAAACTAAATGGTCATCCTTCTGAGAGAGGAAACTCCGGATGCGAAACTTAGTTCCATTTTAAACTAATTGTTCTATCTGATACTAAGTGTTCGATACTGTGCCAGGAGAAGCGTCTGTTCTCTGAAATCTGTGTCGATGCCACTCGAAACCGTATGTGTTTGACGAAACTAAGTGGTCCACCTTGGGAGAGAGGAAACTCCAAATGCGAAACATAGTTCCATTTTAAACTAATTGTTCTCTCTGAAACTAAATGTTCGATACTGTGCCAGGAGAAGCGCCAGTTCTCTGAAATGTGTGGCGTTGCCACTCGAAACCGTATGTGTTCGACGAAACTAAGTGGTTGATCTTGTGAGAGAGGATACTCCAAATGCGAAACATATTTCCATTTTAAACCAAATGTTCCATCTGAAACTAAGTGTTCGATACTGTGCCAGGAGAAGCGCCTGTTCTCCGAAATCTGTGGAGATGCTACTCGGAACCGTATGTGTTCGACGAAACTAAGTGGTCGACCTTCTGAGACAAGAAACTCTAGATGCGAAACTTAGTTCCATTTTAAGCTAATTGTTCTATCTGAAAATAAGTGTTCGATACTGTGCCAGGAGAAGCGCCTGTTCTCTGGACTGTGTGGCGATGCCGCTCGAAATAGTATGTGTTCGACGAAACTAAGTGGTCGACCTTGTGAGAGAGGAAACTCCAGATGCGAAACTTAGTTCCATTTCAATCTTATTTTTCTATCTGAAACTAAGTGTTCGATACGGTGCCACCAGAAGCGCCCGTTCTCTGAAATGTGTGGCGATGCCACTCGAAACCGTATGTGTTCGGCAAAACTAAGTAGTCGACCTTGTGAGTGAGGAAACTCCAGAAGCGAAACATAGTTCCATTTCAATCTTATTGTTCTATCTGAAACTAAGTGTTCGATACTGTGGCAGGAGAAGCGCCTGTTCTCGGAAATCTGTCGCGATGCTACTCGAGAGGGTATGTGTTCGGCGAAACTAAGTGGTCGACCTTGTGAGCGACGAAACTGCAAATGCGAAACTTAGTTCCATTTTAAACTAATTGTTCTATCTGAAACTAAGTGTTCGATACTGTGGCAGGAGAAGCGCCTCTTCTCGGAAATCTGTCGCGATGCTACTCGAGAGGGTATGTGTTCGACGACACTAAGTGGTCGACCTTGTGAGCGAGGAAACTGCAGATGCGAAACATAGTTCAATTCTAAACTAAATGTTCCATCTGAAACTAAGTGTTCGATACTGTGCCAGGAGAAACGCCTGTTCTCTGAAATCTGTGGCGATGCCACTCGAAACCGTGTGTGTTCGACGAAACTAAGTGGCCGACCTTGTGCGAGAGGAAACTTCAGATGCGAAGCTTAGTTCCATTTTAAACTAATGGATCTATCTGATACTAAGTGCTCGATACTGTGCCAGGAGAAGCGCCTCTTCTCTGAAATCTGTGGCGATGCCACTCGAAACCGTATGTGTTCGACGAAACTAAGTGGTCGACCTTGTGAGAGAGGAAACTCCAGATGCGAAACTTAGTTGCATTTTAAACTAGTTCTTCTATCTTAAACTAAGTGTTCGATACTGTCCCAGGAGAAGCGCCTGTTCTCTGAAATCTGTGGCGATGCCACTCGAAACCGTGTGTGTTCGACGAAACTGAGTGGCCGACCTTGTGCGAGAGGAAACTTCAGATGCGAAACTTAGTTCCATTTTAAACCAAATGTTCCATCTGAAACTAAGTGTTCGATACTGTGCCAGGAGAAGCGCCTGTTCTCTGAAATCTGTGGCGATGCCACTCGAAACCGTATGTGTTCGACGAATCTAAATGGTCGACCTTGTGAGAGAGGAAACTCCAGATGCGAAACTTAGGTCCATTTTAAACAAATTGTTCTATCTGAAACTAAGTGTTCGATACTGTGCCAGGAGAGGCGCCTGATCTCTAAAATCAGTGGCGATGCTACTCGAAACCGTATATGTTCGATGAAACTAAGTGGTCCACCTTGTAAGAGAGGAATCTCGAGATGCGAAGCTTAGTTCCATTTTAAAGTAATTGTTCGGTCTGAAATGAGTGTTCGATACTGTGCCAGGAGAAGCGCCTGTACTCTGAAATCTGTGGCGATGATACTCGAAACCGTATGTGCTCGACGGATCTGAATGGTCGACTTTGTGAGAGAGGAAACTCCAAATGCGAAATATAGTTCAATTTTAAACTAAATGTTCCATCTGAAACTAAGTGTTCGATACTGTGCCAGGAGAAACGCCTGTTCTCTGAAATCTGTGGCGATGCCACTCGAAACCGTGTGTGTTCGACGAAACTAAGTGGCCGACCTTGTGCGAGAGGAAACTTCAGATGCGAAACTTAGTTCCATTTTAAACCAAATGTTCCATCTGAAACTAAGTGTTCGATACTGTGCCAGGAGAAGCGCCTGTTCTCTGAAATCTGTGGCGACGCCACTCGAAACCGCATGTGTTCGACGAATCTAAATGGTCGACCTTGTGAGAGAGGAAACTCCAGATGCGAAACTTAGGTCCATTTTAAACAAATTGTTCTATTTGAAACTAAGTGTTCGATACTGTGCCAGGAGAAGCGCCAGATCTCTGAAATCAGTGGCGATGCTACTCGAAACCGTATATGTTCGATGAAACTAAGTGGTCCACCTTGTGAGAGAGGAATCTCGAGATGCGAAGCTTAGTTCCATTTTAAAGTAATTGTTCTATCTGATACTAAGTGTTCGATACTGTGCCAGGAGATGCGCCTGTTCTCTGAAATATGGGCGATGCCACTCGAAACCGTATGTGTTCGACGAAACTAAGTGGCCGACCTTGTGAGAGAGGAAACTCCAGATGCGAAACTTAGTTCCATTTTAAACTCATTGATCTATCTGAAACTAAGTGTTCGATACTGTGCCAGGAGAAGCGCCCGTTCTGTGAAACCTGTGGCGATACCACTCGAAACGGTATGTGTTCGACGAAACTGAGTGGCCGACCTTGTGAGAGAGGAAACTCCAGACGCGAAACTTAGTGCCCTTTTAAACTAATTGTTCTATCTGAAACTAAGTGTTCGATACTGTGCCAGGAGAAGCGCCTGTTCTCGGAAATCTGTGGCGATGCTACTCGAAACCGTATATGTTCGACGAAACTAGGTGGTCGACCTTGTGAGAGAGGAAACTCCAGATGCGAAACTTATTTCCATTTTAAACTAATTGTTCTCTCTGAAACTAAGTGTTCGATACTGTGCCAGGAGAAGCGCCTGTTCTCTGAAATCTGTGGCGATGCCACTGGAAACCGTATGTGCTTGACGAAACTAAGTGGTCCACCTTGGGAGAGAGGAAACTCCAAATGCGAAACTTAATTCCACTTTAAAATAATTGTTCTATATGATATTAAGTGTTCGATACTGTGCCAGGAGAAGCGCCCGTTCTCTGAAATCTGTGGCGATGCTACTCGAAACCGTATGTGTTCGACGAAACTAAGTGGTCGACCTTGGGAGAGAGGAAACTCCAGCGGCGAAACTTATTTCCTTTTTAAACTAATTGTTCTATCTGAAATTATGTGTTCGATACTGTGCCAGTAGAAGCGCCTGTTCTCTGAAATCTGTGGCGATGCCACTCGAAACCGTATGTGTTCGACGAAACTAAGTGGCCGACCTTGTGAGAGAGGAAACTCCCGATGCGCAACTTAGTTCCATTTTAAACTAACTGTTCCTTCTGAAACTAAGTGTTCGATACTGTGCCAGGAGAAGCGCCTGTTGTCTCAAATCTGTGGCGCTGCCACTCGAAACCGTATTTGTTCGACGAAACTAAGTTGTCGGCCTTGTGAGAGAGGAAACTCCAAATGCGAAACTTAATTCCATTTTTAAGTATTTGTTCTATATGATATTAAGTGTTCGATACTGTGCCAGGAGAAGCGCCTGTTCCCTGAAATCTGTGGCAATGCCAACCGAAACCGTATGTGTTCGACGAAACTAAGTGGTCGCCTTGTGAGGGAAGAAACTCCAAATGCGAAACATAGTTCCATTTTAAACTAATTGTTCTATCTGAAACTAAGTTTTCATTACTGTGCCAGGAGAAGCGCCTGTTCTCTGAAATCTGTGGCGATGCCACTCGAAACCGTCTGTGTTCGACGAAACTAAGTGGTCGACCTTGTGAGAGAGGAAACTCCAGAGGCGAAACTTAGTTCCATTTTAAGCTAATTGTTCTATCTGAAACTATGTGTTCGATACTGTGCCAGGAGAAGCGTCTGGTCTCTGAAATCTGTGGCGATGCCACTCGAAACGGTCTGTGTTCGACGAAACTAAGTGGTTGACCTTGTGAGAGTGGATACTCCAGATGCGAAACAGAGTTCCATTTTAAACTAATTGTTCTATCTGAAACTAAGTGTTCGATACTGTGCCAGGAGAAGCGCCTGTTCTCTGAAATCTGTGGCGATACCACTCGAAACCGTATGTGTTCGACGAAACTAAGTGGCCGACCTTGTGAGAGAGGAAACTCCAGATGCGTAACATAATTGCATTTTAAAATATTTGTTCTATATGATATTATGTGTTCGATACTGTGCCAGGAGAAGCGCCCGTTCTCTGAAATCTGTGGCGATGCTACTCGAAACCGTATGTGTTCGACGAAACTAAGTGGTCGACCTTGGGAGAGAGGAAACTCCAGCAGCGAAATTTATTTCCATTTTAAACTAATTGTTCTATCTGAAACTAAGTTTTCGATACTGTGCCAGTAGAAGCGCCTGTTCTCTGAAATCTGTGGCGATGCCACTCGAAACCGTCTGTGTTCGACGAAACTAAGTGGCCGACCTTGTGAGAGAGGAAACTCCCGATGCGAAACTTAGTTCCATTTTAAACTAACTGTTCCTTCTGAAACTAAGTGTTCGATACTGTGCCAGGAGAAGCGCCTGTTCTCTCAAATCTGTGGCGATGCCACTCGAAACCGTATGTGTTCGACGAAACTAAGTGGACGACCTTGTGAGAGAGGATTCACCAGATGCGGAACATAGTTCCATTTTAAACTAATTGTTCTATCTGAAACTAAGTGCTCGATACTGTGCCAGGAGAAGCGCCTGTTCTCTGAAATCTGTGGCGATGCCACTCGAAACCGTATTTGTTCGACGAAACTAAGTTGTCGGCCTTGTGAGAGAGGAAACTCCAAATGCGAAACTTAATTCCATTTTTAAATATTTGTTCCATATGATATTAAGTGTTCGATACTGTGCCAGGAGAAGCGCCCGTTCTCTGAAATCTGTGGCGATGCTACTCGAAACCGTATGTGTTCGACGAAACTAAGTGGTCGACCTTGGGAGACAGGAAACTCCAGCAGCGAAATTTATTTCCTTTTTAAACTAATTGTTCTATCTGAAGCTATGTGTTCGATACTGTGCCAGTAGAAGCGCCTGTTCTCTGAAATCTGTGGCGATGCCACTCGAAACCGTATGTGTTCGACGAAACTAAGTGGCCGACCTTGTGAGAGAGGAAACTCCCGATGCGAAACTTAGTTCCATTTTAAACTAACTGTTCCTTCTGAAACTAAGTGTTCGATACTGTGCCAGGAGAAGCGCCTGTTCTCTCAAATCTGTGGCGATGCCACTCGAAACCGTATGTGTTCGACGAAACTAAGTGGACGACCTTGTGAGAGAGGATTCACCAGATGCGGAACATAGTTCCATTTTAAACTAATTGTTCTATCTGAAACTAAGTGCTCGATACTGTGCCAGGAGAAGCGCCTGTTCTCTGAAATGTGTGGCGATGCCACTCGAAACCGTATTTGTTCGACGAAACTAAGTTGTCGGCCTTGTGAGAGAGGATTCACCAGCAGCGAAATTTATTTCCTTTTTAAACTAATTGTTCTATCTGAAACTATGTGTTCGATACTGTGCCAGTAGAAGCGCCTGTTCTCTGAAATCTGTGGCGATGCCACTCGAAACCGTATGTGTTCGACGAAACTAAGTGGCCGACCTTGTGAGAGAGGAAACTCCCGATGCGCAACTTAGTTCCATTTTAAACTAACTGTTCCTTCTGAAACTAAGTGTTCGATACTGTGCCAGGAGAAGCGCCTGTTGTCTCAAATCTGTGGCGCTGCCACTCGAAACCGTATTTGTTCGACGAAACTAAGTTGTCGGCCTTGTGAGAGAGGAAACTCCAAATGCGAAACTTAATTCCATTTTTAAGTATTTGTTCTATATGATATTAAGTGTTCGATACTGTGCCAGGAGAAGCGCCTGTTCCCTGAAATCTGTGGCAATGCCAACCGAAACCGTATGTGTTCGACGAAACTAAGTGGTCGCCTTGTGAGGGAAGAAACTCCAAATGCGAAACATAGTTCCATTTTAAACTAATTGTTCTATCTGAAACTAAGTTTTCATTACTGTGCCAGGAGAAGCGCCTGTTCTCTGAAATCTGTGGCGATGCCACTCGAAACCGTATGTGTTCGACGAAACTAAGTGGTCGACCTTGTGAGAGAGGAAACTCCAGAGGCGAAACTTAGTTCCATTTTAAGCTAATTGTTCTATCTGAAACTATGTGTTCGATACTGTGCCAGTAGAAACGTCTGTTCTCTGAAATCTGTGGCGATGCCACTCGAAACCGTATTTGTTCGACGAAACTAAGTTGTCCGCCTTGTGAGAGAGGAAACTCCAAATGCGAAACTTAATTCCATTTTAAAATATTTGTTCTATATGATATTAAGTGTTCGATACTGTGCCAGGAGAAGCGCCCGTTCTCTGAAATCTGTGGCGATGCTACTCGAAACCGTATGTGTTCGACGAAACTAAGTGGTCGACCTTGGGAGAGAGGAAACTCCAGCAGCGAAATTTATTTCCTTTTTAAACTAATTGTTCTATCTGAAACTATGTGTTCGATACTGTGCCAGTAGAAGCGCCTGTTCTCTGAAATCTGTGGCGATGCCACTCGAAACCGTATGTGTTCGACGAAACTAAGTGGCCGACCTTGTGAGAGAGGAAACTCCCGATGCGAAACTTAGTTCCATTTTAAACTAACTGTTCCTTCTGAAACTAAGTGTTCGATACTGTGCCAGGAGAAGCGCCTGTTCTCTCAAATCTGTGGCGATGCCACTCGAAACCGTATGTGTTCGACGAAACTAAGTGGACGACCTTGTGAGAGAGGATTCACCAGATGCGGAACATAGTTCCATTTTAAACTAATTGTTCCATCTGAAACTATGTGTTCGATACTGTGCCAGGAGAAGCGCCTGTTCTCTGAAATGTGTGGCGATGCCACCCGAAACCGTATGTGTTCGACGAAACTAAGTGGTCGCCTTGTGAGGGAAGAAACTCCAGATGCGAAACATAGTTCCATTTTAAACTAATTGTTCTATCTGAAACTAAGTTTTCGATACTGTGCCAGTAGAAGCGCCTGTTCTCTGAAATCTGTGGCGATGCCACTCGAAACCGTATGTGTTCGACGAAACTAAGTGGTCGACCTTGGGAGACAGGAAACTCCAGCAGCGAAATTTATTTCCTTTTTAAACTAATTGTTCTATCTGAAGCTATGTGTTCGATACTGTGCCAGTAGAAGCGCCTGTTCTCTGAAATCTGTGGCGATGCCACTCGAAACCGTATGTGTTCGACGAAACTAAGTGGCCGACCTTTTGAGAGAGGAAACTCCCGATGCGAAACTTAGTTCCATTTTAAACTAACTGTTCCTTCTGAAACTAAGTGTTCGATACTGTGCCAGGAGAAGCGCCTGTTCTCTCAAATCTGTGGCGATGCCACTCGAAACCGTATGTGTTCGACGAAACTAAGTGGACGACCTTGTGAGAGAGGATTCACCAGATGCGGAACATAGTTCCATTTTAAACTAATTGTTCTATCTGAAACTAAGTGCTCGATACTGTGCCAGGAGAAGCGCCTGTTCTCTGAAATGTGTGGCGATGCCACTCGAAACCGTATTTGTTCGACGAAACTAAGTTGTCGGCCTTGTGAGAGAGGATTCACCAGCAGCGAAATTTATTTCCTTTTTAAACTAATTGTTCTATCTGAAACTATGTGTTCGATACTGTGCCAGTAGAAGCGCCTGTTCTCTGAAATCTGTGGCGATGCCACTCGAAACCGTATGTGTTCGACGAAACTAAGTGGCCGACCTTGTGAGAGAGGAAACTCCCGATGCGCAACTTAGTTCCATTTTAAACTAACTGTTCCTTCTGAAACTAAGTGTTCGATACTGTGCCAGGAGAAGCGCCTGTTGTCTCAAATCTGTGGCGCTGCCACTCGAAACCGTATTTGTTCGACGAAACTAAGTTGTCGGCCTTGTGAGAGAGGAAACTCCAAATGCGAAACTTAATTCCATTTTTAAGTATTTGTTCTATATGATATTAAGTGTTCGATACTGTGCCAGGAGAAGCGCCTGTTCCCTGAAATCTGTGGCAATGCCAACCGAAACCGTATGTGTTCGACGAAACTAAGTGGTCGCCTTGTGAGGGAAGAAACTCCAAATGCGAAACATAGTTCCATTTTAAACTAATTGTTCTATCTGAAACTAAGTTTTCATTACTGTGCCAGGAGAAGCGCCTGTTCTCTGAAATCTGTGGCGATGCCACTCGAAACCGTCTGTGTTCGACGAAACTAAGTGGTCGACCTTGTGAGAGAGGAAACTCCAGAGGCGAAACTTAGTTCCATTTTAAGCTAATTGTTCTATCTGAAACTATGTGTTCGATACTGTGCCAGTAGAAACGTCTGTTCTCTGAAATCTGTGGCGATGCCACTCGAAACCGTATTTGTTCGACGAAACTAAGTTGTCCGCCTTGTGAGAGAGGAAACTCCAAATGCGAAACTTAATTCCATTTTAAAATATTTGTTCTATATGATATTAAGTGTTCGATACTGTGCCAGGAGAAGCGCCCGTTCTCTGAAATCTGTGGCGATGCTACTCGAAACCGTATGTGTTCGACGAAACTAAGTGGTCGACCTTGGGAGAGAGGAAACTCCAGCAGCGAAATTTATTTCCTTTTTAAACTAATTGTTCTATCTGAAACTATGTGTTCGATACTGTGCCAGTAGAAGCGCCTGTTCTCTGAAATCTGTGGCGATGCCACTCGAAACCGTATGTGTTCGACGAAACTAAGTGGCCGACCTTGTGAGAGAGGAAACTCCCGATGCGAAACTTAGTTCCATTTTAAACTAACTGTTCCTTCTGAAACTAAGTGTTCGATACTGTGCCAGGAGAAGCGCCTGTTCTCTCAAATCTGTGGCGATGCCACTCGAAACCGTATGTGTTCGACGAAACTAAGTGGACGACCTTGTGAGAGAGGATTCACCAGATGCGGAACATAGTTCCATTTTAAACTAATTGTTCCATCTGAAACTATGTGTTCGATACTGTGCCAGGAGAAGCGCCTGTTCTCTGAAATGTGTGGCGATGCCACCCGAAACCGTATGTGTTCGACGAAACTAAGTGGTCGCCTTGTGAGGGAAGAAACTCCAGATGCGAAACATAGTTCCATTTTAAACTAATTGTTCTATCTGAAACTAAGTTTTCGATACTGTGCCAGTAGAAGCGCCTGTTCTCTGAAATCTGTGGCGATGCCACTCGAAACCGTCTGTGTTCGACGAAACTAAGTGGCCGACCTTGTGAGAGAGGAAACTCCCGATGCGAAACTTAGTTCCATTTTAAACTAACTGTTCCTTCTGAAACTAAGTGTTCGATACTGTGCCAGGAGAAGCGCTTGTTCTCTCAAATCTGTGGCGATGCCACTCGAAACCGTATGTGTTCGACGAAACTAAGTGGACGACCTTGTGAGAGAGGATTCACCAGATGCGGAACATAGTTCCATTTTAAACTAATTGTTCTATCTGAAACTAAGTGCTCGATACTGTGCCAGGAGAAGCGCCTGTTCTCTGAAATCTGTGGCGATGCCACTCGAAACCGTATTTGTTCGACGAAACTAAGTTGTCGGCCTTGTGAGAGAGGAAACTCCAAATGCGAAACTTAATTCCATTTTTAAATATTTGTTCTATATGATATTAAGTGTTCGATACTGTGCCAGGAGAAGCGCCCGTTCTCTGAAATCTGTGGCGATGCTACTCGAAACCGTATGTGTTCGACGAAACTAAGTGGTCGACCTTGGGAGACAGGAAACTCCAGCAGCGAAATTTATTTCCTTTTTAAACTAATTGTTCTATCTGAAACTATGTGTTCGATACTGTGCCAGTAGAAGCGCCTGTTCTCTGAAATCTGTGGCGATGCCACTCGAAACCGTATGTGTTCGACGAAACTAAGTGGCCGACCTTGTGAGAGAGGAAACTCCCGATGCGAAACTTAGTTCCATTTTAAACTAACTGTTCCTTCTGAAACTAAGTGTTCGATACTGTGCCAGGAGAAGCGCCTGTTCTCTCAAATCTGTGGCGATGCCACTCGAAACCGTATGTGTTCGACGAAACTAAGTGGACGACCTTGTGAGAGAGGATTCACCAGATGCGGAACATAGTTCCATTTTAAACTAATTGTTCTATCTGAAACTAAGTGCTCGATACTGTGCCAGGAGAAGCGCCTGTTCTCTGAAATGTGTGGCGATGCCACTCGAAACCGTATTTGTTCGACGAAACTAAGTTGTCGGCCTTGTGAGAGAGGATTCACCAGAAGCGAAATTTATTTCCTTTTTAAACTAATTGTTCTATCTGAAACTATGTGTTCGATACTGTGCCAGTAGAAGCGCCTGTTCTCTGAAATCTGTGGCGATGCCACTCGAAACCGTATGTGTTCGACGAAACTAAGTGGCCGACCTTGTGAGAGAGGAAACTCCCGATGCGCAACTTAGTTCCATTTTAAACTAACTGTTCCTTCTGAAACTAAGTGTTCGATACTGTGCCAGGAGAAGCGCCTGTTGTCTCAAATCTGTGGCGCTGCCACTCGAAACCGTATTTGTTCGACGAAACTAAGTTGTCGGCCTTGTGAGAGAGGAAACTCCAAATGCGAAACTTAATTCCATTTTTAAGTATTTGTTCTATATGATATTAAGTGTTCGATACTGTGCCAGGAGAAGCGCCTGTTCCCTGAAATCTGTGGCAATGCCAACCGAAACCGTATGTGTTCGACGAAACTAAGTGGTCGCCTTGTGAGGGAAGAAACTCCAAATGCGAAACATAGTTCCATTTTAAACTAATTGTTCTATCTGAAACTAAGTTTTCATTACTGTGCCAGGAGAAGCGCCTGTTCTCTGAAATCTGTGGCGATGCCACTCGAAACCGTCTGTGTTCGACGAAACTAAGTGGTCGACCTTGTGAGAGAGGAAACTCCAGAGGCGAAACTTAGTTCCATTTTAAGCTAATTGTTCTATCTGAAACTATGTGTTCGATACTGTGCCAGTAGAAACGTCTGTTCTCTGAAATCTGTGGCGATGCCACTCGAAACCGTATTTGTTCGACGAAACTAAGTTGTCCGCCTTGTGAGAGAGGAAACTCCAAATGCGAAACTTAATTCCATTTTATAATATTTGTTCTATATGATATTAAGTGTTCGATAATGTGCCAGGAGAAGCGCCCGTTCTCTGAAATCTGTGGCGATGCTACTCGAAACCGTATGTGTTCGACGAAACTAAGTGGTCGACCTTGGGAGAGAGGAAACTCCAGCAGCGAAATTTATTTCCTTTTTAAACTAATTGTTCTATCTGAAACTATGTGTTCGATACTGTGCCAGTAGAAGCGCCTGTTCTCTGAAATCTGTGGCGATGCCACTCGAAACCGTATGTGTTCGACGAAACTAAGTGGCCGACCTTGTGAGAGAGGAAACTCCCGATGCGAAACTTAGTTCCATTTTAAACTAACTGTTCCTTCTGAAACTAAGTGTTCGATACTGTGCCAGGAGAAGCGCCTGTTCTCTCAAATCTGTGGCGATGCCACTCGAAACCGTATGTGTTCGACGAAACTAAGTGGACGACCTTGTGAGAGAGGATTCACCAGATGCGGAACATAGTTCCATTTTAAACTAATTGTTCCATCTGAAACTATGTGTTCGATACTGTGCCAGGAGAAGCGCCTGTTCTCTGAAATGTGTGGCGATGCCACCCGAAACCGTATGTGTTCGACGAAACTAAGTGGTCGCCTTGTGAGGGAAGAAACTCCAGATGCGAAACATAGTTCCATTTTAAACTAATTGTTCTATCTGAAACTAAGTTTTCGATACTGTGCCAGTAGAAGCGCCTGTTCTCTGAAATCTGTGGCGATGCCACTCGAAACCGTCTGTGTTCGACGAAACTAAGTGGCCGACCTTGTGAGAGAGGAAACTCCCGATGCGAAACTTAGTTCCATTTTAAACTAACTGTTCCTTCTGAAACTAAGTGTTCGATACTGTGCCAGGAGAAGCGCCTGTTCTCTCAAATCTGTGGCGATGCCACTCGAAACCGTATGTGTTCGACGAAACTAAGTGGACGACCTTGTGAGAGAGGATTCACCAGATGCGGAACATAGTTCCATTTTAAACTAATTGTTCTATCTGAAACTAAGTGCTCGATACTGTGCCAGGAGAAGCGCCTGTTCTCTGAAATCTGTGGCGATGCCACTCGAAACCGTATTTGTTCGACGAAACTAAGTTGTCGGCCTTGTGAGAGAGGAAACTCCAAATGCGAAACTTAATTCCATTTTTAAATATTTGTTCTATATGATATTAAGTGTTCGATACTGTGCCAGGAGAAGCGCCCGTTCTCTGAAATCTGTGGCGATGCTACTCGAAACCGTATGTGTTCGACGAAACTAAGTGGCCGACCTTGTGAGAGAGGAAACTCCCGATGCGAAACTTAGTTCCATTTTAAACTAACTGTTCCTTCTGAAACTAAGTGTTCGATACTGTGCCAGGAGAAGCGCCTGTTCTCTCAAATCTGTGGCGATGCCACTCGATACCGTATGTGTTCGACGAAACTAAGTGGACGACCTTGTGAGAGAGGATTCACCAGATGCGGAACATAGTTCCATTTTAAACTAATTGTTCTATCTGAAACTAAGTGCTCGATACTGTGCCAGGAGAAGCGCCTGTTCTCTGAAATGTGTGGCGATGCCACTCGAAACCGTATTTGTTCGACGAAACTAAGTTGTCGGCCTTGTGAGAGAGGATTCACCAGATGCGGAACATAGTTCCATTTTAAACTAATTGTTCTATCTGAAACTATGTGTTCGATACTGTGCCAGGAGAAGCGCCTGTTCTCTGAAATGTGTGGCGATGCCACCCGAAACCGTATGTGTTCGACGAAACTAAGTGGTCGCCTTGTGAGGGAAGAAACTCCAGATGCGAAACATAGTTCCATTTTAAACTAACTGTTCCTTCTGAAACTAAGTGTTCGATACTGTGCCAGGAGAAGCGCCTGTTCTCTCAAATCTGTGGCGATGCCACTCGAAACCGTATGTGTTCGACGAAACTAAGTGGACGACCTTGTGAGAGAGGATTCACCAGATGCGGAACATAGTTCCATTTTAAACTAATTGTTCTATCTGAAACTATGTGTTCGATACTGTGCCAGGAGAAGCGCCTGTTCTCTGAAATGTGTGGCGATGCCACCCGAAACCGTATGTGTTCGATGAAACTAAGTGGTCGCCTTGTGAGGGAAGAAACTCCAGATGCGAAACATAGTTCCATTTTAAACTAATTGTTCTATCTGAAACTAAGTTTTCGATACTGTGCCAGGAGAAGCGCCTGTTCTCTGAAATCTGTGGCGATGCCACTCGAAACCGTCTGTGTTCGACGAAACTAAGTGGCCGACCTTGTGAGAGAGGAAACTCCCGATGCGAAACTTAGTTCCATTTTAAACTAACTGTTCCTTCTGAAACTAAGTGTTCGATACTGTGCCAGGAGAAGCGCCTGTTCTCTCAAATCTGTGGCGATGCCACTCGAAACCGTATGTGTTCGACGAAACTAAGTGGACGACCTTGTGAGAGAGGATTCACCAGATGCGGAACATAGTTCCATTTTAAACTAATTGTTCTATCTGAAACTAAGTGCTCGATACTGTGCCAGGAGAAGCGCCTGTTCTCTGAAATGTGTGGCGATGCCACTCGAAACCGTATTTGTTCGACGAAACTAAGTTGTCGGCCTTGTGAGAGAGGAAACTCCAAATGCGAAACTTAATTCCATTTTTAAATATTTGTTCTATATGATATTAAGTGTTCGATACTGTGCCAGGAGAAGCGCCCGTTCTCTGAAATCTGTGGCGATGCTACTCGAAACCGTATGTGTTCGACGAAACTAAGTGGTCGACCTTGGGAGACAGGAAACTCCAGCAGCGAAATTTATTTCCTTTTTAAACTAATTGTTCTATCTGAAACTATGTGTTCGATACTGTGCCAGTAGAAGCGCCTGTTCTCTGAAATCTGTGGCGATGCCACTCGAAACCGTATGTGTTCGACGAAACTAAGTGGCCGACCTTGTGAGAGAGGAAACTCCCGATGCGAAACTTAGTTCCATTTTAAACTAACTGTTCCTTCTGAAACTAAGTGTTCGATACTGTGCCAGGAGAAGCGCCTGTTCTCTCAAATCTGTGGCGATGCCACTCGAAACCGTATGTGTTCGACGAAACTAAGTGGACGACCTTGTGAGAGAGGATTCACCAGATGCGGAACATAGTTCCATTTTAAACTAATTGTTCCATCTGAAACTAAGTGCTCGATACTGTGCCAGGAGAAGCGCCTGTTCTCTGAAATGTGTGGCGATGCCACTCGAAACCGTATTTGTTCGACGAAACTAAGTTGTCGGCCTTGTGAGAGAGGAAACTCCAAATGCGAAACTTAATTCCATTTTTAAATATTTGTTCTATATGATATTAAGTGTTCGATACTGTGCCAGGAGAAGCGCCTGTTCCCTGAAATCTGTGGCAATGCCACCCGAAACCGTATGTGTTCGACGAAACTAAGTGGTCGCCTTGTGAGGGAAGAAACTCCAGATGCGAAACTTAGCACCATTTTAAACTAATTGTTCTATCTGAAACTAAGTGGTCCATACTGTGCCAGGAGAAGCGACTGTTCTCTGAAATCTGTGGCGATGCCACTCGAAACCGTATGTGTTCGACGAAATTAAGTGGTCGCCTTGTGAGGGAAGAAACTCCAGATGCGAAATTTAGTACAATTTTAAACTAATTGTTCTATCTGAAACTATGTGTCTGATACTCTGCCAGGAAAAGCGCCTGTTCTCTGAAATCTGTGGCGATGCTACTCGAAACCGTATGTGTTCGACGAAACTAAGTCGTCGATCTTGTGAGAGAGGAAACTCAAGATTTGAAGCTTAGTTCCATTTTAAACTAATAGTTCTATCTGATACTAAGTGTTAGATACTGTGCCAGGAGAAGCGCCTGTTCTCTGAAATCTGTGGCGATGCCACTCGAAACCGAATGTGATCCACGAAACTAAGTGACCGCCTTGTGAGAGAGGAAACTCCAGATGCGAAATTTAGTACCATTTTAAACTAATTGTTCTAACTGAAACTCTGTGTCCGATACTGTGCCAGGAGAAGCGCCTGTTCTCTGAAATGTGTGACGATGCCACTCGAAACCGTATGTGTTCGACGAAACTAAGTGGTCCACCTTGCGAGAGAGGAAACTCCAAATGCGAAAAATAGTTCCATTTTAAACTAATTGTTCTATCTGAAACTAAGTGTTCGATACTGTGCCAGGAGAAGCGCCTGTTCTCTGAAATCTGTGGCGATGCCACTCGAAACCGTATGTGTTCGTCGAAACTAAGTGGTCGACCTTGTGAGAGAGGAAACTCCAGATGCGAAGCTTAGTAACATTTTAAATTAATAGTTCTATCTGATACTAAGGGTTCGATACTGTGCCAGGAGAAGCGCCTGTTCTCTGGCATCTGTGGCGATGCCACTCGAAACCGCATGTGTTCGACGAAATTAAGTGTTCGACCTTGTGAGAGAGGAAACTCTAGATACGAAACTTAGTTCCATTTTAAGCTAATTGTTCTATCTGCAACTATGTGTTCGATACTGTGCCAGGAGGAGCGCCTGTTCTCTGAAATCTGTGGCGATGCCACTCGAAACCGAATGTGATCCACGAAACTAAGTGGCCGCCTTGTGAGAGAGGCAATTCCAGATGCGAAATTTTGTACCATTCTAAACGAATGGTTCTATCTGAAACTAAGTGTTCGATACTGTGCCAGGAGACGCGCCTGTTCTCTGAAATCTGTGGCGTTGCCACTCGAAAACGTATGTGCTCCACGAAACTAAGTGGCCGCCTTGTGAGAGAGGAAACTCCAGATGCGAAATTTAGTACCATTTTAAACTAATTGTTCTATCTGCAACTATGTGTTCGATACTGTGCCAGGAGAAGCGCCTGTTCTCTGAAATCTGTGGCGATGCCACTCGAAACCGTATGTGTTCCACAAAACTAAGTGGTCGACCTTGTGAGAGAGGAAACTCCAAATGCGAAGCTTAGTTCCATTTTAAACTAATTGTTCTATCTGATACTAAGTGTTCGATACGGTGCCAGGAGAAACGCCTGTTCCCTGAAATCTGTGGCGATGATACTCGAAACCGTATGTGTTCGACGAATCTGAATGTTCGACCTTGTGAGAGAGGAAACTCCAGATGCGAAACTTAGTTCCATTTTAAACTAATTGTTCTATCTGAAACTAAGTGGTCCATACTGTGCCAGGAGAAGCGACTGTTCTCTGAAATCTGTGGCGATGCCACTCGAAACCGTATGTGTTCGACGAAATTAAGTGGTCGCCTTGTGAGGGAAGAAACTCCAGATGCGAAATTTAGTACAAATTTAAACTAATTGTTCTATCTGAAACTATGTGTCTGATACTCTGCCAGGAAAAGCGCCTGTTCTCTGAAATCTGTGGCGTTGCCACTCGAAACCGTATGTGTTCAACGAAACTAAGTGGCCGACCTTGTGAGAGGGGAAACTCCAGATGCGAAGCGTAATTCCATTTTAAACTAATTGTTCTATCTGAAACTAAATGTTCGATACTGTACCAGGAGAAGCGCCTGTTCTCTGAAATCTGTGGCGATGCCACTCGAAACCGTATGTGTTCGACGAAACTAAGTGGCCGACCTTGTGAGAGAGGAAACTCCCGATGCGAAACTTAGTTCCATTTTAAACTAACTGTTCCTTCTGAAACTAAGTGTTCGATACTGTGCCAGGAGAAGCGCCTGTTCTCTCAAATCTGTGGCGATGCCACTCGAAACCGTATGTGTTCGACGAAACTAAGTGGACGACCTTGTGAGAGAGGATTCACCAGATGCGGAACATAGTTCCATTTTAAACTAATTGTTCCATCTGAAACTAAGTGCTCGATACTGTGCCAGGAGAAGCGCCTGTTCTCTGAAATGTGTGGCGATGCCACTCGAAACCGTATTTGTTCGACGAAACTAAGTTGTCGGCCTTGTGAGAGAGGAAACTCCAAATGCGAAACTTAATTCCATTTTTAAATATTTGTTCTATATGATATTAAGTGTTCGATACTGTGCCAGGAGAAGCGCCTGTTCCCTGAAATCTGTGGCAATGCCACCCGAAACCGTATGTGTTCGACGAAACTAAGTGGTCGCCTTGTGAGGGAAGAAACTCCAGATGCGAAACTTAGCACCATTTTAAACTAATTGTTCTATCTGAAACTAAGTGGTCCATACTGTGCCAGGAGAAGCGACTGTTCTCTGAAATCTGTGGCGATGCCACTCGAAACCGTATGTGTTCGACGAAATTAAGTGGTCGCCTTGTGAGGGAAGAAACTCCAGATGCGAAATTTAGTACAATTTTAAACTAATTGTTCTATCTGAAACTATGTGTCTGATACTCTGCCAGGAAAAGCGCCTGTTCTCTGAAATCTGTGGCGATGCTACTCGAAACCGTATGTGTTCGACGAAACTAAGTCGTCGATCTTGTGAGAGAGGAAACTCAAGATTTGAAGCTTAGTTCCATTTTAAACTAATAGTTCTATCTGATACTAAGTGTTAGATACTGTGCCAGGAGAAGCGCCTGTTCTCTGAAATCTGTGGCGATGCCACTCGAAACCGAATGTGATCCACGAAACTAAGTGACCGCCTTGTGAGAGAGGAAACTCCAGATGCGAAATTTAGTACCATTTTAAACTAATTGTTCTAACTGAAACTCTGTGTCCGATACTGTGCCAGGAGAAGCGCCTGTTCTCTGAAATGTGTGACGATGCCACTCGAAACCGTATGTGTTCGACGAAACTAAGTGGTCCACCTTGCGAGAGAGGAAACTCCAAATGCGAAAAATAGTTCCATTTTAAACTAATTGTTCTATCTGAAACTAAGTGTTCGATACTGTGCCAGGAGAAGCGCCTGTTCTCTGAAATCTGTGGCGATGCCACTCGAAACCGTATGTGTTCGTCGAAACTAAGTGGTCGACCTTGTGAGAGAGGAAACTCCAGATGCGAAGCTTAGTAACATTTTAAATTAATAGTTCTATCTGATACTAAGGGTTCGATACTGTGCCAGGAGAAGCGCCTGTTCTCTGGCATCTGTGGCGATGCCACTCGAAACCGCATGTGTTCGACGAAATTAAGTGTTCGACCTTGTGAGAGAGGAAACTCTAGATACGAAACTTAGTTCCATTTTAAGCTAATTGTTCTATCTGCAACTATGTGTTCGATACTGTGCCAGGAGGAGCGCCTGTTCTCTGAAATCTGTGGCGATGCCACTCGAAACCGAATGTGATCCACGAAACTAAGTGGCCGCCTTGTGAGAGAGGCAATTCCAGATGCGAAATTTTGTACCATTCTAAACGAATGGTTCTATCTGAAACTAAGTGTTCGATACTGTGCCAGGAGACGCGCCTGTTCTCTGAAATCTGTGGCGTTGCCACTCGAAAACGTATGTGCTCCACGAAACTAAGTGGCCGCCTTGTGAGAGAGGAAACTCCAGATGCGAAATTTAGTACCATTTTAAACTAATTGTTCTATCTGCAACTATGTGTTCGATACTGTGCCAGGAGAAGCGCCTGTTCTCTGAAATCTGTGGCGATGCCACTCGAAACCGAATGTGATCCACGAAACTAAGTGACCGCCTTGTGAGAGAGGAAACTCCAGATGCGAAATTTAGTACCATTTTAAACTAATTGTTCTAACTGAAACTCTGTGTCCGATACTGTGCCAGGAGAAGCGCCTGTTCTCTGAAATCTGTGGCGATGCCACTCGAAACCGTATGTGTTCGACAAAACTAAGTGGTCGACCCTGTGAGAGAGGAAGCTCCAAATGCGAAGCTCAGTTCCATTTGAAACTAATTGTTCTATCTGATACTAAGTGTTCGATGCTGTGACAGGAGAAGCGCCTGTTCTCTGAAACTTGTGGCGATGCCACTCGAAACCGTATGTGTTCCACAAAACTAAGTGGTCGACCTTGTGAGAGAGGAAACTCCAAATGCGAAGCTTAGTTCCATTTTAAACTAATTGTTCTATCTGATACTAAGTGTTCGATACGGTGCCAGGAGAAACGCCTGTTCCCTGAAATCTGTGGCGATGATACTCGAAACCGTATGTGTTCGACGAATCTGAATGTTCGACCTTGTGAGAGAGGAAACTCCAGATGCGAAACTTAGTTCCATTTTAAACTAATTGTTCTATCTGAAACTAAGTGGTCCATACTGTGCCAGGAGAAGCGACTGTTCTCTGAAATCTGTGGCGATGCCACTCGAAACCGTATGTGTTCGACGAAATTAAGTGGTCGCCTTGTGAGGGAAGAAACTCCAGATGCGAAATTTAGTACAAATTTAAACTAATTGTTCTATCTGAAACTATGTGTCTGATACTCTGCCAGGAAAAGCGCCTGTTCTCTGAAATCTGTGGCGTTGCCACTCGAAACCGTATGTGTTCAACGAAACTAAGTGGCCGACCTTGTGAGAGGGGAAACTCCAGATGCGAAGCGTAATTCCATTTTAAACTAATTGTTCTATCTGAAACTAAATGTTCGATACTGTACCAGGAGAAGCGCCTGTTCTCTGAAATCTGTGGCGATGCCACTCGAAACCGTATGTGTTCGACGAAACTAAGTGGTCGACCTTGTGAGAGGGGAAACTCCAGATGCGAAGCTTAATTCCATTTTAAACTAATTGTTCTATCTGAAACTAAGTGTTCGATACTGCACCAGGAGAAGCGCCTGTTCTCTGAAATCTATGGCGATGCTACTCGAAACCGTATGTGTTCGACGAAATTTAGTCGCCGACCTTGTGAGAGAGGAAACTCCAGATGCGAAACATAGTGCCATTTTAAACTAATTGTTCTATCTGAAACTAAGTGTTCGGTACAGTGCCAGGAGAAGCGCCTGTTCTCTGAAATCTGTGGCGATGCTACTCGAAACTGTATGTGTTCGACCAAACTAAGTGGTCGACCTTGTGAGGGAGGAAACTCCAAATGCGAAACATATTTCCATTTTAAACTAAATGTTCTATCTGAAAGTAAGTATTCGGTACTGTGCCAGGGGAAGCGCCTGTTCTCTGAAATCTCTGGCGATGCTACTCGAAACGGTATGGGTTCGTCGAAACTAAGCGGTCGACCTTGTGATTGAGGAAACTCCAGATGCGAAACTTAGTTCCATTTTAAACTAATTGTGCTCTGTGAAATAAGTGTTCGATACTGTGCCAGGCGAAGCGCCTGTTCTCTGAAATCTGTGGCGATGCCACTCGAAACCGTATGTGTTCGACGAAACTAAGTGGTCGACCTTGTGAGAGGGGAAACTCCAGATGCGAAGCTTAATTCCATTTTAAACTAATTGTTCTATCTGAAACTAAGTGTTCGATATTGTACCACGAGAAGCGCCTGTTCTCTGAAATCTATGGCGATGCTACTCGAAACCGTATGTGTTCGACGAAATTTAGTCGCCGATCTTGTGAGAGAGGAAACTCCAGATGCGAAACATAGTGCCATTTTAAACTAATTGTTCTATCTGAAACTAAGTGTTCGGTACAGTGCCAGGAGAAGCGCCTGTTCTCTGAAATCTGTAGCGATGCTACTCGAAACGGTATGTGTTCGACCAAACTAAGTGGTCGACCTTGTGAGGGAGGAAACTCCAAATGCGAAACATATTTCCATTTTAAACTAAATGTTCTATCTGAAACTAAGTATTCGGTACTGTGCCAGGAGAAGCGCCTGTTCTCTGAAATCTCTGGCGATGCTACTCGAAACGGTATGTGTTCGTCGAAACTAAGCGGTCGACCTTGTGATTGAGGAAACTCCAGATGCGAAACTTAGTTCCATTTTAAACTAATTGTTCTATCTGAACCTAAGTGTTCGGTACAGTGCCAGGAGAAGCGCCTGTTCTCTGAAATCTGTGGGGATGCTACTCGAAAACGTAGGTGTTCGTCGAAATTAAGTGGTCGCGTTGTGAGGGAAGAAACTCCAGATGCGAAATTTAGTACAATTTTAGACTAATTGTTCTATCTGAAACTATGTGTCTGATACTGTGCCAGGAGAAGCGCCTGTTCTCTGAAATCTGTGGCGTTGCCACTCGAAACCGTATGTGTTCAATGAAACTAAGTGGTCGAGCTTGTGAGAGAGGAAACTCCAGATGCGAAACTTAGTTCCATTTTAAACTAATTGTTCTATCTGAACCGGAGTGTTCGATACTGTGCCAAGAGAAGCGCCTGTTGTCTGAAATCTGTGGCGATGCTACTCGAAACCGTATGTGTTCAATGAAACTAAGTGGTCGAGCTTGTGAGAGAGGAAACTCCAGATTCGAAACTTAGTTCCATTTTAAACTAATTGTTCTATCTGAACCGGAGTGTTCGATACTGTGCCAAGAGAAGCGCCTGTTGTCTGAAATGTGTGGCGATGCCACTCGGAACCCTATGTGTTCGAGGAAACTAAGTGGTTGATCTTGTGAGAGCCGACAAGCGTGCCCCTCTGGTACGCGGGCGCCTCGAATATCTTAACACTATTTATATTATTAATTTTAAAACAAAAATTACATTTTTGTATAAATAGTATAAAATATTAATTTATAATATAAAAATTTTTATGAAACTCTATTTATTGATAATCTCCACTTTAACGAAAAGTATTTAAATAAAAACATCAATTCAACGAGAAAGCTTTTTTTTATCAAAATAAAAATCGTTAATCCCCACTTTAACGAAAAGTATCTAAATAAAAACATATTCTTTCTTTTAATATTATACCAAAAACCATGACCTAATTCTTTTATCCCAATAAAATTTATAATTTATTTAATTAATATAAGTAATTTGTTAATTAATTTATTTTAATAAAAAATCTCTGGTAATAAAAATAATTTCACATTATATACCTATATAAATTAAAAAATCTCTAGTAACTAAAATAATTTTACATTATACACCTATATAAATTAAAAAATCTCTAGTAACAAAAATAATTTTACATTATATACCTATATAAATTAAAAAATCTCTAGTAATAAAAATCAATTAATTATTATTTATATTGTTAGAACATGCAAAGTGCGCGCTTTAATGCGTGAGCATCGCTCTCCTTATACACTAGGGAGATATCACCTTTCTTTTGTTTTTTTTTCTGGTTCTGTTCGTGGGCTCTCATCGCCTCGTGGTAATGCAATTCTTCTTGTATAATTATTTTATGCATTCTAATTATATATATATATATATATATACATTAACAGTAATTGTGATACGTGTTTTGTATTTATTCCTCTGCCTAACATAATCCACCAAAGACCCGTCAACAGGTTATGGGCTCAGGGCAGGTAAATAAAAGATAATAATAAAATAAAAGAAAAGTGAGGTTAAGTGCGAACACGTGCCAAGTGCAGAGAAAAGTTTCCACAACCATGGGTTCAACAAATATTCAGAACATTGAAAAATTAAACGATACGAATTATGAATCATGGAAAATCCAAATGAAAAGTATTTTGAGATATAACGAATTGTGGGACTACGTGAATGGTATAAAGAATAGAACTGAAGAAAATGGAGCCGCGTGGAAAACGCATGACGAAAAGGCTCTCGATCTAATCATACTGAGTCTTAATAAGAACCAATATACACACGTAAAACGGGCATAAACGTCGAAGGAAGCTTGGGAAGCATTAAATAATGTTCAACAATCTAGAGGCCCTATGCGACAGTGTGTATTATTTAAACAACTATATAGAATGAAAAAAGATTCCAAACAAAGTATGGCTCAGTACATCAACGACTTCATACACAAATCTGAACAATTACAAGAGTCTGGAATAATATTACCAGAATCTATTTGGCCAATAATGCTATTAATGTCACTACCCAGTGAATATGAAACCTTTTGCATAGCAATAGAGTCAAGAGATAAAATGCCTACGTTAGAAGAACTAACAATAAAATTAATTGAAGAAGAAATTAGAAAAATAGATATTAATGAAGTAAAGGACTCAGATAAGGAAGTAGCATTACTGACAAGGAAGAAATTCTCAAATGACAGAGCGACACAGAGAGAACATTACCAGAAGCAGAAACCCGGGGAGAGCAACCATATATCCAAAAACTGCAGAAGCCAACAAAAACATGGTCAGTGGAGCAACAGTGCACATGTGCAAAGATAAAGCTCAATTCATAAACCTTGACAAAGAACAACGGGACAAAGTGTGTACAGCCACAGAAGAAAGCACAAACTCCTTAGGAAGAGGAAATATCAAGATAAATGTGCACTCCAAAAATCAAAGTACGAATGACATTAAACTAGCAAATGTTATGTGGGTTCCTGAATTCAGAAACAACCTGATGTCCGTATCAAGCATCACAGAAAATGGTTATACAGTAACGTTTACAAAACACTCAGCCTTTGTGAAGCGTAAGGATAATTCCATAGCGTTAACAGCTCATAAACGGAATGGTTTGTATATTGTGGAAACAAAGGGACGTCAACAGGCACTTCAGTCAAGAGAAGAAGAAAATGACAAACTTATAAGATGGCATCAAAGGCTAGGTCATTTAAACTTTAACGATGTAAATAAACTGCACAATAAAAATATGGTGATCGGTATGAACATAAATCAAAGAAGTGCAATAAACTCTCCACAGTGTAAAACGTGCGACTTGAGCAAAATAAATCAAACACCCTTTAAGGAATCAGAAAGGGTAGAGAAAGAAATACTAGGATTGATCCACACGGACGTATGCGGTCCTATGAGTGTACCATCATTAGGGGGAGCAAAGTATTTCGCAACATTCATCGACGACAAAACTAGATTCACAGAAATAGCTGTACTAAAACAAAAATCCGAAATATTGTCTGCATTTAAAGCGTATAAAAACCGAGTAGAGAAACAAACCGGAAAAGAAATCAAAAAAATCAGGAGTGACAACGCCAAAGAATATCTTTCAAAGGAATTCTCAAATTACCTTGAGCAAGAGGGAATAGCAAGGCAACTGTCGACCCCGTATACACCGCAGCAGAACGGAGTAGCCGAACGCGCCAACAGGACAATAGTGGAAATGGCGAGAAGTATGTTAACCCAATCAAAATTACAAATGAGCCTATGGGCAGAAGCAGTAAACGCGGCCGTATACATTAGGAACAGATGCCCTACCAAAAAGTTAAACGAAGTCACACCATATGAACAATGGACAGGCGAAAAACCCTATGTAGGATTTTTAAGGATATTCGGTAGCAGCGCAGTGGCGCTGGAAAAAGGAACAAAAACAAACAAATTTATGCCAAAAGGCAAAGAATATGTCTTAGTCGGATACTCCGACGTGTCAAAGGCATACAGACTATGGGAACGTGGAACTCGTCATGTCGTCACAAGAAGAGACGTACGATTCCACGAAAAACTACACGATGTAGAGAACCCGAATGACCACTATTCCATACTCCTGTATAGAAATGATCCTCGAGAAACGTACAGAGAAGAACATATTAAAGAGGAGGAACCGGGGCAAAACTCAGAACAAGAGCACCCCGACATTAACAATGAAGATTCCGAAGTAATCCCCAGCGACACCGAAGATGCTGATGAAGACGTCACACCAACTTTAAGGAAAGGGAAAGGCCGCCCAAAAATACTACGAACCGGCAAACCGGGAAGGCCAAGGAAGTTATTTAATTACACAGCAAACGTGGGTGAAGAAGAACACGGTGAACCAAGAACACTAAAAGAAGCCATGAACAGCGGAGACAGATCATTCTGACTGGAAGCTATGAAAAAGGAATATAATTCTCTTGTAGAAAATAAAACATGGGAGCTTACAGATAAACCAGATAACGCCAGGATACTCTCAAATACATGGGTGTTTAAGATAAAGAAAAATCAAGACGGCACAATACACAAGTACAAAGCTCGATTAGTGGCCAGAGGAAACGAACAGAAGAAAGGGATCGACTACGATCAAGTCTTTGCGCCCGTAGTTCGACTAGAAATCGTACGAATTCTCTTAGCCGGAGCAGCGGAAAACAGGATGCACGTACATCACATGGATGTCGTCACTGCCTATGTACAAGGGGAATTAACGGGTACCATATTCATGCAACAGCCAGAAATGTTCACTGAAACTGGTAAAGAAAATAAAGTGTGTAGTCTGAAGAGACCATTGTACGGTCTTAAACAAGCCGGAAGAGACTGGTATCACACCATAAATAATTATCTAATCAGTATTAGTTTTAAGAGATCTGAAATTAACCCGTGTGTCTATACATGCATAACCAACGAAATGGAAGTAGTGGTAATCATATATGTCGACGACATACTACTGGCGTCGAAAGATCTACGAGCACTCACGAAAATAAAACAACGATTAAAGAATAAGTTCAAAATAAATGATCTGGGTAAAGTTACGAATATTCTGGGTCTTTCCATAGAAAGAGAAGGAGACACTGGGCAAATAAAATTAAATCAACGTAAATATATAGAAGAGAGTCTAAAGAAATTTGGAATGGAAGACTGCAAACCCGCGAGTACACCTTTGGTACCGAATGAAACCTTTAACAACATTGATGAAACTACAGAAGATATGACAAAGGTGCCATATAGGGAACTCATAGGGGCATTAATATATTTATTAAATGCTACTCGACCTAACATAGCATTCGCCGCAAACTTTCTAAGTCAATTTAACATGTGTCCAAAGAATTACCAATGGAAAGCAGCCAAACACGTTTTAAGATACCTTAAAGGAACCATAAACTACAGCATCACATACTCCAAAAGAGATAAACTAGTCGAAGTTTATGTAGACTCCGACTGGGCCGGAGACGAGAACGGGAGAAGGTCACGTTCTGGATACGTTACCATGTTAGCCGGAGGACCCACCAGTTGGGAATCAAAGAAACAAAAATGAGTGGCCCTATCAACAATGGAGGCCGAGTATATGGCAATATCCGAAGCAGCCAAAGAGGCATTCTACTTAAAGAGAATGTTATTAAACTTAGGATTTAGTAATTTAGTTCGCGATAAGATTAGTATATTTTGTGACAATCAAAGCGCTATCCAGCTAAGTAAAAATAATATGTTTCACCGTAAAAGTAAGCACATAGATATTAGGTATCACTACACGAGAGAAATGCTGGAGAACGGCGAAATAGATGTAAAGTACATTTCTACAAATGAAATGACCGCGGACGTACTAACGAAGTCTTTACCTAAAAATAAGTTGGAAAAATGTATCGATTTGTTATGCCTGAAGAATTGTTAAATGATTTAGTTAGAAATTAGTTTACCGTACACTTTGAAAGGGGGAGTGTTAGAGCATTCAAAGTGCGCGCTTTAATGCGTGAGCATCGCTCTCCTTATACACTAGGGAGATATCACCTTTCTTTTGTTTTTTTTCTGGTTCTGTTCGTGGGCTCTCATCGCCTCGTGGTAATGCAATTCTTCTTGTACAATTATTTTATTCATTCTAATTATATATATATATACATTAACAGTAATTGTGATACGTGTTTTGTATTTATTCCTCTGCCTAACATAATCCACCAAAGACCCGTCGACATATATATATATATATATATATATATATATATTATGTTAGGCAGAGGAATAAATACAAAACACGTATCACAATTACTGTTAATGTATATATATATAATTAGAATGAATAAAATAATTGTACAAGAAGAATTGCATCACCACGAGGCGATGAGAGCCCACGAACAGAACCAGAAAAAAAACAAAAGAAAGGTGATATCTCCCTAGTGTATAAGGAGAGCGATGCTCACGCATTAAAGCGCGCACTTTGAATGCTCTAACACTCCCCCTTTCAAAGTGTACGGTAAACTAATTTCTAACTAAATCATATATATTAATAATTTTTTTTTATATATAATTAAAATAAATTTATAAATATATAATATTAATATATGTTATTATATTAAATTATAAAAAAATTTTATTAGAGCAGCAACACAATCTGAATGTATGTAGTAAACAAATAGTCGACTGGTTTCTGTCCAGTCGTTTTGGTTACCGCGTTGTTGTTTCGTTATTAATAAAAAAAGGTTTATGCTCTGCAATAGGTTATGGGCCCAGCTCCCTTGGAATAGTATATTTTAGGTAGTTAATTAAAGTCAATATCACGAGTGAAGATAATAAGTGTAGTGTATGTGCGCGAAAATGAGTACCAGCAGTTATACACGAATAGAAATGTTAGAAAGGGATAATTATGAGACTTGGAAATTAGAAGCCGAAGCCGTTTTGGTGAAGAATGATGCATGGGGATATGTGAGTGGTGAGATACCGAAACCGGATTTGGCAGAAGGAGCTATAGTCACAAAGCAGTGGAAAATTGCTGACAAGAAAGCCAGGTCAGATCTAATACTATCTATCCACCCTCATGCATTAAAACAAATCAAGAATTGTACCACATCTCGAGATGTTTGGCTTAAATTAGAAAGTACCTATCAATCTAAGGGACCTGCTCGAAAAGCGAACCTTTTAAAACAACTCACTTTGCATAAAATGCGTGAAGGTGAAGACACACGAGACCACATTTCTAAATTCTTTGATGTGGTCGACAAGCTACAAGAAATGGATGTAGACCTCAATAAGAGATTTGTTAGCCATAATGTTATTGTATAGTCTCCCAGAGAAATTTGAATATTTCCTATGTGCAATCGAATCCAGAGATGAATTACCATCACCGGAAATATTAAAGATAAAGATAGTTGAAGAAAGTGATGCACGCAATCAGAAATTAGAGGAAGAAGTCCCGAATGCAATGATGGCTGGAAGACAACCATTCAAAAATCACAAATTCCGGAACAATAGGCCCGACGAGCGTAGGGAAGAACATAAAGAAGAATTCAAATTCCGTTGCCATAAATGCAAAAAGGTCACAAGCTATAGGACATAAAGCTATAGACTGCAGACTAGAAGATGGGAAATACAAACCTTGGAAGTCGGGAAAGCATACTCCCAAGGAATCTAGCTTACTAGTCACAGATAGAAAAGACTATGCTTTAAAGTCCGGACGCGACATAAGTACAAGCGATTTGTGCTTAGATAGTAGTTGTACATCGCATATTACGAGGAAAGAAGAAAGCCTAAAGAATCTGGAGTCATCTGAGTTCGAAGACTTGAATTTAGCGACTAACAATACATCAGCTAAAGTATTGGCGAAAGGGACAGCATCTATTATTACCTCAAACAAAGATGGCAGTCAGAAAATAAATTTATTAAATACCTTATATGTTCCAGGATTACGCACAAATTTAATGTCTGTTTCAAAGATTACAGACAAGGGATATAATGTAACCTTCGGTAGAAACGGTGCTCTAGTCAAGGATAGAGCAGGAAGCATTTTAATGCGCGCTGACAGAATCGATGGTTTATATTACATTAGGCAAAACACACAATATGCAGGAAGAATGTCGAGTGAATCAGAAGAAAATTTAAAAACATGGCATGAGAGATACGGACACTTGAACGGAAGAGATCTGAAGAAAATGGTTGCTAATAAAGAGGTATGTGGCATCAGAATCAGAACACAAAAAGAACTACCTACGTGTGAAGTATGCTTAAAAGGCAAACTTACGCAGACACCTTTCCCAAAAGAGTCCAGTCGCAAATCGGAACTGCTAGAATTAGTACACACAGACTTATGTGGACCGATGAGGACAGAGTCATTGAATGGGTCAAAATATTTCTTAATCTTGATAGAAGACAGAACGAGGTGGTGCAAAGTAAGATTCTTGAAGAGGAAAAGCGAAGCCCTCACTGAATTCAAAAAGTACAAGAGCATGGTTGAAAACTTCACTGGTAGGAAAATCAAATACATTCAGTCCGACAACGGAAAAGAATATTGCAATAAAGAATTTGACGACTATTTACAAAAATCTGGAATCCAAAGAAGATTGACAATCCCGCACACACCGCAACAAAATGGCACCGCGGAACGCATGAATAGAACACTTGTGGAAATGGCAAGATGTCTACTAATTCAATAGAAACTATCCCCATCGTTTTGGGCAGAAGCACTGCATACAGCTAATTACATCCGCAATAGATGCCCCGCAAACCACTTAAATGGGCAAACACCTTATAAACTTTGGACCGGTAAAAGGCCAAATGTGAAATATTTCCGAACATTCGGATGTAAAGGATATGCATTGGACCGAGATACAAACAAAGGAAAATTTTCTCCAAGATCCAGAGAGTGTATGTTCGTAGGTTATTCCTTGGAATCTAAAGGTTACCGAGTTTGGGTACCTAGTGAAAGGAAAATAATTGTATCCAGAGATATAAAATTCTTCGAAGAAATTGGTGCCGGAACAAAATATGAAGAATTCGTTAATGAAAATAGGATGATTAATGGAAACAAACTAAAGGAAAGAAAATATGACGAAATAGAGACAAAAACGATCAGAGACCTCGGAGAACAAAACTTATTACAAGAAGAAGAAGAAGATGATGATGAAGAATACGAAGAAGCTATGGAGTGGACTCACGAAGAACCACAAAATAATGAAAACAGTGAAACCTGCGAACAAAGGGAAGAAGATGGGTTAAATAACCAACATCAAGAGCAAGAACAGGTAATACGAAATCCAGAAGTACAATTGCGAAGAACCGTGGGGAGACAAAAAATAATAAGGACGGGAAATCCAGGAAGACCCAAGAAAAAGTATCACTATGAGGTAGCACAACAAGTCACTACAAAAGAAGAAGTGACAGAAGAACATGTGGATACAAGTGAAATTTCGGCTAAAAAGGCAATGGCCAGTAAAGATAGGCAAGAGTGGAAAGCAGCCATACGTAGTGAGATAATGTCTATGATCAAAATAATACGGGGGAAATCGTAGATCGACCAAGGGACCGAAGCATCGTAAGCTGTCGTTTAATATTACGGAATAAATGTAAGGCTGACGGGACGCTGGATAGGAGGAAGGCGAGACTCGTAGCTCGAGGTTTTACACAAGTCCCGGGAATGGACTTTCATGAAACTTTTGCACCAGTAGCAAGATTAAGTTCCATAAGGACATTAATCGCTCTAGCAGTTGAGCGAGACATGCTGGTTGATCATCTTGATGTATCGACCGCTTTTCTGAATGGAGATATAGATGAAGAGATATACATGGAAATACCAGAAATGCTGGAAGAAACATTACAAGACATAAGATCAGCAAAGGACAGTAAAATCAGTAAGGATCAGAAGATCAGAATTAACAAAATGTTGCAAGATATTAAAGGCGAGAATAAAGTCTGTTTACTAAAGAAGGCAATTTATGGTTTGAAACAATCAAGCAGGCAATGGAATATTAGACTTGATGAGAAATTGCGTGAATTAGGATTGCAATCGATGAATCCTGACCCTTGTGTTTACTTCAAAATAATGAACGAAAATTTGCTTATCGTGGCGATTTATGTCGATGATATATTAATGATATCAAGAAATAGAGAACACATGGAAGAATTAAAACAAGGACTAATGTCAACGTTTGAAATGAAGGACTTAGGACACATTCAGCATTGCTTAGGAATTAAGTTCACGCTGAGTAAGGGGAAGATGGCGATGACTCAGAAGACCTATATTGAAGACACATTGAGAAAATTTGGCATGAGAGATGCGAAACCGATTTCTACTCCTTGTGAATTAAATAAACGGGATATAAAGGAAGAAACCAATGAAGATGTATCGGGAGCCGAAATTAAAGGGTTGCCATGTAGGGAACTGATAGGATCGTTGATGTACATAGCCATTGCCACGAGACCAGACATAGCTCACGTGGTGAGCTGGCTCAGTCAATTCAGCTCCAATTTTGATCAAAACCATTGGAAAGCTGCGAAAAGAGTTCTGCGATACTTGAGGGGAAGCCTAAATTATGGATTAGTGTTCACCAAAGCCAAAGAAGATTTAATGGGATATGTTGACGCGGATTGGGGAGCCTGCCCGGATGATAGAAGGTCATATACTGGTTACATCTTCAAATATGGTAATGCAGCTATAAGCTGGGAATCACGGAAGCAGCGAACAGTAGCCCTGTCTAGTACGGAGGCAGAGTACATGGCTCTGACAGAAGCGACGAAAGAAGCAATCATCCTCCAAAGTTTCCTGAAAGAATTAGGCGTTAGAGATGAGACACCATTGACACTGTGGAACGACAATCAAGGAGCACAAAAATTGGCCAAAAACGCCGTATTTCACAGGAGGACCAAGCATACCGACATAAGGCATCATTTCGTCCGCGATGCATTGAAAGAAAGATCTGTTGTATTAAAATATATGCCCACGCAGGAAATGATGGCCGATGTGCTGACGAAGGGACTACCACGTTCAAAACACGAACACTGTCGCGATTTACTGGGAGTCCAGCCAATCGAAGATTGAAGGTGAAGACTCGGTGGAGAGTAACAACATTTACGATTGAGGGGAAGTATTAGAGTAGCAACACAATCTGAATGTATGTAGTAAACAAATAGTCGACTGGTTTCTGTCCAGTCGTTTTGGTTACCGCGTTGTTGTTTCGTTATTAATAAAAAAAGGTTTATGCTCTGCAATAAATTTTAATATAAATTATTATATTATATATATATAGTGTTTAAGCCAGTTTAAATGTCGTGGCGCCCCTCGTTTCCGGCGGGCGGCAGAGGGTGCGTAGTCGCAGGGGGCTCTGTCTCCCCGAAGTGCGTTTCCGGGGGATAGAGCGAAATCTCGTTCTTCTTCTGCCGACTGTTAACCACGAGGCACGTAAGAGTTTTTATCGCAAGCCACGAGGCTTCTCACATTCATATCGGAGACAATTTCTTCCACCACGGGAAGAGAATTGTACGCGGGCACGGGCCCAGTGAGTTTAATTACGGAATATTTCGATCTACGGAGATCGTTACGAACAGAGAGATCGTCGCGAATCACGGACGAGCGATATTCAGCCACCATCCTTTCTGATCCGACACCCGGCGCTCAAATAAATATTCGGTGTTCTCGGCCAAGATCGAAGGGGTCGCGAACATATAGTATAGTTCATATTTATGATTTCATAATTTATATATATATACTAATATTATATAAATTATATTTATTAATATATATTATTAATAATATAAGAGTATAAATATATTACCGATAATATATATATTAATTATATTAAATATATTGTTGCGGCGCGTGCGGGGCATATCGGTACACGGAGGAGATGATTATAATTAACAGAGCGTTTATTGGTATTTTATGAATCAGAGCGTCGAGCGCGCGTCCGGTCGCTCTCGCTGTCGGATTACAATTCAACTCTTTTTCGACTGTTTATAAATTACTAGGCGCCCTTGACGACCCTCGTCGTCAAGCCCTGGCTTCGCCGAAGGTGGACTGCTGGGCTCGCCCTCTTCGCTCTTCGGGCGACGACCGGGGGTCCTTCCAACTTCCTCTGGAACGTCTTCCGTCATCCTGAGAATTCTCGGGCCCCTCGCGGAACGGCCCCACCCGTTCGTCGCTAGGCACTCCCCGCCGACTGCACTCGGAAGTAAGGGGAGGGTCTGGCGCCCCTGTACATTGCTGGTGGCGGCCAGGCTCCCATGTTAGCCCCATGAGGTGTCAGCCACCCCCTGGCAAGCCCGAAGTTGGGGGCACCCCTTCCCCCGACCGGAAAAGGCAACCTCACCAAATCTCGCAGGCAGGACAGGTGGGGGAACCATCGCGACTACAGGGGAAATCGTTCCCTTAGTGCCCTGGTCGACACATCCTTCCTGTCTGGTCCGCTGGGTTTCCTTCTGCGGCGTCGGCGACGTCGCTTCCTCGTCGGTGCACTCTTCTCGGGCTGCCCGCCCTGGTACCTCGCCAATCTGTTGATGTGGACCACCTTCGGCTTGCCGAGGGGTGACCGCCGGATCCGGTAGACCACGTCGTTGATCCTGTCCTGGACGATGTACGGGCCCTCCCAGCTAGATTGTAGCTTCGGGCACTTGCCGAGGGTCCTCCTGGGTTGGAATAGCCACACCGCGCCCCCCTCTGCGAAGCGGGTGCCCGGCACGTTCATGTCGCATCTGGTCTTCATCTTCCCCGAGGACGAGATCAATCTCCGCCGTGCGAAGTCGTGGATGATGCCTAGCGTCCTTTCGAGTTTTTGCACATACTCCGATGGTGGAATCTCTTCGTTCTGGTAAGGCGGCGTTCCTCGTAGTAAGTCCAAAGGCAGCCGCAGTTCCCTTCCGTACAACATATTCGACGGAGACTGCCTGGGCGTGTCGTGTTCTGAAGAGCGGTACGCTAGCAGGAAAAGGGGCGTCCAGTGATCCCAATCTCGCTGGTGTTTGGCGATGAACAGTAACAGGTACTGCAGGATCGTCCTGTTCATTGCCAGTTCGGTTTCCGGGAGGGGCGCTCCACGTTGGACGCGATCCAGCGGGTGCGTTCCCTCGCCGGGACGGCGGTGTCGGCCCCGGGGGGTGGAGTTGTGTTGGCGATATCGCTCGATATCGTCAACGCTTTCAACTCCGTCCCCTGGCAGGCGATTAGCACAACAAGTCACTACGCGGTGATACACCAGCGCCTCCCTATTTGCGCAGGATAGTCGGGTCCTTCCTGCAGGACAGGTCCATTGGCTACGCGACGCGGGACGGGAGGGCTGAACGCCCTAGCTGGCGCGGTGTCCCACAGGTTTCGGTGCTAGGCCCGACCCTGTGGAACCTTGCGTATGACCGCGTCTTGCGGTGTGCGCTTCCCCTGGGGGTGGCGCTGGTGTGTTACGCAGATGACACACTGGTGGTCACCTCCGGGAGGGATTACGCCCGCACTCTCCGTCTGGCGGAGTGCGGTGCGGATTGCGTGGTGGCCGCCATAAGGCGGCTAGGCCTGGAGGTGTCCCCGTCGAAGAACAAGGCAATGTGGTTCTTCGACGGGGTCAGGAGGGGCCCTCCCCCCGAGACTCCGGTCACGGTGGGAGGCGTGGCTGTTGAGGTGGGCAGCCGGATGAAATATCTGGGTGTCACCCTCGACAGCCACTGAAGCTTTGGGCCCCACCTCGAAGAGGTGGTGCCCCGAGTGGAACGGACAGCGGCGGTCTTGGGCCGCTTGCTGCCCAACGTGGGGGGACCTCAGGCGGGTGTGCGCCGCCTGTACGAGGGGGTGGTGCGGAGTGCCGCCCTATATGGTGCACCCGTGTGGGCGGGGTCGCTCGGGAGGAGCAAGCGTAATCGCCAGCTCCTTTCCCGAGCACAAAGGCCCCTAGCCGCGCGGGTCGCCAGGGGGTACCGCACCGTCTCCCTGAGGGCGGCGTCCCTGCTTGGGTGCTCTCCCCCTTGGGTGCTCAAGGCGGAGGAAGCCGCGGAGGTCTACAGGATCTCCGCGGCCCTCAAAGAAATGCCGGATACGGCTGAGTACCGTGCAGCGGAGATGGAGGCCAGCAGGAGCCGGACGGGGCTGCACACCCTGGAAAGGTGGCGCAGCCAATTGGAGGAGCCCGGCTCCGGGGAAAGGACCGTCAGGGCCATCCTGCCGGTCCTCCAGCGTTGGCTGGAAAGGAGGGGACGGCTCACCTTCCGTCTAACACAGGTACTCACCGGGCATGGGTGCTTCGGTGAGTATCTGCACAAGATCGGAAGGGAGCCGTCCCCGCAGTGTCATCACTGTGGTGAAGAGAAGGACTCGGCGCAGCACACCCTGGAGGAGTGTCCCTCCTGGGCAGGGGAGCGCCGAGTCCTTCGGAACATCATAGGGTGGGACCTCTCGCTGCCCGCCGTCGTAAAAGCGATGGTGGGCGGCGAAGAGGAGTGGGGAGCCGTGGCCTCCTTCTGCGAACAAGTTATGTCGCGGAAGGAGGCCGCGGAAAGGGCCCGCGAGGCAGCGGACCCAGAGGGTAGGGGCCGAAGGCGGAGACGTACACGTCCCGCCTCCGGCACCGGACGCGGCGACCGTCGGAGTCGTCGGGGCCACTAGGCTGTCTGGATTGGGGTCCAGGCAGCCGATAGGGTGGCCCCAGAGGTAGAGGGATGCGGTGTTGTGGTCGCACCGCATCCCAAATAGTGGTTTGGCCCCCCTTCAAGGGGCAAGGCGGGGGGTATCCGGATCAATACGAAGTGTTCCCGGGTACTCCCCCTAACGCCTGAGGATGACCACCGGGGGGTTTTAGTCGGTAGAAATCCGACACTACCCCGGCCTCCCCCCAAAGGAGGCCGGGGTGTCTATCGAAGATTTCCCCTCGAGAAAAAAAAAAAGGATCGTCCTGTTCAATCTTTCTACCAGTCCGTCGGATTGCGGGTGCAGCGGGGTCGTCCTTGTCTTCTTGATTCCAAGTACATGCGCAATCTCGCGGAAAAGGGCGGACTCAAACACCTTCCCTGGTCTGTGTGAACTTCGAAGGGCACGCCGTGCCGGCTGACGACTTGCGCCACGAGGGCTTGCGCCACAGTCTCAGCGCGGTGATCTTTTACTGGGATGACTTCAGGCCATCGTGTGAAGTAATCCGAGATTTCCAGCAGGAATCGGTTACTATCTCGGGTCGTTGGTAGGGGTCCCAAGATGTCCAGGACGATCCTCTCAAAGGGTACTCCCACGTCGTATACTTTCAGTTTTCCCTTCGTCCTATTTGTCGGTCCTTTTCGCGCGGTGCAGGCATCGCATGCGCGGCACCACGCTTCCACGTCGGCTCTATTGGTGACCCAATAGAAGCGCTGGCGCACTTTGGCCAGGGTTTTATTTACCCCGAAGTGCCCTCCAGCCGGTGCGTCGTGGGCCTCCCGCAAGATTTCTTCGGTCTTCTCGGCGGGTGCCACCAGCTGCCAAACGGTTTTCTTGAGGTCCGGTGACTCCCATCGCCTGCAGAGTAGGCCGTCCTGCACTTCTAGCGAATCCCTCAGGTAGAAGTAATACTTGGCTACGCTGCTTAGGATCGCAATTTCCTCTTTCGTGGGTCGCCGTCCTTCCTTCTTGAATTTCAGAAGCGGCCCCAATTCCGGGTCTTCGGCTTGAGCGCGGCGCCAGCCCTCCTCGTCCGTTCCGAACCGGATTCGCTTGACCTCCCCAACGGAGGGTGCGCTCCCATGCTCCTCTTCTCTCTTCCTCTGCCGCTCGCAGAAGTCACAGTCGTTGGGAGGCCTTCTGGACAGGCTGTCCGCGTTGGTATGCAGTTTCCCTGCGCGGTGCACTACCTCGAAGTCGTATTGCTGCAGACATTCTATCCAGCGGGCGATTTGTCCTTCCGGAGACTTGAACGATAATAGCCAGCGCAACGCGGCATGGTCTGTCCTAATCGTAAATCTCTTGCCGCACAGGTAGTGGTGGAAGTGCGCAACTGCACGGACTATTGCCCAAAGCTCTTTCCTAGTGGCGCAGTAGTTCTTTTCCGCTTTGCTCAGGATCTTGCTAAAGTAGGCGATTGCTCTCTCGCCCCCCTCGTGCAACTGGGAGAGCACTGCACCGACCGCGTGATTGGAAGTGTCGGTGTCCAGGATGAACTCCTCATCCCGTAGCGGATAGGCCAGTACCGGTGAAGTGGTAAGCCTATTCTTTAGCGCGTCAAACGCTATGCCGCAGTCGTCGTCCCAGGTGAAAGGTCGGCTCTCTTCAGTGAGCCGGTGGAGAGGCGCTGCCAATCCTGAGAAATTGCGGATGAACCGTCGGTAATAAGAGCACAGCCCCAGGAAACTCTTAACTTGCTTCCTGTCCTTGGGGGTTGGCCATTCCTTCACGGTGGAGATCTTCGCCGGGTCCGTCTCGATCCCCTCTGCGGAAACCACGTGTCCGAGTTAGGCGACCTCCCGCCTGAAGAAGGTACACTTCTTCGGGTTCATGAGTAAGTTGGCGCTTTGCAGCCTGGAAAACACCTTGCGGAGGTTCTCCAATTCTTCCGCGAAATCCGTTCCGAGGATTATAATGTCATCTAAAAACACCAGGCATCTCTTCCAGAGCAGGCCGCGGAGGACGCTTTCCATTAAGCGCTCGAACGTAGCCGGGGCGTTTGTTAACCCGAAGGGCATACCTGAATTGCTACAGGCCATTCCCCACCGAAAACGCGGTCTTCTCCCGGTCCTCCCTCGCCATGGATATCTGCCAGTACCCACTCTGGAGGTCCACCGTCGAAAACCAGGCCGACCCCGCAACAGCGTCCAGGGTATCTTCTATCCTAGGCAACGGATAAGAATCCCTCTTTGTCACGCCGTTCAGCCGCCGGTAGTCGACACAAAACCGCGTCGAACGGTCCTTCTTCTTCACTAGGACTACAGGGGATGACCAAGGGCTAGCCGACTCTTCTATAACTCCTTGTTCCAGCATGGAAGACAGGAGTTCCTCCACTTCCTCCCTGCGATTGAAGGGTAGCAGCCTTGGCTGCTGCTTAATCGGTGGATTGTCGCCCAACTTGACTCTTATTCTTCGCGAAAACGTCTTCGTACTCGCACAAGAGTTTTCTAAGTTGCGTTCGTTCTTGCTCGTCCAAAAGTTCCGAGATTCTTTTAAACAGGTTTTGTAAGTGCTTTGGTATTGTTTCGGCAGTCTCCGGTTCCGCAGTGATCTGCCGGAGTGCCTTCGGTGGGGTTTGGTATTTCAGGGGTACAAATTCTTGTGAGTTCTCCCTCGCTGTCCTTAGGGTGCTCTCGTCTTCTCCTCGTAGTAAGAGTAGCGTTCCCTCGCCGATATCCAGAATGCATCTCAGCTTGCTTAATGCATCGAGTCCTAGGATGCAGGGGTCGCGTATATCCGCCAGGAGCGCGTCGTGTTGAAAAGATGTCGTCCCGATGTTGAAGTGGCACCTCCTCTTCCCTCTAAGTATCCCGTCCAAAGGTTCCCTTGAGACCGTACGCAGGTTCTCTGGAGCGTCTGAAACATGAGTAACACTCCGCGGGCCCCCGACTCGCGAGCTAACCCCGTCCGTATGAACGAGGGTGACGGCTGCACCAGTGTCCACAAGCATTTGACATGATTTCCCGTCAACCAACCCGTCCACGAAAATCCCTCCCGCTAACATATCGCACAGGACCACGGCTGGCGGAGGGGACGCTTCCTCCCGCTTATTTCCGGTGTCCAACGGAAATAAGGTATCGAACAGCCCGACAGCTACTTGCAAAGCCACGAACAAGGAACTAGTGATTAACATAATGAAACTAAATAAAAACGGAACGTTTGAACTCAAAGAAATGCGCGCCATCCGTTGAACATACGGGGCGGAAAATCTGTTTACAAAATGCTCTGAACGCTGCGAGGGATAAATTCTACGGGCCAAACCGTCCCTCCGCGGGTTAGCCTCTATCCTGTTTTTGCTTGCTTGTGCACGCCATTACCCTCGTTGCGGCGCATCCTGCACTCCCTCTGGACGTGGCCGAAGTCGCCACGACGCCAGCACTGCACGCGTCTTTCATCCTTTCCTCCCTCGGTCTCCCTAGGAGGCGGCCTGCGGGGGCCCTGCATTCCCACTGGTATTTAACGTGCCCCGACCGTTTACGGGCGGTCCCCCAAAACTCCGTCCAACACCGCTCAGCTCGTTGACGGTTTTTATTTCCAAAGCGCGCGCTACTGTCGCGTACATGTCGGCGGACGGCGACAACCGCAGCTGTCGCTGGAGATTTGTGTCCGTTAACGCGGTGATAAATTGAGACGTCGCGAGCCGGTCTCTGACGGTGGACGGACAGTCCGGAAGGGCTAGACGGGCGAGCCTCTCGATTTCGCTCGCGAGTGCCGGCAGGTCCTGGTTATATTTCTGCCGGTAGCTCTGGAACTGCACGAAGCACAGCTCCGAGCTATACCGGCCTCCGAATCTCAATTCCAACGCGGACCGTAACTGCGAGTAGTCGAGTCGTTGCTCGTCTTCTAAATTCGCGAGCACGGAGAGAGCTGAGCCCTCCAGCGCGTTGACCAACGCGACGGCCTTTTCGCCATTGCCCCACGAATTTACTCTTGCTATGGTCTCGAATTGGGCGAGAAACTCATCCCACCCGCTCCCGCTAAACTTTGCGGGTTTAATCCTATACCCAAGGTCTACCGGGACTAACGCGCTTCAGACCGGAGCCGAAAATCGCGGCGCTTCACTTTCGATGGAATTTAGACGGCGGGACTCTAACGCGCGCAGCGACGTCTCAAGGGTAGTAACGCGGTCACTTATCTGGTGGTCACGCCCCTGCATCCTTGCCTCCATCCCCTGGAGGATTTCCTGCACCGCAGCGAGCGTGTTTGGCACTATTCGCGCACTGTTCGAGCACTATTTCGCGCACTTTCACCCGCGCGCGAATTCCCCGCACTGGCAGCCATCCCACTTCTGACACCAGTGTTGCGGCGCGTGCGGGGCATATCGGTACACGGAGGAGATGATTATAATTAACAGAGCGTTTATTGGTATTTTATGAATCAGAGCTTCGAGCGCGCGTCCGGTCGCTCTCGCTGTCGGATTACAATTCAACTCTTTTTCGACTGTCTATAAATTGCTAGGCGCCCTTGACGACCCTCGTCGTCAAGGGGTTACAACGTAAGGGGTCGTCGTAAAAATATATATATATAATTTATATAAATAATAATATATTTATAAATATATTATATTATTATATTTAATTATAATTTATATATTCTAAAAACTCTATTATAGACTACTACAGTATATATAATATATAATGTATATTTATAAGTTAATAATGTATATATATATACAATTAATATATATTAATATTATATAGATTACATTTATTAATATATATATATATTATTAATAATATAAGAGTATAAATATATTACCGATAATATATATATATATATATATATATATATATATATATATATATATATATTAATTATATTAAATATATTGTTGCGGCGCGTGCGGGGCATATCGGTACACGGAGGAGATGATTACGATTTACAGAGCGTTTTTTGGTATTTTATGAATCAGAGCGTCGAGCGCGCGTCCGGTCGCTCTCGCTGTCGGATTACAATTCAACTCTTTTTCGACTGTTTATAAATTGCTAGGCGCCCTTGACGACCCTCGTCGTCGAGGGGTTACAACGTAAGGGGAGGTCGTAACAATATATATTGTTACGTGCGTAAGGAATTATTTCGTGGGCCGAGCGGTCAGCCGTTCCGCATGTAACGCTTGAATAAATTTAATTTAGGATGGGTCTTATCATCTGAGATTCCATACGGAATCCGCGCATAGGTCAGGAATGAAATAGGTGTTAACGCAGAATAGAGGATAAATACCTTATTGGCCTGTTCTATTGATTCTTTACATTATATAAAAACAATTACACGGAATGGTTCAGAAATATCGGAGTTCAGAATGGATGACAATTTTACAATACGTATTTTAGTTGGAGTCTTAGATTGGTAAATTCCTAACGTGTTAAGTTTACGAATGGGCCCAAGGGAAATTCCCACAAGCATATAAACATATGTTTGGGTCGTCGTATCGCAATGATAACATAAGTATGGAAAACTCACCAATGAATACTATCTTGGAAGCAATGTTTTTCGTTAGCTCTGATGTAAATTGTCCCAGATGCTGGTGGAGCCCGAAGATGAAGGAATGGCTGATGAACTTTTCACGGCACTTATATGAGTTAACGCAATTCTATTTTCACTATACTATAAATACTATAAATACTATAAAGAAGAATTTAATATATTAGAATGGAGATTGGAATCTTAAGATTGATTTTAAATTTGAATAATTTCTTGTTAGCTGAGTCCTTCGGTAATTATGGAAGTAACTTCACTAATTTAACCCGAACTCTGGCTCAAAATAGCAACAAGGGCAAAACGCCACGCACCTCGCGATTTGACTAACGATTGCAACTCGCGGCGGTTTCTCTGCCTCTTTTGTAGATTTTGGGGACCGCTAAGGGGAAGTTCCAAGAGCCATGCTATTTCCCATCCATAGCCTCCCACTATTGCAATTTTGCTTATTAGCAAAACTTGACCACCATTCGAAGAATATTCGCGGTCGAGGAATTTGCTTCGATATGATTTTTCGGCTCGCATAGCATGATCGACGTTCGACGCCACGGCACGTGCCGTGTTTAGGTTTGCGAATTTTAATTTAACATCCGGTACATAACACCCCTCCCCCCTTAGACTGATAATCGCCCTCGATGATGCTTTGCGGCTTGACCGTAGGTGGAATTAGAGAGATGGTCGCATATAAAAATTTTCGCAATTCTTGAACAGGTAATGTACAAAATGATTGGTATGCATTCAAAATATAACGTGGGTAATTGGCTTAACTCAACAAGGAGTCAATTCAACAATTAACTCAGGCTTTGTGTAGAGCTATATGCACATTGAGGAGTAGCTCCATAACATCGAAGGTGATCTTAATGACACGTATGACTTTTACCCAAAGACCTGCCGTCCGAGCCTGTGATAGTGAATGCTTACGTGAAGCCTTCTCCTATCACGCCTGCGCGGCGTTGCGGCGGTTCCTCCCACGTAAAGGGCTAGTCTCTGATTGTGCGGGTCGCCCCGTAGTATCCTCTGGACAGCGTTGACGAGTGCACGCCCTATCCCATAGCAACCTTCCAGGTCCAGATGGTACAATTTGGCGCAGTTGCTCAACAACGGCACGATGTCCTCGTCCGTTACACCTTCGTTCTCCCGGCACTCCAAGAACTCAAGGTTTCTCAATTCCTCTAGGAAGTATCCCCCTACGGTGGGGTGCATGTAACTCATCTTTAATGTCCTGAGGGCTGTTCGAGCGAGTGGATCCAAGGAAGCCTCTCCTCGGATGTTGGTGCAACCCGTGATATCCAGTGCATGTAGTTTTCTGAGATGTTGTCCGATCTCGTTGACAAAACCTGCTGTTATCTACCCGCAAAAAGGAATGGAGAGCTCGGTCAGCTTTGTGAAGGCTGCTGGTATTGATTTTGATATTTCGACTGGTCCCAAACTGAGTTCGAAAAAACGGGCCTCTGCATCTTCTTCTTACCCGCTTTCCGCGGTGGCCTCTGCCGGGTTGTCGAAATTACAGTAAATTAAATTTAACGATCTTAGTGTTTCGTGCAGTTCCGTATTTTCCAAAAGCGCGATGAGCGGCAGCTCGTTCTCGAGTCCCTCTGGCTGGTCAATGGTCAATTTTCTTAGTTGCGTGATATTTGTAAATAATTGTTCCAACGTGTCTCCCTTCGTTGACACTTCCCGTAAATTTAGTTCCTGCAGATTCAGTCCTGACTGGCTGACGTTCCCTGTTACGTGGTTTTTCGTAATGTTCAAGGTCTGCAGGTGGTTATTTTTGATTAATAACGCTACGTGGTCAAAATCTATGCTGCCTTTGCATGGTCCAAGTCTCACTTCCTTCAGTTTATGTAACCTTGTGAGTTCTCGGAGCGCCGATGGTCTCATGGTTACGGCCGTTGTATCCAACACTTCCAGGTCAGGGGCGTGCTTCGTGAGGATGGTGATCAGCTGGGGTTGTACTTCAGCGCAGAACTCGGCTTCGTCCAGGATTACTCGGTTCAGAGTGTTGCCGAACCTTAGGATCGCCCAGTAAAAAGCGCGCAAAGACACCCTTGTTGGTCGCCAATTTTCATCGCATTGTGATATCTCGGTAATTCCGCGGTACGAACGCAGCGTGCCCTCCCGCCAACTCCGTGACACTTGCTCCATACATGCTCTGTCCCTGTAATTTAGATACTTGGCTATTTCCTCAACACATTCAGGGGGTAGAATAGGTGCGGAAGGAGGGACGTATCCAGGGAAAGGATTGATGCTTGGAGTAGGGTTAGAAGGGTGTTCAGGTTTATAAGTTGATTCTCTCTCGTGCCAAGGATCAGCGGGAAGAATTCGGACCTTCCGATTATTTATAATAAAAGGTTCCGTTTTCGAATGATTCAAGACATGGGCTGCGTCTTCGGCCTTGGCGAAAGTCATGAACGCAGTATTCCCCGCGGAACTCCTCCGTACCACCGCGTGCTCGATCCCATAATCTCGGAAGATTTGAAGTAGGTGCGCCTTTTTGGTATGTGGTGCCAATCGGGTGGCCAACTATCGACGGCCTTCGGTGGTCATTGTGGTGGAACTAATGCTTGCTAACAATAAGTAACACATGGTTAGTACGAAGTTTACAATGGATATTGCTAAGGGCGCACGATGACGAGGACCAAAAACATAAATTTATACTTATATCTATACATGTTCGCATATACACACATACATACATGCACATACATACATACACACACATATACATACATATGTATGTATATACAGATTATCATTGTTCCCATAATCATAACTATTTGAACTATTAGGCCTCCGAAGAGTAATGTATGCTGATATTGCTTTTCCCTGTGGTGTGTTCCTATCTCGTCAAGTTTTGCTTCTAGTTCGAACAGTGAAGCTCCTTTAGGATTGTCAGATTCGCTTATGTCATCTGCTATGGTTCTAAGGCTCTTATAATATGGCAAAATTGGTGAAATTTCGGAAATGTTTAGCGACAGGTCAGGTTGATATAAATATTGCTCGTGATGATTGTTATAGATCTTGATTCCGACTAGGGTAGTTGTATGCGTTTTCGCTATACAATCTGGATGTATGTAGAGGATGCCGGTTCCGACTAGGGTTAGCAATAAATCCTTTTCGTTCTTGCAGATCAATTGCACAGATTCGGGTTTGTCCAATGCATACAGCCAAGATCCTGTGGTTTGTAATCGCGCCCAATATGGTTCATGTTTTGGTCTCACTTTAATATTGCACTGTCTTAAAGTCTTCACATTTGGTCTGAGTAGGAGAGAAATTTCACAGGCAGTCGATGTTGAGACTTTACGGAGGGGTAATTCCAGCGGGCAAAGATGAGCATACCATGTTCGTGTGCAAGAAGAAAGGTGTATTCCATCCATCATTAGGTATGTATGGTGGTCGTCTCTCAGTCCTAAATATGTTGTTTGTGGTATGATTTGCGCTGAGATGGTGGTGTTGATGTCCAGGATTTGAGCGGTGGGCCAAGTATGCATTCGATATAAGTGATAGGTAGTACGCTCCACAAGGGGTAGGTGTAATACTATTATTATCCGTTCCTTGTGATAATCCAATTCTAATGTTGTTAGCTTGCTTATTTCTTCTGTTCGGCGGTGATTTGTGGGTGTCGGAAATTCATAGTCTGAGACTGAATCATGTATTTGGTCAATGATGGTCCTCAGATCAGCGCTGGTTATCAAGGATGAATCTAGTTTTCCTTCCCGCGCGGCGCGCAGTGAGGCTAAGAATTTTTGTAATGCCCTAATATAATGGTCTAGTGAAATTTCAGTGCTGCGGGAGTAGTGATCAAGAGTTATACTATAGTTCAATAAGGCCTTTGTTTCCTCTATGGAGTTAAGTGTTTTCAGTATTTCGTTAATCTTTGCCCGATTCTCCTTGGTAGCCTTAATGTTTTTATTTATTGTATCGTGTAGTCCTTGCAAATTGCTGACGGTGACATGGGTTTGGTTTTTAATTATCTGTGTAATTTGCTTTTGATCGGTGTACAGTTTATCTATTTCAGAATTAAAATATTCTGCGTCATCAGTTGTCAATGTGCCGAATAAGTAGCGACTAGCTGAGCCTATGATACCAAATGGGACACTTCTGCGTACTACGGTTTTGGCTAACGTTTCAGTCTCCTGCACTACGACCTCTCCGGCTATTTCATTGATTTCCTCGTAGAGATCAAATGCTTCGTGAATTTTATTGTTTAAATAATCGGTTCTGAGTAAGGTGTCGCACTGATGTCTGATCGGTACTGTCATGCATTCTGAGTGTAATTTAGTAACATGAAATTTTTCGTTTGGGAATTGTTCCTTCAATTTCTTCAAATCAATAAATAAGGTTACGCGCCAATCTGCTCGTTTAAAACGTATATTGTGTAATTTTTCAAAGTATAACCCCGGACTGTTCTTCAGCTCAGTAATTTGATATTTTTCCTCCGAATTTACTGCTGCTACTAGCCCCAGTAGTAGGATGAGTATCGCTGAGTCCACCGCCATTCCTTATCAAATAGCAGGCATCAATGATTATTATTTTACGAAATTTGAAATTACTGTGCGGCCAATTCTACTTTATCCGCGTGTATGATGAGTCTTTTACCATTACCATCTTCCAAAACAATATTATCTTTCTCCAAAACTCCAACTATTTTATAGGGACCATGATATCGAGTACTGAACTTTCCTTTCCTGGGTTCTACTAGAACACGAGCCATATCTCCTACTTTTCCTGGGAATGGTCGTGCCTTTTCATCATAATATCCTTTAGACTTATGTTTAGCAGAAATTAAATTTTGTCCAGCTAATATTTGTGATTCGGAAAGTCGAATTATCAATTCACGAAGATATGAATTATACGTTAGCATATCATCATCTTCGGGAAATGAACTAGGGTACCGAGCTAATTTTCCAAAAACTAATTCATATGGAGTGAAGTTAGTGGCTTCGTGTACTGAGGTGTTGTATGAGGACATGGCAAACGGAACTAACTTATCCCAATCATCGAAATCATTTATATAATGTTTTATATAGTCCGTTAATACTATATGGCTCCTTTCTAAAGCACCGTTTGTCTGTGGTATGTAACCAGACGTTGTTACGTGATGAATTTTGAAGATTTTTGTTAATTCCTTTAAAATCTTGTTTATAAAACTTGTTCCTCTGTCGGTTACTATAATACGCGGAGCTCCAAATTGTAAGATTAAATGTGTTACTATCGCGTGAGCAATTGTTTCAGCTTTTATATCTGGTACGGGTACGGCGATACAATATTTTGTCAAATTATCTTGCATAGTCAATATGTGCCGATTGCCATCAGGGGTTGTAAGTAGGAGTCCCACAGTATATAATGATACTTTAGCAAACGGTTCTATAGGGGTATCTGTGATTATCATTGGTTCACGCGTTTTTGTTCTGACTAATTTATTTTCTTGACAGCTATGGCAAGTTCTAATGAAATTTTGAATATCATTCCTCATTCCTGGCCAATAGAATCTTTCGCGAATCCTACGATACGTTTTAGTTACTCCTTTGTGAATATTCGCGATTTCCCGGGGCATTTATCCTATTTTACGCGCGAGAATGCCCCCCGCTCGGAGGAGGTTCCATATTTAATTATCGCGAAGGAACGGATCACGCGATATTTTTCCCGACGGTGATTATATGGAGAAAGATCGGCTCTCTTGTATGCTATCTTTCCCTTTACTTCAATTACATTATCTCCGGAGATATTCACGATTTCCCGGGGCGTACATTCTATCTTTACGCGCGAAAATGCCCCCCGCTCGGAGGAGGCTTTGTACTTAATTATCGCGAAAGAACGGATCACGCGCTATTTTTCCCGACGGTGATTTTATAGAGAAAAATCCGCTCTTTCGTATGCTATCTTTCCCTCTACCTCGATTGCATTATCTCCGGAGATATTCGCGATTTGCCGGGGCGTACATTCTATTTTACGCGCGAGAACGCCCCCCGCTCGGAGGAGGCCTCGTGTTTAGCCCCTTGCGGTCGTATTTAATTTGGACGTAGGTATCGTGCTGGTCGGAATTAATTTCCGCGGAGCGCGCAGTGATGCAGAGTATGCAAGATTACGAAGGAAAAACACAATTTATTCATTCTTTTGTGAACTTCGATATTTTAAACACAATAATAGGTTTAACGCAATGTTTTAGGGTAAAAATTGTAGTTTATAATTTACCATCGTGTGGTATCTCTCAAAGCAGCCTCCAATGCGAAGCCCTGGTTTTCGATAACAAGTGTCGCAAATAATTCATTTGGCGTCTTCCGCCCTTCATTTTTTTTTGTATCTGTATCGGTATATTGGGGCCAACAATCTTAGATCCCGTCGAAAAATTAGTTTTTGACTGAGGCTGGTCGATGTGCGTAACAGCGGAGAAGGAAGGACGACAACCCCAGGAACCAGCGGAGATGGAAGGAGGGCAACCCCCGCAACCAAAAGAGAAGGAAGGAAGAGGACAGGAAGCGATGACCCCCCCTCCGACAGCGGCGGACTAAAAGTGGTGCAGATCAACCTGCACCACAGTGACGTGGCTTGATCACATTTGGTGAAGTTAAGGCCACAATTAAAGCTGACTTGGCGGTAATCCAAGAGCCTTGGATAAGTTTCAAGGCCCCCAGGGGACTTGGACTTATCGGGCAAACGGCACATTCCTCCGAGGATCCAGCCCCCAGGGCCTGCATCCTCGCCAGGAGGAATTGCCCGTTCACCCCGCTGCCGCAGTTCTGTAACAGGGACCAAGCAGCGGGAATATGGACAACCATTGGGGAGAACGGAGCTCCAAAGGAGGTAGTGGTGGTCTCATCCTACCAACCCTGGGACCTCCCGTACCCTCCCCCCACCAACGAGCTGAGAACCGTGGCCGAGTGGGCCACAGTGAACGGCAAGGAGTTGGTAGTCGGCATGGATGCGAATGCTTGCCACAGAGAGTGGGGCAGCACGACCACCAACCGACGAAGAGAGTCCGTCATGGACTTCCTCAACAGCCTAGACCTGAGGCATTTAAACAGGGGGTGTGAACACACCTACGAGATCAGGACTCGGAAAGAAACCCTGGATATAACAGTATGCTCCGAGAGCATAGCGGGAAGGGCAGTGGATTGGAGGGTCTCCGACGTTCCATCCATGTCCGACCACAGATATATCACATGTACCTTTCGGGGTACGGGGGACCCCCCCCCAATCAGGAAAGCCAATCCGAGAAATACGGATTGGATCGCCTACGGGAACGCCCTCAGGGCGAACCTAAAAGATTTTCCCTCCAGGTATAGGACGAAGGAGGACCTGGACGCGGCAGCCACCCGCATCACGGAGGCAATCGCAGGGGCCTTCAACGAGGCCTGTGAGGCCAAGGAGAGGTCCCGGAAAACCTCCGTGATGTGGTGGAACGAGGACCTCCAAAAGCAGAAGGACGACCTCCGGAAGCTGGAGATGACAGCCAGGAGAGGAGGCCAGAAGGGCCGGAAGGGCCGGAGGGACCAATGGCTAGCAATGAGGGAAGCCAGGAAAGCCATGGCGAAGGCCACCCGGAAGGCGCGAAGCCAGTCATGGAAGGACCACTGCCGGGACATCCGAACGATCCCGGAAACGGTGAGGCTGCACAGAATCCTGGAGAGGGAACCGAGCGAAAATCTCGGACCCCTCAAAAGGCCCGATGGCAGCCTCACCACATCAGACAGAGAGATCACGGAGATCTTGATGAGGGAACACTTCCCGGGCTTCCACCCCCACGGAACGCCCCCAGTGCCAAACGCCGCTGCGGGCGATATCGCAGGAGAGATTGTTCCCGAGCCCCCTAATTGGGGCCTGGCGAACAAAATCGTAAATGAAGCCAGGGTGAAATGGGCCATAAATTCATTCTCACCCTATAAGGCTCCAGGCCCGGATGAGATCCACCCAGTGCTTTTGCAGAGAGGCCTGGCCCAGTTGTGCTAGCCACTCACAAGAGTGCTGAGGGCCAGCATAGCCACGGGGATTATCCCGAGGCTATGGACCGAAACGAGGGTGGTGTTCCTTCCAAAGCCCAAAAAGGCGGACTACACCACCCCCAAGGCTTTTAGACCGATTAGCCTGACCTCCTTCCTCCTGAGGACCCTGGAGAGATTGGTGAACAGGTATGTAAAAGAGGTCTAGCTGGTCGAAACCCCACTCCACCGCCACCAGTACGCTTTCAGGGCTGGCCTCTCGGTTGAGGCCGCCCTCCATAGAGTTGTGGGAAAGCTGGAGGCGGGGATTAGGGATAAGGGCATGACGGTTTGCATCTTCCTGTATATTGAAGGTGCATTTAACCAAACCTCGGCGGAGACTATACAAAACGCACTCAGGGATTTCGCCATCCCTTCCACTATCAGCAGGTGGATAAAAGTAATGCTGAACTCGAGACGTCTGTCGGTCGAAAGAGGTCAGGAAACGGTGGAGGGGACAACCAATAAAGGTTGCCCTCAGGGAGGGATCCTCTCGCCGCTTCTGTGGACCTTGGTGGCCGACAGCCTGATCGGAGCATTGGAGGTCAGCGGAGTGGGGGCGCAAGCCTACGCCGATGACTTCCTCATAATGGCATATGGCACAGATATCGACTCCATTATGGATCGATGCCAGACGGCTCTCGCAGCCACAGAGATCTGGTGCGAATGCACCGGTCTCATGGTTAATCCGACCAAAACCGAAATGGTGCTTGTCACTAGAAAAAGCGTCGTCCCCAAGTACACGGCCCCCGTGCTCTTCGGACAGCCCCTCGTGACCAGTAAAACGGCAAAATACCTGGGTGTCACGCTGGACTGGAGGATGAGCTGGAGGCCTCATTTGAGGGCGCAAGGGAACAGGGCCCTCACATCCCTGAAGACGCTGCGGCGCGTCATGGGGCCGACCTGGGGACTTGGACCCAGCGTCACGAAATGGATCTACGAGGCCATCACCGTCCCGAGGATCCTTTTCGGGGCCCTACTATGGTGGAGGGGAGCACAACTGACCACCATGCAGACACTCCTGGGCAAGATCCAGGGAGCGGCGCTGAGGGCCATCACTGGAGCCCTGCCGACCGCACCGCCGGCCGCTCTAGAGGCCATTCTGGGATGCCCGCCACTCCAACTGAGGGCACAGGAGGTGGCCATGAGGACGGCCCACTGCCTGAGTTCGTGGAGACGCTGGCACAGCGAGGACCACGGACACGCCAACCTCCCAGAGCGGAGGGATGAGCTAGAGGATAACTATCCTCTAGACTCGACTAACCCTGAGTTCAGTTTTAAAAAGAACTACGTGGTCACGATCCCCACCAGGGAGGAGTGGGCCACGAACAAGGTCCTGGCTGGGACCATAAACCACGTCTGGTACACCGACGGGTCGCGTAAAAACGACCTAGTCGGAGCCGCCTGGACGAGGGGTCCAGGGAGTAGAGGCGACTTTGCTTCCCTGGGATCAAGCCCCACCGTCTTCCAGGCGGAACTGTACGCCATCATAAGATGTGCAAGGCTCCTCATAGAGGAAAAGACCACCGGCCAGGTGATCAAGATCTGTTCCGACAGCCAAGCCACCCTCGTGGCGCTTAGCAACGAGACGACCAGATAAAAATTGACCCTGGACGGTATCGACACGCTCAACCAGTTGGGCGGGAAGAATAAGCTGTCCCTGACCTGGGTACCCGGCCACAGAGGCATCCCCGGTAACGAGGAGGCTGACAGGCTGGCAAACCTCGGGTCGGACAGCCCCTTCACCGGGCCTGAACCGGCGCTCGGACTGGCCAAGGCGACGTTCACGACGTCGCTGAAAGCCAGAACCCGGGCGCTGCACCAGGCCCAGTGAAACAACGTCGACGGTTGTCGAAAAGCCAAGCTCCTCTTGGGCCCTAAAATAGACCTAAGAAGGAGCAAGGAGCTTCTGTGCCTGCAGAAGCAACAGGCGAGAGAGGCGGTGAGCCTACTCATTGGCTACGCACCCACAGGGCACACACTGTGGAAGATGGGGCTGGCGGAGACCCCGACCTGCCCCAGATGCCAGGAGGAGCCGGAGACGGCCCAGCACATCCTCCTGGACTGTCCCGCACTAATGGGATGGAGGATGAAGCTCATGGGGACACCAAGACCTACACCGGAGGAACTGAGGGCCATCCCCCTAGCAGTTCTAACTCGATGGATTGCCAAGGCCAAGGCAATCCGAGGCATCGGGGAAGCCACCCCACTCCAGCGCCACCCACTCCAGGAGCGATGCCGTCAACCAGCAGGGCCGGTGGGTCCCATAATAACCCAGCCACAAACCCTGGTCCACGCACCAGAAGCGGGCGGAAACGCCCGCACACCGATCCAACCTCCCCCCAAAAGATTAGAGGCGGCAAACGGCCCCGCGACCATTAACGCGGGATCGACAACCGCCCCCTAAACGACAGTAAATAGATTCCCCAGCCCCCTAGAAGCGATCCGGGCCACGAACCTGACCGCAGGGGCTGGAAATCAACACCCCCCACCTCTCCCACCCCCTACCCCTTTCCATAAACACGGAATAAACCCCGTAAACAGGCTATAGCGGCCTTTGTACACTCTTAGTTCCGGCCCGGATCAAAGGCAATTACTCCCCCCTGAGGTGGGAGCCGGCAAAGTACCGCCGAGATAGGCTGCGTGGTGGCCATCATTCACCCCGACTTCCGGCCCGGATCACAGGCAAGTCACTCACCCATGTCAGAGGTGGGAGCTGGCGGAATACCGCCACGTCTCGTAGGCCAGGTTGGACTGCGCCACACAACATCGGAGGACGGAGCGACGCACCTGCCTCCCCCACGTACCTCCCAGGGGCTCCATAACAACGCCCGTGACCGACCAGAGGGGACCTGCGAGGGGAATCCAAGGTATGGACAGGGCAGATCCATATGCGCGGGGTCCCGTACGGACGAAACGTGGGGGGCAGGAGGGACGCTGCGTTCCCCGATGTGCGATAGGCTTGGGGGTAGACTTTATACACCCTCACCTCCTTAGCGGGGAGTCAAATTACCGCTAACCTATAGGCAGGAACAGCCTCAAATAGCCCACCCGTCCGCTTCGCGCGTGACAGGGCTGCAGGGGAAAACCGAGCCACCTTCGACACCGCACGGTCTCCCGCAAGGGCTTGTGGGTGTGATTCGGGGTATCCAGTTACCGGGGACACCCTAGACTTAAGCAAGGTCGGAGAACCTATTCTCGCTCGCCTCGTAACTCTCCAGGCTAACGACCTGGCCCCATGGCAAAGCCGCATTAGTCGGCGTGCGCTGTGACAGAGAAAGAGCACCGCGGGCAGAGGGCCATTTCGCCCCGAGTCGTCGTGCGCTCACAATCTAAGTCGGATCGGCGGCTCCCGGTGGGTCAGATCACTCCGTCGCAGCAGTGGTCTCTCACTCGCGTAGCACGTCGACGTGGTAACAGCGAATCCACAAACACGCTCGCCCTCCGTCCAACTCGGTCGTCTCTAAGACTCTCCTGCCCGCTAGGGGCGGGTTGTCTCAGGAGGCATCGAGCACGAGGGGCAGTAGCCATAGCGTGGGCGGGGAATCGCAAAGCTCACCTGCTTAACCGCAGGAAACTAAAGTAACTGTTCACGAGCCGGGTGTGTGAGCTGTAGCCCCTTGATCAGGGACAAGCAGTCCCTCCTGCCTGGGTCAGCCCCCTGGGAGGCACACACACCCCCACTTTAAAATTGACTGAACCCCCCACCGATACCACTACAGACTACTACTCCTTTGTGACCGCCGACTATGCCTTCATGTAATTCTGAAATTATATTATGACGAAGTTCTTCGGGAGGAATTTGAATTTTCCCAAGGCAAATTGTAATTTCGATGTCGATTTCCTCGAACATTTCTGTTAGGATTTCCTTTAGTGATTCGAGAGTAAGTGAATCGGTATAATCACCGGATTTTGAAATTCGAAAGGAGTTAATATCGGAATTTGGAAGAATTAATTTTAAGTTCCCAAGCCCGGTTTTTATTTTCGCGACGAAAGTCTCGTCAAAATGATGTTTCTGCTCAACGATGCTAAATATTTTGTACTTTCCATGTCTAGTGATTAGTACTTGACCTTCCTTTGGTTTAATTTCTCTGATATTTTCAACGCTGATAGCGCCTATATCTGTTAGCAATTTCCCTACGGATGTTGTCAATTCGCAATCAGCAGAAATAGACCGAACATAATTATCATGTGAGTAGGTCAAATTTTCTCGGCTGATATTAATTAATTTCTTTGAAGAGCGTTGTGGTTACCGAGAAAGATTTACGGGAGAGCTAGGTGTGATATCCGGGGGAATTCCCTGAGTCAGCTGGATGCCAGTGCAGTACGTCTCGTTACCTGATACCGTCCTTGGAATTATTCGCCTTGGTATACCAACAGATTTTGATTTAGTTTCACTGAAGTGTCCTGGTAGAAGTGCATTTTGTCTCGTATTGATTGGTGAAGCTGGAAAAGGAGTTGACAATGCCAATGGTTTAGAATGTGGAATAGGAGTAGGTAATGTGGATCTGTGGGGTTGCCAATGAATTTTGGTCTCCTCGGATGTTTCCAGTGTACAGTCAGGTTTCGATTTATCATGTCCTTCGGTTCCATAATGTTTAAGTAATTTTTCTTTTCTACTATTTAACTCTACGTCGTCTAGTTCGTCAGTGTCCGAAGTATTACCTGATGATTCTTCCATAAGTTCGCTGTGTTCTTTAAGAGATTCGTCAAAACGTTTGAAAGAGTCATGTAATTCCTGTTTGTTTATAGTCAGTCTTCGTTCGTCATCTAGGAAAACGTCATCGTCACTGTCCTCTGAGGGTGGCTGTAACTCTAGTAGTATAGTGTCAGCGTCTGTTGTTATCTCGTCTACGGATTCAGTATCAACGTCCTCGGCAATTGGTTCCAATACTTTCCCTTTCGGATGCTTTGAAGTAATTTTCTTGTGTAAATCCAGGCTTGGTATTACACTTTTCCTTTTCCGTAATATGGGTGTGTTACGAGCCGGGGCGCGGCGTGCGTGGACCGACGTAGAATTTCAGTACCCTGCTTGTGGCGTCTCTCGAATTAATATACCCGGGAGAGGGGTTTCGGCGTTGTGACCCCTCTGCCTTCTCCTGTTAATAACGAATCCGAAGATTCGCGTCAGTAAAGGTGGATCTACTTGGTAACCACCACTGACTTTATCTAAGCGAGTACCGTCTGAGTCGCAGCTCGTTAACTTATTATTTGATTGTACACTCCGAGGGGCTGGAGTGAACTCACGGGATCGTGCTCAAACGATGATTCTATTATTAGAGGGTAGGTCAGAGTTATTGACTACAAGGGTTATAAAAATATCTAAATATATTCTCACTATTGCTGAATGATTAAAGACCTGGCCTTTACAATGATGTTGAGTGTTACCTTGCGGTTTCGGTGTACGGTTGATGTTTGAAACTGACTATGATGTAATGGGTAACTTGTCCCAGGCTTCAGCAATTCCCCTTTAGCTGTATGAACTTGACTACGATTGGGCCCTGAAGGGCTGCTCTATTTATACCGAGAAAAACGTTGTTTACACGTGGTTTTCCGGAAGGTGGAAAAAAGGTGGAGCTAGCGGCGTCGCTACCGAACCCCGGGCGCGAAACGCCTAGGTGCCTCGCCCTGGGCCCGGTAACGACGTATTGTTTTTCGGGGGTATTGTTGGAAGCCGGATACAGGTTGTCCGCTTTCTATTTGCACTGTCGGCCGACTTTCCGGTGTTACTCCGAGAATTTAAGAAGTTCGTGATCGCTAACTAACGTGAATTTCCTACCGTAAAGATACGGCCTAAAATGCAAAATTGCGTATAATACTGCCAAACATTCTTTTTCGGTGGTGAAATAATTTTTCTCAGGGTTTGTTAGAGTTCTAGAAAGATAAGCTATTTGTAAATCGTTTCCATCAACCTCCTGCCTAAGTATTGCTCCTATCGCAAAATCTGAGGCGTCTGTTGTTAAAGTGAAAGGCTTATCAAAATTTGGATATTGGAGAATTGGACCTCTACAGAGCGCTTTTCGTAATTCCTGGAAGCTACGTTTTTGTTCCTTTCCCCAAACGAAGGTCGCGTTCTTTTTTAACAATTCTGTTAATTGTTTGGATTTTGCTGCAAAATCTTTAATAAATCTGCGATAATAACCTGCTAATCCCAAAAATTGTCTGACATTCTTTGCTGTTTTTGGTCGAGGGAAGTTTTTTACTGCTATAATCTTTTTTGGATCTGGCCTTACGCCCTTTTGACTAATTATATGTCCTAGGTATGCTACTTCAGTTTTCAAAAATTCACATTTATCGGGTTGTAGTGTTAATTTAGGTTTTTCTAACCGATTAAATAATCTACGAATTTTCTTTCCGTGTTCTTCAGGAGTTTTTGCGTACACTACCATGTCTTCGAGATAAACGAAAACTTCCGCAAACCACGTAACGTTTGTGAACCGGTGGAAAGCGATACTGTCTAGTATTAATCGGTCAATCATCTGATGTCGGAATTGTATGTTTTATTAACGGGGTGAAAGGTAATTGGTCTCCTGGCAAATAAAAGCGATTGGGGTATTCTTCTATAATATCGGTTATATGGTCTCGTTCCTCGTCATTTAGGTGATCTAAGCGCAAACGTTTTAGAATTTCAAAAACCCTATCTTGAACTACAGGGAAAACCTGAACTTCTGAATCTGAATCGAAATATTCTTCTTCTGGAAAATCATAGTATTCAAAGGGAATTACTTCTTGTGGAGTAACTTCGACTTGTATGTCTTCTTCCAACGTATTAATTGCTAATACGTGACAGACACCATCCCGTACGCTAACAGCTGCTTCGCCTATGTATAAGCCTTCTACTGATTCTAACTTTGGCAAGTATCCTTCTTTTATTTCTGAATTAACCACGTCTATAGCTATCGGTTGACGAGTGCGAGCTTTAATCGTAAGAATTTGCGAACGAGGACTACGTTTAGATTTCTGATTTGGTTCTTCCCCAATGAACCTAAAAGGTCTGATGGGTTCAGTTTTTGTGACCAAGGTATTATGAGCGAACGAGATTTCCGCCTGCTCTTGACGTAAGTAATCTTTGCCTAAAATTCCATCATTATGCAAGGGAAACAATGATCTAACGACGTGAAATTTAACCGGTTGTTCTAAAAGTGTAACGGTAGTTGTTCCTAAAGTTCTCAATTTTTCCGGGGTAATTCCAGTTATAGAGACTGATTCCTGAATGTCTACTTCGACGTCTTCGTGCAAAGCATTTAATTTTATCAGATTTATATCTGCGCCGGTATCAACCAAAAATAAACCAGTGTTATTGCGTAATTCTTCCGCAGACATTTTAATTAATGGTGATTCTTGCTGTCGTTTATAGGAATAGACGATTCCTCTGCTTCCAAAAATTTTACTCTTCGACGCTCCTGATTCGAGTAACTCGCCGTCGCGCCGGCACGACGAGTTGTGCGGGAGTTTAAATTTTCACTGTTCCTTCTCGGCGAATTCGAGTTAAAATGATCAAATGTTGGGATAGGGGAAGAAGATCTGGAATTTTGGTTAGTGGGTGTGTTGGATCTTGAAGGTTCAATGCTTCGCGAAGGAACTGGGGTTGGAGAATTTGCTCTGGTTAGAGTATGATTAGTCAAGTTTGGATTCATATGGAAAGATTGAGAGTGATCATATATTGCACTGTAAGGCGGATATGGCATTGGTGGATAAAAATACGGTGGATAGTATGGATAAGGATGCGGTGGCAACGGATAATGGTGATGCTTGTAAGGAACAGGTGATGTAGGACGTGCAGATTTTAGAATGGTAATCGGTGAATTTGCGCGATTATAGTTCGGATTTCTCATGGGACTGGGACTCCTCGAATCTTGCTCTCGCAAGGTTTGGGAGCGGTTTGTGTAGGTGGTAGGTAAGTCACGAGAATCTGGATTCGGAACTGAATGTTGTGATAACATTAATCGCAAAGGTTCACCACCGGGGATTATTTCTGATTTCATTCGGGTTTCTATTCGTGCAGCAATTTTTACAGCGTCCTGTATTTTCTTTGGTTCACGCGAATCAACCGCGATAGCAATTTCGTCGGGTAATCCTCGAATAAAAGCTTCTAAAGCACATTCTTCTACGGGAGCCATCATTTGATTAGCGCATTCCCCGTATTTATCTTCTAAAGCAACACGAGCACCGCTGATTAGGATATTTAATCGATCTGCAGAGTCACTGACCGCTTCTCCGCGTCTCATTCGGATATTTTCTATATCGTGATGGTAGTATGGATATGTTTTACCTGGTGCAAATATTTTCTTTAAATGTTTTACGAGATCATCTAGTTTTTGAAAATTTCTACCCCAAATACTATCTCTCGCTGTTCCTTGCAATTTTCCTAATATTGCCGTTACATATGAAGTTTCCAGTGCTGGTGGCACATAGACTGCACCGTTTTGAACGTCGCTTAAGAAATTTTTAAGCGGAATGTTTCTCCCATCGAAAAATGGAATATTTAATGTACTGTGTTGAATTGTGAAGCATTCAGCCATAGAAGCCATCATCAAATTAGTAACGTGTAACTCGTCCAATGTAACATTTTCCGAAACTTGTGCTGCTGCATTACGAGAGGAATTTGTGGCCATATTGATAAATTAGGCGAAGGAAAATTCAGCAATCGTTATCGTGTAATTATAATTGATGTTGATTATTGATTATGAATTGAACTATCTATGCAACTGTGTGCGAATCTCAAGTCTATATGATCCTTTAATTATTCTGCACTAACACATGCGCTAATTGACAATACATATCCCACTTCTGACACCAATTCAGCTGTTACGTGCGTAAGGAATTATTTCGTGGGCCGAGCGGTCAGCCGTTCCGCATGTAACGCTTGAATAAATTTAATTTAGGATGGGTCGTATCATCTAAGATTCCGTACGGAATCCGCGCATAGGTCAGGAATGAAATAAGTGTTAACGCAGAATAGAGGATAAATACCTTATTGGCCTGTTCTATTGATTCTTTACATTATATAAAAACAATTACACGGAATGGTTCAGAAATATCGGAGTCCAGAATGGATGACAATTTTACAATACGTATTTTAGTTGGAGTCTTAGATTGGTAATGGGCCCAAGGGAAATTCCCACAAGCATATAAACATATGTTTGGGTCCTCGTATCGCAATGATAACATAAGTATGGAAAACTCACCAATGAATACTATCTTGGAAGCAATGTTTATCGTTAGCTCTGATGTGAATTGTCCCAGATGCTGGTGGAGCCCGAAGATGAAGGAATGGCTGATGAACTTTTCACGGCACTTATATGAGTTAACGCAATTCTATTTTCACTATACTATAAATACTATAAATACTATAAAGAAGAATTTAATATATTAGAATGGAGATTGGAATCGTAAGATTGATTTTAAATTTGAATAATTTCTTGTTAGCTGAGTCCTTCGGTAATTATGGAAGTAACTTCACTAATTTAACCCGAACTCTGGCTCAAAATAGCAACAAGGGCAAAACGCCAGGCACCTCGCGATTTGACTAACGATTGCAACTCGCGGCGGTTTCTCTGCCTCTTTTGTAGATTTTGGGGACCGCTAAGGGGAAGTCCCAAGACCCATGCTCATTCCTCCCACTCAGGAAATCGCCCGTTCCTGTTCTAAGAATTCCGCCCGCAGTTCATCAGCTATTTCCCATCCATAGCCTCCCGCTATTGCAATTTCGCTTATTAGCAAAACGTGACTACCGTTCGAAGAATATTCGCGGTCGAGGAATTTCGCCGTGTTTAGGTATGCAAATTTTAATTTAACATCCGGTACGTAACAATATATAATTTATATATAATATTATTTATATAAATAATAATATATTTATAAATATATTATATTATTATATTAAATTATAATTCATATGGACCGATATCTGTGGCGATGTCACTAGAAACCGTATGTGTTCGACGAAACTAAGTGGTCGAACTTGTGAGAGAGGAAACTTCAAATGCGAAATTTAGTTCCATTTTAAACTAATTTTTCTATCTCAAACTAATTGTTCGATACTGTGCCAGGAGAAGCGCCTGTTCTCTGAAATCTGTGGCGATGCTACTCGAAACCGTATGTGTTCGACGAAACTAAATTGTCGACCTTGTGAGAGAGGACACTCCCGATGCGAAACATAGTTCCATTTTAAACTAAGTGTTTTATCTGTAACTAAGTGTTCGATACTGTGCCAGGAGAGGCGCCTGTTCTCTGAAATCTGTAGCGATGCTACTCGAAACCGTATGTGTTCGACGAAACTAAGTGGTCGCCTCGTGAAAGAGGAAACTCCAGATGCGAAACATAGTTCCATTTTAAACTAATTGTTCTATCTGAAAGTGTTCGATACTGTGCCAGGCGAAGCGCCTGTTCTCTGAAATCTTTGGCGATGCCACTCGAAACCGTATGTGTTCGACGAAACTGAGTGGTCGACCTTGTGAGAGAGGAAGCTCCAGATGCGAAGCTTAGTTCCATTTGAACCTAATTGTTCTATCTGAAACTAAGTGTTCGGTACTGTGCCAGGAGAAGCGCCTGTTCTCTGGAATCAGTGGCGATGCTACTCGAAACCGTATGTGCTCGACGAAACTAAGTGGTCGACCTTCTGATAGAGGAAACTCCGGATGCGAAATTTAGTTCCATTTTAAAATAATTGTTCTATCTGATACTAAGTGTTCCATACTGTGCCAGGAGAAGCGCCTGTTCTCTGAAATCTGTGGCGATGCTACTCGAAACCGAATGTGTTCGACGCAAGTAAGTGGTAGACCGTGTGAGAGAGGAATCTCCAAATGCGAAACATAGCTCCATTTTATACTAATTGTTCTATCTGAAATTAAGTGTTCGATACTGTGCCAGGAGAAGCGGCTGTTCTCTGAATTCTGTGGCGATGCCACTCGAAACCGTATGTGTTCGACGAAACTAAGTGGCCGACCTTGTGAGAGAGGACACTCCAGATGCGAAACATAGTTCCATTTTAAACTAATTGTTCTATCTGAAACTAAGTGTTCGGTACTGTGTCAGGAGAAGTGCCTGTTCTCTGAAATCTGTGGCGATGCTACTCGAAACCGTATGTGTTCGACGAAACTAAGTGGTCGACCTTGTGAGGAAGGAAACTCCAAATGCGAAACATATTTCCATTTTAAACTAAATGTTCTATCTGAAACTAAGTATACGATATTCTGCCAGCAGAAGCGCCTGTTCTCTGAAACCTGTGGCGTTGCTACTCGAAGCTGAATATGTTCGACGAAACTAAGTGGTCGACCTTGTGAGGGAGGAAACACCAAATTGCGAAACTTAGTTCATTTTAAACTAATAATCCTATCTGACACTAAGTGTTCGATACTGTGCCAAGAGAAGCGCCTGTTCTCTGAAATCTGTGGCGATGTTACTCGAATCCGTATGTGTTCGACGAAAATAAGTGGTCGACCTTGTGGTAGAGGAAACTCCAGATGCGAAACATATTTCCATTTTAAACTAATTGTTCTATCTGAAACTGAGTGTTCGATACAGTGCCAGGAGAAGCGCCTGTTCTGCGAAATCTGTGGCGATACCACTCGAAACCGTATGTGTTCGACGAAACTAAGTGGTCGACCTTGTGAGAGAGGAAACTCCACATGCGAAATTTAGTTCCATTTTAAACCAAATGTTCCATCTGAAACTAAGTGTTCGATACTGTGCCAGGAGAAGCGCCTGTTCTCTGCAATCTGTGGCGATGCCACTCGAAACCGTATGTGTTCGACGGTACGAAGTGGCCGACCTTGTGAGAGAGGAAACTCCAGATGCGGAGCTTAGTTCCATTTTAAACTAATTGTTCTATCTGAAACTAAGTGTTCGATACTGTGCCAACAGAAGTGCCCGTTCTCTGAAATCTGTGGCGATGCCACTCGAAACCGAATGTGTTCGATGAAACTAAGTGGTCGACCTTCTGAGAGAGGAAACTCCAGATGCGAAACATAGTTCCATTTTAAACTAAGTGTTTTATCTGTAACTAAGTGTTCGATACTGTGCCAGGAGAGGCGCCTGTTCTCTGAAATTTGTCGCGATGCTACTCGAAACCGTATGTGTTCGACGAAACTAAGTGGCCGACCTTGTGACAGAGGAAACTCCAGATGCGAAACATAGTTCCATTTTGAACTAATTGTTCCATCTGAAACTAAGTGTTTGATACTGTGCCAGGATAAGCGACTGTCCTGTGAAACCTGTGGCGATGCTACTCGAAACCGTATGTGTTCGACGAATCTACATGGTCGATCTTGTGAGAGAGGAAACTCCAGATGCGAAACTTGGTTCCATTTTAAACTGATTGTTCTATTTGAAACTAAGTGTTCGGTACTGTGCCGGGAGAAGCGCCTGTTCTCTGAAATCTGTGGCGATGCTACACGAAACCGTATGTGTTCGAGGAAACTAAGTGTTCGACCTTGTGAGAGAGGAAACTCCAGATGCGAAGCTTATTTCCATTTTAAACTAATTGTTCTATCTGATACTAAGTGTTCGATACTGTGCCAGGGGAAGTGCCCGTTCTATGAAATCTGTGGCGATGCTACTCGAAACCGTATGTGTTCGACGAAACTAAGTGGTCGACCTTGTGAGAGAGGAAACGCCAGATGCGAAACTTAGTTCCATTTTAAACTTATTGTTCTATCTGAAACTATGTGTTCGATACTGTGCCAGGAGAAGCGCCTGCTCTCTGAAATCTGTCGCGATGCTACTCGAAACCGTATGTGTTCGACGAAACTAAGTGGTCGCCTTTTGAAAGAGGAATCTCCAGATGCGAAACATAGTACCATTTTAAACTAATTGTTCGTTCTGAAACAATGTGTCTGATAGTCTGCCCGGAGAAGCGCCTGTTCTCTGAAATCGGTGGCGATGCTACTCGAAACCGTATGTGTTCGACGAAACTAAGTGGTCGACCTTGTGAGAGAGGAAACTCCAGATGTGAAGCTTAGTTCCATTTTAAACTAATTGTTCTATCTGATACTAAGTGTTCGATACTGTGCCAGGAGATGCGCCTGTTCTTTGAAATCTGTGGCGATGCCACTCGAAACCGTATGTGTTCGAGGAAACTAAGTGGTCGCCTTGTGAGGGAAGAAACTCCAGATGCGAAATTTAGTACAATTTTAAACTAATTGTTCTCTCTGAAACTAAGTGTTCGATACTGTGCCAGGAGAAGCGCCTGCTCTCTGAAATCTGTCGCGATGCTTCTCGAAACCGTATGTGTTCGACGAAACTAAGTGGTCGACCTTCTGAGAGAGGAAACTCCGGATGCGAAACTTAATTCCATTTTAAACTAATTGTTCTATCTGAAACTAAGTATTCGATACTGTGCTAGGAGAAGCGCCAGTTCTCTGAAATCTGTAGCGATGCCACTCGAAACCGTATGTGTTCGACCACTTTCCACCACAGTATCGAACACTTTCAGATAGAACAATTAGTTTAAAATGGAACTAAGTTCCGCACCTGGAGTTTCCTCTCTCACAAGGTCGGCCACTTAGTTTCGTCGAACACATACGGTTTCGAGTGGCATCGCCACAGATTTCAGAGAACAGGTGCTTCTCCTGGCACATTATCGAACACTTAGTTTCAGATAGAACAATTAGTTTAAAATGGAACTAAGTTTCGCATCCGGAGTTTCCTCCCTCACAAGGTCGACCACTTAGTTTCGTCGAACACATACGGTTTCGAGTAGCATCGCCACCGATTTCAGAGAACAGGCGCTTCTCCGGGCAGACTATCAGACACATTGTTTCAGAACGAACAATTAGTTTAAAATGGAACTAAGTTTCGCATCTGGATTTTCGTCTCCCACAAGGTCGACCATTTAGTTTCGTCGAACACATACGGTTTCAAGTGGCATCGCCACAGATTTCAGAGAGCAGGCGCTTCGCCTGGCATAGTATCGAACACTTATTTCAGACAGAACAATTAGTTTAATATGGAAATATGTTTCGCATCTGGAGTATCCTCTCTCACAAGGTCGACAACTTAGTTTCGTCGAACACATACGGTTTCGAGTATCATCGCCACAGATTTCAGAGAACAGGCGCTTCTCCTGGCACAGTATCGAACACTTTCAGGTAGAACAATTTGTTTAAAATGGAACTAAGTTTCGCATCTGGATTTTCGTCTCCCACAAGGTCGACCATTTAGTTTCGTGGAACACATACGATTTCGAGTAGCATCGCCACAGATTTCACAGAACAAGCGCTTCTCCTGGCACAGTGTCGAACACTTCGTTTGAGATAGAACAATTAGTTTCAAGTGGAACTATGTTTCGCATTTGGAGTCTCCTCTCTCACAAGGTCGACAACTCAGTTTCGTCGATCACATACTGTTTCGAGTGGTATCCCCACAGATTTCGCAGAACGGGTGTTCCTCCTGGTACGGTATCGACAACTCAGTTTCGTCGAACACATACGGTTTCAAGTGGCATCGCCACAGATTTCAGAGAACAAGCGCTTCTCCTGGCACAGTATCGAACACTTATTTTCATATGGAACATTTAGTTTAAAATTGAACTATGTTTCGCTTCTGGAGTTTCCTCTCTCGCAAGGTCGACCACTTAGTTTCGCCGAACGCATACGGTTTCGAGTGGCATCGCCACAGATTTCAGAGAACTGGCGCTTCTGCTGGCACAGTATCGAACACTTAGTTTCAGATAGAACAATTAGTTTAAAATGGCACTAAGTTTCGCGTCTGGATTTTCCTCTCTCACAAGTTCGACCACTTAGTTTCGCCGAACGCATACGGTTTCGAGTGGCATCGCCACAGATTTCAGAGAACTGGCGCTTCTCCTGGCAAAGTATCGAATACTTTCAGATAGAACAATTCGTTTAAAATGGAACTAAGTTTCGCATCTGGAGTTTCCTCTCTCACAAGGTCGGCCACTTGGTTTCGTCGAACACATACGGTTTCGAGTGGCATCGCCACAGATTTCAGAGAACAGGCGCTTCTCCTGGCACAGTATCGAACACTTAGTATCAGTTAGAACAATTGGTTTAAAATGGAACAAAGCTTCGTATCTGTAGTTTCCTGTCTAACAAGGTGGACCACTTAGCTTCGTCGAACACATACGGTTTCGAGTAGCATCGCCACAGATTTCAGAGAACAGGCACTTCTCCTGGCACAGTATCGAACACTTAGTTTCACATGGAACATTCGGTTTAAAATGGAACTAAGTTTCGCATCTGAAGTTTCCACTCTCATAAGGCCGGCCACTTAGTTTCGTCGAACACATTCGGTTTCGAGTAGCATCGCCACAGATTTCAGAGAACAGGCGCTTCTCCTGGCACATTATCGAACACTTAGTTTCAGATAGAACAATTAGTTTAAAATGGAACTAGGCTTGGCAACTGGAGTATCCTCTCTCACAGGATCAACCACTTAGTTTCGCCGAACGCATACGTTTTTGAGTGGCATCGCCACAGATTTCAGAGAACAGGCGCTTCTGCTGGCAGAGTATCGAATACTTAGTTTCAGATAGAACAATTTGTTTAAAATGGAAATATATTTCGCATTTGGAGTTTCCTTCCTCACAAGGTCGTCCACTTAGTCTCGTCGAACACATACGGTTTCGAGTAGCATCTCCACAGATTTCAGAGAACAGGCGCTCCTCCTGCCACAGTATCGAACACTTAGTTTCAGATAGAACAATTAGTTTAAAATGGGACTAAGTTTCGCGTCTGGAGTTTCCCCTCTCACAAGGTCGACCACTCAGTTTCGTCGAACACATACCGTTTCGAGTGGTATCGCCACAGGTTTCACAGAACGGGCCCTTCTCCTGGCACAGTAGCGAACACTTAGTTTCAGATAGAACAATTAATTTAAAATGGAACTATGTTCCGCATCTGAAGTTTCCTCTCTCACAAGGTCGACCACTCAGTTTCGTCAAACACATACCGTTTCGAGTGGTATCGCCACAGGTTTCACAGAACGGGCGCTTCGCCTGGCACAGCAACGAACACTTAGTTTCAGATAGAACAATTAATTTAAAATGGAACTAAGGTTCGCATCTGATGTTTCCTCTCTCACAAGATCGGCCACTTAGTTTCGTCGACCACATACGGTTTCGAGTGGCATCGCCACAGATTTCAGAGGACAGGCGCTTCTCCTGGCACAGCACCGAACATTTAGTTTCAGATAGAACAATTAGTTTAAAATGGAACTATGTTTCGCATCTGGAGTTTCCTCTCTCACAAGGCGGCCACTTAGTTTCGTGGAACACATTCGGTTTCGAGTAGCATCGCCACAGATTTCAGAGAACAGGCGCTTCCCCTGCCACAGTATCGGACACTTAGTTTCAGAGAGAAAATTAGTTTAAAATGGATCTAAATTTCGGATTTGGAGTTTCCTCTCTCACAAGGTGGACCACTTAGTTTCGTCAAACACATACGGTTTAGAGTGGCATCGCCACAAATGTCAGAGAACAGGCGCTTCTCCTGGCACAGTATCGAACACTTAGTTTCAGATGGAACATTTAGTTTAAAATTGAACTATGTTTCGCATCTGGAGTTTCCTCTCTCACAAGATCGACCACTTAGTTTCGTCGAACACATACGGTTTCGAGTAGCATCGCCACAGATTTCAGAGAACAGGCGCTTCTCCTGGCACAGTATCGAACACTTAGCTTCAGATGGAACTATTAGTTTAAAATGGAACTAAGTTTCGCATCTGGAGTTTCCTCTCTCACAAGGTCGGCCATTTAGATTCGTCGAACACATACGGTTTCGAGTAGCATCGCCACAGATTTTAGAGAGCCGGCGCTTCTCCTGGCACAGTATCGAACACTTAGTTTCAGATAAAACAATTAGTTTAAAATGGAACTAACTTTCGCGTCTGGAGTTTCCTCTCTCACAATGTCGGCCACTTAGTTTCGTCGAACACATACAGTTTCGAGTGGCATCGCCACAGATTTCAGAGAACCGGCGTTTCTCCTGGCACAGTATCGAACACTTTCAGATAGAACGATTAGTTTAAAATGGAACTAAGTTTCACATCTGGAGTTTCCTCTCTCACAAGGTCGGCCATTTAGATTCGTCGAACACATACGGTTTCGAGGGGCATCGCCATAGATTTCAGAGAACAGACGCTTCTCCAGGCAGAGTATCGAACACTTTCAGATAGAAGAATTAGTTTAAAATGGAACTAAGTTTCGCATCTGGAGTTTCCTCTCTCACAAGTTCGGCCAATTAGTTTCGTCGAACACATACGGTTTCGAGTGGCATCGCCACATATTTCAGAGAACAGGCGCTTCTCCTGGCACATTATCGAACACTTAGTTACAGATAGAACAATTAGTTTAAAATGCAAATATGTTTCGCATCTGGAGTTTCCTCTCTCACAAGGTCGGCCACTTAGTTTCGTCGAACACATACGGTTTCGAGTAGCATCGCCACAGATTTCAGAGAACTGGCGCTTCTCCTGGCACAGTATCGAACACTTAGCTTCAGATGGAACTATTAGTTTAAAATGGAACTAAGTTTCGCATCTGTAGTTTCCTCTCTCACAAGGTCGGCCATTTAGATTCGTCGAACACATACGGTTTCGAGTAGCATCGCCACAGATTTTAGAGAGCAGGCGCTTCTCCTGGCACAGTATCGAACACTTAGTTTCAGATAGAACAATTAGTTTAAAATGCAACTATGTTTCGCATCTGGAGTTTCCTCTCGCACAAGGTCGGCCACTTAGTTTCATCGAACACATACGGTTTCGAGTGGTATCGCCACAGATTTCAGAGAACAGGCGCTTCTCCTGGCACAGTATCGAACACTTAGTTTCAGATAGAACAATTAGTTTAAAATGGAACTCTGTTTCGCATCTGGAGTATCCTCTCTCACAAGGTCAACCACTTAGTTTCGTCGAACACATACGGTTTCGAGTGGCATCGCCACAGATTTCAGAGAAGAGGCGCTTCTCCTGGCACATTATCGAACACTTAGTTACAGATAGAACAATTAGTTTAAAATGCAACTATGTTTCGAATCTGGAGTATCCTCTCTCACAAGGTCAACAACTTAGTTTCGTCGAACACATACGGTTTCGAGTGGCATCGCCACATATTTCAGAGAACAGGCGCTTCTCCTGGCACATTATCGAACACTTAGTTACAGATAGAACAATTAGTTTAAAATGCAACTATATTTCCCATCTGGAGTTTCCTCTCTCACAAGGTCGGCCACGTAGTTTCGTCGAACACATACGGTTTCGGGTGTTATCGCCATAAATATCAGAGAACAGGCGCTTCTCCTGGCACATTATCGAACTCTTAGTTACAGATAGAACAATTAGTTTAAAATGCAACTATGTTTCGAATCTGGAGTATCCTCTCTCACAAGGTCAACCACTTAGTTTCGTCGAACACATACGGTTTCGAGTAGCATCGCCACATATTTCAGAGAACAAGCGCTTCTCCTGGCAGAGTATCGAACACTTAGTTTCAGAGAGAACAATTAGTTTAAAATGGAATTATGTTTCGCATTTGGAGTTTCCTCTCTCGCAAGGTGGACCACTTAGTTTCGTCAAACACATACGGTTTCGGGTGGCATCGCCACAGATTTCAGAGAACAGGCGCTTCTCCTGGCACAGTATCGAACACATAGTTTCAGATATAACAATTAGTTTAAAATGGTACTAAGTTTCACATCTGGAGTTTCCTCTCTCACAAGGGGCCACTCAGTTTCGTCGAACACATACGGTTTCGAGTGGCATCGCCACACATTTCAGAGAACAGGCGCTTCTCCCGGCACAGTATCGGACAGATAGTTTCAGATAGAACAATTAGTTTAGAATGGTACTAAGTTTCGCATCTGGAGTTTCCCCTCCCACAAGGTCGACCACTTAGTTTCCTCAAACACATACGGTTTCGAGTAGCATCGCCACAGATTTCAGAGAACAGGCGCTTCTCCTGGCACATTATCGAACACTTAGTTTCAGATAGAACAATTAGTTTAAAGTGGAACTAATTTCCGCATCTGGAGTGTCCTCTCCCACAAGGTCGACCACTTAGTTTCGTTGAACACATACGGTTTCGAATGGCAACGCCACAGATTTCAGAGAGTAGGCGCTTCCCCTTGCACAGTATCAGACACATAGTTTCAGATAGAACAATTATTTGAAAATTGTACTAAATTTCGCATCTGGAGTTCCTTCCCTCACAAGGCGACCACTTAATTTCGTCGAACACATACGGTTTCGAGTGGCATCGCCACACATTTCAGAGAACAGGCGCTTCGCCTGGCACAGTATCGAATACTTATTTCAGACAGAACAATTAGTTTAAAATGGTACTAAGTTTCGCATCTGGAGTTTCCTCTCTCACAAGGGGCCACTCAGTTTAGTGGAACACATTCGGTTTCGAGTAGCATCGCCAGAGATTTCAGAGAACAAGCGCTTCTGCTGGCACAGTATCGAACACATAGTTTCAGATATAACAATTAGTTTAAAATGGAACAAAGCTTCGCATTTGGAGTTTCCTCTCTCACAAGGTCGACCACTTAGTTTCGTCGAACAGATACGGTTTCGAGTGGCATCGCCACAGATTTCAGAGAACGGGCGCTTCTCCTCGCGCAGTATCGAACACTTAGTTACATATAGAACACTTAGTTTAAAATGGAACTAAGTTTCGCATCTGGAGTTTCCTCTCTCACAAGGTCGGTCACTTAGTTTCGTCGAACACATACGGTTTCGAGTGGCATCGCCACACATTTCAGAGAACAGGCGCTTCTCCTGGCACAATATCCAACACATAGTTTCAGATAGAACAATTAGTTTAAAATGGAACTAAGTTTCGCAACTGAAGATTCCTCTCCCACAAGGTCGACCACTTAGTTTCGTCGAACACATACGGTTTCGAGTAACATCGCCACAGATTTCAGAGAACAGGCGCTTCTCCTGGCACATTATCGAACACTTTGTTTCAGATAGAACAATCAGTTTAAAATGGAACTAAGTTTTGCATCTGGAGTTTCCTCTCCCACAAGGTCGACCACTTAGTTTCGTCGAAAACATACGGTTTCGAGGGGCATCGCCACAGATTTCAGAGAACAGGCGCTTCTCCTGGCACAGTATCCAACACTTAGTTTCAGATAGAACAATTTGCTTAAAATGGAACTAAGTGTCGCATCCTGAGTTTCCTCTCCCACAAGGTCGACCACTTAGTTTCCTCGAACACATACGGTTTCGAGTAGCATCGCCACAGATTTCAGAGAACAGGCACATCTCCTGGCACAGTATCGGACACATAGTTTCAGATAGAACAATTAGTTTAAAATGGTACTAAATTTCGCATCTGGAGTTTCGTCTCTCACAAGGCGGCCACTTAGTTTCGTGGAACACATTCGGTTTCGAGTAGCATCGCCACAGATTTCAGAGAACAGGCGCTTCTCCTGGCACATTATCGAACACTTAGTTTTAGAGAGAACAATTTGTTTAAAATGGAACTATGTTTCACATTTGGAGTTTCCTCTCTCACAAGGCGACCACTTAGTTTTGTCGAATACATACGGTTTCGAGTGGCATCGCCAGAGATTTCAGAGAACAGGCGCTTCTCCTGGCACAGTATCGAACACTTAGTATGAGATCGAACAATTAGTTTAAAATGGAACTATGCTTCGCATCTGGAGTTTCCTCTCTCACAAGGTGGACCACTTAGGTCCATCGAACCCATACGGTTTCGAGTAGCATCGCCACTGATTTAAGAGAACAGGCGCTTCTCCAGGCGGAGTATCGAACACTTAGTTGCAGATAGAACGCTTAGTTTAAAATGGAACTATGTTTCGCATTTGGTGTTTCCTCTCTCACAAGGTGGGCCACTTAGTTTCGCCGAACACATACGGTTTCGAGTAGCATTGCCACAGATTTCAGAGAACAGGCGCTTCTCCTGGCACAGTATCGAACACTTAGTTTCAGATAGAACAATTGGTTTAAAATGGAACTAAGTTTCGCATTTGGAGTTTCCTCTCTCACAAGTTCGACCACTTAGTTTTGTCGAACACATACGGTTTCGAGTAGCATCGCCACAGATTTCAGAGAACAGGCGCTTCTCCTGGCATATTATCGAACACTTAGTTTCAAATAGAACATTTAGTTTAAAATGGACCTATGTTTCGCATTTGGAGTTTCCTCTCTCACAAGTTCGACCACTCAGTTTCGTCGAACAGATACGGTTTCGAGTAGCATCTCCACAGATTTCAGAGAACAAGCGCTTCTCCTGGCACAGTATCGAACACTTAGTATCAGAGAGAACAATTAGTTTAAAGTGGAACTAAGTTTCGCATATGAAGTTCCCTCTCTCACAAGGTCGCCCACTTAGGTTCGTCGAACACATTCGGTTTCGAGTAGCATCGCGACAGATTTCAGAGAACAGGCGCTTATCCTGGCACAGTATCGAAAACTAAGTTTCAGATAGAACAATTAGTTTAAAATGGAACTAAGTTTCGCATCTGGAGTTTCCTCTCTCACAAGGTCGACCACTTAGTTTCGTCGAACACATACGGTTTCGAGTGGCATCGCCACAGATTTCAGAGAACAGTCGCTTCTCCTGGCACATTATCGAACACGTAGTTTCAGATAGAACAATTAGTTTAAAATGGAACTATTATTCGCATTTGGAGTTTCCTCTCTCACAAGGTCGACCACTTAATTTCGTCGAACACATACGGTTCCGAGTGGCATCGCCACAGATTTCAGAGAACAGGCGCTTCTCCTGGCACAGTATCGAACACTTAGTTTCAGATAGAACAATCAGTTTAAAATGGAACTAAGTTTCGCATACGGAGTTTCCTCTCCCACAAGGTCGACCACTTAGTTTCGTCGAACACATACGGTTTCGAGTAGCATCGCCACAGATTTCAGAGAATATGCGCTTCTCCTGGCACAGTATCGAACACTTAGTTTCAGATAGAACAATTAGTTTAAAATGGAACTGTGTTTCGCATCTGGAGTTTCCTCTCTCAGAAGGTCGACCACTTAGTTTCGTCGAACACATACGGGTTCGAGTAGCATCGCGACAGATTTCAGAGAACAGGCGCTTCTCCTGGCACAGTATCGAACACTTAGTTTCAGATAGGTACAATTATATTAAAATGGAACTAAGTTTCGCATCTGGAGTTTCCTCTCTCAGAAGGTCGACCACTTAGTTTCGTCGAACACATACGGGTTCGAGTAGCATCGCGACAGATTTCAGAGAACAGGCGCTTCTCCTGGCACAGTATCGAACACTTACTTTCAGATAGAACAATTATATTAAAATGGAACTAAGTTTCGAATCTGGAGTTTCCTCTCTCACAAGGTCGACCACTTAGTTTCGTCGAACACATACGGTTTCGAGTGGCATCGCCACAGGTTTCAGAGAACTGGCGCTTCTCCTGGCACAGTATCCAACACTTAGTTTCAGATAGAACAATTTGCTTAAAATGGAACTAAGTGTCGCATCCTGAGTTTCCTCTCCCACAAGGTCGACCACTTAGTTTCCTCGAACACATACGGTTTCGAGTAGCATCGCCACAGATTTCAGAGAACAGGCACATCTCCTGGCACAGTATCGGACACATAGTTTCAGATAGAACAATTAGTTTAAAATGGTACTAAATTTCGCATCTGGAGTTTCGTCTCTCACAAGGCGGCCACTTAGTTTCGTGGAACACATTCGGTTTCGAGTAGCATCGCCACAGATTTCAGAGAACAGGCGCTTCTCCTGGCACATTATCGAACACTTAGTTTTAGAGAGAACAATTTGTTTAAAATGGAACTATGTTTCACATTTGGAGTTTCCTCTCTCACAAGGCGACCACTTAGTTTTGTCGAATACATACGGTTTCGAGTGGCATCGCCAGAGATTTCAGAGAACAGGCGCTTCTCCTGGCACAGTATCGAACACTTAGTATGAGATCGAACAATTAGTTTAAAATGGAACTATGCTTCGCATCTGGAGTTTCCTCTCTCACAAGGTGGACCACTTAGGTCCATCGAACCCATACGGTTTCGAGTAGCATCGCCACTGATTTAAGAGAACAGGCGCTTCTCCTGGCGGAGTATCGAACACTTAGTTGCAGATAGAACGCTTAGTTTAAAATGGAACTATGTTTCGCATTTGGTGTTTCCTCTCTCACAAGGTGGGCCACTTAGTTTCGCCGAACACATACGGTTTCGAGTAGCATTGCCACAGATTTCAGAGAACAGGCGCTTCTCCTGGCACAGTATCGAACACTTAGTTTCAGATAGAACAATTGGTTTAAAATGGAACTAAGTTTCGCATTTGGAGTTTCCTCTCTCACAAGTTCGACCACTTAGTTTTGTCGAACACATACGGTTTCGAGTAGCATCGCCACAGATTTCAGAGAACAGGCGCTTCTCCTGGCATATTATCGAACACTTAGTTTCAAATAGAACATTTAGTTTAAAATGGACCTATGTTTCGCATTTGGAGTTTCCTCTCTCACAAGTTCGACCACTCAGTTTCGTCGAACAGATACGGTTTCGAGTAGCATCTCCACAGATTTCAGAGAACAAGCGCTTCTCCTGGCACAGTATCGAACACTTAGTATCAGAGAGAACAATTAGTTTAAAGTGGAACTAAGTTTCGCATTTGAAGTTCCCTCTCTCACAAGGTCGCCCACTTAGGTTCGTCGAACACATTCGGTTTCGAGTAGCATCGCGACAGATTTCAGAGAACAGGCGCTTATCCTGGCACAGTATCGAAAACTAAGTTTCAGATAGAACAATTAGTTTAAAATGGAACTAAGTTTCGCATCTGGAGTTTCCTCTCTCACAAGGTCGACCACTTAGTTTCGTCGAACACATACGGTTTCGAGTGGCATCGCCACAGATTTCAGAGAACAGTCGCTTCTCCTGGCACATTATCGAACACGTAGTTTCAGATAGAACAATTAGTTTAAAATGGAACTATTATTCGCATTTGGAGTTTCCTCTCTCACAAGGTCGACCACTTAATTTCGTCGAACACATACGGTTCCGAGTGGCATCGCCACAGATTTCAGAGAACAGGCGCTTCTCCTGGCACAGTATCGAACACTTAGTTTCAGAAATCAGTTTAAAATGGAACTAAGTTTCGCATACGGAGTTTCCTCTCCCACAAGGTCGACCACTTAGTTTCGTCGAACACATACGGTTTCGAGTAGCATCGCCACAGATTTCAGAGAATATGCGCTTCCCCTGGCACAGTATCGAACACTTAGTTTCAGATAGAACAATTAGTTTAAAATGGAACTGTGTTTCGCATCTGGAGTTTCCTCTCTCAGAAGGTCGACCACTTAGTTTCGTCGAACACATACGGGTTCGAGTAGCATCGCGACAGATTTCAGAGAACAGGCGCTTCTCCTGGCACAGTATCGAACACTTAGTTTCAGATAGGTACAATTATATTAAAATGGAACTAAGTTTCGCATCTGGAGTTTCCTCTCTCAGAAGGTCGACCACTTAGTTTCGTCGAACACATACGGGTTCGAGTAGCATCGCGACAGATTTCAGAGAACAGGCGCTTCTCCTGGCACAGTATCGAACACTTACTTTCAGATAGAACAATTATATTAAAATGGAACTAAGTTTCGCATCTGGAGTTTCCTCTCTCACAAGGTCGACCACTTAGTTTCGTCGAACACATACGGTTTCGAGTGGCATCGCCACAGGTTTCAGAGAACTGGCGCTTCTCCTGGCACAGTATCGAACACTTAGTTTCAGATAGAACAATTAGTTTTAAATGGAACTAAGTTTCGCATCTGCAGTTTGCTCTCTCACAAGGTCGACGACTTAGTTTCGTCGAGGACATACGGTTTCGAGTGGCATCGCCACAGATTTCAGAGAACAGGCGCTTCTCCTGGCACAATACCGAACACTGAGTTTCAGATAAAACAATTAGTTTAAAATGGAACTAAGTTTCGCATCTAGAGCTTCCTCTCTCGCAAGGTCGAACACTTAGTTTCTTCGAACACATACGGTTTCGAGTGGTATCGCCACACATTTCAGAGAACAGGCGTTTCTCCTGGTACACTATCGAACACTTAGTTTCAGAGAGAACAATTAGGTTAAAATGGAACTAAGCTTCGCATCTGGAGTTTCCTCTCTCACAAGGTCGACCACTTAGTTTCGTCGACACATACGGCTTCGAGTGGCATCGCCACAGATTTCAGGGAACAGGCGCTTCTCCTGGCACAGTATCGAACACTTACTTCAGACAGAACAATTAGTTTAAAATGGAACTATGTTTCGCATATGGAGTTTCCTCTCTCACAAGGTCGACCACTTAGTTTCGTCGAACACATACGGTTTCGAGTAGCATCGCCACAGATTTCAGAGAACAGGCGTTTCTCCTGGCGCAGTATCGAACACTTAGTTTCAGATAGAACAATTAGGTTAAAATGGAACTACGCTTCGCATCTGGAGTTTCCTCTCTCACAAGGTCGACCACTTAGTTTCGTGGACACATACGGTTTCGAGTGGCATCGCCACAGATTTCAGAGAACAGGCGCTTCTCCTGGCACAGTACCGAACACTGAGTTTCAGATAGAACAATTAGTTTAAAATGGAACTAAGTTTCGCAGCTAGAGTTTCCTCTCTCGCAAGGTCGACCACTTAGTTTCTTCGAACACATACGGTTTCGAGTGGTATCGCCACAGATTTCAGAGAACAGGCGCTACTCCTGGCCCAGTATCGAACACTTAGTTTCAGATAGAACAATTAGTTTTAAATGGAACTAAGTTTCGCATCTGGAGTTTGCTCTCTCACAAGGTCGACCAATACGGCTTCGAGTGGCATCGCCACAGATTTCAGGGAATAGGCGCTTCTCCTGGCACAGTATCGAACACTTACTTCAGACAGAACAATTAGTTTAAAATGGAACTATGTTTCGCATATGGAGTTTCCTCTCTCACAAGGTCGACCACTTAGTTTCGTCGAACACATACGGTTTAGAGTAGCATCGCCACAGATTTCAGAGAACAAGCGCTTCTCCTGGCACAGTATCGAAAACTTAGTTTCAGAGAGAACAATTAGTTTGAAATGGAACTATGTTTCGCATTTGGAGTTTCCTCTCTCACAAGGTGGACCACTTAGTTTCGGCAAACACATACGGTTTCAAGTAGCATCGCCACAGATTTCAGAGAACAGGCGCTACTCCTGGCCCAGTATCGAACACTTAGTTTCAGATAGAACAATTAGTTTTAAATGGAACTAAGTTTCGCATCTGGAGTTTGCTCTCTCACGAGGTCGACGACTTAGTTTCGTCGAGCACATACGGTTTCGAGTGGCATCGCCACAGGTTTCAGAGAACAGGCGCTTCTACTGGCAGGGTATCGAATACTTATTTTCAAATAGAACATTTAGTTTAAAATGGAACTAAGTTTCGCATCCGGAGTTTCCTCTCTCAAAAGGTCGACCACTTAGTTTCGTCGAACACATACGGTTTCGAGTGGCATCGCCACAGGTTTCAGAGAACTGGCGCTTCTCCTGGCACAGTATCGAACACTTAGTTTCAGATAGAACAATTAGTTTAAAATGGAAATATGTTTCTCATTTGGAGTTTCCTCCCTCACAAGGTCGACCACTTAGTTTCGTGGAAAACATACGGTTTCGAGTGGCATCGCCACAGATTTCAGAGCACAGGCGCTTCTCCTGGCACAGTGTCGATCACATAGTTTCAGATAGAACAATTAGTTGAGAATGGAACTAAGTTTTGCATCTGGAGTTTCCTCTCTCACAAGGTCAACCACTTAGTTTCGTGGAACACATGCGGTTTCGAATAGCATCGCCACCGATTTCAGAGAACAGGCGCTTCTCCTGGCGGAGTATCGAACACTCAGTTAGAGATAGAACAATTAGTTTAAAATGGAACTAAGTTTCGCAACTGGAGTTTCTTCTCTCAGAAGGTCGACCACTTAGTTTCGTCGAGCACATACGGTTTAGAGTAGCATCGCCACAGATTTCAGAGAACAGGCGCTTCTCCTGGCGGAGTATCGAACACTCAGTTAGAGATAGAACAATTAGTTTAAAATGGAACTAAGTTTCGCATCTGGAGTTTCTTCTCTCAGAAGGTCGACCACTTAGTTTCGTCGAACACATACGGTTTAGAGTAGCATCGCCACAGATTTCAGAGAACAGGCGCTACTCCAGACCCAGTATCGAACACTTAGTTTCAGATAGAACAATTAGGTTTAAATGGAACTAAGTTTCGCATCTGGAGTTTGCTCTCTCACAAGGTCGACCACTTAATTTCGTTGAACACATACGGTTTCGAGTGGCAACGCCACAGATTTCAGATAACAGCCGCTTCTCCTGGCACAGTATCGAACACTTAGTATCAGATAGAACAATTAGTTTAAAATGGAACTAAGTTTCGCATCTGGAGTTTCCTCTCTCACAAGATCGACGACTTAGTTTCGTCGAACACATACGGTTTCGAGTGGCATCGCCACAGATTTCAGAGAACAGGCGCTACTCCTGGCCCAGTATCGAACATATAGTTGCAGATAGAACAATTAGTTTAAAATGGAACTAAGTTTCGCATCTGGAGTTTCCTCTCTCACAAGGTCGACCACTTAATTTCGACGAACACATACGGTTCCGAGTGGCATCGCCACAGATTTCAGAGAACAGGCGCTTCTCCTGGCACAGTATCGAACACTTAGTTTCAGATAGAACAATCAGTTTAAAATGGAACTAAGTTTCGCATACGGAGTTTCCTCTCCCACAAGGTCGACCACTTAGTTTCGTCGAACACATACGGTTTCGAGTAGCATCGCCACAGATTTCAGAGAATATGCGCTTCTCCTGGCACAGTATCGAACACTTAGTTTCAGATAGAACAATTAGTTTAAAATGGAACTGTGTTTCGCATCTGGAGTTTCCTCTCTCAGAAGGTCGACCACTTAGTTTCGTCGAACACATACGGGTTCGAGTAGCATCGCGACAGATTTCAGAGAACAGGCGCTTCTCCTGGCACAGTATCGAACACTTAGTTTCAGATAGGTACAATTATATTAAAATGGAACTAAGTTTCGCATCTGGAGTTTCCTCTCTCAGAAGGTCGACCACTTAGTTTCGTCGAACACATACGGGTTCGAGTAGCATCGCGACAGATTTCAGAGAACAGGCGCTTCTCCTGGCACAGTATCGAACACTTACTTTCAGATAGAACAATTATATTAAAATGGAACTAAGTTTCGCATCTGGAGTTTCCTCTCTCACAAGGTCGACCACTTAGTTTCGTCGAACACATACGGTTTCGAGCGGCATCGCCATTCAGTTCAGAGAACAGGCGCTTCTCCTGGCACAGTATCGAACACTTAGATTCAGATAGAACAATTAGTTTCAAATGGAACTAAGTTTCGCATCTGCAGTTTCCTCTCTCACAAGGTCGACCACTTAGTTTCGTCGAACACATACGGTTTCGATTAGCATTACCACAGATTTCACAGAACAGGCGCTTCTCCGGGCAAAGTATCGAACTCTTAGTTTCAGATAGAACAATTACTTTAAAATGGTACTAAGTTTCGTATCTGGAGATTCCTCTCCCACAAGGTCGACCACTTAGTTTCGTCGAACACATACGGTTTCGAGTAGCAACGCCACAGATATCAGAGAATAGGCGCTTCTCCTGGCACAGTATCGAACACTTAGTTTCAGATAGAACAATTAGTTTAAAATGGAACTAAGTTTCGCATCTGGAGTTTCCTCTCTCACAAGGCGGGCACTTAGTTTCGGAACACATACGGTTTCGATTAGCATCGCCACAGATTTCAGAGAACAGGCACTTCTCCTGGCACAGTATCGAACATTCAGTTTCAGATAGAAGAATTAGTTTAAAATGGAACTAAGTTTCGCATCCGGAGTTTCCTCTGTCAAAAGGTCGACCCGTTAGTTTCGTCGAACACATACGGTTTCGAGTGGCATCGCCACAGATTGCAGAGAACAGGCGCTTCTCCTGGCACAGTATCGAACACTTAGTTTCAGATGCAACATTTGGTTTAAAATGGAACTAAGTTTCGCATCTGGAGTTTCCTCTCTCACAAGGCGGGCACTTAGTTTCGTCGAACACATACGGTTTCGATTAGCATCACGACAGATTTCAGAGAACAGGCGCTTCTCCTGGCACAGTACAGAACACTTAGTTTCAGATAGAACAATTAGTTTAAAATGGAACTAAGTTTCGCATCTGGAGTTTCCTCTCTACCAAGGCGGGCACTTAGTTTCGTCGAACACATACGGTTTCGCTTAGCATCAGGATAGATTTCAGAGAACAGGCGCTTCTCCTGGCACAGTACAGAACACTTAGTTTCAGATAGAACAATTAGTTTAAAATGGAACTCTGTTTCGCATCTGGAGTTTCCTCTCTCACAAGGTCGGCCACTTAGTTTCGTCGAACACATACGGTTTCGAGTGATATCGCCACAAATTTCAGAGAACAGGCGCTTCTCCTGGCACAGTATCGAACACTTAGTTTCAGATGGAACCATTAGTTTTAAATGGAACTAACTTTCGCATCTGGAGTTTCCCCTTTCACAAGGCGACCACTCAGTTTCGTCGAACACATACGGTTTCGAGCGGCATCGCCACACAGTTCAGAGAACAGGCGCTTTTCCTGGCACCTTATCGAACACTTAGTTTCAGACAGAACAATTAGTTTAAAATAGAACTATGTTTCGCGTCTGGAGTATCCTCTCTCACAAGGTCGGCCACTTAGTTTCGTCTAACACATACGGTTTCGAGTGCTATCGCCACAGATTTCAGAGAACAGGCGCTTCTCCTGGCACAGTATCGAACACTTAGTTTCAGATGGAACAATTAGTTTTAAATGGAACTGAGTTTTGCATCTGGAGTTTCCTCTTTCACAAGGCGACCACTTAGTTTCGTCGAACACAGACGTTTTCGATTGGCATCGCCACAGATTTCAGAGAACAGGCGCTTCTCCTGATACAGTATCGAACACTTAGTTTCAGTTAGAATAATTAGTTTAAAATGGAAATATGTTTCGCATTTGGAGTTTCCTCTCTCACAAGGTCGACCACTTACTTTCGTGGAACACATACGGTTTCGAGTAGTATCGCTACAGATTTCGCAGAACGGGAGTTTCTCCTGGCACACTATCGAACACTTAGTTTCAGATAGAACAATAAGTTTAAAATGCAACTATGTTACGCATCTGGAGTTTCCTCTCTCACAAGGTCGGCCACTCAGTTTCGTCGAACACATAAGGTTTCGAGTGGTATCGCCACAGATTTCAGAGAACAGGCGCTTCTCCTGGCACAGTATCGAACACTTAGTTTCAGATGGAACAATTAGTTTTAAATGGAACTAAGTTTCGCATATGGAGTTTCCTCTTTCACAAGGCGACCACATAGTTTCGTCGAACACATACGGTTTCGAGTGGCATCGCCACAGATTTCAGAGAACAGGCGCTTCTCCTGGCACAGTATCGAACACTTAGTTACAGATAGAACAATTAGTTTAAAATGCAACTATATTTAGCATCTGGAGTTTCCTCTCTCACAAGGTCGCCACTTAGTTTCGTCTAACACATACGGTTTCGAGTGGTATCGCCGCAGATTTCAGAGAACAGGCGCTTCTCCTGGCACATTATCGAACACTTAGTTACAGATAGAACAATTAGTTTGAAATGCAACTATATTTCGCATCTGGAGTTTCCTCTCTCACAAGGTCGGCCACTTTGTTTCGTCGAACACATACGGTTTCGTGTAGTATCGCCACAGATGTCGCTGAACGGGAGTTTCTCCTGGCACAGTATCGAACACTTAGTTTCAGATAGAACAATTAGTTTAAAATGCAACTATGTTTCGCATGTGGAGTTTCCTCTCTCACAAGGTCGGCCACTTAGTTTCGTCGAACACATACGGTTTCGAGTGGTATCGCCACAGATTTCAGAGAACAGGCGCTTCTCCTGACACAGTATCGAACACTTAGTTACAGATAGAACAATTAGTTTGAAATGCAACTATGTTTCGCATCTGGAGTTTCCTCTCTCACAAGGTCGGCCACTTAGTTTTGTCGAACACATACGGTTTCGAGTGGTATCGCCACAGATTTCAGAGAACAGGCGCTTCTCCTGGCACAGTATCGAACACTGAGTTTCAGATGGAACAATTAGTTTTAAATGGAACTAAGTTTCGCATCTGGAGTTTCCTCTTTCACAAGGCGACCACTTAGTTTGGTCGAACACATACGGTTTCGAGTGGCATCGCCACAGATTTCAGAGAACAGGCGCTTCTCCTGGCAGAGTATCGAACACTTAGTTACAGATAGAACAATTAGTTTAAAATGCAACTATATTTCGGATCTGGAGTTTCCTCTCTCACAAGGTCGGCCACTTAGTTTCGTCTAACACATACGGTTCGAGTGCTATCGCCACAGATTTCAGAGAACAGGCGCTTCTCCTGGCACAGTATCGAACACTTAGTTTCAGATGGAACAATTAGTTTTAAATGGAACTAAGTTTCGCATATGGAGTTTCCTCTTTCACAAGGCGACCACATAGTTTCGTCGAACACATACGGTTTCGAGTGGCATCGCCACAGATTTCAGAGAACAGGCGCTTCTCCTGGCACAGTATCGAACACTTAGTTACAGATAGAACAATTAGTTTAAAATGCAACTATATTTAGCATCTGGAGTTTCCTCTCTCACAAGGTCGCCACTTAGTTTCGTCTAACACATACGGTTTCGAGTGGTATCGCCACAGATTTCAGAGAACAGGCGCTTCTCCTGGCACAGTATCGAACACTTAGTTACAGATAGAACAATTAGTTTGAAATGCAACTATATTTCGCATCTGGAGTTTCCTCTCTCACAAGGTCGGCCACTTAGTTTCGTCGAACACATACGGTTTCGAGTAGTATCGCCACAGATGTCGCTGAACGGGAGTTTCTCCTGGCACAGTATCGAACACTTAGTTTCAGATAGAACAATTAGTTTAAAATGCAACTATGTTTCGCATGTGGAGTTTCCTCTCTCACAAGGTCGGCCACTTAGTTTCGTCGAACACATACGGTTTCGAGTGGTATCGCCACAGATTTCAGAGAACAGGCGCTTCTCCTGGCACAGTATCGAACACTTAGTTTCAGATGGAACAATTAGTTTTAAATGGAACTGAGTTTTGCATCTGGAGTTTCCTCTTTCACAAGGCGACCACTTAGTTTCGTCGAACGCAGACGTTTTCGATTGGCATCGCCACAGATTTCAGAGAACAGGCGCTTCTCCTGATACAGTATCGAACACTTAGTTTCAGTTAGAATAATTAGTTTAAAATGGAAATATGTTTCGCATTTGGAGTTTCCTCTCTCACAAGGTCGACCACTTAGTTTCGTGGAACACATACGGTTTCGAGTAGTATCGCTACAGATTTCGCAGAACGGGAGTTTCTCCTGGCACACTATCGAACACTTAGTTTCAGATAGAACAATAAGTTTAAAATGCAACTATGTTACGCATCTGGAGTTTCCTCTCTCACAAGGTCGGCCACTCAGTTTCGTCGAACACATAAGGTTTCGAGTGGTATCGCCACAGATTTCAGAGAACAGGCGCTTCTCCTGGCACAGTATCGAACACTTAGTTTCAGATGGAACAATTAGTTTTAAATGGAACTAAGTTTCGCATATGGAGTTTCCTCTTTCACAAGGCGATCACATAGTTTCGTCGAACACATACGGTTTCGAGTGGCATCGCCACAGATTTCAGAGAACAGGCGCTTCTCCTGGCACAGTATCGAACACTTAGTTACAGATAGAACAATTAGTTTAAAATGCAACTATATTTAGCATCTGGAGTTTCCTCTCTCACAAGGTCGCCACTTAGTTTCGTCGAACACATACGGTTTCGAGTGGTATCGCCGCAGATTTCAGAGAACAGGCGCTTCTCCTGGCACATTATCGAACACTTAGTTACAGATAGAACAATTAGTTTGAAATGCAACTATATTTCGCATCTGGAGTTTCCTCTCTCACAAGGTCGGCCACTTTGTTTCGTCGAACACATACGGTTTCGAGTAGTATCGCCACAGATGTCGCTGAACGGGAGTTTCTCCTGGCACAGTATCGAACACTTAGTTTCAGATAGAACAATTAGTTTAAAATACAACTATGTTTCGCATGTGGAGTTTCCTCTCTCACAAGGTCGGCCACTTAGTTTCGTCGAACACATACGGTTTCGAGTGGTATCGCCACAGATTTCAGAGAACAGGCGCTTCTCCTGACACAGTATCGAACACTTAGTTACAGATAGAACAATTAGTTTGAAATGCAACTATGTTTCGCATCTGGAGTTTCCTCTCTCACAAGGTCGGCCACTTAGTTTTGTCGAACACATACGGTTTCGAGTGGTATCGCCACAGATTTCAGAGAACAGGCGCTTCTCCTGGCACAGTATCGAACACTGAGTTTCAGATGGAACAATTAGTTTTAAATGGAACTAAGTTTCGCATCTGGAGTTTCCTCTTTCACAAGGCGACCACTTAGTTTGGTCGAACACATACGGTTTCGAGTGGCATCGCCACAGATTTCAGAGAACAGGCGCTTCTCCTGGCAGAGTATCGAACACTTAGTTACAGATAGAACAATTAGTTTAAAATGCAACTATATTTCGGATCTGGAGTTTCCTCTCTCACAAGGTCGGCCACTTAGTTTCGTCTAACACATACGGTTCGAGTGCTATCGCCACAGATTTCAGAGAACAGGCGCTTCTCCTGGCACAGTATCGAACACTTAGTTTCAGATGGAACAATTAGTTTTAAATGGAACTAAGTTTCGCATATGGAGTTTCCTCTTTCACAAGGCGACCACATAGTTTCGTCGAACACATACGGTTTCGAGTGGCATCGCCACAGATTTCAGAGAACAGGCGCTTCTCCTGGCACAGTATCGAACACTTAGTTACAGATAGAACAATTAGTTTAAAATGCAACTATATTTAGCATCTGGAGTTTCCTCTCTCACAAGGTCGCCACTTAGTTTCGTCTAACACATACGGTTTCGAGTGGTATCACCACAGATTTCAGAGAACAGGCGCTTCTCCTGGCACAGTATCGAACACTTAGTTACAGATAGAACAATTAGTTTGAAATGCAACTATATTTCGCATCTGGAGTTTCCTCTCTCACAAGGTCGGCCACTTAGTTTCGTCGAACACATACGGTTTCGAGTGGTATCGCCACAGATTTCAGAGAACAGGCGCTTCTCCTGACACAGTATCGAACACTTAGTTACAGATAGAACAATTAGTTTGAAATGCAACTATGTTTCGCATCTGGAGTTTCCTCTCTCACAAGGTCGGCCACTTAGTTTCGTCGAACACATACGGTTTCGAGTAGTATCGCCACAGATGTCGCTGAACGGGAGTTTCTCCTGGCACAGTATCGAACACTTAGTTTCAGATAGAACAATTAGTTTAAAATGCAACTATGTTTCGCATGTGGAGTTTCCTCTCTCACAAGGTCGGCCACTTAGTTTCGTCGAACACATACGGTTTCGAGTGGTATCGCCACAGATTTCAGAGAACAGGCGCTTCTCCTGGCACAGTATCGAACACTTAGTTTCAGATGGAACAATTAGTTTTAAATGGAACTGAGTTTTGCATCTGGAGTTTCCTCTTTCACAAGGCGACCACTTAGTTTCGTCGAACGCAGACGTTTTCGATTGGCATCGCCACAGATTTCAGAGAACAGGCGCTTCTCCTGATACAGTATCGAACACTTAGTTTCAGTTAGAATAATTAGTTTAAAATGGAAATATGTTTCGCATTTGGAGTTTCCTCTCTCACAAGGTCGACCACTTAGTTTCGTGGAACACATACGGTTTCGAGTAGTATCGCTACAGATTTCGCAGAACGGGAGTTTCTCCTGGCACACTATCGAACACTTAGTTTCAGATAGAACAATAAGTTTAAAATGCAACTATGTTACGCATCTGGAGTTTCCTCTCTCACAAGGTCGGCCACTTAGTTTCGTCGAACACATAAGGTTTCGAGTGGTATCGCCACAGATTTCAGAGAACAGGCGCTTCTCCTGGCACATTATCGAACACTTAGTTACAGATAGAACAATTAGTTTGAAATGCAACTATATTTCGCATCTGGAGTTTCCTCTCTCACAAGGTCGGCCACTTAGTTTTGTCGAACACATACGGTTTCGAGTGGTATCGCCACAGATTTCAGAGAACAGGCGCTTCTCCTGGCACAGTATCGAACACTGAGTTTCAGATGGAACAATTAGTTTTAAATGGAACTAAGTTTCGCATCTGGAGTTTCCTCTTTCACAAGGCGACCACTTAGTTTGGTCGAACACATACGGTTTCGAGTGGCATCGCCACAGATTTCAGAGAACAGGCGCTTCTCCTGGCAGAGTATCGAACACTTAGTTACAGATAGAACAATTAGTTTAAAATGCAACTATATTTCGGATCTGGAGTTTCCTCTCTCACAAGGTCGGCCACTTAGTTTCGTCTAACACATACTGTTCGAGTGCTATCGCCACAGATTTCAGAGAACAGGCGCTTCTCCTGGCACAGTATCGAACACTTAGTTTCAGATGGAACAATTAGTTTTAAATGGAACTAAGTTTCGCATATGGAGTTTCCTCTTTCACAAGGCGACCACATAGTTTCGTCGAACACATACGGTTTCGAGTGGCATCGCCACAGATTTCAGAGAACAGGCGCTTCTCCTGGCACAGTATCGAACACTTAGTTACAGATAGAACAATTAGTTTAAAATGCAACTATATTTAGCATCTGGAGTTTCCTCTCTCACAAGGTCGCCACTTAGTTTCGTCTAACACATACGGTTTCGAGTGGTATCACCACAGATTTCAGAGAACAGGCGCTTCTCCTGGCACATTATCGAACACTTAGTTACAGATAGAACAATTAGTTTGAAATGCAACTATATTTCGCATCTGGAGTTTCCTCTCTCACAAGGTCGGCCACTTAGTTTCGTCGAACACATACGGTTTCGAGTGGTATCGCCACAGATTTCAGAGAACAGGCGCTTCTCCTGACACAGTATCGAACACTTAGTTACAGATAGAACAATTAGTTTTAAATGGAACTGAGTTTTGCATCTGGAGTTTCCTCTTTCACAAGGCGACCACTTAGTTTCGTCGAACGCAGACGTTTTCGATTGGCATCGCCACAGATTTCAGAGAACAGGCGCTTCTCCTGATACAGTATCGAACACTTAGTTTCAGTTAGAATAATTAGTTTAAAATGGAAATATGTTTCGCATTTGGAGTTTCCTCTCTCAGAAGGTCGACCACTTAGTTTCGTGGAACACATACGGTTTCGAGTAGTATCGCTACAGATTTCGCAGAACGGGAGTTTCTCCTGGCACACTATCGAACACTTAGTTTCAGATAGAACAATAAGTTTAAAATGCAACTATGTTACGCATCTGGAGTTTCCTCTCTCACAAGGTCGGCCACTTAGTTTCGTCGAACACATAAGGTTTCGAGTGGTATCGCCACAGATTTCAGAGAACAGGCGCTTCTCCTGGCACAGTATCGAACACTTAGTTTCAGATGGAACAATTAGTTTTAAATGGAACTAAGTTTCGCATATGGAGTTTCCTCTTTCACAAGGCGACCACATAGTTTCGTCGAACACATACGGTTTCGAGTGGCATCGCCACAGATTTCAGAGAACAGGCGCTTCTCCTGGCACAGTATCGAACACTTAGTTACAGATAGAACAATTAGTTTAAAATGCAACTATATTTAGCATCTGGAGTTTCCTCTCTCACAAGGTCGCCACTTAGTTTCGTCTAACACATACGGTTTCGAGTGGTATCGCCGCAGATTTCAGAGAACAGGCGCTTCTCCTGGCACATTATCGAACACTTAGTTACAGATAGAACAATTAGTTTGAAATGCAACTATATTTCGCATCTGGAGTTTCCTCTCTCACAAGGTCGGCCACTTTGTTTCGTCGAACACATACGGTTTCGAGTAGTATCGCCACAGATGTCGCTGAACGGGAGTTTCTCCTGGCACAGTATCGAACACTTAGTTTCAGATAGAACAATCAGTTTAAAATGCAACTATGTTTCGCATGTGGAGTTTCCTCTCTCACAAGGTCGGCCACTTAGTTTCGTCGAACACATACGGTTTCGAGTGGCATCGCCACAGATTTCAGAGAACAGGCGCTTCTCCTGGCACAGTATCGAACACTTAGTGTCAGATGGAACAATTAGTTTTAAATGGAACTAAGTTTCGCATCTGGAGTTTCCTCTTTCACAAGGCGACAACTTAGTTTCGTCGAACACATACGGTTTCGAGTGGCATCGCCACAGATTTCAGAGAACAGGCGCTACTCCTGGCACGGTATGGAACACTTAGTTACAGATAGAACAATTAGTTTGAAATGCAACTATGTTTCGCATCTGGAGTTTCCTCTCTCACAAGGTCGGCCACTTAGTTGCGTCGAACACATACGGTTTCGAGTGGTATCGCCACAGATTTCAGAGAACAGGCGCTTCTCCTGACACAGTATCGAACACTTAGTTACAGATAGAACGATTAGTTTGAAATGCAACTATGTTTCGCATCTGGAGTTTCCTCTCTCACAAGGTCGGCCACTTAGTTTTGTCGAACACATACGGTTTCGAGTGGTATCGCCACAGATTTCAGAGAACAGGCGCTTCTCCTGGCACAGTATCGAACACTGAGTTTCAGATGGAGCAATTAGTTTTAAATGGAACTAAGTTTCGCATCTGGAGTTTCCTCTTTCACAAGGCGACCACTTAGTTTGGTCGAACACATACGGTTTCGAGTGGCATCGCCACAGATTTCAGAGAACAGGCGCTTCTCCTGGCAGAGTATCGAACACTTAGTTACAGATAGAACAATTAGTTTAAAATGCAACTATATTTCGGATCTGGAGTTTCCTCTCTCACAAGGTCGGCCACTTAGTTTCGTCTAACACATACGGTTCGAGTGCTATCGCCACAGATTTCAGAGAACAGGCGCTTCTCCTGGCACAGTATCGAACACTTAGTTTCAGATGGAACAATTAGTTTTAAATGGAACTAAGTTTCGCATATGGAGTTTCCTCTTTCACAAGGCGACCACATAGTTTCGTCGAACACATACGGTTTCGAGTGGCATCGCCACAGATTTCAGAGAACAGGCGCTTCTCCTGGCACAGTATCGAACACTTAGTTACAGATAGAACAATTAGTTTAAAATGCAACTATATTTAGCATCTGGAGTTTCCTCTCTCACAAGGTCGCCACTTAGTTTCGTCTAACACATACGGTTTCGAGTGGTATCGCCACAGATTTCAGAGAACAGGCGCTTCTCCTGGCACATTATCGAACACTTAGTTACAGATAGAACAATTAGTTTGAAATGCAACTATATTTCGCATCTGGAGTTTCCTCTCTCACAAGGTCGGCCACTTAGTTTCGTCGAACACATACGGTTTCGAGTGGTATCGCCACAGATTTCAGAGAACAGGCGCTTCTCCTGACACAGTATCGAACACTTAGTTACAGATAGAACAATTAGTTTTAAATGGAACTGAGTTTTGCATCTGGAGTTTCCTCTTTCACAAGGCGACCACTTAGTTTCGTCGAACGCAGACGTTTTCGATTGGCATCGCCACAGATTTCAGAGAACAGGCGCTTCTCCTGATACAGTATCGAACACTTAGTTTCAGTTAGAATAATTAGTTTAAAATGGAAATATGTTGCGCATTTGGAGTTTCCTCTCTCACAAGGTCGACCACTTAGTTTCGTGGAACACATACGGTTTCGAGTAGTATCGCTACAGATTTCGCAGAACGGGAGTTTCTCCTGGCACACTATCGAACACTTAGTTTCAGATAGAACAGTAAGTTTAAAATGCAACTATGTTACGCATCTGGAGTTTCCTCTCTCACAAGGTCGGCCACTTAGTTTCGTCGAACACATAAGGTTTCGAGTGGTATCGCCACAGATTTCAGAGAACAGGCGCTTCTCCTGGCACAGTATCGAACACTTAGTTTCAGATGGAACAATTAGTTTTAAATGGAACTAAGTTTCGCATATGGAGTTTCCTCTTTCACAAGGCGACCACATAGTTTCGTCGAACACATACGGTTTCGAGTGGCATCGCCACAGATTTCAGAGAACAGGCGCTTCTCCTGGCACAGTATCGAACACTTAGTTACAGATAGAACAATTAGTTTAAAATGCAACTATATTTAGCATCTGGAGTTTCCTCTCTCACAAGGTCGCCACTTAGTTTCGTCTAACACATACGGTTTCGAGTGGTATCGCCGCAGATTTCAGAGAACAGGCGCTTCTCCTGGCACATTATCGAACACTTAGTTACAGATCGAACAATTAGTTTGAAATGCAACTATATTTCGCATCTGGAGTTTCCTCTCTCACAAGGTCGGCCACTTTGTTTCGCCGAACACATACGGTTTCGAGTAGTATCGCCACAGATGTCGCTGAACGGGAGTTTCTCCTGGCACAGTACCGAACACTTAGTTTCAGATAGAACAATTAGTTTAAAATGCAACTATGTTTCGCATGTGGAGTTTCCTCTCTCACAAGGTCGGCCATTTAGTTTCGTCGAACACATACGGTTTCGAGTGGTATCGCCACAGATTTCAGAGAACAGGCGCTTCTCCTGGCACAGTATCGAACACTTAGTGTCAGATGGAACAATTAGTTTTAAATGGAACTAAGTTTCGCATCTGGAGTTTCCTCTTTCACAAGGCGACAACTTAGTTTCGTCGAACACATACGGTTTCGAGTGGCATCGCCACAGATTTCAGAGAAAAGGCGCTTCTCCTGGCACGGTATGGAACACTTAGTTACAGATAGAACAATTAGTTTGAAATGCAACTATGTTTCGCATCTGGAGTTTCCTCTCTCACAAGGTCGGCCACTTAGTTGCGTCGAACACATACGGTTTCGAGTGGTATCGCCACAGATTTCAGAGAACAGGCGCTTCTCCTGACACAGTATCGAACACTTAGTTACAGATAGAACAATTAGTTTGAAATGCAACTATGTTTCGCATCTGGAGTTTCCTCTCTCACAAGGCGACCACTTAGTTTCGTCGAACACAGACGTTTTCGATTGGCATCGCCACAGATTTCAGAGAACAGGCGCTTCTCCTGATACAGTATCGAACACTTAGTTTCAGTTAGAATAATTAGTTTAAAATGGAAATATGTTTCGCATTTGGAGTTTCCTCTCTCACAAGGTCGACCACTTAGTTTCGTGGAACACATACGGTTTCGAGTAGTATCGCTACAGATTTCGCAGAACGGGAGTTTCTCCTGGCACACTATCGAACACTTAGGTTCAGATAGAACAATAAGTTTAAAATGCAACTATGTTACGCATCTGGAGTTTCCTCTCTCACAAGGTCGGCCACTTAGTTTCGTCGAACACATAAGGTTTCGAGTGGTATCGCCACAGATTTCAGAGAACAGGCGCTTCTCCTGGCACAGTATCGAACACTTAGTTTCAGATGGAACAATTAGTTTTAAATGGAACTAAGTTTCGCATATGGAGTTTCCTCTTTCACAAGGCGACAACATAGTTTCGTCGAACACATACGGTTTCGAGTGGCATCGCCACAGATTTCAGAGAACAGGCGCTTCTCCTGGCAGAGTATCGAACACTTAGTTACAGATAGAACAATTAGTTTAAAATGCAACTATATTTCGGATCTGGAGTTTCCTCTCTCACAAGGTCGGCCACTTAGTTTCGTCTAACACATACGGTTCGAGTGCTATCGCCACAGATTTCAGAGAACAGGCGCTTCTCCTGGCACAGTATCGAACACTTAGTTTCAGATGGAACAATTAGTTTTAAATGGAACTAAGTTTCGCATATGGAGTTTCCTCTTTCACAAGGCGACCACATAGTTTCGTCGAACACATACGGTTTCGAGTGGCATCGCCACAGATTTCAGAGAACTGGCGCTTCTCCTGGCACAGTATCGAACACTTAGTTACAGATAGAACAATTAGTTTAAAATGCAACTATATTTAGCATCTGGAGTTTCCTCTCTCACAAGGTCGCCACTTAGTTTCGTCTAACACATACGGTTTCGAGTGGTATCGCCACAGATTTCAGAGAACAGGCGCTTCTCCTGGCACATTATCGAACACTTAGTTACAGATAGAACAATTAGTTTGAAATGCAACTATATTTCGCATCTGGAGTTTCCTCTCTCACAAGGTCGGCCACTTAGTTTCGTCGAACACATACGGTTTCGAGTGGTATCGCCACAGATTTCAGAGAACAGGCGCTTCTCCTGACACAGTATCGAACACTTAGTTACAGATAGAACAATTAGTTTGAAATGCAACTATGTTTCGCATCTGGAGTTTCCTCTCTCACAAGGCGACCACTTAGTTTCGTCGAACACAGACGTTTTCGATTGGCATCGCCACAGATTTCAGAGAACAGGCGCTTCTCCTGATACAGTATCGAACACTTAGTTTCAGTTAGAATAATTAGTTTAAAATGGAAATATGTTTCGCATTTGGAGTTTCCGCTCTCACAAGGTCGACCACTTAGTTTCGTGGAACACATACGGTTTCGAGTAGTATCGCTACAGATTTCGCAGAACGGGAGTTTCTCCTGGCACACTATCGAACACTTAGGTTCAGATAGAACAATAAGTTTAAAATGGAACTAAGTTTCGCATATGGAGTTTCCTCTTTCACAAGGCGACCACATAGTTTCGTCGAACACATACGGTTTCGAGTGGCATCGCCACAGATTTCAGAGAACAGGCGCTTCTCCTGGCAGAGTATCGAACACTTAGTTACAGATAGAACAATTAGTTTAAAATGCAACTATATTTCGGATCTGGAGTTTCCTCTCTCACAAGGTCGGCCACTTAGTTTCGTCTAACACATACGGTTCGAGTGCTATCGCCACAGATTTCAGAGAACAGGCGCTTCTCCTGGCACAGTATCGAACACTTAGTTTCAGATGGAACAATTAGTTTTAAATGGAACTAAGTTTCGCATATGGAGTTTCCTCTTTCACAAGGCGACCACATAGTTTCGTCGAACACATACGGTTTCGAGTGGCATCGCCACAGATTTCAGAGAACAGGCGCTTCTCCTGGCACAGTATCGAACACTTAGTTACAGATAGAACAATTAGTTTAAAATGCAACTATATTTAGCATCTGGAGTTTCCTCTCTCACAAGGTCGCCACTTAGTTTCGTCTAACACATACGGTTTCGAGTGGTATCGCCACAGATTTCAGAGAACAGGCGCTTCTCCTGGCACATTATCGAACACTTAGTTACAGATAGAACAATTAGTTTGAAATGCAACTATATTTCGCATCTGGAGTTTCCTCTCTCACAAGGTCGGCCACTTAGTTTCGTCGAACACATACGGTTTCGAGTGGTATCGCCACAGATTTCAGAGAACAGGCGTTTCTCCTGACACAGTATCGAACACTTAGTTACAGATAGAACAATTAATTTTAAATGGAACTGAGTTTTGCACCTGGAGTTTCCTCTTTCACAAGGCGACCACTTAGTTTCGTCGAACGCAGACGTTTTCGATTGGCATCGCCACAGATTTCAGAGAACAGGCGCTTCTCCTGATACAGTATCGAACACTTAGTTTCAGTTAGAATAATTAGTTTAAAATGGAAATATGTTGCGCATTTGGAGTTTCCTCTCTCACAAGGTCGACCACTTAGTTTCGTGGAACACATACGGTTTCGAGTAGTATCGCTACAGATTTCGCAGAACGGGAGTTTCTCCTGGCACACTATCGAACACTTAGTTTCAGATAGAACAGTAAGTTTAAAATGCAACTATGTTACGCATCTGGAGTTTCCTCTCTCACAAGGTCGGCCACTTAGTTTCGTCGAACACATAAGGTTTCGAGTGGTATCGCCACAGATTTCAGAGAACAGGCGCTTCTCCTGGCACAGTATCGAACACTTAGTTTCAGATGGAACAATTAGTTTTAAATGGAACTAAGTTTCGCATATGGAGTTTCCTCTTTCACAAGGCGACCACATAGTTTCGTCGAACACATACGGTTTCGAGTGGCATCGCCACAGATTTCAGAGAACAGGCGCTTCTCCTGGCACAGTATCGAACACTTAGTTACAGATAGAACAATTAGTTTAAAATGCAACTATATTTAGCATCTGGAGTTTCCTCTCTCACAAGGTCGCCACTTAGTTTCGTCTAACACATACGGTTTCGAGTGGTATCGCCGCAGATTTCAGAGAACAGGCGCTTCTCCTGGCACATTATCGAACACTTAGTTACAGATAGAACAATTAGTTTGAAATGCAACTATATTTCGCATCTGGAGTTTCCTCTCTCACAAGGTCGGCCACTTTGTTTCGTCGAACACATACGGTTTCGAGTAGTATCGCCACAGATGTCGCTGAACGGGAGTTTCTCCTGGCACAGTACCGAACACTTAGTTTCAGATAGAACAATTAGTTTAAAATGCAACTATGTTTCGCATGTGGAGTTTCCTCTCTCACAAGGTCGGCCACTTAGTTTCGTCGAACACATACGGTTTCGAGTGGTATCCCCACAGATTTCAGAGAACAGGCGCTTCTCCTGGCACAGTATCGAACACTTAGTGTCAGATGGAACAATTAGTTTTAAATGGAACTAAGTTTCGCATCTGGAGTTTCCTCTTTCACAAGGCGACAACTTAGTTTCGTCGAACACATACGGTTTCGAGTGGCATCGCCACAGATTTCAGAGAACAGGCGCTTCTCCTGGCACGGTATGGAACACTTAGTTACAGATAGAACAATTAGTTTGAAATGCAACTATGTTTCGCATCTGGAGTTTCCTCTCTCACAAGGTCGGCCACTTAGTTGCGTCGAACACATACGGTTTCGAGTGGTATCGCCACAGATTTCAGAGAACAGGCGCTTCTCCTGACACAGTATCGAACACTTAGTTACAGATAGAACAATTAGTTTGAAATGCAACTATGTTTCGCATCTGGAGTTTCCTCTCTCACAAGGTCGGCCACTTAGTTTTGTCGAACACATACGGTTTCGAGTGGTATCGCCACAGATTTCAGAGAACAGGCGCTTCTCCTGGCACAGTATCGAACACTGAGTTTCAGATGGAACAATTAGTTTTAAATGGAACTAAGTTTCGCATCTGGAGTTTCCTCTTTCACAAGGCGACCACTTAGTTTGGTCGAACACATACGGTTTCGAGTGGCATCGCCACAGATTTCAGAGAACAGGCGCTTCTCCTGGCAGAGTATCGAACACTTAGTTACAGATAGAACAATTAGTTTAAAATGCGACTATATTTCGGATCTGGAGTTTCCTCTCTCACAAGGTCGGCCACTTAGTTTCGTCTAACACATACGGTTCGAGTGCTATCGCCACAGATTTCAGAGAACAGGCGCTTCTCCTGGCACAGTATCGAACACTTAGTTTCAGATGGAACAATTAGTTTTAAATGGAACTAAGTTTCGCATATGGAGTTTCCTCTTTCACAAGGCGACCACATAGTTTCGTCGAACACATACGGTTTCGAGTGGCATCGCCACAGATTTCAGAGAACTGGCGCTTCTCCTGGCACAGTATCGAACACTTAGTTACAGATAGAACAATTAGTTTAAAATGCAACTATATTTAGCATCTGGAGTTTCCTCTCTCACAAGGTCGCCACTTAGTTTCGTCTAACACATACGGTTTCGAGTGGTATCGCCACAGATTTCAGAGAACAGGCGCTTCTCCTGGCACATTATCGAACACTTAGTTACAGATAGAACAATTAGTTTGAAATGTAACTATATTTCGCATCTGGAGTTTCCTCTCTCACAAGGTCGGCCACTTAGTTTCGTCGAACACATACGGTTTCGAGTGGTATCGCCACAGATTTCAGAGAACAGGCGCTTCTCCTGACACAGTATCGAACACTTAGTTACAGATAGAACAATTAGTTTGAAATGCAACTATGTTTCGCATCTGGAGTTTCCTCTCTCACAAGGCGACCACTTAGTTTCGTCGAACACAGACGTTTTCGATTGGCATCGCCACAGATTTCAGAGAACAGGCGCTTCTCCTGATACAGTATCGAACACTTAGTTTCAGTTAGAATAATTAGTTTAAAATGGAAATATGTTTCGCATTTGGAGTTTCCTCTCTCACAAGGTCGACCACTTAGTTTCGTGGAACACATACGGTTTCGAGTAGTATCGCTACAGATTTCGCAGAACGGGAGTTTCTCCTGGCACACTATCGAACACTTAGTTTCAGATAGAACAATAAGTTTAAAATGCAACTATGTTACGCATCTGGAGTTTCCTCTCTCACAAGGTCGGCCACTTAGTTTCGTCGAACACATAAGGTTTCGAGTGGTATCGCCACAGATTTCAGAGAACAGGCGCTTCTCCTGGCACAGTATCGAACACTTAGTTTCAGATGGAACAATTAGTTTTAAATGGAACTAAGTTTCGCATATGGAGTTTCCTCTTTCACAAGGCGACCACATAGTTTCGTCGAACACATACGGTTTCGAGTGGCATCGCCACAGATTTCAGAGAACAGGCGCTTCTCCTGGCACAGTATCGAACACTTAGTTACAGATAGAACAATTAGTTTAAAATGCAACTATATTTAGCATCTGGAGTTTCCTCTCTCACAAGGTCGCCACTTAGTTTCGTCTAACACATACGGTTTCGAGTGGTATCGCCACAGATTTCAGAGAACAGGCGCTTCTCCTGGCACATTATCGAACACTTAGTTACAGATAGAACAATTAGTTTGAAATGCAACTATATTTCGCATCTGGAGTTTCCTCTCTCACAAGGTCGGCCACTTAGTTTCGTCGAACACATACGGTTTCGAGTAGTATCGCCACAGATGTCGCTGAACGGGAGTTTCTCCTGGCACAGTATCGAACACTTAGTTTCAGATAGAACAATTAGTTTAAAATGCAACTATGTTTCGCATATGGAGTTTCCTCTCTCACAAGGTCGGCCACTTAGTTTCGTCGAACACATACGGTTTCGAGTGGTATCGCCACAGATTTCAGAGAACAGGCGCTTCTCCTGGCACAGTATCGAACACTTAGTTTCAGATGGAACAATTAGTTTTAAATGGAACTGAGTTTTGCATCTGGAGTTTCCTCTTTCACAAGGCGACCACTTAGTTTCGTCGAACGCAGACGTTTTCGATTGGCATCGCCACAGATTTCAGAGAACAGGCGCTTCTCCTGATACAGTATCGAACACTTAGTTTCAGTTAGAATAATTAGTTTAAAATGGAAATATGTTTCGCATTTGGAGTTTCCTCTCTCACAAGGTCGACCACTTAGTTTCGTGGAACACATACGGTTTCGAGTAGTATCGCTACAGATTTCGCAGAACGGGAGTTTCTCCTGGCACACTATCGAACACTTAGTTTCAGATAGAACAATAAGTTTAAAATGCAACTATGTTACGCATCTGGAGTTTCCTCTCTCACAAGGTCGGCCACTTAGTTTCGTCGAACACATAAGGTTTCGAGTGGTATCGCCACAGATTTCAGAGAACAGGCGCTTCTCCTGGCACAGTATCGAACACTTAGTTTCAGATGGAACAATTAGTTTTAAATGGAACTAAGTTTCGCATATGGAGTTTCCTCTCTCACAAGGTCGGCCACTTAGTTTCTTCGAACACATACGGTTTCGAGTGGCATCGACACAGGTTTCAAAGAACAGGCGCTTCTCCTGGCACAGTATCGAACACTTAGTATCAGATAAAACAATTACTTTAAAATGGAACAAAGCTTCGCATCTGGAGTTTCTTCTCTCACAAGGTCGGCCACTTAGTTTCGTCGAACACTTAGTTTCAGATAGAACAATTAGTTTAAAATGGAACTAAGTTTCGCATCTGGAGTTTCCTCTCTCACAAGGTCGGCCATTTAGATTCGTCGAACACATACGGTTTCGAGTGGCATCGCCACAGATTTCAGAGAACAGGCGCTTCTCCTGGCACAGTATCGAACACTTAGTTACAGATAGAACAATTAGTTTAAAATGCAACTATATTTAGCATCTGGAGTTTCCTCTCTCACAAGGTCGCCACTTAGTTTCGTCTAACACATACGGTTTCGAGTGGTATCGCCACAGATTTCAGAGAACAGGCGCTTCTCCTGACACAGTATCGAACACTTAGTTACAGATAGAACAATTAGTTTGAAACGCAACTATATTTCGCATCTGGAGTTTCCTCTCTCACAAGGTCGGCCACTTAGTTTCGTCGAACACATACGGATTCGAGTGGTATCGCCACAGATTTCAGAGAACAGGCGCTTCTCCTGGCACAGTATCGAACACATAGTTTCAGATGGAACAATTAGTTTTAAATGGAACTAAATTTTGCACCTGGAGTTTCCTCTTTCACAAGGCGACTAATTAGTTTCGTCGAACACAGACGGTTGCGCTTGGCATCGCCACAGATGTCGCTGAACGGGAGTTTCTCCTGGCACAGTATCGAACACTTAGTTTCAGATAGAACAATTAGTTTAAAATGCAACTATGTTTCGCATGTGGAGTTTCCTCTCTCACAAGGTCGGCCACTTAGTTTCGTCTAACACATACGGTTTCGAGTGCTATCGCCACAGATTTCAGAGAACAGGCGCTTCTCCTGGCACAGTATCGAACACTTAGTTTCAGATGGAACAATTAGTTTTAAATGGAACTGAGTTTTGCATCTGGAGTTTCCTCTTTCACAAGGCGACCACTTAGTTTCGTCGAACACTTACTGTTTCGAGTGGTGCCGCCACAGATTTCAGAGAACAGGCGCTTCTCCTGGCACATTATCGAACACTTAGTTACAGATAGAACAATTAGTTTAAAATGCAACTATGTTTCGCATCTGGGATTTCCTCTCTCACAAGGTCGGCCACGTAGTTTCGTCGAACACATACGGTTTCGAGTGGTATCGCCACAGATTTCAGAGAACAGGCGCTTCTCCTGGCACAGTATCGAACACTTAGTTTCAGATGGAACAATTAGTTTTAAATGGAACTAAGTTTCGCATCTGGAGTTTCCTCTCTCACAAGGTCGGCCACTTAGTTTCGTCTAACACATACGGTTTCGAGTAGTATCGCCACAGATTTCAGAGAACAGGCGCTTCTCCTGGCACAGTATCGAACACTTAGTTTCAGATGGAACAAGTAGTTTTAAATGGAACTAAGTTTTGCATCTGGAGTATCCTCTCCCACAAGGTCGACCACTTAGTTTCGTCGAACACATACGGTTTCGAGTGCCATCGCCACAGATTTCAGAGAACAGGCGCTTCTCCTGGAACAGTATCGAACACTTAGTTTCAGATGGAACATTTAGGTTAAAATTGAACTATGTTTCGCATCTGAAGTTTCCTCTCTCACAAGGTCGGCCACTTAGTTTCGTCTAACACATACGGTTTCGAGTGCTATCGCCACAGATTTCAGAGAACAGGCGCTTCTCCTGGCACAGTATCGAACACTTAGTTTCAGATGGAACAATTAGTTTTAAATGGAACTGAGTTTTGCATCTGGAGTTTCCTCTCTCACAAGGTCGGCCACTTAGTTTCGTCGAACACATACGGTTTCGAGTGGTATCGCCACAGATTTCAGAGAACAGGCGCTTCTCCTGGCACAGTATCGAACACTTAGTTTCAGATAGAACAATTAGTTTAAAATGGAACTATGTTTCGCATCTGGAGTATCCACTCTCACAAGGTCAACCACTTAGTTTCGTCGAACACAGACGGTTTCGAGTGGCATCGCCACAGATTTCAGAGAACAGGCGCTTCTCCAGGCAGAGTATCGAACACTTAGTTACAGATAGAACAATTAGTTTAAAATGCAACTATGTTTCGCATCTGGAGTTTCCTCTCTCACAAGGTCGGCCACTTAGTTTCGTCAAACACATACGGTTTCGAGTGGTATCGCCACAGATTTCAGAGAACAGGCGCTTCTCCTGGCACAGTATCGAACACTTAGTTACAGATAGAACAATTAGTTTAAAATGCAACTATGTTTCGCATCTGTAGTTTCCTCTTTCACAAGGCGACTACTTAGTTTCGTCGAACACAGACGTTTTCGATTGGCATCGCCACAGATTTCAGAGAACAGGCGCTTCTCCTGATACAGTATCGAACACTTAGTTTCAGTTAGAATAATTAGTTTAAAATGGAAATATGTTTCGCATTTGGAGTTTCCTCTCTCACAAAGTCGACCACTTAGTTTCGTGGAACACATACGGTTTCGAGTGGTATCGCCACAGATTTCAGAGAACAGGCGCTTCTCCTGACACAGTATCGAACACTTAGTTACAGATAGAACAATTAGTTTGAAATGCAACTATGTTTCGCATCTGGAGTTTCCTCTCTCACAAGGTCGGCCACTTAGTTTTGTCGAACACATACGGTTTCGAGTGGTATCGCCACAGATTTCAGAGAACAGGCGCTTCTCCTGGCACAGTATCGAACACTGAGTTTCAGATGGAACAATTAGTTTTAAATGGAACTAAGTTTCGCATCTGGAGTTTCCTCTTTCACAAGGCGACCACTTAGTTTGGTCGAACACATACGGTTTCGAGTGGCATCGCCACAGATTTCAGAGAACAGGCGCTTCTCCTGGCACAGTATCGAACACTTAGTGTCAGATGGAACAATTAGTTTTAAATGGAACTAAGTTTCGCATCTGGAGTTTCCTCTTTCACAAGGCGACAACTTAGTTTCGTCGAACACATACGGTTTCGAGTGGCATCGCCACAGATTTCAGAGAACAGGCGCTTCTCCTGGCACGGTATGGAACACTTAGTTACAGATAGAACAATTAGTTTAAAATGCAACTATATTTAGCATCTGGAGTTTCCTCGCTCACAAGGTCGCCACTTAGTTTCGTCTAACACATACGGTTTCGAGTGGTATCGCCACAGATTTCAGAGAACAGGCGCTTCTCCTGGCACATTATCGAACACTTAGTTACAGATAGAACAATTAGTTTGAAATGCAACTATATTTCGCATCTGGAGTTTCCTCTCTCACAAGGTCGGCCACTTAGTTTCGTCGAACACATACGGTTTCGAGTGGTATCGCCACAGATTTCAGAGAACAGGCGCTTCTCCTGACACAGTATCGAACACTTAGTTACAGATAGAACAATTAGTTTGAAACGCAACTATATTTCGCATCTGGAGTTTCCTCTCTCACAAGGTCGGCCACTTAGTTTCGTCGAACACATACGGATTCGAGTGGTATCGCCACAGATTTCAGAGAACAGGCGCTTCTCCTGGCACAGTATCGAACACATAGTTTCAGATGGAACAATTAGTTTTAAATGGAACTAAATTTTGCACCTGGAGTTTCCTCTTTCACAAGGCGACTAATTAGTTTCGTCGAACACAGACGGTTGCGCTTGGCATCGCCACAGATGTCGCTGAACGGGAGTTTCTCCTGGCACAGTATCGAACACTTAGTTTCAGATAGAACAATTAGTTTAAAATGCAACTATGTTTCGCATGTGGAGTTTCCTCTCTCACAAGGTCGGCCACTTAGTTTCGTCTAACACATACGGTTTCGAGTGCTATCGCCACAGATTTCAGAGAACAGGCGCTTCTCCTGGCACAGTATCGAACACTTAGTTTCAGATGGAACAATTAGCTTTAAATGGAACTGAGTTTTGCATCTGGAGTTTCCTCTTTCACAAGGCGACCACTTAGTTTCGTCGAACACTTACTGTTTCGAGTGGTGCCGCCACAGATTTCAGAGAACAGGCGCTTCTCCTGGCACATTATCGAACACTTAGTTACAGATAGAACAATTAGTTTAAAATGCAACTATGTTTCGCATCTGGGATTTCCTCTCTCACAAGGTCGGCCACGTAGTTTCGTCGAACACATACGGTTTCGAGTGGTATCGCCACAGATTTCAGAGAACAGGCGCTTCTCCTGGCACAGTATCGAACACTTAGTTTCAGATGGAACAATTAGTTTTAAATGGAACTAAGTTTCGCATCTGGAGTTTCCTCTCTCACAAGGTCGGCCACTTAGTTTCGTCTAACACATACGGTTTCGAGTAGTATCGCCACAGATTTCAGAGAACAGGCGCTTCTCCTGGCACAGTATCGAACACTTAGTTTCAGATGGAACAAGTAGTTTTAAATGGAACTAAGTTTTGCATCTGGAGTATCCTCTCCCACAAGGTCGACCACTTAGTTTCGTCCAACACATACGGTTTCGGGTGGCATCGCCACAGATTTCAGAGAACAGGCGCTTCTCCTGGCACAGTATCGAACACATAGTTTCAGATATAACAATTAGTTTAAAATGGTACTAAGTTTCACATCTGGAGTTTCCTCTCTCACAAGGGGCCACTCAGTTTCGTCGAACACATACGGTTTCGAGTGGCATCGCCACACATTTCAGAGAACAGGCGCTTCTCCCGGCACAGTATCGGACAGATAGTTTCAGATAGAACAATTAGTTTAGAATGGTACTAAGTTTCGCATCTGGAGTTTCCCCTCCCACAAGGTCGACCACTTAGTTTCCTCAAACACATACGGTTTCGAGTAGCATCGCCACAGATTTCAGAGAACAGGCGCTTCTCCTGGCACATTATCGAACACTTAGTTTCAGATAGAACAATTAGTTTAAAATGGAACTAATTTCCGCATCTGGAGTGTCCTCTCCCACAAGGTCGACCACTTAGTTTCGTTGAACACATACGGTTTCGAATGGCAACGCCACAGATTTCAGAGAGTAGGCGCTTCCCCTTGCACAGTATCAGACACATAGTTTCAGATAGAACAATTATTTGAAAATTGTACTAAATTTCGCATCTGGAGTTCCTTCCCTCACAAGGCGACCACTTAATTTCGTCGAACACATACGGTTTCGAGTGGCATCGCCACACATTTCAGAGAACAGGCGCTTCGCCTGGCACAGTATCGAATACTTATTTCAGACAGAACAATTAGTTTAAAATGGTACTAAGTTTCGCATCTGGAGTTTCCTCTCTCACAAGGGGCCACTCAGTTTAGTGGAACACATTCGGTTTCGAGTAGCATCGCCAGAGATTTCAGAGAACAAGCGCTTCTGCTGGCACAGTATCGAACACATAGTTTCAGATATAACAATTAGTTTAAAATGGAACAAAGCTTCGCATTTGGAGTTTCCTCTCTCACAAGGTCGACCACTTAGTTTCGTCGAACAGATACGGTTTCGAGTGGCATCGCCACAGATTTCAGAGAACGGGCGCTTCTCCTCGCGCAGTATCGAACACTTAGTTACATATAGAACACTTAGTTTAAAATGGAACTAAGTTTCGCATCTGGAGTTTCCTCTCTCACAAGGTCGGTCACTTAGTTTCGTCGAACACATACGGTTTCGAGTGGCATCGCCACACATTTCAGAGAACAGGCGCTTCTCCTGGCACAATATCCAACACATAGTTTCAGATAGAACAATTAGTTTAAAATGGAACTAAGTTTCGCAACTGGAGATTCCTCTCCCACAAGGTCGACCACTTAGTTTCGTCGAACACATACGGTTTCGAGGGGCATCGCCACAGATTTCAGAGAACAGGCGCTTCTCCTGGCACAGTATCCAACACTTAGTTTCAGATAGAACAATTTGCTTAAAATGGAACTAAGTGTCGCATCCTGAGTTTCCTCTCCCACAAGGTCGACCACTTAGTTTCCTCGAACACATACGGTTTCGAGTAGCATCGCCACAGATTTCAGAGAACAGGCACATCTCCTGGCACAGTATCGGACACATAGTCTCAGATAGAACAATTAGTTTAAAATGGTACTAAATTTCGCATCTGGAGTTTCGTCTCTCACAAGGCGGCCACTTAGTTTCGTGGAACACATTCGGTTTCGAGTAGCATCGCCACAGATTTCAGAGAACAGGCGCTTCTCCTGGCACATTATCGAACACTTAGTTTTAGAGAGAACAATTTGTTTAAAATGGAACTATGTTTCACATTTGGAGTTTCCTCTCTCACAAGGCGACCACTTAGTTTTGTCGAATACATACGGTTTCGAGTGGCATCGCCAGAGATTTCAGAGAACAGGCGCTTCTCCTGGCACAGTATCGAACACTTAGTATGAGATCGAACAATTAGTTTAAAATGGAACTATGCTTCGCATCTGGAGTTTCCTCTCTCACAAGGTGGACCACTTAGGTCCATCGAACCCATACGGTTTCGAGTAGCATCGCCACTGATTTAAGAGAACAGGCGCTTCTCCTGGCGGAGTATCGAACACCTAGTTGCAGATAGAACGCTTAGTTTAAAATGGAACTATGTTTCGCATTTGGTGTTTCCTCTCTCACAAGGTGGGCCACTTAGTTTCGCCGAACACATACGGTTTCGAGTAGCATTGCCACAGATTTCAGAGAACAGGCGCTTCTCCTGGCACAGTATCGAACACTTAGTTTCAGATAGAACAATTGGTTTAAAATGGAACTAAGTTTCGCATTTGGAGTTTCCTCTCTCACAAGTTCGACCACTTAGTTTTGTCGAACACATGCGGTTTCGAGTAGCATCGCCACAGATTTCAGAGAACAGGCGCTTCTCCTGGCATATTATCGAACACTTAGTTTCAGATAGAACAATTAGTTTAATATGGACCTATATTTCGCATTTGGAGTTTCCTCTCTCACAAGCTCGACCACTTAGTTTCGTCGAACAGATACGGTTTCGAGTAGCATCGCCACATATTTCAGAGAACAAGCGCTTCTCCTGGCAGAGTATCGAACACTTAGTTTCAGAGAGAACAATTAGTTTAAAATGGAACTATGTTTCGCATTTGGAGTTTCCTCTCTCGCAAGGTGGACCACTTAGTTTCGTCAAACACATACGGTTTCGGGTGGCATCGCCACAGATTTCAGAGAACAGGCGCTTCTCCTGGCACAGTATCGAACACATAGTTTCAGATATAACAATTAGTTTAAAATGGTACTAAGTTTCACATCTGGAGTTTCCTCTCTCACAAGGGGCCACTCAGTTTCGTCGAACACATACGGTTTCGAGTGGCATCGCCACACATTTCAGAGAACAGGCGCTTCTCCCGGCACAGTATCGGACAGATAGTTTCAGATAGAACAATTAGTTTAGAATGGTACTAAGTTTCGCATCTGGAGTTTCCCCTCCCACAAGGTCGACCACTTAGTTTCCTCAAACACATACGGTTTCGAGTAGCATCGCCACATATTTCAGAGAACAAGCGCTTCTCCTGGCAGAGTATCGAACACTTAGTTTCAGATAGAACAATTAGTTTTAAATGGAACTAAGTTTCGCATCTGGAGTTTGCTCTCTCACGAGGTCGACGACTTAGTTTCGTCGAGCACATACGGTTTCGAGTGGCATCGCCACAGGTTTCAGAGAACAGGCGCTTCTACTGGCAGGGTATCGAATACTTATTTTCAAATAGAACATTTAGTTTAAAATGGAACTAAGTTTCGCATCCGGAGTTTCCTCTCTCAAAAGGTCGACCACTTAGTTTCGTCGAACACATACGGTTTCGAGTGGCATCGCCACAGGTTTCAGAGAACTGGCGCTTCTCCTGGCACAGTATCGAACACTTAGTTTCAGATAGAACAATTAGTTTAAAATGGAAATATGTTTCTCATTTGGAGTTTCCTCCCTCACAAGGTCGACCACTTAGTTTCGTGGAACACATACGGTTTCGAGTGGCATCGCCACAGATTTCAGAGCACAGGCGCTTCTCCTGGCACAGTGTCGATCACATAGTTTCAGATAGAACAATTAGTTGAGAATGGAACTAAGTTTTGCATCTGGAGTTTCCTCTCTCACAAGGTCAACCACTTAGTTTCGTGGAACACATGCGGTTTCGAATAGCATCGCCACCGATTTCAGAGAACAGGCGCTTCTCCTGGCGGAGTATCGAACACTCAGTTAGAGATAGAACAATTAGTTTAAAATGGAACTAAGTTTCGCAACTGGAGTTTCTTCTCTCAGAAGGTCGACCACTTAGTTTCGTCGAACACATACGGTTTAGAGTAGCATCGCCACAGATTTCAGAGAACAGGCGCTTCTCCTGGCGGAGTATCGAACACTCAGTTAGAGATAGAACAATTAGTTTAAAATGGAACTAAGTTTCGCATCTGGAGTTTCTTCTCTCAGAAGGTCGACCACTTAGTTTCGTCGAACACATACGGTTTAGAGTAGCATCGCCACAGATTTCAGAGAACAGGCGCTACTCCAGACCCAGTATCGAACACTTAGTTTCAGATAGAACAATTAGGTTTAAATGGAACTAAGTTTCGCATCTGGAGTTTGCTCTCTCACAAGGTCGACCACTTAATTTCGTTGAACACATACGGCTTCGAGTGGCAACGCCACAGATTTCAGAGAACAGCCGCTTCTCCTGGCACAGTATCAAACACTTAGTATCAGATAGAACAATTAGTTTAAAATGGAACTAAGTTTCGCATCTGGAGTTTCCTCTCTCACAAGATCGACGACTTAGTTTCGTCGAACACATACGGTTTCGAGTGGCATCGCCACAGATTTCAGAGAACAGGCGCTACTCCAGACCCAGTATCGAACACTTAGTTTCAGATAGAACAATTAGGTTTAAATGGAACTAAGTTTCGCATCTGGAGTTTGCTCTCTCACAAGGTCGACCACTTAGTTTCGTCGAACAGATACGGTTTCGAGTAGCATCGCCACATATTTCAGAGAACAAGCGCTTCTCCTGGCAGAGTATCGAACACTTAGTTTCAGAGAGAACAATTAGTTTAAAATGGAACTATGTTTCGCATTTGGAGTTTCCTCTCTCGCAAGGTGGACCACTTAGTTTCGTCAAACACATACGGTTTCGGGTGGCATCGCCACAGATTTCAGAGAACAGGCGCTTCTCCTGGCACAGTATCGAACACATAGTTTCAGATATAACAATTAGTTTAAAATGGTACTAAGTTTCACATCTGGAGTTTCCTCTCTCACAAGGGGCCACTCAGTTTCGTCGAACACATACGGTTTCGAGTGGCATCGCCACACATTTCAGAGAACAGGCGCTTCTCCCGGCACAGTATCGGACAGATAGTTTCAGATAGAACAATTAGTTTAGAATGGTACTAAGTTTCGCATCTGGAGTTTCCCCTCCCACAAGGTCGACCACTTAGTTTCCTCAAACACATACGGTTTCGAGTAGCATCGCCACATATTTCAGAGAACAAGCGCTTCTCCTGGCAGAGTATCGAACACTTAGTTTCAGATAGAACAATTAGTTTTAAATGGAACTAAGTTTCGCATCTGGAGTTTGCTCTCTCACGAGGTCGACGACTTAGTTTCGTCGAGCACATACGGTTTCGAGTGGCATCGCCACAGGTTTCAGAGAACAGGCGCTTCTACTGGCAGGGTATCGAATACTTATTTTCAAATAGAACATTTAGTTTAAAATGGAACTAAGTTTCGCATCCGGAGTTTCCTCTCTCAAAAGGTCGACCACTTAGTTTCGTCGAACACATACGGTTTCGAGTGGCATCGCCACAGGTTTCAGAGAACTGGCGCTTCTCCTGGCACAGTATCGAACACTTAGTTTCAGATAGAACAATTAGTTTAAAATGGAAATATGTTTCTCATTTGGAGTTTCCTCCCTCACAAGGTCGACCACTTAGTTTCGTGGAACACATACGGTTTCGAGTGGCATCGCCACAGATTTCAGAGCACAGGCGCTTCTCCTGGCACAGTGTCGATCACATAGTTTCAGATAGAACAATTAGTTGAGAATGGAACTAAGTTTTGCATCTGGAGTTTCCTCTCTCACAAGGTCAACCACTTAGTTTCGTGGAACACATGCGGTTTCGAATAGCATCGCCACCGATTTCAGAGAACAGGCGCTTCTCCTGGCGGAGTATCGAACACTCAGTTAGAGATAGAACAATTAGTTTAAAATGGAACTAAGTTTCGCAACTGGAGTTTCTTCTCTCAGAAGGTCGACCACTTAGTTTCGTCGAACACATACGGTTTAGAGTAGCATCGCCACAGATTTCAGAGAACAGGCGCTTCTCCTGGCGGAGTATCGAACACTCAGTTAGAGATAGAACAATTAGTTTAAAATGGAACTAAGTTTCGCATCTGGAGTTTCTTCTCTCAGAAGGTCGACCACTTAGTTTCGTCGAACACATACGGTTTAGAGTAGCATCGCCACAGATTTCAGAGAACAGGCGCTACTCCAGACCCAGTATCGAACACTTAGTTTCAGATAGAACAATTAGGTTTAAATGGAACTAAGTTTCGCATCTGGAGTTTGCTCTCTCACAAGGTCGACCACTTAATTTCGTTGAACACATACGGCTTCGAGTGGCAACGCCACAGATTTCAGAGAACAGCCGCTTCTCCTGGCACAGTATCAAACACTTAGTATCAGATAGAACAATTAGTTTAAAATGGAACTAAGTTTCGCATCTGGAGTTTCCTCTCTCACAAGATCGACGACTTAGTTTCGTCGAACACATACGGTTTCGAGTGGCATCGCCACAGATTTCAGAGAACAGGCGCTACTCCAGACCCAGTATCGAACACTTAGTTTCAGATAGAACAATTAGGTTTAAATGGAACTAAGTTTCGCATCTGGAGTTTGCTCTCTCACAAGGTCGACCACTTAATTTCGTTGAACACATACGGTTTCGAGTGGCAACGCCACAGATTTCAGAGAACAGCCGCTTCTCCTGGCACAGTATCGAACACTTAGTATCAGATAGAACAATTAGTTTAAAATGGAACTAAGTTTCGCATCTGGAGTTTCCTCTCTCACAAGGTCGACCACTTAATTTCGTCGAACACATACGGTTCCGAGTGGCATCGCCACAGATTTCAGAGAACAGGCGCTTCTCCTGGCACAGTATCGAACACTTAGTTTCAGATAGAACAATCAGTTTAAAATGGAACTAAGTTTCGCATACGGAGTTTCCTCTCCCACAAGGTCGACCACTTAGTTTCGTCGAACACATACGGTTTCGAGTAGCATCGCCACAGATTTCAGAGAATATGCGCTTCTCCTGGCACAGTATCGAACACTTAGTTTCAGATAGAACAATTAGTTTAAAATGGAACTGTGTTTCGCATCTGGAGTTTCCTCTCTCAGAAGGTCGACCACTTAGTTTCGTCGAACACATACGGGTTCGAGTAGCATCGCGACAGATTTCAGAAAACAGGCGCTTCTCCTGGCACAGTATCGAACACTTAGTTTCAGATAGGTACAATTATATTAAAATGGAACTAAGTTTCGCATCTGGAGTTTCCTCTCTCAGAAGGTCGACCACTTAGTTTCGTCGAACACATACGGGTTCGAGTAGCATCGCGACAGATTTCAGAGAACAGGCGCTTCTCCTGGCACAGTATCGAACACTTACTTTCAGATAGAACAATTATATTAAAATGGAACTAAGTTTCGCATCTGGAGTTTCCTCTCTCACAAGGTCGACCACTTAGTTTCGTCGAACACATACGGTTTCGAGTGGCATCGCCACAGGTTTCAGAGAACTGGCGCTTCTCCTGGCACAGTATCGAACACTTAGTTTCAGATAGAACAATTAGTTTTAAATGGAACTAAGTTTCGCATCTGCAGTTTGCTCTCTCACAAGGTCGACGACTTAGTTTCGTCGAGGACATACGGTTTCGAGTGGCATCGCCACAGATTTCAGAGAACAGGCGCTTCTCCTGGCACAGTACCGAACACTGAGTTTCAGATAAAACAATTAGTTTAAAATGGAACTAAGTTTCGCATCTAGAGCTTCCTCTCTCGCAAGGTCGAACACTTAGTTTCTTCGAACACATACGGTTTCGAGTGGTATCGCCACACATTTCAGAGAACAGGCGTTTCTCCTGGTACACTATCGAACACTTAGTTTCAGAGAGAACAATTAGGTTAAAATGGAACTAAGCTTCGCATCTGGAGTTTCCTCTCTCACAAGGTCGACCACTTAGTTTCGTCGACACATACGGCTTCGAGTGGCATCGCCACAGATTTCAGGGAACAGGCGCTTCTCCTGGCACAGTATCGAACACTTACTTCAGACAGAACAATTAGTTTAAAATGGAACTATGTTTCGCATATGGAGTTTCCTCTCTCACAAGGTCGACCACTTAGTTTCGTCGAACACATACGGTTTCGAGTAGCATCGCCAAAGATTTCAGAGAACAGGCGTTTCTCCTGGCGCAGTATCGAACACTCAGTTACAGATAGAACAATTAGTTTAAAATGGAACTAAGTTTCGCATCTGGAGTTTCTTCTCTCAGAAGGTCGACCACTTAGTTTCGTCGAACACATACGGTTTAGAGTAGCATCGCCACAGATTTCAGAGAACAGGCGCTACTCCTGGCCCAGTATCGAACAATTAGTTTTAAGTGGAACTAAGTTTCGCATCTGGAGTTTGCTCTCTCACAAGGTCCACGACTTAGTTTCGTCGAGCACATACGGTTTCGTGTGGCATCGCCACAAGTTTCAGAGAACAGGCGCTTCTACTGGCAGAGTATCGAATACTTATTTTCAGATAGAACATTTAGTTTAAAATGGAACTAAGTTTCGCATCCGGAGTTTCCTCTCTCATAAAGTCGACCACTTAGTTTCGTCGAACACATACGGTTTCGAGTGGCATCGCCACATATTTCAGAGCACAGGCGCTTCTCCTGGCACAGTGTCGATCACATAGTTTCAGATAGAACAATTAGTTGAGAATGGAACTAAGTTTTGCATCTGGAGTTTCCTCTCTCACAAGGTCGACCACTTAGTTTCGTGGACACATACGGTTTCGAGTGGCATCGCCACAGATTTCAGAGAACAGGCGCTTCTCCTGGCACAGTACCGAACACTGAGTTTCAGATAGAACAATTAGTTTAAAATGGAACTAAGTTTCGCAACTAGAGTTTCCTCTCTCGCAAGGTCGACCACTTAGTTTCTTCGAAAACATACGGTTTCGAGTGGTATCGCCACAGATTTCAGAGAACAGGCGCTACTCCTGGCCCAGTATCGAACACTTAGTTTCAGATAGAACAATTAGTTTTAAATGGAACTAAGTTTCGCATCTGGAGTTTGCTCTCTCACGAGGTCGTCGACTTAGTTTCGTCGAGCACATACGGTTTCGAGTGGCATCGCCACAGGTTTCAGAGAACAGGCGCTTCTACTGGCAGGGTATCGAATACTTATTTTCAAATAGAACATTTAGTTTAAAATGGAACTAAGTTTCGCATCCGGAGTTTCCTCTCTCAAAAGGTCGACCACTTAGTTTCGTCGAACACATACGGTTTCGAGTGGCATCGCCACTGGTTTCAGAGAACTGGCGCTTCTCCTGGCACAGTATCGAACACTTAGTTTCAGATAGAACAATTAGTTTAAAATGGAAATATGTTTCTCATTTGGAGTTTCCTCCCTCACAAGGTCGACCACTTAGTTTCGTGGAACACATACGGTTTCGAGTGGCATCGCCACAGATTTCAGAGCACAGGCGCTTCTCCTGGCACAGTGTCGATCACATAGTTTCAGATAGAACAATTAGTTGAGAATGGAACTAAGTTTTGCATCTGGAGTTTCCTCTCTCACAAGGTCAACCACTTAGTTTCGTGGAACACATGCGGTTTCGAATAGCATCGCCACCGATTTCAGAGAACAGGCGCTTCTCCTGGCGGAGTATCGAACACTCAGTTAGAGATAGAACAATTAGTTTAAAATGGAACTAAGTTTCGCAACTGGAGTTTCTTCGCTCAGAAGGTCGACCACTTAGTTTCGTCGAACACATACGGTTTAGAGTAGCATCGCCACAGATTTCAGAGAACAGGCGCTTCTCCTGGCGGAGTATCGAACACTCAGTTAGAGATAGAACAATTAGTTTAAAATGGAACTAAGTTTCGCATCTGGAGTTTCTTCTCTCAGAAGGTCGACCACTTAGTTTCGTCGAACACATACGGTTTAGAGTAGCATCGCCACAGATTTCAGAGAACAGGCGCTACTCCAGACCCAGTATCGAACACTTAGTTTCAGATAGAACAATTAGGTTTAAATGGAACTAAGTTTCGCATCTGGAGTTTGCTCTCTCACAAGGTCGACCACTTAATTTCGTTGAACACATACGGTTTCGAGTGGCAACGCCACAGATTTCAGAGAACAGCCGCTTCTCCTGGCACAGTATCGAACACTTAGTATCAGATAGAACAATTAGTTTAAAATGGAACTATGTTTCGCATCTGGAGTTTCCTCTCTCACAAGATCGACGACTTAGTTTCGTCGAACACATACGGTTTCGAGTGGCATCGCCACAGATTTCAGAGAACAGGCGCTACTCCTGGCCCAGTATCGAACATATAGTTGCAGATAGAACAATTAGTTTAAAATGGAACTAAGTTTCGCATCTGGAGTTTCCTCTCTCACAAGGTCGACCACTTAATTTCGTCGAACACATACGGTTCCGAGTGGCATCGCCACAGATTTCAGAGAACAGGCGCTTCTCCTGGCACAGTATCGAACACTTAGTTTCAGATAGAACAATCAGTTTAAAATGGAACTAAGTTTCGCATACGGAGTTTCCTCTCCCACAAGGTCGACCACTTAGTTTCGTCGAACACATACGGTTTCGAGTAGCATCGCCACAGATTTCAGAGAATATGCGCTTCTCCTGGCACAGTATCGAACACTTAGTTTCCGATAGAACAATTAGTTTAAAATGGAACTGTGTTTCGCATCTGGAGTTTCCTCTCTCAGAAGGTCGACCACTTAGTTTCGTCGAACACATACGGGTTCGAGTAGCATCGCGACAGATTTCAGAGAACAGGCGCTTCTCCTGGCACAGTATCGAACACTTAGTTTCAGATAGGTACAATTATATTAAAATGGAACTAAGTTTCGCATCTGGAGTTTCCTCTCTCAGAAGGTCGACCACTTAGTTTCGTCGAACACATACGGGTTCGAGTAGCATCGCGACAGATTTCAGAGAACAGGCGCTTCTCCTGGCACAGTATCGAACACTTACTTTCAGATAGAACAATTATATTAAAATGGAACTAAGTTTCGCATACGGAGTTTCCTCTCCCACAAGGTCGACCACTTAGTTTCGTCGAACACATACGGTTTCGAGTAGCATCGCCACAGATTTCAGAGAATATGCGCTTCTCCTGGCACAGTATCGAACACTTAGTTTCAGATAGAACAATTAGTTTAAAATGGAACTGTGTTTCGCATCTGGAGTTTCCTCTCTCAGAAGGTCGACCACTTAGTTTCGTCGAACACATACGGGTTCGAGTAGCATCGCGACAGATTTCAGAGAACAGGCGCTTCTCCTGGCACAGTATCGAACACTTAGTTTCAGATAGGTACAATTATATTAAAATGGAACTAAGTTTCGCATCTGGAGTTTCCTCTCTCAGAAGGTCGACCACTTAGTTTCGTCGAACACATACGGTTCCGAGTGGCATCGCCACAGATTTCAGAGAACAGGCGCTTCTCCTGGCACAGTATCGAACACTTAGTTTCAGATAGAACAATCAGTTTAAAATGGAACTAAGTTTCGCATACGGAGATTCCTCTCCCACAAGGTCGACCACTTAGTTTCGTCGAACACATACGGTTTCGAGTAGCATCGCCACAGATTTCAGAGAATATGCGCTTCTCCTGGCACAGTATCGAACACTTAGTTTCAGATAGAACAATTAGTTTAAAATGGAACTGTGTTTCGCATCTGGAGTTTCCTCTCTCAGAAGGTCGACCACTTAGTTTCGTCGAACACATACGGGTTCGAGTAGCATCGCGACAGATTTCAGAGAACAGGCGCTTCTCCTGGCACAGTATCGAACACTTAGTTTCAGATAGGTACAATTATATTAAAATGGAACTAAGTTTCGCATCTGGAGTTTCCTCTCTCAGAAGGTCGACCACTTAGTTTCGTCGAACACATACGGGTTCGAGTAGCATCGCGACAGATTTCAGAGAACAGGCGCTTCTCCTGGCACAGTATCGAACACTTACTTTCAGATAGAACAATTATATTAAAATGGAACTAAGTTTCGCATCTGGAGTTTCCTCTCTCACAAGGTCGACCACTTAGTTTCGTCGAACACATACGGTTTCGAGTGGCATCGCCACAGGTTTCAGAGAACTGGCGCTTCTCCTGGCACAGTATCGAACACTTAGTTTCAGATAGAACAATTAGTTTTAAATGGAACTAAGTTTCGCATCTGCAGTTTGCTCTCTCACAAGGTCGACGACTTAGTTTCGTCGAGGACATACGGTTTCGAGTGGCATCGCCACAGATTTCAGAGAACAGGCGCTTCTCCTGGCGGAGTATCGAACACTCAGTTAGAGATAGAACAATTAGTTTAAAATGGAACTAAGTTTCGCATCTGGAGTTTCTTCTCTCAGAAGGTCGACCACTTAGTTTCGTCGAACACATACGGTTTAGAGTAGCATCGCCACAGATTTCAGAGAACAGGCGCTACTCCAGACCCAGTATCGAACACTTAGTTTCAGATAGAACAATTAGGTTTAAATGGAACTAAGTTTCGCATCTGGAGTTTGCTCTCTCACAAGGTCGACCACTTAATTTCGTTGAACACATACGGTTTCGAGTGGCAACGCCACAGATTTCAGAGAACAGCCGCTTCTCCTGGCACAGTATCGAACACTTAGTATCAGATAGAACAATTAGTTTAAAATGGAACTAAGTTTCGCATCTGGAGTTTCCTCTCTCACAAGATCGACGACTTAGTTTCGTCGAACACATACGGTTTCGAGTGGCATCGCCACAGATTTCAGAGAACAGGCGCTACTCCTGGCCCAGTATCGAACATATAGTTGCAGATAGAACAATTAGTTTAAAATGGAACTAAGTTTCGCATCTGGAGTTTCCTCTCTCACAAGGTCGACCACTTAATTTCGTCGAACACATACGGTTCCGAGTGGCATCGCCACAGATTTCAGAGAACAGGCGCTTCTCCTGGCACAGTATCGAACACTTAGTTTCAGATAGAACAATCAGTTTAAAATGGAACTAAGTTTCGCATACGGAGTTTCCTCTCCCACAAGGTCGACCACTTAGTTTCGTCGAACACATACGGTTTCGAGTAGCATCGCCACAGATTTCAGAGAATATGCGCTTCTCCTGGCACAGTATCGAACACTTAGTTTCAGATAGAACAATTAGTTTAAAATGGAACTGTGTTTCGCATCTGGAGTTTCCTCTCTCAGAAGGTCGACCACTTAGTTTCGTCGAACACATACGGGTTCGAGTAGCATCGCGACAGATTTCAGAGAACAGGCGCTTCTCCTGGCACAGTATCGAACACTTAGTTTCAGATAGGTACAATTATATTAAAATGGAACTAAGTTTCGCATCTGGAGTTTCCTCTCTCAGAAGGTCGACCACTTAGTTTCGTCGAACACATACGGGTTCGAGTAGCATCGCGACAGATTTCAGAGAACAGGCGCTTCTCCTGGCACAGTATCGAACACTTACTTTCAGATAGAACAATTATATTAAAATGGAACTAAGTTTCGCATACGGAGTTTCCTCTCCCACAAGGTCGACCACTTAGTTTCGTCGAACACATACGGTTTCGAGTAGCATCGCCACAGATTTCAGAGAATATGCGCTTCTCCTGGCACAGTATCGAACACTTAGTTTCAGATAGAACAATTAGTTTAAAATGGAACTGTGTTTCGCATCTGGAGTTTCCTCTCTCAGAAGGTCGACCACTTAGTTTCGTCGAACACATACGGGTTCGAGTAGCATCGCGACAGATTTCAGAGAACAGGCGCTTCTCCTGGCACAGTATCGAACACTTAGTTTCAGATAGGTACAATTATATTAAAATGGAACTAAGTTTCGCATCTGGAGTTTCCTCTCTCAGAAGGTCGACCACTTAGTTTCGTCGAACACATACGGTTCCGAGTGGCATCGCCACAGATTTCAGAGAACAGGCGCTTCTCCTGGCACAGTATCGAACACTTAGTTTCAGATAGAACAATCAGTTTAAAATGGAACTAAGTTTCGCATACGGAGTTTCCTCTCCCACAAGGTCGACCACTTAGTTTCGTCGAACACATACGGTTTCGAGTAGCATCGCCACAGATTTCAGAGAATATGCGCTTCTCCTGGCACAGTATCGAACACTTAGTTTCAGATAGAACAATTAGTTTAAAATGGAACTGTGTTTCGCATCTGGAGTTTCCTCTCTCAGAAGGTCGACCACTTAGTTTCGTCGAACACATACGGGTTCGAGTAGCATCGCGACAGATTTCAGAGAACAGGCGCTTCTCCTGGCACAGTATCGAACACTTAGTTTCAGATAGGTACAATTATATTAAAATGGAACTAAGTTTCGCATCTGGAGTTTCCTCTCTCAGAAGGTCGACCACTTAGTTTCGTCGAACACATACGGGTTCGAGTAGCATCGCGACAGATTTCAGAGAACAGGCGCTTCTCCTGGCACAGTATCGAACACTTACTTTCAGATAGAACAATTATATTAAAATGGAACTAAGTTTCGCATCTGGAGTTTCCTCTCTCACAAGGTCGACCACTTAGTTTCGTCGAACACATACGGTTTCGAGTGGCATCGCCACAGGTTTCAGAAACTGGCGCTTCTCCTGGCACAGTATCGAACACTTAGTTTCAGATAGAACAATTAGTTTTAAATGGAACTAAGTTTCGCATCTGCAGTTTGCTCTCTCACAAGGTCGACGACTTAGTTTCGTCGAGGACATACGGTTTCGAGTGGCATCGCCACAGATTTCAGAGAACAGGCGCTTCTCCTGGCACAGTACCGAACACTGAGTTTCAGATAAAACAATTAGTTTAAAATGGAACTAAGTTTCGCATCTAGAGCTTCCTCTCTCGCAAGGTCGAACACTTAGTTTCTTCGAACACATACGGTTTCGAGTGGTATCGCCACACATTTCAGAGAACAGGCGTTTCTCCTGGTACACTATCGAACACTTAGTTTCAGAGAGAACAATTAGGTTAAAATGGAACTAAGCTTCGCATCTGGAGTTTCCTCTCTCACAAGGTCGACCACTTAGTTTCGTCGACACATACGGCTTCGAGTGGCATCGCCACAGATTTCAGGGAACAGGCGCTTCTCCTGGCACAGTATCGAACACTTACTTCAGACAGAACAATTAGTTTAAAATGGAACTATGTTTCGCATATGGAGTTTCCTCTCTCACAAGGTCGACCACTTAGTTTCTTCGAACACATACGGTTTCGAGTAGCATCGCCAAAGATTTCAGAGAACAGGCGTTTCTCCTGGCGCAGTATCGAACACTCAGTTACAGATAGAACAATTAGTTTAAAATGGAACTAAGTTTCGCATCTGGAGTTTCTTCTCTCAGAAGGTCGACCACTTAGTTTCGTCGAACACATACGGTTTAGAGTAGCATCGCCACAGATTTCAGAGAACAGGCGCTACTCCTGGCCCAGTATCGAACACTTAGTTTCAGATAGAACAATTAGTTTTAAGTGGAACTAAGTTTCGCATCTGGAGTTTGCTCTCTCACAAGGTCCACGACTTAGTTTCGTCGAGCACATACGGTTTCGTGTGGCATCGCCACAAGTTTCAGAGAACAGGCGCTTCTACTGGCAGAGTATCGAATACTTATTTTCAGATAGAACATTTAGTTTAAAATGGAACTAAGTTTCGCATCCGGAGTTTCCTCTCTCATAAGGTCGACCACTTAGTTTCGTCGAACACATACGGTTTCGAGTGGCATCGCCACATATTTCAGAGCACAGGCGCTTCTCTTGGCACAGTGTCGATCACATAGTTTCAGATAGAACAATTAGTTGAGAATGGAACTAAGTTTTGCATCTGGAGTTTCCTCTCTCACAAGGTCGACCACTTAGTTTCGTGGACACATACGGTTTCGAGTGGCATCGCCACAGATTTCAGAGAACAGGCGCTTCTCCTGGCACAGTACCGAACACTGAGTTTCAGATAGAACAATTAGTTTAAAATGGAACTAAGTTTCGCAACTAGAGTTTCCTCTCTCGCAAGGTCGACCACTTAGTTTCTTCGAAAACATACGGTTTCGAGTGGTATCGCCACAGATTTCAGAGAACAGGCGCTACTCCTGGCCCAGTATCGAACACTTAGTTTCAGATAGAACAATTAGTTTTAAATGGAACTAAGTTTCGCATCTGGAGTTTGCTCTCTCACAAGGTCGACCAATACGGCTTCGAGTGGCATCGCCACAGATTTCAGGGAATAGGCGCTTCTCCTGGCACAGTATCGAACACTTATTTCAGACAGAACAATTAGTTTAAAATGGAACTATGTTTCGCATTTGAAGTTTCCTCTCTCACAAGGTCGACCACTTAGTTTCGTCGAACACATACGGTTTAGAGTAGCATCGCCACAGATTTCAGAGAACAAGCGCTTCTCCTGGCACAGTATCGAAAACTTAGTTTCAGAGAGAACAATTAGTTTGAAATGGAACTATGTTTCGCATTTGGAGTTTCCTCTCTCACAAGGTGGACCACTTAGTTTCGGCAAACACATACGGTTTCAAGTAGCATCGCCACAGATTTCAGAGAACAGGCGCTACTCCTGGCCCAGTATCGAACACTTAGTTTCAGATAGAACAATTAGTTTTAAATGGAACTAAGTTTCGCATCTGGAGTTTGCTCTCTCACGAGGTCGTCGACTTAGTTTCGTCGAGCACATACGGTTTCGAGTGGCATCGCCACAGGTTTCAGAGAACAGGCGCTTCTACTGGCAGGGTATCGAATACTTATTTTCAAATAGAACATTTAGTTTAAAATGGAACTAAGTTTCGCATCCGGAGTTTCCTCTCTCAAAAGGTCGACCACTTAGTTTCGTCGAACACATACGGTTTCGAGTGGCATCGCCACAGGTTTCAGAGAACTGGCGCTTCTCCTGGCACAGTATCGAACACTTAGTTTCAGATAGAACAATTAGTTTAAAATGGAAATATGTTTCTCATTTGGAGTTTCCTCCCTCACAAGGTCGACCACTTAGTTTCGTGGAACACATACGGTTTCGAGTGGCATCGCCACAGATTTCAGAGAACAGGCGCTTCTCCTGGCACAGTACCGAACACTGAGTTTCAGATAGAACAATTAGTTTAAAATGGAACTAAGTTTCGCAACTAGAGTTTCCTCTCTCGCAAGGTCGACCACTTAGTTTCTTCGAAAACATACGGTTTCGAGTGGTATCGCCACAGATTTCAGAGAACAGGCGCTACTCCTGGCCCAGTATCGAACACTTAGTTTCAGATAGAACAATTAGTTTTAAATGGAACTAAGTTTCGCATCTGGAGTTTGCTCTCTCACAAGGTCGACCAATACGGCTTCGAGTGGCATCGCCACAGATTTCAGGGAATAGGCGCTTCTCCTGGCACAGTATCGAACACTTACTTCAGACAGAACAATTAGTTTAAAATGGAACTATGTTTCGCATATGGAGTTTCCTCTCTCACAAGGTCGACCACTTAGTTTCGTCGAACACATACGGTTTAGAGTAGCATCGCCACAGATTTCAGAGAATATGCGCTTCTCCTGGCACAGTATCGAACACTTAGTTTCAGATAGAACAATTAGTTTAAAATGGAACTGTGTTTCGCATCTGGAGTTTCCTCTCTCAGAAGGTCGACCACTTAGTTTCGTCGAACACATACGGGTCCGAGTAGCATCGCGACAGATTTCAGAGAACAGGCGCTTCTCCTGGCACAGTATCGAACACTTAGTTTCAGATAGGTACAATTATATTAAAATGGAACTAAGTTTCGCATCTGGAGTTTCCTCTCTCAGAAGGTCGACCACTTAGTTTCGTCGAACACATACGGGTTCGAGTAGCATCGCGACAGATTTCAGAGAACAGGCGCTTCTCCTGGCACAGTATCGAACACTTACTTTCAGATAGAACAATTATATTAAAATGGAACTAAGTTTCGCATCTGGAGTTTCCTCTCTCACAAGGTCGACCACTTAGTTTCGTCGAACACATACGGTTTCGAGCGGCATCGCCATTCAGTTCAGAGAACAGGCGCTTCTCCTGGCACAGTATCGAACACTTAGAATCAGATAGAACAATTAGTTTCAAATGGAACTATGTTTCGCATCTGCAGTTTCCTCTCTCACAAGGTCGACCACTTAGTTTCGTCGAACACATACGGTTTCGAGTAGCAACGCCACAGATATCAGAGAATAGGCGCTTCTCCTGGCACAGTATCGAACACTTAGTTTCAGATAGAACAATTAGTTTAAAATGGAACTAAGTTTCGCATCTGGAGTTTCCTCTCTCACAAGGCGGGCACTTAGTTTCGGAACACATACGGTTTCGATTAGCATCGCCACAGATTTCAGAGAACAGGCACTTCTCCTGGCACAGTATCGAACATTCAGTTTCAGATAGAAGAATTAGTTTAAAATGGAACTAAGTTTCGCATCCGGAGTTTCCTCTGTCAAAAGGTCGACCCGTTAGTTTCGTCGAACACATACGGTTTCGAGTGGCATCGCCACAGATTGCAGAGAACAGGCGCTTCTCCTGGCACAGTATCGAACACTTAGTTTCAGATGCAACATTTGGTTTAAAATGGAACTAAGTTTCGCATCTGGAGTTTCCTCTCTCACAAGGTCGGCCACTTAGTTTCGTCGAACACATACGGTTTCGAGTGATATCGCCACAAATTTCAGAGAACAGGCGCTTCTCCTGGCACAGTATCGAACACTTAGTTTCAGATGGAACCATTAGTTTTAAATGGAACTAACTTTCGCATCTGGAGTTTCCCCTTTCACAAGGCGACCACTCAGTTTCGTCGAACACATACGGTTTCGAGCGGCATCGCCACACAGTTCAGAGAACAGGCGCTTTTCCTGGCACCTTATCGAACACTTAGTTTCAGACAGAACAATTAGTTTAAAATAGAACTATGTTTCGCGTCTGGAGTATCCTCTCTCACAAGGTGGACCACTTAGTTTCGGCAAACACATACGGTTTCAAGTAGCATCGCCACAGATTTCAGAGAACAGGCGCTACTCCTGGCCCAGTATCGAACACTTAGTTTCAGATAGAACAATTAGTTTTAAGTAAAACTAAGTGTCGCATCTGGAGTTTGCTCTCTCACAAGGTCGACGACTTAGTTTCGTCGAGCACATGCGGTTTCGAGTGGCATCGCCACAAGTTTCAGAGAACAGGCGCTTCTACTGGCAGAGTATCGAATACTTATTTTCAGATAGAACATTTAGTTTAAAATGGAGCTAAGTTTCGCATCCGGAGTTTCCTCTCTCAAAAGGTCGACCACTTAGTTTCGTCGAACACATACGGTTTCGAGTGGTATCGCCACAGGTTTCAGAGAACTGGCGCTTCTCCTGGCACAGTGTCGAACACTTAGTTTCAGATAGAACAATTAGTTTAAAATGGAAATATGTTTCTCATTTGGAGTTTCCTCCCTCACAAGGTCGACCACTTAGTTTCGTGGAACACTTACGGTTTCGAGTGGCATCGCCACATATTTCAGAGAACAGGCGCTACTCCTGGCCCAGTATCGAACATATAGTTGCAGATAGAACAATTAGTTTAAAATGGAACTAAGTTTCGCATCTGGAGTTTCCTCTCTCACAAGGTCGACAACTTAATTTCGTCGAACACATACGGTTCCGAGTGGCATCGCCACAGATTTCAGAGAACAGGCGCTTCTCCTGGCACAGTATCGAACACTTAGTTTCAGATAGAACAATCAGTTTAAAATGGAACTAAGTTTCGCATACGGAGTTTCCTCTCCCACAAGGTCGACCACTTAGTTTCGTCGAACACATACGGTTTCGAGTAGCATCGCCACAGATTTCAGAGAATATGCGCTTCTCCTGGCACAGTATCGAACACTTAGTTTCAGATAGAACAATTAGTTTAAAATGGAAATAAGTTTCGCATCTGGAGTTTCCTCTCTCAAAAGGTCGACCACTTAGTTTCGTCGAACACATACGGTTTCGAGTAGCATCGCGACAGATTTCAGAGAACAGGCGCGTCTCCTGGCACTGTATCGAACACTTAGTTTCAGATGGAACACTTAGTTTTAAATGGAACTAAGTTTCGCTTCTGGACTTTCCTCTCCCACAAGGTCGACCACTTAGTTTCGTCAAACACATAAGGTTTCGAGTGGCATCGCCACAGATTTCAGAGAACAGGCGCTTCTCCTGGCACAGTATCGAACACTTAGTTACAGATAGAACAAGTAGTTTAAAATGTAACTATGTTTCGCATCTGGAGTATCCTCCCTCACAAGGTCGACCACTTAGTTTCGTCGAACACATACGGTTTCGAGTGGCATCGCCACACATTTCAGAGAACAGGCGCTTTTCCTGGCGCAGTATCGAACACGTAGTTACAGATAGAACGCTTAGTTTAAAATGGAAATATGTTTCGCATCTGGAGTATCCTCTCTCACAAGGTCGACCACTTAGTTTCGTCGAACACATACGGGTTCGAGGAGCATCGCGACTGATTTCAAAGAACACGCGCTTCTACTGGCACAGTATCGAACACTTAGTTTCAGAGAGCAATTATTTTAAAACGGAACTAGTTTTCGCATCTGGAGTTTCCTCTCTCACAAGGTCGACCATTTAGATTCGTTAAACACATACGGTTTCGAGTGGTATCGCCACATATTTCAGAGAACAGGCGCTTCTCCTGGCACAGTATCGAACACTTAGTTTCAGATAGAACAATTAGTTTAAAATTGACCTATGTTTCGCATCTGGAGTTTCTTCCCTCACAAGGTCGACCACTTAGTTTCGACGAACACATACGGTTTCGAGTAGCATCGCCACAGATTTCAGAGAGCAGGTCCTTCTCCTGGCACAGTATCGAACACTTATTTCAGACAGAACAATTAGATTAAAATGTAACTATGTTTCGCATCTGGAGTATCCTCCCTCACAAGGTCGACGACTTAGTTTCGTTGAACACATTCGGTTTGTAGTGGCATCGCCACAGATTTCAGGGACAGGCGCTTCTACTGGCACAGTATCGAAAACTTAGTTTCAGATAGAACAATTAGTTTCAAATGGTACTAAGTTTCGTATCTGGAGATTCCTCTCCCACAAGGTCGACCACTTAGTTTCGTCGAACACATACGGTTTCGAGTAGCAACGCCACAGATATCAGAGAATAGGCGCTTCTCCTGGCACAGTATCGAACACTTAGTTTCAGATAGAACAATTAGTTTAAAATGGAACTAAGTTTCGCATCTGGAGTTTCCTCTCTCACAAGGCGGGCACTTAGTTTCGGAACACATACGGTTTCGATTAGCATCGCCACAGATTTCAGAGAACAGGCGCTTCTCCTGGCACAGTATCGAACATTCAGTTTCAGATAGAAGAATTAGTTTAAAATGGAACTAAGTTTCGCATCCGGAGTTTCCTCTGTCAAAAGGTCGACCCGTTAGTTTCGTCGAACACATACGGTTTCGAGTGGCATCGCCACAGATTGCAGAGAACAGGCGCTTCTCCTGGCACAGTATCGAACATTTAGTTTCAGATGCAACATTTGGTTTAAAATGGAACTAAGTTTCGCATCTGGAGTTTCCTCTCTCACAAGGCGGGCACTTAGTTTCGTCGAACACATACGGTTTCGATTAGCATCACGACAGATTTCAGAGAACAGGCGCTTCTCCTGGCACAGTACAGAACACTTAGTTTCAGATAGAACAATTAGTTTAAAATGGAACTAAGTTTCGCATCTGGAGTTTCCTCTCTAACAAGGCGGGCACTTAGTTTCGTCGAACACATACGGTTTCGCTTAGCATCAGGATAGATTTCAGAGAACAGGCGCTTCTCCTGGCACAGTACAGAACACTTAGTTTCAGATAGAACAATTAGTTTAAAATGGAACTCTGTTTCGCATCTGGAGTTTCCTCTCTCACAAGGTCGGCCACTTAGTTTCGTGGAACACATACGGTTTCGAGTGATATCGCCACAAATTTCAGAGAACAGGCGCTTCTCCTGGCACAGTATCGAACACTTAGTTCCAGATAGAACAATTAGTTTAAAATGGAACTAAGTTTCGCATCTGGTGTTTCTTCTCCCACGAGGTCGACCACTTAGTTTCGTCGAACACATACGGTTTCGAGCGGCATTGCCACACAGTTCAGAGAACAGGCGCTTCTCCTGGCACAGTATCGAACACTTAGTTTCAGATAGAACAATTAGTTTAAAATGGAACTAAGTTTCGCATCTGGTGTTTCCTCTCCCACAAGGTCGACCACTTAGTTTCGTCGAACACATACGGTTTCGAGTAGCATCGCCACAGATTTCAGAGAATAGGCGCTTCTCCTGGCACATTATCGAACACTTAGTTTCAGATAGAACAATTAGTTCAAAATGGAACTATGTTTCGCATCTGGAGTTTCCTCTCTCACAAGGTCGACCACTTAGTTTCGTCGAACACATACGGTTTCGAGCGGCATCGCCACACAGTTCAGAGAACAGGCGCTTCTCCTGGCACGGAATCGAACACTTAGTTTCAGATAGAACAATTAGTTCAAAATGGAACTATGTTTCGCATCTGGAGTTTCCTCCCTCACAAGGTCGACCATTTAGATTCGTCGAACACATACGGTTTAGAGTGGCATCGCCACAGATTTCAGAGAACAGGCACTTCTCCTGGCACCTTATCGAACACTTAGTTTCAGACAGAACGATTAGTTTAAAATAGAACTATGTTTCGCATCTGGAGTATCCTCTCTCACAAGGTCAACCACTTAGTTTCGTCGAACACATACGGTTTCGAGCGGCATTGCCACACAGTTCAGAGAACAGGCGCTTCTCCTGGCACAGTATCGAACACTTAGTTTCAGACAGAACAATTAGTTTAAAATGTAACTATGTGTCGCATCTTGAGTTTCCTCTCCCACAAGGTCGACCAATCAGTTTCGTCGAACACATACGGTTTCGAGTGGCATCGCCACAGATTTCAGAGAACAACCGCTTCTCCTGGCACAGTATCGAACACATAGTTTCAGATAGAACAATCAGTTTAAAATGGAACTAAGTTTCGCAACTGGAGTTTCTTCTCTCAGAAGGTCGACCACTTAGTTTCGTCGAACACATACGGTTTCGAGCGGCATCGCCACACAGTTCAGAGAACAGGCGCTTTTCCTGGCACCTTATCGAACACTTAGTTTCAGACAGAACAATTAGTTTAAAATAGAACTATGTTTCGCGTCTGGAGTATCCTCTCTCACAAGGTCAACCACTTAATTTCGTCGAACACATACGGTTTCGAGCGGCATCGCCACACAGTTCAGAGAACAGGCGCTTCTCCTGGCAAAGTATGGAACACTTAGTTTCAGATAGAACAACTAGTTTAAAATGGAACTAAGTTTCGCATCTGGAGTTTCCTCTCTCACAAGGTCGACCACTTAGTTTCGTCGAACACATACGGTTTCGAGCGGCATCGCCACACAATTCAGACAGGAGGCGCTTCTCCTGGCACAGTATCGAACACTTAGTTTCAGATAGAACAATTAGTTTAAAATGTAACTAAGTTTCGCATCTGGTGTTTCCTCTCCCACAAGGTCGACCACTTAGTTTCGTCGAACACATACGGTTTCGAGTAGCATCGCCACAGATTTCAGAGAATAGGCGCTTCTCCTGGCACATTATCGAACACTTAGTTTCAGATAGAACAATTAGTTCAAAATGGAACTATGTTTCGCATCTGGAGTTTCCTCTCTCACAAGGTCGACCACTTAGTTTCGTCGAACACATACGGTTTCGAGCGGCATCGCCACACAGTTCAGAGAACAGGCGCTTCTCCTGGCACGGAATCGAACACTTAGTTTCAGATAGAACAATTAGTTTAAAATGGAACTAAGTTTCGCATCTGGAGTTTCCTCTCTCACAAGGTCGACGACTTAATTTCGTCGAACACATACGGTTTCGAATGGCATCGCCACAAATATCAGAGAACAGGCGCTTCTCCTGGCACAGTATCGAACACTTAGATTCAGAAGGAACAATTAGTTTAAAATGGAAATAAGTTTCGCATCTGGAGTTTCCTCTCTCAAAAGGTCGACCACTTAGTTTCGTCGAACACATACGGTTTCGAGTAGCATCGCGACAGATTTCAGAGAACAGGCGCGTCTCCTGGCACTGTATCGAACACTTAGTTTCAGATGGAACACTTAGTTTTAAATGGAACTAAGTTTCGCTTCTGGACTTTCCTCTCCCACAAGGTCGACCACTTAGTTTCGTCAAACACATACGGTTTCGAGTGGCATCGCCACAGATTTCAGAGAACAGGCGCTTCTCCTGGCACAGTATCGAACACTTAGTTACAGATAGAACAAGTAGTTTAAAATGTAACTATGTTTCGCATCTGGAGTATCCTCCCTCACAAGGTCGACCACTTAGTTTCGTCGAACACATACGGTTTCGAGTGGCATCGCCACACATTTCAGAGAACAGGCGCTTTTCCTGGCGCAGTATCGAACACGTAGTTACAGATAGAACGCTTAGTTTAAAATGGAAATATGTTTCGCATCTGGAGTATCCTCTCTCACAAGGTCGACCACTTAGTTTCGTCGAACACATACGGGTTCGAGGAGCATCGCGACTGATTTCAGAGAACACGCGCTTCTACTGGCACAGTATCGAACACTTAGTTTCAGAGAGCAATTATTTTAAAACGGAACTAGTTTTCGCATCTGGAGTTTCCTCTCTCACAAGGTCGACCATTTAGATTCGTTAAACACATACGGTTTCGAGTGGTATCGCCACATATTTCAGAGAACAGGCGCTTCTCCTGGCACAGTATCGAACACTTAGTTTCAGATAGAACAATTAGTTTAAAATTGACCTATGTTTCGCATCTGGAGTTTCTTCCCTCACAAGGTCGACCACTTAGTTTCGACGAACACATACGGTTTCGAGTAGCATCGCCACAGATTTCAGAGAGCAGGTCCTTCTCCTGGCACAGTATCGAACACTTATTTCAGACAGAACAATTAGATTAAAATGTAACTATGTTTCGCATCTGGATTATCCTCCCTCACAAGGTCGACGACTTAGTTTCGTTGAACACATTCGGTTTGTAGTGGCATCGCCACAGATTTCAGGGACAGGCGCTTCTACTGGCACAGTATCGAAAACTTAGTTTCAAATAGAACAATTAGTTTAAAATGGAACTATGTTTCGCATCTGGAGTTTCCTCTCTCACAAGGCCGACCACTTAGTTTCGTCCAACACAGACGGTTTCGAGTGGTATCGCCACAGATTTCAGAGAACAGGCGCTTCTCCTGGCACATTATCGAACACTTGGTTACAGATAGAACAATTAGTTTAAAATGCAACTATGTTTCGCATCTCGAGTTTCCTCTCTCACAAGGTTGGCCACTTAGTTTCGTCGAACACATACGGTTTCGGGTGGTATCGCCACATATTTCAGAGAACAGGCGCTTCTCCTGGCACAGTATCGAACACTTAGTTTCAGATAGAACTATTAGTTTAAAATTGACCTATGTTTCGCATCTGGAGTTTCTTCCCTCACAAGGTCGACCACTTAGTTTCGACGAACACATACGGTTTCGAGTAGCATCGCCACATATTTCAGAGACCAGACGCTTCTCCTGGCACAGTATCGAACACTTATTTTCAGATACAGCTATTAGTTTTAAATGCAACTGTATTTCGCATCTGGAGTTTCCTCTCTCACAAGGTCGGCCACTTAGTTTCGTCGAACACATACGGTTTCGAGTGCTATCGCCACAGATTTCAGAGAACAGGCGCTTCTCCTGGCACAGTATCGAACACTTAGTTTCAGATGGAACAATTAGTTTTAAATGGAACTGAGTTTTGCATCTGGAGTTTCCTCTTTCACAAGGCGACCACTTAGTTTCGTCGAACACAGACGTTTTCGATTGGCATCGCCACAGATTTCAGAGAACAGGCGCTTCTCCTGGTACAGTATCGAACACTTAGTTTCAGTTAGAATAATTAGTTTAAAATGGAAATATGTTTCGCATTTGGAGTTTCCTCTCTCACAAGGTCGACCACTTAGTTTCGTGGAACACATACGGTTTCGAGTAGTATCGCTACAGATTTCGCAGAACGGGAGTTTCTCCTGGCACACTATCGAACACTTAGTTTCAGATAGAACAATAAGTTTAAAATGCAATTATGTTACGCATCTGGAGTTTCCTCTCTCACAAGGTCGGCCACTTAGTTTCGTCGAACACATACGGTTTCGAGTGGTATCGCCACAGATTTCAGAGAACAGGCGCTTCTCCTGGCACAGTATCGAACACTTAGTTTCAGATAGAACAATTAGTTTAAAATGGAACTCTGTTTCGCATCTGGAGTATCCACTCTCACAAGGTCAACCACTTAGTTTCGTCGAACACAGACGGTTTCGAGTGGCATCGCCACAGATTTCAGAGACCAGACGCTTCTCCTGGCACAGTATCGAACACTTATTTTCAGATACAACTATTAGTTTTAAATGCAACTGTATTTCGCATCTGGAGTTTCCTCTCTCACAAGGTCGGCCACTTAGTTTCGTCGAACACATACGGTTTCGAGTGCTATCGCCACAGATTTCAGAGAACAGGCGCTTCTCCTGGCACAGTATCGAACACTTAGTTTCAGATGGAACAATTAGTTTTAAATGGAACTGAGTTTTGCATCTGGAGTTTCCTCTTTCACAAGGCGACCACTTAGTTTCGTCGAACACAGACGTTTTCGATTGGCATCGCCACAGATTTCAGAGAACAGGCGCTTCTCCTGGTACAGTATCGAACACTTAGTTTCAGTTAGAATAATTAGTTTAAAATGGAAATATGTTTCGCATTTGGAGTTTCCTCTCTCACAAGGTCGACCACTTAGTTTCGTGGAACACATACGGTTTCGAGTAGTATCGCTACAGATTTCGCAGAACGGGAGTTTCTCCTGGCACACTATCGAACACTTAGTTTCAGATAGAACAATAAGTTTAAAATGCAATTATGTTACGCATCTGGAGTTTCCTCTCTCACAAGGTCGGCCACTTAGTTTCGTCGAACACATACGGTTTCGAGTGGTATCGCCACAGATTTCAGAGAACAGGCGCTTCTCCTGGCACAGTATCGAACACTTAGTTTCAGATAGAACAATTAGTTTAAAATGGAACTCTGTTTCGCATCTGGAGTATCCACTCTCACAAGGTCAACCACTTAGTTTCGTCGAACACAGACGGTTTCGAGTGGCATCGCCACAGATTTCAGAGAACAGGCGCTTCTCCAGGCAGAGTATCGAACACTAAGTTACAGATAGAACAATTAGTTTAAAATGCAACTATGTTTCGCATCTGGAGTTTCCTCTCTCACAAGGTCGGCCACTTAGTTTCGTCAAACACATACGGTTTCGAGTTGTATCGCCACAGGTTTCAGAGAACAGGCGCTTCTCCTGGCACAGTATCGAACACTTAGTTACAGATAGAACAATTAGTTTAAAATGCAACTATGTTTCGCATCTGGAGTTTCCTCTTTCACAAGGCGACTACTTAGTTTCGTCGAACACAGACGTTTTCGATTGGCATCGCCACAGATTTCAGAGAACAGGCGCTTCTCCTGATACAGTATCGAACACTTAGTTTCAGTTAGAATAATTAGTTTAAAATGGAAATATGTTTCGCATTTGGAGTTTCCTCTGTCACAAAGTCGACCACTTAGTTTCGTGGAACACATACGGTTTCGAGTAGTATCGCTACAGATTTCGCAGAACGGGAGTTTCTCCTGGCACACTATCGAACACTTAGTTTCAGATAGAACAATAAGTTTAAAATGCAACTATGTTACGCATCTGGAGTTTCCTCTCTCACAAGGTCGGCCACTTAGTTTCGTCGAACACATACGGTTTCGAGTGGTATCGCCACAGATTTCAGAGAACAGGCGCTTCTCCTGGCACATTATCGAACACTTGGTTACAGATAGAACAATTAGTTTAAAATGCAACTATGTTTCGCATCTCGAGTTTCCTCTCTCACAAGGTCGGCCACTTAGTTTCGTCGAACACATACGGTTTCGGGTGGTATCGCCACATATTTCAGAGAACAGGCGCTTCTCCTGGCACAGTATCGAACACTTAGTTTCAGATGGAACAATTAGTTTTAAATGGAACTAAGTTTCGCATATGGAGTTTCCTCTTTCACAAGGCGACCACATAGTTTCGTCGAACACATACGGTTTCGAGTGGCATCGCCACAGATTTCAGAGAACAGGCGCTTCTCCTGGCACAGTATCGAACACTGAGTTTCAGATGGAACAATTAGTTTTAAATGGAACTAAGTTTCGCATCTGGAGTTTCCTCTTTCACAAGGCGACCACTTAGTTTGGTCGAACACATACGGTTTCGAGTGGTATCGCCACAGATTTCAGAGAACAGGCGCTTCTCCTGACACAGTATCGAACACTTAGTTACAGATAGAACAATTAGTTTGAAATGCAACTATGTTTCGCATCTGGAGTTTCCTCTCTCACAAGGTCGGCCACTTAGTTTTGTCGAACACCTACGGTTTCGAGTAGTATCGCCACAGATGTCGCTGAACGGGAGTTTCTCCTGGCACAGTATCGAACACTTAGTTTCAGATAGAACAATTAGTTTAAAATGCAACTATGTTTCGCATGTGGAGTTTCCTCTCTCACAAGGTCGGCCACTTAGTTTCGTCGAACACATACGGTTTCGAGTGGTATCGCCACAGATTTCAGAGAACAGGCGCTTCTCCTGACACAGTATCGAACACTTAGTTACAGATAGAACAATTAGTTTGAAATGCAACTATGTTTCGCATCTGGAGTTTCCTCTCTCACAAGGTCGGCCACTTAGTTTTGTCGAACACATACGGTTTCGAGTGGTATCGCCACAGATTTCAGAGAACAGGCGCTTCTCCTGGCACAGTATCGAACACTGAGTTTCAGATGGAACAATTAGTTTTAAATGGAACTAAGTTTCGCATCTGGAGTTTCCTCTTTCACAAGGCGACCACTTAGTTTGGTCGAACACATACGGTTTCGAGTGGCATCGCCACAGATTTCAGAGAACAGGCGCTTCTCCTGGCAGAGTATCGAACACTTAGTTACAGATAGAACAATTAGTTTAAAATGCAACTATATTTCGGATCTGGAGTTTCCTCTCTCACAAGGTCGGCCACTTAGTTTCGTCTAACACATACGGTTCGAGTGCTATCGCCACAGATTTCAGAGAACAGGCGCTTCTCCTGGCACAGTATCGAACACTTAGTTTCAGATGGAACAATTAGTTTTAAATGGAACTAAGTTTCGCATATGGAGTTTCCTCTTTCACAAGGCGACCACATAGTTTCGTCGAACACATACGGTTTCGAGTGGCATCGCCACAGATTTCAGAGAACAGGCGCTTCTCCTGGCACAGTATCGAACACTTAGTTACAGATAGAACAATTAGTTTAAAATGCAACTATATTTAGCATCTGGAGTTTCCTCTCTCACAAGGTCGCCACTTAGTTTCGTCTAACACATACGGTTTCGAGTGGTATCGCCACAGATTTCAGAGAACAGGCGCTTCTCCTGGCACATTATCGAACACTTAGTTACAGATAGAACAATTAGTTTGAAATGCAACTATATTTCGCATCTGGAGTTTCCTCTCTCACAAGGTCGGCCACTTAGTTTCGTCGAACACATACGGTTTCGAGTGGTATCGCCACAGATTTCAGAGAACAGGCGCTTCTCCTGACACAGTATCGAACACTTAGTTACAGATAGAACAATTAGTTTAAAATGCAACTATATTTCGCATCTGGAGTTTCCTCTCTCACAAGGTCGGCCACTTAGTTTCATCGAACACATACGGTTTCGGGTGGTATCGCCACAGATTTCAGAGAACAGGCGCTTCTCCTGGCACATTATCGAACTCTGAGTTACAGATAGAACAATTAGTTTAAAATGCATCTATGTTTCGCATCTGGAGTTTCCTCTCTCACAAGGTCGGCCACTTATTTTCGTCGAACACATACGGTTTCGAGTAGTATCGCCACAGATGTCGCTGAACGGGAGTTTCTCCTGGCACAGTATCGAACACTTAGTTTCAGATAGAACAATTAGTTTAAAATGCAACTATGTTTCGCATGTGGAGTTTCCTCTCTCACAAGGTCGGCCACTTAGTTTCGTCGAACACATACGGTTTCGAGTGGTATCGCCACAGATTTCAGAGAACAGGCGCTTCTCCTGGCACCGTATCGAACACTTAGTGTCAGATGGAACAATTAGTTTTAAATGGAACTAAGTTTCGCATCTGGAGTTTCCTCTTTCACAAGGCGACAACTTAGTTTCGTCGAACACATACGGTTTCGAGTGGCATCGCCACAGATTTCAGAGAACAGGCGCTTCTCCTGGCACGGTATGGAACACTTAGTTACAGATAGAACAATTAGTTTAAAATGCAACTATATTTCGCATCTGGAGTTTCCTCTCTCACAAGGTCGGCCACTTAGTTTCATCGAACACATACGGTTTCGGGTGGTATCGCCACAGATTTCAGAGAACAGGCGCTTCTCCTGGCACATTATCGAACTCTGAGTTACAGATAGAACAATTAGTTTAAAATGCATCTATGTTTCGCATCTGGAGTTTCCTCTCTCACAAGGTCGGCCACTTATTTTCGTCGAACACATACGGTTTCGAGTGGCATCGCCACAGATTTCAGAGTACAGGCGCTTCTCCTGGCACAGTATCGAACACTTAGTTACAGATAGAACAATTAGTTTAAAACGCAACTATATTTCGCATCTGGAGTTTCCTCTCTCACAAGGTCGGCCACTTAGTTTCGTCGAACACATACGGATTCGAGTGGTATCGCCACAGATTTCAGAGAACAGGCGCTTCTCCTGGCACAGTATCGAACACTTAGTTTCAGATGGAACAATTAGTTTTAAATGGAACTAAGTTTCGCATATGGAGTTTCCTCTTTCACAAGGCGACCACATAGTTTCGTCGAACACATACGGTTTCGAGTGGCATCGCCACAGATTTCAGAGAACAGGCGCTTCTCCTGGCACAGTATCGAACACTGAGTTTCAGATGGAACAATTAGTTTTAAATGGAACTAAGTTTCGCATCTGGAGTTTCCTCTTTCACAAGGCGACCACTTAGTTTGGTCGAACACATACGGTTTCGAGTGGTATCGCCACAGATTTCAGAGAACAGGCGCTTCTCCTGACACAGTATCGAACACTTAGTTACAGATAGAACAATTAGTTTGAAATGCAACTATGTTTCGCATCTGGAGTTTCCTCTCTCACAAGGTCGGCCACTTAGTTTTGTCGAACACCTACGGTTTCGAGTAGTATCGCCACAGATGTCGCTGAACGGGAGTTTCTCCTGGCACAGTATCGAACACTTAGTTTCAGATAGAACAATTAGTTTAAAATGCAACTATGTTTCGCATGTGGAGTTTCCTCTCTCACAAGGTCGGCCACTTAGTTTCGTCGAACACATACGGTTTCGAGTGGTATCGCCACAGATTTCAGAGAACAGGCGCTTCTCCTGACACAGTATCGAACACTTAGTTACAGATAGAACAATTAGTTTGAAATGCAACTATGTTTCGCATCTGGAGTTTCCTCTCTCACAAGGTCGGCCACTTAGTTTCGTCAAACACATACGGTTTCGAGTGGTATCGCCACAGATTTCAGAGAACAGGCGCTTCTCCTGGCACAGTATCGAACACTGAGTTTCAGATGGAACAATTAGTTTTAAATGGAACTAAGTTTCGCATCTGGAGTTTCCTCTTTCACAAGGCGACCACTTAGTTTGGTCGAACACATACGGTTTCGAGTGGCATCGCCACAGATTTCAGAGAACAGGCGCTTCTCCTGGCAGAGTATCGAACACTTAGTTACAGATAGAACAATTAGTTTAAAATGCAACTATATTTCGGATCTGGAGTTTCCTCTCTCACAAGGTCGGCCACTTAGTTTCGTCTAACACATACGGTTCGAGTGCTATCGCCACAGATTTCAGAGAACAGGCGCTTCTCCTGGCACAGTATCGAACACTTAGTTTCAGATGGAACAATTAGTTTTAAATGGAACTAAGTTTCGCATATGGAGTTTCCTCTTTCACAAGGCGACCACATAGTTTCGTCGAACACATACGGTTTCGAGTGGCATCGCCACAGATTTCAGAGAACAGGCGCTTCTCCTGGCACAGTATCGAACACTTAGTTACAGATAGAACAATTAGTTTAAAATGCAACTATATTTAGCATCTGGAGTTTCCTCTCTCACAAGGTCGCCACTTAGTTTCGTCTAACACATACGGTTTCGAGTGGTATCGCCACAGATTTCAGAGAACAGGCGCTTCTCCTGGCACATTATCGAACACTTAGTTACAGATAGAACAATTAGTTTGAAATGCAACTATATTTCGCATCTGGAGTTTCCTCTCTCACAAGGTCGGCCACTTAGTTTCGTCGAACACATACGGTTTCGAGTGGTATCGCCACAGATTTCAGAGAACAGGCGCTTCTCCTGACACAGTATCGAACACTTAGTTACAGATAGAACAATTAGTTTAAAATGCAACTATATTTCGCATCTGGAGTTTCCTCTCTCACAAGGTCGGCCACTTAGTTTCATCGAACACATACGGTTTCGGGTGGTATCGCCACAGATTTCAGAGAACAGGCGCTTCTCCTGGCACATTATCGAACTCTGAGTTACAGATAGAACAATTAGTTTAAAATGCATCTATGTTTCGCATCTGGAGTTTCCTCTCTCACAAGGTCGGCCACTTATTTTCGTCGAACACATACGGTTTCGAGTAGTATCGCCACAGATGTCGCTGAACGGGAGTTTCTCCTGGCACAGTATCGAGCACTTAGTTTCAGATAGAACAATTAGTTTAAAATGCAACTATGTTTCGCATGTGGAGTTTCCTCTCTCACAAGGTCGGCCACTTAGTTTCGTCGAACACATACGGTTTCGAGTGGTATCGCCACAGATTTCAGAGAACAGGCGCTTCTCCTGGCACCGTATCGAACACTTAGTGTCAGATGGAACAATTAGTTTTAAATGGAACTAAGTTTCGCATCTGGAGTTTCCTCTTTCACAAGGCGACAACTTAGTTTCGTCGAACACATACGGTTTCGAGTGGCATCGCCACAGATTTCAGAGAACAGGCGCTTCTCCTGGCACGGTATGGAACACTTAGTTACAGATAGAACAATTAGTTTAAAATGCAACTATATTTCGCATCTGGAGTTTCCTCTCTCACAAGGTCGGCCACTTAGTTTCATCGAACACATACGGTTTCGGGTGGTATCGCCACAGATTTCAGAGAACAGGCGCTTCTCCTGGCACATTATCGAACTCTGAGTTACAGATAGAACAATTAGTTTAAAATGCATCTATGTTTCGCATCTGGAGTTTCCTCTCTCACAAGGTCGGCCACTTATTTTCGTCGAACACATACGGTTTCGAGTGGCATCGCCACAGATTTCAGAGTACAGGCGCTTCTCCTGGCACAGTATCGAACACTTAGTTACAGATAGAACAATTAGTTTAAAACGCAACTATATTTCGCATCTGGAGTTTCCTCTCTCACAAGGTCGGCCACTTAGTTTCGTCGAACACATACGGATTCGAGTGGTATCGCCACAGATTTCAGAGAACAGGCGCTTCTCCTGGCACAGTATCGAACACATAGTTTCAGATGGAACAATTAGTTTTAAATGGAACTAAGTTTTGCACCTGGAGTTTCCTCTTTTACAAGGCGACTACTTAGTTTCGTCGAACACAGACGGTTTCGCTTGGCATCGCCACAGATTTCAGAGAACAGGCGCTTCTCCTGGCACAGTATCGAACACTTAATTTCAGTTAGAATATTTAGTTTAAAATGGAAATATGTGTCGCATTTGGAGTTTCCTCTCTCACAAGGTCGACAACTTGGTTTCGTCGAACACATACGGTTTCGAGTAGTATCCCGACAGATTTCGCAGAACGGGAGTTTCTCCTGGCACAGTATCGAACACTTAGTTTCAGATAGAACAATTAGTTTAAAATGCAACTATGTTTCGCATCTGGGGTTTCCTCTTTCACAAGGTCGGCCACTTAGTTTCGTCGAACACTTACTGTTTCGAGTGGTGTCGCCACAGATTTCAGAGAACAGGCGCTTCTCCTGGCACATTATCGAACACTTAGTTACAGATAGAACAATTAGTTTAAAATGCAACTATGTTTCGCATCTGGGATTTCCTCTCTCACAAGGTCGGCCACGTAGTTTCGTCGAACACATACGGTTTCGAGTGGTATCGCCACAGATTTCAGAGAACAGGCGCTTCTCCTGGCACAGTATCGAACACTTAGTTTCAGATGGAACAAGTAGTTTTAAATGGAACTAAGTTTTGCATCTGGAGTATCCTCTCCCACAAGGTCGACCACTTAGTTTCGTCGAACACATACGGTTTCGAGTGGTATCGCCACAGATTTCAGAGAACAGGCGCTTCTCCTGGCACAGTATCGAACACTTAGTTTCAGATGGAACATTTAGGTTAAAATTGAACTATGTTTCGCATCTGAAGTTTCCTCTCTCACAAGGTCGGCCACTTAGTTTCGTCTAACACATACGGTTTCGAGTGCTATCGCAACAGATTTCAGAGAACAGGCGCTTCTCCTGGCACAGTATCGAACACTTAGTTTCAGATGGAACATTAATGTTTTAAATGGAACTGAGTTTTGCATCTGGAGTTTCCTCTCTCACAAGGTCGGCCACTTAGTTTCGTCGAACACATACGGTTTCGAGTGGTATCGCCACAGATTTCAGAGAACAGGCGCTTCTCCTGGCACAGTATCGAACACTTAGTTTCAGATAGAACAATTAGTTTAAAATGGAACTATGTTTCGCATCTGGAGTATCCACTCTCACAAGGTCAACCACTTAGTTTCGTCGAACACAGACGGTTTCGAGTGGCATCGCCACAGATTTCAGAGAACAGGCGCTTCTCCAGGCAGAGTATCGAACACTTATTTACAGATAGAACAATTAGGTTAAAATGCAACTATGTTTCGCATCTGGAGTTTCCTCTCTCACAAGGTCGGCCACTTAGTTTCGTCAAACACATACGGTTTCGAGTGGTATCGCCACAGATTTCAGAGAACAGGCGCTTCTCCTGGCACAGTATCGAACACTTAGTTACAGATAGAACAATTAGTTTAAAATGCAACTATGTTTCGCATCTGGAGTATCCTCTTTCACAAGGCGACTACTTAGTTTCGTCGAACACAGACGTTTTCGATTGGCATCGCCACAGATTTCAGAGAACAGGCGCTTCTCCTGACACAGTATCGAACACTTAGTTACAGATAGAACAATTAGTTTGAAATGCAACTATGTTTCGCATCTGGAGTTTCCTCTCTCACAAGGTCGGCCACTTAGTTTTGTCGAACACATACGGTTTCGAGTGGCATCGCCACAGATTTCAGAGAACAGGCGCTTCTCCTGGCACAGTATCGAACACTTAGTTACAGATAGAACAATTAGTTTAAAATGCAACTATATTTAGCATCTGGAGTTTCCTCTCTCACAAGGTCGCCACTTAGTTTCGTCTAACACATACGGTTTCGAGTGGTATCGCCACAGATTTCAGAGAACAGGCGCTTCTCCTGGCACATTATCGAACACTTAGTTACAGATAGAACAATTAGTTTGAAATGCAACTATATTTCGCATCTGGAGTTTCCTCTCTCACAAGGTCGGCCACTTAGTTTCGTCGAACACATACGGTTTCGAGTGGTATCGCCACAGATTTCAGAGAACAGGCGCTTCTCCTGACACAGTATCGAACACTTAGTTACAGATAGAACAATTAGTTTAAAATGCAACTATATTTCGCATCTGGAGTTTCCTCTCTCACAAGGTCGGCCACTTAGTTTCATCGAACACATACGGTTTCGGGTGGTATCGCCACAGATTTCAGAGAACAGGCGCTTCTCCTGGCACATTATCGAACTCTGAGTTACAGATAGAACAATTAGTTTAAAATGCATCTATGTTTCGCATCTGGAGTTTCCTCTCTCACAAGGTCGGCCACTTATTTTCGTCGAACACATACGGTTTCGAGTAGTATCGCCACAGATGTCGCTGAACGGGAGTTTCTCCTGGCACAGTATCGAACACTTAGTTTCAGATAGAACAATTAGTTTAAAATGCAACTATGTTTCGCATGTGGAGTTTCCTCTCTCACAAGGTCGGCCACTTAGTTTCGTCGAACACATACGGTTTCGAGTGGTATCGCCACAGATTTCAGAGAACAGGCGCTTCTCCTGGCACCGTATCGAACACTTAGTGTCAGATGGAACAATTAGTTTTAAATGGAACTAAGTTTCGCATCTGGAGTTTCCTCTTTCACAAGGCGACAACTTAGTTTCGTCGAACACATACGGTTTCGAGTGGCATCGCCACAGATTTCAGAGAACAGGCGCTTCTCCTGGCACGGTATGGAACACTTAGTTACAGATAGAACAATTAGTTTAAAATGCAACTATATTTCGCATCTGGAGTTTCCTCTCTCACAAGGTCGGCCACTTAGTTTCATCGAACACATACGGTTTCGGGTGGTATCGCCACAGATTTCAGAGAACAGGCGCTTCTCCTGGCACATTATCGAACTCTGAGTTACAGATAGAACAATTAGTTTAAAATGCATCTATGTTTCGCATCTGGAGTTTCCTCTCTCACAAGGTCGGCCACTTATTTTCGTCGAACACATACGGTTTCGAGTGGCATCGCCACAGATTTCAGAGTACAGGCGCTTCTCCTGGCACAGTATCGAACACTTAGTTACAGATAGAACAATTAGTTTAAAACGCAACTATATTTCGCATCTGGAGTTTCCTCTCTCACAAGGTCGGCCACTTAGTTTCGTCGAACACATACGGATTCGAGTGGTATCGCCACAGATTTCAGAGAACAGGCGCTTCTCCTGGCACAGTATCGAACACATAGTTTCAGATGGAACAATTAGTTTTAAATGGAACTAAGTTTTGCACCTGGAGTTTCCTCTTTTACAAGGCGACTACTTAGTTTCGTCGAACACAGACGGTTTCGCTTGGCATCGCCACAGATTTCAGAGAACAGGCGCTTCTCCTGGCACAGTATCGAACACTTAATTTCAGTTAGAATATTTAGTTTAAAATGGAAATATGTGTCGCATTTGGAGTTTCCTCTCTCACAAGGTCGACAACTTGGTTTCGTCGAACACATACGGTTTCGAGTAGTATCCCGACAGATTTCGCAGAACGGGAGTTTCTCCTGGCACAGTATCGAACACTTAGTTTCAGATAGAACAATTAGTTTAAAATGCAACTATGTTTCGCATCTGGGGTTTCCTCTTTCACAAGGTCGGCCACTTAGTTTCGTCGAACACTTACTGTTTCGAGTGGTGTCGCCACAGATTTCAGAGAACAGGCGCTTCTCCTGGCACATTATCGAACACTTAGTTACAGATAGAACAATTAGTTTAAAATGCAACTATGTTTCGCATCTGGGATTTCCTCTCTCACAAGGTCGGCCACGTAGTTTCGTCGAACACATACGGTTTCGAGTGGTATCGCCACAGATTTCAGAGAACAGGCGCTTCTCCTGGCACAGTATCGAACACTTAGTTTCAGATGGAACAAGTAGTTTTAAATGGAACTAAGTTTTGCATCTGGAGTATCCTCTCCCACAAGGTCGACCACTTAGTTTCGTCGAACACATACGGTTTCGAGTGGTATCGCCACAGATTTCAGAGAACAGGCGCTTCTCCTGGCACAGTATCGAACACTTAGTTTCAGATGGAACATTTAGGTTAAAATTGAACTATGTTTCGCATCTGAAGTTTCCTCTCTCACAAGGTCGGCCACTTAGTTTCGTCTAACACATACGGTTTCGAGTGCTATCGCCACAGATTTCAGAGAACAGGCGCTTCTCCTGGCACAGTATCGAACACTTAGTTTCAGATGGAACATTAATGTTTTAAATGGAACTGAGTTTTGCATCTGGAGTTTCCTCTCTCACAAGGTCGGCCACTTAGTTTCGTCGAACACATACGGTTTCGAGTGGTATCGCCACAGATTTCAGAGAACAGGCGCTTCTCCTGGCACAGTATCGAACACTTAGTTTCAGATAGAACAATTAGTTTAAAATGGATCTATGTTTCGCATCTGGAGTATCCACTCTCACAAGGTCAACCACTTAGTTTCGTCGAACACAGACGGTTTCGAGTGGCATCGCCACAGATTTCAGAGAACAGGCGCTTCTCCAGGCAGAGTATCGAACACTTATTTACAGATAGAACAATTAGTTTAAAATGCAACTATGTTTCGCATCTGGAGTTTCCTCTCTCACAAGGTCGGCCACTTAGTTTCGTCAAACACATACGGTTTCGAGTGGTATCGCCACAGATTTCAGAGAACAGGCGCTTCTCCTGGCACAGTATCGAACACTTAGTTACAGATAGAACAATTAGTTTAAAATGCAACTATGTTTCGCATCTGGAGTATCCTCTTTCACAAGGCGACTACTTAGTTTCGTCGAACACAGACGTTTTCGATTGGCATCGCCACAGATTTCAGAGAACAGGCGCTTCTCCTGACACAGTATCGAACACTTAGTTACAGATAGAACAATTAGTTTGAAATGCAACTATGTTTCGCATCTGGAGTTTCCTCTCTCACAAGGTCGGCCACTTAGTTTTGTCGAACACATACGGTTTCGAGTGGTATCGCCACAGATTTCAGAGAACAGGCGCTTCTCCTGGCACAGTATCGAACACTGAGTTTCAGATGGAACAATTAGTTTTAAATGGAACTAAGTTTCGCATCTGGAGTTTCCTCTTTCACAAGGCGACCACTTAGTTTGGTCGAACACATACGGTTTCGAGTGGCATCGCCACAGATTTCAGAGAACAGGCGCTTCTCCTGGCACAGTATCGAACACTTAGTTTCAGATAGAACAATTAGTTTAAAATGCAACTATGTTTCGCATGTGGAGTTTCCTCTCTCACAAGGTCGGCCACTTAGTTTCGTCGAACACATACGGTTTCGAGTGGTATCGCCACAGATTTCAGAGAACAGGCGCTTCTCCTGGCACAGTATCGAACACTTAGTGTCAGATGGAACAATTAGTTTTAAATGGAACTAAGTTTCGCATCTGGAGTTTCCTCTTTCACAAGGCGACAACTTAGTTTCGTCGAACACATACGGTTTCGAGTGGCATCGCCACAGATTTCAGAGAACAGGCGCTTCTCCTGGCACGGTATGGAACACTTAGTTACAGATAGAACAATTAGTTTAAAATGCAACTATATTTAGCATCTGGAGTTTCCTCGCTCACAAGGTCGCCACTTAGTTTCGTCTAACACATACGGTTTCGAGTGGTATCGCCACAGATTTCAGAGAACAGGCGCTTCTCCTGGCACATTATCGAACACTTAGTTACAGATAGAACAATTAGTTTGAAATGCAACTATATTTCGCATCTGGAGTTTCCTCTCTCACAAGGTCGGCCACTTAGTTTCGTCGAACACATACGGTTTCGAGTGGTATCGCCACAGATTTCAGAGAACAGGCGCTTCTCCTGACACAGTATCGAACACTTAGTTACAGATAGAACAATTAGTTTGAAACGCAACTATATTTCGCATCTGGAGTTTCCTCTCTCACAAGGTCGGCCACTTAGTTTCGTCGAACACATACGGATTCGAGTGGTATCGCCACAGATTTCAGAGAACAGGCGCTTCTCCTGGCACAGTATCGAACACATAGTTTCAGATGGAACAATTAGTTTTAAATGGAACTAAATTTTGCACCTGGAGTTTCCTCTTTCACAAGGCGACTACTTAGTTTCGTCGAACACAGACGGTTGCGCTTGGCATCGCCACAGATGTCGCTGAACGGGAGTTTCTCCTGGCACAGTATCGAACACTTAGTTTCAGATAGAACAATTAGTTTAAAATGCAACTATGTTTCGCATGTGGAGTTTCCTCTCTCACAAGGTCGGCCACTTAGTTTCGTCTAACACATACGGTTTCGAGTGCTATCGCCACAGATTTCAGAGAACAGGCGCTTCTCCTGGCACAGTATCGAACACTTAGTTTCAGATGGAACAATTAGTTTTAAATGGAACTGAGTTTTGCATCTGGAGTTTCCTCTTTCACAAGGCGACCACTTAGTTTCGTCGAACACTTACTGTTTCGAGTGGTGTCGCCACAGATTTCAGAGAACAGGCGCTTCTCCTGGCACATTATCGAACACTTAGTTACAGATAGAACAATTAGTTTAAAATGCAACTATGTTTCGCATCTGGGATTTCCTCTCTCACAAGGTCGGCCACGTAGTTTCGTCGAACACATACGGTTTCGAGTGGTATCGCCACAGATTTCAGAGAACAGGCGCTTCTCCTGGCACAGTATCGAACACTTAGTTTCAGATGGAACAATTAGTTTTAAATGGAACTAAGTTTCGCATCTGGAGTTTCCTCTCTCACAAGGTCGGCCACTTAGTTTCGTCTAACACATACGGTTTCGAGTAGTATCGCCACAGATTTCAGAGAACAGGCGCTTCTCCTGGCACAGTATCGAACACTTAGTTTCAGATGGAACAAGTAGTTTTAAATGGAACTAAGTTTTGCATCTTTAGTATCCTCTCCCACAAGGTCGACCACTTAGTTTCGTCGAACACATACGGTTTCGAGTGCCATCGCCACAGATTTCAGAGAACAGGCGCTTCTCCTGGAACAGTATCGAACACTTAGTTTCAGATGGAACATTTAGGTTAAAATTGAACTATGTTTCGCATCTGAAGTTTCCTCTCTCACAAGGTCGGCCACTTAGTTTCGTCTAACACATACGGTTTCGAGTGCTATCGCCACAGATTTCAGAGAACAGGCGCTTCTCCTGGCACAGTATCGAACACTTAGTTTCAGATGGAACAATTAGTTTTAAATGGAACTGAGTTTTGCATCTGGAGTTTCCTCTCTCACAAGGTCGGCCACTTAGTTTCGTCGAACACATACGGTTTCGAGTGGTATCGCCACAGATTTCAGAGAACAGGCGCTTCTCCTGGCACAGTATCGAACACTTAGTTTCAGATAGAACAATTAGTTTAAAATGGAACTATGTTTCGCATCTGGAGTATCCACTCTCACAAGGTCAACCACTTAGTTTCGTCGAACACAGACGGTTTCGAGTGGCATCGCCACAGATTTCAGAGAACAGGCGCTTCTCCAGGCAGAGTATCGAACACTTAGTTACAGATAGAACAATTAGTTTAAAATGCAACTATGTTTCGCATCTGGAGTTTCCTCTCTCACAAGGTCGGCCACTTAGTTTCGTCAAACACATACGGTTTCGAGTGGTATCGCCACAGATTTCAGAGAACAGGCGCTTCTCCTGGCACAGTATCGAACACTTAGTTACAGATAGAACAATTAGTTTAAAATGCAACTATGTTTCGCATCTGGAGTTTCCTCTTTCACAAGGCGACTACTTAGTTTCGTCGAACACAGACGTTTTCGATTGGCATCGCCACAGATTTCAGAGAACAGGCGCTTCTCCTGATACAGTATCGAACACTTAGTTTCAGTTAGAATAATTAGTTTAAAATGGAAATATGTTTCGCATTTGGAGTTTCCTCTCTCACAAAGTCGACCACTTAGTTTCGTGGAACACATACTGTTTCGAGTGGTATCGCCACAGATTTCAGAGAACAGGCGCTTCTCCTGACACAGTATCGAACACTTAGTTACAGATAGAACAATTAGTTTGAAATGCAACTATGTTTCGCATCTGGAGTTTCCTCTCTCACAAGGTCGGCCACTTAGTTTTGTCGAACACATACGGTTTCGAGTGGTATCGCCACAGATTTCAGAGAACAGGCGCTTCTCCTGGCACAGTATCGAACACTGAGTTTCAGATGGAACAATTAGTTTCAAATGGAACTAAGTTTCGCATCTGGAGTTTCCTCTTTCACAAGGCGACCACTTAGTTTGGTCGAACACATACGGTTTCGAGTGGCATCGCCACAGATTTCAGAGAACAGGCGCTTCTCCTGGCAGAGTATCGAACACTTAGTTACAGATAGAACAATTAGTTTAAAATGCAACTATATTTCGGATCTTGTGTTTCCTCTCTCACAAGGTCGGCCACTTAGTTTCGTCTAACACATACGGTTTCTAGTGCTATCGCCACAGATTTCAGAGAACAGGCGCTTCTCCTGGCACAGTATCGAACACTTAGTTTCAGATGGAACAATTAGTTTTAAATGGAACTAAGTTTCGCATATGGAGTTTCCTCTTTCACAAGGCGACCACATAGTTTCGTCGAACACATACGGTTTCGAGTGGCATCGCCACAGATTTCAGAGAACAGGCGCTTCTCCTGGCACAGTATCGAACACTTAGTTACAGATAGAACAATTAGTTTAAAATGCAACTATATTTAGCATCTGGAGTTTCCTCGCTCACAAGGTCGCCACTTAGTTTCGTCTAACACATACGGTTTCGAGTGGTATCGCCACAGATTTCAGAGAACAGGCGCTTCTCCTGGCACATTATCGAACACTTAGTTACAGATAGAACAATTAGTTTGAAATGCAACTATATTTCGCATCTGGAGTTTCCTCTCTCACAAGGTCGGCCACTTAGTTTCGTCGAACACATACGGTTTCGAGTGGTATCGCCACAGATTTCAGAGAACAGGCGCTTCTCCTGACACAGTATCGAACACTTAGTTACAGATAGAACAATTAGTTTGAAATGCAACTATGTTTCGCATCTGGAGTTTCCTCTCTCACAAGGTCGGCCACTTAGTTTTGTCGAACACATACGGTTTCGAGTGGTATCGCCACAGATTTCAGAGAACAGGCGCTTCTCCTGGCACAGTATCGAACACTGAGTTTCAGATGGAACAATTAGTTTTAAATGGAACTAAGTTTCGCATCTGGAGTTTCCTCTTTCACAAGGTCGGCCACTTAGTTTCGTCGAACACATACGGTTTCGAGTAGTATCGCCACAGATGTCGCTGAACGGGAGTTTCTCCTGGCACAGTATCGAACACTTAGTTTCAGATAGAACAATTAGTTTAAAATGCAACTATGTTTCGCATGTGGAGTTTCCTCTCTCACAAGGTCGGCCACTTAGTTTCGTCTAACACATACGGTTTCGAGTGCTATCGCCACAGATTTCAGAGAACAGGCGCTTTTCCTGGCACAGTATCGAACACTTAGTTTCAGATGGAACAATTAGTTTTAAATGGAACTGAGTTTTGCATCTGGAGTTTCCTCTTTCACAAGGCGACCACTTAGTTTCGTCGAACACAGACGTTTTCGATTGGCATCGCCACAGATTTCAGAGAACAGGCGCTTCTCCTGGCACAGTATCGAACACTGAGTTTCAGATGGAACAATTAGTTTCAAATGGAACTAAGTTTCGCATCTGGAGTTTCCTCTTTCACAAGGCGACCACTTAGTTTGGTCGAACACATACTGTTTCGAGTGGCATCGCCACAGATTTCAGAGAACAGGCGCTTCTCCTGGCATAGTATCGAACACTTAGTTACAGATAGAACAATTAGTTTAAAATGCAACTATATTTCGGATCTTGAGTTTCCTCTCTCACAAGGACGGCCACTTAGTTTCGTCTAACACATACGGTTTCTAGTGCTATCGCCACAGATTTCAGAGAACAGGCGCTTCTCCTGGCACAGTATCGAACACTTAGTTTCAGATGGAACAATTAGTTTTAAATGGAACTAAGTTTCGCATATGGAGTTTCCTCTTTCACAAGGCGACCACATAGTTTCGTCGAACACATACGGTTTCGAGTGGCATCGCCACAGATTTCAGAGAACAGGCGCTTCTCCTGGCACAGTATCGAACACTTAGTTACAGATAGAACAATTAGTTTAAAATGCAACTATATTTAGCATCTGGAGTTTCCTCGCTCACAAGGTCGCCACTTAGTTTCGTCTAACACATACGGTTTCGAGTGGTATCGCCACAGATTTCAGAGAACAGGCGCTTCTCCTGGCACATTATCGAACACTTAGTTACAGATAGAACAATTAGTTTGAAATGCAACTATATTTCGCATCTGGTGTTTCCTCTCTCACAAGGTCGGCCACTTAGTTTCGTCGAACACATACGGTTTCGAGTGGTATCGCCACAGATTTCAGAGAACAGGCGCTTCTCCTGACACAGTATCGAACACTTAGTTACAGATAGAACAATTAGTTTGAAATGCAACTATGTTTCGCATCTGGAGTTTCCTCTCTCACAAGGTCGGCCACTTAGTTTTGTCGAACACATACGGTTTCGAGTGGTATCGCCACAGATTTCAGAGAACAGGCGCTTCTCCTGGCACAGTATCGAACACTGAGTTTCAGATGGAACAATTAGTTTTAAATGGAACTAAGTTTCGCATCTGGAGTTTCCTCTTTCACAAGGTCGGCCACTTAGTTTCGTCGAACACATACGGTTTCGAGTAGTATCGCCACAGATGTCGCTGAACGGGAGTTTCTCCTGGCACAGTATCGAACACTTAGTTTCAGATAGAACAATTAGTTTAAAATGCAACTATGTTTCGCATGTGGAGTTTCCTCTCTCACAAGGTCGGCCACTTAGTTTCGTCTAACACATACGGTTTCGAGTGCTATCGCCACAGATTTCAGAGAACAGGCGCTTCTCCTGGCACAGTATCGAACACTTAGTTTCAGATGGAACAATTAGTTTTAAATGGAACTGAGTTTTGCATCTGGAGTTTCCTCTTTCACAAGGCGACCACTTAGTTTCGTCGAACACAGACGTTTTCGATTGGCATCGCCACAGATTTCAGAGAACAGGCGCTTCTCCTGATACAGTATCGAACACTTAGTTTCAGTTAGAATAATTAGTTTAAAATGGAAATATGTTTCGCATTTGGAGTTTCCTCTCTCACAAGGTCGACCACTTAGTTTCGTGGAACACATACGGTTTCGAGTAGTATCGCTACAGATTTCGCAGAACGGGAGTTTCTCCTGGCACACTATCGAACACTTAGTTTCAGATAGAACAATAAGTTTAAAATGCAACTATGTTACGCATCTGGAGTTTCCTCTCTCACAAGGTCGGCCACTTAGTTTCGTCGAACACATACGGTTTCGAGTGGTATCGCCACAGATTTCAGAGAACAGGCGCTTCTCCTGGCACAGTATCGAACACTTAGTTTCAGATGGAACAATTAGTTTTAAATGGAACTAAGTTTCGCATATGGAGTTTCCTCTTTCACAAGGCGACCACATAGTTTCGTCGAACACATACGGTTTCGAGTGGCATCGCCACAGATTTCAGAGAACAGGCGCTTCTCCTGGCACAGTATCGAACACTTAGTTACAGATAGAACAATTAGTTTAAAATGCAACTATATTTAGCATCTGGAGTTTCCTCTCTCACAAGGTCGCCACTTAGTTTCGTCTAACACATACGGTTTCGAGTGGTATCGCCACAGATTTCAGAGAACAGGCGCTTCTCCTGGCACATTATCGAACACTTAGTTACAGATAGAACAATTAGTTTGAAATGCAACTATATTTCGCATCTGGAGTTTCCTCTCTCACAAGGTCGGCCACTTAGTTTCGTCGAACACATACGGTTTCGAGTAGTATCGCCACAGATGTCGCTGAACGGGAGTTTCTCCTGGCACAGTATCGAACACTTAGTTTCAGATAGAACAATTAGTTTAAAATGCAACTATGTTTCGCATGTGGAGTTTCCTCTCTCACAAGGTCGGCCACTTAGTTTCGTCGAACACATACGGTTTCGAGTGGTATCGCCACAGATTTCAGAGAACAGGCGCTTCTCCTGGCACAGTATCGAACACTTAGTGTCAGATGGAACAATTAGTTTTAAATGGAACTAAGTTTCGCATCTGGAGTTTCCTCTTTCACAAGGCGACAACTTAGTTTCGTCGAACACATACGGTTTCGAGTGGCATCGCCACAGATTTCAGAGAACAGGCGCTTCTCCTGGCACGGTATGGAACACTTAGTTACAGATAGAACAATTAGTTTAAAATGCAACTATATTTCGCATCTGGAGTTTCCTCTCTCACAAGGTCGGCCACTTAGTTTCATCGAACACATACGGTTTCGGGTGGTATCGCCACAGATTTCAGAGAACAGGCGCTTCTCCTGGCACATTATCGAACTCTGAGTTACAGATAGAACAATTAGTTTAAAATGCATCTATGTTTCGCATCTGGAGTTTCCTCTCTCACAAGGTCGGCCACTTATTTTCGTCGAACACATACGGTTTCGAGTGGCATCGCCACAGATTTCAGAGTACAGGCGCTTCTCCTGGCACAGTATCGAACACTTAGTTACAGATAGAACAATTAGTTTAAAACGCAACTATATTTCGCATCTGGAGTTTCCTCTCTCCCAAGGTCGACCACTTAGTTTCGTCGAACACATACGGTTTCGAGTAGCATCGCCACAGATTTTAGAGAGCAGGCGCTTCTCCTGGCACAGTATCGAACACTTAGTTTCAGATAGAACAATTAGTTTAAAATGGAACTAAGTTTCGCATCTGGAGTTTCCTCTCTCACAATGTCGGCCACTTAGTTTCGTCGAACACATACGGTTTAGAGTGGCATCGCCACAGATTTCAGAGAACAGGCGCTTCTCCTGGCACAGTATCGAGCACTTAGTTTCAGATAGAACAATTAGTTTAAAATGGAACTATGTTTCGCATCTGGAGTTTCCTCTCTCACAATGTCGGCGACTCAGTTTCGTCGAACACAAACGGTTTCGAGTGGCATCGCCACAGATTTCAGAGAACAGGCGCTTCCCCTGGCACAGTATCGAACACTCAGGTTCAGATAGAACAATTAGTTTAAAATGGAACTATGTTTCGCATCTGGAGTTTCCTCCCTCACAAGGTCGACCACTTAGTTTCGGCGAACACATACGATTTCGAGTAGCATCGCCACTGATTTCAGAGAACAGGCGCTTCTCCTGGCACAGTATCGAACACTTAGTCTCAGATAGAATAATTAGTTTAAAATGGAAATAAGTTTCGCATCTGGAGTTTCCTCTCTCACAAGGTCGACCATTTAGTTTCCTCGAACACATACGGTTTCGAGTGGCATCGCCACACATTTCAGAGAACAGGCGCTTCTCCTGGCACAGTATCGAAAACTGAGTTTCAGATAGAACAATTAGTTTAAAATGGAACTATGTTCCGCATCTGGTGAATCCTCCCTCACAAGGTAAATCATTTAGTTTCGTCGAACACATACGGTTTCGAGTGGCATCGCCAGAGATTTCAGAGAACAGGCGCTTCTCCTGGAACAGTATCGAACAATTTCAGATACAACAATTAGTTTAAAATGGAACTAAGTTTCGCATCTGGAGTTTCCTCAATCACAAGGTCGGCCACTTAGTTTCGTTGAACACATACGGTTTCGAGTGGCAACGCCACTGATTTCAGAGAACAGGCGCTTCTCCTGGCACAGTATCGAACACTTAGTCTCAGATAGAACAATTAATTTAAAATGGACCTATGTTTCGCATTTGGAGTTTCCTCTCTCACAAGTTCGACCACTTAGTTTCGTCGAACAGATACGGTTTCGAGTAGCATCGCCACAGATTTCAGAGAACAAGCGCTTCTCCTGGCACAGTATCGAACACTTAGTTTCAGATAGAACAATTAGTTTAAAATGGAACTAAATTTCGCATCTGGAGTTTCCTCTCTCACAAGGTCGACCTCTTAGTTTCGTCGAACACATACGGTTTCATGTGGCATCGCCACAGATTTCAGAGAACAGGCGCTTCCCCTGGCACAGTATCGAACACTTAAGTTCAGATAGAACAATTAGTTCAAAATGGAACTAAGTTTCGCATCTGGAGTTTCCTCTCTCACAAGGTCGGCCACTTAGTTTCGTTGAACACATACGGTTTCGAGTAGCATCGCCACAGATTTCAGAGAACAAGCGCTTCTCCTGGCACAGTATCGAACACTTAGTCTCAGATAGAACAATTAATTTAAAATGGACCTATGTTTCGCATTTGGAGTTTCCTCTCTCACAAGTTCGACCACTTAGTTTCGTCGAACACATACGGTTTCGAGTGGCATCGCCAGACATTTCAGAGAACAGGCGCTTCTCCTGGCACAGTATCGAACACTTAGTCTCAGATAGAACAATTAATTTAAAATGGACCTATGTTTCGCATCTGCAGTTTCCTCTCTCACAAGGTCGACCACTTAGTTTCGTCGAACACATACGGTTTCGAGTAGCATCGCGACAGTTTTCAGAGAACAGGCGCTTCTCCTGGCGCAGTATCGAACACTTAGTTTCAGATAGAACAATTAGTTTAAGATGGAACTAAGTTTCGCATCTGGAGTTTCCTCTCTCACAAGGTCGGCCACTTAGTTTCTTCGAACACATACGGTTTCGAGTGGCATCGACACAGGTTTCAAAGAAGAGGCGCTTCTCCTGGCACAGTATCGAACACTTAGTATCAGATAAAACAATTACTTTAAAATGGAACTAAGTTTCACATCTGGAGTTTCCTCTCTCACAAGGTCGGCCATTTAGATTCGTCGAACACATACGGTTTCGAGGGGCATCGCCATAGATTTCAGAGAACAGGCGCTTCTCCAGGCAGAGTATCGAACACTTTCAGATAGAAGAATTAGTTTAAAATGGAACTAAGTTTCGCATCTGGCGTTTCCTCTCTCACAAGGTCGGCCAATTAGTTTCGTCGAACACATACGGTTTCGAGTGGCATCGCCACAGATTTCAGAGAACAGGCGCTTCTCCTGGCACATTATCGAACACTTAGTTTCAGATAGAACAATTAGATTAAAATGGAACTAAGTTTCGCAACTGGAGTTTCCTCTCTCACAAGATCGACAACTTAGCTTCGTCGAACACATACGGTTTAGAGTGGCATCGCCACAGATTTCAGAGAACAGGCGCTTCTCCTGGCACAGTATCGAACACTTAGTTTCAGATAGAACAATTAGTTTAAAATGGAAGTTATTTTCGCATCTGGAGTTTCCTCTCTCACAAGGTCGACCACTTAGTTTCGTCAAACACATACGGTTTCGAGTGACATCGCCACAGATATCGGTCCATATAAATTATAATTAAATATAATAATATAATATATTTATAAATATATTATTATTTATAAATATATTATTGTCTATATAAATTATATTATATATTTATAAATATATTATTATTTATATAAATAATATTATATATAAATTATATATTGTTACGTACCGGATGTTAAATTAAAATTTGCATACCTAAACACGGCGAAATTCCTCGACCGCGAATATTCTTCGAACGGTGGTCACGTTTTGATAATAAGCGAAATTGCAATAGCGGGAAGCTATGGATGGGAAATAGCTGATGAACTGCGGGCGGAATTCTTAGAACAGGAACGGGCGATTTCCTGAGTGGGAGGAACGAGCATGGCTCTTGGAACTTCCCCTTAGCGGTCCCCAAAATCTACAAAAGAGGCAGAGAAACCGCCGCGAGTTGCAATCGTTAGTCAAATCGCGAGGTGCGTGGCGTTTTGCCCTTGTTGCTATTTTGAGCCAGAGTTCGGGTTAAATTAGTGAAGTTACTTCCATAATTACCGAAGGACTCAGCTAACAAGAAATTATTCAAATTTAAAATCAATCTTAAGATTCCAATCTCCATTCTAATATATTAAATTCTTCTTTATAGTATTTATAGTATTTATAGTATAGTGAAAATAGAATTGCGTTAACTCATATAAGTGCCGTGAAAAGTTCATCAGCCATTCCTTCATCTTCGGGCTCCACCAGTATCTGGGACAATTCACATCAGAGCTAACGAAAAACATTGCTTCCAAGATAGTATTCATTGGTGAGTTTTCCATACTTATGTTATCATTGCGATACGAGGACCCAAACATATGTTTATATGCTTGTGGGAATTTCCCTTGGGCCCATTCGTAAACTTAACACGTTAGGAATTTACCAATCTAAGACTCCAACTAAAATACGTATTGTAAAATTGTCATCCATTCTGAACTCCGATATTCCTGAACCATTCCGTGTAATTGTTTTTATATAATGTAAGGAATCAATAGAACAGGCCAATAAGGTATTTATCCTCTATTCTGCGTTAACGCCTATTTCATTCCTGACCTATGCGCGGATTCCGTATGGAATCTCAGATGATACGACCCATCCTAAATTAAATTTATTCAAGCGTTACATGCGGAACGGCTGACCGCTCGGCCCACGAAATAATTCCTTACGCACGTAACAATATATATTGTTACGACCACCCCTTACGTTGTAACCCCTTGACGACGAGGGTCGTCAAGGGCGCCTAGTAATTTATAAACAGTCGAAAAAGAGTTGAATTGTAATCCGACAGCGAGAGCGACCCGACGCGCGCTCGACGCTCTGATTCATAAAATACCAATAAACGCTCTGTTAATTATAATCATCTCCTCCGTGTACCGATATGCCCCGCACGCGCCGCAACAATATATTTAATATAATTAATATATATATTATCGGTAATATATTTATACTCATATATTATTAATAATATATATTAATAAATATAATTTATATAAAATTAATATATATATATATATAAATTATTAAATCATAAATATAAACTATACTATATGTTCGCGACCCCTTCGATCTTGGCCGAGAACACCGAATATTTATTTGAGCGCCGGGTGTCGGATCAGAAAGGATGGTGGCTGAATATCGCTCGTCCGTGATTCGCGACGATCTCTCTGTTCGTAACGATCTCCGTAGATCGAAATATTCCGTAATTAAACTCACTGGGCCCGTGCCCGCGTACAATTCTCTTCCCGTGGTGGAAGAAATTGTCTCCGATGTGAATGTGAGAAGCCTCGTGGCTTGCGATAAAAACTCTTACATGCGTCGTGGTTAACAGTCGGCAGAAGAAGAACGAGATTTCGCTCTATCCCCCGGAAACGCACTTCGGGGAGACAGAGCCCCCTGCGACTACGCACCCTCTGCCGCCCGCCGGAAACGAGGGGCGCCACGACATTTAAACTGGCTTAAACACTATATATATAATATAATAATTTATATTAAAATTTATTGCAGAGCATAAACCTTTTTTTATTAATAACGAAACAACAACGCGGTAACCAAAACGACTGGACAGAAACCAGTCGACTATTTGTTTACTACATACATTCAGATTGTGTTGCTACTCTAATACTTCCCCTCAATCGTAAATGTTGTTACTCTCCACCGAGTCTTCACCTTCAATCTTCGATTGACTGGACTCCCAGTAAATCGCGACAGTGTTCGTGTTTTGAACGTGGTAGTCCCTTCGTCAGCACATCGGCCATCATTTCCTGCGTGGGCATATATTTAAATACCACAGATCTTTCTTTCAATGCATCGCGGACGAAATGATGCCTTATGTCGATATGCTTGGTCCTCCTGTGAAATACGGCGGTTTTGGCCAATTTTTGTGCTCCTTGATTGTCGTTCCACAGTGTCAATGGTGTCTCATCTCTAACGCCTAATTCTTTCAGGAAACTTTGGAGGATGATTGCTTCTTTCGTCGCTTCTGTCAGAGCCATGTACTCTGCCTCCGTACTAAACAGGGCTACTGTTCGCTGCTTCCGTGATTCCCAGCTTATAGCTGCATTACCATATTTGAAGATGTAACCAGTATATGACCTTCTAACATCCGGGCAGGCTCCCCAATCCGCGTCAACATATCCCATTAAATCTTCTTTGGCTTTGGTGAACACTAATCCATAATTTAGGCTTCCCCTCAAGTATCGCAGAACTCTTTTCGTAGCTTTCCAATGGTTTTGATCAAAATTGGAGCTGAATTGACTGAGCCAGCTCACCACGTGAGCTATGTCTGGTCTCGTGGCAATGGCTATGTACATCAACGATCCTATCAGTTCCCTATATGGCAACCCTTTAATTTCGGCTCCCGATACATCTTCATTGGTTTCTTCCTTTATATCCCGTTTGTTTAATTCACAAGGAGTAGAAATCGGTTTCGCATCTCTCATGCCAAATTTTCTCAATGTGTCTTCAATATAGGTCTTCTGAGTCATCGCCATCTTCCCCTTACTCAGCGTGAACTTAATTCCTAAGCAATGCTGAATGGGTCCTAAGTCCTTCATTTCAAACGTTGACATTAGTCCTTGTTTTAATTCTTCCATGTGTTCTCTATTTCTTGATATCATTAATATATCATCGACATAAATCGCCACGATAAGCAAATTTTCGTTCATTATTTTGAAGTAAACACAAGGGTCAGGATTCATCGATTGCAATCCTAATTCACGCAATTTCTCATCAAGTCTAATATTCCATTGTCTGCTTGATTGTTTCAAACCATAAATTGCCTTCTTTAGTAAACAGACTTTATTCTCGCCTTTAATATCTTGCAACATTTTGTCAATTCTGATCTTCTGATCCTTACTGATTTTACTGTCCTTTGCTGATCTTATGTCTTGTAATGTTTCTTCCAGCATTTCTGGTATTTCCATGTATATCTCTTCATCTATATCTCCATTCAGAAAAGCGGTCGATACATCAAGATGATCAACCAGCATGTCTCGCTCAACTGCTAGAGCGATTAATGTCCTTATGGAACTCAATCTTGCTACTGGTGCAAAAGTTTCATGAAAGTCCATTCCCGGGACTTGTGTAAAACATCGAGCTACGAGTCTCGCCTTCCTCCTATCCAGCGTCCCGTCAGCCTTACATTTATTCCGTAATATTAAACGACAGCTTACGATGCTTCGGTCCCTTGGTCGATCTACGATTTCCCACGTATTATTTTGATCATAGACATTATCTCACTACGTATGGCTGCTTTCCACTCTTCCCTATCTTTACTGGCCATTGCCTTTTTAGCCGAAATTTCACTTGTATCCACATGTTCTTCTGTCACTTCTTCTTTTGTAGTGACTTGTTGTGCTACCTCATAGTGATACTGTTTCTTGGGTATTCCTGGATTTCCCGTCCTTATTATTTTTGGTCTCCCCACGGTTCTTCGCAACTGTACTTCTGGATTTTGTATTACCTGTTCTTGCTCTTGATGTTGGTTATTTAACCCATCTTCGTCCCTTTGTTCGCAGGTTTCACTGTTTTCATTATTTTGTGGTTCTTCGTGAGTCCACTCCATAGCTTCTTCGTATTCTTCATCATCATCTTCTTCTTCTTCTTGTAATAAGTTTTGTTCTCCGAGATCTCTGATCGTTTTTGTCTCTATTTCGTCATATTTTCTTTCCTTTAGTTTGTTTCCATTAATCATCCTATTTTCATTAACGAATTCTTCATATTTTGTTCCGGCACCAATTTCTTCGAAGAATTTTATATCTCTGGATACAATTATTTTCCTTTCACTAGGTACCCAAACTCGGTAACCTTTAGATTCCAAGGAATAACCTACGAACATACACTCTCTGGATCTTGGAGAAAATTTTCCTTTGTTTGTATCTCGGTCCAATGCATATCCTTTACATCCGAATGTTCGGAAATATTTCACATTTGGCCTTTTACCGGTCCAAAGTTTATAAGGTGTTTGCCCATTTAAGTGGTTTGCGGGGCATCTATTGCGGATGTAATTAGCTGTATGCAGTGCTTCTGCCCAAAACGATGGGGATAGTTTCGATTGAATTAGTAGACATCTTGCCATTTCCACAAGTGTTCTATTCATGCGTTCCGCGGTGCCATTTTGTTGCGGTGTGTGCGGAATTGTCAATCTTCTTTGGATTCCAGATTTTTGTAAATAGTCGTCAAATTCTTTATTGCAATATTCTTTTCCGTTGTCGGACTGAATGTATTTGATTTTCCTACCAGTGAAGTTTTCAACCATGCTCTTGTACTTTTTGAATTCAGTGAGGGCTTCGCTTTTCCTCTTCAAGAATCTTACTTCGCACCACCTCGTTCTGTCTTCTATGAAGATTAAGAAATATTTTGACCCATTCAATGACTCTGTCCTCATCGGTCCACATAAGTCTGTGTGTACTAATTCTAGCAGTTCCGATTTGCGACTGGACTCTTTTGGGAAAGGTGTCTGCGTAAGTTTGCCTTTTAAGCATACTTCACACGTAGGTAGTTCTTTTTGTGTTCTGATTCTGATGCCACATACCTCTTTATTAGCAACCATTTTCTTCAGATCTCTTCCGTTCAAGTGTCCGTATCTCTCATGCCATGTTTTTAAATTTTCTTCTGATTCACTCGACATTCTTCCTGCATATTGTGTGTTTTGCCTAATGTAATATAAACCATCGATTCTGTCAGCGCGCATTAAAATGCTTCCTGCTCTATCCTTGACTAGAGCACCGTTTCTACCGAAGGTTACATTATATCCCTTGTCTGTAATCTTTGAAACAGACATTAAATTTGTGCGTAATCCTGGAACATATAAGGTATTTAATAAATTTATTTTCTGACTGCCATCTTTGTTTGAGGTAATAATAGATGCTGTCCCTTTCGCCAATACTTTAGCTGATGTATTGTTAGTCGCTAAATTCAAGTCTTCGAATTCAGATGACTCCAGATTCTTTAGGCTTTCTTCTTTCTTCGTAATATGCGATGTACAACCACTATCTAAGCACCAATCGCTTGTACTTATGTCGCGTCCGGACTTTAAAGCATAGTCTTTTCTATCTGTGACTAGTAAGCTAGATTCCTTGGGAGTCTGCTTTCCCGACTTCCAAGGTTTGTATTTCCCATCTTCTAGTCTGCAGTCTATAGCTTTGTGTCCCACCTTTTTGCATTTATGGCAACGGAATTTGAATTCTTCTTTATGTTCTTCCCTACGCTCGTCGGGCCTATTGTTCCGGAATTTGTGATTTTTGAATGGTTGTCTTCCAGCCATCATTGCATTCGGGACTTCTTCCTCTAATTTCTGATTGCGTGCATCACTTTCTTCAACTATCTTTATCTTTAATATTTCCGGTGATGGTAATTCATCTCTGGATTCGATTCCACATAGGAATTATTCAAATTTCTCTGGGAGACTATACAATAACATTATGGCTAACAAATCCTTATTGAGGTCTACATCCATTTCTTGTAGCTTGTCGACCACATCAAAGAATTTAAAAATGTGGTCTCGTGTGTCTTCACCTTCACGCATTTTATGCAAAGTGAGTTGTTTTAAAAGGTTCGCTTTTCGAGCAGGTCCCTTAGATTGATAGGTACTTTCTAATTTAAGCCAAACATCTCGAGATGTGGTACAATTCTTGATTTGTTTTAATGCATGAGGGTGGATAGATAGTATTAGATATGACCTGGCTTTCTTGTCAGCAATTTTCCACTGCTTTGTGACTATAGCTCCTTCTGCCAAATCCGGTTTCGGTATCTCACCACTCACATATCCCCATGCATCATTCTTCACCAAAAGGGCTTCGGCTTGTAATTTCCAAGTCTCATAATTATCCCTTTCTAACATTTCTATTCGTGTATAACTGCTGGTACTCATTTTCGCGCACATACACTACACTTATTATCTTCACTCGCGATATTGACTTTAATTAACTACCTAAAATATACTATTCCAAGGGAGCTGGGCCCATAACCTATTGCAGAGCATAAACCTCTTTTTATTAATAACGAAACAACAACGCGGTAACCAAAACGACTGGACAGAAACCAGTCGACTATTTGTTTACTACATACATTCAAATTGTGTTGCTGCTCTAATAAAAATTTTTTAAAATTTAATATAATAACATATATTAATATTATATATTTATAAATTTATTTTAATTATATATAAAAAAAAATTATATATATATATGTTGCCGGGTCTTTGGTGGATTATGTTAGGCAGAGGAATAAATACAAAACACGTATCACAATTACTGTTAATGTATATATATATATATATATATATATATATAATTAGAATGAATAAAATAATTGTACAAGAAGAATTGCATTACCACGAGGCGATGAGAGCCCACGAACAGAACCAGAAAAAAAAACAAAAGAAAGGTGATATCTCCCTAGTGTATAAGGAGAGCGATGCTCACGCATTAAAGCGCGCACTTTGCATGTTCTAACAATATAAGTAATAATTAATTGATTTTTATTACTAGAGATTTTTTAATTTATATAGGTATATAATGTAAAATTATTTTTGTTACTAGAGATTTTTTAATTTATATAGGTATATAATGTAAAATTATTTTTGTTACTAGAGATTTTTTAATTTATATAGGTATATAATGTAAAATTATTTTTGTTACTAGAGATTTTTTAATTTATATAGGTATATAATGTAAAATTATTTTTGTTACTAGAGATTTTTTAATTTATATAGGTGTATAATGTAAAATAATTTTTGTTACTAGAGATTTTTTAATTTATATAGGTATATTGTTCGCGACCCCTTCGATCTTGGCCGAGAACACCTAATATTTATTTGAGCGCCGGGTGTCGGATCAGAAAGGATGGTGGCTGAATATCGCTCGTCCGTGTTTCGCGACGATCTCTCTGTTCGCAACGATCTCCGTAGATCGAAATATTCCGTATGTAATCTCACTGGGACCGTGCCCGCGTACAATTCTCTTCCCGTGGTGGAAGAAATTGTCTCCGATGTGAATGTGAGAAGCCTCGTGGCTTGCGATAAAAACTCTTACGTGCGTCGTGGTTAACAGTCGGCAGAAGAAGAAAGAGATTTCGCTCTATCCCCCGGAAACGCACTTCGGGGAGACAGAGCCCCCTACGACTACGCACCCTCTGCCGCCCGCCGGAAACGAGGGGCGCCACGACATTTAAACTGGCTTAAACATACCGCCCGCCTCGTATCCGGTATGTACGACATCTAATTTAGAAACTAAAATCGGTGAAATATTCACAAGAATAATGCTACATGACAGGACGCATGGTACGTACATAAACTTCACTTACGAGAGGCGCAAGACGCATGATATATAAGAACGGAGCACATAGTACAAATAGTAACATGGAACGGCGTAACGTAGACAGACGTAGCTCTCACTACCGCTACTTCTTACATACATTGATCGGTAGCGGACAAATCTGGGAAATTGGCCTCTTGAACTTCGATCGAGCAGTCCGAAGTTGAACTACTCGAGTGAGATCGTCACTCCCTGGGAAGGAATTTTCTACAATGGCCAAGTCCCATTTACAGGGAGGCAACAAGTTGTTTTTTAGTAGAACAAGTGTACCCTCCTGGATGTTCGGCATGGTTTTGGTCCATTTGTACCGCTGTTGCAGAGTATGTAAGTAGTCCGGAGACCAATTTCGCCAGAAATGTTCGAGCATCGCACGCACGCGCTGATAACGAGACAATCGGTTCTCGTCCAGATTTAGGACCGACTCGTCCGGCACCGTGGTTAAAGGCCCGCCGATTAAAAAATGACCGGGAGTGAGCACGGCGCAATCACTCGCGTCGCTGGTCATCGCTGCGATCGGGCGCGAGTTCAAACAAGCCTCAATCTGCGCGAGAAGCGTCGTGAACTCCTCGATTGAAAGAGTATGATCCCCCACGATTCGTCGGAGGTGATGCTTCATACTCTTGACTCCCGCCTCCCAGAGCCCTCCGAAGTGAGGGGCAGAGGGGGGTATGAAATGCCAAGTAGAGCCGTCGGAGGCTAACCGAGCAGACAGATCTACGTCTTTAGATAAGTTACGGAACATGGTGGACAGTTCCTTTTCCGCTCCCAAGAAGTTAGTGCCATTATCGCTGTAAATATCGCTCGGGATACCGCGCCGAGATACGAAACGTTTAAAGGCAGCAAGGAAGGCGGTGGAAGAGAGACTGTTCACCAGTTCTAGATGGATTGCGTGCGTCGATAGACAGACGAAAACAGCAACGTATGCTTTGTACGATCGTTGTCCGCGGCCAGCAATCGGTATAATGTTGACTGGCCCCGCGAAGTCGACGCCGGAATGCAAGAACGGACGAGAGGGAGTTACCCTAGCGGAAGGTAAATCCCCCATGAGCTGCGTCGGGGTATTCGCCCGATGGCGTATACACGGAATACATTTGTGGATTTTGGAACGCACGAGGTTTCGGGCTCGTAATATCCAGTAGTTCTGACGCAGAATCCGAAGGGTCAATTGCGGACCCCCATGAAGAGCTCTTCGGTGAGCATCTTCTATAATAAGGTCACTTATTCTACCGTTCGACAAAATAACCGGATGCTTTTCGTCGTAAGGTAATTGCGAGTGCCTCAGCCGCCCGCCAAGCCGAATTAGTCCGGTTGAGTCGAGAAACGGATGGAGCGTTACCAACGAGCTCCGTTGAGAGACGGCGGTATTGTTCTTTAAGAACTCTAATTCCGACGGAAAACTGACCGTCTGCGAGTATCGACACCAGAACTGCCGCGACTGCTGAATTTCCTTCGCCGTCAGAGGCGTCGTGTTTGGCGACTGATGCTTCCGTGTTAACTTCAAGTTTGAAGTGAAGTGAAACACATAAGCCGTTACGCGTAATAATTTCGGCCATGAAGAGAAGCGATGCATAAGCTCGTCCAGATAACTAGACTCCGGTATGGTCTGGATGGAGTGAACCGTAGCCTTAGATTGTTCGGAGCGAATGAGCGCTTCGTGATCAGGATTGATCGAACTCGGCTCGTGTTCCTGTGGTGGCCAGAAGCGTGAGTTTTGAGTGAGCCACGTTGGCCCATGCCACCAAAGTTTATGACTCTCGAGTTCTGCTGGCGAAATGCCACGTGATGCACAATCCGCGGGGTTTGCATGCGTTGGAACATGGTTCCAAACGGCTGCGGGTAACCTCGTTTGAATTTTAGCAGTTCGATTCGCGACATACGTGTTCCAGGTAGAGGGATGTTTTTTCAACCAACCGAGGACGACGGTTGAATCCGTCCAGCAATACACTGGCACGTGTGAGAGCTTTAATGTTGTCTGAACAAACTGAACGAGTTTGGACAGTAGAGCACCACCGTTTAACTCCAGACGAGGAAGAGAAACCGTCTTGATGGGCGTCACCTTGGATCGAGCCGCAATAAGTGTCACAGTGACCTCATCAAGAGAGTGCAAAACCCGAAGGTACACCACAGCAGCGTAAGCTCTGTTTGAAGCATCTGAAAATCCATGCAATTCGCAAGCTAGGTTAGACGTAGACCGTCCGGTCCAACGTGGTATGCGAATAGATTCAATGAGAGGAAGAGACTGGCAATAGGACTTCCACGAATGAAGAATAGCGGAGGGAAGCTGATCATCCCAATCGCACTTACAAAGCCATAACTCTTGAAGGAGTATTTTTGCGACAATCACCACGGGGGTAGCCCACCCGAGCGGGTCAAAGAACCTGGCGATGGTGGCAAGAACCGCACGTTTGGTGGAACCGGAGTTCCCTGGAAGATGCGTACGAAAGGCAAAAGAGTCACTTTGTGGCGCCCAGTAAACGCCGAGAACCTTTATACTTTCATCCTCCTTAAGGTGGCGATCCGCAGCAAGATCATCGTCTCCCGAGGAACGATTGTCCAACAAAGCGGGAACATTAGATGCCCATTTGTGTAATTGGAAGCCTCCTGCAGAGAGAAGCGCAGTAAGCTGTCTCTTGATGTCGAGAGCAGAGCTCGCATCTTCCGCTCCGAAGAGTACATGGTCCACGTAAATGTGTTCCTTGAGGATCGATTTGGCGAGAGGAAATTTGTCGCCCTCGTCCTCCGCAAGTTGGTGAAGAACTCTGATCGCCAAATAGGGAGCAGAAGCAGTTCCGTAGGTAACGGTTCGTAGCCGATATGTGCTTGTGTGGAAAGAAAGAGGTGGTTGCCATAGTATCCGTAGAAAGTCTCTGTCACGCGGATGTACGAGAATTTGGCGAAACATCTTGGCGATATCTGCCATGAGTACGATACGATATTGACGCCATCTCATTATTATAGAAGGCAAATCCGTTTGTAGCTTCGGTCCAGTCCGTAGGTAGTCATTGAGAGAAAACCCGTTAGAGGTGTGACAAGAGGCGTTGAACACAACTCTCAGTTTAGTGGAGAGACTATCGTTCCGTAAAACTGGATGATGCGGAAGATAGAAGGTGTGTTGCGATGAAAGTTCGTTAGGAGGGACGATTTCCATGTGCCCTAAGTGCTCGTATTCCTGAAGAAAGGAATGGTAAGCGTCGGAAAGGTCCGAATTCTTGTCCAAACGCGATTGTAATTTGGAGTACAAACGGGACGCGATAGCGATTGAACACCCTAACGGTGGAGGATCCTCCTTGAATGGAAGACGAACGACGTACCGTCCATGCTCATCCCTATAATGTGTCTTTTGAAAGTGCTCTTCGCACGTTTGTTCATCGTCAGTGAGATGAGGTTCCGTGAATTCTTCTTCCGTCTCCCAGAACCGCGAAAGGAGCGAGTTGAGGTCAGCGGAGAGAAGATTAACCTTGGCATGGTGAGCCAGAGTGGCTGAATGAGTAACCTTATCGGGACCGGAAAGTATCCATCCGAAAATGGTTAATTGAGCAGTAGGACTGCCCGATGGTCCCTGACGCAAGCCATTGCGTAGGATAGCGCCATAGAGATCCGCGCCAATGAGCAAATGAATCGGAGTAGATTCATTTGGATTGGGATCTGCGAGAGTCAGACCCTGTAAGTGATCCCAACTGGGTTGAGATTGAGCTCGGTACGCTCGGTACGAGGTAATATTTTGGTAAACGTACGCGTCCAGCGGTAAAGAAGGACCGCTTCCCTGACAAGGCTCTACAACGAGATGTAGAACAAATTTCGAAACACCACGGCAAGAATCTCCGAAGGCCGTAACTGGCAGATGAGTTTTATGCCGTCGTGTTCGCAACGATTGTGCAAGAGTTTCGGAAACAAAACTGTGAGTGGCCCCCTGATCGAGGAGGGCACGCACTTGAAAGGTCCTACCTTCAGCAGTCCGAAGAGTCACTTGAGCGGTTGCAAGAAGAACCGTATGAGGCACTATTGGCACGCGCTGAATGGCATGGACGGAAGACGTCGGTTCTCGATTGCCGTTATGGCTCGTACTGGCGTCGATACCGCCGTCGGAAACAGTTAATGTTTGAGCCGCATTGACGGCTGAAGCACTCGTCTCCCGGTGGAGAGAGTATGATGTGGACGACCACATTTTATGCACGTGGACTTGCTCGGACACGCGCTCGAGCTGTGTCCTTTTCGCAGACAGTTCACACAATATTTAACGTTCTTAATCAATGAGTACCGTTGATCGATGCTTAGATTGTGGTACTGTGCACATTTATACAGCGGGTGACCATTGGAACATAAAAAACATTTTGAGGTCGCTTTACTCTGCGTATTAGTTGCGTGAACTTTCGCGGGACGAGAGGCGCACGGTGCCGGTACGTTGGTAACGTCGCTAGAGGTAAAGTCCTCGTCGAGTCCCCTAATACGCTTTGCAAGAAAATCTAAAAGGCTAGTAAGAGTGGGCGGATCATACGAATCCCCGAGGAGCATACGCCAATCTTGTCGCGTGCGAGGAGCGAGCTTCTTGACGAGGATGAAAACGAGGATATCGTCCCATTCAGTAACTGGGCGATTCAAATTGCGCAGAGCGGCGAGTGATGCATTAGTGGTATCGCGAAGTGATCGAAGTGAAGCAGGCGACTCCAGCTTCATCATCGGGATATCAAAAATAGCTTGCAAATGTGAGTTAATCAACAGTCGCGTGTTTTCATACTCGTCCGTCAACTTCTTCCAAGCATGTTCGAAATTCGCGTCCGTGACTCTAACGTTGCTTAACAGACGCTCCGCTTCACCCGTTAAGCTGATCTTTAAGTGATGCAGCTTTTCGACCGTCGATAAGGCAGGATTGTTCTTTACGAGCGATTCGAATAAGTCCCGGAAATTCTCCCACTCTAACCGATTTCCAGAAAACTTCGGAAGCTCTATTCGCGTTAACAAAGAAGAGTGAGTCGTGACTGGCGGAGATTGAGTCGTAGAACTGTTCGCCGCGGGAGGAACCGAAGAAACCGATCAGATAAGTAATCTGATGGAGGACTTCAGACATATAGTCGGAGGCCTGAAGCATGACGTCCTCGGCAGTCTGGAACTTCGCCTTCGTGAAGTAGTCGATCTTCTTCATGTCCTCGTTGGCGGCAGCTTGGTGAATCAAGATCTCGTTGGCCTGGCACCGTTCCCATAGCTTCTCGAGCGCAGACAAGCGATTTTGGACCTTGGCGATGGTGTAGTTCGCGCTGCCGATCTTCTTGAAGTTAGACAGAGCTCGTTCAAGTTGGTCAAAGATGGGCTGTTGGCTCGCGATGAGATGCGCTAGACTTTCCATCGTGATGTGTTCGACTCACAGAGCTGAATCTGGACTACACGGTAGTGTTCGTGAGTGTGTGCAAGTGAGAGCACAGCGTAACACGAGTAAAACTGAGAGCACTGAAAGTTAGAGTACGAGTGAGAGAGAGCACTGCGCGATGCGTAGAACAAGCACTGATCGTTCGTCGGTGTGCGAGAGAGAGCACAGCGCGACACGTAGAAACGAAGAACACCGAGCGTTAGAGTACGTGCGAGAGAGAACACTGCGCGATGCGTAAGACAAGAACACTGATCGTTCGTGAGTGTGAGAGAGAGCACCGTGCGACACGAAGAAACAAAGAACACCGAATGTTTTGAAATGCTCTAACGGTCTTCGAGACAAAGAAAGCACGCACACGATGACGTCACAGTCGCACCACACCTGCGAATTCGTAGCACTTATATTGTTCGTATGTCCAATTGAAGAACACTGTACTATAGATTTGTCCAGACACAATGTTCGTCTAAAGTGCACCGCACTACGATCTCCTTTAAAAGAGAGATGTAACACCGCGGACCTTGTTGGTCAGGTTCGAGAGGCCGTCTTGGACTTCCGTTGCGGTTTGAACGGCGACCACGTGTTCGTCACGTTCCTTTCGCAACCACGCTATCTTTCGTTCGTGAAAGATTTCGCGATATCCAATCGATCCCAGCAATCCGCGCGATCCGGCTCGAAGGACCAAAATGTTCGCGACCCCTTCGATCTTGGCCGAGAACACCTAATATTTATTTGAGCGCCGGGTGTCGGATCAGAAAGGATGGTGGCTGAATATCGCTCGTCCGTGATTCGCGACGATCTCTCTGTTCGCAACGATCTCCGTAGATCGAAATATTCCGTATGTAATCTCACTGGGCCCGTGCCCGCGTACAATTCTCTTCCCGTGGTGGAAGAAATTGTCTCCGATGTGAATGTGAGAAGCCTCGTGGCTTGAGATAAAAACTCTTACGTGCGTCGTGGTTAACAGTCGGCAGAAGAAGAAAGAGATTTCGCTCTATCCCCCGGAAACGCACTTCGGGGAGACAGAGCCCCCTGCGACTACGCACCCTCTGCCGCCCGCCGGAAACGAGGGGCGCCACGACATTTAAACTGGCTTAAACAATATAATGTGAAATTATTTTTATTACCAGAGATTTTTTATTAAAATACATTAATTAATAAATTACTTATATTAATTAAATAAATTATAAATTATATTGGGATAAAAGAATTAGGTCATTGTTTTTGGTATAATATTAAAAGAAAGAATATGTTTTTATTTAGATACTTTTCGTTAAAGTGGGGATTAACGATTTTTATTTTGATAAAAAAAAGCTTTCTCGTTGAATTGATGTTTTTATTTAGATACTTTTGGTTAAAGTGATAGAGATTTTTTAATTTATATAGGTATATAATGTGAAATTATTTTTATTACCAGAGATTTTTTATTAAAATAAATTAATTAACAAATTACTTATATTAATTAAATAAATTATAAATTTTATTGGGATAAAAGAATTAGGTCATTGTTTTTGGTATAAAATTAAAAGAAAGAATATGTTTTTATTTAGATACTTTTCGTTAAAGTGGGGATTAACGATTTTTATTTTGATAAAAAAAAGCTTTCTCGTTGAATTGATGTTTTTATTTAAATACTTTTCGTTAAAGTGGGGATTATCAATAAATAGAGTTTCATAAAAATTTTTATATTATAAATTAATATTTTATACTATTTATACAAAAATGTAATTTTTGTTTTAAAATTAATAATATAAATAGTGTTAAGATATTCGAGGCGCCCGCGTACCAGAGGGGCACGCTTGTCGGCTCTCACAAGATCAACCACTTAGTTTCCTCGAACACATAGGGTTCCGAGTGGCATCGCCACACATTTCAGACAACAGGCGCTTCTCCTGGCACAGTATCGAACACTTAGTATCAGATAGAACAATTAGTTTAAAATGGAACTAAGCTTCGTATCTGGAGTGTCCTCTCTCACAAGGTCAACCACTTAGTTTCGTCGAACACATACGGTTTCGAGCGGCATCGCCAGACATTTCAGAGAACAGGCGCTTCTCCTGGCACAGTATCGAACACTTAGTTACAGATAGAACAATTAGTTTAAAATGGAACTATGTTTCGCATCTGGAGTATCCTCTCTCACAAGGTCAACCACTTAGTTTCGTCGAACACATACGGTTTCGAGTGACATCGCCACAGATTGCAGAGAACAGGCGCTTCTACTGGCACAGTATCGAACACACAGTTTCAGATAGAACAATTAGTTTAGCATGGTATTAAGTTTCGCGTCTGGAGTTTCCTCTCGCACAGGGTGAACCACTTAGTTTCGTCGAACACATACGGGGTCGAGTGTATCGCCACAGATTTCGCCGAACGGGAGTTTCTCCTGGCACAGTATCGAACACTTAGTTTCAGATAGAACAATTAGTTTAAAATGGAACTAAGTTTCGCATCTGGAGTTTCCTCTCTCACAAGGTCGACTAATTAGTTTCGTCGAACACATACGGTTTCGAGTAGCATCGCCACAGATTTCAGAGAACAGGCGTTTCTCCTGGCACAGTATCTGTTTCAGATAGAACAATTAGTTTTAAATGGAACTAAGTTTCGCATCTGGAGTTTCCTCTCTCACCGGGTCGACCACTTAGTTTCGTCAAACACATACGGTTTCGAGTGACATCGCCACAGATTGCAGAGAACAGGCGCTTCTACTGGCACAGTATCTGTTTCAGATAGAACAATTAGTTTTAAATGGAACTAAGTTTCGCATCTGGAGTTTCCTCTCTCACCGGGTCGACCACTTAGTTTCGTCAAACACATACGGTTTCGAGTGACATCGCCACAGATTGCAGAGAACAGGCGTTTCTCCTGGCACAGTATCTGTTTCAGATAGAACAATTAGTTTTAAATGGAACTAAGTTTCGCATCTGGAGTTTCCTCTCCCACCAGGTCGACCACTTAGTTTCGTCAAACACATACGGTTTCGAGTGACATCGCCACAGATTGCAGAGAGCAGGCGCTTCTACTGGCACAGTATCGAACACACAGTTTCAGATAGAACAATTAGTTTAGCATGGTATTAAGTTTCGCGTCTGGAGTTTCCTCTCGCACAGGGTGAACCACTTAGTTTCGTCGAACACATACGGGGTCGAGTGGTATCGCCACAGATTTCGCCGAACGGGAGTTTCTCCTGGCACACTATCGAACACTTAGTTTCAGATAGAACAATTAGTTTTAAATGGAACTAAGTTTCGCATCTGGAGTTTCCTCTCTCACTAGGTGGACCACTTAGTTTCGTCGAACACATACGGTTTCGAGTGGCATCGCCACAGATTTCAGATAACAGTCGCTTCTCCTGGCACATTATCGAACACTTTCAGATAGAACAATCAGTTTAAAACGGAACTATGTTTCGCATCTGGAGTGTCCTCTCCCACAAGGTCGACCATTAGTTTCGTCGAACACATGCGGTTTCGAGTGGTACAGCCACAGATTTCGCAGCACGGCGTTTCTCCTGGCGCCATATCGAACACATAGTTTCGGATAGAACAATTAGTTTAAAATGGAACTAAGTTTCGCATTTGGAGTTTCTTCCCTCAAAAGGCGACCACTTAGTTTCGTCGGACACATACGGTTTAGAGTGGCATCGCCACATATTTCAGAGAACAGTCGCTTCTCCTGGCACAGTATCGAACACTTAGTTACAGATAGAACAATTAGTTTAAAATGGAACAAAGCTTCGCATCTGGAGTTTCCTCTCTCACAAGGTCGACCACTTAGTTTCGTCGAACACATACGGTTTCGAGTGGCATCGCCACAGATTTCAGAGAACAGTCGCTTCTCCTGGCACAGTATCGAACACTTAGTTTCAGATAGAACAATTAGTTTAAAATGGAACTAAGTTTCGCATCTGGAGTTTCCTCTCTCACAAGGTCGACTAATTAGTTTCGTCGAACACATACGGTTTCGAGTGGCATCGCCACAGATTTCAGATAACAGTCGCTTCTCCTGGCACATTATCGAACACTTTCAGATAGAACAATCAGTTTAAAACGGAACTATGTTTCGCATCTGGAGTGTCCTCTCCCACAAGGTCGACCATTAGTTTCGTCGAACACATGCGGTTTCGAGTGGTACAGCCACAGATTTCGCAGCACGGCGTTTCTCCTGCCGCAATATCGAACACATAGTTTCGGATAGAACAATTAGTTTAAAATGGAACTAAGTTTCGCATTTGGAGTTTCTTCCCTCACAAGGCGACCACTTAGTTTCGTCGAACACATACGGTTTAGAGTGGCATCGCCACATATTTCAGAGAACAGTCGCTTCTCCTGGCACAGTATCGAACACTTAGTTACAGATAGAACAATTAGTTTAAAATGGAACTAAGTTTCGCGTCTGGACTTTCCTCTCTCACAAGGTCGACCACTTAGTTTCGTCAAACACATACGGTTTCGAGTGACATCGCCACAGATTGCAGAGAACAGGCGCTTCTACTGGCACAGTATCTGTTTCAGATAGAACAATTAGTTTTAAATGGAACTAAGTTTCGCATCTGGAGTTTCCTCTCTCACCGGGTCGACCACTTAGTTTCGTCAAACACATACAGTTTCGAGTGACATCGCCACAGATTGCAGAGAACAGGCGTTTCTCCTGGCACAGTATCTGTTTCAGATAGAACAATTAGTTTTAAATGGAACTAAGTTTCGCATCTGGAGTTTCCTCTCCCACCAGGTCGACCACTTAGTTTCGTCAAACACATACGGTTTCGAGTGACATCGCCACAGATTGCAGAGAGCAGGCGCTTCTACTGGCACAGTATCGAACACACAGTTTCAGATAGAACAATTAGTTTAGCATGGTATTAAGTTTCGCGTCTGGAGTTTCCTCTCGCACAGGGTGAACCACTTAGTTTCGTCGAACACTTACGGGGTCGAGTGGTATCGCCACAGATTTCGCCGAACGGGAGTTTCTCCTGGCACACTATCGAACACTTAGTTTCAGATAGAACAATTAGTTTTAAATGGAACTAAGTTTCGCATCTGGAGTTTCCTCTCTCACTAGGTGGACCACTTAGTTTCGTCGAACACATACGGTTTCGAGTGGCATCGCCACAGATTTCAGATAACAGTCGCTTCTCCTGGCACATTATCGAACACTTTCAGATAGAACAATCAGTTTAAAACGGAACTATGTTTCGCATCTGGAGTGTCCTCTCCCACAAGGTCGACCATTAGTTTCGTCGAACACATGCGGTTTCGAGTGGTACAGCCACAGATTTCGCAGCACGGCGTTTCTCCTGGCGCCATATCGAACACATAGTTTCGGATAGAACAATTAGTTTAAAATGGAACTAAGTTTCGCATTTGGAGTTTCTTCCCTCACAAGGCGACCACTTAGTTTCGTCGAACACATACGGTTTAGAGTGGCATCGCCACATATTTCAGAGAACAGTCGCTTCTCCTGGCACAGTATCGAACACTTAGTTACAGATAGAACAATTAGTTTAAAATGGAACAAAGTTTCGCATCTGGAGTTTCCTCTCTCACAAGGTCGACCACTTAGTTTCGTCGAACACATACGGTTTCGAGTGGCATCGCCACAGATTTCAGAGAACAGTCGCTTCTCCTGGCACAGTATCGAACACTTAGTTTCAGATAGAACAATTAGTTTAAAATGGAACTAAGTTTCGCATCTGGAGTTTCCTCTCTCACAAGGTCGACTAATTAGTTTCGTCGAACACATGCGGTTTCGAGTGGTACAGCCACAGATTTCGCAGCACGGCGTTTCTCCTGGCGCCATATCGAACACATAGTTGCGGATAGAACAATTAGTTTAAAATGGAACTAAGTTTCGCATTTGGAGTTTCTTCCCTCACAAGGCGACCACTTAGTTTCGTCGAACACATACGGTTTAGAGTGGCATCGCCACATATTTCAGAGAACAGTCGCTTCTCCTGGCACAGTATCGAACACTTAGTTACAGATAGAACAATTAGTTTAAAATGGAACAAAGTTTCGCATCTGGAGTTTCCTCTCTCACAAGGTCGACCACTTAGTTTCGTCGAACACATACGGTTTGGAGTAGCATCGCCACAGATTTCAGAGAACAGGCGTTTCTCCTGGCACAGTATCTGTTTCAGATAGAACAATTAGTTTTAAATGGAACTAAGTTTCGCATCTGGAGTTTCCTCTCTCACCGGGTCGACCACTTAGTTTCGTCAAACACATACGGTTTCGCGTGACATCGCCCCAGATTGCAGAGAACAGGCGCTTCTACTGGCACAGTATCGAACACACAGTTTCAGATAGAACAATTAGTTTAGCATGGTATTAAGTTTCGCGTCTGGAGTTTGCTCTCGCACAGGGTGAACCACTTAGTTTCGTCGAACACATACGGGGTCGAGTGGTATCGCCACAGATTTCGCCGAACGGGAGTTTCTCCTGGCACAGTATCGAACACTTAGTTTCAGATAGAACAATTAATTTAAAATGGAACTAAATTTCGCATATGAAGGTTCCTCTCTCACAAGGTCGGCCACTTAGTTCCGTCGAACACATACGGTTTCAAGTGGCATCGCCACACATTTCAGAGAACAGGCGTTTCTCCTGGCACAGTATCTGTTTCAGATAAAACAATTAGTTTTAAATGGAACTAAGTTTCGCATCTGGAGTTTCCTCTCTCACCAGGTCGACCACTTAGTTTCGTCAAACATATACGGTTTCGAGTGACATCGCCACAGATTTCAGAGAACAGGCGCTTCTACTGGCACAGTATCGAACATACAGTTTCAGATAGAACAATTAGTTTAGCATGGTATTAAGTTTCGCTTCTGGAGTATTCCTCTCGCACAGGGTGAACCACTTAGTTTCGTCGAACACATATGGGGTCGAGTGGTATCGCCACAGATTTCGCCGAACGGGAGTTTCTCCTGGCACACTATCGAACACTTAGGTTCAGATAGAACAATTAGTTTTAAATGGAACTAAGTTTCGCATCTGGAGTTTCCTCTCTCACTAGATGGACCACTTATTTTCGTCGAACACATACGGTTTCGAGTGGCATCGCCACAGATTTCAGATAACAGTCGCTTCTCCTGGCACATTATCGAACACTTTCAGATAGAACAATCAGTTTAAAACGGAACTATGTTTCGCATCTGGAGTGTCCTCTCCCACAAGGTCGACCATTAGTTTCGTCGAACACATGCGGTTTCGAGTGGTACAGCCACAGATTTCGCAGCACGGCGTTTCTCCTGGCGCAATATCGAACACATAGTTTCGGATAGAACAATTAGTTTAAAATGGAACTAAGTTTCGCATTTGGAGTTTCTTCCCTCACAAGGCGACCACTTAGTTTCGTCGAACACATACGGTTTAGAGTGGCATCGCCACATATTTCAGAGAACAGTCGCTTCTCCTGGCACAGTATCGAACACTTAGTTACAGATAGAACAATTAGTTTAAAATGGAACTAAGTTTCGCGTCTGGACTTTCCTCTCTCACAAGGTCGACCACTTAGTTTCGCCGAACACATACGGTTTCGAGTAGCATCGCCACAGATTTCAGAGAAGAGGCGCTTCTCCTGGCACAGAATCGAACACTTAGTATCAGAGAGAACTATTAGTTTAAAATGGAACTAAGTTTCGCATCTGAAGTTTCCTCTCTCACAAGGTCGGCCACTTAGTTTCGTCGAACACATACGGCTTGGAGTAGGATCGCGACATATTTCAGAGAACAGGCGCTTCTCCTGGCACAGTATCGAACATTTTGTTTCAGATGGAACTTTTAGTTTAAAATTGTACTATGTTTCGCGTCTGGAGTTTCCTCTCTCACAAGGTCGGCCACTTAGTTTCGTCGAACACATACGTTTTCGAGTGGCATCGCCACAGATTTCAGATAACAGTCGCTTCTCCTGGCACATTATCGAACACTTTCAGATAGAACAATCAGTTTAAAACGGAACTATGTTTCGCGTCTGGAGTTTCCTCTCTCACAATGTCGACCACTCAGTTTCGTCGAACACATACCGTTTCGAGGGGCATCGCCACAGATTTCAGAGAAAAGCCTCTTCTCCTGGCACAGTAGCGAACACTTAATTTGAGATGGAACAATTAGTTTAAAATGGAACTAAGCTTCGCATCTGGAGCTTCCTCTCTCTCAAGGTGGACCACGTAGTATCGTCGAACACATACGGTTTTGAGTGGCATCGCCACAGATTTCAGAGAACAGGCGCTTCTCCTGGCACAGTATCGAACATTTTGTTTCAGATGGAACTTTTAGTTTAAAATTGTACTATGTTTCGCGTCTGGAGTTTCCTCTCTCACAAGGTCGGCCACTTAGTTTCGTCGAACACATACGTTTTCGAGTGGCATCGCCACAGATTTCAGATAACAGTCGCTTCTCCTGGCACATTATCGAACACTTTCAGATAGAACAATCAGTTTAAAACGGAACTATGTTTCGCGTCTGGAGTTTCCTCTCTCACAATGTCGACCACTCAGTTTCGTCGAACACATACCGTTTCGAGGGGCATCGCCACAGATTTCAGAGAAAAGCCTCTTCTCCTGGCACAGTAGCGAACACTTAATTTGAGATGGAACAATTAGTTTAAAATGGAACTAAGCTTCGCATCTGGAGCTTCCTCTCTCTCAAGGTGGACCACGTAGTATCGTCGAACACATACGGTTTTGAGTGGCATCGCCACAGATTTCAGAGAACAGGCGCTTCTCGAGGCACAGTATCGAACACTTAATTTCAGATAGAACAATTATTTTAATATGGAATTAAGTTTCGCATTTGGAGTTTCCTCTCTCACAAGGTCGACCACTTAGTTTCGTCGAACACATACGGTTTCGAGTGGCATCGCCACACATTTCAGAGGACTGGCGCTTCTACTGGCAGGGTATCGAACACTTAGTTTCAGATAGAACAATTAGTTTAAAATAGAAATATTTTTCGCATCTGGAGTATCCTCTCTCACAAGGTCGACCACTTAGTTTCGTCGAACACATACGGTTTCGAGTGGCATCGCCACACATTTCAGAGAACATGAGCTTCTCCTTGCACAGTATCGGACACATAGTTTCAGATAAAACAATTAGTTTAAAATGGTACTAAATTTCCCATCTGGAGTTTCCTCTCTCACATGGCGGCAACTTAGTTTCGTGGAACACATTCGGTTTCGAGTAGTATCGCCACAGATTTCAAAGAACAGGCGCTTCTCCTGGCACAGTATCGAACACTTAGTTTCAGAGAGAACAATTAGTTTCAAATGGAATTATGTTTCGCATCTGGAGTATCCTCTCTCACAAGATCAACCACTTAGTTTCATCGAACACATACGGTTTCGAGCGGCATCGCCAGACATTTCAGAGAACAGGCGCTTCTCCTGGCACAGTATCGAACACTTAGTTACAGATAGAACAATTAGTTTAAAATGGAACTATGTTTCGCATCTGGAGTATCCTCTCTCACAAGGTCAACAACTTAGTTTCGTCGAACACATACGGTTTCGAGTGACATCGCCACAGATTGCAGAGAACAGGCGCTTCTCCTGGCACAGTATCGAACACTTAGTTACAGATAGAACAATTAGTTTAAAATGGAACAAAGTTTCGCATCTGGAGTTTCCTCTCTCACAAGGTCGACCACTTAGTTTCGTCGAACACATACGGTTTCGAGTGGCATCGCCACAGATTTCAGAGAACAGTCGCTTCTCCTGGCACAGTATCGAACACTTAGTTTCAGATAGAACAATTAGTTTAAAATGGAACTAAGTTTCGCATCTGGAGTTTCCTCTCTCACAAGGTCGACTAATTAGTTTCGTCGAACACATACGGTTTCGAGTAGCATCGCCACAGATTTCAGAGAACAGGCGTTTCTCCTGGCACAGTATCTGTTTCAGATAGAACAATTAGTTTTAAATGGAACTAAGTTTCGCATCTGGAGTTTCCTCTCTCACCGGGTCGACCACTTAGTTTCGTCAAACACATACGGTTTCGAGTGACATCGCCACAGATTGCAGAGAACAGGCGCTTCTACTGGCACAGTATCGAACACACAGTTTCAGATAGAACAATTAGTTTAGCATGGTATTAAGTTTCGCGTCTGGAGTTTGCTCTCGCACAGGGTGAACCACTTAGTTTCGTCGAACACATACGGGGTCGAGTGGTATCGCCACAGATTTCGCCGAACGGGAGTTTCTCCTGGCACAGTATCGAACACTTAGTTTCAGATAGAACAATTAATTTAAAATGGAACTAAATTTCGCATATGAAGGTTCCTCTCTCACAAGGTCGGCCACTTAGTTCCGTCGAACACATACGGTTTCAAGTGGCATCGCCACACATTTCAGAGAACAGGCGTTTCTCCTGGCACAGTATCTGTTTCAGATAAAACAATTAGTTTTAAATGGAACTAAGTTTCGCATCTGGAGTTTCCTCTCTCACCAGGTCGACCACTTAGTTTCGTCAAACATATACGGTTTCGAGTGCCATCGCCACAGATTTCAGAGAACAGGCGCTTCTACTGGCACAGTATCGAACATACAGTTTCAGATAGAACAATTAGTTTAGCATGGTATTAAGTTTCGCTTCTGGAGTTCCTTCTCGCACAGGGTGAACCACTTAGTTTCGTCGAACACATATGGGGTCGAGTGGTATCGCCACAGATTTCGCCGAACGGGAGTTTCTCCTGGCACACTATCGAACACTTAGGTTCAGATAGAACAATTAGTTTTAAATGGAACTAAGTTTCGCATCTGGATTTTCCTCTCTCACTAGGTGGACCACTTATTTTCGTCGAACACATACGGTTTCGAGTGGCATCGCCACAGATTTCAGATAACAGTCGCTTCTCCTGGCACATTATCGAACACTTTCAGATAGAACAATCAGTTTAAAACGGAACTATGTTTCGCATCTGGAGTGTCCTCTCCCAGAAGGTCGACCATTAGTTTCGTCGAACACATGCGGTTTCGAGTGGTACAGCCACAGATTTCGCAGCACGGCGTTTCTCCTGGCGCAATATCGAACACATAATTTCGGATAGAACAATTAGTTTAAAATGGAAATAAGTTTCGCATTTGGAGTTTCTTCCCTCACAAGGCGACCACTTAGTTTCGTCGAACACATACGGTTTTGAGTGGCATCGCCACATATTTCAGAGAACAGTCGCTTCTCCTGGCACAGTATCGAACACTTAGTTACAGATAGAACAATTAGTTTAAAATGGAACTAAGTTTCGCGTCTGGACTTTCCTCTCTCACAAGGTCGACCACTCAGTTTCGTCGAACACTTACCGTTCCGAGTGGTATCGCCACAGGTTTCACAGAACGGGCGCTTCTCCTGGCACAGTATCGAACACTTAGTTTCAGATAGAACAATTAATTTAAAATGGAACTAAGTTTCGCATCTGAAGTTTCCTCTCTCACAAGGTCGGCCACTTAGTTTCGTCGAACACATACGGCTTCGAGTAGGATCGCGACATATTTCAGAGAACAGGCGCTTCTCCTGGCACAGTATCGAACATTTTGTTTCAGATGGAACTTTTAGTTTAAAATTGTACTATGTTTCGCGTCTGGAGTTTCCTCTCTCACAAGGTCGGCCACTTAGTTTCGTCGAACACATACGTTTTCGAGTGGCATCGCCACAGATTTCAGATAACTGTCGCTTCTCCTGGCACATTATCGATCACTTTCAGATAGAACAATCAGTTTAAAACGGAACTATGTTTCGCGTCTGGAGTTTCCTCTCTCACAATGTCGACCACTCAGTTTCGTCGAACACATACCGTTTCGAGGGTCATCGCCACAGATTTCAGAGAAAAGCCTCTTCTCCTGGCACAGTAGCGAACACTTAATGTGAGATGGAACAATTAGTTTAAAATGGAACTAAGCTTCGCATCTGGAGCTTCCTCTCTCTCAAGGTGGACCACTTAGTATCGTCGAACACATACGGTTTTGAGTGGCATCGCCACAGATTTCAGAGAACAGGCGCTTCTCGAGGCACAGTATCGAACACTTAATTTCAGATAGAACAATTATTTTAATATGGAATTAAGTTTCGCATTTGGAGTTTCCTCTCTCACAAGGTCGACCACTTAGTTTCGTCGAACACATACGGTTTCGAGTGGCATCGCCACACATTTCAGAGGACTGGCGCTTCTCCTGGCACAGTATCGAACACTTAGTTTCAGATAGAACAATTAGTTTAAAATAGAAATATTTTTCGCATCTGGAGTATCCTCTCTCACAAGGTCGACCACTTAGTTTCGTCGAACACATACGGTTTCGAGTGGCATCGCCACACATTTCAGAGAACATGAGCTTCTCCTTGCACAGTATCGGACACATAGTTTCAGATAAAACAATTAGTTTAAAATGGTACTAAATTTCCCATCTGGAGTTTCCTCTCTCACATGGCGGCAACTTAGTTTCGTGGAACACATTCGGTTTCGAGTAGTATCGCCACAGATTTCAAAGAACAGGCGCTTCTCCTGGCACAGTATCGAACACTTAGTTTCAGAGACAACAATTAGTTTCAAATGGAATTATGTTTCGCATCTGGAGTATCCTCTCTCACAAGATCAACCACTTAGTTTCATCGAACACATACGGTTTCGAGTAGCATCGCCACAGATTTCAGAGAACAGGCGCTTCTCCTGGCACAGTATCGAACACTTAGTTTCAGAGAGAACAATTAGTTTAAAATGGAACTAGGTTTCGCATTTGGAGTTTCCTCTCTCGCAAGGTGGACCACTTAGTTTCGATGAACACATACGGGTTCGGGTAGCATCGCCACCGATTTCAAAGAACAGGCGCTTCTCCTGGCGCAGTATCGAACACTCAGTTACAGATAGAACAATTAGTTTAAAATGGACCTATGTTTCGCATTTGGAGTTTCCACTCTCAAAAGTTCGACCACTTAGTTTCGTCGAACAAATACGGTTTCGAGTGGCATCGCCACAGATTTCAGAGAACAGGCGCATCTCCTGGCACAGTATCGAACACATAGTTGCAGATAGAACAATTAGTTTAAAATGGAACTAAGTTTCCATCTGGAGTTTCCTCTCTCACAAGGTCGGCCACTTACTTTCGTGGAACACATTCGGTTTCGAGTAGCATCGCCACAGATTTGAGAGAAGAGGCGCTACTCCTGGCACAGTATCGAACACTTAGGTTCAGAGAGAACAATTAGTTTAAAATGGAAATATGTTTCGCATTTGGAGTTTCCTCTCTCACAAGGTCGACCACTTAGTATCGTCGAACACATACGGTTTCGAGTGGCATCGCCACAGATTTCAGAGAACAGGCCCTTCTCCTGGCACAGTATCGAACACATAGTTGCAGATAGAACAATTTGTTTAAAATGGAACTAAGTTTCGCATCTGGAGTTTCCTCTCTCACAAGGTCGGCCACTTACTTTCGTGGAACACATTCGGTTTCGAGTAGCATCGCCACAGATTTGAGAGAACAGGCGCTTCTCCTGGCACAGTATCGAACACTTAGTTTCAGAGAGAACAATTAGTTTAAAATGGAAATATGTTTCGCATTTGGAGTTTCCTCTCTCACAAGTTCGACAACTTAGTTTCGTCAAACACATACGGTTTCGAGTGGCATCGCCACAGATTTCAGAGCACAGGCGCTTCTCCTGGCACAGTATCGAACACATAGTTGCAGATAGAACAATTAGTTTAAAATGGAACTAAGTTTCGCATCTGGAGTTTCCTCTCTCACAAGGTCGACCACTTAGTTTCGTCGAACACATACGGTTTCGAGTGGCATCGCCACACATTTCAGAGAACATGAGCTTCTCCTTGCACAGTATCGGACACATAGTTTCAGATAAAACAATTAGTTTAAAATGGTACTAAATTTCCCATCTGGAGTTTCCTCTCTCACATGGCGGCAACTTAGTTTCGTGGAACACATTCGGTTTCGAGTAGTATCGCCACAGATTTCAAAGAACAGGCGCTTCTCCTGGCACAGTATCGAACACTTAGTTTCAGAGACAACAATTAGTTTCAAATGGAATTATGTTTCGCATCTGGAGTATCCTCTCTCACAAGATCAACCACTTAGTTTCATCGAACACATACGGTTTCGAGTAGCATCGCCACAGATTTCAGAGAACAGGCGCTTCTCCTGGCACAGTATCGAACACTTAGTTTCAGAGAGAACAATTAGTTTAAAATGGAACTAGGTTTCGCATTTGGAGTTTCCTCTCTCGCAAGGTGGACCACTTAGTTTCGATGAACACATACGGGTTCGGGTAGCATCGCCACCGATTTCAAAGAACAGGCGCTTCTCCTGGCGCAGTATCGAACACTCAGTTACAGATAGAACAATTAGTTTAAAATGGACCTATGTTTCGCATTTGGAGTTTCCACTCTCAAAAGTTCGACCACTTAGTTTCGTCGAACAAATACGGTTTCGAGTGGCATCGCCACAGATTTCAGAGAACAGGCGCATCTCCTGGCACAGTATCGAACACATAGTTGCAGATAGAACAATTAGTTTAAAATGGAACTAAGTTTCCATCTGGAGTTTCCTCTCTCACAAGGTCGGCCACTTACTTTCGTGGAACACATTCGGTTTCGAGTAGCATCGCCACAGATTTGAGAGAAGAGGCGCTACTCCTGGCACAGTATCGAACACTTAGGTTCAGAGAGAACAATTAGTTTAAAATGGAAATATGTTTCGCATTTGGAGTTTCCTCTCTCACAAGGTCGACCACTTAGTATCGTCGAACACATACGGTTTCGAGTGGCATCGCCACAGATTTCAGAGAACAGGCCCTTCTCCTGGCACAGTATCGAACACATAGTTGCAGATAGAACAATTTGTTTAAAATGGAACTAAGTTTCGCATCTGGAGTTTCCTCTCTCACAAGGTCGGCCACTTACTTTCGTGGAACACATTCGGTTTCGAGTAGCATCGCCACAGATTTGAGAGAACAGGCGCTTCTCCTGGCACAGTATCGAACACTTAGTTTCAGAGAGAACAATTAGTTTAGAATGGAAATATGTTTCGCATTTGGAGTTTCCTCTCTCACAAGTTCGACCACTTAGTTTCGTCAAACACATACGGTTTCGAGTGGCATCGCCACAGATTTCAGAGCACAGGCGCTTCTCCTGGCACAGTATCGAACACATAGTTGCAGATAGAACAATTAGTTTAAAATGGAACTAAGTTTCGCATCTGGAGTTTCCTCTCTCACAAGGTCGACCACTTAGTTTCGTCGAACACATACGGTTTCGAGTAGCATCGCCACAGATTTCAGAGAACAAGCGCTCCTCCTGGCACAGTATCGAACACTTAGTTTCAGAGAGAACAATTAGTTTAAAATGGAAATATGTTTCGCATTTGGAGTTTCCTCTCTCACAAGTTCGACCACTTAGTTTCGTCAAACACATACGGTTTCGAGTGGCATCGCCACAGATTTCAGAGCACAGGCGCTTCTCCTGGCACAGTATCGAACACATAGTTGCAGATAGAACAATTAGTTTAAAATGGAACTTAGTTTCGCATCTGGAGTTTCCTCTCTCACAAGGTCGACCACTTAATTTCGTCGAACACATACTGTTTCGAGTGGCATCGCCACAGATTTCAGAGAACAGGCGCTTCTCCCGGCACAGTATCGAACACATAGTTGCACATAGAACAATTAATTTAAAATGGAACTAAGTTTCGCATCTGGAGTTTCCTCTCTCACGAGGTCGGCCACTTACTTTCGTGGAACACATTCGGTTGCGAGTAGCATCGCCACAGATTTGAGAGAACAGGCGCTTCTCCTGGCACAGTATCGAACACTTAGTTTCAGAGAGAACAATTAGTTTAAAATGGAACTAAGCTTCGCATCTGGAGTTTCCTCTCTCACAAGGTCGACCACTTAATTTCGTTGAACACATACGGTTTCGAGTGGCATCGCCACAGATTTCAAAGAACAGGCGCTTCTCCTGGCACAGTATCGAACACTTAGTATCAGAGAGAACTATTAGTTTAAAATGGAACTAAGCTTCGCATCTGGAGTTTCCTCTCTCACAAGATCGACGACTTAGTTTCGTCGAAAACATACGGTTTCGAGTGGCATCGCCACAGATTTCAGAGAACAGGCGCTTCTCCCGGCACAGTATCGAACACATAGTTGCACATAGGACAATTAATTTAAAATGGAACTAAGTTTCGCATCTGGAGTTTCCTCTCTCACAAGGTCGACCACTTAATTTCGTCGAACGCATACGGTTTCGAGTGGTATCGCCACAGATTTCAGAGAACAGGCGCATCTCCTGGCACAGTATCGAACACATAGTTGCAGATAGAACAATTAGTTTAAAATGGAACTAAGTTTCCATCTGGAGTTTCCTCTCTCACAAGGTCGGCCACTTACTTTCGTGGAACACATTCGGTTTCGAGTAGCATCGCCACAGATTTGAGAGAAGAGGCGCTACTCCTGGCACAGTATCGAACACTTAGGTTCAGAGAGAACAATTAGTTTAAAATGGAAATATGTTTCGCATTTGGAGTTTCCTCTCTCACAAGGTCGACCACTTAGTATCGTCGAACACATACGGTTTCGAGTGGCATCGCCACAGATTTCAGAGAACAGGCCCTTCTCCTGGCACAGTATCGAACACATAGTTGCAGATAGAACAATTTGTTTAAAATGGAACTAAGTTTCGCATCTGGAGTTTCCTCTCTCACAAGGTCGGCCACTTACTTTCGTGGAACACATTCGGTTTCGAGTAGCATCGCCACAGATTTGAGAGAACAGGCGCTTCTCCTGGCACAGTATCGAACACTTAGTTTCAGAGAGAACAATTAGTTTAAAATGGAAATATGTTTCGCATTTGGAGTTTCCTCTCTCACAAGTTCGACCACTTAGTTTCGTCAAACACTTACGGTTTCGAGTGGCATCGCCACAGATTTCAGAGCACAGGCGCTTCTCCTGGCACAGTATCGAACACATAGTTGCAGATAGAACAATTAGTTTAAAATGGAACTAAGTTTCGCATCTGGAGTTTCCTCTCTCACAAGGTCGACCACTTAGTTTCGTCGAACACATACGGTTTCGAGTAGCATCGCCACAGATTTCAGAGAACAAGCGCTCCTCCTGGCACAGTATCGAACACTTAGTTTCAGAGAGAACAATTAGTTTAAAATGGAAATATGTTTCGCATTTGGAGTTTCCTCTCTCACAAGTTCGACCACTTAGTTTCGTCAAACACATACGGTTTCGAGTGGCATCGCCACAGATTTCAGAGCACAGGCGCTTCTCCTGGCACAGTATCGAACACATAGTTGCAGATAGAACAATTAGTTTAAAATGGAACTTAGTTTCGCATCTGGAGTTTCCTCTCTCACAAGGTCGACCACTTAATTTCGTCGAACACATACGGTTTCGAGTGGCATCGCCACAGATTTCAGAGAACAGGCGCTTCTCCCGGCACAGTATCGAACACATAGTTGCACATAGAACAATTAATTTAAAATGGAACTAAGTTTCGCATCTGGAGTTTCCTCTCTCACGAGGTCGGCCACTTACTTTCGTGGAACACATTCGGTTTCGAGTAGCATCGCCACAGATTTGAGAGAACAGGCGCTTCTCCTGGCACAGTATCGAACACTTAGGTTCAGAGAGAACAATTAGTTTAAAATGGAAATATGTTTCGCATTTGGAGTTTCCTCTCTCACAAGGTCGACCACTTAGTATCGTCGAACACATACGGTTTCGAGTGGCATCGCCACAGATTTCAGAGAACAGGCCCTTCTCCTGGCACAGTATCGAACACATAGTTGCAGATAGAACAATTTGTTTAAAATGGAACTAAGTTTCGCATCTGGAGTTTCCTCTCTCACAAGGTCGGCCACTTACTTTCGTGGAACACATTCGGTTTCGAGTAGCATCGCCACAGATTTGAGAGAACAGGCGCTTCTCCTGGCACAGTATCGAACACTTAGTTTCAGAGAGAACAATTAGTTTAAAATGGAAATATGTTTCGCATTTGGAGTTTCCTCTCTCACAAGTTCGACCACTTAGTTTCGTCAAACACATACGGTTTCGAGTGGCATCGCCACAGATTTCAGAGCACAGGCGCTTCTCCTGGCACAGTATCGAACACATAGTTGCAGATAGAACAATTAGTTTAAAATGGAACTAAGTTTCGCATCTGGAGTTTCCTCTCTCACAAGGTCGACCACTTAGTTTCGTCGAACACATACGGTTTCGAGTAGCATCGCCACAGATTTCAGAGAACAAGCGCTCCTCCTGGCACAGTATCGAACACTTAGTTTCAGAGAGAACAATTAGTTTAAAATGGAAATATGTTTCGCATTTGGAGTTTCCTCTCTCACAAGTTCGACCACTTAGTTTCGTCAAACACATACGGTTTCGAGTGGCATCGCCACAGATTTCAGAGCACAGGCGCTTCTCCTGGCACAGTATCGAACACTTAGTTGCAGATAGAACAATTAGTTTAAAATGGAACTTAGTTTCGCATCTGGAGTTTCCTCTCTCACAAGGTCGACCACTTAATTTCGTCGAACACATACGGTTTCGAGTGGCAGCGCCACATATTTCAGAGAACAGGCGCTTCTCCCGGCACAGTATCGAACACATAGTTGCACATAGAACAATTAATTTAAAATGGAACTAAGTTTCGCATCTGGAGTTTCCTCTCTCACGAGGTCGGCCACTTACTTTCGTGGAACACATTCGGTTTCGAGTAGCATCGCCACAGATTTGAGAGAACAGGCGCTTCTCCTGGCACAGTATCGAACACTTAGTTTCAGAGAGAACAATTAGTTTAAAATGGAACTAAGCTTCGCATCTGGAGTTTCCTCTCTCACAAGGTCGACCACTTAATTTTGTTGAACACATACGGTTTCGAGTGGCATCGCCACAGATTTCAAAGAACAGGCGCTTCTCCTGGCACAGTATCGAACACTTAGTATCAGAGAGAACTATTAGTTTAAAATGGAACTAAGCTTCGCATCTGGAGTTTCCTCTCTCACAAGATCGACGACTTAGTTTCGTCGAAAACATACGGTTTCGAGTGGCATCGCCACAGATTTCAGAGAACAGGCGCTTCTCCCGGCACAGTATCGAACACATAGTTGCACATAGGACAATTAATTTAAAATGGAACTAAGTTTCGCATCTGGAGTTTCCTCTCTCACAAGGTCGACCACTTAATTTCGTCGAACGCATACGGTTTCGAGTGGTATCGCCACAGATTTCACAGAACAGGCGCTTCTCCTGGCACAGTATCGAACACTTAGTTTCAGAGAGAACAATTAGTTTAAAATGAAACTATGTTTCGCATTTGGAGTTTCCTCTCTCGCAAGGTGGACCACTTAGTTTCGTCGAACACATACGGTTTCGAGTGGCACCGCCACAGATTTCAGAGAGCAGGCGCTTCTCCTGGCACAGTATCGAACACTTAGTTTCAGATAGAACAATCAGTTTAAAATGGAACTAAATTTCGCATCTGGAGTTTCCTCTCCCACAAGGTCGACCACTTAGTTTCGTCGAACACATACGGTTTCGAGTAGCATCGCCACAGATTTCAGAGAACAAGCGCTCCTCCTGGCACATTATCGAACACTTAGTTTCAGATAGAACAATTAGTTTAAAATGGAACTAAGTTTCGCATCTGGAGTTTCCTCTCTCACAAGGTCGGCCACTTAGTTACGTCGAACACATACGGGTTCGAGTAGCATCGCCACTGATTTCAGAGAACAGGTGCTTCTCCTGGCACAGTATCGAACACTTACAGATAGAACAATTAGTTTAAAATGGAACTAAGTTCCGCATCTGGCGTTTCCTCTCTCACAAGGTCGACCATTTAGATTCGTCGAACACATACGGGTTCGAGTAGCATCGCCACTGATTTCAGAGAACAGGCGCTTCTCCTGGCACAGTGTCGAACACTTTCAGATTGAACAATTATTTTAAAATGGAACTAAGTTCCGCATCTGGAGTTTCCTCTCCCACAAGGTCGGCCATTTAGTTTCGTCGAACACATAAGGTTTCGAGTGGCATCGCCACAGATTTCAGAGAACAGGCGCTTCTCCTGGCACAGTATCGAACACTTAGTTTCAGAGAGAACAATTAGTTTAAAATGGAACTAAGCTTCGCATCTGGAGTTTCCTCTCTCACAAGGTCGACCACTTAATTTTGTTGAACACATACGGTTTCGAGTGGCATCGCCACAGATTTCAAAGAACAGGCGCTTCTCCTGGCACAGTATCGAACACTTAGTATCAGAGAGAACTATTAGTTTAAAATGGAACTAAGCTTCGCATCTGGAGTTTCCTCTCTCACAAGATCGACGACTTAGTTTCGTCGAAAACATACGGTTTCGAGTGGCATCGCCACAGATTTCAGAGAACAGGCGCTTCTCCCGGCACAGTATCGAACACATAGTTGCACATAGGACAATTAATTTAAAATGGAACTAAGTTTCGCATCTGGAGTTTCCTCTCTCACAAGGTCGACCACTTAATTTCGTCGAACGCATACGGTTTCGAGTGGTATCGCCACAGATTTCACAGAACAGGCGCTTCTCCTGGCACAGTATCGAACACTTAGTTTCAGAGAGAACAATTAGTTTAAAATGAAACTATGTTTCGCATTTGGAGTTTCCTCTCTCGCAAGGTGGACCACTTAGTTTCGTCGAACACATACGGTTTCGAGTGGCACCGCCACAGATTTCAGAGAGCAGGCGCTTCTCCTGGCACAGTATCGAACACTTAGTTTCAGATAGAACAATCAGTTTAAAATGGAACTAAATTTCGCATCTGGAGTTTCCTCTCCCACAAGGTCGACCACTTAGTTTCGTCGAACACATACGGTTTCGAGTGGCATCGCAACACATTTCAGAGAACAGACGCCTCTCCTGGCACAGTATCGAACACTTAGTTTCAGAGAGAACCATTAGTTTAAAATGGAAGTAAGTTTCGCATCTGCAGTTTCCTCTCTCTCAAGGCGATCACTTAGTTTCCTCGAACACATACGGTTTCGAGTAGCATCGCCACAGATTTCAGAGAACAGACGCCTCTCCTGGCACAGTATCGAACACTTAGTATCAGATAGAACAATTAGTTTAAAATGGAACTAATTTTCGCATCTGGAGTTTCCTCTTTCACAAGGCGATCACTAGTTTCGTCGAACACATACGGTTTCGAGTAGCATCGCCACAGATTTCAGAGAACAGACGCCTCTCCTGGCACAGTATCGAACACTTAGTTTCAGAGAGAACAATTAGTTTAAAATGGAAGTAAGTTTCGCATCTGCAGTTTCCTCTCTCACAAGGTCGACCACTTAGTTTCGTCGAACACACACGGTTTCGAGTAGCATCGCCACAGATTTCGCAGAACGGCGTTTCTCCTGGCACAGTATTGAACACTTAGTTTCAGATAGAATAATTAGTTTAAAATGGAACTAAGTTTCGCATCTGGAGTTTCCTCTCTCACAAGGTCGGCCACTTAGTTTCGTCGAACACATACGGTTTCGAGTGGCATCGCCACAGATTTCAGTGAACAGGCGCTTCTCCTGGCATAGTATCGAACACTTAATTTCGAATGGAACAATTAGTTTAAAATGGAACTAAGTTTCGCATCTGAAGTTTCCTCTCTCACAAGGTCGACCACTTGGATTCGTCGAACACATACGGTTTCGAGTGGCATCGCTACACATTTCAGAGGACAGACGCCTCTCCTGGCACAGTATCGAACACTTAGTTTCAGAGAGAACAATTAGTTTAAAATGGAAGTAAGTTTCGCATCTGCAGTTTACTCTCTCACAAGGTCGACCACTTAGTTTCGTCGAACACATACGGTTTCGAGTAGCACCGCCACAGATTTCGCAGGACGGCGTTTCTCCTGGCACAGTATCGAACACTTAGTTTCAAATAGAATAATTAGTTTAAAATGGAACTAAGTTTCGCATCTGGAGTTTCCTCTCTCACAAGGTCGGCCACTTAGTTTCGTCGAACACATACGGTTTCGAGCGGCATCGCCACAGATTTCAGAGAACAGGCGCTTCCCCTGGCACAGTATCGAACACTTTCAGATAGAACAATTAGTGTAAAATGGAACAAAGTTTCGCATCTGGAGTTTACTCTCTCACAAGGTCTGCCACTTAGTATCGTCGAACACATACGGTTTCGAGTAGCATGGCCACAGATTTCAGAGAACAGGCGCTTCTCCTGGCACAGTACCGAACACTTAGTTTCAGATAGAACAATTACTTTAAAATGGAACTATGTTTCGCATCTGTAGTTTCCTCTACCACTAGGTCGACCACTTATTTTCGTCGAACACATACGGTTTCGAGTGGCATCGCCACAGGTTTCAGAGAACTGCCGCTTCTCCTGGCACAGTATCGAACACTTAGTATCAGATAGAACAACTACTTTAAAATGGAAATAAGCTTCGCATCTGGAGTTTCCTCTCTCACAAGGTGGACCACTTAGTTTCGTCGAACACATCCGGTTTCAAGTGGTATGGCCAGAGATTTCAGAGAACAGGCGCTTCTCCTGGCACAGTATCGAACACTTTCAGATAGAACAATTAGTTTCAAATGGAACTAAGTTTCGCATCTGGAGTTTCCTCTCTCAAAAGTTCGGCCACTTAGTTTCGTCGAACACATACGGTTTCGAGTAGCATCGCGACAGATTTCAGAGAACAGGCGCTTCTCCTGGCACAGTATCGAACACTTAGTTTCAGAGAGAACAATTAGTTTAAAATGGAAGTAAGTTTCGCATCTGCAGTTTCCTCTCTCACAAGGTCGACCACTTAGTTTCGTCGAACACATACGGTTTCGAGTAGCACCGCCACAGATTTCGCAGGACGGCGTTTCTCCTGGCACAGTATCGAACACTTAGTTTCAAATAGAATAATTAGTTTAAAATGGAACTAAGTTTCGCATCTGGAGTTTCCTCTCTCACAAGGTCGGCCACTTAGTTTCGTCGAACATATACGGTTTCGAGTGGGATCGCCACAGATTTCAGAGAACAGGCGCTTCTCCTGGCACAGTATCGAACACTTAGTATCAGATAGAACAACTACTTTAAAATGGAAATAAGCTTCGCATCTGGAGTTTCCTCTCTCACAAGGTGGACCACTTAGTTTCGTCGAACACATCCGGTTTCAAGTGGTATGGCCAGAGATTTCAGAGAACAGGCGCTTCTCCTGGCACAGTATCGAAAACTTTCAGATAGAACAATTAGTTTCAAATGGAACTAAGTTTCGCATCTGGAGTTTCCTCTCTCAAAAGTTCGGCCACTTAGTTTCGTCGAACACATACGGTTTCGAGTGGCATCGCCACAGATTTCAGAGAACAGGCGCTTCCCCTGGCACAGTATCGAACACTTTCAGATAGAACAATTAGTGTAAAATGGAACAAAGTTTCGGATCTGGAGTTTCCTCTCTCACAAGGTCTCCCACTTAGTATCGTCGAACACATACGGTTCCGAGTAGCATGGCCACAGATTTCAGAGAACAGGCGCTTCTCCTGGCACAGTACCGAACACTTAGTTTCAGATAGAACAATTACTTTAAAATGGAACTATGTTTCGCATCTGGAGTTTCCTCTACCACAAGGTCGACCACTTATTTTCGTCGAACACATACGGTTTCGAGTGGCATCGCCACAGGTTTCAGAGAACTGCCGCTTCTCCTGGCACAGTATCGAACACTTAGTATCAGATAGAACAACTACTTTAAAATGGAAATAAGCTTCGCATCTGGAGTTTCCTCTCTCACAAGGTGGACCACTTAGTTTCGTCGAACACATCCGGTTTCAACTGGTATGGCCAGAGATTTCAGAGAACAGGCGCTTCTCCTGGCACAGTATCGAACACTTTCAGATAGAACAATTAGTTTCAAATGGAACTAAGTTTCGCATCTGGAGTTTCCTCTCTCAAAAGTTCGGCCACTTAGTTTCGTCGAACACATACGGTTTCGAGTAGCATCGCGACAGATTTCAGAGAACAGGCGCTTCTCCTGGCACAGTATCGAACACTTAGTTTCAGATAGAACAATTAGTTCAAATTGGAACTATGTTTCGCATCTGGAGTTTCCTCTCTCACAAGGTCGGCCACTTAGTTTCGTCGAACACATACGGTTTCGAGTAGCATCGCGACAGATTTCAGAGAACAGGCGCTTCTCCTGGCACAGTATCGAACACTCAGTTTCAGATAGAAAAATTAGTTTAAAATGGAACTAAGTTTCGCATCTGGAGTTTCCTCTCCCACAAGGTCGACCACTTAGTTTCGTCAAACACATACGGTTTCGAGTGGCATCGCCACAGATTTCAGAGAACAGGAGCTTCTCCTGGCACAGTATCAAACACTTAGTTACAGATAGAACACTTAGTTTAAAATGCATCTAAGTTTCGCATCTGGAGTTTCCTCTCTCACAAGGTCGACCACTTAGTTTCGTCGAACACATTCGGTTTCGAGCGGCATCGCCACACAGTTCAGAGAACAGGCGCTTCTCCTGGCACAGTATCGAACACTTAGTTTCAGATAGAACAATTAGTTTAAAATGGAAGTAAGTTTCGCATCTGCAGTTTCCTCTCTCACAAGGTCGACCACTTAGTTTCGTCGAACACATACGGTTTCGAGTAGCATCGCCACAGATTTCGCAGAACGGCGTTTCTCCGGGCACAGTATCGAACACTTAGTTTCAGATAGAATAATTAGTTTAAAATGGAACTAAGATTCGCATCTGGAGTTTCCTCTCTCACAAGGTCGGCCACTTAGTTTCGTCGAACACATACGGTTTCGAGTGGCATCGCCACAGATTTCAGTGAACAGGCGCTTCTCCTGGCACAGTATCGAACGCTTAGTTTCAGATAGAACAATTAGTTTAAAATGGAACTATGTTCCGCATCTGGTGAAACCTCTCTCACAAGGTCGACAACTTAGATTCATCGAACACATACGGTTTCGAGTGGCATCGCTACACATTTCAGAGAACAGACGCCTCTCCTGGCACAGTATCGAACACTTAGTTTCAGAGAGAACAATTAGTTTAAAATGGAAGTAAGTTTCGCATCTGCAGTTTCCTCTCTCACAAGGTCGACCACTTAGTTTCGTCGAACACATACGGTTTCGAGTAGCACCGCCACAGATTTCGCAGGACGGCGTTTCTCCTGGCACAGTATCGAACACTTAGTTTCAAATAGAATAATTAGTTTAAAATGGAACTAAGTTTCGCATCTGGAGTTTCCTCTCTCACAAGGTGGACCACTTAGTTTCGTCGAACACATCCGGTTTCAAGTGGTATGGCCAGAGATTTCAGACAACAGGCGCTTCTCCTGGCACAGTATCGAAAACTTTCAGATAGAACAAATAGTTTCAAATGGAACTAAGTTTCGCATCTGGAGTTTCCTCTCTCAAAAGTTCGGCCACTTAGTTTCGTCGAACACATACGGTTTCGAGTAGCATCGCGACAGATTTCAGAGAACAGGCGCTTCTCCTGGCACAGTATCGAACACTCAGATTCAGATAGAAAAATTAGTTTAAAATGGAACTAAGTTTCGCATCTGGAGTTTCCTCTCTCAAAAGTTCGGCCACTTAGTTTCGTCGAACACATACGGTTTCGAGTGGCATCGCCACAGATTTCAGAGAACAGGCGCTTCCCCTGGCACAGTATCGAACACTTTCAGATAGAACAATTAGTGTAAAATGGAACAAAGTTTCGCATCTGGAGTTTCCTCTCTCACAAGGTCTGCCACTTAGTATCGTCGAACACATACGGTTTCGAGTAGCATGGCCACAGATTTCAGAGAACAGGCGCTTCTCCTGGCACAGTACCGAACACTTAGTTTCAGATAGAACAATTACTTTAAAATGGAACTGTGTTTCGCATCTGGAGTTTCCTCTACCACAAGGTCGACCACTTATTTTCGTCGAACACATACGGTTTCGAGTGGCATCGCCACAGGTTTCAGAGAACTGCCGCTTCTCCTGGCACAGTATCGAACACTTAGTATCAGATAGAACAATTAGTTCAAATTGGAACTATGTTTCGCATCTGGAGTTTCCTCTCTCACAAGGTCGGCCACTTAGTTTCGTCGAACACATACGGTTTCGAGTAGCATCGCCACAGATTTCAGAGAACAGGCGCTTCTCCTGGCACAGTACCGAACACTTAGTTTCAGATAGAACAATTACTTTAAAATGGAACTATGTTTCGCATCTGGAGTTTCCTCTACCACAAGGTCGACCACTTATTTTCGTCGAACACATACGGTTTCGAGTGGCATCGCCACAGGTTTCAGAGAACTGCCGCTTCTCCTGGCACAGTATCGAACACTTAGTATCAGATAGAACAACTACTTTAAAATTGAAATAAGCTTCGCATCTGGAGTTTCCTCTCTCACAAGGTGGACCACTTAGTTTCGTCGAACACATCCGGTTTCAAGTGGTATGGCCAGAGATTTCAGAGAACAGGCGCTTCTCCTGGCACAGTATCGAACACTTTCAGATAGAACAATTAGTTTCAAATGGAACTAAGTTTCGCATCTGGAGTTTCCTCTCTCACAAGGTCGGCCACTTAGTTTCGTCGAACACATACGGTTTCGAGTAGCATCGCCACAGATTTCAGAGAACAGGCGCTTCTCCTGGCACAGTATCGAACACTTAGTTACAGATAGAACACTTAGTTTAAAATGGATCTAAGTTTCGCATCTGGAGTTTCCTCTCTCACAAGGTCGACCACTTAGTTTCGTCGAACACATTCGGTTTCGAGCGGCATCGCCACACAGTTCAGAGAACAGGCGCTTCTCCTGGCACAGTATCGAACACTTAGTTTCAGATAGAACAATTAGTTTAAAATGGAAGTAAGTTTCGCATCTGCAGTTTCCTCTCTCACAAGGTCGACCACTTAGTTTCGTCGAACACATACGGTTTCGAGTAGCATCGCCACAGATTTCGCAGAACGGCGTTTCTCCGGGCACAGTATCGAACACTTAGTTTCAGATAGAATAATTAGTTTAAAATGGAACTAAGTTTCGCATCTGGAGTTTCCTCTCTCACAAGGTCGGCCACTTAGTTTCGTCGAACACATACGGTTTCGAGTGGCATCGCCACAGATTTCAGTGAACAGGCGCTTCTCCTGGCACAGTATCGAACGCTTAGTTTCAGATAGAACAATTAGTTTAAAATGGAACTATGTTCCGCATCTGGTGAAACCTCTCTCACAAGGTCGACAACTTAGATTCATCGAACACATACGGTTTCGAGTGGCATCGCTACACATTTCAGAGAACAGACGCCTCTCCTGGCACAGTATCGAACACTTAGTTTCAGAGAGAACAATTAGTTTAAAATGGAAGTATGTTTCGCATCTGCAGTTTCCTCTCTCACAAGGTCGACCACTTAGTTTCGTCGAACACATACGGTTTCGAGTAGCACCGCCACAGATTTCGCAGGACGGCGTTTCTCCTGGCACAGTATCGAACACTTAGTTTCAAATAGAATAATTAGTTTAAAATGGAACTAAGTTTCGCATCTGGAGTTTCCTCTCTCACAAGGTGGACCACTTAGTTTCGTCGAACACATCCGGTTTCAAGTGGTATGGCCAGAGATTTCAGAGAACAGGCGCTTCTCCTGGCACAGTATCGAAAACTTTCAGATAGAACAAATAGTTTCAAATGGAACTAAGTTTCGCATCTGGAGTTTCCTCTCTCAAAAGTTCGGCCACTTAGTTTCGTCGAACACATACGGTTTCGAGTAGCATCGCGACAGATTTCAGAGAACAGGCGCTTCTCCTGGCACAGTATCGAACACTCAGATTCAGATAGAAAAATTAGTTTAAAATGGAACTAAGTTTCGCATCTGGAGTTTCCTCTCTCAAAAGTTCGGCCACTTAGTTTCGTCGAACACATACGGTTTCGAGTGGCATCGCCACAGATTTCAGAGAACAGGCGCTTCCCCTGGCACAGTATCGAACACTTTCAGATAGAACAATTAGTGTAAAATGGAACAAAGTTTCGCATCTGGAGTTTCCTCTCTCACAAGGTCTGCCACTTAGTATCGTCGAACACATACGGTTTCGAGTAGCATGGCCACAGATTTCAGAGAACAGGCGCTTCTCCTGGCACAGTACCGAACACTTAGTTTCAGATAGAACAATTACTTTAAAATGGAACTATGTTTCGCATCTGGAGTTTCCTCTACCACAAGGTCGACCACTTATTTTCGTCGAACACATACGGTTTCGAGTGGCATCGCCACAGGTTTCAGAGAACTGCCGCTTCTCCTGGCACAGTATCGAACACTTAGTATCAGATAGAACAACTACTTTAAAATGGAAATAAGCTTCGCATCTGGAGTTTCCTCTCTCACAAGGTGGACCACTTAGTTTCGTCGAACACATCCGGTTTCAAGTGGTATGGCCAGAGATTTCAGAGAACAGGCGCTTCTCCTGGCACAGTATCGAAAACTTTCAGATAGAACAATTAGTTTCAAATGGAACTAAGTTTCGCATCTGGAGTTTCCTCTCTCAAAAGTTCGGCCACTTAGTTTCGTCGAACACATACGGTTTCGAGTAGCATCGCGACAGATTTCAGAGAACAGGCGCTTCTCCTGGCACAGTACCGAACACTTAGTTTCAGATAGAACAATTACTTTAAAATGGAACTATGTTTCGCATCTGGAGTTTCCTCTACCACAAGGTCGACCACTTATTTTCGTCGAACACATACGGTTTCGAGTGGCATCGCCACAGGTTTCAGAGAACTGCCGCTTCTCCTGGCACAGTATCGAACACTTAGTTTCAGAGAGAACAATTAGTTTAAAATGGAAGTAAGTTTCGCATCTGCAGTTTCCTCTCTCACAAGGTCGACCACTTAGTTTCGTCGAACACATACGGTTTCGAGTAGCACCGCCACAGATTTCGCAGGACGGCGTTTCTCCTGGCACAGTATCGAACACTTAGTTTCAAATAGAATAATTAGTTTAAAATGGAACTAAGTTTCGCATCTGGAGTTTCCTCTCTCACAAGGTGGACCACTTAGTTTCGTCGAACACATCCGGTTTCAAGTGGTATGGCCAGAGATTTCAGAGAACAGGCGCTTCTCCTGGCACAGTATCGAAAACTTTCAGATAGAACAAATAGTTTCAAATGGAACTAAGTTTCGCATCTGGAGTTTCCTCTCTCAAAAGTTCGGCCACTTAGTTTCGTCGAACACATACGGTTTCGAGTAGCATCGCGACAGATTTCAAAGAACAGGCGCTTCTCCTGGCACAGTATCGAACACTCAGATTCAGATAGAAAAATTAGTTTAAAATGGAACTAAGTTTCGCATCTGGAGTTTCCTCTCTCAAAAGTTCGGCCACTTAGTTTCGTCGAACACATACGGTTTCGAGTGGCATCGCCACAGATTTCAGAGAACAGGCGCTTCCCCTGGCACAGTATCGAACACTTTCAGATAGAACAATTAGTGTAAAATGGAACAAAGTTTCGCATCTGGAGTTTCCTCTCTCACAAGGTCTGCCACTTAGTATCGTCGAACACATACGGTTTCGAGTAGCATGGCCACAGATTTCAGAGAACAGGCGCTTCTCCTGGCACAGTACCGAACACTTAGTTTCAGATAGAACAATTACTTTAAAATGGAACTATGTTTCGCATCTGGAGTTTCCTCTACCACAAGGTCGACCACTTATTTTCGTCGAACACATACGGTTTCGAGTGGCATCGCCACAGGTTTCAGAGAACTGCCGCTTCTCCTGGCACAGTATCGAACACTTAGTATCAGATAGAACAATTAGTTCAAATTGGAACTATGTTTCGCATCTGGAGTTTCCTCTCTCACAAGGTCGGCCACTTAGTTTCGTCGAACACATACGGTTTCGAGTAGCATCGCCACAGATTTCAGAGAACAGGCGCTTCTCCTGGCACAGTACCGAACACTTAGTTTCAGATAGAACAATTACTTTAAAATGGAACTATGTTTCGCATCTGGAGTTTCCTCTACCACAAGGTCGACCACTTATTTTCGTCGAACACATACGGTTTCGAGTGGCATCGCCACAGGTTTCAGAGAACTGCCGCTTCTCCTGGCACAGTATCGAACACTTAGTATCAGATAGAACAACTACTTTAAAATTGAAATAAGCTTCGCATCTGGAGTTTCCTCTCTCACAAGGTGGACCACTTAGTTTCGTCGAACACATCCGGTTTCAAGTGGTATGGCCAGAGATTTCAGAGAACAGGCGCTTCTCCTGGCACAGTATCGAACACTTTCAGATAGAACAATTAGTTTCAAATGGAACTAAGTTTCGCATCTGGAGTTTCCTCTCTCACAAGGTCGGCCACTTAGTTTCGTCGAACACATACGGTTTCGAGTAGCATCGCCACAGATTTCAGAGAACAGGCGCTTCTCCTGGCACAGTATCGAACACTTAGTTACAGATAGAACACTTAGTTTAAAATGGATCTAAGTTTCGCATCTGGAGTTTCCTCTCTCACAAGGTCGACCACTTAGTTTCGTCGAACACATTCGGTTTCGAGCGGCATCGCCACACAGTTCAGAGAACAGGCGCTTCTCCTGGCACAGTATCGAACACTTAGTTTCAGATAGAACAATTAGTTTAAAATGGAAGTAAGTTTCGCATCTGCAGTTTCCTCTCTCACAAGGTCGACCACTTAGTTTCGTCGAACACATACGGTTTCGAGTAGCATCGCCACAGATTTCGCAGAACGGCGTTTCTCCGGGCACAGTATCGAACACTTAGTTTCAGATAGAATAATTAGTTTAAAATGGAACTAAGTTTCGCATCTGGAGTTTCCTCTCTCACAAGGTCGGCCACTTAGTTTCGTCGAACACATACGGTTTCGAGTGGCATCGCCACAGATTTCAGTGAACAGGCGCTTCTCCTGGCACAGTATCGAACGCTTAGTTTCAGATAGAACAATTAGTTTAAAATGGAACTATGTTACGCATCTGGTGAAACCTCTCTCACAAGGTCGACAACTTAGATTCATCGAACACATACGGTTTCGAGTGGCATCGCTACACATTTCAGAGAACAGACGCCTCTCCTGGCACAGTATCGAACACTTAGTTTCAGAGAGAACAATTAGTTTAAAATGGAAGTATGTTTCGCATCTGCAGTTTCCTCTCTCACAAGGTCGACCACTTAGTTTCGTCGAACACATACGGTTTCGAGTAGCACCGCCACAGATTTCGCAGGACGGCGTTTCTCCTGGCACAGTATCGAACACTTAGTTTCAAATAGAATAATTAGTTTAAAATGGAACTAAGTTTCGCATCTGGAGTTTCCTCTCTCACAAGGTGGACCACTTAGTTTCGTCGAACACATCCGGTTTCAAGTGGTATGGCCAGAGATTTCAGAGAACAGGCGCTTCTCCTGGCACAGTATCGAAAACTTTCAGATAGAACAAATAGTTTCAAATGGAACTAAGTTTCGCATCTGGAGTTTCCTCTCTCAAAAGTTCGGCCACTTAGTTTCGTCGAACACATACGGTTTCGAGTAGCATCGCGACAGATTTCAGAGAACAGGCGCTTCTCCTGGCACAGTATCGAACACTCAGATTCAGATAGAAAAATTAGTTTAAAATGGAACTAAGTTTCGCATCTGGAGTTTCCTCTCTCAAAAGTTCGGCCACTTAGTTTCGTCGAACACATACGGTTTCGAGTGGCATCGCCACAGATTTCAGAGAACAGGCGCTTCCCCTGGCACAGTATCGAACACTTTCAGATAGAACAATTAGTGTAAAATGGAACAAAGTTTCGCATCTGGAGTTTCCTCTCTCACAAGGTCTGCCACTTAGTATCGTCGAACACATACGGTTTCGAGTAGCATGGCCACAGATTTCAGAGAACAGGCGCTTCTCCTGGCACAGTACCGAACACTTAGTTTCAGATAGAACAATTACTTTAAAATGGAACTATGTTTCGCATCTGGAGTTTCCTCTACCACAAGGTCGACCACTTAGTTTCGTCGAACACATACGGTTTCGAGTGGCATCGCCACAGGTTTCAGAGAACTGCCGCTTCTCCTGGCACAGTATCGAACACTTAGTATCAGATAGAACAACTACTTTAAAATGGAAATAAGCTTCGCATCTGGAGTTTCCTCTCTCACAAGGTGGACCACTTAGTTTCGTCGAACACATCCGGTTTCAAGTGGTATGGCCAGAGATTTCAGAGAACAGGCGCTTCTCCTGGCACAGTATCGAAAACTTTCAGATAGAACAATTAGTTTCAAATGGAACTAAGTTTCGCATCTGGAGTTTCCTCTCTCAAAAGTTCGGCCACTTAGTTTCGTCGAACACATACGGTTTCGAGTAGCATCGCGACAGATTTCAGAGAACAGGCGCTTCTCCTGGCACAGTATCGAACACTCAGATTCAGATAGAAAAATTAGTTTAAAATGGAACTAAGTTTCGCATCTGGAGTTTCCTCTCTCACAAGGTCGGCCACTTAGTTTCGTCGAACACATACGGTTTCGAGTTGCATCGCCACCGATTTCAGAGAACATACGCTTCTCCTGGCACAGTATCGAACACTTAGTATCAGATAGAACAATTAGTTTAAAATGGAACTAAGTTTCGCATCTGGAGTTTCCTCTTTCACAAGGCGATCACTTAGTTTCGTCGAACACATACGGTTTCGAGTAGCATCGCTACAGATTTCAGAGAACAGACGCCTCTCCTGGCACAGTATCGAACACTTAGTTTCAGAGAGAACAATTAGTTTAAAATGGAAGTAAGTTTCGCATCTGCAGTTTCCTCTCTCACAAGGTCGGCCACTTAGTTTCGTCGAACACATACGGTTTCGAGTTGCATCGCCACCGATTTCAGAGAACATACGCTTCTCCTGGCACAGTATCGAACACTTAGTATCAGATAGAACAATTAGTTTAAAATGGAACTAAGTTTCGCATCTGGAGTTTCCTCTTTCACAAGGCGATCACTTAGTTTCGTCGAACACATACGGTTTCGAGTAGCATCGCTACAGATTTCAGAGAACAGACGCCTCTCCTGGCACAGTATCGAACACTTAGTTTCAGAGAGAACAATTAGTTTAAAATGGAAGTAAGTTTCGCATCTGCAGTTTCCTCTCTCACAAGGTCGGCCACTTAGTTTCGTCGAACACATACGGTTTCGAGTAGCATCGCCACAGATTTCGCAGAACGGCGTTTCTCCTGGCACAGTATCGAACACTTAGTTTCATATAGAATAATTAGTTAAAAATGGAACTAAGTTTCGCATCTGGAGTTTCCTCTCTCACAAGGTCGGCCACTTAGTTTCGTCGAACACATACGGTTTCGAGTGGCATCGCCACAGATTTCAGTGAACAGGCGCTTCTCCTGGCACAGTATCGAACACTTAGTTTCAGATAGAACAATTAGTTTAAAATGGAACTATGTTCCGCATCTGGTGAAACCTCTCTCACAAGGTCGAACACTTAGTTTCAAATAGAACAATTAGTGTAAAATGGAACAAAGTTTCGCATCTGGAGTTTCCTCTCTCACAAGGTCTCCCACTTAGTATCGTCGAACACATACGGTTTCGAGTAGCATGGCCACAGATTTCAGAGAACAGGCGCTTCTCCTGGCACAGTACCGAACACTTAGTTTCAGATAGAACAATTACTTTAAAATGGAACTATGTTTCGCATCTGGAATTTCCTCTACCACAAGGTCGACCACTTATTTTCGTCGAACACATACGGTTTCGAGTGGCATCGCCAAAGGTTTCAGAGAACTGCCGCTTCTCCTGGCACAGTATCGAACACTTAGTATCAGATAGAACAACTACTTTAAAATGGAAATAAGCTTCGCATCTGGAGTTTCCTCTCTCACAAGGTGGACCACTTAGTTTCGTCGAACACATCCGGTTTCAAGTGGTATGGCCAGAGATTTCAGAGAACAGGCGCTTCTCCTGGCACAGTATCGAAAACTTTCAGATAGAACAAATAGTTTCAAATGGAACTAAGTTTCGCATCTGCAGTTTCCTCTCTCACAAGGTCTGCCACTTAGTATCGTCGAACACATACGGTTTCGAGTAGCATGGCCACAAATTTCAGAGAACAGGCGCTTCTCCTGGCACAGTACCGAACACTTAGTTTCAGATAGAACAATTACTTTAAAACGGAACTATGTTTCGCATCTGGAGTTTCCTCTACCACAAGGTCGACCACTTATTTTCGTCGAACACATACGGTTTCGAGTGGCATCGCCACAGGTTTCAGAGAACTGCCGCTTCTCCTGGCACAGTATCGAACACTTAGTATCAGATAGAACAACTACTTTAAAATGGAAATAAGCTTCGCATCTGGAGTTTCCTCTCTCACAAGGTGGACCACTTAGTTTCGTCGAACACATCCGGTTTCAAGTGGTATGGCCAGAGATTTCAGAGAACAGGCGCTTCTCCTGGCACAGTATCGAAAACTTTCAGATAGAACAATTAGTTTCAAATGGAACTAAGTTTCGCATCTGGAGTTTCCTCTCTCAAAAGTTCGGCCACTTAGTTTCGTCGAACACATACGGTTTCGAGTAGCATCGCGACAGATTTCAGAGAACAGGCGCTTCTCCTGGCACAGTATCGAACACTCAGATTCAGATAGAAAAATTAGTTTAAAATGGAACTAAGTTTCGCATCTGGAGTTTCCTCTCTCACAAGGTCGGCCACTTAGTGTCGTCGAACACATACGGTTTCGAGTTGCATCGCCACCGATTTCAGAGAACATACGCTTCTCCTGGCACAGTATCGAACACTTAGTATCAGATAGAACAATTAGTTTAAAATGGAACTAAGTTTCGCATCTGGAGTTTCCTCTTTCACAAGGCGATCACTTAGTTTCGTCGAACACATACGGTTTCGAGTAGCATCGCTACAGATTTCAGAGAACAGACGCCTCTCCTGGCACAGTATCGAACACTTAGTTTCAGAGAGAACAATTAGTTTAAAATGGAAGTAAGTTTCGCATCTGCAGTTTCCTATTTCACAAGGTCGGCCACTTAGTTTCGTCGAACACATACGGTTTCGAGTTGCATCGCCACCGATTTCAGAGAACATACGCTTCTCCTGGCACAGTATCGAACACTTAGTATCAGATAGAACAATTAGTTTAAAATGGAACTAAGTTTCGCATCTGGAGTTTCCTCTTTCACAAGGCGATCACTTAGTTTCGTCGAACACATACGGTTTCGAGTAGCATCGCTGCAGATTTCAGAGAACAGACGCCTCTCCTGGCACAGTATCGAACACTTAGTTTCAGAGAGAACAATTAGTTTAAAATGGAAGTAAGTTTCGCATCTGCAGTTTCCTCTCTCACAAGGTCGGCCACTTAGTTTCGTCGAACACATACGGTTTCGAGTAGCATCGCCACAGATTTCAGAGAACAGGCGCTTCTCCTGGCACAGTATCAAACACTTAGTTTCAGATAGAACAATTATATTAAAATGGAACTAAGTTTCGCATCTGGTGTTTCCTCTCTCACAAGGTCGACTACTTAGTTTCGTCGAACACATACGGTTTCGAGCGGCATCGCCATACAGTTCAGAGAACAGGCGCTTCTCCTGGCACAGCATCGAACACTTAGATTCAGATAGAACAATTAGTTTCAAATGGAACTAAGTTTCGCATCTGCAGTTTCCTCTCTCACAAGGTCGACCACTTTGTTTCGTCGAACACATACGGTTTCGATTAGCATTACCACAGATTTCACAGAACAGGCGCTTCTCCGGGCAAAATATCGAACACTTAGTTTCAGATAGAACAATTACTTTAAAATGGAACTAAGTTTCGTATCTGGAGTTTCCTCTCCCACAAGGTCGACCACTTAGATTCGTCGAACACATACGGTTTCGAGTGGCATCGCCACAGATTTCAGAGAACAGGCGCTTCTCCTGGCATAGCATCGAACACTTAATTTCGAATGGAAAAATTAGTTTAAAATGGAACTAAGTTTCGCATCTGAAGTTTCCTCTCTCACAAGGTCGGCCACTTAGTTTCGTCGAACACATACGGTTTCGAGTAGCATCGCCACTGATTTCAGAGAGCAGCCGCTTCTCCTGGCACAGTATCGAACACTTAATTTCAGATGGAACAATTAGTTTAAAATGGAACTAAGTATCGCATCTGAAGTTTCCTCTCTCACAAGGTCGGCCACTTAGTTTCGTCGAACACATACGGTTTCGAGTGGCATCGCCACAGATTTCAGAGAACAGGCGCTTCTCCTGGCACAGTATCGAACACTTAGTTTTAGAGAGAACAATTAGTTTAAAATGGAACTATGTTTCGCATTTGGATTTTCCTCTCTCACAAGGTGGACCACTTAGTTTCGTCGAACACATACGGTTTCGAGTAGCATCGCCACAGATTTCAGAGAACAGGCGCTTCTCCTGGCACAGTATCGAACACTTAGTTTCAGATGCAACATTTAGTTTAAAATTGAACTATGTTTCGCATCTGGAGTTTCCTCTCTCACAAGGTCGACCACTTAGTTTCGCCGAACGCATACGGTTTCGAGTGGCATCGCCACAGATTTCAGAGAATATGCGCTTCTCCTGGCACAGTATCGAACACTTAGTTTCAGATAGAACAATTAGTTTAAAATGGAACTGTGTTTCGCATCTGGAGTTTCCTCTACCACAAGGTCGGCCACTTAGTTTCGTCGAACACATTCGGTTTCGAGTAGCATCGCCACAGATTTCAGAGAACAGGCGCTTCTCCTGGCACAGTATCGAACACTTAGTTTTAGAGAGAACAATTAGTTTAAAATGGAACTAAGTTTCGCATCTGAAGTTTCCTCTCTCACAAGGTCGGCCACTTAGTTTCGTCGAACACATACGGTTTCGAGTGGCATCGCCACAGATTTCAGAGAACAGGCGCTTCTCCTGGCACAGTATCGAACACTTAGTTTTAGAGAGAACAATTAGTTTAAAATGGAACTATGTTTCGCATTTGGATTTTCCTCTCTCACAAGGTGGACCACATAGTTTCGTCAAACACATACGGTTTCGAGTGGCATCGCCACAGATTTCAGAGAACAGGCGCTTCTTCTGGCACAGTATCGGACACCTAGTTTCAGATAGAACAATTAGTTTAAAATGGTACTAAGTTTCGCATCTGGAGTGTCCTCCCTCACAAGGCGGCCACTTACTTTCGTCGAACACATACGGTTTCCAGTGGCATCGCCACAGATTTCAGAGAACAGGCGCTTCTCCTGGCACAGTATCGAACACTTAGTTTCAGATGCAACATTTAGTTTAAAATTGAACTATGTTTCGCATCTGGAGTTTCCTCTCTCACAAGGTCGACCACTTAGTTTCGCCGAACGCATACGGTTTCGAGTGGCATCGCCACAGATTTCAGAGAATATGCGCTTCTCCTGGCACAGTATCGAACACTTAGATTCAGATAGAACAATTAGTTTAAAATGGAACTGTGTTTCGCATCTGGAGTTTCCTCTACCACAAGGTCGGCCACTTAGTTTCGTCGAACACATTCGGTTTCGAGTAGCATCGCCACAGATTTCAGAGAACAGGCGCTTCTCCTGGCACAGTATCAAACACTTAGTTTCAGATAGAACAATTATATTAAAATGGAACTAAGTTTCGCATCTGGTGTTTCCTCTCTCACAAGGTCGACTACTTAGTTTCGTCGAACACATACGGTTTCGAGCGGCATCGCCATACAGTTCAGAGAACAGGCGCTTCTCCTGGCACAGCATCGAACACTTAGATTCAGATAGAACAATTAGTTTCAAATGGAACTAAGTTTCGCATCTGCAGTTTCCTCTCTCACAAGGTCGACCACTTTGTTTCGTCGAACACATACGGTTTCGATTAGCATTACCACAGATTTCACAGAACAGGCGCTTCTCCGGGCAAAATATCGAACACTTAGTTTCAGATAGAACAATTACTTTAAAATGGAACTAAGTTTCGTATCTGGAGTTTCCTCTCCCACAAGGTCGACCACTTAGATTCGTCGAACACATACGGTTTCGAGTGGCATGGCCACAGATTTCAGAGAACAGGCGTTTCTCCTGGCACAGTATCGAACACTTAGTTTCAGATAGAACAATTAGTTTAAAATGGAACTGTGTTTCGCATCTGGAGTTTCCTCTCTCACCACGTCGACCACTTAGTTTCGTCGAACACATACGGTTTCGAGTAGCAACGCCACAGATTTCAGATAATAGGTGCTTCTCCTGGCACAGTATCGAACACTTAGTTTCAGATAGAACAATTAGTTTAAAATGGAGCTGTGTTTCGCATCTGGAGTTTCCTCTCTCTCCACGTCGACCACTTAGTTTCGTCGAACACATACGGTTTCGAGTAGCAACGCCACAGATTTCAGGGAATAGGCGCTTCCCCTGGCACAGTATCGAACACTTAGTTTCAGATAGAACAATTGGTTTAAAATGGGACTAAGTTTCGCATCTGGAGTTTCTTCCATCACAAGGCGACCACTTAGTTTCGTCGAACACATACGGTTATGTGTGGCATCGCCACAGATTTCAAAGTACAGGCGTTTATCGTGGCACACTATCGAACACTTAGTTCCAGATAGAATAATTAGTTTTAAATGGAACTATGTTTCGCATCCGGAGGTTCCTCTCTCACAAGGTCAACCACTTAGTTTCGTCGAACACATACGGTTTCGATTAGCATCGCCACAGATTTCAGAGAACAGGCGCTTCTCCTGGAACAGTATCGAACACTTAGTTTCAGATAGAACAATCAGTTTAAAATGGAACTAAGTTTCGCATACGGAGTTTCCTCTCCCACAAGGTCGACCACTTAGTTTCGTCGAACAGATACGGTTTCGAGTAGCATCGCCACAGATTTCAGAGAACAAGCGCTTCTCCTGGTATAATATCAAACACTTAGTTTCAGATAGAACAATTAGTTTAAAATGGAACTGTGTTTCGCATCTGGAGTTTCCTCTCTCACAAGTTCGACCACTTAGTTTCGTCGAACACATACGGTTTCGAGTGGCATCGCCAGAGATTTCAGAGAACAGGCGCTTCTCCTGGCATAGTATCGAACACTGAGTTTCAGATGCAACATTTAGTTTAAAATTGAACTAAGTTTCGCATCTGGAGTTTCCTCTCTCACAAGGTCGGCCACTTAGTTTCGTCGAACACATACGGTTTCGAGTGGCATCGCCACAGATTTCAGTGAACAGGCGCTTCTCCTGGCACAGTATCGAAAACTTAGTTTCAGATAGAACAATTAGTTTAAAATGGAACTATGTTCCGCATCTGGTGAAACCTCTCTCACAAGGTCGACCACTTAGTTTCGTCGAACACATACGGTTTCGAGTGGCATCGCGACAGATTTCAGAGAACAGGCGCTTCTCCTGGAACAGTATCGAACACTCAGATTCAGATAGAAAAATTAGTTTAAAATGGAACTAAGTTTCGCATCTGGAGTTTCCTCTCTCACAAGGTCGGCCACTTAGTTTCGTCGAACACATACGGTTTCGAGTTGCATCGCCACCGATTTCAGAGAACATACGCTTCTCCTGGCACAGTGTCGAACACTTAGTATCAGATAGAACAATTAGTTTAAAATGGAACTAAGTTTCGCATCTGGAGTTTCCTCTTTCACAAGGCGATCACTTAGTTTCGTCGAACACATACGGTTTCGAGTAGCATCGCCACAGATTTCGCAGAACGGCGTTTCTCCTGGCACAGTATCGAACACTTAGTTTCAAATAGAATAATTAGTTTAAAATGGAACTAAGTTTCGCATCTGGAGTTTCCTCTCTCACAAGGTCGGCCACTTGGTTTCGTCGAACACATACGGTTTCGAGTGGCATCGCCACAGATTTCAGTGAACAGGCGCTTCTCCTGGCACAGTATCGAACACTTAGTTTCAGATAGAACAATTAGTTTAAAATGGAACTATGTTCCGCATCTGGTGAAACCTCTCTCACAAGGTCGACCACTTAGTTTCGTCGAACACATACGGTTTCGAGTGGCATCGCTACACATTTCAGAGAACAGGCGGTTCTCCTGGCACAGTGTCGAACACTTAGTTTCAGAGAGAACAATTAGTTTAAAATGGAACTAAATTTCGCATCTGAAGTTTCCTCTCTCACAAGGTCGGCCACTCAGTTTCGTCGAGCACATACGGTTTCGAGTGGCATCGCCAGAGATTTCAGAGAACAGGCGCTTCTCCTGGCACAGTATCGAACACTTAGTTTTAGAGAGAACAATTAGTTTAAAATGGAACTATGTTTCGCATTTGGAGTTTCCTCTCTCACAAGGTGGACCACTTAGTTTCGTCAAACACATACGGTTTCGAGTGGCATCGCCACAGATTTCAGAGAACAGGCGCTTCTCCTGGCACAGTATCGAACACTTAATTTCAGACGGAACAATTAGTTTAAAATGGAACTAAGTTTCGCATCTGAAGTTTCCTCTCTCACAAGGTCGGCCACTCAGTTTCGTCGAACACATACGGTTTCGAGTGGCATCGCCAGAGATTTCAGAGAACAGGCGCTTCTCCTGGCACAGTATCGAACACTTAGTTTTAGAGAGAACAATTAGTTTAAAATGGAACTATGTTTCGCATTTGGAGTTTCCTCTCTCACAAGGTGGACCACTTAGTTTCGTCAAACACATACGGTTTCGAGTGGCATCGCCACAGATTTCAGAGAACAGGCGCTTCTCCTGGCACAGTATCGAACGCTTAGTATCAAATAGAACAATTCGTTTAAAATGGAACTATGTTTCGCATCTGGTGTCTCCTCTCCCACAAGGTGGACAACTTCGTTTCATCGAACACATACGGTTTCGAGTGGCATCGTCACACATTTCAGAGAACAGGCGCTTCTTCTGGCACAGTATCGGACACCTAGTTTCAGATAGAACAATTAGTTTAAAATGGTACTAAGTTTCGCATCTGGAGTTTCCTCTCTCACAAGGCGGCCACTTAGTTTCGTCGAACGCATACGGTTTCGAGTGGCATCGCCACAGATTTCAGAGAACAGGCGCTTCTCCTGGCATAGTATCGAACACTTAATTTCGAATGGAACAATTAGTTTAAAATGGAACTAAGTTTCGCATCTGAAGTTTCCTCTCTCACAAGGTCAACCACTTAGTTTCGTCGAACATATCCGGTTTCGAGTGGCATCGCCACAGATTTCAGAGAACAGCTGCTTCTCCTGGCACAGTATCGAACACTTAATTTCAGATGGAACAATTAGTTTAAAATGGAACTAAGTTTCGCATCTGAAGTTTCCTCTCTCACAAGGTCGGCCACTCAGTTTCGTCGAACACATACGGTTTCGAGTGGCATCGCCACACATTTCAGAGAACAGGCGCTTCTCCTGGCACAGTATCGAACACCTAGTTTCAGATAGAACAATTAGTTTAAAATGGTACTAAGTTTCGCATCTGGAGTTTCCTCTCTCACAAGGTCGGCCACTTAGTTTCGTCGAACACATACGGTTTCGAGTGGCATCGCGACAGATTTCAGAGAACAGGCGCTTCTCCTGGCACAGTATCGGACACCTAGTTTCAGATAGAACAATTAGTTTAAAATGGTACTAAGTTTCGCATCTGGAGTGTCCTCCCTCACAAGGCGGCCACTTAGTTTCGTCGAACACATACGGTTTCCAGTGGCATCGCCACAGATTTCAGAGAACAGGCGCTTCTCCTGGCACAGTATCGAACACTTAGTTTCAGATGCAACATTTAGTTTAAAATTGAACTATGTTTCGCATCTGGAGTTTCCTCTCTCACAAGGTCGACCACTTAGTTTCGCCGAACGCATACGGTTTCGAGTGGCATCGCCAGAAATTTCAGAGAACAGGCGCTTCTCCTGGCACAGTATCGAACACTTAGTTTTAGAGAGAACAATTAGTTTAAAATGGAACTATGTTTCGCATTTGGAGTTTCCTCTCTCACAAGGTGGACCACTTAGTTTCGTCAAACACATACGGTTTCGAGTGACATCGCCACAGATTTCAGAGAACAGGCGCTTCTCCTGGCACAGTATCGAACGCTTAGTATCAAATAGAACAATTCGTTTAAAATGGAACTATGTTTCGCATCTGGTGTCTCCTCTCCCACAAGGTGGACAACTTCGTTTCATCGAACACATACGGTTTCGAGTGGCATCGTCACACATTTCAGAGATCAGGCGCTTCTTCTGGCACAGTATCGGACACCTAGTTTCAGATAGAACAATTAGTTTAAAATGGTACTAAGTTTCGCATCTGGAGTTTCCTCCCTCACAAGGCGACCACTTAGTTTCGTCGAACGCATACGGTTTCGAGTGGCATCGCCACAGATTTCAGAGAACAGGCGCTTCTCCAGGCATAGTATCGAACACTTAATTTCGAATGGAACAATTAGTTTAAAATGGAAATAAGTTTCGCATCTGAAGTTTCCTCTCTCACAAGGTCGGCCACTTAGTTTCGTCGAACACATACGGTTTCGAGTAGCATCGCCACTGATTTCAGAGAACAGCCGCTTCTCCTGGCACAGTATCGAACACTTAATTTCAGATGGAACAATTAGTTTAAAATGGAACTAAGTTTCGCATCTGAAGTTTCCTCTCTCACAAGGTCGGCCACTTAGTTTCGTCGAACACATACGGTTTCGAGTGGCATCGCCACAGATTTCAGAGAACAGGCGCTTCTCCTGGCACAGTATCGAACACTTAGTTTTAGAGAGAACAATTAGTTTAAAATGGAACTATGTTTCGCATTTGGATTTTCCTCTCTCACAAGGTGGACCACTTAGTTTCGTCAAACACATGCGGTTTCGAGTGGCATCGCCACAGATTTCAGAGAACAGGCGCTTCTTCTGGCACAGTATCGGACACCTAGTTTCAGATGCAACATTTAGTTTAAAATTGAACTATGTTTCGCATCTGGAGTTTCCTCTCTCACAAGGTCGACCACTTAGTTTCGCCGAACGCATACGGTTTCGAGTGGCATCGCCACAGATTTCAGAGAACAGGCGCTTCTCCTGGCATAGTATCGAACACTTAATTTCGAATGGAACAATTAGTTTAAAATGGAACTAAGTTACGCATCTGAAGTTTCCTCTCTCACAAGGTCAACCACTTAGTTTCGTCGAACGTATCCGGTTTCGAGTGGCATCGCCACAGATTTCAGAGAACAGCTGCTTCTCCTGGCACAGTATCGAACACTTAATTTCAGATGGAACAATTAGTTTAAAATGGAACTAAGTTTCGCATCTGAAGTTTCCTCTCTCACAAGGTCGGCCACTCAGTTTCGTCGAACACATACGGTTTCGAGTGGCATCGCCAGAGATTTCAGAGAACAGGCGCTTCTCCTGGCACAGTATCGAACACTTAGTTTTAGAGAGAACAATTAGTTTAAAATGGAACTATGTTTCGCATTTGGAGTTTCCTCTCTCACAAGGTGGACCACTTAGTTTCGTCAAACACATACGGCTTCGAGTGGCATCGCCACAGATTTCAGAGAACAGGCGCTTCTCCTGGCACAGTATCGAACGCTTAGTATCAAATAGAACAATTCGTTTAAAATGGAACTATGTTTCGCATCTGGTGTCTCCTCTCCCACAAGGTGGACAACTTCGTTTCATCGAACACATACGGTTTCGAGTGGCATCGTCACACATTTCAGAGATCAGGCGCTTCTTCTGGCACAGTATCGGACACCTAGTTTCAGATAGAACAATTAGTTTAAAATGGTACTAAGTTTCGCATCTGGAGTTTCCTCCCTCACAAGGCGGCCACTTAGTTTCGTCGAACGCATACGGTTTCGAGTGGCATCGCCACAGATTTCAGAGAACAGGCGCTTCTCCTGGCATAGTATCGAACACTTAATTTCGAATGGAACAATTAGTTTAAAATGGAACTAAGTTTCGCATCTGAAGTTTCCTCTCTCACAAGGTCAACCACTTAGTTTCGTCGAACATATCCGGTTTCGAGTGGCATCGCCACAGATTTCAGAGAACAGCTGCTTCTCCTGGCACAGTATCGAACACTTAATTTCAGATGGAACAATTAGTTTAAAATGGAACTAAGTTTCGCATCTGAAGTTTCCTCTCTCACAAGGTCGGCCACTCAGTTTCGTCGAACACATACGGTTTCGAGTGGCATCGCCACACATTTCAGAGAACAGGCGCTTCTCCTGGCACAGTATCGAACACCTAGTTTCAGATAGAACAATTAGTTTAAAATGGTACTAAGTTTCGCATCTGGAGTTTCCTCTCTCACAAGGTCGGCCACTTAGTTTCGTCGAACACATACGGTTTCGAGTGGCATCGCGACAGATTTCAGAGAACAGGCGCTTCTCCTGGCACAGTATCGGACACCTAGTTTCAGATAGAACAATTAGTTTAAAATGGTACTAAGTTTCGCATCTGAAGTTTCCTCTCTCACAAGGTCGGCCACTTAGTTTCGTCGAACACATACGGTTTCGAGTGGCATCGCCACAGATTTCAGAGAACAGGCGCTTCTCCTGGCACAGTATCGAACACTTAGTTTTAGAGAGAACAATTAGTTTAAAATGGAACTATGTTTCGCATTTGGATTTTCCTCTCTCACAAGGTGGACCACATAGTTTCGTCAAACACATACGGTTTCGAGTGGCATCGCCACAGATTTCAGAGAACAGGCGCTTCTTCTGGCACAGTATCGGACACCTAGTTTCAGATAGAACAATTAGTTTAAAATGGTACTAAGTTTCGCATCTGGAGTGTCCTCCCTCACAAGGCGGCCACTTAGTTTCGTCGAACACATACGGTTTCCAGTGGCATCGCCACAGATTTCAGAGAACAGGCGCTTCTCCTGGCACAGTATCGAACACTTAGTTTCAGATGCAACATTTAGTTTAAAATTGAACTATGTTTCGCATCTGGAGTTTCCTCTCTCACAAGGTCGACCACTTAGTTTCGCCGAACGCATACGGTTTCGAGTGGCATCGCCAGAAATTTCAGAGAACAGGCGCTTCTCCTGGCACAGTATCGAACACTTAGTTTTAGAGAGAACAATTAGTTTAAAATGGAACTATGTTTCGCATTTGGAGTTTCCTCTCTCACAAGGTGGACCACTTAGTTTCGTCAAACACATACGGTTTCGAGTGACATCGCCACAGATTTCAGAGAACAGGCGCTTCTCCTGGCACAGTATCGAACGCTTAGTATCAAATAGAACAATTCGTTTAAAATGGAACTATGTTTCGCATCTGGTGTCTCCTCTCCCACAAGGTGGACAACTTCGTTTCATCGAACACATACGGTTTCGAGTGGCATCGTCACACATTTCAGAGATCAGGCGCTTCTTCTGGCACAGTATCGGACACCTAGTTTCAGATAGAACAATTAGTTTAAAATGGTACTAAGTTTCGCATCTGGAGTTTCCTCCCTCACAAGGCGGCCACTTAGTTTCGTCGAACGCATACGGTTTCGAGTGGCATCGCCACAGATTTCAGAGAACAGGCGCTTCTCCTGGCATAGTATCGAACACTTAATTTCGAATGGAACAATTAGTTTAAAATGGAACTAAGTTTCGCATCTGAAGTTTCCTCTCTCACAAGGTCAACCACTTAGTTTCGTCGAACGTATCCGGTTTCGAGTGGCATCGCCACAGATTTCAGAGAACAGCTGCTTCTCCTGGCACAGTATCGAACACTTAATTTCAGATGGAACAATTAGTTTAAAATGGAACTAAGTTTCGCATCTGAAGTTTCCTCTCTCACAAGGTCGGCCACTCAGTTTCGTCGAACACATACGGTTTCGAGTGGCATCGCCAGAGATTTCAGAGAACAGGCGCTTCTCCTGGCACAGTATCGAACACTTAGTTTTAGAGAGAACAATTAGTTTAAAATGGAACTATGTTTCGCATTTGGAGTTTCCTCTCTCACAAGGTGGACCACTTAGTTTCGTCAAACACATACGGCTTCGAGTGGCATCGCCACAGATTTCAGAGAACAGGCGCTTCTCCTGGCACAGTATCGAACGCTTAGTATCAAATAGAACAATTCGTTTAAAATGGAACTATGTTTCGCATCTGGTGTCTCCTCTCCCACAAGGTGGACAACTTCGTTTCATCGAACACATACGGTTTCGAGTGGCATCGTCACACATTTCAGAGATCAGGCGCTTCTTCTGGCACAGTATCGGACACCTAGTTTCAGATAGAACAATTAGTTTAAAATGGTACTAAGTTTCGCATCTGGAGTTTCCTCCCTCACAAGGCGGCCACTTAGTTTCGTCGAACACATACGGTTTCGAGTGGCATCGCCACAGATTTCAGAGAACAGGCGCTTCTCCTGGCATAGTATCGAACACTTAATTTCGAATGGAACAATTAGTTTAAAATGGAACTAAGTTTCGCATCTGAAGTTTCCTCTCTCACAAGGTCAACCACTTAGTTTCGTCGAACATATCCGGTTTCGAGTGGCATCGCCACAGATTTCAGAGAACAGCTGCTTCTCCTGGCACAGTATCGAACACTTAATTTCAGATGGAACAATTAGTTTAAAATGGAACTAAGTTTCGCATCTGAAGTTTCCTCTCTCACAAGGTCGGCCACTCAGTTTCGTCGAACACATACGGTTTCGAGTGGCATCGCCAGGGATTTCAGAGAACAGGCGCTTCTCCTGGCACAGTATCGAACACCTAGTTTCAGATAGAACAATTAGTTTAAAATGGTACTAAGTTTCGCATCTGGAGTTTCCTCTCTCACAAGGTCGGCCACTTAGTTTCGTCGAACACATACGGTTTCGAGTGGCATCGCGACAGATTTCAGAGAACAGGCGCTTCTCCTGGCACAGTATCGGACACCTAGTTTCAGATAGAACAATTAGTTTAAAATGGTACTAAGTTTCGCATCTGAAGTTTCCTCTCTCACAAGGTCGGCCACTTAGTTTCGTCGAACACATACGGTTTCGAGTGGCATCGCCACAGATTTCAGAGAACAGGCGCTTCTCCTGGCACAGTATCGAACACTTAGTTTTAGAGAGAACAATTAGTTTAAAATGGAACTATGTTTCGCATTTGGATTTTCCTCTCTCACAAGGTGGACCACATAGTTTCGTCAAACACATACGGTTTCGAGTGGCATCGCCACAGATTTCAGAGAACAGGCGCTTCTTCTGGCACAGTATCGGACACCTAGTTTCAGATAGAACAATTAGTTTAAAATGGTACTAAGTTTCGCATCTGGAGTGTCCTCCCTCACAAGGCGGCCACTTAGTTTCGTCGAACACATACGGTTTCCAGTGGCATCGCCACAGATTTCAGAGAACAGGCGCTTCTCCTGGCACAGTATCGAACACTTAGTTTCAGATGCAACATTTAGTTTAAAATTGAACTATGTTTCGCATCTGGAGTTTCCTCTCTCACAAGGTCGACCACTTAGTTTCGTCGAACACATACGGTTTCGAGTGGCATCGCCAGAAATTTCAGAGAACAGGCGCTTCTCCTGGCACAGTATCGAACACTTAGTTTTAGAGAGAACAATTAGTTTAAAATGGAACTATGTTTCGCATTTGGAGTTTCCTCTCTCACAAGGTGGACCACTTAGTTTCGTCAAACACATACGGTTTCGAGTGACATCGCCACAGATTTCAGAGAACAGGCGCTTCTCCTGGCACAGTATCGAACGCTTAGTATCAAATAGAACAATTCGTTTAAAATGGAACTATGTTTCGCATCTGGTGTCTCCTCTCCCACAAGGTGGACAACTTCGTTTCATCGAACACATACGGTTTCGAGTGGCATCGTCACACATTTCAGAGATCAGGCGCTTCTTCTGGCACAGTATCGGACACCTAGTTTCAGATAGAACAATTAGTTTAAAATGGTACTAAGTTTCGCATCTGGAGTTTCCTCCCTCACAAGGCGGCCACTTAGTTTCGTCGAACGCATACGGTTTCGAGTGGCATCGCGACAGATTTCAGAGAACAGGCGCTTCTCCTGGCACAGTATCGGACACCTAGTTTCAGATAGAACAATTAGTTTAAAATGGTACTAAGTTTCGCATCTGAAGTTTCCTCTCTCACAAGGTCGGCCACTTAGTTTCGTCGAACACATACGGTTTCGAGTGGCATCGCCACAGATTTCAGAGAACAGGCGCTTCTCCTGGCACAGTATCGAACACTTAGTTTTAGAGAGAACAATTAGTTTAAAATGGAACTATGTTTCGCATTTGGATTTTCCTCTCTCACAAGGTGGACCACATAGTTTCGTCAAACACATACGGTTTCGAGTGGCATCGCCACAGATTTCAGAGAACAGGCGCTTCTTCTGGCACAGTATCGGACACCTAGTTTCAGATAGAACAATTAGTTTAAAATGGTACTAAGTTTCGCATCTGGAGTGTCCTCCCTCACAAGGCGGCCACTTAGTTTCGTCGAACACATACGGTTTCCAGTGGCATCGCCACAGATTTCAGAGAACAGGCGCTTCTCCTGGCACAGTATCGAACACTTAGTTTCAGATGCAACATTTAGTTTAAAATTGAACTATGTTTCGCATCTGGAGTTTCCTCTCTCACAAGGTCGACCACTTAGTTTCGCCGAACGCATACGGTTTCGAGTGGCATCGCCAGAAATTTCAGAGAACAGGCGCTTCTCCTGGCACAGTATCGAACACTTAGTTTTAGAGAGAACAATTAGTTTAAAATGGAACTATGTTTCGCATTTGGAGTTTCCTCTCTCACAAGGTGGACCACTTAGTTTCGTCAAACACATACGGTTTCGAGTGACATCGCCACAGATTTCAGAGAACAGGCGCTTCTCCTGGCACAGTATCGAACGCTTAGTATCAAATAGAACAATTCGTTTAAAATGGAACTATGTTTCGCATCTTGTGTCTCCTCTCCCACAAGGTGGACAACTTCGTTTCATCGAACACATACGGTTTCGAGTGGCATCGTCACACATTTCAGAGATCAGGCGCTTCTTCTGGCACAGTATCGGACACCTAGTTTCAGATAGAACAATTAGTTTAAAATGGTACTAAGTTTCGCATCTGGAGTTTCCTCCCTCACAAGGCGGCCACTTAGTTTCGTCGAACGCATACGGTTTCGAGTGGCATCGCCACAGATTTCAGAGAACAGGCGCTTCTCCTGGCATAGTATCGAACACTTAATTTCGAATGGAACAATTAGTTTAAAATGGAACTAAGTTTCGCATCTGAAGTTTCCTCTCTCACAAGGTCGGCCACTTAGTTTCGTCGAACACATACGGTTTCGAGTAGCATCGCCACTGATTTCAGAGAACAGCCGCTTCTCCTGGCACAGTATCGAACACTTAATTTCAGATGGAACAATTAGTTTAAAATGGAACTAAGTTTCGCATCTGAAGTTTCCTCTCTCACAAGGTCGGCCACTTAGTTTCGTCGAACACATACGGTTTCGAGTGGCATCGCCACAGATTTCAGAGAACAGGCGCTTCTCCTGGCACAGTATCGAACACTTAGTTTTAGAGAGAACAATTAGTTTAAAATGGAACTATGTTTCGCATTTGGATTTTCTTCTCTCACAAGGTGGACCACTTAGTTTCGTCAAACACATGCGGTTTCGAGTGGCATCGCCACAGATTTCAGAGAACAGGCGCTTCTTCTGGCACAGTATCGGACACCTAGTTTCAGATGCAACATTTAATTTAAAATTGAACTATGTTTCGCATCTGGAGTTTCCTCTCTCACAAGGTCGACCACTTAGTTTCGCCGAACGCATACGGTTTCGAGTGGCATCGCCACAGATTTCAGAGAACAGGCGCTTCTCCTGGCATAGTATCGAACACTTAATTTCGAATGGAACAATTAGTTTAAAATGGAACTAAGTTTCGCATCTGAAGTTTCCTCTCTCACAAGGTCGGCCACTCAGTTTCGTCGAACACATACGGTTTCGAGTGGCATCGCCAGAGATTTCAGAGAACAGGCGCTTCTCCTGGCACAGTATCGAACACTTAGTTTTAGAGAGAACAATTAGTTTAAAATGGAACTATGTTTCGCATTTGGAGTTTCCTCTCTCACAAGGTGGACCACTTAGTTTCGTCAAACACATACGGTTTCGAGTGGCATCGCCACAGATTTCAGAGAACAGGCGCTTCTCCTGGCACAGTATCGAACGCTTAGTATCAAATAGAACAATTCGTTTAAAATGGAACTATGTTTCGCATCTGGTGTCTCCTCTCCCACAAGGTGGACAACTTCGTTTCATCGAACACATACGGTTTCGAGTGGCATCGTCACACATTTCAGAGATCAGGCGCTTCTTCTGGCACAGTATCGGACACCTAGTTTCAGATAGAACAATTAGTTTAAAATGGTACTAAGTTTCGCATCTGGAGTTTCCTCCCTCACAAGGCGGCCACTTAGTTTCGTCGAACGCATACGGTTTCGAGTGGCATCGCCAAAGATTTCAGAGAACAGGCGCTTCTCCTGGCATAGTATCGAACACTTAATTTCGAATGGAACAATTAGTTTAAAATGGAACTAAGTTTCGCATCTGAAGTTTCCTCTCTCACAAGGTCGGCCACTTAGTTTCGTCGAACACATACGGTTTCGAGTAGCATCGCCACTGATTTCAGAGAACAGCCGCTTCTCCTGGCACAGTATCGAACACTTAATTTCAGATGGAACAATTAGTTTAAAATGGAACTAAGTTTCGCATCTGAAGTTTCCTCTCTCACAAGGTCGGCCACTTAGTTTCGTCGAACACATACGGTTTCGAGTGGCATCGCCACAGATTTCAGAGAACAGGCGCTTCTTCTGGCACAGTATCGGACACCTAGTTTCAGATAGAACAATTAGTTTAAAATGGTACTAAGTTTCGCATCTAGAGTTTCCTCTCTCACCACGTCGACCACTTAGTTTCGTCGAACACATAGGGTTTCGAGTAGCAACGCCACAGATTTCAGAGAATAGGCGCTTCTCCTGGCAGATTATCGAATACTTAGTTTCAGATAGAATATTTAGTTTAAAATGGAAATATGTTTCGCATTTGGAGTTTCATCTCTCACAAGGTCGACCACTTAGTTTCGTCGAACACATACGTTTTCGAGTAGCATCGCCACAGATTTCAGAGAACAAGCGCTTCTCCTGGTATATTATCAAACACTTAGTTTCAGATAGAACAATTAGTTTAAAATGGAACTGTGTTTCGCATCTGGAGTTTCCTCTCTCACAAGTTCGACCACTTAGTTTCGTCGAACACATACGGTTTCGAGCGGCATCACCACACAGTTCAGAGAACAGGCGCTTCTCCTGGCACAGTAACGGACACTTAGTTTCGGATAGAACAATTAGTTTTAAATGGAACTAAGTTTCCCATCTGGAGTTTCCTCCCTCACAAGGTCGGCCACTTAGTTTCGTCGAACACAAACGGTTTCGAGTGGCATCGCCACAGATTTCAGAGAACAGCCGCTTCTCCTGGCACAGTATCGACCACTGAGTTCTAGATAGAACAATTAGTTTAAAATGGAACAGTGTTTCGCATATGGAGTTTCCTCTCTCACAAGGTCGACAACTTAGTTTCGTCGAACACATACGGGTTCGAGTGGCATCGCGACAGATTTTAGAGAACAGGCGCTTCTCCTGGCACAGTATCGAACACTTAGTTTCAGATAGAACATTTAGTTTAAAATGGAACTAAGTTTCGCATCTGGAGTTTCCTCTCTCAGAAGGCGGGCACTTAGTTTCGTCGAACACATACGGTTTCGATTAGCATCACGACAGATTTCAGAGAACAGGCGCTTCTCCTGGCACAGTACAGAACACTTAGTTTCAGATAGAACAATTAGTTTAAAATGGAACTAAGTTTCGCATCTGGAGTTTCCTCTCTCACAAGGCGACCACTTAATTTCGTCGAACACATACGGTTTCGAGTGGCATCGCCACAGATTTCAGAGAACAGGCGCTCCTCCCGGCACAGTATCGAACACTTAGTATCGGATATAACAATTACTTTAAAATGGAACTCAGCTTCGCATCTGGAATTTTCTGTCTCACAAGGTCGACCACTTAGTTTCGTCGAACACATACGGTTTCGAGTGGCATCGCCACAGATTTCAGAGAACAGGCGCTTCTCCTGGCACAGTATCGAAAACTTAGTTCCTGATACAACAATTAGTTTTAAATGGAAGTAAGTTCCTCATCTGGAGTTCCCTCTTTCACAAGGCGACCACTTAGTTTCGTCGAACCCATACGGTTTCGAGTGGCATCGCCCCGGTTCTCAGAGAACAGGCGCTTCTCCTGGCACAGTATCGAACACTTAGTTTCAGATAGAACAATTAGTTTAAAATGGTACTAAGTTTCGCATCAGGATTATCCTGCCTCACAAGGTCGACCACTTAGTTTCGTCGAACATATACGGTTTCGAGTAGCATCGCCACAGATTTCAGAGAACAGGCGCTTCTCCTGGCACAGTATCGAAAACTTAGTTCCTGATACAACAATTAGTTTTAAATGGATCTAAGTTTCTCATCTGGAGTTGCCTCTTTCACAAGGCGACCACTTAGTTTCGTCGAACCCATACGGTTTCGAGTGGCATCGCCCCGGTTCTCAGAGAACAGGCGCTTCTCCTGGCACAGTATCGAACACTTAGTTTCAGATATAACAATTATTTTAAAATGGTACTAAGTTTCGCATCAGGAGTATCCTGCCTCACAAGGTCGACCACTTAGTTTCGTCGAACATATACGGTTTCGAGTAGCATCGCCACAGATTTCAGAGAGCAGGCGCTTCTCCCGGCACAGTATCAGACACATAGTTTCAGATAGAACAATTAGTTTAAAATTGTACTAAATTTCCCATCTGGAGTTTCTTCCCTCACAAGGCGACCACTTAGTTTCGTCGAACGCATACGGTTTCGAGTGGCATCGCCACAGATTTCAGAGAACGGGCGCCTCTCCTGGCACAGTATCGAACACTTAGATTCAGATAGAACAATTAGTTTAAAATGGAACTAAGTTTCGCATCTGGAGCTTCTTATCTCACAAGGTCGACGACTTAGTTACGTCGAACACTTACGGTTTCGAGTGTCATCGCCACAGATTTCAGAGGACAGGCGCTTCTCCTGGCACCTTATCGAACACATAGATTCAGATAGAACAATTAGTTTAAAATGGAACTAAGTTCCGCATCTGGAGTTTCCTCTCTCACAAGGTCGGCCACTTAGTTTCGTCGAACACATACGGGTTCGAGTAGCATCGCCACTGATTTCAGAGAACAGGCGCTTCTCCTGGCACAGTATCGAACACTTTCAGATAGAACAATTAGTTTGAAATGGAACTAAGTTCCGCGTCTGGAGTTTCCTCTCTCACCAGGTCGGCCACTTAGTTTCGTCGAACACATACGGTTTCGAGTGGCATCGCCACAGATTTCAGAGAATAGGTGCTTCTCCTGGCACAGTATCGAACACTTAGATTCAGATAGAACAATTAGTTTAAAATGGAACTAAGTTTCGCATCTGGAGCTTCTTATCTCACAAGGTCGACGACTTAGTTACGTCGAACACTTACGGTTTCGAGTGTCATCGCCACAGATTTCAGAGGACAGGCGCTTCTCCTGGCACCTTATCGAACACATAGATTCAGATAGAACAATTAGTTTAAAATGGAACTAAGTTCCGCATCTGGAGTTTCCTCTCTCACAAGGTCGGCCACTTAGTTTCGTCGAACACATACGGGTTCGAGTAGCATCGCCACTGATTTCAGAGAACAGGCGCTTCTCCTGGCACAGTATCGAACACTTTCAGATAGAACAATTAGTTTGAAATGGAACTAAGTTCCGCGTCTGGAGTTTCCTCTCTCACCAGGTCGGCCACTTAGTTTCGTCGAACACATACGGTTTCGAGTGGCATCGCCACAGATTTCAGAGAATAGGTGCTTCTCCTGGCACAGTATCGAACACTTAGTTTCAGAGAGAACAATTAGTTTAAAATGGAACTATGTTTCGCATTTGGAGTTTCCTCTCTCACAAGGTCGGCCACTTAGTTTCGTCGAACACATACGGTTTCGAGTGGCATCGGCACAGATTTCAGAGAACAGGCGCTTCTCCTGGCACAGTATCGAATACTTAGTTACGGACGGAAAATTTGGTTTAAAGTGGAACTAAATTTCGCATCTGGAGTTTCCTCTCTCACAAGGTCGGCCACTTAGTTTCGTCGAACACATACGGGTTCGAGTAGCATCGCCACTGATTTCAGAGAACAGGCGATTCTCCTGGCACAGTATCGAACACTTTCAGATAGAACAATTAGTTTGAAATGGAACTAAGTTCCGCATCTGGAGTTTCCTCTCTCACAAGGTCGGCCACTTAGTTTCGTCGAACACGTACGGTTTCGAGTGGCATCGGCACAGATTTCAGAGAACAGGCGCTTCTCCTGGCACAGTATCGAACACATAGTTTCAGATGGAACATTTAGTTTAAAATTGAACTAAGTTTCGCATCTGGAGTTTCCTCTCTCACAAGGTCGGCCACTTAGTTTCGTCGAACACATACGGGTTCGAGTAGCATCGCCACTGATTTCAGAGAACAGGCGCTTCTCCTGGCACAGTATCGAACACTTAGTTACGGACGGAAAATTTGGTTTAAAGTGGAACTAAATTTCGCATCTGGAGTTTCCTCTCTCACAAGGTCGATCATTTAGATTCGTCGAACACATACGGGTTCGAGTAGCATCGCCACTGATTTCAGAGAACAGGCGCTTCTCCTGGCACAGTATCGAACACTTTCAGATAGAACAACTAGTTTAAAATGGAACGAAGTTCCGCATCTGGAGTTTCCTTTCTCACAAGGTCGGCCACTTAGTTTCGTCGAACACATACGGTTTCGAGTGGCATCGCCACAGATTTCAGAGAACAGGTGCTTCTCCTGGCACAGTATCGAACACTTAGTTTCAGATAGAACAATTAGTTTAAAATGGAACTAAGTTCGCATCTGGAGTTTCCTGTCTCACATGGTCGGCCACTTAGTTTCGTCAAGCACATACGGTTTCGAGTGGCATCGCCACAGATTTCAGAGAACAGGAGCTTCTCCTGGCACAGTGTCGAACACTTTCAGATAGAACAATTAGTTTAAAATGGAACTAAGTTTCGCATCTGGAGTTTCCTCTCTCACAAGGACGACCATTTAGATTCGTCGAATACATACGGTTTCGAGTAGCATCGCCAGAGATTTCAGAGGACAAGCGCTTCTCCTGGCACATTATCGAACACATAGTTTCAGATGGAACATTTAGTTTAAAATTGAACTAAGTTTCGCATCTGGAGTTTCCTCTCTCACAAGGTCGGCCACTTAGTTTCGTCGAACACATACGGGTTCGAGTAGCATCGCCACTGATTTCAGAGAACAGGCGATTCTCCTGGCACAGTATCGAACACTTTCAGATAGAACAATTAGTTTGAAATGGAACTAAGTTCCGCATCTGGAGTTTCCTCTCTCACAAGGTCGGCCACTTAGTTTCGTCGAACACATACGGTTTCGAGTGGCATCGCCACAGATTTCAGAGAATAGGTGCTTCTCCTGGCACAGTATCGAACACTTAGTTTCAGATAGAACAATTAGTTTAAAATAGAACTAAGTTTCGCATCTGGAGTTTCCTCTCTCACAAGGTCGGCCACTTAGTTTCGTCGAACACGTACGGTTTCGAGTGGCATCGGCACAGATTTCAGAGAACAGGCGCTTCTCCTGGCACAGTATCGAACACTTAGTTACGGACGGAAAATTTGGTTTAAAGTGGAACTAAATTTCGCATCTGGAGTTTCCTCTCTCACAAGGTCGATCATTTAGATTCGTCGAACACATACGGGTTCGAGTAGCATCGCCACTGATTTCAGAGAACAGGCGCTTCTCCTGGCACAGTATCGAACACTTTCATATAGAACAATTAGTTTAAAATGGAACTAAGTTCCGCATCTGGAGTTTCCTTTCTCACAAGGTCGGCCACTTAGTTTCGTCGAACACATACGGTTTCGAGTGGCATCGCCACAGATTTCAGAGAACAGGTGCTTCTCCTGGCACAGTATCGAACACTTAGTTTCAGATAGAACAATTAGTTTAAAATGGAACTAAGTTCGCATCTGGAGTTTCCTGTCTCACATGGTCGGCCACTTAGTTTCGTCAAGCACATACGGTTTCGAGTGGCATCGCCACAGATTTCAGAGAACAGGAGCTTCTCCTGGCACAGTGTCGAACACTTTCAGATAGAACAATTAGTTTAAAATGGAACTAAGTTTCGCATCTGGAGTTTCCTCTCTCACAAGGACGACCATTTAGATTCGTCGAATACATTCGGTTTCGAGTAGCATCGCCACAGATTTCAGAGGACAAGCGCTTCTCCTGGCACATTATCGAACACATAGTTTCAGATGGAACATTTAGTTTAAAATTGAACTAAGTTCCGCATCTGGAGTTTCCTCTCTCACAAGGTCGGCCAGTCAGTTTCGTCGAATACATACGGTTTCGAGTGGCATCGCCACAGATTTCAGAGAACAGCCGCTTCTCCTGGCACAGTATCGAACACTTAGTTTCAGATAGAACAATTAGTTTTAAATGGAACTAAGTTTCGCATCTGGAGTTTCCTCTCTCACAAGGTCGACCATTTAGATTCGTCGAACACATACGGGTTCGAGTAGCATCGCCACTGATTTCAGAGAACAGGCTCTTCTCCTGGCACAGTATCGAACACTTTCAGATAGAACATTTAGTTTAAAATGGAACTAAGTTCTGCATCTGGAGTTTCCTCTCTCACAAGGTCTTCCACTTAGTTTCGTCCAAAACATACGGTTTCGAGTGGCATCGCCACAGATTTCAGAGAACAGGCGCCTCTCCTGGCACAGTATCGAACACTTAGTTTCAGATGGAACATTTAGTTTAAAATCGAACTATGTTTCGCATCTGGAGTTTCCTCTCGCACAAGGTCGACCATTTAGATTCGTCGAACACATACGGGTTCGAGTAGCATCGCCACTGATTTCAGAGAACAGGCTCTTCTCCTGGCACAGTATCGAACACTTTCAGATAGAACATTTAGTTTAAAATGGAACTAAGTTCTGCATCTGGAGTTTCCTCTCTCACAAGGTCGTCCACTTAGTTTCGTCCAAAACATACGGTTTCGAGTGGCATCGCCACAGATTTCAGAGAACAGGTGCCTCTCCTGGCACAGTATCGAACACTTAGTTTCAGATGGAACATTTAGTTTAAAATCGAACTATGTTTCGCATCTGGAGTTTCCTCTCGCACAAGGTCGACCATTTAGTTTCGCCGAACGCATACGGTTTGGAGTGGCATCGCCACAGATTTCAGAGAACAGGCGCTTCTCCTGGCACAGTATCGAACACTTAGTTTCAGATAGAACAATTAGTTTTAAATGGAACTAAGTTTCGCATCTGGAGTTTCCTCTCTCACAAGGTCGACCATTTAGATTCGTCGAACACATACGGGTTCGAGTAGCATCGCCACTGATTTCAGAGAACAGGCGCTTCTCCTGGGACAGTATCGAACACTTTCAGATAGAACATTTAGTTTAAAATGGAACTAAGTTCCGCATCTGGAGTTTCCTCTCTCACAAGGTCGTCCACTTAGTTTCGTCGAACACATACGGTTTCGAGTGGCATCGCCACAACTTTCAGAGAATAGGTGCTTCTCCTGGCACAGTATCGAACACTTAGTTTCAGATAGAACAATTAGTTTAAAATAGAACTAAGTTTCGCATCTGGAGTTTCCTCTCTCACAAGGACGACCACTTAGTTTCGTCGAACACATACGGTTTCGAGTGGCATCGGCACAGATTTCAGAGAACAGGCGCTTCTCCTGGCACAGTATCGAACACTTTCAGATAGAACAATTAGTTTAAAATGGAACTAAGTTCCGCATCTGGAGTTTCCTCTCTCACAAGGTCGGCCACTTAGTTTCGTCGAACACATACGGGTTCGAGTAGCATCGCCACTGATTTCAGAGAACAGGGGCTTCTCCTGGCACAGTATCGAACACTTTCAGATAGAACAATTAGTTTGAAATGGAACTAAGTTCCGCATCTGGAGTTTCCTCTCTCACAAGGTCGTCCACTTAGTTTCGTCCAAAACATACGGTTTCGAGTGGCATCGCCACAGATTTCAGAGAACAGGCGCCTCTCCTGGCACAGTATCGAACACTTAGTTTCAGATGGAACATTTAGTTTAAAATCGAACTATGTTTCGCATCTGGAGTTTCCTCTCGCACAAGGTCGACCACTTAGTTTCGCCGAACGCACACGGTTTCGAGTGGCATCGCCACAGATTTCAGAGAACAGGCGCTTCTCCTGGCACAGTATCGAACACTTAGTTTCAGATAGAACAATTAGTTTTAAATGGAACTAAGTTTCGCATCTGGAGTTTCCTCTCTCACAAGGACGACCACTTAGTTTCGTCGAACACATACGGTTTCGAGTGGCATCGGCACAGATTTCAGAGAACAGGCGCTTCTCCTGGCACAGTATCGAACACTTTCAGATAGAACAATTAGTTTAAAATGGAACTAAGTTCCGCATCTGGAGTTTCCTCTCTCACAAGGTCGGCCACTTAGTTTCGTCGAACACATACGGGTTCGAGTAGCATCGCCACTGATTTCAGAGAACAGGGGCTTCTCCTGGCACAGTATCGAACACTTTCAGATAGAACAATTAGTTTGAAATGGAACTAAGTTCCGCTTCTGGAGTTTCCTCTCTAACAAGGTCGGCCACTTAGTTTCGTCGAACACATACGGTTTCGAGTGGCATCGCCACAGATTTCAGAGAACAACCGCTTCTCCTGGCACAGTATCGAACACTTAGTTTCAGATAGAACAATTAGTTTTAAATGGAACTAAGTTTCGCATCTGGAGTTTCCTCTCTCACAAGGTCGACCATTTAGATTCGTCGAAAACATACGGGTTCGAGTAGCATCGCCACTGATTTCAGAGAACAGGCGCTTCTCCTGGCACAGTATCGAACACTTTCAGATAGAACATTTAGTTTAAAATGGAACTAAGTTCCGCATCTGGAGTTTCCTCTCTCACAAGGTCGTCCACTTAGTTTCGTCCAAAACATACGGTTTCGAGTGGCATCGCCACAGATTTCAGAGAACAGGCGCCTCTCCTGGCACAGTATCGAACACTTAGTTTCAGATGGAACATTTAGTTTAAAATCGAACTATGTTTCGCATCTGGAGTTTCCTCTCGCACAAGGTCGACCACTTAGTTTCGCCGAACGCACACGGTTTCGAGTGGCATCGCCACAGATTTCAGAGAACAGGCGCTTCTCCTGGCACAGTATCGAACACTTAGTTTCAGATAGAACAATTAGTTTTAAATGGAACTAAGTTTCGCATCTGGAGTTTCCTCTCTCACAAGGTCGACCATTTAGATTCGTCGAACACATACGGTTTCGAGTAGCATCGCCACTGATTTCAGAGAAGAGGCGCTTCGCCTGGCACAGTATCGAACACTTTCAGATAGAACAATTAGTTTAAAATGGAACTAAGTTTCGCGTCTGGTGTTTCCTCTCTCACAAGGTCGGCCACTTAGTTTCGTCAAGCACATACGGTTTCGAGTGGCATCGCCACAGATTTCAGAGAACAGGCGCTACTCCTGGCACAGTATCAAACACTTAGTTTCAGATAGAAAAATTAGTTTAAAATGGAACTAAGTTTCGTATCTGGAGTTTACTCTCCCACAAGGTCGGCCACTTAGTTTCTTCGAACACGTACGGTTTCGAGTGGCATCGGCACAGATTTCAGAGAACAGGCGCTTCTCCTGGCACAGTATCGAACACTTAGTTTCAGATAGAAAAATTAGTTTAAAATGGAACTAAGTTTCGTATCTGGAGTTTCCTCTCTCACAAGGTCGGCCACTTAGTTTCTTCGAACACGTACGGTTTCGAGTGGCATCGGCACAGATTTCAGAGAACAGGCGCTTCTCCTGGCACAGTATCGAACACTTAGTTTCAGATAGAACAATTAGTTTAAAATGGAACTAAGTTTCGCATCTGGAGTTTCCTCTCCCACAAGTCGACCACTTAGTTTCGTCGAACACATACGGTTTCGAGTAGCATCGCCACAGATTTCAGAGAACAAGCGCTTCTCCTGGCACATTATCGAACACTTAGTTTCAGATAGAACAATTAGTTTAAAATGGAACTAAGTTTCGTATCTGGAGTTTCCTCTCTCACAAGTTCGGCCACTTAGTTTCGTCGAACACGTACGGTTTCGAGTGGCATCGCCACAGATTTCAGAGAACAGGCGCTTCTCCTGGCACAGTATCGAACACTTTCAGATAGAACAATTAGTTTAAAATGGAACTAAGTTTCGCATCCGGAGTTTCCTCTCTCAGAAGGTCGACCAATTAGTTTCGGCGAACACATACGGTTTCGAGTGGCATCGCCACAGATTTCAGAGAACAGCCGCTTCTCCTGGCACAGTATCGAACACTTAATTTCAGGTGGAACAACTAGTTTAAAATGGAACTAAGTTTTGCATCTGAAGTTTCCTCTCTCACAAGGTCGGCCACTTAGTCTCATCGAACACATACGGTTTCGCGTGGCAGTGCCACCGATTTCAGAGAACAGGCGCTTCGCCTGGTACAGTATCGAACACTTAGTTTCAGATAGAACAATTTGTTTAAAATGGTACTAAGTTACGCATCTGGAGTTTCCTCTCTCACAAGGTCGACCACTTAGTTTCGTCGAACACATACGGTTTCGAGTAGGATCGCCACAGATTTCAGAGAACAGGCGCTTCTCCTGGCGCAGTATCGAACACTTAGTTACAGATAGAACACTTAGTTTAAAATGGAAATAGGTTTCGCATCTGGAGTTTCCTCTCTCACAAGGTCGACCACTTAGTTTCGTCGAACACATACGGTTTCGATTAGCATCGCCAATGATCTCAGAGAACAGGCGCTACTCCTGGCACAGTATCAAACACTTAGTATCAGATAGAACAATTAGTTTAAAATGGTACTAAGTTTCGAATCTGGAGTTTCCTCTATCACAAGGTCGACGATTTAGATTCGTCGAACACATACGGTTTCGAGGGGCATCGCCACACATTTCAGAGAACAGGCGCTTCTCCTGGAACAGTATCGAACACTTTCAGATAGAATAATAAGTTTAAAATTTAACTAAGTTTCGCATCTGGAGTTTCTTCTCTCAGAAGGTCGACCGCTTATTTTGGCTGAACACATACGGTTTCGAGTGGTATCACCACAGATTTCGCCAGACGGGAGTTTCTCCTGGCACAGTATCGAGCACTTATTTTCAGATAGAACAATTAGTTTAAAATGGTACTAAGTTTCGCATCAGGAGTTTCCTCTCTCACAAGGGCGACCACTTAGTTTCGTCGAACACATACGGTTTCGAGTGGCATCGCCACAGATTTCTGAGAACAGGCGTTTCTCCTTGCACAGTATCGAACACTCAGTTTCAGATGGAACAATTAGTTTAAAATGGAACTATGTTTCGCATTTGGAGTTTCCTCTCTCACAAGTTCGACCACTGAGTTTCGTCGAACACATACGGTTTCGAGTAGCATCGCCACCGATTTCAGAGAACAGGCACTTCTGCTGGCACATTATCGAACACTTAGTTTCAGATAGAACAATTAGTTTAAAATGGAACTAAGTTTCGCATCTGGAGTTTCCTTTCTCAGAAGGTCGACAACTTAGTTTGGCTGAACACATACGGTTTCGAGTGGTATCACCACAGATTTCGCCGGCCGGGAGTATCTCCTGGCACAGTATCGACCACTTAGTTTCGTCGAGCACATACGGTTTCGAGTGGTATCGGCAGAGATTTCGCAGAACGGCGTTTCTCATGGCACACTATCGAACACTTTTTTTCAGATAGAACAATTTGTTTAAAATGGAACTAAGTTTCGCATTTGGAGTTTCCTCTCTCACAAGGTCGACCATTTAGATTCGTCGAACACATACGGTTTCGAGTAGCATCGCCACAGATTTCAGAGAACAGGCGCTTCTCCTGGCACAGTATCAAACACTTTCATAAAGAACAATTAGTTTAAATTGCAACTAAGTTTCGCATCTGGAGTTTCCTCTCTCACAAGGCCGGCCACTTAGTTTCGTCGAACACATACGGTTTCGAGTGGCATCGCCACAGATTTCAGAGAACAGGCGCTTCTCCTGGCACAGTATCGAACACTTAGTTTCAGAAGGAACATTTAGTTTAAAATTGAACTATGTTTCGCATCTGGAGTTTCCTCTCTCACAAGGTCGACCACTTAGTTTCGCCGAACGCATACGGTTTCGAGTGGCATCGCCACAGATTTCAGAGAACAGGCGCTTCTGCTGGCACAGTATCGAACACTTAGTTTCAGATAGAACAATTAGTTTAAAATGGCACTAAGTTACGCGTCTGGAGTTTCCTCCCTCACAAGGTCGACCACTTAGTTTCGTTGAACACATACGGTTTCGAGTGGCACCGCCACAGATTTCAGAGAACAGGCGCTTCTAGTGGCACAGTATCGAACACTTAGTTTCAGAGAGAACAAGTAGTTTAAAATGGAACTATGTTTCGCATTTGGAGTTTCCTCTCTCGCAAGGTGGACCACTTAGTTTCGTCAAACACATACGGTTTCGAGTGGCATCGCCACAGATTTCAGAGAACAGGCGCTTCTCCTGGCACAGTATCGAACACTTAGTTTCGGAGAGAACAATTAGTTTAAAATGGAAATAAGTTTCGCACCTGGAGTTTCCTCTCCCACAAGGTCGACCACCTAGTTTCGTCGAACACATACGGTTTCGAGTAGCATCGCCACAGATTTCAGAGAACAGGCGCTTCTCCTGGCACAGTATCGAACACTTAGTTTCAGATAGAACAATTAGTTTAAAATGGAACTAATTTTCGCATTTGGAGTTTCATCTCTCACAAGGTCGACCACTTAGTTTCGCCGAACACATACGGTTTCGAGAGCGCATCGCCCCAGAATTCAGAGAACAGGCGCTTCTCCTGGCACAGTATCGAACACTTAGTTTCAGAGAGAACAATTAGTTTAAAATGGAAATAAGTTTCGCACCTGGAGTTTCCTCTCCCACAAGGTCGACCACCTAGTTTCGTCGAACACATACGGTTTCGAGTAGCATCGCCACAGATTTCAGAGAACAGGCGCTTCTCCTGGCACAGTATCGAACACTTAGTTTCAGATAGAACAATTAGTTTAAAATGGAACCAATTTTCGCATTTGGAGTTTCCTCTCTCACAAGGTCGACCGCTTAGTTTCGACGAACACATACGGTTTCGAGTAGCATCGCCACAGATTTCAGAGAACAGGCGCTTCTCCTGGCACAGTGACGAACACTTAGTTTCAGATAGAACAATTAGTTTAAAATGGAACTAAGTTTCGCATCCGGGGTTTCTTCTCTCACAAGGTCGACCACTTCGTTTCGTTGAACACATACGGTTCGAGTGGTATCGCCACAGATTTCGTCGAACGGGAGTTTCTCCTGGCACAGTATCGAACACTTAGTTTCAGTCAGAACAATTAGTTTAAAATGGAACTAAATCTCACGTCTGGAGTTTCCTCTCTCACAAGGTCGACCACTTAGTTTCATCGAACACATACGGTATCGAGTAGCATCGCCACACATTTCAGAGAACAGGCGCTTCTCCCGGCACAGTATCGGACACATAGTTTCAGATAGAACAATTAGTTTAGAACGGTACTGAGCTTCGCATCTGGAGTTTCCTCTCTCACAAGCCGGCCACTCAGTTTCGTGGAACACATTCGGCTTCGAGTGGCATCGACACACATTTCATAGAACAGGCGCTTCTCCTGGCACAGTATCGAACACTTAGTTTCAGATGGAACATTTAGTTTAAAATTGGACTATGTTTCGCATCTGGAGTTTCCTCTCTCACAATGTCGACCACTTTGTTTCGCCGAACGCATACGGTTACGAGTGGCATCGCGACAGATTTCAGAGAACTGGCGCTTCTCCTGGCACAGTATCGAACACTTAGATTCAGTAGAACAATTAGTTTAAAATGGAACTAAGTTTCGCATCTGGATTTTCCTCTCTCACAAGGTCGACCATTTAGATTCGTCGAACACATACGGTTTCTAGTAACATCGCCACTGATTTCAGAGAAGAGGCGCTTCTCCTGGCACAGAATCGAACACTCAGTTTCAGATAGAATAATTAGTTTTAAATGGAACTAAGTCTGGCACCTGGAGTTTCCTCTCTCACAAGGTCGGCCACTTAGTTTCGTCGAACACATACGGTTTCGAGTAGCATCGCCACTGATTTCAGAGAACAGGCGCTTCTCTTGGGACAGTATCGAACACTTAGTTTCAGATAGAACAAACAGTTTAAAATGAAGCTAAGTTTTGCATCTGGAGTTTCCTCTCTCACAAGGTCGGCCACTTAGTTTCGTCGAACACATACGGTTTCGAGTGGCATCGCCACACAGTTCAGAGAACAGGCGCTTCTCCTGGCACATTATCGAACACTTAGTATCAGATAGAACAATTAGTTTCTAATGGAAATAAGCTTCGAATCTGGAGTTTACTCTCCCACAAGGTCGACCACTTAGTTTCGTCGAACACATTCAGGTTCGAGTGGCACGGCCACAGATTTCGCCGAACGGGAGTTCCTCCTGGCACAGTATCGACAACTTAGTTTCGTCGATCAGACACGGTTTCGAGTGGCATCGCCACAGGTTTCAGAGAACAGGCGCTTCTCCTGGCACAGTATAGAACACTTTGTTTCAGATAGAACAATTAGTTTAAAATGGAACTAAGTTTCGCAACTGGAGTTTCCCCTCTCACAACGTCGACCAGTCTGTTTCGTCGAACACATACGGTTTCGAGTAGCATTGCCACTGATTTCAGAGAACAGACCCTTCTCCTGGCACCTTATCGAACACATAGATACAGATAGAACAATTAGTTTAAAATGGAACTAAGTTTCGCATCTGGAGTTTCCCCTCTCACAAGGTCGATCACTTAGTTTCGTCGAACACATACGGTTTCGAGTGGCACCGCCACCGATTTCAGAGAACAGGCGCTTCTCCTGGCACAGAATCGAACACTTAGTTTCAGATAGAACAATTAGTTTAAAATGGAACTAAGTTTCGCATCTGGAGTTTCCTCTCTCACAATGTCGGCCACTTAGTTTCGTGGAACACATACGGTTTCGAGTGGCACCGCCACAGATTTCAGAGAACAGGCGCTTCTCCTGGCACAGTATCGAACACTTAGTTTCAGAGAGAACAATCAGTTTAAAATGGAATTATGTTTCGCATCTGGAGTATCCTCTCTCACAAGATCAACCACTTAGTTTGGTCGAACACATACGGTTTCGAGTGTCATCGCCACACATTTCAGAGAACAGGCGCTTCTCCTGGCACAGTATCGAACACTTTCAGATAGAACAATTAGTTTAAAATGGAACTAAGTTTCGCATCCGGAGTTTCCTCTCTCAGAAGGTCGACCAATTAGTTTCGGCGAACACATACGGTTTCGAGTGGCATCGCCACAGATTTCAGAGAACAGCCGCTTCTCCTGGCACAGTATCGAACACTTAATTTCAGGTGGAACAACTAGTTTAAAATGGAACTAAGTTTTGCATCTGAAGTTTCCTCTCTCACAAGGTCGGCCACTTAGTCTCATCGAACACATACGGTTTCGCGTGGCAGTGCCACCGATTTCAGAGAACAGGCGCTTCGCCTGGTACAGTATCGAACACTTAGTTTCAGATAGAACAATTTGTTTAAAATGGTACTAAGTTACGCATCTGGAGTTTCCTCTCTCACAAGGTCGACCACTTAGTTTCGTCGAACACATACGGTTTCGAGTAGGATCGCCACAGATTTCAGAGAACAGGCGCTTCTCCTGGCGCAGTATCGAACACTTAGTTACAGATAGAACACTTAGTTTAAAATGGAAATAGGTTTCGCATCTGGAGTTTCCTCTCTCACAAGGTCGACCACTTAGTTTCGTCGAACACATACGGTTTCGATTAGCATCGCCAATGATCTCAGAGAACAGGCGCTACTCCTGGCACAGTATCAAACACTTAGTATCAGATAGAACAATTAGTTTAAAATGGTACTAAGTTTCGAATCTGGAGTTTCCTCTATCACAAGGTCGACGATTTAGATTCGTCGAACACATACGGTTTCGAGGGGCATCGCCACACATTTCAGAGAACAGGCGCTTCTCCTGGAACAGTATCGAACACTTTCAGATAGAATAATAAGTTTAAAATTTAACTAAGTTTCGCATCTGGAGTTTCTTCTCTCAGAAGGTCGACCGCTTATTTTGGCTGAACACATACGGTTTCGAGTGGTATCACCACAGATTTCGCCAGACGGGAGTTTCTCCTGGCACAGTATCGAGCACTTATTTTCAGATAGAACAATTAGTTTAAAATGGTACTAAGTTTCGCATCAGGAGTTTCCTCTCTCACAAGGGCGACCACTTAGTTTCGTCGAACACATACGGTTTCGAGTGGCATCGCCACAGATTTCTGAGAACAGGCGTTTCTCCTTGCACAGTATCGAACACTCAGTTTCAGATGGAACAATTAGTTTAAAATGGAACTATGTTTCGCATTTGGAGTTTCCTCTCTCACAAGTTCGACCACTGAGTTTCGTCGAACACATACGGTTTCGAGTAGCATCGCCACCGATTTCAGAGAACAGGCACTTCTGCTGGCACATTATCGAACACTTAGTTTCAGATAGAACAATTAGTTTAAAATGGAACTAAGTTTCGCATCTGGAGTTTCCTTTCTCAGAAGGTCGACAACTTAGTTTGGCTGAACACATACGGTTTCGAGTGGTATCACCACAGATTTCGCCGGCCGGGAGTATCTCCTGGCACAGTATCGACCACTTAGTTTCGTCGAGCACATACGGTTTCGAGTGGTATCGGCAGAGATTTCGCAGAACGGCGTTTCTCATGGCACACTATCGAACACTTTTTTTCAGATAGAACAATTTGTTTAAAATGGAACTAAGTTTCGCATTTGGAGTTTCCTCTCTCACAAGGTCGACCATTTAGATTCGTCGAACACATACGGTTTCGAGTAGCATCGCCACAGATTTCAGAGAACAGGCGCTTCTCCTGGCACAGTATCAAACACTTTCATAAAGAACAATTAGTTTAAATTGCAACTAAGTTTCGCATCTGGAGTTTCCTCTCTCACAAGGCCGGCCACTTAGTTTCGTCGAACACATACGGTTTCGAGTGGCATCGCCACAGATTTCAGAGAACAGGCGCTTCTCCTGGCACAGTATCGAACACTTAGTTTCAGAAGGAACATTTAGTTTAAAATTGAACTATGTTTCGCATCTGGAGTTTCCTCTCTCACAAGGTCGACCACTTAGTTTCGCCGAACGCATACGGTTTCGAGTGGCATCGCCACAGATTTCAGAGAACAGGCGCTTCTGCTGGCACAGTATCGAACACTTAGTTTCAGATAGAACAATTAGTTTAAAATGGCACTAAGTTACGCGTCTGGAGTTTCCTCCCTCACAAGGTCGACCACTTAGTTTCGTTGATCACATACGGTTTCGAGTGGCAACGCCACAGATTTCAGAGAACAGGCGCTTCTAGTGGCACTGTATCGAACACTTAGTTTCAGAGAGAACAAGTAGTTTAAAATGGAACTATGTTTCGCATTTGGAGTTTCCTCTCTCGCAAAGTGGACCACTTAGTTTCGTCAAACACATACGGTTTCGAGTGGCATCGCCACAGATTTCAGAGAACAGGCGCTTCTCCTGGCACAGTATCGAACACTTAGTTTCGGAGAGAACAATTAGTTTAAAATGGAAATAAGTTTCGCACCTGGAGTTTCCTCTCCCACAAGGTCGACCACCTAGTTTCGTCGAACACATACGGTTTCGAGTAGCATCGCCACAGATTTCAGAGAACAGGCGCTTCTCCTGGCACAGTATCGAACACTTAGTTTCAGATAGAACAATTAGTTTAAAATGGAACTAATTTTCGCATTTGGAGTTTCATCTCTCACAAGGTCGACCACTTAGTTTCGCCGAACACATACGGTTTCGAGAGCGCATCGCCCCAGAATTCAGAGAACAGGCGCTTCTCCTGGCACAGTATCGAACACTTAGTTTCAGAGAGAACAATTAGTTTAAAATGGAAATAAGTTTCGCACCTGGAGTTTCCTCTCCCACAAGGTCGACCACCTAGTTTCGTCGAACACATACGGTTTCGAGTAGCATCGCCACAGATTTCAGAGAACAGGCGCTTCTCCTGGCACAGTATCGAACACTTAGTTTCAGATAGAACAATTAGTTTAAAATGGAACCAATTTTCGCATTTGGAGTTTCCTCTCTCACAAGGTCGACCGCTTAGTTTCGACGAACACATACGGTTTCGAGTGGCATCGCCACAGATTTCAGAGAGCAGGCGCTTCTCCTGGCACAGTGACGAACACTTAGTTTCAGATAGAACAATTAGTTTAAAATGGAACTAAGTTTCGCATCCGGGGTTTCTTCTCTCACAAGGTCGACCACTTCGTTTCGTTGAACACATACGGTTCGAGTGGTATCGCCACAGATTTCGTCGAACGGGAGTTTCTCCTGGCACAGTATCGAACACTTAGTTTCAGTCAGAACAATTAGTTTAAAATGGAACTAAATCTCACGTCTGGAGTTTCCTCTCTCACAAGGTCGACCACTTAGTTTCATCGAACACATACGGTATCGAGTAGCATCGCCACACATTTCAGAGAACAGGCGCTTCTCCCGGCACAGTATCGGACACATAGTTTCAGATAGAACAATTAGTTTAGAACGGTACTGAGCTTCGCATCTGGAGTTTCCTCTCTCACAAGCCGGCCACTCAGTTTCGTGGAACACATTCGGCTTCGAGTGGCATCGACACACATTTCATAGAACAGGCGCTTCTCCTGGCACAGTATCGAACACTTAGTTTCAGATGGAACATTTAGTTTAAAATTGGACTATGTTTCGCATCTGGAGTTTCCTCTCTCACAATGTCGACCACTTTGTTTCGCCGAACGCATACGGTTACGAGTGGCATCGCGACAGATTTCAGAGAACTGGCGCTTCTCCTGGCACAGTATCGAACACTTAGATTCAGTAGAACAATTAGTTTAAAATGGAACTAAGTTTCGCATCTGGATTTTCCTCTCTCACAAGGTCGACCATTTAGATTCGTCGAACACATACGGTTTCTAGTAACATCGCCACTGATTTCAGAGAAGAGGCGCTTCTCCTGGCACAGAATCGAACACTCAGTTTCAGATAGAATAATTAGTTTTAAATGGAACTAAGTCTGGCACCTGGAGTTTCCTCTCTCACAAGGTCGGCCACTTAGTTTCGTCGAACACATACGGTTTCGAGTAGCATCGCCACTGATTTCAGAGAACAGGCGCTTCTCTTGGGACAGTATCGAACACTTAGTTTCAGATAGAACAAACAGTTTAAAATGAAGCTAAGTTTTGCATCTGGAGTTTCCTCTCTCACAAGGTCGGCCACTTAGTTTCGTCGAACACATACGGTTTCGAGTGGCATCGCCACACAGTTCAGAGAACAGGCGCTTCTCCTGGCACATTATCGAACACTTAGTATCAGATAGAACAATTAGTTTCTAATGGAAATAAGCTTCGAATCTGGAGTTTACTCTCCCACAAGGTCGACCACTTAGTTTCGTCGAACACATTCGGTTTCGAGTGGCACGGCCACAGATTTCGCCGAACGGGAGTTGCTCCTGGCACAGTATCGACAACTTAGTTTCGTCGATCAGACACGGTTTCGAGTGGCATCGCCACAGGTTTCAGAGAACAGGCGCTTCTCCTGGCACAGTATAGAACACTTTGTTTCAGATAGAACAATTAGTTTAAAATGGAACTAAGTTTCGCAACTGGAGTTTCCCCTCTCACAACGTCGACCAGTCTGTTTCGTCGAACACATACGGTTCCGAGTAGCATTGCCACTGATTTCAGAGAACAGACCCTTCTCCTGGCACCTTATCGAACACATAGATACAGATAGAACAATTAGTTTAAAATGGAACTAAGTTTCGCATCTGGAGTTTCCCCTCTCACAAGGTCGATCACTTAGTTTCGTCGAACACATACGGTTTCGAGTGGCACCGCCACCGATTTCAGAGAACAGGCGCTTCTCCTGGCACAGAATCGAACACTTAGTTTCAGATAGAACAATTAGTTTAAAATGGAACTAAGTTTCGCATCTGGAGTTTCCTCTCTCACAATGTCGGCCACTTAGTTTCGTGGAACACATACGGTTTCGAGTGGCACCGCCACAGATTTCAGAGAACAGGCGCTTCTCCTGGCACAGTATCGAACACTTAGTTTCAGAGAGAACAATCAGTTTAAAATGGAATTATGTTTCGCATCTGGAGTATCCTCTCTCACAAGATCAACCACTTAGTTTGGTCGAACACATACGGTTTCGAGTGTCATCGCCACACATTTCAGAGAACAGGCGCTTCTCCTGGCACAGTATCGGATACTTAGATTCAGATAGAACAATTAGTTTTAAATGGAACTAAGTTTGGCATCTGGAGTTTCCTCTCACACAAGGTCGACCACTTAGTTTCGTCGAACACATACGGTTTCGAGTGGCACCGCCACAGATTTCAGAGAACAGGCGCTTCTCCTGGCACAGAATCGAACACTTAGTTTCAGATAGAACAATTAGTTTAAAATGGAACTAAGTTTCGCATCTGGGGTTTCCTCTCTCACAATGTCGGCCACTTAGTTTCGTCGAACACATACGGTTTCGAGTGGCACCGCCACAGATTTCAGAGAACAGGCGCTTCACCTGGCACAGAATCGAACACTTAGTTTCAGATAGAACAATTAGTTTAAAATGGAACTAAGTTTCGCATCTGGAGTTTCCTCTCACACAAGGTCGACCACTTAGTTTCGTCGAACACATAAGGTTTCGAGTAGCATCGCCACAGATTTCAGAGAACCGGCGCTTCTCCTGGCACAGAATCGAACACTTAGTTTCAGATAGAACAATTAGTTTAAAATGGAACTAAGTTTCGCATCTGGAGTTTCCACTCTCACAATGTCGACCACTTAGTTTCGTCGAACACATACGGTTTCGAGTGGCATCGCCACAGATTTCAGAGAACAGGCGCTTCTCCTGGCACAGTATCGAACACTTAGTTTCAGAGAGAACAAGTAGTTTAAAATGGAACTATGTTTCGCATTTGGAGTTTCCTCTCTCGCAAGGTGGACCACTTAGTTTCGTCAAACACATACGGTTTCGAGTGGCATCGCCACAGATTTCAGAGAACAGGCGCTTCTCCTGGCACAGAATCGAACACTTAGTTTCAGATAGAACAATTAGTTTAAAATGGAACTAAGTTTCGCATCTGGAGTTTCCACTCTCACAAGGTCGACCACTTAGTTTCGTTGAACACATACGGTTTCGAGTGGCAACGCCACAGATTTCAGAGAACAGGCGCTTCTAGTGGCACAGTATCGAACACTTAGTTTCAGAGAGAACAAGTAGTTTAAAATGGAACTATGTTTCGCATTTGGAGTTTCCTCTCTCGCAAGGTGGACCACTTAGTTTCGTCAAACACATACGGTTTCGAGTGGCATCGCCACAGATTTCAGAGAACAGGCGCTTCTCCTGGCACAGTATCGAACACTTAGTTTCGGAGAGAACAATTAGTTTAAAATGGAAATAAGTTTCGCACCTGGAGTTTCCTCTCCCACAAGGTCGACCACCTAGTTTCGTCGAACACATACGGTTTCGAGTAGCATCGCCACAGATTTCAGAGAACAGGCGCTTCTCCTGGCAGAGTATCGAACACTTAGTTTCAGATAGAACAATTAGTTTAAAATGGAACTAATTTTCGCATTTGGAGTTTCATCTCTCACAAGGTCGACCACTTAGTTTCGCCGAACACATACGGTTTCGAGAGCGCATCGCCCCAGAATTCAGAGAACAGGCGCTTCTCCTGGCACAGTATCGAACACTTAGTTTCAGAGAGAACAATTAGTTTAAAATGGAAATAAGTTTCGCACCTGGAGTTTCCTCTCTCACAAGGTCGACCGCTTAGTTTCGACGAACACATACGGTTTCGAGTAGCATCGCCACAGATTTCAGAGAACAGGCGCTTCTCCTGGCACAGTGACGAACACTTAGTTTCAGATAGAACAATTAGTTTAAAATGGAACTAAGTTTCGCATCCGGGGTTTCTTCTCTCACAAGGTCGACCACTTCGTTTCGTTGAACACATACGGTTCGAGTGGTATCGCCACAGATTTCGTCGAACGGGAGTTTCTCCTGGCACAGTATCGAACACTTAGTTTCAGTCAGAACAATTAGTTTAAAATGGAACTAAATCTCACGTCTGGAGTTTCCTCTCTCACAAGGTCGACCACTTAGTTTCATCGAACACATACGGTATCGAGTAGCATCGCCACACATTTCAGAGAACAGGCGCTTCTCCCGGCACAGTATCGGACACATAGTTTCAGATAGAACAATTAGTTTAGAACGGTACTGAGCTTCGCATCTGGAGTTTCCTCTCTCACAAGCCGGCCACTCAGTTTCGTGGAACACATTCGGCTTCGAGTGGCATCGACACACATTTCATAGAACAGGCGCTTCTCCTGGCACAGTATCGAACACTTAGTTTCAGATGGAACATTTAGTTTAAAATTGGACTATGTTTCGCATCTGGAGTTTCCTCTCTCACAATGTCGACCACTTTGTTTCGCCGAACGCTTACGGTTACGAGTGGCATCGCGACAGATTTCAGAGAACTGGCGCTTCTCCTGGCACAGTATCGAACACTTAGATTCAGTAGAACAATTAGTTTAAAATGGAACTAAGTTTCGCATCTGGATTTTCCTCTCTCACAAGGTCGACCATTTAGATTCGTCGAACACATACGGTTTCTAGTAACATCGCCACTGATTTCAGAGAAGAGGCGCTTCTCCTGGCACAGAATCGAACACTCAGTTTCAGATAGAATAATTAGTTTTAAATGGAACTAAGTCTGGCACCTGCAGTTTCCTCTCTCACAAGGTCGGCCACTTAGTTTCGTCGAACACATACGGTTTCGAGTAGCATCGCCACTGATTTCAGAGAACAGGCGCTTCTCTTGGGACAGTATCGAACACTTAGTTTCAGATAGAACAAACAGTTTAAAATGAAGCTAAGTTTTGCATCTGGAGTTTCCTCTCTCACAAGGTCGGCCACTTAGTTTCGTCGAACACATACGGTTTCGAGTGGCATCGCCACAGATTTCAGAGAACAGGCGCTTCTCCTGGCACATTATCGAACACTTAGTATCAGATAGAACAATTAGTTTCTAATGGAAATAAGCTTCGAATCTGGAGTTTACTCTCCCACAAGGTCGACCACTTAGTTTCGTCGAACACATTCAGGTTCGAGTGGCACGGCCACAGATTTCGCCGAACGGGAGTTGCTCCTGGCACAGTATCGACAACTTAGTTTCGTCGATCAGACACGGTTTCGAGTGGCATCGCCACAGGTTTCAGAGAACAGGCGCTTCTCCTGGCACAGTATAGAACACTTTGTTTCAGATAGAACAATTAGTTTAAAATGGAACTAAGTTTCGCAACTGGAGTTTCCCCTCTCACAACGTCGACCAGTCTGTTTCGTCGAACACATACGGTTTCGAGTAGCATTGCCACTGATTTCAGAGAACAGACCCTTCTCCTGGCACCTTATCGAACACATAGATACAGATAGAACAATTAGTTTAAAATGGAACTAAGTTTCGCATCTGGAGTTTCCCCTCTCACAAGGTCGATCACTTAGTTTCGTCGAACACATACGGTTTCGAGTGGCACCGCCACCGATTTCAGAGAACAGGCGCTTCTCCTGGCACAGAATCGAACACTTAGTTTCAGATAGAACAATTAGTTTAAAATGGAACTAAGTTTCGCATCTGGAGTTTCCTCTCTCACAATGTCGGCCACTTAGTTTCGTGGAACACATACGGTTTCGAGTGGCACCGCCACAGATTTCAGAGAACAGGCGCTTCTCCTGGCACAGTATCGAACACTTAGTTTCAGAGAGAACAATCAGTTTAAAATGGAATTATGTTTCGCATCTGGAGTATCCTCTCTCACAAGATCAACCACTTAGTTTGGTCGAACACATACGGTTTCGAGTGTCATCGCCACACATTTCAGAGAACAGGCGCTTCTCCTGGCACAGTATCGGATACTTAGATTCAGATAGAACAATTAGTTTTAAATGGAACTAAGTTTGGCATCTGGAGTTTCCTCTCACACAAGGTCGACCACTTAGTTTCGTCGAACACATACGGTTTCGAGTGGCACCGCCACAGATTTCAGAGAACAGGCGCTTCTCCTGGCACAGAATCGAACACTTAGTTTGAGATAGAACAATTAGTTTAAAATGGAACTAAGTTTCGCATCTGGGGTTTCCTCTCTCACAATGTCGGCCACTTAGTTTCGTCGAACACATACGGTTTCGAGTGGCACCGCCACAGATTTCAGAGAACAGGCGCTTCACCTGGCACAGAATCGAACACTTAGTTTCAGATAGAACAATTAGTTTAAAATGGAACTAAGTTTCGCATCTGGAGTTTCCTCTCACACAAGGTCGACCACTTAGTTTCGTCGAACACATAAGGTTTCGAGTAGCATCGCCACAGATTTCAGAGAACCGGCGCTTCTCCTGGCACAGAATCGAACACTTAGTTTCAGATAGAACAATTAGTTTAAAATGGAACTAAGTTTCGCATCTGGAGTTTCCACTCTCACAATGTCGACCACTTAGTTTCGTCGAACACATACGGTTTCGAGTGGCATCGCCACAGATTTCAGAGAACAGGCGCTTCTCCTGGCACAGTATCGAACACTTAGTTTCAGAGAGGGCAATTAGTTTAAAATGGAACTAAATTTCGCATCTGGAGTTTCCCCTCTCACAACGTCGATCACTTAGTTTCGTCGAACACATAAGGTTTCGAGTAGCATCGCCACAGATTTCAGAGAACAGGCCCTTCTCCTGGCACAGTATCGAACACTTAGTTTCAGATAGAACAATTTGCTTAACATGGAACTAAGTTTCGCATCTGGAGTTTCCTCTCCCACAAGGTCGACCACTTAGTTTCCTCGAACACAGACGGTTTCGAGTAGCATCGCCACAGATTTTAGAGAACAGGCGCTTCTCCTGGCACATTATCGAGCACGTCGTTTCAGATAGAACAATTTGGTTAAAATGGAACTACGTTCCGCATCTGGAGTGTCCTCTCCCACAAGGTCGACCACTTAGTTTCCACGAACACATACGGTTTGGAGTAGCATCGTCACAGAATTCAGAGAACAGGCACTTGTCCTGGCACAGTATCGAACACTTAGTCTCAGATAGAACAATTAATTTAAAATGGAACTATGTTTCGCATCTGGAGTACCCTCCCTCACAAGGTCGACCACTTAGTATCGTCGAAGACATAAGGTTTCGAGTGGCATCGCCACAGATTTCAGAGAACATGCGCTTCTCCTGGCACAGTATCGAACACTTAGTTTCAGAAAGAACAATTAGTTTAAAATGGAACTATGTTTCGCATCCGGAGTTTCCTCTCTCAGAAGGTCGACCACTTAGTTTCCTCGAACACATACGGTTTCGAGTAGCATCGCCACAGATTTCAGAGAACAGGCGAACCTCCTGGCACATTATCGAACACTTAGTTTCAGATAGAACAATTAGTTTAAAATGGACCTATGTTTCGCATTTGGAGTTTCCTCTCTCACAAGTACGACCACTTAGTTTCGTCGAACAGATACGGTTTCGAGTAGCATCGCCACAGATTTCAGAGAACAGGCGCTTCTCCTGGCACAGTATCGAACACTTAGTTTCAGATAGAACAATTTGCTTAACATGGAACTAAGTTTCGCATCTGGAGTTTCCTCTCCCACAAGGTCGACCACTTAGTTTCCTCGAACACATACGGTTTCGAGTAGCATCGCCACAGATTTTAGAGAACAGGCGCTTCTCCTGGCACATTATCGAGCACGTCGTTTCAGATAGAACAATTTGGTTAAAATGGAACTACGTTCCGCATCTGGAGTGTGCTCTCCCACAAGGTCGACCACTTAGTTTCCACGAACACATACGGTTTGGAGTAGCATCGCCACAGAATTCAGAGAACAGGCACTTGTCCTGGCACAGTATCGAACACTTAGTCTCAGATAGAACAATTAATTTAAAATGGAACTATGTTTCGCATCTGGAGTTTCCTCTCTCACAAGGTCGACCACTTAGTTTCGTCGAACACATACGGTTTCGAGTGGCATCGCCACAGATTTCAGAGAACATGCGCTTCGCCTGGCACAGTATCGAACACTTATTTCAGACAGAACAATTAGTTTAAAATGGACTTATGTTTCGCATTTGGAGTTCCCTCTCTCACAAGCTCGACCACTTAGTTTCGTCGAACACATACGGTTTCGAGTAGTATAGCCACAGATTTCGCAGAAAGGGAGTTTCTACTGGCACAGTATCGAACACTTAGTTTCAGATAGAACAATTAGTTTAAAATGCAACTATGTTTCGCATCTGGAGTTTCCTCTCTCACAAGGTCGACCACTTAGTTTCGTCGAACACATACGGTTTCGAGTGGCATCGCCACAGATTTCAGAGAACAGGCGCTTCTCCTGGCACAATATCGAACACTTAGTTTCAGATGGAACAATTAGTTTTAAATGGAACTAAATTTCGCATCTGGAGTTTCCTCTTTCACAAGGCAACCACTTAGGTTCGTCGAACACAGACGATTTCGATTGGCATCGCCACAGATTTCTGAGAACACGCGCTTCTCCTGGCACAGTATCGAACACTTAGTTTCAGATGGAACAATTAGTTTTAAAGGGAACTAAGTTTCGCATCTGGAGTTTCCTCTTTCACAAGGCGACCACTTAGTTTCGTCGAACACATACGGTTTCGAGTGGCATCGCCAGAGATTTCAGAGAACATGCGCTTCTCCTGGCACAGTATCGAACACATAGTGTCAGATGGAACAATTAGTTTTAAATGGAACTAAGTTTCGCATCTGGAGTTTCCTCTTTCACAAGGCGACCACTTAGTTTCGTCGAACACATACGGTTTCGAGTGGCATCGGCACAGATTTCAGAGAACAGGCGCTTCTCCTGGCACAGTATCGAACACTTAGTTACAGATAGAACATTTGGCTTAAAATGGAACTAAGTTTCGCATCTGGAGTTTACTCTCTCACAAGGTCGACCACTTAGTTTCGTCGACCACATATGGTTAAAGTAGCAACGCCACAGGTTTCAGAGAACAGGCGCTTCTACTGGTAGATTATCGAACACTTAGTTTCAGATGGAACATTTGGTTTAAAATGGAAATATGTTTCGCATTTGGAGTTTCCTCCCTCACAAGGTCGACCACTGAGTTTCGTCGAACACATACGGTTTCGAGTAGCATCGCCACAGATTTCAGAGAACAGGCGCTTCTCCTGGCACAGTATCGAACACTTAGTTACAGATAGAACACTTAGTTTAAAATGGAACTATGTTCCGCTTTTGGAGTTTCCTCCCTCACAAGGTCGACCACTTAGTTTCGTCAAACACATGCGGTTTCGAGTGGCATCGCCACAGGTTTCAGAGAACTGGCGCTTCTCCTGGCACAGTATCGAACCCTTAGTATCAGATAGAACAATTACTTTAAAATGGAACTGAGCTTCGCATCTGGAGGTTCCTCTCTCACAAGGTCGGCCACTTAGTTTCGTCGAACACATACGGTTTCGAGTGGCATCGCCAGAGATTTCAGAGAACATGCGCTTCTCCTGGCACAGTATCGAACACATAGTTTCAGATAGAACAATTAGTTTAAAATGCAACTATGTTTCGCATCTGGAGTTTCCTCTCTCACAAGGTCGGCCACTTAGTTTCGTCGAACACATACGGTTTCGAGTGGTATCGCCACAGATTTCAGAAAACAGGCGCTTCTCCTGGCACAGTATCGAACACTTAGCTTCAGATGGAACAATTAGTTTTAAATGGAACTAAGTTTCGCATCTGGAGTTTCCTCTTTCACAAGGCGACCACTTAGTTTCGTCGAACACATACGGTTTCGAGTGGCATCGGCACAGATTTCAGAGAACAGGCGCTTCTCCTGGCAGAGTATCGAACACTTAGTTACAGATAGAACATTTGGTTTAAAATGGAACTAAGTTTCGCATCTGGAGTTTACTCTCTCACAAGGTCGACCACTTAGTTTCGTCGACCACATATGGTTAAAGTAGCAACGCCACAGGTTTCAGAGAACAGGCGCTTCTACTGGTAGATTATCGAACACTTAGTTTCAGATGGAACTTTTGGTTTAAAATGGAAATATGTTTCGCATTTGGAGTTTCCTCCCTCACAAGGTCGACCACTGAGTTTCGTCGAACACATACGGTTTCGAGTAGCATCGCCACAGATTTCAGAGAACAGGCGCTTCTCCTGGCACAGTATCGAACACTTAGTTACAGATAGAACACTTAGTTTAAAATGGAACTATGTTCCGCTTTTGGAGTTTCCTCCCTCACAAGGTCGACCACTTAGTTTCGTCAAACACATGCGGTTTCGAGTGGCATCGCCACAGGTTTCAGAGAACTGGCGCTTCTCCTGGCACAGTATCGAACCCTTAGTATCAGATAGAACAATTACTTTAAAATGGAACTGAGCTTCGCATCTGGAGGTTCCTCTCTCACAAGGTCGGCCACTTAGTATCGTCGAAGACATAAGGTTTCGAGTGGCATCGCCACAGATTTCAGAGAACATGCGCTTCTCATGGCACAGTATCGAACACTTAGTTTCAGATAGAACAATTAGTTTAAAATGGAACTATGTTTCGCATCCGGAGTTTCCTCTCTCAGAAGGTCGAACACTTAGTTTCCTCGAACACATAAGGTTTCGTGTAGCATCGCCACAGATTTCAGAGAACAGGCGAACCTCCTGGCACATTATCGAACACTTAGTTTCAGATAGAACAATTAGTTTAAAATGGACCTATGTTTCGCCTTTGGAGTTTCCTCTCTCACAAGTACGACCACTTAGTTTCGTCGAACAGATACGGTTTCGAGTAGCATCGCCACAGATTTCAGAGAACAGGCGCTTCTCCTGGCACAGTATCGAACACTTAGTTTCAGATAGAACAATTTGCTTAACATGGAACTAAGTTTCGCATCTGGAGTTTCCTCTCCCACAAGGTCGACCACTTAGTTTCCTCGAACACATACGGTTTCGAGTAGCATCGCCACAGATTTTAGAGAACAGGCGCTTCTCCTGGCACATTATCGAGCACGTCGTTTCAGATAGAACAATTTGGTTAAAATGGCACTACGTTCCGCATCTGGAGTGTCCTCTCCCACAAGGTCGACCACTTAGTTTCCACGAACACATACGGTTTGGAGTAGCATCGTCACAGAATTCAGAGAACAGGCACTTGTCCTGGCACAGTATCGAACACTTAGTCTCAGATAGAACAATTAATTTAAAATGGAACTATGTTTCGCATCTGGAGTACCCTCCCTCACAAGGTCGACCACTTAGTATCGTCGAAGACATAAGGTTTCGAGTGGCATCGCCACAGATTTCAGAGAACATGCGCTTCTCCTGGCACAGTATCGAACACTTAGTTTCAGATAGAACAATTAGTTTAAAATGGAACTATGTTTCGCATCCGGAGTTTCCTCTCTCAGAAGGTCGACCACTTAGTTTCCTCGAACACATACGGTTTCGAGTAGCATCGCCACAGATTTCAGAGAACAGGCGAACCTCCTGGCACATTATCGAACACTTAGTTTCAGATAGAACAATTAGTTTAAAATGGACCTATGTTTCGCATCTGGAGTTTCCTCTCCCACTAGGTCGACCACTTTGTTTCGTCGAACACATACGGTTTCGAGGGGCATCGCCACAGATTTCGCCGAACGGGAATTTCTCCTGGCACAGTATCGAACATTTAGTTTCAGATAGAACAATTAATTTAAAATGGAACTATGTCTCGCATCTGGAGTTTCCTCTCCCACTAGGTCGACCACTTTGTTTCGTCGAACACATACGGTTTCGAGGGGCATCGCCACAGATTTCGCCGAACGGGAGTTTCTCCTGGCACAGTATCGACCACTTAGTATCAGATAGAACAATTAGTTTAAATGGACCTAAGCTTCGCATTTGGAGTTTCCTCTCTCACAAGGTGGACCACTTAGTTTTGTGGAACACATACGGTTTCGAGTGGCATCGGCACAGATTTCAGAGAGCAGGCGCTACTCCTGGCACAGTATCGAACACTTAGTTCCAGATAGAACGATTAGTTTAAAATGGAACTAAGTTTCGCATCTGGAGTTTCCTCTCGCACAAAGTCGGCCACTTAGTTTCGTCGAACACATACGGTTTCGAGTGGCATCGCCACAGATTTCAGAGAGCAGGCGCTCATCCTGGCACACTATCGACCACATAGTTTCTGATGGAACATTTAGTTTAAAATTGAACTATGTTTCGCATTTGGAGTTTCCTCTCTAACAAGGTCGACCACTTAGTTTCGCCGAACACATACGGTTTCGAGTGGCATCGCCACAGATTTCAGAGAACAGGCGCTTCTGCTGGCACAGTATCGAACACTTAGTTTCAGATAGAACAATTACTTTAATATGGAATTAAGTTTCGCATTTGGAGTGTCCTCTCTCACAAGGTCGACCACTTAGTTTCGCTGAACACATACGGTTTCGAGTGGTACCGCCACAGATATCGCCGAACGGGAGTTTCTCCTGGCACAGTATCGAACACTTAGTTTCAGATGGAAAATTTGGTTTAAATTGGAACTAAGTTTCGCATCTGAGTTTTCCTCTCGCACAAAGTCGGCCACTTAGTTTCGTCGAACACATACGGTTTCGAGTGGCATCGCCACAGATTTCAGAGAGCAGGCGCTCATCCTGGCACACTATCGACCACTTAGTTTCAGATGGAACATTTAGTTTAAAATTGAACTATGTTTCGCATCTGGAGTTTCCTCTCTCACAAGGTCGACCACTTAGTTTCAGATGGAACATTTAGTTTAAAATTGAACTATGTTTCGCATCTGGAGTTTCCTCTCTCACAAGGTCGACCACTTAGTTTCGCCGAACGCATACGGTTTCGAGTGGCATCGCCACAGATTTCAGAGAACAGGCGCTTCTCCTGGCACAGTATCGAACACTTAGTTTCAGATGGAATATTTAGTTTAAAATTGAACTATGTGTCGCATCTGGAGTTTCCTCTCTCACAAGGTCGACCACATAGTTTCGTCGAACACATGCGGTTTCGAGTGGTATAGCCACAGATTTCAGATGACAGGCGCTTCTCCTGGCACAGTATCGAACACTTAATATCATATAGAACAATTAGTTTAAAATGGACCAAAACTTCGCATCTGGAGTTTCCTCTCCCACAAGGTGGACTACTTAGTTTCGTCGAACACATACGGTTTCGAGTGGCATCGCCACAGAATTCAGAGAACAGGCGCTTCTCCTGACACTGTATCGAACACTTAGTATCAGATAGAACAATTAGTTTTAAATGGAACTAAGATTCGCTTCTGGAGTTTCCTCTCTCACATGTTCGACCACTTAGTTTCGTCGAACACATACGGTTTCGAGTAGCATCGCCACCGATTTCAGAGAACAGACGCTTCTCCTGGCACAGTATCGAACACTTAGTATCAGATAGAACAATTAGTTTAAAATGGAACTAAGTTTCGCATCCGGAGTTTCCTCTCTCAGAAGGTCGACCATTTAGTTTCGTCGAACACATACGGTTTCGAGTGGCATCGCCCCAGATTTCAGAGAACAGGCGCTTCTCCTGGCACAGTATCGAACACTTAGTTTCAGATGGATCATTTGGTTTAAAATGGAACTAATTTTCGCGTCTGGAGTTTCCTCTCTCACAAGGTCGATCACTTACTTTCGTCGAACACATTCGGTTCCGAGTAGCAACGCCACAGGTTTCAGAGAACAGGCGCTCCTACTGGCAGATTATCGAATACGTAGTTTCAGATAGAATATATAGTTTAAAATAGAAATATGTTTCGCATTTGGAGTTTCGTACCTCACAAGTGCGACCACTTAGTTTCGTCGAACACATACGGTTTCGAGTAGCATCGCCACAGATTTCAGAGAACAGGCGCTTCTCCTGGCACAGTATCGAACACTTAGTTTCAGATAGAACAATTAGTTTCAAATGGAACTAAGTTTCGCATCTGGAGTTTCCTCTCTCACAAAGTCGGCCACTTAGTTTCGTCGAACACATACGGTTTCGAGTGGCATCGCCACAGATTTCAGAGAACAGGCGCTTCTCCTGGCACAGTATCGAACACTTAGTTTCAGATGGAACATTTGGTTTAAATTGGAACTAAGTTTCGCATCTGAAGTTTCCTCTCGCACAAAGTTGGCCACTTAGTTTCGTCGAACACATACGGTTTCGAGTGGCATCGCCACAGATTTCAGAGAGCAGGCGCTCATCCTGGCACACTATCGACCACTTAGTTTCTGATGGAACATTTAGTTTAAAATTGAACTATGTTTCGCATTTGGAGTTTCCTCTCTAACAAGGTCGACCACTTAGTTTCGCCGAACACATACGGTTTCGTGTGGCATCGCCACAGATTTCAGAGCACAGGCGCTTCTGCTGGCACAGTACCGAACACTTAGATTCAGATAGAACAATTAGTATAAAATGGAACTATGTTTCGCATCTGGAGTTTCCTCTACCACAAGGGCGACCACTTATTTTCGTCGAACACATACGGTTTCGAGTAGCATCGCCACAGATTTCAGAGAATAGGCGCTTCTCCTGGGACAGTATCGAACACTTAGTTTCAGAGAGAACAATTAGTTTAAAATGGAACTAAGTTTCGCATCTGGAGTTTCCTCTCTCACACGGTCGACCACTTAGTTTCGTCGAACACATACGGTTTCGAGTGGTATCGCCACAGATTTCAGAGAACAGGCGATTCTCCTGGCACAGTACCGAACACTTAGTTTCAGATAGAACAATAAGTTTAAAATGGAACTAAGTTTCGCATCCGGAGTTTCCTCTCTCAGAAGGTCGACCACCTAGTTTCGTCGAACACATACGGTTTCGAGTGGCATCGCCACAGATTTCGCCGAACGGGAGTTTCACCTGGCACAGTATCGACCACTTTGTATCAGATAGAACAATTTGTTTAAAATGGAACTAAGCTTCGCATTTGGAGTTTCCTCTCTCACAAGGTCGACCACTTAGTTTTGTCGAACACATACGGTTTCGAGGGGCATCGCCACAGATTTCAGAGAACAGGCGCTTCTCCTGGCACAGTATCGAACAAATAGTTTCAGATAGAACAGTTAGTTTAAAGTGAAACTAAGTTTCGCATCTGGAGTTTCCTCTCTCAATAGGTCGAACATTCAGATTCGTCGAACACATACGGTTTCGAGTATCGTCGCCACCGATTTCAGAGAACAGGCGCTTCTCCTGGCGCTGTATCGAACACTTAGTTACAGATAGAACAATTAGTTTAAAATGGAACTAAGTTTCGCATCTGGGGTTTCCTCTCTCACAAGGTAGACCACTTTGTTTCGTCGAACACATACATTTTCGAGTAGCATCGCCACAAATTTCAGAGAACAGGCGCTTTTCCTGGCACAGTATCGAACACTTAGTTTCAGATAGAACAATTAGTTCAAAATGGAACTAAGTTTCGCATCTGGAGTTTCCTCTCTCACAAGGTCGACCACTTTGTTTCGTCGAACATATACATTTTCGAGTAGCATCGCCACAGATTTCAGAGAACAGGCGCTTTTCCTGGCACAGTATCGAACACTTTGTTTATGATAGAACATTTAGTTTAGAATGGAAATATGTTTCGTATTTGGAGTTTCCTCTCTCACAAGGTCGACCACTTAGTTACGTCGAACACATACGGTTTCGAGTAGCATCGCCACAGATTTCAGAGAACAGGCGCTTCTCCTGGCACATTATCGAACACTTAGTTTCAGATAGAACAATTAGTTTAAAATGGAACTAAGTTTCGCATCTGGAGATTCCTCTCTCACATGGTCGACCACTTAGTTTCGTCGAACACATATGGTTTCGAGTAGCATCGCCACAGATTTCAGAGAGCAGGCGCTTCTCCTGGCACAGTATCGAACACTTAGTTTCAGATAGAACAATTAGTTTAAAATGGAACTAAGTTTCGCATCCGGAGTTTCCTCTCTCAGAAGGTCGACCACCTAGTTTCGTCGAACACATACGGTTTCGAGTGGCATCGCCACAGGTTTCAGAGAACAGGCGCTTCTCCTGGCACAGTATCGAACACTTAGTATCAGATAGAACAATTAGTTTAAAATGGAACAAAGCTTCGCATCTGGAGTTTCCTCTCTCACAAGGTCGACCACTTAGTTTCGTCGAGCACATACGGTTTCGAGTGGTATCGCCACAGATTTCAGAGAACAGGCGATTCTCCTGGCACAGTACCGAACACTTAGTTTCAGATAGAACAATTAGTTTAAAATGGAACTAAGTTTCGCATCCGGAGTTTCCTCTCTCAGAAGGTCGACCACCTAGTTTCGCCGAACACATACGGTTTCGAGTGGCATCGCCACACATTTCAGAGAACAGGCGCTTCTCCCGGCACAGTACCGAACACTTAGTTTCAGATAGAACAATTAGTTTAAAATGGAACTAAATTTCGCATCTGGAGTTTCCTCTCTCACAAGGTCGACCATTTAGATTCGTCGAACACATACGGTTTCGAGTAGCATCGCCACAGATTTCAGAGAACAGGCACTTCTCCTGGCACAGTATCGAACACTTTCAGATAGAACAATTAATTTAAAATGGAACTAAGTTTCGCATCTGGAGTTTCCTCTCTCACAAGATCGACCACTCAGTTTCGTCGAACACATACGGTTTCGAGTAGCATCGCCACAGATTTCAGAGAACAGGCGTTTCTCCTGGCACAGTAACGAACACTTAGTTTCAGATAGAACAATTAGTTTAAAATGGAACTAAGTTTCGCATCCGGAGTTTCCTCTCTCAGAAGGTCGACCACCTAGTTTCGTCGAACACATACGGTTTCGAGTGGCATCGCCACACATTTCAGAGAACAGGCGCTTCTCCCGGCACAGTACCGAACACTTAGTTTCAGATAGAACAATTAGTTTAAAATGGAACTAAGTTTCGCATCTGGAGTTTCCTCTCTCACAAGGTCGACCATTTAGATTCGTCGAACACATACGGTTTCGAGTAGCATCGCCACAGATTTCAGAGAACAGGCACTTCTCCTGGCACAGTATCGAACACTTTCAGATAGAACAATTAATTTAAAATGGAACTAAGTTTCGCATCTGGAGTTTCCTCTCTCACAAGATCGACCACTCAGTTTCGTCGAACACATACGGTTTCGAGTAGCATCGCCACAGATTTCAGAGAACAGGCGTTTCTCCTGGCACAGTAACGAACACTTAGTTTCAGATAGAACAATTAGTTTAAAATGGAACTAAGTTTCGCATCTGGAGTTTCCTCTCTCACAAGGTCGACCACTTAGTTTCGTCGAACACATACGGTTTCGAGTGGTATCGCCACAGATTTCAGAGAACAGGCGATTCTCCTGGCACAGTACCGAACACTTAGTTTCAGATAGAACAATAAGTTTAAAATGGAACTAAGTTTCGCATCCGGAGTTTCCTCTCTCAGAAGGTCGACCACCTAGTTTCGTCGAACACATACGGTTTCGAGTGGCATCGCCACAGATTTCGCCGAACGGGAGTTTCACCTGGCACAGTATCGACCACTTTGTATCAGATAGAACAATTTGTTTAAAATGGAACTAAGCTTCGCATTTGGAGTTTCCTCTCTCACAAGGTCGACCACTTAGTTTTGTCGAACACATACGGTTTCGAGTGGCATCGCCATAGATTTCAGAGAACAGGCGCTTCTCCTGGCACATTATCGAACACTTACTTTCAGATGGAACAATTAGTTTAAAATGGAACTATGTTTCGCATCTGGAGTTTCCTCTCTCACAAGGTCGACCACTTAGTTTCGATGAACACATACGGTTTCGAGTGGCATCGCCACAGATTTCAGAGAACAGGCGCTTCTCCTGGCACAGTATCGAACACTTAGTTTCAGATAGAACAATTAGTTTAAAATGGAACTAAGTTTCGCATCCGGAGTTTCCTCTCTCAGAAGGTCGACCACCTAGTTTCGTCGAACACATACGGTTTCGAGTGGCATCGCCACAGATTTCAGAGAACAGGCGCTTCTCCTGGCACAGTATCGAACACTTAGTTTCAGATAGAACAATAAGTTTAAAATGGAACTAAGTTTCGCATCCGGAGTTTCCTCTCTCAGAAGGTCGACCACCTAGTTTCGTCGAACACATACGGTTTCGAGTGGCATCGCCACAGATTTCGCCGAACGGGAGTTTCACCTGGCACAGTATCGACCACTTTGTATCAGATAGAACAATTTGTTTAAAATGGAACTAAGCTTCGCATTTGGAGTTTCCTCTCTCACAAGGTCGACCACTTAGTTTTGTCGAACACATACGGTTTCGAGGGGCATCGCCACAGATTTCAGAGAACAGGCGCTTCTCCTGGCACAGTATCGAACAAATAGTTTCAGATAGAACAGTTAGTTTAAAGTGAAACTAAGTTTCGCATCTGGAGTTTCCTCTCTCAATAGGTCGAACATTCAGATTCGTCGAACACATACGGTTTCGAGTATCGTCGCCACCGATTTCAGAGAACAGGCGCTTCTCCTGGCGCTGTATCGAACACTTAGTTACAGATAGAACAATTAGTTTAAAATGGAACTAAGTTTCGCATCTGGGGTTTCCTCTCTCACAAGGTAGACCACTTTGTTTCGTCGAACACATACATTTTCGAGTAGCATCGCCACAAATTTCAGAGAACAGGCGCTTTTCCTGGCACAGTATCGAACACTTAGTTTCAGATAGAACAATTAGTTCAAAATGGAACTAAGTTTCGCATCTGGAGTTTCCTCTCTCACAAGGTCGACCACTTTGTTTCGTCGAACATATACATTTTCGAGTAGCATCGCCACAGATTTCAGAGAACAGGCGCTTTTCCTGGCACAGTATCGAACACTTTGTTTATGATAGAACATTTAGTTTAGAATGGAAATATGTTTCGTATTTGGAGTTTCCTCTCTCACAAGGTCGACCACTTAGTTACGTCGAACACATACGGTTTCGAGTAGCATCGCCACAGATTTCAGAGAACAGGCGCTTCTCCTGGCACATTATCGAACACTTAGTTTCAGATAGAACAATTAGTTTAAAATGGAACTAAGTTTCGCATCTGGAGATTCCTCTCTCACAAGGTCGACCACTTAGTTTCGTCGAACACATATGGTTTCGAGTAGCATCGCCACAGATTTCAGAGAGCAGGCGCTTCTCCTGGCACAGTATCGAACACTTAGTTTCAGATAGAACAATTAGTTTAAAATGGAACTAAGTTTCGCATCCGGAGTTTCCTCTCTCAGAAGGTCGACCACCTAGTTTCGTCGAACACATACGGTTTCGAGTGGCATCGCCACAGGTTTCAGAGAACAGGCGCTTCTCCTGGCACAGTATCGAACACTTAGTATCAGATAGAACAATTAGTTTAAAATGGAACAAAGCTTCGCATCTGGAGTTTCCTCTCTCACAAGGTCGACCACTTAGTTTCGTCGAGCACATACGGTTTCGAGTGGTATCGCCACAGATTTCAGAGAACAGGCGATTCTCCTGGCACAGTACCGAACACTTAGTTTCAGATAGAACAATTAGTTTAAAATGGAACTAAGTTTCGCATCCGGAGTTTCCTCTCTCAGAAGGTCGACCACCTAGTTTCGCCGAACACATACGGTTTCGAGTGGCATCGCCACACATTTCAGAGAACAGGCGCTTCTCCCGGCACAGTACCGAACACTTAGTTTCAGATAGAACAATTAGTTTAAAATGGAACTAAATTTCGCATCTGGAGTTTCCTCTCTCACAAGGTCGACCATTTAGATTCGTCGAACACATACGGTTTCGAGTAGCATCGCCACAGATTTCAGAGAACAGGCACTTCTCCTGGCACAGTATCGAACACTTTCAGATAGAACAATTAATTTAAAATGGAACTAAGTTTCGCATCTGGAGTTTCCTCTCTCACAAGATCGACCACTCAGTTTCGTCGAACACATACGGTTTCGAGTAGCATCGCCACAGATTTCAGAGAACAGGCGTTTCTCCTGGCACAGTAACGAACACTTAGTTTCAGATAGAACAATTAGTTTAAAATGGAACTAAGTTTCGCATCCGGAGTTTCCTCTCTCAGAAGGTCGACCACCTAGTTTCGTCGGACACATACGGTTTCGAGTGGCATCGCCACACATTTCAGAGAACAGGCGCTTCTCCCGGCACAGTACCGAACACTTAGTTTCAGATAGAACAATTAGTTTAAAATGGAACTAAGTTTCGCATCTGGAGTTTCCTCTCTCACAAGGTCGACCATTTAGATTCGTCGAACACATACGGTTTCGAGTAGCATCGCCACAGATTTCAGAGAACAGGCACTTCTCCTGGCACAGTATCGAACACTTTCAGATAGAACAATTAATTTAAAATGGAACTAAGTTTCGCATCTGGAGTTTCCTCTCTCACAAGATCGACCACTCAGTTTCGTCGAACACATACGGTTTCGAGTAGCATCGCCACAGATTTCAGAGAACAGGCGTTTCTCCTGGCAGAGTAACGAACACTTAGTTTCAGATAGAACAATTAGTTTAAAATGGAACTAAGTTTCGCATCTGGAGTTTCCTCTCTCACAATGTCGACCACTTAGTTTCGTCGAACACATACGGTTTCGAGTGGTATCGCCACAGATTTCAGAGAACAGGCGATTCTCCTGGCACAGTACCGAACACTTAGTTTCAGATAGAACAATAAGTTTAAAATGGAACTAAGTTTCGCATCCGGAGTTTCCTCTCTCAGAAGGTCGACCACCTAGTTTCGTCGAACACATACGGTTTCGAGTGGCATCGCCACAGATTTCGCCGAACGGGAGTTTCACCTGGCACAGTATCGACCACTTTGTATCAGATAGAACAATTTGTTTAAAATGGAACTAAGCTTCGCATTTGGAGTTTCCTCTCTCACAAGGTCGACCACTTAGTTTTGTCGAACACATACGGTTTCGAGTGGCATCGCCATAGATTTCAGAGAACAGGCGCTTCTCCTGGCACATTATCGAACACTTACTTTCAGATGGAACAATTAGTTTAAAATGGAACTATGTTTCGCATCTGGAGTTTCCTCTCTCACAAGGTCGACCACTTAGTTTCGATGAACACATACGGTTTCGAGTGGCATCGCCACAGATTTCAGAGAACAGGCGCTTCTCCTGGCACAGTATCGAACACTTAGTTTCAGATAGAACAATTAGTTTAAAATGGAACTAAGTTTCGCATCCGGAGTTTCCTATCTCAGAAGGTCGACCACCTAGTTTCGTCGAACACATACGGTTTCGAGTGGCATCGCCACAGATTTCAGAGAACAGGCGCTTCTCCTGGCACAGTATCGAACACTTAGTTTCAGATAGAACAATAAGTTTAAAATGGAACTAAGTTTCGCATCCGGAGTTTCCTCTCTCAGAAGGTCGACCACCTAGTTTCGTCGAACACATACGGTTTCGAGTGACATCGCCACAGATTTCGCCGAACGGGAGTTTCACCTGGCACAGTATCGACCACTTTGTATCAGATAGAACAATTTGTTTAAAATGGAACTAAGCTTCGCATTTGGAGTTTCCTCTCTCACAAGGTCGACCACTTAGTTTTGTCGAACACATACGGTTTCGAGGGGCATCGCCACAGATTTCAGAGAACAGGCGCTTCTCCTGGCACAGTATCGAACAAATAGTTTCAGATAGAACAGTTAGTTTAAAGTGAAACTAAGTTTCGCATCTGGAGTTTCCTCTCTCAATAGGTCGAACATTCAGATTCGTCTAACACATACGGTTTCGAGTATCGTCGCCACCGATTTCAGAGAACAGGCGCTTCTCCTGGCGCTGTATCGAACACTTAGTTACAGATAGAACAATTAGTTTAAAATGGAACTAAGTTTCACATCTGGGGTTTCCTCTCTCACAAGGTAGACCACTTTGTTTCGTCGAACACATACATTTTCGAGTAGCATCGCCACAAATTTCAGAGAACAGGCGCTTTTCCTGGCACAGTATCGAACACTTTGTTTATGATAGAACATTTAGTTTAGAATGGAAATATGTTTCGTATTTGGAGTTTCCTCTCTCACAAGGTCGACCACTTAGTTACGTCGAACACATACGGTTTCGAGTAGCATCGCCACAGATTTCAGAGAACAGGCGCTTCTCCTGGCACATTATCGAACACTTAGTTTCAGATAGAACAATTAGTTTAAAATGGAACTAAGTTTCGCATCTGGAGATTCCTCTCTCACAAGGTCGACCACTTAGTTTCGTCGAACACATATGGTTTCGAGTAGCATCGCCACAGATTTCAGAGAGCAGGCGCTTCTCCTGGCACAGTATCGAACACTTATGTCAGACAGAACAATTAGTTTAAAATGGAACTATGTTTCGCATCTGGAGTATCCTCTCTCACAAGTTCAACCACTTAGTTTCGTCGAACACATACGGTTTCGAGCGGCACCGCCACACAGTTCAGAGAACAGGCGATTCTCCTGGCACAGTACCGAACACTTAGTTTCAGATAGAACAATTAGTTTAAAATGGAACTAAGTTTCGCATCCGGAGTTTCCTCTCTCAGAAGGTCGACCACCTAGTTTCGCCGAACACATACGGTTTCGAGTGGCATCGCCACACATTTCAGAGAACAGGCGCTTCTCCCGGCACAGTACCGAACACTTAGTTTCAGATAGAACAATTATTTTAAAATGGAACTAAGTTTCGCATCTGGAGTTTCCTCTCTCACAAGATCGACCACTCAGTTTCGTCGAACACATACGGTTTCGAGTAGCATCGCCACAGATTTCAGAGAACAGGCGTTTCTCCTGGCACAGTAACGAACACTTAGTTTCAGATAGAACAATTAGTTTAAAATGGAACTAAGTTTCGCATCCGGAGTTTCCTCTCTCAGAAGGTCGACCACCTAGTTTCGTCGAACACATACGGTTTCGAGTGGCATCGCCACACATTTCAGAGAACAGGCGCTTCTCCCGGCACAGTACCGAACACTTAGTTTCAGATAGAACAATTAGTTTAAAATGGAACTAAGTTTCGCATCTGGAGTTTCCTCTCTCACAAGGTCGACCATTTAGATTCGTCGAACATATACGGTTTCGAGTAGCATCGCCACAGATTTCAGAGAACAGGCACTTCTCCTGGCACAGTATCGAACACTTTCAGATAGAACAATTAATTTAAAATGGAACTAAGTTTCGCATCTGGAGTTTCCTCTCTCACAAGATCGACCACTCAGTTTCGTCGAACACATACGGTTTCGAGTAGCATCGCCACAGATTTCAGAGAACAGGCGTTTCTCCTGGCACAGTAACGAACACTTAGTTTCAGATAGAACAATTAGTTTAAAATGGAACTAAGTTTCGCATCTGGAGTTTCCTCTCTCACAAGGTCGACCACTTAGTTTCGTCGAACACATATGGTTTCGAGTAGCATCGCCACAGGTTTCAGAGAGCAGGCGCTTCTCCTGGCACAGTATCGAACACTTATGTCAGACAGAACAATTAGTTTAAAATGGAACTATGTTTCGCATCTGGAGTATCCTCTCTCACAAGTTCAACCACTTAGTTTCGTCGAGCACATACGGTTTCGAGTGGTATCGCCACAGATTTCAGAGAACAGGCGATTCTCCTGGCACAGTACCGAACACTTAGTTTCAGATAGAACAATTAGTTTAAAATGGAACTAAGTTTCGCATCCGGAGTTTCCTCTCTCAGAAGGTCGACCACCTAGTTTCGCCGAACACATACGGTTTCGAGTGGCATCGCCACACATTTCAGAGAACAGGCGCTTCTCCCGGCACAGTACCGAACACTTAGTTTCAGATAGAACAATTAGTTTAAAATGGTAGTAACTTTCGCATCTGGAGTTTCCTCTCTCACAAGGTCGGCCACTTACTTACGTCGAACACATACGGTTTCGAGTGGCATCGCCACAGATTTCAGAGAACAGGCGCTTCTCCTGGCACAGTATCGAACACTTAGTTTCAGATAGAACAAGTAGTTTAAAATGGAACTAAGTTTCGCATCCGGAGTTTCCTCTCTCAGAAGGTCGACCACCTAGTTTCGCCGAACACATACGGTTTCGAGTGGCATCGCCACACATTTCAGAGAACAGGCGCTTCTCCCGGCACAGTACCGAACACTTAGTTTCAGATAGAACAATTAGTTTAAAATGGTAGTAACTTTCGCATCTGGAGTTTCCTCTCTCACAAGTTCGGCCACTTACTTACGTCGAACACATACGGTTTCGAGTGGCATCGCCACAGATTTCAGAGAACAGGCGCTTCTCCTGGCACAGTATCGAACACTTAGTTTCAGATAGAACAAGTAGTTTAAAATGGAACTAAGTTTCGCATCCGGAGTTTCCTCTCTCAGAAGGTCGACCACCTAGTTTCGCCGAACACATACGGTTTCGAGTGGCATCGCCACACATTTCAGAGAACAGGCGCTTCTCCCGGCACAGTACCGAACACTTAGTTTCAGATAGAACAATTAGTTTAAAATGGTAGTAACTTTCGCATCTGGAGTTTCCTCTCTCACAAGGTCGGCCACTTACTTACGTCGAACACATACGGTTTCGAGTGGCATCGCCACAGATTTCAGAGAACAGGCGCTTCTCCTGGCACAGTATCGAACACTTAGTTTCAGATAGAACAAGTAGTTTAAAATGGAACTAAATTTCGCGTCTGGAGTTTCCTCTCTCACAAGGTCGACCACTCAGTTTCGTCGAACACATACCGTTTCGAGTAGCATCGCAACAGATTTCAGAGAACAGACGCTTCTCCTGGCACAGTATCGAACACTTAGTTTCAGATAGAACAATTAGTTTAAATGGAACTAAGTTCGCATCTGGAGTTTCCTCTCTCACAAGGTCGGCCACTTAGTTTCGTCGAACACATACGCTTTCGAGTGGCATCGCCACAGATTTCAGAGATGAGGCGCTTCTCCTGGCACAGTATCGAACACTTAGTTTCAGATAGAACAATTAGTTTAAAATGGAACTAAGTTCGCATCTGGAGTTTCCTCTCTCACAAGGTCGGCCACTTACTTACGTCGAACACATACGGTTTCGAGTGGCATCGCCACAGATTTCAGAGAACAGGCGCTTCTCCTGGCACAGTATCGAACACTTAGTTTCAGATAGAACAAGTAGTTTAAAATGGAAATAAGTTTCGCATCTGGAGTTTCCTCTCTCCGAAGGTCGACCACTTAGTTTCGTCGAACACATACGGTTTCGAGTAGCATCGCCACAGATTTCGGAGAGCAGGCGCTTCTCCTGGCACAGTATCGAACACTTAGTTTCAGATAGAACAATTAGTTAAATTGGAACTAAGTTTCGCAACTGGAGTTTCCTCTCTCACAAGGTCGACCATTTAGATTCGTCGAACACATACGGTTTCGAGTGGCATCGCCACAGATTTCAGAGATGAGGCGTTTCTCCTGGCACAGTATCGAACACTTACTTTCAGACAGAACAATTAGTTTGAATGGAACTAAGTTCGCATCTGGAGTTTCCTCTCTCACAAGGTCGGCCACTTAGTTTCGTCGAACACATACGCTTTCGAGTGGCATCGCCACAGATTTCAGAGATGAGGCGCTTCTCCTGGCACAGTATCGAACACTTAGTTTCAGATAGAACAATTAGTTTAAAATGGAACTAAGTTCGCATCTGGAGTTTCCTCTCTCACAAGGTCGGCCACTTACTTACGTCGAACACATACGGTTTCGAGTGGCATCGCCACAGATTTCAGAGAACAGGCGCTTCTCCTGGCACAGTATCGAACAGTTAGTTTCAGATAGAACAAGTAGTTTAAAATGGAAATAAGTTTCGCATCTGGAGTTTCCTCTCTCCGAAGGTCGACCACTTAGTTTCGTCGAACACATACGGTTTCGAGTAGCATCGCCACAGATTTCGGAGAGCAGGCGCTTCTCCTGGCACAGTATCGAACACTTAGTTTCAGATAGAACAATTAGTTAAATTGGAACTAAGTTTCGCAACTGGAGTTTCCTCTCTCACAAGGTCGACCATTTAGATTCGTCGAACACATACGGTTTCGAGTGGCATCGCCACAGATTTCAGAGATGAGGCGTTTCTCCTGGCACAGTATCGAACACTTACTTTCAGACAGAACAATTAGTTTGAAATGTAACTATGTTTCGCATCTGGAGTATCCTCCCTCACAAGGTCGACCACTTAGTTTCGTCGAACACATACGGTTTCGAGTGGCACCACCACAGATTTCAGTGAACAGGCGCTTCTCCTGGCACATTATCGAACACATAGTTACAGATAGAACAATTAGTTTAAAATGGAACTAACTTTCGCATCTGGAGTTTCCTCTCTCACAAGGTCGACCACTCAGTTTCGTCGAACACATACCGTTTCGAGTAGCATCGCAACAGATTTCAGAGAACAGACGCTTCTCCTGGCACAGTATCGAACACTTAGTATCAGATGGAACAATTAGTTTAAAATGGAACTAAGTTTCGCATTTGGAGTTTCCTCTCTCACAAGGTTGACCACTTAGTTTCGTCGAACACATACGGTTTCGAGTAGCATCGCCACCGATTTCAGAGAACAGACGCTTCTCCTGGCACAGTATCGAACACTTAGATTCAGAAGGAACAGTTATTTTAAAATGGAACTAAGTTTCGCATCTGGAGTTTCCTCTGTCAAAAGGTCGACCACTTAGTTTCGTCGAACACATACGGTTTCGAGTAGCATCGCCACTGATTTCAGAGAACAGGCGCTTCTCCTGGCACAGGATCGAACACTTAGTTTCAGATAGAACAATTAGTTTAAAATGGAACTAAGTTTCGCATTTGGAGTTTCCTCTCTCACAAGGTCAACCACTTAGTTTCGTCGAACACATACGGTTTCGAGTAGCATCGCCACACATTTCAGGGAGCAGGCGCTTCTCCTAGCTCATTATCGAAGACTTAGTTTCAGATAGAACAATTAGGTTAAAATGGAACTAAGTTTCGCGTCTGGAGTTTCCTATCTCACAAGGTCGACCACTTAGTTTCGTCGAACACATACGGTTTCGAGTGGCATCGCCACAGATTTCAGAGAACAGGCGCTTCTCCTGGCACAGTATCGAACACTTAGTTTCAGACAGAACAATTAGTTTAAAATGGCACTAATTTTCGCGTCTGGAGTTTCCTATCTCACAAGGTCGACAACAGGTTTGAGTTTCCTCGAACACGTACGGTTTCGAGTGGCATCGCCAGAGATTTCAGGGAACAGGCGCTTCTGCTGGCACAGTATCGAACACTTAGTTTCAGATAGGATTATTAGTTTAAAATGCAACTAAATTTTGCAATTTAGGGTTTCCTCTCTCACAAGGTCGACCACTTAGTTTCGTCGAACACATACGGTTTCGAGTGGCATCGCCACAGATTTCAGAGAACAGGCGCTTCTCCTGGCACAGTATAGAACACTTAGTTTCAGATAGGATAATTAGTTTAAAATGGAACTAAATTTTGCAATTTAGAATTTCGTCTCTCAAAAGGTCGACCAATTAGTTTCGCCGAACACATACGCTTTCGAGTAGCATCGCGACAGACTTCCGAGAACAGGCGCTTCTCCTGGCAGAGTATCGAAGACTTAGTTTCAGATAGAACAATTAGTTTAAAATGGAACTAAGTTTCGCATCTTGAGTTTCCTCTCTCACAAGGTCGACCACTTAGTTTCGTGGAACACATACGGTTTCGAGTAGCATCGCCACAGATTTAAGAGAATAGGCGCTTCTCCTGGCTCATTATCGCTCACTTAGTTTCAGATACAACAATTAGTTTAAAATGGAACTATGTGTCGCATCTGGAGTTTCCTCTCTCACAAGGTCGACGACTTAGTTTCGTTGAACGCATTCGGTTTCGAGTGGCATCGCCACAGATTTCAGAGAACAGGCGCTTCCCCTGGCACAGTATCGAACACTTAGTTTCAGATAGAACGATTAGTTTAGAAAGGAACAAAGTTTCGCATCTGGAGTTTCCTCTCTCACAAGGTCGACCACTTAGTTTCGTCGAACACGTACGGTTTCGAGTAGCATGGCCACATATTTCAGAGAACAGGCGCTTCTCCTGGCTCATTATCGATCACTTAGTTTCATATAGAACAATCAGTTTAAAATGGAACTAAGTCTCGCATCTGGAGTTTCCTCTTTCAGAAGGTCGACCATTTAGATTCGTCGAACACAAACGGTTTCGAGTATCATCGCCACTGATTTCAGAGAACAGGCGCTTCTCCTGGCACAGTATCGAACACTTTCAGATAGCCCAATCAGTTTAAAATGGAACTAAGTTTTGCACCTGGAGTTTCCTCTCTCACAAGGTCGACCACTTAGTTTCGTCGAACACATGCGGTTTCGAGTGGCATCGCCACAGATTTCAGAGAACAGGCGCTTCTCCCGGCACAGTATCGAACACTTAGTATCGGAGAGAACAATTACTTTAAAATGGAACTAAATTTCGCATTAGGAGTTTCCTGTCTCACAAGGTGGACCACTTAGTTTCGTCGAACACATACGGTTTGGAGTAGCATCGCCACTGATCTCAGAAAACAGGCGCTTCTCCTGGCACAGTATCGAACACTTAGTCTCTGATAGAAAAATTTGTTTAAAATGGAACTAAGTTTCGCATTTGGAGTTTCCTCTTTCACAAGGTCGACCACTTAGTTTCGTCGAACACATACGGTTTCGAGGGGCATCGCCACAGATTTCAGAGAACAGGCGCTTCTCCTGGCACTGTATCCAACACTTAGTTTCAGGTAGAACAATTAGTTTAAAATGGAACTAAGTATCGCATCTGGAGTTTCCTCTCCCACAAGGTCGACCACTTAGTTTCGTCGAACACATACGGTTTCGAGTGGCATCGCCACACATTTCAGGGAGCAGGCGCTTCTCCTAGCTCATTATCGAAGACTTAGTTTCAGATAGAACAATTAGGTTAAAATGGAACTAAGTTTCGCATCTGGAGTTTCCTCTCCCACAAGGTCGACGTCTTAGTTTCGTCGAACACATACGTTTTCGAGTGGCATCGTCACAGATTTCAGAGAACAGGCACCTCTCCTGGCACAGTATCGAACACTTAGTTTCAGCTAGAACAATAAGTTTAAAATGGCACTAAGTTTCGCGTCTGGAGTTTCCTATCTCACAAGGTCGACCAATTAGTTTCGCCGAACACATACGCTTTCGAGTAGCATCGCGACAGACTTCCGAGAACAGGCGCTTCTCCTGGCAGAGTATCGAAGACTTAGTTTCAGATAGAACAATTAGTTTAAAATGGAACTAAGTTTCGCATCTTGAGTTTCCTCTCTCACAAAGTCGACCACTTAGTTTCGTGGAACACATACGGTTTCGAGTAGCATCGCCACAGATTTAAGAGAATAGGCGCTTCTCCTGGCTCATTATCGCTCACTTAGTTTCAGATACAACAATTAGTTTAAAATGGAACTATGTGTCGCATCTGGAGTTTCCTCTCTCACAAGGTCGACGACTTAGTTTCGTTGAACGCATTCGGTTTCGAGTGGCATCGCCACAGATTTCAGAGAACAGGCGCTTCCCCTGGCACAGTATCGAACACTTAGTTTCAGATAGAACGATTAGTTTAGAAAGGAACAAAGTTTCGCATCTGGAGTTTCCTCTCTCACAAGGTCGACCACTTAGTTTCGTCGAACACGTACGGTTTCGAGTAGCATGGCCACATCTTTCAGAGAACAGGCGCTTCTCCTGGCACATTATCGAACACATAGTTTCAGATAGACCAATTAGTTTAAAATGGAACTAAGTTTCGCATCTGGAGTATCCTGTCCCACAAGGTCGGCCACTTAATTTCGTCGAACACATACGGTTTCGAGTGGCATCGCTACACATTTCAGAGAACAGGCGCTTCTCCTGGCACAGTGTCGAACACATAGTTTCAGATAGAATAATTAGTTTAAAATGGAACTAAGTTTCGCATCTGGAGTATCCTGTCCCACAAGGTCGGCCACTTAGTTTCGTCGAACACATACGGTTTCGAGTGGCATCGCCACAGATTTCAGAGAACGGGCGCTTCTCCTGGCACATTATCGAACACATAGTTTCAGATAGACCAATTAGTTTAAAATGGAACTGAGTTTCGCATCCGGAGTTTCCTCTCTCAGAAGGTCGACCACTTAGTTTCGTCGAACACATACGGTTTCGAGTGGCATCGCCACAGATTTCAGAAAACAGGCGCTTCTCCTGGCACAGTATCGAACACTTAGTATCGGATAGAACAATTACTTTAAAATGGAACTATGTTTGGCATCTGGAGTATCCTCTCTCACAAGGTCAACCACTTAGTTTCGTCGAACACATACGGTTTCGAGTGGCATCGCCACAGATTTCAGAGAACAGGCGCTTCTCCTGGCACAGTATCGAAAACTTAGTATCGGATAGAACAATTACTTTAAAATGGAACTATGTTTGGCATCTGGAGTATCCTCTCTCACAAAGTCAACCACTTAGTTTCGTCGACACATACGGTTTCGAGTGGCACCGCCACAGATTTCAGAGAACAGGCGATTCTCCTGGCACAGTATCGAACACTTAGTTTCAGATAGAACAATCAGTTTAAAATGGAACTAAGTTCCGCATCTGTAGTTTCCTCTCTCACCATGTCGACCACTTAGTTTCGTCGAACACATACGGTTTCGAGTAGCATCGCCACAAATTTCCGAGAATATCCCCTTCTCCTGGCTCACTGTCGAACACTTAGTTTCAGATAGAACAATTAGTTTAAAATGGAACTATGTTTCGCATCTGGAGTTCACTCTTTCACAAGGTCGACCACTTAGTTTCGTCGAACACATGCGGTTTTGAGTAGCATCGCCACAGATTTCAGAGAACAGGCGCTTCTCCTGGCACAGTATCGAACTCTTAGTTACAGATAGAACACTTAGTATAGAATGGAACTATGTTTCGCATTTGGAGTTTCCTATCTCACACGGTCTACCACTTACTTTCGTCGAACACATTCGGCTTCGAGTAGCAACGCCACAGGTTTCAGAGAACAGGCGCTTCTACTGGCAGAGTATCGAATACTTAGTTTCAGATCGAACATTTAGTTTAAAATGGAAATACGTTTCGCATTTGGAGTTTCCTCCCTCACAAGGTCGACGACTTAATTTCGTCGAACACATACGGTTTCGAGTGGCATCGCCACACATTTCAGAGAACAGGCGCTTCTCCTGCCACAGTATCTAAAACTTAGTTTTAGATAGAACAATAAGATTAAAATGGAACTAAGTTTCGCTTCTGGAGTTTCCTCTCTCACAGGATCGACCAATTTGTTTCGTCGAACACATACGGTTTCGAGTGGTATCGCCACAGATTTCAGAGAACAGGCGCTTCTCCTGGCACAGTATCGAACACTTAGTTTCAGATAGAAAAATTAGTTTAAAATGGTACTAAGTTTCGCATTTGGAGTTTCTTCCCGCACAAGGCGACCACTTAGTTTCGTCGAACACATACGGTTTCGAGTGGCATTGCCACACATTTCAGAGAACAGGCGCTTCTCCTGCCACAGTATCGAAAACTTAGTTTTAGATAGAACAATAAGATTAAAATGGAACTAAGTTTCGCTTCTGGAGTTTCCTCTCTCACAGGATCGACCACTTTGTTTCGTCGAACACATACGGTTTCGAATGGTATCGCCACAGATTTCAGAGAACAGGCGCTTCTCCTGGCACAGTATCGAACACTTAGTTTCAGATAGAAAAATTAGTTTAAAATGGAACTAAGTTTCGCTTTTGGAGTTTCCTCTCTCACAAGGTCGACCACTTAGTTTCGTCGAACGCATGCGGATTCGAGTGCGCATCGCCACAGATTTCATAGAACAGGCGCACCTCCTGGCACAGTATAGAACACTTAGTTTCAGATAGAACAATTATTTTAAAATGGAATTAAATTTCGCATTTGGAGTTTCCTCTCTCACAAGGTGGACCACTTAGATTCGTCGAACACATACGGTTTCGAGTATCATCGCCACAGATTTCAGAGGACAGGCGCTTCTCCTGGCACAGTATCGAACACTTAGTTACAGATAGAACACTTAGTACAGAATGGAACTATGTTTCGCATTTGGAGTTTCCTATCTCACACGGTCTACCACTTACTTTCGTCGAACACATTCGGCTTCGAGTAGCAACGCCACAGGTTTCAGAGAACAGGCGCTTCTACTGGCAGAGTATCGAATACTTATTTCAGATAGAACATTTAGTTTAAAATGGAAATACGTTTCGCATTTGGAGTTTCCTCCCTCACAAGGTCGACGACTTAATTTCGTCGAACACATACGGTTTCGAGTGGCATCGCCACACATTTCAGAGAACAGGCGCTTCTCCTGCCACAGTATCGAAAACTTAGTTTTAGATAGAACAATAAGATTAAAATGGAACTAAGTTTCGCTTCTGGAGTTTCCTCTCTCACAGGATCGACCACTTTGTTTCGTCGAACACATACGGTTTCGAATGGTATCGCCACAGATTTCAGAGAACAGGCGCTTCTCCTGGCACAGTATCGAACACTTAGTTTCAGATAGAAAAATTAGTTTAAAATGGAACTAAGTTTCGCTTTTGGAGTTTCCTCTCTCACAAGGTCGACCACTTAGTTTCGTCGAACGCATGCGGATTCGAGTGCGCATCGCCACAGATTTCATAGAACAGGCGCACCTCCTGGCACAGTATAGAACACTTAGTTTCAGATAGAACAATTATTTTAAAATGGAATTAAATTTCGCATTTGGAGTTTCCTCTCTCACAAGGTGGACCACTTAGATTCGTCGAACACATACGGTTTCGAGTATCATCGCCACAGATTTCAGAGGACAGGCGCTTCTCCTGGCACAGTATCGAACACTTAGTTACAGATAGAACACTTAGTACAGAATGGAACTATGTTTCGCATTTGGAGTTTCCTATCTCACACGGTCTACCACTTACTTTCGTCGAACACATTCGGCTTCGAGTAGCAACGCCACAGGTTTCAGAGAACAGGCGCTTCTACTGGCAGAGTATCGAATACTTATTTCAGATAGAACATTTAGTTTAAAATGGAAATACGTTTCGCATTTGGAGTTTCCTCCCTCACAAGGTCGACGACTTAATTTCGTCGAACACATACGGTTTCGAGTGGCATCGCCACACATTTCAGAGAACAGGCGCTTCTCCTGCCACAGTATCGAAAACTTAGTTTTAGATAGAACAATAAGATTAAAATGGAACTAAGTTTCGCTTCTGGAGTTTCCTCTCTCACAGGATCGACCACTTTGTTTCGTCGAACACATACGGTTTCGAGTGGTATCGCCACAGATTTCAGAGAACAGGCGCTTCTCCTGGCACAGTATCGAACACTTAGTTTCAGATAGAAAAATTAGTTTAAAATGGTACTAAGTTTCGCATTTGGAGTTTCTTCCCGCACAAGGCGACCACTTAGTTTCGTCGAACACATACGGTTTCGAGTGGCATTGCCACACATTTCAGAGAACAGGCGCTTCTCCTGCCACAGTATCGAAAACTTAGTTTTAGATAGAACAATAAGATTAAAATGGAACTAAGTTTCGCTTCTGGAGTTTCCTCTCTCACAGGATCGACCACTTTGTTTCGTCGAACACATACGGTTTCGAATGGTATCGCCACAGATTTCAGAGAACAGGCGCTTCTCCTGGCACAGTATCGAACACTTAGTTTCAGATAGAAAAATTAGTTTAAAATGGAACTAAGTTTCGCTTTTGGAGTTTCCTCTCTCACAAGGTCGACCACTTAGTTTCGTCGAACGCATGCGGATTCGAGTGCGCATCGCCACAGATTTCATAGAACAGGCGCACCTCCTGGCACAGTATCGAACACTTAGTTTCAGATAGAACAATTATTTTAAAATGGAATTAAATTTCGCATTTGGAGTTTCCTCTCTCACAAGGTGGACCACTTAGATTCGTCGAACACATACGGTTTCGAGTATCATCGCCACAGATTTCAGAGGACAGGCGCTTCTCCTGGCACAGTATCGAACACTTAGTTACAGATAGAACACTTAGTACAGAATGGAACTATGTTTCGCATTTGGAGTTTCCTATCTCACACGGTCTACCACTTACTTTCGTCGAACACATTCGGCTTCGAGTAGCAACGCCACAGGTTTCAGAGAACAGGCGCTTCTACTGGCAGAGTATCGAATACTTAGTTTCAGATAGAACATTTAGTTTAAAATGGAAATACGTTTTGCATTTGGAGTTTCCTCCCTCACAAGGTCGACGACTTAATTTCGTCGAACACATACGGTTTCGAGTGGCATCGCCACAGATTTCAGAGATCAGGCGCTTCTCCTGGCACAGTATCGAACACTTAGTTTCAGATAGAAAAATTAGTTTAAAATGGAACTAAATTTCGCTTTTGGAGTTTCCTCTCTCACAGGATCGACCACTTTGTTTCGTCGAACACATACGGTTTCGAGTGGTATCGCCACAGATTTCAGAGAACAGGCGCTTCTCCTGGCACAGTATCGAACACTTAGTTTCAGTTAGAATATTTAGTTTAAAATGGAAATATGTTTCGCATTTGGAGTTTCCTCTCTCACAGGATCGACCACTTTGTTTCGTCGAACACATACGGTTTCGAGTGGTATCGCCACAGATTTCAGAGGACAGGCGCTTCTCCTGGCACAGTATCGAACACTTAGTTTCAGATGGAACAATTAGTTTTAAATGGAACTAAGTTTCGCGTCTGGAGTTTCCTCTCTCACAAGATCGACCACTTAGTTTCGTCGAACACATACGGTTTCGAGCGGCATCGCCACACAGTTCAGAGAACAGGCGCTTCGCCTGGCACAGTATCGAACACTTAGTTTCAGATAGAACAACTAGTTTAAAATGGAACTAAATTTCGCTTTTGGAGTTTCCTCTCTCACAGGATCGACCACTTTGTTTCGTCGAACACATACGGTTTCGAGTGGTATCGCCACAGATTTCAGAGAACAGGCGCTTCTCCTGGCACAGTATCGAACACTTAGTTTCAGTTAGAATATTTAGTTTAAAATGGAAATATGTTTCGCATTTGGAGTTTCCTCTCTCACAGGATCGACCACTTTGTTTCGTCGAACACATACGGTTTCGAGTGGTATCGCCACAGATTTCAGAGGACAGGCGCTTCTCCTGGCACAGTATCGAACACTTAGTTTCAGATGGAACAATTAGTTTTAAATGGAACTAAGTTTCGCGTCTGGAGTTTCCTCTCTCACAAGATCGACCACTTAGTTTCGTCGAACACATACGGTTTCGAGCGGCATCGCCACACAGTTCAGAGAACAGGCGCTTCGCCTGGCACAGTATCGAACACTTAGTTTCAGATAGAACAACTAGTTTAAAATGGAACTAAGTTTCGCATCTGGAGTTTCCTTTCCCACAAGGTCGACCACTTAGTTTCCTCGAACAAATATACGGTTTCGAGTGGCATCGCCACAGATTTCAGAGAACAGGTGCTTCTCCTGGTACAGTGACGAACACTTAGTTTCAGATAGAACAATAAGATTAAAATGGAACTATGTTTCCCATCTGGAGTTTCCTCTCTCACAAGGTCGACCACTTAGTTTCGGCGAACACATACGGTTTCGAGTGGCATCGCCACACAGTTCAGAGAACAGGAGCTTCTCCTCGCACAGTATCGAAAACGTAGTTTCAGATAGAACAATAAGATTAAAATGGAACTAAGTTTCGCATCTGGAGTATCCTGTCTCACAAGGTCAACCACTTAGTTTCGTCGAAAACATACGGTTACGAGCGGCATCGCCACACAGTTCAGAGAACAGGCGCTTCTCCTGGCACAGTATCGAAAACTTACTTTCAGATAGAACAATAAGATCAAAATGGAACTAAGTTTCGCATTTGGAGTTTCCTCTCTCACAAGGTCGACCACTTAGTTTCGTCGAACACATACGGTTTCGAGTAGCATCGCCACAGATTTCAGAGAGCAGGCGCTTCTCCTGGCACAGTATCGAACACTTAGTTTCAGATAGAACAATTAGCTTAAAATGGAACTAAGTTTCGCATCTGGAGTTTCCTCTCTCACAAGGCCGACCACCTAGTTTCGTCGAACGCATACGGTTTCGAGTGGCATCGCCACCGATTTCAGAGAACAGGCGCTTCTCCTGGCACAATATCGAAAACTTCGTTTCTGATACAACTATTAGTTTAAAATGTAACTATGTTTCGCATCTGGAGTTTCCACTCTCACAATGTCGACCACTTAGTTTCGTCGAACACATACGGTTTCGAGTAGCATTGCCACTGATTTCAGAGAACAGACCCTTCTCCTGGCACCTTATCGAACACATAGATTCAGATAGAACAATTAGTTTAAAATGGAACTAAGTTTCGCATCTGGAGTTTCCCCTCTCACAATGTCGACCACTTAGTTTCGTCGAACACATACGGTTTCGAGTAGCATCGCCACAGATTTCAGAGAACAGGCGCTTCTCCTGGCACAGTATCGAGCACTTATTTCGGACAGAACAATTAGTTTAAAATGGAACTATGTGTCGCATCTGGAGTTTCCTCTCCCACAAGGTCGACCACTTAGTTTCGTCGAATATATACGGTTTCGAGTAGCATCGCCACAGATTTCAGAGAGCCGGCGCACCTCCTGGCACAGTATCGAACACTTAGTTTCAGATAGAACAATTATTTTAAAATGGAATTAAATTTCGCATTTGGAGTTTCCTCTCTCACAAGGTGGACCACTTAGATTCGTCGAACACATACCTTTTCGAGTGGCATCGCCACAGATTTCAGAGAAAAGCCGCTTCTCCTGGCACAGTAGCGAACACTTAATTTGAGATGGAACAATTAGTTTAAAATGGAACTAAGTTTCGTATCTGAAGTTTCCTCTCCCACAAGGTGGACCACTTCGTTTCATCGACCACATACGGTTTCGAGTAGCATCGCCACTGATTTCAGAGAACAGGCGCTTCTCCTGGCACAGTATCGAACACTTAGTTTCAGATAGAACAATTAGTTTAAAATGGAACTAAGTTTCGCATCCGGAGTTTCCTCTCTCAGAAGGTCGACCACTTAGTTTCGTCGAACACATACGGTTTCGAGTATCATCGCCACAAATTTCAGAGAACAGGCACTTCTCCTGGCACAGTATCGAACACTTAGTTTCAGATAGAACAATTAGTTTAAAATGGCACTAAGTTTCGCCTCTGGAGTTTCCTCTCTCACAAGGTGGACCACTCAGTTTCGTCAAACACATACGTTTTCGAGTGGCATCGCCACAGATTTCAGAGAACAGACGCTTCTTCTGGCACAGTATCGGACACATAGTTTCAGATAGACCAATTAGTTTAAAATGGAACTGAGTTTCGCATCCGGAGTTTCCTCTCTCAGAAGGTCGACCACTTAGTTTCGTCGAACACATACGCTTTCGAGTATCATCGTCACAGATTTCAGAGAAGAGGCGCTTCCCCTGGCACAGTATCGAACACTTAGTTTCATATAGAACGATTAGTTTAAAATGGAACAAAGTCTCGCATCCGGAGTTTCCTCTCTCAGAAGGTCGACCACTTAGTTTCGTCGAACACATACGCTTTCGAGTATCATCGTCACAGATTTCAGAGAAGAGGCGCTTCCCCTGGCACAGTATCGAACACTTAGTTTCATATAGAACGATTAGTTTAAAATGGAACAAAGTCTCGCATCTGGAGTTACCTCTCTCGCAAGTTCGACCACTTAGTTTCGCCGAACGCATACGGTTTCGAGTGGCATCGCCACAGATTTAAGAGGACAGGCGTTTCTGCTGGCACAGTATCGAACACTTAGTTGCAGATAGAACAATTAGTTTAAAATGGCACTAGTTTTCGCGTCTGGAGTTTCCTCTCTCACAAGGTCGACCACTCAGCTTCGTCGAACACATACCGTTTCGAGTAGCATCGCCACAGATTTCAGGGAACAGGCGCTTCTCCTGGCACAGTATCGAACACTTAGTTTCAGATAGAACAATTAGTTTTAAATGGAACTTATTTTCGCATCTGGAGTTTCCTCTCTCAGAAGGTCGACCACTTAGTTTCGTCTAACACATATAAGGTTTCGAGTAGCATCGCCACAGATTTCAGAGAACAGGCTCTTCTCCTGGCACAGTATCGAACACTTAGTTTCAGATAGAACAATTAGTTTAAAATGGAACTAATTTTCGCATCTGGAGTTTCCTCTCTCACAAGGTCGACCACTTAGTTTCGTCGAACACATACGGTTTCGAGTGGCATCGCCACAGATTTCAGAGAACAGGCGCTTCTCCTGGGACAGTATAGAACACTTAGTTTCAGATAGGATAATTAGTTTAAAATGGAACTAAATTTTGCAATTTAGAATTTCGTCTCTCAAAAGGTCGACCAATTAGTTTCGCCGAACACATACGCTTTCGAGAAGCATGGCGACAGACTTCCGAGGACAGGCGCTTCTCCTGGCACAGTATCGAACACTTAGTTTCAGAGAGAACAATTAGTTTAAAATAGGAACTAAGTTTCGCATTTGGAGTTTCCTCTCCCACAAGGTCGACCACTTAGTTTCGTCGAACACATACGGTTTCGAGTGGCATCGCCACACATTTCAGGGAGCAGGCGCTTCTCCTAGCTCATTATCGAAGACTTAGTTTCAGATAGAACAATCAGTTTAAAATGGAACTAAGATTTGCATCTGGAGTTTCCTCTCTCACAAGGTCGACCACTTAGTTTCGTCGAACACATACGGTTTCGAGTGGCATCGCCACAGATTTCAGAGAACAGGCGCTTCTCCCGGCACAGTATCGAACACTTAGTATCGTATAGAACAATTACTTTAAAATGGAACTAAACTTCGCATAAGGAGTTTCCTCTCCCACAAGGTGGACCACTTGGTTTCGTCGAACACATACGGTTTGGAGTAGCATCGCCACTGATCACAGAGAACAGGCGCTACTCCTGGCACAGTATCGAACACTTAGTTTCAGACAGAACAATTAGTTTAAAATGGAACTGTGTTCCGCATCTGGAGATTCCCCTCTCACAAGGTCGACCATTTAGATTCGTCGAACACATACGGTTTCGAGTAGCATCGCCACAGATTTCAGAGAACAGGCACTTCTCCTGGCACAGTATCGAACACTTAGTTTCACATGGAACATTCGGTTTAAAATGGAACTAAGTTTCGCATCTGAAGTTTCCACTCTCATAAGGCCGGCCACTTAGTTTCGTCGAACACATACGGTTTCGAGTGGCATCGCCACAGATTTCAGAGAACAGTCGCTTCCCCTGGCACAGTATCGAACACTTAGTTTCAGATAGGATAATTAGTTTAAAATGGAACTAAATTTTGCAATTTAGAATTTCGTCTCTCAAAAGGTCGACCAATTAGTTTCGCCGAACACATACGCTTTCGAGTAGCATGGCGACAGACTTCCGAGGACAGGCGCTTCTCCTGGCACAGTATCGAACACTTAGTTTCAGAGAGAACAATTAGTTTAAAATAGGAACTAAGTTTCGCATTTGGAGTTTCCTCTCCCACAAGGTCGACCACTTAGTTTCGTCGAACACATACGGTTTCGAGTGGCATCGCCACACATTTCAGGGAGCAGGCGCTTCTCCTAGCTCATTATCGAAGACTTAGTTTCAGATAGAACAATCAGTTTAAAATGGAACTAAGTTTTGCATCTGGAGTTTCCTCTCTCACAAGGTCGACCACTTAGTTTCGTCGAACACATACGGTTTCGAGTGGCATCGCCACAGATTTCAGAGAACAGGCGCTTCTCCCGGCACAGTATCGAACACTTTCAGATAGACCAATCAGTTTAAAATGGAACAAAGTTTTGCATCTGGATTTTCCTCTCTCACAAGGTCGACCACTTAGTTTCGTCGAACACATGCGGTTTCGAGTGGCATCGCCACAGATTTCAGAGAACAGGCGCTTCTCCTGACACAGTATCGGACACTTAGTTTCAGATAGAAAAATTAGTTTAATATGGAACAAAGCTTCCCATTTGGAGTTTCCTCTCTCACAAGGTCAGGCACTTAGTTTCGTCGAACACATACGGTTTCGAGTGGCATCGCCACAGATTTCAGAGAACAGGCGCTTCCCCTGGCACAGTATCGAACACTTAGTTTCAGATAGAACGATTAGTTTAAAAAGGAACAAAGTTTCACATCTGGAGTTTCCTCTCTCACAAGGTCGACCATTCAGTTTCGTCGAACTCATACTGTTTCGAGTAGCATCGCGACAGATTTCAGAGAACAGGCGCTTCTCCTGGCACAGTATCGAACACTTAGTTTCAGATAGAACAATTAGTTTAAAATGGCACTAAGTTTCGCGTCTGGAGTTTCCTCTCTCACAAGGTGGACCACTCAGTTTCGTCGAACTCATACTGTTTCGAGTAGCATCGCGACAGATTTCAGAGAACAGGCGCTTCACCTGGCACAGTATCGAACACTTAGTTTCAGATAGAACAATTAGTTTAAAATGGCACTAAGTTTCGCGTCTGGAGTTTCCTCTCTCACAAGGTGGACCACTCAGTTTCGTCGAAAACATACGTTTTCGAGTGGCATCGCCCCAGATTTCTGAGAACAGGCGCTTCCCCTGGCACAGTATCGAACACTTAGTTTCAGAGAGAACAATTAGTTTAAAATGGAAATAAGTTTCGCATCTGGAGTTTACTCTCTCACAAGGTCGACCACTTAGTTTCGTCGAACTCATACTGTTTCGAGTGGCATCGCCACACATTTCAGAGGACAGGCGCTTCTCCTGGCACAGTATCGAACACTTATTATCAGATAGAACAATTAGTTTAAAATGGAAATAAGATTCACATCTGAAGTTTCCTCTCTCACAAGGTGGACCACTTAGTTTCGTCGAACACATACGGTTTCGAGTGGCATCGCCACAGATTTCAGAGAACAGGCGCTTCTCCTGGCACAGTATCGAACACTTAGTTTCAGATAGAACAATTAGTTTAAAATGGCACTAAGTTTCACGTCTGGAGTTTCCTCTCTCACAAGGTGGACCACTCAGTTTCGTCGAACACATACGTTTTCGAGTGGTATCGCCACAGATTTCAGAGAACTGGCGCTTCTCCTGGCACATTATCGAACACTTAGTTTCAGATAGAACAATTAGTTTAAAATGGAACAATATTTCGCATCTGGAGTTTCCTTTCGCACAAGGTCGACGACTTCATTTCGTCGAACACATAAGCTTTCGAGTGGCATCACCAGAGATTTCAGAGAACAGGCGCTTCTCCTGGCACAGTATCGGACACTTTCAGATAGAACAATTGGTTTAAAATGGTACTAAGTTTCGCATTTGGAGTTTCCTCTCTCACAAGGTCGGCCAATTAGTTTTGTCGAACAAATACGGTTTCGAGTGGTATCGCCACAGATTTTAGAGAAAAGGCTCTTCTCCTGGCACAGTATCGGACACTTAGTTTCAGATAGAACAATTAGTTTAAAATGGAACTAAATTTCGCTACTGGAGTTTCCTCTCTCACAAGGTCGGCCACTTAGTTTCGTTGAACACATACGGGTTCGAGTGGCATCGCCACAGATTTCAGAGAACAGCCGCTTCTCCTGGCACAGTATCAAACACTTAGTTTCAGATAGAACAATTAGTTTTAAACGGAACTAAGTTTCGCATCTGGAGTTTCCTCTATCACAAGGTCGACCATTTAGATTCGTCGAACACATACGGGTTCGAGTAGCATCTCCACTGATTTCAGAGAACAGGCGCTTCTCCTGGCACAGTATCGAACACTTTCAGATAGAACAATTAGTTTAAAATGGAACTAAGTTTCGCATCTGGAGTTTCCTCTCTCACAAGGTCGGCCACTTAGTTTCGTTGAACAGATACGGGTTCGAGTAGCATCGCCACTGATTTCAGAGAACAGGCGCTTCTCCTGGCACAGTATCGAACACTTTCAGATAGAACAATTAGTTTAAAATGGAACTAAGTTTCGCATTTGGAGTTTCCTTTTTCACAAGGTCGGCCACTTAGTTACGTCGAACACATACGGGTTCGAGTAGCATCGGCACTGATTTCAGAGAACAGGCGCTTCTCCTGGCACAGTATCGAACACTTTCAGATAGAACAGTTAGTTTAAAATGGCACTAAGTTTCACGTCTGGAGTTTCCTCTCTCACAAGGTGGACCACTCAGTTTCGTCGAACACATACGTTTTCGAGTGGTATCGCCACAGATTTCAGAGAACTGGCGCTTCTCCTGGCACATTATCGAACACTTAGTTTCAGATAGAACAATTAGTTTAAAATGGAACAATATTTCGCATCTGGAGTTTCCTTTCGCACAAGGTCGACGACTTAATTTCGTCGAACACATACGCTTTCGAGTGGCATCACCAGAGATTTCAGAGAACAGGCGCTTCTCCTGGCACAGTATCGAACACTTTGAGATAGAACAATTGGTTTAAAATGGTACTAAGTTTCGCATTTGGAGTTTCCTCTCTCACAAGGTCGGCCAATTAGTTTCGTCGAACAAATACGGTTTCGAGTGGTATCGCCACAGATTTTAGAGAAAAGGCGCTTCTCCTGGCACAGTATCGGACACTTAGTTTGAGATAGAAAAATTAGTTTAATATGGAACAAAGCTTCCCATTTGGAGTTTCCTCTCTCACAAGGTCAGCCACTTAGTTACGTCGAACACATACGGTTTCGAGTGGCATCGCCACAGATTTCAGAGAACATGCGCTTCTCCTTGCACAGTATCGAACATTTAGTTTCAGATAGAACAATTCGTTTAAAATGGAACTAAGTTTCGCATCTGGAGTTCCCTCTCTCACAAGGTCGACCACTTTGTTTCGTCGAACACATACGGTTTCGAGTGGCATTTCGAGTGGCAGATTTCAAAGAACTGTCGCTTCTCCTGGCACAGTATCGAACACTTAGTTTCGGATAGAACAATTAGTTTAAAATGGAACTAAGTTTCGCTTCTGGAGTTTCCTCTCTCACAAGGCGACCACTTAGTTTCGCCGAACACATACGGTTTCGAGTAGCATCGCCACAGATTTCAGAGAACATGCGCTTCTCCTTGCACAGTATCGAACATTTAGTTTCAGATAGAACAATTAGTTTAAAATGGAACTAAGTTTCGCATCTGGAGTTCCCTCTCTCACAAGGTCGACCACTTTGTTTCGTCGAACACATACGGTTTCGAGTGGCATTTCGAGTGGCAGATTTCAAAGAACTGTCGCTTCTCCTGGCACATTATCGAACACTTAGTTTCAGATAGAACAATCAGTTTAAAATGAAACTAAGTTTCGCATCTGGAGTTTCCTCTCTCACAAGGTGAACCACTTAGTTTCGTCGAACACATACGGTTTCGAGTAGCATTGCCACTGATTTGAGAGAACAGGCGCGTCTCCTGGCATAGTATCGAACACTTAGTTTCAGATTGAACAGTTCGTTTTAAATGGAACTAAGTTTCGCATCTGGAGTTTACTCTCCCACAAGGTCGACCACTTAGTTTCGTCGAACACATGCGGTTTCGAGTGGCATCGCCACACATTTCAGAGGACAGGCGCTTCTCCTGGCACAGTATCGAACACTTATTATCAGATAGAACAATTAGTTTAAAATGGAAATAAGTTTCACATCTGAAGTTTCCTCTCTCACAAGGTGGACCACTTAGTTTCGTCGAACTCATACTGTTTCGAGTGGCATCGCCACACATTTCAGAGGACAGGCGCTTCTCCTGGCACAGTATCGAACACTTATTATCAGATAGAACAATTAGTTTAAAATGGAAATAAGTTTCACATCTGAAGTTTCCTCTCTCACAAGGTGGACCACTTAGTTTCGTCGAACACATACGGTTTCGAGTGGCATCGCCACAGATTTCAGAGAACAGGCGCTTCTCCTGGCACAGTATCGAACACTTAGTTTCAGATAGAACAATTAGTTTAAAATGGAAATAAGTTTCGCATCTGGAGTTTACTCTCTCACAAGGTCGACCACTTAGTTTCGTCGAACTCATACTGTTTCGAGTGGCATCGCCACACATTTCAGAGGACAGGCGCTTCTCCTGGCACAGTATCGAACACTTATTATCAGATAGAACAATTAGTTTAAAATGGAAATAAGTTTCACATCTGAAGTTTCCTCTCTCACAAGGTGGACCACTTAGTTTCGTCGAACACATACGGTTTCGAGTGGCATCGCCACAGATTTCAGAGAACAGGCGCTTCTCCTGGCACAGTATCGAACACTTAGTTTCAGATAGAACAATTAGTTTAAAATGGCACTAAGTTTCACGTCTGGAGTTTCCTCTCTCACAAGGTGGACCACTCAGTTTCGTCGAACACATACGTTTTCGAGTGGTATCGCCACAGATTTCAGAGAACTGGCGCTTCTCCTGGCACATTATCGAACACTTAGTTTCAGATAGAACAATTAGTTTAAAATGGAACAATATTTCGCATCTGGAGTTTCCTTTCGCACAAGGTCGACGACTTCATTTCGTCGAACACAAGCTTTCGAGTGGCATCACCAGAGATTTCAGAGAACAGGCGCTTCTCCTGGCACAGTATCGAACACTTTCAGATAGTACAATTGGTTTAAAATGGTACTAAGTTTCGCATTTGGAGTTTCCTCTCTCACAAGGTCGGCCAATTAGTTTTGTCGAACAAATACGGTTTCGAGTGGTATCGCCACAGATTTTAGAGAAAAGGCTCTTCTCCTGGCACAGTATCGGACACTTAGTTTCAGATAGAACAATTAGTTTAAAATGGAACTAAATTTCGCTACTGGAGTTTCCTCTCTCACAAGGTCGGCCACTTAGTTTCGTTGAACACATACGGGTTCGAGTGGCATCGCCACAGATTTCAGAGAACAGCCGCTTCTCCTGGCACAGTATCAAACACTTAGTTTCAGATAGAACAATTAGTTTTAAACGGAACTAAGTTTCGCATCTGGAGTTTCCTCTATCACAAGGTCGACCATTTAGATTCGTCGAACACATACGGGTTCGAGTAGCATCTCCACTGATTTCAGAGAACAGGCGCTTCTCCTGGCACAGTATCGAACACTTTCAGATAGAACAATTAGTTTAAAATGGAACTAAGTTTCGCATCTGGAGTTTCCTCTCTCACAAGGTCGAACACTTAGTTTCGGCGAACACATACGGTTTCGAGCGGCATCGCCACACAGTTCAGAGAACAGGCGCTTCTCCTGGCACATTATCGAACACTTAGTTTCAGATAGAACAATTAGTTTAAAATGGAACTAAGTTTCGCATCTGGAGTTTCCTCTCTCAGAAGGTCGACCACTTAGTTTCGTCGAACACATACGGTTTCGAGTGGCATCGCCACAGATTTCAAAGAACAGGCGCTTCTCCTGGCACAGTATCGAACACTTAGTATCAGATAGAACAATTACTTTAAAATGGAACTAAGCTTCGCATCTGGAGTTTCCTCTCTCACAAGGTCGGCCACTTAGTTTCGTCGAACACATACGGTTTCGAGTAGCATCGCCACAGATTTCAGAGAACAGGCGCTTCTCCTGGCTCATCATCGATCACTTTGTTTCAGATAGAACAATCAGTTTAAAATGGAACAAAGTCTGGCATCTGGAGTTTCCTCTCTCAGAAGGTCGACCACTTCGTTTCGTCGAACACATACGGTTTCGTGTAGCATCGCGACAGATTTCAGAGAACAGGCGCTTCTCCTGGCACAGTATCGAACACTTAGTTTCAGATGGAACATTTAGTTTAAAATGGAACTAAGTTTCGCATCTGGAGTTTCCTCTCTCAGAAGGCCGGCCACTTAGTTTCGTCGAACACATACGGTTTCGAGTGGCATCGCCACAGATTTCAAAGAACAGGCGCTTCTCCTGGCACAGTATCGAACACTTAGTATCAGATAGAACAATTACTTTAAAATGGAACTAAGCTTCGCATCTGGAGTTTCCTCTCTCACAAGGTCGGCCACTTAGTTTCGTCGAACACATACGGTTTCGAGTAGCATCGCCACAGATTTCAGAGAACAGGCGCTTCTCCTGGCTCATTATCGATCACTTTGTTTCAGATAGAACAATCAGTTTAAAATGGAACAAAGTCTGGCATCTGGAGTTTCCTCTCTCAGAAGGTCGACCACTTCGTTTCGTCGAACACATACGGTTTCGTGTAGCATCGCGACAGATTTCAGAGAACAGGCGCTTCTCCTGGCACAGTATCGAACACTTAGTTTCAGATGGAACATTTAGTTTAAAATGGAACTAAGTTTGGCATCTGGAGTTTCCTCTCTCAGAAGGTCGACCACTTCGTTTCGTCGAACACATACGGTTTCGTGTGGCATCGCCACAGATTTCAGAGAACAGGCGCTTCTCCTGGCACAGTATCGAACACTTAGTTTCAGATAGAACAATTAGTTTAAAATGGCACTAAGTTTCACGTCTGGAGTTTCCTCTCTCACAAGGTGGACCACTCAGTTTCGTCGAACACATACGTTTTCGAGTGGTATCGCCACAGATTTCAGAGAACTGGCGCTTCTCCTGGCACATTATCGAACACTTAGTTTCAGATAGAACAATTAGTTTAAAATGGAACAATATTTCGCATCTGGAGTTTCCTTTCGCACAAGGTCGACGACTTCATTTCGTCGAACACATAAGCTTTCGAGTGGCATCACCAGAGATTTCAGAGAACAGGCGCTTCTCCTGGCACAGTATCGAACACTTTCAGATAGTACAATTGGTTTAAAATGGTACTAAGTTTCGCATTTGGAGTTTCCTCTCTCACAAGGTCGGCCAATTAGTTTTGTCGAACAAATACGGTTTCGAGTGGTATCGCCACAGATTTTAGAGAAAAGGCTCTTCTCCTGGCACAGTATCGGACACTTAGTTTCAGATAGAACAATTAGTTTAAAATGGAACTAAATTTCGCTACTGGAGTTTCCTCTCTCACAAGGTCGGCCACTTAGTTTCGTTGAACACATACGGGTTCGAGTGGCATCGCCACAGATTTCAGAGAACAGCCGCTTCTCCTGGCACAGTATCAAACACTTAGTTTCAGATAGAACAATTAGTTTTAAACGGAACTAAGTTTCGCATCTGGAGTTTCCTCTATCAGAAGGTCGACCATTTAGATTCGTCGAACACATACGGGTTCGAGTAGCATCTCCACTGATTTCAGAGAACAGGCGCTTCTCCTGGCACAGTATCGAACACTTTCAGATAGAACAATTAGTTTAAAATGGAACTAAGTTTCGCATCTGGAGTTTCCTCTCTCACAAGGTCGAACACTTAGTTTCGGCGAACACATACGGTTTCGAGCGGCATCGCCACACAGTTCAGAGAACAGGCGCTTCTCCTGGCACATTATCGAACACTTAGTTTCAGATAGAACAATTAGTTTAAAATGGAACTAAGTTTCGCATCTGGAGTTTCCTCTCTCAGAAGGTCGACCACTTAGTTTCGTCGAACACATACGGTTTCGAGTGGCATCGCCACAGATTTCAAAGAACAGGCGCTTCTCCTGGCACAGTATCGAACACTTAGTATCAGATAGAACAATTACTTTAAAATGGAACTAAGCTTCGCATCTGGAGTTTCCTCTCTCACAAGGTCGGCCACTTAGTTTCGTCGAACACATACGGTTTCGAGTAGCATCGCCACAGATTTCAGAGAACAGGCGCTTCTCCTGGCTCATCATCGATCACTTTGTTTCAGATAGAACAATCAGTTTAAAATGGAACAAAGTCTGGCATCTGGAGTTTCCTCTCTCAGAAGGTCGACCACTTCGTTTCGTCGAACACATACGGTTTCGTGTAGCATCGCGACAGATTTCAGAGAACAGGCGCTTCTCCTGGCACAGTATCGAACACTTAGTTTCAGATGGAACATTTAGTTTAAAATGGAACTAAGTTTCGCATCTGGAGTTTCCTCTCTCAGAAGGCCGGCCACTTAGTTTCGTCGAACACATACGGTTTCGAGTGGCATCGCCACAGATTTCAAAGAACAGGCGCTTCTCCTGGCACAGTATCGAACACTTAGTATCAGATAGAACAATTACTTTAAAATGGAACTAAGCTTCGCATCGGGAGTTTCCTCTCTCACAAGGTCGGCCACTTAGTTTCGTCGAACATATACGGTTTCGAGTGGCATCGCCACACAGTTCAGAGAACAGGCGCTTCTCCTGGCACAGTATCGAACACTTAGTTTCAGAGGGAACAATTAGTTTAAAATGGAACCTATTTTCGCATCTTGAGTTTCCTCTCTCAGAAGATCGACCACTTAGTTTCGTCGAACACATACGGTTTCGAGTAGCATCGCGACAGATTTCAGAGAACAGGCGCTTCTCCTGGCACAGTATCGAACACTTAGTATCAGATAGAACAATTACTTTAAAATGGATCTAAGCTTCGCATCTGGAGTTTCCTCTCTCACAAGTTCGGCCACTTAGTATCGTCGAACATATACGGTTTCGAGTGGCATCGCCACAGGTTTCAGAGAACTGGCGCTTCTCCGGGCACAGTATCGAACACTTAGTATCAGATAGAACAATTACTTTAAAATGGAACTAAGCTTCGCATCTGGAGTTTCCTCTCTCACAAGGTCGGCCACTTAGTATCGTCGAACACATACGGTTCAGAGTGGCATCACCACAGATTTCAAAGAACAGGCGCTTCTCCTGGCACAGTATCGAACACTTAGTATCAGATAGAACAATTACTTTAAAATGGAACTAAGCTTCGCATCTGGAGTTTCCTCTCTCACAAGGTCGGCCACTTAGTTTCGTCGAACACATACGGTTTCGAGTAGCATCGCCACAGATTTCAGAGAACAGGCGCTTCTCCTGGCTCATTATCGATCACTTTGTTTCAGATAGAACAATCAGTTTAAAATGGAACAAAGTCTGGCATCTGGAGTTTCCTCTCTCAGAAGGTCGACCACTTCGTTTCGTCGAACACATACGGTTTCGTGTAGCATCGCGACAGATTTCAGAGAACAGGCGCTTCTCCTGGCACAGTATCGAACACTTAGTTTCAGATGGAACATTTAGTTTAAAATGGAACTAAGTTTGGCATCTGGAGTTTCCTCTCTCAGAAGGTCGACCACTTCGTTTCGTCGAACACATACGGTTTCGTGTAGCATCGCGACAGATTTCAGAGAACAGGCGCTTCTCCTGGCACAGTATCGAACACTTAGTTTCAGATGCAACATTTAGTTTAAAATGGAACTAAGTTTCGCATCTGGAGTTTCCTCTCTCAGAAGGTCGGCCACTTAGTTTCGTCGAACACATACGGTTTCGAGTGGCATCGCCACAGATTTCAAAGAACAGGCGCTTCTCCTGGCACAGTATCGAACACTTAGTATCAGATAGAACAATTACTTTAAAATGGAACTAAGCTTCGCATCTGGAGTTTCCTCTCTCACAAGGTCGACCACTTAGTTTCGTCGAACACATACGGTTTCGAGTAGCATCGCGACAGATTTCAGAGAACAGGCGCTTCTCCTGGCACAGTATCGAACACTTAGTATCAGATAGAACAATTACTTTAAAATGGATCTAAGCTTCGCATTTGGATTTTCCTCTCTCACAAGTTCGGCCACTTAGTATCGTCGAACACATAAGGTTTCGAGTGGCATCGCCATAGATTTCAGAGAACAGGCGCTTCTCCTGGCTCAGTATCGAACACTTAGTTTCAGATAGAAAAATTAGTTTAAAATGGTACTAAGTTTCGCATCAGGAGTTTCCTCTCTCAGAAGGTCGGCCACTTAGTTTCGTCGAACACATACGGTTTCGAGTGGCATCGCCACAGATTTCAGAGAACAGGCGCTTCTCCTGGCTCAGTATCGAACACTTAGTTTCAGATAGAAAAATTAGTTTAAAATGGTACTAAGTTTCGCATCAGGAGTTTCCTCTCTTACAAGGTCGACCACTTAATTGCGTCGAACATATACGGTTTCGAGTGGCATCGCCACAGGTTTCAGAGAACTGGCGCTTCTCCGGGCACAGTATCGAACACTTAGTATCAGATAGAACAATTACTTTAAAATGGAACTAAGCTTCGCATCTGGAGTTTCCTCTCTCACAAGGTCGGCCACTTAGTATCGTCGAACACATACGGTTCAGAGTGGCATCGCCACAGATTTCAAAGAACAGGCGCTTCTCCTGGCACAGTATCGAACACTTAGTATCAGATAGAACAATTACTTTAAAATGGAACTAAGCTTCGCATCTGGAGTTTCCTCTCTCACAAGGTCGGCCACTTAGTTTCGTCGAACATATACGGTTTCGAGTGGCATCGCCACAGGTTTCAGAGAACTGGCGCTTCTCCGGGCACAGTATCGAACACTTAGTATCAGATAGAACAATTACTTTAAAATGGAACTAAGCTTCGCATCTGGAGTTTCCTCTCTCACAAGGTCGGCCACTTAATATCGTCGAACACATACGGTTCAGAGTGGCATCGCCACAGATTTCAGAGAACAGGTGCTTCTCCTGGCACAGTATCGAACAATTAGTTTCAGATGGAACATTTAGTTTAAAATGGGACTAAGTTTCGCTTCTGGAGTTTCCTCTCTCACAAGGTCGGCCACTTAGTTTCGTCGAACACATACGGTTTCGAGTGGCAGCGCCACAGATTTCAGAGAACAGGCGCTTCTCCTGGCACAGTATCGAACACTTAGTTTCAGATGGAACATTTAGTTTAAAATGGAACTAAGTTTCGCATCTGGAGTTTCCTCTCTCACAAGGTCGAACACTTAGTTTCGGCGAACACATACGGTTTCGAGCGGCATCGCCACACAGTTCAGAGAACAGGCGCTTCTCCTGGCACATTATCGAACACTTAGTTTCAGATAGAACAATTAGTTTAAAATGGAACTAAGTTTCGCATCTGGAGTTTCCTCTCTCAGAAGGTCGACCACTTAGTTTCGTCGAACACATACGGTTTCGAGTGGCATCGCCACAGATTTCAAAGAACAGGCGCTTCTCCTGGCACAGTATCGAACACCTAGTATCAGATAGAACAATTACTTTAAAATGGAACTAAGCTTCGCATCTGGAGTTTCCTCTCTCACAAGGTCGGCCACTTAGTTTCGTCGAACACATACGGTTTCGAGTAGCATCGCCACAGATTTCAGAGAACAGGCGCTTCTCCTGGCTCATCATCGATCACTTTGTTTCAGATAGAACAATCAGTTTAAAATGGAACAAAGTCTGGCATCTGGAGTTTCCTCTCTCAGAAGGTCGACCACTTCGTTTCGTCGAACACATACGGTTTCGTGTAGCATCGCGACAGATTTCAGAGAACAGGCGCTTCTCCTGGCACAGTATCGAACACTTAGTTTCAGATGGAACATTTAGTTTAAAATGGAACTAAGTTTCGCATCTGGAGTTTCCTCTCTCAGAAGGCCGGCCACTTATTTTCGTCGAACACATACGGTTTCGAGTGGCATCGCCACAGGTTTCAGAGAACTGCCGCTTCTCCTGGCACAGTATCGAACACTTAGTATCAGATAGAACAACTACTTTAAAATGGAAATAAGTTTCGCTTCTGGAGTTTCGTCTCTCACAAGGTCGGCCACTTAGTTTCGTCGAACACATACGGTTTCGAGTGGCATCGCCACAGATTTCAGAGAACAGGCGCTTCTCCTGGCACAGTATCGAACACTTAGTTTCAGATGGAACATTTAGTTTAAAATGGAACTAAGTTTCGCATCTGGAGTTTCCTCTCTCACAAGGTCGAACACTTAGTTTCGGCGAACACATACGGTTTCGAGCGGCATCGCCACACAGTTCAGAGAACAATCGCTTCTCCTGGCACATTATCGAACACTTAGTTTCAGATAGAACAATTAGTTTAAAATGGAACTAAGTTTCGCATCTGGAGTTTCCTCTCTCACAAGGTCGGCCACTTAGTTTCGTCGAACACATACGGTTTCGCGTGGCATCGCCACAGATTTCAGAGAACAGGCGCTTCTCCTGGCTTATTATCGATCACTTTGTTTCAGATGGAACATTTAGTTTAAAATGGAACTAAGTTTCGCATCTTTAGTTTCCTCTCTCAGAAGGTCGGCCACTTAGTTTCGTCGAACACATACGGTTTCGAGTGGCATCGCCACAGATTTCAAAGAACAGGCGCTTCTCCTGGCACAGTATCGAACACTTAGTATAAGATAGAACAATTACTTTAAAATGGGACTAAGTTTCGCTTCTGGAGTTTCCTCTCTCACAAGGTCGGCCACTTAGTTTCGTCGAACACATACGGTTTCGAGTGGCATCGCCACAGATTTCAGAGAACAGGCGCTTCTCCTGGCACAGTATCGAACACTTAGTTTCAGATGGAACATTTAGTTTAAAATGGAACAAAGTCTGGCATCTGGAGTTTCCTCTCTCAGAAGGTCGACCACTTAGTTTCGTCGAACACATACGGTTTCGTGTAGCATCGCGACAGATTTCAGAGAACAGGCGCTTCTCCTGGCACAGTATCGAACACTTAGTATCAGATAGAACAATTACTTTAAAATGGAACTAAGCTTCGCATCTGGAGTTTCCTCTCTCACAAGGTCGGCCACTTAGTTTCGTCGAACACATACGGTTTCGAGTGGCATCGCCACACAGTTCAGAGAACAGGCGCTTCTCCTGGCACAGTATCGAACACTTAGTTTCAGAGAGAACAATTAGTTTAAAATGGAACTTATTTTCGCATCTTGAGTTTCCTCTCTCAGAAGATCGACCACTTAGTTTCGTCGAACACATACGATTTCGAGTAGCATCGCGACAGATTTCAGAGAACAGGCGCTTCTCCTGGCACAGTATCGAACACTTAGTATCAGATAGAACAATTACTTTAAAATGGAACTAAGCTTCGCATCTGGAGTTTCCTCTCTCACAAGGTCGGCCACTTAGTTTCGTCGAACATATACGGTTTCGAGTAGCATCGCCACAGATTTCAGAGAACAGGCGCTTCTCCTGGCTCATCATCGATCACTTTGTTTCAGATAGAACAATCAGTTTAAAATGGAACAAAGTCTGGCATCTGGAGTTTCCTCTCTCAGAAGGTCGACCACTTCGTTTCGTCGAACACATACGGTTTCGTGTAGCATCGCGACAGATTTCAGAGAACAGGCGCTTCTCCTGGCACAGTATCGAACACTTAGTTTCAGATGGAACATTTAGTTTAAAATGGAACTCAGTTTCGCATCTGGAGTTTCCTCTCTCAGAAGGTCGGCCACTTAGTTTCGTCGAACACATACGGTTTCGAGTGGCATCGCCACAGATTTCAAAGAACAGGCGCTTCTCCTGGCACAGTATCGAACACTTAGTATCAGATAGAACAATTACTTTAAAATGGAACTAAGCTTCGCATCTGGAGTTTCCTCTCTCACAAGGTCGGCCACTTAGTTTCGTCGAACATATACGGTTTCGAGTGGCATCGCCACACAGTTCAGAGAACAGGCGCTTCTCCTGGCACAGTATCGAACACTTAGTTTCAGAGAGAACAATTAGTTTAAAATGGAACCTATTTTCGCATCTTGAGTTTCCTCTCTCGGAAGATCGACCACTTAGTTTCGTCGAACACATACGGTTTCGAGTAGCATCGCGACAGATTTCAGAGAACAGGCGCTTCTCCTGGCACAGTATCGAACACTTAGTATCAGATAGAACAATTACTTTAAAATGGATCTAAGCTTCGCATCTGGAGTTTCCTCTCTCACAAGTTCGGCCACTTAGTATCGTCGAACACATAAGGTTTCGAGTGGCATCGCCATAGATTTCAGAGAACAGGCGCTTCTCCTGGCTCAGTATCGAACACTTAGTTTCAGATAGAAAAATTAGTTTAAAATGGTACTAAGTTTCGCATCAGGGGTTTCCTCTCTTACAAGGTCGACCACTTAGTTTCGTCGAACATATACGGTTTCGAGTGGCATCGCCACAGGTTTCAGAGAACTGGCGCTTCTCCGGGCACAGTATCGAACACTTAGTATCAGATAGAACAATTACTTTAAAATGGAACTAAGCTTCGCATCTGGAGTTTCCTCTCTCACAAGGTCGGCCACTTAGTATCGTCGAACACATACGGTTCAGAGTGGCATCGCCACAGATTTCAAAGAACAGGCGCTTCTCCTGGCACAGTATCGAACACTTAGTATCAGATAGAACAATTACTTTAAAATGGAACTAAGCTTCGCATCTGGAGTTTCCTCTCTCACAAGGTCGGCCACTTAGTTTCGTCGAACACATACGGTTTCGAGTAGCATCGCCACAGATTTCAGAGAACAGGCGCTTCTCCTGGCTCATTATCGATCACTTTGTTTCAGATAGAACAATCAGTTTAAAATGGAACAAAGTCTGGCATCTGGAGTTTCCTCTCTCAGAAGGTCGACCACTTCGTTTCGTCGAACACATACGGTTTCGTGTAGCATCGCGACAGATTTCAGAGAACAGGCGCTTCTCCTGGCACAGTATCGAACAATTAGTTTCAGATGGAACATTTAGTTTAAAATGGAACTAAGTTTCGCATCTGGAGTTTCCTCTCTCAGAAGGTCGGCCACTTAGTTTCGTCGAACACATACGGTTTCGAGTGGCATCGCCACAGATTTCAGAGAACAGGCGCTTCTCCTGGCTCAGTATCGAACACTTAGTTTCAGATAGAAAAATTAGTTTAAAATGGTACTAAGTTTCGCATCAGGAGTTTCCTCTCTCACAAGGTCGACCACTTAGTTTCGTCGAACATATACGGTTTCGAGTGGCATCGCCACAGGTTTCAGAGAACTGGCGCTTCTCCTGGCACAGTATCGAACACTTAGTATCAGATAGAACAATTACTTTAAAATGGAACTAAGCTTCGCATCTGGAGTTTCCTCTCTCACAAGGTCGAACACTTAGTTTCGGCGAACACATACGGTTCAGAGTGGCATCGCCACAGATTTCAGAGAACAATCGCTTCTCCTGGCACAATATCGAACACTTAGTTTCAGATAGAACAATTAGTTTAAAATGGAACTAAGTTTCGCATCTGGAGTTTCCTCTCTCAGAAGGTCGACCACTTCGTTTCGTCGAACACATACGGTTTCGAGTAGCATCGCGACAGATTTCAGAGAACAGGCGCTTCTCCTGGCACAGTATCGAACACTTAGTTTCAGATGGAACAATTAGTTTAAAATGGAACTAAGTTTCGCATCTGGAGTTTCCTCTCTCACAAGGTCGACCACTTAGTTTCGGCGAACACATACGGTTTCGAGTAGCTTCGCGACAGATTTCAGAGAACAGGTGCTTCTCCTGGCACAGAATCGAACACTTAGTTTCAGATAGAACAATTAGTTTAAAATGGGACTAAGTTTCGCTTCTGGAGTTTCGTCTCTCACAAGGTCGGCCACTTAGTTTCGTCGAACACATACGGTTTCGAGTGGCATCGCCACAGATTTCAGAGAACAGGCGCTTCTCCTGGCACAGTATCGAACACTTAGTTTCAGATGGAACATTTAGTTTAAAATGGAACTAAGCTTCGCATCTGGAGTTTCCTCTCTCACAAGGTCGGCCACTTAGTTTCGTCGAACACATACGGTTTCGAGTAGCATCGCCACAGATTTCAGAGAACAGGCGCTTCTCCTGGCTCATCATCGATCACTTTGTTTCAGATAGAACAATCAGTTTAAAATGGAACAAAGTCTGGCATCTGGAGTTTCCTCTCTCAGAAGGTCGACCACTTCGTTTCGTCGAACACATACGGTTTCGTGTAGCATCGCGACAGATTTCAGAGAACAGGCGCTTCTCCTGGCACAGTATCGAACACTTAGTTTCAGATGGAACATTTAGTTTAAAATGGAACTCAGTTTCGCATCTGGAGTTTCCTCTCTCAGAAGGTCGGCCACTTAGTTTCGTCGAACACATACGGTTTCGAGTGGCATCGCCACAGATTTCAAAGAACAGGCGCTTCTCCTGGCACAGTATCGAACACTTAGTATCAGATAGAACAATTACTTTAAAATGGAACTAAGCTTCGCATCTGGAGTTTCCTCTCTCACAAGGTCGGCCACTTAGTTTCGTCGAACATATACGGTTTCGAGTGGCATCGCCACACAGTTCAGAGAACAGGCGCTTCTCCTGGCACAGTATCGAACACTTAGTTTCAGAGAGAACAATTAGTTTAAAATGGAACCTATTTTCGCATCTTGAGTTTCCTCTCTCGGAAGATCGACCACTTAGTTTCGTCGAACACATACGGTTTCGAGTAGCATCGCGACAGATTTCAGAGAACAGGCGCTTCTCCTGGCACAGTATCGAACACTTAGTATCAGATAGAACAATTACTTTAAAATGGATCTAAGCTTCGCATCTGGAGTTTCCTCTCTCACAAGTTCGGCCACTTAGTATCGTCGAACACATAAGGTTTCGAGTGGCATCGCCATAGATTTCAGAGAACAGGCGCTTCTCCTGGCTCAGTATCGAACACTTAGTTTCAGATAGAAAAATTAGTTTAAAATGGTACTAAGTTTCGCATCAGGTGTTTCCTCTCTTACAAGGTCGACCACTTAGTTTCGTCGAACATATACGGTTTCGAGTGGCATCGCCACAGGTTTCAGAGAACTGGCGCTTCTCCGGGCACAGTATCGAACACTTAGTATCAGATAGAACAATTACTTTAAAATGGAACTAAGCTTCGCATCTGGAGTTTCCTCTCTCACAAGGTCGGCCACTTAGTATCGTCGAACACATACGGTTCAGAGTGGCATCGCCACAGATTTCAAAGAACAGGCGCTTCTCCTGGCACAGTATCGAACACTTAGTATCAGATAGAACAATTACTTTAAAATGGAACTAAGCTTCGCATCTGGAGTTTCCTCTCTCACAAGGTCGGCCACTTAGTTTCGTCGAACACATACGGTTTCGAGTAGCATCGCCACAGATTTCAGAGAACAGGCGCTTCTCCTGGCTCATTATCGATCACTTTGTTTCAGATAGAACAATCAGTTTAAAATGGAACAAAGTCTGGCATCTGGAGTTTCCTCTCTCAGAAGGTCGACCACTTCGTTTCGTCGAACACATACGGTTTCGTGTAGCATCGCGACAGATTTCAGAGAACAGGCGCTTCTCCTGGCACAGTATCGAACAATTAGTTTCAGATGGAACATTTAGTTTAAAATGGAACTAAGTTTCGCATCTGGAGTTTCCTCTCTCAGAAGGTCGGCCACTTAGTTTCGTCGAACACATACGGTTTCGAGTGGCATCGCCACAGATTTCAGAGAACAGGCGCTTCTCCTGGCTCAGTATCGAACACTTAGTTTCAGATAGAAAAATTAGTTTAAAATGGTACTAAGTTTCGCATCAGGAGTTTCCTCTCTCACAAGGTCGACCACTTAGTTTCGTCGAACATATACGGTTTCGAGTGGCATCGCCACAGGTTTCAGAGAACTGGCGCTTCTCCTGGCACAGTATCGAACACTTAGTATCAGATAGAACAATTACTTTAAAATGGAACTAAGCTTCGCATCTGGAGTTTCCTCTCTCACAAGGTCGAACACTTAGTTTCGGCGAACACATACGGTTCAGAGTGGCATCGCCACAGATTTCAGAGAACAATCGCTTCTCCTGGCACAATATCGAACACTTAGTTTCAGATAGAACAATTAGTTTAAAATGGAACTAAGTTTCGCATCTGGAGTTTCCTCTCTCAGAAGGTCGACCACTTCGTTTCGTCGAACACATACGGTTTCGAGTAGCATCGCGACAGATTTCAGAGAACAGGCGCTTCTCCTGGCACAGTATCGAACACTTAGTTTCAGATGGAACAATTAGTTTAAAATGGAACTAAGTTTCGCATCTGGAGTTTCCTCTCTCACAAGGTCGACCACTTAGTTTCGGCGAACACATACGGTTTCGAGTAGCTTCGCGACAGATTTCAGAGAACAGGTGCTTCTCCTGGCACAGAATCGAACACTTAGTTTCAGATAGAACAATTAGTTTAAAATGGGACTAAGTTTCGCTTCTGGAGTTTCGTCTCTCACAAGGTCGGCCACTTAGTTTCGTCGAACACATACGGTTTCGAGTGGCATCGCCACAGATTTCAGAGAACAGGCGCTTCTCCTGGCACAGTATCGAACACTTAGTTTCAGATGGAACATTTAGTTTAAAATGGAACTAAGTTTCGCATCTGGAGTTTCCTCTCTCACAAGGTCGAACACTTCGTTTCGTCGAACACATACGGTTTCGAGTAGCATCGCGACAGATTTCAGAGAACAGGCGCTTCTCCTGGCACAGTATCGAACACTTAGTTTCAGATGGAACAATTAGTTTAAAATGGAACTAAGTTTCGCATCTGGAGTTTCCTCTCTCACAAGGTCGACCACTTAGTTTCGGCGAACACATACGGTTTCGAGTAGCTTCGCGACAGATTTCAGAGAACAGGTGCTTCTCCTGGCACAGAATCGAACACTTAGTTTCAGATAGAACAATTAGTTTAAAATGGGACTAAGTTTCGCTTCTGGAGTTTCGTCTCTCACAAGGTCGGCCACTTAGTTTCGTCGAACACATACGGTTTCGAGTGGCATCGCCACAGATTTCAGAGAACAGGCGCTTCTCCTGGCACAGTATCGAACACTTAGTTTCAGATGGAACATTTAGTTTAAAATGGAACTAAGTTTCGCATCTGGAGTTTCCTCTCTCACAAGGTCGAACACTTAGTTTCGGCGAACACATACGGTTTCGAGCGGCATCGCCACACAGTTCAGAGAACAATCGCTTCTCCTGGCACATTATCGAACACTTAGTTTCAGATAGAACAATTAGTTTAAAATGGAACTAAGTTTCGCATCTGGAGTTTCCTCTCTCACAAGGTCGGCCACTTAGTATCGTCGAACACATACGGATCAGAGTGGCATCGCCACAGATTTCAAAGAACAGGCGCTTCTCCTGGCACAGTATCGAACACTTAGTATCAGATAGAACAATTACTTTAAAATGGAACTAAGCTTCGCATCTGGAGTTTCCTCTCTCACAAGGTCGGCCACTTAGTTTCGTCGAACACATACGGTTTCGAGTAGCATCGCCACAGATTTCAGAGAACAGGCGCTTCTCCTGGCTCATTATCGATCACTTTGTTTCAGATAGAACAATCAGTTTAAAATGGAACAAAGTCTGGCATCTGGAGTTTCCTCTCTCAGAAGGTCGACCACTTCGTTTCGTCGAACACATACGGTTTCGTGTAGCATCGCGACAGATTTCAGAGAACAGGCGCTTCTCCTGGCACAGTATCGAACACTTAGTTTCAGATGGAACATTTAGTTTAAAATGGAACTAAGTTTCGCATCTGGAGTTTCCTCTCTCAGAAGGTCGGCCACTTAGTTTCGTCGAACACATACGGTTTCGAGTGGCATCGCCACAGATTTCAGAGAACAGGCGCTTCTCCTGGCTCAGTATCGAACACTTAGTTTCAGATAGAAAAATTAGTTTAAAATGGTACTAAGTTTCGCATCAGGAGTTTCCTCTCTTACAAGGTCGACCACTTAGTTGCGTCGAACATATACGGTTTCGAGTGGCATCGCCACAGGTTTCAGAGAACTGGCGCTTCTCCGGGCACAGTATCGAACACTTAGTATCAGATAGAACAATTACTTTAAAATGGAACTAAGCTTCGCATCTGGAGTTTCCTCTCTCACAAGGTCGGCCACTTAGTATCGTCGAACACATACGGTTCAGAGTGGCATCGCCACAGATTTCAAAGAACAGGCGCTTCTCCTGGCACAGTATCGAACACTTAGTATCAGATAGAACAATTACTTTAAAATGGAACTAAGCTTCGCATCTGGAGTTTCCTCTCTCACAAGGTCGGCCACTTAGTTTCGTCGAACACATACGGTTTCGAGTAGCATCGCCACAGATTTCAGAGAACAGGCGCTTCTCCTGGCTCATTATCGATCACTTTGTTTCAGATAGAACAATCAGTTTAAAATGGAACAAAGTCTGGCATCTGGAGTTTCCTCTCTCAGAAGGTCGACCACTTCGTTTCGTCGAACACATACGGTTTCGTGTAGCATCGCGACAGATTTCAGAGAACAGGCGCTTCTCCTGGCACAGTATCGAACAATTAGTTTCAGATGGAACATTTAGTTTAAAATGGAACTAAGTTTCGCATCTGGAGTTTCCTCTCTCAGAAGGTCGGCCACTTAGTTTCGTCGAACACATACGGTTTCGAGTGGCATCGCCACAGATTTCAGAGAACAGGCGCTTCTCCTGGCTCAGTATCGAACACTTAGTTTCAGATAGAAAAATTAGTTTAAAATGGTACTAAGTTTCGCATCAGGAGTTTCCTCTCTTACAAGGTCGACCACTTAGTTGCGTCGAACATATACGGTTTCGAGTGGCATCGCCACAGGTTTCAGAGAACTGGCGCTTCTCCGGGCACAGTATCGAACACTTAGTATCAGATAGAACAATTACTTTAAAATGGAACTAAGCTTCGCATCTGGAGTTTCCTCTCTCACAAGGTCGGCCACTTAGTATCGTCGAACACATACGGTTCAGAGTGGCATCGCCACAGATTTCAAAGAACAGGCGCTTCTCCTGGCACAGTATCGAACACTTAGTATCAGATAGAACAATTACTTTAAAATGGAACTAAGCTTCGCATCTGGAGTTTCCTCTCTCACAAGGTCGGCCACTTAGTTTCGTCGAACACATACGGTTTCGAGTAGCATCGCCACAGATTTCAGAGAACAGGCGCTTCTCCTGGCTCATTATCGATCACTTTGTTTCAGATAGAACAATCAGTTTAAAATGGAACAAAGTCTGGCATCTGGAGTTTCCTCTCTCAGAAGGTCGACCACTTCGTTTCGTCGAACACATACGGTTTCGTGTAGCATCGCGACAGATTTCAGAGAACAGGCGCTTCTCCTGGCACAGTATCGAACAATTAGTTTCAGATGGAACATTTAGTTTAAAATGGAACTAAGTTTCGCATCTGGAGTTTCCTCTCTCAGAAGGTCGGCCACTTAGTTTCGTCGAACACATACGGTTTCGAGTGGCATCGCCACAGATTTCAGAGAACAGGCGCTTCTCCTGGCTCAGTATCGAACACTTAGTTTCAGATAGAAAAATTAGTTTAAAATGGTACTAAGTTTCGCATCAGGAGTTTCCTCTCTCACAAGGTCGACCACTTAGTTTCGTCGAACATATACGGTTTCGAGTGGCATCGCCACAGGTTTCAGAGAACTGGCGCTTCTCCGGGCACAGTATCGAACACTTAGTATCAGATAGAACAATTACTTTAAAATGGAACTAAGCTTCGCATCTGGAGTTTCCTCTCTCACAAGGTCGAACACTTAGTTTCGGCGAACACATACGGTTCAGAGTGGCATCGCCACAGATTTCAGAGAACAATCGCTTCTCCTGGCACAGTATCGAACACTTAGTTTCAGATAGAACAATTAGTTTAAAATGGAACTAAGTTTCGCATCTGGAGTTTCCTCTCTCAGAAGGTCGACCACTTCGTTTCGTCGAACACATACGGTTTCGAGTAGCATCGCGACAGATTTCAGAGAACAGGCGCTTCTCCTGGCACAGTATCGAACACTTAGTTTCAGATGGAACAATTAGTTTAAAATGGAACTAAGTTTCGCATCTGGAGTTTCCTCTCTCACAAGGTCGACCACTTAGTTTCGGCGAACACATACGGTTTCGAGTAGCTTCGCGACAGATTTCAGAGAACAGGTGCTTCTCCTGGCACAGAATCGAACACTTAGTTTCAGATAGAACAATTAGTTTAAAATGGGACTAAGTTTCGCGTCTGGAGTTTCGTCTCTCACAAGGTCGGCCACTTAGTTTCGTCGAACACATACGGTTTCGAGTGGCATCGCCACAGATTTCAGAGAACAGGCGCTTCTCCTGGCACAGTATCGAACACTTAGTTTCAGATGGAACATTTAGTTTAAAATGGAACTAAGTTTCGCATCTGGAGTTTCCTCTCTCACAAGGTCGAACACTTAGTTTCGGCGAACACATACGGTTTCGAGCGGCATCGCCACACAGTTCAGAGAACAATCGCTTCTCCTGGCACATTATCGAACACTTAGTTTCAGATAGAACAATTAGTTTAAAATGGAACTAAGTTTCGCATCTGGAGTTTCCTCTCTCACAAGGTCGGCCACTTAGTTTCGTCGAACACATACGGTTTCGAGTGGCATCGCCACAGATTTCAGAGAACAGGCGCTTCTCCTGGCTCATTATCGATCACTTTGTTTCAGATAGAATAATCAGTTTAAAATGGAACAAAGTCTGGCATCTGGAGTTTCCTCTCTCAGAAGGTCGACCACTTCGTTTCGTCGAACACATACGGTTTCGTGTAGCATCGCGACAGATTTCAGAGAACAGGCGCTTCTCCGGGCACAGTATCGAACACTTAGTTTCAGATAGAAAAATTAGTTTAAATTGGTACTAAGTTTCGCATCAGGAGTTTCCTCTCTCACAAGGTCGACCACTTAGTTTCGTCGAACATATACGGTTTCGAGTGGCATCGCCACAGGTTTCAGAGAACTGGCGCTTCTCCGGGCACAGTATCGAACACTTAGTATCAGATAGAACAATTACTTTAAAATGGAACTAAGCTTCGCATCTGGAGTTTCCTCTCTCACAAGGTCGGCCACTTAGTATCGTCGAACACATACGGTTCAGAGTGGCATCGCCACAGATTTCAGAGAACAGGCGCTTCTCCTGGCACAGTATCGAACACTTAGTTTCAGATAGAACAATTAGTTTAAAATGGGACTAAGTTTCGCTTCTGGAGTTTCCTCTCTCACAAGGTCGGCCACTTAGTTTCGTCGAACACATACGGTTTCGAGTGGCATCGCCACAGATTTCAGAGAACAGGCGCTTCTCCTGGCTCATTATCGATCACTTTGTTTCAGATAGAATAATCAGTTTAAAATGGAACAAAGTCTGGCATCTGGAGTTTCCTCTCTCAGAAGGTCGACCACTTCGTTTCGTCGAACACATACGGTTTCGTGTAGCATCGCGACAGATTTCAGAGAACAGGCGCTTCTCCTGGCACAGTATCGAACACTTAGTTTCAGATGGAACATTTAATTTAAAATGGAACTAAGTTTCGCATCTGGAGTTTCCTCTCTCACAAGGTCGAACACTTAGTTTCGGCGAACACATACGGTTTCGAGCGGCATCGCCACACAGTTCAGAGAACAATCGCTTCTCCTGGCACATTATCGAGCACTTAGTTTCAGATAGAACAATTAGTTTAAAATGGAACTAAGTTTCGCATCTGGAGTTTCCTCTCTCACAAGGTCGAACACTTAGTTTCGGCGAACACATACGGTTTCGAGCGGCATCGCCACACAGTTCAGAGAACAATCGCTTCTCCTGGCACATTATCGAACACTTTGTTTCAGATAGAATAATCAGTTTAAAATGGAACAAAGTCTGGCATCTGGAGTTTCCTCTCTCAGAAGGTCGACCACTTAGTTTCGTCGAACACATACGGTTTCGAGTGGCATCGCCACAGATTTCAAAGAACAGGCGCTTCTCCTGGCACAGTATCGAACACTTAGTATCAGATAGAACAATTACTTTAAAATGGTACTAAGTTTCGCATCAGGAGTTTCCTCTCTTACAAGGTCGACCACTTAGTTTCGTCGAACATATACGGTTTCGAGTGGCATCGCCACAGGTTTCAGAGAACTGGCGCTTCTCCGGGCACAGTATCGAACACTTAGTATCAGATAGAACAATCAGTTTAAAATGGAGCAAAGTCTGGCATCTGGAGTTTCCTCTCTCAGAAGGTCGAACACTTCGTTTCGTCGAACACATACGGTTTCGTGTAGCATCGCGACAGATTTCAGAGAACAAGCGCTTCTCCTGGCACAGTATCGAACACTTAGTTTCAGATGGAACATTTAGTTTAAAATGGAACTGAGCTTCGCATCTGGAGTTTCCTCTCTCACAAGGTCGGCCACTTAGTATCGTCGAACACATACGGATCAGAGTGGCATCGCCACAGATTTCAAAGAACAGGCGCTTCTCCTGGCACAGTATCGAACACTTAGTATCAGATAGAACAATTACTTTAAAATGGAACTAAGCTTCGCATCTGGAGTTTCCTCTCTCACAAGGTCGGCCACTTAGTTTCGTCGAACACATACGGTTTCGAGTAGCATCGCCACAGATTTCAGAGAACAATCGCTTCTCCTGGCACAATATCGAACACTTAGTTTCAGATAGAACAATTAGTTTAAAATGGAACTAAGTTTCGCATCTGGAGTTTCCTCTCTCAGAAGGTCGACCACTTCGTTTCGTCGAACACATACGGTTTCGAGTAGCATCGCGACAGATTTCAGAGAACAGGCGCTTCTCCTGGCACAGTATCGAACACTTAGTTTCAGATGGAACAATTAGTTTAAAATGGAACTAAGTTTCGCATCTGGAGTTTCCTCTCTCACAAGGTCGACCACTTAGTTTCGGCGAACACATACGGTTTCGAGTAGCTTCGCGACAGATTTCAGAGAACAGGTGCTTCTCCTGGCACAGAATCGAACACTTAGTTTCAGATAGAACAATTAGTTTAAAATGGGACTAAGTTTCGCTTCTGGAGTTTCGTCTCTCACAAGGTCGGCCACTTAGTTTCGTCGAACACATACGGTTTCGAGTGGCATCGCCACAGATTTCAGAGAACAGGCGCTTCTCCTGGCACAGTATCGAACACTTAGTTTCAGATGGAACATTTAGTTTAAAATGGAACTAAGTTTCGCATCTGGAGTTTCCTCTCTCACAAGGTCGAACACTTAGTTTCGGCGAACACATACGGTTTCGAGCGGCATCGCCACACAGTTCAGAGAACAATCGCTTCTCCTGGCACATTATCGAACACTTAGTTTCAGATAGAACAATTAGTTTAAAATGGAACTAAGTTTCGCATCTGGAGTTTCCTCTCTCACAAGGTCGGCCACTTAGTTTCGTCGAACACATACGGTTTCGAGTGGCATCGCCACAGATTTCAGAGAACAGGCGCTTCTCCTGGCTCATTATCGATCACTTTGTTTCAGATAGAATAATCAGTTTAAAATGGAACAAAGTCTGGCATCTGGAGTTTCCTCTCTCAGAAGGTCGACCACTTCGTTTCGTCGAACACATACGGTTTCGTGTAGCATCGCGACAGATTTCAGAGAACAGGCGCTTCTCCGGGCACAGTATCGAACACTTAGTTTCAGATAGAAAAATTAGTTTAAATTGGTACTAAGTTTCGCATCAGGAGTTTCCTCTCTCACAAGGTCGACCACTTAGTTTCGTCGAACATATACGGTTTCGAGTGGCATCGCCACAGGTTTCAGAGAACTGGCGCTTCTCCGGGCACAGTATCGAACACTTAGTATCAGATAGAACAATTACTTTAAAATGGAACTAAGCTTCGCATCTGGAGTTTCCTCTCTCACAAGGTCGGCCACTTAGTATCGTCGAACACATACGGTTCAGAGTGGCATCGCCACAGATTTCAGAGAACAGGCGCTTCTCCTGGCACAGAATCGAACACTTAGTTTCAGATAGAACAATTAGTTTAAAATGGGACTAAGTTTCGCTTCTGGAGTTTCCTCTCTCACAAGGTCGGCCACTTAGTTTCGTCGAACACATACGGTTTCGAGTGGCATCGCCACAGATTTCAGAGAACAGGCGCTTCTCCTGGCTCATTATCGATCACTTTGTTTCAGATAGAATAATCAGTTTAAAATGGAACAAAGTCTGGCATCTGGAGTTTCCTCTCTCAGAAGGTCGACCACTTCGTTTCGTCGAACACATACGGTTTCGTGTAGCATCGCGACAGATTTCAGAGAACAGGCGCTTCTCCTGGCACAGTATCGAACACTTTGTTTCAGATGGAACATTTAGTTTAAAATGGAACTAAGTTTCGCATCTGGAGTTTCCTCTCTCACAAGGTCGAACACTTAGTTTCGGCGAACACATACGGTTTCGAGCGGCATCGCCACACAGTTCAGAGAACAATCGCTTCTCCTGGCACATTATCGAACACTTAGTTTCAGATAGAACAATTAGTTTAAAATGGAACTAAGTTTCGCATCTGGAGTTTCCTCTCTCACAAGGTCGAACACTTAGTTTCGGCGAACACATACCGTTTCGAGCGGCATCGCCACACAGTTCAGAGAACAATCGCTTCTCCTGGCACATTATCGAACACTTAGTTTCAGATAGAACAATTAGTTTAAAATGGAACTAAGTTTCGCATCTGGAGTTTCCTCTCTCACAAGGTCGGCCACTTAGTTTCGTCGAACATATACGGTTTCGAGTGGCATCGCCACAGGTTTCAGAGAACTGGCGCTTCTCCGGGCACAGTATCGAACACTTAGTATCAGATAGAACAATTACTTTAAAATGGAACTAAGCTTCGCATCTGGAGTTTCCTCTCTCACAAGGTCGACCACTTAGTATCGTCGAACACATACGGTTCAGAGTGGCATCGCCACAGATTTCAGAGAACAGGCGCTTCTCCTGGCACAGAATCGAACACTTAGTTTCAGATAGAACAATTAGTTTAAAATGGGACTAAGTTTCGCTTCTGGAGTTTCGTCTCTCACAAGGTCGGCCACTTAGTTTCGTCGAACACATACGGTTTCGAGTGGCATCGCCACAGATTTCAGAGAACAGGCGCTTCTCCTGGCACAGTATCGAACACTTAGTTTCAGATGGAACATTTAGTTTAAAATGGAACTATGTTTCGCATCTGGAGTTTCCTCTCTCACAAGGTCGAACACTTAGTTTCGGCGAACACATACGGTTTCGAGCGGCATCGCCACACAGTTCAGAGAACAATCGCTTCTCCTGGCACATTATCGAACACTTAGTTTCAGATAGAACAATTAGTTTAAAATGGAACTAAGTTTCGCATCTGGAGTTTCCTCTCTCACAAGGTCGGCCACTTAGTTTCGTCGAACACATACGGTTTCGAGTGGCATCGCCACAGATTTCAGAGAACAGGCGCTTCTCCTGGCTCATTATCGATCACTTTGTTTCAGATATAATAATCAGTTTAAAATGGAACAAAGTCTGGCATCTGGAGTTTCCTCTCTCAGAAGGTCGACCACTTCGTTTCGTCGAACACATACGGTTTCGTGTAGCATCGCGACAGATTTCAGAGAACAGGCGCTTCTCCTGGCACAGTATCGAACACTTAGTTTCAGATGGAACATTTAGTTTAAAATGGAACTAAGTTTCGCATCTTTAGTTTCCTCTCTCAGAAGGTCGGCCACTTAGTTTCGTCGAACACATACGGTTTCGAGTGGCATCGCCACAGATTTCAAAGAACAGGCGCTTCTCCTGGCACAGTATCGAACACTTAGTATCAGATAGAACAATTACTTTAAAATGGGACTAAGTTTCGCTTCTGGAGTTTCCTCTCTCACAAGGTCGGCCACTTAGTTTCGTCGAACACATACGGTTTCGAGTGGCATCGCCACAGATTTCAGAGAACAGGCGCTTCTCCTGGCACAGTATCGAACACTTAGTTTTAGATGGAACATTTAGTTTAAAATGGAACAAAGTCTGGCATCTGGAGTTTCCTCTCTCAGAAGGTCGACCACTTCGTTTCGTCGAACACATACGGTTTCGTGTAGCATCGCGACAGATTTCAGAGAACAGGCGCTTCTCCGGGCACAGTATCGAACACTTAGTTTCAGATAGAAAAATTAGTTTAAATTGGTACTAAGTTTCGCATCAGGAGTTTCCTCTCTCACAAGGTCGACCACTTAGTTTCGTCGAACATATACGGTTTCGAGTGGCATCGCCACAGGTTTCAGAGAACTGGCGCTTCTCCGGGCACAGTATCGAACACTTAGTATCAGATAGAACAATTACTTTAAAATGGAACTAAGCTTCGCATCTGGAGTTTCCTCTCTCACAAGGTCGGCCACTTAGTTTCGTCGAACACATACGGTTTCGAGTGGCATCGCCACAGATTTCAAAGAACAGGCGCTACTCCTCGCACAGTATCGAACACTTAGTATCAGATAGAACAATTACTTTAAAATGGAACTAAGCTTCGCATCTGGAGTTTCCTCTCTCACAAGGTCGGCCACTTAGTTTCGTCGAACACATACGGTTTCGAGTAGCATCGCCACAGATTTCAGAGAACAGGCGCTTCTCCTGGCTCATTATCGATCACTTTGTTTCAGATAGAACAATCAGTTTAAAATGGAACAAAGTCTGGCATCTGGAGTTTCCTCTCTCAGAAGGTCGAACACTTCGTTTCGTCGAACACATACGGTTTCGTGTAGCATCGCGACAGATTTCAGAGAACAGGCGCTTCTCCTGGCACAGTATCGAACACTTAGTTTCAGATGGAACATTTAGTTTAAAATGGAACTAAGTTTCGCATCTGGAGTTTCCTCTCTCAGAAGGTCGGCCACTTAGTTTCGTCGAACACATACGGTTTCGAGTGGCATCGACACAGATTTCAAAGAACAGGCGCTTCTCCTGGCACAGTATCGAACACTTAGTATCAGATAGAACAATTACTTTAAAATGGAACTAAGCTTCGCATCTGGAGTTTCCTCTCTCACAAGGTCGGCCACTTAGTCTCGTCGAACACATACGGTTTCGAGTGGCATCGCCACACAGTTCAGAGAACAGGGGCTTCTCCTGGCACAGTATCGAACACTTAGTTTCAGATAGAACAATTAGTTTAAAATGGGACTAAGTTTCGCTTCTGGAGTTTCCTCTCTCACAAGGTCGGCCACTTAGTTTCGTCGAACACATACGGTTTCGAGTGGCATCGCCACAGATTTCAGAGAACAGGTGCTTCTGCTGGCACAGTATCGAACACTTAGTTTCAGATGGAACATTTAGTTTAAAATGGAACTAAGTTTCGCATCTGCAGTTTCCTCTCTCACAAGGTCGAACACTTAGTTTCGGCGAACACATACGGTTTCGAGCGGCATCGCCACACAGTTCAGAGAACAGGCGCTTCTCCTGGCACATTATCGAACACTTAGTTTCAGATAGAACAATTAGTTTAAAATGGAACTAAGTTTCGCATCTGGAGTTTCCTCTCTCAGAAGGTCGACCACTGAGTTTCGTCGAACACATACGGTTTCGAGTGGCATCGCCACAGATTTCAAAGAACAGGCGCTACTCCTCGCACAGTATCGAACACTTAGTATCAGATAGAACAATTACTTTAAAATGGAACTAATCTTCGCATCTGGAGTTTCCTCTCTCACAAGGTCGGCCACTTAGTTTCGTCGAACACATACGGTTTCGAGTAGCATCGCCACAGATTTCAGAGAACAGGCGCTTCTCCTGGCTCATTATCGATCACTTTGTTTCAGATAGAACAATCAGTTTAAAATGGAACAAAGTCTGGCATCTGGAGTTTCCTCTCTCAGAAGGTCGAACACTTCGTTTCGTCGAACACATACGGTTTCGTGTAGCATCGCGACAGATTTCAGAGAACAGGCGCTTCTCCTGGCACAGTATCGAACACTTAGTTTCAGATGGAACATTTAGTTTAAAATGGAACTAAGTTTCGTATCTGGAGTTTCCTCTCTCACAAAGTCGACCAGTTAGTTTCGTCGAACACATACGGTTTCGAGTAGCATCGCGACAGATTTCAGAAAACAGGCGCTTCTGCTGGCACAGTATCGAACACTTAGTTTCAGATGGAACATTTAGTTTGAAATGGAACTAAGTTTCGCATCTGCAGTTTCCTCTCTCACAAGGTCAAACACTTAGTTTCGACGAACACATACGGTTTCGAGCGGCATCGCCACACAGTTCAGAGAACAGGCGCTTCTCCTGGCACATTATCGAACACTTAGTTTCAGATAGAACAATTAGTTTAAAATGGAACTAAGTTTCGCATCTGGAGTTTCCTCTCTCACAAGGTCGACCACTTAGTTTCGGCGAACACATACGGTTTCGAGTAGCATCGCGACAGATTTCAGAGAACAGGTGCTTCTCCTGGCACACTATCGAACACTTAGTTTCAGATAGAACAATTAGTTTAAAATGGGACTAAGTTTCACTTCTGGAGTTTCCTCTCTCACAAGGTCGGCCACTTAGTCTCGTCGAACACATACGGTTTCGAGTGGCATCGCCACACAGTTCAGAGAACAGGGGCTTCTCCTGGCACAGTATCGAACACTTAGTTTCAGATAGAACAATTAGTTTAAAATGGAACTTATTTTCGCATCTTGAGTTTCCTCTCTCAGAAGATCGACCACTTAGTTTCGTCGAACACATACGGTTTCGAGTAGCATCGCGACAGATTTCAGAGAACAGGCGCTTCTCCTGGCACAGTATCGAACAGTTAGTTTCAGATAGAACAATTAATTTAAAAAGGAACTAAATTTCGCAACTGGAGTTTCCGCTCTCACAAGGTCGACCACTTAGTTTCGTCGAACACATACGGTTTCGAGTAGCATCGCGACAGATTTCCGAGAACAGGCGCTTCTCCTGGTACAGTAACGAACACTTAGTTTCAGATAGAACATTCAGTTTAAAATGGAACTAAGTTTCGCATCTGCAGTTTCCTCTCTCACAAGGTCGAACACTTAGTTTCGACGAACACATACGGTTTCGAGCGGCATCGCCACACAGTTCAGAGAACAGGCGCTTCTCCTGGCACATTATCGAACACTTAGTTTCAGATAGAACAATTAGTTTAAAATGGAACTAAGTTTCGCATCTGGAGTTTCCTCTCTCAGAAGGTCGACCACTTAGTTTCGGCGAACACATACGGTTTCGAGTAGCATCGCGACAGATTTCAGAGAACAGGTGCTTCTCCTGGCACACTATCGAACACTTAGTTTCAGATAGAACAATTAGTTTAAAATGGGACTAAGTTTCGCTTCTGGAGTTTCCTCTCTCACAAGGTCGGCCACTTAGTTTCGTCGAACACATACGGTTTCGAGTGGCATCGCCACAGATTTCAAAGAACAGGCGCTACTCCTCGCACAGTATCGAACACTTAGTATCAGATAGAACAATTACTTTAAAATGGAACTAAGATTCGCATCTGGAGTTTCCTCTCTCACAAGGTCGGCCACTTAGTTTCGTCGAACACATACGGTTTCGAGTAACATCGCCACAGATTTCAGAGAACAGGCGCTTCTCCTGGCTCATTATCGATCACTTTGTTTCAGATAGAACAATCAGTTTAAAATGGAGCAAAGTCTGGCATCTGGAGTTTCCTCTCTCAGAAGGTCGAACACTTCGTTTCGTCGAACACATACGGTTTCGTGTAGCATCGCGACAGATTTCAGAGAACAAGCGCTTCTCCTGGCACAGTATCGAACACTTAGTTTCAGATGGAACATTTAGTTTAAAATGGAACTAAGTTTCGCATCTGGAGTTTCCTCTCTCAGAAGGTCGGCCACTTAGTTTCGTCGAACACATACGGTTTCGAGTGGCATCGACACAGATTTCAAAGAACAGGCGCTTCTCCTGGCACAGTATCGAACACTTAGTATCAGAAAGAACAATTACTTTAAAATGGAACTAAGCTTCGCATCTGGAGTTTCCTCTCTCACAAGGTCGGCCACTTAGTCTCGTCGAACACATACGGTTTCGAGTGGCATCGCCACACAGTTCAGAGAACAGGGGCTTCTCCTGGCACAGTATCGAACACTTAGTTTCAGATAGAACAATTAGTTTAAAATGGAACTTATTTTCGCATCTTGAGTTTCCTCTCTCAGAAGATCGACCACTTAGTTTCGTCGAACACATACGGTTTCGAGTAGCATCGCGACAGATTTCAGAGAACAGGCGCTTCTCCTGGCACAGTATCGAACAGTTAGTTTCAGATAGAACAATTAATTTAAAAAGGAACTAAGTTTCGCAACTGGAGTTTCCGCTCTCACAAGGTCGACCACTTAGTTTCGTCGAACACATACGGTTTCGAGTAGCATCGCGACAGATTTCCGAGAACAGGCGCTTCTCCTGGTACAGTAACGAACACTTAGTTTCAGATAGAACATTCAGTTTAAAATGGAACTAAGTTTCGTATCTGGAGTTTCCTCTCTCACAAAGTCGACCAGTTAGTTTCGTCGAACACATACGGTTTCGAGTAGCATCGCGACAGATTTCAGAGAACAGGCGCTTCTGCTGGCACAGTATCGAACACTTAGTTTCGGATGGAACATTTAGTTTAAAATGGAACTAAGTTTCGCATCTGCAGTTTCCTCTCTCACAAGGTCGAACACTTAGTTTCGACGAACACATACGGTTTCGAGCGGCATCGCCACACAGTTCAGAGAACAGGGGCTTATCCTGGCACAGTATCGAACACTTAGTTTCACATAGAACAATTAGTTTAAAATGGAACTTATTTTCGCATCTTGAGTTTCCTCCCTCACAAGGTCGACCACTTCGTTTCGTCGAACACATACGGTTTCGAGTAGCATCGCGACAGATTTCAGAGAACAGGCGCTTCTCCTGGCACAGTATCGAACACTTAGTTTCAGATGGAACATTTAGTTTAAAATGGAACTAAGTTTCGCATCTGGAGTTTCCTCTCTCACAAGGTCGACCACTTAGTTTCGGCGAACACATACGGTTTCGAGTAGCATCGCGACAGATTTCAGAGAACAGGTGCTTCTCCTGGCACACTATCGAACACTTAGTTTCAGATAGAACAATTAGTTTAAAATGGGACTAAGTTTCGCTTCTGGAGTTTCCTCTCTCACAAGGTCGGCCACTTAGTTTCGTCGAACACATACGGTTTCGAGTGGCATCGCCACAGATTTCAGAGAACAGGCGCTTCTGCTGGCACAGTATCGAACACTTAGTTTCAGATGGAACATTTAGTTTAAAATGGAACTAAGTTTCGCATCTGCAGTTTCCTCTCTCACAAGGTCGAACACTTAGTTTCGGCGAACACATACGGTTTCGAGCGGCATCGCCACACAGTTCAGAGAACAGGCGCTTCTCCTGGCACATTATCGAACACTTAGTTTCAGATAGAACAATTAGTTTAAAATGGAACTAAGTTTCGCATCTGGAGTTTCCTCTCTGAGAAGGTCGACCACTTAGTTTCGTCGAACACATACGGTTTCGAGTGGCATCGCCACAGATTTCAGAGAACAGGCGCGTCTCCTGGCACTGTATCGAACACTTAGTTTCAGATAGAACAATTAGTTTAAAATGGGACTAAGTTTCGCTTCTGGAGTTTCCTCTCTCACAAGGTCGGCCACTTAGTTTCGTCGAACACATACGGTTTCGAGTGTCATCGCCACAGATTTCAGAGAACAGGCGCTTCTGCTGGCACAGTATCGAACACTTAGTTTCAGATGGAACATTTAGTTTAAAATGGAACTAAGTTTCGCATCTGCAGTTTCCTCTCTCACAAGGTCGAACACTTAGTTTCGGCGAACACATACGGTTTCGAGCGGCATCGCCACACAGTTCAGAGAACAGGCGCTTCTCCTGGCACATTATCGAACACTTAGTTTCAGATAGAACAATTAGTTTAAAATGGAACTAAGTTTCGCATCTGGAGTTTCCTCTCTGAGAAGGTCGACCACTTAGTTTCCTCGAACACATACGGTTTCGAGTGGCATCGCCACAGACTTCAAAGAACAGGCGCTTCTCCTGGCACAGTATCGAACACTTAGTATCAGATAGAACAATTACTTTAAAATGGAACTAAGCTTCGCATCTGGAGTTTCCTCTCTCACAAGGTCGGCCACTTAGTTTCGTCGAACACATACGGTTTCGAGTAGCATCGCCACAGATTTCAGAGAACAGGCGCTTCTCCTGGCTCATTATCGATCACTTTGTTTCAGATAGAACAATCAGTTTAAAATGGAACAAAGTCTGGCATCTGGAGTTTCCTCTCTCACAAGGTCAAACACTTAGTTTCGACGAACACATACGGTTTCGAGCGGCATCGCCACACAGTTCAGAGAACAGGCGCTTCTCCTGGCACATTATCGAACACTTAGTTTCAGATAGAACAATTAGTTTAAAATGGAACTAAGTTTCGCATCTGGAGTTTCCTCTCTCACCAGGTCGACCACTTAGTTTCGGCGAACACATACGGTTTCGAGTAGCATCGCGACAGATTTCAGAGAACAGGTGCTTCTCCTGGCACACTATCGAACACTTAGTTTCAGATAGAACAATTAGTTTAAAATGGGACTAAGTTTCACTTCTGGAGTTTCCTCTCTCACAAGGTCGGCCACTTAGTCTCGTCGAACACATACGGTTTCGAGTGGCATCGCCACACAGTTCAGAGAACAGGTGCTTCTCCTGGCACAGTATCGAACACTTAGTTTCAGATAGAACAATTAGTTTAAAATGGAACTTATTTTCGCATCTTGAGTTTCCTCTCTCAGAAGATCGACCACTTAGTTTCGTCGAACACATACGGTTTCGAGTAGCATCGCGACAGATTTCAGAGAACAGGCGCTTCTCCTGGCACAGTATCGAACAGTTAGTTTCAGATAGAACAATTAATTTAAAAAGGAACTAAATTTCGCAACTGGAGTTTCCGCTCTCACAAGGTCGACCACTTAGTTTCGTCGAACACATACGGTTTCGAGTAGCATCGCGACAGATTTCCGAGAACAGGCGCTTCTCCTGGTACAGTAACGAACACTTAGTTTCAGATAGAACATTCAGTTTAAAATGGAACTAAGTTTCGTATCTGGAGTTTCCTCTCTCACAAAGTCGACCAGTTAGTTTCGTCGAACACATACGGTTTCGAGTAGCATCGCGACAGATTTCAGAGAACAGGCGCTTCTGCTGGCACAGTATCGAACACTTAGTTTCAGATGGAACATTTAGTTTAAAATGGAACTAAGTTTCGCATCTGCAGTTTCCTCTCTCACAAGGTCGAACACTTAGTTTCGACGAACACATACGGTTTCGAGCGGCATCGCCACACAGTTCAGAGAACAGGCGCTTCTCCTGGCACATTATCGAACACTTAGTTTCAGATAGAACAATTAGTTTAAAATGGAACTAAGTTTCGCATCTGGAGTTTCCTCTCTGAGAAGGTCGACCACTTAGTTTCGTCGAACACATACGGTTTCGAGTGGCATCGCCACAGACTTCAAAGAACAGGCGCTTCTCCTGGCACAGTATCGAACACTTAGTATCAGATAGAACAATTACTTTAAAATGGAACTAAGCTTCGCATCTGGAGTTTCCTCTCTCACAAGGTCGGCCACTTAGTTTCGTCGAACACATACGGTTTCGAGTAGCATCGCCACAGATTTCAGAGAACAGGCGCTTCTCCTGGCTCATTATCGATCACTTTGTTTCAGATAGAACAATCAGTTTAAAATGGAACAAAGTCTGGCATCTGGAGTTTCCTCTCTCACAAGGTCAAACACTTAGTTTCGACGAACACATACGGTTTCGAGCGGCATCGCCACACAGTTCAGAGAACAGGCGCTTCTCCTGGCACATTATCGAACACTTAGTTTCAGATAGAACAATTAGTTTAAAATGGAACTAAGTTTCGCATCTGGAGTTTCCTCTCTCACCAGGTCGACCACTTAGTTTCGGCGAACACATACGGTTTCGAGTAGCATCGCGACAGATTTCAGAGAACAGGTGCTTCTCCTGGCACACTATCGAACACTTAGTTTCAGATAGAACAATTAGTTTAAAATGGGACTAAGTTTCACTTCTGGAGTTTCCTCTCTCACAAGGTCGGCCACTTAGTCTCGTCGAACACATACGGTTTCGAGTGGCATCGCCACACAGTTCAGAGAACAGGGGCTTCTCCTGGCACAGTATCGAACACTTAGTTTCAGATAGAACAATTAGTTTAAAATGGAACTTATTTTCGCATCTTGAGTTTCCTCTCTCAGAAGATCGACCACTTAGTTTCGTCGAACACATACGGTTTCGAGTAGCATCGCGACAGATTTCAGAGAACAGGCGCTTCTCCTGGCACAGTATCGAACAGTTAGTTTCAGATAGAACAATTAATTTAAAAAGGAACTAAATTTCGCAACTGGAGTTTCCGCTCTCACAAGGTCGACCACTTAGTTTCGTCGAACACATACGGTTTCGAGTAGCATCGCGACAGATTTCCGAGAACAGGCGCTTCTCCTGGTACAGTAACGAACACTTAGTTTCAGATAGAACATTCAGTTTAAAATGGAACTAAGTTTCGTATCTGGAGTTTCCTCTCTCACAAAGTCGACCAGTTAGTTTCGTCGAACACATACGGTTTCGAGTAGCATCGCGACAGATTTCAGAGAACAGGCGCTTCTGCTGGCACAGTATCGAACACTTAGTTTCAGATGGAACATTTAGTTTAAAATGGAACTAAGTTTCGCATCTGCAGTTTCCTCTCTCACAAGGTCGAACACTTAGTTTCGACGAACACATACGGTTTCGAGCGGCATCGCCACACAGTTCAGAGAACAGGCGCTTCTCCTGGCACATTATCGAACACTTAGTTTCAGATAGAACAATTAGTTTAAAATGGAACTAAGTTTCGCATCTGGAGTTTCCTCTCTCAGAAGGTCGACCACTTAGTTTCGGCGAACACATACGGTTTCGAGTAGCATCGCGACAGATTTCAGAGAACAGGTGCTTCTCCTGGCACACTATCGAACACTTAGTTTCAGATAGAACAATTAGTTTAAAATGGGACTAAGTTTCGCTTCTGGAGTTTCCTCTCTCACAAGGTCGGCCACTTAGTTTCGTCGAACACATACGGTTTCGAGTGGCATCGCCACAGATTTCAAAGAACAGGCGCTACTCCTCGCACAGTATCGAACACTTAGTATCAGATAGAACAATTACTTTAAAATGGAACTAAGATTCGCATCTGGAGTTTCCTCTCTCACAAGGTCGGCCACTTAGTTTCGTCGAACACATACGGTTTCGAGTAACATCGCCACAGATTTCAGAGAACAGGCGCTTCTCCTGGCTCATTATCGATCACTTTGTTTCAGATAGAACAATCAGTTTAAAATGGAGCAAAGTCTGGCATCTGGAGTTTCCTCTCTCAGAAGGTCGAACACTTCGTTTCGTCGAACACATACGGTTTCGTGTAGCATCGCGACAGATTTCAGAGAACAAGCGCTTCTCCTGGCACAGTATCGAACACTTAGTTTCAGATGGAACATTTAGTTTAAAATGGAACTAAGTTTCGCATCTGGAGTTTCCTCTCTCAGAAGGTCGGCCACTTAGTTTCGTCGAACACATACGGTTTCGAGTGGCATCGACACAGATTTCAAAGAACAGGCGCTTCTCCTGGCACAGTATCGAACACTTAGTATCAGAAAGAACAATTACTTTAAAATGGAACTAAGCTTCGCATCTGGAGTTTCCTCTCTCACAAGGTCGGCCACTTAGTCTCGTCGAACACATACGGTTTCGAGTGGCATCGCCACACAGTTCAGAGAACAGGGGCTTCTCCTGGCACAGTATCGAACACTTAGTTTCAGATAGAACAATTAGTTTAAAATGGAACTTATTTTCGCATCTTGAGTTTCCTCTCTCAGAAGATCGACCACTTAGTTTCGTCGAACACATACGGTTTCGAGTAGCATCGCGACAGATTTCAGAGAACAGGCGCTTCTCCTGGCACAGTATCGAACAGTTAGTTTCAGATAGAACAATTAATTTAAAAAGGAACTAAGTTTCGCAACTGGAGTTTCCGCTCTCACAAGGTCGACCACTTAGTTTCGTCGAACACATACGGTTTCGAGTAGCATCGCGACAGATTTCCGAGAACAGGCGCTTCTCCTGGTACAGTAACGAACACTTAGTTTCAGATAGAACATTCAGTTTAAAATGGAACTAAGTTTCGTATCTGGAGTTTCCTCTCTCACAAAGTCGACCAGTTAGTTTCGTCGAACACATACGGTTTCGAGTAGCATCGCGACAGATTTCAGAGAACAGGCGCTTCTGCTGGCACAGTATCGAACACTTAGTTTCGGATGGAACATTTAGTTTAAAATGGAACTAAGTTTCGCATCTGCAGTTTCCTCTCTCACAAGGTCGAACACTTAGTTTCGACGAACACATACGGTTTCGAGCGGCATCGCCACACAGTTCAGAGAACAGGGGCTTATCCTGGCACAGTATCGAACACTTAGTTTCAGATAGAACAATTAGTTTAAAATGGAACTTATTTTCGCATCTTGAGTTTCCTCCCTCACAAGGTCGACCACTTCGTTTCGTCGAACACATACGGTTTCGAGTAGCATCGCGACAGATTTCAGAGAACAGGCGCTTCTCCTGGCACAGTATCGAACACTTAGTTTCAGATGGAACATTTAGTTTAAAATGGAACTAAGTTTCGCATCTGGAGTTTCCTCTCTCACAAGGTCGACCACTTAGTTTCGGCGAACACATACGGTTTCGAGTAGCATCGCGACAGATTTCAGAGAACAGGTGCTTCTCCTGGCACACTATCGAACACTTAGTTTCAGATAGAACAATTAGTTTAAAATGGGACTAAGTTTCGCTTCTGGAGTTTCCTCTCTCACAAGGTCGGCCACTTAGTTTCGTCGAACACATACGGTTTCGAGTGGCATCGCCACAGATTTCAGAGAACAGGCGCTTCTGCTGGCACAGTATCGAACACTTAGTTTCAGATGGAACATTTAGTTTAAAATGGAACTAAGTTTCGCATCTGCAGTTTCCTCTCTCACAAGGTCGAACACTTAGTTTCGGCGAACACATACGGTTTCGAGCGGCATCGCCACACAGTTCAGAGAACAGGCGCTTCTCCTGGCACATTATCGAACACTTAGTTTCAGATAGAACAATTAGTTTAAAATGGAACTAAGTTTCGCATCTGGAGTTTCCTCTCTGAGAAGGTCGACCACTTAGTTTCGTCGAACACATACGGTTTCGAGTGGCATCGCCACAGATTTCAAAGAACAGGCGCTTCTCCTGGCACAGTATCGAACACTTAGTATCAGATAGAACAATTACTTTAAAATGGAACTAAGCTTCGCATCTGGAGTTTCCTCTCTCACAAGGTCGGCCACTTAGTTTCGTCGAACACATACGGTTTCGAGTAGCATCGCCACAGATTTCAGAGAACAGGCGCTTCTCCTGGCTCATTATCGATCACTTTGTTTCAGATAGAACAATCAGTTTAAAATGGAACAAAGTCTGGCATCTGGAGTTTCCTCTCTCACAAGGTCGGCCACTTAGTTTCGTCGAACACATACGGTTTCGAGTGGCATCGCCACACAGTTCAGAGAACAGGGGCTTCTCCTGGCACAGTATCGAACACTTAGTTTCAGATAGAACATTTAGTTTAAAATGGAACTAAGTTTCGCATCTGGAGTTTCCTCTCTCAGAAGGTCGACCACTTAGTTTCGTCGAACACATACGGTTTCGAGTAGCAACGCCACAGGTTTCAGAGAACAGGCGCTTCTACTGGCAGATTATGGAACACTTAGTTTCAGATGGAACATCTGGTTTAAAATGGAACTAAGTTTCGCATCTGGAGTTTCCTCTCTCTCAAGGTCGACCACTTAATTTCGTCGAACACATACGGTTTCGAGTAGCATCGCCACATATTTCTGAGAACAGGCGCTTCTCCTGGCACAGTATCGAACACTTAGTTACAGGTAGAAAACTTAGCTTAAAATGGAACTATGTTTCGCATTTGGAGTTTCCTCCCTCACAAGGTCGACCACTTAGTTTCGTCGAACACATACGGTTTCGAGTGGCATCGCCACAGATTTCAGAGAACAGGCGCGTCTCCTGGCACTGTATCGAACACTTAGTTTCAGATAGAACAATTAGTTTAAAATGGGACTAAGTTTCGCTTCTGGAGTTTCCTCTCTCACAAGGTCGGCCACTTAGTTTCGTCGAACACATACGGTTTCGAGTGTCATCGCCACAGATTTCAGAGAACAGGCGCTTCTGCTGGCACAGTATCGAACACTTAGTTTCAGATAGAACAATTAGTTTAAAATGGAACTAAGTTTCGCATCTGGAGTTTCCATTCTGAGAAGGTCGACCACTTAGTTTCGTCGAACACATACGGTTTCGAGTGGCATCGCCACAGACTTCAAAGAACAGGCGCTTCTCCTGGCACAGTATCGAACACTTAGTATCAGATAGAACAATTACTTTAAAATGGAACTAAGCTTCGCATCTGGAGTTTCCTCTCTCACAAGGTCGGCCACTTAGTTTCGTCGAACACATACGGTTTCGAGTAGCATCGCCACAGATTTCAGAGAACAGGCGCTTCTCCTGGCTCATTATCGATCACTTTGTTTCAGATAGAACAATCAGCTTAAAATGGAACAAAGTCTGGCATCTGGAGTTTCCTCTCTCACAAGGTCGACCACTTAGTTTCGTCGAACACATACGGTTTCGAGTGGCATCGCCACAGATTTCAGAGAACAGGCGCGTCTCCTGGCACTGTATCGAACACTTAGTTTCAGATAGAACAATTAGTTTAAAATGGGACTAAGTTTCGATTCTGGAGTTTCCTCTCTCACAAGGTCGGCCACTTAGTTTCGTCGAACACATACGGTTTCGAGTGGCATCGCCACAGATTTCAGAGAACAGGCGCGTCTCCTGGCACTGTATCGAACACTTAGTTTCAGATGGAACACTTAAATTTAAAATGGCACTATGGTTCGCATCTGGAGTTTCCTCTACCACAAGGTCGACCACTTATTTTCGTCGAACACATACGGTTTCGAGTAGCATCGCCACAGATTTCAGAGAACAGGCGCTTCTCCTGGCTCAGTATCGAACACTTAGTTTCAGATAGAACAATTAGTTTAAAATGGAACTAAGTTTCGCATCTGGAGTTTCCTCTCTCACAAGGTCGGCCACTTAGTTTCGTCGAACACATACGTTTTCGAGTAGCATCGCCACAGATTTCAGAGAACAGGCGCTTCTCCTGGCTCATTATCGATCACTTTGTTTCAGATAGAACAATCAGTTTAAAATGGAACAAAGTCTGGCATCTGGAGTTTCCTCTCTGAGAAGGTCGACCACTTCGTTTCGTCGAACACATACGGTTTCGTGTAGCATCGCGACAGATTTCAGAGAACAGGCGCTTCTCCTGGCACAGTATCGAACACTTAGTTTCAGATGGAATATTTAGTTTAAAATGGAACTAAGTTTCGCATCTGGAGTTTCCTCTCTCAGAAGGTCGGCCACTTAGTTTCGTCGACCACATACGGTTTCGAGTGGCATCGCCACAGATTTCAAAGAACAGGCGCTTCTCCTGGCACAGTATCGAACACTTAGTATCAGATAGAACAATTACTTTAAAATGGAACTAAGCTTCGCATCTGGAGTTTCCTCTCTCACAAGGTCGGCCACTTAGTTTCGTCGAACACATACGGTTTCGAGTGGCATCGCCACACAGTTCAGAGAACAGGGGCTTCTCCTGGCACAGTATCGCACACTTAGTTTCAGATAGAACATTTAGTTTAAAATGGAACTAAGTTTCGCATCTGGAGTTTCCTCTCTCAGAAGGTCGACCACTTAGTTTCGTCGAACACATACGGTTTCGAGTAGCAACGCCACAGGTTTCAGAGAACAGGCGCTTCTACTGGCAGATTATGGAACACTTAGTTTCAGATGGAACATCTGGTTTAAAATGGAACTAAGTTTCGCATCTGGAGTTTCCTCTCTCACAAGGTCGACCACTTAGTTTCGTCACTTAGTTTCAGATGGAACATCTGGTTTAAAATGGAACTAAGTTTCGCATCTGGAGTTTCCTCTCTCACAAGGTCGACCACTTAATTTCGTCGAACACATACGGTTTCGAGTAGCATCGCCACATATTTCTGAGAACAGGCGCTTCTCCTGGCACAGTATCGAACACTTAGTTACAGGTAGAAAACTTAGCTTAAAATGGAACTATGTTTCGCATTTGGAGTTTCCTCCCTCACAAGGTCGACCACTTAGTTTCGTCGAACACATACGGTTTCGAGTGGCATCGCCACAGATTTCAGAGAACAGGCGCGTCTCCTGGCACTGTATCGAACACTTAGTTTCAGATAGAACAATTAGTTTAAAATGGGACTAAGTTTCGATTCTGGAGTTTCCTCTCTCACAAGGTCGGCCACTTAGTTTCGTCGAACACATACGGTTTCGAGTGGCATCGCCACAGATTTCAGAGAACAGGCGCGTCTCCTGGCACTGTATCGAACACTTAGTTTCAGATGGAACACTTAAATTTAAAATGGCACTATGGTTCGCATCTGGAGTTTCCTCTACCACAAGGTCGACCACTTATTTTCGTCGAACACATACGGTTTCGAGTAGCATCGCCACAGATTTCAGAGAACAGGCGCTTCTCCTGGCTCAGTATCGAACACTTAGTTTCAGATAGAACAATTAGTTTAAAATGGAACTAAGTTTCGCATCTGGAGTTTCCTCTCTCACAAGGTCGGCCACTTAGTTTCGTCGAACACATACGTTTTCGAGTAGCATCGCCACAGATTTCAGAGAACAGGCGCTTCTCCTGGCTCATTATCGATCACTTTGTTTCAGATAGAACAATCAGTTTAAAATGGAACAAAGTCTGGCATCTGGAGTTTCCTCTCTGAGAAGGTCGACCACTTCGTTTCGTCGAACACATACGGTTTCGTGTAGCATCGCGACAGATTTCAGAGAACAGGCGCTTCTCCTGGCACAGTATCGAACACTTAGTTTCAGATGGAATATTTAGTTTAAAATGGAACTAAGTTTCGCATCTGGAGTTTCCTCTCTCAGAAGGTCGGCCACTTAGTTTCGTCGACCACATACGGTTTCGAGTGGCATCGCCACAGATTTCAAAGAACAGGCGCTTCTCCTGGCACAGTATCGAACACTTAGTATCAGATAGAACAATTACTTTAAAATGGAACTAAGCTTCGCATCTGGAGTTTCCTCTCTCACAAGGTCGGCCACTTAGTTTCGTCGAACACATACGGTTTCGAGTGGCATCGCCACACAGTTCAGAGAACAGGGGCTTCTCCTGGCACAGTATCGCACACTTAGTTTCAGATAGAACATTTAGTTTAAAATGGAACTAAGTTTCGCATCTGGAGTTTCCTCTCTCAGAAGGTCGACCACTTAGTTTCGTCGAACACATACGGTTTCGAGTAGCAACGCCACAGGTTTCAGAGAACAGGCGCTTCTACTGGCAGATTATGGAACACTTAGTTTCAGATGGAACATCTGGTTTAAAATGGAACTAAGTTTCGCATCTGGAGTTTCCTCTCTCACAAGGTCGACCACTTAATTTCGTCGAACACATACGGTTTCGAGTAGCATCGCCACATATTTCTGAGAACAGGCGCTTCTCCTGGCACAGTATCGAACACTTAGTTACAGGTAGAAAACTTAGCTTAAAATGGAACTATGTTTCGCATTTGGAGTTTCCTCCCTCACAAGGTGGACCACTTAGTTTTGTCGAACACATACGGTTTCGAGTGGCATCGTCACAGATTTCAGAGAACAGGCGCGTCTCCTGGCACTGTATCGAACACTTAGTTTCAGATGGAACACTTAAATTTAAAATGGCACTATGTTTCGCATCTGGAGTTTCCTCTCTCACAAGGTCGAACACTTAGTTTCGGCGAACACATACGGTTTCGAGCGGCATCGCCACACAGTTCAGAGAACAGGCGCTTCTCCTGGCACAGTATCGAACACTTAGTTTCAGATAGAACAATTAGTTTAAAATGGAACTAAATTTCGCATCTGGAGTTTCCTCTCTCACAAGGTCGGCCACTTAGTTTCGTCGAACACATACGGTTTCGAGTAGCATCGCCACAGATTTCAGAGAACAGGCGCTTCTCCTGGCTCATTATCGATCACTTTGTTTCAGATAGAACAATCAGTTTAAAATGGAACAAAGTCTGGCATCTGGAGTTTCCTCTCTGAGAAGGTCGACCACTTCGTTTCGTCGAACACATACGGTTTCGTGTAGCATCGCGACAGATTTCAGAGAACAGGCGCTTCTCCTGGCACAGTATCGAACACTTAGTTTCAGATGGAATATTTAGTTTAAAATGGAACTAAGTTTCGCATCTGGAGTTTCCTCTCTCAGAAGGTCGGCCACTTAGTTTCGTCGACCACATACGGTTTCGAGTGGCATCGCCACAGATTTCAAAGAACAGGCGCTTCTCCTGGCACAGTATCGAACACTTAGTTTCAGATGGAACATTTAGGTTAAAATGGAACTAAGTTTCGCATCTGGAGTTTCCTCTCTCAGAAGGTCGGCCACTTAGTTTCGTCGAACACATACGGTTTCGAGTGGCATCGCCACAGATTTCAGAGAACAGGCGCTTCTCCTGGCACAGTATCGAACACTTAGTTTCCGATGGAACATTTAGTTTAAAATGGAACTAAGTTTCGCATCTGGAGTTTCCTCTCTCACAAGGTCGACCACTTAGTTTCGACGAACACATACGGTTTCGAGTAGCATCGCCACAGATTTCAGAGAACAGGCGCTTCTCCTGGCACGGTATCGAACACTTACTTCAGACAGAACAATTAGTTAAAATGGAACTCTGTTTCGCATCTGGATTATCCTCTCCCACAAGGTCAACCACTTAGTTTCCTGGAACACATACGGTTTCGAGTGGCATCGCCACAGATTTCAGAGAACAGGCGCTTCTCCTGGCACAGTATCGAACACTTACTTCAGACATAACAATTAGTTTAAAATGGAACTAAATTTCGCATCTAGAGTTTCCTCTCTCACAAGGTCGACCACTTACTTTCAGCGAACACATAGAGTTTCGAGTGGTATCGCCACAGATTTCAGAGAACAGGCGCTTCTGCTGGCACAATATCGAACACTTAGTTTCAGATAGAACAATTATTTTAAAATGGAACTTATTTTCGCATCTGAAGTTTCTTCTCGAACAAGGTCGGCCACTTAGTTTCGTCGAACACATACGGTTTCGAGTGGCATCGCCACAGATTTCAGAGAAAAGGCGCTTCTCCTGGCACAGTATCAAACACTTAGTATCAGATAGAACAATTAGTTTAAAATTGAACTATGTTTCGCAGCTGGAGTCTCCTCTCTCACAAGGGGGACCACTTCGTTTCATCGAACACATACGGTTTCGAGTGGCATCACCACAGATTTCAGAGAACAGGCGCTTCTCCTGGCACAGTATCGAACACTTAGTTTCAGATGGAACATTTGGTTTAAAATGGAACTAAGTTTCTCATCTGGAGTTTCCTCTCTCACAAGTTCAACAACTTTGTTTCGTCGAACACATACGGTTTCGAGCAGCATCGCCACACAGTTCAGGGAACAGGCGCTTCTCCTGGCACATTATCGAACACTTAGTTTCAGAGAGAACAATTAGTTTAAAATGGAACTAAGTTTCGCATCTGGAGTATCCTCTCTCACAAGGACAACCACTTAATTTCGTCGATCACATACGGTTTCGAGTGGCATCGCCACAGATTTCAGAGAACTGGCGCTTCACCTGGCACAGAATCGAACACTTAGTTTCAGATAGAACAATTAGTTTAAAATGGAACTAAGTTTCGCATCTGGAAATTACTCTCTCACAAGGTCGACCACTTAGTTTCGACGAACACATACGGTTTCGAGTAGCATCGCCACAGATTTCAGAGAACAGGCGCTTCTCCTGGCACAGTAACGAACACTTAGTTTCAGATAGAACAATTAGTTTAAAATGGACCTAAGTTTCGCATCTGGAGTTTCCTCTCGCACAAGGTCGACCACTTAGTTTCGATGAACACATACGGTTTCGAGTGGCATCGCCACAGATTTTAGAGAACAGGCGTTTCTCCTGGCACAGTAACGAACACTTAGTTTCAGATAGAAAAATTAGTTTAAAATGGAACTAAGTTTCGCATCTGGAGTTTCCTCTCTCACAAGGTCGACCACTTAGTTTCGATGAACACATACGGTTTCGAGTGGCATCGCCACAGATTTCAGAGAACAGGCGTTTCTCCTGGCACAGTAACGAACACTTAGTTTCAGAGAGAACAGTTAGTTTAAAATGGAACTAAGTTTCTCATCTGGAGTTTCCTCTCTCACAAGTTCAACAACTTTGTTTCGTCGAACACATACGGTTTCGAGCAGCATCGCCACAGATTTCAGAGAACAGGCGCTTCTATTGGCAGATTATCGAATACTTAGATTCAGATAGAATATATAGTTTAAAATGGAAATATGTTTCGCATTTGGAGTTTCGTCCCTCACAAGGACAACTACTTAGTTTCGTCGATCACATACGGTTTCGTGTGGCAACGCCACAGATTTCAGAGAACTGGCGCTTCACCTGGCACAGAATCGAACACTTAGTTTCAGATAGAACAATTAGTTTAAAATGGAACTAAGTTTCGCATCTGGAAATTACTCTCTCACAAGGTCGACCACTTAGTTTCGACGAACACATACGGTTTCGAGTAGCATCGCCACAGATTTCAGAGAACAGGCGCTTCTCCTGGCACAGTAACGAACACTTAGTTTCAGATAGAACAATTAGTTTAAAATGGAACTAAGTTTCGCATCTGGAGTTTCCTCTCTCACAAGGTCGACCACTTAGTTTCGATGAACACATACGGTTTCGAGTGGCATCGCCACAGATTTCAGAGAACAGGCGTTTCTCCTGGCACAGTAACGAACACTTAGTTTCAGATAGAAAAATTAGTTTGAAATGGAACTAAGTTTCGCATCTGGAGTTTCCTCTCTCACAAGGTCGACCACTTAGTTTCGATGAACACATACGGTTTCGAGTGGGATCGCCACAGATTTCAGAGAACAGGCGTTTCTCCTGGCACAGTAACGAACACTTAGTTTCAGATAGAAAAATTAGTTTAAAATGGAACTAAGTTTCGCATCTGGAGTTTCCTCTCTCACAAGGTCGACCACTTAGTTTCGATGAACACATACGGTTTCGAGTGGCATCGCCACAGATTTCAGAGAAAAGGCGCTTCTCCTGGCACAGTATCGAACACTTAGTATCAGATAGAACAATTAGTTTAAAATTGAACTATGTTTCGCAGCTGGAGTCTCCTCTCTCACAAGGGGGACCACTTCGTTTCATCGAAAACATACGGTTTCGAGTGGCATCACCACAGATTTCAGAGAACAGGCGCTTCTCCTGGCACAGTATCGAACACTTAGTTTCAGATGGAACATTTGGTTTAAAATGGAACTAAGTTTCTCATCTGGAGTTTCCTCTCTCACAAGTTCAACAACTTTGTTTCGTCGAACACATACGGTTTCGAGCAGCATCGCCACACAGTTCAGGGAACAGGCGCTTCTCCTGGCACATTATCGAACACTTAGTTTCAGAGAGAACAATTAGTTTAAAATGGAACTAAGTCTCGCATCTGGAGTATCCTCTCTCACAAGGACAACCACTTAGTTTCGTCGATCACATACGGTTTCGATTGGCATCGCCACAGATTTCAGAGAACTGGCGCTTCACCTGGCACAGAATCGAACACTTAGTTTCAGATAGAACAATTAGTTTAAAATGGAACTAAGTTTCGCATCTGGAAATTACTCTCTCACAAGGTCGACCACTTAGTTTCGACGAACACATACGGTTTCGAGTAGCATCGCCACAGATTTCAGAGAACAGGCGCTTCTCCTGGCACAGTAACGAACACTTAGTTTCAGATAGAACAATTAGTTTAAAATGGACCTAAGTTTCGCATCTGGAGTTTCCTCTCTCACAAGGTCGACCACTTAGTTTCGATGAACACATACGGTTTCGAGTGGCATCGCCACAGATTTCAGAGAACAGGCGTTTCTCCTGGCACAGTAACGAACACTTAGTTTCAGAGAGAACAATTAGTTTAAAATGGAACTAAGTTTCGCATCTGGAGTTTCCTCTCTCACAAGGTCGACCACTTAGTTTCGACGAACACATACGGTTTCGAGTAGCATCGCCACAGATTTCAGAGAACAGGCGCTTCTCCTGGCACAGTAACGAACACTTAGTTTCAGATAGAACAATTAGTTTAAAATGGAACTATGTTTCGCATCTGGAGTTTCCTCTCTCACAAGGTCGACCACTTAGTTTCGATGAACACATACGGTTTCGAGTGGCATCGCCACATATTTCAGAGAACAGGCGCTTCTCCTGGCACAGTACCGAACACTTAGTTTCAGATAGAACAATTAGTTTAAAAAGGAACAAAGCTTCGCATTTGGAGTTACCTCTCTCACAAGGTCGGCCACTTAGTTTCGTCGAACACATACGGTTTCGAGTAGCACCGCGACAGATTTCAGAGAACAGGCGCTTCTCCTGGCACAGTATCGAATACTTAGTTTCAGATAGAACAATTACTTTAAAATGGAACTAAGTTTCGCATCTGGAGTTTCCTATCTCACAAGGTCGGTCACTTAGTTTCGTCGAACACATACGGTTTCGAGTGGCATCGCCACAGATTTCAGAGAACAGCCGCTTCTCCTGGCACAGTATCGAACACTTAGCTTCAGATAGAACAATTAGTTTAAAATGGAACTAAGTTTCGCATCCGGAGTTTCCTCTCTCACAAGGTCGGCCACTTAGCTTCGTCGAACACATACGGTTTCGAGTGGCATCGCTACACATTTCAGAGATCAGGCGCTTCTCCTGGCAGAGTGTCGAACACATAGTTTCAGATAGAACAATTAGTTTAAAATGGAACTGAGTTTCGCATCTGGAGTTTCCTTTCGCACAAGGTCGACGACTTAATTTCGTCGAGCACATACGGTTTCGAGTGGCATTGCCAGAGATTTCGCAGAACGGGCGCTTCTCCTGGCACAGTAGCGAACACTTAGTTTCAGATAGAACAATTAATTTAAAATGGAACTATGTTTCGCATCTGGAGTTTCCTCTCCCACAAGGTCGGCCACTTAGTTTCGTCGAACACATACGGTTTCGAGTGGCATCGCCACAGATTTCAGAGAACAGGCGCTTCTCCTGGCACAGTATCGAACACTTAGTTTCCGAGAGAACAATTAGTTTATAATGGAACTATGTTTCTCATTTGGAGTTTCCACTCTCGCATGGTGGACCACTTAGTTTCGTCGAACACATACGGTTTCGAGTAGTATCGCCACAGATTTCAGAGAACAGGCGCTTCTCCTGGCACAGTACCGAACACTTAGTTTCAGATAGATCAGTTTAAAATGAAACAAAGTTTCGCATCTGGAGTTTCCTCTCTCACAAGGTCGTCCACTTAGTTTCGTCGAACACATACGGTTTCGAGTGGCATCGCCACAGATTTCAGAGAACAGGCGCTTCTCCTGGGACAGTATCGGACACTTAGTTTCAGATAGAAAAATTAGTTTAAAATGAAACTAAGTTTCGCATCAGGAGTTTCCTCTCTCACAAAGTCGACCACTTAGTTTCGTCGAACACATACGGTTTCGAGTAGCATCGCCACAGATTTCAGAGAGCAGGCGCTTCTCCTGGCACAGTATCGAACACTTAGTTTCAGATGGAACACTTAAATTTAAAATGGCACTATGTTTCGCATCTGGAGTTTCCTCTACCACAAGGTCGACCACTTATTTTCGTCGAACACATACGGTTTCGAGTAGCATCGCCACAGATTTCAGAGAACAGGCGCTTCTCCTGGCTCAGTATCGAACACTTAGTTTCAGATGGAACATTTAGGTTAAAATGGAACTAAGTTTCGCATCTGGAGTTTCCTCTCTCAGAAGGTCGGCCACTTAGTTTCGTCGAACACATACGGTTTCGAGTGGCATCGCCACAGATTTCAGAGAACAGGCGCTTCTCCTGGCACAGTATCGAACACTTAGTTTCCGATGGAACATTTAGTTTAAAATGGAACTAAGTTTCGCATCTGGAGTTTCCTCTCTCACAAGGTCGAACACTTAGTTTCGGCGAACACATACGGTTTCGAGCGGCATCGCCACACAGTTCAGAGAACAGGCGCTTCTCCTGGCACAGTATCGAACACTTAGTTACAGGTAGAAAACTTAGCTTAAAATGGAACTATGTTTCGCATTTGGAGTTTCCTCCCTCACAAGGTCGACCACTTAGTTTCGTCGAACACATACGGTTTCGAGTGGCATCGCCACAGATTTCAGAGAACAGGCGCGTCTCCTGGCACTGTATCGAACACTTAGTTTCAGATGGAACACTTAAATTTAAAATGGCACTATGTTTCGCATCTGGAGTTTCCTCTACCACAAGGTCGACCACTTATTTTCGTCGAACACATACGGTTTCGAGTAGCATCGCCACAGATTTCAGAGAACAGGCGCTTCTCCTGGCTCAGTATCGAACACTTAGTTTCAGATAGAAAAATTAGTTTAAAATGGTACTAAGTTTCGCATCAGGAGTTTCCTCTCTCACAAGGTCGACCACTTAGTTTCGTCGAACACATACGGTTTCGATTAGCATCACGACAGATTTCAGAGAACAGGCGCTTCTCCTGGCACAGTATCGAACACTTAGTTTCAGATGGAACATTTAGGTTAAAATGGAACTAAGTTTCGCATCTGGAGTTTCCTCTCTCAGAAGGTCGGCCACTTAGTTTCGTCGAACACATACGGTTTCGAGTGGCATCGCCACAGATTTCAGAGAACAGGCGCTTCTCCTGGCACAGTATCGAACACTTAGTTTCCGATGGAACATTTAGTTTAAAATGGAACTAAGTTTCGCATCTGGAGTTTCCTCTCTCACAAGGTCGACCACTTAGTTTCGACGAACACATACGGTTTCGAGTAGCATCGCCACAGATTTCAGAGAACAGGCGCTTCTCCTGGCACGGTATCGAACACTTACTTCAGACAGAACAATTAGTTAAAATGGAACTCTGTTTCGCATCTGGATTATCCTCTCCCACAAGGTCAACCACTTAGTTTCCTGGAACACATACGGTTTCGAGTGGCATCGCCACAGATTTCAGAGAACAGGCGCTTCTCCTGGCACAGTATCGAACACTTACTTCAGACATAACAATTAGTTTAAAATGGAACTAAATTTCGCATCTAGAGTTTCCTCTCTCACAAGGTCGACCACTTACTTTCATCGAACACATAGAGTTTCGAGTGGTATCGCCACAGATTTCAGAGAACAGGCGCTTCTGCTGGCACAATATCGAACACTTAGTTTCAGATAGAACAATTATTTTAAAATGGAACTTATTTTCGCATCTGAAGTTTCTTCTCGAACAAGGTCGGCCACTTAGTTTCGTCGAACACATACGGTTTTGAGTGGCATCGCCACAGATTTCAGAGAAAAGGCGCTTCTCCTGGCACAGTATCGAACACTTAGTATCAGATAGAACAATTAGTTTAAAATTGAACTATGTTTCGCAGCTGGAGTCTCCTCTCTCACAAGGGGGACCACTTCGTTTCATCGAACACATACGGTTTCGAGTGGCATCACCACAGATTTCAGAGAACAGGCGCTTCTCCTGGCACAGTATCGAACACTTAGTTTCAGATGGAACATTTGGTTTAAAATGGAACTAAGTTTCTCATCTGGAGTTTCCTCTCTCACAAGTTCAACAACTTTGTTTCGTCGAACACATACGGTTTCGAGCAGCATCGCCACACAGTTCAGGGAACAGGCGCTTCTCCTGGCACATTATCGAACACTTAGTTTCAGAGAGAACAGTTAGTTTAAAATGGAACTAAGTTTCTCATCTGGAGTTTCCTCTCTCACAAGTTCAACAACTTTGTTTCGTCGAACACATACGGTTTCGAGCAGCATCGCCACAGATTTCAGAGAACAGGCGCTTCTATTGGCAGATTATCGAATACTTAGATTCAGATAGAATATATAGTTTAAAATGGAAATATGTTTCGCATTTGGAGTTTCGTCCCTCACAAGGACAACCACTTAGTTTCGTCGATCACATACGGTTTCGTGTGGCAACGCCACAGATTTCAGAGAACTGGCGCTTCACCTGGCACAGAATCGAACACTTAGTTTCAGATAGAACAATTAGTTTAAAATGGAACTAAGTTTCGCATCTGGAAATTACTCTCTCACAAGGTCGACCACTTAGTTTCGACGAACACATACGGTTTCGAGTAACATCGCCACAGATTTCAGAGAACAGGCGCTTCTCCTGGCACAGTAACGAACACTTAGTTTCAGATAGAACAATTAGTTTAAAATGGAACTAAGTTTCGCATCTGGAGTTTCCTCTCTCACAAGGTCGACCACTTAGTTTCGATGAACACATACGGTTTCGAGTGGCATCGCCACAGATTTCAGAGAACAGGCGTTTCTCCTGGCACAGTAACGAACACTTAGTTTCAGATAGAAAAATTAGTTTGAAATGGAACTAAGTTTCGCATCTGGAGTTTCCTCTCTCACAAGGTCGACCACTTAGTTTCGATGAACACATACGGTTTCGAGTGGGATCGCCACAGATTTCAGAGAACAGGCGTTTCTCCTGGCACAGTAACGAACACTTAGTTTCAGATAGAAAAATTAGTTTAAAATGGAACTAAGTTTCGCATCTGGAGTTTCCTCTCTCACAAGGTCGACCACTTAGTTTCGATGAACACATACGGTTTCGAGTGGCATCGCCACAGATTTCAGAGAAAAGGCGCTTCTCCTGGCACAGTAGCGAACACTTAGTTTCAGATAGAACAATTAATTTAAAATGGAACTATGTTTCGCATCTGGAGTTTCCTCTCCCACAAGGTCGGCCACTTAGTTTCGTCGAACACATACGGTTTCGAGTGGCATCGCCACAGATTTCAGAGAACAGGCGCTTCTCCTGGCACAGTATCGAACACTTAGTTTCCGAGAGAACAATTAGTTTATAATGGAACTATGTTTCTCATTTGGAGTTTCCACTCTCGCATGGTGGACCACTTAGTTTCGTCGAACACATACGGTTTCGAGTAGTATCGCCACAGATTTCAGAGAACAGGCGCTTCTCCTGGCACAGTACCGAACACTTAGTTTCAGATTGATCAGTTTAAAATGAAACAAAGTTTCGCATCTGGAGTTTCCTCTCTCACAAGGTCGTCCACTTAGTTTCGTCGAACACATACGGTTTCGAGTGGCATCGCCACAGATTTCAGAGAACAGGCGCTTCTCCTGGCACAGTATCGGACACTTAGTTTCAGATAGAAAAATTAGTTTAAAATGAAACTAAGTTTCGCATCAGGAGTTTCCTCTCTCACAAAGTCGACCACTTAGTTTCGTCGAACACATACGGTTTCGAGTAGCATCGCCACAGATTTCAGAGAGCAGGCGCTTCTCCTGGCACAGTATCGAACACTTAGTTTCAGATAGAACAATTAGTTTAAAATGAAATTATGTTCCGTATCTGGTGAATCCCCTCTCACAAGGTCGACCACTTAGTTTCGTCGAACACATACGGTTTCGAGTGGCATCGCCACACATTTCAGAGAACAGGCGCTTCTCCTGGCACAGTATCGAACACTTAGTCTCCGATAGAACAATTAATTTAAAATGGACCTATGTTTCGCATCTGGAGTTTCCTCTCCCACAAGGTCGACCACTCAGTTTCGTCGAACACATACGGTTTCGAGTGGCATCGCTACACATTTCAGAGATCAGGCGCTTCTCCTGGCAGAGTGTCGAACACATAGTTTCAGATAGAACAATTAGTTTAAAATGGAACTGAGTTTCGCATCTGGAGTTTCCTTTCGCACAAGGTCGACGACTTAATTTCGTCGAACACATACGGTTTCGAGTGGCATTGCCAGAGATTTCAGAGAACAGGCGCTTCTCCTGGAACAGTATCGAACACTTTCAGATAGAACAATTAGTTTAAAATGGAACTAAGTTTCGCATCTGGAGTTTCCTCACTCACAAGGTCGGCCACCTAGTTTCGTCGAACATATACGGTTTCGAGTAGCATCGCCACAGATTTCAGAGAACAGGCGCTTCTCGTGGCTGAGTAACGAACACTTAGTTTCAGATAGAACAATTTGCTTAAAATGGAACTAAGTTTCGCATCTGGAGTTTCCTCACTCACAAGGTCGGCCACCTAGTTTCGTCGAACATATACGGTTTCGAGTAGCATCGCCACAGATTTCAGAGAACAGGCGCTTCTCGTGGCTGAGTAACGAACACTTAGTTTCAGATAGAACAATTTGCTTAAAATGGTACTAAGTTTCGCATCTGGAGTTTCCTCTCCCACAAGGCCGACCACTTAGTTTCCTCGAACACATACGGTTTCGAGTAGCATCGCCACAGATTTCAGAGAACAGGCGCTTCTCCTGGCACAGTATCGAACACTTAGTCTCCGATAGAACAATTAATTTAAAATGGACCTATGTTTCGCATTTGGAGTTTCCTCACTCACAAGGTCGGCCACCTAGTTTCGTCGAACATATACGGTTTCGAGTAGCATCGCCAAAGATTTCAGAGAACAGGCGCTTCTCGTGGCTGAGTAACGAACACTTAGTTTCAGATAGAACAATTTGCTTAAAATGGAACTAAGTTTCGCATCTGGAGTTTCCTCTCCCACAAGGCCGACCACTTAGTTTCCTCGAACACATACGGTTTCGAGTAGCATCGCCACAGATTTCAAAGAACAGGGGCTTCTCCTGGCACAGTATCGAACACTTAGATTCACATAGAACCATTAGTTTAAAATGGAACTAAGTTTCGCAACTGGAGTTTCCTCTCTCACAAGGCGGCCACATAGTTTCGTGGAACACATTCGGTTTCGAGTAGCATCGCCACAGATTTCAGAGAACAGGCGCTTCTCCTGGCACAGTATCAAACACTTAGTTTCGGAGAGAACAATTAGTTTAAAATGGAAATATATTTCGCATTTGGAGTTTCCTCTCTCACAAGTTCGACCACTTAGTTTCGTCGAACTCATACTGTTTCGAGTGGCATCGCCACACATTTCAGAGGACAGGCGCTTCTCCTGGCACAGTATCGAACACTTAGTTTCAGATAGAACAATTAGTTTAAAATGGTACTAACTTTCGCATCTGGAGTTTCCTATCTCACAAGGTCGGCCACTTAGTTTCGTCGAACACATACGGTTTCGAGGGGCATCGCCACAGATTTCAGAGAACAGCCGCTTCTCCTGGCACAGTATCGAACACTTAGCTTCAGATAGAACAATTAGTTTAACATGGTACTAAGTTTCGCAGCTGGAGTTTCCTCTCTCACAAGGTCGACCACGTAGTATCGTCGAACACATACGGTTTCGAGTGGCATCGCCACAGATTTCAGAGAACAGCCGCTTCTCCTGGCACAGTATCGAACACTTAGTTTCAGATAGAAGAATTAGTTTAAAATGGTACTAACTTTCGCATCTGGAGTTTCCTATCTCACAAGGTCGGCCACTTAGTTTCGTCGAACACATACGGTTTCGAGGGGCATCGCCACAGATTTCAGAGAACAGGCGCTTCTGCTGCCACAGTATCGAAAACTTAGTTTCAGATAGAAAAATTACTTTAAAATGGAACTAAGTTTCGCATTTGGAGTTTCCTCTCTCACAAGTTCGACCACTTAGTTGCGTCTAACACATACGGTTTAGAGTGACATCGCCACAGATTTCAGAGGACAGGCGATTCTCCTGGCACAGTATCGAACACTTAGTATCAGATAGAACAATAAGTTTAAAATGGAACTATGCCTCGCATCTTGTGTTTCCTCTCTCACAAGGCGGCCACATAGTTTCGTGGAACACATTCGGTTTCGAGTAGCATCGCCACAGATTTCAGAGAACAGGCGCTTCTCCTGGCACAGTATCGAACACTTAGTATCAGATAGAACTATTAGTTTAAAATGGAACTAAGTTTCGCATCTGGGGTTTCCTCTCCTACAAGGTCGACCACTTAGTTTCGTCGAACACATACGGTTTAGAGTGACATCGCCACAGATTTCAGAGGACAGGCGCTTCTCCTGGCACGGTATCGAACACTTAGTTTCAGATAGAACAATTAGTTTAAAATGGAACTAAGTTTCGCATCTGGAGATTCCTCTCTCACATGGCGGCCACATAGTTTCGTGGAACACATTCGGTTTCGAGTAGCATCGCCACAGATTTCAGAGAACAGGCGCTTCTCCTGGCACAGTATCGAACACTTAGTATCAGATAGAACTATTAGTTTAAAATGGAACTAAGTTTCGCATCTAGGGTTTCCTCTCCCACAAGGTCGACCACTTAGTTTCGTCGAACACATACGGTTTCGAGGGGCATCGTCACAGATTTCAGAGAACAGGCGCTTCTGCTGGCAGAGTATCGAAAACTTAGTTTCAGATAGAACAATTAGTTTAAAATGGTACTAACTTTCGCATCTGGAGTTTCCTATCTCACAAGTTCGGCCACTTAGTTTCGTCGAACACATACCGTTTCGAGTGGCATCGCCACAGATTTCAGAGAACAGCCGCTTCTCCTGGCACAGTATCGAACACTTAGCTTCAGATAGAACAATTAGTTTAAAATTGTACTAAGTTTCGCATCGGGAGTTTCCTCTCTCACAAGGTCGACCACTTAGTTTCGTCGAACACATTCGGTTTCGAGTGGCATCGCCACAGATTTCAGAGAACAGCCGCTTCTCCTGGCACAGTATCGAACACTTAGTTTCAGATAGAACAATTAGTTTAAAAAGGAACTAAGTTTCGCAGCTGGAGTATGCTCTCTCACAAGGTCGACGACTTAATTTCGTCGAACACATACGGTTTCGAGTGGCATTGCCAGAGATTTCGCAGAACGGGCGCTTCTCCTGGCACAGTAGCGAACACTTAGTTTCAGATAGAACAATTAATTTAAAATGGAACTATGTTTCGCATCTGGAGTTTCCTCTCCCACAAGGTCGGCCACTTAGTTTCGTCGAACACATACGGTTTCGAGTGGCATCGCCACAGATTTCAGAGAACAGGCGCTTCTCCTGGCACAGTATCGAACACTTAGTTTCCGAGAGAACAATTAGTTTATAATGGAACTATGTTTCTCATTTGGAGTTTCCACTCTCGCATGGTGGACCACTTAGTTTCGTCGAACACATACGGTTTCGAGTAGTATCGCCACAGATTTCAGAGAACAGGCGCTTCTCCTGGCACAGTACCGAACACTTAGTTTCAGATTGATCAGTTTAAAATGAAACAAAGTTTCGCATCTGGAGTTTCCTCTCTCACAAGGTCGTCCACTTAGTTTCGTCGAACACATACGGTTTCGAGTGGCATCGCCACAGATTTCAGAGAACAGGCGCTTCTCCTGGGACAGTATCGGACACTTAGTTTCAGATAGAAAAATTAGTTTAAAATGAAACTAAGTTTCGCATCAGGAGTTTCCTCTCTCACAAAGTCGACCACTTAGTTTCGTCGAACACATACGGTTTCGAGTAGCATCGCCACAGATTTCAGAGAGCAGGCGCTTCTCCTGGCACAGTATCGAACACTTAGTTTCAGATAGAACAATTAGTTTAAAATGAAATTATGTTCCGTATCTGGTGAATCCCCTCTCACAAGGTCGACCACTTAGTTTCGTCGAACACATACGGTTTCGAGTGGCATCGCCACACATTTCAGAGAACAGGCGCTTCTCCTGGCACAGTATCGAACACTTAGTCTCCGATAGAACAATTAATTTAAAATGGACCTATGTTTCGCATCTGGAGTTTCCTCTCCCACAAGGTCGACCACTCAGTTTCGTCGAACACATACGGTTTCGAGTGGCATCGCTACACATTTCAGAGATCAGGCGCTTCTCCTGGCAGAGTGTCGAACACATAGTTTCAGATAGAACAATTAGTTTAAAATGGAACTGAGTTTCGCATCTGGAGTTTCCTTTCGCACAAGGTCGACGACTTAATTTCGTCGAACACATACGGTTTCGAGTGGCATTGCCAGAGATTTCAGAGAACAGGCGCTTCTCCTGGAACAGTATCGAACACTTTCAGATAGAACAATTAGTTTAAAATGGAACTAAGTTTCGCATCTGGAGTTTCCTCACTCACAAGGTCGGCCACCTAGTTTCGTCGAACATATACGGTTTCGAGTAGCATCGCCACAGATTTCAGAGAACAGGCGCTTCTCGTGGCTGAGTAACGAACACTTAGTTTCAGATAGAACAATTTGCTTAAAATGGAACTAAGTTTCGCATCTGGAGTTTCCTCACTCACAAGGTCGGCCACCTAGTTTCGTCGAACATATACGGTTTCGAGTAGCATCGCCACAGATTTCAGAGAACAGGCGCTTCTCGTGGCTGAGTAACGAACACTTAGTTTCAGATAGAACAATTTGCTTAAAATGGTACTAAGTTTCGCATCTGGAGTTTCCTCTCCCACAAGGCCGACCACTTAGTTTCCTCGAACACATACGGTTTCGAGTAGCATCGCCACAGATTTCAGAGAACAGGCGCTTCTCCTGGCACAGTATCGAACACTTAGTCTCCGATAGAACAATTAATTTAAAATGGACCTATGTTTCGCATTTGGAGTTTCCTCACTCACAAGGTCGGCCACCTAGTTTCGTCGAACATATACGGTTTCGAGTAGCATCGCCAAAGATTTCAGAGAACAGGCGCTTCTCGTGGCTGAGTAACGAACACTTAGTTTCAGATAGAACAATTTGCTTAAAATGGAACTAAGTTTCGCATCTGGAGTTTCCTCTCCCACAAGGCCGACCACTTAGTTTCCTCGAACACATACGGTTTCGAGTAGCATCGCCACAGATTTCAAAGAACAGGCGCTTCTCCTGGCACAGTATCGAACACTTAGATTCACATAGAACCATTAGTTTAAAATGGAACTAAGTTTCGCAACTGGAGTTTCCTCTCTCACAAGGCGGCCACATAGTTTCGTGGAACACATTCGGTTTCGAGTAGCATCGCCACAGATTTCAGAGAACAGGCGCTTCTCCTGGCACAGTATCAAACACTTAGTTTCGGAGAGAACAATTAGTTTAAAATGGAAATATATTTCGCATTTGGAGTTTCCTCTCTCACAAGTTCGACCACTTAGTTTCGTCGAACTCATACTGTTTCGAGTGGCATCGCCACACATTTCAGAGGACAGGCGCTTCTCCTGGCACAGTATCGAACACTTAGTTTCAGATAGAACAATTAGTTTAAAATGGTACTAACTTTCGCATCTGGAGTTTCCTATCTCACAAGGTCGGCCACTTAGTTTCGTCGAACACATACGGTTTCGAGGGGCATCGCCACAGATTTCAGAGAACAGCCGCTTCTCCTGGCACAGTATCGAACACTTAGCTTCAGATAGAACAATTAGTTTAACATGGTACTAAGTTTCGCAGCTGGAGTTTCCTCTCTCACAAGGTCGACCACGTAGTATCGTCGAACACATACGGTTTCGAGTGGCATCGCCACAGATTTCAGAGAACAGCCGCTTCTCCTGGCACAGTATCGAACACTTAGTTTCAGATAGAAGAATTAGTTTAAAATGGTACTAACTTTCGCATCTGGAGTTTCCTATCTCACAAGGTCGGCCACTTAGTTTCGTCGAACACATACGGTTTCGAGGGGCATCGCCACAGATTTCAGAGAACAGGCGCTTCTGCTGCCACAGTATCGAAAACTTAGTTTCAGATAGAAAAATTACTTTAAAATGGAACTAAGTTTCGCATCTAGGGTTTCCTCTCCCACAAGGTCGACCACTTAGTTTCGTCGAACACATACGGTTTCGAGGGGCATCGTCACAGATTTCAGAGAACAGGCGCTTCTGCTGGCAGAGTATCGAAAACTTAGTTTCAGATAGAACAATTAGTTTAAAATGGTACTAACTTTCGCATCTGGAGTTTCCTATCTCACAAGTTCGGCCACTTAGTTTCGTCGAACACATACCGTTTCGAGTGGCATCGCCACAGATTTCAGAGAACAGCCGCTTCTCCTGGCACAGTATCGAACACTTAGCTTCAGATAGAACAATTAGTTTAAAATTGTACTAAGTTTCGCATCGGGAGTTTCCTCTCTCACAAGGTCGACCACTTAGTTTCGTCGAACACATTCGGTTTCGAGTGGCATCGCCACAGATTTCAGAGAACAGCCGCTTCTCCTGGCACAGTATCGAACACTTAGTTTCAGATAGAACAATTAGTTTAAAAAGGAACTAAGTTTCGCAGCTGGAGTTTCCTCTCTCACAAGGTCGACCACTTAGTTTCGTCGAACACATACGGTTTCGAGTAGCATCGCGACAGATTTCAGAGAACAGGCGCTTCTCCTGGCACAGTATCGACCACTTAGCTTCAGATAGAACAATTAGTTTAAAATGGAACTAAGTTTCGCTTCCGGAGTTTCCTCTCTCACAAGGTCGGCCACTTAGCTTCGTCGAACACATACGGTTTCGAGTGGCATCGCCACAGATTTCAGAGAACAGGCGTTTCTCCTGGCACAGTATCGAACACTTAGTCTCAGATAGAACAATTAGTTTAAAATGGAATTATGTGTCGCATCTGGAGTTTCCTATCTCACAAGGTCTGCCACTTAGTTTCGTCGAACACATACGGTTTCGAGTGGCATCGCAACAGATTTCAGAGAACAGCCGCTTCTCCTGGCACAGTATCGAACACTTAGTTTCAGATAGAACAATTAGTTTAAAATGGAACTATGTTTCGCATTTGGAGTTTCCTCTCTCGCAAGGTGGACCACTTAGTTTCGTCGACCACATACGGTTTCGAGTAGCATCGCCACAGATTTCAGAGGACAGGCGCTTCTCCTGGCAGGGTATCGAACACTTAGTATCAGATAGAACTATTAGTTTAAAATGGAACTAAGTTTCGCATCTGGGGTTTCCTCTCCCACAAGGTCGACCACTTAATTTCGTCGAACACATACGGTTTCGAGTAGCATCGCCACAGATTTAAGAGAACAGTCGCTACTCCTGGCACAGTATCGAACACTTAGTTTCAGATAGAACAATTAGTTTAAAAAGGAACTAAGTTTCGCAGCTGGAGTTTCCTCTCTCACAAGGTCGACCACTTAGTTTCGTCGAACACATACGGTTTCGAGTAGCATCGCGAGAGATTTCAGAGAACAGGCGCTTCTCCTGGCACAGTATCGACCACTTAGCTTCAGATAGAACAATTAGTTTAAAATGGAACTAAGTTTCGCTTCCGGAGTTTCCTCTCTCACAAGGTCGGCCACTTAGCTTCGTCGAACACATACGGTTTCGAGTGGCATCGCCACAGATTTCAGAGAACAGGCGTTTCTCCTGGCACAGTATCGAACACTTAGTCTCAGATAGAACAATTAGTTTAAAATGGAACAATGTTTCGCATTTGGAGTTTCCTCTCTCGCAAGGTGGACCACTTAGTTTCGTCGACCACATACGGTTTCGAGTAGCATCGCCACAGATTTCAGAGGACAGGCGCTTCTCCTGGCACAGTATCGAACACTTAGTATCAGATAGAACTATTAGTTTAAAATGGAACTAAGTTTCGCATCTTGGGTTTCCTCTCCCACAAGGCGGCCACATAGTTTCGTGGAACACATTCGGTTTCGAGTAGCATCGCCACAGATTTCAGAGAACAGGCGCTTCTCCTGGCACAGTATCGAACACTTAGTATCAGATAGAACTATTAGTTTAAAATGGAACTAAGTTTCGCATCTGGGGTTTCCTCTCCCACAAGGTCGACCACTTAGTTTCGTCGAACACATACGGTTTAGAGTGACATCGCCACAGATTTCAGAGGACAGGCGCTTCTCCTGGCACGGTATCGAACACTTAGTTTCAGATAGAACAATTAGTTTAAAACGGAACTAAGTTTCGCATCTGGAGATTCCTCTCCCACAAGGCGGCCACATAGTTTCGTGGAACACATTCGGTTTCGAGTAGCATCGCCACAGATTTCAGAGAACAGGCGCTTCTCCTGGCACAGTATCGAACACTTAGTATCAGATAGAACTATTAGTTTAAAATGGAACTAAGTTTCGCATCTAGGGTTTCCTCTCCCACAAGGTCGACCACTTAGTTTCGTCGAACACATACGGTTTCGAGGGGCATCGCCACAGATTTCAGAGAACAGGCGCTTCTGCTGGCAGAGTATCGAAAACTTAGTTTCAGATAGAACAATTAGTTTAAAATGGTACTAACTTTCGCATCTGGAGTTTCCTATCTCACAAGTTCGGCCACTTAGTTTCGTCGAACACATACGGTTTCGAGTAGCATCGCGACAGATTTCAGAGAACAGGCGCTTCTCCTGGCACAGTATCGACCACTTAGCTTCAGATAGAACAATTAGTTTAAAATGGAACTAAGTTTCGCTTCCGGAGTTTCCTCTCTCACAAGGTCGGCCACTTAGCTTCGTCGAACACATACGGTTTCGAGTGGCATCGCCACAGATTTCAGAGAACAGGCGTTTCTCCTGGCACAGTATCGAACACTTAGTCTCAGATAGAACAATTAGTTTAAAATGGAATTATGTGTCGCATCTGGAGTTTCCTATCTCACAAGGTCTGCCACTTAGTTTCGTCGAACACATACGGTTTCGAGTGGCATCGCAACAGATTTCAGAGAACAGCCGCTTCTCCTGGCACAGTATCGAACACTTAGTTTCAGATAGAACAATTAGTTTAAAATGGAACTATGTTTCGCATTTGGAGTTTCCTCTCTCGCAAGGTGGACCACTTAGTTTCGTCGACCACATACGGTTTCGAGTAGCATCGCCACAGATTTCAGAGGACAGGCGCTTCTCCTGGCAGGGTATCGAACACTTAGTATCAGATAGAACTATTAGTTTAAAATGGAACTAAGTTTCGCATCTGGGGTTTCCTCTCCCACAAGGTCGACCACTTAATTTCGTCGAACACATACGGTTTCGAGTAGCATCGCCACAGATTTAAGAGAACAGTCGCTACTCCTGGCACAGTATCGAACACTTAGTTTCAGATAGAACAATTAGTTTAAAAAGGAACTAAGTTTCGCAGCTGGAGTTTCCTCTCTCACAAGGTCGACCACTTAGTTTCGTCGAACACATACGGTTTCGAGTAGCATCGCGAGAGATTTCAGAGAACAGGCGCTTCTCCTGGCACAGTATCGACCACTTAGCTTCAGATAGAACAATTAGTTTAAAATGGAACTAAGTTTCGCTTCCGGAGTTTCCTCTCTCACAAGGTCGGCCACTTAGCTTCGTCGAACACATACGGTTTCGAGTGGCATCGCCACAGATTTCAGAGAACAGGCGTTTCTCCTGGCACAGTATCGAACACTTAGTCTCAGATAGAACAATTAGTTTAAAATGGAACAATGTTTCGCATTTGGAGTTTCCTCTCTCGCAAGGTGGACCACTTAGTTTCGTCGACCACATACGGTTTCGAGTAGCATCGCCACAGATTTCAGAGGACAGGCGCTTCTCCTGGCACAGTATCGAACACTTAGTATCAGATAGAACTATTAGTTTAAAATGGAACTAAGTTTCGCATCTTGGGTTTCCTCTCCCACAAGGCGGCCACATAGTTTCGTGGAACACATTCGGTTTCGAGTAGCATCGCCACAGATTTCAGAGAACAGGCGCTTCTCCTGGCACAGTATCGAACACTTAGTATCAGATAGAACTATTAGTTTAAAATGGAACTAAGTTTCGCATCTGGGGTTTCCTCTCCCACAAGGTCGACCACTTAGTTTCGTCGAACACATACGGTTTAGAGTGACATCGCCACAGATTTCAGAGGACAGGCGCTTCTCCTGGCACGGTATCGAACACTTAGTTTCAGATAGAACAATTAGTTTAAAACGGAACTAAGTTTCGCATCTGGAGATTCCTCTCCCACAAGGCGGCCACATAGTTTCGTGGAACACATTCGGTTTCGAGTAGCATCGCCACAGATTTCAGAGAACAGGCGCTTCTCCTGGCACAGTATCGAACACTTAGTATCAGATAGAACTATTAGTTTAAAATGGAACTAAGTTTCGCATCTAGGGTTTCCTCTCCCACAAGGTCGACCACTTAGTTTCGTCGAACACATACGGTTTCGAGGGGCATCGCCACAGATTTCAGAGAACAGGCGCTTCTGCTGGCAGAGTATCGAAAACTTAGTTTCAGATAGAACAATTAGTTTAAAATGGTACTAACTTTCGCATCTGGAGTTTCCTATCTCACAAGTTCGGCCACTTAGTTTCGTCTAACACATACGGTTTAGAGTGACATCGCCACAGATTTCAGAGGACAGGCGCTTCTCCTGGCACAGTATCGAACACTTAGTATCAGATAGAACAATAAGTTTAAAATGGAACTATGCCTCGCATCTTGTGTTTCCTCTCTCACAAGGCGGCCACATAGTTTCGTGGAACACATTCGGTTTCGAGTAGCATCGCCACAGATTTCAGAGAACAGGCGCTTCTCCTGGCACAGTACCGAACACTTAGTATCAGATAGAACTATTAGTTTAAAATGGAACTAAGTTTCGCATCTGGGGTTTCCTCTCCCACAAGGTCGACCACTTAGTTTCGTCGAACACATACGGTTTCGAGGGGCATCGCCACAGATTTCAGAGAACAGCCGCTTCTCCTGGCACAGTATCGAACACTTAGCTTCAGATAGAACAATTAGTTTAACATGGTACTAAGTTTCGCAGCTGGAGTTTCCTCTCTCACAAGGTCGACCACGTAGTATCGTCGAACACATACGGTTTCGAGTGGCATCGCCACAGATTTCAGAGAACAGCCGCTTCTCCTGGCACAGTATCGAACACTTAGTTTCAGATAGAAGAATTAGTTTAAAATGGTACTAACTTTCGCATCTGGAGTTTCCTATCTCACAAGGTCGGCCACATAGTTTCGTCGAACACATACGGTTTCGAGGGGCATCGCCACAGATTTCAGAGAACAGGCGCTTCTGCTGCCACAGTATCGAAAACTTAGTTTCAGATAGAAAAATTACTTTAAAATGGAACTAAGTTTCGCATTTGGAGTTTCCTCTCTCACAAGTTCGACCACTTAGTTGCGTCTAACACATACGGTTTAGAGTGACATCGCCACAGATTTCAGAGGACAGGCGCTTCTCCTGGCACAGTATCGAACACTTAGTATCAGATAGAACAATAAGTTTAAAATGGAACTATGCCTCGCATCTTGTGTTTCCTCTCTCACAAGGCGGCCACATAGTTTCGTGGAACACATTCGGTTTCGAGTAGCATCGCCACAGATTTCAGAGAACAGGCGCTTCTCCTGGCACAGTATCGAACACTTAGTATCAGATTGAACTATTAGTTTAAAATGGAACTGAATTTCGCATCTGGGGTTTCCTCTCCCACAAGGTCGACCACTTAGTTTCGTCGAACACATACGGTTTCGAGGGGCATCGCCACAGATTTCAGAGAACAGGCGCTTCTGCTGGCAGAGTATCGAAAACTTAGTTTCAGATAGAACAATTAGTTTAAAATGGTACTAACTTTCGCATCTGGAGTTTCCTATCTCACAAGTTCGGCCACTTAGTTTCGTCGAACACATACCGTTTCGAGTGGCATCGCCACAGATTTCAGAGAACAGCCGCTTCTCCTGGCACAGTATCGAACACTTAGCTTCAGATAGAACAATTAGTTTAAAATTGTACTAAGTTTCGCATCGGGAGTTTCCTCTCTCACAAGGTCGACCACTTAGTTTCGTCGAACACATTCGGTTTCGAGTGGCATCGCCACAGATTTCAGAGAACAGCCGCTTCTCCTGGCACAGTATCGAACACTTAGTTTCAGATAGAACAATTAGTTTAAAAAGGAACTAAGTTTCGCAGCTGGAGTTTCCTCTCTCACAAGGTCGACCACTTAGTTTCGTCGAACACATACGGTTTCGAGTAGCATCGCGACAGATTTCAGAGAACAGGCGCTTCTCCTGGCACAGTATCGACCACTTAGCTTCAGATAGAACAATTAGTTTAAAATGGAACTAAGTTTCGCTTCCGGAGTTTCCTCTCTCACAAGGTCGGCCACTTAGCTTCGTCGAACACATACGGTTTCGAGTGGCATCGCCACAGATTTCAGAGAACAGGCGTTTCTCCTGGCACAGTATCGAACACTTAGTCTCAGATAGAACAATTAGTTTAAAATGGAATTATGTGTCGCATCTGGAGTTTCCTATCTCACAAGGTCTGCCACTTAGTTTCGTCGAACACATACGGTTTCGAGTGGCATCGCAACAGATTTCAGAGAACAGCCGCTTCTCCTGGCACAGTATCGAACACTTAGTTTCAGATAGAACAATTAGTTTAAAATGGAACTATGTTTCGCATTTGGAGTTTCCTCTCTCGCAAGGTGGACCACTTAGTTTCGTCGACCACATACGGTTTCGAGTAGCATCGCCACAGATTTCAGAGGACAGGCGCTTCTCCTGGCACAGTATCGAACACTTAGTATCAGATAGAACTATTAGTTTAAAATGGAACTAAGTTTCGCATCTGGGGTTTCCTCTCCCACAAGGTCGACCACTTAATTTCGTCGAACACATACGGTTTCGAGTAGCATCGCCACAGATTTAAGAGAACAGTCGCTACTCCTGGCACAGTATCGAACACTTAGCTTCAGATAGAACAATTAGTTTAAAATGTTACTAAGTTTCGCATCGGGAGTTTCCTCTCTCACAAGGTCGACCACTTAGTTTCGTCGAACACATACGGTTTCGAGTGGCATCGCCACAGATTTCAGAGAACAGCCGCTTCTCCTGGCACAGTATCGAACACTTAGTTTCAGATAGAACAATTAGTTTAAAAAGGAACTAAGTTTCGCAGCTGGAGTTTCCTCTCTCACAAGGTCGACCACTTAGTTTCGTCGAACACATACGGTTTCGAGTAGCATCGCGAGAGATTTCAGAGAACAGGCGTTTCTCCTGGCACAGTATCGAACACTTAGTCTCAGATAGAACAATTAGTTTAAAATGGAATTATGTGTCGCATCTGGAGTTTCCTATCTCACAAGGTCGGCCACTTAGTTTCGTCGAACACATACGGTTTCGAGTGGCATCGCCACAGATTTCAGAGAACAGCCGCTTCTCCTGGCACAGTATCGAACACTTAGTTTCAGATAGAACAATTAGTTTAAAATGGAACTATGTTTCGCATTTGGAGTTTCCTCTCTCGCAAGGTGGACCACTTAGTTTCGTCAAACACATACGGTTTCGAGTGGCATCGCCACAGATTTCAGAGAACAGGCGCTTCTCCTGGCACAGTATCGAACACTTAGTTTCATAGAGAACAATTAGTTTAAAATGGAATTATGTTTCGCATCTGGAGTATCCTCTCTCACAAGATCAACCACTTAGTTTCGTCGGAGATATACGGTTTCGAGTAGCATCCCCACAGATTTCAGAGAACAGGCGCTTCTCCTTGCACAGTATCGAACACTTAGTTACAGATAGAACACTTAGTTTAAAATGGAACTGTGTTTCGCATTTGGAGTTTCCTCTCTCACAAGGTGGACCACTTAGTTTCGTCAAATACATACGGTTTCCAGTGGCATCGCCACAGGTTTCAGAGAACTGGCGCTTCTCCTGGCACGGTATCGAACACTTAGTTGCAGTTAGAACAATTAATTTAAAATGGGACAAAGTTTCGCATCTGGAGTTTCCTCTCTCAGAAGGTCGACCACTTAGTTTCGTCGAACACATACGGTTTCGAGTGGCATCGCCACAGATTTCAGAGAACAGCCGCTTCTCCTGGCACAGTATCGAACGCTTAGTTTCAGATAGAACAATTAGTTTAAAATGGTACTATCTTTCGCATCTGGAGTTTCCTCCCTCACAAGGTCGACCACGTAGTATCGTCGAACACATACGGTTTCGAGTGGCATCGCCACAGATTTCAGAGAACAGCCGCTTCTCCTGGCACAGTATCGAACACTTAGTTTCAGATGGAACATTTAGTTTAAAATTGGATTATGTTTCGCATCTGGAGTTTCCTCTCTCACAAGGTCGACCATTTAGATTCGTCGAACACATACAGTTTCGAGTAGCATCGCTACAGATTTCAGAGAACAGGCACTTCTCTTGGCACAGTATCGAACACTTTCAGATAGTACAATTAGTTTAAAATGGAATTAAGTTTCGCATCCGGAGTTTCCTCTCTCACAAGGTCGGCCACTTAGCTTCGTCGAACACATACTGTTTCGAGTGGCATCGCCACAGATTTCAGAGAACAGGCGTTTCTCCTGGCACAGTATCGAACGCTTAGTTTCAGATAGAACAATTAGTTTAAAATGGTACTATCTTTCGCATCTGGAGTTTCCTATCTCACAAGGTCGGCCACTTAGTTTCGTCGAACACATACGGTTTCGAGTGGCATCGCCACAGATTTCAGAGAACAGCCGCTTCTCCTGGCACAGTATCGAACACTTAGTTTCAGATAGAACAATTAGTTTAAAATGGTACTAACTTTCGCATCTGGAGTTTCCTATCTCACAAGGTCTGCCACTTAGCTTCGTCGAACACATACGCTTTCGAGTGGCATCGCCACAGATTTCATAGAACAGCCGCTTCTCCTGGCACAGTATCGAACACTTAGTTTCAGATAGAACAATTAGTTTAAAATGGTACTAATTTTCGCATCTGGAGTTTCCTCCCTCACAAGGTCGACCACCTAGTATCGTCGAACACATACGGTTTCGAGTGGCATCGCCACAGATTTCAGAGAACAGCCGCTTCTCCTGGCACAGTATCGAACACTTAGTTTCAGATGGAACATTTAGTTTAAAATTGGATTATGTTTCGCATCTGGAGTTTCCTCTCTCACAAGGTCGACCATTTAGATTCGTCGAACACATACAGTTTCGAGTAGCATCGCTACAGATTTCAGAGAACAGGCACTTCTCTTGGCACAGTATCGAACACTTTCAGATAGTACAATTAGTTTAAAATGGAATTAAGTTTCGCATCCGGAGTTTCCTCTCTCACAAGGTCGGCCACTTAGCTTCGTCGAACACATACGGTTTCGAGTGGCATCGCAACAGATTTCAGAGAACAGGCGTTTCTCCTGGCACAGTATCGAACGCTTAGTTTCAGATAGAACAATTAGTTTAAAATGGTACTATCTTTCGCATCTGGAGTTTCCTATCTCACAAGGTCGGCCACTTAGTTTCGTCGAACACATACGGTTTCGAGTGGCATCGCCACAGATTTCAGAGAACAGCCGCTTCTCCTGGCACAGTATCGAACACTTAGTTTCAGATAGAACAATTAGTTTAAAATGGTACTAACTTTCGCATCTGGAGTTTCCTATCTCACAAGGTCTGCCACTTAGCTTCGTCGAACACATACGCTTTCGAGTGGCATCGCCACAGATTTCATAGAACAGCCGCTTCTCCTGGCACAGTATCGAACACTTAGTTTCAGATAGAACAATTAGTTTAAAATGGTACTAATTTTCGCATCTGGAGTTTCCTCCCTCACAAGGTCGACCACCTAGTATCGTCGAACACATACGGTTTCGAGTGGCATCGCCACCGATTTCAGAGAATAGCCGCTTCTCCTGGCACAGTATCGAACACTTAGTTTCAGATGGAACATTTAGTTTAAAATTGGATTATGTTTCGCATCTGGAGTTTCCTCTCTCACAAGGTCGACCATTTAGATTCGTCGAACACATACAGTTTCGAGTAGCATCGCTACAGATTTCAGAGAACAGGCACTTCTCTTGGCACAGTATCGAACACTTTCAGATAGTACAATTAGTTTAAAATGGAATTAAGTTTCGCATCCGGAGTTTCCTCTCTCACAAGTTCGGCCACTTAGCTTCGTCGAACACATACGGTTTCGAGTGGCATCGCCACAGATTTCAGACAACAGGCGTTTCTCCTGGCACAGTATCGAACACTTAGTCTCACATAGAACAATTAGTTTAAAATGGAATTATGTGTCGCATCTGGAGTTTCCTATCTCACAAGGTCGGCCACTTAGTTTCGTCGAACACATACGGTTTCGAGTGGCATCGCCACAGATTTCAGAGAACAGCCGCTTCTCCTGGCACAGTATCGAACACTTAGTTTCAGATAGAACAATTAGTTTAAAATGGTACTAACTTTCGCATCTGGAGTTTCCTATCTCACAAGGTCTGCCACTTAGCTTCGTCGAACACATACGCTTTCGAGTGGCATCGCCACAGATTTCAGAGAACAGGCGTTTCTCCTGGCACAGTATCGAACACTTAGTCTCAGATAGAACCATTAGTTTAAAATGGAATTATGTGTCGCATCTGGAGTTTCCTATCTCACAAGGTCGGCCATTTAGTTTCGTCGAACACATACGGTTTCGAGTGGCATCGCCACAGATTTCAGAGAACAGCCGCTTCTCCTGGCACAGTATCGAACACTTAGTTTCAGATAGAACAATTAGTTTAAAATGGAACTATGTTTCGCATTTGGAGTATCCTCTCTCGCAAGGTGGACCACTTAGTTTCGTCGCACACATACGGTTTCGAGTGGCATCGGCACAGATTTCACAAAACAGGCGCTTCTCCTGGCACAGTATCGAACACTTAGTTTCAGAGAGAACAATTAGTTTAAAATGGAATTAAGTTTCGCATCTGGAGTATCCTCTCTCACAAGATCAACCACTTAGTTTCGTCGAACACATACGGTTTCGAGTGGCATCGCCACACATTTCAGAGAACTGGCGCTTCTCCTGGCACAGTATCGAACACTTAGTTTCAGATAGAACAATTAGTTTAAAATGCTACTAACTTTCGCATCTGGAGTTTCCTCTCTCACAATGTCGACCACTTAGTTTCGACGCACACATACGGTTTCGAGTGGCATCGCCACAGATTTCACAGAACAGGCGCTTCTCCTGGCACAGTATCGAACACTTAGTTTCAGAGAGAACAATTAGTTTAAAATGGAATTAAGTTTCGCATCTGGAGTATCCTCTCTCACAAGATCAACCACTTAGTTTCGTCGAACACATACGGTTTCGAGTGGCATCGCCACACATTTCAGAGAACTGGCGCTTCTCCTGGCACAGTATCGAACACTTAGTTTCAGATAGAACAATTAGTTTAAAATGGTACTAACTTTCGCATCTGGAGTTTCCTCCCTCACAAGGTCGACCACGTAGTATCGTCGAACACATAGGGTTTCGAGTGGCATCGCCACAGATTTCAGAGAACAGCCGCTTCTCCTGGCACAGTGTCGAACACTTAGCTTCAGATAGAACAATTAGTTTAAAATGGTACTAACTTTCGCATCTGGAGTTTCCTATCTCACAAGGTCTGCCACTTAGCTTCGTCGAACACATACGCTTTCGAGTGGCATCGCCACAGATTTCAGAGAACAGGCGTTTCTCCTGGCACAGTATCGAACACTTAGTCTCAGATAGAACCATTAGTTTAAAATGGAATTATGTGTCGCATCTGGAGTTTCCTATCTCACAAGGTCGGCCATTTAGTTTCGTCGAACACATACGGTTTCGAGTGGCATCGCCACAGATTTCAGAGAACAGCCGCTTCTCCTGGCACAGTATCGAACACTTAGTTTCAGATAGAACAATTAGTTTAAAATGGAACTATGTTTCGCATTTGGAGTATCCTCTCTCGCAAGGTGGACCACTTAGTTTCGTCGCACACATACGGTTTCGAGTGGCATCGGCACAGATTTCACAGAACAGGCGCTTCTCCTGGCACAGTATCGAACACTTAGTTTCAGAGAGAGCAATTAGTTTAAAATGGAATTAAGTTTCGCATCTGGAGTATCCTCTCTCACAAGATCAACCACTTAGTTTCGTCGAACACATACGGTTTCGAGTGGCATCGCCACACATTTCAGAGAACTGGCGCTTCTCCTGGCACAGTATCGAACACTTAGTTTCAGATAGAACAATTAGTTTAAAATGCTACTAACTTTCGCATCTGGAGTTTCCTCTCTCACAATGTCGACCACTTAGTTTCGTCGCACACATACGGTTTCGAGTGGCATCGCCACAGATTTCACAGAACAGGCGCTTCTCCTGGCACAGTATCGAACACTTAGTTTCAGAGAGAACAATTAGTTTAAAATGGAATTAAGTTTCGCATCTGGAGTATCCTCTCTCACAAGATCAACCACTTAGTTTCGTCGAACACATACGGTTTCGAGTGGCATCGCCACACATTTCAGAGAACTGGCGCTTCTCCTGGCACAGTATCGAACACTTAGTTTCAGATAGAACAATTAGTTTAAAATGGTACTAACTTTCGCATCTGGAGTTTCCTCCCTCACAAGGTCGACCACTTAGTTTCGTCGAACACATACGGTTTCGAGTGGCATCGCCACAGATTTCAGAGAACAGCCGCTTCTCCTGGCACAGTGTCGAACACTTAGTTTCAGATGGAACATTTAGTTTAAAATTGGATTATGTTTCGCATCTGGAGTTTCCTCTCTCACAAGGTCGACCATTTAGATTCGTCGAACACATACAGTTTCGAGTAGCATCGCTACAGATTTCAGAGAACAGGCACTTCTCTTGGCACAGTATCGAACACTTTCAGATAGTACAATTAGTTTAAAATGGAATTAAGTTTCGCATCCGGAGTTTCCTCTCTCACAAGGTCGGCCACTTAGCGTCGTCGAACACATACGGTTTCGAGTGGCATCGCCACAGATTTCAGAGAACAGCCGCTTCTCCTGGCACAGTGTCGAACACTTAGCTTCAGATAGAACAATTAGTTTAAAATGGTACTAAATATCGCAGCTGGAGTTTCCTCTCTCACAAGGTCGACCACTTAGTTTCGTCGAACACATACGGTTTCGAGTAGCATCGCGACAGATTTCAGAGAACAGGCGCTTCTCCTGGCACAGTATCGACCACTTAGCTTCAGATAGAACAATTAGTTTAAAATGGAACTAAGTTTCGCATCCGGAGTTTCCTCTCTCACAAGGTCGGCCACTTAGCTTCGTCGAACACATACGGTTTCGAGTGGCATCGCCACAGATTTCAGAGAACAGGCGTTTCTACTGGCACAGTATCGAACACTTAGTCTCAGATAGAACAATTAGTTTAAAATGGAATTATGTGTCGCATCTGGAGTTTCCTATCTCACAAGGTCTGCCACTTAGTTTCGTCGAACACATACGGTTTCGAGTGGCATCGCCACAGATTTCAGAGAACAGCCGCTTCTCCTGGCACAGTATCGAACACTTAGTTTCAGATAGAACAATTAGTTTAAAATGGAACTATGTTTCGCATTTGGAGTTTCCTCTCTCGCAAGGTGGACCACTTAGTTTCGTCGACCACATACGGTTTCGAGTAGCATCGCCACAGATTTCAGAGGACAGGCGCTTCTCCTGGCACAGTATCGAACACTTAGTATCAGATAGAACTATTAGTTTAAAATGGAACTAAGTTTCGCATCTGGGGTTTCCTCTCCCACAAGGTCGACCACTTAGTTTCGTCGAACACATACGGTTTCGAGTGACATCGCCACAGATTTCAGAGAACAGGCGCTTCTCCTGGCACAGTATCGAACACTTAGTTTCAGATAGAACAATTAGTTTGAAATGGAACTATGTTTCGCATCTGGAGTCTCCTCTCTCACAAGGTCAACCACTTAGTTTCGTCGAACACATACGGTTTCGAGCGGCATCGCCGAACAGTTCAGAGAACAGGCGCTTCTCCTGCTACAGTATCGAACACTTAGATTCAGATAGAACAATTAGTTTACAATGTAACTATGTTTCGCATCTGGAGTTTCCTCTCTCACAAGCTCGACCACTTAGTTTCGTCGAACACATACGGTTTCGAGCGGCATCGCCGAAGAGTTCAGAGAACAGGCGCTTCTCCTGGCACAGTATCGAACACTTAGTTTCAGATAGAACAATTAGTTTAAAATGGAACTAAGTTTCGCATCTGGAGTTTCCTCTCTCAGAAGGTGGACCACTTAGTTTCGTCGAACACATAGGGGTTCGAGTAGCATCGCCACAGATTTCAGAGAACAGGCGCTTCTCCTGGCAAAGTATCGAACCCTTAGTTTCAGATAGAGCAATTAGTTTACAATGTAACTATGTTTCGCATCTGGAGTTTCGTCTCTCACAAGGTTGACCACTTAATTTCGTCGAACACATACGGATTCGAGTGGCATCGCCACAGATTTCAGGGAACAGTCGCTTCTCCTGGCACAGTATCGAACACTTAGTTTCAGATAGAACAATTAGTTTAAAATGGAACTAATTTTCGCATCTGCAGTTTCCTCTCTCACAAGGCGACCACTTAGTTTCGTCGAACACATACGGTTTCGAGCGGCATCGCCACAGATTTCAGAGAACAGGCGCTTCTCCTGGCACAGTGTCGAACACTTAGATTCAGATAGAACAATTAGTTTACAATGTAACTATGTTTCGCATCTGGAGTTTCCTCTCTCACAAGATCGAGCACTTAGTTTCGTCGAACACATACGGTTTCGAGCGGCATCGCCGAAGAGTTCAGAGAACAGGCGCTTCTCCTGGCACACTATCGAACACTTAGTATCAGATAGAACAATTAGATTGAAATAGAACTATGTTTCGCATCTGGAGTTTCCTCTCTCACAAGGTCGACCACTTAGTTTCGTCGAACACATAGGGTTTCGAGTAGCATCGCCACAGATTTCAGAGAACAGGCGCTTCTTCTGGCAAATTATCGAACCCTTAGTTTCAGATAGAACAATTAGTTTAAAATGGAACTAAGTTTCGCATCTGGAGTTTCGTCTCTCACAAGGTCGACCACTTAATTTCGTCGAACACATACGGATTTGAGTGGCATCGCCACAGATTTCAGGGAACAGTCGCTTCTCCTGGCACAGTATCGAACACTTAGTTTCAGATAGAACAATTAGTTTAAAATGGAACTAATTTTCGCATCTGCAGTTTCCTCTCTCACAAGGTCGACCACTTAGTTTCGTCGAACACATAGGGTTTCGAGTAGCATCGCCACAGATTTCAGAGAACAGGCGCTTCTCCTGGCAAAGTATCGAACCCTTAGTTTCAGATAGAACAATTAGTTTAATATGGAACTAAGTTTCGCATCTGGAGTTTCCTCTCTCACAAGGTCGACCGCTTAGTTTCGACGAACACATACGGTTTCGAGTAGCATCGCCACAGATTTCAGAGATCAGGCGCTTCTCCTGGCACAGTGACGAACACTTAGTTTCAGATAGAACAATTAGTTTAAAATGGAACTAAGTTTCGCATCCGGGGTTTCCTCTCTCACAAGGTCGACCGCTTAGTTTCGTTGAACACATACGGTTTCGAGTGGCAACGCCACAGATTTCAGAGAACAGGCGCTTCTTCTGGCACAGTATCGAACACTTAGTTTCAGAGAGAACAATTAGTTTAAAATGGAATTATGTTTCGCATCTGGAGTATCCTCTCTCACAAGATCAACCACTTAGTTTGGTCGAACACATACGGTTTCGAGTGGCATCGCCACAGATTTCAGAGAACAGGCGCTTCTCCTGGCACAGTATCGAACACTTAGTTTCAGATGAAACATTTGTTTTAAAATGGAACTATCTTTCGCATCTGAAGTTTCCTCTCGCACAAGGTCGGCCACTTAGATTCGTCGAACACATATGGTTTCGAGTGGCATCGCGACAGATTTCAGAGAACTGGCGCTTCGCTTGGCACAGTAGCGAGCACTTATTTCAGACAGAACAATTAGTTTAAAATGGATCTAAATTTCGCATCTGGAGTTTCCTCTCTCACAAAGTCAACCACTTAGTTTCGTAGAACACATACGGTTTCGAGTAGCATCGGCACAGATTTCAGAGAACAGGCGCTTCTCCTGGCACACTATCGAACACTTAGTTTCAGATAGAACAATTTGTTTAAAATGGAACTAAATTTCGCATCTGGAGTTTCCTCTCTCACAAAGTCGACCACTTAGTTTCGTCGAACACATAGGGTTTCGAGTAGCATCGGCACAGATTTCAGAGAACAGGCGCTTCTCCTGGCACAGTATCGAACACTTAGTTTCAGATAGAACAATTAGTTTAAAATGGAACTAAGTTTCGCATCTGGAGGTTCCTCTCCCACAAGGTCGACCACTTAGTTTCGTCGAACACATATGGTTTCGAATAGCCTCGACACAGATTTCAGAAAACAGGCTCTTCTCCTCGCAGAGTATCGAACACTTTCAGATAGAACAATTAGTTTAAAATGGAACTAGGTTTCGAATCTGGAGTTTCCTCTCTCACAAGGTCGGCCACTTAGTTACCGTCGAACACATACGGTATCTATTGGCATCGCCACAGATTTCAGAGAACAGGCGCTTCTCCTGGCACAGTATCGAACACTTAGTTTCGGATGGATCATTTGGTTTAAAATGGAACTAAGTTTCGCATGTGGAGTTTCCTCTCTCACAAGGTCGACCATTTAGTTTCGCCGAACACATACGGTTTCGAGTGGCATCGCCACAGATTTCAGAGGACTGGCGCTTCTCCTGGCACAGTATCGAACACTTAGTTTCAGCTAGAATATTTAGTTTTAAATGGAAATATGTTTCGCATTTGGAGTTTCCTCTCTCACAAGGTCGACCACTTAGTTTCGTCGAACACATACGGTTTCGAGTGACATCGCCACAGATTTCAGAGGACAGGCGCTTCTCCTGGCACAGTATCGAACACTTAGTATCAGATAGAACAATTAGTTTAAAATGGAACTATGTTTCGCACCTGGAGTATCCTCTCTCACAAGGTCAACCACTTAGTTTCGTCGAACACATACGGTTTCGAGTGGCATCGCCACAGATTTCAGAGAACAGGCGCTTCTCCTGGCACAGTACCGAACACTTAGTTTCAGATAGAAAAATTAGTTTAAAATGGAACAATGTTTCGCATCTGGAGTTTCCTCTACCACAAGGTCGACCACTTAGTTTCGTCGAACACATACGGTTTCGAGTGGCATCGCCACACATTTCAGAGAACAGGCGCTTCTCCTGGCACAGTATCGGACACATAGTTTCAGATAGAACAATTAGTTTAAAATGGTACTAAGTTTCGCATCTGGAGTTTCCTCCCTCACAAGGCGGCCACTTAGTTTCGTGGAAAACATTCGGTTTCAAGTAGCATCGCCACAGATTTCAGAGAACAGGCGCTTCTCCTGGCACAGTATTGAAACTTAGTTTCAGATAGAACAATTAGTTTAAAATGGTACTAACTTTCGCATCTGTAGTTTCCTCTCTCACAAGGTCGACAATTTAGTTTCGTCGAACAAATACGGTTTCGAGTGGCATCGCCACAGTCCTCAGAGAATAGGCGCTTCTCCTGGCACAGTACCGAACACTTAGTTTCAAATAGAACAATTAGTTTAAAATGGAACTATGTTTCGCATCTGGAGTTTCCTCTACCACAAGGTCGACCACTTAGTTTCGTCGAAAACATGCGGTTTCGAGAGCGCATCGCCACAGAATTCAGAGAACAGGCGTTTCTCCTGGCACATTATCGAACACATAGTTACAGATAGAACAATTAGTTTAAAATGGAAGTAAGTTTCGCATCTGGAGTTTCCTCTCTCACAAGGTCGACCACTTAGATTCGTCGAACACATACGGTTTCGAGTGGCATCGCCACAGATTTCAGAGAACAGGCGGTTCTCCTGGCACACTACCGAACACTTAGTTTCAGATAGAACAATTAGTTTAAAATGGAACTAAGCTTCGCACCTGGGGTTTCCTCTCTCACGAGGTGGACCACTTAGTTTCGTCGAACACATACGGTTTCGAGTGGCATCGCCACAGATTTCAGAGAACAGGCGCTTCTCCTGGCACAGTATCGAACACTTAGTATCGGATAGGACAATCAGTTTAAAATGGAACTAAGTTTCGCATCTGGAGTTTCCTCTCTCACAAGGTCGACCACTTAGTTTCGTCGAACAAATACGGTTTCGAGAGCGCATCGCCACAGAATTCAGAGAACAGGCGCTTCTCCTGGCACAGTATCGAACACTTAGTTTCAGAGAGAACAAGTAGTTTAAAATGGAAATAAGTTTCGCACCTGGAGTTTCCTCTCCCACAAGGTCGACCACTTAGTTTCGTCGAACAAATACGGTTTCGAGAGCGCATCGCCACAGAATTCAGAGAACAGGCGCTTCTCCTGGCACAGTATCGAACACTTAGTTTCAGAGAGAACAAGTAGTTTAAAATGGAAATAAGTTTCGCACCTGGAGTTTCCTCTCCCACAAGGTCGACCACCTAGTTTCGGCGAACACATACGGTTTCGAGTAGCATCGCCACAGATTTCAGAGAACAGGCGCTTCTCCTGGCACAGTATCGAACACTTAGTTTCAGATAGAACAATTAGTTTAAAATGGAACTAAGTTTCGCATCTGGAGTTTCCTCTCTCACAAGGTCGACCGCTTAGTTTCGACGAACTCATACGGTTTCGAGTAGCATCGCCACAGATTTCAGAGAACAGGCGCTTCTCCTGGCACAGTGACGAACACTTAGTTTCAGATAGAACAATTAGTTTAAAATGGAACTAAGCTTCGCACCTGGGGTTTCCTCTCTCACGAGGTGGACCACTTAGTTTCGTCGAACACATACGGTTTCGAGTGGCATCGCCACAGATTTCAGAGAACAGGCGCTTCTCCTGGCACAGTATCGAACACTTAGTATCGGATAGAACAATTAGTTTAAAATGGAACTAAGTTTCGCATCTGGAGTTTCCTCTCTCACAAGGTCGACCGCTTAGTTTCGACGAACACATACGGTTTCGAGTAGCATCGCCACAGATTTCAGAGAACAGGCGCTTCTCCTGGCACAGTGACGAACACTTAGTTTCAGATAGAACAATTAGTTTAAAATGGAACTAAGTTTCGCATCCGGGGTTTCCTCTCTCACAAGGTCGACCATTTAGTTTCGTTGAACACATACGGTTTCGAGTGGCAACGCCACAGATTTCAGAGAACAGGCGCTTCTCCTGGCACAGTATCGACCAGTTAGTTTCAGAGAGAACAATTAGTTTAAAATGGAATTACGTTTCGCATCTGGAGTATCCTCTCTCACAAGATCAACCACTTAGTTTGGTCGAACACATACGGTTTCGAGTGGCATCGCCACACATTTCAGAGAACTGGCGCTTCTCCTGGCACAGTATCGAACAGTTAGTTTCAGAGAGAACAATTAGTTTAAAATGGAACTAAGTTTCGCATGTGGAGTTTCCTCTCTCACAAGGTCGACCACTTAGTTTTGTGGAACACATATGGTTTCGAGTAGCATTGCCACAGATTTCAGAGAACAGGCGCTTCTCCTGGCACAGTATCGAACACTTAGTTTCAGATAGAACAATTAGTTTAAAATGGAACTATGTTTCGCATCTGGAGTTTCCTCTCTCACAAGATCAACCACTTAGTTTGGTCGAACACATACGGTTTCGAGTGGCATCGCCACACATTTCAGAGCACAGGCGCTTCTCCTGGCACAGTGTCGAACACATAGTTTCAGATAGAACAATTATTTTAAAATGGAACTAAGTTTCGCATCTGGAGTTTCCTCTCTCACAAGGTCGACCACTTAGTTTCGTCGAACACATACGGTTTCGAGTGGCATCGCCACAGATTTCAGAGAACAGGCGCTTCTCCTGGCACAATATCGAACACTTAGTTTCAGATAGAGCAATTAGTTTAAAATGGAAATAAGTTTCGCATCTGGAGTTTCCTCTCTCACAAGGTCGACCACTTAGTTTTGTGGAACACATACGGTTTCGAGTGGCATCGCCACAGATTTCAGGGAACAGGCGCTTCTGCTGGCACAGTATCCAACACTTAGTTTCAGATAGAACAAATGGTTTAAAATAGCCCTAAGTTTCGCATCTGGAGTTTCCTCTCTCACAAGGTCGACCGCTTAGTTTCGACGAACTCATACGGTTTCGAGTAGCATCGCCACAGATTTCAGAGAACAGGCGCTTCTCCTGGCACAGTGACGAACACTTAGTTTCAGATAGAACAATTAGTTTAAAATGGAACTAAGCTTCGCACCTGGGGTTTCCTCTCTCACGAGGTGGACCACTTAGTTTCGTCGAACACATACGGTTTCGAGTGGCATCGCCACAGATTTCAGAGAACAGGCGCTTCTCCTGGCACAGTATCGAACACTTAGTATCGGATAGAACAATTAGTTTAAAATGGAACTAAGTTTCGCATCTGGAGTTTCCTCTCTCACAAGGTCGACCGCTTAGTGTCGACGAACACATACGGTTTCGAGTAGCATCGCCACAGATTTCAGAGAACAGGCGCTTCTCCTGGCACAGTGACGAACACTTAGTTTCAGATAGAACAATTAGTTTAAAATGGAACTAAGTTTCGCATCCGGGGTTTCCTCTCTCACAAGGTCGACCACTTAGTTTCGTTGAACACATACGGTTTCGAGTGGCAACGCCACAGATTTCAGAGAACAGGCGCTTCTCCTGGCACAGTATCGAACAGTTAGTTTCAGAGAGAACAATTAGTTTAAAATGGAATTACGTTTCGCATCTGGAGTATCCTCTCTCACAAGATCAACCACTTAGTTTGGTCGAACACATACGGTTTCGAGTGGCATCGCCACACATTTCAGAGAACTGGCGCTTCTCCTGGCACAGTATCGAACAGTTAGTTTCAGAGAGAACAATTAGTTTAAAATGGAACTAAGTTTCGCATGTGGAGTTTCCTCTCTCACAAGGTCGACCACTTAGTTTTGTGGAACACATATGGTTTCGAGTAGCATTGCCACAGATTTCAGAGAACAGGCGCTTCTCCTGGCACAGTATTGAACACTTAGTTTCAGATGGAACATTTAGTTTAAAATTGAACTATGTTTCGCATCTGAAGTCTCCTCTCTCACAAGGTCGACGACTTAGTTTCGTCGAACACATACGGTTTCGAGTGGCATCGCCACAGATTTCAGTCAACAGGCGCTTCTCCTGGCACAGTATCGAACAGTTAGTTTCAGAGAGAACAATTAGTTTAAAATGGAATTACGTTTCGCATCTGGAGTATCCTCTCTCACAAGATCAACCACTTAGTTTGGTCGAACACATACGGTTTCGAGTGGCATCGCCACACATTTCAGAGAACTGGCGCTTCTCCTGGCACAGTATCGAACAGTTAGTTTCAGAGAGAACAATTAGTTTAAAATGGAACTAAGTTTCGCATGTGGAGTTTCCTCTCTCACAAGGTCGACCACTTAGTTTTGTGGAACACATATGGTTTCGAGTAGCATTGCCACAGATTTCAGAGAACAGGCGCTTCTCCTGGCACAGTATCGAACACTTAGTTTCAGATAGAACAATTAGTTTAAAATGGAACTATGTTTCGCATCTGGAGTTTCCTCTCTCACAAGGTCGACGACTTAGTTTCGTCGAACACATACGTTTTCGAGTGGCATCGCCACAGATTTCAGTCAACAGGCGCTTCTCCTGGCACAGTATCTAACACTTAGTTTCAGCTAGAACAATTAGTTTAAAATGGAACTAAGTTTCGCAGCTGGAGATTCCTCTCTCATAAGGCGACCACTTAGTTTCGTCGAACACATACGCTTTCGAGTAGCATCGCCACAGATTTCAGAGAACAGGCGCTTCTCCTGGCACAGTATCGAACACTTTCAGATAGAACAACTAGTTTAAAATGGAACTATGTTTCGCATCTGGAGTTTCCTCTCTCACAAGGTCGACCACTTAGTTTCGTCGAACACACACGTTTTCGAGTAGCATCGCCACAGATTTCAGAGAACAGGCTCCTCCCCGGGCATAGTATCGAACACTTAGTTTCAGACAGAACAATTAGTTTAAAATGGAATTAAGTTTCGCATCTGGAGTTTCCTCTCTCACAAGGTCGACCACTTAGTTTCGTCGAACACATACGGTTTCGAGTGGCATCGCCACACATTTCAGAGCACAGGCGCTTCTCCTGGCACAGTGTCGAACACATAGTTTCAGATAGAACAATTATTTTAAAATGGAACTAAGTTTCGCATCTGGAGTTTCCTCTCTCACAAGGTCGACCACTTAGTTTCGTCGAACACATACGGTTTCGAGTGGCATCGCCACAGATTTCAGAGAACAGGCGCTTCTCCTGGCACAATATCGAACACTTAGTTTCAGATAGAGCAATTAGTTTAAAATGGAAATAAGTTTCGCATCTGGAGTTTCCTCTCTCACAAGGTCGACCACTTAGTTTTGTGGAACACATACGGTTTCGAGTGGCATCGCCACAGATTTCAGGGAACAGGCGCTTCTGCTGGCACAGTATCCAACACTTAGTTTCAGATAGAACAAATGGTTTAAAATAGCCCTAAGTTGCGCGTCTGGAGTTTCCTATCTCACAAGGTCGACCACTTAGTTTCGTCGAACACATACGGTTTCGAGTGGCATCGCCACACATTTCAGAGCACAGGCGCTTCTCCTGGCACAGTGTCGAACACATAGTTTCAGATAGAACAATTATTTTAAAATGGAACTAAGTTTCGCATCTGGAGTTTCCTCTCTCACAAGGTCGACCACTTAGTTTCGTCGAACACATACGGTTTCGAGTGGCATCGCCACAGATTTCAGAGAACAGGCGCTTCTCCTGGCACAATATCGAACACTTAGTTTCAGATAGAGCAATTAGTTTAAAATGGAAATAAGTTTCGCATCTGGAGTTTCCTCTCTCACAAGGTCGACCACTTAGTTTTGTGGAACACATACGGTTTCGAGTGGCATCGCCACAGATTTCAGGGAACAGGCGCTTCTGCTGGCACAGTATCCAACACTTAGTTTCAGATAGAACAAATGGTTTAAAATAGCCCTAAGTTGCGCGTCTGGAGTTTCCTATCTCACAAGGTCGACCACTTAGTTTCGTCGAACACATACGGTTTCGAGTGGCATCGCCACAGATTTCAGAGAACAGGCGCTTCTCCTGGCACAGTATTGAACACTTAGTTTCAGATGGAACATTTAGTTTAAAATTGAACTATGTTTCGCATCTGAAGTCTCCTCTCTCACAAGGTCGACGACTTAGTTTCGTCGAACACATACGGTTTCGAGTGGCATCGCCACAGATTTCAGTCAACAGGCGCTTCTCCTGGCACAGTGTCGAACACATAGTTTCAGATAGAACAATTAGTTTAAAATGGAACTAAGTTTCGCATCTGGAGTTTCCTCTCTCACAAGGTCGACCACTTAGTTTCGTCGAACACATACGGTTTCGAGTAGCATCGCCACAGATTTCAGAGAACAGGCGCTTCTCCTGGCACAGTATCGAACACTTAGTTTCAGATAGAACAATTAGTTTAAAATGGAACTAAGTTTCGCCTCTGCAGTTTCCTCTCTCACAAGGTCGACGACTTAGTTTCGTCGAACACATACGGTTTCGAGTGGCATCGCAACAGTTTTCAGATAAAAGGCGCTTCCCCTGGCACATTATGGAACACCCAGTATCAGATAGAACAATTAGTTTAAAATGCAACAAAGCTTCGCATGTGGAGTTTCCTCTCTTACAAGGTCGACCACTGAGTTTCGCCGAACACATACGGTTTCGAGTGGCACCCCCACAGATTTCAGAGAACAAGCGCTTCTCCTGGCACAGTATCGAACACTTAGTATCGGATAGGACAATTAGTTTAAAATGGAACTAAGTTTCGCATCTGGAGTTTCCTCTCTCACAAGGTCGACAACTTAGATTCTTCGAACACATACGGTTTCGAGTGACATCGCCACAGATTTCTAAGAACAGGCTCTTCTCCTGGCACAGTATCGAACACTTAGTTTCAGATAGAACAATTAGTTTAAAATGGAACTTTGTTCCGCATCTGGTGAATCCTCTCTCACAGGGTCGACCACTTAGTTTCGTCGAACACATACGGTTTCGAGTGGCAACCCCACAGATTTCAGAGAACAAGCGCTTCTCCTGGCACAGTATCGAACACTTAGTATCGGATAGGACAATCAGTTTAAATGGAACTAAGTTTCGCATCTGGAGTTTCCTCTCTCACAAGGTCGACCACTTAGTTTCGTCGAACACATACGTTTTCGAGTAGCATCGCCACAGATTTCAGAGAACAGGCGCTGCTCCTGGCACAGTATCGAGCACGTAGTTTTAGATAGAACAATTTGTTTAAAATGGAACTACGTTTCGCATCTGGAGTTTCCACTCCCACAAGGTCGACGACTTAGTTTCCTCGAACACATACGGTTTCGAGTAGCATCGCCACAGATTTCAGAGAACAGGCGCTTCTCCTGGCACAGTATCGAACTCTTATGTCCGACAGAACAATTAGTTTAAAATGGAACTAATATTCGCATCTGGAGTTTCCTCTCTCAGAAGGTCGACCACTCAGTTTCGTCGAACACATATATGGTTTCGAGTAGCATCACCTCAGATTTCAGAGAACAGGCGCTTCTCCTGGCACAGTATCGAAAACTTAGTTTCAGATAGAACAATTAGTTTTAAATGGACCTAAGTTTCGCTCCTGGAGTTTCCTCTCTCACAAGGTCGACCACTTAGTTTCGTCAAACATATACGGTTTCGAGTGGTATCGCTAGAGATTTCGCAGAACAGGCGCTTCTCCTGGCACAGTATCGAACACTTAGTTTCGGATGGAACATTTGGTTTAAAATAGAACTAAGTTTCGCTTCTGGAGTTTCCTCTCTCACAAGGTCGACCACTTAGTTTCGTCGAACATATACGGTATCCAGTGGTATCGCCAGAGATTTCGCAGAACAGGCGCTTCTCCTGGCACAGTATCGATAACATAGTTTCAGATAGAACAATTAGTTTAAAAAGGAAATAAGTTTCGCATTTGGAATTTCCTCTCTCACAAGGTCGACCACTTAGTTTCGTCGAACACATACGGTTTCGAGTAGCATCGCCACAGTTTTCAGAGAGCAGGCGCTTCTCCTGGCACAGTATTGAACACTTATTTCAGACAGAACAATTAGTTTAAAATGGACTATGTTTCGCATCTGGAGTTTCCTCTCTCGCAAGGTCGACCACTTAGATTCTTCGAACACATACGGTTTCGAGTGACATCGCCACAGATTTCGGAGAACAGGCTCTTCTCCTGGCACACTATCGGGCACTTAGTTTCAGTTAGAAAAATTAGTTTAAAATGGAACTAAGTTTCGCTTGTGTAGTTTCCTCTCTCACAAGGTCGACCACTTAGTTTCGTCGACACATACGGTTTCGAGTGGTATCGCCACAGATTTCAGAGAACAGGCGCTTCTGCTGGCACAGTATCGAGCACGTAGTTTTAGATAGAACAATTTGTTTAAAATGGAACTACGTTTCGCATCTGGAGTTTCCACTCCCACAAGGTCGACGACTTAGTTTCCTCGAACACATACGGTTTCGAGTAGCATCGCCACAGATTTCAGAGAACAGGCGCTTCTCCTGGCACAGTATCGAACTCTTATGTCCGACAGAACAATTAGTTTAAAATGGAACTAATATTCGCATCTGGAGTTTCCTCTCTCAGAAGGTCGACCACTCAGTTTCGTCGAACACATATATGGTTTCGAGTAGCATCACCTCAGATTTCAGAGAACAGGCGCTTCTCCTGGCACAGTATCGAAAACTTAGTTTCAGATAGAACAATTAGTTTTAAATGGACCTAAGTTTCGCTCCTGGAGTTTCCTCTCTCACAAGGTCGACCACTTAGTTTCGTCAAACATATACGGTTTCGAGTGGTATCGCTAGAGATTTCGCAGAACAGGCGCTTCTCCTGGCACAGTATCGAACACTTAGTTTCGGATGGAACATTTGGTTTAAAATAGAACTAAGTTTCGCTTCTGGAGTTTCCTCTCTCACAAGGTCGACCACTTAGTTTCGTCGAACATATACGGTATCCAGTGGTATCGCCAGAGATTTCGCAGAACAGGCGCTTCTCCTGGCACAGTATCGATAACATAGTTTCAGATAGAACAATTAGTTTAAAAAGGAAATAAGTTTCGCATTTGGAATTTCCTCTCTCACAAGGTCGACCACTTAGTTTCGTCGAACACATACGGTTTCGAGTAGCATCGCCACAGTTTTCAGAGAGCAGGCGCTTCTCCTGGCACAGTATTGAACACTTATTTCAGACAGAACAATTAGTTTAAAATGGACTATGTTTCGCATCTGGAGTTTCCTCTCTCGCAAGGTCGACCACTTAGATTCTTCGAACACATACGGTTTCGAGTGACATCGCCACAGATTTCGGAGAACAGGCTCTTCTCCTGGCACACTATCGGGCACTTAGTTTCAGTTAGAAAAATTAGTTTAAAATGGAACTAAGTTTCGCTTGTGTAGTTTCCTCTCTCACAAGGTCGACCACTTAGTTTCGTCGACACATACGGTTTCGAGTGGTATCGCCACAGATTTCAGAGAACAGGCGCTTCTGCTGGCACAGTATCGAACACATAGTTTCAGATGGAAAAATTAGTTTAAAATGGAACTAAGTTTCGCATCTGGAGTCTCCTCTCTCAGAAGGTCGACCACTTAGTTTCGTCGAACACATACGGTTTCGAGTGGTATCGCCACAGATTTCAGAGAACAGGCGCTTCTGCTGGCACAGTATCGAACACATAGTTTCAGATGGAACAATTAGTTTAAAATGGAACTAAGTTTCGCATCTGGAGTTACCTCTCTCACAAGGTCGACGACTTAGTTTCGTCGAACACATACGATTTCGAGTGGCATCGCCACAGATTTCAGTCAACAGGCGCTTCCCCTGGCACAGTATCGAACACTTTCAGATAGAACAATTAGTTTAAAATGGAACTAAGTTTCGCATCTGGCGTTCCCTCTCTCACAAGGTCGACCACTTAGTTTCGTCGTACACATACGGATTCGAGTGGCATCGGCACAGATTTCAGAGAACCGGCGCTACTCCTGGCACAGTATCGAACACTTAGTTTCAGATAGAACAATTAGTTTAAAATGGAACGAAGTTTCGCATCTGGAGGTTCCTCTCCCACAAGGTCGACCACTTAGTTTCGTCGAACACATATGGTTTCGAATAGCCTCGACACAGATTTCAGAAAACAGGCTCTTCTCCTCGCAGAGTATCGAACACTTTCAGATAGAACAATTAGTTTAAAATGGAACTAGGTTTCGAATCTGGAGTTTCCTCTCTCACAAGGTCGGCCACTTAGTTACCGTCGAACACATACGGTATCTATTGGCATCGCCACAGATTTCAGAGAACAGGCGCTTCTCCTGGCACAGTATCGAACACTTAGTTTCGGATGGATCATTTGGTTTAAAATGGAACTAAGTTTCGCATGTGGAGTTTCCTCTCTCACAAGGTCGACCATTTAGTTTCGCCGAACACATACGGTTTCGAGTGGCATCGCCACAGATTTCAGAGGACTGGCGCTTCTCCTGGCACAGTATCGAACACTTAGTTTCAGCTAAAATATTTAGTTTTAAATGGAAATATGTTTCGCATTTGGAGTTTCCTCTCTCACAAGGTCGACCACTTAGTTTCGTCGAACACATACGGTTTCGAGTGACATCGCCACAGATTTCAGAGGACAGGCGCTTCTCCTGGCACAGTATCGAACACTTAGTATCAGATAGAACAATTAGTTTAAAATGGAACTATGTTTCGCACCTGGAGTATCCTCTCTCACAAGGTCAACCACTTAGTTTCGTCGAACACATACGGTTTCGAGTGGCATCGCCACAGATTTCAGAGAACAGGCGCTTCTCCTGGCACAGTACCGAACACTTAGTTTCAGATAGAAAAATTAGTTTAAAATGGAACAATGTTTCGCATCTGGAGTTTCCTCTACCACAAGGTCGACCACTTAGTTTCGTCGAACACATACGGTTTCGAGTGGCATCGTCACACATTTCAGAGAACAGGCGCTTCTCCTGGCACAGTATCGGACACATAGTTTCAGATAGAACAATTAGTTTAAAATGGTACTAAGTTTCGCATCTGGAGTTTCCTCCCTCACAAGGCGGCCACTTAGTTTCGTGGAAAACATTCGGTTTCAAGTAGCATCGCCACAGATTTCAGAGAACAGGCGCTTCTCCTGGCACAGTATTGAAACTTAGTTTCAGATAGAACAATTAGTTTAAAATGGTACTAACTTTCGCATCTGTAGTTTCCTCTCTCACAAGGTCGACAATTTAGTTTCGTCGAACAAATACGGTTTCGAGTGGCATCGCCACAGTCCTCAGAGAATAGGCGCTTCTCCTGGCACAGTACCGAACACTTAGTTTCAAATAGAACAATTAGTTTAAAATGGAACTAAGTTTCGCATCTGGAGTTTCCTCTACCACAAGGTCGACCACTTAGTTTCGTCGAAAACATGCGGTTTCGAGAGGCAACGCCACAGATTTCAAAGAACAGGCGTTTCTCCTGGCACAGTATCGAACACTTAGTTCCAGATAGAACAATTAGTTTAAAATGGTACTAACTTTCGCATCTGTAGTTTCCTCTCTCACAAGGTCGACAATTTAGTTTCGTCGAACAAATACGGTTTCGAGTGGCATCGCCACAGTCCTTAGAGAATAGGCGCTTCTCCTGGCACAGTATCGAAAACTTAGTTTCAGATAGAACAATTAGTTTAAAATGATACTAAGTTTCGCATCTGGAGTTTCCTCTCTCACAAGTCGACCACTTGGTATCGTGGAACACCTACGGTTTGGAGTGGTAACGCCACAGATTTCAAAGAACAGGCGCTTCTCCTGGCGCAGTATCGGACACATATTTTCAGATAGAACAATTAGTTTAAAATGGTACTAAGTTTCGCATCTGGAGTTTCCTCCCTCGCAAGGTGGCCACTTAGGTTCGTCGAACACATACGGTTTCGAGTAGCATCGCGACAGATTTTAGAGGACAGGCGCTTCTCCTGGCACAGTATCGAACACTTAGTTTCAGATAGAACAATTAGTTTAAAATGGAACTAAGTTTCGCATCTGGAGTTGCCTCTCTCAGAAGGTCGACCACTTAGTTTCGTCGAACACATACGGTTTCGAGTGGCATCGCAACAGATTTCAGGGAACAGGCGCTTCTCCTGGCACACTATCGAACATTTATTTTCAGATAGAACAATTAGTTTAAAATGGAACTAAGTTTCGCATCTGGAGTTTCCTCTCTCAGAAGGTCGACCACTTAGTTTCGTCGAACACATACGGTTTCGAGTAGCATCGCCACAGATTTCAGAGAACAGGCGCTTCTCCTGGCACAGTGTTGAACACTTAGTTTCAGATAGAACAATTAGTTTAAAATGGAACTAATTTTCGCATCTGGAGTTTCCTCTCCCACAAGGTCGGCCACTTAGTTTCGTCGAACACATACAGTTTCGAGTAGCATCGCCGCAGATTTCAGAGAACAGGCGCTCCGCCTGGCACAGTATCGAACACTTATTTCAAACAGAAAAATTAGTGTAAAATGGAATTATGTTTCGCATCTGGAGTATCCTCTCTCACAAGATCAACCAATTAGTTTCCTCGAACACATACGGTTTCAAGTGGCATCGCCACACATTTCAGAGAATAGGCGCTTCTCCTGGCACAGTATCGAACACATAGTTTTAGATAGAACAATTAGTTTAAAATGGTACTAAGTTTCGCAACTGGAGTTTCCTCTCGCACAAGGTGGACCACTTAGTTTCGTCGAACACATACGGTGTCGGGTGGCATCGCCACACATTTCAAAGAACAGGCGCTTCTCCTGGCACAATATCGAACACTTAGTTTCAGATAGAACAATTAGTTTAAAATGATACTAAGTTTCGCATCTGGAGTTTTCTCTCTAACAAGTCGACCACTTGGTATCGTGGAACACATACGGTTTCGAGTGGCAACGCCACAGATTTCAAAGAACAGGCGTTTCTCCTGGCACAGTATCGAACACTTAGTTCCAGATAGAACAATTAGTTTAAAGTGGAACTAAGTTTCGCTTCTGTAGTTTCCTCTCTCACAAGGTCGACCACTTAGTTTCGTCGACACATACGGTTTCGAGTGGTATCGCCACAGATTTCAGAGAACAGGCGCTTCTCCTGGCACAGTATCGAACACATAGTTTCAGATGGAACAATTAGTTTAAAATGGAACTAAGTTTCGCATCTGGAGTTACCTCTCTCACAAGGTCGACGACTTAGTTTCGTCGAACACATACGATTTCGAGTGGCATCGCCACAGATTTCAGTCAACAGGCGCTTCCCCTGGCACAGTATCGAACACTTTCAGATAGAACAATTAGTTTAAAATGGAACTAAGTTTCGCATCTGGCGTTCCCTCTCTCACAAGGTCGACCACTTAGTTTCGTCGTACACATACGGATTCGAGTGGCATCGGCACAGATTTCAGAGAACCGGCGCTACTCCTGGCACAGTATCGAACACTTAGTTTCAGATAGAACAATTAGTTTAAAATGGAACTAAGTTTCGCATCTGGAGGTTCCTCTCCCACAAGGTCGACCACTTAGTTTCGTCGAACACATATCGTTTCGAATAGCCTCGACACAGATTTCAGAAAACAGGCTCTTCTCCTCGCAGAGTATCGAACACTTTCAGATAGAACAATTAGTTTAAAATGGAACTAGGTTTCGAATCTGGAGTTTCCTCTCTCACAAGGTCGGCCACTTAGTTACCGTCGAACACATACGGTATCTATTGGCATCGCCACAGATTTCAGAGAACAGGCGCTTCTCCTGGCACAGTATCGAACACTTAGTTTCGGATGGATCATTTGGTTTAAAATGGAACTAAGTTTCGCATGTGGAGTTTCCTCTCTCACAAGGTCGACCATTTAGTTTCGCCGAACACATACGGTTTCGAGTGGCATCGCCACAGATTTCAGAGGACTGGCGCTTCTCCTGGCACAGTATCGAACACTTAGTTTCAGCTAGAATATTTAGTTTTAAATGGAAATATGTTTCGCATTTGGAGTTTCCTCTCTCACAAGGTCGACCACTTAGTTTCGTCGAACACATACGGTTTCGAGTGACATCGCCACAGATTTCAGAGGACAGGCGCTTCTCCTGGCACAGTATCGAACACTTAGTATCAGATAGAACAATTAGTTTAAAATGGAACTATGTTTCGCACCTGGAGTATCCTCTCTCACAAGGTCAACCACTTAGTTTCGTCGAACACATACGGTTTCGAGTGGCATCGCCACAGATTTCAGAGAACAGGCGCTTCTCCTGGCACAGTACCGAACACTTAGTTTCAGATAGAAAAATTAGTTTAAAATGGAACAATGTTTCGCATCTGGAGGTTCCTCTACCACAAGGTCGACCACTTAGTTTCGTCGAACACATACGGTTTCGAGTGGCATCGCCACACATTTCAGAGAACAGGCGCTTCTCCTGGCACAGTATCGGACACATAGTTTCAGATAGAACAATTAGTTTAAAATGGTACTAAGTTTCGCATCTGGAGTTTCCTCCCTCACAAGGCGGCCACTTAGTTTCGTGGAAAACATTCGGTTTCAAGTAGCATCGCCACAGATTTCAGAGAACAGGCGCTTCTCCTGGCACAGTATTGAAACTTAGTTTCAGATAGAACAATTAGTTTAAAATGGTACTAACTTTCGCATCTGTAGTTTCCTCTCTCACAAGGTCGACAATTTAGTTTCGTCGAACAAATACGGTTTCGAGTGGCATCGCCACAGTCCTCAGAGAATAGGCGCTTCTCCTGGCACAGTACCGAACACTTAGTTTCAAATAGAACAATTAGTTTAAAATGGAACTATGTTTCGCATCTGGAGTTTCCTCTACCACAAGGTCGACCACTTAGTTTCGTCGAAAACATGCGGTTTCGAGAGGCAACGCCACAGATTTCAAAGAACAGGCGTTTCTCCTGGCACAGTATCGAACACTTAGTTCCAGATAGAACAATTAGTTTAAAATGGTACTAACTTTCGCATCTGTAGTTTCCTCTCTCACAAGGTCGACAATTTAGTTTCGTCGAACAAATACGGTTTCGAGTGGCATCGCCACAGTCCTTAGAGAATAGGCGCTTCTCCTGGCACAGTATCGAAAACTTAGTTTCAGATAGAACAATTAGTTTAAAATGATACTAAGTTTCGCATCTGGAGTTTCCTCTCTCACAAGTCGACCACTTGGTATCGTGGAACACCTACGGTTTGGAGTGGTAACGCCACAGATTTCAAAGAACAGGCGCTTCTCCTGGCGCAGTATCGGACACATATTTTCAGATAGAACAATTAGTTTAAAATGGTACTAAGTTTCGCATCTGGAGTTTCCTCCCTCGCAAGGTGGCCACTTAGGTTCGTCGAACACATACGGTTTCGAGTAGCATCGCGACAGATTTTAGAGGACAGGCGCTTCTCCTGGCACAGTATCGAACACTTAGTTTCAGATAGAACAATTAGTTTAAAATGGAACTAAGTTTCGCATCTGGAGTTGCCTCTCTCAGAAGGTCAACAACTTAGTTTCGTCGAAAACTTACGGTTTCGAGCGGCATCGCCACACAGTTCAGAGAACAGGCGCTTCTCCTGGCACAGTATCGAAAACTTAGTTTCAGATAGAACAATAAGATCAAAATGGAACTAAGTTTCGCATCTGGAGTTTCCTCTCTCACAGGATCGACCACTTTGTTTCGTCGAACACATACGGTTTCGAGTGGTATCGCCACAGATTTCAGAGAACAGGCGCTTCTCCTGGCACAGTATCGAACACTTAGTTTCAGATAGAAACATTAGTTTAAAATGGAACTAAGTTTCGCTTTTGGAGTTTCCTCTCTCACAAGGTCGACCACTTAGTTTCGTCGAACACATACGGTTTCGAGTGGCATCGCCACAGATTTCAGAGAACAGACGCTTCTCCTGGCACAGTATCGAACACTAAGTTTCAGTTAGAATATTTAGTTTAAAATTGAAATTTGTTTCGCATTTGGAGTTTCCTCTCTCACAAGGTCGACCACTTATTTTCGTCGAACACATACGTTTTCGAGTAGTATCGCCACAGATTTCGCAGAACGGGAGTTTCTCCTGGCACAGCATCGAACACTTAGTTTCAGATAGAACAACTAGTTTAAAAGACAACTATGTTTCGCATCTGGAGTTTCCTCTCTCACAAGGTCGGCAACTTAGTTTCGTCGAACACATACGGTTTCGAGTGGTATCGCCACAGATTTCGCAGAACGGGAGTTTCTCCTGGCACAGTATCGAACACTTGGTTTCAGATAGAACAATTTGTTTAAAATGGAACTATGTTTCGCATCTGGAGTTTCCTCTCTCACAAGGTCGGCCACTTAGTTCTGTCGAACACATACGGTTTGGAGTGGTATCGCCACACATTTCAGAGAACAGGCGCTTCTCCTGGCACAGTATCGAACACTTAGTTTCAGATAGAACAATTAATTTAAAATGGAACAATGTTTCGCATCTGGAGTTTCCTCTCTAACAAGGTCGACCACTTAGTTTCGTCGAAGACATTCGGCTTCGAGTAGCAACGCCACAGGTTTCAGAGAACAGGCGCTTCTACTGGCAGAGTATCGATTCCTTAGTGTCAGATAGAACATTTAGTTTAAAATGGAAATATGTTTCGCATTTGTATTTTCCCCTCTCCCAAGGTCAACCAATTAATTTCGTCGAACACATTCGGTTTCGAGTGGCATCGCCACAGATTTCAGAGAACAGGCGCTTCTCCTGGCACAGTATCGAACACATAGTTTTAGATAGAACAATTAGTTTAAAATGGTACTAAGTTTCGCAACTGGTGTTTCCTCTCCCACAAGGTGGACCACTTAGTTTCGTCGAACACATACGGTTTCGAGTGGTACTGCCACAGATTTCGCAGAACAGTGTTTTTCCTGGCACATTATCGAACACATAGTTTCAGATAGAAAAATTAGTTTAAAATGGAACTAAGTTTCGCATCTGGAGTTTCCTCTCTCAGAAGGTCGAACACATACGGTTTCGAGTAGCATCGCCACAGATTTCAGAGAACAGGCGCTTCTCCTGGCTCAGTATCGAACACTTAGTTCCAGATGGAACATTTGGTTTAAAACGGAACTGTGTTTCGCATCTGGAGTTTCCTCACTCACAAGGACGACCACTTACTTTCGTCGAACACATTCGGTTTCGAGTAGCAACGCCACAGGTTTCAGAGAACAGGCGCTTCTACTGGCAGATTATCGAATACTTAGTTTCAGATAGAACAATTAGTTTAAAATGGAACTAAGTTTCGCATCTGGAGTTTCCTCTCCCACAAGGCCGGCCACTTAGTTTCGTCGAACACATACGGTTTCGAGTGGTACTGCCACAGATTTCGCAGAACAGTGTTTTTCCTGGCACATTATCGAACACATAGTTTCAGATAGAAAAATTAGTTTAAAATGGAACTAAGTTTCGCATCTGGAGTTTCCTCTCTCAGAAGGTCGACCACTTAGTTTCGTCGAACACATACGGTTTCGAGTAGCATCGCCACAGATTTCAGAGAACAGGCGCTTCTCCTGGCACAGTATCGAACACTTAGTTTCAGATAGAACAATTAGTTTAAAATGGGACTATGTTTCGCATCTGGAGTATCCTCTCTCAGAAGGTCGACCACTTAGTTTCGTCGAACACATACGGTTTCGAGTAGCATCGCCACAGATTTCAGAGAACAGGCGCTTCTCCTGGCACAGTATCGAACACTTAGTTTCAGATGGATCATTTGGTTTAAAATGGAACTGTGTTTCGCATCTGGAGTTTCCTCACCCACAAGGTCGACCCCTTAGTTTCGTCGAACACATACGGTTTGGAGTAGCATCGCCACAGATTTCAGAGAACAGGCGCTTCTCCTGGCACAGTATCGAACACTTAGTTTCAGATAGAACAATTAATTTAAAATGGAACAATGTTTCGCATCTGGAGTTTCCTCTCTAACAAGGTCGACCACTTAGTTTCGTCGAAGACATTCGGCTTCGAGTAGCAACGCCACAGGTTTCAGAGAACAGGCGCTTCTACTGGCAGAGTATCGATTCCTTAGTGTCAGATAGAACATTTAGTTTAAAATGGAAATATGTTTCGCATTTGTATTTTCCCCTCTCCCAAGGTCAACCACTTAATTTCGTCGAACACATACGGTTTCGAGTGGCATCGCCACAGATTTCAGAGAACAGGCGCTTCTCCTGGCACAGTATCGAACACATAGTTTTAGATAGAACAATTAGTTTAAAATGGTACTAAGTTTCGCAACTGGTGTTTCCTCTCCCACAAGGTGGACCACTTAGTTTCGTCGAACACATACGGTTTCGAGTGGTACTGCCACAGATTTCGCAGAACAGTGTTTTTCCTGGCACATTATCGAACACATAGTTTCAGATAGAAAAATTAGTTTAAAATGGAACTAAGTTTCGCATCTGGAGTTTCCTCTCTCAGAAGGTCGAACACATACGGTTTCGAGTAGCATCGCCACAGATTTCAGAGAACAGGCGCTTCTCCTGGCTCAGTATCGAACACTTAGTTCCAGATGGAACATTCGGTTTAAAACGGAACTGTGTTTCGCATCTGGAGTTTCCTCACTCACAAGGACGACCACTTACTTTCGTCGAACACATTCGGTTTCGAGTAGCAACGCCACAGGTTTCAGAGAACAGGCGCTTCTACTGGCAGATTATCGAATACTTAGTTTCAGATAGAACAATTAGTTTAAAATGGAACTAAGTTTCGCATCTGGAGTTTCCTCTCCCACAAGGCCGGCCACTTAGTTTCGTCGAACACATACGGTTTCGAGTGGTACTGCCACAGATTTCGCAGAACAGTGTTTTTCCTGGCACATTATCGAACACATAGTTTCAGATAGAAAAATTAGTTTAAAATGGAACTAAGTTTCGCATCTGGAGTTTCCTCTCTCAGAAGGTCGACCACTTAGTTTCGTCGAACACATACGGTTTCGAGTAGCATCGCCACAGATTTCAGAGAACAGGCGCTTCTCCTGGCACAGTATCGAACACTTAGTTTCAGATAGAACAATTAGTTTAAAATGGGACTATGTTTCGAATCTGGAGTATCCTCTCTCACAACGTCAACCACTTAGTTTCGTCGAACACATACGGTTTCGAGTGGCATCGCCACAGATTTCAGGGAACAGGCGCTTCTCCTGGCACACTATCGAACACTTAGTTTCAGATAGAACCATTAGTTTAAAATGGAACTAATTTTCGCATCTGGAGTTTCCTCTCCCACAAGGTCGACCACTTAGTTTCGTCGAACACATACGGTTTCGAGTAGCATCGCCAAAGATTTCAGAGAACAGGCGGTTCTCTTGGCACAGTATCGAACACTTAGTTTCAGATAGAACAATTACTTTAAAGTGGCACTAAGTTTCGCGTCTGGAGTTTCCTCTCTCAGAAGGTCGACCACTTAGTTTCGTCGAACACATACGGTTTCGAGTAGCATCGCCACAGATTTCAGAGAACAGGCGCTTCTCCTGGCACAGTATCGAACACTTAGTTTCAGATAGAACATTTGGTTTAAAATGGAACTGTGTTTCGCATCTGGAGTTTCCTCACTCACAAGGACGACCACTTACTTTCGTCGAACACATTCGGTTTCGAGTAGCAACGCCACAGGTTTCAGAGAACAGGCGCTTCTCCTGCTACAGTATCGAACACTTAGTTACAGATAGAACACTTAGTTTAAAATGGAACTATGTTTCGCATTTGGAGTTTCCTCTCTCACAAGGTGGACCACTTAGTTTCGTCAAACACATACGGTCTCGAATGGCATCGCCACAGGGTTCAGAGAACAGGCGCTTCTCCTGGCACAGTATCGAACACTTAGAATCAGATAGAACAATTACTTTAAAATGGAACTAAGCTTCGCATCTGGAGTTTCCTCTCTCAAAAGGTGGACCACTTAGTTTCGTCGAACTAATACGGTTTCGAGTAGCATCGCCACTGATTTCAGAGAACAGGCGCTTCTCCTGGCACAGTATCGAACACTTAGTTTCAGATATAACAATTAATTTAAAATGGAACAATGTTTCGCATCTGGAGTTTCCTTTCGCACAAGGTCGACAACTTAATTTCGTCGAACACATACGGTTTCGAGTGGCATCGCCACAGATTTCAGAGAACAGGCGTGTCTCCTGGCACAGTATCGAACACTTAGTTACAGATAGAACACTTAGTTTAAAATGGCACTATGTTTCGCGTCTGGAGTTTCCTCTCTCACAAGGTCGACCACTCAGTTTCGTCGAAGACTTACCGTTCCGAGTGGTATCGCCACAGGTTTCACAGAACAGGCGCTTCTCCTGGCACAGTATCGAACACTTAGTTTCAGATAGAACAATTAGTTTAAAATGGAACTAATTTTCGCATCTGGAGTTTCCTCTCCCACAAGGTCGGCCACTTAGTTTCGTCGAAAACATACAGTTTCGAGTGGTACTGCCACAGATTTCGCAGAACAGTGTTTTTCCTGGCACATTATCGAACACATAGTTTCAGATAGAAAAATTAGTTTAAAATGGAACTAAGTTTCGCATCTGGAGTTTCCTCTCTCAGAAGGTCGACCACTTAGTTTCGTCGAACACATACGGTTTCGAGTAGCATCGCCACAGATTTCAGAGAACAGGCGCTTCTCCTGGCACAGTATCGAACACTTAGTTTCAGATAGAACATTTGGTTTAAAATGGAACTGTGTTTCGCATCTGGAGTTTCTCTCACTCACAAGGACGACCACTTACTTTCGTCGAACACATTCGGTTTCGAGTAGCAACGCCACAGGTTTCAGAGAACAGGCGCTTCTACTGCCAGATTATCGAATACTTAGTTTCAGATAGAATATTTAGTAGAAAATGGAAATATGTTTCGCATTTGGAGTTTCGTCCCTCACAAGTTCGACCACTTAGTTTCGTCGAACACATACGGTTTCGAGTAGCATCGCCACAGATTTCAGAGAACAGGCGCTTCTCCTGCCACAGTATCGAACACTTAGTTACAGATAGAACACTTAGTTTAAAATGGAACTATGTTTCGCATTTGGAGTTTCCTCTCTCACAAGGTGGACCACTTAGTTTCGTCAAACACATACGGTCTCGAATGGCATCGCCACAGGGTTCAGAGAACTTGCGCTTCTCCTGGCACAGTATCGAACACTTAGTATCAGATAGAACAATTACTTTAAAATGGAACTAAGCTTCGCATCTGGAGTTTCCTCTCTCAAAAGGTGGACCACTTAGTTTCGTCGAACAGATACGGTTTCGAGTAGCATCGCCACTGATTTCAGAGAACAGGCGCTTCTCCTGGCACAGTATCGAACACTTAGTTTCAGATATAACAATTAATTTAAAATGGAACAATGTTTCGCATCTGGAGTTTCCTTTCGCACAAGGTCGACAACTTAATTTCGTCGAACACATACGGTTTCGAGTGGCATCGCCACAGATTTCAGAGAACAGGCGCGTCTCCGGGCACAGTATCGAACACATAGTTTTAGATAGAACAATTAGTTTAAAATGGTACTAAGTTTCGCAACTGGTGTTTCCTCTGGCACAAGGTGGATCACTTAGTTTCGTCGAACACATACGGTTTCGTGTAGCATCGCCACAGATTTCAGTGAACAGGCGCTTCTCCTGGCACATTATCGAACACATAGTCTCAGATAGAACAATTAGTTTAAAATGGGACTATGTTTCGCATCTGGAGTATCCTCTCTCACAAGGTCAACCACTTAGTTTCGTCGAACACATACGGTTTCGGGTGGCATCGCCACACATTTCAAAGAACAGGCGCTTCTCCTGGCACAGTATCGAACACTTAGTTTCAGATAGAACAATTAGTTTAAAATGATACTAAGTTTCGCATCTGGAGTTTTCTCTCCCACAAGTCGACCACTTGGTATCGTGGAACACCTACGGTTTCGAATGGCAACGCCACAGATTTCAAAGAACAGGCGCTTCTCCTGGCACAGTATCGAACACTTAGTTCCAGATAGAACAATTAGTTTAAAATGGTACTAACTTTCGCATCTGTAGTTTCCTCTCTCACAAGGTCGACAACTTAGTTTCGTCGAACAAATACGGTTTCGAGTGGCATCGCCACAGTCCTCAGAGGATAGGCGCTTCTCCTGGCACAGTATCGAAAACTTAGTTTCAGATAGAACAATTAGTTTAAAATGATACTAAGTTTCGCATCTGGAGTTTCCTCTCTCACAAGTCGACTACTTGGTATCGTGGAACACCTACGGTTTCGAGTGGCAACGCCACAGATTTCAAAGAACAGGCGCTACTCCTGGCGCAGTATCGGACACATATTTTCAGATAGAACAATTAGTTTAAAATGGTACTAAGTTTCGCATCTGGAGTTTCCTCCCTCACAAGGCGGCCACTTAGGTTCGTGGAAAACATTCGGTATCGAGTAGCATCGCCACAGATTTCAGAGAACAGGCGCTTCTCCTGGCACAGTATCGAACACTTAGTTTCAGATAGAACAAATAATTTAAAATGGAACTAAGTTTCGCATCTGGAGTTTCCTCTCTCACAAGGTCGACCACTTAGTTTCGTCGAACACATACGGTTTCGAGTGGTATCGCCACAGATTTCGCAGATCGGCGTTTCTCCTGGCACATTCTCGAACACATAGTTTCAGATAGAAAAATTAGTTTAAAATGGAACTAAGCTTCTGGAGTTTCCTCTCCCACAAGTTGGACCACTTAGTTTCGTCGAACACATACGGTTTCGAGTGGCATCGCCACAGATTTCAGAGAACAGGCGCTTCTCCTGGCACATTATCGAACACATAGTTACAGATAGAACAATTAGGTTGAAATGGAACTAAGTTTCGCATCTGGAGTTTCCTCTCTCACAAGGTCGACCACTTAGTTTCGTCGAACACAAACGGTTTCGAGTAGCATCGCCACAGATTTCAGAGAACAGGCGCTTCTCATGGCACAGTATCGAACACTTAGTTTCAGATGGAACATTTAGTTTAAAATGGATCTAAGTTTCGCATCTGGAGTTTCCTCTCTCACACGGTCTACCACTTACTTTCGTCGAACATATTCGGCTTCGAGTAGCAACGCCACAGGTTTCAGAGAACAGGCGCTTCTACTGGCAGAGTATCGAACACTTATTTTCAGATGGAACATTTAGCTTAAAATGGATCTAAGTTTCGCATCTGGATTTTCCTCTCTCACAAGGTCAACCACTTAGTTTCGTCGAACATATACGGTTTCGAGTAGCATCGGCACAGGTTTCAGAGAACAGGCGCTTCTACTGGCAGAGTATCGAATACTTAGTTTCAGACAGAACATTTAGTTTAAAATGGAAATATGTTTCGCATTTGGAGTTTCCTCCCTCACAAGGTCGACCACTTAGTTTCGTCGAACACATACGGTTTTGAGTAGCATCGCCACAGATTTCAGAGAACAGGCGCTTCTCCTGGCACAGTATCGAACACTTTCAGATAGAACAATTAATTTAAAATGGATCTAAGTTTCGCATCTGGAGTTTACTCTCTCACACGGTCTACCACTTACTTTCGTCGAAACACATACGGTTTCGAGAAGCATCGCTACAGGTTTCAGAGAAAAGGCGCTTCTCCTGGCACAGTATCGAACACTTAGTTTCAGATAGAACAATTAGTTTAAAATGGAACTAAGTTTCGCATCTGGAGTTTCCTCTCTCACAGGGTCGACCACTTAGGTTCGTCGAACACATACGGTTTCGAGTAGCATCGCCACAGATTTCAGAGAACAGGCGCTTCTCCTGGCACAGTATCGAACACTTAGTTTCAGATAGAAAAATTTGTTTAAAATGGAACTAAGTTTCGCATCTGGAGATTCCTCTCCCACAAGGTCGACCATTTAGATTCGTCGAACGCATACGGTTTGGAGTAGCATCGTCACAGATTTTAGAGAACAGGCACTTCTCCTGGCACAGTATAGAACACTTAGTCTCAGATAGAACAATTAGTTTAAAATGGAAATATGTTTCGCATCTGGAGTTTCCTCTCTCACAAGGTCGACCACTTAGTTTCGTCGAACACATACGGTTTCGAGTGGCATCGTCACACATTTCAGAGAACAGGCGCTCCTCCTGGCACAGTATCGGACACATAGTTCCAGATAGAACAATTAGTTTAAAATGGAACTAAGTTTCGCATCTGGAGTTTCCTCTCCCACAATGTCGACCACTTAGTTTCCTCGAACTCATGCGGTTTCGAGTAGCATCGCCACAGATATCAGAGAACAGGCGCTTTTTCTGGCACAGTATCGAACACTTTGTTTCTGATGGAACATTTGGTTTAAAATGGAACTAAGTTTCGCATCTGGAGTTTCCTCTCTCACAAGGTCGACCACTTAGTTTCGTCGAACACATACGGTTTTGAGTGGCATCGTGACAGATTTCAGAGAACAGGCGCTTCTCCTGGCACAGTATCGAACACTTAGTTTCAGATAGAACAATTAGTTTAAAATGGAACTAAGTTTCGCATCTGGAGTTTCCTCTCTCAGAAGGTCGACCACTTAGTCTCGTCGAACACATACGGTTTCTAGTAGCATCGCGACAGATTTCAGAGAACAGGCGCTTCTCCTGGCACAGTATCGAACACTTAGTTTCAGATGGAACAATTAGTTTAAAATGGAACTAAGTTTCGCATCAGGAGTTTGCTCTCTCAAAAGGTCGACCACTTAGTTTCGTCGACACATAGGGTTTCGAGTGGCATCGCCACAGATTGCAGAGAACAGGCGCTTCTCCTGGCACAGTATCGAACACTTTGTTTCAGATGGAACATTTGGTTTAAAATGGTACTAAGTTTGGCATCTGGAGATTCCTCCCTCACAAGGCGGCCACTTAGTTTCGTGGAAAACATTCGTTTTCGAGTAGCATCGCCACAGATTTCAGAGAACAGGCGCTTCTCCTGGCACAGTATCGAACACTTAGTTACAGATAGAACACTTAGCTTAAAATGGAACTATGTTTCGCATTTGGAGTTTCCTCTCTCACACGGTCTACCACTTACTTTCATCGAACACATACGGTTTCGAGTAGCAATGCCGCAGATTTCAGAGAACAGGCGCTTCGCCTGGCACAGTATCGAACACTTATTTCAAACAGAAAAATTAGTGTAAAATGGAATTATGTTTCGCATCTGGAGTATCCTCTCTCACAAGATCAACCAATTAGTTTCCTCGAACACATACGGTTTCAAGTGGCATCGCCACACATTTCAGAGAACAGGCGCTTCTCCTGGCACAGTATCGAACACTTAGTATCAGATAGAACAATTAGTTTAAAATGGAACTAAGTTTCGCATCAGGAGTTTCTTCTCTCACAAGGTCGACCAGTTAGTTTCGTTGAACAAAAACGGTTTCGATTGGCAAAGCCACAGATTTCAGAGAACAGGGGCTCCTCCTGGCACAGTGTCGAACACTTAGTTTCAGATAGAACAATTAGTTTAAAATGGAACTAAGTTTCGCATCTGGAGTTTCCTCTACCACAAGGTCGACCACTTAGTTTCGTCGAACACATACGGTTTCGAGTGGCATCGCCACACATTTCAGAGAACAGGCGCTTCTCCTGGCACAGTATCGGACACATAGTTTCAGATAGAACAATTAGTTTAAAATGGTACTAAGTTTCGCATCTGGAGTTTCCTCCCTCACAAGGTGGCCACTTAGTTTCGTCGAACACATACGGTTTCGAGTGGCATCGCCACACATTTCAGAGAACAGGCGCTTCTCCTGGCACAGTATTGAACACTTAGTTTCAGATAGAACAATTAGTTTAAAATGGTACTAACTTTCGCATCTGTAGTTTCCTCTCTCACAAGGTCGACCACTTAGTTTCGTCGAACACATAGGGTTTCGAGTGGTATCGCCACAGATTTCGCAGAACAGGCGTTTTTCCTGGGACATTATCGAACACTTAGTTTCAGATAGAACAATTAGTTTAAAATGGAACTAAGTTTCGCATCTGGAGTTCCCTATCTCACAAGGTCGACCACTCAGTTTCGTCGAACACATACCGTTTCGAGTGGTATCGCCACAGGTTTCACAGAACGGGCGCTTCTCCTGGCACAGTATCGAACACTTAGTTTCAGATAGAACAGTTAATTTAAAATGCAACTAAGTTTCGCATCTGAAGTTTCCTCTCACACAAGGTCGGCCACTTAGTTTCGTCGAACACATACGGTTTCGAGTGGCATCGCCACAGATTTCAGAGAACAGTCGCTTCTCCTGGCACAGTATCGAACACCCAGTTTCAGATACAACAATTAGTTTAAAATGGAACTAAGTTTCGCATCTGGAGTTTCCTCTCTCACAAGGTCGACCACCTAGTTTCGTCGAACACATACGGTTTCGAGTGGCATCGCCACACATTTCAGAGAACTGGCGCTTCTCCTGGCACAGTATCGGACACTTAGTATCAGATAGAACAATTAGTTTGAAATGAAACTAGGTTTCACTTCTGGAGTTTCCTCTCTCACAAGGTCGACCACTTAGTTTCGTCGAACATATACGGTTTCGAGTAGCATCGCCACAGATTTCAGAGAACGGGCACTTCTCCTGGCACAGTATCGAACACTTAGTTACAGATGGAACACTTAGTTTAAAATGAAACTAAGTTTCACTTCTCGAGTTTCCTCTCTCACAAGGTCGACCACTTACTTTCGTCGAACATATACGGTTTCGAGTAGCATCGCGACTGATTTCAGAAAACAGGCGCTTCTCCTGGCACAGTATCGAACACTTAGTTTCAGATAGAACAGTTAGTTTGAAATGAAACTAGGTTTCACTTTTGGAGTTTCCTCTCTCACAAGGTCGAACACTTAGTTTCGTCGAACACATACTGTTTCGAGTGGTATCGCCACAGATTTCGCAGAACAGGCGCTTCTCCTGGCACATTATCGAACACTTAGTTTCAGATAGAACAGTTAGTCTTAAATGAAACTAAATTACACGTCTGGAGTTTCCTCTCTCACAAGGTCGACCACTTTGTTTCGTCGAACACATACGGTTTCGAGTGGCATCGCCACAGATATCAGAGAACAGGCGCTTCTCCTGGCACAGTATCGAACACTTAGTTTAAGGTAGAACAATTAGTTTAAAATGGTACTAAGTTTCGCATCAGGAGTTTCCTCCCTCACAAGTTCGACCACTTAGTTTCGTCGAACACATACGTTTTCGAGAGGCATCGTCACATATTTCAGAGAACAGGCGCTTCTCCTGGCACAGTACCGAACACTTAGTTTCAGATAGAACAAATAGTTTAAAATTGAACTATGTTTCGCATCTGAATTTTCCTCTGCCACAAGGTCGACCACTTAGTTTCGTGGAAAACATTCGGTTTTGAGTAGCATCGCCACAGATTTCAGAGAACAGGCGCTTCTCCTGGCACAGTATCGAACACTTAGTTTCGGATGGAACATTTGGTTTAAAGTGGAACTATGTTTCGCATCTGGATTTTCCTCTGCCACAAGGTCGACCACTTAGTTTCGTGGAAAACATTCGGTTTCGAGTAGCATCGCCACAGATTTCGGAGAACAGGCGCTTCTCCTGGCACAGTATCGAACACTTAGTATCAGATAGAACAATTAGTTTAAAATGGAAATAAGTTTCGCATCTGAAGTTTCCTCTCTCACAAGGTCGACCACTTAGTTTCGTCGACCACATACAGTTTCGAGTGGTATCGCCACAGATTTCACAGAACAGGCTCTTCTCCTGGCAAAGTATCGAACACTTAGTTTCAGATAGAACAATTAGTTTAAAATGGAACTATGTTTCGCATCTGGAGTTTCCTCTCTCACAAGGGCGGCCACTTAGTTTCGTCGAACACATACGGTTTCGAGTGGTATCGCCACAGATTTCAGAGAACAGGCGCTTCTCCTGGCACAGTATCGAACACTTAGTTTCAGATGGAACTATTATTAGGTGCCCAATTAAGTTCGTGCGCTTTTCGTTGTCCAAAAACGAGACGAAATTTGGTACCGAATGAGTAACTTTTAATCTGGTCAATAATCTCCTCCATATTCTATGACCCTTTACCAACGTAACACAAGTTTCAAAATTCCATTTTTATAAAAATCTACGCTTTTATTATTAAAAAACTCAGAGACTGTCCTCTTTACTTCCTCTCGGTTTATGAAATTTCTATTTGTTATATAATTTTGTAATGCTAAAACAAGGTGCTAATCTGTTGGGGAAAGGTTCGGTGCATATGGAGGATGAATTAAAGTTTCCCATCCGAGGTTGCAAATTGTTTCTCGGGTCTTATTTGCAACGTGTGGTCTGGCGTTGTCCTGCAGCAAGAGTACACCTCTCCGATTTACAAGTCCCGGTTGTTTTTTCTTCAATTCCTCCTGTACTTTTTGAAGCTGAGCAGAGTACAGGTCCGCGGTGATCATTTGCCCTTTTTGTAAAAATTCGAAATGAACAATTCCGGCTGTTGTCCACCATACATATAACACAATCTTCTGTAGGTGAAGGGCCGGTTTTGTAGTGGATGGAGCAGTTTCCCCAGGTGTTAACCAGTAGGAAGGTCGCTTCTTATTTGTGTATGTGACCCATTTCGTCCCATTTTTCATCACAAGTAAGAATAAGATTCAAAAACGGATCGTTTTGGAACCGTGAGAGTAGGGAAACGCAAGCGGCTACCCTTTGGCACCTCTGGCTCTCGGTAAGTTCGTGCGGTACACATCTTCCTACACGATACACTTTACCTACAGTGTGTAGATGTTTCCTAATCGGTTCTTCAGACATACCATGCTTGACTGCAAGCATTTTGCACGACATTTTGGGATCTGTCTCAATATCCACTTGCAAAACTTGATTATTCATAAGAATCGGCCGTCCGTCGCGTTGCTCATCTTCGAGGCTTTCATTATCACTTTTAAACTTTTGAAACCACTTTTGCGCAGTGCGATTACTTAATACACTGTCCCCAAAGGCGACACAAATTTTTCTGGCCGCTTGCGCAGTCTTGGCTCCAAGTTTGAACTCATAAAGCAAATATGCGCGAATTACGGCGTTAGACACGGTCATTTTGGAAGTAATATTATAGACGAAAATGAAGTGTACACTACGATTTTTTTCTACATAGTGACTCGTTTTGAGTTCCTCTAACACCTCCCAAAGGTAAATCAGGTAAAGCAATGAAAACGTTGGCTCTAGGAGCAATAAAGTGGTCCGCGCGGGAAAAACCGCACGAACTTAGTTGGGCACCTAATAGTTTTAAATGGAACTCAGTTTCGAATCTGGAGTTTCCTCTTTCACAAGGCGACCACTCAGTTTCGTCGAACACATACGGTTTCGAGTGGCATCGCCACAGATTCCGCAGAACGGGAGTTTCTCCTGGCACAGTATCGAACACTTAGTATCAGATAGAACAATTAGTTTAAAATGCAACTAAGTTTCGCATTTGAAGTTTCCTCTCTCACAAGGTCGACCACTTAGTTTCGTCGACCACATACAGTTTCGAGTGGTATCGCCACAGATTTCACAGAACAGGCTCTTCTCCTGGCAAAGTATCGAACACTTAGTTTCAGATGGAACAATTAGTTTTAAATGGAACTAAGTTTCGCATCTGGAGTTTCCTCTTTCACAAGGCGACCACTTAGTTTCGTCGAACACAGACGGTTTCGATTGGCATCGCCACAGATTTCAGAGAGCAGGCGCTTCTCCTGGCACAGTATCGAACACTTATTTCAGACAGAACAATTAGTTTAAAATGTAACAATGTTTCGCATCTGGAGTATCCTCCCTCACAAGGTCGATCACTTAGTTTCGTTGAACACATTCGGTTTGGAGTGGCATCGCCACAGATTTCAGAGAACAGGCTCTTCTCCTGGCAAAGTATCGAACACTTAGTTTCAGATGGAACAATTAGTTTTAATTGGAACTAAGTTTCGCATCTGGAGTATCCTCCCTCACAAGGTCGATCACTTAGTTTCGTTGAACACATACGGTTTCGAGTGGTATCGCCACAGATTTCAGAGAACAGGCGCTTCTCCTGGCACAGTATCGAACACATAGTTACAGATAGAACAATTAGTTTTAAATGGAAATAAGCTTCGCATCTGGCGTTTCCTCTCTCACATGGTCGACCACTTTGTTTTGTCGAACACATACGGTTTCGAGTAGCATCGCCACAGATTTCCGAGAACGGGCACTTCCCCTGGCACAGTACCGAACACTTAGTATCAGATAGAACAATTAGTTTAAAATGGAAATAAGCTTCGCATCTGGAGTTTCCTCTCTCACAAGGTCGACCACTTAGTTTCCTCGAACACATACGGTTTCGAGTAGCATCGCCACAGATTTCAGAGAACAGGCGCTTCTCCTGGCACAGTATCGAACACTTAGTATCAGATAGAACAGTTAGTTTAAAATGGAACTAAGTTTCGCATCCGGAGTTTCCTCTCTCAAAAGGTCGACCACTTAGTTTCATCGAACACATACGGTTTCGAGTGGCATCGCCACAGATTTCAGAGAACAGGCGCTTCTCGTGGCACAGTATCGAACACTTAGTATCAGATAGAACAGTTAGTTTAAAATGGAAATAAGCTTCGCATCTGGCGTTTCCACTCTCACATGGTCGACCACTTAGTTTCGTCGAACACATACGGTTTCGAGTAGCATCGCCACAGATTTCAGAGAACGGGCGCTTCTCCTGGCACAGTATCGAACACTTAGTTTCAGATAGAACAATTAGTTTAAAATGGAACTAAGTTTCGCATCTGGAGTTTCCTCTCTCAAAAGGTCGACCACTTAGTTTCATCGAACACATACGGTTTCGAGTGGCATCGCCACAGATTTCAGAGAACAGGCGCTTCTCCTGGCATAGTATCGAACACTTAGTTTCGGATAGAACAATTAGTTTAAAATGGAACTAAGTTTCGCATCCGGAGTTTCCTCTCTCACAAGGCGGCCACTCATTTTCGTGGAACACATTCGGTTTCGAGTAGCATCGCAACAGATTTCGGAGAACGGGCACTTCTCTTGGCACAGTATCGAACACTTAGTTTCAGATAGAACAATTAGTTTAAAATGGAACTAAATTTCGCATCCGGAGTTTCCTCTCTCAGAAGGTCGACCACTTAGTTTCGTCGAACACATACGGTTTCGAGTAGCATCGCCACAGATTTCAGAGAACGGGCACTTCCCCTGGCACAGCATCGAACACTTAGTATCAGATAGAACAGTTAGTTTAAAATGGAAATAAGCTTCGCATCTGGCGTTTCCTCTCTCACAAGGTCGACCACTTAGTTTCCTCGAACACATACGGTTTCGAGTAGCATCGCCACAGATTTCAGAGAACAGGCGCTCCTCCTGGCACAGTATCGAACACTTAGTATCAGATAGAACAGTTAGTTTAAAATGGAACTAAGTTTCGCATCCGGAGTTTCCTCTCTCAAAAGGTCGACCACTTAGTTTCATCGAACACATACGGTTTCGAGTGGCATCGCCACAGATTTCAGAGAACAGGCGCTTCTCGTGGCACAGTATCGAACACTTAGTATCAGATAGAACAGTTAGTTTAAAATGGAAATAAGCTTCGCATCTGGCGTTTCCACTCTCACATGGTCGACCACTTAGTTTCGTCGAACACATACGGTTTCGAGTAGCATCGCCACAGATTTCAGAGAACGGGCGCTTCTCCTGGCACAGTATCGAACACTTAGTTTCAGATAGAACAATTAGTTTAAAATGGAACTAAGTTTCGCATCTGGAGTTTCCTCTCTCAAAAGGTCGACCACTTAGTTTCATCGAACACATACGGTTTCGAGTGGCATCGCCACAGATTTCAGAGAACAGGCGCTTCTCCTGGCACAGTATCGAACACTTAGCTTCAGATAGAACAATTAGTTTAAAATGGAACTAAGTTTCGCATCCGGAGTTTCCTCTCTCAGAAGGTCGACCACTTAGTTTCGTCGAACTCATACGGTTTCGAGTAGCAACGCCACAGGTTTCAGAGAACAGGCGCTTCTACTGGCACAGTATCGAATACTTAGTTTCAGATAGAACAATTAGTTTAAAATGGAACTAAATTTCGCATCCGGAGTTTCCTCTCTCAGAAGGTCGACCACTTAGTTTCGTCGAACACATACGGTTTCGAGTAGCATCGCCACAGATTTCAGAGAACGGGCACTTCCCCTGGCACAGCATCGAACACTTAGTATCAGATAGAACAGTTAGTTTAAAATGGAAATAAGCTTCGCATCTGGCGTTTCCTCTCTCACAAGGTCGACCACTTAGTTTCCTCGAACACATACGGTTTCGAGTAGCATCGCCACAGATTTCAGAGAACAGGCGCTCCTCCTGGCACAGTATCGAACACTTAGTTTCAGATAGAACAATTAGTTTAAAATGGAACTAAGTTTCGCATCTGGAGATTCCTCTCTCAAAAGTTCGACAACTTAGTTTCGTCGAACACATACGGTTTCGAGTGGCATCGCCACAGATTTCAGAGAACAGGCGCTTCTCCTGGCACAGTATCGAACACTTAGTTTCAGATAGAACAATTAGTTTAAAAAGGTACTAAGTTTCGCATCAGGAGTTTCCTCTCTCACAAGGTCGACCACTTAGTTTCGTCGAACACATACGGTTTCGAGTAGCATCGCCACAGATTTCAGAGAACGGGCACTTCCCCTGGCACAGTATCGAACACTTAGTATCAGATAGAACAATTAGTTTAAAATGGAAATAAGCTTCGTATCTGGAGTTTCCTCTCTCACAAGGTCGACCACTTAGTTTCCTCGAACACATACGGTTTCGAGTGGCATCGCCACAGATTTCAGAGAACGGGCAATTCTCCTGGCACAGTATCGAACACTTAGTTTCAGATAGAACAATTAGATTAAAAGGAACTAAGTTTCGCATCTGGAATTTCCTCTCTCACAAGGTCGGCCGCTTAGTATCGTCGAACACATACGGTTTCGAGTGGCATCGCTACAGATCTCAGAGAACGGGCGCTTCTCCTGGCACAGTATCGAATACTTAGTTTCAGATAGAACAATTAGTTTAAAATGGAACTAAGTTTCGCATCCGGAGTTTCCTCTCTCAGAAGGTCGACCACTTATTTTCGTCGAACACATACGGTTTCGAGTAGCATCGCCACAGATTTCAGAGAACGGGCACTTCCCCTGGCACAGCATCGAACACTTAGTATCAGATAGAACAGTTAGTTTAAAATGGAAATAAGCTTCGCAACTGGCGTTTCCTCTCTCACAAGGTCGACCACTTAGTTTCGTCGAACACATACGGTTTCGAGTAGCATCGCCACAGATTTCAGATAACGGGCACTTCCCCTGGCGCAGTATCGAACACTTAGTATCAGATAGAACAATTAGTTTAAAATGGAAATAAGCTTCGCATCTGGAGTTTCCTCTCTCACAAGGTCGACCACTTAGTTTCCTCGAACACATACGGTTTCGAGTGGCATCGCCACAGATTTCAGAGAACGGGCACTTCTCCAGGCACAGTATCGAACACTTAGTTTCAGATAGAACAATTAGTTTAAAATGGAACTAAGTTTCGCATCCGGAGTTTCCTCTCTCACAAGGTCGGCGACTTAGTTTCGTCGAATACATACGGTTTCGAGGGGCATCGCCACAGATTTCAGAGATCAGGCGCTTCTCCTGGCACAGTGTCGAACACATAGTTTCCGATAGAACAATTAGTGTAAAATGGAACAAAGCATTGCATCTGGAGATTCTTCTCTCACAAGGTCGACCACTTATTTTCGTCGAACACATACGGTTTCGAGTGGCATCGCCACAGATTTCAGAGAACAGGCGTTTCTCCTGGCACAGTATCGAACACTTAGTTTCAGCTAGAACGATTAGTTTAAAATGGAACTAAGTTTCGCATCTGGAGTTTCCTCTCTCACAAGGTCGACCACTTAGTTTCGTCGAACACATACGGTTTCGAGTGGCATCGCCACAGATTTCAGAGAACAGGCGTTTCTCCTGGCACAGTATCGAACACTTAGTTTCAGCTAGAACGATTAGTTTAAAATTGAACTAAGTTTCGCATCCGGAGTTTCCTCTCTCAGAATGTCGAACACATACGGTTTCGAGTAGTAACGCCACAGGTTTCAGAGAACAGGCGCTTCTACTGGCAGATTATCGAACACTTAGTTTCAGATGGAACATTTGGTTTAAAATGGAACTAAATTTCGCATCTGGAGTTTCCTCTCTCACAAGGTCGACCACTTAGTTTCGTCGAACACATACGGTTTCGAGTGGCATCGCCACAGAATTCAGAGAACAGGCGCTTCTCGTGGCACAGTATCGAACACTTAGTTTCAGGTAGAACAATTAGTTTAAAATGGAACTAAGTTTCGCATCCGGAGTTTCCTCTCTCAGAATGTCGAACACATACTGTTTCGAGTAGTAACGCCACAGGTTTCAGGGAACAGGCGCTTCTACTGGCAGATTATCGAACACTTAGTTTCAGATGGAACATTTGGTTTAAAATGGAACTAAATTTCGCATCTGGAGTTTCCTCTCTCGCAAGGTCGACCACTTAGTTTCCTCGAACACATACGGTTTCGAGTAGCATCGCCACTGATCTCAGAGAACAGGCGCTACTCCTGGCACAGTTTCGAATACTTAGTTTCAGATAGAACAATTAGTTTAAAATGGAACTAATTTTCGCATGTGGAGTTTCCTCTCTCACAAGGTCCACCACATAGTTTCGTCGAACACAGACGGTTTCGAGTAGCATCGCCACAGATTTCAGAGAACGGGCACTTCGCCTGGCACAGTATCGAACACTTATTTCAGACAGAACAATTAGTTTAAAATGGAACTATGTTTCGCATCTGGAGTATCCTCTCTCACAAGATCAACCACTTAGTTTCGTCGAACACATACGGTTTCGAGTGGCATCGCCACACATTTCAGAGAACAGGCGCTTCTCCTGGCACTGTATCGAACACTTAGTTTCAGACAGAACATTTAGTTTAAAATGGAACAAAGTTTCGCATCTGGAGTTTCCTCTCTCACAAGGTCGACCACTTAGTCTCGTCGAACACATACGGTTTCGAGTAGCATCGCCACTGATCTCAGAGAACAGGCGCTACTCCTGGCACAGTATCGAATACTTAGTTTCAGATCGAACAATTAGTTTAAAATGGAAATAAGTTTCGCATCTGGAGTTTCCTCTCTCACAAGGTCCAGCACATAGTTTCGTCGAACACATACGGTTTCGAGTGGCATCGCCACAGGTTTCAGAGAACAGGCGTTTCTCCTGGCACAGTATCGAACACTTAGTTTCAGCTAGAACGATTAGTTTAAAATGGAACTAAGTTTCGCATCTGGAGTTTCCTCTCTCACAAGGTCGACCACTTAGTTTCGTCGAACACATACTGTTTCGAGTGGCATCGCCACACATTTCAGAGAACAGGCGCTTCTCCTGGCACAGTATCGAACACTTAGTTTCCAATAGAACAATTAGTTTAAAATGGAACTAAGTTTCGCATCTGGAGTTTCCTCTCACACAAGGTCGACCACTTAGTTTCGTCGAACACATACGGTTTCGAGTGGCATCGCCACAGATTTCAGAGAACAGGCGTTTCTCCTGGCACAGTATGGAACACTTAGTTTCAGATAGAGCAATTAGTTTAAAATGGAACTAAGTTTCGCATTTGGAGTATCCTCTCTCACAAGGTCAACCACTTAGTTTCGTCGAACACATACGGTTTCGAGTGGCATCGCCACAGATTTCAGAGAACAGGCGCCACTCCTGGCACAGTATCGAACACTTAGTTTCAGATAGAACAATTAGTTTAAAATGGAAATATGTTTCGCATTTGGAGTTTCGTCCCTCACAAGTTCGACCACTTAGTTTCGTCGAACACATACGGTTTCGAGTGGCATCGCCACATATTTCAGAGAACAGGCGCTTCTATTGGCAGATTATCGAATACTTATTTTCAGATAGAATATTTGGTTTAAAATGGAACTAACTTTCGCATCTGGAGATTCCTCTCTCACATGGTCGATCACTTAGTTTCGTCGAATACATACGGTTTCGAGTGGCATCGCCACAGATCTCATAGAACAGGCGCTACTCCTGGCACAGTATCGAACACTTAGTTTCACATAGAACAATTAGTTTAAATTGGAACTCTGTTTCGCCTTTGGAGTTTCCTCTCCCACAAGGTCGACCACTTAGTTTCGTTGAACACATACGGTTTCGAGTGGCAACGCCACAGATTTCAGAGAACGGGAGTTTCTCCTGGCACAGTATCGACCACTTAGTTTCGTCCAACACATACGGTTTCGAGTAGCATCCCCACAGATTTCAGAGAACAGGCGCTTCTCCTGGCACAGTATCGACCACTTAGTTTCAGATAGAACAATTAGTTTAAAATGGAACTCTGTTTCGCATTTTCAGTTTCCTCTCCCACAAGGTCGACCACTTAGTTTCGTCGAACACATACGGGTTCGAGTGGCATCGCCACATATTTCAGACAACAGGCGCTTCCATTGGCAGATTATCGAATACTTATTTTCAGATAGAATATTTGGTTTAAAATGGAACTAACTTTCGCATCTGGAGATTCCTCTCTCACATGGTAGATCACTTAGTTTCGTCGAATACATACAGTTTCGAGTGGCATCGCCACAGATCTCAGAGAACAGGCGCTACTCCTGGCACAGTATCGAACACTTAGTTTCACATAGAACAATTAGTTTAAATTGGAACTCTGTTTCGCATTTTCAGTTTCCTCTCCCACAAGGTCGACCACTTAGTTTCGTCGAACACATACGGTTTCGAGTGGCATCCCCACAGATTTCAGAGAACAGGCGCTTCTATTGGCAGATTATCGAATACTTATTTTCAGATAGAATATTTGGTTTAAAATGGAACTAACTTTCGCATCTGGAGATTCCTCTCTCACATGGTCGATCACTTAGTTTCGTCGAATACATACGGTTTCGAGTGGCATCGCCACAGATCTCATAGAACAGGCGCTACTCCTGGCACAGTATCGAACACTTAGTTTCACATAGAACAATTAGTTTAAATTGGAACTCTGTTTCGCCTTTGGAGTTTCCTCTCCCACAAGGTCGACCACTTAGTTTCGTTGAACACATACGGTTTCGAGTGGCAACGCCACAGATTTCAGAGAACGGGGGTTTCTCCTGGCACAGTATCGACCACTTAGTTTCGTCCAACACATACGGTTTCGAGTAGCATCCCCACAGATTTCAGAGAACAGGCGCTTCTCCTGGCACAGTATCGACCACTTAGTTTCAGATAGAACAATTAGTTTAAAATGGAACTAAGTTTCGCATCTGGAGTTTCCTCTCTCACAAGGTCGACCACTTAGTTTCGTCGAACACATACGGGTTCGAGTGGCATCGCCACATATTTCAGACAACAGGCGCTTCCATTGGCAGATTATCGAATACTTATTTTCAGATAGAATATTTGGTTTAAAATGGAACTAACTTTCGCATCTGGAGATTCCTCTCTCACATGGTAGATCACTTAGTTTCGTCGAATACATACAGTTTCGAGTGGCATCGCCACAGATCTCAGAGAACAGGCGCTACTCCTGGCACAGTATCGAACACTTAGTTTCACATAGAACAATTAGTTTAAATTGGAACTCTGTTTCGCATTTTCAGTTTCCTCTCCCACAAGGTCGACCACTTAGTTTCGTCGAACACATACGGTTTCGAGTGGCATCCCCACAGATTTCAGAGAACAGGCGCTTCTCCTGGCACAGTATCTATCACTTAGTTTCAGATGGAACATTTAGTTTAAAATTGAACTATGTTTCGCATATGGAGTTTCCTCTCTCACAAGGTCGACCACTTAGTTTCGCCGAACGCATACGGTTTCGAGTGGCATCGCGACAGATTTCAGAGAACAGGCGCTTCTGCTGGCACAGTATCGAACACTTATTTCAGACAGAACAATTAGTTTAAAATGGATCTAAATTTCGCATCTGGAGTCTCCCCTCTCACAAGGTCGACCGCTTAGTTTCGACGAACACATACGGTTTCGAGTAGCATCGCCACAGATTTCAGAGAACAGGCGCTCCTCCTGGCACAGTATCGCACAGTATCGAGCGCACGTTGTGAATGGAACCACCATCCACTCCTTCACTCACCGTTGTGCGACGCGCTTCCGGTTTCGGATCGACTTAAATTATCGACTTCAGATCTCTCACAGGTGGTAGTGACAGAGACACCTACATTTATCAATGCCAACTAGTGCACAATACATAACAATTGACACCGCAATGTTTTTAAAATAAAGATCAGAACAATGACCTAACGTCCATCTCCCCCACTTGCTTGACTCACCCCAGATTTAAATTGTTTAACGCTATTCAGTCTCAACCAACACCGGAGACGATAGCACCTAGGACTAATTACTGTAAAATCCACATCCTAGGTCTTCTTGGTGTGAGTCATAAAACGTTTTTCCTATCGATGTAATGACTTTATTCACATACTTATTTATCTGTATACATTTATCTTATTTCTTTCTATATTTTATATTTACACTTAATTCCTAATTTATATTTATATGTTATAATTTTTATATTCTGTATACTTATTTCATCCATCCGTTCAACAGACAATTTATACGACTGAAGAGGATAAGAACTACCTTATCGAAACGTTTCGTCGAAAATTGAAATGAAGAAGTATTAGCCTAAACTTTGGCCTTATTAATAGCCGCTTAAAACAATATTTCACATATTAACTAATTGTTCTATCTGAAACTAAGCGTTCGACACTGTGCCAGGAGAAGCGACTGTTCTCTGAAATCTGTGGCGATGCCACTCGAAACCGTATGTGTTCGACGAAACTAAGTGGTCGACCTGGTGGGAGAGGAAACTCCAGATGCGAAGCTTAGTTCCATTTTAAACTATTTGTTCTATCTGAAACTAAGTGTTCGATATGGTGCCAGGAGAAGCGCCTGTTCTCTGAAATCTGTGGCGATGCTACTCGAAACCGTATGTGTCCGACGAAACTATGTGGTCGACCTTGTGGGAGAGTAAACTCCAGATGCGAAACTTGGTTCCATTTTAAACTAATTGTTCTATCTGAATCTATGTGTTCGATAAGGTGCCAGGAGAAGCGCCTGTTCTCTGAAAACTGTGGCGATGCCACTCGAAACCTCGTGTGTTCGACGAAACTAACTGGTCGATACTGTGCCAGGATAGACTCCCGTTCTGCGAAATCTGTGCTGATAACACTCGAAACCGTATGTGTTCGACGAAACTAAGTTGGCGACCTTGTGACAGAGGAAATTCCAGATGCGAAACTTAGTTCCATTTTAAACTAATTGTTCTATCTGAAATTAAGTGTTCGATAATGAGCCAGGAGAAGCGCCTGTTGTCTGAAATCTGTGGCGATAAACCACGGCTCTATCTCTTACGGTTGATTTTTAAATAATTTCTAACGTCGTCGTCGGCGACTCTTCACGGTAGCCACTCGGTAGGAAAAAAGCTAAGTCCGAACTGTAATTATTTTCACCGACGAGGTACCTTTTATATGTTAGATTGAGTTATAGGAGCGTATTCGAAGCACTTTTGCTTAACAAACCACGGCTCTATCTATTACGGTTGATTTTTAAATTAATCAGAAAGTCTTCGTCGGTTGCGCTTCTCGGTAGCCTCTCCGTACAGAGACTAAGTCCGAATTGAAAATATTTTCACCGACGACGTATCTTTCAAATGTTATGTTCGGTTATGCGAGCGTATTTGACGTACTTTTGCTTAATAAACCACTCCTCCATCTCTTACGGTTGATTTTTAAATAATTTCTAAAGTCGTCGTCGGCGACTCTTCACGGTAGCCACTCGGTAGGAAAAAATCAAAGTCCGAACTGAAATTATTTTCACCGACGAGGTACCTTTTATATGTTAGATTGAATTATAGGAGCGTATTTGACGCACTTTTGCTTAATAAACCACGGCTCTATCTCTTTCGGTTGATTTTTAAATTAATCAGAAAGTCTTCGTCGGTAGCGCTTCTCGGTAGCCTCTCCGTCCAGAGACTAAGTCCGAATTGAAAATATTTTCACCGACGACGTATCTTTTAAATGTTATGTTCGGTTATGGGAGCGTATTTGACGCACTTTTGTTTAATAAACCACGGCTCCACCTCTTACGGTTGATTTTTAAATAATTTCTAAATTCGTCGTCGGCGACTGTTCACGGTAGCCACTCGGTAGGAAAAAATCTAAGTCCGAACTGTAATTATTTTCATCGACGAGGTACATTTTATATGTTAGATCGAGTTATAGGAGCGTATTTGAAGCACTTTTGCTTAATAAACCACGGCTCTATCTCTTTCGGTTGATTTTTAAATTAATCAGACGTTCTTCGTCGGTAGCGCTTCACGGTAGCCTCTCCGTCCAGAGACTAAGTCCGAATTGAAAATATTTTCACCGACGACGTATCTTTTAAATGTTATGTTCGGTTATGGGAGCGTATTTGACGCACTTTTGCTTAATAAACCACGGCTCCATCTCTTACGGGTGATTTTTAAATAATTTCTAGTCGTCGTCGGCGACTCTTCACGGGAGCCACTCGGTAGGAAAAAATCTAAGTCCGAACTGTACTTATTTTCACCGACGAGGTACCTTTTATATGTTAGATTGAGTTATCGGAGCGCATTTGAAGCACTTTTGCTTAATAAACCACGGCTCTATCTCTTACGGTTGATTTTTAAATTAATCAGAAAGTCTTCGTCGGTAGCGCTTCTCGGTAGCCTCTCCGTACAGAGACTAAGTCCGAATTGAAAATATTTTCACCCACGACGTATCTTTTAAATGTTATGTTCCGTTATGGGAGCGTATTTGACGCACTTTTCCTTAATAAACCACGGCTCCATCTCTTACGGTTGATTTTTAAATAATTTCTAAAGTCGTCGTCGGCGACTGTTCACGGTAGCCACTCGGTAGGAAAAAATCTAAGTCCGAACTGTAATAATTTTCATCGACGAGGTACATTTTATATGTTAGATTGAGTTATAGGAGCGTATTTGAAGCTCTTTTGCTTAATAAACCACGGCTCTATCTCTTTCGGTTGATTTTTAAATAATGTCTAAAGTCGTCGTCGGCGACTGTTCACGGTAGCCACTCGGTAGGAAAAAATCTAAGTCCGAACTGTAATTATTTTCATCGTGGGGTACATTTTATATGTTAGACTGAGTTATAGGAGCGTATTTGAAGCACTTTTGCTTAATAAACCACGGCTCTATCTCTTACGGTTGATTTTTAAATTAATCAGAAAGTCCTCGTCGGTAGCGCTTCTCGGTAGCCTCTCCGTACAGAGACTAAGTCCGAATTGAAAATATTTTCACCGACGACGTATCTTTTAAATGTTATGTTCCGTTATGGGAGCGTATTTGACGCACTTTTGCTTAATAAACTAAGGCTCCATCTCTTACGGTTGATTTTTAAATAATTTCTAAAGTCGTCGTCGGCGACTCTTCACGGTAGCCACTCGGTAGGAAAAAATCTAAGTCCGAACTGTAATTATTTTCACAGACGAGGTACCTTTTATATGTTAGATTGAGTTATCGGAGCGCATTTGAAGCACTTTTGCTTAATAAACCACGGCTCTATCTCTTACGGTTGATTTTTAAATTAATCAGAAAGTCTTCGTCGGTAGCGCTTCTCGGTAGCCTCTCCGTACAGAGACTAAGTCCGAATTGAAAATATTTTCACCCACGACGTATCTTTTAAATGTTATGTTCCGTTATGGGAGCGTATTTGACGCACTTTTCCTTAATAAACCACGGCTCCATCTCTTACGGTTGATTTTTAAATAATTTCTAAAGTCGTCGTCGGCGACTGTTCACGGTAGCCACTCGGTAGGAAAAAATCTAAGTCCGAACTGTAATAATTTTCATCGACGAGGTACATTTTATATGTTAGATTGAGTTATAGGAGCGTATTTGAAGCTCTTTTGCTTAATAAACCACGGCTCTATCTCTTTCGGTTGATTTTTAAATAATGTCTAAAGTCGTCGTCGGCGACTGTTCACGGTAGCCACTCGGTAGGAAAAAATCTAAGTCCGAACTGTAATTATTTTCATCGTGGGGTACATTTTATATGTTAGACTGAGTTATAGGAGCGTATTTGAAGCACTTTTGCTTAATAAACCACGGCTCTATCTCTTACGGTTGATTTTTAAATTAATCAGAAAGTCCTCGTCGGTAGCGCTTCTCGGTAGCCTCTCCGTACAGAGACTAAGTCCGAATTGAAAATATTTTCACCGACGACGTATCTTTTAAATGTTATGTTCCGTTATGGGAGCGTATTTGACGCACTTTTGCTTAATAAACTAAGGCTCCATCTCTTACGGTTGATTTTTAAATAATTTCTAAAGTCGTCGTCGGCGACTCTTCACGGTAGCCACTCGGTAGGAAAAAATCTAAGTCCGAACTGTAATTATTTTCACAGACGAGGTACCTTTTATATGTTAGATTGAATTATAGGAGCGCATTTGAAGCACTTTTGCTTAATAAACCACGGCTCTATCCCTTACGGTTGATTTTTAAATTAATCAGAAAGTCTTCGTCGGTAGCGCTTCTCGGTAGCCTCTCCGTACAGAGACTAAGTCCGAATTGAAAATATTTTCATCCACGACGTATCTTTTAAATGTTATGTTCCGTTATGGGAGCGTATTTGACGCACTTTTGCTTAATAAACCACGGCTTCATCTCTTACGGTTGATTTTTAAATAATTTCTAAAGTCGTCGTCGGCGACTGTTCACGGTAGCCACTCGGTAGGAAAAAATCTAGGTCCGAACTGTAATTCTTTTCATCGACGATGTACATTTTATATGTTAGATTGAGTTATAGGAGCGTATTTGAAGCACTTTTGCTTAATAAACCACGGCTCTATCTCTTACGGTTGATTTTTAAATTAATCAGAAAGTCTTCGTCGGTAGCGCTTCTCGGTAGCCTCTCCGTACAGAGACTAAGTCCAAATTGAAAATATTTTCACCGACGACGTATCTTTTAAATGTTATGATCAGTTATGGGAGCGTATTTGACGCACTTTTGCTTAATAAACCACGGCTCTATCTCTTACGGTTGATTTTTAAATAATTTCTAAAGTCGTCGTCGGCGACTCTTCACGGTAGCCTCTCCGTACAGAGACTAAGTCCGAATTGAAAATATTTTCACCGACGACGTATCTTTTAAATGTTATGTTCCGTTATGGGAGCGTATTTGACGCACTTTTGCTAAATAAACCACGGCTCCATCTCTTACGGTTGATTTTTAAATAATTTCTAAAGTCGTCGTCGGCGACTTTTCACGGTAGCCACTCGGTAGGAAAAAATCTAAGTCCGAACTGTAATTCTTTTCATCGACGATGTACATTTTATATGTTAGATTGAGTTATAGGAGCGTATTTGAAGCACTTTTGCTTAATAAACCACGGCTCTATCTCTTACGGTTGATTTTTAAATTAATCAGAAAGTCTTCGTCGGTAGCGCTTCTCGGTAGCCTCTCCGTACAGAGACTAAGTCCAAATTGAAAATATTTTCACCGACGGCGTATCTTTTAAATGTTATGATCAGTTATGGGAGCGTATTTGACGCACTTTTGCTTAATAAACCACGGCTCTATCTCTTACGGTTGATTTTTAAATAATTTCTAAAGTCGTCGTCGGCGACTCTTCACGGTAGCCTCTCCGTACAGAGACTAAGTCCGAATTGAAAATATTTTCACCGACGTCGTATCTTTTAAATGTTATGTTCCGTTATGGGAGCGTATTTGACGCACTTTTGCTTAATAAACTAAGGCTCCATCTCTTACGGTTGATTTTTAAATAATTTCTAAAGTCGTCGTCGGCGACTCTTCACGGTAGCCACTCGGTAGGAAAAAATCTAAGTCCGAACTGTAATTATTTTCACCGACGAGGTGCCTTTTATATGTTAGATTGAGTTATAGGAGCGTATTTGAAGCACTTTTGCTTAATAAACCACGGCTCTATCTCTTTCGGTTGATTTTTAAATTAATCAGAAAGTCTTCATCGGTAGCGCTTCTCGGTAGCCTCTCCGTACAGAGACTAAGTCCGAATTGAAAATATTTTCACCGACGACGTATCTTTTAAATGTTATGATCAGTTATAGGAGCGTATTTGAAGCACTTTTGCTTAATAAACCACGGCTCTATCTCTTACGGTTGATTTTTAAATTAATCAGAAAGTCTTCGTCGGTAGCGCTTCTCGGTAGCCTCTTCGGACAGAGACTAAGTCCGAATTGAAAATATTTTCACCGACGACGTATCTTTTAAATGTTATGATCAGTTATGGGAGCGTATTTGACGCACTTTTGCTTAATAAACCACGGCTCTATCTCTTACGGTTGATTTTTAAATAATTTCTAAAGTCGTCGTCGGCGACTCTTCACGGTAGCCTCTCCGTACAGAGACTAAGTCCGAATTGAAAATATTTTCACCGACGACGTATCTTTTAAATGTTATGTTCCGTTATGGGAGCGTATTTGACGCACTTTTGCTTAATAAACCACGGCTCCATCCCTTACGGGTGATTTTTAAATATTTTCTAGTCGTCGTCGGCACACTCTTCACGGGAGCCACTCGGTAGGAAAAAATCTAAGCCCGAACTCTAATTATTTTCACCGACGAGGTACCTTTTATATGTTAGATTGAGTTATAGGAGCGTATTTGAAGCACTTTTGCTTAATAAACCACGGCTCTATCTCTTACGGTTGATTTTTAAATAATTTCTAAAGTCGTCGTCGGCGACTCTTTACGGTAGCCTCTCCGTACAGAGACTAAGTCCGAATTGAAAATATTTTCATCCACGACGTATATTTTTAATGTTATGATCAGTTATGGGAGCGTATTTTACGCACTTTTGCTTAATAAACCACGGCTCCATCTCTTTCGGGTGATTTTTAAATAATTTCTAGTCGTCGTCGGCGACTCTTCACGGGAGCCACTCGGTAGGAAAAAATCTAAGTCGGAACTGTAATTATCTTCACCGACGAGGTACCTTTTATATGTTAGATTGAGTTATAGGAGCGCATTTGAAGCACTTTTGCTTAATAAACAACGGCTCTATTTCTTACGGTTGATTTTTCAATTAATCAGAAAGTCCTCGTCGGTAGCGCTTCTCGGTAGCCTCTCCATACAGAGATTAAGTCCGAATTGAAAATATTTTCACCGACGACGTAGCTTTTAAATATTATGTTCGGTTAGGGGAGCGTATTTGACGCACTTTTGCTTAATAAACTAAGGCTCCATCTCTTACGGTTGATTTTTAAATAATTTCTAAAGTCGTCGTCGGCGACTCTTCACGGTAGCCACTCGGTAGGAAAAAATCTAAGTCCGAACTGTAATTATTTTCACCGACAAGGTACATTTTATATGTTATATTGAGTTATAGGAGCGTATTTGAAGCACTTTTGCTTAATAAACCACGGCTCTATCTCTTACGGTTGATTTTTAAATTAATCAGAAAGTCTTCGTCGGTAGCGCTTCTCGGTAGCCTCTCCGTACAGAGACTAAGTCCGAATTGTAAATATTTTCATCCACGACGTATCTTTTAAATGTTATGTTCCGTTATGGGAGCGTATTTGACGCACTTTTGCTTAATAAACCACGGCTCCATCTCTTACGGTTGATTTTTAAATAATTTCTAAAGTCGTCGTCGGCGACTCTTCACGGTAGCCACTCGGTAGGAAAAAATCTATGTCCGAACTGTAATTCTTTTCATCGACGATGTACATTTTATATGTTAGATTGAGTTATAGGAGCGTATTTGAAGCACTTTTGCTTAATAAACCACGGCTCTATCTCTTACGGTTGATTTTTAAATTAATCAGAAAGTCTTCGTCGGTAGCGCTTCTCGGTAGCCTCTCCGTACAGAGACTAAGTCCGAATTGAAAATATTTTCATCCACGACGTATCTTTTAAATGTTTTGTTCCGTTATGGGGCGTATTTGACGCACTTTTGCTTAATAAACCACGGCTTCATCTCTTACGGTTGATTTTTAAATAATTTCTAAAGTCGTCGTCGGCGACTGTTCACGGTAGCCACTCGGTAGGAAAAAATCTAGGTCCGAACTGTAATTATTTTCATCGACGAGGTACATTTTATATGTTAGATTTAGTTATAGGAGCGTATTTGAAGCACTTTTGCTTAATAAACCACGGCTCTATCTCTTACGGTTGATTTTTAAATTAATCAGAAAGTCTTCGTCGGTAGCGCTTCTCGGTAGCCTCTCCGTACAGAGACTAAGTCCGAATTGTAAATATTTTCATCCACGACGTATCTTTTAAATGTTATGTTCCGTTATGGGAGCGTATTTGACGCACTTTTGCTTAATAAACCACGGCTCCATCTCTTACGGTTGATTTTTAAATAATTTCTAAAGTCGTCGTCGGCGACTCTTCACGGTAGCCACTCGGTAGGAAAAAATCTAAGTCCGAACTGTAATTCTTTTCATCGACGATGTACATTTTATATGTTAGATTGAGTTATAGGAGCGTATTTGAAGCACTTTTGCTTAATAAACCACGGCTCTATCTCTTACGGTTGATTTTTAAATTAATCAGAAAGTCTTCGTCGGTAGCGCTTCTCGGTAGCCTCTCCGTACAGAGACTAAGTCCGAATTGAAAATATTTTCATCCACGACGTATCTTTTAAATGTTTTGTTCCGTTATGGGAGCGTATTTGACGCACTTTTGCTTAATAAACCACGGCTTCATCTCTTACGGGTGATTTTTAAATAATTTCTAGTCGTCGTCGGCGACTCTTCACGGGAGCCACTCGGTTTGAAAAAATCTAAGTCCGAACTGTAATTATTTTCACAGACGAGGTACCTTTTATATGTTAGATTGAATTATAGGAGCGCATTTGAAGCACTTTTGCTTAATAAACCACGGCTCTATCTCTTACGGTTGATTTTTAAATTAATCAGAAATTCTTCGTCGGTAGCGCTTCTCGGTAGCCTCTCCGTACAGAGACTAAGTCCGAATTGAAAATATTTTCACCGACGACGTATCTTTTGAATGTTATGATCAGTTATGGGAGCGTATTTGACGCACTTTTGCTTAATAAACCACGGCTCTATCTCTTACGGTTGATTTTTAAATAATTTCTAAAGTCGTCGTCGGCGACTCTTCACGGTAGCCTCTCCGTACAGAGACTAAGTCCGAATTGAAAATATTTTCACCGACGACGTATCTTTTAAATGTTATGTTCCGTTATGGGAGCGTATTTGACGCACTTTTGCTTAATAAACCACGGCTCCATCTCTTACGGGTGATTTTTAAATAATTTCTAGTCGTCGTCGGCACACTCTTCACGGGAGCCACTCCGTACAGAGACTAAGTCCGAATTGAAAATATTTTCATCCACGACGTATATTTTTAATGTTATGATCAGTTATGGGAGCGTATTTTACGCACTTTTGCTTAATAAACCACGGATCCATCTCTTTCGGGTGATTTTTAAATAATTTCTAGTCGTCGTCGGCGACTCTTCACGGGAGCCACTCGGTAGGAAAAATCTAAGTCGGAACTGTAATTATCTTCACCGACGAGGTACCTTTTATATGTTAGATTGAGTTATAGGAGCGCATTTGAAGCACTTTTGCTTAATAAACAACGGCTCTATCTCTTACGGTTGATTTTTCAATTAATCAGAAAGTCCTCGTCGGTAGCGCTTCTCGGTAGCCTCTCCGTACAGAGATTAAGTCCGAATTGAAAATATTTTCACCGACGACGTAGCTTTTAAATGTTATGTTCGGTTAGGGGAGCGTATTTGACGCACTTTTGCTTAATAAACTAAGGCTCCATCTCTTACGGTTGATTTTTAAATAATTTCTAAAGTCGTCGTCGGCGACTCTTCACGGTAGCCACTCGGTAGGAAAAAATCTAAGTCCGAACTGTAATTATTTTCACCGACAAGGTACATTTTATATGTTATATTGAGTTATAGGAGCGTATTTGAAGCACTTTTGCTTAATAAACCACGGCTCTATCTCTTTCGGTTGATTTTTAAATTAATCAGAAAGTCCTCGTCGGTAGCGCTTCTCGGTAGCCTCTCCGTACAGAGACTAAGTCCGAATTGAAAATATTTTCACCGACGACGTATCTTTTAAATGTTATGTTCCGTTATGGGAGCGTATTTGACGCACTTTTGCTTAATAAACCACGGCTCCATCTCTTACGGTTGATTTTTAAATAATTTCTAAAGTCGTCGTCGGCGACTCTTCACGGTAGCCACTCGGTAGGAAAAAATCTAAGTCCGAACTGTAATTATTTTCATCGACGAGGTACATTTTATATGTTAGATTGAGTTATAGGAGCGAATTTGATGCACTTTTGCTTAATAAACCACGGCTCTATCTCTTACGGTTGATTTTTAAATAATTTCTAAAGTCGTCGTCGGCGACTCTTCACGGTAGCCAGTCGGTAGGAAAAAATCTAAGTCCGAACTGTAATTATTTTCACCGACGAGGTGCCTTTTATATGTTAGATTGAGTTATAGGAGCGCATTTGAAGCACTTTTGCTTAATAAACCACGGCTCTATCTCTTACGGTTGATTTTTAAATTAATCAGAAAGTCCTCGTCGGTAGCGCTTCTCGGTAGCCTCTCCGTACAGAGACTAAGTCCGAATTGAAAATATTTTCACCGACGACGTATCTTTTAAATGTTATGTTCCGTTATGGGAGCGTATTTGACGCACTTTTGCTTAATAAACCACGGCTCCATCTCTTACGGTTGATTTTTAAATAATTTCTAAAGTCGTCGTCGGCGACTCTTCACGGTAGCCACTCGGTAGGAAAAAATCTAAGTCCGATCTGTAATTATTTTCATCGACGAGGTACATTTTATATGTTAGATTGAGTTATAGGAGCGAATTTGAAGCACTTTTGCTTAATAAACCACGGCTCTATCTCTTTCGATTGATTTTTAAATTAATCAGAAAGTCTTCGTCGGTAGCGCTTCTCGGTAGCCTCCGTACAGAGACTAAGTCCGAATTGAAAATATTTTCACCGACAACGTATCTTTTAAATGGTATGTTCCGTTATGGGAGCGTATTTGACGCACTTTTGCTTAATAAACCACGGCTCCATCTCTTACGGGTGATTTTAAAATAATTTCTAGTCGTCGTCGGCACACTCTTCACGGGAGCCACTCGGTAGGAAAAAATCTAAGCCCGAACTCTAATTATTTTCACCGACGAGGTACCTTTTATATGTTAGATTGAGTTATAGGAGCGTATTTGAAGCACTTTTGCTTAATAAACCACGGCTCTATCTCTTACGGTTGATTTTTAAATAATTTCTAAAGTCGTCGTCGGCGACTCTTCACGGTAGCCTCTCCGTACAGAGACTAAGTCCGAATTGAAAATATTTTCATCCACGACGTATATTTTTAATGTTATGATCAGTTATGGGAGCGTATTTTACGCACTTTTGCTTAATAAACCACGGCTCCATCTCTTTCGGGTGATTTTTAAATAATTTCTAGTCGTCGTCGGCGACTCTTCACGGGAGCCACTCGGTAGGAAAAAATCTAAGTCCGAACTGTAATTATTTTCACCGACAAGGTTCCTTTTATATGTCAGATTGAGTTATAGGAGCGTATTTGAAGCACTTTTGCTTAATAAACCACGGCTCTATCTCTTACGGTTGATTTTTAAATTAATCAGAAAGTCTTCGTCGGTAGCGCTTCTCGGTAACCTCTCCGTACAGAGACTAAGTCCGAATTGAAAATATTTTCACCGACGACGTATCTTTTAAATGTTATGTTCCGTTATGGGAGCGTATTTGACGCACTTTTGCTTAATAAACCACGCTCCATCTCTTACGGTTGATTTTTAAATAATTTCTAAAGTCGTCGTCGGCGACTCTTCACGGTAGCCTCTCCGTACAGAGACTAAGTCCGAATTGAAAATATTTTCATCCACGACGTATATTTTTAATGTTATGATCAGTTATGGGAGCGTATTTTACGCACTTTTGCTTAATAAACCACGGCTCCATCTCTTTCGGGTGATTTTTAAATAATTTCTAGTCGTCGTCGGCGACTCTTCACGGGAGCCACTCGGTAGGAAAAAATCTAAGTCCGAACTGTAATTATTTTCACCGACAAGGTTCCTTTTATATGTTAGATTGAGTTATAGGAGCGTATTTGAAGCACTTTTGCTTAATAAACCACGGCTCTATCTCTTACGGTTGATTTTTAAATTAATCAGAAAGTCTTCGTCGGTAGCGCTTCTCGGTAACCTCTCCGTACAGAGACTAAGTCCGAATTGAAAATATTTTCACCGACGACGTATCTTTTAAATGTTATGTTCCGTTATGGGAGCGTATTTGACGCACTTTTGCTTAATAAACCACGCTCCATCTCTTACGGTTGATTTTTAAATAATTTCTAAAGTCGTCGTCGGCGACTCTTCACGGTAGCCACTCGGTAGGAAAAATCTAAGTCCGAACTGTAATTATTTTCACCGACGAGGTACGTTTTATATGTTAGATTGAGTTATAGGAGCGCATTTGAAGCACTTTTCCTTAATAAACAACGGCTCTATCTCTTACGGTTGATTTTTCAATTAATCAGAAAGTCCTCGTCTGTAGCGCTTCTCGGTAGCCTCTCCGTACAGAGACTAAGTCCGAATTGAAAATATTTTCACCGACAACGTATCTTTTAAATGGTATGTTCCGTTATGGGAGCGTATTTGACGCACTTTTGCTTAATAAACCACGGCTCCATCTCTTACGGGTGATTTTTAAATAATTTCTAGTCGTCGTCGGCACACTCTTCACGGGAGCCACTCGGTAGGAAAAAATCTAAGTCCGAACTGTAATTATTTTCACCGACGAGGTACCTTTTATATGTTGGATTGAGTTATAGGAGCGTATTTGAAGCACTTTTGCTCAATAAACCACGGCTCTATCTCTTACGGTTGATTTTTAAATTAATCAGAAAGTCTTCGTCGGTAGCGCTTCTCGGTAGATCTCCGTACAGAGACTAAGTCCGAATTGAAAATATTTTTACCGACGACGTATCTTTTAAATGTTATGCTCAGTTATGGGAGCGTATTTGACGCACTTTTGCTTAATATACCACGGCTCTATCTCTTACGGTTGATTTTTAAATAATTTCTAAAGTCGTCGTCGGCGACTCTTCTCGGTAGCCTCTCCGTACAGAGACTAAGTCCGAATTGAAAATATTTTCACCGACGACGTATCTTTTAAATGTTATGTTCGGTTATGGGAGCGTATTTGACGCACTTTTGCTTAATAAACCACGGCTCCATCTCTTACGGTTGATTTTTAATTAATTTCTAAAGTCGTCGTCGGCGACTCTTCACGGTAGCCTCTCCGTACAGAGACTAAGTCCGAATTGAAAATATTTTCACCGACGACGTATATTTTAAATGTTATGATCAGATATTGGAGCGTATTTGACGAACTTTTGCTTAATAAACCACGGCTCTATCTCTTACGGTTGATTTTTAAATAATTTCTAAAGTCGTCATCGGCGACTCTTCACGGTAGCCACTCGGTAGGAAAAAATCTAAGTCCGAACTGTAATAATTTTCACCGACGAGGTACCTTTTATATGTTAGATTGAGTTATAGGAGCGTATTTGAAACACTTTTGCTTAATAAACCACGGCTCTATCTCTTTCGGTTGATTTTTAAATTAATCAGAAAGTCTTCGTCGGTAGCGCTTCTCGGTAGCCTCTCCGTACAGAGACTAAATCCGAATTGAAAATATTTTCACCGACGATGTATCTTTTAAATGTTATGTTCGGTTATGGGAGCGTATTTGACGCACTTTTGCTTAATAAACCACGGCTCCATCTCTTACGGTTGATTATTAAATAATTTCTAAAGTCGTCGTCGGCGACTCTTCACGGTAGCCACTCGGTAGGAAAAAATCTAAGTCCGAACTGTAATTATTTTCACCGACGAGGTACCTTTTATATGTTAGATTGAGTTATAGGAGCGTATTTGAAGCACTTTTGCTTAATAAACCACGGCTCTATCTCTTTCGGTTGATTTTTAAATTCATCAGAAAGTCTTGGTCGGTAGCGCTTCTCGGTAGCCTCTCCGTACAGAGACTAAGTCCGAATTGAAAATATTTTCACCGACGACGTATCTTTTAAATGTTATGTTCGGTTATGGGAGCGTATTTGACGCACTTTTGCTTAATAAACCACGGCTCCATCTCTTACGGTTGATTTTTAAATAATTTCTAAAGTCGTCGTCGGCGACTCTTCACGGTAGCCACTCGGTAGGAAAAAATCTAAGTCCGAACTGTAATTATTTTCACCGACGAGGTACCTTTTATATGTTAGATTGAGTTATAGGAGCGCATTTGAAGCACTTTTGCTTAATAAACCACGGCTCGATCTCTTACGGTTGATTTTTAAATTAATCAGAAAGTCTTCGTCCGTAGCGCTTCTCGGTAGCCTCTCCGTACAGAGACTAAGTCCGAATTGAAAATATTTTCACCGACGACGTATCTTTTAAATGTTATGTTCGGTTATGGGAGCGTATTTGACGCACTTTTGCTTAATAAACCACGGCTCCATCTCTTACGGTTGATTTTTAAATAATTTCTAAAGTCGTCGTCGGCGACTCTTCACGGTAGCCACTCGGTAGGAAAAAATCTAAGTCCGAACTGTAATTATTTTCACCGACGAGGTACCTTTTATATGTTAGATTGAGTTATAGGAGCGCATTTGAAGCACTTTTGCTTAATAAACCACGGCTCGATCTCTTACGGTTGATTTTTAAATTAATCAGAAATTCTTCGTCCGTAGCGCTTCTCGGAAGCCTCTCCGTACAGAGACTAAGTCCGAATTGAAAATATTTTCACCGACGACGTATCTTTTAAATGTTATGTTCGGTTATGGGAGCGTATTTGACGCACTTTTGCTTAATAAACCACGGCTCCATCTCTTACGGTTGATTTTTAAATAATTTCTAAAGTCGTCGTCGGCGACTCTTCACGGTAGCCACTCGGTAGGAAAAAATCTAAGTCCGAACTGTAATAATTTTCACCGACGAGGTACCTTTTATATGTTAGATTGAGTTATAGGAGCGTATTTGAAACACTTTTGCTTAATAAACCACGGCTCTATCTCTTTCGGTTGATTTTTAAATTAATCAGAAAGTCTTCGTCGGTAGCGCTTCTCGGTAGCCTCTCCGTACAGAGACTAAATCCGAATTGAAAATATTTTCACCGACGATGTATCTTTTAAATGTTATGTTCGGTTATGGGAGCGTATTTGACGCACTTTTGCTTAATAAACCACGGCTCCATCTCTTACGGTTGATTATTAAATAATTTCTAAAGTCGTCGTCGGCGACTCTTCACGGTAGCCACTCGGTAGGAAAAAATCTAAGTCCGAACTGTAATTATTTTCACCGACGAGGTACCTTTTATATGTTAGATTGAGTTATAGGAGCGTATTTGAAGAACTTTTGCTTAATAAACCACGGCTCTATCTCTTTCGGTTGATTTTTAAATTCATCAGAAAGTCTTGGTCGGTAGCGCTTCTCGGTAGCCTCTCCGTACAGAGACTAAGTCCGAATTGAAAATATTTTCACCGACGACGTATCTTTTAAATGTTATGTTCCGTTATGGGAGCGTATTTGACGCACTTTTGCTTAATAAACCACGGCTCCATCTCTTACGGTTGATTTTTAAATATTTTCTAGTCGTCGTCGGCGACTCTTCACGGTAGCCACTCGGTAGGAAAAAATCTAAGTCCGAACTGTAATTATTTTCACCGACGAGGTACCTTTTATATGTTGGATTGAGCTATAGGAGCGTATTTGAAGCACTTTTGCTTAATAAACCACGGCTCTATCTCTTACGGTTGATTTTTAAATTAATCAGAAAGTCTTCGTCGGTAGCGCTTCTCGGTAGCCTCTCCGTACAGAGACTAAGTCCGAATTGAAAATATTTTCACCGACGATGTATCTTTTAAATGTTATGTTCCGTTATGGGAGCGTATTTGACGCACTTTTGCTTAATAAACCACGGCTCCATCTCTTACGGTTGATTTTTAAATAATTTCTAGTCGCCGTCGGCGACTCTTCACGGTAGCCACTCGGTAGGAAAAAATCTAAGTCCGAACTGTAATTATTTTCACCGACGAGGTACCTTTTATATGTTAGATTGAGTTATAGGAGCGCATTTGAAGCACTTTTGCTTAATAAACCACGGCTCGATCTCTTACGGTTGATTTTTAAATTAATCAGAAAGTCTTCGTCCGTAGCGCTTCTCGGTAGCCTCTCCGTACAGAGACTAAGTCCGAATTGAAAATATTTTCACCGACGACGTATCTTTTAAATGTTATGTTCGGTTATGGGAGCGTATTTGACGCACTTTTGCTTAATAAACCACGGCTCCATCTCTTACGGTTGATTTTTAAATAATTTCTAAAGTCGTCGTCGGCGACTCTTCACGGTAGCCACTCGGTAGGAAAAAATCTAAGTCCGAACTGTAATTATTTTCACCGACGAGGTACCTTTTATATGTTAGATTGAGTTATAGGAGCGCATTTGAAGCACTTTTGCTTAATAAACCACGGCTCGATCTCTTACGGTTGATTTTTAAATTAATCAGAAAGTCTTCGTCCGTAGCGCTTCTCGGAAGCCTCTCCGTACAGAGACTAAGTCCGAATTGAAAATATTTTCACCGACGACGTATCTTTTAAATGTTATGTTCGGTTATGGGAGCGTATTTGACGCACTTTTGCTTAATAAACCACGGCTCCATCTCTTACGGTTGATTTTTAAATAATTTCTAAAGTCGTCGTCGGCGACTCTTCACGGTAGCCACTCGGTAGGAAAAAATCTAAGTCCGAACTGTAATTATTTTCACCGACGAGGTACCTTTTATATGTTAGATTGAGTTATAGGAGCGCATTTGAAGCACTTTTGCTTAATAAACCACGGCTCTATCTCTTTCGGTTGATTTTTAAATTAATCAGAAAGTCTTCGTCGGTAGCGCTTCTCGGTAGCCTCTCCGTACAGAGACTAAGTCCGAATTGAAAATATTTTCACCGACGATGTATCTTTTAAATGTTATGTTCCGTTATGGGAGCGTATTTGACGCACTTTTGCTTAATAAACCACGGCTCCATCTCTTACGGTTGATTTTTAAATAATTTCTAGTCGCCGTCGGCGACTCTTCACGGTAGCCACTCGGTAGGAAAAAATCTAAGTCCGAACTGTAATTATTTTCGCCGACGAGGTACCTTTTATATGTTAGATTGAGCTATAGGAGCGTATTTGAAGCACTTTTGCTTAATAAACCACGGCTCAATCTCTTTCGGTTGATTTTTAAATTAATCAGAAAGTCTTCGTCGGTAGCGCTTCTCGGTAGCCTCTCCGTACAGAGACTATGTCCGAATTGAAAATATTTTCACCGACGACGTACCTTTTAAATGTTATGTTCCGTTATGGGAGCGTATTTGACGCACTTTTGCTTAATAAACCACGGCTCCATCTCTTACGGTTGATTTTTAAATAATTTCTAAAGTCGTCGTCGTCGACTCTTCACGGTAGCCACTCGGTAGGAAAAAATCTAAGTCCGAACTGTAATTATTTTCACCGACGAGGTACCTTTTATATGTTAGATTGAGTTATAGGAGCGCATTTGAAGCCTTAATAAACCACGGCTCTATCTCTTACGGTTGATTTTTAAATAATTTCTAAAGTCGTCGTCGGCGACTCTTCACGGTAGCCACTCGGTAGGACAAAATCTAAGTCCGAACTGTAATTATTTTCACCGACGAGGTACCTTTTATATGTTAGATTGAGTTATAGGAGCGCATTTGAAGCCTTAATAAACCACGGCTCTATCTCTTACGGTTGATTTTTAAATAATTTCTAAAGTCGTCGTCGGCGACTCTTCACGGTAGCCACTCGGTAGGAAAAAATCTAAGTCCGAACTGTAATTATTTTCACCGACGAGGTACCTTTTATATGTTAGATTGAGTTATAGGAGCGCATTTGAAGCACTTTTGCTTAATAAACCACGGCTCGATCTCTTACGGTTGATTTTTAAATTAATCAGAAAGTCTTCGTCCGTAGCGCTTCTCGGTAGCCTCTCCGTACAGAGACTAAGTCCGAATTGAAAATATTTTCACCGACGACGTATCTTTTAAATGTTATGTTCGGTTATGGGAGCGTATTTGACGCACTTTTGCTTAATAAACCACGGCTCCATCTCTTACGGTTGATTTTTAAATAATTTCTAAAGTCGTCGTCGGCGACTCTTCACGGTAGCCACTCGGTAGGAAAAAATCTAAGTCCGAACTGTAATTATTTTCACCGACGAGGTACCTTTTATATGTTAGATTGAGTTATAGGAGCGCATTTGAAGCACTTTTGCTTAATAAACCACGGCTCGATCTCTTACGGTTGATTTTTAAATTAATCAGATAGTCTTCGTCCGTAGCGCTTCTCGGTAGCCTCTCCGTACAGAGACTAAGTCCGAATTGAAAATATTTTCACCGACGACGTATCTTTTAAATGTTATGTTCGGTTATGGGAGCGTATTTGACGCACTTTTGCTTAATAAACCACGGCTCCATCTCTTACGGTTGATTTTTAAATAATTTCTAAAGTCGTCGTCGGCGACTCTTCACGGTAGCCACTCGGTAGGAAAAAATCTAAGTCCGAACTGTAATTATTTTCACCGACAAGGTACATTTTATATGTTATATTGAGTTATAGGAGCGTATTTGAAGCACTTTTGCTTAATAAACCACGGCTCCATCTCTTACGTGTGATTTTTAAATAATTTCTAGTCGTCGTCGGCACACTCTTCACGGGAGCCACTCGGTAGGAAAAAATCTAAGTCCGAACTGTAATTATTTTCACCGACGAGGTACCTTTTATATGTTAGATTGAGTTATAGGAGCGCATTTGAAGCACTTTTGCTTAATAAACCACGGCTCGATCTCTTACGGTTGATTTTTAAATTAATCAGATAGTCTTCGTCCGTAGCGCTTCTCGGTAGCCTCTCCGTACAGAGACTAAGTCCGAATTGAAAATATTTTCACCGACGACGTATCTTTTAAATGTTATGTTCGGTTATGGGAGCGTATTTGACGCACTTTTGCTTAATAAACCACGGCTCCATCTCTTACGGTTGATTTTTAAATAATTTCTAAAGTCGTCGTCGGCGACTCTTCACGGTAGCCACTCGGTAGGAAAAAATCTAAGTCCGAACTGTAATAATTTTCACCGACGAGGTACCTTTTATATGTTAGATTGAGTTATAGGAGCGTATTTGAAACACTTTTGCTTAATAAACCACGGCTCTATCTCTTTCGGTTGATTTTTAAATTAATCAGAAAGTCTTCGTCGGTAGCGCTTCTCGGTAGCCTCTCCGTACAGAGACTAAATCCGAATTGAAAATATTTTCACCGACGATGTATCTTTTAAATGTTATGTTCGGTTATGGGAGCGTATTTGACGCACTTTTGCTTAATAAACCACGGCTCCATCTCTTACGGTTGATTATTAAATAATTTCTAAAGTCGTCGTCGGCGACTCTTCACGGTAGCCACTCGGTAGGAAAAAATCTAAGTCCGAACTGTAATTATTTTCACCGACGAGGTACCTTTTATATGTTAGATTGAGTTATAGGAGCGTATTTGAAGCACTTTTGCTTAATAAACCACGGCTCTATCTCTTTCGGTTGATTTTTAAATTCATCAGAAAGTCTTGGTCGGTAGCGCTTCTCGGTAGCCTCTCCGTACAGAGACTAAGTCCGAATTGAAAATATTTTCACCGACGACGTATCTTTTAAATGTTATGTTCCGTTATGGGAGCGTATTTGACGCACTTTTGCTTAATAAACCACGGCTCCATCTCTTACGGTTGATTTTTAAATATTTTCTAGTCGTCGTCGGCGACTCTTCACGGTAGCCACTCGGTAGGAAAAAATCTAAGTCCGAACTGTAATTATTTTCACCGACGAGGTACCTTTTATATGTTGGATTGAGCTATAGGAGCGTATTTGAAGCACTTTTGCTTAATAAACCACGGCTCTATCTCTTACGGTTGATTTTTCAATTAATCAGAAAGTCTTCGTCGGTAGCGCTTCTCGGTAGCCTCTCCGTACAGAGACTAAGTCCGAATTGAAAATATTTTCACCGACGATGTATCTTTTAAATGTTATGTTCCGTTATGGGAGCGTATTTGACGCACTTTTGCTTAATAAACCACGGCTCCATCTCTTACGGTTGATTTTTAAATAATTTCTAGTCGCCGTCGGCGACTCTTCACGGTAGCCACTCGGTAGGAAAAAATCTAAGTCCGAACTGTAATTATTTTCACCGACGAGGTACCTTTTATATGTTAGATTGAGTTATAGGAGCGCATTTGAAGCACTTTTGCTTAATAAACCACGGCTCGATCTCTTACGGTTGATTTTTAAATTAATCAGAAAGTCTTCGTCCGTAGCGCTTCTCGGTAGCCTCTCCGTACAGAGACTAAGTCCGAATTGAAAATATTTTCACCGACGACGTATCTTTTAAATGTTATGTTCGGTTATGGGAGCGTATTTGACGCACTTTTGCTTAATAAACCACGGCTCCATCTCTTACGGTTGATTTTTAAATATTTTCTAAAGTCGTCGTCGGCGACTCTTCACGGTAGCCACTCGGTAGGAAAAAATCTAAGTCCGAACTGTAATAATTTTCACCGACGAGGTACCTTTTATATGTTAGATTGAGTTATAGGAGCGTATTTGAAACACTTTTGCTTAATAAACCACGGCTCTATCTCTTTCGGTTGATTTTTAAATTAATCAGAAAGTCTTCGTCGGTAGCGCTTCTCGGTAGCCTCTCCGTACAGAGACTAAGTCCGAATTGAAAATATTTTCACCGACGACGTATCTTTTAAATGTTATGTTCCGTTATGGGAGCGTATTTGACGCACTTTTGCTTAATAAACCACGGCTCCATCTCTTACGGTTGATTTTTAAATATTTTCTAGTCGTCGTCGGCGACTCTTCACGGTAGCCACTCGGTAGGAAAAATTCTAAGTCCGAACTGTAATTATTTTCACCGACGAGGTACCTTTTATATGTTGGATTGAGCTATAGGAGCGTATTTGAAGCACTTTTGCTTAATAAACCACGGCTCTATCTCTTACGGTTGATTTTTCAATTAATCAGAAAGTCTTCGTCGGTAGCGCTTCTCGGTAGCCTCTCCGTACAGAGACTAAGTCCGAATTGAAAATATTTTCACCGACGATGTATCTTTTAAATGTTATGTTCCGTTATGGGAGCGTATTTGACGCACTTTTGCTTAATAAACCACGGCTCCATCTCTTACGGTTGATTTTTAAATAATTTCTAGTCGCCGTCGGCGACTCTTCACGGTAGCCACTCGGTAGGAAAAAATCTAATTCCGAACTGTAATTATTTTCGCCGACGAGGTACCTTTTATATGTTAGATTGAGCTATAGGAGCGTATTTGAAGCACTTTTGCTTAATAAACCACGGCTCAATCTCTTTCGGTTGATTTTTAAATTAATCAGAAAGTCTTCGTCGGTAGCGCTTCTCGGTAGCCTCTCCGTACAGAGACTATGTCCGAATTGAAAATATTTTCACCGACGACGTACCTTTTAAATGTTATGTTCCGTTATGGGAGCGTATTTGACGCACTTTTGCTTAATAAACCACGGCTCCATCTCTTACGGTTGATTTTTAAATAATTTCTAAAGTCGTCGTCGGCGACTCTTCACGGTAGCCACTCGGTAGGAAAAAATCTAAGTCCGAACTGTAATTATTTTCACCGACGAGGTACCTTTTATATGTTAGATTGAGTTATAGGAGCGCATTTGAAGCCTTAATAAACCACGGCTCTATCTCTTACGGTTGATTTTTAAATAATTTCTAAAGTCGTCGTCGGCGACTCTTCACGGTAGCCACTCGGTAGGAAAAAATCTAAGTCCGAACTGTAATTATTTTCACCGACGAGGTACCTTTTATATGTTAGATTGAGTTATAGGAGCGCATTTGAAGCACTTTTGCTTAATAAACCACGGCTCTATCTCTTACGGTTGATTTTTAAATTAATCAGAAAGTCTTCGTCGGTAGCGCTTCTCGGTAGCCTCTCCGTACAGAGACTAAGTCCGAATTGAAAATATTTTCACCGACGACGTATCTTTTAAATGTTATGTTCGGTTATGGGAGCGTATTTGACGCACTTTTGCTTAATAAACCACGGCTCCATCTCTTACGGTTGATTTTTAAATAATTTCTAAAGTCGTCGTCGGCGACTCTTCACGGTAGCCACTCGGTAGGAAAAAATCTAAGTCCGAACTGTAATTATTTTCACCGACGAGGTACCTTTTATATGTTAGATTGAGTTATAGGAGCGCATTTGAAGCACTTTTGCTTAATAAACCACGGCTCGATCTCTTACGGTTGATTTTTAAATTAATCAGAAAGTCTTCGTCCGTAGCGCTTCTCGGTAGCCTCTCCGTACAGAGACTAAGTCCGAATTGAAAATATTTTCACCGACGACGTATCTTTTAAATGTTATGTTCGGTTATGGGAGCGTATTTGACGCACTTTTGCTTAATAAACCACGGCTCCATCTCTTACGGTTGATTTTTAAATAATTTCTAGTCGCCGTCGGCGACTCTTCACGGTAGCCACTCGGTAGGAAAAAATCTAAGTCCGAACTGTAATTATTTTCACCGACGAGGTACCTTTTATATGTTAGATTGAGTTATAGGAGCGCATTTGAAGCACTTTTGCTTAATAAACCACGGCTCGATCTCTTACGGTTGATTTTTAAATTAATCAGAAAGTCTTCGTCCGTAGCGCTTCTCGGTAGCCTCTCCGTACAGAGACTAAGTCCGAATTGAAAATATTTTCACCGACGACGTATCTTTTAAATGTTATGTTCGGTTATGGGAGCGTATTTGACGCACTTTTGCTTAATAAACCACGGCTCCATCTCTTACGGTTGATTTTTAAATAATTTCTAAAGTCGTCGTCGGCGACTCTTCACGGTAGCCACTCGGTAGGAAAAAATCTAAGTCCGAACTGTAATAATTTTTACCGACGAGGTACCTTTTATATGTTAGATTGAGTTATAGGAGCGTATTTGAAACACTTTTGCTTAATAAACCACGGCTCTATCTCTTTCGGTTGATTTTTAAATTAATCAGAAAGTCTTCGTCGGTAGCGCTTCTCGGTAGCCTCTCCGTACAGAGACTAAGTCCGAATTGAAAATATTTTCACCGACGACGTATCTTTTAAATGTTATGTTCCGTTATGGGAGCGTATTTGACGCACTTTTGCTTAATAAACCACGGCTCCATCTCTTACGGTTGATTTTTAAATATTTTCTAGTCGTCGTCGGCGACTCTTCACGGTAGCCACTCGGTAGGAAAAATTCTAAGTCCGAACTGTAATTATTTTCACCGACGAGGTACCTTTTATATGTTGGATTGAGCTATAGGAGCGTATTTGAAGCACTTTTGCTTAATAAACCACGGCTCTATCTCTTACGGTTGATTTTTAAATTAATCAGAAAGTCTTCGTCGGTAGCGCTTCTCGGTAGCCTCTCCGTACAGAGACTATGTCCGAATTGAAAATATTTTCACCGACGACGTACCTTTTAAATGTTATGTTCCGTTATGGGAGCGTATTTGACGCACTTTTGCTTAATAAACCACGGCTCCATCTCTTACGGTTGATTTTTAAATAATTTCTAAAGTCGTCGTCGTCGACTCTTCACGGTAGCCACTCGGTAGGAAAAAATCTAAGTCCGAACTGTAATTATTTTCACCGACGAGGTACCTTTTATATGTTAGATTGAGTTATAGGAGCGCATTTGAAGCCTTAATAAACCACGGCTCTATCTCTTACGGTTGATTTTTAAATAATTTCTAAAGTCGTCGTCGGCGACTCTTCACGGTAGCCACTCGGTAGGAAAAAATCTAAGTCCGAACTGTAATAATTTTCACCGACGAGGTACCTTTTATATGTTAGATTGAGTTATAGGAGCGTATTTGAAACACTTTTGCTTAATAAACCACGGCTCTATCTCTTTCGGTTGATTTTTAAATTAATCAGAAAGTCTTCGTCGGTAGCGCTTCTCGGTAGCCTCTCCGTACAGAGACTAAGTCCGAATTGAAAATATTTTCACCGACGACGTATCTTTTAAATGTTATGTTCCGTTATGGGAGCGTATTTGACGCACTTTTGCTTAATAAACCACGGCTCCATCTCTTACGGTTGATTTTTAAATATTTTCTAGTCGTCGTCGGCGACTCTTCACGGTAGCCACTCGGTAGGAAAAAATCTAAGTCCGAACTGTAATTATTTTCACCGACGAGGTACCTTTTATATGTTGGATTGAGCTATAGGGGCGTATTTGAAGCACTTTTGCTTAATAAACCACGGCTCTATCTCTTACGGTTGATTTTTCAATTAATCAGAAAGTCTTCGTCGGTAGCGCTTCTCGGTAGCCTCTCCGTACAGAGACTAAGTCCGAATTGAAAATATTTTCACCGACGATGTATCTTTTAAATGTTATGTTCCGTTATGGGAGCGTATTTGACGCACTTTTGCTTAATAAACCACGGCTCCATCTCTTACGGTTGATTTTTAAATAATTTCTAGTCGCCGTCGGCGACTCTTCACGGTAGCCACTCGGTAGGAAAAAATCTAAGTCCGAACTGTAATTATTTTCGCCGACGAGGTACCTTTTATATGTTAGATTGAGCTATAGGAGCGTATTTGAAGCACTTTTGCTTAATAAACCACGGCTCAATCTCTTTCGGTTGATTTTTAAATTAATCAGAAAGTCTTCGTCGGTAGCGCTTCTCGGTAGCCTCTCCGTACAGAGACTATGTCCGAATTGAAAATATTTTCACCGACGACGTACCTTTTAAATGTTATGTTCCGTTATGGGAGCGTATTTGACGCACTTTTGCTTAATAAACCACGGCTCCATCTCTTACGGTTGATTTTTAAATAATTTCTAAAGTCGTCGTCGTCGACTCTTCACGGTAGCCACTCGGTAGGAAAAAATCTAAGTCCGAACTGTAATTATTTTCACCGACGAGGTACCTTTTATATGTTAGATTGAGTTATAGGAGCGCATTTGAAGCCTTAATAAACCACGGCTCTATCTCTTACGGTTGATTTTTAAATAATTTCTAAAGTCGTCGTCGGCGACTCTTCACGGTAGCCACTCGGTAGGAAAAAATCTAAGTCCGAACTGTAATTATTTTCACCGACGAGGTACCTTTTATATGTTAGATTGAGTTATAGGAGCGCATTTGAAGCACTTTTGCTTAATAAACCACGGCTCGATCTCTTACGGTTGATTTTTAAATTAATCAGAAAGTCTTCGTCCGTAGCGCTTCTCGGTAGCCTCTCCGTACAGAGACTAAGTCCGAATTGAAAATATTTTCACCGACGACGTATCTTTTAAATGTTATGTTCGGTTATGGGAGCGTATTTGACGCACTTTTGCTTAATAAACCACGGCTCCATCTCTTACGGTTGATTTTTAAATAATTTCTAAAGTCGTCGTCGGCGACTCTTCACGGTAGCCACTCGGTAGGAAAAAATCTAAGTCCGAACTGTAATTATTTTCACCGACGAGGTACCGTTTATATGTTAGATTGAGTTATAGGAGCGCATTTGAAGCACTTTTGCTTAATAAACCACGGCTCGATCTCTTACGGTTGATTTTTAAATTAATCAGAAAGTCTTCGTCCGTAGCGCTTCTCGGTAGCCTCTCCGTACAGAGACTAAGTCCGAATTGAAAATATTTTCACCGACGACGTATCTTTTAAATGTTATGTTCGGTTATGGGAGCGTATTTGACGCACTTTTGCTTAATAAACCACGGCTCCATCTCTTACGGTTGATTTTTAAATAATTTCTAAAGTCGTCGTCGGCGACTCTTCACGGTAGCCACTCGGTAGGAAAAAATCTAAGTCCGAACTGTAATAATTTTCACCGACGAGGTACCTTTTATATGTTAGATTGAGTTATAGGAGCGTATTTGAAACACTTTTGCTTAATAAACCACGGCTCTATCTCTTTCGGTTGATTTTTAAATTAATCAGAAAGTCTTCGTCGGTAGCGCTTCTCGGTAGCCTCTCCGTACAGAGACTAAATCCGAATTGAAAATATTTTCACCGACGATGTATCTTTTAAATGTTATGTTCGGTTATGGGAGCGTATTTGACGCACTTTTGCTTAATAAACCACGGCTCCATCTCTTACGGTTGATTATTAAATAATTTCTAAAGTCGTCGTCGGCGACTCTTCACGGTAGCCACTCGGTAGGAAAAAATCTAAGTCCGAACTGTAATTATTTTCACCGACGAGGTACCTTTTATATGTTAGATTGAGTTATAGGAGCGTATTTGAAGCACTTTTGCTTAATAAACCACGTCTCTATCTCTTTCGGTTGATTTTTAAATTCATCAGAAAGTCTTGGTCGGTAGCGCTTCTCGGTAGCCTCTCCGTACAGAGACTAAGTCCGAATTGAAAATATTTTCACCGACGACGTATCTTTTAAATGTTATGTTCCGTTATGGGAGCGTATTTGACGCACTTTTGCTTAATAAACCACGGCTCCATCTCTTACGGTTGATTTTTAAATATTTTCTAGTCGTCGTCGGCGACTCTTCACGGTAGCCACTCGGTAGGAAAAAATCTAAGTCCGAACTGTAATTATTTTCACCGACGAGGTACCTTTTATATGTTGGATTGAGCTATAGGAGCGTATTTGAAGCACTTTTGCTTAATAAACCACGGCTCTATCTCTTACGGTTGATTTTTCAATTAATCAGAAAGTCTTCGTCGGTAGCGCTTCTCGGTAGCCTCTCCGTACAGAGACTAAGTCCGAATTGAAAATATTTTCACCGACGATGTATCTTTTAAATGTTATGTTCCGTTATGGGAGCGTATTTGACGCACTTTTGCTTAATAAACCACGGCTCCATCTCTTACGGTTGATTTTTAAATAATTTCTAGTCGCCGTCGGCGACTCTTCACGGTAGCCACTCGGTAGGAAAAAATCTAAGTCCGAACTGTAATTATTTTCGCCGACGAGGTACCTTTTATATGTTAGATTGAGCTATAGGAGCGTATTTGAAGCACTTTTGCTTAATAAACCACGGCTCTATCTCTTTCGGTTGATTTTTAAATTAATCAGAAAGTCTTCGTCGGTAGCGCTTCTCGGTAGCCTCTCCGTACAGAGACTATGTCCGAATTGAAAATATTTTCACCGACGACGTACCTTTTAAATGTTATGTTCCGTTATGGGAGCGTATTTGACGCACTTTTGCTTAATAAACCACGGCTCCATCTCTTACGGTTGATTTTTAAATAATTTCTAAAGTCGTCGTCGTCGACTCTTCACGGTAGCCACTCGGTAGGAAAAAATCTAAGTCCGAACTGTAATTATTTTCACCGACGAGGTACCTTTTATATGTTAGATTGAGTTATAGGAGCGCATTTGAAGCCTTAATAAACCACGGCTCTATCTCTTACGGTTGATTTTTAAATTAATCAGAAAGTCCTCGTCGGTAGCGCTTCTCGGTAGCCTCTCCGTACAGAGACTAAGTCCGAATTGAAAATATTTTCACCGACGATGTATCTTTTAAATGTTATGTTCCGTTATGGGAGCGTATTTGACGCACTTTTGCTTAATAAACCACGGCTCCATCTCTTACGGTTGATTTTTAAATAATTTCTAGTCGCCGTCGGCGACTCTTCACGGTAGCCACTCGGTAGGAAAAAATCTAAGTCCGAACTGTAATTATTTTCGCCGACGAGGTACCTTTTATATGTTAGATTGAGCTATAGGAGCGTATTTGAAGCACTTTTGCTTAATAAACAACGGCTCAATCTCTTTCGGTTGATTTTTAAATTAATCAGAAAGTCTTCGTCGGTAGCGCTTCTCGGTAGCCTCTCCGTACAGAGACTATGTCCGAATTGAAAATATTTTCACCGACGACGTATCTTTTAAATGTTATGTTCCGTTATGGGAGCGTATTTGACGCACTTTTGCTTAATAAACCACGGCTCCATCTCTTACGGTTGATTTTTAAATAATTTCTAAAGTCGTCGTCGTCGACTCTTCACGGTAGCCACTCGGTAGGAAAAAATCTAAGCCCGAACTGTAATTATTTTCACCGACGAGGTACCTTTTATATGTTAGATTGAGTTATAGGAGCGCATTTGAAGCACTTTTGCTTAATAAACCACGGCTCGATCTCTTACGGTTGATTTTTAAATTAATCAGAAAGTCTTCGTCCGTAGCGCTTCTCGGTAGCCTCTCCGTACAGAGACTAAGTCCGAATTGAAAATATTTTCACCGACGACGTATCTTTTAAATGTTATGTTCGGTTATGGGAGCGTATTTGACGCACTTTTGCTTAATAAACCACGGCTCCATCTCTTACGGTTGATTTTTAAATAATTTCTAAAGTCGTCGTCGGCGACTCTTCACGGTAGCCACTCGGTAGGAAAAAATCTAAGTCCGAACTGTAATTATTTTCACCGACGAGGTACCTTTTATATGTTAGATTGAGTTATAGGAGCGCATTTGAAGCACTTTTGCTTAATAAACCACGGCTCTATCTCTTACGGTTGATTTTTAAATTAATCAGAAAGTCTTCGTCCGTAGCGCTTCTCGGTAGCCTCTCCGTACAGAGACTAAGTCCGAATTGAAAATATTTTCACCGACGACGTATCTTTTAAATGTTATGTTCGGTTATGGGAGCGTATTTGACGCACTTTTGCTTAATAAACCACGGCTCCATCTCTTACGGTTGATTTTTAAATAATTTCTAAAGTCGTCGTCGGCGACTCTTCACGGTAGCCACTCGGTAGGAAAAAATCTAAGTCCGAACTGTAATAATTTTCACCGACGAGGTACCTTTTATATGTTAGATTGAGTTATAGGAGCGTATTTGAAACACTTTTGCTTAATAAACCACGGCTCTATCTCTTTCGGTTGATTTTTAAATTAATCAGAAAGTCTTCGTCGGTAGCGCTTCTCGGTAGCCTCTCCGTACAGAGACTATGTCCGAATTGAAAATATTTTCACCGACGACGTACCTTTTAAATGTTATGTTCCGTTATGGGAGCGTATTTGACGCACTTTTGCTTAATAAACCACGGCTCCATCTCTTACGGTTGATTTTTAAATAATTTCTAAAGTCGTCGTCGTCGACTCTTCACGGTAGCCACTCGGTAGGAAAAAATCTAAGTCCGAACTGTAATTATTTTCACCGACGAGGTACCTTTTATATGTTAGATTGAGTTATAGGAGCGCATTTGAAGCCTTAATAAACCACGGCTCTATCTCTTACGGTTGATTTTTAAATTAATCAGAAAGTCCTCGTCGGTAGCGCTTCTCGGTAGCCTCTCCGTACAGAGACTAAGTCCGAATTGAAAATATTTTCACCGACGATGTATCTTTTAAATGTTATGTTCCGTTATGGGAGCGTATTTGACGCACTTTTGCTTAATAAACCACGGCTCCATCTCTTACGGTTGATTTTTAAATAATTTCTAGTCGCCGTCGGCGACTCTTCACGGTAGCCACTCGGTAGGAAAAAATCTAAGTCCGAACTGTAATTATTTTCGCCGACGAGGTACCTTTTATATGTTAGATTGAGCTATAGGAGCGTATTTGAAGCACTTTTGCTTAATAAACAACGGCTCAATCTCTTTCGGTTGATTTTTAAATTAATCAGAAAGTCTTCGTCGGTAGCGCTTCTCGGTAGCCTCTCCGTACAGAGACTATGTCCGAATTGAAAATATTTTCACCGACGACGTACCTTTTAAATGTTATGTTCCGTTATGGGAGCGTATTTGACGCACTTTTGCTTAATAAACCACGGCTCCATCTCTTACGGTTGATTTTTAAATAATTTCTAAAGTCGTCGTCGTCGACTCTTCACGGTAGCCACTCGGTAGGAAAAAATCTAAGCCCGAACTGTAATTATTTTCACCGACGAGGTACCTTTTATATGTTAGATTGAGTTATAGGAGCGCATTTGAAGCACTTTTGCTTAATAAACCACGGCTCGATCTCTTACGGTTGATTTTTAAATTAATCAGAAAGTCTTCGTCCGTAGCGCTTCTCGGTAGCCTCTCCGTACAGAGACTAAGTCCGAATTGAAAATATTTTCACCGACGACGTATCTTTTAAATGTTATGTTCGGTTATGGGAGCGTATTTGACGCACTTTTGCTTAATAAACCACGGCTCCATCTCTTACGGTTGATTTTTAAATAATTTCTAAAGTCGTCGTCGGCGACTCTTCACGGTAGCCACTCGGTAGGAAAAAATCTAAGTCCGAACTGTAATTATTTTCACCGACGAGGTACCTTTTATATGTTAGATTGAGTTATAGGAGCGCATTTGAAGCACTTTTGCTTAATAAACCACGGCTCGATCTCTTACGGTTGATTTTTAAATTAATCAGAAAGTCTTCGTCCGTAGCGCTTCTCGGTAGCCTCTCCGTACAGAGACTAAGTCCGAATTGAAAATATTTTCACCGACGACGTATCTTTTAAATGTTATGTTCGGTTATGGGAGCGTATTTGACGCACTTTTGCTTAATAAACCACGGCTCCATCTCTTACGGTTGATTTTTAAATAATTTCTAAAGTCGTCGTCGGCGACTCTTCACGGTAGCCACTCGGTAGGAAAAAATCTAAGTCCGAACTGTAATAATTTTCACCGACGAGGTACCTTTTATATGTTAGATTGAGTTATAGGAGCGTATTTGAAACACTTTTGCTTAATAAACCACGGCTCTATCTCTTTCGGTTGATTTTTAAATTAATCAGAAAGTCTTCGTCGGTAGCGCTTCTCGGTAGCCTCTCCGTACAGAGACTAAATCCGAATTGAAAATATTTTCACCGACGATGTATCTTTTAAATGTTATGTTCGGTTATGGGAGCGTATTTGACGCACTTTTGCTTAATAAACCACGGCTCCATCTCTTACGGTTGATTATTAAATAATTTCTAAAGTCGTCGTCGGCGACTCTTCACGGTAGCCACTCGGTAGGAAAAAATCTAAGTCCGAACTGTAATTATTTTCACCGACGAGGTACCTTTTATATGTTAGATTGAGTTATAGGAGCGCATTTGAAGCACTTTTGCTTAATAAACCACGGCTCTATCTCTTTCGGTTGATTTTTAAATTCATCAGAAAGTCTTGGTCGGTAGCGCTTCTCGGTAGCCTCTCCGTACAGAGACTAAGTCCGAATTGAAAATATTTTCACCGACGACGTATCTTTTAAATGTTATGTTCCGTTATGGGAGCGTATTTGACGCACTTTTGCTTAATAAACCACGGCTCCATCTCTTACGGTTGATTTTTAAATATTTTCTAGTCGTCGTCGGCGACTCTTCACGGTAGCCACTCGGTAGGAAAAAATCTAAGTCCGAACTGTAATTATTTTCACCGACGAGGTACCTTTTATATGTTGGATTGAGCTATAGGAGCGTATTTGAAGCACTTTTGCTTAATAAACCACGGCTCTATCTCTTACGGTTGATTTTTCAATTAATCAGAAAGTCTTCGTCGGTAGCGCTTCTCGGTAGCCTCTCCGTACAGAGACTAAGTCCGAATTGAAAATATTTTCACCGACGATGTATCTTTTAAATGTTATGTTCCGTTATGGGAGCGTATTTGACGCACTTTTGCTTAATAAACCACGGCTCCATCTCTTACGGTTGATTTTTAAATAATTTCTAGTCGCCGTCGGCGACTCTTCACGGTAGCCACTCGGTAGGAAAAAATCTAAGTCCGAACTGTAATTATTTTCGCCGACGAGGTACCTTTTATATGTTAGATTGAGCTATAGGAGCGTATTTGAAGCACTTTTGCTTAATAAACCACGGCTCAATCTCTTTCGGTTGATTTTTAAATTAATCAGAAAGTCTTCGTCGGTAGCGCTTCTCGGTAGCCTCTCCGTACAGAGACTATGTCCGAATTGAAAATATTTTCACCGACGACGTACCTTTTAAATGTTATGTTCCGTTATGGGAGCGTATTTGACGCACTTTTGCTTAATAAACCATGGCTCCATCTCTTACGGTTGATTTTTAAATAATTTCTAAAGTCGTCGTCGTCGACTCTTCACGGTAGCCACTCGGTAGGAAAAAATCTAAGTCCGAACTGTAATTATTTTCACCGACGAGGTACCTTTTATATGTTAGATTGAGTTATAGGAGCGCATTTGAAGCCTTAATAAACCACGGCTCTATCTCTTACGGTTGATTTTTAAATTAATCAGAAAGTCCTCGTCGGTAGCGCTTCTCGGTAGCCTCTCCGTACAGAGACTAAGTCCGAATTGAAAATATTTTCACCGACGATGTATCTTTTAAATGTTATGTTCCGTTATGGGAGCGTATTTGACGCACTTTTGCTTAATAAACCACGGCTCCATCTCTTACGGTTGATTTTTAAATAATTTCTAGTCGCCGTCGGCGACTCTTCACGGTAGCCACTCGGTAGGAAAAAATCTAAGTCCGAACTGTAATTATTTTCGCCGACGAGGTACCTTTTATATGTTAGATTGAGCTATAGGAGCGTATTTGAAGCACTTTTGCTTAATAAACAACGGCTCAATCTCTTTCGGTTGATTTTTAAATTAATCAGAAAGTCTTCGTCGGTAGCGCTTCTCGGTAGCCTCTCCGTACAGAGACTATGTCCGAATTGAAAATATTTTCACCGACGACGTACCTTTTAAATGTTATGTTCCGTTATGGGAGCGTATTTGACGCACTTTTGCTTAATAAACCACGGCTCCATCTCTTACGGTTGATTTTTAAATATTTTCTAGTCGTCGTCGGCGACTCTTCACGGTAGCCACTCGGTAGGAAAAAATCTAAGTCCGAACTGTAATTATTTTCACCGACGAGGTACCTTTTATATGTTGGATTGAGCTATAGGAGCGTATTTGAAGCACTTTTGCTTAATAAACCACGGCTCTATCTCTTACGGTTGATTTTTCAATTAATCAGAAAGTCTTCGTCGGTAGCGCTTCTCGGTAGCCTCTCCGTACAGAGACTAAGTCCGAATTGAAAATATTTTCACCGACGATGTATCTTTTAAATGTTATGTTCCGTTATGGGAGCGTATTTGACGCACTTTTGCTTAATAAACCACGGCTCCATCTCTTACGGTTGATTTTTAAATAATTTCTAGTCGCCGTCGGCGACTCTTCACGGTAGCCACTCGGTAGGAAAAAATCTAAGTCCGAACTGTAATTATTTTCGCCGACGAGGTACCTTTTATATGTTAGATTGAGCTATAGGAGCGTATTTGAAGCACTTTTGCTTAATAAACCACGGCTCAATCTCTTTCGGTTGATTTTTCAATTAATCAGAAAGTCTTCGTCGGTAGCGCTTCTCGGTAGCCTCTCCGTACAGAGACTATGTCCGAATTGAAAATATTTTCACCGACGACGTACCTTTTAAATGTTATGTTCCGTTATGGGAGCGTATTTGACGCACTTTTGCTTAATAAACCACGGCTCCATCTCTTACGGTTGATTTTTAAATAATTTCTAAAGTCGTCGTCGTCGACTCTTCACGGTAGCCACTCGGTAGGAAAAAATCTAAGTCCGAACTGTAATTATTTTCACCGACGAGGTACCTTTTATATGTTAGATTGAGTTATAGGAGCGCATTTGAAGCCTTAATAAACCACGGCTCTATCTCTTACGGTTGATTTTTAAATTAATCAGAAAGTCCTCGTCGGTAGCGCTTCTCGGTAGCCTCTCCGTACAGAGACTAAGTCCGAATTGAAAATATTTTCACCGACGACGTATCTTTTAAATGTTATGTTCCGTTATGGGAGCGTATTTGACGCACTTTTGCTTAATAAACCACGGCTCCATCTCTTACGGTTGATTTTTAAATATTTTCTAGTCGTCGTCGGCGACTCTTCACGGTAGCCACTCGGTAGGAAAAAATCTAAGTCCGAACTGTAATTATTTTCACCGACGAGGTACCTTTTATATGTTGGATTGAGCTATAGGAGCGTATTTGAAGCACTTTTGCTTAATAAACCACGGCTCTATCTCTTACGGTTGATTTTTCAATTAATCAGAAAGTCTTCGTCGGTAGCGCTTCTCGGTAGCCTCTCCGTACAGAGACTAAGTCCGAATTGAAAATATTTTCACCGACGATGTATCTTTTAAATGTTATGTTCCGTTATGGGAGCGTATTTGACGCACTTTTGCTTAATAAACCACGGCTCCATCTCTTACGGTTGATTTTTAAATAATTTCTAGTCGCCGACGACGACTCTTCACGGTAGCCACTCGGTAGGAAAAAATCTAAGTCCGAACTGTAATTATTTTCACCGACGAGGTACCTTTTATATGTTAGATTGAGTTATAGGAGCGCATTTGAAGCACTTTTGCTTAATAAACCACGGCTCGATCTCTTACGGTTGATTTTTAAATTAATCAGAAAGTCTTCGTCCGTAGCGCTTCTCGGTAGCCTCTCCGTACAGAGACTAAGTCCGAATTGAAAATATTTTCACCGACGACGTATCTTTTAAATGTTATGTTCGGTTATGGGAGCGTATTTGACGCACTTTTGCTTAATAAACCACGGCTCCATCTCTTACGGTTGATTTTTAAATAATTTCTAAAGTCGTCGTCGGCGACTCTTCACGGTAGCCACTCGGTAGGAAAAAATCTAAGTCCGAACTGTAATAATTTTCACCGACGAGGTACCTTTTATATGTTAGATTGAGTTATAGGAGCGTATTTGAAACACTTTTGCTTAATAAACCACGGCTCTATCTCTTTCGGTTGATTTTTAAATTAATCAGAAAGTCTTCGTCGGTAGCGCTTCTCGGTAGCCTCTCCGTACAGAGACTAAATCCGAATTGAAAATATTTTCACCGACGATGTATCTTTTAAATGTTATGTTCGGTTATGGGAGCGTATTTGACGCACTTTTGCTTAATAAACCACGGCTCCATCTCTTACGGTTGATTATTAAATAATTTCTAAAGTCGTCGTCGGCGACTCTTCACGGTAGCCACTCGGTAGGAAAAAATCTAAGTCCGAACTGTAATTATTTTCACCGACGAGGTACCTTTTATATGATAGATTGAGTTATAGGAGCGTATTTGAAGCACTTTTGCTTAATAAACCACGGCTCTATCTCTTTCGGTTGATTTTTAAATTCATCAGAAAGTCTTGGTCGGTAGCGCTTCTCGGTAGCCTCTCCGTACAGAGACTAAGTCCGAATTGAAAATATTTTCACCGACGACGTATCTTTTAAATGTTATGTTCCGTTATGGGAGCGTATTTGACGCACTTTTGCTTAATAAACCACGGCTCCATCTCTTACGGTTGATTTTTAAATATTTTCTAGTCGTCGTCGGCGACTCTTCACGGTAGCCACTCGGTAGGAAAAAATCTAAGTCCGAACTGTAATTATTTTCACCGACGAGGTACCTTTTATATGTTGGATTGAGCTATAGGAGCGTATTTGAAGCACTTTTGCTTAATAAACCACGGCTCTATCTCTTACGGTTGATTTTTCAATTAATCAGAAAGTCTTCGTCGGTAGCGCTTCTCGGTAGCCTCTCCGTACAGAGACTAAGTCCGAATTGAAAATATTTTCACCGACGACGTATCTTTTAAATGTTATGTTCCGTTATGGGAGCGTATTTGACGCACTTTTGCTTAATAAACCACGGCTCCATCTCTTACGGTTGATTTTTAAATAATTTCTAGTCGCCGTCGGCGACTCTTCACGGTAGCCACTCGGTAGGAAAAAATCTAAGTCCGAACTGTAATTATTTTCGCCGACGAGGTACCTTTTATATGTTGGATTGAGCTATAGGAGCGTATTTGAAGCACTTTTGCTTAATAAACCACGGCTCAATCTCTTTCGGTTGATTTTTAAATTAATCAGAAAGTCTTCGTCGGTAGCGCTTCTCGGTAGCCTCTCCGTACAGAGACTATGTCCGAATTGAAAATATTTTCACCGACGACGTACCTTTTAAATGTTATGTTCCGTTATGGGAGCGTATTTGACGCACTTTTGCTTAATAAACCACGGCTCCATCTCTTACGGTTGATTTTTAAATATTTTCTAGTCGTCGTCGGCGACTCTTCACGGTAGCCACTCGGTAGGAAAAAATCTAAGTCCGAACTGTAATTATTTTCACCGACGAGGTACCTTTTATATGTTGGATTGAGCTATAGGAGCGTATTTGAAGCACTTTTGCTTAATAAACCACGGCTCTATCTCTTACGGTTGATTTTTCAATTAATCAGAAAGTCTTCGTCGGTAGCGCTTCTCGGTAGCCTCTCCGTACAGAGACTAAGTCCGAATTGAAAATATTTTCACCGACGACGTATCTTTTAAATGTTATGTTCCGTTATTGGAGCGTATTTGACGCACTTTTGCTTAATAAACCACGGCTCCATCTCTTACGGTTGATTTTTAAATAATTTCTAGTCGCCGTCGGCGACTCTTCACGGTAGCCACTCGGTAGGAAAAAATCTAAGTCCGAACTGTAATTATTTTCGCCGACGAGGTACCTTTTATATGTTGGATTGAGCTATAGGAGCGTATTTGAAGCACTTTTGCTTAATAAACCACGGCTCAATCTCTTTCGGTTGATTTTTAAATTAATCAGAAAGTCTTCGTCGGTAGCGCTTCTCGGTAGCCTCTCCGTACAGAGACTATGTCCGAATTGAAAATATTTTCACCGACGACGTACCTTTTAAATGTTATGTTCCGTTATGGGAGCGTATTTGACGCACTTTTGCTTAATAAACCACGGCTCCATCTCTTACGGTTGATTTTTAAATAATTTCTAAAGTCGTCGTCGTCGACTCTTCACGGTAGCCACTCAGTAGGAAAAAATCTAAGTCCGAACTGTAATTATTTTCACCGACGAGGTACCTTTTATATGTTAGATTGAGTTATAGGAGCGCATTTGAAGCCTTAATAAACCACGGCTCTATCTCTTACGGTTGATTTTTAAATTAATCAGAAAGTCTTCGTCGGTAGCGCTTCTCGGTAGCCTCTCCGTACAGAGACTATGTCCGAATTGAAAATATTTTCACCGACGACGTACCTTTTAAATGTTATGTTCCGTTATGGGAGCGTATTTGACGCACTTTTGCTTAATAAACCACGGCTCCATCTCTTACGGTTGATTTTTAAATAATTTCTAAAGTCGTCGTCGTCGACTCTTCACGGTAGCCACTCGGTAGGAAAAAATCTAAGTCCGAACTGTAATTATTTTCACCGACGAGGTACCTTTTATATGTTAGATTGAGTTATAGGAGCGCATTTGAAGCCTTAATAAACCACGGCTCTATCTCTTACGGTTGATTTTTAAATTAATCAGAAAGTCCTCGTCGGTAGCGCTTCTCGGTAGCCTCTCCGTACAGAGACTAAGTCCGAATTGAAAATATTTTCACCGACGACGTATCTTTTAAATGTTATGTTCCGTTATGGGAGCGTATTTGACGCACTTTTGCTTAATAAACCACGGCTCCATCTCTTACGGTTGATTTTTAAATAATTTCTAGTCGCCGTCGGCGACTCTTCACGGTAGCCACTCGGTAGGAAAAAATCTAAGTCCGAACTGTAATTATTTTCGCCGACGAGGTACCTTTTATATGTTAGATTGAGCTATAGGAGCGTATTTGAAGCACTTTTGCTTAATAAACCACGGCTCAATCTCTTTCGGTTGATTTTTAAATTAATCAGAAAGTCTTCGTCGGTAGCGCTTCTCGGTAGCCTCTCCGTACAGAGACTATGTCCGAATTGAAAATATTTTCACCGACGACGTACCTTTTAAATGTTATGTTCCGTTATGGGAGCGTATTTGACGCACTTTTGCTTAATAAACCACGGCTCCATCTCTTACGGTTGATTTTTAAATAATTTCTAAAGTCGTCGTCGTCGACTCTTCACGGTAGCCACTCGGTAGGAAAAAATCTAAGTCCGAACTGTAATTATTTTCACCGACGAGGTACCTTTTATATGTTAGATTGAGTTATAGGAGCGCATTTGAAGCCTTAATAAACCACGGCTCTATCTCTTACGGTTGATTTTTAAATTAATCAGAAAGTCCTCGTCGGTAGCGCTTCTCGGTAGCCTCTCCGTACAGAGACTAAGTCCGAATTGAAAATATTTTCACCGACGACGTATCTTTTAAATGTTATGTTCCGTTATGGGAGCGTATTTGACGCACTTTTGCTTAATAAACCACGGCTCCATCTCTTACGGTTGATTTTTAAATAATTTCTAAAGTCGTCGACGGCCACTCTTCACGGTAGCCACTCGGTAGGAAAAAATCTAAGTCCGAACTGTAATTATTTTCGCCGACGAGGTACCTTTTATATGTTAGATTGAGCTATAGGAGCGTATTTGAAGCACTTTTGCTTAATAAACCACGGCTCAATCTCTTTCGGTTGATTTTTAAATTAATCAGAAAGTCTTCGTCGGTAGCGCTTCTCGGTAGCCTCTCCGTACAGAGACTATGTCCGAATTGAAAATATTTTCACCGACGACGTACCTTTTAAATGTTATGTTCCGTTATGGGAGCGTATTTGACGCACTTTTGCTTAATAAACCACGGCTCCATCTCTTACGGTTGATTTTTAAATATTTTCTAGTCGTCGTCGGCGACTCTTCACGGTAGCCACTCGGTAGGAAAAAATCTAAGTCCGAACTGTAATTATTTTTACCGACGAGGTACATTTTATATGTTGGATTGAGCTATAGGAGCGTATTTGAAGCACTTTTGCTTAATAAACCACGGCTCTATCTCTTACGGTTGATTTTTCAATTAATCAGAAAGTCTTCGTCGGTAGCGCTTCTCGGTAGCCTCTCCGTACAGAGACTAAGTCCGAATTGAAAATATTTTCACCGACGATGTATCTTTTAAATGTTATGTTCCGTTATGGGAGCGTATTTGACGCACTTTTGCTTAATAAACCACGGCTCCATCTCTTACGGTTGATTTTTAAATAATTTCTAGTCGCCGTCGGCGACTCTTCACGGTAGCCACTCGGTAGGAAAAAATCTAAGTCCGAACTGTAATTATTTTCACCCACGAGGTACCTTTTATATGTTGGATTGAGCTATAGGAGCGTATTTGAAGCACTTTTGCTTAATAAACCACGGCTCTATCTCTTACGGTTGATTTTTAAATTAATCAGAAAGTCCTCGTCGGTAGCGCTTCTCGGTAGCCTCTCCGTACAGAGACTATGTCCGAATTGAAAATATTTTCACCGACGACGTACCTTTTAAATGTTATGTTCCGTTATGGGAGCGTATTTGACGCACTTTTGCTTAATAAACCACGGCTCCATCTCTTACGGTTGATTTTTAAATAATTTCTAAAGTCGTCGTCGTCGACTCTTCACGGTAGCCACTCGGTAGGAAAAAATCTAAGTCCGAACTGTAATTATTTTCACCGACGAGGTACCTTTTATATGTTAGATTGAGTTATAGGAGCGCATTTGAAGCCTTAATAAACCACGGCTCTATCTCTTACGGTTGATTTTTAAATTAATCAGAAAGTCCTCGTCGGTAGCGCTTCTCGGTAGCCTCTCCGTACAGAGACTAAGTCCGAATTGAAAATATTTTCACCGACGATGTATCTTTTAAATGTTATGTTCCGTTATGGGAGCGTATTTGACGCACTTTTGCTTAATAAACCACGGCTCCATCTCTTACGGTTGATTTTTAAATAATTTCTAGTCGCCGTCGGCGACTCTTCACGGTAGCCACTCGGTAGGAAAAAATCTAAGTCCGAACTGTAATTATTTTCGCCGACGAGGTACCTTTTATATGTTAGATTGAGCTATAGGAGCGTATTTGAAGCACTTTTGCTTAATAAACAACGGCTCAATCTCTTTCGGTTGATTTTTAAATTAATCAGAAAGTCTTCGTCGGTAGCGCTTCTCGGTAGCCTCTCCGTACAGAGACTATGTCCGAATTGAAAATATTTTCACCGACGACGTACCTTTTAAATGTTATGTTCCGTTATGGGAGCGTATTTGACGCACTTTTGCTTAATAAACCACGGCTCCATCTCTTACGGTTGATTTTTAAATAATTTCTAAAGTCGTCGTCGTCGACTCTTCACGGTAGCCACTCGGTAGGAAAAAATCTAAGTCCGAACTGTAATTATTTTCACCGACGAGGTACCTTTTATATGTTAGATTGAGTTATAGGAGCGCATTTGAAGCCTTAATAAACCACGGCTCTATCTCTTACGGTTGATTTTTAAATTAATCAGAAAGTCCTCGTCGGTAGCGCTTCTCGGTAGCCTCTCCGTACAGAGACTAAGTCCGAATTGAAAATATTTTCACCGACGACGTATCTTTTAAATGTTATGTTCCGTTATGGGAGCGTATTTGACGCACTTTTGCTTAATAAACCACGGCTCCATCTCTTACGGTTGATTTTTAAATAATTTCTAAAGTCGCCGACGGCCACTCTTCACGGTAGCCACTCGGTAGGAAAAAATCTAAGTCCGAACTGTAATTATTTTCGCCGACGAGGTACCTTTTATATGTTAGATTGAGCTATAGGAGCGTATTTGAAGCACTTTTGCTTAATAAACCACGGCTCAATCTCTTTCGGTTGATTTTTAAATTAATCAGAAAGTCTTCGTCGGTAGCGCTTCTCGGTAGCCTCTCCGTACAGAGACTATGTCCGAATTGAAAATATTTTCACCGACGACGTACCTTTTAAATGTTATGTTCCGTTATGGGAGCGTATTTGACGCACTTTTGCTTAATAAACCACGGCTCCATCTCTTACGGTTGATTTTTAAATATTTTCTAGTCGTCGTCGGCGACTCTTCACGGTAGCCACTCGGTAGGAAAAAATCTAAGTCCGAACTGTAATTATTTTCACCGACGAGGTACATTTTATATGTTGGATTGAGCTATAGGAGCGTATTTGAAGCACTTTTGCTTAATAAACCACGGCTCTATCTCTTACGGTTGATTTTTCAATTAATCAGAAAGTCTTCGTCGGTAGCGCTTCTCGGTAGCCTCTCCGTACAGAGACTATGTCCGAATTGAAAATATTTTCACCGACGACGTACCTTTTAAATGTTATGTTCCGTTATGGGAGCGTATTTGACGCACTTTTGCTTAATAAACCACGGCTCCATCTCTTACGGTTGATTTTTAAATAATTTCTAAAGTCGTCGTCGTCGACTCTTCACGGTAGCCACTCGGTAGGAAAAAATCTAAGTCCGAACTGTAATTATTTTCACCGACGAGGTACCTTTTATATGTTAGATTGAGTTATAGGAGCGCATTTGAAGCCTTAATAAACCACGGCTCTATCTCTTACGGTTGATTTTTAAATTAATCAGAAAGTCCTCGTCGGTAGCGCTTCTCGGTAGCCTCTCCGTACAGAGACTAAGTCCGAATTGAAAATATTTTCACCGACGATGTATCTTTTAAATGTTATGTTCCGTTATGGGAGCGTATTTGACGCACTTTTGCTTAATAAACCACGGCTCCATCTCTTACGGTTGATTTTTAAATAATTTCTAGTCGCCGTCGGCGACTCTTCACGGTAGCCACTCGGTAGGAAAAAATCTAAGTCCGAACTGTAATTATTTTCGCCGACGAGGTACCTTTTATATGTTAGATTGAGCTATAGGAGCGTATTTGAAGCACTTTTGCTTAATAAACAACGGCTCAATCTCTTTCGGTTGATTTTTAAATTAATCAGAAAGTCTTCGTCGGTAGCGCTTCTCGGTAGCCTCTCCGTACAGAGACTATGTCCGAATTGAAAATATTTTCACCGACGACGTACCTTTTAAATGTTATGTTCCGTTATGGGAGCGTATTTGACGCACTTTTGCTTAATAAACCACGGCTCCATCTCTTACGGTTGATTTTTAAATAATTTCTAAAGTCGTCGTCGTCGACTCTTCACGGTAGCCACTCGGTAGGAAAAAATCTAAGTCCGAACTGTAATTATTTTCACCGACGAGGTACCTTTTATATGTTAGATTGAGTTATAGGAGCGCATTTGAAGCCTTAATAAACCACGGCTCTATCTCTTACGGTTGATTTTTAAATTAATCAGAAAGTCCTCGTCGGTAGCGCTTCTCGGTAGCCTCTCCGTACAGAGACTAAGTCCGAATTGAAAATATTTTCACCGACGACGTATCTTTTAAATGTTATGTTCGGTTATGGGAGCGTATTTGACGCACTTTTGCTTAATAAACCACGGCTCCATCTCTTACGGTTGATTTTTAAATAATTTCTAGTCGCCGTCGGCGACTCTTCACGGTAGCCACTCGGTAGGAAAAAATCTAAGTCCGAACTGTAATTATTTTCGCCGACGAGGTACCTTTTATATGTTAGATTGAGCTATAGGAGCGTATTTGAAGCACTTTTGCTTAATAAACCACGGCTCAATCTCTTTCGGTTGATTTTTAAATTAATCAGAAAGTCTTCGTCGGTAGCGCTTCTCGGTAGCCTCTCCGTACAGAGACTATGTCCGAATTGAAAATATTTTCACCGACGACGTACCTTTTAAATGTTATGTTCCGTTATGGGAGCGTATTTGACGCACTTTTGCTTAATAAACCACGGCTCCATCTCTTACGGTTGATTTTTAAATAATTTCTAAAGTCGTCGTCGTCGACTCTTCACGGTAGCCACTCGGTAGGAAAAAATCTAAGTCCGAACTGTAATTATTTTCACCGACGAGGTACCTTTTATATGTTAGATTGAGTTATAGGAGCGCATTTGAAGCCTTAATAAACCACGGCTCTATCTCTTACGGTTGATTTTTAAATTAATCAGAAAGTCCTCGTCGGTAGCGCTTCTCGGTAGCCTCTCCGTACAGAGACTAAGTCCGAATTGAAAATATTTTCACCGACGACGTATCTTTTAAATGTTATGTTCCGTTATGGGAGCGTATTTGACGCACTTTTGCTTAATAAACCACGGCTCCATCTCTTACGGTTGATTTTTAAATAATTTCTAAAGTCGCCGACGGCCACTCTTCACGGTAGCCACTCGGTAGGAAAAAATCTAAGTCCGAACTGTAATTATTTTCGCCGACGAGGTACCTTTTATATGTTAGATTGAGCTATAGGAGCGTATTTGAAGCACTTTTGCTTAATAAACCACGGCTCAATCTCTTTCGGTTGATTTTTAAATTAATCAGAAAGTCTTCGTCGGTAGCGCTTCTCGGTAGCCTCTCCGTACAGAGACTATGTCCGAATTGAAAATATTTTCACCGACGACGTACCTTTTAAATGTTATGTTCCGTTATGGGAGCGTATTTGACGCACTTTTGCTTAATAAACCACGGCTCCATCTCTTACGGTTGATTTTTAAATATTTTCTAGTCGTCGTCGGCGACTCTTCACGGTAGCCACTCGGTAGGAAAAAATCTAAGTCCGAACTGTAATTATTTTCACCCACGAGGTACCTTTTATATGTTGGATTGAGCTATAGGAGCGTATTTGAAGCACTTTTGCTTAATAAACCACGGCTCTATCTCTTACGGTTGATTTTTAAATTAATCAGAAAGTCCTCGTCGGTAGCGCTTCTCGGTAGCCTCTCCGTACAGAGACTATGTCCGAATTGAAAATATTTTCACCGACGACGTACCTTTTAAATGTTATGTTCCGTTATGGGAGCGTATTTGACGCACTTTTGCTTAATAAACGACGGCTCCATCTCTTACGGTTGATTTTTAAATAATTTCTAAAGTCGTCGTCGTCGACTCTTCACGGTAGCCACTCGGTAGGAAAAAATCTAAGTCCGAACTGTAATTATTTTCACCGACGAGGTACCTTTTATATGTTAGATTGAGTTATAGGAGCGCATTTGAAGCCTTAATAAACCACGGCTCTATCTCTTACGGTTGATTTTTAAATTAATCAGAAAGTCCTCGTCGGTAGCGCTTCTCGGTAGCCTCTCCGTACAGAGACTAAGTCCGAATTGAAAATATTTTCACCGACGACGTATCTTTTAAATGTTATGTTCCGTTATGGGAGCGTATTTGACGCACTTTTGCTTAATAAACCACGGCTCCATCTCTTACGGTTGATTTTTAAATAATTTCTAGTCGCCGTCGGCGACTCTTCACGGTAGCCACTCGGTAGGAAAAAATCTAAGTCCGAACTGTAATTATTTTCGCCGACGAGGTACCTTTTATATGTTAGATTGAGCTATAGGAGCGTATTTGAAGCACTTTTGCTTAATAAACCACGGCTCAATCTCTTTCGGTTGATTTTTAAATTAATCAGAAAGTCTTCGTCGGTAGCGCTTCTCGGTAGCCTCTCCGTACAGAGACTATGTCCGAATTGAAAATATTTTCACCGACGACGTACCTTTTAAATGTTATGTTCCGTTATGGGAGCGTATTTGACGCACTTTTGCTTAATAAACCACGGCTCCATCTCTTACGGTTGATTTTTAAATATTTTCTAGTCGTCGTCGGCGACTCTTCACGGTAGCCACTCGGTAGGAAAAAATCTAAGTCCGAACTGTAATTATTTTCACCGACGAGGTACCTTTTATATGTTAGATTGAGTTATAGGAGCGCATTTGAAGCCTTAATAAACCACGGCTCTATCTCTTACGGTTGATTTTTAAATTAATCAGAAAGTCCTCGTCGGTAGCGCTTCTCGGTAGCCTCTCCGTACAGAGACTAAGTCCGAATTGAAAATATTTTCACCGACGACGTATCTTTTAAATGTTATGTTCCGTTATGGGAGCGTATTTGACGCACTTTTGCTTAATAAACCACGGCTCCATCTCTTACGGTTGATTTTTAAATAATTTCTAAAGTCGCCGACGGCCACTCTTCACGGTAGCCACTCGGTAGGAAAAAATCTAAGTCCGAACTGTAATTATTTTCGCCGACGAGGTACCTTTTATATGTTAGATTGAGCTATAGGAGCGTATTTGAAGCACTTTTGCTTAATAAACCACGGCTCAATCTCTTTCGGTTGATTTTTAAATTAATCAGAAAGTCTTCGTCGGTAGCGCTTCTCGGTAGCCTCTCCGTACAGAGACTATGTCCGAATTGAAAATATTTTCACCGACGACGTACCTTTTAAATGTTATGTTCCGTTATGGGAGCGTATTTGACGCACTTTTGCTTAATAAACCACGGCTCCATCTCTTACGGTTGATTTTTAAATATTTTCTAGTCGTCGTCGGCGACTCTTCACGGTAGCCACTCGGTAGGAAAAAATCTAAGTCCGAACTGTAATTATTTTCACCCACGAGGTACCTTTTATATGTTGGATTGAGCTATAGGAGCGTATTTGATGCACTTTTGCTTAATAAACCACGGCTCTATCTCTTACGGTTGATTTTTAAATTAATCAGAAAGTCCTCGTCGGTAGCGCTTCTCGGTAGCCTCTCCGTACAGAGACTATGTCCGAATTGAAAATATTTTCACCGACGACGTACCTTTTAAATGTTATGTTCCGTTATGGGAGCGTATTTGACGCACTTTTGCTTAATAAACGACGGCTCCATCTCTTACGGTTGATTTTTAAATAATTTCTAAAGTCGTCGTCGTCGACTCTTCACGGTAGCCACTCGGTAGGAAAAAATCTAAGTCCGAACTGTAATTATTTTCACCGACGAGGTACCTTTTATATGTTAGATTGAGTTATAGGAGCGCATTTGAAGCCTTAATAAACCACGGCTCTATCTCTTACGGTTGATTTTTAAATTAATCAGAAAGTCCTCGTCGGTAGCGCTTCTCGGTAGCCTCTCCGTACAGAGACTAAGTCCGAATTGAAAATATTTTCACCGACGACGTATCTTTTAAATGTTATGTTCCGTTATGGGAGCTTATTTGACGCACTTTTGCTTAATAAACCACGGCTCCATCTCTTACGGTTGATTTTTAAATAATTTCTAGTCGCCGTCGGCGACTCTTCACGGTAGCCACTCGGTAGGAAAAAATCTAAGTCCGAACTGTAATTATTTTCGCCGACGAGGTACCTTTTATATGTTAGATTGAGCTATAGGAGCGTATTTGAAGCACTTTTGCTTAATAAACCACGGCTCAATCTCTTTCGGTTGATTTTTAAATTAATCAGAAAGTCTTCGTCGGTAGCGCTTCTCGGTAGCCTCTCCGTACAGAGACTATGTCCGAATTGAAAATATTTTCACCGACGACGTACCTTTTAAATGTTATGTTCCGTTATGGGAGCGTATTTGACGCACTTTTGCTTAATAAACCACGGCTCCATCTCTTACGGTTGATTTTTAAATATTTTCTAGTCGTCGTCGGCGACTCTTCACGGTAGCCACTCGGTAGGAAAAAATCTAAGTCCGAACTGTAATTATTTTCACCGACGAGGTACCTTTTATATGTTAGATTGAGTTATAGGAGCGCATTTGAAGCCTTAATAAACCACGGCTCTATCTCTTACGGTTGATTTTTAAATTAATCAGAAAGTCCTCGTCGGTAGCGCTTCTCGGTAGCCTCTCCGTACAGAGACTAAGTCCGAATTGAAAATATTTTCACCGACGACGTATCTTTTAAATGTTATGTTCCGTTATGGGAGCGTATTTGACGCACTTTTGCTTAATAAACCACGGCTCCATCTCTTACGGTTGATTTTTAAATAATTTCTAAAGTCGCCGACGGCCACTCTTCACGGTAGCCACTCGGTAGGAAAAAATCTAAGTCCGAACTGTAATTATTTTCGCCGACGAGGTACCTTTTATATGTTAGATTGAGTTATAGGAGCGTATTTGAAGCACTTTTGCTTAATAAACCACGGCTCAATCTCTTTCGGTTGATTTTTAAATTAATCAGAAAGTCTTCGTCGGTAGCGCTTCTCGGTAGCCTCTCCGTACAGAGACTAAGTCCGAATTGAAAATATTTTCACCGACGACGTACCTTTTAAATGTTATGTTCCGTTATGGGAGCGTATTTGACGCACTTTTGCTTAATAAACCACGGCTCCATCTCTTACGGTTGATTTTTAAATATTTTCTAGTCGTCGTCGGCGACTCTTCACGGTAGCCACTCGGTAGGAAAAAATCTAAGTCCGAACTGTAATTATTTTCACCCACGAGGTACCTTTTATATGTTGGATTGAGCTATAGGAGCGTATTTGAAGCACTTTTGCTTAATAAACCACGGCTCTATCTCTTACGGTTGATTTTTAAATTAATCAGAAAGTCCTCGTCGGTAGCGCTTCTCGGTAGCCTCTCCGTACAGAGACTATGTCCGAATTGAAAATATTTTCACCGACGACGTACCTTTTAAATGTTATGTTCCGTTATGGGAGCGTATTTGACGCACTTTTGCTTAATAAACGACGGCTCCATCTCTTACGGTTGATTTTTAAATAATTTCTAAAGTCGTCGTCGTCGACTCTTCACGGTAGCCACTCGGTAGGAAAAAATCTAAGTCCGAACTGTAATTATTTTCACCGACGAGGTACCTTTTATATGTTAGATTGAGTTATAGGAGCGCATTTGAAGCCTTAATAAACCACGGCTCTATCTCTTACGGTTGATTTTTAAATTAATCAGAAAGTCCTCGTCGGTAGCGCTTCTCGGTAGCCTCTCCGTACAGAGACTAAGTCCGAATTGAAAATATTTTCACCGACGACGTATCTTTTAAATGTTATGTTCCGTTATGGGAGCGTATTTGACGCACTTTTGCTTAATAAACCACGGCTCCATCTCTTACGGTTGATTTTTAAATAATTTCTAGTCGCCGTCGGCGACTCTTCACGGTAGCCACTCGGTAGGAAAAAATCTAAGTCCGAACTGTAATTATTTTCGCCGACGAGGTACCTTTTATATGTTAGATTGAGCTATAGGAGCGTATTTGAAGCACTTTTGCTTAATAAACCACGGCTCAATCTCTTTCGGTTGATTTTTAAATTAATCAGAAAGTCTTCGTCGGTAGCGCTTCTCGGTAGCCTCTCCGTACAGAGACTATGTCCGAATTGAAAATATTTTCACCGACGACGTACCTTTTAAATGTTATGTTCCGTTATGGGAGCGTATTTGACGCACTTTTGCTTAATAAACCACGGCTCCATCTCTTACGGTTGATTTTTAAATATTTTCTAGTCGTCGTCGGCGACTCTTCACGGTAGCCACTCGGTAGGAAAAAATCTAAGTCCGAACTGTAATTATTTTCACCGACGAGGTACATTTTATATGTTGGATTGAGCTATAGGAGCGTATTTGAAGCACTTTTGCTTAATAAACCACGGCTCTATCTCTTACGGTTGATTTTTCAATTAATCAGAAAGTCTTCGTCGGTAGCGCTTCTCGGTAGCCTCTCCGTACAGAGACTAAGTCCGAATTGAAAATATTTTCACCGACGATGTATCTTTTAAATGTTATGTTCCGTTATGGGAGCGTATTTGACGCACTTTTGCTTAATAAACCACGGCTCCATCTCTTACGGTTGATTTTTAAATAATTTCTAGTCGCCGTCGGCGACTCTTCACGGTAGCCACTCGGTAGGAAAAAATCTAAGTCCGAACTGTAATTATTTTCACCCACGAGGTACCTTTTATATGTTAGATTGAGTTATAGGAGCGTATTTGAAGCACTTTTGCTTAATAAACCACGGCTCTATCTCTTTCGGTTGATTTTTAAATTAATCAGAAAGTCTTCGTCGGTAGCGCTTCTCGGTAGCCTCTCCGTACAGAGACTATGTCCGAATTGAAAATATTTTCACCGACGACGTACCTTTTAAATGTTATGTTCCGTTATGGGAGCGTATTTGACGCACTTTTGCTTAATAAACCACGGCTCCATCTCTTACGGTTGATTTTTAAATAATTTCTAAAGTCGTCGTCGGCGACTCTTCACGGTAGCCACTCGGTAGGAAAAAATATAAGTCCGAACTGAAATTATTTTCACCGACGAGGTACCTTTTATATGTTAGATTGATTTATAGGAGCGTATTTGAAGCACTTTTGCTTAATAAACCACGGCTCTATCTCTTTCGGTTGATTTTTAAATTAATCAGAAAGTCTTCGTCGGTAGCGCTTCTCGGTAGCCTCTCCGTACAGAGACTAAGTCCGAATTGAAAATATTTTCACCGACGACGTATCTTTTATATGTTATGTTCGGTTATGGGAGCGTATTTGACGCACTTTTGCTTAATAAACCACGGCTCCATCTCTTACGGTTGATTTTTAAATAATTTCTAAAGTCGTCGTCGGCGACTCTTCACGGTAGCCACTCGGTAGGAAAAAATCTAAGTCCGAACTGTAATTATTTTCACCGACGAGGTACCTTTTATATGTTAGATTGAGTTATAGGAGCGCATTTCAAGCCTTAATAAACCACGGCTCTATCTCTTACGGTTGATTTTTAGATTAATCAGAAAGTCCTCGTCGGTAGCGCTTCTCGGTAGCCTCTCCGTACAGAGACTGTGGCGGCCCTAGTTTTGCCATCGGCAGCTACGCGCTCCCGCGCCTACCCTCCGGATCTCGCAAGTCCGTATACGGAGCGCGGTGCATATACACCGCTCCGAGGGTATAGTCTTCGCCCACTTGGGCATAGGCGCGTCTAGGGCAGGGTCCGCTCATCAGCCCTACTGATGAGTCTATCGAGCGGACCCGGGACGAAACGCCAGAACATACTTGTTCTGCCTTCTTTTATCTATGGTAGTCGACTTCTCCATTTTGTCGGAGCTAATCAACTCGCTACAATTGGTGACCACCCGACGTGATCTAGGGTTGCGTAACCGCCGTTCGAGTAAAGAGCCGCTCAATTCGAGTCAGCCTTAAACTCCGACCCCGCATTGGTCATCGATCTCTTCCCCAGCGTCTGGTTCTCCGCTACGAGAGATCACCAAGCTGCGGCGGTCTCGACCAGGCAAATATGTTCCTCACGGCACGACCTCGCACCTCCTAGAGATCATCCTTCTTCTTCCTACGCTACACTACGCCACATCTTCCTTTTCCTCTATATCGTTATCACTAGGGGGGGAGTTATGTGGCGGCCCTAGTTTTGCCATCGGCCGCTACGCGCTCCCGCGCCTACCCTCCGGATCTCGCAAGTCCGTATACGGAGCGCGGTGCATATACACCGCTCCGAGGGTATAGTCTTCGCCCACTTGGGCATAGGCGCGTCTAGGGCAGGGTCCGCTCATCAGCCCTACTGATGAGTCTATCGAGCGGACCCGGGACGAAACGCCAGAACATACTTGTTCTACCTTCTTTTATCTATAGTAGTCGACTTCTCCATTTTGTCGGAGCTAATCAAGTCGCTACAAGACTAAGTCCGAATTGAAAATATTTTCACCGACGACGTATCTTTTAAATGTTATGTTCCGTTATGGGAGCGTATTTGACGCACTTTTGCTTAATAAACCACGGCTCCATCTCTTACGGTTGATTTTTAAATAATTTCTAAAGTCGTCGTCGGCGACTCTTCACGATAGCCACTCGGTAGGAAAAAATCTAAGTCCGAACTGTAATTCTTTTCACCGACGAGGTACCTTTTATACGTTAGATTGAGTTATAGGAGCGCATTTGAAGCCTTAATAAACCACGGCTCTATCTCTTACGGTTGATTTTTAAATTAATCAGAAAGTCCTCGTCGGTAGCGCTTCTCGGTAGCCTCTCCGTACAGAGACTAAGTCCGAATTGAAAATATTTTCACCGACGACGTATCTTTTAAATGTTATGTTCGGTTATGGGAGCGTATTTGATGCACTTTTGCTTAATAAACCACGGCTCCATCTCTTACGGTTGATTTTTAAATAATTTCTAAAATCGTCGTCGGCGACTCTTCACGGTAGCCACTCGGTAGGAAAAAATCTAAGTCCGAACTGTAATTATTTTCACCGACGAGGTACCTTTTATATGTTAGATTGATTTATAGGAGCGTATTTGAAGCACTTTTGCTTAATAAACCACGGCTCTATCTCTTTCGGTTGATTTTTAAATTAATCAGAAAGTCTTCGTCGGTAGCGCTTCTCGGTAGCCTCTCCGTACAGAGACTAAGTCCGAATTGAAAATATTTTCACCGACGACGTATCTTTTATATGTTATGTTCGGTTATGGGAGCGTATTTGACGCACTTTTGCTTAATAAACCACGGCTCCATCTCTTACGGTTGATTTTTAAATAATTTCTAAAGTCGTCGTCGGCGACTCTTCACGGTAGCCACTCGGTAGGAAAAAATCTAAGTCCGAACTGTAATTATTTTCACCGACGAGGTACCTTTTATATGTTAGATTGAGTTATAGGAGCGCATTTCAAGCCTTAATAAACCACGGCTCTATCTCTTACGGTTGATTTTTAAATTAATCAGAAAGTCCTCGTCGGTAGCGCTTCTCGGTAGCCTCTCCGTACAGAGACTATGTCCGAATTGAAAATATTTTCACCGACGACGTACCTTTTAAATGTTATGTTCCGTTATGGGAGCGTATTTGACGCACTTTTGCTTAATAAACCACGGCTCCATCTCTTACGGTTGATTTTTAAATATTTTCTAGTCGTCGTCGGCGACTCTTCACGGTAGCCACTCGGTAGGAAAAAATCTAAGTCCGAACTGTAATTATTTTCACCGACGAGGTACATTTTATATGTTGGATTGAGCTATAGGAGCGTATTTGAAGCACTTTTGCTTAATAAACCACGGCTCTATCTCTTACGGTTGATTTTTCAATTAATCAGAAAGTCTTCGTCGGTAGCGCTTCTCGGTAGCCTCTCCGTACAGAGACTAAGTCCGAATTGAAAATATTTTCACCGACGATGTATCTTTTAAATGTTATGTTCCGTTATGGGAGCGTATTTGACGCACTTTTGCTTAATAAACCACGGCTCCATCTCTTACGGTTGATTTTTAAATAATTTCTAGTCGCCGTCGGCGACTCTTCACGGTAGCCACTCGGTAGGAAAAAATCTAAGTCCGAACTGTAATTATTTTCACCCACGAGGTACCTTTTATATGTTGGATTGAGCTATAGGAGCGTATTTGAAGCACTTTTGCTTAATAAACCACGGCTCTATCTCTTACGGTTGATTTTTAAATTAATCAGAAAGTCCTCGTCGGTAGCGCTTCTCGGTAGCCTCTCCGTACAGAGACTATGTCCGAATTGAAAATATTTTCACCGACGACGTACCTTTTAAATGTTATGTTCCGTTATGGGAGCGTATTTGACGCACTTTTGCTTAATAAACCACGGCTCCATCTCTTACGGTTGATTTTTAAATAATTTCTAAAGTCGTCGTCGTCGACTCTTCACGGTAGCCACTCGGTAGGAAAAAATCTAAGTCCGAACTGTAATTATTTTCACCGACGAGGTACCTTTTATATGTTAGATTGAGTTATAGGAGCGCATTTGAAGCCTTAATAAACCACGGCTCTATCTCTTACGGTTGATTTTTAAATTAATCAGAAAGTCCTCGTCGGTAGCGCTTCTCGGTAGCCTCTCCGTACAGAGACTAAGTCCGAATTGAAAATATTTTCACCGACGATGTATCTTTTAAATGTTATGTTCCGTTATGGGAGCGTATTTGACGCACTTTTGCTTAATAAACCACGGCTCCATCTCTTACGGTTGATTTTTAAATAATTTCTAGTCGCCGTCGGCGACTCTTCACGGTAGCCACTCGGTAGGAAAAAATCTAAGTCCGAACTGTAATTATTTTCGCCGACGAGGTACCTTTTATATGTTAGATTGAGCTATAGGAGCGTATTTGAAGCACTTTTGCTTAATAAACAACGGCTCAATCTCTTTCGGTTGATTTTTAAATTAATCAGAAAGTCTTCGTCGGTAGCGCTTCTCGGTAGCCTCTCCGTACAGAGACTATGTCCGAATTGAAAATATTTTCACCGACGACGTACCTTTTAAATGTTATGTTCCGTTATGGGAGCGTATTTGACGCACTTTTGCTTAATAAACCACGGCTCCATCTCTTACGGTTGATTTTTAAATAATTTCTAAAGTCGTCGTCGGCGACTCTTCACGATAGCCACTCGGTAGGAAAAAATCTAAGTCCGAACTGTAATTATTTTCACCGACGAGGTACCTTTTATATGTTAGATTGAGTTATAGGAGCGCATTTGAAGCCTTAATAAACCACGGCTCTATCTCTTACGGTTGATTTTTAAATTAATCAGAAAGTCCTCGTCGGTAGCGCTTCTCGGTAGCCTCTCCGTACAGAGACTAAGTCCGAATTGAAAATATTTTCACCGACGACGTATCTTTTAAATGTTATGTTCCGTTATGGGAGCGTATTTGACGCACTTTTGCTTAATAAACCACGGCTCCATCTCTTACGGTTGATTTTTAAATAATTTCTAGTCGCCGTCGGCGACTCTTCACGGTAGCCACTCGGTAGGAAAAAATCTAAGTCCGAACTGTAATTATTTTCGCCGACGAGGTACCTTTTATATGTTAGATTGAGCTATAGGAACGTATTTGAAGCACTTTTGCTTAATAAACCACGGCTCAATCTCTTTCGGTTGATTTTTAAATTAATCAGAAAGTCTTCGTCGGTAGCGCTTCTCGGTAGCCTCTCCGTACAGAGACTATGTCCGAATTGAAAGTATTTTCACCGACGACGTACCTTTTAAATGTTATGTTCCGTTATGGGAGCGTATTTGACGCACTTTTGCTTAATAAACCACGGCTCCATCTCTTACGGTTGATTTTTAAATATTTTCTAGTCGTCGTCGGCGACTCTTCACGGTAGCCACTCGGTAGGAAAAAATCTAAGTCCGAACTGTAATTATTTTCACCGACGAGGTACATTTTATATGTTGGATTGAGCTATAGGAGCGTATTTGAAGCACTTTTGCTTAATAAACCACGGCTCTATCTCTTACGGTTGATTTTTCAATTAATCAGAAAGTCTTCGTCGGTAGCGCTTCTCGGTAGCCTCTCCGTACAGAGACTAAGTCCGAATTGAAAATATTTTCACCGACGATGTATCTTTTAAATGTTATGTTCCGTTATGGGAGCGTATTTGACGCACTTTTGCTTAATAAACCACGGCTCCATCTCTTACGGGTGATTTTTAAATAATTTCTAGTCGTCGTCGGCGACTCTTCACGGTAGCCACTCGGTAGGAAAAAATCTAAGTCCGAACTGTAATTATTTTCACCCACGAGGTACCTTTTATATGTTAGATTGAGTTATAGGAGCGTATTTGAAGCACTTTTGCTTAATAAACCACGGCTCTATCTCTTTCGGTTGATTTTTAAATTAATCAGAAAGTCTTCGTCGGTAGCGCTTCTCGGTAGCCTCTCCGTACAGAGACTATGTCCGAATTGAAAATATTTTCACCGACGACGTACCTTTTAAATGTTATGTTCCGTTATGGGAGCGTATTTGACGCACTTTTGCTTAATAAACCACGGCTCCATCTCTTACGGTTGATTTTTAAATAATTTCTAAAGTCGTCGTCGGCGACTCTTCACGGTAGCCACTCGGTAGGAAAAAATATAAGTCCGAACTGAAATTATTTTCACCGACGAGGTACCTTTTATATGTTAGATTGATTTATAGGAGCGTATTTGAAGCACTTTTGCTTAATAAACCACGGCTCTATCTCTTTCGGTTGATTTTTAAATTAATCAGAAAGTCTTCGTCGGTAGCGCTTCTCGGTAGCCTCTCCGTACAGAGACTAAGTCCGAATTGAAAATATTTTCACCGACGACGTATCTTTTATATGTTATGTTCGGTTATGGGAGCGTATTTGACGCACTTTTGCTTAATAAACCACGGCTCCATCTCTTACGGTTGATTTTTAAATAATTTCTAAAGTCGTCGTCGGCGACTCTTCACGGTAGCCACTCGGTAGGAAAAAATCTAAGTCCGAACTGTAATTATTTTCACCGACGAGGTACCTTTTATATGTTAGATTGAGTTATAGGAGCGCATTTCAAGCCTTAATAAACCACGGCTCTATCTCTTACGGTTGATTTTTAGATTAATCAGAAAGTCCTCGTCGGTAGCGCTTCTCGGTAGCCTCTCCGTACAGAGACTGTGGCGGCCCTAGTTTTGCCATCGGCAGCTACGCGCTCCCGCGCCTACCCTCCGGATCTCGCAAGTCCGTATACGGAGCGCGGTGCATATACACCGCTCCGAGGGTATAGTCTTCGCCCACTTGGGCATAGGCGCGTCTAGGGCAGGGTCCGCTCATCAGCCCTACTGATGAGTCTATCGAGCGGACCCGGGACGAAACGCCAGAACATACTTGTTCTGCCTTCTTTTATCTATGGTAGTCGACTTCTCCATTTTGTCGGAGCTAATCAACTCGCTACAATTGGTGACCACCCGACGTGATCTAGGGTTGCGTAACCGCCGTTCGAGTAAAGAGCCGCTCAATTCGAGTCAGCCTTAAACTCCGACCCCGCATTGGTCATCGATCTCTTCCCCAGCGTCTGGTTCTCCGCTACGAGAGATCACCAAGCTGCGGCGGTCTCGACCAGGCAAATATGCTCCTCACGGCACGACCTCGCACCTCCTAGAGATCATCCTTCTTCGTCCTACGCTACACTACGCCACATCTTCCTTTTCCTCTATATCGTTATCACTAGGGGGGGAGTTATGTGGCGGCCCTAGTTTTGCCATCGGCCGCTACGCGCTCCCGCGCCTACCCTCCGGATCTCGCAAGTCCGTATACGGAGCGCGGTGCATATACACCGCTCCGAGGGTATAGTCTTCGCCCACTTGGGCATAGGCGCGTCTAGGGCAGGGTCCGCTCATCAGCCCTACTGATGAGTCTATCGAGCGGACCCGGGACGAAACGCCAGAACATACTTGTTCTACCTTCTTTTATCTATGGTAGTCGACTTCTCCATTTTGTCGGAGCTAATCAAGTCGCTACAAGACTAAGTCCGAATTGAAAATATTTTCACCGACGACGTATCTTTTAAATGTTATGTTCCGTTATGGGAGCGTATTTGACGCACTTTTGCTTAATAAACCACGGCTCCATCTCTTACGGTTGATTTTTAAATAATTTCTAAAGTCGTCGTCGGCGACTCTTCACGATAGCCACTCGGTAGGAAAAAATCTAAGTCCGAACTGTAATTCTTTTCACCGACGAGGTACCTTTTATACGTTAGATTGAGTTATAGGAGCGCATTTGAAGCCTTAATAAACCACGGCTCTATCTCTTACGGTTGATTTTTAAATTAATCAGAAAGTCCTCGTCGGTAGCGCTTCTCGGTAGCCTCTCCGTACAGAGACTAAGTCCGAATTGAAAATATTTTCACCGACGACGTATCTTTTAAATGTTATGTTCGGTTATGGGAGCGTATTTGATGCACTTTTGCTTAATAAACCACGGCTCCATCTCTTACGGTTGATTTTTAAATAATTTCTAAAATCGTCGTCGGCGACTCTTCACGGTAGCCACTCGGTAGGAAAAAATCTAAGTCCGAACTGTAATTATTTTCACCGACGAGGTACCTTTTATATGTTAGATTGATTTATAGGAGCGTATTTGAAGCACTTTTGCTTAATAAACCACGGCTCTATCTCTTTCGGTTGATTTTTAAATTAATCAGAAAGTCTTCGTCGGTAGCGCTTCTCGGTAGCCTCTCCGTACAGAGACTAAGTCCGAATTGAAAATATTTTCACCGACGACGTATCTTTTATATGTTATGTTCGGTTATGGGAGCGTATTTGACGCACTTTTGCTTAATAAACCACGGCTCCATCTCTTACGGTTGATTTTTAAATAATTTCTAAAGTCGTCGTCGGCGACTCTTCACGGTAGCCACTCGGTAGGAAAAAATCTAAGTCCGAACTGTAATTATTTTCACCGACGAGGTACCTTTTATATGTTAGATTGAGTTATAGGAGCGCATTTGAAGCCTTAATAAACCACGGCTCTATCTCTTACGGTTGATTTTTAAATTAATCAGAAAGTCCTCGTCGGTAGCGCTTCTCGGTAGCCTCTCCGTACAGAGACTAAGTCCGAATTGAAAATATTTTCACCGACGACGTATCTTTTAAATGTTATGTTCCGTTATGGGAGCGTATTTGACGCACTTTTGCTTAATAAACCACGGCTCCATCTCTTACGGTTGATTTTTAAATAATTTCTAGTCGCCGTCGGCGACTCTTCACGGTAGCCACTCGGTAGGAAAAAATCTAAGTCCGAACTGTAATTATTTTCGCCGACGAGGTACCTTTTATATGTTAGATTGAGCTATAGGAGCGTATTTGAAGCACTTTTGCTTAATAAACCCCGGCTCAATCTCTTTCGGTTGATTTTTAAATTAATCAGAAAGTCTTCGTCGGTAGCGCTTCTCGGTAGCCTCTCCGTACAGAGACTATGTCCGAATTGAAAGTATTTTCACCGACGACGTACCTTTTAAATGTTATGTTCCGTTATGGGAGCGTATTTGACGCACTTTTGCTTAATAAACCACGGCTCCATCTCTTACGGTTGATTTTTAAATATTTTCTAGTCGTCGTCGGCGACTCTTCACGGTAGCCACTCGGTAGGAAAAAATCTAAGTCCGAACTGTAATTATTTTCACCGACGAGGTACATTTTATATGTTGGATTGAGCTATAGGAGCGTATTTGAAGCACTTTTGCTTAATAAACCACGGCTCTATCTCTTACGGTTGATTTTTCAATTAATCAGAAAGTCTTCGTCGGTAGCGCTTCTCGGTAGCCTCTCCGTACAGAGACTAAGTCCGAATTGAAAATATTTTCACCGACGATGTATCTTTTAAATGTTATGTTCCGTTATGGGAGCGTATTTGACGCACTTTTGCTTAATAAACCACGGCTCCATCTCTTACGGTTGATTTTTAAATAATTTCTAGTCGCCGACGGCGACTCTTCACGGTAGCCACTCGGTAGGAAAAAATCTAAGTCCGAACTGTAATTATTTTCACCCACGAGGTACCTTTTATATGTTAGATTGAGTTATAGGAGCGTATTTGAAGCACTTTTGCTTAATAAACCACGGCTCTATCTCTTTCGGTTGATTTTTAAATTAATCAGAAAGTCTTCGTCGGTAGCGCTTCTCGGTAGCCTCTCCGTACAGAGACTATGTCCGAATTGAAAATATTTTCACCGACGACGTACCTTTTAAATGTTATGTTCCGTTATGGGAGCGTATTTGACGCACTTTTGCTTAATAAACCACGGCTCCATCTCTTACGGTTGATTTTTAAATAATTTCTAAAGTCGTCGTCGGCGACTCTTCACGGTAGCCACTCGGTAGGAAAAAATATAAGTCCGAACTGAAATTATTTTCACCGACGAGGTACCTTTTATATGTTAGATTGATTTATAGGAGCGTATTTGAAGCACTTTTGCTTAATAAACCACGGCTCTATCTCTTTCGGTTGATTTTTAGATTAATCAGAAAGTCCTCGTCGGTAGCGCTTCTCGGTAGCCTCTCCGTACAGAGACTGTGGCGGCCCTAGTTTTGCCATCGGCAGCTACGCGCTCCCGCGCCTACCCTCCGGATCTCGCAAGTCCGTATACGGAGCGCGGTGCATATACACCGCTCCGAGGGTATAGTCTTCGCCCACTTGGGCATAGGCGCGTCTAGGGCAGGGTCCGCTCATCAGCCCTACTGATGAGTCTATCGAGCGGACCCGGGACGAAACGCCAGAACATACTTGTTCTGCCTTCTTTTATCTATGGTAGTCGACTTCTCCATTTTGTCGGAGCTAATCAACTCGCTACAATTGGTGACCACCCGACGTGATCTAGGGTTGCGTAACCGCCGTTCGAGTAAAGAGCCGCTCAATTCGAGTCAGCCTTAAACTCCGACCCCGCATTGGTCATCGATCTCTTCCCCAGCGTCTGGTTCTCCGCTACGAGAGATCACCAAGCTGCGGCGGTCTCGACCAGGCAAATATGCTCCTCACGGCACGACCTCGCACCTCCTAGAGATCATCCTTCTTCGTCCTACGCTACACTACGCCACATCTTCCTTTTCCTCTATATCGTTATCACTAGGGGGGGAGTTATGTGGCGGCCCTAGTTTTGCCATCGGCCGCTACGCGCTCCCGCGCCTACCCTCCGGATCTCGCAAGTCCGTATACGGAGCGCGGTGCATATACACCGCTCCGAGGGTATAGTCTTCGCCCACTTGGGCATAGGCGCGTCTAGGGCAGGGTCCGCTCATCAGCCCTACTGATGAGTCTATCGAGCGGACCCGGGACGAAACGCCAGAACATACTTGTTCTACCTTCTTTTATCTATGGTAGTCGACTTCTCCATTTTGTCGGAGCTAATCAAGTCGCTACAAGACTAAGTCCGAATTGAAAATATTTTCACCGACGACGTATCTTTTAAATGTTATGTTCCGTTATGGGAGCGTATTTGACGCACTTTTGCTTAATAAACCACGGCTCCATCTCTTACGGTTGATTTTTAAATAATTTCTAAAGTCGTCGTCGGCGACTCTTCACGATAGCCACTCGGTAGGAAAAAATCTAAGTCCGAACTGTAATTCTTTTCACCGACGAGGTACCTTTTATACGTTAGATTGAGTTATAGGAGCGCATTTGAAGCCTTAATAAACCACGGCTCTATCTCTTACGGTTGATTTTTAAATTAATCAGAAAGTCCTCGTCGGTAGCGCTTCTCGGTAGCCTCTCCGTACAGAGACTAAGTCCGAATTGAAAATATTTTCACCGACGACGTATCTTTTAAATGTTATGTTCGGTTATGGGAGCGTATTTGATGCACTTTTGCTTAATAAACCACGGCTCCATCTCTTACGGTTGATTTTTAAATAATTTCTAAAATCGTCGTCGGCGACTCTTCACGGTAGCCACTCGGTAGGAAAAAATCTAAGTCCGAACTGTAATTATTTTCACCGACGAGGTACCTTTTATATGTTAGATTGATTTATAGGAGCGTATTTGAAGCACTTTTGCTTAATAAACCACGGCTCTATCTCTTTCGGTTGATTTTTAAATTAATCAGAAAGTCTTCGTCGGTAGCGCTTCTCGGTAGCCTCTCCGTACAGAGACTAAGTCCGAATTGAAAATATTTTCACCGACGACGTATCTTTTATATGTTATGTTCGGTTATGGGAGCGTATTTGACGCACTTTTGCTTAATAAACCACGGCTCCATCTCTTACGGTTGATTTTTAAATAATTTCTAAAGTCGTCGTCGGCGACTCTTCACGGTAGCCACTCGGTAGGAAAAAATCTAAGTCCGAACTGTAATTATTTTCACCGACGAGGTACCTTTTATATGTTAGATTGAGTTATAGGAGCGCATTTCAAGCCTTAATAAACCACGGCTCTATCTCTTACGGTTGATTTTTAAATTAATCAGAAAGTCCTCGTCGGTAGCGCTTCTCGGTAGCCTCTCCGTACAGAGACTGTGGCGGCCCTAGTTTTGCCATCGGCCGCTACGCGCTCCCGCGCCTACCCTCCGGATCTCGCAAGTCCGTATACGGAGCGCGGTGCATATACACCGCTCCGAGGGTATAGTCTTCGCCCACTTGGGCATCGGCGCGTCTAGGGCAGGGTCCGCTCATCAGCCCTACTGATGAGTCTATCGAGCGGACCCGGGACGAAACGCCAGAACATACTTGTTCTGCCTTCTTTTATCTATGGTAGTCGACTTCTCCATTTTGTCGGAGCTAATCAACTCGCTACAATTGGTGACCACCCGACGTGATCTAGGGTTGCGTAACCGCCGTTCGAGTAAAGAGCCGCTCAATTCGAGTCAGCCTTAAACTCCGACCCCGCATTGGTCATCGATCTCTTCCCCAGCGTCTGGTTCTCCGCTACGAGAGATCACCAAGCTGCGGCGGTCTCGACCAGGCAAATATGCTCCTCACGGCACGACCTCGCACCTCCTAGAGATCATCCTTCTTCGTCCTACGCTACACTACGCCACATCTTCCTTTTCCTCTATATCGTTATCACTAGGGGGGGAGTTATGTGGCGGCCCTAGTTTTGCCATCGGCCGCTACGCGCTCCCGCGCCTACCCTCCGGATCATGCAAGTCCGTATACGGAGCGCGGTGCATATACACCGCTCCGAGGGTATAGTCTTCGCCCACTTGGGCATAGGCGCGTCTAGGGCAGGGTCCGCTCATCAGCCCTACTGATGAGTCTATCGAGCGGACCCGGGACGAAACGCCAGAACATACTTGTTCTACCTTCTTTTATCTATGGTAGTCGACTTCTCCATTTTGTCGGAGCTAATCAAGTCGCTACAAGACTAAGTCCGAATTGAAAATATTTTCACCGACGACGTATCTTTTAAATGTTATGTTCCGTTATGGGAGCGTATTTGACGCACTTTTGCTTAATAAACCACGGCTCCATCTCTTACGGTTGATTTTTAAATAATTTCTAAAGTCGTCGTCGGCGACTCTTCACGGTAGCCACTCGGTAGGAAAAAATCTAAGTCCGAACTGTAATTATTTTCACCGACGAGGTACATTTTATATGTTGGATTGAGCTATAGGAGCGTATTTGAAGCACTTTTGCTTAATAAACCACGGCTCTATCTCTTACGGTTGATTTTTCAATTAATCAGAAAGTCTTCGTCGGTAGCGCTTCTCGGTAGCCTCTCCGTACAGAGACTAAGTCCGAATTGAAAATATTTTCACCGACGATGTATCTTTTAAATGTTATGTTCCGTTATGGGAGCGTATTTGACGCACTTTTGCTTAATAAACCACGGCTCCATCTCTTACGGTTGATTTTTAAATAATTTCTAGTCGCCGTCGGCGACTCTTCACGGTAGCCACTCGGTAGGAAAAAATCTAAGTCCGAACTGTAATTATTTTCGCCGACGAGGTACCTTTTATATGTTAGATTGAGTTATAGGAGCGTATTTGAAGCACTTTTGCTTAATAAACCACGGCTCTATCTCTTACGGTTGATTTTTCAATTAATCAGAAAGTCTTCGTCGGTAGCGCTTCTCGGTAGCCTCTCCGTACAGAGACTAAGTCCGAATTGAAAATATTTTCACCGACGACGTATCTTTTAAATGTTATGTTCCGTTATGGGAGCGTATTTGACGCACTTTTGCTTAATAAACCACGGCTCCATCTCTTACGGTTGATTTTTAAATAATTTCTAGTCGCCGTCGGCGACTCTTCACGGTAGCCACTCGGTAGGAAAAAATCTAAGTCCGAACTGTAATTATTTTCGCCGACGAGGTACCTTTTATATGTTAGATTGAGTTATAGGAGCGTATTTGAAGCACTTTTGCTTAATAAACCACGGCTCTATCTCTTACGGTTGATTTTTCAATTAATCAGAAAGTCTTCGTCGGTAGCGCTTCTCGGTAGCCTCTCCGTACAGAGACTAAGTCCGAATTGAAAATATTTTCACCGACGACGTATCTTTTAAATGTTATGTTCCGTTATGGGAGCGTATTTGACCCACTTTTGCTTAATAAACCACGGCTCCATCTCTTACGGTTGATTTTTAAATAATTTCTAGTCGCCGTCGGCGACTCTTCACGGTAGCCACTCGGTAGGAAAAAATCTAAGTCCGAACTGTAATTATTTTCTCCGACGAGGTACCTTTTATATGTTAGATTGATTTATAGGAGCGTATTTGAAGCACTTTTGCTTAATAAACCACGGCTCTATCTCTTTCGGTTGATTTTTAAATTAATCAGAAAGTCTTCGTCGGTAGCGCTTCTCGGTAGCCTCTCCGTACAGAGACTAAGTCCGAATTGAAAATATTTTCACCGACGACGTATCTTTTATATGTTATGTTCGGTTATGGGAGCGTATTTGACGCACTTTTGCTTAATAAACCACGGCTCCATCTCTTACGGTTGATTTTTAAATAATTTCTAAAGTCGTCGTCGGCGACTCTTCACGGTAGCCACTCGGTAGGAAAAAATATAAGTCCGAACTGAAATTATTTTCACCGACGAGGTACCTTTTATATGTTAGATTGAGTTATAGGAGCGCATTTGAAGCCTTAATAAACCACGGCTCTATCTCTTACGGTTGATTTTTAAATTAATCAGAAAGTCCTCGTCGGTAGCGCTTCTCGGTAGCCTCTCCGTACAGAGACTAAGTCCGAATTGAAAATATTTTCACCGACGACGTATCTTTTAAATGTTATGTTCCGTTATGGGAGCGTATTTGACGCACTTTTGCTTAATAAACCACGGCTCCATCTCTTACGGTTGATTTTTAAATAATTTCTAGTCGCCGTCGGCGACTCTTCACGGTAGCCACTCGGTAGGAAAAAATCTAAGTCCGAACTGTAATTATTTTCGCCGACGAGGTACCTTTTATATGTTAGATTGAGTTATAGGAGCGTATTTGAAGCACTTTTGCTTAATAAACCACGGCTCTATCTCTTACGGTTGATTTTTCAATTAATCAGAAAGTCTTCGTCGGTAGCGCTTCTCGGTAGCCTCTCCGTACAGAGACTAAGTCCGAATTGAAAATATTTTCACCGACGACGTATCTTTTAAATGTTATGTTCCGTTATGGGAGCGTATTTGACCCACTTTTGCTTAATAAACCACGGCTCCATCTCTTACGGTTGATTTTTAAATAATTTCTAGTCGCCGTCGGCGACTCTTCACGGTAGCCACTCGGTAGGAAAAAATCTAAGTCCGAACTGTAATTATTTTCTCCGACGAGGTACCTTTTATATGTTAGATTGATTTATAGGAGCGTATTTGAAGCACTTTTGCTTAATAAACCACGGCTCTATCTCTTTCGGTTGATTTTTAAATTAATCAGAAAGTCTTCGTCGGTAGCGCTTCTCGGTAGCCTCTCCGTACAGAGACTAAGTCCGAATTGAAAATATTTTCACCGACGACGTATCTTTTATATGTTATGTTCGGTTATGGGAGCGTATTTGACGCACTTTTGCTTAATAAACCACGGCTCCATCTCTTACGGTTGATTTTTAAATAATTTCTAAAGTCGTCGTCGGCGACTCTTCACGGTAGCCACTCGGTAGGAAAAAATATAAGTCCGAACTGAAATTATTTTCACCGACGAGGTACCTTTTATATGTTAGATTGAGTTATAGGAGCGCATTTGAAGCCTTAATAAAACACGGCTCTATCTCTTACGGTTGATTTTTAAATTAATCAGAAAGTCCTCGTCGGTAGCGCTTCTCGGTAGCCTCTCCGTACAGAGACTAAGTCCGAATTGAAAATATTTTCACCGACGACGTATCTTTTAAATGTTATGTTCCGTTATGGGAGCGTATTTGACGCACTTTTGCTTAATAAACCACGGCTCCATCTCTTACGGTTGATTTTTAAATAATTTCTAAAGTCGTCGTCGGCGACTCTTCACGGTAGCCACTCGGTAGGAAAAAATCTAAGTCCGAACTGTAATTATTTTCACCGACGAGGTACCTTTTATATGTTAGATTGAGTTATAGGAGCGCATTTGAAGCCTTAATAAACCACGGCTCTATCTCTTACGGTTGATTTTTAAATTAATCAGAAAGTCCTCGTCGGTAGCGCTTCTCGGTAGCCTCTCCGTACAGAGACTAAGTCCGAATTGAAAATATTTTCACCGACGACGTATCTTTTAAATGTTATGTTCCGTTATGGGAGCGTATTTGACGCACTTTTGCTTAATAAACCACGGCTCCATCTCTTAGGGTTGATTTTTAAATATTTTCTAGTCGTCGTCGGCGACTCTTCACGGTAGCCACTCGGTAGGAAAAAATCTAAGTCCGAACTGTAATTATTTTCACCGACGAGGTACCTTTTATATGTTGGATTGAGCTATAGGAGCGTATTTGAAGCACTTTTGCTTAATAAACCACGGCTCTATCTCTTACGGTTGATTTTTCAATTAATCAGAAAGTCTTCGTCGGTAGCGCTTCTCGGTAGCCTCTCCGTACAGAGACTAAGTCCGAATTGAAAATATTTTCACCGACGACGTATCTTTTAAATGTTATGTTCCGTTATGGGAGCGTATTTGACGCACTTTTGCTTAATAAACCACGGCTCCATCTCTTACGGTTGATTTTTAAATAATTTCTAGTCGCCGTCGGCGACTCTTCACGGTAGCCACTCGGTAGGAAAAAATCTAAGTCCGAACTGTAATTATTTTCACCGACGAGGTTCCTTTTATATGTTAGATTGATTTATAGGAGCGTATTTGAAGCACTTTTGCTTAATAAACCACGGCTCTATCTCTTTCCGTTGATTTTTAAATTAATCAGAAAGTCTTCGTCGGTAGCGCTTCTCGGTAGCCTCTCCGTACAGAGACTAAGTCCGAATTGAAAATATTTTCACCGACGACGTATCTTTTATATGTTATGTTCGGTTATGGGAGCGTATTTGACGCACTTTTGCTTAATAAACCACGGCTCCATCTCTTACGGTTGATTTTTAAATAATTTCTAAAGTCGTCGTCGGCGACTCTTCACGGTAGCCACTCGGTAGGAAAAAATATAAGTCCGAACTGAAATTATTTTCACCGACGAGGTACCTTTTATATGTTAGATTGAGTTATAGGAGCGCATTTGAAGCCTTAATAAATCACGGCTCTATCTCTTACGGTTGATTTTTAAATTAATCAGAAAGTCCTCGTCGGTAGCGCTTCTCGGTAGCCTCTCCGTACAGAGACTAAGTCCGAATTGAAAATATTTTCACCGACGACGTATCTTTTAAATGTTATGTTCCGTTATGGGAGCGTATTTGACGCACTTTTGCTTAATAAACCACGGCTCCATCTCTTACGGTTGATTTTTAAATAATTTCTAAAGTCGTCGTCGGCGACTCTTCACGGTAGCCACTCGGTAGGAAAAAATCTAAGTCCGAACTGTAATTATTTTCACCGACGAGGTACCTTTTATATGTTAGATTGAGTTATAGGAGCGCATTTGAAGCCTTAATAAACCACGGCTCTATCTCTTACGGTTGATTTTTAAATTAATCAGAAAGTCCTCGTCGGTAGCGCTTCTCGGTAGCCTCTCCGTACAGAGACTAAGTCCGAATTGAAAATATTTTCACCGACGACGTATCTTTTAAATGTTATGTTCCGTTATGGGAGCGTATTTGACGCACTTTTGCTTAATAAACCACGGCTCCATCTCTTACGGTTGATTTTTAAATATTTTCTAGTCGTCGTCGGCGACTCTTCACGGTAGCCACTCGGTAGGAAAAAATCTAAGTCCGAACTGTAATTATTTTCACCCACGAGGTACCTTTTATATGTTGGATTGAGCTATAGGAGCGTATTTGAAGCACTTTTGCTTAATAAACCACGGCTCTATCTCTTACGGTTGATTTTTCAATTAATCAGAAAGTCTTCGTCGGTAGCGCTTCTCGGTAGCCTCTCCGTACAGAGACTAAGTCCGAATTGAAGATATTTTCACCGACGACGTATCTTTTAAATGTTATGTTCCGTTATGGGAGCGTATTTGACGCACTTTTGCTTAATAAACCACGGCTCCATCTCTTACGGTTGATTTTTAAATAATTTCTAGTCGCCGTCGGCGACTCTTCACGGTAGCCACTCGGTAGGAAAAAATCTAAGTCCGAACTGTAATTATTTTCGCCGACGAGGTACCTTTTATATGTTAGATTGAGTTATAGGAGCGTATTTGAAGCACTTTTGCTTAATAAACCACGGCTCTATCTCTTTCGGTTGATTTTTAAATTAATCAGAAAGTCTTCGTCGGTAGCGCTTCTCGGTAGCCTCTCCGTACAGAGACTATGTCCGAATTGAAAATATTTTCACCGACGACGTACCTTTTAAATGTTATGTTCCGTTATGGGAGCGTATTTGACGCACTTTTGCTTAATAAACCACGGCTCCATCTCTTACGGTTGATTTTTAAATAATTTCTAAAGTCGTCGTCGGCGACTCTTCACGGTAGCCACTCGGTAGGAAAAAATATAAGTCCGAACTGAAATTATTTTCACCGACGAGGTACCTTTTAAATGTTAGATTGAGTTATAGGAGCGCATTTGAAGCACTTTTGCTTAATGAACCACGGCTCTATCTCTTACGGTTGATTTTTAAATTAATCAGAAAGTCCTCGTCGGTAGCGCTTCTCGGTAGCCTCTCCGTACAGAGACTAAGTCCGAATTGAAAATATTTTCACCGACGACGTATCTTTTAAATGTTATGTTCGGTTATGGGAGCGTATTTGATGCACTTTTGCTTAATAAACCACGGCTCCATCTCTTACGGTTGATTTTTAAATAATTTCTAAAATCGTCGTCGGCGACTCTTCACGGTAGCCACTCGGTAGGAAAAAATCTAAGTCCGAACTGTAATTATTTTCACCGACGAGGTACCTTTTATATGTTAGATTGATTTATAGGAGCGTATTTGAAGCACTTTTGCTTAATAAACCACGGCTCTATCTCTTTCGGTTGATTTTTAAATTAATCAGAAAGTCTTCGTCGGTAGCGCTTCTCGGTAGCCTCTCCGTACAGAGACTATGTCCGAATTGAAAATATTTTCACCGACGACGTACCTTTTAAATGTTATGTTCCGTTATGGGAGCGTATTTGACGCACTTTTGCTTAATAAACCACGGCTCCATCTCTTACGGTTGATTTTTAAATAATTTCTAAAGTCGTCGTCGGCGACTCTTCACGGTAGCCACTCGGTAGGAAAAAATCTAAGTCCGAACTGTAATTATTTTCACCGACGAGGTACCTTTTATATGTTAGATTGAGTTATAGGAGCGCATTTGAAGCCTTAATAAACCACGGCTCTATCTCTTACGGTTGATTTTTAAATTAATCAGAAAGTCCTCGTCGGTAGCGCTTCTCGGTAGCCTCTCCGTACAGAGACTAAGTCCGAATTGAAAATATTTTCACCGACGACGTATCTTTTAAATGTTATGTTCCGTTATGGGAGCGTATTTGACGCACTTTTGCTTAATAAACCACGGCTCCATCTCTTACGGTTGATTTTTAAATATTTTCTAGTCGTCGTCGGCGACTCTTCACGGTAGCCACTCGGTAGGAAAAAATCTAAGTCCGAACTGTAATTATTTTCACCCACGAGGTACCTTTTATATGTTGGATTGAGCTATAGGAGCGTATTTGAAGCACTTTTGCTTAATAAACCACGGCTCTATCTCTTACGGTTGATTTTTCAATTAATCAGAAAGTCTTCGTCGGTAGCGCTTCTCGGTAGCCTCTCCGTACAGAGACTAAGTCCGAATTGAAAATATTTTCACCGACGACGTATCTTTTAAATGTTATGTTCCGTTATGGGAGCGTATTTGACGCACTTTTGCTTAATAAACCACGGCTCCATCTCTTACGGTTGATTTTTAAATAATTTCTAGTCGCCGTCGGCGACTCTTCACGGTAGCCACTCGGTAGGAAAAAATCTAAGTCCGAACTGTAATTATTTTCGCCGACGAGGTACCTTTTATATGTTAGATTGAGTTATAGGAGCGTATTTGAAGCACTTTTGCTTAATAAACCACGGCTCTATCTCTTTCGGTTGATTTTTAAATTAATCAGAAAGTCTTCGTCGGTAGCGCTTCTCGGTAGCCTCTCCGTACAGAGACTATGTCCGAATTGAAAATATTTTCACCGACGACGTACCTTTTAAATGTTATGTTCCGTTATGGGAGCGTATTTGACGCACTTTTGCTTAATAAACCACGGCTCCATCTCTTACGGTTGATTTTTAAATAATTTCTAAAGTCGTCGTCGGCGACTCTTCACGGTAGCCACTCGGTAGGAAAAAATATAAGTCCGAACTGAAATTATTTTCACCGACGAGGTACCTTTTAAATGTTAGATTGAGTTATAGGAGCGCATTTGAAGCACTTTTGCTTAATGAACCACGGCTCTATCTCTTTCGGTTGATTTTTAAATTAATCAGAAAGTCTTCGTCGGTAGCGCTTCTCGGTAGCCTCTCCGTACAGAGACTAAGTCCGAATTGAAAATATTTTCACCGACGACGTATCTTTTATATGTTATGTTCGGTTATGGGAGCGTATTTGACGCACTTTTGCTTAATAAACCACGGCTCCATCTCTTACGGTTGATTTTTAAATAATTTCTAAAGTCGTCGTCGGCGACTCTTCACGGTAGCCACTCGGTAGGAAAAAATATAAGTCCGAACTGAAATTATTTTCACCGACGAGGTACCTTTTATATGTTAGATTGAGTTATAGGAGCGCATTTGAAGCCTTAATAAATCACGGCTCTATCTCTTACGGTTGATTTTTAAATTAATCAGAAAGTCCTCGTCGGTAGCGCTTCTCGGTAGCCTCTCCGTACAGAGACTAAGTCCGAATTGAAAATATTTTCACCGACGACGTATCTTTTAAATGTTATGTTCCGTTATGGGAGCGTATTTGACGCACTTTTGCTTAATAAACCACGGCTCCATCTCTTACGGTTGATTTTTAAATAATTTCTAAAGTCGTCGTCGGCGACTCTTCACGGTAGCCACTCGGTAGGAAAAAATCTAAGTCCGAACTGTAATTATTTTCACCGACGAGGTACCTTTTATATGTTAGATTGAGTTATAGGAGCGCATTTGAAGCCTTAATAAACCACGGCTCTATCTCTTACGGTTGATTTTTAAATAATTTCTAAAGTCGTCGTCGGCGACTCTTCACGGTAGCCACTCGGTAGGAAAAAATCTAATTCCGAACTGTAATTATTTTCGCCGACGAGGTACCTTTTATATGTTAGATTGAGTTATAGGAGCGTATTTGAAGCACTTTTGCTTAATAAACCACGGCTCTATCTCTTACGGTTGATTTTTAAATTAATCAGAAAGTCCTCGTCGGTAGCGCTTCTCGGTAGCCTCTCCGTTCAGAGACTAAGTCCGAATTGAAAATAGTTTCACCGACGACGTATCTTTTAAATGGTATATTCCGTTATGGGAGCGTATTTGACGCACTTTTGCTTAATAAACCACGGCTCCATCTCTTACGGTTGATTTTTAAATAATTTCTAGTCGTCGTCGGCGACTCTTCACGGTAGCCACTCGGTAGGAAAAAATCTAATTCCGAACTGTAATTATTTTCGCCGACGAGGTACCTTTTATATGTTAGATTGAGTTATAGGAGCGTATTTGAAGCACTTTTGCTTAATAAACCACGGCTCTATCTCTTTCGGTTGATTTTTAAATTAATCAGAAAGTCTTCGTCGGTAGCGCTTCTCGGTAGCCTCTCCGTACAGAGACCATGTCCGAATTGAAAATATTTTCACCCACGACGTACCTTTTAAATGATATGTTCCGTTATGGGAGCGTATTTGACGCACTTTTGCTTAATAAACCACGGCTCTATCTCTTACGGTTGATTTTTAAATAATTTCTAAAGTCGTCGTCGGCGACTCTTCACGGTAGCCACTCGGTAGGAAAAAATCTAATTCCGAACTGTAATTATTTTCGCCGACGAGGTACCTTTTATATGTTAGATTGAGTTATAGGAGCGTATTTGAAGCACTTTTGCTTAATAAACCACGGCTCTATCTCTTACGGTTGATTTTTAAATTAATCAGAAAGTCCTCGTCGGTAGCGCTTCTCGGTAGCCTCTCCGTTCAGAGACTAAGTCCGAATTGAAAATAGTTTCACCGACGACGTATCTTTTAAATGGTATATTCCGTTATGGGAGCGTATTTGACGCACTTTTGCTTAATAAACCACGGCTCCATCTCTTACGGTTGATTTTTAAATAATTTCTAGTCGTCGTCGGCGACTCTTCACGGTAGCCACTCGGTAGGAAAAAATCTAATTCCGAACTGTAATTATTTTCGCCGACGAGGTACCTTTTAAATGTTAGATTGAGTTATAGGAGCGTATTTGAAGCACTTTTGCTTAATAAACCACGGCTCTATCTCTTACGGTTGATTTTTAAATTAATCAGAAAGTCTTCGTCGGTAGCGCTTCTCGGTAGCATCTCCGTACAGAGACTAAGTCCGAATTGAAAATATTTTCATCCACGACGTATCTTTTAAATGTTATGTTCCGTTATGGGAGCGTATTTGACGCACTTTTGCTTAATAAACCACGGCTCTATCTCTTACGGTTGATTTTTAAATAATTTCTAAAGTCGTCGTCGGCGACTCTTCACGGTAGCCACTCGGTAGGAAAAAATCTAATTCCGAACTGTAATTATTTTCGCCGACGAGGTACCTTTTATATGTTAGATTGAGTTATAGGAGCGTATTTGAAGCACTTTTGCTTAATAAACCACGGCTCTATCTCTTACGGTTGATTTTTAAATTAATCAGAAAGTCCTCGTCGGTAGCGCTTCTCGGTAGCCTCTCCGTTCAGAGACTAAGTCCGAATTGAAAATAGTTTCACCGACGACGTATCTTTTAAATGGTATGTTCCGTTATGGGAGCGTATTTGACGCACTTTTGCTTAATAAACCACGGCTCCATCTCTTACGGTTGATTTTTAAATAATTTCTAGTCGTCGTCGGCGACTCTTCACGGTAGCCACTCGGTAGGAAAAAATCTAAGTCCGAACTGTAATTATTTTCACCGACGAGGTACCTTTCATATGTTAGATTGAGTTATAGGAGCGTATTTGAAGCACTTTTGCTTAATAAACCACGGCTCTATCTCTTACGGTTGATTTTTAAATTAATCAGAAAGTCCTCGTCGGTAGCGCTTCTCGGTAGCCTCTCCGTTCAGAGACTAAGTCCGAATTGAAAATAGTTTCACCGACGACGTATCTTTTAAATGGTATGTTCCGTTATGGGAGCGTATTTGACGCACTTTTGCTTAATAAACCACGGCTCCATCTCTTACGGTTGATTTTTAAATAATTTCTAGTCGTCGTCGGCGACTCTTCACGGTAGCCACTCGGTAGGAAAAAATCTAATTCCGAACTGTAATTATTTTCGCCGACGAGGTACCTTTTATATGTTAGATTGAGTTATAGGAGCGTATTTGAAGCACTTTTGCTTAATAAACCACGGCTCTATCTCTTTCGGTTGATTTTTAAATTAATCAGAAAGTCTTCGTCGGTAGCGCTTCTCGGTAGCCTCTCCGTACAGAGACCATGTCCGAATTGAAAATATTTTCACCCACGACGTACCTTTTAAATGATATGTTCCGTTATGGGAGCGTATTTGACGCACTTTTGCTTAATAAACCACGGCTCTATCTCTTACGGTTGATTTTTAAATAATTTCTAAAGTCGTCGTCGGCGACTCTTTACGGTAGCCACTCGGTAGGAAAAAATCTAAGTCCGAACTGAAATTATTTTCACCGACGAGGTACCTTTTAAATGTTAGATTGAGTTATAGGAGCGTATTTGAAGCACTTTTGCTTAATAAACCACGGCTCTATCTCTTACGGTTGATTTTTAAATTAATCAGAAAGTCTTCGTCGGTAGCGCTTCTCGGTAGCATCTCCGTACAGAGACTAAGTCCGAATTGGAAATATTTTCATCCACGACGTATCTTTTAAATGTTATGTTCCGTTATGGGAGCGTATTTGACGCACTTTTGCTTAATAAACCACGGCTCTATCTCTTACGGTTGATTTTTAAATAATTTCTAAAGTCGTCGTCGGCGACTCTTCACGGTAGCCACTCGGTAGGAAAAAATCTAAGTCCGAACTGTAATTATTTTCACCGACGAGGTACCTTTTATATGTTAGATTGAGTTATAGGAGCGCATTTGAAGCACTTTTGCTTAATAAACCACGGCTCTATCTCTTACGGTTGATTTTTAAATTAATCAGAAAGTCCTCGTCGGTAGCGCTTCTCGGTAGCTTCTCCGTACAGAGACTAAGTCCGAATTGAAAATATTTTCACCGACGACGTATCTTTTAAATGTTATGTTCCGTTATGGGAGCGTATTTGACGCACTTTTGCTTAATAAACCACGGCTCCATCTCTTACGGTTGGTTTTTAAATAATTTCTAAAGTCGTCGTCGGCGACTCTTCACGGTAGCCACTCGGTAGGAAAAAATCTAAGTCCGAACTGAAATTATTTTCACCGACGAGGTACCTTTTAAATGTTAGATTGAGTTATAGGAGCGTATTTGAAGCACTTTTGCTTAATAAACCACGGCTCTATCTCTTACGGTTGATTTTTAAATTAATCAGAAAGTCTTCGTCGGTAGCGCTTCTCGGTAGCATCTCCGTACAGAGACTAAGTCCGAATTGAAAATATTTTCACCGACGACGTATCTTTTAAATGTTATGTTCCGTTATGGGAGCGTATTTGACGCACTTTTGCTTAATAAACCACGGCTCTATCTCTTACGGTTGATTTCTAAATAATTTCTAAAGTCGTCGACGGCGACTCTTCACGGTAGCCACTCGGTAGGAAAAAATCTAAGTCCGAACTGTAATTATTTTCCCGACGAGGTACCTTTTATATGTTAGATTGAGTTATAGGAGCGTATTTGAAGCACTTTTGCTTAATAAACCACGGCTCTATCTCTTACGGTTGATTTTTAAATTAATCAGAAAGTCCTCGTCGGTAGCGCTTCTCGGTAGCTTCTCCGTACAGAGACTAAGTCCGAATTGAAAATATTTTCACCGACGACGTATCTTTTAAATGTTATGTTCCGTTATGGGAGCGTATTTGACGCACTTTTGCTTAATAAACCACGGCTCCATCTCTTACGGTTGATTTTTAAATAATTTCTAGTCGTCGTCGGCGACTCTTCACGGTAGCCACTCGGTAGGAAAAAATCTAATTCCGAACTGTAATTATTTTCGCCGACGAGGTACCTTTTATATGTTAGATTGAGTTATAGGAGCGTATTTGAAGCACTTTTGCTTAATAAACCACGGCTCTATCTCTTTCGGTTGATTTTTAAATTAATCAGAAAGTCTTCGTCGGTAGCGCTTCTCGGTAGCCTCTCCGTACAGAGACTATGTCCGAATTGAAAATATTTTCACCCACGACGTACCTTTTAAATGATATGTTCCGTTATGGGAGCGTATTTGACGCACTTTTGCTTAATAAACCACGGCTCTATCTCTTACGGTTGATTTTTAAATAATTTCTAAAGTCGTCGTCGGCGACTCTTTACGGTAGCCACTCGGTAGGAAAAAATCTAAGTCCGAACTGAAATTATTTTCACCGACGAGGTACCTTTTAAATGTTAGATTGAGTTATAGGAGCGTATTTGAAGCACTTTTGCTTAATAAACCACGGCTCTATCTCTTACGGTTGATTTTTAAATGAATCAGAAAGTCTTCGTCGGTAGCGCTTCTCGGTAGCCTCTCCGTACAGAGACTAAGTCCGAATTGAAAATATTTTCACCGACGACGTATCTTTTATATGTTATGTTCGGTTATGGGAGCGTATTTGACGCACTTTTGCTTAATAAACCACGGCTCCATCTCTTACGGTTGATTTTTAAATAATTTCTAAAGTCGTCGTCGGCGACTCTTCACGGTAGCCACTCGGTAGGAAAAAATCTAAGTCCGAACTGTAATTATTTTCACCGACGAGGTACCTTTTATATGTTAGATTGAGTTATAGGAGCGCATTTGAAGCACTTTTGCTTAATAAACCACGGCTCTATCTCTTACGGTTGATTTTTAAATTAATCAGAAAGTCCTCGTCGGTAGCGCTTGTGGTAGCTTCTCCGTACAGAGACTAAGTCCGAATTGAAAATATTTTCACCGACGACGTATCTTTTAAATGTTATGTTCCGTTATGGGAGCGTATTTGACGCACTTTTGCTTAATAAACCACGGCTCCATCTCTTACGGTTGGTTTTTAAATAATTTCTAAAGTCGTCGTCGGCGACTCTTCACGGTAGCCACTCGGTAGGAAAAAATCTAAGTCCGAACTGAAATTATTTTCACCGACGAGGTACCTTTTAAATGTTAGATTGAGTTATAGGAGCGTATTTGAAGCACTTTTGCTTAATAAACCACGGCTCTATCTCTTACGGTTGATTTTTAAATTAATCAGAAAGTCCTCGTCGGTAGCGCTTCTCGGTAGCTTCTCCGTACAGAGACTAAGTCCGAATTGAAAATATTTTCACCGACGACGTATCTTTTAAATGTTATGTTCCGTTATGGGAGCGTATTTGACGCACTTTTGCTTAATAAACCACGGCTCCATCTCTTACGGTTGGTTTTTAAATAATTTCTAAAGTCGTCGTCGGCGACTCTTCACGGTAGCCACTCGGTAGGAAAAAATCTAAGTCCGAACTGAAATTATTTTCACCGACGAGGTACCTTTTAAATGTTAGATTGAGTTATAGGAGCGTATTTGAAGCACTTTTGCTTAATAAACCACGGCTCTATCTCTTACGGTTGATTTTTAAATTAATCAGAAAGTCCTCGTCGGTAGCGCTTCTCGGTAGCTTCTCCGTACAGAGACTAAGTCCGAATTGAAAATATTTTCACCGACGACGTATCTTTTAAATGTTATGTTCCGTTATGGGAGCGTATTTGACGCACTTTTGCTTAATAAACCACGGCTCCATCTCTTACGGTTGGTTTTTAAATAATTTCTAAAGTCGTCGTCGGCGACTCTTCACGGTAGCCACTCGGTAGGAAAAAATCTAAGTCCGAACTGAAATTATTTTCACCGACGAGGTACCTTTTAAATGTTAGATTGAGTTATAGGAGCGTATTTGAAGCACTTTTGCTTAATAAACCACGGCTCTATCTCTTACGGTTGATTTTTAAATTAATCAGAAAGTCCTCGTCGGTAGCGCTTCTCGGTAGCTTCTCCGTACAGAGACTAAGTCCGAATTGAAAATATTTTCACCGACGACGTATCTTTTAAATGTTATGTTCCGTTATGGGAGCGTATTTGACGCACTTTTGCTTAATAAACCACGGCTCTATCTCTTACGGTTGATTTCTAAATAATTTCTAAAGTCGTCGACGGCGACTCTTCACGGTAGCCACTCGGTAGGAAAAAATCTAAGTCCGAACTGTAATTATTTTCCCGACGAGGTACCTTTTATATGTTAGATTGAGTTATAGGAGCGTATTTGACGCACTTTTGCTTAATAAACCACGGCTCCATCTCTTACGGTTGATTTTTAAATAATTTCTAAAGTCGTCGTCGGCGACTCTTCACGGTAGCCACTCGGTAGGAAAAAATCTAAGTCCGAACTGTAATTATTTTCACCGACGAGGTACCTTTTATATGTTAGATTGAGTTATAGGAGCGCATTTGAAGCACTTTTGCTTAATAAACCACGGCTCTATCTCTTACGGTTGATTTTTAAATTAATTAGAAAGTCCTCGTCGGTAGCGCTTGTGGTAGCTTCTCCGTACAGAGACTAAGTCCGAATTGAAAATATTTTCACCGACGACGTATCTTTTAAATGTTATGTTCCGTTATGGGAGCGTATTTGACGCACTTTTGCTTAATAAACCACGGCTCCATCTCTTACGGTTGGTTTTTAAATAATTTCTAAAGTCGTCGTCGGCGACTCTTCACGGTAGCCACTCGGTAGGAAAAAATCTAAGTCCGAACTGAAATTATTTTCACCGACGAGGTACCTTTTAAATGTTAGATTGAGTTATAGGAGCGTATTTGAAGCACTTTTGCTTAATAAACCACGGCTCTATCTCTTACGGTTGATTTTTAAATTAATCAGAAAGTCCTCGTCGGTAGCGCTTCTCGGTAGCTTCTCCGTACAGAGACTAAGTCCGAATTGAAAATATTTTCACCGACGACGTATCTTTTAAATGTTATGTTCCGTTATGGGAGCGTATTTGACGCACTTTTGCTTAATAAACCACGGCTCCATCTCTTACGGTTGGTTTTTAAATAATTTCTAAAGTCGTCGTCGGCGACTCTTCACGGTAGCCACTCGGTAGGAAAAAATCTAAGTCCGAACTGAAATTATTTTCACCGACGAGGTACCTTTTAAATGTTAGATTGAGTTATAGGAGCGTATTTGAAGCACTTTTGCTTAATAAACCACGGCTCTATCTCTTACGGTTGATTTTTAAATTAATCAGAAAGTCCTCGTCGGTAGCGCTTCTCGGTAGCTTCTCCGTACAGAGACTAAGTCCGAATTGAAAATATTTTCACCGACGACGTATCTTTTAAATGTTATGTTCCGTTATGGGAGCGTATTTGACGCACTTTTGCTTAATAAACCACGGCTCTATCTCTTACGGTTGATTTCTAAATAATTTCTAAAGTCGTCGACGGCGACTCTTCACGGTAGCCACTCGGTAGGAAAAAATCTAAGTCCGAACTGTAATTATTTTCCCGACGAGGTACCTTTTATATGTTAGATTGAGTTATAGGAGCGTATTTGAAGCACTTTTGCTTAATAAACCACGGCTCTATCTCTTACGGTTGATTTTTAAATTAATCAGAAAGTCCTCGTCGGTAGCGCTTCTCGGTAGCTTCTCCGTACAGAGACTAAGTCCGAATTGAAAATATTTTCACCGACGACGTATCTTTTAAATGTTATGTTCCGTTATGGGAGCGTATTTGACGCACTTTTGCTTAATAAACCACGGCTCCATCTCTTACGGTTGATTTTTAAATAATTTCTAGTCGTCGTCGGCGACTCTTCACGGTAGCCACTCGGTAGGAAAAAATCTAATTCCGAACTGTAATTATTTTCGCCGACGAGGTACCTTTTATATGTTAGATTGAGTTATAGGAGCGTATTTGAAGCACTTTTGCTTAATAAACCACGGCTCTATCTCTTTCGGTTGATTTTTAAATTAATCAGAAAGTCTTCGTCGGTAGCGCTTCTCGGTAGCCTCTCCGTACAGAGACTATGTCCGAATTGAAAATATTTTCACCCACGACGTACCTTTTAAATGATATGTTCCGTTATGGGAGCGTATTTGACGCACTTTTGCTTAATAAACCACGGCTCTATCTCTTACGGTTGATTTTTAAATAATTTCTAAAGTCGTCGTCGGCGACTCTTTACGGTAGCCACTCGGTAGGAAAAAATCTAAGTCCGAACTGAAATTATTTTCACCGACGAGGTACCTTTTAAATGTTAGATTGAGTTATAGGAGCGTATTTGAAGCACTTTTGCTTAATAAACCACGGCTCTATCTCTTACGGTTGATTTTTAAATTAATCAGAAAGTCTTCGTCGGTAGCGCTTCTCGGTAGCCTCTCCGTACAGAGACTAAGTCCGAATTGAAAATATTTTCATCCACGACGTATCTTTTAAATGTTATGTTCCGTTATGGGAGCGTATTTGACGCACTTTTGCTTAATAAACCACGGCTCTATCTCTTACGGTTGATTTTTAAATAATTTCTAAAGTCGTCGACGGCCACTCTTCACGGTAGCCACTCGGTAGGAAAAAATCTAAGTCCGAACTGTAATTATTTTCACCGACGAGGTACCTTTTATATGTTAGATTGAGTTATAGGAGCGTATTTGAAGCACTTTTGCTTAATAAACCACGGCTCTATCTCTTACGGTTGATTTTTAAATTAATCAGAAAGTCTTCGTCGGTAGCGCTTCTCGGTAGCCTCTCCGTACAGAGACTAAGTCCGAATTGAAACTATTTTCATCCACGACGTATCTTTTAAATTTTATGTTCCGTTATGGGAGCGTATTTGACGCACTTTTGCTTAATAAACCACGGCTCTATCTCTTACGGTTGATTTTTAAATAATTTCTAAAGTCGCCGACGGCCACTCTTCACGGTAGCCACTCGGTAGGAAAAAATCTAAGTCCGAACTGTAATTATTTTCACCGACGAGGTACCTTTTATATGTTAGATTGAGTTATAGGAGCGTATTTGAAGCACTTTTGCTTAATAAACCACGGCTCTATCTCTTACGGTTGATTTTTAAATTAATCAGAAAGTCTTCGTCGGTAGCGCTTCTCGGTAGCCTCTCCGTACAGAGACTAAGTCCGTATTGAAAATATTTTCACCGACGACGTATCTTTTAAATGTTATGTTCCGTTATGGGAGCGTATTTGACGCACTTTTGCTTAATAAACCACGGCTCTATCTCTTACGGTTGATTTTTAAATAATTTCTAAAGTCGCCGACGACGACTCTTCACGGTAGCCACTCGGTAGGAAAAAATCTAAGTCCGAACTGTAATTATTTTCACCGACGAGGTACCTTTTATATGTTAGATTGAGTTATAGGAGCGTATTTGAAGCACTTTTGCTTAATAAACCACGGCTCTATCTCTTTCGGTTGATTTTTAAATTAATCAGAAAGTCTTCGTCGGTAGCGCTACTCGGTAGCCTCTCCGTACAGAGACTATGTCCGAATTGAAAATATTTTCACCGACGACGTATCTTTTAAATGTTATGTTCGGTTATGGGAGCGTGTTTGACGCACTTTTGCTTAATAAACCACGGCTCCATCTCTTACGGTTGATTTTTAAATAATCTCTAAAGTCGTCGTCGGCGACTCTTCACGGTAGCCACTCGATAGGAAAAAATCTAAGTCCGAACTGTAATTATTTTCACCGACGAGGTACCTTTTAAATGTTAGATTGAGTTATAGGAGCGTATTTGAAGCACTTTTGCTTAATAAACCACGGCTCTATCTCTTACGGTTGATTTTTAAATTAATCAGAAAGTCCTCGTCGGTAGCGCTTCTCGGTAGAATCTCCGTACAGAGACTAAGTCCGAATTGAAAATATTTTCACCGACGACGTATCTTTTAAATGTTATGTTCCGTTATGGGAGCGTATTTGACGCACTTTTGCTTAATAAACCACGGCTCCATCTCTTACGGTTGATTTTTAAATAATTTCTAGTCGTCATCGGCGACTCTTCACGGTAGCCACTCGGTAGGAAAAAATCTAAGTCCGAACTGTAATTATTTTCACCGACGAGGTACCTTTCATATGTTAGATTGAGTTATAGGAGCGTATTTGAAGCACTTTTGCTTAATAAACCACGGCTCTATCTCTTTCGGTTGATTTTTAAATTAATCAGAAAGTCTTCGTCGGTAGCGCTTCTCGGTAGCCTCTCCGTACAGAGACTATGTCCGAATTGAAAATATTTTCACCCACGACGTACCTTTTAAATGATATGTTCCGTTATGGGAGCGTATTTGACGCACTTTTGCTTAATAAACCACGGCTCTATCTCTTACGGTTGATTTTTAAATAATTTCTAAAGTCGTCGACGGCCACTCTTCACGGTAGCCACTCGGTAGGAAAAAATCTAAGTCCGAACTGTAATTATTTTCACCGACGAGGTACCTTTTAAATGTTAGATTGAGTTATAGGAGCGTATTTGAAGCACTTTTGCTTAACAAACCACGGCTCTATCTCTTACGGTTGATTTTTAAATTAATCAGAAAGTCTTCGTCGGTAGCGCTCCTCGGTAGCCTCTCCGTACGGAGACTAAATCCGAATTGAAAATATTTTCACCGACGACGTATCTTTTAAATGTTATGTTCCGTTATGGGAGCGTATTTGACGCACTTTTGCTTAATAAACCACGGCTCCATCTCTTACGGTTGGTTTTTAAATAATTTCTAAAGTCGTCGTCGGCGACTCTTCACGGTAGCCACTCGGTAGGAAAAAATCTAAGTCCGAACTGTAATTATTTTCACCGACGAGGTACCTTTTAAATGTTAGATTGAGTTATAGGAGCGTATTTGAAGCACTTTTGCTTAATAAACCACGGCTCTATCTCTTACGGTTGATTTTTAAATTAATCAGAAAGTCTTCGTCGGTAGCGCTTCTCGGTAGCCTCTCCGTACAGAGACTAAGTCCGAATTGAAAATATTTTCATCCACGACGTATCTTTTAAATGTTATGTTCCGTTATGGGAGCGTATTTGACGCACTTTTGCTTAATAAACCACGGCTCCATCTCTTACGGTTGGTTTTTAAATAATTTCTAAAGTCGTCGTCGGCGACTCTTCACGGTAGCCACTCGGTAGGAAAAAATCTAAGTCCGAACTGTAATTATTTTCACCGACGAGGTACCTTTTAAATGTTAGATTGAGTTATAGGAGCGTATTTGAAGCACTTTTGCTTAATAAACCACGGCTCTATCTCTTACGGTTGATTTTTAAATTAATCAGAAAGTCTTCGTCGGTAGCGCTTCTCGGTAGCCTCTCCGTACAGAGACTAAGTCCGAATTGAAAATATTTTCATCCACGACGTATCTTTTAAATGTTATGTTCCGTTATGGGAGCGTATTTGACGCACTTTTGCTTAATAAACCACGGCTCCATCTCTTACGGTTGATTTTTAAATAATTTCTAGTCGTCGTCGGCGACTCTTCACGGTAGCCACTCGGTAGGAAAAAATCTAATTCCGAACTGTAATTATTTTCGCCGACGAGGTACCTTTTATATGTTAGATTGAGTTATAGGAGCGTATTTGAAGCACTTTTGCTTAATAAACCACGGCTCTATCTCTTTCGGTTGATTTTTAAATTAATCAGAAAGTCTTCGTCGGTAGCGCTTCTCGGTAGCCTCTCCGTACAGAGACTATGTCCGAATTGAAAATATTTTCACCCACGACGTACCTTTTAAATGATATGTTCCGTTATGGGAGCGTATTTGACGCACTTTTGCTTAATAAACCACGGCTCTATCTCTTACGGTTGATTTTTAAATAATTTCTAAAGTCGTCGTCGGCGACTCTTTACGGTAGCCACTCGGTAGGAAAAAATCTAAGTCCGAACTGAAATTATTTTCACCGACGAGGTACCTTTTAAATGTTAGATTGAGTTATAGGAGCGTATTTGAAGCACTTTTGCTTAATAAACCACGGCTCTATCTCTTACGGTTGATTTTTAAATTAATCAGAAAGTCTTCGTCGGTAGCGCTTCTCGGTAGCCTCTCCGTACAGAGACTAAGTCCGAATTGAAAATATTTTCATCCACGACGTATCTTTTAAATGTTATGTTCCGTTATGGGAGCGTATTTGACGCACTTTTGCTTAATAAACCACGGCTCTATCTCTTACGGTTGATTTTTAAATAATTTCTAAAGTCGTCGACGGCCACTCTTCACGGTAGCCACTCGGTAGGAAAAAATCTAAGTCCGAACTGTAATTATTTTCACCGACGAGGTACCTTTTATATGTTAGATTGAGTTATAGGAGCGTATTTGAAGCACTTTTGCTTAATAAACCACGGCTCTATCTCTTACGGTTGATTTTTAAATTAATCAGAAAGTCTTCGTCGGTAGCGCTTCTCGGTAGCCTCTCCGTACAGAGACTAAGTCCGAATTGAAACTATTTTCATCCACGACGTATCTTTTAAATTTTATGTTCCGTTATGGGAGCGTATTTGACGCACTTTTGCTTAATAAACCACGGCTCTATCTCTTACGGTTGATTTTTAAATAATTTCTAAAGTCGCCGACGGCCACTCTTCACGGTAGCCACTCGGTAGGAAAAAATCTAAGTCCGAACTGTAATTATTTTCACCGACGAGGTACCTTTTATATGTTAGATTGAGTTATAGGAGCGTATTTGAAGCACTTTTGCTTAATAAACCACGGCTCTATCTCTTACGGTTGATTTTTAAATTAATCAGAAAGTCTTCGTCGGTAGCGCTTCTCGGTAGCCTCTCCGTACAGAGACTAAGTCCGTATTGAAAATATTTTCACCGACGACGTATCTTTTAAATGTTATGTTCCGTTATGGGAGCGTATTTGACGCACTTTTGCTTAATAAACCACGGCTCTATCTCTTACGGTTGATTTTTAAATAATTTCTAAAGTCGTCGACGGCGACTCTTCACGGTAGCCACTCGGTAGGAAAAAATCTAAGTCCGAACTGTAATTATTTTCACCGACGAGGTACCTTTTATATGTTAGATTGAGTTATAGGAGCGTATTTGAAGCACTTTTGCTTAATAAACCACGGCTCTATCTCTTTCGGTTGATTTTTAAATTAATCAGAAAGTCTTCGTCGGTAGCGCTACTCGGTAGCCTCTCCGTACAGAGACTATGTCCGAATTGAAAATATTTTCACCGACGACGTATCTTTTAAATGTTATGTTCGGTTATGGGAGCGTGTTTGACGCACTTTTGCTTAATAAACCACGGCTCCATCTCTTACGGTTGATTTTTAAATAATCTCTAAAGTCGTCGTCGGCGACTCTTCACGGTAGCCACTCGATAGGAAAAAATCTAAGTCCGAACTGTAATTATTTTCACCGACGAGGTACCTTTTAAATGTTAGATTGAGTTATAGGAGCGTATTTGAAGCACTTTTGCTTAATAAACCACGGCTCTATCTCTTACGGTTGATTTTTAAATTAATCAGAAAGTCCTCGTCGGTAGCGCTTCTCGGTAGAATCTCCGTACAGAGACTAAGTCCGAATTGAAAATATTTTCACCGACGACGTATCTTTTAAATGTTATGTTCCGTTATGGGAGCGTATTTGACGCACTTTTGCTTAATAAACCACGGCTCCATCTCTTACGGTTGATTTTTAAATAATTTCTAGTCGTCGTCGGCGACTCTTCACGGTAGCCACTCGGTAGGAAAAAATCTAAGTCCGAACTGTAATTATTTTCACCGACGAGGTACCTTTCATATGTTAGATTGAGTTATAGGAGCGTATTTGAAGCACTTTTGCTTAATAAACCACGGCTCTATCTCTTTCGGTTGATTTTTAAATTAATCAGAAAGTCTTCGTCGGTAGCGCTTCTCGGTAGCCTCTCCGTACAGAGACTATGTCCGAATTGAAAATATTTTCACCCACGACGTACCTTTTAAATGATATGTTCCGTTATGGGAGCGTATTTGACGCACTTTTGCTTAATAAACCACGGCTCTATCTCTTACGGTTGATTTTTAAATAATTTCTAAAGTCGTCGACGGCCACTCTTCACGGTAGCCACTCGGTAGGAAAAAATCTAAGTCCGAACTGTAATTATTTTCACCGACGAGGTACCTTTTAAATGTTAGATTGAGTTATAGGAGCGTATTTGAAGCACTTTTGCTTAACAAACCACGGCTCTATCTCTTACGGTTGATTTTTAAATTAATCAGAAAGTCTTCGTCGGTAGCGCTCCTCGGTAGCCTCTCCGTACGGAGACTAAATCCGAATTGAAAATATTTTCACCGACGACGTATCTTTTAAATGTTATGTTCCGTTATGGGAGCGTATTTGACGCACTTTTGCTTAATAAACCACGGCTCCATCTCTTACGGTTGGTTTTTAAATAATTTCTAAAGTCGTCGTCGGCGACTCTTCACGGTAGCCACTCGGTAGGAAAAAATCTAAGTCCGAACTGTAATTATTTTCACCGACGAGGTACCTTTTAAATGTTAGATTGAGTTATAGGAGCGTATTTGAAGCACTTTTGCTTAATAAACCACGGCTCTATCTCTTACGGTTGATTTTTAAATTAATCAGAAAGTCTTCGTCGGTAGCGCTTCTCGGTAGCCTCTCCGTACAGAGACTAAGTCCGAATTGAAAATATTTTCATCCACGACGTATCTTTTAAATGTTATGTTCCGTTATGGGAGCGTATTTGACGCACTTTTGCTTAATAAACCACGGCTCTATCTCTTACGGTTGATTTTTAAATAATTTCTAAAGTCGTCGTCGGCGACTCTTCACGGTAGCCACTCGGTAGGAAAAAATCTAATTCCGAACTGTAATTATTTTCGCCGACGAGGTACCTTTTATATGTTAGATTGAGTTATAGGAGCGTAGTTGAAGCACTTTTGCTTAATAAACCACGGCTCTATCTCTTTCGGTTGATTTTTAAATTAATCAGAAAGTCTTCGTCGGTAGCGCTACTCGGTAGCCTCTCCGTACAGAGACTATGTCCGAATTGAAAATATTTTCACCGACGACGTATCTTTTAAATGTTATGTTCGGTTATGGGAGCGTGTTTGACGCACTTTTGCTTAATAAACCACGGCTCCATCTCTTACGGTTGATTTTTAAATAATCTCTAAAGTCGTCGTCGGCGACTCTTCACGGTAGCCACTCGATAGGAAAAAATCTAAGTCCGAACTGTAATTATTTTCACCGACGAGGTACCTTTTAAATGTTAGATTGAGTTATAGGAGCGTATTTGAAGCACTTTTGCTTAATAAACCACGGCTCTATCTCTTACGGTTCATTTTTAAATTAATCAGAAAGTCCTCGTCGGTAGCGCTTCTCGGTAGAATCTCCGTACAGAGACTAAGTCCGAATTGAAAATATTTTCACCGACGACGTATCTTTTAAATGTTATGTTCCGTTATGGGAGCGTATTTGACGCACTTTTGCTTAATAAACCACGGCTCCATCTCTTACGGTTGATTTTTAAATAATTTCTAGTCGTCGTCGGCGACTCTTCACGGTAGCCACTCGGTAGGAAAAAATCTAAGTCCGAACTGTAATTATTTTCACCGACGAGGTACCTTTTAAATGTTAGATTGAGTTATAGGAGCGTATTTGAAGCACTTTTGCTTAATAAACCACGGCTCTATCTCTTACGGTTGATTTTTAAATTAATCAGAAAGTCTTCGTCGGTAGCGCTTCTCGGTAGCCTCTCCGTACAGAGACTAAGTCCGAATTGAAAATATTTTCATCCACGACGTATCTTTTAAATGTTATGTTCCGTTATGGGAGCGTATTTGACGCACTTTTGCTTAATAAACCACGGCTCTATCTCTTACGGTTGATTTTTCAATAATTTCTAAAGTCGTCGTCGGCGACTCTTCACGGTAGCCACTCGGTAGGAAAAAATCTAATTCCGAACTGTAATTATTTTCGCCGACGAGGTACCTTTTATATGTTAGATTGAGTTATAGGAGCGTATTTGAAGCACTTTTGCTTAATAAACCACGGCTCTATCTCTTTCGGTTGATTTTTAAATTAATCAGAAAGTCTTCGTCGGTAGCGCTACTCGGTAGCCTCTCCGTACAGAGACTATGTCCGAATTGAAAATATTTTCACCGACGACGTATCTTTTAAATGTTATGTTCGGTTATGGGAGCGTGTTTGACGCACTTTTGCTTAATAAACCACGGCTCCATCTCTTACGGTTGATTTTTAAATAATCTCTAAAGTCGTCGTCGGCGACTCTTCACGGTAGCCACTCGATAGGAAAAAATCTAAGTCCGAACTGTAATTATTTTCACCGACGAGGTACCTTTTAAATGTTAGATTGAGTTATAGGAGCGTATTTGAAGCACTTTTGCTTAATAAACCACGGCTCTATCTCTTACGGTTGATTTTTAAATTAATCAGAAAGTCCTCGTCGGTAGCGCTTCTCGGTAGAATCTCCGTACAGAGACTAAGTCCGAATTGAAAATATTTTCACCGACGACGTATCTTTTAAATGTTATGTTCCGTTATGGGAGCGTATTTGACGCACTTTTGCTTAATAAACCACGGCTCCATCTCTTACGGTTGATTTTTAAATAATTTCTAGTCGTCGTCGGCGACTCTTCACGGTAGCCACTCGGTAGGAAAAAATCTAATTCCGAACTGTAATTATTTTCGCCGACGAGGTACCTTTTATATGTTAGATTGAGTTATAGGAGCGTATTTGAAGCACTTTTGCTTAATAAACCACGGCTCTATCTCTTTCGGTTGATTTTTAAATTAATCAGAAAGTCTTCGTCGGTAGCGCTACTCGGTAGCCTCTCCGTACAGAGACTATGTCCGAATTGAAAATATTTTCACCGACGACGTATCTTTTAAATGTTATGTTCGGTTATGGGAGCGTGTTTGACGCACTTTTGCTTAATAAACCACGGCTCCATCTCTTACGGTTGATTTTTAAATAATCTCTAAAGTCGTCGTCGGCGACTCTTCACGGTAGCCACTCGATAGGAAAAAATCTAAGTCCGAACTGTAATTATTTTCACCGACGAGGTACCTTTTAAATGTTAGATTGAGTTATAGGAGCGTATTTGAAGCACTTTTGCTTAATAAACCACGTCTCTATCTCTTACGGTTGATTTTTAAATTAATCAGAAAGTCCTCGTCGGTAGCGCTTCTCGGTAGAATCTCCGTACAGAGACTAAGTCCGAATTGAAAATATTTTCACCGACGACGTATCTTTTAAATGTTATGTTCCGTTATGGGAGCGTATTTGACGCACTTTTGCTTAATAAACCACGGCTCCATCTCTTACGGTTGATTTTTAAATATTTTCTAGTCGTCGTCGGCGACTCTTCACGGTAGCCACTCGGTAGGAAAAAATCTAAGTCCGAACTGTAATTATTTTCACCGACGAGGTACCTTTTATATGTTGGATTGAGCTATAGGGGCGTATTTGAAGCACTTTTGCTTAATAAACCACGGTTCTATCTCTTACGGTTGATTTTTCAATTAATCAGAAAGTCTTCGTCGGTAGCGCTTCTCGGTAGCCTCTCCGTACAGAGACTAAGTCCGAATTGAAAATATTTTCACCGACGATGTATCTTTTAAATGTTATGTTCCGTTATGGGAGCGTATTTGACGCACTTTTGCTTAATAAACCACGGCTCCATCTCTTACGGTTGATTTTTAAATAATTTCTAGTCGCCGTCGGCGACTCTTCACGGTAGCCACTCGGTAGGAAAAAATCTAAGTCCGAACTGTAATTATTTTCGCCGACGAGGTACCTTTTATATGTTAGATTGAGCTATAGGAGCGTATTTGAAGCACTTTTGCTTAATAAACCACGGCTCAATCTCTTTCGGTTGATTTTTAAATTAATCAGAAAGTCTTCGTCGGTAGCGCTTCTCGGTAGCCTCTCCGTACAGAGACTATGTCCGAATTGAAAATATTTTCACCGACGACGTACCTTTTAAATGTTATGTTCCGTTATGGGAGCGTATTTGACGCACTTTTGCTTAATAAACCACGGCTCCATCTCTTACGGTTGATTTTTAAATAATTTCTAAAGTCGTCGTCGTCGACTCTTCACGGTAGCCACTCGGTAGGAAAAAATCTAAGTCCGAACTGTAATTATTTTCACCGACGAGGTACCTTTTATATGTTAGATTGAGTTATAGGAGCGCATTTGAAGCCTTAATAAACCACGGCTCTATCTCTTACGGTTGATTTTTAAATAATTTCTAAAGTCGTCGTCGGCGACTCTTCACGGTAGCCACTCGGTAGGAAAAAATCTAAGTCCGAACTGTAATTATTTTCACCGACGAGGTACCTTTTATATGTTAGATTGAGTTATAGGAGCGCATTTGAAGCACTTTTGCTTAATAAACCACGGCTCGATCTCTTACGGTTGATTTTTAAATTAATCAGAAAGTCTTCGTCCGTAGCGCTTCTCGGTAGCCTCTCCGTACAGAGACTAAGTCCGAATTTAAAATATTTTCACCGACGACGTATCTTTTAAATGTTATGTTCCGTTATGGGAGCGTATTTGACGCACTTTTGCTTAATAAACCACGGCTCCATCTCTTACGGTTGATTTTTAAATAATTTCTAGTCGTCGTCGGCGACTCTTCACGGTAGCCACTCGGTAGGAAAAAATCTAATTCCGAACTGTAATTATTTTCGCCGACGAGGTACCTTTTATATGTTAGATTGAGTTATAGGAGCGTATTTGAAGCACTTTTGCTTAATAAACCACGGCTCTATCTCTTTCGGTTGATTTTTAAATTAATCAGAAAGTCTTCGTCGGTAGCGCTACTCGGTAGCCTCTCCGTACAGAGACTATGTCCGAATTGAAAATATTTTCACCGACGACGTATCTTTTAAATGTTATGTTCGGTTATGGGAGCGTGTTTGACGCACTTTTGCTTAATAAACCACGGCTCCATCTCTTACGGTTGATTTTTAAATAATCTCTAAAGTCGTCGTCGGCGACTCTTCACGGTAGCCACTCGATAGGAAAAAATCTAAGTCCGAACTGTAATTATTTTCACCGACGAGGTACCTTTTAAATGTTAGATTGAGTTATAGGAGCGTATTTGAAGCACTTTTGCTTAATAAACCACGTCTCTATCTCTTACGGTTGATTTTTAAATTAATCAGAAAGTCCTCGTCGGTAGCGCTTCTCGGTAGAATCTCCGTACAGAGACTAAGTCCGAATTGAAAATATTTTCACCGACGACGTATCTTTTAAATGTTATGTTCCGTTATGGGAGCGTATTTGACGCACTTTTGCTTAATAAACCACGGCTCCATCTCTTACGGTTGATTTTTAAATATTTTCTAGTCGTCGTCGGCGACTCTTCACGGTAGCCACTCGGTAGGAAAAAATCTAAGTCCGAACTGTAATTATTTTCACCGACGAGGTACCTTTTATATGTTGGATTGAGCTATAGGGGCGTATTTGAAGCACTTTTGCTTAATAAACCACGGTTCTATCTCTTACGGTTGATTTTTCAATTAATCAGAAAGTCTTCGTCGGTAGCGCTTCTCGGTAGCCTCTCCGTACAGAGACTAAGTCCGAATTGAAAATATTTTCACCGACGATGTATCTTTTAAATGTTATGTTCCGTTATGGGAGCGTATTTGACGCACTTTTGCTTAATAAACCACGGCTCCATCTCTTACGGTTGATTTTTAAATAATTTCTAGTCGCCGTCGGCGACTCTTCACGGTAGCCACTCGGTAGGAAAAAATCTAAGTCCGAACTGTAATTATTTTCGCCGACGAGGTACCTTTTATATGTTAGATTGAGCTATAGGAGCGTATTTGAAGCACTTTTGCTTAATAAACCACGGCTCAATCTCTTTCGGTTGATTTTTAAATTAATCAGAAAGTCTTCGTCGGTAGCGCTTCTCGGTAGCCTCTCCGTACAGAGACTATGTCCGAATTGAAAATATTTTCACCGACGACGTACCTTTTAAATGTTATGTTCCGTTATGGGAGCGTATTTGACGCACTTTTGCTTAATAAACCACGGCTCCATCTCTTACGGTTGATTTTTAAATAATTTCTAAAGTCGTCGTCGTCGACTCTTCACGGTAGCCACTCGGTAGGAAAAAATCTAAGTCCGAACTGTAATTATTTTCACCGACGAGGTACCTTTTATATGTTAGATTGAGTTATAGGAGCGCATTTGAAGCCTTAATAAACCACGGCTCTATCTCTTACGGTTGATTTTTAAATAATTTCTAAAGTCGTCGTCGGCGACTCTTCACGGTAGCCACTCGGTAGGAAAAAATCTAAGTCCGAACTGTAATTATTTTCACCGACGAGGTACCTTTTATATGTTAGATTGAGTTATAGGAGCGCATTTGAAGCACTTTTGCTTAATAAACCACGGCTCGATCTCTTACGGTTGATTTTTAAATTAATCAGAAAGTCTTCGTCCGTAGCGCTTCTCGGTAGCCTCTCCGTACAGAGACTAAGTCCGAATTTAAAATATTTTCACCGACGACGTATCTTTTAAATGTTATGTTCGGTTATGGGAGCGTATTTGACGCACTTTTGCTTAATAAACCACGGCTCCATCTCTTACGGTTGATTTTTAAATAATTTCTAAAGTCGTCGTCGGCGACTCTTCACGGTAGCCACTCGGTAGGAAAAAATCTAAGTCCGAACTGTAATTATTTTCACCGACGAGGTACCGTTTATATGTTAGATTGAGTTATAGGAGCGCATTTGAAGCACTTTTGCTTAATAAACCACGGCTCGATCTCTTACGGTTGATTTTTAAATTAATCAGAAAGTCTTCGTCCGTAGCGCTTCTCGGTAGCCTCTCCGTACAGAGACTAAGTCCGAATTGAAAATATTTTCACCGACGACGTATCTTTTAAATGTTATGTTCGGTTATGGGAGCGTATTTGACGCACTTTTGCTTAATAAACCACGGCTCCATCTCTTACGGTTGATTTTTAAATAATTTCTAAAGTCGTCGTCGGCGACTCTTCACGGTAGCCACTCGGTAGGAAAAAATCTAAGTCCGAACTGTAATAATTTTCACCGACGAGGTACCTTTTATATGTTAGATTGAGTTATAGGAGCGTATTTGAAACACTTTTGCTTAATAAACCACGGCTCTATCTCTTTCGGTTGATTTTTAAATTAATCAGAAAGTCTTCGTCGGTAGCGCTTCTCGGTAGCCTCTCCGTACAGAGACTAAATCCGAATTGAAAATATTTTCACCGACGATGTATCTTTTAAATGTTATGTTCGGTTATGGGAGCGTATTTGACGCACTTTTGCTTAATAAACCACGGCTCCATCTCTTACGGTTGATTATTAAATAATTTCTAAAGTCGTCGTCGGCGACTCTTCACGGTAGCCACTCGGTAGGAAAAAATCTAAGTCCGAACTGTAATTATTTTCACCGACGAGGTACCTTTTATATGTTGGATTGAGCTATAGGAGCGTATTTGAAGCACTTTTGCTTAATAAACCACGGCTCTATCTCTTACGGTTGATTTTTCAATTAATCAGAAAGTCTTCGTCGGTAGCGCTTCTCGGTAGCCTCTCCGTACAGAGACTAAGTCCGAATTGAAAATATTTTCACCGACGATGTATCTTTTAAATGTTATGTTCCGTTATGGGAGCGTATTTGACGCACTTTTGCTTAATAAACCACGGCTCCATCTCTTACGGTTGATTTTTAAATAATTTCTAGTCGCCGACGGCGACTCTTCACGGTAGCCACTCGGTAGGAAAAAATCTAAGTCCGAACTGTAATTATTTTCGCCGACGAGGTACCTTTTATATGTTAGATTGAGCTATAGGAGCGTATTTGAAGCACTTTTGCTTAATAAACCACGGCTCTATCTCTTTCGGTTGATTTTTAAATTAATCAGAAAGTCTTCGTCGGTAGCGCTTCTCGGTAGCCTCTCCGTACAGAGACTATGTCCGAATTGAAAATATTTTCACCGACGACGTACCTTTTAAATGTTATGTTCCGTTATGGGAGCGTATTTGACGCACTTTTGCTTAATAAACCACGGCTCCATCTCTTACGGTTGATTTTTAAATAATTTCTAAAGTCGTCGTCGTCGACTCTTCACGGTAGCCACTCGGTAGGAAAAAATCTAAGTCCGAACTGTAATTATTTTCACCGACGAGGTACCTTTTATATGTTAGATTGAGTTATAGGAGCGCATTTGAAGCCTTAATAAACCACGGCTCTATCTCTTACGGTTGATTTTTAAATTAATCAGAAAGTCCTCGTCGGTAGCGCTTCTCGGTAGCCTCTCCGTACAGAGACTAAGTCCGAATTGAAAATATTTTCACCGACGATGTATCTTTTAAATGTTATGTTCCGTTATGGGAGCGTATTTGACGCACTTTTGCTTAATAAACCACGGCTCCATCTCTTACGGTTGATTTTTAAATAATTTCTAGTCGCCGTCGGCGACTCTTCACGGTAGCCACTCGGTAGGAAAAAATCTAAGTCCGAACTGTAATTATTTTCGCCGACGAGGTACCTTTTATATGTTAGATTGAGCTATAGGAGCGTATTTGAAGCACTTTTGCTTAATAAACAACGGCTCAATCTCTTTCGGTTGATTTTTAAATTAATCAGAAAGTCTTCGTCGGTAGCGCTTCTCGGTAGCCTCTCCGTACAGAGACTATGTCCGAATTGAAAATATTTTCACCGACGACGTACCTTTTAAATGTTATGTTCCGTTATGGGAGCGTATTTGACGCACTTTTGCTTAATAAACCACGGCTCCATCTCTTACGGTTGATTTTTAAATAATTTCTAAAGTCGTCGTCGTCGACTCTTCACGGTAGCCACTCGGTAGGAAAAAATCTAAGCCCGAACTGTAATTATTTTCACCGACGAGGTACCTTTTATATGTTAGATTGAGTTATAGGAGCGCATTTGAAGCACTTTTGCTTAATAAACCACGGCTCGATCTCTTACGGTTGATTTTTAAATTAATCAGAAAGTCCTCGTCGGTAGCGCTTCTCGGTAGCCTCTCCGTTCAGAGACTAAGTCCGAATTGAAAATAGTTTCACCGACGACGTATCTTTTAAATGGTATGTTCCGTTATGGGAGCGTATTTGACGCACTTTTGCTTAATAAACCACGGCTCCATCTCTTACGGTTGATTTTTAAATAATTTCTAGTCGTCGTCGGCGACTCTTCACGGTAGCCACTCGGTAGGAAAAAATCTAATTCCGAACTGTAATTATTTTCGCCGACGAGGTACCTTTTATATGTTAGATTGAGTTATAGGAGCGTATTTGAAGCACTTTTGCTTAATAAACCACGGCTCTATCTCTTTCGGTTGATTTTTAAATTCATCAGAAAGTCTTCGTCGGTAGCGCTTCTCGGTAGCCTCTCCGTACAGAGACTATGTCCGAATTGAAAATATTTTCACCGACGACGTATCTTTTAAATGTTATGTTCGGTTATGGGAGCGTGTTTGACGCACTTTTGCTTAATAAACCACGGCTCCATCTCTTACGGTTGATTTTTAAATAATCTCTAAAGTCGTCGTCGGCGACTCTTCACGGTAGCCAGTCGGTAGGAAAAAATCTATGTCCGAACTGTAATTATTTTCACCGACGAGGTACCTTTTATATGTTAGATTGAGTTATAGGAGCGTATTTGAAGCACTTTTGCTTAATAAACCACGGCTCTATCTCTTTCGGTTGATTTTTAAATTAATCAGAAAGTCTTCGTCGGTAGCGCTTCTCGGTAGCCTCTCCGTACAGAGACTATGTCCGAATTGAAAATATTTTCACCGACGACGTATCTTTTAAATGTTATGTTCGGTTATGGGAGCGTGTTTGACGCACTTTTGCTTAATAAACCACGGCTCCATCTCTTACGGTTGATTTTTAAATAATCTCTAAAGTCGTCGTCGGCGACTCTTCACGGTAGCCAGTCGGTAGGAAAAAATCTATGTCCGAACTGTAATTATTTTCACCGACGAGGTACCTTTTATATGTTAGATTGAGTTATAGGAGCGTATTTGAAGCACTTTTGCTTAATAAACCACGGCTCTATCTCTTACGGTTGATTTTTAAATTAATCAGAAAGTCTTCGTCGGTAGCGCTTCTCGGTAGCCTCTCCGTACGGAGACTAAATCCGAATTGAAAATATTTTCACCGACGACGTATCTTTTAAATGTTATGTTCCGCTATGGGAGCGTATTTGACGCACTTTTGCTTAATAAACCACGGCTCCATCTCTTACGGTTGATTTTTAAATAATTTCTAAAGTCGTCGTCGGCGACTCTTTACGGTAGCCACTCGGTAGGAAAAAATCTAAGTCCAAACTGTAATTATTTTCACCGACGAGGTACCTTTTATATGTTAGATTGAGTTATAGGAGCGTATTTGAAGCACTTTTGCTTAATAAACCACGGCTCTATCTCTTACGGTTGATTTTTAAATTAATCAGAAAGTCTTCGTCGGTAGCGCTCCTCGGTAGCCTCTCCGTACGGAGACTAAATCCGAATTGAAAATATTTTCACCGACGACGTATCTTTTAAATGTTATGTTCCGTTATGGGAGCGTATTTGACGCACTTTTGCTTAATAAACCACGGCTCCATCTCTTACGGTTGATTTTTAAATAATTTCTAAAGTCGTCGTCGGCGACTCTTCACGGTAGCCACTCGATAGGAAAAAATCTAAGCCCGAACTGAAATTATTTTCACCGACGAGGTACCTTTTATATGTTAGATTGAGTTATAGGAGCTCATTTGAAGCACTTTTGCTTAATAAACCACGGCTCTATCTCTTACGGTTGATTTTTAAATTAATCAGAAAGTCTTCGTCGGTAGCGCTTCTCGGTAGCCTCTCCGTACAGAGACTAAGTCCGAATTGAAAATATTTTCATCCACGACGTATCTTTTAAATGTTATGTTCCGTTATGGGAGCGTATTTGACGCACTTTTGCTTAATAAACCACGGCTCCATCTGTTAAGGTTGATTTTTAAATAATTTCTAAAGTCGTCGTCGGCGACTCTTCACGGTAGCCACTCGGTAGGAAAAAGTCTAAGTCCGAACTGTAATTATTTTCACCGACGAGGTACCTTTCATATGTTAGATTGAGTTATAGGAGCGTATTTGAAGCACTTTTGCTTAATAAACCACGGCTCTATCTCTTACGGTTGATTTTTAAATTAATCAGAAAATCCTCGTCGGTAGCGCTTCTCGGTAGCCTCTCCGTACAGAGACTAAGTCCGAATTGAAAATATTTTCACCAACGACGTATCTTTTAAATGTTATGTTCCGTTATGGGAGCGTATTTGACGCACTTTTGCTTAATAAACCACGGCTCCATCTCTTACGGTTGATTTTTAAATAATTTCTAGTCGCCGTCGGCGACTCTTCACGGTAGCCACTCGGTAGGAAAAAATCTAAGTCCGAACTGTAATTATTTTCGCCGACGAGGTACCTTTTATATGTTAGATTGAGTTATAGGAGCGTATTTGAAGCACTTTTGCTTAATAAACCACGGCTCTATCTCTTTCGGTTGATTTTTAAATTAATCAGAAAGTCTTCGTCGGTAGCGCTTCTCGGTAGCCTCTCCGTACAGAGACTATGTCCGAATTGAAAATATTTTCACCCACGACGTACCTTTTAAATGATATGTTCCGTTATGGGAGCGTATTTGACGCACTTTTGCTTAATAAACAACGGCTCTATCTCTTATGGTTGAGTTTTAAATAATTTCTAAAGTCGTCGACGGCGACTCTTCACGGTAGCCACTCGGTAGGAAAAAATCTAAGTCCGAACTGTAATTATTTTCACCGACGAGGTACCTTTTATATGTTAGATTGAGTTATAGGAGCGCATTTGAAGCACTTTTGCTTAATAAACCACGGCTCCATCTGTTAAGGTTGATTTTTAAATAATTTCTAAAGTCGTCGTCGGCGACTCTTCACGGTAGCCACTCGGTAGGAAAAAGTCTAAGTCCGAACTGTAATTATTTTCACCGACGAGGTACCTTTCATATGTTAGATTGAGTTATAGGAGCGTATTTGAAGCACTTTTGCTTAATAAACCACGGCTCTATCTCTTACGGTTGATTTTTAAATTAATCAGAAAGTCCTCGTCGGTAGCGCTTCTCGGTAGCCTCTCCGTACAGAGACTAAGTACGAATTGAAAATATTTTCACCAACGACGTATCTTTTAAATATTATGTTCCGTTATGGGAGCGTATTTGACGCACTTTTGCTTAATAAACCACGGCTCCATCTCTTACGGTTGATTTTTAAATAATTTCTAGTCGCCGTCGGCGACTCTTCACGGTAGCCACTCGGTAGGAAAAAATCTAAGTCCGAACTGTAATTATTTTCGCCGACGAGGTACCTTTTATATGTTAGATTGAGTTATAGGAGCGTATTTGAAGCACTTTTGCTTAATGAACCACGGCTCTATCTCTTACGGTTGATTTTTAAATTAATCAGAAAGTCTTCGTCGGTAGCGCTTCTCGGTAGCCTCTCCGTACAGAGACTAAGTCCGAATTGAAAATATTTTCATCCACGACGTATCTTTTAAATGTTATGTTCCGTTATGGGAGCGTATTTGACGCACTTTTGCTTAATAAACCACGGCCCTATCTCTTACGGTTGATTTTTAAATAATTTCTAAAGTCGTCGACGGCGACTCTTCACGGTAGCCACTCGGTAGGAAAAAATCTAAGTCCGAACTGTAATTATTTTCACCGACGAGGTACCTTTTATATGTTACATTGAGTTATAGGAGCGTATTTGAAGCACTTTTGCTTAATAAACCACGGCTCTATCTCTTACGGTTGATTTTTCAATTAATCAGAAAGTCTTCGTCGGTAGCGCTTCTCGGTAGCCTCTCCGTACGGAGACTAAATCCGAATTGAAAATATTTTCACCGACGACGTATCTTTTAAATGTTATGTTCCGTTATGGGAGCGTATTTGACGCACTTTTGCTTAATAAACCACGGCTCCATCTCTTACGGTTGATTTTTAAATAATTTCTAAAGTCGTCGTCGGCGACTCTTCACGGTAGCCACTCGATAGGAAAAAATCTAAGCCCGAACTGAAATTATTTTCACCGACGAGGTACCTTTTATATGTTAGATTGAGTTATAGGAGCTCATTTGAAGCACTTTTGCTTAATAAACCACGGCTCTATCTCTTACGGTTGATTTTTAAATTAATCAGAAAGTCTTCGTCGGTAGCGCTTCTCGGTAGCCTCTCCGTACAGAGACTAAGTCCGAATTGAAAATATTTTCATCCACGACGTATCTTTTAAATGTTATGTTCCGTTATGGGAGCGTATTTGACGCACTTTTGCTTAATAAACCACGGCTCCATCTGTTAAGGTTGATTTTTAAATAATTTCTAAAGTCGTCGTCGGCGACTCTTCACGGTAGCCACTCGGTAGGAAAAAGTCTAAGTCCGAACTGTAATTATTTTCACCGACGAGGTACCTTTCATATGTTAGATTGAGTTATAGGAGCGTATTTGAAGCACTTTTGCTTAATAAACCACGGCTCTATCTCTTACGGTTGATTTTTAAATTAATCAGAAAATCCTCGTCGGTAGCGCTTCTCGGTAGCCTCTCCGTACAGAGACTAAGTCCGAATTGAAAATATTTTCACCAACGACGTATCTTTTAAATGTTATGTTCCGTTATGGGAGCGTATTTGACGCACTTTTGCTTAATAAACCACGGCTCCATCTCTTACGGTTGATTTTTAAATAATTTCTAGTCGCCGTCGGCGACTCTTCACGGTAGCCACTCGGTAGGAAAAAATCTAAGTCCGAACTGTAATTATTTTCGCCGACGAGGTACCTTTTATATGTTAGATTGAGTTATAGGAGCGTATTTGAAGCACTTTTGCTTAATAAACCACGGCTCTATCTCTTTCGGTTGATTTTTAAATTAATCAGAAAGTCTTCGTCGGTAGCGCTTCTCGGTAGCCTCTCCGTACAGAGACTATGTCCGAATTGAAAATATTTTCACCCACGACGTACCTTTTAAATGATATGTTCCGTTATGGGAGCGTATTTGACGCACTTTTGCTTAATAAACAACGGCTCTATCTCTTATGGTTGAGTTTTAAATAATTTCTAAAGTCGTCGACGGCGACTCTTCACGGTAGCCACTCGGTAGGAAAAAATCTAAGTCCGAACTGTAATTATTTTCACCGACGAGGTACCTTTTATATGTTAGATTGAGTTATAGGAGCGCATTTGAAGCACTTTTGCTTAATAAACCACGGCTCCATCTGTTAAGGTTGATTTTTAAATAATTTCTAAAGTCGTCGTCGGCGACTCTTCACGGTAGCCACTCGGTAGGAAAAAGTCTAAGTCCGAACTGTAATTATTTTCACCGACGAGGTACCTTTCATATGTTAGATTGAGTTATAGGAGCGTATTTGAAGCACTTTTGCTTAATAAACCACGGCTCTATCTCTTACGGTTGATTTTTAAATTAATCAGAAAGTCCTCGTCGGTAGCGCTTCTCGGTAGCCTCTCCGTACAGAGACTAAGTACGAATTGAAAATATTTTCACCAACGACGTATCTTTTAAATGTTATGTTCCGTTATGGGAGCGTATTTGACGCACTTTTGCTTAATAAACCACGGCTCCATCTCTTACGGTTGATTTTTAAATAATTTCTAGTCGCCGTCGGCGACTCTTCACGGTAGCCACTCGGTAGGAAAAAATCTAAGTCCGAACTGTAATTATTTTCGCCGACGAGGTACCTTTTATATGTTAGATTGAGTTATAGGAGCGTATTTGAAGCACTTTTGCTTAATGAACCACGGCTCTATCTCTTACGGTTGATTTTTAAATTAATCAGAAAGTCTTCGTCGGTAGCGCTTCTCGGTAGCCTCTCCGTACAGAGACTAAGTCCGAATTGAAAATATTTTCATCCACGACGTATCTTTTAAATGTTATGTTCCGTTATGGGAGCGTATTTGACGCACTTTTGCTTAATAAACCACGGCCCTATCTCTTACGGTTGATTTTTAAATAATTTCTAAAGTCGTCGACGGCGACTCTTCACGGTAGCCACTCGGTAGGAAAAAATCTAAGTCCGAACTGTAATTATTTTCACCGACGAGGTACCTTTTATATGTTACATTGAGTTATAGGAGCGTATTTGAAGCACTTTTGCTTAATAAACCACGGCTCTATCTCTTACGGTTGATTTTTCAATTAATCAGAAAGTCTTCGTCGGTAGCGCTTCTCGGTAGCCTCTCCGTACAGAGACTAAGTCCGAATTGAAAATATTTTCACCGACGACGTATCTTTTAAATGTTATGTTCGGTTATGGGAGCGTGTTTGACGCACTTTTGCTTAATAAACCACGGCTCCATCTCTTACGGTTGATTTTTAAATAATCTCTAAAGTCGTCGTCGGCGACTCTTCACGGTAGCCAGTCGGTAGGAAAAAATCTATGTCCGAACTGTAATTATTTTCACCGACGAGGTACCTTTTATATGTTAGATTGAGTTATAGGAGCGCATTTGAAGCACTTTTGCTTAATAAACCACGGCTCTATCTCTTACGGTTGATTTTTAAATTAATCAGAAAGTCTTCGTCGGTAGCGCTTCTCGGTAGCCTCTCCGTACAGAGACTAAGTCCGAATTGAAAATATTTTCATCCACGACGTATCGTTTAAATGTTATGTTCCGTTATGGGAGCGTATTTGACGCACTTTTGCTTAATAAACCACGGCTCTATCTCTTACGGTTGATTTTTAAATAATTTCTAAAGTCGTCGTCGGCGACTCTTCACGGTAGCCACTCGGTAGGAAAAAATCTAAGTCCGAACTGTAATTATTTTCACCGACGAGGTACCTTTTATATGTTAGATTGAGTTATAGGAGCGTATTTGAAGCACTTTTGCTTAATAAACCACGGCTCTATCTCTTACGGTTGATTTTTAAATTAATCAGAAAGTCTTCGTCGGTAGCGCTTCTCGGTAGCCTCTCCGTACAGAGACTAAGTCCGAATTGAAAATATTTTCACCGACGACGTATCTTTTAAATGTTATGTTCCGTTATGGGAGCGTATTTGACGCACTTTTGCTTAATAAACCACGGCTCCATCTCTTACGGTTGATTTTTAAATAATTTCTAAAGTCGTCGTCGGCGACTCTTCACGGTAGCCACTCGATAGGAAAAAATCTAAGCCCGAACTGAAATTATTTTCACCGACGAGGTACCTTTTATATGTTAGATTGAGTTATAGGAGCGCATTTGAAGCACTTTTGCTTAATAAACCACGGCTCTATCTCTTACGGTTGATTTTTAAATTAATCAGAAAGTCTTCGTCGGTAGCGCTTCTCGGTAGCCTCTCCGTACAGAGACTATGTCCGAATTGAAAATATTTTCACCGACGACGTATCTTTTAAATGTTATGTTCCGTTACGGGAGCGTGTTTGACGCACTTTTGCTTAATAAACGACGGCTCCATCTCTTACGGTTGATTTTTAAATAATCTCTAAATCGTCGTCGGCGACACTTCACGGTAGCCAGTCGGTAGGAAAAAATCTATGTCCGAACTGTAAATATTTTCACCGACGAGGTACCTTTTATATGTTAGATTGAGTTATAGGAGCGTATTTGAGGCACTTTTGCTTAATAAACCACGGCTCTATCTCTTACGGTTGATTTTTAAATTAATCAGAAAGTCTTCGTCGGTAGCGCTTCTCGGTAGCCTCTCCGTACAGAGACTAAGTCCGAATTGAAATTATTTTCACCGACGACGTATCTTTTAAATGTTATGTTCCGTTATGGGAGCGTATTTGACGCACTTTTGCTTAATAAACCACGGCTCCATCTCTTACGGTTGATTTTTAAATAATTTCTAAAGTCGTCGTCGGCGACTCTTCGCGGTAGCCACTCGATAGGAAAAAATCTAAGCCCGAACTGTAATTATTTTCACCGACGAGGTACCTTTTATATGTTAGATTGAGTTATAGGAGCGTATTTGAAGCACTTTTGCTTAATAAACCACGGCTCTATCTCTTACGGTTGATTTTTAAATTAATCAGAAAGTCTTCGTCGGTAGCGCTTCTCGGTAGCCTCTCCGTACAGAGACTATGTCCGAATTGAAAATATTTTCACCGACGACGTATCTTTTAAATGTTATGTTCCGTTATGGGAGCGTGTTTGACGCACTTTTGCTTAATAAACCACGGCTCCATCTCTTACGGTTGATTTTTAAATAATCTCTAAAGCCGTCGTCGGCGACTCTTCACGGTAGCCAGTCGGTAGGAAAAAATCTATGTCCGAACTGTAATTATTTTCACCGACGAGGTACCTTTTATATGTTAGATTGAGTTATAGGAGCGTATTTGAAGCACTTTTGCTTAATAAACCACGGCTCTATCTCTTACGGTTGATTTTTAAATTAATCAGAAAGTCTTCGTCGGTAGCGCTTCTCGGTAGCCTCTCCGTACAGAGACTAAGTCCGAATTGAAATTATTTTCACCGACGACGTATCTTTTAAATGTTATGTTCCGTTATGGGAGCGTATTTGACGCACTTTTGCTTAATAAACCACGGCTCCATCCCTTACGGTTGATTTTTAAATAATTTCTAAAGTCGTCGTCGGCGACTCTTCGCGGTAGCCACTCGATAGGAAAAAATCTAAGCCCGAACTGAAATTATTTTCACCGACGAGGTACCTTTTATATGTTAGATTGAGTTATAGGAGCGCATTTGAAGCACTTTTGCTTAATAAACCACGGCTCTATCTCTTACGGTTGATTTTTAAATTAATCAGAAAGTCTTCGTCGGTAGCGCTTCTCGGTAGCCTCTCCGTACAGAGACTATGTCCGAATTGAAAATATTTTCACCGACGACGTATCTTTTAAATGTTATGTTCCGTTATGGGAGCGTGTTTGACGCACTTTTGCTTAATAAACCACGGCTCCATCTCTTACGGTTGATTTTTAAATAATCTCTAAAGTCGTCGTCGGCGACTCTTCACGGTAGCCACTCGATAGGAAAAAATCTAAGCCCGAACTGAAATTATTTTCACCGACGAGGTACCTTTTATATGTTAGATTGAGTTATAGGAGCGCATTTGAAGCACTTTTGCTTAATAAACCACGGCTCTATCTCTTACGGTTGATTTTTAAATTAATCAGAAAGTCCTCGTCGGTAGCGCTTCTCGGTAGCCTCTCTGTACGGAGAGGCTATGTCCGAATTGAAAGTATTTTCACCCACGACGTACCTTTCAAATGATATGTTCCGTTATGGGAGCGTATTTGACGCACTTTTGCTTAATAAACCACGGCTCTATCTCTTATGGTTGATTTTTAAATAATTTCTAAAGTCGTCGTCGGTGACTCTTTACGGTAGCCACTCGGTAGGAAAAAATCTAAGTCCGAACTGAAATTATTTTCACCGACGAGGTACCTTTTAAATGTTAGATTGAGTTATAGGAGCGTTTTTGAAGCACTTTTGCTTAATAAACCACGGCTCTATCTCTTACGGTTGATTTTTAAATTAATCAGAAAGTCTTCGTCGGTAGCGCTTCTCGGTAGCCTCTCCGTACAGAGACTAAGTCCGAATTGAAAATATTTTCATCCACGACGTATCTTTTAAATGTTATGTTCCGTTATGGGAGCGTATTTGACGCACTTTTGCTTAATAAACCACGGCTCTATCTCTTACGGTTGATTTTTAAATAATTTCTTAAGTCGTCGACGGCGACTCTTCACGGTAGCCACTCGGTAGGAAAAAATCTAAGTCCGAACTGTAATTATTTTCACCGACGAGGTACCTTTTATATGTTAGATTGAGTTATAGGAGCGTATTTGAAGCACTTTTGCTTAATAAACCACGGCTCTATCTCTTTCGGTTGATTTTTAAATTAATCAGAAAGTCTTCGTCGGTAGCGCTTCTCGGTAGCCTCTCCGTACAGAGACTAAGTCCGAATTGAAAATATTTTCATCCACGACGTATCTTTTAAATGTTATGTTCCGTTATGGGAGCGTATTTGACGCACTTTTGCTTAATAAACCACGGCTCTATCTCTTACGGTTGATTTCTAAATAATTTCTAAAGTCGTCGACGGCGACTCTGCGCGGTAGCCACTCGATAGGAAAAAATCTAAGCCCGAACTGAAATTATTTTCACCGACGAGGTACCTTTTATATGTTAGATTGAGTTATAGGAGCGCATTTGAAGCACTTTTGCTTAATAAACCACGGCTCTATCTCTTACGGTTGATTTTTAAATTAATCAGAAAGTCCTCGTCGGTAGCGCTTCTCGGTAGCCTCTCCGTACAGAGACTATGTCCGAATTGAAAGTATTTTCACCCACGACGTACCTTTTAAATGATATGTTCCGTTATGGGAGCGTATTTGACGCACTTTTGCTTAATAAACCACGGCTCTATCTCTTATGGTTGATTTTTAAATAATTTCTAAAGTCGTCGTCGGTGACTCTTTACGGTAGCCACTCGGTAGGAAAAAATCTAAGTCCGAACTGAAATTATTTTCACCGACGAGGTACCTTTTAAATGTTAGATTGAGTTATAGGAGCGCATTTGAAGCACTTTTGCTTAATAAACCACGGCTCTATCTCTTACGGTTGATTTTTAAATTAATCAGAAAGTCCTCGTCGGTAGCGCTTCTCGGTAGCCTCTCCGTACAGAGACTATGTCCGAATTGAAAGTATTTTCACCCACGACGTACCTTTTAAATGATATGTTCCGTTATGGGAGCGTATTTGACGCACTTTTGCTTAATAAACAACGGCTCTATCTCTTATGGTTGATTTTTAAATAATTTCTAAAGTCGTCGTCGGTGACTCTTTACGGTAGCCACTCGGTAGGAAAAAATCTAAGTCCGAACTGAAATTATTTTCACCGACGAGGTACCTTTTAAATGTTAGATTGAGTTATAGGAGCGTATTTGAAGCACTTTTGCTTAATAAACCACGGCTCTATCTCTTACGGTTGATTTTTAAATTAATCAGAAAGTCTTCGTCGGTAGCGCTTCTCGGTAGCCTCTCCGTACAGAGACTAAGTCCGAATTGAAAATATTTTCATCCACGACGTATCTTTTAAATGTTATGTTCCGTTATGGGAGCGTATTTGACGCACTTTTGCTTAATAAACCACGGCTCTATCTCTTACGGTTGATTTTTAAATAATTTCTAAAGTCGCCGACGACGACTCTTCACGGTAGCCACTCGGTTGGAAAAAATCTAAGTCCGAACTGTAATTATTTTCACCGACGAGGTACCTTTTATATGTTAGATTGAGTTATAGGAGCGTACTTGAAGCACTTTTGCTTAATAAACCACGGCTCTATCTCTTACGGTTGATTTTTCAATTAATCAGAAAGTCTTCGTCGGTAGCGCTTCTCGGTAGCCTCTCCGTACAGAGACTAAGTCCGAATTGAAAATATTTTCACCGACGACGTATCTTTTAAATGTTATGTTCCGTTATGGGAGCGTATTTGACGCACTTTTGCTTAATAAACCACGGCTCCATCTCTTACGGTTGATTTTTAAATAATTTCTAAAGTCGTCGTCGGCGACTCTTCACGGTAGCCACTCGATAGGAAAAAAGCTAAGCCCGAACTGTAATTATTTTCACCGACGAGGTACCTTTTATATGTTAGATTGAGTTATAGGAGCGCATTTGAAGCACTTTTGCTTAATAAACCACGGCTCTATCTCTTACGGTTGATTTTTAAATTAATCAGAAAGTCTTCGTCGGTAGCGCTTCTCGGTAGCCTCTCCGTACAGAGACTATGTCCGAATTGAAAATATTTTCACCGACGACGTATCTTTTAAATGTTATGTTCCGTTACGGGAGCGTGTTTGACGCACTTTTGCTTAATAAACGACGGCTCCATCTCTTACGGTTGATTTTTAAATAATCTCTAAATCGTCGTCGGCGACACTTCACGGTAGCCAGTCGGTAGGAAAAAATCTATGTCCGAACTGTAAATATTTTCACCGACGAGGTACCTTTTATATGTTAGATTGAGTTATAGGAGCGTATTTGAGGCACTTTTGCTTAATAAACCACGGCTCTATCTCTTACGGTTGATTTTTAAATTAATCAGAAAGTCTTCGTCGGTAGCGCTTCTCGGTAGCCTCTCCGTACAGAGACTAAGTCCGAATTGAAATTATTTTCACCGACGACGTATCTTTTAAATGTTATGTTCCGTTATGGGAGCGTATTTGACGCACTTTTGCTTAATAAACCACGGCTCCATCTCTTACGGTTGATTTTTAAATAATTTCTAAAGTCGTCGTCGGCGACTCTTCGCGGTAGCCACTCGATAGGAAAAAATCTAAGCCCGAACTGTAATTATTTTCACCGACGAGGTACCTTTTATATGTTAGATTGAGTTATAGGAGCGTATTTGAAGCACTTTTGCTTAATAAACCACGGCTCTATCTCTTACGGTTGATTTTTAAATTAATCAGAAAGTCTTCGTCGGTAGCGCTTCTCGGTAGCCTCTCCGTACAGAGACTATGTCCGAATTGAAAATATTTTCACCGACGACGTATCTTTTAAATGTTATGTTCCGTTATGGGAGCGTGTTTGACGCACTTTTGCTTAATAAACCACGGCTCCATCTCTTACGGTTGATTTTTAAATAATCTCTAAAGTCGTCGTCGGCGACTCTTCACGGTAGCCAGTCGGTAGGAAAAAATCTATGTCCGAACTGTAATTATTTTCACCGACGAGGTACCTTTTATATGTTAGATTGAGTTATAGGAGCGTATTTGAAGCACTTTTGCTTAATAAACCACGGCTCTATCTCTTACGGTTGATTTTTAAATTAATCAGAAAGTCTTCGTCGGTAGCGCTTCTCGGTAGCCTCTCCGTACAGAGACTAAGTCCGAATTGAAATTATTTTCACCGACGACGTATCTTTTAAATGTTATGTTCCGTTATGGGAGCGTATTTGACGCACTTTTGCTTAATAAACCACGGCTCCATCCCTTACGGTTGATTTTTAAATAATTTCTAAAGTCGTCGTCGGCGACTCTTCGCGGTAGCCACTCGATAGGAAAAAATCTAAGCCCGAACTGAAATTATTTTCACCGACGAGGTACCTTTTATATGTTAGATTGAGTTATAGGAGCGCATTTGAAGCACTTTTGCTTAATAAACCACGGCTCTATCTCTTACGGTTGATTTTTAAATTAATCAGAAAGTCTTCGTCGGTAGCGCTTCTCGGTAGCCTCTCCGTACAGAGACTATGTCCGAATTGAAAATATTTTCACCGACGACGTATCTTTTAAATGTTATGTTCCGTTATGGGAGCGTGTTTGACGCACTTTTGCTTAATAAACCACGGCTCCATCTCTTACGGTTGATTTTTAAATAATCTCTAAAGTCGTCGTCGGCGACTCTTCACGGTAGCCACTCGATAGGAAAAAATCTAAGCCCGAACTGAAATTATTTTCACCGACGAGGTACCTTTTATATGTTAGATTGAGTTATAGGAGCGCATTTGAAGCACTTTTGCTTAATAAACCACGGCTCTATCTCTTACGGTTGATTTTTAAATTAATCAGAAAGTCCTCGTCGGTAGCGCTTCTCGGTAGCCTCTCTGTACGGAGAGGCTATGTCCGAATTGAAAGTATTTTCACCCACGACGTACCTTTCAAATGATATGTTCCGTTATGGGAGCGTATTTGACGCACTTTTGCTTAATAAACCACGGCTCTATCTCTTATGGTTGATTTTTAAATAATTTCTAAAGTCGTCGTCGGTGACTCTTTACGGTAGCCACTCGGTAGGAAAAAATCTAAGTCCGAACTGAAATTATTTTCACCGACGAGGTACCTTTTAAATGTTAGATTGAGTTATAGGAGCGTTTTTGAAGCACTTTTGCTTAATAAACCACGGCTCTATCTCTTACGGTTGATTTTTAAATTAATCAGAAAGTCTTCGTCGGTAGCGCTTCTCGGTAACCTCTCCGTACAGAGACTAAGTCCGAATTGAAAATATTTTCATCCACGACGTATCTTTTAAATGTTATGTTCCGTTATGGGAGCGTATTTGACGCACTTTTGCTTAATAAACCACGGCTCTATCTCTTACGGTTGATTTTTAAATAATTTCTTAAGTCGTCGACGGCGACTCTTCACGGTAGCCACTCGGTAGGAAAAAATCTAAGTCCGAACTGTAATTATTTTCACCGACGAGGTACCTTTTATATGTTAGATTGAGTTATAGGAGCGTATTTGAAGCACTTTTGCTTAATAAACCACGGCTCTATCTCTTTCGGTTGATTTTTAAATTAATCAGAAAGTCTTCGTCGGTAGCGCTTCTCGGTAGCCTCTCCGTACAGAGACTAAGTCCGAATTGAAAATATTTTCATCCACGACGTATCTTTTAAATGTTATGTTCCGTTATGGGAGCGTATTTGACGCACTTTTGCTTAATAAACCACGGCTCTATCTCTTACGGTTGATTTCTAAATAATTTCTAAAGTCGTCGACGGCGACTCTGCGCGGTAGCCACTCGATAGGAAAAAATCTAAGCCCGAACTGAAATTATTTTCACCGACGAGGTACCTTTTATATGTTAGATTGAGTTATAGGAGCGCATTTGAAGCACTTTTGCTTAATAAACCACGGCTCTATCTCTTACGGTTGATTTTTAAATTAATCAGAAAGTCCTCGTCGGTAGCGCTTCTCGGTAGCCTCTCCGTACAGAGACTATGTCCGAATTGAAAGTATTTTCACCCACGACGTACCTTTTAAATGATATGTTCCGTTATGGGAGCGTATTTGACGCACTTTTGCTTAATAAACCACGGCTCTATCTCTTATGGTTGATTTTTAAATAATTTCTAAAGTCGTCGTCGGTGACTCTTTACGGTAGCCACTCGGTAGGAAAAAATCTAAGTCCGAACTGAAATTATTTTCACCGACGAGGTACCTTTTAAATGTTAGATTGAGTTATAGGAGCGCATTTGAAGCACTTTTGCTTAATAAATCACGGCTCTATCTCTTACGGTTGATTTTTAAATTAATCAGAAAGTCCTCGTCGGTAGCGCTTCTCGGTAGCCTCTCCGTACAGAGACTATGTCCGAATTGAAAGTATTTTCACCCACGACGTACCTTTTAAATGATATGTTCCGTTATGGGAGCGTATTTGACGCACTTTTGCTTAATAAACAACGGCTCTATCTCTTATGGTTGATTTTTAAATAATTTCTAAAGTCGTCGTCGGTGACTCTTTACGGTAGCCACTCGGTAGGAAAAAATCTAAGTCCGAACTGAAATTATTTTCACCGACGAGGTACCTTTTAAATGTTAGATTGAGTTATAGGAGCGTATTTGAAGCACTTTTGCTTAATAAACCACGGCTCTATCTCTTACGGTTGATTTTTAAATTAATCAGAAAGTCTTCGTCGGTAGCGCTTCTCGGTAGCCTCTCCGTACAGAGACTAAGTCCGAATTGAAAATATTTTCATCCACGACGTATCTTTTAAATGTTATGTTCCGTTATGGGAGCGTATTTGACGCACTTTTGCTTAATAAACCACGGCTCTATCTCTTACGGTTGATTTTTAAATAATTTCTAAAGTCGCCGACGACGACTTTTCACGGTAGCCACTCGGTTGGAAAAAATCTAAGTCCGAACTGTAATTATTTTCACCGACGAGGTACCTTTTATATGTTAGATTGAGTTATAGGAGCGTACTTGAAGCACTTTTGCTTAATAAACCACGGCTCTATCTCTTACGGTTGATTTTTCAATTAATCAGAAAGTCTTCGTCGGTAGCGCTTCTCGGTAGCCTCTCCGTACAGAGACTAAGTCCGAATTGAAAATATTTTCACCGACGACGTATCTTTTAAATGTTATGTTCCGTTATGGGAGCGTATTTGACGCACTTTTGCTTAATAAACCACGGCTCCATCTCTTACGGTTGATTTTTAAATAATTTCTAAAGTCGTCGTCGGCGACTCTTCACGGTAGCCACTCGATAGGAAAAAAGCTAAGCCCGAACTGTAATTATTTTCACCGACGAGCTACCTTTTATATGTTAGATTGAGTTATAGGAGCGTATTTTCAGCACTTTTGCTTAATAAACCACGGCTCTATCTCTTACGGTAGATTTTTAAATTAATCAGAAAGTCTTCGTCGGTAGCGCTTCTCGGTAGCCTCTTCGGACAGAGACTAAGTCCGAATTGAAAATATTTTCACCGACGTCGTATCTTTTAAATGTTATGTTCGGTTATGGGAGCGCATTTGACGCACTTTTGCTTAATAAACCACGGCTCCATCTCTTACGGTTGATTTTTAAATAATTTCTAAAGTCGTCGTCGGCGACTCTTCACGGTAGCCACTCGATAGGAAAAAATCTAAGCCCGAACTGTAATTATTTTCACCGACGAGGTACCTTTTATATGTTAGATTGAGTTATAGGAGCGTATTTGAAGCACTTTTGCTTAATAAACCACGGCTCTATCTCTTACGGTTGATTTTTAAATTAATCAGAAAGTCCTCGTCGGTAGCGCTTTTCGGTAGCCTCTCCGTACAGAGACTAAGTCCGAATTGAAAATATTTTCATCGACGACGTATCTTTTAAATGTTATGTTCGGTTATGGGAGCGTATTTGACGCACTTTTGCTTAATAAACCACGGCTCCATCTCTTAGGGTTGATTTTTAAATAATTTCTAAAGTCGTCGTCGGCGACTCTTCACGGTAGCCACTCGGTTGGAAAAAATCTAAGTCCGAACTGTAATTATTTTCACCGACGAGGTACCTTTTATATGTTAGATTGAGTTATAGGAGCGTACTTGAAGCACTTTTGCTTAATAAACCACGGCTCTATCTCTTACGGTTGATTTTTCAATTAATCAGAAAGTCTTCGTCGGTAGCGCTTCTCGGTAGCCTCTCCGTACAGAGACTAAGTCCGAATTGAAAATATTTTCACCGACGACGTATCTTTTAAATGTTATGTTCCGTTATGGGAGCGTATTTGACGCACTTTTGCTTAATAAACCACGGCTCCATCTCTTACGGTTGATTTTTAAATAATTTCTAAAGTCGTCGTCGGCGACTCTTCACGGTAGCCACTCGATAGGAAAAAAGCTAAGCCCGAACTGTAATTATTTTCACCGACGAGCTACCTTTTATATGTTAGATTGAGTTATAGGAGCGTATTTTCAGCACTTTTGCTTAATAAACCACGGCTCTATCTCTTACGGTAGATTTTTAAATTAATCAGAAAGTCTTCGTCTGTAGCGCTTCTCGGTAGCCTCTTCGGACAGAGACTAAGTCCGAATTGAAAATATTTTCACCGACGTCGTATCTTTTAAATGTTATGTTCGGTTATGGGAGCGCATTTGACGCACTTTTGCTTAATAAACCACGGCTCCATCTCTTACGGTTGATTTTTAAATAATTTCTAAAGTCGTCGTCGGCGACTCTTCACGGTAGCCACTCGATAGGAAAAAATCTAAGCCCGAACTGTAATTATTTTCACCGACGAGGTACCTTTTATATGTTAGATTGAGTTATAGGAGCGTATTTGAAGCACTTTTGCTTAATAAACCACGGCTCTATCTCTTACGGTTGATTTTTAAATTAATCAGAAAGTCCTCGTCGGTAGCGCTTTTCGGTAGCCTCTCCGTACAGAGACTAAGTCCGAATTGAAAATATTTTCATCGACGACGTATCTTTTAAATGTTATGTTCGGTTATGGGAGCGTATTTGACGCACTTTTGCTTAATAAACCACGGCTCCATCTCTTACGGTTGATTTTTAAATAATTTCTAAAGTCGTCGCCGGCGACTCTTCACGGTAGCCACTCGATAGGAAAAAATCTAAGCCCGAACTGTAATTATTTTCACCGACGAGCTACCTTTTATATGATAGATTGAGTTATTGGAGCGTATTTTCAGCACTTTTGCTTAATAAACCACGGCTCTATCTCTTACGGTTGATTTTTAAATTAATCAGAAAGTCCTCGTCGGTAGCGCTTTTCGGTAGCCTCTCCGTACAGAGACTAAGTCCGAATTGAAAATATTTTCATCGACGACGTATCTTTTAAATGTTATGTTCGGTTATGGGAGCGTATTTGACGCACTTTTGCTTAATAAACCACGGCTCCATCTCTTAGGGTTGATTTTTAAATAATTTCTAAAGTCGTCGTCGGCGACTCTTCACGGTAGCCACTCGATAGGAAAAAATCTAAGCCCGAACTGTAATTATTTTCACCGACGAGCTACCTTTTATATGTTAGATTGAGTTATAGGAGCGTATTTGAAGCACTTTTGCTTAATAAACCACTGCTCTATCTCTTACGGTTGATTTTTAAATTAATCAGAAAGTCTTCGTCGGTAGCGCTTTTCGGTAGCCTCTCCGTCCAGAGACTAAGTCCGAATTGAAAATATTTTCACCGACGACGTATCTTTTAAATGGTATGTCCCGTTATGGGAGCGTATTTGACGCACTTTTGCTTAATAAACCACGGCTCCATCTCTTACGGGTGATTTTTAAATAATTTCTAGTCGTCGTCGGCGACTCTTCACGGTAGCCACTCGGTAGGAAAAAATCTAAGTCAGAACTGTAATTATTTTCACCGACGAGGTACCTTTTATATGTTAGATTGAGTTATAGGAGCGTATTTGAAGCACTTTTGCTTAATAAACCACTGCTCTATCTCTTACGGTTGATTTTTAAATTAATCAGAAAGTCTTCGTCGGTAGCGCTTCTCGGTAGCCTCTCCGTACAGAGACTAAGTCCGAATTGAAAATATTTTCACCGACGACGTATCTTTTAAATGTTATGTTCGGTTATGGGAGCGTATTTGACGCACTTTTGTTTAATAAACCACGGCTCTATCTCTTACGGTTGATTTTTAATAATAATCAATAGTTTATTTCTTGTCTTCCTTTAACACCGAAGACATAAGCACCTAGGGCAGATAATAAGTAGCCTAGGACTTCTTTTAAATTTATGTTTAGACTGAAGAGGGTGCAAAATTGTACCGAAACGTTTCTACGTTAAAAAAAAATAAAGAAGTTTAAATCTTTACATTGGTCTATCAAAAGCCGAAACCCAAAATCACACATACTGGTTGATTTTTAAATAATTTCTAAAGTCATCGTCGGCGACTCTTCGCGGTAGCCACTCGGTAGGAAAAAATCTAAGTCCGAACTGTAATTATTTTCACCGACGAGGTACCTTTTATATGTTAGATTGAGTTATAGGAGCGTATTTTCAGCACTTTTGCTTAATAAATCACGGCTCTATCTCTTACGGTATATTTTTAAATTAATCAGAAAGTCTTCGTCGGTAGCGCTTCTCGGTAGCCTCTTCGGACAGAGACTAAGTCCGAATTGAAAATATTTTCACCGACGTCGTATCTTTTAAATGTTATGTTCGGTTATGGGAGCGTATTTGACGCACTTTTGCTTAATAAACCACGGCTCCATCCCTTACGGTTGATTTTTAAATAATTTCTAAAGTCGTCGTCGGCGACTCTTCGCGGTAGCCACTCGGTAGGAAAAAATCTAAGTCCGAATTGTAATTATTTTCACCGACGAGGTACCTTTTATATGTTAGATTGAGTTATAGGAGCGCATTTGAAGCACTTTTGCTTAATAAACAACGGCTCTATCTCTTACGGTTGATTTTTAAATTAATCAGAAAGTCCTCGTCGGTAGCGCTTCTCGGTAGCCTCTCCGTACAGAGACTAAGTCCGAATTGAAAATATTTTCACCGACGACGTATCTTTTAAATGTTATGTTCGGTTATGGGAGCGTATTTGACGCACTTTTGCTTAATAAACCACGGCTCCATCTCTTACGGTTGATTTTTAAATAATTTCTAAAGTCGTCGTCGGCGACTCTTCGCGGTAGCCACTCGGTAGGAAAAAATCTAAGTCCGAACTGTAATTATTTTCACCGACGAGGTACCTTTTATATGTTAGATTGAGTTATAGGAGCGTATTTTAAGCACTTTTGCTTAATAAACCACGGCTCTATCTCTTACGGTAGATTTTTAAATTAATCAGAAAGTCTTCGTCGGTAGCGCTTCTCGGTAGCCTCTTCGGACAGAGACTAAGTCCGAATTGAAAATATTTTCACCGACGTCGTATCTTTTAAATGTTATGTTCGGTTATGGGAGCGTATTTGACGCACTTTTGCTTAATAAACCACGGCTCCATCTCTTACGGTTGATTTTTAAATAATTTCTAAAGTCGTCGTCGGCGACTCTTCGCGGTAGCCACTCGGTAGGAAAAAATCTAAGTCCGAACTGTAATTATTTTCACCGACGAGGTACCTTTTATATGTTAGATTGAGTTATAGGAGCGTATTTTCAGCACTTTTGCTTAATAAATCACGGCTCTATCTCTTACGGTATATTTTTAAATTAATCAGAAAGTCTTCGTCGGTAGCGCTTCTCGGTAGCCTCTTCGGACAGAGACTAAGTCCGAATTGAAAATATTTTCACCGACGTCGTATCTTTTAAATGTTATGTTCGGTTATGGGAGCGTATTTGACGCACTTTTGCTTAATAAACCACGGCTCCATCCCTTACGGTTGATTTTTAAATAATTTCTAAAGTCGTCGTCGGCGACTCTTCGCGGTAGCCACTCGGTAGGAAAAAATCTAAGTCCGAATTGTAATTATTTTCACCGACGAGGTACCTTTTATATGTTAGATTGAGTTATAGGAGCGCATTTGAAGCACTTTTGCTTAATAAACCACGGCTCTATCTCTTACGGTTGATTTTTAAATTAATCAGAAAGTCCTCGTCGGTAGCGCTTCTCGGTAGCCTCTCCGTACAGAGACTAAGTCCGAATTGAAAATATTTTCACCGACGACGTATCTTTTAAATGTTATGTTCGGTTATGGGAGCGTATTTGACGCACTTTTGCTTAATAAACCACGGCTCCATCTCTTACGGTTGATTTTTAAATAATTTCTAAAGTCGTCGTCGGCGACTCTTCGCGGTAGCCACTCGGTAGGAAAAAATCTAAGTCCGAACTGTAATTATTTTCACCGACGAGGTACCTTTTATATGTTAGATTGAGTTATAGGAGCGTATTTTAAGCACTTTTGCTTAATAAACCACGGCTCTATCTCTTACGGTTGATTTTTAAATTAATCAGAAAGTCTTCGTCGGTAGCGCTTCTCGGTAGCCTCTTCGGACAGAGACTAAGTCCGAATTGAAAATATTTTCACCGACGTCGTATCTTTTAAATGTTATGTTCGGTTATGGGAGCGTATTTGACGCACTTTTGCTTAATAAACCACGGCTCCATCTCTTACGGTTGATTTTTAAATAATTTCTAAAGTCGTCGTCGGCGACTCTTCGCGGTAGCCACTCGGTAGGAAAAAATCTAAGTCCGAACTGTAATTATTTTCACCGACGAGGTACCTTTTATATGTTAGATTGAGTTATAGGAGCGTATTTTAAGCACTTTTGCTTAATAAACCACGGCTCTATCTCTTACGGTAGATTTTTAAATTAATCAGAAAGTCTTCGTCGGTAGCGCTTCTCGGTAGCCTCTTCGGACAGAGACTAAGTCCGAATTGAAAATATTTTCACCGACGACGTATCTTTCAAATGTTATGTTCGGTTATGGGAGCCTATTTGACGCACTTTTGCTTAATAAACCACGGTTCCATCTCTTACGGTTGATTTTTAAATAATTTCTAAAGTCGTCGTCGGCGACTCTTCACGGTAGCCACTCGATAGGAAAAAATCTAAGCCCGAACTGTAATTATTTTCACCGACGAGGTACCTTTTATATGTTAGATTGAGTTATAGGAGCGTATTTTAAGCACTTTTGCTTAATAAACCACGGCTCTATCTCTTACGGTAGATTTTTAAATTAATCAGAAAGTCTTCGTCGGTAGCGCTTCTCGGTAGCCTCTTCGGACAGAGACTAAGTCCGAATTGAAAATATTTTCACCGACGTCGTATCTTTTAAATGTTATGTTCGGTTATGGGAGCGTATTTGACGCACTTTTGCTTAATAAACCACGGCTCCATCCCTTACGGTTGATTTTTAAATAATTTCTAAAGTCGTCGTCGGCGACTCTTCGCAGTAGCCACTCGGTAGGAAAAAATCTAAGTCCGAACTGTAATTATTTTCACCGACGAGGTACCTTTTATATGTTAGATTGAGTTATAGGAGCGCATTTGAAGCACTTTTGCTTAATAAACCACGGCTCTATCTCTTACGGTTGATTTTTAAATTAATCAGAAAGTCCTCGTCGGTAGCGCTTCTCGGTAGCCTCTCCGTACAGAGACTAAGTCCGAATTGAAAATATTTTCACCGACGACGTATCTTTTAAATGTTATGTTCGGTTATGGGAGCGTATTTGACGCACTTTTGCTTAATAAACCACGGCTCCATCTCTTACGGTTGATTTTTAAATAATTTCTAAAGTCGTCGTCGGCGACTCTTCGCGGTAGCCACTCGGTAGGAAAAAATCTAAGTCCGAACTGTAATTATTTTCACCGACGAAGTACCTTTTATATGTTAGATTGAGTTATAGGAGCGTATTTGAAGCACTTTTGCTTAATAAACCACGGCTCTATCTCTTACGGTTGATTTTTAAATTAATCAGAAAGTCCTCGTCGGTAGCGCTTCTCGGTAGCCTCTCCGTACAGAGACTAAGTCCGAATTGAAAATATTTTCACCGACGACGTATCTTTTAAATGTTATGTTCGGTTATGGGAGCGTATTTGACGCACTTTTGCTTAATAAACCACGGCTCCATCGCTTACGGTTGATTTTTAAATAATTTCTAAAGTCGTCGTCGGCGACTCTTCGCGGTAGCCACTCGGTAGGAAAAAATCTAAGTCCGAACTGTAATTATTTTCACCGACGAGGTACCTTTTATATGTTAGATTGAGTTATAGGAGCGTATTTTAAGCACTTTTGCTTAATAAACCACGGCTCTATCTCTTACGGTAGATTTTTAAATTAATCAGAAAGTCTTCGTCGGTAGCGCTTCTCGGTAGCCTCTTCGGACAGAGACTAAGTCCGAATTGAAAATATTTTCACCGACGACGTATCTTTCAAATGTTATGTTCGGTTATGGGAGCCTATTTGACGCACTTTTGCTTAATAAACCACGGCTCCATCTCTTACGGTTGATTTTTAAATAATTTCTAAAGTCGTCGTCGGCGACTCTTCACGGTAGCCACTCGATAGGAAAAAATCTAAGCCCGAACTGTAATTATTTTCACCGACGAGGTACCTTTTATATGTTAGATTGAGTTATAGGAGCGTATTTTAAGCACTTTTGCTTAATAAACCACGGCTCTATCTCTTACGGTAGATTTTTAAATTAATCAGAAAGTCTTCGTCGGTAGCGCTTCTCGGTAGCCTCTTCGGACAGAGACTAAGTCCGAATTGAAAATATTTTCACCGACGTCGTATCTTTTAAATGTTATGTTCGGTTATGGGAGCGTATTTGACGCACTTTTGCTTAATAAACCACGGCTCCATCTCTTACGGTTGATTTTTAAATAATTTCTAAAGTCGTCGTCGGCGACTCTTCGCGGTAGCCACTCGGTAGGAAAAAATCTAAGTCCGAACTGTAATTATTTTCACCGACGAGGTACCTTTTATATGTTAGATTGAGTTATAGGAGCGTATTTTAAGCACTTTTGCTTAATAAACCACGGCTCTATCTCTTACGGTAGATTTTTAAATTAATCAGAAAGTCTTCGTCGGTAGCGCTTCTCGGTAGCCTCTTCGGACAGAGACTAAGTCCGAATTGAAAATATTTTCACCGACGACGTATCTTTCAAATGTTATGTTCGGTTATGGGAGCCTATTTGACGCACTTTTGCTTAATAAACCACGGCTCCATCTCTTACGGTTGATTTTTAAATAATTTCTAAAGTCGTCGTCGGCGACTCTTCACGGTAGCCACTCGATAGGAAAAAATCTAAGCCCGAACTGTAATTATTTTCACCGACGAGGTACCTTTTATATGTTAGATTGAGTTATAGGAGCGTATTTTAAGCACTTTTGCTTAATAAACCACGGCTCTATCTCTTACGGTAGATTTTTAAATTAATCAGAAAGTCTTCGTCGGTAGCGCTTCTCGGTAGCCTCTTCGGACAGAGACTAAGTCCGAATTGAAAATATTTTCACCGACGTCGTATCTTTTAAATGTTATGTTCGGTTATGGGAGCGTATTTGACGCACTTTTGCTTAATAAACCACGGCTCCATCCCTTACGGTTGATTTTTAAATAATTTCTAAAGTCGTCGTCGGCGACTCTTCGCAGTAGCCACTCGGTAGGAAAAAATCTAAGTCCGAACTGTAATTATTTTCACCGACGAGGTACCTTTTATATGTTAGATTGAGTTATAGGAGCGCATTTGAAGCACTTTTGCTTAATAAACCACGGCTCTATCTCTTACGGTTGATTTTTAAATTAATCAGAAAGTCCTCGTCGGTAGCGCTTCTCGGTAGCCTCTCCGTACAGAGACTAAGTCCGAATTGAAAATATTTTCACCGACGACGTATCTTTTAAATGTTATGTTCGGTTATGGGAGCGTATTTGACGCACTTTTGCTTAATAAACCACGGCTCCATCTCTTACGGTTGATTTTTAAATAATTTCTAAAGTCGTCGTCGGCGACTCTTCGCGGTAGCCACTCGGTAGGAAAAAATCTAAGTCCGAACTGTAATTATTTTCACCGACGAAGTACCTTTTATATGTTAGATTGAGTTATAGGAGCGTATTTGAAGCACTTTTGCTTAATAAACCACGGCTCTATCTCTTACGGTTGATTTTTAAATTAATCAGAAAGTCCTCGTCGGTAGCGCTTCTCGGTAGCCTCTCCGTACAGAGACTAAGTCCGAATTGAAAATATTTTCACCGACGACGTATCTTTTAAATGTTATGTTCGGTTATGGGAGCGTATTTGACGCACTTTTGCTTAATAAACCACGGCTCCATCTCTTACGGTTGATTTTTAAATAATTTCTAAAGTCGTCGTCGGCGACTCTTCGCGGTAGCCACTCGGTAGGAAAAAATCTAAGTCCGAACTGTAATTATTTTCACCGACGAGGTACCTTTTATATGTTAGATTGAGTTATAGGAGCGTATTTTAAGCACTTTTGCTTAATAAACCACGGCTCTATCTCTTACGGTAGATTTTTAAATTAATCAGAAAGTCTTCGTCGGTAGCGCTTCTCGGTAGCCTCTTCGGACAGAGACTAAGTCCGAATTGAAAATATTTTCACCGACGACGTATCTTTCAAATGTTATGTTCGGTTATGGGAGCCTATTTGACGCACTTTTGCTTAATAAACCACGGCTCCATCTCTTACGGTTGATTTTTAAATAATTTCTAAAGTCGTCGTCGGCGACTCTTCACGGTAGCCACTCGATAGGAAAAAATCTAAGCCCGAACTGTAATTATTTTCACCGACGAGGTACCTTTTATATGTTAGATTGAGTTATAGGAGCGTATTTTAAGCACTTTTGCTTAATAAACCACGGCTCTATCTCTTACGGTAGATTTTTAAATTAATCAGAAAGTCTTCGTCGGTAGCGCTTCTCGGTAGCCTCTTCGGACAGAGACTAAGTCCGAATTGAAAATATTTTCACCGACGTCGTATCTTTTAAATGTTATGTTCGGTTATGGGAGCGTATTTGACGCACTTTTGCTTAATAAACCACGGCTCCATCCCTTACGGTTGATTTTTAAATAATTTCTAAAGTCGTCGTCGGCGACTCTTCGCAGTAGCCACTCGGTAGGAAAAAATCTAAGTCCGAACTGTAATTATTTTCACCGACGAGGTACCTTTTATATGTTAGATTGAGTTATAGGAGCGCATTTGAAGCACTTTTGCTTAATAAACCACGGCTCTATCTCTTACGGTTGATTTTTAAATTAATCAGAAAGTCCTCGTCGGTAGCGCTTCTCGGTAGCCTCTCCGTACAGAGACTAAGTCCGAATTGAAAATATTTTCACCGACGACGTATCTTTTAAATGTTATGTTCGGTTATGGGAGCGTATTTGACGCACTTTTGCTTAATAAACCACGGCTCCATCTCTTACGGTTGATTTTTAAATAATTTCTAAAGTCGTCGTCGGCGACTCTTCGCGGTAGCCACTCGGTAGGAAAAAATCTAAGTCCGAACTGTAATTATTTTCACCGACGAAGTACCTTTTATATGTTAGATTGAGTTATAGGAGCGTATTTGAAGCACTTTTGCTTAATAAACCACGGCTCTATCTCTTACGGTTGATTTTTAAATTAATCAGAAAGTCCTCGTCGGTAGCGCTTCTCGGTAGCCTCTCCGTACAGAGACTAAGTCCGAATTGAAAATATTTTCACCGACGACGTATCTTTTAAATGTTATGTTCGGTTATGGGAGCGTATTTGACGCACTTTTGCTTAATAAACCACGGCTCCATCTCTTACGGTTGATTTTTAAATAATTTCTAAAGTCGTCGTCGGCGACTCTTCGCGGTAGCCACTCGGTAGGAAAAAATCTAAGTCCGAACTGTAATTATTTTCACCGACGAGGTACCTTTTATATGTTAGATTGAGTTATAGGAGCGTATTTTAAGCACTTTTGCTTAATAAACCACGGCTCTATCTCTTACGGTAGATTTTTAAATTAATCAGAAAGTCTTCGTCGGTAGCGCTTCTCGGTAGCCTCTTCGGACAGAGACTAAGTCCGAATTGAAAATATTTTCACCGACGACGTATCTTTCAAATGTTATGTTCGGTTATGGGAGCCTATTTGGCGCACTTTTGATTAATAAACCACGGCTCCATCTCTTACGGTTGATTTTTAAATAATTTCTAAAGTCGTCGTCGGCGACTCTTCACGGTAGCCACTCGATAGGAAAAAATCTAAGCCCGAACTGTAATTATTTTCACCGACGAGGTACCTTTTATATGTTAGATTGAGTTATAGGAGCGTATTTTAAGCACTTTTGCTTAATAAACCACGGCTCTATCTCTTACGGTAGATTTTTAAATTAATCAGAAAGTCTTCGTCGGTAGCGCTTCTCGGTAGCCTCTTCGGACAGAGACTAAGTCCGAATTGAAAATATTTTCACCGACGTCGTATCTTTTAAATGTTATGTTCGGTTATGGGAGCGTATTTGACGCACTTTTGCTTAATAAACCACGGCTCCATCCCTTACGGTTGATTTTTAAATAATTTCTAAAGTCGTCGTCGGCGACTCTTCGCAGTAGCCACTCGGTAGGAAAAAATCTAAGTCCGAACTGTAATTATTTTCACCGACGAGGTACCTTTTATATGTTAGATTGAGTTATAGGAGCGCATTTGAAGCACTTTTGCTTAATAAACCACGGCTCTATCTCTTACGGTTGATTTTTAAATTAATCAGAAAGTCCTCGTCGGTAGCGCTTCTCGGTAGCCTCTCCGTACAGAGACTAAGTCCGAATTGAAAATATTTTCACCGACGACGTATCTTTTAAATGTTATGTTCGGTTATGGGAGCGTATTTGACGCACTTTTGCTTAATAAACCACGGCTCCATCTCTTACGGTTGATTTTTAAATAATTTCTAAAGTCGTCGTCGGCGACTCTTCGCGGTAGCCACTCGGTAGGAAAAAATCTAAGTCCGAACTGTAATTATTTTCACCGACGAAGTACCTTTTATATGTTAGATTGAGTTATAGGAGCGTATTTGAAGCACTTTTGCTTAATAAACCACGGCTCTATCTCTTACGGTTGATTTTTAAATTAATCAGAAAGTCCTCGTCGGTAGCGCTTCTCGGTAGCCTCTCCGTACAGAGACTAAGTCCGAATTGAAAATATTTTCACCGACGACGTATCTTTTAAATGTTATGTTCGGTTATGGGAGCGTATTTGACGCACTTTTGCTTAATAAACCACGGCTCCATCTCTTACGGTTGATTTTTAAATAATTTCTAAAGTCGTCGTCGGCGACTCTTCGCGGTAGCCACTCGGTAGGAAAAAATCTAAGTCCGAACTGTAATTATTTTCACCGACGAGGTACCTTTTATATGTTAGATTGAGTTATAGGAGCGTATTTTAAGCACTTTTGCTTAATAAACCACGGCTCTATCTCTTACGGTAGATTTTTAAATTAATCAGAAAGTCTTCGTCGGTAGCGCTTCTCGGTAGCCTCTTCGGACAGAGACTAAGTCCGAATTGAAAATATTTTCACCGACGACGTATCTTTCAAATGTTATGTTCGGTTATGGGAGCCTATTTGACGCACTTTTGCTTAATAAACCACGGCTCCATCTCTTACGGTTGATTTTTAAATAATTTCTAAAGTCGTCGTCGGCGACTCTTCACGGTAGCCACTCGATAGGAAAAAATCTAAGCCCGAACTGTAATTATTTTCACCGACGAGGTACCTTTTATATGTTAGATTGAGTTATAGGAGCGTATTTTAAGCACTTTTGCTTAATAAACCACGGCTCTATCTCTTACGGTAGATTTTTAAATTAATCAGAAAGTCTTCGTCGGTAGCGCTTCTCGGTAGCCTCTTCGGACAGAGACTAAGTCCGAATTGAAAATATTTTCACCGACGTCGTATCTTTTAAATGTTATGTTCGGTTATGGGAGCGTATTTGACGCACTTTTGCTTAATAAACCAGGGCTCCATCCCTTACGGTTGATTTTTAAATAATTTCTAAAGTCGTCGTCGGCGACTCTTCGCGGTAGCCACTCGGTAGGAAAAAATCTAAGTCCGAACTGTAATTATTTTCACCGACGAGGTACCTTTTATATGTTAGATTGAGTTATAGGAGCGTATTTGAAGCACTTTTGCTTAATAAACCACGGCTCTATCTCTTACGGTTGATTTTTAAATTAATCAGAAAGTCTTCGGCGGTAGCGCTTCTCGGTAGCCTCTCCGTACAGAGACTAAGTCCGAATTGAAAATAATTTCACCGACGACGTATCTTTCAAATGTTATGTTCGGTTATGGGAGCCTATTTGACGCACTTTTGCTTAATAAACCACGGCTCCATCTCTTACGGTTGATTTTTAAATAATTTCTAAAGTCGTCGTCGGCGACTCTTCACGGTAGCCACTCGATAGGAAAAAATCTAAGCCCGAACTGTAATTATTTTCACCGACGAAGTACCTTTTATATGTTAGATTGAGTTATAGGAGCGTATTTGAAGCACTTTTGCTTAATAAACCACGGCTCTATCTCTTACGGTAGATTTTTAAATTAATCAGAAAGTCTTCGTCGGTAGCGCTTCTCGGTAGCCTCTTCGGACAGAGACTAAGTCCGAATTGAAAATATTTTCACCGACGTCGTATCTTTTAAATGTTATGTTCGGTTATGGGAGCGTATTTGACGCACTTTTGCTTAATAAACCACGGCTCCATCTCTTACGGTTGATTTTTAAATAATTTCTAAAGTCGTCGTCGGCGACTCTTCGCGGTAGCCACTCGGTAGGAAAAAATCTAAGTCCGAACTGTAATTATTTTCACCGACGAGGTACCTTTTATATGTTAGATTGAGTTATAGGAGCGTATTTTAAGCACTTTTGCTTAATAAACCACGGCTCTATCTCTTACGGTAGATTTTTAAATTAATCAGAAAGTCTTCGTCGGTAGCGCTTCTCGGTAGCCTCTTCGGACAGAGACTAAGTCCGAATTGAAAATATTTTCACCGACGTCGTATCTTTTAAATGTTATGTTCGGTTATGGGAGCGTATTTGACGCACTTTTGCTTAATAAACCACGGCTCCATCTCTTACGGTTGATTTTTAAATAATTTCTAAAGTCGTCGTCGGCGACTCTTCGCGGTAGCCACTCGGTAGGAAAAAATCTAAGTCCGAACTGTAATTATTTTCACCGACGAGGTACCTTTTATATGTTAGATTGAGTTATAGGAGCGTATTTTAAGCACTTTTGCTTAATAAACTACGGCTCTATCTCTTACGGTAGATTTTTAAATTAATCAGAAAGTCTTCGTCGGTAGCGCTTCTCGGTAGCCTCTTCGGACAGAGACTAAGTCCGAATTGAAAATATTTTCACCGACGTCGTATCTTTTAAATGTTTTGTTCGGTTATGGGAGCGTATTTGACGCACTTTTGCTTAATAAACCACGGCTCCATCTCTTACGGTTGATTTTTAAATAATTTCTAAAGTCGTCGTCGGCGACTCTTCGCGGTAGCCACTCGGTAGGAAAAAATCTAAGTCCGAACTGTAATTATTTTCACCGACGAGGTACCTTTTATATGTTAGATTGAGTTATAGGAGCGTATTTGAAGCACTTTTGCTTAATAAACCACGGCTCTATCTCTTACGGTTGATTTTTAAATTAATCAGAAAGTCTTCGTCGGTAGCGCTTCTCGGTAGCCTCTCCGTACAGAGACTAAGTCCGAATTGAAAATAATTTCACCGACGACGTATCTTTCAAATGTTATGTTCGGTTATGGGAGCCTATTTGACGCACTTTTGCTTAATAAACCACGGCTCCATCTCTTACGGTTGATTTTTAAATAATTTCTAAAGTCGTCGTCGGCGACTCTTCACGGTAGCCACTCGATAGGAAAAAATCTAAGCCCGAACTGTAATTATTTTCACCGACGAGGTACCTTTTATATGTTAGATTGAGTTATAGGAGCGTATTTTAAGCACTTTTGCTTAATAAACCACGGCTCTATCTCTTACGGTAGATTTTTAAATTAATCAGAAAGTCTTCGTCGGTAGCGCTTCTCGGTAGCCTCTTCGGACAGAGACTAAGTCCGAATTGAAAATATTTTCACCGACGTCGTATCTTTTAAATGTTATGTTCGGTTATGGGAGCGTATTTGACGCACTTTTGCTTAATAAACCACGGCTCCATCCCTTACGGTTGATTTTTAAATAATTTCTAAAGTCGTCGTCGGCGACTCTTCGCGGTAGCCACTCGGTAGGAAAAAATCTAAGTCCGAACTGTAATTATTTTCACCGACGAGGTACCTTTTATATGTTAGATTGAGTTATAGGAGCGTATTTGAAGCACTTTTGCTTAATAAACCACGGCTCTATCTCTTACGGTAGATTTTTAAATTAATCAGAAAGTCTTCGTCGGTAGCGCTTCTCGGTAGCCTCTTCGGACAGAGACTAAGTCCGAATTGAAAATATTTTCACCGACGTCGTATCTTTTAAATGTTATGTTCGGTTATGGGAGCGTATTTGACGCACTTTTGCTTAATAAACCACGGCTCCATCCCTTACGGTTGATTTTTAAATAATTTCTAAAGTCGTCGTCGGCGACTCTTCGCGGTAGCCACTCGGTAGGAAAAAATCTAAGTCCGAACTGTAATTATTTTCACCGACGAGGTACCTTTTATATGTTAGATTGAGTTATAGGAGCGTATTTGAAGCACTTTTGCTTAATAAACCACGGCTCTATCTCTTACGGTTGATTTTTAAATTAATCAGAAAGTCTTCGGCGGTAGCGCTTCTCGGTAGCCTCTCCGTACAGAGACTAAGTCCGAATTGAAAATAATTTCACCGACGACGTATCTTTCAAATGTTATGTTCGGTTATGGGAGCCTATTTGACGCACTTTTGCTTAATAAACCACGGCTCCATCTCTTACGGTTGATTTTTAAATAATTTCTAAAGTCGTCGTCGGCGACTCTTCACGGTAGCCACTCGATAGGAAAAAATCTAAGCCCGAACTGTAATTATTTTCACCGACGAAGTACCTTTTATATGTTAGATTGAGTTATAGGAGCGTATTTGAAGCACTTTTGCTTAATAAACCACGGCTCTATCTCTTACGGTAGATTTTTAAATTAATCAGAAAGTCTTCGTCGGTAGCGCTTCTCGGTAGCCTCTTCGGACAGAGACTAAGTCCGAATTGAAAATATTTTCACCGACGTCGTATCTTTTAAATGTTATGTTCGGTTATGGGAGCGTATTTGACGCACTTTTGCTTAATAAACCACGGCTCCATCTCTTACGGTTGATTTTTAAATAATTTCTAAAGTCGTCGTCGGGGACTCTTCGCGGTAGCCACTCGGTAGGAAAAAATCTAAGTCCGAACTGTAATTATTTTCACCGACGAGGTACCTTTTATATGTTAGATTGAGTTATAGGAGCGTATTTTAAGCACTTTTGCTTAATAAACCACGGCTCTATCTCTTACGGTAGATTTTTAAATTAATCAGAAAGTCCTCGTCGGTAGCGCTTCTCGGTAGCCTCTCCGTACAGAGACTAAGTCCGAATTGAAAATAATTTCACCGACGACGTATCTTTCAAATGTTATGTTCGGTTATGGGAGCCTATTTGACGCACTTTTGCTTAATAAACCACGGCTCCATCTCTTACGGTTGATTTTTAAATAATTTCTAAAGTCGTCGTCGGCGACTCTTCACGGTAGCCACTCGATAGGAAAAAATCTAAGCCCGAACTGTAATTATTTTCACCGACGAGGTACCTTTTATATGTTAGATTGAGTTATAGGAGCGTATTTTAAGCACTTTTGCTTAATAAACCACGGCTCTATCTCTTACGGTAGATTTTTAAATTAATCAGAAAGTCTTCGTCGGTAGCGCTTCTCGGTAGCCTCTTCGGACAGAGACTAAGTCCGAATTGAAAATATTTTCACCGACGTCGTATCTTTTAAATGTTATGTTCGGTTATGGGAGCGTATTTGACGCACTTTTGCTTAATAAACCACGGCTCCATCCCTTACGGTTGATTTTTAAATAATTTCTAAAGTCGTCGTCGGCGACTCTTCGCGGTAGCCACTCGGTAGGAAAAAATCTAAGTCCGAACTGTAATTATTTTCACCGACGAGGTACCTTTTATATGTTAGATTGAGTTATAGGAGCGTATTTGAAGCACTTTTGCTTAATAAACCACGGCTCTATCTCTTACGGTTGATTTTTAAATTAATCAGAAAGTCTTCGGCGGTAGCGCTTCTCGGTAGCCTCTCCGTACAGAGACTAAGTCCGAATTGAAAATAATTTCACCGACGACGTATCTTTCAAATGTTATGTTCGGTTATGGGAGCCTATTTGACGCACTTTTGCTTAATAAACCACGGCTCCATCTCTTACGGTTGATTTTTAAATAATTTCTAAAGTCGTCGTCGGCGACTCTTCGCGGTAGCCACTCGGTAGGAAAAAATCTAAGTCCGAACTGTAATTATTTTCACCGACGAGGTACCTTTTATATGTTAGATTGAGTTATAGGAGCGTATTTTAAGCACTTTTGCTTAATAAACCACGGCTCTATCTCTTACGGTAGATTTTTAAATTAATCAGAAAGTCTTCGTCGGTAGCGCTTCTCGGTAGCCTCTTCGGACAGAGACTAAGTCCGAATTGAAAATATTTTCACCGACGTCGTATCTTTTAAATGTTATGTTCGGTTATGGGAGCGTATTTGACGCACTTTTGCTTAATAAACCACGGCTCCATCTCTTACGGTTGATTTTTAAATAATTTCTAAAGTCGTCGTCGGCGACTCTTCGCGGTAGCCACTCGGTAGGAAAAAATCTAAGTCCGAACTGTAATTATTTTCACCGACGAGGTACCTTTTATATGTTAGATTGAGTTATAGGAGCGTATTTTAAGCACTTTTGCTTAATAAACCACGGCTCTATCTCTTACGGTAGATTTTTAAATTAATCAGAAAGTCTTCGTCGGTAGCGCTTCTCGGTAGCCTCTTCGGACAGAGACTAAGTCCGAATTGAAAATATTTTCACCGACGTCGTATCTTTTCAATGTTATGTTCGGTTATGGGAGCGTATTTGACGCACTTTTGCTTAATAAACCACGGCTCCATCCCTTACGGTTGATTTTTAAATAATTTCTAAAGTCGTCGTCGGCGACTCTTCGCGGTAGCCACTCGGTAGGAAAAAATCTAAGTCCGAACTGTAATTATTTTCACCGACGAGGTACCTTTTATATGTTAGATTGAGTTATAGGAGCGTATTTGAAGCACTTTTGCTTAATAAACCACGGCTCTATCTCTTACGGTTGATTTTTAAATTAATCAGAAAGTCTTCGGCGGTAGCGCTTCTCGGTAGCCTCTCCGTACAGAGACTAAGTCCGAATTGAAAATAATTTCACCGACGACGTATCTTTCAAATGTTATGTTCGGTTATGGGAGCCTATTTGACGCACTTTTGCTTAATAAACCACGGCTCCATCTCTTACGGTTGATTTTTAAATAATTTCTAAAGTCGTCGTCGGCGACTCTTCACGGTAGCCACTCGATAGGAAAAAATCTAAGCCCGAACTGTAATTATTTTCACCGACGAGGTACCTTTTATATGTTAGATTGAGTTATAGGAGCGTATTTTAAGCACTTTTGCTTAATAAACCACGGCTCTATCTCTTACGGTAGATTTTTAAATTAATCAGAAAGTCTTCGTCGGTAGCGCTTCTCGGTAGCCTCTTCGGACAGAGACTAAGTCCGAATTGAAAATATTTTCACCGACGTCGTATCTTTTAAATGTTATGTTCGGTTATGGGAGCGTATTTGACGCACTTTTGCTTAATAAACCACGGCTCCATCCCTTACGGTTGATTTTTAAATAATTTCTAAAGTCGTCGTCGGCGACTCTTCGCGGTAGCCACTCGGTAGGAAAAAATCTAAGCCCGAACTGTAATTATTTTCACCGACGAAGTACCTTTTATATGTTAGATTGAGTTATAGGAGCGTATTTGAAGCACTTTTGCTTAATAAACCACGGCTCTATCTCTTACGGTAGATTTTTAAATTAATCAGAAAGTCTTCGTCGGTAGCGCTTCTCGGTAGCCTCTTCGGACAGAGACTAAGTCCGAATTGAAAATATTTTCACCGACGTCGTATCTTTTAAATGTTATGTTCGGTTATGGGAGCGTATTTGACGCACTTTTGCTTAATAAACCACGGCTCCATCTCTTACGGTTGATTTTTAAATAATTTCTAAAGTCGTCGTCGGGGACTCTTCGCGGTAGCCACTCGGTAGGAAAAAATCTAAGTCCGAACTGTAATTATTTTCACCGACGAGGTACCTTTTATATGTTAGATTGAGTTATAGGAGCGTATTTTAAGCACTTTTGCTTAATAAACCACGGCTCTATCTCTTACGGTAGATTTTTAAATTAATCAGAAAGTCCTCGTCGGTAGCGCTTCTCGGTAGCCTCTCCGTACAGAGACTAAGTCCGAATTGAAAATATTTTCACCGACGTCGTATCTTTTAAATGTTATGTTCGGTTATGGGAGCGTATTTGACGCACTTTTGCTTAATAAACCACGGCTCCATCCCTTACGGTTGATTTTTAAATAATTTCTAAAGTCGTCGTCGGCGACTCTTCGCGGTAGCCACTCGGTAGGAAAAAATCTAAGTCCGAACTGTAATTATTTTCACCGACGAGGTACCTTTTATATGTTAGATTGAGTTATAGGAGCGTATTTGAAGCACTTTTGCTTAATAAACCACGGCTCTATCTCTTACGGTTGATTTTTAAATTAATCAGAAAGTCTTCGGCGGTAGCGCTTCTCGGTAGCCTCTCCGTACAGAGACTAAGTCCGAATTGAAAATAATTTCACCGACGACGTATCTTTCAAATGTTATGTTCGGTTATGGGAGCCTATTTGACGCACTTTTGCTTAATAAACCACGGCTCCATCTCTTACGGTTGATTTTTAAATAATTTCTAAAGTCGTCGTCGGCGACTCTTCACGGTAGCCACTCGATAGGAAAAAATCTAAGCCCGAACTGTAATTATTTTCACCGACGAGGTACCTTTTATATGTTAGATTGAGTTATAGGAGCGTATTTTAAGCACTTTTGCTTAATAAACCACGGCTCTATCTCTTACGGTAGATTTTTAAATTAATCAGAAAGTCTTCGTCGGTAGCGCTTCTCGGTAGCCTCTTCGGACAGAGACTAAGTCCGAATTGAAAATATTTTCACCGACGTCGTATCTTTTAAATGTTATGTTCGGTTATGGGAGCGTATTTGACGCACTTTTGCTTAATAAACCACGGCTCCATCCCTTACGGTTGATTTTTAAATAATTTCTAAAGTCGTCGTCGGCGACTCTTCGCGGTAGCCACTCGGTAGGAAAAAATCTAAGTCCGAACTGTAATTATTTTCACCGACGAGGTACCTTTTATATGTTAGATTGAGTTATAGGAGCGTATTTGAAGCACTTTTGCTTAATAAACCACGGCTCTATCTCTTACGGTTGATTTTTAAATTAATCAGAAAGTCTTCGGCGGTAGCGCTTCTCGGTAGCCTCTCCGTACAGAGACTAAGTCCGAATTGAAAATAATTTCACCGACGACGTATCTTTCAAATGTTATGTTCGGTTATGGGAGCCTATTTGACGCACTTTTGCTTAATAAACCACGGCTCCATCTCTTACGGTTGATTTTTAAATAATTTCTAAAGTCGTCGTCGGCGACTCTTCGCGGTAGCCACTCGGTAGGAAAAAATCTAAGTCCGAACTGTAATTATTTTCACCGACGAGGTACCTTTTATATGTTAGATTGAGTTATAGGAGCGTATTTGAAGCACTTTTGCTTAATAAACCACGGCTCTATCTCTTACGGTTGATTTTTAAATTAATCAGAAAGTCTTCGTCGGTAGCGCTTCTCGGTAGCCTCTCCGTACAGAGACTAAGTCCGAATTGAAAATAATTTCACCGACGACGTATCTTTCAAATGTTATGTTCGGTTATGGGAGCCTATTTGACGCACTTTTGCTTAATAAACCACGGCTCCATCTCTTACGGTTGATTTTTAAATAATTTCTAAAGTCGTCGTCGGCGACTCTTCACGGTAGCCACTCGATAGGAAAAAATCTAAGCCCGAACTGTAATTATTTTCACCGACGAGGTACCTTTTATATGTTAGATTGAGTTATAGGAGCGTATTTTAAGCACTTTTGCTTAATAAACCACGGCTCTATCTCTTACGGTAGATTTTTAAATTAATCAGAAAGTCTTCGTCGGTAGCGCTTCTCGGTAGCCTCTTCGGACAGAGACTAAGTCCGAATTGAAAATATTTTCACCGACGTCGTATCTTTTAAATGTTATGTTCGGTTATGGGAGCGTATTTGACGCACTTTTGCTTAATAAACCACGGCTCCATCCCTTACGGTTGATTTTTAAATAATTTATAAAGTCGTCGTCGGCGACTCTTCGCGGTAGCCACTCGGTAGGAAAAAATCTAAGTCCGAACTGTAATTATTTTCACCGACGAGGTACCTTTTATATGTTAGATTGAGTTATAGGAGCGTATTTGAAGCACTTTTGCTTAATAAACCACGGCTCTATCTCTTACGGTTGATTTTTAAATTAATCAGAAAGTCTTCGGCGGTAGCGCTTCTCGGTAGCCTCTCCGTACAGAGACTAAGTCCGAATTGAAAATAATTTCACCGACGACGTATCTTTCAAATGTTATGTTCGGTTATGGGAGCCTATTTGACGCACTTTTGCTTAATAAACCACGGCTCCATCTCTTACGGTTGATTTTTAAATAATTTCTAAAGTCGTCGTCGGCGACTCTTCACGGTAGCCACTCGATAGGAAAAAATCTAAGCCCGAACTGTAATTATTTTCACCGACGAGGTACCTTTTATATGTTAGATTGAGTTATAGGAGCGTATTTTAAGCACTTTTGCTTAATAAACCACGGCTCTATCTCTTACGGTAGATTTTTAAATTAATCAGAAAGTCTTCGTCGGTAGCGCTTCTCGGTAGCCTCTTCGGACAGAGACTAAGTCCGAATTGAAAATATTTTCACCGACGTCGTATCTTTTAAATGTTATGTTCGGTTATGGGAGCGTATTTGACGCACTTTTGCTTAATAAACCACGGCTCCATCCCTTACGGCGGATTTTTAAATAATTTCTAAAGTCGTCGTCGGCGACTCTTCGCGGTAGCCACTCGGTAGGAAAAAATCTAAGTCCGAACTGTAATTATTTTCACCGACGAGGTACCTTTTATATGTTAGATTGAGTTATAGGAGCGTATTTGAAGCACTTTTGCTTAATAAACCACGGCTCTATCTCTTACGGTTGATTTTTAAATTAATCAGAAAGTCTTCGGCGGTAGCGCTTCTCGGTAGCCTCTCCGTACAGAGACTAAGTCCGAATTGAAAATAATTTCACCGACGACGTATCTTTCAAATGTTATGTTCGGTTATGGGAGCCTATTTGACGCACTTTTGCTTAATAAACCACGGCTCCATCTCTTACGGTTGATTTTTAAATAATTTCTAAAGTCGTCGTCGGCGACTCTTCACGGTAGCCACTCGATAGGAAAAAATCTAAGCCCGAACTGTAATTATTTTCACCGACGAAGTACCTTTTATATGTTAGATTGAGTTATAGGAGCGTATTTGAAGCACTTTTGCTTAATAAACCACGGCTCTATCTCTTACGGTTGATTTTTAAATTAATCAGAAAGTCTTCGGCGGTAGCGCTTCTCGGTAGCCTCTCCGTACAGAGACTAAGTCCGAATTGAAAATAATTTCACCGACGACGTATCTTTCAAATGTTATGTTCGGTTATGGGAGCCTATTTGACGCACTTTTGCTTAATAAACCACGGCTCCATCTCTTACGGTTGATTTTTAAATAATTTCTAAAGTCGTCGTCGGCGACTCTTCACGGTAGCCACTCGATAGGAAAAAATCTAAGCCCGAACTGTAATTATTTTCACCGACGAGGTACCTTTTATATGTTAGATTGAGTTATAGGAGCGTATTTTAAGCACTTTTGCTTAATAAACCACGGCTCTATCTCTTACGGTAGATTTTTAAATTAATCAGGAAGTCTTCGTCGGTAGCGCTTCTCGGTAGCCTCTTCGGACAGAGACTAAGTCCGAATTGAAAATATTTTCACCGACGTCGTATCTTTTAAATGTTATGTTCGGTTATGGGAGCGTATTTGACGCACTTTTGCTTAATAAACCACGGCTCCATCCCTTACGGTTGATTTTTAAATAATTTCTAAAGTCGTCGTCGGCGACTCTTCGCGGTAGCCACTCGGTAGGAAAAAATCTAAGTCCGAACTGTAATTATTTTCACCGACGAGGTACCTTTTATATGTTAGATTGAGTTATAGGAGCGTATTTGAAGCACTTTTGCTTAATAAACCACGGCTCTATCTCTTACGGTTGATTTTTAAATTAATCAGAAAGTCTTCGGCGGTAGCGCTTCTCGGTAGCCTCTCCGTACAGAGACTAAGTCCGAATTGAAAATAATTTCACCGACGACGTATCTTTCAAATGTTATGTTCGGTTATGGGAGCCTATTTGACGCACTTTTGCTTAATAAACCACGGCTCCATCTCTTACGGTTGATTTTTAAATAATTTCTAAAGTCGTCGTCGGCGACTCTTCACGGTAGCCACTCGATAGGAAAAAATCTAAGCCCGAACTGTAATTATTTTCACCGACGAGGTACCTTTTATATGTTAGATTGAGTTATAGGAGCGTATTTGAAGCACTTTTGCTTAATAAACCACGGCTCTATCTCTTACGGTTGATTTTTAAATTAATCAGAAAGTCTTCGTCGGTAGCGCTTCTCGGTAGCCTCTCCGTACAGAGACTAAGTCCGAATTGAAAATAATTTCACCGACGACGTATCTTTCAAATGTTATGTTCGGTTATGGGAGCCTATTTGACGCACTTTTGCTTAATAAACCACGGCTCCATCTCTTACGGTTGATTTTTAAATAATTTCTAAAGTCGTCGTCGGCGACTCTTCGCGGTAGCCACTCGGTAGGAAAAAATCTAAGTCCGAACTGTAATTATTTTCACCGACGAGGTACCTTTTATATGTTAGATTGAGTTATAGGAGCGTATTTTAAGCACTTTTGCTTAATAAACCACGGCTCTATCTCTTACGGTAGATTTTTAAATTAATCAGAAAGTCTTCGTCGGTAGCGCTTCTCGGTAGCCTCTTCGGACAGAGACTAAGTCCGAATTGAAAATTTTTTCACCGACGTCGTATCTTTTAAATGTTATGTTCGGTTATGGGAGCGTATTTGACGCACTTTTGCTTAATAAACCACGGCTCCATCTCTTACGGTTGATTTTTAAATAATTTCTAAAGTCGTCGTCGGCGACTCTTCGCGGTAGCCACTCGGTAGGAAAAAATCTAAGTCCGAACTGTAATTATTTTCACCGACGAGGTACCTTTTATATGTTAGATTGAGTTATAGGAGCGTATTTTAAGCACTTTTGCTTAATAAACCACGGCTCTATCTCTTACGGTAGATTTTTAAATTAATCAGAAAGTCTTCGTCGGTAGCGCTTCTCGGTAGCCTCTTCGGACAGAGACTAAGTCCGAATTGAAAATATTTTCACCGACGTCGTATCTTTTAAATGTTATGTTCGGTTATGGGAGCGTATTTGACGCACTTTTGCTTAATAAACCACGGCTCCATCTCTTACGGTTGATTTTTAAATAATTTCTAAAGTCGTCGTCGGCGACTCTTCGCGGTAGCCACTCGGTAGGAAAAAATCTAAGTCCGAACTGTAATTATTTTCACCGACGAGGTACCTTTTATATGTTAGATTGAGTTATAGGAGCGTATTTGAAGCACTTTTGCTTAATAAACCACGGCTCTATCTCTTACGGTTGATTTTTAAATTAATCAGAAAGTCTTCGTCGGTAGCGCTTCTCGGTAGCCTCTCCGTACAGAGACTAAGTCCGAATTGAAAATAATTTCACCGACGACGTATCTTTCAAATGTTATGTTCGGTTATGGGAGCCTATTTGACGCACTTTTGCTTAATAAACCACGGCTCCATCTCTTACGGTTGATTTTTAAATAATTTCTAAAGTCGTCGTCGGCGACTCTTCACGGTAGCCACTCGATAGGAAAAAATCTAAGCCCGAACTGTAATTATTTTCACCGACGAGGTACCTTTTATATGTTAGATTGAGTTATAGGAGCGTATTTTAAGCACTTTTGCTTAATAAACCACGGCTCTATCTCTTACGGTAGATTTTTAAATTAATCAGAAAGTCTTCGTCGGTAGCGCTTCTCGGTAGCCTCTTCGGACAGAGACTAAGTCCGAATTGAAAATATTTTCACCGACGTCGTATCTTTTAAATGTTATGTTCGGTTATGGGAGCGTATTTGACGCACTTTTGCTTAATAAACCACGGCTCCATCCCTTACGGTTGATTTTTAAATAATTTATAAAGTCGTCGTCGGCGACTCTTCGCGGTAGCCACTCGGTAGGAAAAAATCTAAGTCCGAACTGTAATTATTTTCACCGACGAGGTACCTTTTATATGTTAGATTGAGTTATAGGAGCGTATTTGAAGCACTTTTGCTTAATAAACCACGGCTCTATCTCTTACGGTTGATTTTTAAATTAATCAGAAAGTCTTCGGCGGTAGCGCTTCTCGGTAGCCTCTCCGTACAGAGACTAAGTCCGAATTGAAAATAATTTCACCGACGACGTATCTTTCAAATGTTATGTTCGGTTATGGGAGCCTATTTGACGCACTTTTGCTTAATAAACCACGGCTCCATCTCTTACGGTTGATTTTTAAATAATTTCTAAAGTCGTCGTCGGCGACTCTTCACGGTAGCCACTCGATAGGAAAAAATCTAAGCCCGAACTGTAATTATTTTCACCGACGAGGTACCTTTTATATGTTAGATTGAGTTATAGGAGCGTATTTTAAGCACTTTTGCTTAATAAACCACGGCTCTATCTCTTACGGTAGATTTTTAAATTAATCAGAAAGTCTTCGTCGGTAGCGCTTCTCTGTAGCCTCTTCGGACAGAGACTAAGTCCGAATTGAAAATATTTTCACCGACGTCGTATCTTTTAAATGTTATGTTCGGTTATGGGAGCGTATTTGACGCACTTTTGCTTAATAAACCACGGCTCCATCCCTTACGGTTGATTTTTAAATAATTTCTAAAGTCGTCGTCGGCGACTCTTCGCGGTAGCCACTCGGTAGGAAAAAATCTAAGTCCGAACTGTAATTATTTTCACCGACGAGGTACCTTTTATATGTTAGATTGAGTTATAGGAGCGTATTTGAAGCACTTTTGCTTAATAAACCACGGCTCTATCTCTTACGGTTGATTTTTAAATTAATCAGAAAGTCTTCGGCGGTAGCGCTTCTCGGTAGCCTCTCCGTACAGAGACTAAGTCCGAATTGAAAATAATTTCACCGACGACGTATCTTTCAAATGTTATGTTCGGTTATGGGAGCCTATTTGACGCACTTTTGCTTAATAAACCACGGCTCCATCTCTTACGGTTGATTTTTAAATAATTTCTAAAGTCGTCGTCGGCGACTCTTCACGGTAGCCACTCGATAGGAAAAAATCTAAGCCCGAACTGTAATTATTTTCACCGACGAAGTACCTTTTATATGTTAGATTGAGTTATAGGAGCGTATTTGAAGCACTTTTGCTTAATAAACCACGGCTCTATCTCTTACGGTAGATTTTTAAATTAATCAGAAAGTCTTCGTCGGTAGCGCTTCTCGGTAGCCTCTTCGGACAGAGACTAAGTCCGAATTGAAAATATTTTCACCGACGTCGTATCTTTTAAATGTTATGTTCGGTTATGGGAGCGTATTTGACGCACTTTTGCTTAATAAACCACGGCTCCATCCCTTACGGTTGATTTTTAAATAATTTCTAAAGTCGTCGTCGGCGACTCTTCGCGGTAGCCACTCGGTAGGAAAAAATCTAAGTCCGAACTGTAATTATTTTCACCTACGAGGTACCTTTTATATGTTAGATTGAGTTATAGGAGCGTATTTTAAGCACTTTTGCTTAATAAACCACGGCTCTATCTCTTACGGTAGATTTTTAAATTAATCAGAAAGTCCTCGTCGGTAGCGCTTCTCGGTAGCCTCTCCGTACAGAGACTAAGTCCGAATTGAAAATATTTTCACCGACGACGTATCTTTCAAATGTTATGTTCGGTTATGGGAGCGTATTTGACGCACTTTTGCTTAATAAACCACGGCTCCATCTCTTACGGTTGATTTTTAAATAATTTCTAAAGTCGTCGTCGGCGACTCTTCGCGGTAGCCACTCGGTAGGAAAAAATCTAAGTCCGAACTGTAATTATTTTCACCGACGAGGTACCTTTTATATGTTAGATTGAGTTATAGGAGCGTATTTGAAGCACTTTTGCTTAATAAACCACGGCTCTATCTCTTACGGTTGATTTTTAAATTAATCAGAAAGTCTTCGGCGGTAGCGCTTCTCGGTAGCCTCTCCGTACAGAGACTAAGTCCGAATTGAAAATAATTTCACCGACGACGTATCTTTCAAATGTTATGTTCGGTTATGGGAGCCTATTTGACGCACTTTTGCTTAATAAACCACGGCTCCATCTCTTACGGTTGATTTTTAAATAATTTCTAAAGTCGTCGTCGGCGACTCTTCACGGTAGCCACTCGATAGGAAAAAATCTAAGCCCGAACTGTAATTATTTTCACCGACGAGGTACCTTTTATATGTTAGATTGAGTTATAGGAGCGTATTTTAAGCACTTTTGCTTAATAAACCACGGCTCTATCTCTTACGGTAGATTTTTAAATTAATCAGGAAGTCTTCGTCGGTAGCGCTTCTCGGTAGCCTCTTCGGACAGAGACTAAGTCCGAATTGAAAATATTTTCACCGACGTCGTATCTTTTAAATGTTATGTTCGGTTATGGGAGCCTATTTGACGCACTTTTGCTTAATAAACCACGGCTCCATCTCTTACGGTTGATTTTTAAATAATTTCTAAAGTCGTCGTCGGCGACTCTTCACGGTAGCCACTCGATAGGAAAAAATCTAAGCCCGAACTGTAATTATTTTCACCGACGAGGTACCTTTTATATGTTAGATTGAGTTATAGGAGCGTATTTTAAGCACTTTTGCTTAATAAACCACGGCTCTATCTCTTACGGTAGATTTTTAAATTAATCAGAAAGTCTTCGTCGGTAGCGCTTCTCGGTAGCCTCTTCGGACAGAGACTAAGTCCGAATTGAAAATATTTTCACCGACGTCGTATCTTTTAAATGTTATGTTCGGTTATGGGAGCGTATTTGACGCACTTTTGCTTAATAAACCACGGCTCCATCCCTTACGGTTGATTTTTAAATAATTTCTAAAGTCGTCGTCGGCGACTCTTCGCGGTAGCCACTCGGTAGGAAAAAATCTAAGTCCGAATTGTAATTATTTTCACCGACGAGGTACCTTTTATATGTTAGATTGAGTTATAGGAGCGTATTTGAAGCACTTTTGCTTAATAAACCACGGCTCTATCTCTTACGGTTGATTTTTAAATTAATCAGAAAGTCTTCGGCGGTAGCGCTTCTCGGTAGCCTCTCCGTACAGAGACTAAGTCCGAATTGAAAATAATTTCACCGACGACGTATCTTTCAAATGTTATGTTCGGTTATGGGAGCCTATTTGACGCACTTTTGCTTAATAAACCACGGCTCCATCTCTTACGGTTGATTTTTAAATAATTTCTAAAGTCGTCGTCGGCGACTCTTCACGGTAGCCACTCGATAGGAAAAAATCTAAGCCCGAACTGTAATTATTTTCACCGACGAAGTACCTTTTATATGTTAGATTGAGTTATAGGAGCGTATTTGAAGCACTTTTGCTTAATAAACCACGGCTCTATCTCTTACGGTAGATTTTTAAATTAATCAGAAAGTCTTCGTCGGTAGCGCTTCTCGGTAGCCTCTTCGGACAGAGACTAAGTCCGAATTGAAAATATTTTCACCGACGTCGTATCTTTTAAATGTTATGTTCGGTTATGGGAGCGTATTTGACGCACTTTTGCTTAATAAACCACGGCTCCATCTCTTACGGTTGATTTTTAAATAATTTCTAAAGTCGTCGTCGGCGACTCTTCGCGGTAGCCACTCGGTAGGAAAAAATCTAAGTCCGAACTGTAATTATTTTCACCGACGAGGTACCTTTTATATATTAGATTGAGTTATAGGAGCGTATTTTAAGCACTTTTGCTTAATAAACCACGGCTCTATCTCTTACGGTAGATTTTTAAATTAATCAGAAAGTCTTCGTCGGTAGCGCTTCTCGGTAGCCTCTTCGGACAGAGACTAAGTCCGAATTGAAAATATTTTCACCGACGTCGTATCATTTAAATGTTATGTTCGGTTATGGGAGCGTATTTGACGCACTTTTGCTTAATAAACCACGGCTCCATCTCTTACGGTTGATTTTTAAATAATTTCTAAAGTCGTCGTCGGCGACTCTTCGCGGTAGCCACTCGGTAGGAAAAAATCTAAGTCCGAACTGTAATTATTTTCACGGACGAGGTACCTTTTATATGTTAGATTGAGTTATAGGAGCGTATTTGAAGCACTTTTGCTTAATAAACCACGGCTCTATCTCTTACGGTTGATTTTTAAATTAATCAGAAAGTCTTCGTCGGTAGCGCTTCTCGGTAGCCTCTCCGTACAGAGACTAAGTCCGAATTGAAAATAATTTCACCGACGACGTATCTTTCAAATGTTATGTTCGGTTATGGGAGCCTATTTGACGCACTTTTGCTTAATAAACCACGGCTCCATCTCTTACGGTTGATTTTTAAATAATTTCTAAAGTCGTCGTCGGCGACTCTTCACGGTAGCCACTCGATAGGAAAAAATCTAAGCCCGAACTGTAATTATTTTCACCGACGAGGTACCTTTTATATGTTAGATTGAGTTATAGGAGCGTATTTTAAGCACTTTTGCTTAATAAACCACGGCTCTATCTCTTACGGTAGATTTTTAAATTAATCAGAAAGTCTTCGTCGGTAGCGCTTCTCGGTAGCCTCTTCGGACAGAGACTAAGTCCGAATTGAAAATATTTTCACCGACGTCGTATCTTTTAAATGTTATGTTCGGTTATGGGAGCGTATTTGACGCACTTTTGCTTAATAAACCACGGTTCCATCCCTTACGGTTGATTTTTAAATAATTTCTAAAGTCGTCGTCGGCGACTCTTCGCGGTAGCCACTCGGTAGGAAAAAATCTAAGTCCGAACTGTAATTATTTTCACCGACGAGGTACCTTTTATATGTTAGATTGAGTTATAGGAGCGTATTTGAAGCACTTTTGCTTAATAAACCACGGCTCTATCTCTTACGGTTGATTTTTAAATTAATCAGAAAGTCTTCGGCGGTAGCGCTTCTCGGTAGCCTCTCCGTACAGAGACTAAGTCCGAATTGAAAATAATTTCACCGACGACGTATCTTTCAAATGTTATGTTCGGTTATGGGAGCCTATTTGACGCACTTTTGCTTAATAAACCACGGCTCCATCTCTTACGGTTGATTTTTAAATAATTTCTAAAGTCGTCGTCGGCGACTCTTCACGGTAGCCACTCGATAGGAAAAAATCTAAGCCCGAACTGTAATTATTTTCACCGACGAGGTCCTTTTATATGTTAGATTGAGTTATAGGAGCGTATTTTAAGCACTTTTGCTTAATAAACCACGGCTCTATCTCTTACGGTAGATTTTTAAATTAATCAGAAAGTCTTCGTCGGTAGCGCTTCTCGGTAGCCTCTTCGGACAGAGACTAAGTCCGAATTGAAAATATTTTCACCGACGTCGTATCTTTTAAATGTTATGTTCGGTTATGGGAGCGTATTTGACGCACTTTTGCTTAATAAACCACGGCTCCATCCCTTACGGTTGATTTTTAAATAATTTCTAAAGTCGTCGTCGGCGACTCTTCGCGGTAGCCACTCGGTAGGAAAAAATCTAAGTCCGAATTGTAATTATTTTCACCGACGAGGTACCTTTTATATGTTAGATTGAGTTATAGGAGCGCATTTGAAGCACTTTTGCTTAATAAACCACGGCTCTATCTCTTACGGTTGATTTTTAAATTAATCAGAAAGTCCTCGTCGGTAGCGCTTCTCGGTAGCCTCTCCGTACAGAGACTAAGTCCGAATTGAAAATATTTTCACCGACGACGTATCTTTTAAATGTTATGTTCGGTTATGGGAGCGTATTTGACGCACTTTTGCTTAATAAACCACGGCTCCATCTCTTACGGTTGATTTTTAAATAATTTCTAAAGTCGTCGTCGGCGACTCTTCACGGTAGCCACTCGATACGAAAAAATCTAAGCCCGAACTGTAATTATTTTCACCGACGAGGTACCTTTTATATGTTAGATTGAGTTATAGGAGCGTATTTTAAGCACTTTTGCTTAATAAACCACGGCTCTATCTCTTACGGTAGATTTTTAAATTAATCAGAAAGTCTTCGTCGGTAGCGCTTCTCGGTAGCCTCTTCGGACAGAGACTAAGTCCGAATTGAAAATATTTTCACCGACGTCGTATCTTTTAAATGTTATGTTCGGTTATGGGAGCGTATTTGACGCACTTTTGCTTAATAAACCACGGCTCCATCCCTTACGGTTGATTTTTAAATAATTTCTAAAGTCGTCGTCGGCGACTCTTCGCGGTAGCCACTCGGTAGGAAAAAATCTAAGTCCGAACTGGAATTATTTTCACCGACGAGGTACCTTTTATATGTTAGATTGAGTTATAGGAGCGTATTTGAAGCACTTTTGCTTAATAAACCACGGCTCTATCTCTTACGGTTGATTTTTAAATTAATCAGAAAGTCTTCGGCGGTAGCGCTTCTCGGTAGCCTCTCCGTACAGAGACTAAGTCCGAATTGAAAATAATTTCACCGACGACGTATCTTTCAAATGTTATGTTCGGTTATGGGAGCCTATTTGACGCACTTTTGCTTAATAAACCACGGCTCCATCTCTTACGGTTGATTTTTAAATAATTTCTAAAGTCGTCGTCGGCGACTCTTCGCGGTAGCCACTCGGTAGGAAAAAATCTAAGTCCGAACTGTAATTATTTTCACCGACGAGGTACCTTTTATATGTTAGATTGAGTTATAGGAGCGCATTTGAAGCACTTTTGCTTAATAAACCACGGCTCTATCCCTTACGGTTGATTTTTAAATTAATCAGAAAGTCTTCGTCGGTGGCGCTTCTCGGTAGCCTCTCCGTACAGAGACTAAGTCCGAATTGAAAATAATTTCACCGACGACGTATCTTTCAAATGTTATGTTCGGTTATGGGAGCCTATTTGACGCACTTTTGCTTAATAAACCACGGCTCCATCTCTTACGGTTGATTTTTAAATAATTTCTAAAGTCGTCGTCGGCGACTCTTCACGGTAGCCACTCGATAGGAAAAAATCTAAGCCCGAACTGTAATTATTTTCACCGACGAGGTACCTTTTATATGTTAGATTGAGTTATAGGAGCGTATTTGAAGCACTTTTGCTTAATAAACCACGGCTCTATCTCTTACGGTTGATTTTTAAATTAATCAGAAAGTCTTCGGCGGTAGCGCTTCTCGGTAGCCTCTCCGTACAGAGACTAAGTCCGAATTGAAAATAATTTCACCGACGACGTATCTTTCAAATGTTATGTTCGGTTATGGGAGCCTATTTGACGCACTTTTGCTTAATAAACCACGGCTCCATCTCTTACGGTTGATTTTTAAATAATTTCTAAAGTCGTCGTCGGCGACTCTTCACGGTAGCCACTCGATAGGAAAAAATCTAAGCCCGAACTGTAATTATTTTCACCGACGAGGTACCTTTAATATGTTAGATTGAGTTATAGGAGCGTATTTTAAGCACTTTTGCTTAATAAACCACGGCTCTATCTCTTACGGTAGATTTTTAAATTAATCAGAAAGTCTTCGTCGGTAGCGCTTCTCGGTAGCCTCTTCGGACAGAGACTAAGTCCGAATTGAAAATATTTTCACCGACGTCGTATCTTTTAAATGTTATGTTCGGTTATGGGAGCGTATTTGACGCACTTTTGCTTAATAAACCACGGCTCCATCCCTCACGGTTGATTTTTAAATAATTTCTAAAGTCGTCGTCGGCGACTCTTCGCGGTAGCCACTCGGTAGGAAAAAATCTAAGTCCGAATTGTAATTATTTTCACCGACGAGGTACCTTTTATATGTTAGATTGAGTTATAGGAGCGCATTTGAAGCACTTTTGCTTAATAAACCACGGCTCTATCTCTTACGGTTGATTTTTAAATTAATCAGAAAGTCCTCGTCGGTAGCGCTTCTCGGTAGCCTCTCCGTACAGAGACTAAGTCCGAATTGAAAATATTTTCACCGACGACGTATCTTTTAAATGTTATGTTCGGTTATGGGAGCGTATTTGACGCACTTTTGCTTAATAAACCACGGCTCCATCTCTTACGGTTGATTTTTAAATAATTTCTAAAGTCGTCGTCGGCGACTCTTCGCGGTAGCCACTCGGTAGGAAAAAATCTAAGCCCGAACTGTAATTATTTTCACCGACGAGGTACCTTTTATATGTTAGATTGAGTTATAGGAGCGTATTTTAAGCACTTTTGCTTAATAAACCACGGCTCTATCTCTTACGGTAGATTTTTAAATTAATCAGAAAGTCTTCGTCGGTAGCGCTTCTCGGTAGCCTCTTCGGACAGAGACTAAGTCCGAATTGAAAATATTTTCACCGACGTCGTATCTTTTAAATGTTATGTTCGGTTATGGGAGCGTATTTGACGCACTTTTGCTTAATAAACCACGGCTCCATCTCTTACGGTTGATTTTTAAATAATTTCTAAAGTCGTCGTCGGCGACTCTTCGCGGTAGCCACTCGGTAGGAAAAAATCTAAGTCCGAACTGTAATTATTTTCACCGACGAGGTACCTTTTATATGTTAGATTGAGTTATAGGAGCGCATTTGAAGCACTTTTGCTTAATAAACCACGGCTCTATCCCTTCCGGTTGATTTTTAAATTAATCAGAAAGTCTTCGTCGGTGGCGCTTCTCGGTAGCCTCTCCGTACAGAGACTAAGTCCGAATTGAAAATAATTTCACCGACGACGTATCTTTCAAATGTTATGTTCGGTTATGGGAGCCTATTTGACGCACTTTTGCTTAATAAACCACGGCTCCATCTCTTACGGTTGATTTTTAAATAATTTCTAAAGTCGTCGTCGGCGACTCTTCACGGTAGCCACTCGATAGGAAAAAATCTAAGCCCGAACTGTAATTATTTTCACCGACGAGGTACCTTTTATATGTTAGATTGAGTTATAGGAGCGTATTTGAAGCACTTTTGCTTAATAAACCACGGCTCTATCTCTTACGGTTGATTTTTAAATTAATCAGAAAGTCTTCGGCGGTAGCGCTTCTCGGTAGCCTCTCCGTACAGAGACTAAGTCCGAATTGAAAATAATTTCACCGACGACGTATCTTTCAAATGTTATGTTCGGTTATGGGAGCGTATTTGACGCACTTTTGCTTAATAAACCACGGCTCCATCTCTTACGGTTGATTTTTAAATAATTTCTAAAGTCGTCGTCGGCGACTCTTCACGGTAGCCACTCGATAGGAAAAAATCTAAGCCCGAACTGTAATTATTTTCACCGACGAGGTACCTTTTATATGTTAGATTGAGTTATAGGAGCGTATTTTAAGCACTTTTGCTTAATAAACCACGGCTCTATCTCTTACGGTAGATTTTTAAATTAATCAGAAAGTCTTCGTCGGTAGCGCTTCTCGGTAGCCTCTTCGGACAGAGACTAAGTCCGAATTGAATATATTTTCACCGACGTCGTATCTTTTAAATGTTATGTTCGGTTATGGGAGCGTATTTGACGCACTTTTGCTTAATAAACCACGGCTCCATCTCTTACGGTTGATTTTTAAATAATTTCTAAAGTCGTCGTCGGCGACTCTTCGCGGTAGCCACTCGGTAGGAAAAAATCTAAGTCCGAACTGTAATTATTTTCACCGACGAGGTACCTTTTATATGTTAGATTGAGTTATAGGAGCGCATTTGAAGCACTTTTGCTTAATAAACCACGGCTCTATCCCTTACGGTTGATTTTTAAATTAATCAGAAAGTCTTCGTCGGTGGCGCTTCTCGGTAGCCTCTCCGTACAGAGACTAAGTCCGAATTGAAAATAATTTCACCGACGACGTATCTTTCAAATGTTATGTTCGGTTATGGGAGCCTATTTGACGCACTTTTGCTTAATAAACCACGGCTCCATCTCTTACGGTTGATTTTTAAATAATTTCTAAAGTCGTCGTCGGCGACTCTTCACGGTAGCCACTCGATAGGAAAAAATCTAAGCCCGAACTGTAATTATTTTCACCGACGAGGTACCTTTTATATGTTAGATTGAGTTATAGGAGCGTATTTGAAGCACTTTTGCTTAATAAACCACGGCTCTATCTCTTACTGTTGATTTTTAAATTAATCAGAAAGTCTTCGGCGGTAGCGCTTCTCGGTAGCCTCTCCGTACAGAGACTAAGTCCGAATTGAAAATAATTTCACCGACGACGTATCTTTCAAATGTTATGTTCGGTTATGGGAGCCTATTTGACGCACTTTTGCTTAATAAACCACGGCTCCATCTCTTACGGTTGATTTTTAAATAATTTCTAAAGTCGTCGTCGGCGACTCTTCACGGTAGCCACTCGATAGGAAAAAATCTAAGCCCGAACTGTAATTATTTTCACCGACGAGGTACCTTTTATATGTTAGATTGAGTTATAGGAGCGTATTTTAAGCACTTTTGCTTAATAAACCACGGCTCTATCTCTTACGGTAGATTTTTAAATTAATCAGAAAGTCTTCGTCGGTAGCGCTTCTCGGTAGCCTCTTCGGACAGAGACTAAGTCCGAATTGAAAATATTTTCACCGACGTCGTATCTTTTAAATGTTATGTTCGGTTATGGGAGCGTATTTGACGCACTTTTGCTTAATAAACCACGGCTCCATCCCTCACGGTTGATTTTTAAATAATTTCTAAAGTCGTCGTCGGCGACTCTTCGCGGTAGCCACTCGGTAGGAAAAAATCTAAGTCCGAATTGTAATTATTTTCACCGACGAGGTACCTTTTATATGTTAGATTGAGTTATAGGAGCGCATTTGAAGCACTTTTGCTTAATAAACCACGGCTCTATCTCTTACGGTTGATTTTTAAATTAATCAGAAAGTCCTCGTCGGTAGCGCTTCTCGGTAGCCTCTCCGTACAGAGACTAAGTCCGAATTGAAAATATTTTCACCGACGACGTATCTTTTAAATGTTATGTTCGGTTATGGGAGCGTATTTGACGCACTTTTGCTTAATAAACCACGGCTCCATCTCTTACGGTTGATTTTTAAATAATTTCTAAAGTCGTCGTCGGCGACTCTTCGCGGTAGCCACTCGGTAGGAAAAAATCTAAGCCCGAACTGTAATTATTTTCACCGACGAGGTACATTTTATATGTTAGATTGAGTTATAGGAGCGTATTTTAAGCACTTTTGCTTAATAAACCACGGCTCTATCTCTTACGGTAGATTTTTAAATTAATCAGAAAGTCTTCGTCGGTAGCGCTTCTCGGTAGCCTCTTCGGACAGAGACTAAGTCCGAATTGAAAATATTTTCACCGACGTCGTATCTTTTAAATGTTATGTTCGGTTATGGGAGCGTATTTGACGCACTTTTGCTTAATAAACCACGGCTCCATCTCTTACGGTTGATTTTTAAATAATTTCTAAAGTCGTCGTCGGCGACTCTTCACGGTAGCCACTCGATAGGAAAAAATCTAAGCCCGAACTGTAATTATTTTCACCGACGAGGTACCTTTTATATGTTAGATTGAGTTATAGGAGCGTATTTGAAGCACTTTTGCTTAATAAACCACGGCTCTATCTCTTACTGTTGATTTTTAAATTAATCAGAAAGTCTTCGGCGGTAGCGCTTCTCGGTAGCCTCTCCGTACAGAGACTAAGTCCGAATTGAAAATAATTTCACCGACGACGTATCTTTCAAATGTTATGTTCGGTTATGGGAGCCTATTTGACGCACTTTTGCTTAATAAACCACGGCTCCATCTCTTACGGTTGATTTTTAAATAATTTCTAAAGTCGTCGTCGGCGACTCTTCACGGTAGCCACTCGATAGGAAAAAATCTAAGCCCGAACTGTAATTATTTTCACCGACGAGGTACCTTTTATATGTTAGATTGAGTTATAGGAGCGTATTTTAAGCACTTTTGCTTAATAAACCACGGCTCTATCTCTTACGGTAGATTTTTAAATTAATCAGAAAGTCTTCGTCGGTAGCGCTTCTCGGTAGCCTCTTCGGACAGAGACTAAGTCCGAATTGAAAATATTTTCACCGACGTCGTATCTTTTAAATGTTATGTTCGGTTATGGGAGCGTATTTGACGCACTTTTGCTTAATAAACCACGGCTCCATCCCTCACGGTTGATTTTTAAATAATTTCTAAAGTCGTCGTCGGCGACTCTTCGCGGTAGCCACTCGGTAGGAAAAAATCTAAGTCCGAATTGTAATTATTTTCACCGACGAGGTACCTTTTATATGTTAGATTGAGTTATAGGAGCGCATTTGAAGCACTTTTGCTTAATAAACCACGGCTCTATCTCTTACGGTTGATTTTTAAATTAATCAGAAAGTCCTCGTCGGTAGCGCTTCTCGGTAGCCTCTCCGTACAGAGACTAAGTCCGAATTGAAAATATTTTCACCGACGACGTATCTTTTAAATGTTATGTTCGGTTATGGGAGCGTATTTGACGCACTTTTGCTTAATAAACCACGGCTCCATCTCTTACGGTTGATTTTTAAATAATTTCTAAAGTCGTCGTCGGCGACTCTTCGCGGTAGCCACTCGGTAGGAAAAAATCTAAGCCCGAACTGTAATTATTTTCACCGACGAGGTACCTTTTATATGTTAGATTGAGTTATAGGAGCGTATTTTAAGCACTTTTGCTTAATAAACCACGGCTCTATCTCTTACGGTAGATTTTTAAATTAATCAGAAAGTCTTCGTCGGTAGCGCTTCTCGGTAGCCTCTTCGGACAGAGACTAAGTCCGAATTGAAAATATTTTCACCGACGTCGTATCTTTTAAATGTTATGTTCGGTTATGGGAGCGTATTTGACGCACTTTTGCTTAATAAACCACGGCTCCATCTCTTACGGTTGATTTTTAAATAATATCTAAAGTCGTCGTCGGCGACTCTTCGCGGTAGCCACTCGGTAGGAAAAAATCTAAGTCCGAACTGTAATTATTTTCACCGACGAGGTACCTTTTATATGTTAGATTGAGTTATAGGAGCGCATTTGAAGCACTTTTGCTTAATAAACCACGGCTCTATCCCTTCCGGTTGATTTTTAAATTAATCAGAAAGTCTTCGTCGGTGGCGCTTCTCGGTAGCCTCTCCGTACAGAGACTAAGTCCGAATTGAAAATAATTTCACCGACGACGTATCTTTCAAATGTTATGTTCGGTTATGGGAGCCTATTTGACGCACTTTTGCTTAATAAACCACGGCTCCATCTCTTACGGTTGATTTTTAAATAATTTCTAAAGTCGTCGTCGGCGACTCTTCACGGTAGCCACTCGATAGGAAAAAATCTAAGCCCGAACTGTAATTATTTTCACCGACGAGGTACCTTTTATATGTTAGATTGAGTTATAGGAGCGTATTTGAAGCACTTTTGCTTAATAAACCACGGCTCTATCTCTTACGGTTGATTTTTAAATTAATCAGAAAGTCTTCGGCGGTAGCGCTTCTCGGTAGCCTCTCCGTACAGAGACTAAGTCCGAATTGAAAATAATTTCACCGACGACGTATCTTTCAAATGTTATGTTCGGTTATGGGAGCCTATTTGACGCACTTTTGCTTAATAAACCACGGCTCCATCTCTTACGGTTGATTTTTAAATAATTTCTAAAGTCGTCGTCGGCGACTCTTCGCGGTAGCCACTCGGTAGGAAAAAATCTAAGCCCGAACTGTAATTATTTTCACCGACGAGGTACCTTTTATATGTTAGATTGAGTTATAGGAGCGTATTTTAAGCACTTTTGCTTAATAAACCACGGCTCTATCTCTTACGGTAGATTTTTAAATTAATCAGAAAGTCTTCGTCGGTAGCGCTTCTCGGTAGCCTCTTCGGACAGAGACTAAGTCCGAATTGAAAATATTTTCACCGACGTCGTATCTTTTAAATGTTATGTTCGGTTATGGGAGCGTATTTGACGCACTTTTGCTTAATAAACCACGGCTCCATCTCTTACGGTTGATTTTTAAATAATATCTAAAGTCGTCGTCGGCGACTCTTCGCGGTAGCCACTCGGTAGGAAAAAATCTAAGTCCGAACTGTAATTATTTTCACCGACGAGGTACCTTTTATATGTTAGATTGAGTTATAGGAGCGCATTTGAAGCACTTTTGCTTAATAAACCACGGCTCTATCCCTTCCGGTTGATTTTTAAATTAATCAGAAAGTCTTCGTCGGTGGCGCTTCTCGGTAGCCTCTCCGTACAGAGACTAAGTCCGAATTGAAAATAATTTCACCGACGACGTATCTTTCAAATGTTATGTTCGGTTATGGGAGCCTATTTGACGCACTTTTGCTTAATAAACCACGGCTCCATCTCTTACGGTTGATTTTTAAATAATTTCTAAAGTCGTCGTCGGCGACTCTTCACGGTAGCCACTCGATAGGAAAAAATCTAAGCCCGAACTGTAATTATTTTCACCGACGAGGTACCTTTTATATGTTAGATTGAGTTATAGGAGCGTATTTGAAGCACTTTTGCTTAATAAACCACGGCTCTATCTCTTACGGTTGATTTTTAAATTAATCAGAAAGTCTTCGGCGGTAGCGCTTCTCGGTAGCCTCTCCGTACAGAGACTAAGTCCGAATTGAAAATAATTTCACCGACGACGTATCTTTCAAATGTTATGTTCGGTTATGGGAGCCTATTTGACGCACTTTTGCTTAATAAACCACGGCTCCATCTCTTACGGTTGATTTTTAAATAATTTCTAAAGTCGTCGTCGGCGACTCTTCACGGTAGCCACTCGATAGGAAAAAATCTAAGCCCGAACTGTAATTATTTTCACCGACGAGGTACCTTTTATATGTTAGATTGAGTTATAGGAGCGTATTTTAAGCACTTTTGCTTAATAAACCACGGCTCTATCTCTTACGGTAGATTTTTAAATTAATCAGAAAGTCTTCGTCGGTAGCGCTTCTCGGTAGCCTCTTCGGACAGAGACTAAGTCCGAATTGAAAATATTTTCACCGACGTCGTATCTTTTAAATGTTATGTTCGGTTATGGGAGCGTATTTGACGCACTTTTGCTTAATAAACAACGGCTCCATCCCTCACGGTTGATTTTTAAATAATTTCTAAAGTCGTCGTCGGCGACTCTTCGCGGTAGCCACTCGGTAGGAAAAAATCTAAGTCCGAATTGTAATTATTTTCACCGACGAGGTACCTTTCATATGTTAGATTGAGTTATAGGAGCGCATTTGAAGCACTTTTGCTTAATAAACCACGGCTCTATCTCTTACGGTTGATTTTTAAATTAATCAGAAAGTCCTCGTCGGTAGCGCTTCTCGGTAGCCTCTCCGTACAGAGACTAAGTCCGAATTGAAAATATTTTCACCGACGACGTATCTTTTAAATGTTATGTTCGGTTATGGGAGCGTATTTGACGCACTTTTGCTTAATAAACCACGGCTCCATCTCTTACGGTTGATTTTTAAATAATTTCTAAAGTCGTCGTCGGCGACTCTTCGCGGTAGCCACTCGGTAGGAAAAAATCTAAGCCCGAACTGTAATTATTTTCACCGACGAGGTACCTTTTATATGTTAGATTGAGTTATAGGAGCGTATTTTAAGCACTTTTGCTTAATAAACCACGGCTCTATCTCTTACGGTAGATTTTTAAATTAATCAGAAAGTCTTCGTCGGTAGCGCTTCTCGGTAGCCTCTTCGGACAGAGACTAAGTCCGAATTGAAAATATTTTCACCGACGTCGTATCTTTTAAATGTTATGTTCGGTTATGGGAGCGTATTTGACGCACTTTTGCTTAATAAACCACGGCTCCATCTCTTACGGTTGATTTTTAAATAATTTCTAAAGTCGTCGTCGGCGACTCTTCGCGGTAGCCACTCGGTAGGAAAAAATCTAAGTCCGAACTGTAATTATTTTCACCGACGAGGTACCTTTTATATGTTAGATTGAGTTATAGGAGCGCATTTGAAGCACTTTTGCTTAATAAACCACGGCTCTATCCCTTACGGTTGATTTTTAAATTAATCAGAAAGTCTTCGTCGGTGGCGCTTCTCGGTAGCCTCTCCGTACAGAGACTAAGTCCGAATTGAAAATAATTTCACCGACGACGTATCTTTCAAATGTTATGTTCGGTTATGGGAGCCTATTTGACGCACTTTTGCTTAATATACCACGGCTCCATCTCTTACGGTTGATTTTTAAATAATTTCTAAAGTCGTCGTCGGCGACTCTTCACGGTAGCCACTCGATAGGAAAAAATCTAAGCCCGAACTGTAATTATTTTCACCGACGAGGTACCTTTTATATGTTAGATTGAGTTATAGGAGAGTATTTTAAGCACTTTTGCTTAATAAACCACGGCTCTATCTCTTACGGTAGATTTTTAAATTAATCAGAAAGTCTTCGTCGGTAGCGCTTCTCGGTAGCCTCTTCGGACAGAGACTAAGTCCGAATTGAAAATATTTTCACCGACGTCGTATCTTTTAAATGTTATGTTCGGTTATGGGAGCGTATCTGACGCACTTTTGCTTAATAAACCACGGCTCCATCCCTTACGGTTGATTTTTAAATAATTTCTAAAGTCGTCGTCGGCGACTCTTCGCGGTAGCCACTCGGTAGGAAAAAATCTAAGTCCGAACTGTAATTATTTTCACCGACGAGGTACCTTTTATATGTTAGATTGAGTTATAGGAGCGTATTTGAAGCACTTTTGCTTAATAAACCACGGCTCTATCTCTTACGGTTGATTTTTAAATTAATCAGAAAGTCTTCGGCGGTAGCGCTTCTCGGTAGCCTCTCCGTACAGAGACTAAGTCCGAATTGAAAATAATTTCACCGACGACGTATCTTTCAAATGTTATGTTCGGTTATGGGAGCCTATTTGACGCACTTTTGCTTAATAAACCACGGCTCCATCTCTTACGGTTGATTTTTAAATAATTTCTAAAGTCGTCGTCGGCGACTCTTCACGGTAGCCACTCGATAGGAAAAAATCTAAGCCCGAACTGTAATTATTTTCACCGACGAGGTACCTTTTATATGTTAGATTGAGTTATAGGAGCGTATTTTAAGCACTTTTGCTTAATAAACCACGGCTCTATCTCTTACGGTAGATTTTTAAATTAATCAGAAAGTCTTCGTCGGTAGCGCTTCTCGGTAGCCTCTTCGGACAGAGACTAAGTCCGAATTGAAAATATTTTCACCGACGTCGTATCTTTTAAATGTTATGTTCGGTTATGGGAGCGTATTTGACGCACTTTTGCTTAATAAACCACGGCTCCATCTCTTACGGTTGATTTTTAAATAATTTCTAAAGTCGTCGTCGGCGACTCTTCGCGGTAGCCACTCGGTAGGAAAAAATCTAAGTCCGAACTGTAATTATTTTCACCGACGAGGTACCTTTTATATGTTAGATTGAGTTATAGGAGCGCATTTGAAGCACTTTTGCTTAATAAACCACGGCTCTATCCCTTACGGTTGATTTTTAAATTAATCAGAAAATCCTCGTCGGTAGCGCTTCTCGGTAGCCTCTCCGTACAGAGACTAAGTCCGAATTGAAAATATTTTCACCGACGACGTATCTTTTAAATGTTATGTTCGGTTATGGGAGCGTATTTGACGCACTTTTGCTTAATAAACCACGGCTCCATCTCTTACGGTTGATTTTTAAATAATTTCTAAAGTCGTCGTCGGCGACTCTTCGCGGTAGCCACTCGGTAGGAAAAAATCTAAGTCCGAACTGTAATTATTTTCACCGACGAGGTACCTTTTATATGTTAGATTGAGTTATAGGAGAGTATTTTAAGCACTTTTGCTTAATAAACCACGGCTCTATCTCTTACGGTAGATTTTTAAATTAATCAGAAAGTCTTCGTCGGTAGCGCTTCTCGGTAGCCTCTTCGGACAGAGACTAAGTCCGAATTGAAAATATTTTCACCGACGTCGTATCTTTTAAATGTTATGTTCGGTTATGGGAGCGTATCTGACGCACTTTTGCTTAATAAACCACGGCTCCATCCCTTACGGTTGATTTTTAAATAATTTCTAAAGTCGTCGTCGGCGACTCTTCGCGGTAGCCACTCGGTAGGAAAAAATCTAAGTCCGAACTGTAATTATTTTCACCGACGAGGTACCTTTTATATGTTAGATTGAGTTATAGGAGCGTATTTGAAGCACTTTTGCTTAATAAACCACGGCTCTATCTCTTACGGTTGATTTTTAAATTAATCAGAAAGTCTTCGGCGGTAGCGCTTCTCGGTAGCCTCTCCGTACAGAGACTAAGTCCGAATTGAAAATAATTTCACCGACGACGTATCTTTCAAATGTTATGTTCGGTTATGGGAGCCTATTTGACGCACTTTTGCTTAATAAACCACGGCTCCATCTCTTACGGTTGATTTTTAAATAATTTCTAAAGTCGTCGTCGGCGACTCTTCACGGTAGCCACTCGATAGGAAAAAATCTAAGCCCGAACTGTAATTATTTTCACCGACGAGGTACCTTTTATATGTTAGATTGAGTTATAGGAGCGTATTTTAAGCACTTTTGCTTAATAAACCACGGCTCTATCTCTTACGGTAGATTTTTAAATTAATCAGAAAGTCTTCGTCGGTAGCGCTTCTCGGTAGCCTCTTCGGACAGAGACTAAGTCCGAATTGAAAATATTTTCACCGACGTCGTATCTTTTAAATGTTATGTTCGGTTATGGGAGCGTATTTGACGCACTTTTGCTTAATAAACCACGGCTCCATCTCTTACGGTTGATTTTTAAATAATTTCTAAAGTCGTCGTCGGCGACTCTTCGCGGTAGCCACTCGGTAGGAAAAAATCTAAGTCCGAACTGTAATTATTTTCACCGACGAGGTACCTTTTATATGTTAGATTGAGTTATAGGAGCGCATTTGAAGCACTTTTGCTTAATAAACCACGGCTCTATCCCTTACGGTTGATTTTTAAATTAATCAGAAAATCCTCGTCGGTAGCGCTTCTCGGTAGCCTCTCCGTACAGAGACTAAGTCCGAATTGAAAATATTTTCACCGACGACGTATCTTTTAAATGTTATGTTCGGTTATGGGAGCGTATTTGACGCACTTTTGCTTAATAAACCACGGCTCCATCTCTTACGGTTGATTTTTAAATAATTTCTAAAGTCGTCGTCGGCGACTCTTCGCGGTAGCCACTCGGTAGGAAAAAATCTAAGTCCGAACTGTAATTATTTTCACCGACGAGGTACCTTTTATATGTTAGATTGAGTTATAGGAGCGTATTTTAAGCACTTTTGCTTAATAAACCACGGCTCTATCTCTTACGGTAGATTTTTAAATTAATCAGAAAGTCTTCGTCGGTAGCGCTTCTCGGTAGCCTCTTCGGACAGAGACTAAGTCCGAATTGAAAATATTTTCACCGACGTCGTATCTTTTAAATGTTATGTTCGGTTATGGGAGCGTATTTGACGCACTTTTGCTTAATAAACCACGGCTCCATCTCTTACGGTTGATTTTTAAATAATTTCTAAAGTCGTCGTCGGCGACTCTTCGCGGTAGCCACTCGGTAGGAAAAAATCTAAGTCCGAACTGTAATTATTTTCACCGACGAGGTACCTTTTATATGTTAGATTGAGTTATAGGAGCGCATTTGAAGCACTTTTGCTTAATAAACCACGGCTCTATCCCTTACGGTTGATTTTTAAATTAATCAGAAAATCCTCGTCGGTAGCGCTTCTCGGTAGCCTCTCCGTACAGAGACTAAGTCCGAATTGAAAATATTTTCACCGACGACGTATCTTTTAAATGTTATGTTCGGTTATGGGAGCGTATTTGACGCACTTTTGCTTAATAAACCACGGCTCCATCTCTTACGGTTGATTTTTAAATAATTTCTAAAGTCGTCGTCGGCGACTCTTCGCGGTAGCCACTCGGTAGGAAAAAATCTAAGTCCGAACTGTAATTATTTTCACCGACGAGGTACCTTTTATATGTTAGATTGAGTTATAGGAGCGTATTTTAAGCACTTTTGCTTAATAAACCACGGCTCTATCTCTTACGGTAGATTTTTAAATTAATCAGAAAGTCTTCGTCGGTAGCGCTTCTCGGTAGCCTCTTCGGACAGAGACTAAGTCCGAATTGAAAATATTTTCACCGACGTCGTATCTTTTAAATGTTATGTTCGGTTATGGGAGCGTATTTGACGCACTTTTGCTTAATAAACCACGGCTCCATCTCTTACGGTTGATTTTTAAATAATTTCTAAAGTCGTCGTCGGCGACTCTTCGCGGTAGCCACTCGGTAGGAAAAAATCTAAGTCCGAACTGTAATTATTTTCACCGACGAGGTACCTTTTATATGTTAGATTGAGTTATAGGAGCGCATTTGAAGCACTTTTGCTTAATAAACCACGGCTCTATCCCTTACGGTTGATTTTTAAATTAATCAGAAAATCCTCGTCGGTAGCGCTTCTCGGTAGCCTCTCCGTACAGAGACTAAGTCCGAATTGAAAATATTTTCACCGACGACGTATCTTTTAAATGTTATGTTCGGTTATGGGAGCGTATTTGACGCACTTTTGCTTAATAAACCACGGCTCCATCTCTTACGGTTGATTTTTAAATAATTTCTAAAGTCGTCGTCGGCGACTCTTCGCGGTAGCCACTCGGTAGGAAAAAATCTAAGTCCGAACTGTAATTATTTTCACCGACGAGGTACCTTTTATATGTTAGATTGAGTTATAGGAGCGTATTTTAAGCACTTTTGCTTAATAAACCACGGCTCTATCTCTTACGGTAGATTTTTAAATTAATCAGAAAGTCTTCGTCGGTAGCGCTTCTCGGTAGCCTCTTCGGACAGAGACTAAGTCCGAATTGAAAATATTTTCACCGACGTCGTATCTTTTAAATGTTATGTTCGGTTATGGGAGCGTATTTGACGCACTTTTGCTTAATAAACCACGGCTCCATCTCTTACGGTTGATTTTTAAATAATTTCTAAAGTCGTCGTCGGCGACTCTTCGCGGTAGCCACTCGGTAGGAAAAAATCTAAGTCCGAACTGTAATTATTTTCACCGACGAGGTACCTTTTATATGTTAGATTGAGTTATAGGAGCGCATTTGAAGCACTTTTGCTTAATAAACCACGGCTCTATCCCTTACGGTTGATTTTTAAATTAATCAGAAAATCCTCGTCGGTAGCGCTTCTCGGTAGCCTCTCCGTACAGAGACTAAGTCCGAATTGAAAATATTTTCACCGACGACGTATCTTTTAAATGTTATGTTCGGTTATGGGAGCGTATTTGACGCACTTTTGCTTAATAAACCACGGCTCCATCTCTTACGGTTGATTTTTAAATAATTTCTAAAGTCGTCGTCGGCGACTCTTCGCGGTAGCCACTCGGTAGGAAAAAATCTAAGTCCGAACTGTAATTATTTTCACCGACGAAGTACCTTTTATATGTTAGATTGAGTTATAGGAGCGCATTTGAAGCACTTTTGCTTAATAAACCACGGCTCTATCTCTTACGGTTGATTTTTAAATTAATCAGAAAGTCCTCGTCGGTAGCGCTTCTCGGTAGCCTCTCCGTACAGAGACTAAGTCCGAATTGAAAATATTTTCACCGACGACGTATCTTTTAAATGTTATGTTCGGTTATGGGAGCGTATTTGACGCACTTTTGCTTAATAAGCCACGGCTCCATCTCTTACGGTTGATTTTTAAATAATTTCTAAAGTCGTCGTCGGCGACTCTTCGCGGTAGCCACTCGGTAGGAAAAAATCTAAGTCCGAACTGTAATTATTTTCACCGACGAGGTACCTTTTATATGTTAGATTGAGTTATAGGAGCGTATTTTAAGCACTTTTGCTTAATAAACCACGGCTCTATCTCTTACGGTAGATTTTTAAATTAATCAGAAAGTCTTCGTCGGTAGCGCTTCTCGGTAGCCTCTTCGGACAGAGACTAAGTCCGAATTGAAAATATTTTCACCGACGTCGTATCTTTTAAATGTTATGTTCGGTTATGGGAGCGTATTTGACGCACTTTTGCTTAATAAACCACGGCTCCATCTCTTACGGTTGATTTTTAAATAATTTCTAAAGTCGTCGTCGGCGACTCTTCGCGGTAGCCACTAGGTAGGAAAAAATCTAAGTCCGAACTGTAATTATTTTCACCGACGAGGTACCTTTTATATGTTAGATTGAGTTATAGGAGCGCATTTGAAGCACTTTTGCTTAATAAACCACGGCTCTATCCCTTACGGTTGATTTTTAAATTAATCAGAAAATCCTCGTCGGTAGCGCTTCTCGGTAGCCTCTCCGTACAGAGACTAAGTCCGAATTGAAAATATTTTCACCGACGACGTATCTTTTAAATGTTATGTTCGGTTATGGGAGCGTATTTGACGCACTTTTGCTTAATAAACCACGGCTCCATCTCTTACGGTTGATTTTTAAATAATTTCTAAAGTCGTCGTCGGCGACTCTTCGCGGTAGCCACTCGGTAGGAAAAAATCTAAGTCCGAACTGTAATTATTTTCACCGACGAGGTACCTTTTATATGTTAGATTGAGTTATAGGAGCGTATTTTAAGCACTTTTGCTTAATAAACCACGGCTCTATCTCTTACGGTAGATTTTTAAATTAATCAGAAAGTCTTCGTCGGTAGCGCTTCTCGGTAGCCTCTTCGGACAGAGACTAAGTCCGAATTGAAAATATTTTCACCGACGTCGTATCTTTTAAATGTTATGTTCGGTTATGGGAGCGTATTTGACGCACTTTTGCTTAATAAACCACGGCTCCATCTCTTACGGTTGATTTTTAAATAATTTCTAAAGTCGTCGTCGGCGACTCTTCGCGGTAGCCACTCGGTAGGAAAAAATCTAAGTCCGAACTGTAATTATTTTCACCGACGAGGTACCTTTTATATGTTAGATTGAGTTATAGGAGCGCATTTGAAGCACTTTTGCTTAATAAACCACGGCTCTATCCCTTACGGTTGATTTTTAAATTAATCAGAAAATCCTCGTCGGTAGCGCTTCTCGGTAGCCTCTCCGTACAGAGACTAAGTCCGAATTGAAAATATTTTCACCGACGACGTATCTTTTAAATGTTATGTTCGGTTATGGGAGCGTATTTGACGCACTTTTGCTTAATAAACCACGGCTCCATCTCTTACGGTTGATTTTTAAATAATTTCTAATGTCGTCGTCGGCGACTCTTCGCGGTAGCCACTCGGTAGGAAAAAATCTAAGTCCGAACTGTAATTATTTTCACCGACGAAGTACCTTTTATATGTTAGATTGAGTTATAGGAGCGCATTTGAAGCACTTTTGCTTAATAAACCACGGCTCTATCTCTTACGGTTGATTTTTAAATTAATCAGAAAATCCTCGTCGGTAGCGCTTCTCGGTAGCCTCTCCGTACAGAGACTAAGTCCGAATTGAAAATATTTTCACCGACGTCGTATCTTTTAAATGTTATGTTCGGTTATGGGAGCGTATTTGACGCACTGTTGCTTAATAAACCACGGCTCCATCTCTTACGGTTGATTTTTAAATAATTTCTAAAGTCGTCGTCGGCGACTCTTCGCGGTAGCCACTCGGTAGGAAAAAATCTAAGTCCGAACTGTAATTATTTTCACCGACGAGGTACCTTTTATATGTTAGATTGAGTTATAGGAGCGTATTTTAAGCACTTTTGCTTAATAAACCACGGCTCTATCTCTTACGGTAGATTTTTAAATTAATCAGAAAGTCTTCGTCGGTAGCGCTTCTCGGTAGCCTCTTCGGACAGAGACTAAGTCCGAATTGAAAATATTTTCACCGACGTCGTATCTTTTAAATGTTATGTTCGGTTATGGGAGCGTATTTGACGCACTTTTGCTTAATAAACCACGGCTCCATCTCTTACGGTTGATTTTTAAATAATTTCTAAAGTCGTCGTCGGCGACTCTTCGCGGTAGCCACTCGGTAGGAAAAAATCTAAGTCCGAACTGTAATTATTTTCACCGACGAGGTACCTTTTATATGTTAGATTGAGTTATAGGAGCGCATTTGAAGCACTTTTGCTTAATAAACCACGGCTCTATCCCTTACGGTTGATTTTTAAATTAATCAGAAAATCCTCGTCGGTAGCGCTTCTCGGTAGCCTCTCCGTACAGAGACTAAGTCCGAATTGAAAATATTTTCACCGACGACGTATCTTTTAAATGTTATGTTCGGTTATGGGAGCGTATTTGACGCACTTTTGCTTAATAAACCACGGCTCCATCTCTTACGGTTGATTTTTAAATAATTTCTAAAGTCGTCGTCGGCGACTCTTCGCGGTAGCCACTCGGTAGGAAAAATCTAAGTCCGAACTGTAATTATTTTCACCGACGAAGTACCTTTTATATGTTAGATTGAGTTATAGGAGCGTATTTGAAGCACTTTTGCTTAATAAACCACGGCTCTATCTCTTACGGTAGATTTTTAAATTAATCAGAAAGTCTTCGTCGGTAGCGCTTCTCGGTAGCCTCTTCGGACAGAGACTAAGTCCGAATTGAAAATATTTTCACCGACGTCGTATCTTTTAAATGTTATGTTCGGTTATGGGAGCGTATTTGACGCACTTTTGCTTAATAAACCACGGCTCCATCTCTTACGGTTGATTTTTAAATAATTTCTAAAGTCGTCGTCGGCGACTCTTCGCGGTAGCCACTCGGTAGGAAAAAATCTAAGTCCGAACTGTAATTATTTTCACCGACGAGGTACCTTTTATATGTTAGATTGAGTTATAGGAGCGTATTTGAAGCACTTTTGCTTAATAAACCACGGCTCTATCTCTTACGGTTGATTTTTAAATTAATCAGAAAGTCTTCGTCGGTGGCGCTTCTCGGTAGCCTCTCCGTACAGAGACTAAGTCCGAATTGAAAATATTTTCACCGACGTCGTATCTTTTAAATGTTATGTTCGGTTATGGGAGCGTATTTGACGCACTTTTGCTTAATAAACCACGGCTCCATCTCTTACGGTTGATTTTTAAATAATTTCTAAAGTCGTCGTCGGCGACTCTTCGCGGTAGCCACTCGGTAGGAAAAAATCTAAGTCCGAACTGTAATTATTTTCACCGACGAGGTACCTTTTATATGTTAGATTGAGTTATAGGAGCGTATTTGAAGCACTTTTGCTTAATAAACCACGGCTCTATCTCTTACGGTTGATTTTTAAATTAATCAGAAAGTCTTCGTCGGTGGCGCTTCTCGGTAGCCTCTCCGTACAGAGACTAAGTCCGAATTGAAAATAATTTCACCGACGACGTATCTTTCAAATGTTATGTTCGGTTATGGGAGCCTATTTGACGCACTTTTGCTTAATAAACCACGGCTCCATCTCTTACGGTTGATTTTTAAATAATTTCTAAAGTCGTCGTCGGCGACTCTTCACGGTAGCCACTCGATAGGAAAAAATCTAAGCCCGAACTGTAATTATTTTCACCGACGAGGTACCTTTTATATGTTAGATTGAGTTATAGGAGCGTATTTTAAGCACTTTTGCTTAATAAACCACGGCTCTATCTCTTACGGTAGATTTTTAAATTAATCAGAAAGTCTTCGTCGGTAGCGCTTCTCGGTAGCCTCTTCGGACAGAGACTAAGTCCGAATTGAAAATATTTTCACCGACGTCGTATCTTTTAAATGTTATGTTCGGTTATGGGAGCGTATTTGACGCACTTTTGCTTAATAAACCACGGCTCCATCCCTTACGGTTGATTTTTAAATAATTTCTAAAGTCGTCGTCGGCGACTCTTCGCGGTAGCCACTCGGTAGGAAAAAATCTAAGTCCGAACTGTAATTATTTTCACCGACGAGGTACCTTTTATATGTTAGATTGAGTTATAGGAGCGTATTTGAAGCACTTTTGCTTAATAAACCACGGCTCTATCTCTTACGGTTGATTTTTAAATTAATCAGAAAGTCTTCGGCGGTAGCGCTTCTCGGTAGCCTCTCCGTACAGAGACTAAGTCCGAATTGAAAATAATTTCACCGACGACGTATCTTTCAAATGTTATGTTCGGTTATGGGAGCCTATTTGACGCACTTTTGCTTAATAAACCACGGCTCCATCTCTTACGGTTGATTTTTAAATAATTTCTAAAGTCGTCGTCGGCGACTCTTCACGGTAGCCACTCGATAGGAAAAAATCTAAGCCCGAACTGTAATTATTTTCACCGACGAGGTACCTTTTATATGTTAGATTGAGTTATAGGAGCGTATTTTAAGCACTTTTGCTTAATAAACCACGGCTCTATCTCTTACGGTAGATTTTTAAATTAATCAGAAAGTCTTCGTCGGTAGCGCTTCTCGGTAGCCTCTTCGGACAGAGACTAAGTCCGAATTGAAAATATTTTCACCGACGTCGTATCTTTTAAATGTTATGTTCGGTTATGGGAGCGTATTTGACGCACTTTTGCTTAATAAACCACGGCTCCATCCCTTACGGTTGATTTTTAAATAATTTCTAAAGTCGTCGTCGGCGACTCTTCGCGGTAGCCACTCGGTAGGAAAAAATCTAAGTCCGAATTGTAATTATTTTCACCGACGAGGTACCTTTTATATGTTAGATTGAGTTATAGGAGCGCATTTGAAGCACTTTTGCTTAATAAACCACGGCTCTATCTCTTACGGTTGATTTTTAAATTAATCAGAAAGTCCTCGTCGGTAGCGCTTCTCGGTAGCCTCTCCGTACAGAGACTAAGTCCGAATTGAAAATATTTTCACCGACGACGTATCTTTTAAATGTTATGTTCGGTTATGGGAGCGTATTTGACGCACTTTTGCTTAATAAACCACGGCTCCATCTCTTACGGTTGATTTTTAAATAATTTCTAAAGTCGTCGTCGGCGACTCTTCGCGGTAGCCACTCGGTAGGAAAAAACTTAGTTTCGTCGAACACATACGGTTTCGAGTGGCATCGCCACAGATTTCAGAGAACAGGCGCTTCTCCTGGCACAGTATCGAACACTTAGTTTCAGATAGAACAATTAATTTAAAATGGAACTAAGTTTCGCATCTGCAGTTTCCTCTCTCACAAGGTCGGCCACTTACTTTCGCCGAACGCGTACAGTTTCGAGTGGCATCGCCACAGATTTCAGAGAACAGTCGCTTCTCCTGGCACAGTGTCGAACACTTAGTTTCAGATAGAACAATTAGTGTAAAATGGAACTAAGTTTCGCATCTGGAGTTTCCTCACTCACAAGGTCGACCACTTAGTTTCGTCGAACACATACGGTTTCGAGTGGCATCGCCACAGATTTCAGAGAACAGGCGCTTCTCCTGGCACAGTATCGAACACTTAGTTTCAGACGGAACGTTTAGTTTAAAATTGAACTATGTTTCGCATCTGGAGTTTCCTCTCTCACAAGTTCGACCACTTAGTTTCGCCGAACGCATACAGTTTCGAGTGGCATCGCCACAGATTTCAGAGAACAGGCGCTTCTACTGGCACAGTATCGAACACTTAGTTTCAGATAAAACATTTAGTTTAAAATGGAACTAAGTTTCGCATCGGAAGTTTCCTCTCTCACAAGGTCGGCCACTTAGTTTCGTCGAACACATACGGTTTCGAGTGGCATCGCCACATATTTCAGAGAACAGTCGCTTCTCCTGGCACAGTATCGAACACGTAGTTACAGATAGAACAATTAGTTTAAAATGGAACTACGTTTCGCATCTGGAGTTTCCTCTCTCACAAGGTCGACCTCTTAGTTTCGTCGAACACATACGGTTTCGAGTGGCATCGCCACAGATTTCAGAGAACAGTCGCTTCTCCTGGCACAGTATCGAACACTTAGTTTCAGATAGAACAATTAGTTTTGAAATGGAACTAAGTTTCGCATCTGGAGTTTCCTGTCTCACAAGGTCGACCACTTAGTTTCGTCGAACACATACAGTTTCGAGTAGCATCGCCACAGATTTCAGAGAACAGTCGCTTCTCCTGGCACAGTGTCGAACACTTAGTTTCAGATAGAACAATTAGTTTAAAATGGAACTAGGTTTCGCATGTGGAGTTTCCTCACTCACAAGGTCGACCACTTAGTTTCGTCGAACACATACGGTTTCGAGTAGCATCGCCACCGATTTCAGAGAACAGGCGCTTTTCCTGGCACAGTATCGAACACTTAGTTTCAGATAGAACAATTAGTTTAAAATGGCACTAAGTTTCGCGTCTGGAGTTTCCTCTCTCACAAGGTCGACCACTCAGTTTCGTCGAACACATACGGTTTCGAGTGACATCGCCACAGATTTCAGACAACAGGCGCTTCGCCTGGCACAGTATCGAACATTTAGTTTCAGATGGAACTTCTAGTTTAAAATTGAACTATGTCTTGCATCTGGAGTTTCCTCTCTCACAAGGTCGACCACTTACTTTCGCCGAACGCGTACGGTTTCGAGTGGCATCGCCACAGATTTCAGAGAACAGTCGCTTCTCCTGGCACAATATCGAACACGTAGTTATAGATAGAACAATTAGTTTAAAATGGAACTACGTTTCGCATCTGGAGTTTCCTCTCTCACAAGGTCGGCCACTTAGTTTCGTCGAACACATACGGTTTCGAGTGGCATCGCCACATATTTCAGAGAACAGTCGCTTCTCCTGGCACAGTATCGAACACGTAGTTACAGATAGAACAATTAGTTTAAAATGGAACTACGTTTCGCATCTGGAGTTTCCTCTCTCACAAGGTCGACCACTTAGTTTCGTCGAACACATACGGTTTCGAGTGGCATCGCCACAGATTTCAGAGAACAGTCGCTTCTCCTGGCACAGTATCGAGCACTTAGTTTCAGATAGAACAATCGTTTAAAATGGAACTAAGTTTCGCATCTGGAGTTTCCTGTCTCACAAGGTCGACCACTTAGTTTCGTCGAACACATACGGTTTCGAGTGGCATCGCCACAGATTTCAGAGAACAGGCGCTTCTCCTGGCACAGTACCGAACACTTAGTTTCAGATAGAACAATTAGTTTAAAATGGAACTAAGATTCGCATCTGGAGTTTCCTCTCTCACAAAGTCGACCATTTAGATTCGTCGAACACATACGGTTTCGAGTAGCATCGCCACAGATTTCAGAGAACAGGCGCTTCTCCTGACACAGTATCGAACACTTAGTTTCAGATAGAACAATTAGTTTAAAATGGAACTACGTTTCGCATCTGGAGTTTCCTCTCTCACAAGTTCGACCACTTAGTTTCGTCGAACACATACGGTTTCGAGTGGCATCGCCACAGATTTCAGAGAACAGGCGCTTCTCCTGGCACAGTATCGAACACTTAGTTTCAGATAGAACAATTAGTTTAAAATGGAACTAAGTTTCGCATCTGGAGTTTCCTGTCTCACAAGGTCGACCACTTAGTTTCCTCGAACACATACGGTTTCGAGTAGCATCGCCACAGATTTCAGAGAACAGTCGCTTCTCCTGGCACAGTGTCGAACACTTAGTTTCAGATAGAACAATTAGTTTAAAATGGAACTAGGTTTCGCATCTGGAGTTTCCTCACTCACAAGGTCGACCACTTAGTTTCGTCGAACACATACGGTTTCGAGTAGCATCGCCACCGATTTCAGAGAACAGGCGCTTTTCCTGGCACAGTATCGAACACTTAGTTTCATATAGAACAATTAGTTTAAAATGGCACTAAGTTTCGCGTCTGGAGTTTCCTCTCTCACAAGGTCGACCACTCAGTTTCGTCGAACACATACCGTTTCGAGTGGCATCGCCACAGATTTCAGACAACAGGCGCTTCGCCTGGCACAGTATCGAACATTTAGTTTCAGATGGAACTTCTAGTTTAAAATTGAACTATGTCTTGCATCTGGAGTTTCCTCTCTCACAAGGTCGACCACTTACTTTCGCCGAACGCGTACGGTTTCGAGTGGCATCGCCACAGATTTCAGAGAACAGTCGCTTCTCCTGGCACAATATCGAACACGTAGTTATAGATAGAACAATTAGTTTAAAATGGAACTACGTTTCGCATCTGGAGTTTCCTCTCTCACAAGGTCGGCCACTTAGTTTCGTCGAACACATACGGTTTCGAGTGGCATCGCCACATATTTCAGAGAACAGTCGCTTCTCCTGGCACAGTATCGAACACGTAGTTACAGATAGAACAATTAGTTTAAAATGGAACTACGTTTCGCATCTGGAGTTTCCTCTCTCACAAGGTCGACCACTTAGTTTCGTCGAACACATACGGTTTCGAGTGGCATCGCCACAGATTTCAGAGAACAGTCGCTTCTCCTGGCACAGTATCGAGCACTTAGTTTCAGATAGAACAATCGTTTAAAATGGAACTAAGTTTCGCATCTGGAGTTTCCTGTCTCACAAGGTCGACCACTTAGTTTCGTCGAACACATACGGTTTCGAGTGGCATCGCCACAGATTTCAGAGAACAGGCGCTTCTCCTGGCACAGTACCGAACACTTAGTTTCAGATAGAACAATTAGTTTAAAATGGAACTAAGATTCGCATCTGGAGTTTCCTCTCTCACAAAGTCGACCATTTAGATTCGTCGAACACATACGGTTTCGAGTAGCATCGCCACAGATTTCAGAGAACAGGCGCTTCTCCTGACACAGTATCGAACACTTAGTTTCAGATAGAACAATTAGTTTAAAATGGAACTACGTTTCGCATCTGGAGTTTCCTCTCTCACAAGTTCGACCACTTAGTTTCGTCGAACACATACGGTTTCGAGTGGCATCGCCACAGATTTCAGAGAACAGTCGCTTCTCCTGGCACAGTATCGAACACTTAGTTTCAGATAGAACAATTAGTTTAAAATGGAACTAAGTTTCGCATCTGGAGTTTCCTGTCTCACAAGGTCGACCACTTAGTTTCGTCGAACACATACAGTTTCGAGTAGCATCGCCACAGATTTCAGAGAACAGTCGCTTCTCCTGGCACAGTGTCGAACACTTAGTTTCAGATAGAACAATTAGTTTAAAATGGAACTAGGTTTCGCATCTGGAGTTTCCTCACTCACAAGGTCGACCACTTAGTTTCGTCGAACACATACGGTTTCGAGTAGCATCGCCACCGATTTCAGAGAACAGGCGCTTTTCCTGGCACAGTATCGAACACTTAGTTTCATATAGAACAATTAGTTTAAAATGGCACTAAGTTTCGCGTCTGGAGTTTCCTCTCTCACAAGGTCGACCACTCAGTTTCGTCGAACACATACGGTTTCGAGTGGCATCGCCACAGATTTCAGACAACAGGCGCTTCGCCTGGCACAGTATCGAACATTTAGTTTCAGATGGAACTTCTAGTTTAAAATTGAACTATGTCTTGCATCTGGAGTTTCCTCTCTCACAAGGTCGACCACTTACTTTCGCCGAACGCGTACGGTTTCGAGTGGCATCGCCACAGATTTCAGAGAACAGTCGCTTCTCCTGGCACAATATCGAACACGTAGTTATAGATAGAACAATTAGTTTAAAATGGAACTACGTTTCGCATCTGGAGTTTCCTCTCTCACAAGGTCGGCCACTTAGTTTCGTCGAACACATACGGTTTCGAGTGGCATCGCCACATATTTCAGAGAACAGTCGCTTCTCCTGGCACAGTATCGAACACGTAGTTACAGATAGAACAATTAGTTTAAAATGGAACTACGTTTCGCATCTGGAGTTTCCTCTCTCACAAGGTCGACCACTTAGTTTCGTCGAACACATACGGTTTCGAGTGGCATCGCCACAGATTTCAGAGAACAGTCGCTTCTCCTGGCACAGTATCGAACACTTAGTTTCAGATAGAACAATCGTTTAAAATGGAACTAAGTTTCGCATCTGGAGTTTCCTCTCTCACAAGGTCGACCACTTAGTTTCGTCGAACACATACGGTTTCGAGTGGCATCGCCACAGATTTCAGAGAACAGTCGCTTCTCCTGGCACAGTATCGAACACTTAGTTTCAGATAGAACAATTAGTTTAAAATGGAACTAAGTTTCGCATCTGGAGTTTCCTGTCTCACAAGGTCGACCACTTAGTTTCGTCGAACACATACAGTTTCGAGTAGCATCGCCACAGATTTCAGAGAACAGTCGCTTCTCCTGGCACAGTGTCGAACACTTAGTTTCAGATAGAACAATTAGTTTAAAATGGAACTAGGTTTCGCATCTGGAGTTTCCTCACTCACAAGGTCGACCACTTAGTTTCGTCGAACACATACGGTTTCGAGTAGCATCGCCACCGATTTCAGAGAACAGGCGCTTTTCCTGGCACAGTATCGAACACTTAGTTTCATATAGAACAATTAGTTTAAAATGGCACTAAGTTTCGCGTCTGGAGTTTCCTCTCTCACAAGGTCGACCACTCAGTTTCGTCGAACACATACGGTTTCGAGTGGCATCGCCACAGATTTCAGACAACAGGCGCTTCGCCTGGCACAGTATCGAACATTTAGTTTCAGATGGAACTTCTAGTTTAAAATTGAACTATGTCTTGCATCTGGAGTTTCCTCTCTCACAAGGTCGACCACTTACTTTCGCCGAACGCGTACGGTTTCGAGTGGCATCGCCACAGATTTCAGAGAACAGTCGCTTCTCCTGGCACAATATCGAACACGTAGTTATAGATAGAACAATTAGTTTAAAATGGAACTACGTTTCGCATCTGGAGTTTCCTCTCTCACAAGGTCGGCCACTTAGTTTCGTCGAACACATACGGTTTCGAGTGGCATCGCCACATATTTCAGAGAACAGTCGCTTCTCCTGGCACAGTATCGAACACCTAGTTACAGATAGAACAATTAGTTTAAAATGGAACTACGTTTCGCATCTGGAGTTTCCTCTCTCACAAGGTCGACCACTTAGTTTCGTCGAACACATACGGTTTCGAGTGGCATCGCCACAGATTTCAGAGAACAGTCGCTTCTCCTGGCACAGTATCGAACACTTAGTTTCAGATAGAACAATTAGTTTAAAATGGAACTAAGTTTCGCATCTGGAGTTTCCTGTCTCACAAGGTCGACCACTTAGTTTCGTCGAACACATACAGTTTCGAGTAGCATCGCCACAGATTTCAGAGAACAGTCGCTTCTCCTGGCACAGTGTCGAACACGTAGTTACAGATAGAACAATTAGTTTAAAATGGAACTACGTTTCGCATCTGGAGTTTCCTCTCTCACAAGGTCGACCTCTTAGTTTCGTCGAACACATACGGTTTCGAGTGGCATCGCCACAGATTTCAGAGAACAGTCGCTTCTCCTGGCACAGTATCGAACACTTAGTTTCAGATAGAACAATTAGTTTTGAAATGGAACTAAGTTTCGCATCTGGAGTTTCCTGTCTCACAAGGTCGACCACTTAGTTTCGTCGAACACATACAGTTTCGAGTAGCATCGCCACAGATTTCAGAGAACAGTCGCTTCTCCTGGCACAGTGTCGAACACTTAGTTTCAGATAGAACAATTAGTTTAAAATGGAACTAGGTTTCGCATGTGGAGTTTCCTCACTCACAAGGTCGACCACTTAGTTTCGTCGAACACATACGGTTTCGAGTAGCATCGCCACCGATTTCAGAGAACAGGCGCTTTTCCTGGCACAGTATCGAACACTTAGTTTCAGATAGAACAATTAGTTTAAAATGGCACTAAGTTTCGCGTCTGGAGTTTCCTCTCTCACAAGGTCGACCACTCAGTTTCGTCGAACACATACGGTTTCGAGTGACATCGCCACAGATTTCAGACAACAGGCGCTTCGCCTGGCACAGTATCGAACATTTAGTTTCAGATGGAACTTCTAGTTTAAAATTGAACTATGTCTTGCATCTGGAGTTTCCTCTCTCACAAGGTCGACCACTTACTTTCGCCGAACGCGTACGGTTTCGAGTGGCATCGCCACAGATTTCAGAGAACAGTCGCTTCTCCTGGCACAATATCGAACACGTAGTTATAGATAGAACAATTAGTTTAAAATGGAACTACGTTTCGCATCTGGAGTTTCCTCTCTCACAAGGTCGGCCACTTAGTTTCGTCGAACACATACGGTTTCGAGTGGCATCGCCACATATTTCAGAGAACAGTCGCTTCTCCTGGCACAGTATCGAACACGTAGTTACAGATAGAACAATTAGTTTAAAATGGAACTACGTTTCGCATCTGGAGTTTCCTCTCTCACAAGGTCGACCACTTAGTTTCGTCGAACACATACGGTTTCGAGTGGCATCGCCACAGATTTCAGAGAACAGTCGCTTCTCCTGGCACAGTATCGAACACTTAGTTTCAGATAGAACAATCGTTTAAAATGGAACTAAGTTTCGCATCTGGAGTTTCCTGTCTCACAAGGTCGACCACTTAGTTTCGTCGAACACATACGGTTTCGAGTGGCATCGCCACAGATTTCAGAGAACAGGCGCTTCTCCTGGCACAGTACCGAACACTTAGTTTCAGATAGAACAATTAGTTTAAAATGGAACTAAGATTCGCATCTGGAGTTTCCTCTCTCACAAAGTCGACCATTTAGATTCGTCGAACACATACGGTTTCGAGTAGCATCGCCACAGATTTCAGAGAACAGGCGCTTCTCCTGACACAGTATCGAACACTTAGTTTCAGATAGAACAATTAGTTTAAAATGGAACTACGTTTCGCATCTGGAGTTTCCTCTCTCACAAGGTCGACCACTTAGTTTCGTCGAACACATACGGTTTCGAGTGGCATCGCCACAGATTTCAGAGAACAGGCGCTTCTCCTGGCACAGTATCGAACACTTAGTTTCAGATAGAACAATTAGTTTAAAATGGAACTAAGTTTCGCATCTGGAGTTTCCTCTCTCACAAGGTCGACCACTTAGTTTCGTCGAACACATACAGTTTCGAGTAGCATCGCCACAGATTTCAGAGAACAGTCGCTTCTCCTGGCACAGTGTCGAACACTTAGTTTCAGATAGAACAATTAGTTTAAAATGGAACTAGGTTTCGCATCTGGAGTTTCCTCACTCACAAGGTCGACCACTTAGTTTCGTCGAACACATACGGTTTCGAGTAGCATCGCCACCGATTTCAGAGAACAGGCGCTTTTCCTGGCACAGTATCGAACACTTAGTTTCATATAGAACAATTAGTTTAAAATGGCACTAAGTTTCGCGTCTGGAGTTTCCTCTCTCACAAGGTCGACCACTCAGTTTCGTCGAACACATACGGTTTCGAGTGGCATCGCCACAGATTTCAGACAACAGGCGCTTCGCCTGGCACAGTATCGAACATTTAGTTTCAGATGGAACTTCTAGTTTAAAATTGAACTATGTCTTGCATCTGGAGTTTCCTCTTTCACAAGGTCGACCACTTACTTTCGCCGAACGCGTACGGTTTCGAGTGGCATCGCCACAGATTTCAGAGAACAGTCGCTTCTCCTGGCACAGTATCGAACACGTAGTTACAGATAGAACAATTAGTTTAAAATGGAACTACGTTTCGCATCTGGAGTTTCCTCTCTCACAAGGTCGGCCACTTAGTTTCGTCGAACACATACGGTTTCGAGTGGCATCGCCACATATTTCAGAGAACAGTCGCTTCTCCTGGCACAGTATCGAACACGTAGTTACAGATAGAACAATTAGTTTAAAATGGAACTACGTTTCGCATCTGGAGTTTCCTCTCTCACAAGGTCGACCTCTTAGTTTCGTCGAACACATACGGTTTCGAGTGGCATCGCCACAGATTTCAGAGAACAGTCGCTTCTCCTGGCACAGTATCGAACACTTAGTTTCAGATAGAACAATTAGTTTTGAAATGGAACTAAGTTTCGCATCTGGAGTTTCCTGTCTCACAAGGTCGACCACTTAGTTTCGTCGAACACATACAGTTTCGAGTAGCATCGCCACAGATTTCAGAGAACAGTCGCTTCTCCTGGCACAGTGTCGAACACTTAGTTTCAGATAGAACAATTAGTTTAAAATGGAACTAGGTTTCGCATCTGGAGTTTCCTCACTCACAAGGTCGACCACTTAGTTTCGTCGAACACATACGGTTTCGAGTAGCATCGCCACCGATTTCAGAGAACAGGCGCTTTTCCTGGCACAGTATCGAACACTTAGTTTCATATAGAACAATTAGTTTAAAATGGCACTAAGTTTCGCGTCTGGAGTTTCCTCTCTCACAAGGTCGACCACTCAGTTTCGTCGAACACATACGGTTTCGAGTGGCATCGCCACAGATTTCAGACAACAGGCGCTTCGCCTGGCACAGTATCGAACATTTAGTTTCAGATGGAACTTCTAGTTTAAAATTGAACTATGTCTTGCATCTGGAGTTTCCTCTCTCACAAGGTCGACCACTTACTTTCGCCGAACGCGTACGGTTTCGAGTGGCATCGCCACAGATTTCAGAGAACAGTCGCTTCTCCTGGCACAGTATCGAACACGTAGTTACAGATAGAACAATTAGTTTAAAATGGAACTACGTTTCGCATCTGGAGTTTCCTCTCTCACAAGGTCGACCACTTAGTTTCGTCGAACACATACAGTTTCGAGTAGCATCGCCACAGATTTCAGAGAACAGTCGCTTCTCCTGGCACAGTGTCGAACACTTAGTTTCAGATAGAACAATTAGTTTAAAATGGAACTAGGTTTCGCATGTGGAGTTTCCTCACTCACAAGGTCGACCACTTAGTTTCGTCGAACACATACGGTTTCGAGTAGCATCGCCACCGATTTCAGAGAACAGGCGCTTTTCCTGGCACAGTATCGAACACTTAGTTTCAGATAGAACAATTAGTTTAAAATGGCACTAAGTTTCGCGTCTGGAGTTTCCTCTCTCACAAGGTCGACCACTCAGTTTCGTCGAACACATACGGTTTCGAGTGACATCGCCACAGATTTCAGACAACAGGCGCTTCGCCTGGCACAGTATCGAACATTTAGTTTCAGATGGAACTTCTAGTTTAAAATTGAACTATGTCTTGCATCTGGAGTTTCCTCTCTCACAAGGTCGACCACTTACTTTCGCCGAACGCGTACGGTTTCGAGTGGCATCGCCACAGATTTCAGAGAACAGTCGCTTCTCCTGGCACAATATCGAACACGTAGTTATAGATAGAACAATTAGTTTAAAATGGAACTACGTTTCGCATCTGGAGTTTCCTCTCTCACAAGGTCGGCCACTTAGTTTCGTCGAACACATACGGTTTCGAGTGGCATCGCCACATATTTCAGAGAACAGTCGCTTCTCCTGGCACAGTATCGAACACGTAGTTACAGATAGAACAATTAGTTTAAAATGGAACTACGTTTCGCATCTGGAGTTTCCTCTCTCACAAGGTCGACCACTTAGTTTCGTCGAACACATACGGTTTCGAGTGGCATCGCCACAGATTTCAGAGAACAGTCGCTTCTCCTGGCACAGTATCGAACACTTAGTTTCAGATAGAACAATCGTTTAAAATGGAACTAAGTTTCGCATCTGGAGTTTCCTGTCTCACAAGGTCGACCACTTAGTTTCGTCGAACACATACGGTTTCGAGTGGCATCGCCACAGATTTCAGAGAACAGGCGCTTCTCCTGGCACAGTACCGAACACTTAGTTTCAGATAGAACAATTAGTTTAAAATGGAACTAAGATTCGCATCTGGAGTTTCCTCTCTCACAAAGTCGACCATTTAGATTCGTCGAACACATACGGTTTCGAGTAGCATCGCCACAGATTTCAGAGAACAGGCGCTTCTCCTGACACAGTATCGAACACTTAGTTTCAGATAGAACAATTAGTTTAAAATGGAACTACGTTTCGCATCTGGAGTTTCCTCTCTCACAAGGTCGACCACTTAGTTTCGTCGAACACATACGGTTTCGAGTGGCATCGCCACAGATTTCAGAGAACAGTCGCTTCTCCTGGCACAGTATCGAACACTTAGTTTCAGATAGAACAATTAGTTTAAAATGGAACTAAGTTTCGCATCTGGAGTTTCCTGTCTCACAAGGTCGACCACTTAGTTTCGTCGAACACATACAGTTTCGAGTAGCATCGCCACAGATTTCAGAGAACAGTCGCTTCTCCTGGCACAGTGTCGAACACTTAGTTTCAGATAGAACAATTAGTTTAAAATGGAACTAGGTTTCGCATCTGGAGTTTCCTCACTCACAAGGTCGACCACTTAGTTTCGTCGAACACATACGGTTTCGAGTAGCATCGCCACCGATTTCAGAGAACAGGCGCTTTTCCTGGCACAGTATCGAACACTTAGTTTCATATAGAACAATTAGTTTAAAATGGCACTAAGTTTCGCGTCTGGAGTTTCCTCTCTCACAAGGTCGACCACTCAGTTTCGTCGAACACATACGGTTTCGAGTGGCATCGCCACAGATTTCAGACAACAGGCGCTTCGCCTGGCACAGTATCGAACATTTAGTTTCAGATGGAACTTCTAGTTTAAAATTGAACTATGTCTTGCATCTGGAGTTTCCTCTCTCACAAGGTCGACCACTTACTTTCGCCGAACGCGTACGGTTTCGAGTGGCATCGCCACAGATTTCAGAGAACAGTCGCTTCTCCTGGCACAGTATCGAACACGTAGTTACAGATAGAACAATTAGTTTAAAATGGAACTACGTTTCGCATCTGGAGTTTCCTCTCTCACAAGGTCGGCCACTTAGTTTCGTCGAACACATACGGTTTCGAGTGGCATCGCCACATATTTCAGAGAACAGTCGCTTCTCCTGGCACAGTATCGAACACGTAGTTACAGATAGAACAATTAGTTTAAAATGGAACTACGTTTCGCATCTGGAGTTTCCTCTCTCACAAGGTCGACCACTTAGTTTCGTCGAACACATACGGTTTCGAGTGGCATCGCCACAGATTTCAGAGAACAGTCGCTTCTCCTGGCACAGTATCGAACACTTAGTTTCAGATAGAACAATCGTTTAAAATGGAACTAAGTTTCGCATCTGGAATTTCCTGTCTCACAAGGTCGACCACTTAGTTTCGTCGAACACATACGGTTTCGAGTGGCATCGCCACAGATTTCAGAGAACAGGCGCTTCTCCTGGCACAGTACCGAACACTTAGTTTCAGATAGAACAATTAGTTTAAAATGGAACTAAGATTCGCATCTGGAGTTTCCTCTCTCACAAAGTCGACCATTTAGATTCGTCGAACACATACGGTTTCGAGTAGCATCGCCACAGATTTCAGAGAACAGGCGCTTCTCCTGACACAGTATCGAACACTTAGTTTCAGATAGAACAATTAGTTTAAAATGGCACTAAGTTTCGCGTCTGGAGTTTCCTCTCTCACAAGGTCGACCACTCAGTTTCGTCGAACACATACCGTTTCGAGTGGTATCGCCACAGGTTTCACTGAACGGGCGCTTCTCCTGGCACAGTGTCGAACACTTAATTTCAGATGGAACATTTAGTTTAAAATGGAACTAAGTTTCGCATCGGAAGTTACGTCTCTCACAAGGTCGGCCACTTAGTTTCGTCGAACTCATACGGTTTCGAGTGGCATCGCCACAGATTTCAGAGAACAGGCGCTTCTCCTGGCACAGTATCGAACACTTAGTTACAGATAGAACAATTAGTTTAAAATGGAACTAAGATTCGCATCTGGAGTTTCCTCTCTCACAAAGTCGACCATTTAGATTCGTCGAACACATACGGTTTCGAGTAGCATCGCCACAGATTTCAGAGAAGAGGCGCTTCTCCTGGCACAGTATCGAACACTTAGTTTCAGATAGAACAATTAGTTTAAAATGGAAGTTAGTTTCGCATCTGGAGTTTCCTCTCTCACAAGGTCGACCACTTAGTTCCGTCGAACAAATACAGTTTCGAATAGCATCGCCACAGATTTCAGAGAACAGTCGCTTCTCCTGGCACAGTGTCGAACACTTAGTTTCAGATGGAACATTTAGTTTAAAATGGAACTAAGTTTCGCATCGGAAGTTTCCTCTCTCACAAGGTCGGCCACTTAGTTTCGTCGAACACATACGGTTTCGAGTGGCATCGCCACAGATTTCAGAGAACAGGCGCTTCTCCTGGCACAGTATCGAACACTTAGTTTCAGATAGAACAATTAATTTAAAATGGAACTAAGTTTCGCATCTGCAGTTTCCTCTCTCACAAGGTCGGCCACTTACTTTCGCCGAACGCGTACAGTTTCGAGTGGCATCGCCACAGATTTCAGAGAACAGTCGCTTCTCCTGGCACAGTGTCGAACACTTAGTTTCAGATAGAACAATTAGTGTAAAATGGAACTAAGTTTCGCATCTGGAGTTTCCTCACTCACAAGGTCGACCACTTAGTTTCGTCGAACACATACGGTTTCGAGTGGCATCGCCACAGATTTCAGAGAACAGGCGCTTCTCCTGGCACAGTATCGAACACTTAGTTTCAGACGGAACGTTTAGTTTAAAATTGAACTACGTTTCGCATCTGGAGTTTCCTCTCTCACAAGGTCGACCACTTAGTTTCGTCGAACACATACGGTTTCGAGTGGCATCGCCACAGATTTCAGAGAACAGTCGCTTCTCCTGGCACAGTATCGAACACTTAGTTTCAGATAGAACAATCGTTTAAAATGGAACTAAGTTTCGCATCTGGAATTTCCTGTCTCACAAGGTCGACCACTCAGTTTCGTCGAACACATACCGTTTCGAGTGGTATCGCCACAGGTTTCACAAAACGGGCGCTTCTCCTGGCACAGTATCGAACACTTAGTTTCAGATAGAACAATTAGTTTAAAATGGCACTAAGACTCGCGTCTGGAGTTTCCTCTCTCACAAGGTCGACCACTCAGTTTCGTCGAACACATACCGTTTCGAGTAGCATCGCGACAGATTTCAGAGAACAGGCGCTTCTCCTGGCACTGTATCGAACACTTAGTTTCAGATGGAACGTTTAGTTTAAAATGGAACTAAGTTTCGCATCGGAAGTTTCCTCTCTCACAAGGTCGGCCACTTAGTTTCGTCGAACACATACGGTTTCGAGTGGCATCGCCACATATTTCAGAGAACAGTCGCTTCTCCTGGCACAGTATCGAACACGTAGTTACAGATAGAACAATTAATTTAAAATGGAACTACGTTTCGCATCTGGAGTTTCCTCTCTCACAAGGTCGACCACTTAGTTTCGTCGAACACATACGGTTTCGAGTGGCATCGCCACAGATTTCAGAGAACAGTCGCTTCTCCTGGCACAGTATCGAACACTTAGTTTCAGATAGAACAATTAGTTTAAAATGGAACTAAGTTTCGCATCTGGAGTTTCCTGTCTCACAAGGTCGACCACTTAGTTTCGTCGAACACATACGGTTTCGAGTGGCATCGCCACATATTTCAGAGAACAGTCGCTTCTCCTGGCACAGTATCGAACACGTAGTTACAGATAGAACAATTAGTTTAAAATGGAACTACGTTTCGCATCTGGAGTTTCCTGTCTCACAAGGTCGACCACTTAGTTTCGTCGAACACATACGGTTTCGAGTGGCATCGCCACATATTTCAGAGAACAGTCGCTTCTCCTGGCACAGTACCGAACACTTAGTTTCAGATAGAACAATTAGTTTAAAATGGAACTAAGATTCGCATCTGGAGTTTCCTCTCTCACAAAGTCGACCATTTAGATTCGTCGAACACATACGGTTTCGAGTAGCATCGCCACAGATTTCAGAGAACAGGCGCTTCTCCTGACACAGTATCGAACACTTAGTTTCAGATAGAACAATTAGTTTAAAATGGCACTAAGTTTCGCGTCTGGAGTTTCCTCTCTCACAAGGTCGACCACTCAGTTTCGTCGAACACATACCGTTTCGAGTGGTATCGCCACAGGTTTCACTGAACGGGCGCTTCTCCTGGCACAGTGTCGAACACTTAATTTCAGATGGAACATTTAGTTTAAAATGGAACTAAGTTTCGCATCGGAAATTACGTCTCTCACAAGGTCGGCCACTTAGTTTCGTCGAACTCATACGGTTTCGAGTGGCATCGCCACAGATTTCAGAGAACAGGCGCTTCTCCTGGCACAGTATCGAACACTTAGTTACAGATAGAACAATTAGTTTAAAATGGAACTAAGATTCGCATCTGGAGTTTCCTCTCTCACAAAGTCGACCATTTAGATTCGTCGAACACATACGGTTTCGAGTAGCATCGCCACAGATTTCAGAGAACAGGCGCTTCTCCTGGCACAGTATCGAACACTTAGTTTCAGATAGAACAATTAGTTTAAAATGGAAGTTAGTTTCGCATCTGGAGTTTCCTCTCTCACAAGGTCGACCACTTAGTTCCGTCGAACAAATACAGTTTCGAATAGCATCGCCACAGATTTCAGAGAACAGTCGCTTCTCCTGGCACAGTGTCGAACACTTAGTTTCAGATGGAACATTTAGTTTAAAATGGAACTAAGTTTCGCATCGGAAGTTTCCTCTCTCACAAGGTCGGCCACTTAGTTTCGTCGAACACATACGGTTTCGAGTGGCATCGCCACAGATTTCAGAGAACAGGCGCTTCTCCTGGCACAGTATCGAACACTTAGTTTCAGATAGAACAATTAATTTAAAATGGAACTAAGTTTCGCATCTGCAGTTTCCTCTCTCACAAGGTCGGCCACTTACTTTCGCCGAACGCGTACAGTTTCGAGTGGCATCGCCACAGATTTCAGAGAACAGTCGCTTCTCCTGGCACAGTGTCGAACACTTAGTTTCAGATAGAACAATTAGTGTAAAATGGAACTAAGTTTCGCATCTGGAGTTTCCTCACTCACAAGGTCGACCACTTAGTTTCGTCGAACACATACGGTTTCGAGTGGCATCGCCACAGATTTCAGAGAACAGGCGCTTCTCCTGGCACAGTATCGAACACTTAGTTTCAGACGGAACGTTTAGTTTAAAATTGAACTACGTTTCGCATCTGGAGTTTCCTCTCTCACAAGGTCGACCACTTAGTTTCGTCGAACACATACGGTTTCGAGTGGCATCGCCACAGATTTCAGAGAACAGTCGCTTCTCCTGGCACAGTATCGAACACTTAGTTTCAGATAGAACAATCGTTTAAAATGGAACTAAGTTTCGCATCTGGAATTTCCTGTCTCACAAGGTCGACCACTCAGTTTCGTCGAACACATACCGTTTCGAGTGGTATCGCCACAGGTTTCACAAAACGGGCGCTTCTCCTGGCACAGTATCGAACACTTAGTTTCAGATAGAACAATTAGTTTAAAATGGCACTAAGACTCGCGTCTGGAGTTTCCTCTCTCACAAGGTCGACCACTCAGTTTCGTCGAACACATACCGTTTCGAGTAGCATCGCGACAGATTTCAGAGAACAGGCGCTTCTCCTGGCACTGTATCGAACACTTAGTTTCAGATGGAACGTTTAGTTTAAAATGGAACTAAGTTTCGCATCGGAAGTTTCCTCTCTCACAAGGTCGGCCACTTAGTTTCGTCGAACACATACGGTTTCGAGTGGCATCGCCACATATTTCAGAGAACAGTCGCTTCTCCTGGCACAGTATCGAACACGTAGTTACAGATAGAACAATTAATTTAAAATGGAACTACGTTTCGCATCTGGAGTTTCCTCTCTCACAAGGTCGACCACTTAGTTTCGTCGAACACATACGGTTTCGAGTGGCATCGCCACAGATTTCAGAGAACAGTCGCTTCTCCTGGCACAGTATCGAACACTTAGTTTCAGATAGAACAATTAGTTTAAAATGGAACTAAGTTTCGCATCTGGAGTTTCCTGTCTCACAAGGTCGACCACTTAGTTTCGTCGAACACATACAGTTTCGAGTAGCATCGCCACAGATTTCAGAGAACAGTCGCTTCTCCTGGCACAGTGTCGAACACTTAGTTTCAGATAGAACAATTAGTTTAAAATGGAACTAGGTTTCGCATCTGGAGTTTCCTCACTCACAAGGTCGACCACTTAGTTTCGTCGAACACATACGGTTTCGAGTAGCATCGCCACCGATTTCAGAGAACAGGCGCTTTTCCTGGCACAGTATCGAACACTTAGTTTCAGATAGAACAATTAGTTTAAAATGGCACTAAGTTTCGCGTCTGGAGTTTCCTCTCTCACAAGGTCGACCACTCAGTTTCGTCGAACACATACGGTTTCGAGTGGCATCGCCACAGATTTCAGACAACAGGCGCTTCGCCTGGCACAGTATCGAACATTTAGTTTCAGATGGAACTTCTAGTTTAAAATTGAACTATGTCTTGCATCTGGAGTTTCCTCTCTCACAAGGTCGACCACTTACTTTCGCCGAACGCGTACGGTTTCGAGTGGCATCGCCACAGATTTCAGAGAACAGTCGCTTCTCCTGGCACAGTATCGAACACGTAGTTACAGATAGAACAATTAGTTTAAAATGGAACTACGTTTCGCATCTGGAGTTTCCTCTCTCACAAGGTCGGCCACTTAGTTTCGTCGAACACATACGGTTTCGAGTGGCATCGCCACATATTTCAGAGAACAGTCGCTTCTCCTGGCACAGTATCGAACACGTAGTTACAGATAGAACAATTAGTTTAAAATGGAACTACGTTTCGCATCTGGAGTTTCCTGTCTCACAAGGTCGACCACTTAGTTTCGTCGAACACATACGGTTTCGAGTGGCATCGCCACAGATTTCAGAGAACAGTCGCTTCTCCTGGCACAGTATCGAACACTTAGTTTCAGATAGAACAATTAGTTTAAAATGGAACTAAGTTTCGCATCTGGAGTTTCCTGTCTCACAAGGTCGACCACTTAGTTTCGTCGAACACATACGGTTTCGAGTGGCATCGCCACAGATTTCAGAGAACAGGCGCTTCTCCTGGCACAGTATCGAACACTTAGTTTCAGATGGAACGTTTAGTTTAAAATTGAACTATGTTTCGCATCTGGAGTTTCCTCTCTCACAAGTTCGACCACTTAGTTTCGCCGAACGCATACAGTTTCGAGTGGCATCGCCACAGATTTCAGAGAACAGGCGCTTCTACTGGCACAGTACCGAACACTTAGTTTCAGATACAACAATTAATTTAAAATGGAACTAAGTTTCGCATCTGCAGTTTCCTCTCTCACAAGGTCGGCCACTTACTTTCGCCGAACGCGTACGGTTTCGAGTGGCATCGCCACAGATTTCAGAGAACAGGCGCTTCTCCTGGCACAGTATCGAACACTTAGTTTCAGATGGAACAATTAGTTTAAAATGGCACTAAGTTTCGCGTCTGGAGTTTCCTCTCTCACAAGGTCGACCACTCAGTTTCGTCGAACACATACCGTTTCGAGTGGTATCGCCACAGGTTTCACTGAACGGGCGCTTCTCCTGGCACAGTGTCGAACACTTAATTTCAGATGGAACATTTAGTTTAAAATGGAACTAAGTTTCGCATCGGAAGTTTCCTCTCTCACAAGGTCGGCCACTTAGTTTCGTCGAACACATACGGTTTCGAGTGGCATCGCCACAGATTTCAGAGAACAGGCGCTTCTCCTGGCACAGTATCGAACACTTAGTTTCAGATGGAACGTTTAGTTTAAAATTGAACTAAGTTTGGCATCGGAAGTTTCGTCTCTCACAAGGTCGGCCACTTAGTTTCGTCGAACACATACGGTTTCGAGTGGCATCACCACAGATTTCAGAGAACAGGCGCTTCTCCTGGCACAGTATCGAACACTTAGTTACAGATAGAACAATTAGTTTAAAATGGAACTAAGATTCGCATCTGGAGTTTCCTCTCTCACAAAGTCGACCATTTAGATTCGTCGAACACATACGGTTTCGAGTAGCATCGCCACAGATTTCAGAGAACAGGCGCTTCTCCTGGCACAGTATCGAACACTTAGTTTCAGATAGAACAATTAGTTTAAAATGGAAGTAAGTTTCGCATCTGGAGTTTCCTCTCTCACAAGGTCGACCACTTAGTTTCGTCGAACAAATACAGTTTCGAATAGCATCGCCACAGATTTCAGAGAACAGTCGCTTCTCCTGGCGCAGTGTCGAACACTTAGTTTCAGATAGAACAATTAGTTTAAAATGGAACTAAGTTTCGCATCTGGAGTTTCCTCTCTCACAAGGTCGACCACTTAGTTTCGTCGAACACATACGGTTTCGAGTAGCATCGCCACCGATTTCAGAGAACAGGCGCTTTTCCTGGCACAGTATCGAACACTTAGTTTCAGATGGAACGTTTAGTTTAAAATTGAACTATGTTTCGCATCTGGAGTTTCCTCTCTCAGAAGTTCGACCACTTAGTTTCGCCGAACGCATACAGTTTCGAGTGGCATCGCCACAGATTTCAGAGAACAGGCGCTTCTACTGGTACAGTACCGAACACTTAGTTTCAGATGGAACGTTTAGTTTAAAATTGAACTAAGTTTGGCATCGGAAGTTTCGTCTCTCACAAGGTCGGCCACTTAGTTTCGTCGAACACATACGGTTTCGAGTGGCATCACCACAGATTTCAGAGAACAGGCGCTTCTCCTGGCACAGTATCGAACACTTAGTTACAGATAGAACAATTAGTTTAAAATGGAACTAAGTTTCGCATCGGATGTTTCCTCTCTCACAAGGTCGGCCACTTAGTTTCGTCGAACACATACGGTTTCGAGTAGCATCGGCACCGATTTCAGAGAACAGGCGCTTTTCCTGGCACAGTATCGAACACTTAGTTTCAGATAGAACAATTAGTTTAAAATGGCACTAAGTTTCACGTCTGAGGTTTCCTCTCTCACAAGGTCGACCACTCAGTTTCGTCGAACACATACCGTTTCGAGTGGTATCGCCACAGGTTTCACTGAACGGGCGCTTCTCCTGGCACAGTGTCGAACACTTAATTTCAGATGGAACATTTAGTTTAAAATGGAACTAAGTTTCGCATCGGAAGTTTCCTCTCTCACAAGGTCGGCCACTTAGTTTCGTCGAACACATACGGTTTCGAGTGGCATCGCCACAGATTTCAGAGAACAGGCGCTTCTCCTGGCACATTATCGAACACTTAGTTTCAGATGGAACGTTTAGTTTAAAATTGAACTATGTTTCGCATCTGGAGTTTCCTCTCTCAGAAGTTCGACCACTTAGTTTCGCCGAACGCATACAGTTTCGAGTGGCATCGCCACAGATTTCAGAGAACAGGCGCTTCTCCTGACACAGTATCGAACACTTAGTTTCAGATAGAACAATTTGTTTAAAATGGCACTAAGTTTCGCGTCTGGAGTTTCCTCTCTCACAAGGTCGACCACTCAGTTTCGTCGAACACATACCGTTTCGAGTGGTATCGCCACAGGTTTCACTGAACGGGCGCTTCTCCTGGCACAGTGTCGAACACTTAATTTCAGATGCAACATTTAGTTTAAAATGGAACTAAGTTTCACATCGGAAGTTTCGTCTCTCACAAGGTCGGCCACTTAGTTTCGTCGAACTCATACGGTTTCGAGTGGCATCGCCACAGATTTCAGAGAACAGGCGCTTCTCCTGGCACAGTATCGAACACTTAGTTACAGATAGAACAATTAGTTTAAAATGGAACTAAGATTCGCATCTGGAGTTTCCTCACTCACAAAGTCGACCATTTAGATTCGTCGAACACATACGGTTTCGAATAGCATCGCCACAGATTTCAGAGAACAGTCGCTTCTCCTGGCACAGTGTCGAACACTTAGTTTCAGATAGAACAATTAGTTTAAAATGGAACTAAGTTTCGCATCTGGAGTTTCCTCACTCACAAGGTCGACCACTTAGTTTCGTCGAACACATACGGTTTCGAGTGGCATCGCCACAGATTTCAGAGAACAGGCGCTTCTCCTGGCACAGTATCGAACACTTAGTTTCAGATGGAACGTTTAGTTTAAAATTGAACTATGTTTCGCATCTGGAGTTTCCTCTCTCAGAAGTTCGACCACTTAGTTTCGCCGAACGCATATAGTTTCGAGTGGCATCGCCACAGATTTCAGAGAACAGGCGCTTCTACTGGCACAGTATCGAACACTTAGTTTCAGATAGAACAATTAGTTTAAAATGGAAGTAAGTTTCGCATCTGGAGTTTCCTCTCTCACAAGGCGACCACTTAGTTTCGACGAACACATACGGTTTCGAGTGGCATCGCCACAGATTTCAGAGAACAGTCGCTTCTCCTGGCACAGTATCGAACACGTAGTTCGAGATAGAACAATTAGTTTAAAATGGAACTACGTTTCGAATCTGGAGTTTCATCTCTCACAAGGTCGGCCACATAGTTTCGTCGAACACATACGGTTTCGAGTGGCATCGCCACATATTTCAGAGAACAGTCGCTTCTCCTGGCACAGTATCGAACACGTAGTTACAGATAGATCAATTAGTTTAAAATGGAAGTAAGTTTCGCATCTGGAGGTTCCTCTCTCACAAGGTCGACCACTTAGCTTCGTCGAACACATACGGTTTCGAGTGGCATCGCCACAGATTTCAGAGAACAGGCGCTTCTCCTGGCACAGTATCGAACACTTAGTTACAGATAGAACACTTAGCTTAAAATGGAACTAAGTTTCGCGTCTGGGGTTTCCTCTCTCACAAGGTCGACCACTCAGTTTCGTCGAACACATACCGTTTCGAGTGGTATCGCCACAGGTTTCACTGAACGGGCGCTTCTCCTGGCACAGTATCGAACACTTAATTTCAGATGGAACATTTAGTTTAAAATGGAACTAAGTTTCGCATCGGAAGTTTCCTCTCTCACAAGGTCGGCCACTTAGTTTCGTCGAACACATACGGTTTCGAGTAGCATCGCCACCGATTTCAGAGAACAGGCGCTTTTCCTGGCACAGTATCGAACACTTAGTTTCAGATAGAACAATTAGTTTAAAATGGCACTAAGTTTCACGTCTGGGGTTTCCTCTCTCACAAGGTCGACCACTCAGTTTCGTCGAACACATACCGTTTCGAGTGGTATCGCCACAGGTTTCACTGAACGGGCGCTTCTCCTGGCACAGTGTCGAACACTTAATTTCAGATGGAACATTTAGTTTAAAATGGAACTAAGTTTCGCATCGGAAGTTTCCTCTCTCACAAGGTCGGCCACTTAGTTTCGTCGAACACATACGGTTTCGAGTGGCATCGCCACAGATTTCAGAGAACAGGCGCTTCTCCTGGCACAGTATCGAACACTTAGTTTCAGTTGGAACGTTTAGTTTAAAATTGAACTATGTTTCGCATCTGGAGTTTCCTCTCTCAGAAGTTCGACCACTTAGTTTCGCCGAACGCATACAGTTTCGAGTTGCATCGCCACAGATTTCAGAGAACAGGCGCTTCTACTGGCACAGTACCGAACACTTAGTTTCAGATAGAACAATTAATTTAAAATGGAACTAAGTTTCGCATCTGCAGTTTCCTCTCTCACAAGGTCGGCCACTTACTTTCGCCGAACGCGTACGGTTTCGAGTGGCATCGCCACAGATTTCAGAGAACAGGCGCTTCTCCTGGCACAGTATCGAACACTTAGTTTCAGATGGAACAATTAGTTTAAAATGGCACTAAGTTTCGCGTCTGGAGTTTCCTCTCTCACAAGGTCGACCACTCAGTTTCGTCGAACACATACCGTTTCGAGTGGTATCGCCACAGGTTTCACTGAACGGGCGCTTCTCCTGGCACAGTGTCGAACACTTAATTTCAGATGGAACATTTAGTTTAAAATGGAACTAAGTTTCGCATCGGAAGTTTCCTCTCTCACAAGGTCGGCCACTTAGTTTCGTCGAACACATACGGTTTCGAGTGGCATCGCCACAGATTTCAGAGAACAGGCGCTTCTCCTGGCACAGTATCGAACACTTAGTTTCAGATGGAACGTTTAGTTTAAAATTGAACTAAGTTTCGCATCGGAAGTTTCGTCTCTCACAAGGTCTGCCACTTAGTTTCGTCGAACACATACGGTTTCGAGTGGCATCGCCACAGATTTCAGAGAACAGGCGCTTCTCCTGGCACAGTATCGAACACTTAGTTACAGATAGAACAATTAGTTTAAAATGGAACTAAGATTCGCATCTGGAGTTTCCTCTCTCACAAAGTCGACCATTTAGATTCGTCGAACACATACGGTTTCGAGTAGCATCGCCACAGATTTCAGAGAACAGGCGCTTCTCCTGGCACAGTATCGAACACTTAGTTTCAGATAGAACAATTAGTTTAAAATGGAAGTAAGTTTCGCATCTGGAGTTTCCTCTCTCACAAGGTCGACCACTTAGTTTCGTCGAACAAATACAGTTTCGAATAGCATCGCCACAGATTTCAGAGAACAGTCGCTTCTCCTGGCACAGTGTCGAACACTTAGTTTCAGATAGAACAATTAGTTTAAAATGGAACTAAGTTTCGCATCTGGAGTTTCCTCACTCACAAGGTCGACCACTTAGTTTCGTCGAACACATACGGTTTCGAGTAGCATCGCCACCGATTTCAGAGAACAGGCGCTTTTCCTGGCACAGTATCGAACACTTAGTTTCAGATAGAACAATTAGTTTAAAATGGCACTAAGTTTCGCGTCTGGGGTTTCCTCTCTCACAAGGTCGACCACTCAGTTTCGTCGAACACATACCGTTTCGAGTGGTATCGCCACAGGTTTCACTGAACGGGCGCTTCTCCTGGCACAGTGTCGAACACTTAATTTCAGATGGAACATTTAGTTTAAAATGGAACTAAGTTTCGCATCGGAAGTTTCCTCTCTCACAAGGTCGGCCACTTAGTTTCGTCGAACACATACGGTTTCGAGTAGCATCGCCACCGATTTCAGAGAACAGGCGCTTTTCCTGGCACAGTATCGAACACTTAGTTTCAGATAGAACAATTAGTTTAAAATGGCACTAAGTTTCACGTCTGGGGTTTCCTCTCTCACAAGGTCGACCACTCAGTTTCGTCGAACACATACCGTTTCGAGTGGTATCGCCACAGATTTCAGAGAACAGTCGCTTCTCCTGGCACAGTGTCGAACACTTAGTTTCAGATAGAACAATTAGTTTAAAATGGAACTAAGTTTCGCATCTGGAGTTTCCTCACTCACAAGGTCGACCACTTAGTTTCGTCGAACACATACGGTTTCGAGTAGCATCGCCACCGATTTCAGAGAACAGGCGCTTTTCCTGGCACAGTATCGAACACTTAGTTTCAGATAGAACAATTAGTTTAAAATGGCACTAAGTTTCGCGTCTGGGGTTTCCTCTCTCACAAGGTCGACCACTCAGTTTCGTCGAACACATACCGTTTCGAGTGGTATCGCCACAGGTTTCACTGAACGGGCGCTTCTCCTGGCACAGTGTCGAACACTTAATTTCAGATGGAACATTTAGTTTAAAATGGAACTAAGTTTCGCATCGGAAGTTTCCTCTCTCACAAGGTCGGCCACTTAGTTTCGTCGAACACATACGGTTTCGAGTAGCATCGCCACCGATTTCAGAGAACAGGCGCTTTTCCTGGCACAGTATCGAACACTTAGTTTCAGATAGAACAATTAGTTTAAAATGGCACTAAGTTTCACGTCTGGGGTTTCCTCTCTCACAAGGTCGACCACTCAGTTTCGTCGAACACATACCGTTTCGAGTGGTATCGCCACAGGTTTCACTGAACGGGCGCTTCTCCTGGCACAGTGTCGAACACTTAATTTCAGATGGAACATTTAGTTTAAAATGGAACTAAGTTTCGCATCGGAAGTTTCCTCTCTCACAAGGTCGGCCACTTAGTTTCGTCGAACACATACGGTTTCGAGTGGCATCGCCACAGATTTCAGAGAACAGGCGCTTCTCCTGGCACAGTATCGAACACTTAGTTTCAGATGGAACGTTTAGTTTAAAATTGAACTAAGTTTCGCATCGGAAGTTTCGTCTCTCACAAGGTCGGCCACTTAGTTTCGTCGAACACATACGGTTTCGAGTGGCATCGCCACAGATTTCAGAGAACAGGCGCTTCTCCTGGCACAGTATCGAACACTTAGTTACAGATAGAACAATTAGTTTAAAATGGAACTAAGATTCGCATCTGGAGTTTCCTCTCTCACAAGGTCGACCACTTAGCTTCGTCGAACACATACGGTTTCGAGTGGCATCGCCACAGATTTCAGAGAACAGGCGCTTCTCCTGGCACAGTATCGAACAGTTAGTTACAGATAGAACACTTAGCTTAAAATGGAACTATGTTTCGCATTTGGAGTTTCTTCTCTCACACGGTCTACCACTTACTTTCGTCGAACACATTCGGCTTCGAGTAGCAACGCCACAGGTTTCAGAGAACAGGCACTTCTACTGGCAGAGTATCGAATACTTAGTTTCAGACAGAACATTTAGTTTAAAATGGAAATATGTTTCGCATTTGGAGTTTCATTCCTCACAAGTTCGACCACTTAGTTTCCTCGAACACATACGGTTTCGAGTAGCATCGCCACTGATTTCAGAGAACAGGCGCTTCTCCTGGCACAGTATCGAACATTTAGTTTCAGATGGAACTTCTAGTTTAAAATTGAACTGTCTCGCATCTGGAGTTTCCTCTCTCACAAGGTCGACCACTTACTTTCGCCGAACGCACACGGTTTCGAGTGGCATCGCCACAGATTTCAGAGAACAGGCGCTTCTGCTGGCACAGTATCGAACACTTAGTTTAAGATAGAACAATTAGTTTAAAATGGAAGTAAGTTTCGCATCTGAAGTTTCCTCTCTCACAAGGTCGGCCACTTATTTTCGTCGAACATATACGGTTTCGAGTGGCATCGACACAGATTTCAGAGAACAGGCGTTTCTCCTGGCACAGTATCGAACACTTAGTTTCAGATAGAACAATTAGTTTAAAATGGAACTAAGTTTCGCATCTGGAGTTTCCTCTCTCACAAGGCCGACCACTTAGCTTCGTCGAACACATACGGTTTCGAGTGGCATCGCCACAGATTTCAGAGAACAGGCGCTTCTCCTGGCACAGTATCGAACACTTAGTTACAGATAGAACACTTAGCTTAAAATGGAACTAAGTTTCGCGTCTGGGGTTTCCTCTCTCACAAGGTCGACCACTCAGTTTCGTCGAACACATACCGTTTCGAGTGGTATCGCCACAGGTTTCACTGAACGGGCGCTTCTCCTGGCACAGTGTCGAACACTTAATTTCAGATGGAACATTTAGTTTAAAATGGAACTAAGTTTCGCATCGGAAGTTTCCTCTCTCACAAGGTCGGCCACTTAGTTTCGTCGAACACATACGGTTTCGAGTAGCATCGCCACCGATTTCACAGAACAGGCGCTTTTCCTGGCACAGTATCGAACACTTAGTTTCAGATAGAACAATTAGTTTAAAATGGCACTAAGTTTCACGTCTGGGGTTTCCTCTCTCACAAGGTCGACCACTCAGTTTCGTCGAACACATACCGTTTCGAGTGGTATCGCCACAGGTTTCACTGAACGGGCGCTTCTCCTGGCACAGTGTCGAACACTTAATTTCAGATGGAACATTTAGTTTAAAATGGAACTAAGTTTCGCATCGGAAGTTTCCTCTCTCACAAGGTCGGCCACTTAGTTTCGTCGAACACATACGGTTTCGAGTGGCATCGCCACAGATTTCAGAGAACAGGCGCTTCTCCTGGCACAGTATCGAACACTTAGTTTCAGATGGAACGTTTAGTTTAAAATTGAAATATGTTTCGCATCTGGAGTTTCCTCTCTCAGAAGTTCGACCACTTAGTTTCGCCGAACGCATACAGTTTCGAGTTGCATCGCCACAGATTTCAGAGAACAGGCGCTTCTACTGGTACAGTACCGAACACTTAGTTTCAGATAGAACAATTAGTTTAAAATGGAACTAAGATTCGCATCTGGAGTTTCCTCTCTCACAAAGTCGACCATTTAGATTCGTCGAACACATACGGTTTCGAGTAGCATCGCCACAGATTTCAGAGAACAGGCGCTTTTCCTGGCACAGTATCGAACACTTAGTTTCAGATAGAACAATTAGTTTAAAATGGCACTAAGTTTCGCGTCTGGGGTTTCCTCTCTCACAAGGTCGACCACTCAGTTTCGTCGAACACATACCGTTTCGAGTGGTATCGCCACAGGTTTCACTGAACGGGCGCTTCTCCTGGCACAGTGTCGAACACTTAATTTCAGATGGAACATTTAGTTTAAAATGGAACTAAGTTTCGCATCGGAAGTTTCCTCTCTCACAAGGTCGGCCACTTAGTTTCGTCGAACACATACGGTTTCGAGTGGCATCGCCACAGATTTCAGAGAGCAGGCGCTTCTCCTGGCACAGTATCGAACACTTAGTTTCAGATGGAACGTTTAGTTTAAAATTGAACTATGTTTCGCATCTGGAGTTTCTTCTCTCAGAAGTTCGACCACTTAGTTTCGCCGAACGCATACAGTTTCGAGTGGCATCGCCACAGATTTCAGAGAACAGGCGCTTCTACTGGTACAGTACCGAACACTTAGTTTCAGATAGAACAATTAGTTTAAAATGGAACTAAGGTTCGCATCTGGAGTTTCCTCTCTCACAAAGTCGACCATTTAGATTCGTCGAACACATACGGTTTCGAGTAGCATCGCCACAGATTTCAGAGAACAGGCGCTTCTCCTGACACAGTATCGAACACTTAGTTTCAGATAGAACAATTTGTTTAAAATGGCACTAAGTTTCGCGTCTGGAGTTTCCTCTCTCACAAGGTCGACCACTCAGTTTCGTCGAACACATACCGTTTCGAGTGGTATCGCCACAGGTTTCACTGAACGGGCGCTTCTCCTGGCACAGTGTCGAACACTTAATTTCAGATGGAACATTTAGTTTAAAATGGAACTAAGTTTCGCATCGGAAGTTTCGTCTCTCACAAGGTCGGCCACTTAGTTTCGTCGAACTCATACGGTTTCGAGTGGCATCGCCACAGATTTCAGAGAACAGGCGCTTCTCCTGGCACAGTATCGAACACTTAGTTACAGATAGAACAATTAGTTTAAAATGGAACTAAGATTCGCATCTGGAGTTTCCTCTCTCACAAAGTCGACCATTTAGATTCGTCGAACACATACGGTTTCGAATAGCATCGCCACAGATTTCAGAGAACAGTCGCTTCTCCTGGCACAGTGTCGAACACTTAGTTTCAGATAGAACAATTAGTTTAAAATGGAACTAAGTTTCGCATCTGGAGTTTCCTCACTCACAAGGTCGACCACTTAGTTTCGTCGAACACATACGGTTTCGAGTGGCATCGCCACAGATTTCAGAGAACAGGCGCTTCTCCTGGCACAGTATCGAACACTTAGTTTCAGATGGAACGTTTAGTTTAAAATTGAACTATGTTTCGCATCTGGAGTTTCCTCTCTCAGAAGTTCGACCACTTAGTTTCGCCGAACGCATATAGTTTCGAGTGGCATCGCCACAGATTTCAGAGAACAGGCGCTTCTACTGGCACAGTATCGAACACTTAGTTTCAGATAGAACAATTAGTTTAAAATGGAAGTAAGTTTCGCATCTGGAGTTTCCTCTCTCACAAGGCGACCACTTAGTTTCGACGAACACATACGGTTTCGAGTGGCATCGCCACATATTTCAGAGAACAGTCGCTTCTCCTGGCACAGTATCGAACACGTAGTTTCAGATAGATCAATTAGTTTAAAATGGAAGTAAGTTTCGCATCTGGAGTTTCCTCTCTCACAAGGTCGACCACTTAATTTCGTCGAACACATACGGTTTCGAGTAGCATCGCCACAGATTTCAGAGAACAGTCGCTTCTCCTGGCACAGTGTCGAACACTTAGTTTCAGATAGAACAATTAGTTTAAAATGGAACTAAGTTTCGCATCTGGAGTTTCCTCACTCACAAGGTCGACCACTTAGTTTCGTCGAACACATACGGTTTCGAGTGGCATCACCACAGATTTCAGAGAACAGGCGCTTCTGCTGGCATAGTATCGAACACTTAGTTTCAGATGGAACAATTAGTTTAAAATGGCACTAAGTTTCGCGTCTGGAGTTTCCTCTCTCACAAGGTCGACCACTTAGTTTCGCCGAACGTATACGGTTTCGAGTAGCAACGCCACAGATTTCAGAGAACAGGCGCTTCTCCTGGCACAGTATCGAACACTTAGTTTCAGATAGAACAATTAGTTTAAAATGGAACTAAGTTTCGCAACTGGTGTTGCCTCTCTCACAAGGTCGACCACTTAGCTTCGTCGAACACATACGGTTTAGAGTGGCATCGCCACAGATTTCAGAGAACAGGCGCTTCTCCTGGCACAGTATCGAAAACTTAGTTTCAGGTAGAACAATAAGATTAAAATGGAACTATGTTTCGCATTTGGAGTTTCTCCTCTCACAAGGGCGGCCACTTACTTTCGTCGAAAACATACGGTTTCGAGTGGCATCGACACAGATTTCAGAGAACAGGCGTTTCTCCTGGCACAGTATCGAACACTTAGTTTCAGATAGAACAATTAGTTTAAAATGGAACTAAGTTTCGCATCTGGAGTTTCCTCTCTCACAAGGTCGACCACTTAGCTTCGTCGAACACATACGGTTTCGAGTGGCATCGCCACAGATTTCAGAGAACAGGCGCTTCTCCTGGCACAGTATCGAACACTTAGTTACAGATAGAACACTTAGCTTAAAATGGAACTATGTTTCGCATTTGGAGTTTCTTCTCTCACACGGTCTACCACTTACTTTCGTCGAACACATTCGGCTTCGAGTAGCAACGCCACAGGTTTCAGAGAACAGGCACTTCTACTGGCAGAGTATCGAATACTTAGTTTCAGACAGAACATTTAGTTTAAAATGGAAATATGTTTCGCATTTGGAGTTTCATTCCTCACAAGTTCGACCACTTAGTTTCCTCGAACACATACGGTTTCGAGTAGCATCGCCACTGATTTCAGAGAACAGGCGCTTCTCCTGGCACAGTATCGAACACTTAGTTTCAGATAGAACAATTAGTTTAAAATGGAAGTAAGTTTCGCATCTGAAGTTTCCTCTCTCACAAGGTCGGCCACTTATTTTCGTCGAACATATACGGTTTCGAGTGGCATCGCCACAGATTTCAGAGAACAGGCGCTTCTCCTGGCACAGTATCGAAAACTTAGTTTCAGGTAGAACAATAAGATTAAAATGGAACTATGTTTCGCATCTGGAGTATCCACTCTCACAAGGTCGGCCACTTATTTTCGTCGAACACATACGGTTTCGAGTGGCATCGCCACAGATTTCAGAGAACAGGCGCTTCTCCTGGCACAGTATCGAAAACTTAGTTTCAGGTAGAACAATAAGATTAAAATGGAACTATGTTTCGCATTTGGAGTTTCCCCTCTCACAAGGGCGGCCACTTAGTTTCGTCGAACACATACGGTTTCGAGTGGCATCGCCACAGATTTCAGAGAACAGGCGTTTCTCCTGGCACAGTATCGAACACTTAGTTACAGATAGAACACTTAGCTTAAAATGGAACTATGTTTCGCATTTGGAGTTTCTTCTCTCACACGGTCTACCACTTACTTTCGTCGAACACATACGGTTTCGAATAGCATCGCCACAGATTTCAGAGAACAGTCGCTTCTCCTGGCACAGTGTCGAACACTTAGTTTCAGATAGAACAATTAGTTTAAAATGGAACTAAGTTTCGCATCTGGAGTTTCCTCACTCACAAGGTCGACCACTTAGTTTCGTCGAACACATACGGTTTCGAGTGGCATCGCCACAGATTTCAGAGAACAGGCGCTTCTCCTGGCACAGTATCGAACACTTAGTTTCAGATGGAACGTTTAGTTTAAAATTGAACTATGTTTCGCATCTGGAGTTTCCTCTCTCAGAAGTTCGACCACTTAGTTTCGCCGAACGCATATAGTTTCGAGTGGCATCGCCACAGATTTCAGAGAACAGGCGCTTCTACTGGCACAGTATCGAACACTTAGTTTCAGATAGAACAATTAGTTTAAAATGGAAGTAAGTTTCGCATCTGGAGTTTCCTCTCTCACAAGGCGACCACTTAGTTTCGACGAACACATACGGTTTCGAGTGGCATCGCCACATATTTCAGAGAACAGTCGCTTCTCCTGGCACAGTATCGAACACGTAGTTTCAGATAGATCAATTAGTTTAAAATGGAAGTAAGTTTCGCATCTGGAGTTTCCTCTCTCACAAGGTCGACCACTTAATTTCGTCGAACACATACGGTTTCGAGTAGCATCGCCACAGATTTCAGAGAACAGTCGCTTCTCCTGGCACAGTGTCGAACACTTAGTTTCAGATAGAACAATTAGTTTAAAATGGAACTAAGTTTCGCATCTGGAGTTTCCTCACTCACAAGGTCGACCACTTAGTTTCGTCGAACACATACGGTTTCGAGTGGCATCACCACAGATTTCAGAGAACAGGCGCTTCTGCTGGCATAGTATCGAACACTTAGTTTCAGATGGAACAATTAGTTTAAAATGGCACTAAGTTTCGCGTCTGGAGTTTCCTCTCTCACAAGGTCGACCACTTAGTTTCGCCGAACGTATACGGTTTCGAGTAGCAACGCCACAGATTTCAGAGAACAGGCGCTTCTCCTGGCACAGTATCGAACACTTAGTTTCAGATAGAACAATTAGTTTAAAATGGAACTAAGTTTCGCAACTGGTGTTGCCTCTCTCACAAGGTCGACCACTTAGCTTCGTCGAACACATACGGTTTAGAGTGGCATCGTCACAGATTTCAGAGAACAGGCGCTTCTCCTGGCACAGTATCGAAAACTTAGTTTCAGGTAGAACAATAAGATTAAAATGGAACTATGTTTCGCATTTGGAGTTTCCCCTCTCACAAGGGCGGCCACTTACTTTCGTCGAAAACATACGGTTTCGAGTGGCATCGACACAGATTTCAGAGAACAGGCGTTTCTCCTGGCACAGTATCGAACACTTAGTTTCAGATAGAACAATTAGTTTAAAATGGAACTAAGTTTCGCATCTGGAGTTTCCTCTCTCACAAGGTCGACCACTTAGCTTCGTCGAACACATACGGTTTCGAGTGGCATCGCCACAGATTTCAGAGAACAGGCGCTTCTCCTGGCACAGTATCGAACACTTAGTTACAGATAGAACACTTAGCTTAAAATGGAACTATGTTTCGCATTTGGAGTTTCTTCTCTCACACGGTCTACCACTTACTTTCGTCGAACACATTCGGCTTCGAGTAGCAACGCCACAGGTTTCAGAGAACAGGCACTTCTACTGGCAGAGTATCGAATACTTAGTTTCAGACAGAACATTTAGTTTAAAATGGAAATATGTTTCGCATTTGGAGTTTCATTCCTCACAAGTTCGACCACTTAGTTTCCTCGAACACATACGGTTTCGAGTAGCATCGCCACTGATTTCAGAGAACAGGCGCTTCTCCTGGCACAGTATCGAACATTTAGTTTCAGATGGAACTTCTAGTTTAAAATTGAACTGTCTCGCATCTGGAGTTTCCTCTCTCACAAGCTCGACCACTTACTTTCGCCGAACGCACACGGTTTCGAGTGGCATCGCCACAGATTTCAGAGAACAGGCGCTTCTGCTGGCACAGTATCGAACACTTAGTTTCAGATAGAACAATTAGTTTAAAATGGAAGTAAGTTTCGCATCTGAAGTTTCCTCTCTCACAAGGTCGGCCACTTATTTTCGTCGAACATATACGGTTTCGAGTGGCATCGCCACAGATTTCAGAGAACAGGCGCTTCTCCTGGCACAGTATCGAAAACTTAGTTTCAGGTAGAACAATAAGATTAAAATGGAACTATGTTTCGCATCTGGAGTATCCACTCTCACAAGGTCGGCCACTTATTTTCGTCGAACACATACGGTTTCGAGTGGCATCGCCACAGATTTCAGAGAACAGGCGCTTCTCCTGGCACAGTATCGAAAACTTAGTTTCAGGTAGAACAATAAGATTAAAATGGAACTATGTTTCGCATTTGGAGTTTCCCCTCTCACAAGGGCGGCCACTTAGTTTCGTCGAACACATACGGTTTCGAGTGGCATCGCCACAGATTTCAGAGAACAGGCGTTTCTCCTGGCACAGTATCGAACACTTAGTTACAGATAGAACACTTAGCTTAAAATGGAACTATGTTTCGCATTTGGAGTTTCTTCTCTCACACGGTCTACCACTTACTTTCGTCGAACACATTCGGCTTCGAGTAGCAACGCCACAGGTTTCAGAGTACAGGCGCTTCTACTGGCAGAGTATCGAATACTTAGTTTCAGATAGAACATTTAGTTTAAAATGGAAATATGTTTCGCATTTGGAGTTTCCTCCCTCACAAGTTCGACCACTTAGTTTCCTCGAACACATACGGTTTCGAGTAGCATCGCCACAGATTTCAGAGATCAGGCGCGTCTCCTGGCACAGTATCGAACATTTTGTTTCAGATGGAACTTCTAGTTTAAAATTGAACTATGTCTCGCATCTGGAGTTTCCTCTCTCACAAGGTCGACCACTTACTTTCGCCGAACGCATACGGTTTCGAGTGGCATCGCCACAGATTTCAGAGAACAGGCGCTTCTGCTGGCACAGTATCGAACACTTAGTTTCAGATAGAACAATTAGTTTAAAATGGCACTAAGTTTCGCGTCTGGAGTTTCCTCTATCACAAGGTCGACCACTCAGTTTCGTCGAACACATGCCGTTTCGAGTAGCATCGCGACAGATTTCAGAGAACAGGCGCTTCTCCTGGCACAGTATCGAACACTTAGTTTCAGATAGAACAATTAGTTTAAAATGGAACTAAGATTCGCATCTGGAGTTTCCTCTCTCACAAAGTCGACCAATTAGATTCGTCGAACACATACGGTTTCGAGTAGCATCGCCACAGATTTCAGAGAACAGGCGCTTCTCCTGGCACAGTATCGAACACTTAGTTTCAGATAGAACAATTAGTTTAAAATGGAAGTAAATTTCGCATCTGAAGTTTCCTCTCCCACAAGGTCGGCCACTTATTTTCGTCGAACACATACGGTTTCGAGTGGCATCGCCACAGATTTCAGAGAACAGGCGCTTCTCCTGGCACATTATCGAAAACTTAGTTTCAGGTAGAACAATAAGATTAAAATGGAACTATGTTTCGCATTTGGAGTTTCCCCTCTCACAAGGGCGGCCACTTACTTTCGTCGAAAACATACGGTTTCGAGTGGCATCGACACAGATTTCAGAGAACAGGCGTTTCTCCTGGCACAGTATCGAACACTTAGTTTCACATAGAACAATTAGTTTAAAATGGAACTAAGTTTCGCATCTGGAGTTTCCTCTCTCACAAGGTCGACCACTTAGCTTCGTCGAACACATACGGTTTCGAGTGGCATCGCCACAGATTTCAGAGAACAGGCGCTTCTCCTGGCACAGTATCGAACACTTAGTTACAGATAGAACACTTAGCTTAAAATGGAACTATGTTTCGCATTTGGAGTTTCTTCTCTCACACGGTCTACCACTTACTTTCGTCGAACACATTCGTCTTCGAGTAGCAACGCCACAGGTTTCAAAGAACAGGCACTTCTACTGGCAGAGTATCGAATACTTAGTTTCAGACAGAACATTTAGTTTAAAATGGAAATATGTTTCGCATTTGGAGTTTCATTCCTCACAAGTTCGACCACTTAGTTTCCTCGAACACATACGGTTTCGAGTAGCATCGCCACTGATTTCAGAGAACAGGCGCTTCTCCTGGCACAGTATCGAATATTTAGTTTCAGATGGAACATCTAGTTTAAAATTGAACTATGTCTCGCATCTGGAGTTTCCTCTCTCACAAAGTCGGCCACTTAGTTTCGTCGAACACATACGGGTTCGAGTAGCATCGCCACACATTTCAGAGAACTGGCGCTTCTCCTGGCACAGTAACGAACACTTATTTCAGACAGAACAATTAGTTTAAAATGGGACTATGTTTCGCATCTGGAGTTTCCTCTCCACAAGGTCGACCACTTAGTTTCCTCGAACACATACGGTTTCGAGTAGCATCGCCAGAGATTTCAGAGAACAGGCGCTTCTCCTGGCAGATTATCGAACACTTAGTTTCAGATAGAACAATTAGTTTAAAATGGAACTAAGTTTCGCATCTGGAGTTTCCTCTCTCCCAAGGTCGACCACTTAGTTTCGACGAACACGTACGGTATCGAGTGGCATCGCCACAGATTTCAGTGAACAGGCGCTTCGCCTGGCACAGTATCGAACACTTATTTCAGACAGAACAATTAGTTTAAAATGGGACTATGTTTCGCATCTGGAATATCCTCTCTCACAAGATCAACCACTTAGTTTCGTCGAACACATACGGTTTCGAGTGGCATCGCCACACATTTCAGAGAACTGGCGCTTCTCCTGGCACAGTAACGAACACTTATTTCAGACAGAACAATTAGTTTAAAATGGCACTATGTTTCGCATCTGGAGTTTCCTCTCCACAAGGTCGACCACTTAGTTTCTTCGAACACATACGCTTTCGAGTAGCATCGCCACAGATTTCAGAGAACAGGCGCTTCTCCTGGCAGATTATCGAACACTTAGTTTCAGATAGAACAATTAGTTTAAAATGGAACTAAGTTTCGCATCTGGAGTTTCCTCTCTCACAAGGTCGACCACTTAGTTTCGACGAACACGTACGGTATCGAGTGGCATCGCCACAGATTTCAGTGAACAGGCGCTTCGCCTGGCACAGTATCGAACACTTAGTTTCAGAGAGAACAATTAGTTTAAAATGCAACTATGTTTCGCATTTGGAGTTTCCTCTCTCACAAGGTGGACCACTTAGTTTCGTCGAACACATACGGTTTCGAGTAGCATCGCCACAGATTTCAGAGAACAGGCGCTTCTCCTGGCAGATTATCGAACACTTAGTTTCAGATAGAACAATTAGTTTAAATTGGAACTAAGTTTCGCATCTGGAGTTTCCTCTCTCACAAGGTCGACCACTTTGTTTCGTCGAACACATACATTTTCGAGTACATTCGCCACAGATTTCAGAGAACAGGCGCTTTTCCTGGCACAGTATCGAACATTTAGTTTCAGATAGAACAATTAGTTTAAATTGGAACTAAGTTTCGCATCTGGAGTTTCCTCTCTCACAAGGTCGACCACTTTGTTTCGTCGAACACATACATTTTCGAGTAGCATCGCCACAGATTTCAGAGAACAGGCGCTTTTCCTGGCACAGTATCGAACATTTAGTTTCAGATAGAACAATTAGTTTAAATTGGAACTAAGTTTCGCATCTGGAGTTTCCTCTCTCACATGGTCGACCATTTAGATTCGTCGAACACATACATTTTCGAGTAGCATCGCCACAGATTTCAGAGAACAGGCGCTTTTCCTGGCACAGTATCGAACATTTAGTTTCAGATAGAACAATTAGTTTAAATTGGAACTAAATTTCGCATCTGGAGTTTCCTCTCTCACAAGGTCGACCACTTTGTTTCGTCGAACACATACATTTTAGAGTAGCATCGCCACAGATTTCAGAGAACAGGCGCTTTTGCTGGCACAGTATCGAACATTTAGTTTCAGATAGAACAATTAGTTTAAATTGGAACTAAGTTTCGCATCTGGAGTTTCCTCTCTCACAAGGTCGACCACTTTGTTTCGTCGAACACATACATTTTCGAGTAGCATCGCCACAGATTACAGAGAACAGGCGCTTTTCCTGGCACAGTATCGAACATTTAGTTTCAGATAGAACAATTAGTTTAATTTGGAACTATGTTTCGCATCTGGAGTTTCTTCTTTCACAAGGTCGACCACTTAGTTTCGTCGAACACATACGGTTTCGAGTGGCATCGCCACACATTTCAGAGAACTGGCGCTTCTCCTGGCACAGTATCGAACACTTAGTTTCAGATAGAACAATTAGTTTAAAATAGAAATATGTTTCGCATCTGGAGTATCCTCTCTCACAAGGTCGACCACTTAGTTTCGTCGAACACATACGGTTTCGAGTGGCATCGCCACAGATTTCAGAGAACAGCCGCTTCTCCTGGCACAGTATCGAACACTTAGTTTCAGATAGAACAATTAGTTTTAAATGGAACTAAGTTCGGCATCTGGAGTTTCCTCTCTCACAAAGTCGGCCACAAAGTTTCGTCGAACACATACGGGTTCGAGTAGCATCGCCACTGATTTCAGAGAACATGCGCTTCTCCCGGCACAGTATCGAACAATTAGTTTCAGATAGAACAATTAGTTTTAAATGGAACTAAGTTCGGCATCTGGAGTTTCCTCTCTCACAAGGTCGGCCACTTAGTTTCGTCGAACACATACGGGTTCGAGTAGCATCGCCACTGATTTCAGAGAACAGGCGCTTCTCCCGGCACAGTATCGAACACTTAGTTTCAGATAGAACAATTTGTTTAAAATGGAACTATGTTTCGCATCTGGAGTTTCCTCTCTCACAAGGTCGACCACTTAGTTTCGCCGAACACATACGTTTTCGAGTAGCATCGCCACAGATTTCAGAGAACAGGCGCTTCTCCTGGCACAGTAACGAACACTTATTTTAGACAGAACAATTAGTTTAAAATGGGACTATGTTTCGCATCTGGAGTTTCCTCTCCACAAGGTCGACCACTTAGTTTCCTCGAACACATACGGTTTCGAGTAGCATCGCCACAGATTTCAGAGAACAGGCGCTTCTCCTGGCAGATTATCGAACACTTAGTTTCAGATAGAACAATTAGTTTAAAATGGAACTAAGTTTCGCATCTGGAGTTTCCTCTCCCACAAGGTCGACCACTTAGTTTCCTCGAACACATACGGTTTCGAGTAGCATCGCCAGAGATTTCAGAGAACAGGCGCTTCTCCTGGCAGATTATCGAACACTTAGTTTCAGATAGAACAATTAGTTTAAAATGGAACTAAGTTTCGCATCTGGAGTTTCCTCTCCCACAAGGTCGACCACTTAGTTTCCTCGAACACATACGGTTTCGAGTAGCATCGCCACAGATTTCAGAGAACAGGCGCTTCTCCTGGCACATTATCGAACACTTAGTTTCAGATAGAACAATTAGTTTAAAATGGAACTAAGTTTCGCATCTGGAGTTTCCTCTTTCACAAAGCGACCACTTAGTTTCGTCGAACACATACGGTTTCGAGTGGCATCGCCACAGATTTCAGAGAACAGGCGCTTCTCCTGGCACAGTAACGAACACTTATTTCAGACGGAACAATTAGTTTAAAATGGGACTATGTTTCGCATCTGGAGTTTCCTCTCCACAAGGTCGACCACTTAGTTTCCTCGAACACATACGGTTTCGAGTAGCATCGCCAGAGATTTCAGAGAACAGGCGCTTCTCCTGGCAGATTATCGAACACTTAGTTTCAGATAGAACAATTAGTTTAAAATGGAACTAAGTTTCGCATCTGGAGTTTCCTCTCCCACAAGGTCGACCACTTAGTTTCCTCGAACACATACGGTTTCGAGTAGCATCGACACAGATTTCAGAGAACAGGCGCTTCTCCTGGCACATTATCGAACACTTAGTTTCAGATAGAACAATTAGTTTAAAATGGAACTAAGTTTCGCATCTGGAGTTTCCTCTTAAACAAAGCGACCACTTAGTTTCGTCGAACACATACGGTTTCGAGTGGCATCGCCACAGATTTCAGAGAACAGGCGCTTCTCCTGGCACAGTATCGAACACTTAGTTACAGATAGAACATTTAGTTTTAAATGGAACTGAGTTTCGCATCTGGAGTTTCCTCTCTCACAAGGCGACCACTTAGTTTCGTCGAACACAAGCGGTTTCGATTGGCATCGCCACAGATTTCGGAGAACACGCGCTTCTCCTGGCACAGTATCGAACACTTAGTTTCAGATGGAACAATTTGGTTAAAATGGAACTACGTTCCGCATCTGGAGTTTCCTCTCCCACAAGGTCGACCACTTAGTTTCCTCGAACACATACGGTTTCGAGTAGCATCGACACAGATTTCAGAGAACAGGCGCTTCTCCTGGCACATTATCGAACACTTAGTTTCAGATAGAACAATTAGTTTAAAATGGAACTAAGTTTCGCATCTGGAGTGTCCTCTCCCACAAGGTCGACAACTTAGTTTCCTCGAACACATACGGTTTGGAGTAGCATCGTCACAGAATTCAGAGAACAGGCACTTGTCCTGGCACAGTATCGAACACTTAGTCTCAGATAGAACAATTAATTTAAAATTGTACTAAATTTCGCATCTGGAGTTTCTTCCCTCACAAGGCGACCACTTAATTTCGTCGAACACATACGGTTTCGAGTGGCATCGCTACAGATTTCAGAGAACATACGCTTCGCCTGGCACAGTATCGAACACTTATTTCAGACAGAACAATTAGTTTAAAACGGACTTATGTTTCGCATTTGGAGTTCCCTCTCTCACAAGCTCGACCACTTAGTTTCGTCGAACACATACGGTTTCGAGTAGTATCGCCACAGATTTCGCAGAAAGGGAGTTTCTACTGACACAGTATCGAACACTTAGTTTCAGATAGAACAATTAGTTTAAAATGCAACTATGTTTCGCATCTGGAGTTTCCTCTCTCACAAGGCGACCACTTAGTTTCGTCGAACACAAACGGTTTCGATTGGCATCGCCACAGATTTCGGAGAACACGCGCTTCTCCTGGCACAGTATCGAACACATAGTTTCAGATGGAACAATTAGTTTTAAATCGAACTAAATTTCGCATCTGGAGTTCCCTCTCTCACAAGCTCGACCACTTAGTTTCGTCGAACACATACGGTTTCGAGTAGTATCGCCAAAGATTTCGCAGAAAAGGAGTTTCTACTGGCACAGTATCGAACACTTAGTTTCAGATAGAACAATTAGTTTTAAATGGAACTAAGTTTCGCATCTGGAGTTTCCTCTTTCACAAGGCGACCACTTAGTTTCGTCGAACACAGACGGTTTCGATTGGCATCGCCACAGATTTCAGAGAACAGGCGCTTCTCCTGGCACAGCATCGAACACTTAGTGTCAGATAGGATTATTAATTTAAAATGAACTAATTTCGCAATTTGGAGTTTCCTCTCTCACAAGGTCGACCACTTAGTTTCGTCGAACACATACGGTTTCGAGTAGTATCGCCACAGATTTCGCAGAACGGGAGTTTCTGCTGGCACAGTATCGAACACTTTGTTTCAGATAGAACAATTAGTTTAAAATGCAACTATGTTTCGCATCTGGAGTTTCCTCTCTCACAAGGTCGGCCACTTAGTTTCGTCGAACACATACGGTTTCGAGTGGCATCGCCACACATTTCAGAGAACAGCCGCTTCTCCCGGCACTGTAGCGAACACTTAATTTCAGATAGAACAATTAGTTTAAAATGTAACTATGTGTCGCATGTTGAGTTTCCTCTCTCACAAAGTCGACCACTCAGTTTCGTCGAACACATACCGTTTCGAATGGTATCGCCACAGGTTTCACAGAACGGGCACTTCTCCTGGCACAGTAGCGAACACTTAATTTCAGATAGAACAATTAATTTGAAATGGAACTAAGTTTCGCATCTGAAGTTTCCTCTCTCACAAAGTCGGCAACTTAGTTTCGTCAAACACATACGGTTTCGACTGGCATCGCCACAGATTTCAGAGAACAGGCGCTTCTCCTGGCACAGTATCGAACACTTAGTTACAGATAGAACAATTAGTTTAAAATGCAACTATGTTTCGCATCTGGAGTTTCCTCTCTCACAAGGTCGGCCACTTAGTTTCGTCGAACACATACGGTTTCGAGTGGTATCGCCACAGATTTCAGAGAACAGGCGCTTCTCCTGGCACAGTATCGAACACTCAGCTTCAGATGGAACAATTAGTTTTAAATGGAACTAAGTTTCGCATCTGGAGTTTCCTCTCTCACAAGGCGACCACTTAGTTTCGTCGAACACAAACGGTTTCGATTGGCATCGCCACAGATTTCGGAGAACACGCGCTTCTCCTGGCACAGTATCGAACACATAGTTTCAGATGGAACAATTAGTTTTAAATGGAACTAAATTTCGCATCTGGAGTTCCCTCTCTCACAAGCTCGACCACTTAGTTTCGTCGAACACATACGGTTTCGGGTAGTATCGCCAAAGATTTCGCAGAAAAGGAGTTTCTACTGGCACAGTATCGAACACTTAGTTTCAGATAGAACAATTAGTTTTAAATGGAACTAAGTTTCGCATCTGGAGTTTCCTCTTTCACAAGGCGACCACTTAGTTTCGTCGAACACAGACGGTTTCGATTGGCATCGCCACAGATTTCAGAGAACAGACGCTTCTCCTGGCACAGCATCGAACACTTAGTGTCAGATAGGATTATTAATTTAAAATGAACTAAGTTTCGCAATTTGGAGTTTCCTCTCTCACAAGGTCGACCACTTAGTTTCGTCGAACACATACGGTTTCGAGTAGTATCGCCACAGATTTCGCAGAACGGGAGTTTCTCCTGGCACAGTATCGAACACTTAGTTTCAGATAGAACAATTAGTTTAAAATGCAACTATGTTTCGCATCTGGAGTTTCCTCTCTCACAATGTCGGCCACTTAGTTTCGTCGAACACATACGGTTTCGAGTGGTATCGCCACAGATTTCAGAGAACAGGCGCTTCTCCTGGCACAGTATCGAACACTTAGCTTCAGATGGAACAATTAGTTTTAAATGGAACTAAGTTTCGCATCTGGAGTTTCCTCTTTCACAAGGCGACCACTTAGTTTCGTCGAACACAGGCGGTTTCGATTGGCATCGCCACAGATTTCAGAGAACAGGCGCTTCTCCTGGCACAGTATCGAACGCTTAGTTTCAGATGGAACAATTACTTTTAAAGGGAACTAAGTTTCGCATCTGGAGTTTCCTCTTTCACAAAGCGACCACTTAGTTTCGTCGAACACATACGGTTTCGAATGGCATCGCCACAGATTTCAGAGAACAGGCGCTTCTCCTGGCACAGTATCGAACACTTAGTTACAGATAGAACATTTAGTTTTAAATGGAACTGAGTTTCGCATCTGGAGTTTCCTCTCTCACAAGGCGACCACTTAGTTTCGTCGAACACAAACGGTTTCGATTGGCATCGCCACAGATTTCAGAGAACAGACGCTTCTCCTGGCACAGCATCGAACACTTAGTGTCAGATAGGATTATTAATTTAAAATGAACTAAGTTTCGCAATTTGGAGTTTCCTCTCTCACAAGGTCGACCACTTAGTTTCGTCGAACACATACGGTTTCGAGTAGTATCGCCACAGATTTCGCAGAACGGGAGTTTCTCCTGGCACAGTATCGAACACTTAGTTTCAGATAGAACAATTAGTTTAAAATGCAACTATGTTTCGCATCTGGAGTTTCCTCTCTCACAAGGTCGGCCACTTAGTTTCGTCGAACACATACGGTATCGAGTGGTATCGCCACAGATTTCAGAGAACAGGCGCTTCTCCTGGCACAGTATCGAACACTTAGCTTCAGATGGAACAATTAGTTTTAAATGGAACTAAGTTTCGCATCTGGAGTTTCCTCTTTCACAAGGCGACCACTTAGTTTCGTCGAACACAGACGGTTTCGATTGGCATCGCCACAGATTTCAGAGAACAGACGCTTCTCCTGGCACAGCATCGAACACTTAGTGTCAGATAGGATTATTAATTTAAAATGAACTAAGTTTCGCAATTTGGAGTTTCCTCTCTCACAAGGTCGACCACTTAGTTTCGTCGAACACATACGGTTTCGAGTATTATCGCCACAGATTTCGCAGAACGGGAGTTTCTCCTGGCACAGTATCGAACACTTAGTTTCAGATAGAACAATTAGTTTAAAATGCAACTATGTTTCGCATCTGGAGTTTCCTCTCTCACAAGGTCGGCCACTTAGTTTCGTCGAACACATACGGTTTCGAGTGGCATCGCCACACATTTCAGAGAACAGCCGCTTCTCCCGGCACTGTAGCGAACACTTAATTTCAGATAGAACAATTAGTTTAAAATGTAACTATGTGTCGCATGTTGAGTTTCCTCTCTCACAAAGTCGACCACTCAGTTTCGTCGAACACATACCGTTTCGAATGGTATCGCCACAGGTTTCACAGAACGGGCCCTTCTCCTGGCACAGTAGCGAACACTTAATTTCAGATAGAACAATTAATTTGAAATGGAACTAAGTTTCGCATCTGAAGTTTCCTCTCTCACAAGGTCGGCAACTTAGTTTCGTCAAACACATACGGTTTCGAGGGGCATCGCCACACATTTCACAGAACAGGCGCTTCTGCTGGCACAGTATCGAACACTTAGTTCCAGAGAGAAGAATTAGTTTAAAATGTCACTAAGTTTTGCGTCTGGAGTTACCTCTCTCACAAGGTCGACCACTCAGTTTCGTCGAACACACACGGTTTCGAGTAGCATCGCCACAGATTTCAGAGAGCAGGCGCTTCTCTTGGCACAGTATCGAACACTTATGTCAGACAGAACAATTAGTTTAAAATGTAACTATGTGTCGCATCTTGAGTTTCCTCTCTCACAAGGTCGACCACTCGGTTTCGTCGAACACATACCGTTTCGAGTGGCATCGCCACAGATTTCAGAGAACAGGCGCTTCTCCTGGCACAGTATCGAACACTTACTTTCAGATGGAACATTTAGTTTAAAATTGACCTATGTTTCGCATCTGGAGTTTCCTCTCTCACAAGGTCGACCACTTAGTTTCGCCGAACGCATACGGTTTCCAGTGGCATCGCCACAGATTTCAGCGAACAGGCGCTTCTCCTGGCACAGTAACGAACACTTAGTTTCAGATAGAACAATTAGTGTAAAATGGAACTAAGTTTCGCATCTGGAGTTTCCTCTCTCACAAGGTCGACCACTTAGTTTCGTTGAACACATACGGTTTCGAGTGGCAACGCCACAGATTTCAGAGAACAGGCGCTTCTCCTGGCACAGTATCGAACACTTAGTTTCAGATAGAACAATTAGTTTAAAGTGGAACTATGTTCCGCATCTGGTGAATCCTCTCTCACAAGGTCGACCACTTAGTTTCTTCGAACACATACGCTTTCGAGTAGCATCGCCACAGATTTCAGAGAACAGGCGCCTCTCCTGGCACAGTATCGAACACTTAGTTACAGATAAAACACTTAGTTTAAAATGGAACTATGTTTCGCATCTGGAGTTTCCTCTTTCACGAGGCGACCACTTAGTTTCGTCGAACACATACGGTTTCGAGTAGCATCGCCACAGATTTCAGAGAACAAGCGCCTCTCCTGGCACAGTATCGAACACTTAGTTACAGATAAAAAACTTAGTTTAAAATGGAACTATGTTTCGCATCGGGAGTGTCCTCTCTCACAAGGTCGACCACTTAGTTTCGTCGAACACATACGGTTTCGAGTAGCATCGCCACAGATTTCAGAGAACAGGCGCTTCTCCTGGCACAGTATCGAACAATTAGTTTCAGATAGAAAAATTAGTTTAAAATGGAACTAAATTTCGCATTTGAAGTTTCCTCTCTCACAAGTTCGACCACTTAGTTTCGTCGAACACATACGGTTTCGAGTGACATCGCCACAGATATCGGTCAATATAAATTATAATTAAATATAATAATATAATATATTTATAAATATATTATTATTTATATAAATAATATTATATATAAATTATATATTGTTACGTACCGGATGTTAAATTAAAATTTGCATACCTAAACACGGCGAAATTCCTCGACCGCGAATATTCTTCGAACGGTGGTCACGTTTTGCTAATAAGCGAAATTGCAATAGCGGGAGGCCATGGATGGGAAATAGCCGAGGAACTGCGGGCGGAATTCTTTGAACAGGAACGGGCGATTTCCTGAGTGGGAGGAACGAGCATGGCTCTTGGAACTTCCCCTTAGCGGTCCCCAAAATCTACAAAAGAGGCAGAGAAACCGCCGCGAGTTGCAATCGTTAGTCAAATCGCGAGGTGCATGGCGTTTTGCCCTTGTTGCTATTTTGAGCCAGAGTTCGGGTTAAATTAGTGAAGTTACGTCCATAATTACCGAAGGACTCAGCTAACAAGAAATTATTCAAATTTAAAATCAATCTTAAGATTCCAATCTCCATTCTAATATATTAAATTCTTCTTTATAGTGTTTATAGTATTTATAGTATAGTGAAAATAGAATTGCGTTAACTCATATAAGTGCCGTGAAAAGTTCATCAGCCATTCCTTCATCTTCGGGCTCCACCAGCATCTGGGACAATTCACATCAGAGCTAACGATAAACATTGCTTCCAAGATAGTATTCATTGGTGAGTTTTCCATACTTATGTTATCATTGCGATACGAGGACCCAAACATATGTTTATATGCTTGTGGGAATTTCCCTTGGGCCCATTCGTAAACTTAACACGTTAGGAATTTACCAATCTAAGACTCCAACTAAAATACGTATTGTAAAATTGTCATCCATTCTGAACTCCGATATTTCTGAACCAGTCCGTGTAATTGTTTTTATATAATGTAAAGAATCAATAGAACAGGCCAATAAGGTATTTATCCTCTATTCTGCGTTAACACCTATTTCATTCCTGACCTATGCGCGGATTCCGTATGGAATCTCAGATGATAAGACCCATCCTAAATTAAATTTATTCAAGCGTTACATGCGGAACGGCTGACCGCTCGGCCCACGAAATAATTCCTTACGCACGTAACAATATATATTGTTACGACCTCCCCTTACGTTGTAACCCCTTGACGACGAGGGTCGTCAAGGGCGCCTAGCAATTTATAAACAGTCGAAAAAGAGTTGAATTGTAATCCGACAGCGAGAGCGACCGGACGCGCGCTCGACGCTCTGATTCATAAAATACCAAAAAACGCTCTGTAAATCGTAATCATCTCCTCCGTGTACCGATATGCCCCGCACGCGCCGCAACAATATATTTAATATAATTAATATATATATATATATATATATTATCGGTAATATATTTATACTCTTATATTATTAATAATATATATATATATTAATAAATGTAATCTATATAATATTAATATATATTAATTGTATATATATACATTATTAACTTATAAATATACATTATATATTATATATACTGTAGTAGTCTATATTAGAGTTTTTAGAATATATAAATTATAATTAAATATAATAATATAATATATTTATAAATATATTATTATTTATATAAATTATATATATATATATATATATTGTTACGACGACCCCTTACGTTGTAACCCCTTGACGACGAGGGTCGTCAAGGGCGCCAAGTAATTTATAGACAGTCGAAAAAGAGTTGAATTGTAATCCGACAGCGAGAGCGACCGGACGCGCGCTCGAAGCTCTGATTCATAAAATACCAATAAACGCTCTGTTAATTATAATCATCTCCTCCGTGTACCGATATGCCCCGCACGCGCCGCAACACTGGTGTCAGAAGTGGGATGGCTGCCAGTGCGGGGAATTCGCGCGCGGGTGAAAGTGCGCGAAATAGTGCTCGAACAGTGCGCGAATAGTGCCAAACACGCTCGCTGCGGTGCAGGAAATCCTCCAGGGGATGGAGGCAAGGATGCAGGGGCGTGACCACCAGATAAGTGACCGCGTTACTACCCTTGAGACGTCGCTGCGCGCGTTAGAGTCCCGCCGTCTAAATTCCATCGAAAGTGAAGCGCCGCGATTTTCGGCTCCGGTCTGAAGCGCGTTAGTCCCCGTAGACCTTGGGTATAGGATTAAACCCGCAAAGTTTAGCGGGAGCGGGTGGGATGAGTTTCTCGCCCAATTCGAGACCATAGCAAGAGTAAATTCGTGGGGCAATGGCGAAAAGGCCGTCGCGTTGGTCAACGCGCTGGAGGGCTCAGCTCTCTCCGTGCTCGCGAATTTAGAAGACGAGCAACGACTCGACTACTCGCAGTTACGGTCCGCGTTGGAATTGAGATTCGGAGGCCGGTATAGCTCGGAGCTGTGCTTCGTGCAGTTCCAGAGCTACCGGCAGAAATATAACCAGGACCTGCCGGCACTCGCGAGCGAAATCGAGAGGCTCGCCCGTCTAGCCCTTCCGGACTGTCCGTCCACCGTCAGAGACCGGCTCGCGACGTCTCAATTTATCACCGCGTTAACGGACACAAATCTCCAGCGACAGCTGCGGTTGTCGCCGTCCGCCGACATGTACGCGACAGTAGCGCGCGCTTTGGAAATAAAAACCGTCAACGAGCTGAGCGGTGTTGGACGGAGTTTTGGGGGACCGCCCGTAAACGGTCGGGGCACGTTAAATACCAGTGGGAATGCAGGGCCCCCGCAGGCCGCCTCCTAGGGAGACCGAGGGAGGAAAGGATGAAAGACGCGTGCAGTGCTGGCGTCGTGGCGACTTCGGCCACGTCCAGAGGGAGTGCAGGATGCGCCGCAACGAGGGTAATGGCGTGCACAAGCAAGCAAAAACAGGATAGAGGCTAACCCGCGGAGGGACGGTTTGGCCCGTAGAATTTATCCCTCGCAGCGTTCAGAGCATTTTGTAAATAGATTTTCCGCCCCGTATGTTCAACGGATGGCGCGCATATCTTTGAGTTCAAACGTTCCGTTTTTATTTAGTTTCATTATGTTAATCACTAGTTCCTTGTTCGTGGTTTTGCAAGTAGCTGTCGGGCTGTTTGATACCTTATTTCCGTTGGACACCGGAAATAAGCGGGAGGAAGCGTCCCCTCCGCCAGCCGTGGTCCTGTGCGATATGTTAGCGGGAGGGATTTTCGTGGACGGGTTGGTTGACGGGAAACCATGTCAAATGCTTGTGGACACTGGTGCAGCCGTCACCCTCGTTCATACGGACGGGGTTAGCTCGCGAGTCGGGGGCCCGCGGAGTGTTACTCATGTTTCAGACGCTCCAGAGAACCTGCGTACGGTCTCAAGGGAACCTTTGGACGGGATACTTAGAGGGAAGAGGAGGTGCCACTTCAACATCGGGACGACATCTTTTCAACACGACGCGCTCCTGGCGGATATACGCGACCCCTGCATCCTAGGACTCGATGCATTAAGCAAGCTGAGATGCATTCTGGATATCGGCGAGGGAACGCTACTCTTACTACGAGGAGAAGACGAGAGCACCCTAAGGACAGCAAGGGAGAACTCACAAGAATTTGTACCCCTGAAATACCAAACCCCACCGAAGGCACTCCGGCAGATCACTGCGGAACCGGAGACTGCCGAAACAATACCAAAGCACTTACAAAACCTGTTTAAAAGAAGCTCGGAACTTTTGGACGAGCAAGAACGAACGCAACTTAGAAAACTCTTGTGCGAGTACGAAGACGTTTTCGCGAAGAATAAGAGTCAAGTTGGGCGACAATCCACCGATTAAGCAGCAGCCAAGGCTGCTACCCTTCAATCGCAGGGAGGAAGTGGAGGAACTCCTGTCTTCCATGCTGGAACAAGGAGTTATAGAAGAGTCGGCTAGCCCTTGGTCATCCCCTGTAGTCCTAGTGAAGAAGAAGGACGGTTCGACGCGGTTTTGTGTCGACTACCGGCGGCTGAACGGCGTGACAAAGAGGGATTCTTATCCGTTGCCTAGGATAGAAGATACCCTGGACGCTGTTGCGGGGTCGGCCTGGTTTTCGACGGTGGACCTCCAGAGTGGGTACTGGCAGATATCCATGGCGAGGGAGGACCGGGAGAAGACCGCGTTTTCGGTGGGGAATGGCCTGTAGCAATTCAGGTATGCCCTTCGGGTTAACAAACGCCCCGGCTACGTTCGAGCGCTTAATGGAAAGCGTCCTCCGCGGCCTGCTCTGGAAGAGATGCCTGGTGTTTTTAGATGACATTATAATCCTCGGAACGGATTTCGCGGAAGAATTGGAGAACCTCCGCAAGGTGTTTTCCAGGCTGCAAAGCGCCCACTTACTCATGAACCCGAAGAAGTGTACCTTCTTCAGGCGGGAGGTCGCCTAACTCGGACACGTGGTTTCCGCAGAGGGGATCGAGACGGACCCGGCGAAGATCTCCACCGTGAAGGAATGGCCAACCCCCAAGGACAGGAAGCAAGTTAAGAGTTTCCTGGGGCTGTGCTCTTATTACCGACGGTTCATCCGCAATTTCTCAGGATTGGCAGCGCCTCTCCACCGGCTCACTGAAGAGAGCCGACCTTTCACCTGGGACGACGACTGCGGCATAGCGTTTGACGCGCTAAAGAATAGGCTTACCACTTCACCGGTACTGGCCTATCCGCTACGGGATAAGGAGTTCATCCTGGACACCGACGCTTCCAATCACGCGGTCGGTGCAGTGCTCTCCCAGTTGCACGAGGGGGGCGAGAGAGCAATCGCCTACTTTAGCAAGATCCTGAGCAAAGCGGAAAAGAACTACTGCGCCACTAGGAAAGAGCTTTGGGCAATAGTCCGTGCAGTTGCGCACTTCCACCACTACCTGTGCGGCAAGAGATTTACGATTAGGACAGACCATGCCGCGTTGCGCTGGCTATTATCGTTCAAGTCTCCGGAAGGACAAATCGCCCGCTGGATAGAATGTCTGCAGCAATACGACTTCGAGGTAGTGCACCGCGCAGGGAAACTGCATACCAACGCGGACAGCCTGTCCAGAAGGCCTCCCAACGACTGTGACTTCTGCGAGCGGCAGAGGAAGAGAGAAGAGGAGCGCGGGAGCGCACCCTCCGTTGGGGAGGTCAAGCGAATCCGGTTCGGAACGGACGAGGAGGGCTGGCGCCGCGCTCAAGCCGAAGACCCGGAATTGGGGCCGCTTCTGAAATTCAAGAAGGAAGGACGGCGACCCACGAAAGAGGAAATTGCGATCCTAAGCAGCGTAGCCAAGTATTACTTCTACCTGAGGGATTCGCTAGAAGTGCAGGACGGCCTACTCTGCAGGCGATGGGAGTCACCGGACCTCAAGAAAACCGTTTGGCAGCTGGTGGCACCCGCCGAGAAGACCGAAGAAATCTTGCGGGAGGCCCACGACGCACCGGCTGGAGGGCACTTCGGGGTAAATAAAACCCTGGCCAAAGTGCGCCAGCGCTTCTATTGGGTCACCAATAGAGCCGACGTGGAAGCGTGGTGCCGCGCATGCGATGCCTGCACCGCGCGAAAAGGACCGACAAATAGGACGAAGGGAAAACTGAAAGTATACGACGTGGGAGTACCCTTTGAGAGGATCGTCCTGGACATCTTGGGACCCCTACCAACGACCCGAGATAGTAACCGATTCCTGCTGGAAATCTCGGATTACTTCACACGATGGCCTGAAGTCATCCCAGTAAAAGATCACCGCGCTGAGACTGTGGCGCAAGCCCTCGTGGCGCAAGTCGTCAGCCGGCACGGCGTGCCCTTCGAAGTTCACACAGACCAGGGAAGGTGTTTGAATCCGCCCTTTTCCGCGAGATTGCGCATGTACTTGGAATCAAGAAGACAAGGACGACCCCGCTGCACCCGCAATCCGACGGACTGGTAGAAAGATTGAACAGGACGATCCTTTTTTTTTTTTTTCTCGAGGGGAAATCTTCGATAGACACCCCGGCCTCCTTTGGGGGGAGGCCGGGGTAGTGTCGGATTTCTACCGACTAAAACCCCCCGGTGGTCATCCTCAGGCGTTAGGGGGAGTACCCGGGAACACTTCGTATTGATCCGGATACCCCCCCGCCTTGCCCCCTGAAGGGGGGCCAATCCACTATTTGGGATGCGGTGCGACCACAACACCGCATCCCTCTACCTCTGGGGCCACCCTATCGGCTGCCTGGACCCCAATCCAGACAGCCTAGTGGCCCCGACGACTCCGACGGTCGCCGCGTCCGGTGCCGGAGGCGGGACGTGTACGTCTCCGCCTTCGGCCCCTACCCTCTGGGTCCGCTGCCTCGCGGGCCCTTTCCGCGGCCTCCTTCCGCGACATAACTTGTTCGCAGAAGGAGGCCACGGCTCCCCACTCCTCTTCGCAGCCCACCATCGCTTTTACGACGGCGGGCAGCGAGAGGTCCCACCCTATGATGTTCCGAAGGACTCGGCGCTCCCCTGCCCAGGAGGGACACTCCTCCAGGGTGTGCTGCGCCGAGTCCTTCTCTTCACCACAGTGATGACACTGCGGGGACGGCTCCCTTCCGATCTTGTGCAGATACTCACCGAAGCACCCATGCCCGGTGAGTACCTGTGTTAGACGGAAGGTGAGCCGTCCCCTCCTTTCCAGCCAACGCTGGAGGACCGGCAGGATGGCCCTGACGGTCCTTTCCCCGGAGCCGGGCTCCTCCAATTGGCTGCGCCACCTTTCCAGGGTGTGCAGCCCCGTCCGGCTCCTGCTGGCCTCCATCTCCGCTGCACGGTACTCAGCCGTATCCGGCATTTCTTTGAGGGCCGCGGAGATCCTGTAGACCTCCGCGGCTTCCTCCGCCTTGAGCTCCCAAGGGGGAGAGCACCCAAGCAGGGACGCCGCCCTCAGGGAGACGGTGCGGTACCCCCTGGCGACCCGCGCGGCTAGGGGCCTTTGTGCTCGGGAAAGGAGCTGGCGATTACGCTTGCTCCTCCCGAGCGACCCCGCCCACACGGGTGCACCATATAGGGCGGCACTCCGCACCACCCCCTCGTACAGGCGGCGTACACCCGCCTGAGGTCCCCCCACGTTGGGCAGCAAGCGGCCCAAGACCGCCGCTGTCCGTTCCACTCGGGGCACCACCTCTTCGAGGTGGGGCCCAAAGCTTCAGTGGCTGTCGAGGGTGACACCCAGATATTTCATCCGGCTGCCCACCTCAACAGCCACGCCTCCCACCGTGACCGGAGTCTCGGGGGGAGGGCCCCTCCTGACCCCGTCGAAGAACCACATTGCCTTGTTCTTCGACGGGGACACCTCCAGGCCTAGCCGCCTTATGGCGGCCACAACACATTCCGCACCGCACTCCGCCAGACGGAGAGTGCGGGCGTAATCCCTCCCGGAGGTGACCACCAGTGTGTCATCTGCATAACACACCAGCGCCACCCCCAGGGGAAGCGCACACCGCAAGACGCGGTCATACGCAAGGTTCCACAGGGTCGGGCCTAGCACCGAACCCTGTGGGACACCGCGCCAGCTAGGGCGTTCAGCCCTCCCGTCCCGCGTCGCGTAGCCAATGGACCTGTCCTGCAGGAAGGACCCGACTATCCTGCGCAAGTAGGGAGGCACGCGGTGATACACCAGCGCCTCCCTAATCGCCTGCCAGGGGACGGGGTTGAAAGCGTTGACGATATCGAGCGATATCGCCAACACAACTCCACCCCCCGGGGCCGACACCGCCGTCCCGGCGAGGGAACGCACCCGCTGGATGGCGTCCAACGTGGAGCGCCCCTCCCGGAAACCGAACTGGCTATGAACAGGACGATCCTGCAGTACCTGTTACTGTTCATCGCCAAACACCAGCGAGATTGGGATCACTGGACGCCCCTTTTCCTGCTAGCGTACCGCTCTTCAGAACACGACACGCTCAGGCAGTCTCCGTCGAATATGTTGTACGGAAGGGAACTGCGGCTGCCTTTGGACTTACTACGAGGAACGCCGCCTTACCAGAACGAAGAGATTCCACCATCGGAGTATGTGCAAAAACTCGAAAGGACGCTAGGCATCATCCACGACTTCGCACGGCGGAGATTGATCTCGTCCTCGGGGAAGATGAAGACCAGATGCGACATGAACGTGCCGGGCACCCGCTTCGCAGAGGGGGGCGCGGTGTGGCTATTCCAACCCAGGAGGACCCTCGGCAAGTGCCCGAAGCTACAATCTAGCTGGGAGGGCCCGTACATCGTCCAGGACAGGATCAACGACGTGGTCTACCGGATCCGGCGGTCACCCCTCGGCAAGCCGAAGGTGGTCCACATCAACAGATTGGCGAGGTACCAGGGCGGGCAGCCCGAGAAGAGTGCACCGACGAGGAAGCGACGTCGCCGACGCCGCAGAAGGAAACCCAGCGGACCAGACAGGAAGGATGTGTCGACCAGGGCACTAAGGGAACGATTTCCCCTGTAGTCGCGATGGTTCCCCCACCTGTCCTGCCTGCGAGATTTGGTGAGGTTGCCTTTTCCGGTCGGGGGAAGGGGTGCCCCCAACTTCGGGCTTGCCAGGGGGTGGCTAACACCTCATGGGGCTAACATGGGAGCCTGGCCGCCACCAGCAATGTACAGGGGCGCCAGACCCTCCCCTTACTTCCGGGTGCAGTCGGCGGGGAGTGCCTAGCGACGAACGGGTGGGGCCGTTCCGCGAGGGGCCCGAGAATTCTCAGGATGACGGAAGACGTTCCAGAGGAAGTTGGAAGGACCCCCGGTCGTCGCCCGAAGAGCGAAGAGGGCGAGCCCAGCAGTCCACCTTCGGCGAAGCCAGGGCTTGACGACGAGGGTCGTCAAGGGCGCCTAGTAATTTATAAACAGTCGAAAAAGAGTTGAATTGTAATCCGACAGCGAGAGCGACCGGACGCGCGCTCGACGCTCTGATTCATAAAATACCAATAAACGCTCTGTTAATTATAATCATCTCCTCCGTGTACCGATATGCCCCGCACGCGCCGCAACAATATATTTAATATAATTAATATATATATTATCGGTAATATATTTATACTCTTATATTATTAATAATATATATTAATAAATATAATTTATATAATATTAGTATATATATAAATTATTAAATCATAAATATGAACTATACTATATGTTCGCGACCCCTTCGATCTTGGCCGAGAATACCGAATATTTATTTGAGCGCCGGGTGTCGGATCAGAAAGGATGGTGGCTGAATATCGCTCGTCCGTGATTCGCGACGATCTCTCTGTTCGTAACGATCTCCGTAGATCGAAATATTCCGTAATTAAACTCACTGGGCCCGTGCCCGCGTACAATTCTCTTCCCGTGGTGGAAGAAATTGTCTCCGATATGAATGTGAGAAGCCTCGTGGCTTGCGATAAAAACTCTTACGTGTGTCGTGGTTAACAGTCGGCAGAAGAAGAACGAGATTTCGCTCTATCCCCCGGAAACGCACTTCGGGGAGACAGAGCCCCCTGCGACTACGCACCCTCTGCCGCCCGCCGGAAACGAGGGGCGCCACGACATTTAAACTGGCTTAAACACTATATATATAATATAATAATTTATATTAAAATTTATTGCAGAGCATAAACCTTTTTTTATTAATAACGAAACAACAACGCGGTAACCAAAACGACTGGACAGAAACCAGTCGACTATTTGTTTACTACATACATTCAGATTGTGTTGCTACTCTAATACTTCCCCTCAATCGTAAATGTTGTTACTCTCCACCGAGTCTTCACCTTTAATCTTCGATTGACTGGACTCCCAGTAAATCGCGACAGTGTTCGTGTTTTGAACGTGGTAGTCCCTTCGTCAGCACATCGGCCATCATTTCCTGCGTGGGCATATATTTTAATACAACAGATCTTTCTTTCAATGCATCGCGGACGAAATGATGCCTTATGTCGATATGCTTGGTCCTCCTGTGAAATACGGCGTTTTTGGCCAATTTTTGTGCTCCTTGATTGTCGTTCCACAGTGTCAATGGTGTCTCATCTCTAACGCCTAATTCTTTGAGGAAACTTTGGAGGATGATTGCTTCTTTCGTCGCTTCTGTCAGAGCCATGTACTCTGCCTCCGTACTAGGCAGGGCTACTGTTCGCTGCTTCCGTGATTCCCAGCTTATAGCTGCATTACCATATTTGAAGATGTAACCAGTATATGACCTTCTATCATCCGGGCAGGCTCCCCAATCCGCGTCAACATGTCCCATTAAATCTTCTTTGGCTTTGGTGAACACTAATCCATAATTTAGGCTTCCCCTCAAGTATCGCAGAACTCTTTTCGCAGCTTTCCAATGGTTTTGATCAAAATTGGAGCTGAATTGACTGAGCCAGCTCACCACGTGAGCTATGTCTGGTCTCGTGGCAATGGCTATGTACATCAACGATCCTATCAGTTCCCTACATGGCAACCCTTTAATTTCGGCTCCCGATACATCTTCATTGGTTTCTTCCTTTATATCCCGTTTATTTAATTCACAAGGAGTGGAAATCGGTTTCGCATCTCTCATGCCAAATTTTCTCAATGTGTCTTCAATATAGGTCTTCTGAGTCATCGCCATCTTCCCCTTACTCAGCGTGAACTTAATTCCTAAGCAATGCTGAATGGGTCCTAAGTCCTTCATTTCAAACGTTGACATTAGTCCTTGTTTTAATTCTTCCATGTGTTCTCTATTTCTTGATATCATTAATATATCATCGACATAAATCGCCACGATAAGCAAATTTTCGTTCATTATTTTGAAGTAAACACAAGGGTCAGGATTCATCCATTGCAATCCTAATTCACGCAATTTCTCATCAAGTCTAATATTCCATTGTCTGCTTGATTGTTTCAAACCATAAATTGCCTTCTTTAGTAAACAGACTTTATTCTCGCCTTTAATATCTTGCAACATTTTGTTAATTCTGATCTTCTGATCCTTACTGATTTTACTGTCCTTTGCTGATCTTATGTCTTGTAATGTTTCTTCCAGCATTTCTGGTATTTCCATGTATATCTCTTCATCTATATCTCCATTCAGAAAAGCGGTCGATACATCAAGATGATCAACCAGCATGTCTCGCTCAACTGCTAGAGCGATTAATGTCCTTATGGAACTCAATCTTGCTACTGGTGCAAAAGTTTCATGAAAGTCCATTCCCGGGACTTGTGTAAAACCTCGAGCTACGAGTCTCGCCTTCCTCCTATCCAGCGTCCCGTCAGCCTTACATTTATTCCGTAATATTAAACGACAGCTTACGATGCTTCGGTCCCTTGGTCGATCTACGATTTCCCACGTATTATTTTGATCATAGACATTATCTCACTACGTATGGCTGCTTTCCACTCTTACCTATCTTTACTGGCCATTGCCTTTTTAGCCGAAATTTCACTTGTATCCACATGTTCTTCTGTCACTTCTTCTTTTGTAGTGACTTGTTGTGCTACCTCATAGTGATACTTTTTCTTGGGTCTTCCTGGATTTCCCGTCCTTATTATTTTTGGTCTCCCCACGGTTCTTCGCAACTGTACTTCTGGATTTCGTATTACCTGTTCTTGCTCTTGATGTTGGTTATTTAACCCATCTTCTTCCCTTTGTTCGCAGGTTTCACTGTTTTCATTATTTTGTGGTTCTTCGTGAGTCCACTCCATAGCTTCTTCGTATTCTTCATCATCATCTTCTTCTTCTTCTTGTAATAAGTTTTGTTCTCCGAGGTCTCTGATCGTTTTTGTCTCTATTTCGTCATATTTTCTTTCCTTTAGTTTGTTTCCATTAATCATCCTATTTTCATTAACGAATTCTTCATATTTTGTTCCGGCACCAATTTCTTCGAAGAATTTTATATCTCTGGATACAATTATTTTCCTTTCACTAGGTACCCAAACTCGGTAACCTTTAGATTCCAAGGAATAACCTACGAACATAGACTCTCTGGATCTTGGAGAAAATTTTCCTTTGTTTGTATCTCGGTCCAATGCATATCCTTTACATCCGAATGTTCGGAAATATTTCACATTTGGCCTTTTACCGGTCCAAAGTTTATAAGGTGTTTGCCCATTTAAGTGGTTTGCGGGGCATCTATTGCGGATGTAATTAGCTGTATGCAGTGCTTCTGCCCAAAACGATGGGGATAGTTTCGATTGAATTAGTAGACATCTTGCCATTTCCACAAGTGTTCTATTCATGCGTTCCGCGGTGCCATTTTGTTGCGGTGTGTGCGGGATTGTCAATCTTCTTTGGATTCCAGATTTTTGTAAATAGTCGTCAAATTCTTTATTGCAATATTCTTTTCCGTTGTCGGACTGAATGTATTTGATTTTCCTACCAGTGAAGTTTTCAACCATGCTCTTGTACTTTTTGAATTCAGTGAGGGCTTCGCTTTTCCTCTTCAAGAATTTTACTTTGCACCACCTCTTTCTGTCTTCTATGAAGATTAAGAAATATTTTGACCCATTCAATGACTCTGTCCTCATCGGTCCACATAAGTCTCTGTGTACTAATTCTAGCAGTTCCGATTTGCGACTGGACTCTTTTGGGAAAGGTGTCTGCGTAAGTTTGCCTTTTAAGCATACTTCACACGTAGGTAGTTCTTTTTGTGTTCTGATTCTGATGCCACATACCTCTTTATTAGCAACCATTTTCTTCAGATCTCTTCCGTTCAAGTGTCCGTATCTCTCATGCCATGTTTTTAAATTTTCTTCTGATTCACTCGACATTCTTCCTGCATATTGTGTGTTTTGCCTAATGTAATATAAACCATCGATTCTGTCAGCGCGCATTAAAATGCTTCCTGCTCTATCCTTGACTAGAGCACCGTTTCTACCGAAGGTTACATTATATCCCTTGTCTGTAATCTTTGAAACAGACATTAAATTTGTGCGTAATCCTGGAACATATAAGGTATTTAATAAATTTATTTTCTGACTGCCATCTTTGTTTGAGGTAATAATAGATGCTGTCCCTTTCGCCAATACTTTAGCTGATGTATTGTTAGTCGCTAAATTCAAGTCTTCGAACTCAGATGACTCCAGATTCTTTAGGCTTCCTTCTTTCTTCGTAATATGCGATGTACAACTACTATCTAAGCACCAATCGCTTGTACTTATGTCGCGTCCGGACTTTAAAGCATAGTCTTTTCTATCTGTGACTAGTAAGCTAGATTCCTTGGGAGTATGCTTTCCCGACTTCCAAGGTTTGTATTTCCCATCTTCTAGTCTGCAGTCTATAGCTTTATGTCCTATAGCTTGTGACCTTTTTGCATTTATGGCAACGGAATTTGAATTCTTCTTTATGTTCTTCCCTACGCTCGTCGGGCCTATTGTTCCGGAATTTGTGATTTTTGAATGGTTGTCTTCCAGCCACCATAAATTTGTTTGTTTTTGTTCCTTTTTCCAGCGCCACTGCGCTGCTACCGAATATCCTTAAAAATCCTACATAGGGTTTTTCGCCTGTCCATTGTTCATATGGTGTGACTTCGTTTAACTTTTTGGTAGGGCATCTGTTCCTAATGTATACGGCCGCGTTTACTGCTTCTGCCCATAGGCTCATTTGTAATTTTGATTGGGTTAACATACTTCTCGCCATTTCCACTATTGTCCTGTTGGCGCGTTCGGCTACTCCGTTCTGCTGCGGTGTATACGGGGTCGACAGTTGCCTTGCTATTCCCTCTTGCTCAAGGTAATTTGAGAATTCCTTTGAAAGATATTCTTTGGCGTTGTCACTCCTGATTTTTTTGAATTCTTTTCCGGTTTGTTTCTCTACTCGGTTTTTATACGCTTTAAATGCAGACAATATTTCGGATTTTTGTTTTAGTACAGCTATTTCTGTGAATCTAGTTTTGTCGTCGATGAATGTTGCGAAATACTTTGCTCCCCCTAATGATGGTACACTCATAGGACCGCATACGTCCGTGTGGATCAATCCTAGTATTTCTTTCTCTACCCTTTCTGATTCCTTAAAGGGTGTTTGATTTATTTTGCTCAAGTCGCACGTTTTACACTGTGGAGAGTTTATTGCACTTCTTTGATTTATGTTCATACCGATCACCATATTTTTATTGTGCAGTTTATTTACATCGTTAAAGTTTAAATGACCTAGCCTTTGATGCCATCTTATAAGTTTGTCATTTTCTTCTTCTCTTGACTGAAGTGCCTGTTGACGTCCCTTTGTTTCCACAATATACAAACCATTCCGTTTATGAGCTGTTAACGCTATGGAATTATCCTTACGCTTCACAAAGGCTGAGTGTTTTGTAAACGTTACTGTATAACCATTTTCTGTGATGCTTGATACGGACATCAGGTTGTTTCTGAATTCAGGAACCCACATAACATTTGCTAGTTTAATGTCATTCGTACTTTGATTTTTGGAGTGCACATTTATCTTGATATTTCCTCTTCCTAAGGAGTTTGTGCTTTCTTCTGTGGCTGTACACGCTTTGTCCCTTTGTTCTTTGTCAAGGTTTATGAATTGAGCTTTATCTTTGCACATGTGCACTGTTGCTCCACTGACCATGTTTTTGTTGGCTTCTGCAGTTTTTGGATATATGGTTGCTCTCCCCGGGTTTCTGCTTCTGGTAATGTTCTCTCTGTATCGCTCTGTCATTTGAGAATTTCTTCCTTGTTAGTAATGCTACTTCCTTATCTGAGTCCTTTACTTCATTAATATCTATTTTTCTAATTTCTTCTTCAATTAATTTTATTGTTAGTTATTCTAACGTAGGCATTTTATCTCTTGACTCTATTGCTATGCAAAAGGTTTCATATTCACTGGGTAGTGACATTAATAGCATTATTGGCCAAATAGATTCTGGTAATATTATTCCAGACTCTTGTAATTGTTCAGATTTGTGTATGAAGTTGTTGATGTACTGAGCCATACTTTGTTTGGAATCTTTTTTCATTCTATATAGTTGTTTAAATAATACACACTGTCGCATAGGGCCTCTAGATTGTTGAACATTATTTAATGCTTCCCAAGCTTCCTTCGACGTTTATGCCCGTTTTACGTGTGTATATTGGTTCTTATTAAGACTCAGTATGATTAGATCGAGAGCCTTTTCGTCATGCGTTTTCCACGCGGCTCCATTTTCTTCAGTTCTATTCTTTATACCATTCACGTAGTCCCACAATTCGTTATATCTCAAAATACTTTTCATTTGGATTTTCCATGATTCATAATTCGTATCGTTTAATTTTTCAATGTTCTGAATATTTGTTGAACCCATGGTTGTGGAAACTTTTCTCTGCACTTGGCACGTGTTCGCACTTAACCTCACTTTTCTTTTATTTTATTATTATCTTTTATTTACATGCCCTGAGCCCATAACCTGTTGACGGGTATTTGGTGGATTATGTTAGGCAGAGGAATAAATACAAAACACGTATCACAATTACTGTTAATGTATATATATATATATATAATTAGAATGAATAAAATAATTATACAAGAAGAATTGCATTACCACGAGGCGATGAGAGCCCACGAACAGAACCAGAAAAAAAAACAAAAGAAAGGTAATATCTCCCTAGTGTATAAGGAGAGCGATGCTCACGCATTAAAGCGCGCACTTTGCATGTTCTAACAATATAAATAATAATTAATTGATTTTTATTACTAGAGATTTTTTAATTTATATAGGTATATAATGTAAAATTATTTTTGTTACTAGAGATTTTTTAATTTATATAGGTATATAATGTGAAATTATTTTTATTACCAGAGATTCTTTATTGAAATAAATTAATTAATAAATTACTTATATTAATTAAATAAATTATAAATTTTATTGGGATAAAAGAATTAGGTCATTGTTTTTGGTATAATATTAAAAGAAAGAATATGTTTTTATTTAGATACTTTTCGTTAAAGTGGGGATTAACGATTTTTATTTTGATAAAAAAAAGCTTTCTCGTTGGATTGATGTTTTTATTTAGATACTTTTCGTTAAAGTGATAGAGATTTTTTAATTTATATAGGTATATAATGTGAAATTATTTTTATTACCAGAGATTTTGTATTGAAATAAATTAATTAATAAATTACTTATATTAATTAAATAAATTATAAATTTTATTGGGATAAAAGAATTAGGTCATTGTTTTTGGTATAATATTAAAAGAAAGAATATGTTTTTATTTAGATACTTTTCGTTAAAGTGGGGATTAACGATTTTTATTTTGATAAAAAAAAGCTTTCTCGTTGAATTGATGTTATTATTTAGATACTTTTCGTTAAAGTGATAGAGATTTTTTAATTTATATAGGTATATAATGTGAAATTATTTTTATTACCAGAGATTTTTTATTAAAATAAATTAATTAACAAATTACTTATATTAATTAAATAAATTATAAATTTTATTGGGATAAAAGAATTAGTTCATTGTTTTTGGTATAATATTAAAAGAAAGAATATGTTTTTATTTAGATACTTTTCGTTAAAGTGGGGATTAACGATTTTTATTTTGATAAAAAAAAGCTTTCTCGTTGAATTGATGTTTTTATTTAAATACTTTTCGTTAAAGTGGGGATTATCAATAAATAGAGTTTCATAAAAATTTTTATATTATAAATTAATATTTCATACTATTTATACAAAAATGTAATTTTTGTTTTAAAATTAATAATATAAATAGTGTTAAGATATTCGAGGCGCCCGCGTACCAGAGGGGCACGCTTGTCGGCTCTCACAAGATCAACCACTTAGTTTCCTCGAACACATAGGGTTCCGAGTGGCATCGCCACACATTTCAGACAACAGGCGCTTCTCTTGGCACAGTATCGAACACTCCGGTTCAGATAGAACAATTAGTTTAAAATGGAACTAAGTTTCGCATCTGGAGTTTCCTCTCTCACAAGCTCGACCACTTAGTTTCATTGAACACATACGGTTTCGAGTGGCAACGCCACAGATTTCAGAGAACAGGCGCTTCTCCTGGCACAGTATCAGACACATAGTTTCAGATAGAACAATTAGTCTAAAATTGTACTAAATTTGGCATCTGGAGTTTCTTCCCTCACAACGCGACCACTTAATTTCGACGAACACCTACGTTTTCGAGTAGCATCGCCACAGATTTCAGAGAACAGGCGCTTCTCCTGGCACAGTATCGAACACTCAGGTTCAGATAGAACAATTAGTTTAAAATGGAACTATGTTTCGCATCTGGAGTTTCCTCTCTCACATGGTCGACCACTTAGTTTCGTCGAACACATACGGTTTCGAGTGGCATCGCCACAGATTTCAAAAAACAGCCGCTTCGCCTGGCACAGTATCGAACACTTAGTTTCAGAGAGAACAATCAGTTTAAAATGGAACTATGTTTCGCATTTGGAGGTTCCTCTCTCCCAAGGTGGACCACTTAGTTTCGTCAAACACATACGGTTTCCAGGGGCATCGCCACAGATTTCAGAGAACAGGCGCTTCTGCTGGCACAGTATCGAACACTTAGTTTCAGAGAGAACAATTAGTTTAAAATGGAAATAATTTTGCATCTGGAGGTTCCTCTCTCCCAAGGTGGACCACTTAGTTTCGTCAAACACATACGGTTTCCAGGGGCATCGCCACAGATTTCAGAGAACAGGCGCTTCTCCTGGCGCAGTATCGAACACTCAAGTTCAGATAGAACAATTAGTTTAAAAGGGAACTATGTTTCGCATCTGGAGTTTCCTCTCTCACATGGTCGACAACTTAGTTTCGTCGAACACATACGGTTTCGAGTGGCATCGCGACAGATTTCAGAAAACAGCCGCTTCTCCTGGCACAGTATCGAACACTTAGTTTCAGATAGAACAATTATTTTGAAATGGAACTAAGTTTCGCATCTGAAGCTTCCTCTCTCACAAGGTCGGCCACTTAGTTTCGTCGAACTCATCCGGTTTCGAGTGGCAACGCCACAGATTTCAGAGAACAGGCGCTTCTCCTGGCACAGTATCAGACACATAGTTTCAGATAGAACAATTAGCCTAAAATTGTACTAAATTTCGCATCTGAAGTTTCTTCCCTCACAAGGCGACCACTTAATTTCGTCGAACACCTACGGTTTCGAGTGGCATCGCCACAGATTTCAGAGAGCAGGCGCTTCTCCTGGCACAGTATCGAACACTTAGATTCAGATAGAACAATTAGTTTAAAATGGACCTATGTTTCGCATTTGGAGTTTTCTCTCTCACAAGTTCGACCACTTAGTTTCGTCGAACACATACGGTTTCGAGTGGCATCGCCACAGATTTCAGAGAACAGGCGCTTCTCCTGGCACAGTATCGAACACTTAGATTCAGATAGAACAATTAGTTTAAAATGGAACTATGTTTCGCATTTGGAGTTTCCTCTCTCCCAAGGTGGACCACTTAGTTTCGTCAAACACATACGGTTTCGAGTGGCAACGCCACAGATTTCAGAGAACAGGCGCTTCTCCTGGCACAGTATCGAATACTTAGTTTCGTCGAACACATACGTTTTCGAGTAGCATCGCCACAGGTTTCAGAGAACAGGCGCTTCTCCTGGCACAGTATCGAACCCTTAGTTACAGATAGAACACTTAGTTTAAAATGGAACTATATTTCGCATTTGGAGTTTCCTCTCTCACAAGGTCGACCACTTAGTTTCGTTGAACACATACGGTTTCGAGTGGCAACGCCACAGATTTTAGAGAACAGACGCTTCTCCTGGCACAGTATCGAACACATAGTTTCAGATAGAACAATTAGTTTAAAATGGAACTAAGTTTCGCATCTGGAGTTTCCTCTCTCACAAGGTCGACCACTTAGTTTCGTCGAACACATACGGTTTCGAGTAGCATCGCCACTGATTTCAGAGAACAGGCGCTTCTCCTGGCACAGTATCGAACACTTAGTTCCAGATAGATCAATTAGTTTAAAATGGAAAAATGTTTCGCATCTGGAGTTTCCTTTCGCACAAGGTCGACGACTTAATTTCGTCGAACACATACGGTTTCGAGGGGCATCGCCAGAGATTTCAGAGAACAGGCGCTTCTCCTGGAACATTATCGAACAATTTCAGATAGAACAATTAGTTTAAAATGGAACTATGTTTCGCATCTGTAGTTTTCTCGCTCACAAGGTCGACCACTTAGTTTCGTCGACACATACGGTTTCGAGTGGCATCGCCACAGATTTCAGAGAACAGGCGCTTCTCCTGGCACAGTATCGAACACTTAGTTTCAGAGAGAACAATTAGTTTATAATGGAAATAAGTTTCGCATCTGGAGTTTCCTCTCTCACAAGTTCGACCACCTAGTTTCGTCGAACACATACGGTTTCGAGTGGCATCGCCACAGATTGCAGAGAACAGGCGCTTCTCCTGGCACAGTGTCGAACACTTAGTTTCAGATAGAACAATTGGTTTAAAATGGAACTAAGTTTCGCATCTGGAGTTTCCGTTCCCACAAGGTCGACCACTTAGTTTCCTCGAACACATAAGGTTTCGAGTAGCATAGCCAGAGATTTCAGAGAACAGGCGCTTCTCCTGGCGCAGTATCGAACACTTAGTTTCAGATAGAACAATTAGTTTAAAATGGAACTAAGTTTCGCATCTGGAGATTCCTCTCCCACAAGGTCGAACATTTAGATTCGTCGAACACATACGGATTCGAGTAGCATCGCCACACATTTCAGAGAACAGGCGCTTCTCCTGGCACAGTATCGAACACTTAGTTTCAGATAGAACAATTAGGTTAAAATGGAACTATGTTTCGCATCCGGAGTTCCCTCTCTCAGAAGGTCGACCACTTAGTTTCGTCGAACACATACGGTTTCGAGTAGCATTGCCACAGATTTCAGAGAACAGGCGCTTCTCCTGGCATAGTATCGAACACTTAGTTTCAGATGGAACCATTAGTTTAAAATGGAAATAAGTTTCCCATCTGGAGTTTCCTCTCTCATAAGGTCGACCACCTAGTTTCGTCGAACATATACGGTTTCGAGTAGCATCGCCACAGATTTCAGAGAACAGGCGCTTCTCCTGGCACAGTATCGAACACTTAGTCTCAGATAGAACAATTAATTTCAAATGGACCTATGTTTCGCATTTGGAGTTTCCTCTCTCACAAGTTCGACCACTTAGTTTCGTCGAACAGATACGGTTTCGAGTAGCATTGCCACAGATTTCAGAGAACAAGCGCTTCTCCTGGCACAGTATCGAACACTTAGTCTGAGATAGAACAATTAATTTCAAATGGACCTATGTTTCGCATTTGGAGTTTCCTCTCTCACAAGTTCGACCACTTAGTTTCGTCGAACAGATACGGTTTCGAGTAGCATCGCCACAGATTTCAGAGAACAAGCGCTTCTCCTGGCACAGTATCGAACACTTAGTCTCAGATAGAACAATTAATTTAAAATGAACCTATGTTTCGCATCTGGAGTTTCCTCTCCCACAAGGCCGACCACTTAGTTTCCTCGAACACATACGGTTTCGAGTAGCATCGCCACAGATTTCAGAGAACAGGCGCTTCTCCTGGCACAGTATCGAACACTTAGTCTCAGATAGAACCATTAATTTAAAATGGACCTATGTTTCGCATTTGGAGTTTCCTCTCTCACAAGTTCGACCACTTAGTTTCGTCGAACAGATACGGTTTCGAGTAGCATCGCCACAGATTTCAGAGAACAAGCGCTTCTCCTGGCACAGTATCGAACACTTAGTTTCAGATAGAACAATTAGTTTAAAATGGAACAAAGTTTCGCATCTGGAATTTCCTCTCTCAGAAGGTCGGCCACTTAGTTTCGTCGAACACATACGGTTTCGAGTGGCATCGCCACAGATTGCAGAGAACAGGCGCTTCTCCTGCCACAGTGTCGAACACTTGGTTTCAGATAGATCAATTAGTTTAAAATGGAACTATGTTTCGCATCTGGAGTTTCCTCTCTCACAAAGTCGACGACTTAGTTTCGTCGAACAAATACAGTTTCGAGTGGCATCGCCACACATTTCAGAGAACAGGCGCTTCTCCTGGCACAGTATCGAACACTTAGTATCAGATAGAACAATTAGTGTAAAATGGAACTAAGTTTCGCATCTGGAGTTTCCTCTCTAACAAGGTCGACCACTTAGTTTCGTTGAACACATACGGTTTCGAGTGGCAACGCCACATATTTCAGAGAACAGGCGCTTCTCCTGGCACAGTATCAGACACATAGTTTCAGATAGAACAATTAGTCTAAAATTGTACTAAATTTCGCATCTGGAGATTCTTCCCTCACAACGCGACCACTTAATTTCGACGAACACCTACGGTTTCGAGTGGCATCGCCACAGATTTCAGAGAGCAGGCGCTTCTCCTGGCACAGTATCGAACACTTAGTTTCAGATAGAACAATTAGTTTAAAATGGAACTAAGTTTCGCATCTGAAGTTTCCTCTATCACAAGGTCGGCCACTTAGTTTCGTCGAACACATACGGTTTCGAGTAGCAACGCGACAGATTTCAGAGAACAGGCGCTTCTCCTGGCACAGTACAGAACACTTAGTTTCAGATAGAACAATTAGTTTAAAATCGAACAAAGTTTCGCATCTGGAGTTTCCTCTCTCAGAAGGTCGACCACTTAGTTTCATCGAACACATTCGGTTTCGAGTAGCATCGCGACAGATTTCAGAGAACAGGCGCTTCTCCTGGCACAGTATCGAAAACATAGTTTCAGATAGAACAATTAGTTTAAAATGGACCTAAGTTTCGCATCTGGAGTTTCCTCTCTCACAAGGTCGGCCACTTAGTTTCGTCGAACACATACGGTTTCGAGTGGCATCGCCACAGATTTCAGAGAACAGCCGCTTCTCCTGGCACAGTATCGAACACTTAGTTTCAGATAGAACAATTAGTATAAAATGGAACTATGTTTCGCATCTGGAGTTTCCTCTCTCACATTTCGGCCACTTAGTTTCGTCGAACACATACGGTTTCGAGCAGCATCGCCATACAGTTCAGAGAACAGGCGCTTCTCCTGGCACAGTATCGAACACTTAGATTCAGGTAGAACAATTAGTTACAAATGGAACTAAGTTTCGCATCTGCAGTTTCCTCTCTCACAAGGTCGACCACTTAGTTTCGTCGAACATATACGGTTTCGAGTAGCATCGCCACAGATTTCAGAGAACGGGCACTTCTATTGGCACAGTATCGAACACTTAGTTTCAGATAGAACAATTAGTTTAAAATGGAACTAAGTTTCGCATCTGGAGTTTCCTCTCTCACAAGGTCGGCCACTTCGTACCGTCGAACACATACGGTTTCGAGTGGCATCGCCACAGATTGCAGAGAACAGGCGCTTCTCCTGGCACAGTATCGAACACCTAGTTTCAGATGGAACATTTGGTTTAAAATGGAACTAAATTTCGCATGCGGAGTTTCCTCTCTCACAAGGTCGACCACTTAGTTTCGTCGAACACATACGGTTTCGAGTGGTATCGCCACAGATTTCGCAGAACAGGCGCTTCTCCTGGCACTGTATTGAACACTCAGTTTCAGATAGAACAATTAGTTTAAAATGGAACTAAGTTTCGCATCCGGAGTTTCCTCTGTCACAAGGTCGGCCACTTAGTTTCGTCGAACACATACGGTTTCGAGTAGCATCGCGACAGATTTCAGAGAACAGGCGCTTCTCCTGGTAGAGTATCGAACACTTAGTTTCAGATAGAACAATTAGTTTAAAATGGAACAAAGTTTCGCATCTGGAGTTTCCTCTCTCAGAAGGTCGACCACTTAGTTTCGTCGAACACATTCGGTTTCGAGTAGCATCGCGACAGATTTCAGAGAACAGGCGCTTCTCCTGGCACAGTATCGAACACTTAGTTTCAGATAGAACAATTAGTTTAAAATGGAACAAAGTTTCGCATCTGGAATTTCCTCTCTCAGAAGGTCGGCCACTTAGTTTCGTCGAACACATACGGTTTCGAGTGGCATCGCCACAGATTGCAGAGAACAGGCGCTTCTCCTGCCACAGTGTCGAACACTTGGTTTCAGATAGATCAATTAGTTTAAAATGGAACTATGTTTCGCATCTGGAGTTTCCTCTCTCACAAAGTCGACGACTTAGTTTCGTCGAACAAATACAGTTTCGAGTGGCATCGCCACACATTTCAGAGAACAGGCGCTTCTCCTGGCACAGTATCGAACACTTAGTATCAGATAGAACAATTAGTGTAAAATGGAACTAAGTTTCGCATCTGGAGTTTCCTCTCTAACAAGGTCGACCACTTAGTTTCGTTGAACACATACGGTTTCGAGTGGCAACGCCACAGATTTCAGAGAACAGGCGCTTCTCCTGGCACAGTATCAGACACATAGTTTCAGATAGAACAATTAGTCTAAAATTGTACTAAATTTCGCATCTGGAGATTCTTCCCTCACAACGCGACCACTTAATTTCGACGAACACCTACGGTTTCGAGTGGCATCGCCACAGATTTCAGAGAGCAGGCGCTTCTCCTGGCACAGTATCGAACACTTAGTTTCAGATAGAACAATTAGTTTAAAATGGAACTAAGTTTCGCATCTGAAGTTTCCTCTATCACAAGGTCGGCCACTTAGTTTCGTCGAACACATACGGTTTCGAGTAGCAACGCGACAGATTTCAGAGAACAGGCGCTTCTCCTGGCACAGTACAGAACACTTAGTTTCAGATAGAACAATTAGTTTAAAATCGAACAAAGTTTCGCATCTGGAGTTTCCTCTCTCACATTTCGGCCACTTAGTTTCGTCGAACACATACGGTTTCGAGCAGCATCGCCATACAGTTCAGAGAACAGGCGCTTCTCCTGGCACAGTATCGAACACTTAGATTCAGGTAGAACAATTAGTTACAAATGGAACTAAGTTTCGCATCTGCAGTTTCCTCTCTCACAAGGTCGACCACTTAGTTTCGTCGAACATATACGGTTTCGAGTAGCATCGCCACAGATTTCAGAGAACGGGCACTTCTATTGGCACAGTATCGAACACTTAGTTTCAGATAGAACAATTAGTTTAAAATGGAACTAAGTTTCGCATCTGGAGTTTCCTCTCTCACAAGGTCGGCCACTTCGTACCGTCGAACACATACGGTTTCGAGTGGCATCGCCACAGATTGCAGAGAACAGGCGCTTCTCCTGGCACAGTATCGAACACCTAGTTTCAGATGGAACATTTGGTTTAAAATGGAACTAAATTTCGCATGCGGAGTTTCCTCTCTCACAAGGTCGACCACTTAGTTTCGTCGAACACATACGGTTTCGAGTGGTATCGCCACAGATTTCGCAGAACAGGCGCTTCTCCTGGCACTGTATTGAACACTCAGTTTCAGATAGAACAATTAGTTTAAAATGGAACTAAGTTTCGCATCCGGAGTTTCCTCTGTCACAAGGTCGGCCACTTAGTTTCGTCGAACACATACGGTTTCGAGTAGCATCGCGACAGATTTCAGAGAACAGGCGCTTCTCCTGGTAGAGTATCGAACACTTAGTTTCAGATAGAACAATTAGTTTAAAATGGAACAAAGTTTCGCATCTGGAGTTTCCTCTCTCAGAAGGTCGACCACTTAGTTTCGTCGAACACATTCGGTTTCGAGTAGCATCGCGACAGATTTCAGAGAGCAGGCGCTTCTCCTGGCACAGTATCGAACACTTAGTTTCAGATAGAACAATTAGTTTAAAATGGAACAAAGTTTCGCATCTGGAATTTCCTCTCTCAGAAGGTCGGCCACTTAGTTTCGTCGAACACATACGGTTTCGAGTGGCATCGCCACAGATTGCAGAGAACAGGCGCTTCTCCTGCCACAGTGTCGAACACTTGGTTTCAGATAGATCAATTAGTTTAAAATGGAACTATGTTTCGCATCTGGAGTTTCCTCTCTCACAAAGTCGACGACTTAGTTTCGTCGAACAAATACAGTTTCGAGTGGCATCGCCACACATTTCAGAGAACAGGCGCTTCTCCTGGCACAGTATCGAACACTTAGTATCAGATAGAACAATTAGTGTAAAATGGAACTAAGTTTCGCATCTGGAGTTTCCTCTCTAACAAGGTCGACCACTTAGTTTCGTTGAACACATACGGTTTCGAGTGGCAACGCCACAGATTTCAGAGAACAGGCGCTTCTCCTGGCACAGTATCAGACACATAGTTTCAGATAGAACAATTAGTCTAAAATTGTACTAAATTTCGCATCTGGAGATTCTTCCCTCACAACGCGACCACTTAATTTCGACGAACACCTACGGTTTCGAGTGGCATCGCCACAGATTTCAGAGAGCAGGCGCTTCTCCTGGCACAGTATCGAACACTTAGTTTCAGATAGAACAATTAGTTTAAAATGGAACTAAGTTTCGCATCTGAAGTTTCCTCTATCACAAGGTCGGCCACTTAGTTTCGTCGAACACATACGGTTTCGAGTAGCAACGCGACAGATTTCAGAGAACAGGCGCTTCTCCTGGCACAGTACAGAACACTTAGTTTCAGATAGAACAATTAGTTTAAAATCGAACAAAGTTTCGCATCTGGAGTTTCCTCTCTCAGAAGGTCGACCACTTAGTTTCATCGAACACATTCGGTTTCGAGTAGCATCGCGACAGATTTCAGAGAACAGGCGCTTCTCCTGGCACAGTATCGAAAACATAGTTTCAGATAGAACAATTAGTTTAAAATGGACCTAAGTTTCGCATCTGGAGTTTCCTTTCTCACAAGGTCGGCCACTTAGTTTCGTCGAACACATACGGTTTCGAGTGGCATCGCCACAGATTTCAGAGAACAGCCGCTTCTCCTGGCACAGTATCGAACACTTAGTTTCAGATAGAACAATTAGTTTAAAATGGAACTAAGTTTCGCATCCGGAGTTTCCTCTGTCACAAGGTCGGCCACTTAGTTTCGTCGAACACATACGGTTTCGAGTAGCATCGCGACAGATTTCAGAGAACAGGCGCTTCTCCTGGTACAGTATCGAACACTTAGTTTCAGATAGAACAATTAGTTTAAAATGGAACAAAGTTTCGCATCTGGAGTTTCCTCTCTCAGAAGGTCGACCACTTAGTTTCGTCGAACACATTCGGTTTCGAGTAGCATCGCGACAGATTTCAGAGAGCAGGCGCTTCTCCTGGCACAGTATCGAAAACATAGTTTCAGATAGAACAATAAGTTTAAAATGGAACTAAGTTTCGCATCTGGAGTTTCCTCTCTCAGAAGGTCGGCCACTTAGTTTCGTCGAACACATACGGTTTCGAGTGGCATCGCCACAGATTGCAGAGAACAGGCGCTTCTCCTGGCACAGTATCGAACACTTAGTTTCAGATAGAACAATTAGTATAAAATGGAACTATGTTTCGCATCTGGAGTTTCCTCTCTCACATTTCGGCCACTTAGTTTCGTCGAACACATACGGTTTCGAGCGGCATCGCCATACAGTTCAGAGAACAGGCGCTTCTCCTGGCACAGTATCGAACACTTAGATTCAGATAGAACAATTAGTTACAAATGGAACTAAGTTTCGCATCTGCAGTTTCCTCTCTCACAAGGTCGACCACTTAGTTTCGTCGAACATATACGGATTCGAGTAGCATCGCCACAGATTTCAGAGAACGGGCACTTCTATTGGCACAGTATCGAACACTTAGTTTCAGATAGAACAATTAGTTTAAAATGGAACTAAGTTTCGCATCTGGAGTTTCCTCTCTCACAAGGTCGGCCACTTCGTACCGTCGAACACATACGGTTTCGAGTGGCATCGCCACAGATTGCAGAGAACAGGCGCTTCTCCTGGCACAGTATCGAACACTTAGTTTCAGATGGAACATTTGGTTTAAAATGGAACTAAATTTCGCATGCGGAGTTTCCTCTCTCACAAGGTCGACCACTTAGTTTCGTCGAACACATACGGTTTCGAGTGGTATCGCCACAGATTTCGCAGAACAGGCGCTTCTCCTGGCACTGTATTGAACACTCAGTTTCAGATAGAACAATTAGTTTAAAATGGAACTAATTTCGCATCCGGAGTTTCCTCTGTCACAAGGTCGGCCACTTAGTTTCGTCGAACACATACGGTTTCGAGTAGCATCGCGACAGATTTCAGAGAACAGGCGCTTCTCCTGGCACAGTATCGAACACTTAGTTTCAGATAGAACAATTAGTTTAAAATGGAACAAAGTTTCGCATCTGGAGTTTCCTCTCTCAGAAGGTCGACCACTTAGTTTCGTCGAACACATTCGGTTTCGAGTGGCATCGCCACAGATTGCAGAGAACAGGCGCTTCTCCTGGCACAGTATCGAACACTTAGTTTCAGATGGAACATTTGGTTTAAAATGGAACTAAATTTCGCATCTGGAGTTTCCTCTCTCACAAGGTCGGCCACTTCGTACCGTCGAACACATACGGTTTCGAGTGGCATCGCCACAGATTGCAGAGAACAGGCGCTTCTCCTGGCACAGTATCGAACACTTAGTTTCAGATGGAACATTTGGTTTAAAATGGAACTGAATTTCGCATGTGGAGTTTCCTCTCTCACAAGGTCGGCCACTTAGTTTCGTCGAACACATACGGTTTCGAGTAGCATCGCGACAGATTTCAGAGAACAGGCGCTTCTCCTGGCACAGTATCGAACACTTAGTTTCAGATAGAACAATTAGTTTAAAATGGAACAAAGTTTCGCATCCGGAGTTTCCTCTCTCAGAAGGTCGACCACTTAGTTTCGTCGAACACATTCGCTTTCGAGTAGCATCGCGACAGATTTCAGAGAACAGGCGCTTCTCCTGGCACAGTATCGAAAACATAGTTTCAGATAGAACAATTAGTTTAAAATGGAACAAAGTTTCGCATCTGGAGTTTCCTCTCTCAGAAGGTCGACCACTTAGTTTCGTCGAACACATACGGTTTCGAGTAGCATCGCCACAGATTTCAGAGAACAGGCACTTCTCCTGACACAGTACCGAACACTTAGTTTCAGATAGAACAATTAGTTTAAAATGGAACTATGTTTCGCATCTGGAGTTTCCTCTCTCACAAGGTCGGCCACTTAGTTTCGTCGAACACATACGGTTTCGAGTGGCATCGCCACAGAATTCAGAGAACAGCCGCTTCTCCTGGCACAGTATCGAACACTTAATTTCAGATAGAACAATTAGTATAAAATGGAGCTATGTTTCGCATTTGGAGATTCCTCTCTCACACGGTCTACCACTTACTTGCGTTGAACACATTCGGTTTCGAGTAGCATCGCCACAGATTTCAGAGAACAGGCGCTTCTCCTGGCACAGTATGGAACACTTAGTATCAGATAGAACAATTATTTTAAAATGGAACTAAATTTCGCATCCGGAGTTTCCTCTCTCAGAAGGTCGACCACTTAGTTTCGTCGAGCACATACGGTTTCGAGTAGCATCGCCACTGATTCCAGAGAACAGGCGCTTCTCCTGGCACAGTACCGAACACTTAGTTTCAGATAGAACAATTAGGTTCAAATGGAACTAAGCTTCGCATCTGGAGCTTCCTCTCTCACAAGGTCGACAACTCAGTTTCGTCGAACACATACGGTTTCGAGTGGCATCGCCAAAGATTTCAGAGAACAGGCGCTTCGCCTGGCACAGTATCGAACACTTTCAGATAGAACAATTAGTTTAAAATGGAACAAAGGTTCGCATCTGGAGTTTCCTCTCTCACAAGGTCGGCCACTTAGTATCGTCGAACACATACGGTTTCGAGTAGCATCCCCACAGATTTCAGAGAACAGGCGCTTCTCCTGGCACAGTACCGAACACTTAGTTTAAGATAAAACAATTAGTTTAAAATGGAACTATGTTTCGCATCTGGAGTTTCCTCTACCACAAGGTCGACCACTTATTTTCGTCGAACACATACGGTTTCGAGTGGCATCGCCACAGGTTTCAGAGAACTGGCGTTTCTCCTGGCACAGTATCGAACACATAGTATCAGATAGAACGATTACTATAAAATGGAAATAAGCTTCGCATCTGGAGTTTCCTCTCTCACAAGGTGGACCACTTAGTTTCGTCGAACACATACGGTTTCGAGTGGTATGGCCAGAGATTTCAGAGAACAGGCGCTTCTCCTGGCACAGTATCGAACACTTAGTTTCAGATAGAACAAATAGTTTAAAATGGAACTAAGTTTCGCATCTGGAGTTTCCTCTCTCACAAGGTCGACCACTTAGTTTTGTCGAACACATACGGTTTCGAGTAGCATCGCCACAGATTTCAGAGAACACGCGCTTCTCCTGGCACAGTATCGAACACTTAGTTTCAGATAGAACAAATAGTTTAAAATGGAACTAAGTTTCGCATCTGGAGTTTCCTCTCTCACAAGGTCGACCACTTAGTTTTGTCGAACACATACGGTTTCGAGTAGCATCGCCACAGATTTCAGAGAACACGCGCTTCTCCTGGCACAGTATCGAGCACTTAGTTTCAGATAGAACAATTTGTTTAAAATGGATCTATGTTTCGCATCTGGAGTTTCCTCTCCCACAAGGTCGACCACTTAGTTTCCTCGAACACATACGGTTTCGAGTAGCATCGCCAAAGATTTCAGAGAACAGGCGCTTCCCCTGGCACAGTATCGAACACTTAAGTTCAGATAGAACAATTAGTTCAAAATGGAACTAAGTTTCGCATCTGGAGTTTCCTCTCTCACAAGGTCGACCACTTAGTTTTGTCGAACACATACGGTTTCGAGTAGCATCGCCACAGATTTCAGAGAACACGCGCTTCTCCTGGCACAGTATCGAGCACTTAGTTTCAGATAGAACAATTTGTTTAAAATGGATCTACGTTTCGCATCTGGAGTTTCCTCTCCCACAAGGTCGACCACTTAGTTTCCTCGAACACATACGGTTTCGAGTAGCATCGCCACATATTTCAGAGAACAGGCGCTTCCCCTGGCACAGTATCGAATACTTAAGTTCAGATAGAACAATTAGTTCAAAATGGAACTAAGTTTCGCATCTGGAGTTTCCTCTCTCACAAGGTCGACCACTTAGTTTCGTCGAACATATACGGTTTCGAGTGGCATCGCCACACATTTCAGAGAACAGGCGCTTCTCCTGGCACAGTATCGAACACTTAGTTTCAGATAGAAAAATTAGTTTAAAATGGACCTATGTTTCGCATTTGGAGTTTCCTCTCTCACAAGTTCGACCACTCAGTTTCGTCGAACACATACGGTTTCGAGTGGCATCGCCACAGATTTCAGGCAACAGGCGCTTCTCCTGGCACAGTATCGAACACTTAGTATCAGATAGAACAATTACTTTAAAATGGAACTAAGCTTCGCATCTGGAGTTTCCTCTCTCACAAGGTCAACGACTTAGTTTCGTCGAATACATACGGTTTCGAGGGGCATCGCCACAGATTTCAGGCAACAGGCGCTTCTCCTGGCACAGTATTGAATACATAGTTTCAGATAGAACAATTACTTTAAAATGGTACTAAGTTTCGCATCTGGAGTTTCATCTTTCACAAGGCGACCACTTAGTTTCGTCGAACGCATACGGTTTCGAGTGGCATCGCCACAGATTTCAGGCAACAGGCGCTTCTCCTGGCACAGTATCGAACACTTAGTATCAGATAGAACAATTAGTTTAAAATGGAACTAAGCTTCGCATCTGGAGTTTCCTCTCTCACAAGGTCAACGACTTAGTTTCGTCGAATACATACGGTTTCGAGGGGCATCGCCACAGATTTCAGAGAACAGGCGCTTCTCCTGGCACAGTATCGAGCACTTAGTTTCAGATAGAACAATTTGTTTAAAATGGATATATGTTTCGCATCTGGAGTTTCCTCTCCCACAAGGTCGACCACTTAGTTTCCTCGAACACATACGGTTTCGAGTAGCATCGCCACATATTTCAGAGAACAGGCGCTTCCCCTGGCACAGTATCGAATACTTAAGTTCAGATAGAACAATTAGTTCAAAATGGAACTAAGTTTCGCATCTGGAGTTTCCTCTCTCACAAGGTCGACCACTTAGTTTCGTCGAACATATACGGTTTCGAGTGGCATCGCCACACATTTCAGAGAACAGGCGCTTCTCCTGGCACAGTATCGAACACTTAGTTTCAGATAGAAAAATTAGTATAAAATGGACCTATGTTTCGCATTTGGAGTTTCCTCTCTCACAAGTTCGACCACTCAGTTTCGTCGAACACATACGGTTTCGAGTGGCATCGCCACAGATTTCAGGCAACAGGCGCTTCTCCTGGCACAGTATCGAACACTTAGTATCAGATAGAACAATTACTTTAAAATGGAACTAAGCTTCGCATCTGGAGTTTCCTCTCTCACAAGGTCAACGACTTAGTTTCGTCGAATACATACGGTTTCGAGGGGCATCGCCACAGATTTCAGAGAACAGGCGCTTCTCCTGGCACAGTATTGAATACATAGTTTCAGATAGAACAATTACTTTAAAATGGTACTAAGTTCCGCATCTGGAGTTTCCTCTTTCACAAGGCGACCACTTTGTTTCGTCGAACACATACTGTTTCGAGTGGCATCGCCACAGATTTCAGGCAACAGGCGCTTCTCCTGGCACAGTATTGAATACATAGTTTCAGATAGAAAAATTAGTTTAAAATGGACCTATGTTTCGCATTTGGAGTTTCCTCTCTCACAAGTTCGACCACTCAGTTTCGTCGAACACATACGGTTTCGAGTGGCATCGCCAAAGATTTCAGAGAACAGGCGCTTCGCCTGGCACAGTATCGAACACTTTCAGATAGAACAATTAGTTTAAAATGGAACAAAGGTTCGCATCTGGAGTTTCCTCTCTCACAAGGTCGGCCACTTAGTATCGTCGAACACATACGGTTTCGAGTAGCATCGCCACAGATTTCAGAGAACAGGCGCTTCTCCTGGCACAGTACCGAACACTTAGTTTAAGATAAAACAATTAGTTTAAAATGGAACTATGTTTCGCATCTGGAGTTTCCTCTACCACAAGGTCGACCACTTATTTTCGTCGAACACATACGGTTTCGAGTGGCATCGCCACAGGTTTCAGAGAACTGGCGTTTCTCCTGGCACAGTATCGAACACATAGTATCAGATAGAACGATTACTATAAAATGGAAATAAGCTTCGCATCTGGAGTTTCCTCTCTCACAAGGTGGACCACTTAGTTTCGTCGAACACATACGGTTTCGAGTGGTATGGCCAGAGATTTCAGAGAACAGGCGCTTCTCCTGGCACAGTATCGAACACTTAGTTTCAGATAGAACAAATAGTTTAAAATGGAACTAAGTTTCGCATCTGGAGTTTCCTCTCTCACAAGGTCGACCACTTAGTTTTGTCGAACACATACGGTTTCGAGTAGCATCGCCACAGATTTCAGAGAACACGCGCTTCTCCTGGCACAGTATCGAACACTTAGTTTCAGATAGAACAAATAGTTTAAAATGGAACTAAGTTTCGCATCTGGAGTTTCCTCTCTCACAAGGTCGACCACTTAATTTCGTCGAACACATACGGTTTCGAGTAGCATCGCCACAGATTTCAGAGAACACGCGCTTCTCCTGGCACAGTATCGAGCACTTAGTTTCAGATAGAACAATTTGTTTAAAATGGATCTATGTTTCGCATCTGGAGTTTCCTCTCCCACAAGGTCCACCACTTAGTTTCCTCGAACACATACGGTTTCGAGTAGCATCGCCAAAGATTTCAGAGAACAGGCGCTTCCCCTGGCACAGTATCGAACACTTAAGTTCAGATAGAACAATTAGTTCAAAATGGAACTAAGTTTCGCATCTGGAGTTTCCTCTCTCACAAGGTCGACCACTTAGTTTCGTCGAACACATACGGTTTCGAGTAGCATCGCCACAGATTTCAGAGAACACGCGCTTCTCCTGGCACAGTATCGAGCACTTAGTTTCAGATAGAACAATTTGTTTAAAATGCATCTACGTTTCGCATCTGGAGTTTCCTCTCCCACAAGGTCGACCACTTAGTTTCCTCGAACACATACGGTTTCGAGTAGCATCGCCACATATTTCAGAGAACAGGCGCTTCCCCTGGCACAGTATCGAATACTTAAGTTCAGATAGAACAATTAGTTCAAAATGGAACTAAGTTTCGCATCTGGAGTTTCCTCTCTCACAAGGTCGACCACTTAGTTTCGTCGAACATATACGGTTTCGAGTGGCATCGCCACACATTTCAGAGAACAGGCGCTTCTCCTGGCACAGTATCGAACACTTAGTTTCAGATAGAAAAATTAGTTTAAAATGGACCTATGTTTCGCATTTGGAGTTTCCTCTCTCACAAGTTCGACCACTCAGTTTCGTCGAACACATACGGTTTCGAGTGGCATCGCCACAGATTTCAGGCAACAGGCGCTTCTCCTGGCACAGTATCGAACACCTAGTATCAGATAGAACAATTACTTTAAAATGGAACTAAGCTTCGCATCTGGAGTTTCCTCTCTCACAAGGTCAACGACTTAGTTTCGTCGAATACATACGGTTTCGAGGGGCATCGCCACAGATTTCAGAGAACAGGCGCTTCTCCTGGCACAGTATTGAATACATAGTTTCAGATAGAACAATTACTTTAAAATGGTACTAAGTTCCGCATCTGGAGTTTCCTCTTTCACAAGGCGACCACTTTGTTTCGTCGAACACATACTGTTTCGAGTGGCATCGCCACAGATTTCAGGCAACAGGCGCTTCTCCTGGCACAGTATTGAATACATAGTTTCAGATAGAACAATTACTTTAAAATGGTACTAAGTTTCGCATCTGGAGTTTCATCTTTCACAAGGCGACCACTTAGTTTCGTCGAACGCATACGGTTTCGAGTGGCATCGCCACAGATTTCAGGCAACAGGCGCTTCTCCTGGCACAGTATCGAACACTTAGTATCAGATAGAACAATTAGTTTAAAATGGAACTAAGCTTCGCATCTGGAGTTTCCTCTCTCACAAGGTCAACGACTTAGTTTCTTCGAATACATACGGTTTCGAGGGGCATCGCCACAGATTTCAGAGAACAGGCGCTTCTCCTGGCACAGTATCGAGCACTTAGTTTCAGATAGAACAATTTGTTTAAAATGGATATATGTTTCGCATCTGGAGTTTCCTCTCCCACAAGGTCGACCACTTAGTTTCCTCGAACACATACGGTTTCGAGTAGCATCGCCACATATTTCAGAGAACAGGCGCTTCCCCTGGCACAGTATCGAATACTTAAGTTCAGATAGAACAATTAGTTCAAAATGGAACTAAGTTTCGCATCTGGAGTTTCCTCTCTCACAAGGTCGACCACTTAGTTTCGTCGAACATATACGGTTTCGAGTGGCATCGCCACACATTTCAGAGAACATGCGCTTCTCCTGGCACAGTATCGAACACTTAGTTTCACATAGAAAAATTAGATTAAAATGGACCTATGTTTCGCATTTGGAGTTTCCTCTCTCACAAGTTCGACCACTCAGTTTCGTCGAACACATACGGTTTCGAGTGGCATCGCCACAGATTTCAGGCAACAGGCGCTTCTCCTGGCACAGTATCGAACACTTAGTATCAGATAGAACAATTACTTTAAAATGGAACTAAGCTTCGCATCTGGAGTTTCCTCTCTCACAAGGTCAACGACTTAGTTTCGTCGAATACATACGGTTTCGAGGGGCATCGCCACAGATTTCAGAGAACAGGCGCTTCTCCTGGCACAGTATTGAATACATAGTTTCAGATAGAACAATTACTTTAAAATGGTACTAAGTTCCGCATCTGGAGTTTCCTCTTTCACAAGGCGACCACTTTGTTTCGTCGAACACATACTGTTTCGAGTGGCATCGCCGCAGATTTCAGAGTACAGGCGCTTCTCCTGGCACAGTATCGAACACTTAGTTTCGTTGAACCCATTTGGTTTCGAGTGGCATCGCGACAGATTTCAGAGAACAGGCGCTTCTCCTGGCACAGTATCGAAAACTTAGTTTCAGATAGAACAATTCGTTTTAAATGGACATAAGTTTCGCATCCGGAGTTTCCTCTCTCACAAGGAGTACCACTTAGTTTCGTCGAACACATACGCTTTCGAGTAGCATCGCCACAGATTTTAGAGAACAGGCGCCTCTCCTGGCACAGTATCGAATACTTAGTTTCAGATAGAACATTTAGTTTAAAATAGATATATGTTTCGCATTTGGAGTTTCCTCCCTCACAAGGTCGACCGCTTAGTTTCGTCGAACACATACGGTTTCGAGTAGAATCGCCACAGATTTCAGAGTACAGGCGCTTCTCCTGGCACAGTATCGAAGACTTAGTTACAGATAGAACACTTAGTTTAAAATGGAACTATGTTTCGCATCTGGAGTTTCCTTTCTCACAAGGTCGACCGCTTAGTTTTGCCGAACGCATACGATTTCGAGTGGCATCGCCACAGATTTCAGAGAACGGGCACTTCTCCTGGCACATTATCGAACACTTAGTTTCAGATAGAACAATTAGTTTAAAATGGAACTAAGTTTCACATCTGGAGTTTCCTCTCCCACAAGGTCGACCACTTAGTTTCGTCGAACACATGCGGTTTCGAGTGGCATCGCCACTGATTTCAGGGAACAGGCGCTTCTCCTTGCACAGTATCGAACACAGATAGAACAGTTAGTTTAAAATGGAACTAAGTTTCGCATCTGGAGTTTCCTCTCTCACAAGGCGACCACTTAGTTTCGTCGAACACATACGGTTTCGAGTAGCATCGCCACAGATTTCAGAGAACAGGCGCTTCTCCTGGCACAGTATCGAGCACTTAGTTTCAGATAGAACAATTTGTTTAAAATGGATATATGTTTCGCATCTGGAGTTTCCTCTCCCACAAGGTCGACCACTTAGTTTCCTCGAACACATACGGTTTCGAGTAGCATCGCCACATATTTCAGAGAACAGGCGCTTCCCCTGGCACAGTATCGAATACTTAAGTTCAGATAGAACAATTAGTTCAAAATGGAACTAAGTTTCGCATCTGGAGTTTCCTCTCTCACAAGGTCGACCACTTAGTTTCGTCGAACATATACGGTTTCGAGTGGCATCGCCACACATTTCAGAGAACAGGCGCTTCTCCTGGCACAGTATCGAACACTTAGTTTCAGATAGAAAAATTAGTTTAAAATGGACCTATGTTTCGCATTTGGAGTTTCCTCTCTCACAAGTTCGACCACTCAGTTTCGTCGAACACATACGGTTTCGAGTGGCATCGCCACAGATTTCAGGCAACAGGCGCTTCTCCTGGCACAGTATCGAACACTTAGTATCAGATAGAACAATTACTTTAAAATGGAACTAAGCTTCGCATCTGGAGTTTCCTCTCTCACAAGGTCAACGACTTAGTTTCGTCGAATACATACGGTTTCGAGGGGCATCGCCACAGATTTCAGAGAACAGGCGCTTCTCCTGGCACAGTATTGAATACATAGTTTCAGATAGAACAATTACTTTAAAATGGTACTAAGTTCCGCATCTGGAGTTTCCTCTTTCACAAGGCGACCACGTTGTTTCGTCGAACACATACTGTTTCGAGTGGCATCGCCGCAGATTTCAGAGTACAGGCGCTTCTCCTGGCACAGTATCGAACACTTAGTTTCGTTGAACCCATTTGGTTTCGAGTGGCATCGCGACAGATTTCAGAGAACAGGCGCTTCTCCTGGCACAGTATCGAAAACTTAGTTTCAGATAGAACAATTCGTTTTAAATGGACATAAGTTTCGCATCCGGAGTTTCCTCTCTCACAAGGAGTACCACTTAGTTTCGTCGAACACATACGCTTTCGAGTAGCATCGCCACAGATTTTAGAGAACAGGCGCTTCTCCTGGCACAGTATCGAATACTTAGTTTCAGATAGAACATTTAGTTTAAAATAGATATATGTTTCGCATTTGGAGTTTCCTCCCTCACAAGGTCGACCGCTTAGTTTCGTCGAACACATACGGTTTCGAGTAGAATCGCCACAGATTTCAGAGTACAGGCGCTTCTCCTGGCACAGTATCGAAGACTTAGTTACAGATCGAACACTTAGTTTAAAATGGAACTATGTTTCGCATCTGGAGTTTCCTTTCTCACAAGGTCGACCGCTTAGTTTTGCCGAACGCATACGATTTCGAGTGGCATCGCCACAGATTTCAGAGAACGGGCACTTCTCCTGGCACAGTATCGAACACTTAGTTTCAGATAGAACAATTAGTTTAAAATGGAACTAAGTTTCACATCTGGAGTTTCCTCTCTCACAAGGTCGACCACTTAGTTTCGTCGAACATATACGGTTTCGAGTAGCATCGCGACAGATTTCAGAGAACAGGCGCTACTCCTGGCACAGTATCGAACACTTAGTTTAAGATAGAACAATTAGTTTAAAATGGAACTAAGTTTCGCATCTGGAGTTGCCTCTCTCACAAGGTCGACCACTTAGTTTCATCGAACACATACGGTTTCGAGTAGCATCGCCAGAGATTTCAGAGAACAGGCGCTTCTCCTGGCACAGTATCAAACACTTAGTTTCGGATAGAACAATTAGTTTAAAATGGAATTAAGATTCGCCTCTGGAGTTTCCTCTCTCACAAGGTCGACCACTTAGTTTCGTCGAACACATACGGTTTCGAGTGGCATCGCCCCAGATTTCAGAGAACAGGCGCTTCTCCTGGGACAGTATCGAACACTTAGTTTCAGATTGAACAGGTCGTTTTAAATGGAACTAAGTTTCGCATCTGGAGTTTACTCTCCCACAAGGTCGACCACTTAGTTTCGTCGAACACATGCGGTTTCGAGTGGCATCGCCACTGATTTCAGGGAACAGGCGCTTCTCCTTGCACAGTATCGAACACAGATAGAACAGTTAGTTTAAAATGGAACTAAGTTTCGCATCTGGAGTTTCCTCTCTCACAAGGCGACCACTTAGTTTCGTCGAACACATACGGTTTCGAGTAGCATCGCCACAGATTTCAGAGAACAGGCGCTTCTCCTGGCACAGTATCGAACACTTAGATTCGTAGAACAATTAGTTTAAAATGGAACTAAGTTTCGCATTTGGAGTTTCCTGTCTCACATGGTCGACCACTTAGTTTCGTCGAACACATACGGTTTCGAGTAGCATCGCCACAGATTTCAGAGAACAGGCGCTTGTCCTGGCACAGTATCGAACACTTTCGGATAGAACAATCAGTTTAAAATGGAACTAAGTTTCGCATCGGGAATTTCCTCTCCCACAAGGTCGACCACATAGTTTCCTCGAACACATGCGGTTTCGAGTAGCATCGCCACAGATTTCAGAGGACAGGCGCATCTCCTGGCACAGTATCGAACACTTAGTATCAGATAGAACAATTAGTTTTAAATGGAACTAATCTTCGCATCTGGAGTTTCCTCTCTCACAAGGTGGACCACTCTGTTTCGTCGAACGCATACCGTTTCGAGTGGTATCGCCACAGGTTTCACAGAACGGACGCTTCCCCTGGCACAGTATCGAACCCTTAGTTTCAGATAGAACAGTTAGTTTATAATGGACCTAAGTTTCGCATTTGGAGTTTCCTCTCTCACAAGTTCGACCACTTAGTTTCGTCGAATACATACGGTTTCGAGTCGAATCGCCACAGATTTCGGAGAACAGGCGCTTGTCCTGGCACAGTATCGAACACTTTCCGATAGAACAATCAGTTTAAAATGGAACTAAGTTTCGCATCTGGAATTTCCTCTCCCACAAGGTCGACCACTTAGTTTCCTCGAACACATACGGTTTCGAGTAGCATCGCCACAGATTTCAGAGGACAGGCGCATCTCCTGGCACAGTATCGAACACTTAGTATCAGATAGAACAATTAGTTTTAAATGGAACTAATCTTCGCATCTGGAGTTTCCTCTCTCACAATGTGGACCACTCTGTTTCGTCGAACGCATACCGTTTCGAGTGGTATCGCCACAGGTTTCACAGAACGGGCGCTTCTCCGAGCACAGTATCGAACCCTTAGTTTCAGATAGAACAGTTAGTTTATAATGGAACTAAGATTCGCCTCTGGAGTTTCCTCTCTCACAAGGTCGACCACTTAGTTTCGTCGAACACATACGGTTTCGAGTGGCATCGCCCCAGATTTCAGAGAACAGGCGCTTCTCCTGGGACAGTATCGAACACTTAGTTTCAGATTGAACAGGTCGTTTTAAATGGAACTAAGTTTCGCATCTGGAGTTTACTCTCCCACAAGGTCGACCACTTAGTTTCGTCGAACACATGCGGTTTCGAGTGGCATCGCCACTGATTTCAGGGAACAGGCGCTTCTCCTTGCACAGTATCGAACACAGATAGAACAGTTAGTTTAAAATGGAACTAAGTTTCGCATCTGGAGTTTCCTCTCTCACAAGGCGACCACTTAGTTTCGTCGAACACATACGGTTTCGAGTAGCATCGCCACAGATTTCAGAGAACAGGCGCTTCTCCTGGCACAGTATCGAACACTTAGATTCGTAGAACATTTAGTTTAAAATGGAACTAAGTTTCGCATTTGGAGTTTCCTGTCTCACATGGTCGACCACTTAGTTTCGTCGAACACATACGGTTTCGAGTAGCATCGCCACAGATTTCAGAGAACAGGCGCTTGTCCTGGCACAGTATCGAACACTTTCGGATAGAACAATCAGTTTAAAATGGAACTAAGTTTCGCATCGGGAATTTCCTCTCCCACAAGGTCGACCACATAGTTTCCTCGAACACATGCGGTTTCGAGTAGCATCGCCACAGATTTCAGAGGACAGGCGCATCTCCTGGCACAGTATCGAACACTTAGTATCAGATAGAACAATTAGTTTTAAATGGAACTAATCTTCGCATCTGGAGTTTCCTCTCTCACAAGGTGGACCACTCTGTTTCGTCGAACGCATACCGTTTCGAGTGGTATCGCCACAGGTTTCACAGAACGGGCGCTTCCCCGGGCACAGTACCGAACCCTTAGTTTCAGATAGAACAGTTAGTTTATAATGGACCTAAGTTTCGCATGTGGAGTTTCCTCTCTCACAAGTTCGACCACTTAGTTTCGTCGAATACATACGGTTTCGAGTCGAATCGCCACAGATTTCGGAGAACAGGCGCTTGTCCTGGCACAGTATCGAACACTTTCCGATAGAACAATCAGTTTAAAATGGAACTAAGTTTCGCATCTGGAATTTCCTCTCCCACAAGGTCGACCACTTAGTTTCCTCGAACACATACGTTTTCGAGTAGCATCGCCACAGATTTCAGAGGACAGGCGCATCTCCTGGCACAGTATCGAACACTTAGTATCAGATAGAACAATTAGTTTTAAATGGAACTAATCTTCGCATCTGGAGTTTCCTCTCTCACAATGTGGACCACTCTGTTTCGTCGAACGCATACCGTTTCGAGTGGTATCGCCACAGGTTTCACAGAACGGGCGCTTCTCCGAGCACAGTATCGAACCCTTAGTTTTAGATAGAACAGTTAGTTTATAATGGAACTAAGTTTCGCATCTGGAGTTTCCTCTCTCACAAGGTCGACCACTTAGTTTCGTCGAACACATACGGTTTCGAGTAGCATCGCGACAGATTTCAGAGAACAGGCGCTACTCCTGGCACAGTATCGAACACTTAGTTTAAGATAGAACAATTAGTTTAAAATGGAACTAAGTTTCGCATCTGGAGTTGCCTCTCTCACAAGGTCGACCACTTAGTTTCATCGAACACATACGGTTTCGAGTAGCATCGCCAGAGATTTCAGAGAACAGGCGCTTCTCCTGGCACAGTATCGAACACTTAGTTTACGATAGAACAATTAGTTTAAAATGGAACTAAGTTTCGCATCTGGAGTTGCCTCTCTCACAAGGTCGACCACTTAGTTTCATCGAACACATACGGTTTCGAGTAGCATCGCCAGAGATTTCAGAGAACAGGCGCTTCTCCTGGCACAGTATCAAACACTTAGTTTCGGATAGAACAATTAGTTTAAAATGGAACTAAGATTCGCTTCTGGAGTTTCCTCTCTCACAAGGTCGACCACTTAGTTTCGTCGAACACATACGGTTTCGAGTAGCATCGCGACAGATTTCAGAGAACAGGCGCTTCTCCTGGGACAGTATCGAACACTTAGTTTCAGATAGAATATTTAGTTTCAAATGTAAATATGTTTCGCATCTGGAGTTTCCTCTCTCACAAGTCAACCATTTAGATGCGTCGAACACATACGGTTTCGAGTGGCATCGCTACAGATTTCAGAGAACAGGCGCTTCTCCTGCCACAGTATCGAACACGTAGTTTCAGATAGAACAATTAGTTTCAAATGGAACTAAGTTTTGCATCCGGAGTTTCCTCTCTCACAAGGTCGACCACTTAGTTTCGTCGAACACATACGCTTTCGAGTAGCATCGCCACAGATTTTAGAGAACAGGCGCTTCTCCTGGCACAGTATCGAATACTTAGTTTCAGATAGAACATTTAGTTTAAAATAGATATATGTTTCGCATTTGGAGTTTCCTCCCTCACAAGGTCGACCGCTTAGATTCGTCGAACACATACGGTTTCGAGTAGAATCGCCACAGATTTCAGAGTACAGGCGCTTCTCCTGGCACAGTATCGAAGACTTAGTTACAGATAGAACACTTAGTTTAAAATGGAACTATGTTTCGCATCTGGAGTTTCCTTTCTCACAAGGTCGACCGCTTAGTTTTGCCGAACGCATACGATTTCGAGTGGCATCGCCACAGATTTCAGAGAACGGGCACTTCTCCTGGCACAGTATCGAACACTTAGTTTCAGATAGAACAATTAGTTTAAAATGGAACTAAGTTTCCCATCTGGAGTTTCCTCTCTCACAAGGTCGACCACTTAGTTTCGTCGAACACATACGGTTTCGAGTGGTACCGCCAAGGATTTCGCAGAACAGGCGCTTCTCCTGGCGCAGTATCGAAGACATAGTTTCAGATAGAAAAATTAGTTTAAAATGGAACTCTGTTTCGCATCTGGAGTATCCTCTCTCACAAGGTCAACCACTTAGTTTCGTCGAACACATACGGTTTCGAGCGGCATCGCCACATATTTCACAGGACAGGCGCTTCTCCTGGCACAGTATCGAACACATAGTTACAGGTAGAACAACTAGTTTAAAAAGGAACTAAGTTTCTCATCTGGAGTTTCCTCTCTCACAAGGTCGACCACTTAGTTTCGTCGAACATATACGGTTTCGAGTAGCATCGCCACAGATTTCAGAGAACAGGCTTTTCTCCTGGCACAGTATCGGACACTTAGTTTCAGATAGAACAATTAGTTTAAAATGGAACTATGTTTCGCATCTGGAGTTTCTTCCCTCACAAGGCGACCACTTAATTTCGTCGAACACTGTGCAAGGAGAAGCGCCTGTTCTCTGAAATCTGTGGCGATGCCACTCGAAACCGTGTGTGTTCGACGAAATTAAGTTGTCGATACTGTGCCAGGAGGAACGCCCGTTCGGCGAAATCTGTGGCCGTGCCACTCGAAACCGAATGTGTTCGACGAAACTAAGTGGTCGACCTTGTGGGAGAGTAAACTCCAGATTCGAAGCTTATTTCCATTTTAAACTAATTGTTCTATCTGAAACTAGGTGTTCGATACTGTGCCAGGGTAAGCCTCTGTTCTCTGAAATCTGTCGCGATGCTACTCGAAACCGTATGTGTTCGACGAAACTAAGTGGCCGACCTTCTGAGAGAGGAAACTCCAGATGCGAAACTTAGTTCCATTTAAAAATAATTGTTCTATCTGCAAGTGTTCGATACTTTGCCAGGAGAAGCGCCTGTTCTCTGAAATCTGTGGCGATGCCCCTCGAAACCGTATGTGTCGACGAAACTAAGTCGCCGAGCTTGTGAGAGTGGAAACTCCAAATGCGAAACTTAGTTCCATTTTAAACTAATTTTTCTATCTGAGACTAAGTGTTCGATACTGTGCCAGGAGAAGCGCCAGTTCCTTGAAATCTGTGGCGATACCACTCGAAACCGTATGCGTTTGACGAAACTAAGTGGTCCACCTTGTGAGAGAGGAAACTCCAGATGAGAAGCTTAGTTCTATTTTAAAGTAATTGTTCTATCTGATACTAAGTGTTCGATACTGTGCAAGGAGAAGCGCCTCTTCTCTGTGATCAGTGGCGATGCTACTCCAAACCGTATGTGTTCGACGAAACCAAGTGGTCCACCTTGTGAGACAGGAAACTCCAGATACGAAGTTTAGTTCCATTTTAAAGTAATTGTTCTATCCGATACTAAGTGTTCGATACTGTGCCGGGAGAAGCGTCTGTTCTCTGAAATCTGTGGCGATGCCACTCGAAACCGTATGTGTTCGACGAAACTAAGTGGTCGACCTTGTGAGAGAGGGAACTGCAGATGCGAAACTTACTTCCATTTTAAACTAATTGTTCCATCTGAAACTAAGTGTTCGATACTGTGCCAGGAGAAGCGCCTGTTCTCTGAAATCTGTGGCGATGTCACTCGAAACCGTATGTGTTCGACGAAACTAACTCGTCGACCTTGTGAGAGAGGAAATTCCAGCAGCGAAACTTAGTTCCTTTTTAAACTAATTGTTCTATCTGAAACAATGTGTTCGATACTGGGCCAGTAGACGCGTCTGTTCTCTGAAATCTGTGGCGATGCCACTCGAAACCGTATGTGTTCGACGAAACTAAGTGGTCGAGCTTGTGAGAGAGGAAACTCCAGATGCGAAACATAGTTCCATTTTAAACTAATTGTTCTATCTGATACTAAGTGTTCGATACTGTGCCAGGAGAAGCGTCAGTTCTCTGAAATCGGTGGCGATGCTACTCGCAACCGTATGTCTTCGACGAAACTAAGTGGTCGACCTTGTGAGAGAGGTAACTGCAGATGCGAAACTTACTTCCATTTTAATCTAATTGTTCTATCTGAAACTAAGTGTTCGATACTGTGCCAGGAGAAGCGCCTGTTCTCTGAAATCTGTGGCGATGTCACTCGAAACCGTATGTGTTCGACGAAACTAAATGGTCGACCTTGTGAGAGAGGAAACTCCAGATGCGAAACTCAGTTCCATTTAAAACTATTAGTTGTATCTGAAACTAGGTTTTCGATACTGTGCCAGGAGAAGCGTCTGTTTTCTGAAATCGGTGGCGATGCTACTCGAAACCGTATGTGTTCGACGAAACTAAGTGGTCGACCTTGTGAGAGAGGAAACTCCAGATGCGAAACTTAGTTCCATTTAAAACTAATTGTTCCATCTGAAACTAAGTGTTCGATAATGTGCCAGGAGAAACGCCGTTCTGCGAAATCTGTGGCGATACCACTCGAAACTGTATGTGTTCGACGAAACTAAGTGGTCGACCTTGTGAGAGAGGAAATTCCAGCAGCGAAACTTAGTTCCTTTTTAAACTAATTGTTCTATCTGAAACAATGTGTTCGATACTGTGCCAGTAGAAGCGTCTGTTCTCTGAAATCTGTGGCGATGCCACTCGAAACCGTATTTGTTCGACGAAACTAAGTTGTCGACCTTGTGAGAGAGGAAACTCCAAATGCGAAACTTAATTCCATTTTAAAATAATTGTTCTATATGATATTAAGTGTTCGATACTGTGCCAGGAGAAGCGCCCGTTCTCTGAAATCTGTGGCGATGCTACTCGAAACCGTATGTGTTCGTCGAAACTAAGCGGTCGACCTTGTGAGAGAGGAAACTCCAGATGCGACTCTTAGTTCCATTTTAAACTAATTGTTCTATCCGAAACTAAGTTTTCGATACTGTGCCAGGAAAGGCGCCTGTTCTCTGAAATCTGTGGCGATGCTACTCGAAAGCGTATGTGTTCGACGAAACTAGGTGGTCCACCTTCTGAGAGAGGAAACTCCAGATGCGAAACTTAGTTCCATTTTAAACTAATTGTTCTATCTGAAACTAAACGTTCGATACTGTGCCAGGAGAAGCGCCTGTTCTCTGAACTGTTCGGCGATGCCGCTCGAAACCGTATGTGTTCGACGAAACTAAGTGGTCGAGCTTGTGAGAGAGGAAACTCCAGATGCGAAACATAGTTACATTGTGAACTAATTGTTCTATCTGAAACTAGGTGTTCGATACTGTGCCAGGAGAAGCGCCTGTTCTCTGAACTGTTCGGCGATGCCGCTCGAAAACGTATGTGTTCGACGAAACTAAGTGGTCCAGCTTGTGAGAGAGGAAACTTCAGATGCGACACATAGTTCCATTTTAAACTAATTGTTCCATCTGATACTAAGTGTTCGATACTGTGCCAGGAGAAGCGTCTGTTCTCTGAAATCGGTGGCGATGCTACTCGTAACCGTATGTGTTCGACGAAACTAAGTGGTCGACCTTGTGAGAGAGGAAACTGCAGATGCGAAACTTAATTCCATTTTAAACTAATTGTTCAATCTGAAACTAAGTGTTCGATACTGTGCCAGGAGAAGCGCCTGTTCTCTGAAATCTGTGGCGATGCCACTCGAAACCGTATGTGTTCGACGAAACTAAGTGGTCGACCTTGTGAGAGAGGAAACTCCAGCAGCGAAACTTAGTTCCTTTTTAAACTAATTGTTCTATCTGAAACAATGTGTTCGATACTGTGCCAGTAGAAGCGTCTGTTCTCTGAAATCTGTGGCGATGCCACTCGAAACCGTATGTGTTCGACGAAACTAAGTGGTCGAGCTTGTGAGAGAGGAAACTCCAGATGCGGAACATAGTTACATTGTAAACTAATTGTTCTATCTGAAACTAACTGTTCGATACTGTGCCAGGAGAAGCGCCTGTTCTCTGAACTGTTCGGCGATGCCGCTCGAAACCGTATGTGTTCGACGAAACTAAGTTGTCGACCTTGTGAGAGAGGAAACTGCAGATGCGAAACTTACTTCCATTTGAAACTAATTGTTCCATCTGAAACTAAGTGTTCGATACTGTGCCAGGAGAAGCGCCTGTTCTCTGAAATCTGTGGCGATGCCACTCGAAACCGTATGTGTTCGACGAAACTAAGTGGTCGACCTTGTGAGAGAGGAAATTCCAGCAGCGAAACTTAGTTCCTTTTTAAACTAATTGTTCTATCTGAAACAATGTGTTCGATACTGTGCCAGTAGAAGCGTCTGTTCTCTGAAATTTGTGGCGATGCCACTCGAAACAGTATGTGTTCGACGAAACTAAGTGGTCGAGCTTGTGAGCGAGGAAACTCCAGATGCGAAACATAGTTACATTGTAAACTAATTGTTCTATCTGAAACTAAGTGTTCGATACTGTGCCAGGAGAAGCGCCTGTTCTCTGAAATCTGTGGCGATGCTACTCGAAAACGTATGTGATCGACGAAACTAAGTGGTCGACCTTGTGAGAGAGGAAACTCCAGATGCGAAGCTTTGTTCCATTCTCACTAATTGTTCTATCTGATACTGAGTGTTCGATAGTGTGCCAGGAGAAGCGCCTGTTCTCTGAACTGTTCGGCGATGCCGCTCGAAACCGTATGTGTTCGACGAAACTAAGTGGTCCAGCTTGTGAGAGAGGAAACTTCAGATGCGACACATAGTTCCATTTTAAACTAATTGTTCCATCTGATACTAAGTGTTCGATACTGTGCCAGGAGAAGCGTCTGTTCTCTGAAATCGGTGGCGATGCTACTCGAAACCGTATGTGTTCGACGAAACTAAGTGGTCGACCGTGTGAGAGAGGAAACTGCAGATGCGAAACTTAATTCCATTTTAAACTAATTGTTCAATCTGAAACTAAGTGTTCGATACGGTGCCAGGAGAAGCGCCTGTTCTCTGAAATCTGTGGCGATGCCACTCGAAACCGTATGTGTTCGACGAAACTAAGTGGTCGACCTTTTGAGAGAGGAAACTCCAGATGCGAAACTTAGTTACATTTTAAACTAACTGTTCCTTCTGACACTAAGTGTTCGATACTATGCCAGGAGAAGCGCCTGTTCTCTGAAATCTGTGGCGATGCCAATCGAAACCGTATGTGTTCGACGAAACTAAGTGGTCGACCTTGTGAGAGAGGAAACTGCAGATGCGAAACTTACTTCCATTTTAAACTAATTGTTCCATCTGAAACTAAGTGTTCGATACTGTGCCAGGAGAAGCGCCTGTTCCCTGAACTGTTCGGCGATGCCGCTCGAAACCGTATGTGTTCGACGAAACTAAGTGGTCCAGCTTGTGAGAGAGGAAACTTCAGATGCGAAACATAGTTCCATTTTAAACTAATTGTTCCATCTGATACTAAGTGTTCGATACTGTGCCAGGAGAAGCGTCTGTTCTCTGAAATCTGTGGCGATGCCACTCGAAACCGTATGTGTTCGACGAAACTAAGTGGTCGAGCTTGTGAGAGAGGAAACTCCAGATGCGGAACATAGTTACATTGTAAACTAATTGTTCTATCTGAAACTAACTGTTCGATACTGTGCCAGGAGAAGCGCCTGTTCTCTGAACTGTTCGGCGATGCCGCTCGAAACCGTATGTGTTCGACGAAACTAAGTTGTCGACCTTGTGAGAGAGGAAACTGCAGATGCGAAACTTACTTCCATTTGAAACTAATTGTTCCATCTGAAACTAAGTGTTCGATACTGTGCCAGGAGAAGCGCCTGTTCTCTGAAATCTGTGGCGATGCCACTCGAAACCGTATGTGTTCGACGAAACTAAGTGGTCCACCTTCTGAGAGAGGAAAACACCAGATGCGAAACTTAGTTCCATTTTAAACTAATTGTTCTATCTGAAACTAAGTGTTCGATACTGTGCCAGGAGAAGCGCCTGTTCTCTGAAATCTGTGGCGATGCTGCTCGAAACCGTAGGTGTTCGACGAAACTAAGTGGTCGAGCTTGTGAGAGAGGAAACTGCAGATGCGAAACTTAATTCCATTTTAAACTAATTGTTCAATCTGAAACTAAGTGTTCGATACTGTGCCAGGAGAAGCGCCTGTTCTCTGAAATCTGTGGCGATGCCAATCGAAACCGTATGTGTTCGACGAAACTAAGTGGTCGACCTTGTGAGAGAGGGAACTGCAGATACGAAACTTACTTCCATTTTAAACTAATTGTTCCATCTGAAACTAAGTGTTCGATACTGTGCCAGGAGAAGCGCCTGTTCTCTGAAATCTGTGGCGATGTCACTCGAAACCGTATGTGTTCGACGAAACTAACTCGTCGACCTTGTGAGAGAGGAAATTCCAGCAGCGAAACTTAGTTCCTTTTTAAACTAATTGTTCTATCTGAAACAATGTGTTCGATACTGGGCCAGTAGACGCGTCTGTTCTCTGAAATCTGTGGCGATGCCACTCGAAACCGTATGTGTTCGACGAAACTAAGTGGTCGAGCTTGTGAGAGAGGAAACTCCAGATGCGAAACATAGTTCCATTTTAAACTAATTGTTCTATCTGATACTAAGTGTTCGATACTGTGCCAGGAGAAGCGTCAGTTCTCTGAAATCGGTGGCGATGCTACTCGCAACCGTATGTCTTCGACGAAACTAAGTGGTCGACCTTGTGAGAGAGGTAACTGCAGATGCGAAACTTACTTCCATTTTAAACTAATTGTTCTATCTGAAACTAAGTGTTCGATACTGTGCCAGGAGAAGCGCCTGTTCTCTGAAATCTGTGGCGATGTCACTCGAAACCGTATGTGTTCGACGAAACTAAATGGTCGACCTTGTGAGAGAGGAAACTCCAGATGCGAAACTCAGTTCCATTTAAAACTATTAGTTGTATCTGAAACTAGGTTTTCGATACTGTGCCAGGAGAAGCGTCTGTTTTCTGAAATCGGTGGCGATGCTACTCGAAACCGTATGTGTTCGACGAAACTAAGTGGTCGACCTTGTGAGAGAGGAAACTCCAGATGCGAAACTTAGTTCCATTTAAAACTAATTGTTCCATCTGAAACTAAGTGTTCGATAATGTGCCAGGAGAAACGCCGTTCTGCGAAATCTGTGGCGATACCACTCGAAACTGTATGTGTTCGACGAAACTAAGTGGTCGACCTTGTGAGAGAGGAAATTCCAGCAGCGAAACTTAGTTCCTTTTTAAACTAATTGTTCTATCTGAAACAATGTGTTCGATACTGTGCCAGTAGAAGCGTCTGTTCTCTGAAATCTGTGGCGATGCCACTCGAAACCGTATTTGTTCGACGAAACTAAGTTGTCGACCTTGTGAGAGAGGAAACTCCAAATGCGAAACTTAATTCCATTTTAAAATAATTGTTCTATATGATATTAAGTGTTCGATACTGTGCCAGGAGAAGCGCCCGTTCTCTGAAATCTGTGGCGATGCTACTCGAAACCGTATGTGTTCGACGAAACTAAGTGGTCGACCTTGTGAGAGAGGAAACTCCAGATGCGACTCTTAGTTCCATTTTAAACTAATTGTTCTATCCGAAACTAAGTTTTCGATACTGTGCCAGGAAAGGCGCCTGTTCTCTGAAATCTGTGGCGATGCTACTCGAAAGCGTATGTGTTCGACGAAACTAGGTGGTCCACCTTCTGAGAGAGGAAACTCCAGATGCGAAACTTAGTTCCATTTTAAACTAATTGTTCTATCTGAAACTAAACGTTCGATACTGTGCCAGGAGAAGCGCCTGTTGTCTGAACTGTTCGGCGATGCCGCTCGAAACCGTATGTGTTCGACGAAACTAAGTGGTCGAGCTTGTGAGAGAGGAAACTCCAGATGCGAAACATAGTTACATTGTGAACTAATTGTTCTATCTGAAACTAGGTGTTCGATACTGTGCCAGGAGAAGCGCCTGTTCTCTGAACTGTTCGGCGATGCCGCTCGAAACCGTATGTGTTCGACGAAACTAAGTGGTCCAGCTTGTGAGAGAGGAAACTTCAGATGCGACACATAGTTCCATTTTAAACTAATTGTTCCATCTGATACTAAGTGTTCGATACTGTGCCAGGAGAAGCGTCTGTTCTCTGAAATCGGTGGCGATGCTACTCGTAACCGTATGTGTTCGACGAAACTAAGTGGTCGACCTTGTGAGAGAGGAAACTGCAGATGCGAAACTTAATTCCATTTTAAACTAATTGTTCAATCTGAAACTAAGTGTTCGATACTGTGCCAGGAGAAGCGCCTGTTCTCTGAAATCTGTGGCGATGCCACTCGAAACCGTATGTGTTCGACGAAACTAAGTGGTCGACCTTGTGAGAGAGGAAATTCCAGCAGCGAAACTTAGTTCCTTTTTAAACTAATTGTTCTATCTGAAACAATGTGTTCGATACTGTGCCAGTAGAAGCGTCTGTTCTCTGAAATCTGTGGCGATGCCACTCGAAACCGTATGTGTTCGACGAAACTAAGTGGTCGAGCTTGTGAGAGAGGAAACTCCAGATGCGGAACATAGTTACATTGTAAACTAATTGTTCTATCTGAAACTAACTGTTCGATACTGTGCCAGGAGAAGCGCCTGTTCTCTGAACTGTTCGGCGATGCCGCTCGAAACCGTATGTGTTCGACGAAACTAAGTTGTCGACCTTGTGAGAGAGGAAACTGCAGATGCGAAACTTACTTCCATTTGAAACTAATTGTTCCATCTGAAACTAAGTGTTCGATACTGTGCCAGGAGAAGCGCCTGTTCTCTGAAATCTGTGGCGATGCCACTCGAAACCGTATGTGTTCGACGAAACTAAGTGGTCGACCTTGTGAGAGAGGAAATTCCAGCAGCGAAACTTAGTTCCTTTTTAAACTAATTATTCTATCTGAAACAATGTGTTCGATACTGTGCCAGTAGAAGCGTCTGTTCTCTGAAATTTGTGGCGATGCCACTCGAAACCGTATGTGTTCGACGAAACTAAGTGGTCGAGCTTGTGAGCGAGGAAACTCCAGATGCGAAACATAGTTACATTGTAAACTAATTGTTCTATCTGAAACTAAGTGTTCGATACTGTGCCAGGAGAAGCGCCTGTTCTCTGAAATCTGTGGCGATGCTACTCGAAAACGTATGTGATCGACGAAACTAAGTGGTCGACCTTGTGAGAGAGGAAACTCCAGATGCGAAGCTTTGTTCCATTCTCACTAATTGTTCTATCTGATACTGAGTGTTCGATAGTGTGCCAGGAGAAGCGCCTGTTCTCTGAACTGTTCGGCGATGCCGCTCGAAACCGTATGTGTTCGACGAAACTAAGTGGTCCAGCTTGTGAGAGAGGAAACTTCAGATGCGACACATAGTTCCATTTTAAACTAATTGTTCCATCTGATACTAAGTGTTCGATACTGTGCCAGGAGAAGCGTCTGTTCTCTGAAATCGGTGGCGATGCTACTCGAAACCGTATGTGTTCGACGAAACTAAGTGGTCGACCGTGTGAGAGAGGAAACTGCAGATGCGAAACTTAATTCCATTTTAAACTAATTGTTCAATCTGAAACTAAGTGTTCGATACGGTGCCAGGAGAAGCGCCTGTTCTCTGAAATCTGTGGCGATGCCACTCGAAACCGTATGTGTTCGACGAAACTAAGTGGTCGACCTTTTGAGAGAGGAAACTCCAGATGCGAGACTTAGTTACATTTTAAACTAACTGTTCCTTCTGACACTAAGTGTTCGATACTATGCCAGGAGAAGCGCCTGTTCTCTGAAATCTGTGGCGATACCACTCGAAACCGTATGTGTTCGACGAAACTAAGTGGTCGACCTTGTGAGAGAGGAAACTGCAGATGCGAAACTTACTTCCATTTTAAACTAATTGTTCCATCTGAAACTAAGTGTTCGATACTGTGCCAGGAGAAGCGCCTGTTCCCTGAACTGTTCGGCGATGCCGCTCGAAACCGTATGTGTTCGACGAAACTAAGTGGTCCAGCTTGTGAGAGAGGAAACTTCAGATGCGAAACATAGTTCCATTTTAAACTAATTGTTCCATCTGATACTAAGTGTTCGATACTGTGCCAGGAGAAGCGTCTGTTCTCTGAAATCTGTGGCGATGCCACTCGAAACCGTATGTGTTCGACGAAACTAAGTGGTCGAGCTTGTGAGAGAGGAAACTCCAGATGCGGAACATAGTTACATTGTAAACTAATTGTTCTATCTGAAACTAACTGTTCGATACTGTGCCAGGAGAAGCGCCTGTTCTCTGAACTGTTCGGCGATGCCGCTCGAAACCGTATGTGTTCGACGAAACTAAGTTGTCGACCTTGTGAGAGAGGAAACTGCAGATGCGAAACTTACTTCCATTTGAAACTAATTGTTCCATCTGAAACTAAGTGTTCGATACTGTGCCAGGAGAAGCGCCTGTTCTCTGAAATCTGTGGCGATGCCACTCGAAACCGTATGTGTTCGACGAAACTAAGTGGTCGACCTTGTGAGAGAGGAAATTCCAGCAGCGAAACTTAGTTCCTTTTTAAACTAATTGTTCTATCTGAAACAATGTGTTCGATACTGTGCCAGTAGAAGCGTCTGTTCTCTGAAATTTGTGGCGATGCCACTCGAAACCGTATGTGTTCGACGAAACTAAGTGGTCGAGCTTGTGAGCGAGGAAACTCCAGATGCGAAACATAGTTACATTGTAAACTAATTGTTCTATCTGAAACTAAGTGTTCGATACTGTGCCAGGAGAAGCGCCTGTTCTCTGAAATCTGTGGCGATGCTACTCGAAAACGTATGTGATCGACGAAACTAAGTGGTCGACCTTGTGAGAGAGGAAACTCCAGATGCGAAACTTTGTTCCATTCTCACTAATTGTTCTATCTGATACTGAGTGTTCGATAGTGTGCCAGGAGAAGCGCCTGTTCTCTGAACTGTTCGGCGATGCCGCTCGAAACCGTATGTGTTCGACGAAACTAAGTGGACCAGCTTGTGAGAGAGGAAACTTCAGATGCGACACATAGTTCCATTTTAAACTAATTGTTCCATCTGATACTAAGTGTTCGATACTGTGCCAGGAGAAGCGTCTGTTCTCTGAAATCGGTGGCGATGCTACTCGAAACCGTATGTGTTCGACGAAACTAAGTGGTCGACCGTGTGAGAGAGGAAACTGCAGATGCGAAACTTAATTCCATTTTAAACTAATTGTTCAATCTGAAACTAAGTGTTCGATACGGTGCCAGGAGAAGCGCCTGTTCTCTGAAATCTGTGGCGATGCCACTCGAAACCGTATGTGTTCGACGAAACTAAGTGGTCGACCTTTTGAGAGAGGAAACTCCAGATGCGAAACTTAGTTACATTTTAAACTAACTGTTCCTTCTGACACTAAGTGTTCGATACTATGCCAGGAGAAGCGCCTGTTCTCTGAAATCTGTGGCGATGCCAATCGAAACCGTATGTGTTCGACGAAACTAAGTGGTCGACCTTGTGAGAGAGGAAACTGCAGATGCGAAACTTACTTCCATTTTAAACTAATTGTTCCATCTGAAACTAAGTGTTCGATACTGTGCCAGGAGAAGCGCCTGTTCCCTGAACTGTTCGGCGATGCCGCTCGAAACCGTATGTGTTCGACGAAACTAAGTGGTCCAGCTTGTGAGAGAGGAAACTTCAGATGCGAAACATAGTTCCATTTTAAACTAATTGTTCCATCTGATACTAAGTGTTCGATACTGTGCCAGGAGAAGCGTCTGTTCTCTGAAATCGGTGGCGATGCTGCTCGAAACCGTATGTGTTCGACGAAACTAAGTGGTCGAGCTTGTGAGAGAGGAAACTCCAGATGCGAAACATAGTTACATTGTAAACTAATTGTTCTATCTGAAACTAGGTGTTCGATACTGTGCCAGGAGAAGCGCCTGTTCTCTGAACTGTTCGGCGATGCCGCTCGAAACCGTATGTGTTCGACGAAACTAAGTGGTCCAGCTTGTGAGAGAGGAAACTTCAGATGCGACACATAGTTCCATTTTAAACTAATTGTTCCATCTGATACTAAGTGTTCGATACTGTGCCAGGAGAAGCGTCTGTTCTCTGAAATCGGTGGCGATGCTACTCGAAACCGTATGTGTTCGACGAAACTAAGTGGTCGACCTTGTGAGAGAGGAAACTGCCGATGCGAAACTGAATTCCATTTTAAACTAATTGTTCAATCTGAAACTAAGTGTTCGATACTGTGCCAGGAGAAGCGCCTGTTCTCTGAAATCTGTGGCGATGCCACTCGAAACCGTATGTGTTCGACGAAACTAAGTGGTCGACCTTGTGAGAGAGGAAATTCCAGCAGCGAAACTTAGTTCCTTTTTAAACTAATTGTTCTATCTGAAACAATGTGTTCGATACTGTGCCAGTAGAAGCGTCTGTTCTCTGAAATCTTTGGCGATGCCACTCGAAACCGTATGTGTTCGACGAAACTAAGTGGTCGAGCTTGTGAGAGAGGAAACTCCAGATGCGAAACATAGTTACATTGTAAACTAATTGTTCTATCTGAAACTAAGTGTTCGATACTGTGCCAGGAGAAGCGCCTGTTCTCTGAACTGTTCGGCGATGCCGCTCGAAACCGTATGTGTTCGACGAAACTAAGTGGTCGACCTTGTGAGAGAGGAAACTGCAGATGCGAAACTTACTTCCATTTTAAACTAATTGTTCTATCTGAAACTAAGTTTTCGATGCTGTGCCAGGAGAAGCGCCTGTTCTCTGAAATCTTGAAACTTAGTTCCATTTTAAACTATTTGTTCTATCTGAAACTAAGTTTTCGATGCTGTGCCAGGAGAAGCGCCTGTTCTCTGAAATCTGTGGCGACGGGCACTCGAAACCGTAAGTGTTCGACGAAACTAAGTGGTCGACCTTGTGAGAGAGGAAATTCCAGCAGCGAAACTTAGTTCCTTTTTAAACTAATTGTTCTATCTGAAACAATGTGTTCGATACTGTGCCAGTAGAAGCGTCTGTTCTCTGAAATCTGTGGCGATGCCACTCGAAACCGTATGTGTTCGACGAAACTAAGTGGTCGAGCTTGTGAGAGAGGAAACTCCAGATGCGAAACATAGTTACATTGTAAACTAATTGTTCTATCTGAAACTAAGTGTTCGATACTGTGCCAGGAGAAGCGTCTGTTCTCTGAAATCGGTGGCGATGCTGCTCGAAACCGTATGTGTTCGACGAAACTAAGTGGTCGAGCTTGTGAGAGAGGAAACTCCAGATGCGAAACATAGTTACATTGTAAACTAATTGTTCTATCTGAAACTAGGTGTTCGATACTGTGCCAGGAGAAGCGCCTGTTCTCTGAACTGTTCGGCGATGCCGCTCGAAACCGTATGTGTTCGACGAAACTAAGTGGTCCAGCTTGTGAGAGAGGAAACTTCAGATGCGACACATAGTTCCATTTTAAACTAATTGTTCCATCTGATACTAAGTGTTCGATACTGTGCCAGGAGAAGCGTCTGTTCTCTGAAATCGGTGGCGATGCTACTCGAAACCGTATGTGTTCGACGAAACTAAGTGGTCGACCTTGTGAGAGAGGAAACTGCCGATGCGAAACTGAATTCCATTTTAAACTAATTATTCAATCTGAAACTAAGTGTTCGATACTGTGCCAGGAGAAGCGCCTGTTCTCTGAAATCTGTGGCGATGCCACTCGAAACCGTATGTGTTCGACGAAACTAAGTGGTCGACCTTGTGAGAGAGGAAATTCCAGCAGCGAAACTTAGTTCCTTTTTAAACTAATTGTTCTATCTGAAACAATGTGTTCGATACTGTGCCAGTAGAAGCGTCTGTTCTCTGAAATCTTTGGCGATGCCACTCGAAACCGTATGTGTTCGACGAAACTAAGTGGTCGAGCTTGTGAGAGAGGAAACTCCAGATGCGAAACATAGTTACATTGTAAACTAATTGTTCTATCTGAAACTAAGTGTTCGATACTGTGCCAGGAGAAGCGCCTGTTCTCTGAACTGTTCGGCGATGCCGCTCGAAACCGTATGTGTTCGACGAAACTAAGTGGTCGACCTTGTGAGAGAGGAAACTGCAGATGCGAAACTTACTTCCATTTGAAACTAATTGTTCTATCTGAAACTAAGTTTTCGATGCTGTGCCAGGAGAAGCGCCTGTTCTCTGAAATCTTGAAACTTAGTTCCATTTTAAACTATTTGTTCTATCTGAAACTAAGTTTTCGATGCTGTGCCAGGAGAAGCGCCTGTTCTCTGAAATCTGTGGCGACGGGCACTCGAAACCGTAAGTGTTCGACGAAACTAAGTGGTCGACCTTGTGAGAGAGGAAATTCCAGCAGCGAAACTTAGTTCCTTTTTAAACTAATTGTTCTATCTGAAACAATGTGTTCGATACTGTGCCAGTAGAAGCGTCTGTTCTCTGAAATCTGTGGCGATGCCACTCGAAACCGTATGTGTTCGACGAAACTAAGTGGTCGAGCTTGTGAGAGAGGAAACTCCAGATGCGAAACATAGTTACATTGTAAACTAATTGTTCTATCTGAAACTAAGTGTTCGATACTGTGCCAGGAGAAGCGCCTGTTCTCTGAACTGTTCGGCGATGCCGCTCGAAACCGTATGTGTTCGACGAAACTAAGTGGTCGACCTTGTGAGAGAGGAAACTGCAGATGCGAAACTTACTTCCATTTGAAACTAATTGTTCCATCTGAAACTAAGTGTTCGATACTGTGTCAGGAGAAGCGCCTGTTCTCTGAAATCTGTGGCGATGCCACTCGAAACCGTATGTGTTCGACGAAACTAAGTGGTCGACCTTGTGAGAGAGGAAATTCCAGCAGCGAAACTTAGTTCCTTTTTAAACTAATTGTTCTATCTGAAACAATGTGTTCGATACTGTGCCAGTAGAAGCGTCTGTTCTCTGAAATCTGTGGCGATGCCACTCGAAACCGTATGTGTTCGACGAAACTAAGTAGTCGATACTGTGCCGGGAGAAGCTCCCGTTCGGCGAAATTTGCGGCGATGCCACTCGAAACCGTATGTTTTCGACGATACTAAGTGGCCGACCTTGTGAGAGAGGAAACTCCAGATGCGAAACTTAGTTCCATTTAAACTAATTGTTCTATCTGAAACTAAGTGTTCGATACTGTGCCAGGAGAAGTGCCTGTTCTCTGAACTGTGTGGCGATGCCCCTCGAAACCGTATGTGTTCGATGAAACTAAGTGGTTGACCTTGTGAGAGAGGATACTCCAGATGCGAAACTTAGTTCCATTTAAACTAATTGTTCTATCTGAAACTAAGTGTTCGATACTGTGCCAGGAGAAGTGCCTGTTCTCTGAACTGTGTGGCGATGCCCCTCGAAACCGTATGTGTTCGATGAAACTAAGTGGTTGACCTTGTGAGAGAGGATACTCCAGATGCGAAACATAGTTCCATTTTAATCTAATTGTTCTGTCTGAAATAAGTGTTCGATACTGTGCCAGGAGAAGCGCCTGCTCTCTGAAATCTGTGGCGATGCTACTCGAAACCGTATGTGTTCGACGAAACTAAGTGGTGGACCTTGTGAGAGAGGAAACTCCAGATGCGAAACTTAGTTCCATTTTAATCTTATTGTTCTATCTGAAACTAAGTGTTCGATACTGTTTAAGGAGAAGCGCCTGTTCTCTGAAATGTGTGGCGCTGCCACTCGGAACCGTATGTCTTCGACGAAACTAAGTGGTCGACTTTGTGAGAGAGGAAACTCCAGATGCGAAACATAGTTCCATTTTAAACTAATTGATCTATCTGAAACCAAGTGTTCGACACTGTGGCAGGATAAGCGCCTGTTCTCTGAAATCTGTGGCGATGCCACTCGAAACCGTATGTGTTCGACGAAACTAAGTGGTTGATCTTGTGAGAGAGGATACTCCAGATGCGAAACATAGTTCCATTTTAAACTAATTGTTCTGTCTGAAACTATGTGTCTGATAATGTGCTAAGAGAAGCGCCTGTTCTCGGAAATGTGTGCCGATGCAACTCGAAACCGTATGTGTTCGACGAAACTAAGTGGTCGACCTTGTGAGAGAGGACACTCCAGATGCGAAACTCAGTACCATTCAAAAATAACTGTTCTATATCAAACTAAGTGTTCAATACTGTGCCAGGAGAAGTGCCCATTCTCTGAAATCTGTGGCGATGCTACTCGAAACCGTATATGTTCGACGAAACAAAGTGGTCGACCTTGTGAGAGAGGAAACTCCTGATGCGAAACTTAGTACCATTTTAAACTAATTGTTCTATCTGAAACTAAGTGTTCGATACTGTGCCAGGAGAAGCGCCTGTTCTCTGAAATCTGTGGCGATGCTACTCGAAACCGTATGTGTTCGACGAAACTAAGTGGTCGGCTTTGTGAGAGAGGAAACTCCAGATGCGAAGCTTATTTCCATTTTAAACTAATTGTTCTATCTGATACTAAGTGTTCGATACTGCGCCAGGAGAAGCGCCTGTTCTCTGAAATATGTGGCAATGCTACTCGAAGCCGTATGTGTTCGACGAAACTAAGTGGTCGCCTTTTGAGAGAAGAAACTCCAGATGCGAAACTTAGTTTCTTTTAAAACTAACTGTTCCACCTGAATCTAAATGTTCGATACTGCGCCAGGAGAAGCGCCTGTTCCCTGAAATCTGTGGCGATGCCACTCGAAACCGTATGTGTTCGGCGAAACTAAGTAGTCGATACTGTGCCGGGAGAAGCTCCCGTTCGGCGAAATTTGCGGCGATGCCACTCGAAACCGTATGTTTTCGACGATACTAAGTGGCCGACCTTGTGAGAGAGGAAACTCCATATGCGAAACTTAGTTCCATTTAAACTAATTGTTCTATCTGAAACTAAGTGTTCGATACTGTGCCAGGAGAAGCGCCTGGTCTCTGAAATCTGTGGCGATGCTACTCGAAACCGTATGTGTTCGATGAAACTAAGTGGTTGACCTTGTGAGAGAGGATACTCCAGATGCGAAACATAGTTCCATTTTAATCTAATTGTTCTGTCTGAAATAAGTGTTCGATACTGTGCCAGGAGAAGCGCCTGCTCTCTGAAATCTGTGGCGATGCTACTCGAAACCGTATGTGTTCGACGAAACTAAGTGGTGGACCTTGTGAGAGAGGAAACTCCAGATGCGAAACTTAGTTCCATTTTAATCTTATTGTTCTATCTGAAACTAAGTGTTCGATACTGTTGAAGGAGAAGCGCCTGTTCTCTGAAATGTGTGGCGCTGCCACTCGGAACCGTATGTCTTCGACGAAACTAAGTGGTCGACTTTGTGAGAGAGGAAACTCCAGATGCGAAACATAGTTCCATTTTAAACTAATTGATCTATCTGAAACCAAGTGTTCGACACTGTGGCAGGATAAGCGCCTGTTCTCTGAAATCTGTGGCGATGCCACTCGAAACCGTATGTGTTCGACGAAACTAAGTGGTTGATCTTGTGAGAGAGGATACTCCAGATGCGAAACATAGTTCCATTTTAAACTAATTGTTCTGTCTGAAACTATGTGTCTGATAATGTGCTAAGAGAAGCGCCTGTTCTCGGAAATGTGTGCCGATGCAACTCGAAACCGTATGTGTTCGACGAAACTAAGTGGTCGACCTTGTGAGAGAGGACACTCCAGATGCGAAACTCAGTACCATTCAAAAATAGCTGTTCTATATCAAACTAAGTGTTCAATACTGTGCCAGGAGAAGTGCCCATTCTCTGAAATCTGTGGCGATGCTACTCGAAACCGTATATGTTCGACGAAACAAAGTGGTCGACCTTGTGAGAGAGGAAACCCCTGATGCGAAACTTAGTACCATTTTAAACTAATTGTTCTATCTGAAACTAAGTGTTCGATACTGTGCCAGGAGAAGCGCCTGTTCTCTGAAATCTGTGGCGATGCTACTCGAAACCGTATGTGTTCGACGAAACTAAGTGGTCGGCTTTGTGAGAGAGGAAACTCCAGATGCGAAGCTTATTTCCATTTTAAACTAATTGTTCTATCTGATACTAAGTGTTCGATACTGCGCCAGGAGAAGCGCCTGTTCTCTGAAATATGTGGCAATGCTACTCGAAGCCGTATGTGTTCGACGAAACTAAGTGGTCGCCTTTTGTGAGAAGAAACTCCAGATGCGAAACTTAGTTTCTTTTAAAACTAACTGTTCCACCTGAATCTAAATGTTCGATACTGCGCCAGGAGAAGCGCCTGTTCCCTGAAATCTGTGGCGATGCCACTCGAAACCGTATGTGTTCGGCGAAACTAAGTAGTCGATACTGTGCCGGGAGAAGCTCCCGTTCGGCGAAATTTGCGGCGATGCCACTCGAAACCGTATGTTTTCGACGATACTAAGTGGCCGACCTTGTGAGAGAGGAAACTCCATATGCGAAACTTAGTTCCATTTAAACTAATTGTTCTATCTGAAACTAAGTGTTCGATACTGTGCCAGGAGAAGCGCGCGTTCTCTGAAATCAGTCGCGATGCTCCTCGAAACCGTATGTGTTCGACGAATCTAAATGATCGACCTTGTGAGGGAGGAAACTCCAGATGCGAAACTTAGTTCCATTTTAAACTAATTGTTCTATCTGAAACTAAGTGTCGATAATGTGCCAGGAGAAGCGCTTGTTCTCTGAAATCTGTGGCGATGCTACTCGAAACCGTATCTGCTCGACGAAACGAAGTGGTCGAACTTGTGAGAGAGGAAACTCCAAATGCGAAACATAGGTCCATTTTAAATTAATTGTTCTATCTGAGACTAAGTGTTCGATACTGTGCCAGGAGAAGCGCCTGGTCTCTGAAATCTGTGGCGATGCTACTCGAAACCGTATGTGTTCGAGGAAACTAAACGGTCGGCCTTGTGGGAGAGGAAACTCCAGATGCGAAACTTAGTTCAATTTTAAACTAAATGTTCCATCTGAAACTAAGTGTTCGATACTGTGCCAGGAGAAGCGCCTTTTCTCTGAAATCTGTGGCGATGCTACTCGAAACCTTATGTGTTCGAGGAAACTAAGTGGTCGACCTTGTGGGAGAGGAAACTCCAGATGCGAAACTTAGTTCCATTTTAAGCAAATTGTTCTATCTGAAGCTAAGTGTTCGATAATGTGCAGGAGAAGCGCCTGTTCTCTGAAATCTGTGGCGATTCCACTCGAAACCGTATGTGTTCGACGAAACTAAGTGATTGACCTTGTGAGGGAGGATTCACCAGATGCGGAAAATAGTTCCATTTTAAACTAATTGTTCTATCTGAAACTAAGTTTTCGATACTGTGCCAGGAGAAGCGCCTGTTCTCTGAACTGTGTGGCGATGCCCCTCGAAACCGTATGTGTTCGATGAAACTAAGTGGTTGACCTTGTGAGAGAGGATACTCCAGATGCGAAACATAGTTCCATTTTAATCTAATTGTTCTGTCTGAAATAAGTGTTCGATACTGTGCCAGGAGAATCGCCTGTTCTCTGAAATCCGTGGCGATGCTGCTCGAAAACGTATGTGTTCGACGAAACTAAGTTGTCGACCTTGTGAGAGAGGAAACTCCAGATGCGAAACTTAGTTCCATTTAAAACTAATTGTTCTATCTGAAACAGATACTGTGCCAGGAGAAACGCCTGGTCTCTGAAATCTGTGGCGATGCTGCTCGAAAACGTATGTGTTCGACGAAACTAAGTCGTCGACCTTGTGAGAGAGGAAACTCCAGATGCGAAACTTAGTTCCATTTTAAACAAATTGTTCTATCTGAAACTAAGTGTTCGATACTGTGCCTCGAGAAGCGCCTCTTCTCTGAAATCAGTGGCGATGCTATTCAAAACCGTATGTGTTCGACGATATTAAGTGGCCGACCTTGTGAGAGAGGAAACTCCAGATGCGAAACTTAGTTCCATTTTAAACTAATTGTTCTATCTGAAAGTGTTCGATACTGTGCCAGGAGAAGCGCCTGTTCTCTGAAATCATTGGCGATGCCACTCGAAACCGTATGTGTTCGAAGAAATTAAGTCGTCGACCTTGTGCGAAAGGAAACTCCAGATGCGAAACATTGTTCCATTTTAAACTAATTGTACTATCTGAAACTAAGTGTTCGATACTGTGCCAGGAGAAGCGCCTGTTCTGTGAATTCAGTGGCGATGCTACTCGAAACCGTATGTGGTCGACGAAACTAAGTGGTCCACCTTGTGAGAAAGGAAACTCCAGATGCGAAGCTTAGTTCCATTTTAAAGTAATTGTTCTATATGATACTAAGTGTTCGATACTGTGCCAGGAGAAGCGCCAGTTATCTGAAACCTGTGGCGATGCCACTCGAAATCGTATGTGTTCGACGAAAATAAGTGGTCGACCTTGTGGTAGAGGAAACTCCAGATGCGAAACATAGTTCCATTTTAAACTAATTGTTCTATCTGAAACTAAGTGTTCGGTACTGTGCCAGGAGAAGCGCCTGTTCTCTGAAATCTGTGGCGATGCTACTCGAAACCGTATGTGTTCGACGATACTAAGTGGCCGACCTTGTGAGAGAGGAAACTCCAGATGCGAAACTTAGTTCCATTTTAAACTAGTTGTTCTATCTGAAAGTGTTCGATACTGTGCCAGGAGAAGCGGCTGTTCTCTGAAATCTTTGGCGAAGCCACTCGAAACCGTATGTGTTTGACGAAACTAAGTGGTCGACCTTGTGGGAGAGGAAACTCCAAATGCGAAACTTAATTCCATATTAAAATAATTGTTCTATCTGAAACTAAGTGTTCGATACTGTGCCTCAAGAAGCGCCTGTTCTCTGAAATCTTTGGCGATGCCCCTCGAAACCGTATGTGTTCGACCAATCTAAATGGCCGACCTTGTGAGAGAGGAAACTCCAGATGTGAAACTTAGTTCCATTTTAAACTAATCGTTCTATCTGAAAGTGTTCGATACTCCTGTGCCAGGAGAAACGCCGGTTCTCTGAAATCTGTGGCGATGCCACTTGAAACTGTATGTGTTCGACGAAACTAAGTGGCCGACATTGTGAGAGAGGAAACTCCAGATGCGAAACTTAGTTCCATTGTAAACTAATTGTTCTATCTGAAAATAAGTGTTCGATACTGTGCCAGGAGAAGCGCCTGCTCTCTAAAATCTGTGGCGATGCTACTCGAAACCGTATGTGTTCGACGAATCTAAATGGCCGACCTTGTGAGAGAGGAAACTCCAGATGCGAAACTTAGTTCCATTTTAAACTAATAGTTCCATCTGAAGCTAAGTGTTCGATACTGTGCCAGGAGAAGCGCCTGTTCTCTGAAATCTTTGGCGATGCCACTCGAAACTGTATGTGTTCGACGAAACTAAGTGGCCGACATTGTGAGAGAGGAAACTCCAGATGCGAAACTTAGTTCCATTTTAAACTAATTGTTCTATCTGAAACTAAGTGTTCGATACTGTGCCAGGAGAAGCGCCTGTTCTCTGAAAACTGTCGCGATGCTACGCGAAACCGTATGTGTTCGACGAAACTAAGTGGTCGACCTTGTGAGAGAGGAAACTGCAGATGCGAAACTTAGTTCCATTTTAAACTAATTGTTCTATCTGAAATTAAGTGTTCGATACTGTGCCAGGAGAAGCGCCTGTTCTCTGAAATCTGTGGCGATGCCACTCGAAACCGTATGTGTTCAACGAAACTAAGTGGTCGACCTTGTGAGAGAGGAAACTCCAGATGCGAAACCTAGTTCCATTTTAAACTAATTGTTCTATTTGAAACTAAGTGTTCGATACTGTGCCAGGAGAAGCGCCTGTTCTCTGAAAACTGTCGCGATGCTACTCGAAACCGTATGTGTTCGACGAAACTAAGTGGTCGACCTTGTGAGAGAGGAAACTCCAGATGCGAAACCTAGTTCCATTTAAAACTAAGGGTTCCATCTGAAACTAAGTGTTCGATACAGTGCCAGGAGAAGCGCCTGTTGTCTGAAATGTGTGGCGATGCTACTCGAAACCGTATGTGTTCGAGGAAACTAAGTGGTCGACCTTGTGGGAGAGGAAACTCCAGATGCGAAACTTAGTTCCATTTTAAACTAATTGTTCTATCTGAAACTAAGTGTTCGAAACTGTGCCAGGGGTAGCGCCGGTTCTCTGAGATCAGTGGCGATCGCACTCGAAACCGTATGTGTTCGACGAAACTAAGTGGTCGCCTTGTGAAAGAGGAAACTCCAGATGCGAAACTTAGTTCCATGTAAAACTAATTGTTCCATCGGAAACTAAGTGTTCGATACTCTGCCAGGAGAAGCGCGTGTTCTCTGAAATCTGTGGCGATGCTACTCGAAACCGTATGTGTTCGACGAATCTATATGGTCGACTTTGTGAGAGAGGAAACTCCAGAAGCGAAACTTAGTTCCATTTAAAACTAAGTGTTCCATCTGAAACTAAGTGTTTGATACAGTGCCAGGAGACGCGTCTGTTCTCTGGAATCGGTAGCGATGCTACTCGAAACTGTATGTGTTCGACGAAACTAAGGGTTGACCTTCTGAGAGAGGATTCTCCAGATGCGAAACATAGTTCCATTTTAAACTAATTGTTCTATCTCATACTAAGTGTTCGATACTGTGCCAGGAGAAGCGCCTGTTCTCTGAAATCTGTAGCGATACCACTCGAAACCGTATGTGTTCGGCGAAACTAAGTGGCCGACCTTGTGAGAGAGGAAACTCCAGATGCGAAACATAGTTGCATTTTAATCTAATTGTTCTATCTGAAACTATGTGTTCGATACTGTGCCAGTAGAAGCGTCTGTTCTCTGAAATCTGTGGCGATCGCACTCGAAACCGTATGTGTTCGACGAAACTAAGTGGTCGCCTTGTGAAAGAGGAAACTCCAGATGCGAAACTTAGTTCCATGTAAAACTAATTGTTCCATCGGAAACTAAGTGTTCGATACTCTGCCAGGAGATGCGCGTGTTCTCTGAAATCTGTGGCGATGCTACTCGAAACCGTATGTGTTCGACGAATCTATATGGTCGACTTTGTGAGAGAGGAAACTCCAGAAGCGAAACTTAGTTCCATTTAAAACTAAGTGTTCCATCTGAAACTAAATGTTTGATACAGTGCCAGGAGACGCGTCTGTTCTCTGGAATCGGTGGCGTTGCTACTCGAAACCGTATGTGTTCGACGAAACTAAGTGGTTGACCTTCTGAGAGAGGATTCTCCAGATGCGAAACATAGTTCCATTTTAAACTAATTGTTCTATCTCATACTAAGTGTTCGATACTGTGCCAGGAGAAGCGTCTGTTCTCTGAAATCGGTGGCGATGCTACTCGAAACCGTATGTCTTCGACGAAACTAAGTGGTCGAACTTGTGAGAGAGGAAACACCGAATGCGAACTTAGGTCCATTTTAAACTAATTGTTCTATCTGAAACTAAGTGTTCGATACTGTGCCAGGAGAGGCGCCTGTTCTCTGAAATCTGTGGCGATGCTACTCGAAACAGTATGTGTTCGACGAAACTAAGTGGTCGCCTTGTGAAAGAGGAAACTCCAGATGCGAAACATAGTACCATTTTGAACTAATTGTTCTAACTGAAACTATGTGTTCGATACTCTGCCAGGAGAAGCGCGTGTACCCTGAAATCTGTAGCAATGCCACTCGAAACCGTATGTGTTCGACGAGACTAAGTGGTCGCCTTGTGCGGGAAGAAACTCCAAATGCGAAACCTAGTACCACTTTAAACTAATTGTTCTATCTGAAACTATGTGTTCGATACTGTGCCAGGAGAAGCGCCTGTTCTCTGAAAACTGTCGCGATGCGCACTCGACACGGTATGTGTTCGACGAAACTAAGTGGTCGACCTTGTGAGAGAGGAAACTCCAGCAGCGAAACTTAGTTCCATTTTAAACTAATTGTTCTATCTGAAACTAAGTGTTCGATACTCTGCCAGGAGAAGCGCGTGTTCCCTGAAAACTGTGGCAATGCCACTCGAAACCGTATGTGTTCGACGAGACTAAGTGGTCGCCTTGTGCGGGAAGAAACTCCAAATGCGAAACCTAGTACCATTTTAAACTAATTGTTCTATCTGAAACTATGTGTTCGATACTGTGTCAGTAGAAGCGTCTGTTCTCTGAAATCTGTGGCGATCACACTCGAAACCGTATGTGTTCGACGAAACTAAGTGGTCGCCTTGTGAAAGAGGAAACTCCAGATGCGAAACTTAGTTCCATTTAAAACTAATTGTTCTATCTGAAACTAAGTGTTCGATACTGTGCCAGGAGAAACGCCTGTTCTCTGAAATCAGTGGCGATGCCACTCGAAACCGAGTATGTGTTCGACGGAACTAATTGGTCGAACTTGTGAGAGAGGAATCTCCAGATGCGAAACTTAGTTCCATTTTAAACTAATTGTTCTATCTGAAACTATGTGTTCGATACTGTGCCAGGAGAAGCGCCTGTTCTCTGAAACCTGTAGCGATACCACTCGAAATCGTATGTGTTCGACGAAATTACGTGGCCGACCTTGTGAGAGAGGAAACTCCAGATGCGAAACATAGTTCCATTTTAAACAAATTGTTCTATCTGAAACTAAGTGTTCGATACTGTGCCAGGAGAAACGCCTGTTCTCTGAAATCAGTGGCGATGCCACTCGAAACCGAGTATGTGTTCGACGGAACTAATTGGTCGAACTTGTGAGAGAGGAATCTCCAGATGCGAAACTTAGTTCCATTTTAAACTAATTGTTCTATCTCAAACTATGTGTTCGATACTGTGCCAGGAGAAGCGCCTGTTCTCTGAAATGTGTAGCGATGCCACTCGAAACCATATGTTTTCGACAAAACTAAGTTGTCGACCTTGTGAGAGAGGAAACTCCAAATGCGAAGCTTAGTTCCATTTTAAACTAATTGTTCTATCTGATACTAAGTGTTCGATACTGTGCCAGGAGTAACGCCTGTTCTCTGAAATCTGTGGCGATGTCACTCGAAACCGTATGTGTTCGACGAAACTAAGTGGTCGACCTTGTGGGAGAGGAATGTCCAGCTGCGAAACTTAGTTCCATTTTAAACTAATTGTTCTATCTGAAACTATGTGTTCGATACTGTGCCAGGAGAAGCGCCTATCCTCTGAAATATGTGGCGATGCCACTCGAAACCGTACGTGTTCGTCGAATCTAAGTGGTCGACCTTGTGAGAGAGGAAACTCCAGATGCGAAACTGAGTTCCATTTTAAACTAATTGTTCTATCTGAAACTAAGTGTTCGATACTGTGCCAGGAGAATCGCCTGTTCTCTGAAATCTGTGGCGATGCCACTCGAAACCGTATATGTTCGACGAAATTAAGTGGTCGCCTTGTGAGGGAAGAAATTCCAGATGCGAAACTTAGTTCCATTTTAAACTAATTGTTCTATCTGAAACTAAGTGTTCGATACTGTGCCAGGAGAAACGCCTGTTCTCTGAAATCAGTGGCGATGCCACTCGAAACCGTATGTGTTCGACGAAACTAATTGGTCGACCTTGTGAGAGAGGAATCTCCAGATGCGACACTTAGTTCAATTTTAAACTAATTGTTCTATCTGAAACTAAGTGTTCGTTACTGTGGCTGGAGAAGCGCCTGTTCTCTGAAATCGGTGGCGATGCTACTCGAAACCGTATGTGTTCGACGAAACTAAGTGGTCGACCTTGTGGGAGAGGAATGTCCAGATGCGAAACTTAGTTCCATTTTAAACTAATTGTTCTATCTGAAACTATGTGGTCGATACTGTGCCAGGAGAAGCGCCTATCCTCTGAAATATGTGGCGATGCCACTCGAAACAGTATGTGTTCGTCGAATCTAAGTGGTCGACCTTGTGAGAGAGGAAACTCCAGATGCGAAACTGAGTTCCATTTTAAACTAATTGTTCTATCTGAAACTAAGTGTTCGATACTGTGCCAGGAGAATCGCCTGTTCTCTGAAATCTGTGGCGATGCCACTCGAAACCGTATATGTTCGACGAAATTAAGTGGTCGCCTTGTGAGGGAAGAAACTCCAGATGCGAAACATAGTTCCATTTTAAACAAATTGTTCTATCTGAAACTAAGTGTTCGATACTGTGCCAGTAGAAACGCCTGTTCTCTGAAATCAGTGGCGATGCCACTCGAAACCGAGTATGTGTTCGACGGAACTAATTGGTCGAACTTGTGAGAGAGGAATCTCCAGATGCGAAAATTAGTTCCATTTTAAACTAATTGTTCTATCTCAAACTATGTGTTCGATACTGTGCCAGGAGAAGCGCCTGTTCTCTGAAATGTGTAGCGATGCCACTCGAAACCATATGTTTTCGACAAAACTAAGTTGTCGACCTTGTGAGAGAGGAAACTCCAAATGCGAAGCTTAGTTCCATTTTAAACTAATTGTTCTATCTGATACTAAGTGTTCGATACTGTGCCAGGAGTAACGCCTGTTCTCTGAAATCTGTGGCGATGTCACTCGAAACCGTATGTGTTCGACGAAACTAAGTGGTCGACCTTGTGGGAGAGGAATGTCCAGCTGCGAAACTTAGTTCCATTTTAAACTAATTGTTCTATCTGAAACTATGTGTTCGATACTGTGCCAGGAGAAGCGCCTATCCTCTGAAATATGTGGCAATGCCACTCGAAAACGTATGTGTTCGTCGAATCTAAGTGGTCGACCTTGTGAGAGAGGAAACTCCAGATGCGAAACTCAGTTCCATTTTAAACTAATTGTTCTATCTGAAACTAAGTGTTCGATACTGTGCCAGGAGAAGCGCCTGTTCTCTGAAATCTGTGGCGATGCCACTCGAAACCGTATGTGTTCGACAAAACTAAGTGGTCGACCTTGTGAGAGAGGAAACTCCAAATGCGAAGCTCAGTTCCATTTTAAACTAATTGTTCTATCTGATACTAAGTGTTCGATGCTGTGACAGGAGAAGCGCCTGTTCTCTGAAACCTGTGGCGATACCACTCGAAACCGTATGTGTTCGACGAAACTAAGTGGCCGACCTTGTGAGAGAGGAAACTCCAGATGCGAAACATAGTTGCATTTTAAACTAATTGTTCTATCTGAAACTAAGTGTTCGATACTGTGCCAGGAGAAACTCCCGTTCGGCGAAATCTGTGGCGATACTACTCGAAACCGTATGTGTTCGACGAAACTAAGTGGTCGACCTTGTGAGATAGGAAACTCCAAATTGCGAAACTTAGTTCATTTTAAATTAATAATTCTATCTGACACTAAGTGTTCGATGCTGTGCCAGGAGAAGCGCCTGTTCTCTGAAATCTGTGGCGATGCCAATCGAAACCGTATGTGTTCGACGAAACTAAGTGGTCGACCTTGTGAGAGAGGAAACTCCAAATTGCGAAACTTAGTTCATTTTAAATTAATAATCCTATCTGACACTAAGTGTTCGATGCTGTGCCAGGAGAAGCGCCTGTTCTCTGAAATCTGTGGCGATGCCAATCGAAACCGTCCGTGTTCGACGAAACTAAGTGGTCGCCTTGTGAAAGAGGAAACTCCAGATGCGAAACTTAGTTCCATTTAAAACTAATTGTTCCATCTGAAGCTAAGGGTTCGATAATGTGCCAGGAGAAGCGCCTGTTCTCTGAAATCTCTGGCGATGCCACTCGAAACCGTATGTGTTCGACGAAACTAAGTAGTCGACCTTGTGAGAGAGGACACTCCAGATGCGAAACATAGTTCCATTTTAAATTAATTGTTCTATCTGAGACTAAGTGTTCGATACTGTGCCAGGACAAGTGCCTGTTCTCTGAATTCTGTGACGATGCTACTCCAAACCGTATGTGTTCGAGGAAACTAAGTGGTCCACCTTGTGAGAAAGGACACTCCAGATGCGAAACTTAGTTCCATTTTAAACTAATTGTTCTATCTGAAACTAAGTGTTCGATAATGTGCCAGGAGAAGCGCCTGTTCTCTGAAATCTGGGTCGATGCTACTCGAAACCGTATGTGTTCGAGGAAACTAAGTGGTCGACCTTGTGGGAGAGGAAACTCCAGATGCGGAACGTAGTTCCATTTTAACCAAATTGTTCTATCTGAAACGACGTGCTCGATAATGTGCCAGTAGAAGCGCCTGTTCTCTGAAATCTGTGGCGATGCCAATCGAAACCGTATGTGTTCGACGAAACTAAGTGGCCGACCTTGTGAGAGAGGAAACTCCAGATGCGAAACGTATTTCCATTTTAAACGAATTGTTCTATCTGAAACTAAGTGCTCGATACTGTGCCAGGAAAAGCGCCTGTTCTCTGAAATCTGTGGCGATGCCACTCGAAACCGTATGTGTTCGTCGCAATTAAGTCGTCGACCTTGTGAGAGATGAAACTCCAGATGCAAAACATAGCTCCATTTTAAACCAATTGTTCTATCTGAAACTAAGTTTTCGATAATGTGCCAGGAGATGCGCCTGTTCGCTAAAATCTGTGGCGTTGCCACTCGAAACCGTATGTGTTCGACGAAACTAAGTGGCCGACCTTGTGAGAGAGGAAACTCCAAATGCGAAACATAGTTCAATTTTAAACTAAATGTTCCATCTGAAACTAAGTGTTCGATACTGTGCCAGGAGAAACGCATGTTCTCTGAAATCTGTGGCGATTCCACTCGAAACCGTGTGTGTTCGACGAAACTAAGTGGCCGACCTTGTGCGAGAGGAAACTTCAGATGCGAAACTTAGTTCCATTTTAAACCAAATGTTCCATCTGAAACTAAGTGTTCGATACTGCGCCAGGAGAAGCGCCTGTTCTCTGAAATCTGTGGCGATGCCACTCGAAACCGTGTGTGTTCGACGAAACTAAGTGGCCGACCTTCTGCGAGAGGAAACTTCAGATGCGAAAGTTAGTTCCATTTTAAACCAAATGTTCCATCTGAAACTAAGTGTTCGATACTCTGCCAGGAAAAGCGCCTGTTCTCTGAAATCTGTGGCGATGATACTCGAAACCGTATGTGCTCGACGAATCTAAATGGTCGACCTTGTGAGAGAGCAAGCTCCAGGTGTGAAACTTATTTCCATTTTAAACTAATTGTTCTATCTGAAACTAAGTGTTCGATACTGTGCCAGGAGATGCGCCTGTTCTCTGAAATATGTGGCGATGCCACTCGAAACCGTATGTGTCGGACGAAACTAAGTGGTCGACATTGTGAGAGAGGAAACTCCAGATGCGAAACTTAGTTGCATTTTAAACTAGTTTTTCTATCTCAAACTAAGTGTTCGATACTGTCCCAGGAGAAGCGCCTGTTCTCTGAAATCTGTGGCGATGCCACTCGAAACCGTGTGTGTTCGACGAAACTAAGTGGCCGACCTTCTGCGAGAGGAAACTTCAGATGCGAAAGTTAGTTCCATTTTAAACCAAATGTTCCATCTGAAACTAAGTGTTCGATACTCTGCCAGGAGAAGCGCCTGTTCTCTGAAATCTGTGGCGATGATACTCGAAACCGTATGTGCTCGACGAATCTAAATGGTCGACCTTGTGAGAGAGCAAGCTCCAGGTGTGAAACTTATTTCCATTTTAAACTAATTGTTCTATCTGAAACTAAGTGTTCGATATTGTGCCAGGAGATGCGCCTGTTCTCTGAAATATGTGGCGATGCCACTCGAAACCGTATGTGTCGGACGAAACTAAGTGGTCGCCTTGTGAGAGAAGAAACTCCAGATGCGAAACGTATTTCCATTTTAAACGAATTGTTCTATCTGAAACTAAGTGCTCGATACTGTGCCAGGAAAAGCGCCTGTTCTCTGAAATCTGTGGCGATGCCACTCGAAACCGTATGTGTTCGTCGCAATTAAGTCGTCGACCTTGTGAGAGATGAAACTCCAGATGCAAAACATAGCTCCATTTTAAACCAATTGTTCTATCTGAAACTAAGTTTTCGATAATGTGCTAGGAGATGCGCCTGTTCTCTGAAACCTGTGGCGTTGCTACTCGAAACCGAATGTGTTCGACGAAAGTAAGTGGTCGACCTTGTGAGAGAGGAATCTCCAGATGCGAAACTAAATTCCATTTTAACTAATAGTTCTATCTGAAACCAAGTGTTCGATACTGTGCCAGGAGTAGCGCCTGTTCTCTGAAATCTGTGGCGATGCGAATCGAAACCGTATGTGTTCGACGAAACTAAGTGGTCGACCTTGTGAGAGAGGAAACTCCAGATGCGAAACTTAGTTGCATTTTAAACTAGTTCTTCTATCTTAAACTAAGTGTTCGATACTGTCCCAGGAGAAGCGCCTGTTCTCTGAAATCTGTGGCGATGCCACTCGAAACCGTGTGTGTTCGACGAAACTAAGTGGCCGACCTTGTGCGAGAGGAAACTTCAGATGCGAATCTTAGTTCCATTTTAAACCAAATGTTCCATCTGAAACTAAGTGTTCGATACTGTGCCAGGAGAAGCGCCTGTTCTCTGAAATCTGTGGCGATGCCACTCGAAACCGTATGTGTTCGACGAAACTAAGTGGTCGACCTTGTGAGAGAGGAAACTCCAGAAGCGAAACTTGGTTCCATTTAAAACTAATTGTTCTATCTGAAACTAAGTTTTGGATACTGTGCCAGTAGAAGCGCCTGTTCTCTGAAACCTGTGGCGTTGCTACTCGAAACCGAATGTGTTCGACGAAAATAAGTGGTCGACCTTGTGAGAGAGGAATCTCCAGATGCGAAAGTAAATTCCATTTTAAACTGATAGTTCTATCTGAAACCAAGTGTTCGATACTGTGCCAGGAGTAGCGCCTGTTCTCTGAAATCTGTGGCGATGCGAATCGAAACCGTATGTGTTCGACGAAACTAAGTGGTCGACCTTGTGAGAGAGGAAACTCCAGATGCGAAACTTAGTTGCATTTTAAACTAGTTCTTCTATCTCAAACTAAGTGTTCGATACTGACCCAGGAGAAGCGCCTGTTCTCTGAAATCTGTGGCGATGCCACTCGAAACCGTGTGTGTTCGACGAAACTAAGTGGCCGACCTTCTGCGAGAGGAAACTTCAGATGCGAAAGTTAGTTCCATTTTAAACCAAATGTTCCATCTGAAACTAAGTGTTCGATACTCTGCCAGGAGAAGCGCCTGTTCTCTGAAATCTGTGGCGATGATACTCGAAACCGTATGTGCTCGACGAATCTAAATGGTCGACCTTGTGAGAGAGCAAGCTCCAGGTGTGAAACTTATTTCCATTTTAAACTAATTGTTCTATCTGAAACTAAGTGTTCGATACTGTGCCAGGAGATGCGCCTGTTCTCTGAAATATGTGGCGATGCCACTCGAAACCGTATGTGTCCGACGAAACTAAGTGGTCGCCTTGTGAGAGAAGAAACTCCAGATGCGAAACGTATTTCCATTTTAAACGAATTGTTCTATCTGAAACTAAGTGCTCGATACTGTGCCAGGAAAAGCGCCTGTTCTCTCAAATCTGTGGCGATGCCACTCGAAACCGTATGTGTTCGTCGCAATTAAGTCGTCGACCTTGTGAGAGATGAAACTCCAGATGCAAAACATAGCTCCATTTTAAACCAATTGTTCTATCTGAAACTAAGTTTTCGATAATGTGCTAGGAGATGCGCCTGTTCTCTGAAACCTGTGGCGTTGCTACTCGAAACCAAATGTGTTCGACGAAAGTAAGTGGTCGACCTTGTGAGAGAGGAATCTCCAGATGCGAAATTAAATTCCATTTTAACTAATAGTTCTATCTGAAACCAAGTGTTCGATACTGTGCCAGGAGTAGCGCCTGTTCTCTGAAATCTGTGGCGATGCGAATCGAAACCGTATGTGTTCGACGAAACTAAGTGGTCGACCTTGTGAGAGAGGAAACTCCAAATGCGAAACGTATTTCCATTTTAAACTAATTATTCTAACTGAAACTAAGTGTTCGATACTGTGCCAGGAGAAGCGCCTGTTCTCTGAAATCTGTGGCGATACCACTCGAATCCGTATGTGTTCGATGAAACTAAGTGGCCGACCTTGTGAGAGAGGAAACTCCAGATGCGAAACATAGTTGCATTTTAAACTAATTGTTCTATCTGTAACTAAGTGTTCGATAATGTGCCAGGAGATGCGCCTGTTCTCTGAAATATGTGGCGATGCCACTCGAAACCGTATGTGTCGGACGAAACTAAGTGGTCGCCTTGTGAGAGAAGAAACTCCAGATGCGAAACGTATTTCCATTTTAAACGAATTGTTCTATCTGAAACTAAGTGCTCGATACTGTGCCAGGAAAAGCGCCTGTTCTCTGAAATCTGTGGCGATGCCACTCGAAACCGTATGTGTTCGTCGCAATTAAGTCGTCGACCTTGTGAGAGATGAAACTCCAGATGCAAAACATAGCTCCATTTTAAACCAATTGTTCTATCTGAAACTAAGTTTTCGATAATGTGCTAGGAGATGCGCCTGTTCTCTGAAACCTGTGGCGTTGCTACTCGAAACCGAATGTGTTCGACGAAAGTAAGTGGTCGACCTTGTGAGAGAGGAATCTCCAGATGCGAAACTAAATTCCATTTTAACTAATAGTTCTATCTGAAACCAAGTGTTCGATACTGTGCCAGGAGTAGCGCCTGTTCTCTGAAATCTGTGGCGATGCGAATCGAAACCGTATGTGTTCGACGAAACTAAGTGGTCGACCTTGTGAGAGAGGAAACTCCAGATGCGAAACTTAGTTGCATTTTAAACTAGTTCTTCTATCTTAAACTAAGTGTTCGATACTGTCCCAGGAGAAGCGCCTGTTCACTGAAATCTGTGGCGATGCCACTCGAAACCGTGTGTGTTCGACGAAACTAAGTGGCCGACCTTGTGCGAGAGGAAACTTCAGATGCGAATCTTAGTTCCATTTTAAACCAAATGTTCCATCTGAAACTAAGTGTTCGATACTGTGCCAGGAGAAGCGCCTGTTCTCTGAAATCTGTGGCGATGCCACTCGAAACCGTATGTGTTCGACGAAACTAAGTGGTCGACCTTGTGAGAGAGGAAACTCCAGAAGCGAAACTTGGTTCCATTTAAAACTAATTGTTCTATCTGAAACTAAGTTTTGGATACTGTGCCAGTAGAAGCGCCTGTTCTCTGAAACCTGTGGCGTTGCTACTCGAAACCGAATGTGTTCGACGAAAGTAAGTGGTCGACCTTGTGAGAGAGGAATCTCCAGATGCGAAAGTAAATTCCATTTTAAACTAATAGTTCTATCTGAAACCAAGTGTTCGATACTGTGCCAGGAGTAGCGCCTGTTCTCTGAAATCTGTGGCGATGCGAATCGAAACCGTATGTGTTCGACGAAACTAAGTGGTCGACCTTGTGAGAGAGGAAACTCCAGATGCGAAACTTAGTTGCATTTTAAACTAGTTCTTCTATCTCAAACTAAGTGTTCGATACTGACCCAGGAGAAGCGCCTGTTCTCTGAAATCTGTGGCGATGCCACTCGAAACCGTGTGTGTTCGACGAAACTAAGTGGCCGACCTTCTGCGAGAGGAAACTTCAGATGCGAAAGTTAGTTCCATTTTAAACCAAATGTTCCATCTGAAACTAAGTGTTCGATACTCTGCCAGGAGAAGCGCCTGTTCTCTGAAATCTGTGGCGATGATACTCGAAACCGTATGTGCTCGACGAATCTAAATGGTCGACCTTGTGAGAGAGCAAGCTCCAGGTGTGAAACTTATTTCCATTTTAAACTAATTGTTCTATCTGAAACTAAGTGTTCGATACTGTGCCAGGAGATGCGCCTGTTCTCTGAAATATGTGGCGATGCCACTCGAAACCGTATGTGTCCGACGAAACTAAGTGGTCGCCTTGTGAGAGAAGAAACTCCAGATGCGAAACGTATTTCCATTTTAAACGAATTGTTCTATCTGAAACTAAGTGCTCGATACTGTGCCAGGAAAAGCGCCTGTTCTCTCAAATCTGTGGCGATGCCACTCGAAACCGTATGTGTTCGTCGCAATTAAGTCGTCGACCTTGTGAGAGATGAAACTCCAGATGCAAAACATAGCTCCATTTTAAACCAATTGTTCTATCTGAAACTAAGTTTTCGATAATGTGCTAGGAGATGCGCCTGTTCTCTGAAACCTGTGGCGTTGCTACTCGAAACCAAATGTGTTCGACGAAAGTAAGTGGTCGACCTTGTGAGAGAGGAATCTCCAGATGCGAAATTAAATTCCATTTTAACTAATAGTTCTATCTGAAACCAAGTGTTCGATACTGTGCCAGGAGTAGCGCCTGTTCTCTGAAATCTGTGGCGATGCGAATCGAAACCGTATGTGTTCGACGAAACTAAGTGGTCGACCTTGTGAGAGAGGAAACTCCAAATGCGAAACGTATTTCCATTTTAAACTAATTATTCTAACTGAAACTAAGTGTTCGATACTGTGCCAGGAGAAGCGCCTGTTCTCTGAAATCTGTGGCGATACCACTCGAATCCGTATGTGTTCGATGAAACTAAGTGGCCGACCTTGTGAGAGAGGAAACTCCAGATGCGAAACATAGTTGCATTTTAAACTAATTGTTCTATCTGTAACTAAGTGTTCGATAATGTGCCAGGAGAAGCGCCTGTTCTCTGAAATCTGTGGCGATGCCACTCGAAACAGTATGTGTTCGACGAAACTAGGTGGTTGACCTTGTGAGAGAGGATACTCCAGATGCAAAATTTAGTTCCATTTAAAACTAATTGTTCCATCTGAAACTAAGTGTTCGATACTGTGCCAGGAGAAGCGCCTGTTCTCTGAAATCTGTGGCGATACCACTCGAATCCGTATGTGTTCGATGAAACTAAGTGGCCGAACTTGTGAGAGAGGAAACTCCAGATGCGAAACATAGTTGCATTTTAAACTAATTGTTCTATCTGTAACTAAGTGTTCGATAATGTGCCAGGAGAAGCGCCTGTTCTCTGAAATCTGTGGCGATGCCACTCGAAACAGTATGTGTTCGACGAAACTAGGTGGTTGACCTTGCGAGAGAGGATACTCCAGATGCAAAACTTAGTTCCATTTAAAACTAATTGTTCCATCTGAAACTAAGTGTTCGATACTGTGCCAGGAGAAGCGCCTGTTCTCTGAAATCTGTGGCGATACCACTCGAAACCGTATGTGTTCGACGAAACTAAGTGGCCGACCTTGTGAGAGAGGAAACTCCAGATGCGAAACATAGATGCATTTTAAACTAATTGTTCTATCTGAAACTAAGTTTTCGATACTGTGCCAGGAGAAGCGCCTGTTCTCTGAAATCTGTGGCGATACCACTCGAAACCGTATGTGTTCGACGAAACTAAGTGGACGAGCTTTTGAGAGAGTAAATTCCAGATGCGAAACATAGTTGCATTTTAAACAAATTGTTCTATCTGAAACTAAGTGTTCGATACTGTGCCAGGAGAAACTCCCGTTCTGCGAAATCTGTGGCGATACTACTCGAAACCGTATGTGTTCGACGAAACTAAGTGGTCGACCTTCTGAGAGAGGAAACTCCAAATGCGAAACGTATTTCCATTTTAAACTAATTATTCAAACTGAAACTAAGTGTTCGATACTGTGCCAGGAGAAGCGCCTGTTCTCTGAAATCTGTGGCGATGCCAATCGAAACCGTCTGTGTTCGACGAAACTAAGTGGCCGCCTTGTGAAAGAGGAAACTCCAGATGCAAAACTTAGTTCCATTTAAAACTAATTGTTCCATCTGAAACTAAGTGTTCGATACTGTGCCAGGAGAAGCGCCTGTTCTCTGAAATCTGTGGTGACACCACTCGAAACCGTAAGTGTTCGACGAAACTAAGTGGCCGACCTTGTGAAAGAGGAAACCCCAGATGCGAAACATAGATGCATTTTAAACTAATTGTTCTATCTGAAACTAAGTGTTCGATACTGTGCCAGGAGAACCGCCTGTTCTCTGAAATCTGTGGCGATACTACTCGAAACCGTATGTGTTCGACGAAACTAAGTGGTCGACCTTGTGAGAGAGGAAACTCCAAATGCGAAACGTATTTCCATTTTAAACTAATTATTCTAACTGAAACTAAGTGTTCGATACTGTGCCAGGAGAAGCGCCTGTTCTCTGAAATCTGTGGCGATACCACTCGAATCCGTATGTGTTCGATGAAACTAAGTGGCCGACCTTGTGAGAGAGGAAACTCCAGATGCGAAACATAGTTGCATTTTAAACTAATTGTTCTATCTGTAACTAAGTGTTCGATAATGTGCCAGGAGAAGCGCCTGTTCTCTGAAATCTGTGGCGATGCCACTCGAAACAGTATGTGTTCGACGAAACTAGGTGGTTGACCTTGTGAGAGAGGATACTCCAGATGCAAAATTTAGTTCCATTTAAAACTAATTGTTCCATCTGAAACTAAGTGTTCGATACTGTGCCAGGAGAAGCGCCTGTTCTCTGAAATCTGTGGCGATACCACTCGAATCCGTATGTGTTCGATGAAACTAAGTGGCCGAACTTGTGAGAGAGGAAACTCCAGATGCGAAACATAGTTGCATTTTAAACTAATTGTTCTATCTGTAACTAAGTGTTCGATAATGTGCCAGGAGAAGCGCCTGTTCTCTGAAATCTGTGGCGATGCCACTCGAAACAGTATGTGTTCGACGAAACTAGGTGGTTGACCTTGTGAGAGAGGATACTCCAGATGCAAAACTTAGTTCCATTTAAAACTAATTGTTCCATCTGAAACTAAGTGTTCGATACTGTGCCAGGAGAAGCGCCTGTTCTCTGAAATCTGTGGCGATACCACTCGAAACCGTATGTGTTCGACGAAACTAAGTGGCCGACCTTGTGAGAGAGGAAACTCCAGATGCGAAACATAGATGCATTTTAAACTAATTGTTCTATCTGAAACTAAGTTTTCGATACTGTGCCAGGAGAAGCGCCTGTTCTCTGAAATCTGTGGCGATACCACTCGAAACCGTATGTGTTCGACGAAACTAAGTGGACGAGCTTGTGAGAGAGTAAATTCCAGATGCGAAACATAGTTGCATTTTAAACTAATTGTTCTATCTGAAACTAAGTTTTCGATACTGTGCCAGGAGAAACTCCCGTTCTGCGAAATCTGTGGCGATACTACTCGAAACCGTATGTGTTCGACGAAACTAAGTGGTCGACCTTCTGAGAGAGGAAACTCCAAATGCGAAACGTATTTCCATTTTAAACTAATTATTCAAACTGAAACTAAGTGTTCGATACTGTGCCAGGAGAAGCGCCTGTTCTCTGAAATCTGTGGCGATGCCAATCGAAACCGTCTGTGTTCGACGAAACTAAGTGGCCGCCTTGTGAAAGAGGAAACTCCAGATGCAAAACTTAGTTCCATTTAAAACTAATTGCTCCATCTGAAACTAAGTGTTCGATACTGTGCCAGGAGAAGCGCCTGTTCTCTGAAATCTGTGGTGACACCACTCGAAACCGTAAGTGTTCGACGAAACTAAGTGGCCGACCTTGTGAAAGAGGAAACCCCAGATGCGAAACATAGATGCATTTTAAACTAATTGTTCTATCTGAAACTAAGTGTTCGATACTGTGCCAGGAGAACCGCCTGTTCTCTGAAATCTGTGGCGATACTACTCGAAACCGTATGTGTTCGACGAAACTAAGTGGTCGACCTTGTGAGAGAGGAAACTCCAAATGCGAAACGTATTTCCATTTTAAACTAATTATTCTAACTGAAACTAAGTGTTCGATACTGTGCCAGGAGAAACTCCCGTTCTGCGAAATCTGTGCCGATACTACTCGAAACCGTATGTGTTCGACGAAACTAAGTGGAAGACCTTGTGAGAGAGGAAACTCCAGATGCGAAACATAGTTGCATTTTAAACTAATTGTTCTATCTGAAACTAAGTGTTCGATACTGTGCCAGGAGAAACTCCCGTTCTGCGAAATCTGTGGCGATACTACTCGAAACCGTATGTGTTCGACGAAACTAAGTGGTCGCCTTGTGAAAGAGGAAACTCCAGATGCGAAACTTAGTTCCATTTAAAACTAATTGTTCCATCTGAAACTAAGTGTTCGATACTCTGCCAGGAGAACCGCCTGTTCTCTGAAATCTGTGGCGATACCACTCGAAACCGTATATGTTCGACGAAACTAAGTGGCCGACCTTGTGAAAGAGGAAACCCCAGATGCAAAACATAGATGCATTTTAAACTAATTGTTCTATCTGAAACTAAGTGTTCGATACTGTGCCAGGAGAAGCGCCTGTTCTCTGCAATCTGTGGCGATACCACTCGAAACCGTATGTGTTCGACGAAACTAAGTGGTCGACCTTGTGAGAGAGGAAACTCCACATGCGAAATATAGTTCCATTTAAAACTAATTGTTCCATCTGAAACTAAGTGTTCGATACTGTGCCAGGAGAAACTCCCGTTCTGCGAAATCTGTGGCGATACTACACGAAACCGTAAGTGTTCGACGAAACTAAGCGGCCGACCTTGAGAGAGAGGAAACTCCAGATGCGAAACATAGTTGCATTTCACTCTAATTGTTCTATCTGTAACTAAGTGTTCGATAATGTGCCAGGAGTAGCGCCTGTTCTCTGAAATATGTGGCGATGCCACTCGAAACCGTATGTGTTCGACGAAACTAAGTGGTTGACCTTGTGAGAGAGGATACTCCAGATGCGAAACATAGTTCCATTTTAAACTAATTGTTCCATCTGAAACTAAGTGTTCGATACTGTGCCAGGAGAAGCGCCTGTTCTCTGAAATCTGTGGCGATACCACTCGAATCCGTATGTGTTCGACGAAACTAAGTGGCCGACCTTGTGAGAGAGGAAACTCCAGATGCGAAATATAGTTGCATTTTAAACTAATTGTTCTATCTGTAACTAAGTGTTCGATACTGTGCCAGGAGAATCGCCTGTTCTCTGAAATCTGTGGCGATGCTACTCGAAACCGTATGTGTTCGACGTAACTAAATGGTCGCCTTGTGAGGGAAGAAACTCCAGATGCGAAACTTAGTTCCATTTTAAACCAAATGTTCCATCTGAAACTAAGTGTTCGATACTGTGCCACGAGAAGCGCCTGTTCTCTGAAATCTGTGGCGATGCTACTCGAAACCGCATGTGTTCGAGGAAACTAAGTGGTCGACCTTGTGGGAGAGGAAACTCCAGATGCGAAACTTATTTGCATTTTAAACTAAGTGTTCTATCTGTAACTAAGTGTTCGATACTGTGCCAGGAGAAGCGCCTGTTCTCTGAAATCTGTGGCGATGCTACTCGAAACCGTATGTGTTCGACGTAACTAAATGGTCGCCTTGTGAGGGAAGAAACTCCAGATGCGAAACTTAATTCCATTTTAAACCAAATGTTCCATCTGAAACTAAGTGTTCGATACTGTGCCAGGAGAAGCGCCTGTTCTCTGAAATCTGTGGCGATGCTACTCGAAACCGTATGTGTTCGACGAAACTAAGTGGTCGACCGTCTGAGACAGGAAACTACAGATGCGAAACTTAGTTCCATTTTAAATGAATTGTTCTACCTGAAACTAAGTGTTCGATACTGTGCCAGGAGAAGCGCCCGTTTTGTGAAACCTGTGGCGATACCACTCGAAACGGTATGTGTTCGACGAAACTGAGTGGTCGAACTTGTGAGAGAGGAAACACCAGATGCGAAATTTAGTTCCATTTTAAATTAATTGTTCTATCTGAAACTAAGTGTTCGCTACTGTGCCAGGAGAAGCGCCCGTTCTGTGAAACCTGTGGCGATACCACTCGAACCGGTATGTGTTCGACGAAACTGAGTGGCCGACATTGTGGGAGAAAAAACTCCAGATGCGAAATTTAGTTTCATTTTAAACTAATTTTTCTATCTGAAACTAAGTGTTCGATACTGTGCCAGGAGAAGCTGCTGTTCTCTGAAATCTGGGGTGATGCCACTCGAAACCGTATGTGTTCGACGAAACTAAGTGGCCGGCCTTGTGAGAGGGGAAACTCCAGATGCGAAACTTAGTACCACTTTAAACTAATTGCTCTATCTGATACTAAGTGTTCGATACTGTGCCAGGAGAAGCGCCTGTTCTCTGAAATCTGTGGCGATGCCACTCGAAACTGTATGTGTTCAACGAAACTAAGTGGCCGACCTTGTGAGAGAGGAAACTCCAGATGCGAAACTTAGTTCCATTTTAAACTAATTTTTCTATCTGAAACTAAGTGTTCGATACTGTGCCAGGAGAAGCTGCTGTTCTCTGAAATCTGGGGTGATGCCACTCGAAACCGTATGTGTTCGACGAAACTAAGTGGTCGACCTTCTGAGACAGGAAACTACAGATGCGAAACTTAGTTCCATTTTAAATGAATTGTTCTACCTGAAACTAAGTGTTCGATACTGTGCCAGGAGAAGCGCCCGTTTTGTGAAATCTGTGGCAATGCTACTCGAAACCGCCTGTGTTCGATGAAACTAAGTGGTCGACCTTGTGGGAGAGGAAACTCCAGATGCGAAACTTATTTGCATTTTACACTAAGTGTTCTATCTGTAACTAAGTGTTCGATACTGTGCCAGGAGAAGCGCCTGTTCTCTGAAATCTGTGGCGATGCTACTCGAAACCGTATGTGTTCGACGTAACTAAATGGTCGACCTTGTGGGAGAGGAAACTCCAGATGCGAAACTTATTTGCATTTTAAACTAAGTGTTCTATCTGTAACTAAGTGTTCGATACTGTGCCAGGAGAAGCGCCTGTTCTCTGAAATCTGTGGCGATGCTACTCGAAACCGCCTGTGTTCGAGGAAACTAAGTGGTCGACCTTGTGGGAGAGGAAACTCCAGATGCGAAACTTATTTGCATTTTAAACTAAGTGTTCTATCTGTAACTAAGTGTTCGATACTGTGCCAGGAGAAGCGCCTGTTCTCTGAAATCTGTGGCGATGCTACTCGAAACCGTATGTGTTCGACGTAACTAAATGGTCGCCTTGTGAGGGAAGAAACTCCAGATGCGAAATATAGTTCAATTTTAACCTAAATGTTCCATCTGAAACTAAGTGTTCGATACTGTGCCAGGGGAAGCGCCTGTTCTTTGAAATCTGTGGCGATGCCACTCGAAACCGTATGTGTTCCACGAAACTAAGTGGTCGCCTTGTGAGGGAAGAAACGCCAGATGCGAAACTTAGTACCATTTTAAACCAATTGTTCTATCTGAAACTATGTGTTCGATACTGTGCCAGGAGAAGCGCCTGTCCTCTGAAATGTGTGGCGATGCCACTCGAAACCGTATGTGTTCCACGAAACTAAGTGGTCGCCTTGTGAGGGAAGAAACGCCAGATGCGAAACTTAGTACCATTTTAAACCAATTGTTCTATCTGAAACTATGTGTTCGATACTGTGCCAGGAGAAACCCCCGTTCTCTGAAATCTGTGGCGATGCCACTCGAAACCGTATGTGTTCGACGAAACTAAGTGGCCGACCTTGTGAGAGAGGAAACTCCAGATGCGGAACTTAGTTCAATTTTAAACTAATTGTTCTCTCTGAAAATATGTGTTCGATAATGTGCCAGGAGAAACGCCGTTCTGCGAAATCTGTGGCGATACCACTCGAAACTGTATGGGTTCGACGAAACTAAGTGGACGACCTGGTGAGAGAAGAAACTCCAGATGCGAAAATTAGTTCCATTTTAAACTAACTGTCCTATATGATATTAAGTGTTCGATACTGTGCCAGTAGAAGCACCTGTTCTCTGAAATCTCTGGCGATGCTACTCGAAACCGTATGTGTTCGAGGAAACTGAGTGGTCGACCTTGTGGGAGAGGAATCTCCAGTTGCGAAACTTAGTTACATTTTAAACTAATTGTTCTATCTGAAATTAAGTGTTCGATACTGTGCCAGGGGAAGCGCCTGTTCTCTGAAATCTGTGACGATGCTACTCGAAACCGTATGTGTTCGAGGAAACTAAGTGGCCGACCTTGTGTGAGAGGAAACTCCAGAAGCGAAACTTAGTTCCATTTAAAACTAAGTGTTCCATCCGAAACTAAGTGTTCGATACAGTGCCAGGAGACGCGCCTGTTCTTTGAAATCTGTCGCGATGCTACTCGAAACCGTATGTGTTCGACGAAACTAAGTGGCCGACCTTGTGAGAGAGGAAACTCCAGACGCGAAACATAGTTCCATTTTAAACTAATTGTTCTATCTGAAACTAAGTGTTCGATACTGTGCCAGGAGAAGCGCCTGTTCTCTGAAATGTGTGGCGATGCTACTCGAAACCGTATGTGTTCGACGAAACTAAGTGGTCGCCTTGTGAGGGAAGAAACGCCAGATGCGAAACTTAGTACCATTTTAAACCAATTGTTCTATCTGAAACTATGTGTTCGATACTGTGCCAGGAGAAGCGCCTGTCCTCTGAAATGTGTGGCGATGCCACTCGAAACCGTATGTGTTCGACGAAACTAAGTGGTTGACCTTGTGAGAGAGGAAACTCCAGATGCGAAACCTAGTTCCATTTTAAACTAATTGGTCTATCTAAAATTAAGTGTTCGATACTGTGCCAGGGGAAGCGCCTGTTCTCTGAAATCTGTGGCGATGCTCCTCGAAACCGTATGTGTTCGACGAAACTAAGTGGCCGACCTTGTGAGGGAGAAACTCCAGATGCGAAACTTAGTTCCATTTTAAACTAATTGTTCTATCTAAAATTAAGTGTTCGATACTGTGCCAGGGGAAGCGCCTGTTCTCTGAAATCTGTGGCGATGCTACTCGAAACCGTATGTGTTCGACGAAACTAAGTGGCCGACCTTGTGAGAGAGGAAACTCCAGACGCGAAACATAGTTCCATTTTAAACTAATTGTTCTAATTGTAAACTAATTGTTCTATCTGACACTAAGTGTTCGATAGTGTGCCAGGAGAGGCGCCTGTTCTCTGAAATCTGTGGCGATGCTAATCGAAACCGTATGTGTTCGACGAAACTAAGTGGTCGAACTTGTGAGAGAGGAAACTCCAAGTGCGAAACATAGGTCCATTTTAAACTAATTGTTCTATCTGATACTAAGTGTTCGATACTGTGCCTGTAGAAGCGCCTGTCCTCTGAAATGTGTGGCGATGCCACTCGAAACCGTATGTGTTCAACGAAACTATGTGGTCGGCTTGTGAGAGAGGAAACTCCAGTTGCGAAACCTAGTTCCATTTTAAACTAATTGTTCTATCTGAAACTAAGTGTTCGATACTGTGCCAGGAGAAGCGCCTGATCTCTGAAATCTGTCGCGATGCCTCTCGAAACCGTATGTGTTCGACGAAACTAAGTCGCCGACCTTGTGAGAGAGGAATATCCAGATGCGAAACATAGTTCCATTTTAAACTAATTGTTCTATCTGAAACTAGGTGTTCGATACTGTGCCAGGAGAAGCGCCTGTTCTCTGAAATGTGTGGCAATGCCCCTCGAAACTGTATGTGTTCGACGAAACTAAGTGGTCGCCTTTTGAAGGAAGAAACTCCAGATGCGAAACTTAGTACCATTTTAAACTAATTGTTCTATCGGAAACTATGTGTTCGACACTGCGCCAGGAGAAGCGCCTGTTCTCTGAAATCTGTCGCGATGCCACTCGAATCCGTATGTGTTCAACGAAACTATGTGGTCGGCTTGTGAGAGAGGAAACTCCAGTTGCGAAACCTAGTTCCATTTTAAACTAATTGTTCTATCTGAAACTAAGTGTTCGATACTGTGCCAGGAGAAGCGCCTGATCTCTGAAATCTGTCGCGATGCCTCTCGAAACCGTATGTGTTCGACGAAACTAAGTCGCCGACCGTGTGAGAGAGGAATATCCAGATGCGAAACATAGTTCCATTTTAAACTAATTGTTCTATCTGAAACTAGGTGTTCGATACTGTGCCAGGAGAAGCGCCTGTTCTCTGAAATGTGTGGCAATGCCCCTCGAAACTGTATGTGTTCGACGAAACTAAGTGGTCGCCTTTTGAAGGAAGAAACTCCAGATGCGAAACTTAGTACCATTTTAAACTAATTGTTCTATCGGAAACTATGTGTTCGACACTGCGCCAGGAGAAGCGCCTGTTCTCTGAAATCTGTCGCGATGCCACTCGAATCCGTATGTGTTCGACGAAACTAAGTGGTCGACCTTGTGAGAGAGGAAACTCCAGATGCGACACATAGTTCCATTTTAAACTAATTGTTCTATCTGAAACTAAGTGTTCGATAATGCGCCAGGAGAAACGCTTGTTCTCTGAAATCTGTGGCGATGCTACTCGAAACCGTATGTGTTCGACGAAACTAAGTGGTCGACCTTGTGGGAGAGGAAACTCCAGATGCGAAACTTAGTTCCATTTTAAACTAATTGTTCTATCTGAAACTAAGTTTTCGATGCTGTGCCAGGAGAAGCGCCTGTTCTCTGAAATCTTGAAACTTAGTTCCATTTTAAACTAATTGTTCTATCGGAAACTATGTGTTCGACACTGCGCCAGGAGAAGCGCCTGTTCTCTGAAATCTGTCGCGATGCCACTCGAATCCGTATGTGTTCGACGAAACTAAGTGGTCGACCTTGTGAGAGAGGAAACTCCAGATGCGACACATAGTTCCATTTTAAACTAATTGTTCTATCTGAAACTAAGTGTTCGATAATGCGCCAGGAGAAACGCTTGTTCTCTGAAATCTGTGGCGATGCTACTCGAAACCGAATGTGTACGACGAAACTAAGTGGTCCACATTGTGAGAGAGGAAACTCCAGATGCGAAGCTTAGATCCATTTTAAAGTAAATGTTCTATCTGAAACTAAGTATTCGATAATCTGCCAGTAGAAGCGCCTGTTCTCTGAAATCAGTGGCGATGCTACTCGAAACCGTATGTGTTCGACGAAACTAAGTGGTCCACATTGTGAGAGAGGAAACTCCAGATCCGAAAATTAGTTCCATTTTAAACCAAATGTTCCATCTAAAACTAAGTGTTCGATACTGTGCCAGGAGAAGCGCCTGTTCTCTGAAATCTGTGGCGATGCCACTCGAAACCGTATGTGTTCGACGAAACTAAGTGGCCGACCTTGTGAGAGAGGAAACTCCAGATGCGAAACTTAGTTCCATTTTAAACTAATTGTTCCGTCTGAAAGTGTTCGATGCTGTGCCACGAGAGGTGCCTGTTCTCTGAAATCTGTGGCCATGCTACTCGAAACCGTATGCGTTCGGCGAAACTAAGTGGTCGACCTTATGAGAGAGGAAATTTCAGACGCGAAACTTAGTGCCATTTTAAACTAATTGTTCTATCTGTAACTAAGTGTTCGATACTGTGCCAGCAGAAGTGCCTGTTCTCTTAAATCTGTGGCGATGCCACTCGAAATCGTATGCGTTCGGCGAAACTAAGCGGTCGACCTTGTGAGAAAGGAAACTCCAGATGCGAAACATAGTTCCACTTTAAACCAAATGTTCCATCCGAAACTAAGTGTTCGATACTGTGCCAGGAGAAGCGCCTGTTCTCTGAAATCTGTGGCGATGCCACTCGAAACCGTATGTGTTCGACAAAACTAAGTGGTCCACCTAGTGGGAGAGGAAACTCCAGATACGAAATATAGTTCCATTTTAAACTAATGGTTCTATCTGAAACTAAGTGTTCGATACTGTGCCAGGAGAAGCGCCTGTTCTCTGAAATCTGTGGCGATGCTACTCGAAACCTTATGTGTTTCGTCGAAACTAAGTGGTCGACCTTGTGAGAGAGGAAACTCCAGATGCGAAACTTAGTTCCATTTTAAACTAATTGTTCTATCTGAAACTAAGTGTTCGATACTGTGCCAGGAGAAGCGCCTGTCCTCTGAAATCAGTGGCGATGCTACTAGAAACCGTATGTGTTCGACAAAACTAAGTGGTCCACCTAGTGGGAGAGGAAACTCCAGATACGAAACATAGTTCCATTTTAAACTAATGGTTCTATCTGAAACTAAGTGTTCGATACTGTGCCAGGAGAAGCGCCTGTTCTCTGAAATCAGTGGCGATGCTACTAGAAACCGTATGTGTTCGACAAAACTAAGTGGTCCACCTAGTGGGAGAGGAAACTCCAGATACGAAACATAGTTCCATTTTAAACTAATGGTTCTATCTGAAACTAAGTGTTCGATACTGTGCCAGGAGAAGCGCCTGTTCTCTGAAATCTGTGGCGATGCTACTCGAAACCGAATGTGTTCCACGAAACTAAGTGGTCCACCTTGTGAGAGAGGAAACCCCAGATGCGAAACATAGTTCAGTTTTAAACTAAATGTTCCATCTGAAACTAAGTGTTCAATACTGTGCCAGGAGAAGCGCCTGTTCTCTGAAATCTGGGGCGATGCCACTCGAAACCGTATGTGTTCGACGAAACTAAGTGGCCGACATTGTGAGAGAGGAAACTCCAGATGCGAAACTTAGTTCCATTTTAAACTAATTGTTCCGTCTGAAAGTGTTCGATGCTGTGCCACGAGAGGTGCCTGTTCTCTGAAATCTGTGGCCATGCTACTCGAAACCGTATGCGTTCGGCGAAACTAAGTGGTCGACCTTATGAGAGAGGAAATTTCAGACGCGAAACTTAGTGCCATTTTAAACTAAATGTTCCATCTGAAACTAATTGTTCAATACTGTGCCAGGAGAAGCGCCTGTTCTCTGAAATCTGGGGCGATGCCACTCGAAACCGTATGTGTTCGAAGAAACTAAGTGGCCGACCTTGTGAGAGAGGAAACTCCAGATGCGAAACATAGTTCAATTTTAAACTAAATGTTCCATCTGAAACTAAGTGTTCAATACTGTGCCAGGAGAAGCGCCTGTTCTCTGAAATCTGTGGCGATGCTACTCGAAACCGAATGTGTTCGACGAAACTAAGTGGTCCACATTGTGAGAGAGGAAACTCCAGATGCGAAGCTTAGATCCATTTTAAAGTAAATGTTCTATCTGAAACTAAGTATTCGATAATCTGCCAGTAGAAGCGCCTGTTCTCTGAAATCAGTGGCGATGCTACTCGAAACCGTATGTGTTCGACGAAACTAAGTGGTCCACATTGTGAGAGAGGAAACTCCAGATCCGAAAATTAGTTCCATTTTAAACCAAATGTTCCATCTGAAACTAAGTGTTCGATACTGTGCCAGGAGAAGCGCCTGTTCTCTGAAATCTGTGGCGATGCCACTCGAAACCGTATGTGTTCGACGAAACTAAGTGGCCGACCTTGTGAGAGAGGAAACTCCAGATGCGAAACTTAGTTCCATTTTAAACTAATTGTTCCGTCTGAAATTGTTCGATGCTGTGCCACGAGAGGTGCCTGTTCTCTGAAATCTGTGGCCATGCTACTCGAAACCGTATGCGTTCGGCGAAACTAAGTGGTCGACCTTATGAGAGAGGAAATTTCAGACGCGAAACTTAGTGCCATTTTAAACAAATTGTTCTATCTGAAACTAAGTGTTCGATACTGTGCCAGGAGAAGCGCCTCTTCTCTGAAATCAGTCGCGATGCTACTAGAAACCGTATGTGTTCGACAAAACTAAGTGGTCCACCTAGTGGGAGAGGAAACTCCAGATACGAAACATAGTTCCATTTTCAACTAATTGTTCTATCTGAAACTATGTGTTCGACACTGTGCCAGGAGAACCGCCTGTTCTCTGCAATGTGTAGCGATGCCACTCGAAACCGTATGTGTTCGACGAAACTAAGTGGTCGACCTTGTGAGAGGGGATTCACCAGATGCGAAACTTAGTACCATTTTAAACTCATTCTTCTATCTGAAACTAAGTGTTCGACACTGTGCCAGGAGAAACGCCTGTTCTCTGAAATCTATGGCGATGCCACTCGAAACCGTATGTGTTCGGCGAAACTAAGTGTTCGACCTTGTGAGAGAGAAAACTCCAGATGCGAAACATAGTTCCATTTTAAACTAATTGTTCTATCTGAAACTAAGTGTTCGATACTGTGCCAGGAGAAGCGCCTGTTCTCTGAAATCTGTGGCGATGCCAGTCGAAACCGTATGTGTTCGACGAAACTAAGTGGTCGACCTTGTGAGAGAGGAAACTCCAGATGCGAAACATAGTTCCATTTTAAACTAATTGTTCTATCTGAAACTAAGTGTTCGATACTGTGCCAGGAGAAGCGCCTCTTCTCTGAAATCAGTCGCGATGCTACTAGAAACCGTATGTGTTCGACAAAACTAAGTGGTCCACCTAGTGGGAGAGGAAACTCCAGATACGAAACATAGTTCCATTTTCAACTAATTGTTCTATCTGAAACTATGTGTTCGACACTGTGCCAGGAGAACCGCCTGTTCTCTGCAATGTGTAGCGATGCCACTCGAAACCGTATGTGTTCGACGAAACTAAGTGGTCGACCTTGTGAGAGGGGATTCACCAGATGCGAAACTTAGTACCATTTTAAACTCATTCTTCTATCTGAAACTAAGTGTTCGACACTGTGCCAGGAGAAACGCCTGTTCTCTGAAATCTATGGCGATGCCACTCGAAACCGTATGTGTTCGGCGAAACTAAGTGTTCGACCTTGTGAGAGAGAAAATTCCAGATGCGAAACATAGTTCCATTTTAAACTAATTGTTCTATCTGAAACTAAGTGTTCGATACTGTGCCAGGAGAAGCGCCTGTTCTCTGAAATCTGTGGCGATGCCAGTCGAAACCGTATGTGTTCGACGAAACTAAGTTGTCGACCTTGTGAGAGAGGAAACTCCAGATGCGAAACATAGTTCCATTTTAAATTAATTGGTCTATCTGAAACTAAGTGTTCGATAATGTGCCAGGAGAAGCGCCTGTTCTCTGAAATCTGGGGCGATGCCACTCGAAACCGTATGTGTTCGAAGAAACTAAGTGGCCGACCGTGTGAGAGAGGAAACTCCAGATGCGAAACATAGTTCAATTTTAAACTAAATGTTCCATCTGAAACTAAGTGTTCAATACTGTGCCAGGAGAAGCGCCTGTTCTCTGAAATCTGTGGCGATGCTACTCGAAACCGTATGTGCTCGACGAAACTAAGTGGTCGAACTTGTGAGAGAGGAAACTCCAAATGCGAAGCTTGGTTCCATTTTAAACTAATTGTTCTATCTGAAACTAAGTGTTCGATACTGTGCCAGGAGAAGCGCCTGTTCTCTGAAATCTGTGGCGATGCTACTCGAAACCGTATGTGTTCGTCGAAACTAAGTGGTCGACCTTGTGGGAGAGGAAACTCCGGATGCGAAACTTAGTTCCATTTTAAACTATTTGTTCTATCGGAAACTAAGTGTTCGTTACTTTACCAGGAGAAGCGCCAGTTCTCTGAAATCTGTGGCGATGCTACTCGAAACCGTATGTGCTCGACGAAACTAAGTGGTCGAACTTGTGAGAGAGGAAACTCCAAATGCGAAACATAAGTCCATTTTAAACTAATTTTTCTATCTGAAACTAAGTGTTCGATACTGTGCCAGGAGACGCGCCTGTTCTCTGAAATGTGTGGCGATGCTACTCGAAAACGTATGTGTTCGATTAAACTAAGTGGTCCACCTTTTGAGAGAGGAAACTCCAGATGCGAAATTTAGAACCATTTTAAACTAATTGTTCTATCTGAAACTATGTGTCCGATACTGTGCCAGAAGAAGCGCCTGTTCTCTGAAATGTGTGGCGATGCCACTCGAAACCGTATGTGTTCGACGAAACTAAGTGGCCGAACTTGTGAGAGAGGATACTCCAGATGCGAAACATAGTTCCATTTTAAATTAATTGTTCTATCTGAGACTAAGTGTTCGATACTGTGCCAGGAGAAGTGCCTGTTCTCTGAAATCTGTGACGATGCTACACCAAACCGTATGTGTTCGAGGAAACTAAGTGGTCGACCTTGTGGGAGAGGAAACTCCAGATGCGAAACTTAATTCCATTTTAAACTAATTGTTCTATCTGAAACTAAGTGTTCGATAATGTGCCAGGAGAAGCGCCTGTTCTATGAAATGTGTGGCGATACCACTCGAAACCGTACGTGTTCGACGCAACTAAGTGGTCGACCTTGTGACAGAGTAAACTCCAGATGCGAAACTTAGTTCCATTTTCAACTAATTGTTCTGTCTGAAATAAGTGTTCGACACTGTGCCAGGCGATGCGCCTGCTCTCTGAAACCTGTGGCGATGCTACTCGAAACCGTATGTGCTCGACGAAACTAAGTGGTCGAACTTGTGAGAGAGGAAACTCCAAATGCGAAGCTTGGTTCCATTTTAAACTAATTGTTCTATCTGAAACTAAGTGTTCGATACTGTGCCAGGAGAAGCGCCTGTTCTCTGAAATCTGTGGCGATGCTACTCGAAACCGTATGTGTTCGTCGAAACTAAGTGGTCGACCTTGTGGGAGAGGAAACTCCGGATGCGAAACTTAGTTCCATTTTAAACTAATTGTTCTATCGGAAACTAAGTGTTCGTTACTTTACCAGGAGAAGCGCCAGTTCTCTGAAATCTGTGGCGATGCTACTCGAAACCGTATGTGCTCGACGAAACTAAGTGGTCGAACTTGTGAGAGAGGAAACTCCAAATGCGAAACATAAGTCCATTTTAAACTAATTTTTCTATCTGAAACTAAGTGTTCGATACTGTGCCAGGAGACGCGCCTGTTCTCTGAAATGTGTGGCGATGCTACTCGAAACCGTATGTGTTCGACGAAACTAAGTGGTCGACCTTGTGAGAGAGGAAACTCCAGATGCGAAATTTAGTTCCATTTTAAACTAATTGTTCTATCTGAAACTAAGTGTTCGATACGGTGCCAGGTGAAGCGCCTGTTCTCTGAAACCTGTGGCGATGCCAGTCGAAACCGTATATGTTCGACGAAACTAAGTGATCGACCTTGTGAGAGAAGAAACTCCAAATGCGAAATACAGTTCCATTTTAAATTAATTGTTCTATCTGAAACTAAGTGTTCGATAATGTGCCAGGAGAAGCGCCTGTTCTCTGAAACCTGTGGCGATGCCACTCGAAAACGTATGTGTTCGATTAAACTAAGTGGTCCACCTTTTGAGAGAGGAAACTCCAGATGCGAAATTTAGTACCATTTTAAACTAATTGTTCTATCTGAAACTATGTGTCCGATACTGTGCCAGGAGAAGCGCCTGTTCTCTGAAATGTGTGGCGATGCCACTCGAAACCGTATGTGTTCGACGAAACTAAGTGGCCGAACTTGTGAGAGAGGATACTCCAGATGCGAAACATAGTTCCATTTTAAATTAATTGTTCTATCTGAGACTAAGTGTTCGATACTGTGCCAGGAGAAGTGCCTGTTCTCTGAAATCTGTGACGATGCTACTCCAAACCGTATGTGTTCGAGGAAACTAAGTGGTCGACCTTGTGGGAGAGGAAACTCCAGATGCGAAACTTAATTCCATTTTAAACTAATTGTTCTATCTGAAACTAAGTGTTCGATAATGTGCCAGGAGAAGCGCCTGTTCTATGAAATGTGTGGCGATACCACTCGAAACCGTACGTGTTCGACGCAACTAAGTGGTCGACCTTGTGACAGAGTAAACTCCAGATGCGAAACTTAGTTCCATTTTCAACTAATTGTTCTGTCTGAAATAAGTGTTCGACACTGTGCCAGGCGATGCGCCTGCTCTCTGAAACCTGTGGCGATGCTACTCGAAACCGTATGTGTTCAACGAAACTAATTGGTCGACCTTGTGGGAGAGGAATCTCCAGATGTGAAACTTAGTTCCATTTCAATCTAATTGTTCTATCTGAAAATAAGTGTTCGATAATGTGCCAGGAGAAGCGCCTGTTCTCTGAAATCGGTGGCGATGCTACTCGAAACCGTATGTGTTCGACGAAACTAAGTGGTCGACCTTGTGGGAGAGGAAACTCCAGATGCGAAGCTAATTTCCATTTTAAACTAATTGTCCTATCTGATACTAAGTGTTCAATACTGTGCCAGGAGAAACGCCTGTTCTCTGAAATCTGTGGCGATGCCACTCGAAACCGTATGTGTTCGACGAAACTAAGTGGTCGACCTTGTGAGAGAGGATACTCCATATGCGAAACATAGCTCCATTTTAAACTAATTGTTCTGTGTGAAATAAGTGTTCGATACTGTGCCAGGAGAAGCGCCTGTTCTCTGAATCTGTGGCGATGCTACTCGAAACCGTATGTGTTCGACGAAAATAAGTGGTCGACCTTGTGGTAGAGGAAACTCCAGATGCGAAACATAGTTCCATTTTGAACTAATTGTTCTATCTGAAACTAAGTGTTCGGTACTGTGCCAGTAGAAGCGCCTGTTCTCTGAAATCTGTCGCCACGCTAATCGAAACCGTATGTGTTCGACGAAAGTAAGTGGTCGACCTTGTGGTAGAGGAAACTCCAGATGCGAAACACAGTTCCATTTTAAACTAATTGTTCTATCTGAAACTAAGTGTTCTGTACTGTGTCAGGAGAAGCGCCTGTTCTCTGAAAACTGTCGTGATGCTAATCGAAACCGTATGTGTTCGACGAAACTAAGTGGCCGACCTTGTGAGAGAGGAAACTCCAGATGCAAAACTTCGTTCCATTTAAAAAAATTGTTCTATCTGATATTAAGTGTTCGATGCTGTGCCAGGAGAAGCGCCTGTTCTCTGAAATCTGTGACCATGCCACTCGAAATCGTATGTGTTCGACGAAACTATGTTGTCGACCTTGTGAGAGAGGAAACTCCAAATGCGAAATATAGTTCCATTTTAAACTAATCGTTCTATCTGAAACGAAGTGTTCGATACTGTGCCAGGAGAAGCGCTGTGTTCTGTGAAATCTGTGGCGATGCTACTCGAAACTGTATGTGTTCGACGAAACTAAGTGGTCGATACTGTGACAGGAGAAACTCCCGTTCGGCGAAATCTGTGGCGATACAACTCGAACCCGTATGTGTTCGACGAAACTAAGTGGCCGACCTTGTGAGAGAGGAAACTCCAGATGCGAAACTTAGTTCCATTTTAAACTAATTGTTCTATCTGAAAGTGTTCGATACTGTGCCAGAGAAGCGCCTGTTCTCTGAAATCAGTGGCGATGCTACTCGAACCCGTATGTGTTCGACGTAACTAAGTGGCCGACTTTGTGAGAGAGGAAACTCAAGATGTCAAACTTAGTTCCATTTTAAACTAATTGTTCTATCTGAAACTAAGTGTTCGATATTGTGCCAGGAGAAGCGCCTGTTCTCAGAAATCTGTGGCGATGCCACTCGAAACCGTAAGTGTTTGACGAAACTGAGTGGTCCACCTTGTGAGAGAGGAAACTCCAAATGCGAACCACAGTTCCATTTTAAACTAATTGTTCTATCTGAAACTAAGTGTTCGATAATGTGCCAGGAGAAGCGCCTGTTCTCTGAAATCTGTGGCAATGCTACTCGAAACCGTATGTGTTCGACGAAACTAAGTGGTCGCCATGTGAGGGAAGAAACTCCAGATGCGAAACTTATTTCCATTTTAAACTAATTGTTCTATCTGAAACTATGTGTTCGATACTGTGCCAGGAGAAGCGCCTGTTTTCTGAAATCTGTGGCGTTGCGACTCGAAACCGAATGTGTTCCACGAAACTAAGTGGTCGACCTTGTGAGAGAGGAAACTCCAGATGCGAAAAATATTTCAATTTTAAACTAATTGTTCTATCTGAAACTATCTGTTCGACACTGTGCAAGGAGACGCGCCTGTTCTCTGAAATCTGTGGCGATGCCACTCGAAACCGTATGTGTTCGACGAAACCAAGTGGTTGACCTTGTGAGAGAGGATACTCCAGATGCGAAACAGAGTTCCATTTTAAACTAATTGTTCTGTCTGAAATAAGTGTTCGATACTGTGCCAGGAGAAGCGCCTGTTCTCTGAAATCTGTGGCGATGCCACTCGAAACCGTATGTGTTCGACGAAACTAAGTGGCCGACCTTTTGAGAGAGGAAACTCCAGATGCGAAACATAGTTCCATTTTAAACTAATTGTTCTATCTGAAACTAAGTGTTCGATAATGTGCCAGGAGAAGCGCCTGTTCTCCGAAATCTGTGGCGATGCCACTCGAAACCGTATGTGTTTGACGAAACTGAGTGGTCCACTTTGTGAGAGAGGAAACTCCAAATACGAAACACAGTTCCATTTTAAACTAAGTGTTCTATCTGTAACTAAGTGTTCGAGACTGTGCCAGGAGAAGCGCCTGTTCCCTGAAATCTGTGGCGATGCCACTCGAAACCGTGTGTATTCGACGAAACTAAGTGGTTGACCTTGTGAGAGAGGATACTCCAGATGCGAAACATAGTTCCATTTTAAACTAATTGTTCTGTCTGAAATAAGTGTTGGAAACTGTGCCAGGAGAAGCGCCTGTTCTCTGAAATCTGTGGCGATGCTACTCGAAATCGTATGTTTTCGACGAATCTTATTGGTCGACCTTGTGGCAGAGGAATCTCCAGATGCAAAATTTAGTTCCATTTTAATCTTATTGTGCTATCTGAAACTAAGTTTTCGATACTGTGCCAGGAGAAGCGCCTGTTCTCTGAAATCTGTGGCGATGCCACTCGAAACCGTATGTGCTTGGCGAAACTAAGTGGCCGACCTTGTGAGAGAGGAAACTCCAGACGCGAAACTTAGTTCCATTTTAAACTAATTGTTCTATCTGAAAGTGTTCGATACTCTGCCAGGCGAGGCGCCTGTTCTCTGAAATCAGTGGCGATGCTACTCGAAACAGTATGTGTTCGACGAATCTAAATGGTCGACCTTGTGAGAGAGGAAACTCCAGATGCGAAACTTAGTTCCATTTTAAACTAATTGTTCTATCTGAAAGTGTTCGATACTGTGCCAGAGAAGCGCCTGTTCTCTGAAATCAGTGGCGATGCTACTCGAACCCGTATGTGTTCGACGTAACTAAGTGGCCGACCTTGTGAGAGAGGAAACTCCAGATGCGGAACCTGGTTCCATTTTAAACTAAATGTTCTATCTGAAAGTGTTCGATACTGTGCCAGAAGAAGCGCCTGTTCTCTGAAATCTGTGGCGATGCCACTCGAAACCGTATGTGTTCGACGAAACTAAATGGCCGACCTTGTGAGAGAGGAAACTCCAGATGCGGAACTTAGTTCCATTTTAAATTAATTGTACTATCTAAAAGTGTTCGATACTGTGCCAGAAGAAGCGCCTGTTCTCTGAAATCTGTGGCGATGCCACTCGAAACCGTATGTGTTCGACGAATCTAAATTGTCGGCCTTGTGTGGGAGGAAACTCCAGATGCGGACCTTAGTTCCATTTTAAACTGATTGTTCTATCTGAAACTCAGTGTTCGATATTGTGCCAGGAGAAGCGACTGTTCTCTGAAATCTGTGGCGATGCCACTCGAAACCGTATGTGCTTGGCGAAACTAAGTGGCCGACCTTGTGAGAGAGGAAACTCCAGACGCGAAACTTAGTTCCATTTTAAACTAATTGTTCTATCTGAAAGTGTTCGATACTGTGCCAGAGAAGCGCCTGTTCTCTGAAATCAGTGGCGATGCTACTCGAACCCGTATGTGTTCGACGTAACTAAGTGGCCGACCTTGTGATAGAGGAAACTCCAGATGCGGAACTTGGTTCCATTTTAAACTGAATGTTCTATCTGAAAGTGTTCGATACTGTGCCAGAGAAGCGCCTGTTCTCTGAATTCAGTGGCGATGCTACTCGAACCCGTATGTGTTCGACGTAACTAAGTGGCCGACCTTGTGAGAGAGGAAACTCAAGATGTCAAACTTAGTTCCATTTTAAACTAATTGTTCTATCTGAAACTAAGTGTTCGATATTGTGCCAGGAGAAGCGCCTGTTCTCTGAAATCTGTGGCGATGCCACTCGAAACCGTATGTGTTCGACGAATCTAAATTGTCGACCTTGTGTGGGAGGAAACTCCAGATGCGGACCTTAGTTCCATTTTAAACTGATTGTTCTATCTGAAACTAAGTGTTCGATATTGTGCCAGGAGAAGCGCCTGTTCTCTGAAATCTGTGGCGATGCCACTCGAAACCGTATGTGTTCGACGAAACTAAGTGGCCGACATTGTGAGAGAGGAAACTTCAGATCCGAAACTTAGTTCCATTTTAAACTGATTGTTCTATCTGAAAGTGTTCGATACTGTGCCAGGAGAAGCGCCTGTTGTCTGAAATCTGTGGCGACGCTACTCGAAACCGTATGTGTTCGACGATACTAAGTGGCCGACCTTGTGAGAGAGGAAACTTCAGATCCGAAACTTAGTTCCATTTTAAACTGATTGTTCTATCTGAAAGTGTTCGATACTGTGCCAGGAGAAGCGCCTGTTGTCTGAAATCTGTGGCGATGCCACTCGAAACCGTATGTGTTCGAGGAAACTAAGTGGTCGACCTTGTGAGAGAGGATACTCCAGATGCGAAACATAGTTCCATTTTAAAGTAATTGTTCTATCTGATACTAAGTGTTCGATACTGTGCCAGGAGAAGCGCCTGCTCCCTGAAATCTGTGGCGTTGCTACTCGAAACCGTATGTGTTCGGCGAAACTAAGTGGTCGACATTGTGAGAGAGGAAACTCCATTTGCGAAACTTAGTTCCATTTTAAACTAATTGTTCCATCTGAAACTAAGTGTTCGATACTGTGCCACGAGAAGCGCCTGCTCTCTAAAATCTGTGGCGATGCTACTCGAAACCGTATGTGTTCGACGAAACTAAATGGCCGACCTTGTGAGAGAGGAAACTCCAGATGCGAAACTTAGTTCCATTTTAAACTAATTGTTCTATCTGAAACTAAGTGTTCGATGAAACTAAGTGGCCGACCTTGTGAGAGAGGAAACTCCAGATGCGAAGCTTTGTTGCATTTTAAACTAATTGTCCTATCTGATACTAAGTGTTCGATACTGTGCCAGGAGAAGCGCCTGTTCTCTGAAACCTGTGGCGATGCCACTCGAAACCGTATGTGTTCGACGAAACTAAGTGGTCGCCTTGTGAAAGAGGAAACTCCAGATGCGAAACTTAGTTCCATTGTAAACTAATTGTTCTATCTGAAACAAAGTGTTCGTTAATAAATCTGTGGCGATGCTACTCGAAACCGAATGTGTTCGGCGAAACTAAGTAGTCGATCTTGTGAGAGAGTAAACTCCAGGTGCGAAACTTAGTTCCATTTTAAACTAATTGTTCTATCTGAAACTAAGTTTTCGATACTGTGCCAGGAGAAACGCCTGTTCTCTGAAATCTGTGGCGATGCCACTCGAAACTGTATGTTTTCGACGAAACTAAGTGGCCGACATTGTGAGAGAGGAAACTTCGGATGCGAAACTTAGTTCCATATTAAACTAACTGTTCTATCTGAAACTAAGTGTTCCATACTGGGCCAGGCGCCTGTTCTCTGAACTGTGTGGCGATGCCGCTCGAAACCGTATGTGTTCGACGAAACTAAGTGGTTGACCTTGTGAGAGAGGATACCCCAGATGCGAAACATATTTCCATTTTAAACTAATTGTTCTGTCTGAAATAAGTGTTGGAAACTGTGCCAGGAGAAGCGCCTGTTCTCTGAAATCTGTGGCGATGCTACTCGAAATCGTATGTTTTCGACGAATCTTATTGGTCGACCTTGTGGCAGAGGAATCTCCAGATGCAAAATTTAGTTCCATATTAAACTAATTGTTCTATCTGAAACTAAGTGTTCCATAATGTGCCAGGAGAAGCGCCTGTTCTCTGAACTGTGTGGCGATGCCGCTCGAAACCGTATGTGTTCGACGAAACTAAGTGGTTGACCTTGTGAGAGAGGATACTCCAGATGCGAAACTTAGTACCATTTTAAACTAATTGTTGTATCTGAAACTATGTGTCCGATACTGTGCCAGGAGAAGCGCCTGCTCTCTGAAATCTGTGGCGATGCTACTCGAAACCGTATGTGTTCGACGAAACTAAATGGTCGACCTTGTGAGAGAGGAAACTCCAGATGCGAAACTTAGTTCCATTTTAATCTTGTTGTTCTATCTGAAACTGAGTGTTCGATACTGTGCCACCAGAAGCGCCTGTTCTCTGAAATCTGTGGCGATGCCACTCGCAACCGTATGTGTTCGACGAAACTAAGTCTTTGACCTTGTGAGAGAGGAAACTCCAGATGCGAAGCTTAGTTGCATTTTAAAGTAACTGTTCTATGTGAAACTAAGTATTCGATAATCTGCCAGTAGAAGCGCCTGTTCTCTGAAATCAGTGGCGATGCTACTCGAAACCGTATGTGTTCGACGAAACTAAGTGGTCCATATTGTGAGAGAGGAGGCTCCAGATGCGAAATTTAGTTCCATTTTAAACCAAATGTTCCATCTGAAACTAAGTGTTCGATACTGTGCCAGATGAAGCGCCTGTTCTCTGAAATCTGTGGCGAAGCCACTCGAAACCGTATGCGTTCGGCGAAACTAAGTTGTCGACCTTGTGAGAGAGGAAACTCCAGATGCGAAATTTAGTTCCATTTTAAACTAATTGTTCTCTCTGAAACTATGTTTTCGATACTGTGCCAGGAGAAGCGCCTGCTCTCTCAAATCTATGGCGATGCTACTCGAAACCTTATGTGTTCGACGAAACTATGTGGTCGACCTAGTGAGAGAGGATACTCCAAATGCGAAACATAGTTCCATTTTAATCTAATTGTTCTGTCTGAAATAAGTGTTCGATACTGTGCCACGAGAAACGCCTGTTCTCTGAAATCTGTGGCGATGCCACTCGGAACCGTATGTGTTCGACGGAACTAAGTTGTCGACCTTGTGAGAGAGGAAACTCCAGATGCGAAACTTAGTTCCATTTTAAACTAATTGTTCTATCTGAAACTAAGTGTTCGATACTGTGCCAGGAGAAGTGCCTGTTCTCTGAAATCTGTGGCGAAGCCACTCTAAACCGTATGTGTTCGACGAATCTAAATGGTCGACCTTGTGAGGGAGGAAACTCCAGATGCGAAACATAGTTCCATTTTGAACTAATTGTTCTATCTGAAACTAAGTGTTCGATTCCGTGCCAGGAGAAGCGCCTGTTCTCTGAACTGTGTGGCGATGCCGCTCGAAACCGTATGTGTTCGACGAAACTAAGTGGTCGACCTTGTGAGAGAGGAAACTCCAGATGCGAAACTTAGTTCCATTTTGAACTAATTGTTCTATATGAAACTAAGTGTTCGATAATGTGCCAGGAGAAGCGCCTGTTCTCTGAACTGTGTGGCGATGCCGCTCGAAACCGTATGTGTTCGACGAAACTAAGTGGTTGACCTTGTGAGAGAGGATACTCCAGATGCGAAACATAGTTCTATTTTAAACTAATTGTTCTGTCTGAAACTAAGTGTTCGATAAGGTGCCAGGAAAAGCGCCTGTTCTCTGATCTGTGTGGCGATGCCGCTCGAAACCGTATGTGTTCGACGAAACTGAGTGGTCGCCTTGTGAAAGGGGAAACTCCAGATGCGAAACTTAGTTCCATTTAAAACTAATGGTTCCATCTGAAACTAAGTGTTCGATACTGTGCCAGGAGAAGCGCCTGTTCTCTGAAATCTGTGGCGATATCACTCGAAACCGTATGTGTTCGACGAAACTAAGTGGCCGACCTTGTGAGAGAGGAAACTCCAGATGCGAAACATAGATCCATTTTAAACTAATTGTTCTATCTGAAACTAAGTGTTCGATACTGTGCCAGGAGAAACTCCCGTTCTGCGAAATCTGTGGCGATACTACTCGAAACCGTATGTGTTCGACGAAACTAAGTGGTCGACCGTGTGAGAGAGGAAACTCCAAATGCGAAATTTAGTTTCATTTTAAACTAACTGTACTATCTGAAACTAAATGTACTATACTGTGCCAGGAGAAGCGCCTGTTCTCTGAAAACAGTGGCGATGATACTCGAAACCGTATGTGTTCGATGAAACCAAGTGGTCCACCTTGTGAGAGAGGAAACTCCAGATGCGAAACTTAGTTCCATTTTAAACTAATTGTTAAATCTGAAAGTGTTCGATACTGTGCCAGGAGAAGCGCCTGTTCTCTGAAATCTGTGGCGATGCTACTCGAAACCGAATGTGTTCGGCGAAACTAAGTGGCCGCGTTGTGAGAGAGGAAACTCCAGATGCGAAACTCAGTTCCATTCAAAAATAATTGTTCTATCTCAAACTAAGTGTTCAATACTGTGCCAGGAGAAGCGCCTGTTCTCTGAAATCTGTGGCGATGCTACTCGAAACCGTATGTGTTCGACGAAACTAAGTTGTTGATCTTGCGAGAGAGGAAACTCCAGATGCGAAACATAGTTCCATTTTAAACTGATTGTTCTATTTGAAACTAAGTGTTCGATACTGTGCCAGTAGAAGCGCCTGTTCTCTGATATCTGTGGCGATGCCACTGGAATCGTATGTGTTCGATGAAACTAAGTGGTCCACCTTGTGAGAGAGGAAACGCCAGATGCGAAACTTAGTTCCATTTTAAACTAATTGTTCTATCTGAATCTATGTGTTCGATAAGGTGCCAGGAGAAGCGCCTGTTCTCTGAAATCTGTGGCGATGCCACTCGAAACTGTATGTGTTCGACGAAACTAAGTCGTCGTCCTTGTGAGAGAAGAAGCTCCAGATGCGAAACTTAGTACCAATTTAACCTAATTGTTCTATCTTAATCTATGTGTTCGATAAGGTGCCAGGAGAAGCGCCTGTTCTCTGAAATCTGTGGCGGTGCCACTCGAAGCCGTATGTGTTCCACGAAACTAAGTGGTCCACCTTGTGGGAGAGGAATCTACAGATGCGAAACTAAGTTCCATTTTAAACTAATTGTTCTATCTGAAAATAAGTGTTCGATACTGTGCCAGGAGAAACGCCCGTTTTCTGAAATCTGTGGCGATGCTACTCGAAACCGTATGTGTTCGACGAAACTAAGTGGTCCACCTTGTGGGAGAGGATACTCCAGATGCGAAACATAGTTCCATCTTAAACTACTTGTTCTGTCTGAAACTAAGTGTTCGATACTGTTCCAGGAGAAGCGCCTGTTCTCTGAAATGTGTGGCGATGCCACTCGTAACCGTATGTGTTCGATGAAACTAAGTGGTTGATCTTGTGAGAGAGGATACTCCAGATGCGAAACATAGCTCCATTTTAAACTAATTGTTCTGTGTGGAATAAGTGTTCGATACTGTGCCAGGCGAAGCGCCTGTTCTCTGAAATCTGTGGCGATGATACTCGAAACCGCATGTGTTCGACGAAACTAAGTGGTCGACCTTCTGAGAGAGGAAACTCCGGATGCGAAACTTAGTTCCATTTTAAACTAATTGTTCTATCTGAACCTAAGTGTTCGATACGGTGCAGGGAGAAGCGCCTGTTCTCTGAAATCTGTGGCGATGCCACTCGAAACCGTATGTGTTCGACGAAACTAAGTGGTCCACCTTGTGGGAGAGGAATCTACAGATGCGAAACTAAGTTCCATTTTAAACTAATTGTTCTATCTGAAAATAAGTGTTCGATACTGTGCCAGGAGAAACGCCCGTTTTCTGAAATCTGTGGCGATGCTACTCGAAACCGTATGTGTTCGACGAAACTAAGTGGTCCACCTTGTGGGAGAGGATACTCCAGATGCGAAACATAGTTCCATCTTAAACTAATTGTTCTGTCTGAAATAAGTGTTCGATACTGTGCCAGGCGAGGCGCCTGTTCTCTGAAATCTGTGGCGATGCCACTCGAACCCGTATATGTTCGTCGAAACTAAGTGGTCGACCATGTGAGAGAGGAAACTCTGGATGCGAAACTTAGTTCCATTTTAAACTAATTGTTCTCTCTGAACCTAAGTGTTCGATACTGTGCCTGGAGAAGCGCCTGTTCTCTGAAATCAGTGGCGATGCTACTCGGAACCGTATGTGTTCGATGAAGCGAAGTGGTCCACCTTGTGGGAGAGGAATCTTCAGACGCGAAACTTAGTGCCTTTTTAAACTAATTGTTCTATCTGAAACTAGGTGTTCGATACTGTGCCAGATGAAGCGCCTGTTCTCTGAAATCTGTGGCGATGCCACCAGAAACCGTATGCGTCCGGCGAAACTAAGTGGTCGACATTGTGAGAGAAGAAACTCCAGATGCTAATCTTAGTTCCATTTTAAACTAATTGTTCCATCTGAAATTAAGTGTTCGATACTGTGCCAGGAGAAGCGGCCGTTCTGTGAAACCTGTGGCGATACCACTCGAAACCGTATGCGTTCGGCGAAACTAAGTAGTAGACCTTGTGAGAGAGGAAACTCCAGATGCGAATCTTAGTTCCATTTCAAACCAATTGTTCTATCTGAAACTAAGTGTTCGATAATGTGCCAGGAGAAGCGCCTGTTCTCTGAAATGTGTGGCGATGCCACTCGTAACCGTATGCGTTCGGCGAAACTAAGTGGTCGACCTTGTGAGAGAGGAAACTCCAGATGCGAAACATAGTTCAATTTTAAACTAATTGTTCTATCTGAAAGTGTTCGATACTGTGCCAGAGAAGCGCCTGTTCTCTGAAATCAGTGGCGATGCTACTCGAACCCGTATGTGTTCGACGTAACTAAGTGGCCGACCTTGTGAGAGAGGAAACTCAAGATGTCAAACTTAGTGCCTTTTTAAACTAATTGTTCTATCTGAAACTAGGTGTTCGATACTGTGCCAGGTGAAGCGCCTGTTCTCTGAAATGTGTGGCGATGCCACTCGTAACCGTATGCGTTCGGCGAAACTAAGTGGTCGACCTTGTGAGAGAGGAAACTCCAGATGCGAAACATAGTTCAATTTTAAACTAATTGTTCTATCTGAAAGTGTTCGATACTGTGCCAGAGAAGCGCCTGTTCTCTGAAATCAGTGGCGATCCTACTCGAACCCGTATGTGTTCGACGTAACTAAGTGGCCGACCTTGTGAGAGAGGAAACTCAAGATGTCAAACTTAGTTCCATTTTAAACTAATTGTTCTATCTGAAACTAAGTGTTCGATACTGTGCTAGGAGAAGCACCTGTTCTCTGAAATCTGTGGCGATGCCACTCGAAACCGTGTGTGCTTGACGACACTAAGTGGCCGACCTTGTGAGAGAGGAAACTCCAGATGCGGAACTTAGTTCCATTTTAAACTAAATGTTCTATCTGAAAGTGTTCGATACTGTGCCAGAAGAAGCACTTATTCTCTGAAATCTATGGCGATGCCACTCGAAACCGTATGTGTTCGACGGAACTAAATGGCCGACCTTGTGAGAGAGGAAACTCCAGATGCGGAACTTAGTTCCATTTTAAACTAATTGTACTATCTGAAAGTGTTCGATACTGTGCCAGGAGAAGCGCCTGTTCTCTGAAATCAGTGGCGATGCTACTCGAACCCGTATGTGTTCGACGAAACTAAGTGGACGACCTTGTGAGAGAGGAAACTCCAGATGCGGAACTTAGTTCCATTTTAAACTAATTGTTCTATCTGAAAGTGTTCGATACTGTGCCAGAGAAGCGCCTGTTCTCTGAAATCAGTGGCGATGCTACTCGAACCCGTATGTGTTCGATGAATCTAAATGGTCGACCTTGTGAGAGAGGAAACTCCAGATGCGAAACTTAGTTCCATTTTAAACTAATTGTTCCATCTGAAACTAAGTGTTCGATAATGTGCCAGGAGAAGCGCCTGTTCTCTGAAATCTGTGGCGATGCCACTCGAAACCGTATGTGTTCGACGAAACTAAGTGGCCGACATTGTGAGAGAGGAAACTCCAGATGCGGAACTTAGTTCCATTTTAAACTAATTGTTCTATTTGACAGTGTTCGATACTGTGCCAGGAGAAGCGCCTGTTCTCTGAAATCAGTGGCGATGCTACTCGAACCCGTATGTGTTCGACGATACTAAGTGGCCGACCTTGTGAGAGAGGAAACTCCAGATGCGAAACTTAGTTCCATTTTAAACTAATTGTTCTATCTGAAAGTGTTCGATACTGTGCCAGGAGAAGCGCCTGTTCTCTGAAATCTGTGGCGATGCCACTCGAAACCGTATGTGCTTGGCGAAACTAAGTGGCCGACCTTGTGCGGGAGGACACTTCAGATGCGAAATTTAGTTCCATTTTAAACCAAATGTTCCATCTGAAACTAAGTGTTCGATACTGTGCCTGGAGAAGCGCCTGTTCTCTGAAATATGTCGCGATGCCACTCGAAACCGTATGTGTTCGATGAATCTAAATGGTCGACCTTGTGAGAGAGGAAACTCCAGATGCGAAACTTAGTTCCATTTTAAACTAATTGTTCCATCTGAAACTAAGTGTTCGATAATGTGCCAGGAGAAGCGCCTGTTCTCTGAAATCTGTGGCGATGCCACTCGAAACCGTATGTGTTCGACGAAACTAAGTGGCCGACATTGTGAGAGAGGAAACTCCAGATGCGGAACTTAGTTCCATTTTAAACTAATTGTTCTATTTGACAGTGTTCGATACTGTGCCAGGAGAAGCGCCTGTTCTCTGAAATCAGTGGCGATGCTACTCGAACCCGTATGTGTTCGATGAATCTAAATGGTCGACCTTGTGAGAGAGGAAACTCCAGATGCGAAACTTAGTTCCATTTTAAACTAATTGTTCCATCTGAAACTAAGTGTTCGATAATGTGCCAGGAGAAGCGCCTGTTCTCTGAAATCTGTGGCGATGCCACTCGAAACCGTATGTGTTCGACGAAACTAAGTGGCCGACATTGTGAGAGAGGAAACTCCAGATGCAAAACTTAGTTCCATTTTAAACTAATTGTTCTATCTGAAAGGGTTCGTTAGTGTGCCAGGAGAAGCGTCTGTTTTCTGAAATCAGTGGCGATGCTACTCGAACCCGTATGTGTTCGACGAATCTAAATGGTCGACCTTGTGAGAGAGGAAACTCCAGATGCGAAACTTAGTTCCACTTTAAACCAAATTTTCCGTCCGAAACTAAGTGTTCGATACTGTGCCAGGAGAAGCGCCTGTTCTCTGAAATCTGTACCGATGCCACTCGAAACCGAATGTGTTCGAAGAAACTAAGTGGCCGACCTTGTGAGAGAGGAAACTCCAGATGCGAAACGTAGTTCCACTTTAAACTAATTGTTCTATCTGAAACTAAGTGTTCGATAGTGTGCCAGGAGGAGCGCTTGTTCTCTGAAATCTGTGGCGATGCTACTCGAAACCGTATGTTTTCGACGAATCTAAATGTTCGTCCTTGTGTGGGAGGAAACTCCAGATGCGGAACTTAGTTCCATTTTAAACTGATTGTTCTATCTGAAAATAAGTGTTCGATACTGTGCCAGGAGAAGCACCTGTTCTCTGAAATCTGTCGCGATGCTACTCGAAACCGTATGTGTTCGACGAATCTAAATTGTCGACCTTGTGTGGGAGGAAACTCCAGATGCGGAACTTAGTTCCATTTTAAACTGATTGTTCTATCTGAAACTAAGTGTTTGATATTGTGCCAGGAGAAGCGCCTGTTCTCTGAAATCTGTGGCGATGCCACTCGAAACCGTATGTGTTCGACGGAACTAAATGGCCGATCTTGTGAGAGAGGAAACTCCAGATGCGGAACTTAGTTCCATTTTAAACTAATTGTACTATCTGAAAGTGTTCGATACTGTGCCAGGAGAAGCGCCTGTTCTCTGAAATCAGTGGCGATGCTACTCGAACCCGTATGTGTTCGACGAAACTAAGTGGACGACCTTGTGAGAGAGGAAACTCCAGATGCGGAACTTAGTTCCATTTTAAACTAATTGTTCTATCTGAAAGTGTTCGATACTGTGCCAGAGAAGCACCTGTTCTCTGAAATCAGTGGCGATGCTACTCGAACCCGTATGTGTTCGATGAATCTAAATGGTCGACCTTGTGAGAGAGGAAACTCCAGATGCGAAACTTAGTTCCATTTTAAACTAATTGTTCCATCTGAAACTAAGTGTTCGATAATGTGCCAGGAGAAGCGCCTGTTCTCTGAAATCTGTGGCGATGCCACTCGAAACCGTATGTGTTCGACGAAACTAAGTGGTTGACCTTGTGAGAGAGGATACCCCAGATGCGAAACATATTTCCATTTTAAAGTAATTGTTCTATCTGAAACTAAGTGGTCGATACTGTGCCAGGAGAAGCGGCTGTTCTCTGAAATCTGTGGCGATGCCACTCGAAACCGTATGTGTTCGACGAAACTAAGTGGCCGACATTGTGAGAGAGGAAACTCCAGATGCAAAACTTAGTTCCATTTTAAACTAATTGTTCTATCTGAAAGGGTTCGTTAGTGTGCCAGGAGAAGCGTCTGTTTTCTGAAATCAGTGGCGATGCTACTCGAACCCGTATGTGTTCGACGAATCTAAATGGTCGACCTTGTGAGAGAGGAAACTCCAGATGCGAAACTTAGTTCCACTTTAAACCAAATTTTCCGTCCGAAACTAAGTGTTCGATACTGTGCCAGGAGAAGCGCCTGTTCTCTGAAATCTGTACCGATGCCACTCGAAACCGAATGTGTTCGAAGAAACTAAGTGGCCGACCTTGTGAGAGAGGAAACTCCAGATGCGAAACGTAGTTCCACTTTAAACTAATTGTTCTATCTGAAACTAAGTGTTCGATAGTGTGCCAGGAGGAGCGCTTGTTCTCTGAAATCTGTGGCGATGCTACTCGAAACCGTATGTTTTCGACGAATCTAAATGTTCGTCCTTGTGTGGGAGGAAACTCCAGCTGCGGAACTTAGTTCCATTTTAAACTGATTGTTCTATCTGAAAATAAGTGTTCGATACTGTGCCAGGAGAAGCACCTGTTCTCTGAAATCTGTCGCGATGCTACTCGAAACCGTATGTGTTCGACGAATCTAAATTGTCGACCTTGTGTGGGAGGAAACTCCAGATGCGGAACTTAGTTCCATTTTAAACTGATTGTTCTATCTGAAACTAAGTGTTTGATATTGTGCCAGGAGAAGCGCCTGTTCTCTGAAATCTGTGGCGATGCCACTCGAAACCGTATGTGTTCGACGGAACTAAATGGCCGATCTTGTGAGAGAGGAAACTCCAGATTCGGAACTTAGTTCCATTTTAAACTAATTGTACTATCTGAAAGTGTTCGATACTGTGCCAGGAGAAGCGCCTGTTCTCTGAAATCAGTGGCGATGCTACTCGAACCCGTATGTGTTCGACGAAACTAAGTGGACGACCTTGTGAGAGAGGAAACTCCAGATGCGGAACTTAGTTCCATTTTAAACTAATTGTTCTATCTGAAAGTGTTCGATACTGTGCCAGAGAAGCACCTGTTCTCTGAAATCAGTGGCGATGCTACTCGAACCCGTATGTGTTCGATGAATCTAAATGGTCGACCTTGTGAGAGAGGAAACTCCAGATGCGAAACTTAGTTCCATTTTAAACTAATTGTTCCATCTGAAACTAAGTGTTCGATAATGTGCCAGGAGAAGCGCCTGTTCTCTGAAATCTGTGGCGATGCCACTCGAAACCGTATGTGTTCGACGAAACTAAGTGGTTGACCTTGTGAGAGAGGATACCCCAGATGCGAAACATATTTCCATTTTAAAGTAATTGTTCTATCTGAAACTAAGTGGTCGATACTGTGCCAGGAGAAGCGGCTGTTCTCTGAAATCTGTAGCGATGCTACTCGAAACCGAATGTTTTCCACGAAATTAAGTGGCCGCCTTGTAGGGAAGGAAACTCCCGATGCGAAGTTTAGTACCATTTTAAACTAATTGTTCTATCTGAAACTATGTGTCTGATACTGTGCCAGGAGAAGCGCCTGTTCTCTGAAATGTGTGGCGATGCCACTCGAAACCGTATGTGTTGGACGAAACTAAGTGGCCGACCTTGTGAGAGAGGAAACTACAGATGCGAAACTTAGTTCCATTTTAAATGAATTGTACTATCTGAAACTAAGTGTTCGAAACTGTGCCAGGAGAAGCGCCTGTTCTCTGAAAACTGTCGCGATGCCACTCGAAACTGTATGTGTTCGACGAAACTAAGTGGTCGACCTTGTGAGAGAGGAAACTCCAGATGCGAAGCATAGTTCCATTTTAAACTAATTGTTCTATCTGATAGTAAGTGTTCGATACTGTGCCAGGAGAAGCGCCTGTTATCTGAAATCTGTGGCGATCCTACTCGAAACAGTATGTGTTCAACGAAACTAAGTGGTCGACATGATGAGAGAGGAAATTCCCGATGCCAAACTTAGTTCCATTTTAAACTAAGTGTTCGATACTGTGCCAGGAGAAGCGCCTGTTCTCTGGACTGTGTGGCGATGCCACTCTAAACCGTATGTTTTCGACGAAATTAAGTCGTCGACCTTGTGAGAGAGGAAACTCCAGATGCGAAGCATAGTTGCATTTTAAACTAATTGTTCTATCTGAAACTAAGTGTTCGATACTGTGCCAAGAGAGGCGCCTGTTCTCTGAACTGTGTGGCGATGCCACTCTAAACCGTATGTGTTCGACGAAACTAAGTGGTTGACCTTGTGAGAGAGGATACCCCAGATGCGAAACATATTTCCATTTTAAAGTAATTGTTCTATCTGAAACTAAGTGGTCGATACTGTGCCAGGAGAAGCGGCTGTTCTCTGAAATCTGTAGCGATGCTACTCGAAACCGAATGTTTTCCACGAAATTAAGTGGCCGCCTTGTAGGGAAGGAAACTCCCGATGCGAAGTTTAGTACCATTTTAAACTAATTGTTCTATCTGAAACTATGTGTCTGATACTGTGCCAGGAGAAGCGCCTGTTCTCTGAAATGTGTGGCGATGCCACTCGAAACCGTATGTGTTGGACGAAACTAAGTGGCGACCTTGTGAGAGAGGAAACTACAGATGCGAAACTTAGTTCCATTTTAAATGAATTGTACTATCTGAAACTAAGTGTTCGAAACTGTGCCAGGAGAAGCGCCTGTTCTCTGAAAACTGTCGCGATGCCACTCGAAACTGTATGTGTTCGACGAAACTAAGTGGTCGACCTTGTGAGAGAGGAAACTCCAGATGCGAAGCATAGTTCCATTTTAAACTAATTGTTCTATCTGATAGTAAGTGTTCGATACTGTGCCAGGAGAAGCGCCTGTTATCTGAAATCTGTGGCGATCCTACTCGAAACAGTATGTGTTCAACGAAACTAAGTGGTCGACATGATGAGAGAGGAAATTCCCGATGCCAAACTTAGTTCCATTTTAAACTAAGTGTTCGATACTGTGCCAGGAGAAGCGCCTGTTCTCTGAACTGTGTGGCGATGCCACTCTAAACCGTATGTTTTCGACGAAATTAAGTCGTCGACCTTGTGAGAGAGGAAATTCCAGATGCGAAGCATAGTTCCATTTTAAACTAATTGTTCTATCTGATAGTAAGTGTTCGATACTGTGCCAGGAGAAGCGCCTGTTCTCTGAAATCTGTGGCGATGCCCCTCGAAACCGTATGTGTTCGACGAAACTAAGTGGCCGACCTTGTGAGAGAGGAAACTTCAGATGCGAAGCTTAGTTCCATTTTAAACTAATAGTTCTATCTGAAACTAATTGTTCGGTAATGTGCCAGGAGAAGCGCCTGTTCTCTGAAATCTGTGGCGATCCTACTCGAAACCGTATGTGTTCAACGAAACTAAGTGGTCGACATGATGAGAGAGGAAATTCCCGGTGCCAAACTTAGTTCCATTTTAAACTAATTGTTCTATCTGAAACTAAGTGTTCGATACTGTGCCAGGAGAAACGCCTGTTCTCTGAAATCTGTCGCGATGCTACTCGAAACCGTATGTGTTCGACGAAACTAAGTGGTCGACCTTCTGAGAGAGGAAACTCCAGATGCGAAACTTAATTCCATTTTAAACTAATTGTTCTATCTGAAACTAAGTGTTCGATACTGTGCCAAGAGAGGCGCCTGTTCTCTGAACTGTGTGGCGATGCCACTCTAAACCGTATGTTTTCGACGAAATTAAGTCGTCGACCTTGTGAGAAAGGAAACTCCAGATGCGAAACATTGTTCCATTTTAAACTAATTGTTCTATCTGAAACTAAGTGTTCGATACTGTGCCAGGAGGAGCGCCTCTTCTCTGAAATCTGTGGCGATGCCACTCGAAACCGTTTGTGTTCGACGAAACTAAGTGGTCGACCTTGTGAGAGAGGAAACTCCAGATGCGAAGCATAGTTCCATTTTAAACTAAGTGTTCGATACTGTGCCAGGAGAAGCGCCTGTTCTCTGAACTGTGTGGCGATGCCACTCTAAACCGTATGTTTTCGACGAAATTAAGTCGTCGACCTTGTGAGAGAGGAAACTCCCGGTGCCAAACTTAGTTCCATTTTAAACTAATTGTTCTATCTGAAACTAAGTGTTCGATACTGTGCCAGGAGAAACGCCTGTTCTCTGAAATCTGTCGCGATGCTACTCGAAACCGTATGTGTTCGACGAAACTAAGTGGTCGACCTTCTGAGAGAGGAAACTCCAGATGCGAAACTTAATTCCATTTTAAACTAATTGTTCTATCTGAAACTAAGTGTTCGATACTGTGCCAGGAGAGGCGCCTGTTCTCTGAACTGTGTGGCGATGCCACTCTAAACCGTATGTTTTCGACGAAATTAAGTCGTCGACCTTGTGAGAAAGGAAACTCCAGATGCGAAACATTGTTCCATTTTAAACTAATTGTTCTATCTGAAACTAAGTGTTCGATACTGTGCCAGGAGAAGCGCCTCTTCTCTGAAATCTGTGGCGATGCCACTCGAAACCGTTTGTGTTCGACGAAACTAAGTGGCCGACCTTGTGAGGGAGGAAACTCCAGATGGGAAACTTAGTTCCATTTAAAACTAATTGTTCTATCCGAAACTAAGTGTCCGTTACTGTGCCAGGAGAAGCGCCTGTTCTCTGAACTGTGTGGTGATGCCGCTCGAAACCGTATGTGTTCGACGAAACTAAGTGGTCGAACTTGTGAGAGAGGAAATTCCAGATGCGAAACTTAGTTCCATTTTAATATAATTGTTCTATCTGAAACTAAGTTTTCGATACTGTGCCAGGAGAAGCGCCTGTTCTCTGAAATCTGTCGCGATGCTAATCGAAACCGTATGTGTTCAACGAAACTAAGTGCCCGCCTTGTGAGAGAGGAAACTCCAGATGCGAAACTTAGTTCCATTTAAAACTAATTGTTCCATCTGAAGCTAAGTGTTCGATACTGTGCCAGGAGAAGCGCCTGTTCTCTGAAATCTGTGGCGATACCACTCGAAACCGTATGTATTCGACGAAACTAAGTGGCCGACCTTGTGAGAGAGGAAACTCCAGATGCGAAACATAGTTGCATTTTAAACTAATTGTTCTATCTGAAACTAAGTGTTCGATACTGTGCCAGGAGAAACTCCCGTTCTGCGAAATCTGTGGCGATACTACTCGAAACCGTATGTGTTCGACGAAACTAAGCGGTCGACCTTGTGAGAGAGGAAACACCAAATTGCGAAACTTAGTTCATTTTAAATTAATAATCCTATCTGACACTAAGTGTTCGATGCTGTGCCAGGAGAAGCGCCTGTTCTCTGAAATCTGTGGCGATGCCAACCGAAACCGTCTGTGTTCGACGAAACTAAGTGGTCGCCTTGTGAAAGAGGAAACTCCAGATGCGAAACTTAGTTCCATTTAAAACTAATTGTTCCATCTGAAGCTAAGTGTTCGATACTGTGCCAGGAGAAGCGCCTGTTCTCTGAAATCTGTGCCGATGCCACTCGAAACCGTATGTGTTCGACGAAACTAAGTGGTCGACCTTGTGAGAGAGGAAACTCCAGACGCGAAACTTAGTTCCATTTTAAACTAATTTTTTTATATGAAACTAAGTGACCGATAATGTGCCAGGAGAAACGCCGTTCTGCGAAATCTGTGGCGATGCCACTCGAAAATGTATGTGTTCGACGAAACTAAGTGGTCGACCTGGTGAGAGAGGAAACTCCAGATGCGAATCTTAGTTCCATTTTAAACTAATTGTTCTATATGATATTAAGTGTTCGATACTGTGCCAGGAGAAGCGCCTGTTCTCTGAAATCTGTGGCGATGCCACTCGAAACCGTATGTGTTCGAGGAAACTAAGTGGTCGACCTTGCGAGAGAGGAAACTCCAGATGCGAAACTTGGTTCCATTTTAATATTATTGTTCTATCTGAAACTAAGTGTTCGATACTGTGCCAGGAGAAGCGCCTGTTCTCTGAAATCTGTGCCGATGCCACTCGAAACCGTATGTGTTCGACGAAACTAAGTGGTCGACCTTGTGAGAGAGGAAACTCCAGACGCGAAACGTAGTTCCATTTTAAACAAATTGTTCTATCTGAAACTAAGTGTTCGATACTGTGCCAGGAGAAGCGCCTGTTCTCTGAAATCTGTGGCGATGCTACTCGAAAACGTATGTGTTCGACGAAGCTAAGTGGTCGAACTTGTGAGAGAGGGAACTCCAAATGCGAAACATAGTTCCATTTTAAACTAATTGTTCTATCTGAAGCTAAGTTTTCGATGCTGTGCCAGGAGAAGCGCCTGTTCTCTGAAATCTGTGGCAATGCCTGTCGAAACCGCATGTGTTCGACGAAACTAAGTAGTCGATACTGTGCCGGGAGAAGCTCCGGTTCGGCGAAATCTGTGGCGATACCACTCGCAATCGTATGTGTTCGGCGAAGCTAAGTGGTCAACCTTGTGAGAGATGTAACTCCAGAAGCGAAACATAGTTCCATTTTAAACTAATTTTTTTATATGAAACTAAGTGTCCGATAATGTGCCAGGAGAAACGCCGTTCTGCGAAATCTGTGGCGATGCCACTCGAAACTGTATGTGTTCGACGAAACTAAGTGGTCGACCTGGTGAGAGAGGAAACTCCAGATGCGAAACCTAGTTCCATTTTAAACTTATTGTTCTATATGATATTAAGTGTTCGATACTGTGCCAGGAGAAGCGCCTGTTCTCTGAAATCTGTGGCGATACCACTCGAAACCGTATGTGTTCGACGAAGCTAAGTGGTCGAACTTGTGAGAGAGGAAACTCCAAATGCGAAACTTAGTTCCATTTTAATATTATTGTTTTATCTGAAACTAAGTGTTCGATACTGTGCCAGGAGAAGCGCCTGTTCTCTGAAATCTGTGCCGATGCCACTCGAAACCGTATGTGTTCGACGAAACTAAGTGGTCGACCTTGTGAGAGAGGAAACTCCAGACGCGAAACTTAGTTCCATTTTAAACTAATTTTTTTATATGAAACTAAGTGAGCGATAATGTGCCAGGAGAAACGCCGTTCTGCGAAATCTGTGGCGATGCCACTCGAAAATGTATGTGTTCGACGAAACTAAGTGGTCGACCTGGTGAGAGAGGAAACTCCAGATGCGAAACTTAGTTCCATTTTAAACTAATTGTTCTACATGATATTAAGTGTTCGATACTGTGCCAGGAGAAGCGCCTGTTCTCTGAAATCTGTGGCGATGCCACTCGAAACCGTATGTGTTCGAGGAAACTAAGTGGTCGACCTTGCGAGAGAGGGAACTCCAAATGCGAAACATAGTTCCATTTTAAACTAATTGTTCTATCTGAAGCTAAGTTTTCGATGCTGTGCCAGGAGAAGCGCCTGTTCTCTGAAATCTGTGGCAATGTCTGTCGAAACCGCATGTGTTCGACGAAACTAAGTAGTCGATACTGTGCCGGGAGAAGCTCCGGTTCGGCGAAATCTGTGGCGATACCACTCGCAATCGTATGTGTTCGGCGAAGCTAAGTGGTCGAACTTGTGAGAGAGGAAACTCCAAATGCGAAACTTAGTTCCATTTTAATATTATTGTTCTATCTGAAACTAAGTGTTCGATACTGTGCCAGGAGAAGCGCCTGTTCTCTGAAATCTGTGCCGATGCCACTCGAAACCGTATGTGTTCGACGAAACTAAGTGGTCGACCTTGTGAGAGAGGAAACTCCAGACGCGAAACATAGTTCCATTTTAAACTAATTTTTTTATATGAAACTAAGTTTCCGATAATGTGCCAGGAGAAGCGCCTGTTCTCTGAAATCTGTGCCGATGCCACTCGAAACCGTATGTGTTCGACGAAACTAAGTGGTCGGCCTTGTGGGAGAGGAAACTCCAGATGCGAAACGTAGTTCCATTTTAAACAAATTGTTCTATCTGAAACTAAGTGCTCGATACTGTGCCAGGAGAAGCGCCTGTTCTCTGAAATCTGTGGCGATGCTACTCGAAAACGTATGTGTTCGACGAAGCTAAGTGGTCGAACTTGTGAGAGAGGGAACTCCAAATGAGAAACATAGTTCCATTTTAAACTAATTGTTCTATCTGAAGCTAAGTTTTCGATAATGTGCCAGGAGAAGCGCCTGTTCTCTGAAAGCTGTGGCGATACCACTCGAAACCGTATGTGTTCGACGAAACTAAGTGGTCGCTTTGTGAAAGAGGAAACTCCAGACGCGAAACTTAGTTCGCTTTAAAACTAATTGTTCCATCTGAAACTAAGTGTTCGATACTGTGCCAGGAGAAGCGCCTGTTCTCTGAAATCTGTGCCGATGCCACTCGAAACCGTATGTGTTCGACGAAACTAAGTGGTCGACCTTGTGAGAGAGGAAACTCCAGACGCGAAACATAGTTCCATTTTAAACTAATTTTTTTATATGAAACTAAGTTTCCGATAATGTGCCAGGAGAAGCGCCTGTTCTCTGAAATCTGTGCCGATGCCACTCGAAACCGTATGTGTTCGACGAAACTAAGTGGTCGGCCTTGTGGGAGAGGAAACTCCAGATGCGAAACGTAGTTCCATTTTAAACAAATTGTTCTATCTGAAACTAAGTGCTCGATACTGTGCCAGGAGAAGCGCCTGTTCTCTGAAATCTGTGGCGATGCTACTCGAAAACGTATGTGTTCGACGAAGCTAAGTGGTCGAACTTGTGAGAGAGGGAACTCCAAATGAGAAACATAGTTCCATTTTAAACTAATTGTTCTATCTGAAGCTAGGTTTTCGATACTGTGCCAGGAGAAGCGCCTGTTCTCTGAAAGCTGTGGCGATACCACTCGAAACCGTATGTGTTCGACGAAACTAAGTGGTCGCTTTGTGAAAGAGGAAACTCCAGACGCGAAACTTAGTTCGCTTTAAAACTAATTGTTCCATCTGAAACTAAGTGTTCGATACTGTGCCAGGAGAAGCGCCTGTTCTCTGAAATCTGTGGCGATGCAAATCGAAACCGTCTGTGTTCGACGAAACTAAGTGGTCGCCTTGTGAAAGAGGAAACTCCAGATGCGAAACTTAGTTCCATTTAAAACTAATTGTTCCATCTGAAGCTAAGTGTTCGATACTGTGCCAGGAGAAGCGCCTGTTCTCTGAAATCTGTGGCGATACCACTCGAAACCGTATGTGTTCGACGAAGCTAAGTGGTCGAACTTGTGAGAGAGGAAACTCCAAATGCGAAACTTAGTTCCATTTTAATATTATTGTTCTATCTGAAACTAAGTGTTCGATACTGTGCCAGGAGAAGCGCCTGTTCTCTGAAATCTGTGCCGATGCCACTCGAAACCGTATGTGTTCGACGAAACTAAGTGGTCGACCTTGTGAGAGAGGAAACTCCAGACGCGAAACTTAGTTCCATTTTAAACTAATTTTTTTATATGAAACTAAGTGACCGATAATGTGCCAGGAGAAACGCCGTTCTGCGAAATCTGTGTCGATGCCACTCGAAAATGTATGTGTTCGACGAAACTAAGTGGTCGACCTGGTGAGAGAGGAAACTCCAGATGCGAAACTTAGTTCCATTTAAAACTAATTGCTCTATCTGAAACTAAGTGTACGATACTGTGCCAGGAGAAGCGCCTGTTCTCTGAAATCTGTGGCGATGCCGCATTAAACCGTATGTGTTCGACGAAACTAAGTGGTCGACCTTGTGGGAGAGGAAACTCCACATTCGAAACTTACTTCCATTTTAAACTAATTATTCTATCTGAAACTAAGTGTTGGATACTGTGCCAGGATAGGCGCCTGTTCTCTGAAATCTGTGGCGATGCTACTCGAACCCGTATGTGTTCGACGAATCTAAATTGTGGACCTTGTGAGGGAGGAAACTCCAGACGCGAAACTTAGTGCCATTTTAAACTAATTGTTCTATCTGAAACTAAGTGTTCGATAATGTGCCAGGAGAAGCGCCCGTTCTGTGAAACCTGTGGCGATGCTACTCGAAACCGTATGTGTTCGAAGAAACTAAGTGGTCGACCTGCTGAGAGAGGAACTCCAGATGCGAAACTTAGTTCCATTTTAAACTAATTGTTCTATCTGAAACTAAGTGTTCGATACTGTGCCAGGAGAAGCGCCTGTTCTCTGAAATCTGTGGCGATGCCACTCGAAACCGTATGTGTTCGACGAAACTAAGTGGCCGACCTTGTGAGAGAGGAAACTCCAGATGCGAAACTTAGTTCCATTTTAAACTAATTGTTCTATCTGAAACTAAGTGTTCGATACTGTGCCAGGAGAAGCGCCTGTTCTCTGAAATCTGTGGCGATGCCACTCGAAACCGTATGTGTTTGACGAAACTAAGTTGTCGACCTTGTGAGGGAGGAATTCCAGATGCGAAATTTAGTTCCATTTTAAACTAATTGTTCTATCTGAAACTAAGTGTTCGATACTGTGCCAGGAGAAGCGCCTGTTCTCTGAAATCTGTGGCGATGCCACTCGAAACCGTATGTGTTCGACGAAACTAAGTGGCCGACCTTGTGAGAGAGGAAACTCCAGATGCGAAACTTTGTTCCATTTTAAACCAAATGTTCCATCTGAAACTAAGTGTTCGATAATCTGCTAGTAGAAGCGCCTGTTCTCTGAAATCTGTGGCGATGCTACTCGAAACCGTATGTGTTCGACGAAACTAAGTGGTCGACCTGCTGAGAGAGGAAACTCCAAATGCGAAACTTAGTTCCATTTTAAACTAATTGTTCTATCTGAAACTAAGTGTTCGACACTGTGCCCGGAGAAGCGCCTGTTCTCTGAAATCTGTGGCCATGCCACTCGAAACCGTATGTGTTCGACGAAACTATGTTGTCGACCTTGTGGGAGAGGAAACTCCAGATGCGAAACCTAGTTCCATTTTAAACTAATTGTTCTATCTGAAACTAAGTGTTCGATACTGTGCCAGGAGAAGCGCCTGTTCTCTGAAATCTCTGGCGATGCTACTCGAAACCGAATGTGTTCCCGGAAACTAAGTTGCCGCCTTGTGAGAGAGGAAACTCCAGATGCGAAATTTAGTACCATTTTAAACTAATTGTTCTATCTAAAACTATGGGTCCGATACTGTGCCAGGCGAAACGCCTTTTCTCTGAAATCTGTGGCGATGCCCCTCGAAACCCTATGTATTCGACGAAACTAAGTCGTCGACCTTGTGAGAGAGGAAACTCCAGATGCGAAACTTAGTTCCATTTTAAATTAATTGTTCTATCTGAAACTAAGTGTTCCATACTGTGCCAGGAGAAGCGCCAGTTCTCTGAAACCTGTGGCGATGCCACTCGAAACCGTATGTGTTCGACGAAAATAAGTGGTCGACCTTGTGGTAGAGGAAACTCCAGATGCGAACCTTTGTTCCATTTTAAACTAATTGTTCAATCTGAAAGTGTTCGATACTGTGCCAGGCGAAGCGCCTGTTCTCTGAAATCTTTGGCGATGCCACTCGAAACCGTATGTGTTCGACGAAACTGAGTGGTCGACCTTGTTGGAGAGGAAACTCCAGATGCGAAACTTAGTTCCATTTTAAACCAAATGTTCCATCTGTAACAAAGTATACGATACTCTGCCAGTAGAAGCGCCTGTTCTCTGAAACCTGTGGCGTTGCTACTCGAAACCGAATGTGTTCGACGAAAGTAAGTGGTAGACCGTGTGAGAGAGGAATCTCCAATTGCGAAACATATTTCCATTTTATACTAATTGTTCTATCTGTAACTAAGTGTACGATACTGTGCCAGGAGAAGCGCCTGTTCTCTGAAATCTCTGGCCATACCCCTCGAAACCGTATGTGTTCGACGAAACTAAGTGGCCGACCTTCTGAGAGAGGAAACTCCAGATGCGAAACTTAGTTCCATTTAAAAATAATTGTTCTATCTGCAAGTGTTCGATACTTTGCCAGGAGAAGCGCCTGTTCTCTGAAATCTGTGGCGATGCCCCTCGAAACCGTATGTGTCGACGAAACTAAGTCGCCGAGCTTGTGAGAGTGGAAACTCCAAATGCGAAACTTAGTTCCATTTTAAACTAATTTTTCTATCTGAGACTAAGTGTTCGATACTGTGCCAGGAGAAGCGCCAGTTCCTTGAAATCTGTGGCGATACCACTCGAAACCGTATGCGTTTGACGAAACTAAGTGGTCCACCTTGTGAGAGAGGAAACTCCAGATGAGAAGCTTAGTTCTATTTTAAAGTAATTGTTCTATCTGATACTAAGTGTTCGATACTGTGCCAGGAGAAGCGCCTCTTCTCTGTGATCAGTGGCGATGCTACTCCAAACCGTATGTGTTCGACGAAACCAAGTGGTCCACCTTGTGAGACAGGAAACTCCAGATACGAAGTTTAGTTCCATTTTAAAGTAATTGTTCTATCCGATACTAAGTGTTCGATACTGTGCCGGGAGAAGCGTCTGTTCTCTGAAATCTGTGGCGATGCCACTCGAAACCGTATGTGCTCGACGAAACTAAGTGGTCGACGTTGTGAGAGAGGAAACTCCAGATGCAAAGCTTAGTTCCATTTTAAACAGATTGGTCTATCTGAGAGTATTCGATACTGTGCCAGGAGAAGCGCCTGTTCTCTGAAATCTGTGGCGATGCTACTCGAAACCGTATGTGTTCAACGAAACTAAGTGGTCGACCTTGTTAGAGAGGAAACTCCAGATGCGAAATTTATTTCCATTTTAAACTAATTGTTCTATCTGAAACTAAGTTTCGATACTGTGCCAGGAGAAGCGCCTTTTCTCTGAAATCTGTGGCGGTGCCACTCGAAACTGTATGTGTTTGACGAAACTAAGTGGTCGAACTTGTGAGAGAGGAAACTCCAGATGCGAAACTTAGTTCCATTTTAAACTAATTGTTCTATCTGAAACTATGTGTCTGATACTGTGCCAGGAGAAGCGCCTGTTCTCTGAAATATGTGGCGTTGCCACTCGAAACCGTATGCATTCAACGAAACTAAGTGGTCGACCTTGTTAGATAGGAAACTCCAGATGCGAAACTTAGTTCCATTTTAAACTAATTTTTCTATCTGATACTAAGTGTTCGATACTGTGCCAGGAGAAGCGCCTGTTCTCTGAAATGTGTGGCGTTGCCACTCGAAAACGTATGTGTTCGAGGAAACTTAGTGGTCGACCTTGTGAGAGAGGAAACTCAAGATGCGAAACTTAGTTCCATTTTAAACTAATTGTTCTATCTGAAACTAAGTGTTCGATACTGTGCCAGGAGAAGCGCCGGGTCTCTGAAATCTGTGGCGATGCCACTCGAAACCGTAGGTGTTCGAGGAAATTAAGTGGTCGCCTTGTGAGGGAAGAAACTCCAGATGCGAAATTTAGTACAATTTTAGACTAATTGTTCTATCTGAAACTATGTGTCTGATACTGTGCCAGGAGAAGCGCCTGTTCTCTGAAATCTGTGGCGGTGCTACTCGAAACCGTATGTGTTCGCCGAAACTAAGTGGTCGACCTTGTGGGAGAGGAAACTCCAGATGCGAAACTTAGTTCCATTTTAAACTGATTGTTCTATCTGACACTAAGTGTTCGATACTGTGCCAGCAGAAGCGCCTGTTCTCTGAAATCTGTGGCGATGCTACTCGAAACCGTATGTGTTCGACGAAACTAAGGGGTCGACCTTGTGAGAGAGGAAACTCCAGATGCGAAACTTAGTTCCATTTTAAACTAATTGTTCTATCTGAAACTAAGTGTTCGATACTGTGCCAGGAGAAGCGCCTGTTCTCTGAAATCTGTGGCGATGCCACTCGAAACCCTATGTGTTCCACGAAACTAAGTGGTCGACCTTGTAAGAGAGGCAACTCCAGATGCGAAACTTAGTTCCATTTTAACCTAATTGTTCTATCTGAAACTATGTGTTCGACACTGTGCCAGCAGAAGCGCCTGTTCTCTGAAATCTGTGGCGATGCTACTCGAAACCGTATGTGTTCGCCGAAACTAAGTGGTCGACCTTGTGGGAGAGGAAACTCCAGATGCGAAACTTAGTTCCATTTTAAACTAATTGTTCTATCTGAAACTAAGTGTTCGATACTGTGCCAGGAGAAGCGCCTGTTCTCTGAAATCTGTGGCGATGCTACTCGAAACCGTATGTGTTCGACGAAACTAAGGGGTCGACCTTGTGAGAGAGGAAACTCCAGATGCGAAACTTAGTTCCATTTTAAACTAATTGTTCTATCTGAAACTAAGTGTTCGATACTGTGCCAGGAGAAGCGCCTGTTCTCTGAAATCTGTGGCGATGCCACTCGAAACCCTATGTGTTCGCCGAAACTAAGTGGTCGACCTTGTGAGAGAGGAAACTCCGGATGCGAAATTTAGTTCCATTTCAATCTTATTGTTCTATCTGAAACTAAGTGTTCCATACTGTGCCAGGAGAAGCGCCTGTTCTCTGAAATCTGTGGTGATGCCACTCGAAACCGTATGTGTTCGACGAAACTAAGTGGTCGACCTTGTGAGAGAGGAAACTCCAGATGCGAAACTTAGTTCCATTTTATATTAATTGTTCTATCTGAAACTGAGTGTTCCGTACTGTGCCAGGAGAAGCGCCTGTTCTCAGAAATCTGTGGCGATGCCACTCGAAACCGAATATGTTCAACGAAATTAAGTGGTCGCCTTGTGAGGGAAGAAACTCCAGATGCGAAATATAGTTCCATTTTAAACTAATCGTTCTATCTGAAACTATGTGTTCGACACTGTGCCAGGAGAAGCGCCTGCTCTCTGAAATCTGTGGCGATGCCACTCGAAACCGTATGTGTTCGACGAAACTAAGTGGTCGACCTTGTGAGAGAGGAAACTCGGGATGCGAAACTTAATTCCATTTTAAACTAAATGTTCTATCTGAAAATAAGTATTCGATACTCTGCCAGTAGAAGCGCCTGTTCTCTGAAACCTGTGGCGATGCCACTCGAAACCGTATGTGTTCGACGAAATTAAGTGGTCGACCTTGTGAGAGAGGAAACTCCAGATGCGAAACTTAGTTCCATTTTAAACTAATTGTTCTATCTGCAACTATGTGTTCGATACTGTGCCAGGAGAAGCGCCTGTTCTCTGAAATCTGTGGCGATGCCACTCGAAACCGTATGTGTTCGACGAAACTAAGTGGTCGACCTTTCGAGAGAGCAAACTCCGGATGCGAAACTTAGTTCCATTTTAAACTAAATGTTCTATCTGAAAATAAGTATTCGATACTCTGCCAGTAGAAGCGCCTGTTCTCTGAAACCTGTGGCGATGCCACTCGAAACCGTATGTGTTCGACGAAACTAAGTGGTCGCCTTGTTAGAGAGGTAACTCCGGATGCGAAACTTAGTTCCATTTTAAACTAATTGTTCTATCTGAAACTAAGTGTTCGATACTGTGCCAGGAGATGCGCCTGTTCTCTGAAATCTGTGGCGATGCCACTCGAAACCGTATGCGTTCGGCGAAACTAAGTGGTCGACCTTGTGAGAGAGGAAACTCCAGATGCGAAACTTAGTTCCATTTTAAACTAATTGTTCTATCTGATACTAAGTGTTCGATAGTGTGCCAGGAGAAACTCCCGTTCGGCGGAATCTGTGGCGATACCACTCGAAACCGTATGTTTTCGACGAAACTAAGTCGTCGACCTTGTCAGAGAGGAAACTCCAGATGCGAAACTTAGTACCATTTTAAACTAATTGTTCTATCGGAAACTATGTGTTCGACACTGTGCCAGGAGAAGCGCCTGTTCTCTGAAATATGTCGCGATGCCACTCGAATCCGTATGTTCGACGAAACTAAGTGGTCGACCTTGTGAGAGAGGAAACTCCAGATGCGAAACTTAGTTCCACTTTAAACTAATTGTTTTATCTGAAACTAAGTGTTCGATACTGTGCCAGGAGAAGCGGCTGTTCTCTGAAATCTGTGGCGATGCCACTCGAAACAGTATGAGTTCGACGAAACTAAGTGGTCGACCTTGTGAGAGACGAAACTCCAGATGCGAAACGTAGTTCAATTATAACCTAAATGTTCCATCTGAAATTAAGTGTTCGATGCTGTGCCAGGAGAAGCGGCTGTTCTCTGAAATCTGTGGCGATGCCACTCGAGAACGTATGTGTTCGACGAAACTAAGTGGCCGACCTTGTGAGAGAGGAAACTCCAGATGCGAAACATAGTTCAATTTTAAACTAATTGTTATATCTGAAACTAAGTGTTCGATACTGTGCCAGGAGAAGCGGCTGTTCTCTGAAATCTGTGGCGATACCACTCGAAACCGTACGTGTTCGACGAAACTAAGTGGCCGACCTTGTGAGACAGGAAACTCCAGATGCGAAACTTAGTTCCATTTTAAACTATTTGTTCTATCTGAAACTATGTGTTCGACACTGTGCCAGGAGAAGCGCCTGTTCTCTGAAATCTGTGGCGATGGCACTCGAAACCGTATGTGTTCGACGAAAATAAATGGTCGACCTTGTGAGGGAGGAAACTCTAAATTGCAAAATTTAGTTCCATTTTAAACTAATTGTTCTATCTGAAACTAAGTTTTCGATACTGTGCCAGTATAAGCGCCTGTTCTCTGAAATCTGTGGCGATGCCACTCGAAACCGTATGTGTTCGACGAAACTAAGTTGTCGCCTTGTGAGAGAGGAAACTCCAGATGCGAAACTTAGTTCCATTTCAATCTTATTGTTCTATCTGAAACTAAGTGTTCCATACTGTGCCAGGAGAAGCGCCTGTTCTCTGATATCTGTGGCGATGCCACTCGGAACCGTATGTGTTCGACGAAACTAAGTGGTCGACCTTGTGAGAGAGGAAACTCCGGATGCGAAATTTAGTTCCATTTCAATCTTATTGTTCTATCTGAAACTAAGTGTTCCATACTGTGCCAGGAGAAGCGCCTGTTCTCTGAAATCTGTGGTGATGCCACTCGAAACCGTATGTGTTCGACGAAACTAAGTGGTCGACCTTGTGAGAGAGGAAACTCCAGATGCGAAACTTAGTTCCATTTTAAATTAATTGTTCTATCTGAAACTGAGTGTTCCGTACTGTGCCAGGAGAAGCGCCTGTTCTCAGAAATCTGTGGCGATGCCACTCGAAACCGAATATGTTCAACGAAATTAAGTGGTCGCCTTGTGAGGGAAGAAACTCCAGATGCGAAATATAGTTCCATTTTAAACTAATCGTTCTATCTGAAACTATGTGTTCGATACTGTGCCAGGAGAAGCGCCTGCTCTCTGAAATCTGTGGCGATGCCACTCGAAACCGTATGTGTTCGACGAAACTAAGTGGTCGACCTTGTGAGAGAGGAAACTCCAGATGCGAAACATAGTTCAATTTTAAACTAATTGTTCTATCTGAAACTAAGTGTTCCATACTGTGCGAGGAGAAGCGCCTGTTCTCTGATATCTGTGGCGATGCCACTCGAAACCGTATGTGTTCGACGAAACTAAGTGGTCGCCTTGTTAGAGAGGTAACTCCGGATGCGAAACTTAGTTCCATTTTAAACTAATTGTTCTATCTGAAACTAAGTGTTCGATACTGTGCCAGGAGATGCGCCTGTTCTCTGAAATCTGTGGCGATGCCACTCGAAACCGTATGCGTTCGGCGAAACTAAGTGGTCGACCTTGTGAGAGAGGAAACTCCAGATGCGAAACTTAGTTCCATTTTAAACTAATTGTTCTATCTGATACTAAGTGTTCGATAGTGTGCCAGGAGAAACTCCCGTTCGGCGGAATCTGTGGCGATACCACTCGAAACCGTATGTGTTCGACGAAACTAAGTCGTCGACCTTGTCAGAGAGGAAACTCCAGATGCGAAACTTAGTACCATTTTAAACTAATTGTTCTATCGGAAACTATGTGTTCGACACTGTGCCAGGAGAAGCGCCTGTTCTCTGAAATATGTCGCGATGCCACTCGAATCCGTATGTTCGACGAAACTAAGTGGTCGACCTTGTGAGAGAGGAAACTCCAGATGCGAAACTTAGTTCCATTTTAAACTAATTGTTTTATCTGAAACTAAGTGTTCGATACTGTGCCAGGAGAAGCGGCTGTTCTCTGAAATCTGTGGCGATGCCACTCGAAACAGTATGAGTTCGACGAAACTAAGTGGTCGACCTTGTGAGAGACGAAACTCCAGATGCGAAACGTAGTTCAATTATAACCTAAATGTTCCATCTGAAATTAAGTGTTCGATACTGTGCCAGGAGAAGCGGCTGTTCTCTGAAATCTGTGGCGATGCCACTCGAGAACGTATGTGTTCGACGAAACTAAGTGGCCGACCTTGTGAGAGAGGAAACTCCAGATGCGAAACATAGTTCAATTTTAAACTAATTGTTATATCTGAAACTAAGTGTTCGATACTGTGCCAGGAGAAGCGGCTGTTCTCTGAAATCTGTGGCGATACCACTCGAAACCGTACGTGTTCGACGAAACTAAGTGGCCGACCTTGTGAGACAGGAAACTCCAGATGCGAAACTTAGTTCCATTTTAAACTATTTGTTCTATCTGAAACTATGTGTTCGACACTGTGCCAGGAGAAGCGCCTGTTCTCTGAAATCTGTGGCGATGCCAGTCGAAACCGTATGTGTTCGACGAAAATAAGTGGTCGACCTTGTGAGGGAGGAAACTCTAAATTGCAAAATTTAGTTCCATTTTAAACTAATTGTTCTATCTGAAACTAAGTTTTCGATACTGTGCCAGTATAAGCGCCTGTTCTCTGAAATCTGTGGCGATGCCACTCGAAACCGTATGTGTTCGACGAAACTCAGTGGTCGACCTTGTGTGAGAGGAAACTCCAAATGCGAAGCATTGTTCCATTTCAAACTAACTGTTCTATCTGATACTGAGTGTTCGATACTGTGCCAGTAGAAGCGCCTGTTCTCTGAAATATGTGGCGATGCTACTCGAAACCGTATGTGTGCGACGAAACTAAGTGGTCGACATGGTGAGAGAGGAAACTCCAGATGCGGAACTTAGTTCCATTTTAAACTGATTGTTCTATCTGAAACTAAGTGTTCGATACTGTGCCAGGAGAAGCGCGTGTTCTCGGAAGTCTGTCGCGATGCTACTCGAAAGCGTATGTGTTCGACGAAACTAATTGGTCGACCTTTTGAGAGACGAAATTCTAAATTGCAAAATATAGTTCCATTTTAAACTAATAATCCTATCTGAAACTAAGTTTTCGATACTGTGCCAGTATAAGCGCCTGTTCTCTGAAATCTGTGGCGATGCCACTCGAAACCGTATGTGTTCGACGAAATTAAGTGGTCGACCTTGTGAGAGAGGAAAGTCTATATTGCAAAATTTAGTTCCATTTTCAACTAATTGTTCTATCTGAAACTAAGTTTTCGATTCTGTGCCAGTATAAGCGCCTGTTCTCTGAAATCTGTGGCGATTCCACTCGAAACCGTATGTGTTCGACGAAACTAAGTGGTCGACCTTGTGTGAGAGGAAACTCCAAATGCGAAGCATTGTTCCATTTCAAACTAACTGTTCTATCTGATACTGAGTGTTCGATACTGTGCCAGTAGAAGCGCCTGTTCTCTGAAATATATGGCGCTGCTACTCGAAACCGTATGTGTGCGACGAAACTAATTGGTCGACATGGTGAGAGAGGAAACTCCAGATGCGGAACTTAGTTCCATTTTAAACTGATTGTTCTATCTGAAACTAAGTGTTCGATACTGTGCCAGGAGAAGCGCCTGTTCTCGGACGTCTGTCGCGATGCTACTCGAAAGCGTATGTGTTCGACGAAACTAATTGGTCGACCTTTTGAGAGACGAAATTCTAAATTGCAAAATATAGTTCCATTTTAAACTAATAATCCTATCTGAAACTAAGTTTTCGATACTGTGCCAGTATAAGCGCCTGTTCTCTGAAATCTGTGGCGATGCCACTCGAAACCGTATGTGTTCGACGAAATTAAGTGGTCGACCTTGTGAGAGAGGAAAGTCTATATTGCAAAATTTAGTTCCATTTTAAACTAATTGTTCTATCTGAAACTAAGTTTTCGATACTGTGCCAGTATAAGCGCCTGTTCTCTGAAATCTGTGGCGATTCCACTCGAAACCGTATGTGTTCGACGAAACTCAGTGGTCGACCTTGTGTGAGAGGAAACTCCAAATGCGAAGCATTGTTCCATTTCAAACTAACTGTTCTATCTGATACTGAGTGTTCGATACTGTGCCAGGAGAAGCGTCTGTTCTCTGAAATCGGTGGCGATGCTACTCGAAACCGTATGTGTTCGACGAAACTAAGTGGTCGACCGTGTGAGAGAGGAAACTGCAGATGCGAAACTTAATTCCATTTTAAACTAATTGTTCAATCTGAAACTAAGTGTTCGATACGGTGCCAGGAGAAGCGCCTGTTCTCTGAAATCTGTGGCGATGCCACTCGAAACCGTATGTGTTCGACGAAACTAAGTGGTCGACCTTTTGAGAGAGGAAACTCCAGATGCGAAACTTAGTTACATTTTAAACTAACTGTTCCTTCTGACACTAAGTGTTCGATACTATGCCAGGAGAAGCGCCTGTTCTCTGAAATCTGTGGCGATGCCAATCGAAACCGTATGTGTTCGACGAAACTAAGTGGTCGACCTTGTGAGAGAGGAAACTGCAGATGCGAAACTTACTTCCATTTTAAACTAATTGTTCCATCTGAAACTAAGTGTTCGATACTGTGCCAGGAGAAGCGCCTGTTCCCTGAACTGTTCGGCGATGCCGCTCGAAACCGTATGTGTTCGACGAAACTAAGTGGTCCAGCTTGTGAGAGAGGAAACTTCAGATGCGAAACATAGTTCCATTTTAAACTAATTGTTCCATCTGATACTAAGTGTTCGATACTGTGCCAGGAGAAGCGTCTGTTCTCTGAAATCGGTGGCGATGCTGCTCGAAACCGTATGTGTTCGACGAAACTAAGTGGTCGAGCTTGTGAGAGAGGAAACTCCAGATGCGAAACATAGTTACATTGTAAACTAATTGTTCTATCTGAAACTAGGTGTTCGATACTGTGCCAGGAGAAGCGCCTGTTCTCTGAACTGTTCGGCGATGCCGCTCGAAACCGTATGTGTTCGACGAAACTAAGTGGTCCAGCTTGTGAGAGAGGAAACTTCAGATGCGACACATAGTTCCATTTTAAACTAATTGTTCCATCTGATACTAAGTGTTCGATACTGTGCCAGGAGAAGCGTCTGTTCTCTGAAATCGGTGGCGATGCTACTCGAAACCGTATGTGTTCGACGAAACTAAGTGGTCGACCTTGTGAGAGAGGAAACTGCCGATGCGAAACATAGTTCCATTTTAAACTAATTGATCTACCTGAAACCAAGTGTTCGACACTGTGGCAGGATAAGCGCCTGTTCTCTGAAATCTGTGGCGATGCCACTCGAAACCGTATGTGTTCGACGAAACTAAGTGGTTGATCTTGTGAGAGAGGATACTCCAGTTGCGAAACATAGTTCCATTTTAAACTAATTGTTCTGTCTGAAACTATGTGTCTGATACTGTGCTAAGAGAAGCGCCTGTTCTCGGAAATGTGTGCCGATGCAACTCGAAACCGTATGTGTTCGACGAAACTAAGTGGTCGACCTTGTGAGAGAGGACACTCCAGATGCGAAACTCAGTACCATTCAAAAATAGCTGTTCTATATCAAACTAAGTGTTCAATACTGTGCCAGGAGAAGTGCCCATTCTCTGAAATCTGTGGCGATACTACTCGAAACCGTATATGTTCGACGAAACAAAGTGGTCGACCTTGTGAGAGAGGAAACTCCTGATGCGAAACTTAGTACCATTTTAAACTAATTGTTCTATCTGAAACTAAGTGTTCGATACTGTGCCAGGAGAAGCGCCTGTTCTCTGAAATCTGTGGCGATGCTACTCGAAACCGTATGTGTTCGACGAAACTAAGTGGTCGGCTTTGTGAGAGAGGAAACTCCAGATGCGAAGCTTATTTCCATTTTAAACTAATTGTTCTATCTGATACTAAGTGTTCGATACTGCGCCAGGAGAAGCGCCTGTTCTCTGAAATATGTGGCAATGCTACTCGAAGCCGTATGTGTTCGACGAAACTAAGTGGTCGCCTTTTGAGAGAAGAAACTCCAGATGCGAAACTTAGTTTCTTTTAAAACTAACTGTTCCACCTGAATCTAAATGTTCGATACTGCGCCAGGAGAAGCGCCTGTTCCCTGAAATCTGTGGCGATGCCACTCGAAACCGTATGTGTTCGGCGAAACTAAGTAGTCGATACTGTGCCGGGAGAAGCTCCCGTTCGGCGAAATTTGCGGCGATGCCACTCGAAACCGTATGTTTTCGACGATACTAAGTGGCCGACCTTGTGAGAGAGGAAACTCCAGATGCGAAACTTAGTTCCATTTAAACTAATTGTTCTATCTGAAACTAAGTGTTCGATACTGTGCCAGGAGAAGTGCCTGTTCTCTGAACTGTGTGGCGATGCCCCTCGAAACCGTATGTGTTCGATGAAACTAAGTGGTTGACCTTGTGAGAGAGGATACTCCAGATGCGAAACATAGTTCCATTTTAATCTAATTGTTCTGTCTGAAATAAGTGTTCGATACTGTGCCAGGAGAAGCGCCTGCTCTCTGAAATCTGTGGCGATGCTACTCGAAACCGTATGTGTTCGACGAAACAAAGTGGTGGACCTTGTGAGAGAGGAAACTCCAGATGCGAAACTTAGTTCCATTTTAATCTTATTGTTCTATCTGAAACTAAGTGTTCGATACTGTTTAAGGAGAAGCGCCTGTTCTCTGAAATGTGTGGCGCTGCCACTCGGAACCGTATGTCTTCGACGAAACTAAGTGGTCGACTTTGTGAGAGAGGAAACTCCAGATGCGAAACATAGTTCCATTTTAAACTAATTGATCTATCTGAAACCAAGTGTTCGACACTGTGGCAGGATAAGCGCCTGTTCTCTGAAATCTGTGGCGATGCCACTCGAAACCGTATGTGTTCGACGAAACTAAGTGGTTGATCTTGTGAGAGAGGATACTCCAGATGCGAAACATAGTTCCATTTTAAACTAATTGTTCTGTCTGAAACTATGTGTCTGATAATGTGCTAAGAGAAGCGCCTGTTCTCGGAAATGTGTGCCGATGCAACTCGAAACCGTATGTGTTCGACGAAACTAAGTGGTCGACCTTGTGAGAGAGGACACTCCAGATGCGAAACTCAGTACCATTCAAAAATAGCTGTTCTATATCAAACTAAGTGTTCAATACTGTGCCAGGAGAAGTGCCCATTCTCTGAAATCTGTGGCGATACTACTCGAAACCGTATATGTTCGACGAAACAAAGTGGTCGACCTTGTGAGAGAGGAAACCCCTGATGCGAAACTTAGTACCATTTTAAACTAATTGTTCTATCTGAAACTAAGTGTTCGATACTGTGCCAGGAGAAGCGCCTGTTCTCTGAAATCTGTGGCGATGCTACTCGAAACCGTATGTGTTCGACGAAACTAAGTGGTCGGCTTTGTGAGAGAGGAAACTCCAGATGCGAAGCTTATTTCCATTTTAAACTAATTGTTCTATCTGATACTAAGTGTTCGATACTGCGCCAGGAGAAGCGCCTGTTCTCTGAAATATGTGGCAATGCTACTCGAAGCCGTATGTGTTCGACGAAACTAAGTGGTCGCCTTTTGAGAGAAGAAACTCCAGATGCGAAACTTAGTTTCTTTTAAAACTAACTGTTCCACCTGAATCTAAATGTTCGATACTGCGCCAGGAGAAGCGCCTGTTCCCTGAAATCTGTGGCGATGCCACTCGAAACCGTATGTGTTCGGCGAAACTAAGTAGTCGATACTGTGCCGGGAGAAGCTCCCGTTCGGCGAAATTTGCGGCGATGCCACTCGAAACCGTATGTTTTCGACGATACTAAGTGGCCGACCTTGTGAGAGAGGAAACTCCATATGCGAAACTTAGTTCCATTTAAACTAATTGTTCTATCTGAAACTAAGTGTTCGATACTGTGCCAGGAGAAGCGCGCGTTCTCTGAAATCAGTCGCGATGCTCCTCGAAACCGTATGTGTTCGACGAATCTAAATGATCGACCTTGTGAGGGAGGAAACTCCAGATGCGAAACTTAGTTCCATTTTAAACTAATTGTTCTATCTGAAACTAAGTGTCGATAATGTGCCAGGAGAAGCGCTTGTTCTCTGAAATCTGTGGCGATGCTACTCGAAACCGTATCTGCTCGACGAAACGAAGTGGTCGAACTTGTGAGAGAGGAAACTCCAAATGCGAAACATAGGTCCATTTTAAATTAATTGTTCTATCTGAGACTAAGTGTTCGATACTGTGCCAGGAGAAGCGCCTGGTCTCTGAAATCTGTGGCGATGCTACTCGAAACCGTATGTGTTCGAGGAAACTAAACGGTCGGCCTTGTGGGAGAGGAAACTCCAGATGCGAAACTTAGTTCCATTTTAAGCAAATTGTTCTATCTGAAACTAAGTGTTCGATACTGTGCCAGCAGAAGCGCCTGTTCTCTGAAATCTGTGGCGATGCCACTCGAAACCGTATGTGTTCGGCGAAACTAAGTGCTCGACCTTGTTATCGAGGAAACTTCAGATGCGAACCATAGTTCAATTTTAAACTAAATGTTCCATCTGAAACTAAGTGTTCGATACTGTGCCAGGAGAAGCGCCTTTTCTCTGAAATCTGTGGCGATGCTACTCGAAACCTTATGTGTTCGAGGAAACTAAGTGGTCGACCTTGTGGGAGAGGAAACTCCAGATGCGAAACTTAGTTCCATTTTAAGCAAATTGTTCTATCTGAAGCTAAGTGTTCGATAATGTGCCAGGAGAAGCGCCTGTTCTCTGAAATCTGTGGCGATTCCACTCGAAACCGTATGTGTTCGACGAAACTAAGTGATTGACCTTGTGAGGGAGGATTCACCAGATGCGGAAAATAGTTCCATTTTAAACTAATTGTTCTATCTGAAACTAAGTTTTCGATACTGTGCCAGGAGAAGCGCCTGTTCTCTGAACTGTGTGGCGATGCCCCTCGAAACCCTATGTGTTCGATGAAACTAAGTGGTTGACCTTGTGAGAGAGGATACTCCAGATGCGAAACATAGTTCCATTTTAATCTAATTGTTCTGTCTGAAATAAGTGTTCGATACTGTGCCAGGAGAATCGCCTGTTCTCTGAAATCCGTGGCGATGCTGCTCGAAAACGTATGTGTTCGACGAAACTAAGTTGTCGACCTTGTGAGAGAGGAAACTCCAGATGCGAAACTTAGTTCCATTTAAAACTAATTGTTCTATCTGAAACAGATACTGTGCCAGGAGAAACGCCTGGTCTCCGAAATCTGTGGCGATGCTGCTCGAAAACGTATGTGTTCGACGAAACTAAGTCGTCGACCTTGTGAGAGAGGAAACTCCAGATGCGAAACTCAGTTCCATTTTAAACAAATTGTTCTATCTGAAACTAAGTGTTCGATACTGTGCCTCGAGAAGCGCCTCTTCTCTGAAATCAGTGGCGATGCTATTCAAAACCGTATGTGTTCGACGATATTAAGTGGCCGACCTTGTGAGAGAGGAAACTCCAGATGCGAAACTTAGTTCCATTTTAATCTAATTGTTCTATCTGAAAGTGTTCGATACTGTGCCAGGAGAAGCGCCTGTTCTCTGAAATCATTGGCGATGCCACTCGAAACCGTATGTGTTCGAAGAAATTAAGTCGTCGACCTTGTGCGAAAGGAAACTCCAGATGCGAAACATTGTTCCATTTTAAACTAATTGTACTATCTGAAACTAAGTGTTCGATACTGTGCCAGGAGAAGCGCCTGTTCTGTGAATTCAGTGGCGATGCTACTCGAAACCGTATGTGGTCGACGAAACTAAGTGGTCCACCTTGTGAGAAAGGAAACTCCAGATGCGAAGCTTAGTTCCATTTTAAAGTAATTGTTCTATATGATACTAAGTGTTCGATACTGTGCCAGGAGAAGCGCCAGTTATCTGAAACCTGTGGCGATGCCACTCGAAATCGTATGTGTTCGACGAAAATAAGTGGTCGACCTTGTGGTAGAGGAAACTCCAGATGCGAAACATAGTTCCATTTTAAACTGATTGTTCTATCTGAAACTAAGTGTTCGGTACTGTGCCAGGAGAAGCGCCTGTTCTCTGAAATCTGTGGCGATGCTACTCGAAACCGTATGTGTTCGACGATACTAAGTGGCCGACCTTGTGAGAGAGGAAACTCCAGATGCGAAACTTAGTTCCATTTTAAACTAGTTGTTCTATCTGAAAGTGTTCGATACTGTGCCAGGAGAAGCGGCTGTTCTCTGAAATCTTTGGCGAAGCCACTCGAAACCGTATGTGTTTGACGAAACTAAGTGGTCGACCTTGTGGGAGAGGAAACTCCAAATGCGAAACTTAATTCCATATTAAAATAATTGTTCTATCTGAAACTAAGTGTTCGATACTGTGCCTCGAGAAGCGCCTGTTCTCTGAAATCTTTGGCGATGCCCCTCGAAACCGTATGTGTTCGACGAATCTAAATGGCCGACCTTGTGAGAGAGGAAACTCCAGATGTGAAACTTAGTTCCATTTTAAACTAATCGTTCTATCTGAAAGTGTTCGATACTCCTGTGCCAGGAGAAACGCCGGTTCTCTGAAATCTGTGGCGATGCCACTCGAAACCGTATGTGTTCGACGAAACTAAGTGGCCGATCTTGTGAGAGAGGAAACTCCAGATGCGAAACTTAGTTCCATCTTAAACTAATTGTTCTATCTGAAACTAAGTGTTCGAAACTGCGCCAGGAGAAGCGCCTGTTCTCTGAAAACTGTCGCGATGCTACGCGAAACCGTATGTGTTCGACGAAACTAAGTTGTCGACCTTGTGAGAGAGGAAACTGCAGATGCGAAACTTAGTTCCATTTTAAACTAATTGTTCTATCTGAAATTAAGTGTTCGATACTGTGCCAGGAGAAGCGCCTGTTCTCTGAAATCTGTGGCGATGCCACTCGAAACCGTATGTGTTCAACGAAACTAAGTGGTCGACCTTGTGAGAGAGGAAACTCCAGATGCGAAACCTAGTTCCATTTTAAACTAATTGTTCTATTTGAAACTAAGTGTTCGATACTGTGCCAGGAGAAGCGCCTGTTCTCTGAAAACTGTCGCGATGCTACTCGAAACCGTATGTGTTCGACGAAACTAAGTGGTCGACCTTGTGAGAGAGGAAACTCCAGATGCGAAACTTAGTTCCATTTTAAACTAGTTGTTCTATCTGAAAGTGTTCGATACTGTGCCAGGAGAAGCGGCTGTTCTCTGAAATCTTTGGCGAAGCCACTCGAAACCGTATGTGTTTGACGAAACTAAGTGGTCGACCTTGTGGGAGAGGAAACTCCAAATGCGAAACTTAATTCCATATTAAAATAATTGTTCTATCTGAAACTAAGTGTTCGATACTGTGCCTCGAGAAGCGCCTGTTCTCTGAAATCTTTGGCGATGCCCCTCGAAACCGTATGTGTTCGACGAATCTAAATGGCCGACCTTGTGAGAGAGGAAACTCCAGATGTGAAACTTAGTTCCATTTTAAACTAATCGTTCTATCTGAAAGTGTTCGATACTCCTGTGCCAGGAGAAACGCCGGTTCTCTGAAATCTGTGGCGATGCCACTCGAAACCGTATGTGTTCGACGAAACTAAGTGGCCGATCTTGTGAGAGAGGAAACTCCAGATGCGAAACTTAGTTCCATCTTAAACTAATTGTTCTATCTGAAACTAAGTGTTCGAAACTGCGCCAGGAGAAGCGCCTGTTCTCTGAAAACTGTCGCGATGCTACGCGAAACCGTATGTGTTCGACGAAACTAAGTGGTCGACCTTGTGAGAGAGGAAACTGCAGATGCGAAACTTAGTTCCATTTTAAACTAATTGTTCTATCTGAAATTAAGTGTTCGATACTGTGCCAGGAGAAGCGCCTGTTCTCTGAAATCTGTGGCGATGCCACTCGAAACCGTATGTGTTCAACGAAACTAAGTGGTCGACCTTGTGAGAGAGGAAACTCCAGATGCGAAACCTAGTTCCATTTTAAACTAATTGTTCTATTTGAAACTAAGTGTTCGATACTGTGCCAGGAGAAGCGCCTGTTCTCTGAAAACTGTCGCGATGCTACCCGAAACCGTATGTGTTCGACGAAACTAAGTGGTCGACCTTGTGAGAGAGGAAACTCCAGATGCGAAACCTAGTTCCATTTAAAACTAAGGTTTCCATCTGAAACTAAGTGTTCGATACAGTGCCAGGAGAAGCGCCTGTTGTCTGAAATGTGTGGCGATTCTACTCGAAACCGTATGTGTTCGAGGAAACTAAGTGGTCGACCTTGTGGGAGAGGAAACTCCAGATGCGAAACTTAGTTCCATTTTAAACTAATTGTTCTATCTGAAACTAAGTGTTCGAAACTGTGCCAGGGGTAGCGCCGGTTCTCTGAGATCAGTGGCGATGCTACTCGAAACCGTATGTGTTCGACGAAACTAAGTGGTTCACCTTGAGAGACAGGAAACTCCAGATGCGAAGCTTAGTTCCATTTTAAAGTAATTGTTCTATCCGATACTTAGTGTTCGATACTGTGCCGGGAGAAGCGCCTGTTCTCTGAAATCTGTCGCGCTCCTACTCGAAACCGTATGTGTTCGACGAAACTAAGTGGTCGCCTTTTGAGAGAAGAAACTCCAGATGCGAAACTTAGTTTCTTTTAAAACTAACTGTTCCACCTGAATCTAAATGTTCGATACTGCGCCAGGAGAAGCGCCTGTTCCCTGAAATCTGTGGCGATGCCACTCGAAACCGTATGTGTTCGGCGAAACTAAGTAGTCGATACTGTGCCGGGAGAAGCTCCCGTTCGGCGAAATTTGCGGCGATGCCACTCGAAACCGTATGTTTTCGACGATACTAAGTGGCCGACCTTGTGAGAGAGGAAACTCCAGATGCGAAACTTAGTTCCATTTAAACTAATTGTTCTATCTGAAACTAAGTGTTCGATACTGTGCCAGGAGAAGCGCGCGTTCTCTGAAATCAGTCGCGATGCTCCTCGAAACCGTATGTGTTCGACGAATCTAAATGATCGACCTTGTGAGGTAGGAAACTCCAGATGCGAAACTTAGTTCCATTTTAAACTAATTGTTCTATCTGAAACTAAGTGTCGATAATGTGCCAGGAGAAGCGCTTGTTCTCTGAAATCTGTGGCGATGCTACTCGAAACCGTATCTGCTCGACGAAACGAAGTGGTCGAACTTGTGAGAGAGGAAACTCCAAATGCGAAACATAGGTCCATTTTAAATTAATTGTTCTATCTGAGACTAAGTGTTCGATACTGTGCCAGGAGAAGCGCCTGGTCTCTGAAATCTGTGGCGATGCTACTCGAAACCGTATGTGTTCGAGGAAACTAAACGGTCGGCCTTGTGGGAGAGGAAACTCCAGATGCGAAACTTAGTTCAATTTTAAACTAAATGTTCCATCTGAAACTAAGTGTTCGATACTGTGCCAGGAGAAGCGCCTTTTCTCTGAAATCTGTGGCGATGCTACTCGAAACCTTATGTGTTCGAGGAAACTAAGTGGTCGACCTTGTGGGAGAGGAAACTCCAGATGCGAAACTTAGTTCCATTTTAAGCAAATTGTTCTATCTGAAGCTAAGTGTTCGATAATGTGCAGGAGAAGCGCCTGTTCTCTGAAATCTGTGGCGATTCCACTCGAAACCGTATGTGTTCGACGAAACTAAGTGATTGACCTTGTGAGGGAGGATTCACCAGATGCGGAAAATAGTTCCATTTTAAACTAATTGTTCTATCTGAAACTAAGTTTTCGATACTGTGCCAGGAGAAGCGCCTGTTCTCTGAACTGTGTGGCGATGCCCCTCGAAACCGTATGTGTTCGATGAAACTAAGTGGTTGACCTTGTGAGAGAGGATACTCCAGATGCGAAACATAGTTCCATTTTAATCTAATTGTTCTGTCTGAAATAAGTGTTCGATACTGTGCCAGGAGAATCGCCTGTTCTCTGAAATCCGTGGCGATGCTGCTCGAAAACGTATGTGTTCGACGAAACTAAGTTGTCGACCTTGTGAGAGAGGAAACTCCAGATGCGAAACTTAGTTCCATTTAAAACTAATTGTTCTATCTGAAACAGATACTGTGCCAGGAGAAACGCCTGGTCTCTGAAATCTGTGGCGATGCTGCTCGAAAACGTATGTGTTCGACGAAACTAAGTCGTCGACCTTGTGAGAGAGGAAACTCCAGATGCGAAACTTAGTTCCATTTTAAACAAATTGTTCTATCTGAAACTAAGTGTTCGATACTGTGCCTCGAGAAGCGCCTCTTCTCTGAAATCAGTGGCGATGCTATTCAAAACCGTATGTGTTCGACGATATTAAGTGGCCGACCTTGTGAGAGAGGAAACTCCAGATGCGAAACTTAGTTCCATTTTAATCTAATTGTTCTATCTGAAAGTGTTCGATACTGTGCCAGGAGAAGCGCCTGTTCTCTGAAATCATTGGCGATGCCACTCGAAACCGTATGTGTTCGAAGAATTTAAGTCGTCGACCTTGTGCGAAAGGAAACTCCAGATGCGAAACATTGTTCCATTTTAAACTAATTGTACTATCTGAAACTAAGTGTTCGATACTGTGCCAGGAGAAGCGCCTGTTCTGTGAATTCAGTGGCGATGCTACTCGAAACCGTATGTGGTCGACGAAACTAAGTGGTCCACCTTGTGAGAAAGGAAACTCCAGATGCGAAGCTTAGTTCCATTTTAAAGTAATTGTTCTATATGATACTAAGTGTTCGATACTGTGCCAGGAGAAGCGCCAGTTATCTGAAACCTGTGGCGATGCCACTCGAAATCGTATGTGTTCGACGAAAATAAGTGGTCGACCTTGTGGTAGAGGAAACTCCAGATGCGAAACATAGTTCCATTTTAAACTAATTGTTCTATCTGAAACTAAGTGTTCGGTACTGTGCCAGGAGAAGCGCCTGTTCTCTGAAATCTGTGGCGATGCTACTCGAAACCGTATGTGTTCGACGAAACTAAGTGGCCGACCTTGTGAGAGAGGAAACTCCAGATGCGAAACTTAGTTCCATTTTAAACTAGTTGTTCTATCTGAAAGTGTTCGATACTGTGCCAGGAGAAGCGGCTGTTCTCTGAAATCTTTGGCGAAGCCACTCGAAACCGTATGTGTTTGACGAAACTAAGTGGTCGACCTTGTGGTAGAGGAAACTCCAAATGCGAAACTTAATTCCATATTAAAATAATTGTTCTATCTGAAACTAAGTGTTCGATACTGTGCCTCAAGAAGCGCCTGTTCTCTGAAATCTTTGGCGATGCCCCTCGAAACCGTATGTGTTCGACCAATCTAAATGGCCGACCTTGTGAGAGAGGAAACTCCAGATGTGAAACTTAGTTCCATTTTAAACTAATCGTTCTATCTGAAAGTGTTCGATACTCCTGTGCCAGGAGAAACGCCGGTTCTCTGAAATCTGTGGCGATGCCACTTGAAACTGTATGTGTTCGACGAAACTAAGTGGCCGACATTGTGAGAGAGGAAACTCCAGATGCGAAACTTAGTTCCATTTTAAACTAATTGTTCTATCTGAAAATAAGTGTTCGATACTGTGCCAGGAGAAGCGCCTGCTCTCTAAAATCTGTGGCGATGCTACTCGAAACCGTATGTGTTCGACGAATCTAAATGGCCGACCTTGTGAGAGAGGAAACTCCAGATGCGAAACTTAGTTCCATTTTAAACTAATAGTTCCATCTGAAGCTAAGTGTTCGATACTGTGCCAGGAGAAGCGCCTGTTCTCTGAAATCTTTGGCGATGCCACTCGAAACTGTATGTGTTCGACGAAACTAAGTGGCCGACATTGTGAGAGAGGAAACTCCAGATGCGAAACTTAGTTCCATTTTAAACTAATTGTTCTATCTGAAACTAAGTGTTCGATACTGTGCCAGGAGAAGCGCCTGTTCTCTGAAATCTGTGGCGATGCCACTCGAAACCGTATGTGTTCAACGAAACTAAGTGGTCGACCTTGTGAGAGAGGAAACTCCAGATGCGAAACTTAGTTCCATTTTAAACTAATTGTTCTATCTGAAATTAAGTGTTCGATACTGTGCCAGGAGAAGCGCCTGTTCTCTGAAAACTGTCGCGATGCTACTCGAAACCGTATGTGTTCGACGAAACTAAGTGGTCGACCTTGTGAGAGAGGAAACTCCAGATGCGAAACCTAGTTCCATTTAAAACTAAGGGTTCCATCTGAAACTAAGTGTTCGATACAGTGCCAGGAGAAGCGCCTGTTGTCTGAAATGTGTGGCGATGCTACTCGAAACCGTATGTGTTCGAGGAAACTAAGTGGTCGACCTTGTGGGAGAGGAAACTCCAGATGCGAAACTTAGTTCCATTTTAAACTAATTGTTCTATCTGAAACTAAGTGTTCGAAACTGTGCCAGGGGTAGCGCCGGTTCTCTGAGATCAGTGGCGATCGCACTCGAAACCGTATGTGTTCGACGAAACTAAGTGGTCGCCTTGTGAAAGAGGAAACTCCAGATGCGAAACTTAGTTCCATGTAAAACTAATTGTTCCATCGGAAACTAAGTGTTCGATACTCTGCCAGGAGAAGCGCGTGTTCTCTGAAATCTGTGGCGATGCTACTCGAAACCGTATGTGTTCGACGAATCTATATGGTCGACTTTGTGAGAGAGGAAACTCCAGAAGCGAAACTTAGTTCCATTTAAAACTAAGTGTTCCATCTGAAACTAAGTGTTTGATACAGTGCCAGGAGACGCGTCTGTTCTCTGGAATCGGTAGCGATGCTACTCGAAACTGTATGTGTTCGACGAAACTAAGGGTTGACCTTCTGAGAGAGGATTCTCCAGATGCGAAACATAGTTCCATTTTAAACTAATTGTTCTATCTCATACTAAGTGTTCGATACTGTGCCAGGAGAAGCGCCTGTTCTCTGAAATCTGTAGCGATACCACTCGAAACCGTATGTGTTCGGCGAAACTAAGTGGCCGACCTTGTGAGAGAGGAAACTCCAGATGCGAAACATAGTTGCATTTTAATCTAATTGTTCTATCTGAAACTATGTGTTCGATACTGTGCCAGTAGAAGCGTCTGTTCTCTGAAATCTGTGGCGATCGCACTCGAAACCGTATGTGTTCGACGAAACTAAGTGGTCGCCTTGTGAAAGAGGAAACTGCAGATGCGAAACTTAGTTCCATGTAAAACTAATTGTTCCATCGGAAACTAAGTGTTCGATACTCTGCCAGGAGAAGCGCGTGTTCTCTGAAATCTGTGGCGATGCTACTCGAAACCGTATGTGTTCGACGAATCTATATGGTCGACTTTGTGAGAGAGGAAACTCCAGAAGCGAAACTTAGTTCCATTTAAAACTAAGTGTTCCATCTGAAACTAAATGTTTGATACAGTGCCAGGAGACGCGTCTGTTCTCTGGAATCGGTGGCGATGCTACTCGAAACCGTATGTGTTCGACGAAACTAAGTGGTTGACCTTCTGAGAGAGGATTCTCCAGATGCGAAATATAGTTCCATTTTAAACTAATTGTTCTATCTCATACTAAGTGTTCGATACTGTGCCAGGAGAAGCGTCTGTTCTCTGAAATCGGTGGCGATGCTACTCGAAACCGTATGTCTTCGACGAAACTAAGTGGTCGAACTTGTGAGAGAGGAAACACCGAATGCGAACTTAGGTCCATTTTAAACTAATTGTTCTATCTGAAACTAAGTGTTCGATACTGTGCCAGGAGAGGCGCCTGTTCTCTGAAATCTGTGGCGATGCTACTCGAAACAGTATGTGTTCGACGAAACTAAGTGGTCGCCTTGTGAAAGAGGAAACTCCAGATGCGAAACATAGTACCATTTTGAACTAATTGTTCTAACTGAAACTATGTGTTCGATACTCTGCCAGGAGAAGCGCGTGTACCCTGAAATCTGTAGCAATGCCACTCGAAACCGTATGTGTTCGACGAGACTAAGTGGTCGCCTTGTGCGGGAAGAAACTCCAAATGCGAAACCTAGTACCATTTTAAACTAATTGTTCTATCTGAAACTATGTGTTCGATACTGTGCCAGGAGAAGCGCCTGTTCTCTGAAAACTGTCGCGATGCGCACTCGACACGGTATGTGTTCGACGAAACTAAGTGGTCGACCTTGTGAGAGAGGAAACTCCAGCAGCGAAACTTAGTTCCATTTTAAACTAATTGTTCTATCTGAAACTATGTGTTCGATACTGTGCCAGTAGAAACGTCTCTTCTCTGAAATCTGTGGCGATCACACTCGAAACCGTCTGTGTTCGACGAAACTAAGTGGTCGCCTTGTGAAAGAGGAAACTCCAGATGGGAAACTTAGTTCCATTTAAAACTAATTGGTCTAACTGAAACTATGTGTTCGATACTCTGCCAGGAGAAGCGCGTGTTCCCTGAAAACTGTGGCAATGCCACTCGAAACCGTATGTGTTCGACGAGACTAAGTGGTCGCCTTGTGCGGGAAGAAACTCCAAATGCGAAACCTAGTACCATTTTAAACTAATTGTTCAATCTGAAACTATGTGTTCGATACTGTGTCAGTAGAAGCGTCTGTTCTCTGAAATCTGTGGCGATCACACTCGAAACCGTATGTGTTCGACGAAACTAAGTGGTCGCCTTGTGAAAGAGGAAACTCCAGATGCGAAACTTAGTTCCATTTAAAACTAATTGTTCCATCGGAAACTAAGTGTTCGATACTGTGCCAGGAGAAGCGCCTGTTCTCTGAAACCTGTAGCGATACCACTCGAAATCGTATGTGTTCGACGAAACTACGTGGCCGACCTTGTGAGAGAGGAAACTCCAGATGCGAAACATAGTTCCATTTTAAACAAATTGTTCTATCTGAAACTAAGTGTTCGACACTGTGCCAGGAGAAACGCCTGTTCTCTGAAATCAGTGGCGATGCCACTCGAAACCGAGTATGTGTTCGACGGAACTAATTGGTCGAACGTGTGAGAGAGGAATCTCCAGATGCGAAACTTAGTTCCATTTTAAACTAATTGTTCTATCTCAAACTATGTGTTCGATACTGTGCCAGGAGAAGCGCCTGTTCTCTGAAATGTGTAGCGATGCCACTCGAAACCATATGTTTTCGACAAAACTAAGTTGTCGACCTTGTGAGAGAGGAAACTCCAAATGCGAAGCTTAGTTCCATTTTAAACTAATTGTTCTATCTGATACTAAGTGTTCGATACTGTGCCAGGAGTAACGCCTGTTCTCTGAAATCTGTGGCGATGTCACTCGAAACCGTATGTGTTCGACGAAACTAAGTGGTCGACCTTGTGGGAGAGGAATGTCCAGCTGCGAAACTTAGTTCCATTTTAAACTAATTGTTCTATCTGAAACTATGTGTTCGATACTGTGCCAGGAGAAGCGCCTGTCCTCTGAAATATGTGGCGATGCCACTCGAAACCGTACGTGTTCGTCGAATCTAAGTGGTCGACCTTGTGAGAGAGGAAACTCCAGATGCGAAACTGAGTTCCATTTTAAACTAATTGTTCTATCTGAAACTAAGTGTTCGATACTGTGCCAGGAGAATCGCCTGTTCTCTGAAATCTGTGGCGATGCCACTCGAAACCGTATCTGTTCGACGAAATTAAGTGGTCGCCTTGTGAGGGAAGAAATTCCAGATGCGAAACTTAGTTCCATTTTAAACTAATTGTTCTATCTGAAACTAAGTGTTCGATACTGTGCCAGGAGAAACGCCTGTTCTCTGAAATCAGTGGCGATGCCACTCGAAACCGTATGTGTTCGACGAAACTAATTGGTCGACCTTGTGAGAGAGGAATCTCCAGATGCGACACTTAGTTCAATTTTAAACTAATTGTTCTATCTGAAACTAAGTGTTCGTTACTGTGGCTGGAGAAGCGCCTGTTCTCTGAAATCGGTGGCGATGCTACTCGAAACCGTATGTGTTCGACGAAACTAAGTGGTCGACCTTGTGGGAGAGGAATGTCCAGATGCGAAACTTAGTTCCATTTTAAACTAATTGTTCTATCTGAAACTATGTGTTCGATACTGTGCCAGGAGAAGCGCCTATCCTCTGAAATATGTGGCGATGCCACTCGAAACAGTATGTGTTCGTCGAATCTAAGTGGTCGACCTTGTGAGAGAGGAAACTCCAGATGCGAAACTGAGTTCCATTTTAAACTAATTGTTCTATCTGAAACTAAGTGTTCGATACTGTGCCAGGAGAATCGCCTGTTCTCTGAAATCTGTGGCGATGCCACTCGAAACCGTATATGTTCGACGAAATTAAGTGGTCGCCTTGTGAGGGAAGAAACTCCAGATGCGAAACATAGTTCCATTTTAAACAAATTGTTCTATCTGAAACTAAGTGTTCGATACTGTGCCAGTAGAAACGCCTGTTCTCTGAAATCAGTGGCGATGCCACTCGAAACCGAGTATGTGTTCGACGGAACTAATTGGTCGAACTTGTGAGAGAGGAATCTCCAGATGCGAAAATTAGTTCCATTTTAAACTAATTGTTCTATCTCAAACTATGTGTTCGATACTGTGCCAGGAGAAGCGCCTGTTCTCTGAAATGTGTAGCGATGCCACTCGAAACCATATGTTTTCGACAAAACTAAGTTGTCGACCTTGTGAGAGAGGAAACTCCAAATGCGAAGCTTAGTTCCATTTTAAACTAATTGTTCTATCTGATACTAAGTGTTCGATACTGTGCCAGGAGTAACGCCTGTTCTCTGAAATCTGTGGCGATGTCACTCGAAACCGTATGTGTTCGACGAAACTAAGTGGTCGACCTTGTGGGAGAGGAATGTCCAGCTGCGAAACTTAGTTCCATTTTAAACTAATTGTTCTATCTGAAACTATGTGTTCGATACTGTGCCAGGAGAAGCGCCTATCCTCTGAAATATGTGGCGATGCCACTCGAAACCGTATGTGTTCGTCGAATCTAAGTGGTCGACCTTGTGAGAGAGGAAACTCCAGATGCGAAACTCAGTTCCATTTTAAACTAATTGTTCTATCTGAAACTAAGTGTTCGATACTGTGCCAGGAGAAGCGCCTGTTCTCTGAAATCTGTGGCGATGCCACTCGAAACCGTATGTGTTCGACAAAACTAAGTGGTCGACCTTGTGAGAGAATAAACTCCAAATGCGAAGCTCAGTTCCATTTTAAACTAATTGTTCTATCTGATACTAAGTGTTCGATGCTGTGACAGGAGAAGCGCCTGTTCTCTGAAACCTGTGGCGATACCACTCGAAACCGTATGTGTTCGACGAAACTAAGTGGCCGACCTTGTGAGAGAGGAAACTCCAGATGCGAAACATAGTTGCATTTTAAACTAATTGTTCTATCTGAAACTAAGTGTTCGATACTGTGCCAGGAGAAACTCCCGTTCTGCGAAATCTGTGGCGATACTACTCGAAACCGTATGTGTTCGACGAAACTAAGTGGTCGCCTTGTGAAAGAGGAAACTCCAGATGCGAAACTTAGTTCCATTTAAAACTAATTGTTCCATCTGAAGCTAAGTGTTCGATGCTGTGCCAGGAGAAGCGCCTGTTCTCTGAAATCTGTGGCGATACCACTCGAAACAGTATGTGTTCGACCAAACTAAGTGGCCGACCTTGTGAGAGAGGAAACTCCAGATGCGAAACATAGTTGCATTTTAAACTAATTGTTCTATCTGAAACTAAGTGTTCGATATTGTGCCAGGAGAAACTCCCGTTCTGCGAAATCTGTGGCGATACTACTCGAAACCGTATGTGTTCGACGAAACTAAGTGGTCGACCTTGTGAGAGAGGAAACACCAAATTGCGAAACTTAGTTCATTTTAAATTAATAATTCTATCTGACACTAAGTGTTCGATGCTGTGCCAGGAGAAGCGCCTGTTCTCTGAAATCTGTGGCGATGCCAATCGAAACCGTATGTGTTCGACGAAACTAAGTGGTCGACCTTGTGAGAGAGGAAACTCCAAATTGCGAAACTTAGTTCATTTTAAATTAATAATCCTATCTGACACTAAGTGTTCGATGCTGTGCCAGGAGAAGCGCCTGTTCTCTGAAATCTGTGGCGATGCCAATCGAAACCGTCTGTGTTCGACGAAACTAAGTGGTCGCCTTGTGAAAGAGGAAACTCCAGATGCGAAACTTAGTTCCATTTAAAACTAATTGTTCCATCTGAAGCTAAGGGTTCGATAATGTGCCAGGAGAAGCGCCTGTTCTCTGAAATCTCTGGCGATGCCACTCGAAACCGTATGTGTTCGACGAAACTAAGTAGTCGACCTTGTGAGAGAGGACACTCCAGATGCGAAACATAGTTCCATTTTAAATTAATTGTTCTATCTGAGACTAAGTGTTCGATACTGTGCCAGGACAAGTGCCTGTTCTCTGAATTCTGTGACGATGCTACTCCAAACCGTATGTGTTCGAGGAAACTAAGTGGTCCACCTTGTGAGAAAGGACACTCCCGATGCGAAACTTAGTTCCATTTTAAACTAATTGTTCTATCTGAAACTAAGTGTTCGATAATGTGCCAGGAGAAGCGCCTGTTCTCTGAAATCTGGGTCGATGCTACTCGAAACCGTATGTGTTCGAGGAAACTAAGTGGTCGACCTTGTGGGAGAGGAAACTCCAGATGCGGAACGTAGTTCCATTTTAACCAAATTGTTCTATCTGAAACGACGTGCTCGATAATGTGCCAGTAGAAGCGCCTGTTCTCTGAAATCTGTGGCGATGCCAATCGAAACCGTATGTGTTCGACGAAACTAAGTGGCCGACCTTGTGAGAGAGGAAACTCCAGATGCGAAACGTATTTCCATTTTAAACGAATTGTTCTATCTGAAACTAAGTGCTCGATACTGTGCCAGGAAAAGCGCCTGTTCTCTGAAATCTGTGGCGATGCCACTCGAAACCGTATGTGTTCGTCGCAATTAAGTCGTCGACCTTGTGAGAGATGAAACTCCAGATGCAAAACATAGCTCCATTTTAAACCAATTGTTCTATCTGAAACTAAGTTTTCGATAATGTGCCAGGAGTTGCGCCTGTTCGCTAAAATCTGTGGCGTTGCCACTCGAAACCGTATGTGTTCGACGAAACTAAGTGGCCGACCTTGTGAGAGAGGAAACTCCAAATGCGAAACATAGTTCAATTTTAAACTAAATGTTCCATCTGAAACTAAGTGTTCGATACTGTGCCAGGAGAAACGCATGTTCTCTGAAATCTGTGGCGATTCCACTCGAAACCGTGTGTGTTCGACGAAACTAAGTGGCCGACCTTGTGCGAGAGGAAACTTCAGATGCGAAACTTAGTTCCATTTTAAACCAAATGTTCCATCTGAAACTAAGTGTTCGATACTGCGCCAGGAGAAGCGCCTGTTCTCTGAAATCTGTGGCGATGCCACTCGAAACCGTGTGTGTTCGACGAAACTAAGTGGCCGACCTTGTGCGAGAGGAAACTTCAGATGCGAATCTTAGTTCCATTTTAAACCAAATGTTCCATCTGAAACTAAGTGTTCGATACTGTGCCAGGAGAAGCGCCTGTTCTCTGAAATCTGTGGCGATGCCACTCGAAACCGTATATGTTCGACGAAACTAAGTGGTCGACCTTGTGAGAGAGGAAACTCCAGAAGCGAAACTTGGTTCCATTTAAAACTAATTGTTCTACCTGAAACTAAGTTTTCGATACTGTGCCAGTAGAAGCGCCTGTTCTCTGAAACCTGTGGCGTTGCTACTCGAAACCGAATGTGTTCGACGAAAGTAAGTGGTCGACCTTGTGAGAGAGGAATCTCCAGATGCGAAACTAAATTCCATTTTAAACTAATAGTTCTATCTGAAACCAAGTGTTCGATACTGTGCCAGGAGTAGCGCCTGTTCTCTGAAATCTGTGGCGATGCGAATCGAAACCGTATGTGTTCGACGAAACTAAGTGGTCGACCTTGTGAGAGAGGAAACTCCAGATGCGAAACTTAGTTGCATTTTAAACTAGTTCTTCTATCTTAAACTAAGTGTTCGATACTGTCCCAGGAGAAGCGCCTGTTCTCTGAAATCTGTGGCGATGCCACTCGAAACCGTGTGTGTTCGACGAAACTAAGTGGCCGACCTTGTGCGAGAGGAAACTTCAGATGCGAATCTTAGTTCCATTTTAAACCAAATGTTCCATCTGAAACTAAGTGTTCGATACTGTGCCAGGAGAAGCGCCTGTTCTCTGAAATCTGTGGCGATGCCACTCGAAACCGTATGTGTTCGACGAAACTAAGTGGTCGACCTTGTGAGAGAGGAAACTCCAGAAGCGAAACTTGGTTCCATTTAAAACTAATTGTTCTATCTGAAACTAAGTTTTGGATACTGTGCCAGTAGAAGCGCCTGTTCTCTGAAACCTGTGGCGTTGCTACTCGAAACCGAATGTGTTCGACGAAAATAAGTGGTCGACCTTGTGAGAGAGGAATCTCCAGATGCGAAAGTAAATTCCATTTTAAAATAATAGTTCTATCTGAAACCAAGTGTTCGATACTGTGCCAGGAGTAGCGCCTGTTCTCTGAAATCTGTGGCGATGCGAATCGAAACCGTATGTGTTCGACGAAACTAAGTGGTCGACCTTGTGAGAGAGGAAACTCCAGATGCGAAACTTAGTTGCATTTTAAACTAGTTCTTCTATCTCAAACTAAGTGTTCGATACTGACCCAGGAGAAGCGCCTGTTCTCTGAAATCTGTGGCGATGCCACTCGAAACCGTGTGTGTTCGACGAAACTAAGTGGCCGACCTTCTGCGAGAGGAAACTTCAGATGCGAAAGTTAGTTCCATTTTAAACCAAATGTTCCATCTGAAACTAAGTGTTCGATACTCTGCCAGGAGAAGCGCCTGTTCTCTGAAATCTGTGGCGATGATACTCGAAACCGTATGTGCTCGACGAATCTAAATGGTCGACCTTGTGAGAGAGCAAGCTCCAGGTGTGAAACTTATTTCCATTTTAAAATAATTGTTCTATCTGAAACTAAGTGTTCGATACTGTGCCAGGAGATGCGCCTGTTCTCTGAAATATGTGGCGATGCCACTCGAAACCGTATGTGTCCGACGAAACTAAGTGGTCGCCTTGTGAGAGAAGAAACTCCAGATGCGAAACGTATTTCCATTTTAAACGAATTGTTCTATCTGAAACTAAGTGCTCGATACTGTGCCAGGAAAAGCGCCTGTTCTCTCAAATCTGTGGCGATGCCACTCGAAACCGTATGTGTTCGTCGCAATTAAGTCGTCGACCTTGTGAGAGATGAAACTCCAGATGCAAAACATAGCTCCATTTTAAACCAATTGTTCTATCTGAAACTAAGTTTTCGATAATGTGCTAGGAGATGCGCCTGTTCTCTGAAACCTGTGGCGTTGCTACTCGAAACCAAATGTGTTCGACGAAAGTAAGTGGTCGACCTTGTGAGAGAGGAATCTCCAGATGCGAAATTAAATTCCATTTTAACTAATAGTTCTATCTGAAACCAAGTGTTCGATACTGTGCCAGGAGTAGCGCCTGTTCTCTGAAATCTGTGGCGATGCGAATCGAAACCGTATGTGTTCGACGAAACTAAGTGGTCGACCTTGTGAGAGAGGAAACTCCAAATGCGAAACGTATTTCCATTTTAAACTAATTATTCTAACTGAAACTAAGTGTTCGATACTGTGCCAGGAGAAGCGCCTGTTCTCTGAAATCTGTGGCGATACCACTCGAATCCGTATGTGTTCGATGAAACTAAGTGGCCGACCTTGTGAGAGAGGAAACTCCAGATGCGAAACATAGTTGCATTTTAAACTAATTGTTCTATCTGTAACTAAGTGTTCGATAATGTGCCAGGAGATGCGCCTGTTCTCTGAAATATGTGGCGATGCCACTCGAAACCGTATGTGTCGGACGAAACTAAGTGGTCGCCTTGTGAGAGAAGAAACTCCAGATGCGAAACGTATTTCCATTTTAAACGAATTGTTCTATCTGAAACTAAGTGCTCGATACTGTGCCAGGAAAAGCGCCTGTTCTCTGAAATCTCTGGCGATGCCACTCGAAACCGTATGTGTTCGTCGCAATTAAGTCGTCGACCTTGTGAGAGATGAAACTCCAGATGCAAAACATAGCTCCATTTTAAACCAATTGTTCTATCTGAAACTAAGTTTTCGATAATGTGCTAGGAGATGCGCCTGTTCTCTGAAACCTGTGGCGTTGCTACTCGGAACCGAATGTGTTCGACGAAAGTAAGTGGTCGACCTTGTGAGAGAGGAATCTCCAGATGCGAAACTAAATTCCATTTTAACTAATAGTTCTATCTGAAACCAAGTGTTCGATACTGTGCCAGGAGTAGCGCCTGTTCTCTGAAATCTGTGGCGATGCGAATCGAAACCGTATGTGTTCGACGAAACTAAGTGGTCGACCTTGTGAGAGAGGAAACTCCAGATGCGAAACTTAGTTGCATTTTAAACTAGTTCTTCTATCTTAAACTAAGTGTTCGATACTGTCCCAGGAGAAGCGCCTGTTCTCTGAAATCTGTGGCGATGCCACTCGAAACCGTGTGTGTTCGACGAAACTAAGTGGCCGACCTTGTGCGAGAGGAAACTTCAGATGCGAATCTTAGTTCCATTTTAAACCAAATGTTCCATCTGAAACTAAGTGTTCGATACTGTGCCAGGAGAAGCGCCTGTTCTCTGAAATCTGTGGCGATGCCACTCGAAACCGTATGTGTTCGACGAAACTAAGTGGTCGACCTTGTGAGAGAGGAAACTCCAGAAGCGAAACTTGGTTCCATTTAAAACTAATTGTTCTATCTGAAACTAAGTTTTGGATACTGTGCCAGTAGAAGCGCCTGTTCTCTGAAACCTGTGGCGTTGCTACTCGAAACCGAATGTGTTCGACGAAAGTAAGTGGTCGACCTTGTGAGAGAGGAATCTCCAGATGCGAAAGTAAATTCCATTTTAAACTAATTGTTCTATCTGAAACCAAGTGTTCGATACTGTGCCAGGAGTAGCGCCTGTTCTCTGAAATCTGTGGCGATGCGAATCGAAACCGTATGTGTTCGACGAAACTAAGTGGTCGACCTTGTGAGAGAGGAAACTCCAGATGCGAAACTTAGTTGCATTTTAAACTAGTTCTTCTATCTCAAACTAAGTGTTCGATACTGACCCAGGAGAAGCGCCTGTTCTCTGAAATCTGTGGCGATGCCACTCGAAACCGTGTGTGTTCGACGAAACTAAGTGGCCGACCTTCTGCGAGAGGAAACTTCAGATGCGAAAGTTAGTTCCATTTTAAACCAAATGTTCCATCTGAAACTAAGTGTTCGATACTCTGCCAGGAGAAGCGCCTGTTCTCTGAAATCTGTGGCGATGATACTCGAAACCGTATGTGCTCGACGAATCTAAATGGTCGACCTTGTGAGAGAGCAAGCTCCAGGTGTGAAACTTATTTCCATTTTAAACTAATTGTTCTATCTGAAACTAAGTGTTCGATACTGTGCCAGGAGATGCGCCTGTTCTCTGAAATATGTGGCGATGCCACTCGAAACCGTATGTGTCCGACGAAACTAAGTGGTCGCCTTGTGAGAGAAGAAACTCCAGATGCGAAACGTATTTCCATTTTAAACGAATTGTTCTATCTGAAACTAAGTGCTCGATACTGTGCCAGGAAAAGCGCCTGTTCTCTCAAATCTGTGGCGATGCCACTCGAAACCGTATGTGTTCGTCGCAATTAAGTCGTCGACCTTGTGAGAGATGAAACTCCAGATGCAAAACATAGCTCCATTTTAAACCAATTGTTCTATCTGAAACTAAGTTTTCGATAATGTGCTAGGAGATGCGCCTGTTCTCTGAAACCTGTGGCGTTGCTACTCGAAACCAAATGTGTTCGACGAAAGTAAGTGGTCGACCTTGTGAGAGAGGAATCTCCAGATGCGAAATTAAATTCCATTTTAACTAATAGTTCTATCTGAAACCAAGTGTTCGATACTGTGCCAGGAGTAGCGCCTGTTCTCTGAAATCTGTGCCGATGCGAATCGAAACCGTATGTGTTCGACGAAACTAAGTGGTCGACCTTGTGAGAGAGGAAACTCCAGATGCGAAACATAGTTGCATTTCACTCTAATTGTTCTATCTGTAACTAAGTGTTCGATAATGTGCCAGGAGTAGCGCCTGTTCTCTGAAATATGTGGCGATGCCACTCGAAACCGTATGTGTTCGACGAAACTAAGTGGTTGACCTTGTGAGAGAGGATACTCCAGATGCGAAACATAGTTGCATTTTAAACTAATTGTTCTATCTGTAACTAAGTGTTCGATAATGTGCCAGGAGAAGCGCCTGTTCTCTGAAATCTGTGGCGATGCCACTCGAAACAGTATGTGTTCGACGAAACTAGGTGGTTGACCTTGTGAGAGAGGATACTCCAGATGCAAAATTTAGTTCCATTTAAAACTAATTGTTCCATCTGAAACTAAGTGTTCGATACTGTGCCAGGAGAAGCGCCTGTTCTCTGAAATCTGTGGCGATACCACTCGAATCCGTATGTGTTCGATGAAACTAAGTGGCCGAACTTGTGAGAGAGGAAACTCCAGATGCGAAACATAGTTGCATTTTAAACTAATTGTTCTATCTGTAACTAAGTGTTCGATAATGTGCCAGGAGAAGCGCCTGTTCTCTGAAATCTGTGGCGATGCCACTCGAAACAGTATGTGTTCGACGAAACTAGGTGGTTGACCTTGTGAGAGAGGATACTCCAGATGCAAAACTTAGTTCCATTTAAAACTAATTGTTCCATCTGAAACTAAGTGTTCGATACTGTGCCAGGAGAAGCGCCTGTTCTCTGAAATCTGTGGCGATACCACTCGAAACCGTATGTGTTCGACGAAACTAAGTGGCCGACCTTGTGAGAGAGGAAACTCCAGATGCGAAACATAGATGCATTTTAAACTAATTGTTCTATCTGAAACTAAGTGTTCGATACTGTGCCAGGAGAAGCGCCTGTTCTCTGAAATCTGTGGCGATACCACTCGAAACCGTATGTGTTCGACGAAACTAAGTGGACGAGCTTTTGAGAGAGTAAATTCCAGATGCGAAACATAGTTGCATTTTAAACTAATTGTTCTATCTGAAACTAAGTTTTCGATACTGTGCCAGGAGAAACTCCCGTTCTGCGAAATCTGTGGCGATACTACTCGAAACCGTATGTGTTCGACGAAACTAAGTGGTCGACCTTCTGAGAGAGGAAACTCCAAATGCGAAACGTATTTCCATTTTAAACTAATTATTCAAACTGAAACTAAGTGTTCGATACTGTGCCAGGAGAAGCGCCTGTTCTCTGAAATCTGTGGCGATGCCAATCGAAACCGTCTGTGTTCGACGAAACTAAGTGGCCGCCTTGTGAAAGAGGAAACTCCAGATGCAAAACTTAGTTCCATTTAAAACTAATTGCTCCATCTGAAACTAAGTGTTCGATACTGTGCCAGGAGAAGCGCCTGTTCTCTGAAATCTGTGGTGACACCACTCGAAACCGTAAGTGTTCGACGAAACTAAGTGGCCGACCTTGTGAAAGAGGAAACCCCAGATGCGAAACATAGATGCATTTTAAACTAATTGTTCTATCTGAAACTAAGTGTTCGATACTGTGCCAGGAGAACCGCCTGTTCTCTGAAATCTGTGGCGATACTACTCGAAACCGTATGTGTTCGACGAAACTAAGTGGTCGACCTTGTGAGAGAGGAAACTCCAAATGCGAAACGTATTTCCATTTTAAACTAATTATTCTAACTGAAACTAAGTGTTCGATACTGTGCCAGGAGAAACTCCCGTTCTGCGAAATCTGTGCCGATACTACTCGAAACCGTATGTGTTCGACGAAACTAAGTGGTAGACCTTGTGAGAGAGGAAACTCCAGATGCGAAACATAGTTGCATTTTAAACTAATTGTTCTATCTGAAACTAAGTGTTCGATACTGTGCCAGGAGAAACTCCCGTTCTGCGAAATCTGTGGCGATACTACTCGAAACCGTATGTGTTCGACGAAACTAAGTGGTCGCCTTGTGAAAGAGGAAACTCCAGATGCGAAACTTAGTTCCATTTAAAACTAATTGTTCCATCTGAAACTAAGTGTTCGATACTCTGCCAGGAGAACCGCCTGTTCTCTGAAATCTGTGGCGATACCACTCGAAACCGTATATGTTCGACGAAACTAAGTGGCCGACCTTGTGAAAGAGGAAACCCCAGATGCAAAACATAGATGCATTTTAAACTAATTGTTCTATCTGAAACTAAGTGTTCGATACTGTGCCAGGAGAAGCGCCTGTTCTCTGCAATCTGTGGCGATACCACTCGAAACCGTATGTGTTCGACGAAACTAAGTGGTCGACCTTGTGAGAGAGGAAACTCCACATGCGAAATATAGTTCCATTTAAAACTAATTGTTCCATCTGAAACTAAGTGTTCGATACTGTGCCAGGAGAAACTCCCGTTCTGCGAAATCTGTGGCGATACTACACGAAACCGTAAGTGTTCGACGAAACTAAGCGGCCGACCTTGTGAGAGAGGAAACTCCAGATGCGAAACATAGTTGCATTTCACTCTAATTGTTCTATCTGTAACTAAGTGTTCGATAATGTGCCAGGAGTAGCGCCTGTTCTCTGAAATATGTGGCGATGCCACTCGAAACCGTATGTGTTCGACGAAACTAAGTGGTTGACCTTGTGAGAGAGGATACTCCAGATGCGAAACATAGTTCCATTTTAAACTAATTGTTCCATCTGAAACTAAGTGTTCGATACTGTGCCAGGAGAAGCGCCTGTTCTCTGAAATCTGTGGCGATACCACTCGAATCCGTATGTGTTCGACGAAACTAAGTGGCCGACCTTGTGAGAGAGGAAACTCCAGATGCGAAATATAGTTGCATTTTAAACTAATTGTTCTATCTGTAACTAAGTGTTCGATACTGTGCCAGGAGAATCGCCTGTTCTCTGAAATCTGTGGCGATGCTACTCGAAACCGTATGTGTTCGACGTAACTAAATGGTCGCCTTGTGAGGGAAGAAACTCCAGATGCGAAACTTAGTTCCATTTTAAACCAAATGTTCCATCTGAAACTAAGTGTTCGATACTGTGCCACGAGAAGCGCCCGTTCTCTGAAATCTGTGGCGATGCTACTCGAAACCGCATGTGTTCGAGGAAACTAAGTGGTCGACCTTGTGGGAGAGGAAACTCCAGATGCGAAACTTATTTGCATTTTAAACTAAGTGTTCTATCTGTAACTAAGTGTTCGATACTGTGCCAGGAGAAGCGCCTGTTCTCTGAAATCTGTGGCGATGCTACTCGAAACCGTATGTGTTCGACGAAACTAAGTGGTCGACCGTCTGAGACAGGAAACTACAGATGCGAAACTTAGTTCCATTTTAAATGAATTGTTCTACCTGAAACTAAGTGTTCGATACTGTGCCAGGAGAAGCGCCCGTTTTGTGAAACCTGTGGCGATACCACTCGAAACGGTATGTGTTCGACGAAACTGAGTGGTCGAACTTGTGAGAGAGGAAACACCAGATGCGAAATTTAGTTCCATTTTAAATTAATTGTTCTATCTGAAACTAAGTGTTCGCTACTGTGCCAGGAGAAGCGCCCGTTCTGTGAAACCTGTGGCGATACCACTCGAACCGGTATGTGTTCGACGAAACTGAGTGGCCGACATTGTGGGAGAAAAAACTCCAGATGCGAAATTTAGTTTCATTTTAAACTAATTTTTCTATCTGAAACTAAGTGTTCGATACTGTGCCAGGAGAAGCTGCTGTTCTCTGAAATCTGGGGTGATGCCACTCGAAACCGTATGTGTTCGACGAAACTAAGTGGCCGGCCTTGTGAGAGGGGAAACTCCAGATGCGAAACTTAGTACCACTTTAAACTAATTGCTCTATCTGATACTAAGTGTTCGATACTGTGCCAGGAGAAGCGCCTGTTCTCTGAAATCTGTGGCGATGCCACTCGAAACTGTATGTGTTCAACGAAACTAAGTGGCCGACCTTGTGAGAGAGGAAACTCCAGATGCGAAACTTAGTTCCATTTTAAACTAATTTTTCTATCTGAAACTAAGTGTTCGATACTGTGCCAGGAGAAGCTGCTGTTCTCTGAAATCTGGGGTGATGCCACTCGAAACCGTATGTGTTCGACGAAACTAAGTGGTCGACCTTCTGAGACAGGAAACTACAGATGCGAAACTTAGTTCCATTTTAAATGAATTGTTCTACCTGAAACTAAGTGTTCGATACTGTGCCAGGAGAAGCGCCCGTTTTGTGAAATCTGTGGCAATGCTACTCGAAACCGCCTGTGTTCGATGAAACTAAGTGGTCGACCTTGTGGGAGAGGAAACTCCAGATGCGAAACTTATTTGCATTTTACACTAAGTGTTCTATCTGTAACTAAGTGTTCGATACTGTGCCAGGAGAAGCGCCTGTTCTCTGAAATCTGTGGCGATGCTACTCGAAACCGTATGTGTTCGACGTAACTAAATGGTCGCCTTGTGAGGGAAGAAACTCCAGATGCGAAACTTAGTTCCATTTTAAACCAAATGTTCCATCTGAAACTAAGTGTTCGATACTGTGCCAGGAGAAGCGCCTGTTCCCTGAAATCTGTGGCGATGCTACTCGAAACCGCATGTGTTCGAGGAAACTAAGTGGTCGACCTTGTGGGAGAGGAAACTCCAGATGCGAAACTTATTTGCATTTTAAACTAAGTGTTCGATCTGTAACTAAGTGTTCGATACTGTGCCAGGAGAAGCGCCTGTTCTCTGAAATCTGTGGCGATGCTACTCGAAACCGTATGTGTTCGACGTAACTAAATGGTCGCCTTGTGAGGGAAGAAACTCCAGATGCGAAACTTAGTTCCATTTTAAACCAAATGTTCCATCTGAAACTAAGTGTTCGATACTGTGCCAGGAGAAGCGCCTGTTCTCTGAAATCTGTGGCGATGCTACTCGAAACCGTATGTGTTCGACGAAACTAAGTGGTCGACCTTCTGAGACAGGAAACTACAGATGCGAAACTTAGTTCCATTTTAAATGAATTGTTCTACCTGAAACTAAGTGTTCGATACTGTGCCAGGAGAAGCGCCCGTTTTGTGAAACCTGTGGCGATACCACTCGAAACGGTATGTGTTCGACGAAACTGAGTGGTCGAACTTGTGAGAGAGGAAACTCCAGATGCGAAACTTAGTTCCATTTTAAATTAATTGTTCTATCTGAAACTAAGTGTTCGCTACTGTGCCAGGAGAAGCGCCCGTTCTGTGAAACCTGTGGCGATACCACTCGAACCGGTATGTGTTCGACGAAACTGAGTGGCCGACATTGTGGGAGAAAAAAATTCCAGATGCCAAACTTAGTTTCATTTTAAACTAATTTTTCTATCTGAAACTAAGTGTTCGATACTGTGCCAGGAGAAGCTGCTGTTCTCTGAAATCTGGGGTGATGCCACTCGAAACCGTATGTGTTCGACGAAACTAAGTGGCCGGCCTTGTCAGAGAGGAAACTCCAGATGCGAAACTTAGTACCACTTTAAACTAATTGCTCTATCTGATACTAAGTGTTCGCTACTGTGCCAGGAGAAGCGCCCGTTCTGTGAAACCTGTGGCGATACCACTCGAACCGGTATGTGTTCGACGAAACTGAGTGGCCGACATTGTGGGAGAAAAAACTCCAGATGCGGAACTTAGTTTCATTTTAAACTAATTTTTCTATCTGAAACTAAGTGTTCGATACTGTGCCAGGAGAAGCTGCTGTTCTCTGAAATCTGGGGTGATGCCACTCGAAACCGTATGTGTTCGACGAAACTAAGTGGCCGGCCTTGTGAGAGAGGAAACTCCAGATGCGAAACTTAGTACCACTTTAAACTAATTGCTCTATCTGATACTAAGTGTTCGATACTGTGCCAGGAGAAGCGCCTGTTCTCTGAAATCTGTGGCGATGCCACTCGAAACTGTATGTGTTCAACGAAACTAAGTGGCCGACCTTGTGAGAGAGGAAACTCCAGATGCGAAACTTAGTTCCATTTTAAATGAATTGTTCTACCTGAAACTAAGTGTTCGATACTGTGCCGGGGGGAGCGCCTGTTCTCTGAAATCTGTGGCGATGCCACGCGAAACCGTATGTGTTCGACGAAATTAAGTGGTCGAACTTGTGGGAGAGGAAACTCCAGATGCGAAACTTATTTGCATTTTAAACTAAGTGTTCTATCTGTAACTAAGTGTTCGATACTGTGCCAGGAGAAGCGCCTGTTCTCTGAAATCTGTGGCGATGCTACTCGAAACCGCCTGTGTTCGAGGAAACTAAGTGGTCGACCTTGTGGGAGAGGAAACTCCAGATGCGAAACTTATTTGCATTTTAAACTAAGTGTTCTATCTGTAACTAAGTGTTCGATACTGTGCCAGGAGAAGCGCCTGTTCTCTGAAATCTGTGGCGATGCTACTCGAAACCGTATGTGTTCGACGTAACTAAATGGTCGCCTTGTGAGGGAAGAAACTCCAGATGCGAAATATAGTTCAATTTTAACCTAAATGTTCCATCTGAAACTAAGTGTTCGATACTGTGCCAGGGGAAGCGCCTGTTCTTTGAAATCTGTGGCGATGCCACTCGAAACCGTATGTGTTCCACGAAACTAAGTGGTCGCCTTGTGAGGGAAGAAACGCCAGATGCGAAACTTAGTACCATTTTAAACCAATTGTTCTATCTGAAACTATGTGTTCGATACTGTGCCAGGAGAAGCGCCTGTCCTCTGAAATGTGTGGCGATGCCACTCGAAACCGTATGTGTTCGACGAAACTAAGTGGCCGACCTTGTGAGAGAGGAAACTCCAGATGCGAAACTTAGTTCCATTTTAAATGAATTGTTCTACCTGAAACTAAGTGTTCGATACTGTGCCGGGGGGAGCGCCTGTTCTCTGAAATCTGTGGCGATGCCACGCGAAACCGTATGTGTTCGACGAAATTAAGTGGTCGCCTTGTGAGGGAAGAAACTCCAGATGCGAAATATAGTTCAATTTTAACCTAAATGTTCCATCTGAAACTAAGTGTTCGATACTGTGCCAGGGGAAGCGCCTGTTCTTTGAAATCTGTGGCGATGCTACTCGAAACCGTATGTGTTCGACGTAACTAAAAGGTCGCCTTGTGAGGGAAGAAACTCCAGATGCGAAATATAGTTCAATTTTAACCTAAATGTTCCATCTGAAACTAAGTGTTCGATACTGTGCCAGGGGAAGCGCCTGTTCTTTGAAATCTGTGGCGATGCCACTCGAAACCGTATGTGTTCCACGAAACTAAGTGGTCGCCTTTTGAAGGAAGAAACTCCAGATGCGAAACTTAGTACCATTTTAAACTAATTGTTCTATCGGAAACTATGTGTTCGACACTGCGCCAGGAGAAGCGCCTGTTCTCTGAAATCTGTCGCGATGCCACTCGAATCCGTATGTGTTCAACGAAACTATGTGGTCGGCTTGTGAGAGAGGAAACTCCAGTTGCGAAACCTAGTTCCATTTTAAACTAATTGTTCTATCTGAAACTAAGTGTTCGATACTGTGCCAGGAGAAGCGCCTGATCTCTGAAATCTGTCGCGATGCCTCTCGAAACCGTATGTGTTCGACGAAACTAAGTCGCCGACCTTGTGAGAGAGGAATATCCAGATGCGAAACATAGTTCCATTTTAAACTAATTGTTCTATCTGAAACTAGGTGTTCGATACTGTGCCAGGAGAAGCGCCTGTTCTCTGAAATGTGTGGCAATGCCCCTCGAAACTGTATGTGTTCGACGAAACTAAGTGGCCGACCTTGTGAGAGAGGAAACTCCAGATGCGAAACTTAGTTCCATTTTAAACTAATTGTTCCGTCTGAAAGTGTTCGATGCTGTGCCACGAGAGGTGCCTGTTCTCTGAAATCTGGGGTGATGCCACTCGAAACCGTATGTGTTCGACGAAACTAAGTTTTCGACCTTCTGAGACAGGAAACTACAGATGCGAAACTTAGTTCCATTTTAAATGAATTGTTCTACCTGAAACTAAGTGTTCGATACTGTGCCAGGAGAAGCGCCCGTTTTGTGAAATCTGTGGCAATGCTACTCGAAACCGCCTGTGTTCGAGGAAACTAAGTGGTCGACCTTGTGGGAGAGGAAACTCCAGATGCGAAACTTATTTGCATTTTAAACTAAGTGTTCTATCTGTAACTAAGTGTTCGATACTGTGCCAGGAGAAGCGCCTGTTCTCTGAAATCTGTGGCGATGCTACTCGAAACCGTATGTGTTCGACGTAACTAAATGGTCGCCTTGTGAGGGAAGAAACTCCAGATGCGAAACTTAGTTCCATTTTAAACCAAATGTTCCATCTGAAACTAAGTGTTCGATACTGTGCCAGGAGAAGCGCCTGTTCTCTGAAATCTGTAGCGATGCCACTCGAAACCGTATGTGTTCGACGAAACTAAGTGGTCGACCTTCTGAGACAGGAAACTCCAGATGCGAAACTTAGTTCCATTTTAAACTAATTGTTCTATCTGAAAATAAGTGTTCGATACTGTGCCAGGAGAAGCGCCTGTTCTCTGAAATCTGTGGCGATGCTACTCGAAACCGTATGTGTTCGACGTAACTAAATGGTCGCCTTGTGAGGGAAGAAACTCCAGATGCGAAACTTAGTTCCATTTTAAATGAATTGTTCTACCTGAAACTAAGTGTTCGATACTGTGCCGGGGGGAGCGCCTGTTCTCTGAAATCTGTGGCGATGCCACGCGAAACCGTATGTGTTCGGCGAAATTAAGTGGTCGCGTTGTGAGGGAAGAAACTCCAGATGCGAAACTTAGTTCCATTTTAACCTAATTGTTCTATCTGAAACTATGTGTTCGACACTGGGCCAGGAGAGGCGCCTGTTCTCTGAAATCTGTGGCGATGCTACTCGAAACCGTATGTGTTCGACGAAACTAAGTGGTCGCCTTGTGAAAGAGGAAACTCCAGATGCGAAACTTAGTTCCATTTCAAACTGATTATTCTATCTGAAACTAAGTGTTCGATACTGTGCCAGGAGAGGCGCCTGTTCTCGGAAATCTGTGGCGATGCTACTCGAAACCGTATGTGTTCGACGTAACTAAAAGGTCGCCTTGTGAGGGAAGAAACTCCAGATGCGAAATATAGTTCAATTTTAACCTAAATGTTCCATCTGAAACTAAGTGTTCGATACTGTGCCAGGGGAAGCGCCTGTTCTTTGAAATCTGTGGCGATGCCACTCGAAACCGTATGTGTTCCACGAAACTAAGTGGTCGCCTTGTGAGGGAAGAAACGCCAGATGCGAAACTTAGTACCATTTTAAACCAATTGTTCTATCTGAAACTATGTGTTCGATACTGTGCCAGGAGAAGCGCCTGTCCTCTGAAATGTGTGGCGATGCCACTCGAAACCGTATGTGTTCGACGAAACTAAGTGGTTGACCTTGTGAGAGAGGAAACTCCAGATGCGAAACCTAGTTCCATTTTAAACTAATTGGTCTATCTAAAATTAAGTGTTCGATACTGTGCCAGGGGAAGCGCCTGTTCTCTGAAATCTGTGGCGATGCTCCTCGAAACCGTATGTGTTCGACGAAACTAAGTGGCCGACCTTGTGAGGGAGAAACTCCAGATGCGAAACTTAGTTCCATTTTAAACTAATTGTTCTATCTAAAATTAAGTGTTCGATACTGTGCCAGGGGAAGCGCCTGTTCTCTGAAATCTGTGGCGATGCTACTCGAAACCGTATGTGTTCGACGAAACTAAGTGGCCGACCTTGTGAGAGAGGAAACTCCAGACGCGAAACATAGTTCCATTTTAAACTAATTGGTCTAATTGTAAACTAATTGTTCTATCTGACACTAAGTGTTCGATAGTGTGCCAGGAGAGGCGCCTGTTCTCTGAAATCTGTGGCGATGCTAATCGAAACCGTATGTGTTCGACGAAACTAAGTGGTCGAACTTGTGAGAGAGGAAACTCCAAGTGCGAAACATAGGTCCATTTTAAACTAATTGTTCTATCTGATACTAAGTGTTCGATACTGTGCCTGTAGAAGCGCCTGTCCTCTGAAATGTGTGGCGATGCCACTCGAAACCGTATGTGTTCGACGAAACTTAGTGGTCGACCTTGTAGGAGAGTAAACTCCAGATTCGAAGCTTATTTCCATTAGAAACTAATTGTTCTACCTGATACTAAGTGTTCGATACTGTGCCAGGTGAAGCGCCGGTTCTCTGAGATCTATGGCGATGCCACTCGAAACCGTATGTGTTCGACGAAACTAAGTGGTCGACCTTGTGAGGGAGGAACCTCAAAATGCGAAAAATATTTCCATTTTAAAGTAAATATTCTATCTGTAACTAAGTATTCGATAATCTGTCAGTAGAAGCGCCTGTTCTCTGAAACCTGAGGCGTTGCTACTCGAAACCGAATGTGTTCGACGAAAGTAAGTGGTCGACCTTGTAAGAGAGGAAACTCCAGATGCGAAAATTAGTTCCATTTTAAACTAATTGTTCTATCTGAAAGTTTTCGATACTGTGCCAGGAGAAGCGCCTGTCCTCTGAAATGTGTGGCGATGCCACTCGAAACCGTATGTGTTCGACGAAACTAAGTAGTCGACCTTGTGAGAGAGGAATCCCCAGATGCGCAACTTATTTCCATTTTAAACTAATTGTTCTATCTGAAACTAAGTGTTCGATAGTGTGCCACGATAAACGCCTGTTTTCCGAAATGTGTGGCGATGCTACTCGAAACCGTATGTGTTCGACGAATCTAAATGGTCGACCTTGTGTGAGAGGAAACTTCAGATGCGAAACTTAGTTCCGTTTTAAACTAATTGTTCCTTCTGAATCTAAGTGTTCGATACTATGCCAGGAGAAGCGCCTGCTCTCTGAACTGTGTGGCAATGCTACTCGAAACCGTATGTGTTCGACGAAACTAAGTGGTCGACCTTTTGAGAGAGGAAACTCCAGATGCGAAACTTAGTTCCATTTTAAACCAAATGTTCCATCTGAAATTAAGTGTTCGATACTGTGCCAGGAGAAGCGCCTGTTCTCTGAAATGTGTGGCGATGCTACTCGAAACCGTATGTGTTCGACGAATCTAAATGGTCGACCTTGTGTGAGAGGAAACTTCAGATGCGAAACTTAGTTCCGTTTTAAACTAATTGTTCCTTCTGAATCTAAGTGTTCGATACTATGCCAGGAGAAGCGCCTGCTCTCTGAACTGTGTGGCAATGCTACTCGAAACCGTATGTGTTCGACGAAACTAAGTGGTCGACCTTTTGAGAGAGGAAACTCCAGATGCGAAACTTAGTTCCATTTTAAACTAATTGTTCTATCTGAAACTATGTGTCTGATACTGTGCCAGGGGAAGCGCCTGTTCGCTGAAATCTGTGGCGATGCCACTCGAAACCGTATGTGTTCAACGAAACTATGTGGTCGGCTTGTGAGAGAGGAAACTCCAGTTGCGAAACCTAGTTCCATTTTAAACTAATTGTTCTATCTGAAACTAAGTGTTCGATACTGTGCCAGGAGAAGCGCCTGATCTCTGAAATCTGTCGCGATGCCTCTCGAAACCGTATGTGTTCGACGAAACTAAGTCGCCGACCTTGTGAGAGAGGAATATCCAGATGCGAAACATAGTTCCATTTTAAACTAATTGTTCTATCTGAAACTAGGTGTTCGATACTGTGCCAGGAGAAGCGCCTGTTCTCTGAAATGTGTGGCAATGCCCCTCGAAACTGTATGTGTTCGACGAAACTAAGTGGTCGCCTTTTGAAGGAAGAAACTCCAGATGCGAAACTTAGTACCATTTTAAACTAATTGTTCTATCGGAAACTATGTGTTCGACACTGCGCCAGGAGAAGCGCCTGTTCTCTGAAATCTGTCGCGATGCCACTCGAATCCGTATGTGTTCAACGAAACTATGTGGTCGGCTTGTGAGAGAGGAAACTCCAGTTGCGAAACCTAGTTCCATTTTAAACTAATTGTTCTATCTGAAACTAAGTGTTCGATACTGTGCCAGGAGAAGCGCCTGATCTCTGAAATCTGTCGCGATGCCTCTCGAAACCGTATGTGTTCGACGAAACTAAGTCGCCGACCTTGTGAGAGAGGAATATCCAGATGCGAAACATAGTTCCATTTTAAACTAATTGTTCTATCTGAAACTAGGTGTTCGATACTGTGCCAGGAGAAGCGCCTGTTCTCTGAAATGTGTGGCAATGCCCCTCGAAACTGTATGTGTTCGACGAAACTAAGTGGTCGCCTTTTGAAGGAAGAAACTCCAGATGCGAAACTTAGTACCATTTTAAACTAATTGTTCTATCGGAAACTATGTGTTCGACACTGCGCCAGGAGAAGCGCCTGTTCTCTGAAATCTGTCGCGATGCAACTCGAATCCGTATGTGTTCGACGAAACTAAGTGGTCGACCTTGTGAGAGAGGAAACTCCAGATGCGACACATAGTTCCATTTTAAACTAATTGTTCTATCTGAAACTAAGTGTTCGATAATGCGCCAGGAGAAACGCTTGTTCTCTGAAATCTGTGGCGATGCTACTCGAAACCGTATGTGTTCGACGAAACTAAGTGGTCGACCTTGTGGGAGAGGAAACTCCAGATGCGAAACTTAGTTCCATTTTAAACTAATTGTTCTATCTGAAACTAAGTTTTCGATGCTGTGCCAGGAGAAGCGCCTGTTCTCTGAAATCTTGAAACTTAGTTCCATTTTAAACTAATTGTTCTATCGGAAACTATGTGTTCGACACTGCGCCAGGAGAAGCGCCTGTTCTCTGAAATCTGTCGCGATGCCACTCGAATCCGTATGTGTTCGACGAAACTAAGTGGTCGACCTTGTGAGAGAGGAAACTCCAGATGCGACACATAGTTCCATTTTAAACTAATTGTTCTATCTGAAACTAAGTGTTCGATAATGCGCCAGGAGAAACGCTTGTTCTCTGAAATCTGTGGCGATGCTACTCGAAACCGAATGTGTACGACGAAACTAAGTGGTCCACATTGTGAGAGAGGAAACTCCAGATGCGAAGCTTAGATCCATTTTAAAGTAAATGTTCTATCTGAAACTAAGTATTCGATAATCTGCCAGTAGAAGCGCCTGTTCTCTGAAATCAGTGGCGATGCTACTCGAAACCGTATGTGTTCGACGAAACTAAGTGGTCCACATTGTGAGAGAGGAAACTCCAGATCCGAAAATTAGTTCCATTTTAAACCAAATGTTCCATCAAAACTAAGTGTTCGATACTGTGCCAGGAGAAGCGCCTGTTCTCTGAAATCTGTGGCGATGCCACTCGAAACCGTATGTGTTCGACGAAACTAAGTGGCCGACCTTGTGAGAGAGGAAACTCCAGATGCGAAACTTAGTTCCATTTTAAACTAATTGTTCCGTCTGAAAGTGTTCGATGCTGTGCCACGAGAGGTGCCTGTTCTCTGAAATCTGTGGCCATGCTACTCGAAACCGTATGCGTTCGGCGAAACTAAGTGGTCGACCTTATGAGAGAGGAAATTTCAGACGCGAAACTTAGTGCCATTTTAAACTAATTGTTCTATCTGTAACTAAGTGTTCGATACTGTGCCAGCAGAAGTGCCTGTTCTCTTAAATCTGTGGCGATGCCACTCGAAATCGTATGCGTTCGGCGAAACTAAGCGGTCGACCTTGTGAGAAAGGAAACTCCAGATGCGAAACATAGTTCCACTTTAAACAAAATGTTCCATCCGAAACTAAGTGTTCGATACTGTGCCAGGAGAAGCGCCTGTTCTCTGAAATCTGTGGCGATGCCACTCGAAACCGTATGTGTTCGACAAAACTAAGTGGTCCACCTAGTGGGAGAGGAAACTCCAGATACGAAATATAGTTCCATTTTAAACTAATGGTTCTATCTGAAACTAAGTGTTCGATACTGTGCCAGGAGAAGCGCCTGTTCTCTGAAATCTGTGGCGATGCTACTCGAAACCTTATGTGTTTCGTCGAAACTAAGTGGTCGACCTTGTGAGAGAGGAAACTCCAGATGCGAAACTTAGTTCCATTTTAAACTAATTGTTCTATCTGAAACTAAGTGTTCGATACTGTGCCAGGAGAAGCGCCTGTCCTCTGAAATCAGTGGCGATGCTACTAGAAACCGTATGTGTTCGACAAAACTAAGTGGTCCACCTAGTGGGAGAGGAAACCCCAGATACGAAACATAGTTCCATTTTAAACTAATGGTTCTATCTGAAACTAAGTGTTCGATACTGTGCCAGGAGAAGCGCCTGTTCTCTGAAATCAGTGGCGATGCTACTAGAAACCGTATGTGTTCGACAAAACTAAGTGGTCCACCTAGTGGGAGAGGAAACTCCAGATACGAAACATAGTTCCATTTTAAACTAATGGTTCTATCTGAAACTAAGTGTTCGATACTGTGCCAGGAGAAGCGCCTGTTCTCTGAAATCTGTGGCGATGCTACTCGAAACCGAATGTGTTCCACGAAACTAAGTGGTCCACCTTGTGAGAGAGGAAACCCCAGATGCGAAACATAGTTCAGTTTTAAACTAAATGTTCCATCTGAAACTAAGTGTTCAATACTGTGCCAGGAGAAGCGCCTGTTCTCTGAAATCTGGGGCGATGCCGCTCGAAACCGTATGTGTTCGACGAAACTAAGTGGCCGACATTGTGAGAGAGGAAACTCCAGATGCGAAACTTAGTTCCATTTTAAACTAATTGTTCCGTCTGAAAGTGTTCGATGCTGTGCCACGAGAGGTGCCTGTTCTCTGAAATCTGTGGCCATGCTACTCGAAACCGTATGCGTTCGGCGAATCTAAGTGGTCGACCTTATGAGAGAGGAAATTTCAGACGCGAAACTTAGTGCCATTTTAAACTAAATGTTCCATCTGAAACTAAGTGTTCAATACTGTGCCAGGAGAAGCGCCTGTTCTCTGAAATATGGGGCGATGCCACTCGAAACCGTATGTGTTCGAAGAAACTAAGTGGCCGACCTTGTGAGAGAGGAAACTCCAGATGCGAAACATAGTTCAATTTTAAACTAAATGTTCCATCTGAAACTAAGTGTTCAATACTGTGCCAGGAGAAGCGCCTGTTCTCTGAAATCTGTGGCGATGCTACTCGAAACCGAATGTGTTCGACGAAACTAAGTGGTCCACATTGTGAGAGAGGAAACTCCAGATGCGAAGCTTAGATCCATTTTAAAGTAAATGTTCTATCTGAAACTAAGTATTCGATAATCTGCCAGTAGAAGCGCCTGTTCTCTGAAATCAGTGGCGATGCTACTCGAAACCGTATGTGTTCGACGAAACTAAGTGGTCCACATTGTGAGAGAGGAAACTCCAGATCCGAAAATTAGTTCCATTTTAAACCAAATGTTCCATCTGAAACTAAGTGTTCGATACTGTGCCAGGAGAATCGCCTGTTCTCTGAAATCTGTGGCGATGCCACTCGAAACCGTATGTGTTCGACGAAACTAAGTGGCCGACCTTGTGAGAGAGGAAACTCCAGATGCGAAACTTAGTTCCATTTTAAACTAATTGTTCCGTCTGAAATTGTTCGATGCTGTGCCACGAGAGGTGCCTGTTCTCTGAAATCTGTGGCCATGCTACTCGAAACCGTATGCGTTCGGCGAAACTAAGTGGTCGACCTTATGAGAGAGGAAATTTCAGACGCGAAACTTAGTGCCATTTTAAACTAATTGTTCTATCTGTAACTAAGTGTTCGATACTGTGCCAGCAGAAGTGCCTGTTCTCTTAAATCTGTGGCGATGCCACTCGAAATCGTATGCGTTCGGCGAAACTAAGCGGTCGACCTTGTGAGAAAGGAAACTCCAGATGCGAAACATAGTTCCACTTTAAACAAAATGTTCTATCCGAAACTAAGTGTTCGATACTGTGCCAGGAGAAGCGCCTGTTCTCTGAAATCTGTGGCGATGCCACTCGAAACCGTATGTGTTCGACAAAACTAAGTGGTCCACCTAGTGGGAGAGGAAACTCCAGATACGAAATATAGTTCCATTTTAAACTAATGGTTCTATCTGAAACTAAGTGTTCGATACTGTGCCAGGAGAAGCGCCTGTTCTCTGAAATCTGTGGCGATGCTACTCGAAACCTTATGTGTTTCGTCGAAACTAAGTGGTCGACCTTGTGAGAGAGGAAACTCCAGATGCGAAACTTAGTTCCATTTTAAACTAATTGTTCTATCTGAAACTAAGTGTTCGATACTGTGCCAGGAGAAGCGCCTGTCCTCTGAAATCAGTGGCGATGCTACTAGAAACCGTATGTGTTCGACAAAACTAAGTGGTCCACCTAGTGGGAGAGGAAACCCCAGATACGAAACATAGTTCCATTTTAAACTAATGGTTCTATCTGAAACTAAGTGTTCGATACTGTGCCAGGAGAAGCGCCTGTTCTCTGAAATCAGTGGCGATGCTACTAGAAACCGTATGTGTTCGACAAAACTAAGTGGTCCACCTAGTGGGAGAGGAAACTCCAGATACGAAACATAGTTCCATTTTAAACTAATGGTTCTATCTGAAACTAAGTGTTCGATACTGTGCCAGGAGAAGCGCCTGTTCTCTGAAATCTGTGGCGATGCTACTCGAAACCTTATGTGTTTCGTCGAAACTAAGTGGTCGACCTTGTGAGAGAGGAAACTCCAGCTGCGAAACTTAGTTCCATTTTAAACTAATTGTTCTATCTGAAACTAAGTGTTCGATACTGTGCCAGGAGAAGCGCCTGTTCTCTGAAATCAGTGGCGATGCTACTCGAACCCGTATGTGTTCGACGTAACTAAGTGGCCGACCTTGTGAGAGAGGAAACTCAAGATGTCAAACTTAGTTCCATTTTAAACTAATTGTTCTATCTGAAACTAAGTGTTCGATATTGTGCCAGGAGAAGCGCCTGTTCTCTGAAATCTGTGGCGATGCCACTCGAAACCGTATGTGTTCGACGAAACTAAGTGGCCGACCTTGTCAGAGAGGAAACTCCAGATGCGGAACTTAGTTCCATTTTAAACTAATTGTTCTAACTGAAAGTGTTCGATACTGTGCCAGGAGAAGCGCCTGTTCTCTGAAATCTGTGGCGATGCCACTCGAAACCGTATGTGTTCGACGAATCTACATTGTCGACCTTGTGTGGGAGGAAACTCCAGATGCGGACCTTAGTTCCATTTTAAACTGATTGTTCTATCTGAAAGTGTTCGATACTGTGCCAGGAGAAGCGCCTGTTCTCTGAATTTTGTGGCGATGCCACTCGAAACCGTATGTGTTCGACGAATCTAAATTGTCGACCTTGTGTGGGAGGAAACTCCAGATGCGGACCTTAGTTCCATTTTATACTGATTGTTCTATCTGAAACTAAGTGTTCGATATTGTGCCAGGAGAAGCGCCTGTTCTCTGAAATCTGTGGCGATGCCACTCGAAACCGTATGTGCTTGGCGAAACTAAGTGGCCGACCTTGTGGGAGAGGAAACTCCAGACGCGAAACTTAGTTCCATTTTAAACTAATTGTTCTATCTGAAAATGTTCGATACTCTGCCAGGCGAGGCGCCTGTTCTCTGAAATCAGTGGCGATGCTACTCGAAACCGTATGTGTTCGACGAATCTAAATGGTCTACCTTGTGAGAGAGGAAACTCCAGATGCGAAACTTAGTTCCATTTTAAACTAATTGTTCTATCTGAAAGTGTTCGATACTGTGCCAGAGAAGCGCCTGTTCTCTGAAATCAGTGGCGATGCTACTCGAACCCGTATGTGTTCGACGTAACTAAGTGGCCGACCTTGTGAGAGAGGAAACTCCAGATGCGGAACTTGGTTCCATTTTAAACTAAATGTTCTATCTGAAAGTGTTCGATACTGTGCCAGAAGAAGCGCCTGTTCTCTGAAATCTGTGGCGATGCCACTCGAAACCGTATGTGTTCGACGAAACTAATTGGCCGACCTTGTGAGCGAGGAAACTCCAGATGCGGAACTTAGTTCCATTTTAAATTAATTGTACTATCTGAAAGTGTTCGATACTGTGCCAGGAGAAGCGCCTGTTCTCTGAAATCAGTGGCGATGCTACTCGAACCCGTATGTGTTCGACGAAACTAAGTGGCCGACCTTGTGGGAGAGGAAACTCCAGACGCGAAACTTAGTTCCTTTTTAAACTAATTGTTCTATCTGAAAGTGTTCGATACTCTGCCAGGCGAGGCGCCTGTTCTCTGAAATCAGTGGCGATGCTACTCGAAACCGTATGTGTTCGACGAATCTAAATGGTCGACCTTGTGAGGGAGGAAACTCCAGATGCGAAACTTAGTTCCATTTTAAACTAATTGTTCTATCTCAAAGTGTTCGATACTGTGCCAGAGAAGCGCCTGTTCTCTGAAATCAGTGTCGATGCTACTCGAACCCGTATGTGTTCGACGTAACTAAGTGGCCGACCTTGTGAGAGAGGAAACTCCAGATGCGGAACTTAGTTCCATTTTAAACTAAATGTTCTATCTGAAAGTGTTCGATACTGTGCCAGAAGAAGCGCCTGTTCTCTGAAATCTGTGGCGATGCCACTCGAAACCGTATGTGTTCGACGAATCTAAATTGTCGACCTTGTGTGGGAGGAAACTCCAGATGCGGACCTTAGTTCCATTTTAAACTGATTGTTCTATCTGAAACTCAGTGTTCGATATTGTGCCAGGAGAAGCGCCTGTTCTCTGAAATCTGTGGCGATGCCACTCGAAACCGTATGTGCTTGGCGAAACTAAGTGGCCGACCTTGTGAGAGAGGAAACTCCAGACGCGAAACTTAGTTTCATTTTAAACTAATTGTTCTATCTGAAAGTGTTCGATACTGTGCCAGAGAAGCGCCTGTTCTCTGAAATCAGTGGCGATGCTACTCGAACCCGTATGTGTTCGACGTAACTAAGTGGCCGACCTTGTGAGAGAGGAAACTCCAGATGCGGAACTTGGTTCCATTTTAAACTGAATGTTCTATCTGAAAGTGTTCGATACTGTGCCAGAAGAAGCGCCTGTTCTCTGAAATCTGTGGCGATGCCACTCGAAACCGTATGTGTTCGACGAATCTAAATTGTCGACCTTGTGTGGGAGGAAACTCCAGATGCGGACCTTAGTTCCATTTTAAACTGATTGTTCTATCTGAAACTCAGTGTTCGATATTGTGCCAGGAGAAGCGCCTGTTCTCTGAAATCTGTGGCGATGCCACTCGAAACCGTATGTGCTCGGCGAAACTAAGTGGCCGACCTTGTGAGAGAGGAAACTCCAGACGCGAAACTTAGTTCCATTTTAAACTAATTGTTCTATCTGAAAGTGTTCGATACTGTGCCAGAGAAGCGCCTGTTCTCTGAAATCAGTGGCGATGCTACTCGAAACCGTATGTGTTCGACGAATCTAAGTGGTCGACCTTGTGAGAGAGGAAACTCCAGATGCGAAACTTAGTTCCATTTTAAACTAATTGTTCTATCTCAAAGTGTTCGATACTGTGCCAGAGAAGCGCCTGTTCTCTGAAATCAGTGGCGATGCTACTCGAACCCGTATGTGTTCGACGTAACTAAGTGGCCGACCTTGTGAGAGAGGAAACTCCAGATGCGGAACTTGGTTCCATTTTAAACTAAATGTTCTATCTGAAAGTGTTCGATACCGTGCCAGAAGAAGCGCCTGTTCTCTGAAATCTGTGGCGATGCCACACGAAACCGTATGTGTTCGACGAATCTAAATTGTCGACCTTGTGTGGGAGGAAACTCCGGATGCGGACCTTAGTTCCATTTTAAACTGATTGTTCTATCTGAAACTCAGTGTTCGATATTGTGCTAGGAGAAGCGCCTGTTCTCTGAAATCTGTGGCGATGCCACTCGAAACCGTATGTGCTTGGCGAAACTAAGTGGCCGACCTTGTGAGAGAGGAAACTCCAGACGCGAAACTTAGTTCCATTTTAAACTAATTGTTCTATCTGAAAGTGTTCGATACTGTGCCAGAGAAGCGCCTGTTCTCTGAAATCAGTGGCGATGCTACTCGAACCCGTATGTGTTCGACGAAACTAAGTGGCCGACCTTGTGAGAGAGGAAACTCCAGATGCGAAACTTAGTTCCATTTTAAACTGATTGTTCTATCTGAAAGTGTTCGATACTGTGCCAGAGAAGCGCCTGTTCTCTGAAATCAGTGGCGATGCTACTCGAACCCGTATGTGTTCGACGTAACTAAGTGGCCGACTTTGTGAGAGAGGAAACTCAAGATGTCAAACTTAGTTCCATTTTAAACTAATTGTTCTATCTGAAACTAAGTGTTCGATATTGTGCCAGGAGAAGCGCCTGTTCTCAGAAATCTGTGGCGATGCCACTCGAAACCGTATCTGTTCGACAATACTAAGTGGTCGACCTTGTGAGAGAGGAAACTCCAGATGCGAAACATAGTTCAATTTTAAACTAAATGTTCCATCTGAAACTAAGTGTTCGATACTGTGCCAGGAGAAGCGCCTGTTCTCTGAAATCTGTGGCGCTGCCACTCAAACCCGAATGTGTTCGACGAAACTGAGTGGTCGACCTTGTGAGAGAGGAAACTCCAGATGCGAAACATAGTTCAATTTTAAACTAAATGTTCGTTCTGAAACTAAGTGTTCGATAATGTGCCAGGAGAAGCGCCTGTTCTCTGAAATCTGTGGCAATGCTACTCGAAACCGTATGTGTTCGACGAAACTAAGTGGTCGCCATGTGAGGGAAGAAACTCCAGATGCGAAACTTATTTCCATTTTAAACTAATCGTTCTATCTGAAACTATGTGTTCGATACTGTGCCAGGAGAAGCGCCTGTTTTCTGAAATCTGTGGCGTTGCGACTCGAAACCGAATGTGTTCCACGAAACTAAGTGGTCGACCTTGTGAGAGAGGAAACTCCAGATGCGAAACTTAGTTCCATTTTAAACTAATTGTTCTATCTGAAAGTGTTCGATACTGTGCCAGAGAAGCGCCTGTTCTCTGAAATCAGTGGCGATGCTACTCGAACCCGTATGTGTTCGACGTAACTAAGTGGCCGACCTTGTGAGAGAGGAAACTCCAGATGCGGAACTTGGTTCCATTTTAAACTAAATGTTCTATCTGAAAGTGTTCGATACTGTGCCAGAAGAAGCGCCTGTTCTCTGAAATCTGTGGCGATGCTACTCGAAACCGTATGTGTTCGACGAAACTAATTGGCCGACCTTGTGAGCGAGGAAACTCCAGATGCGGAACTTAGTTCCATTTTAAATTAATTGTACTATCTGAAAGTGTTCGATACTGTGCCAGGAGAAGCGCCTGTTCTCTGAAATCAGTGGCGATGCTACTCGAACCCGTATGTGTTCGACGAAACTAAGTGGCCGACCTTGTGGGAGAGGAAACTCCAGACGCGAAACTTAGTTCCTTTTTAAACTAATTGTTCTATCTGAAAGTGTTCGATACTCTGCCAGGCGAGGCGCCTGTTCTCTGAAATCAGTGGCGATGCTACTCGAAACCGTATGTGTTCGACGAATCTAAATGGTCGACCTTGTGAGGGAGGAAACTCCAGATGCGAAACTTAGTTCCATTTTAAACTAATTGTTCTATCTCAAAGTGTTCGATACTGTGCCAGAGAAGCGCCTGTTCTCTGAAATCAGTGTCGATGCTACTCGAACCCGTATGTGTTCGACGTAACTAAGTGGCCGACCTTGTGAGAGAGGAAACTCCAGATGCGGAACTTAGTTCCATTTTAAACTAAATGTTCTATCTGAAAGTGTTCGATACTGTGCCAGAAGAAGCGCCTGTTCTCTGAAATCTGTGGCGATGCCACTCGAAACCGTATGTGTTCGACGAATCTAAATTGTCGACCTTGTGTGGGAGGAAACTCCAGATGCGGACCTTAGTTCCATTTTAAACTGATTGTTCTATCTGAAACTCAGTGTTCGATATTGTGCCAGGAGAAGCGCCTGTTCTCTGAAATCTGTGGCGATGCCACTCGAAACCGTATGTGCTTGGCGAAACTAAGTGGCCGACCTTGTGAGAGAGGAAACTCCAGACGCGAAACTTAGTTTCATTTTAAACTAATTGTTCTATCTGAAAGTGTTCGATACTGTGCCAGAGAAGCGCCTGTTCTCTGAAATCAGTGGCGATGCTACTCGAACCCGTATGTGTTCGACGTAACTAAGTGGCCGACCTTGTGAGAGAGGAAACTCCAGATGCGGAACTTGGTTCCATTTTAAACTGAATGTTCTATCTGAAAGTGTTCGATACTGTGCCAGAAGAAGCGCCTGTTCTCTGAAATCTGTGGCGATGCCACTCGAAACCGTATGTGTTCGACGAATCTAAATTGTCGACCTTGTGTGGGAGGAAACTCCAGATGCGGACCTTAGTTCCATTTTAAACTGATTGTTCTATCTGAAACTCAGTGTTCGATATTGTGCCAGGAGAAGCGCCTGTTCTCTGAAATCTGTGGCGATGCCACTCGAAACCGTATGTGCTTGACGAAACTAAGTGGTCGACCTTGTGAGAGAGGAAACTCCAGACGCGAAACTTAGTTTCATTTTAAACTAATTGTTCTATCTGAAAGTGTTCGATACTGTGCCAGAGAAGCGCCTGTTCTCTGAAATCAGTGGCGATGCTACTCGAAACCGTATGTGTTCGACGAATCTAAATGGTCGACCTTGTGAGAGAGGAAACTCCAGATGCGAAACTTAGTTCCATTTTAAACTAATTGTTCTATCTCAAAGTGTTCGATACTGTGCCAGAGAAGCGCCTGTTCTCTGAAATCAGTGGCGATGCTACTCGAACCCGTATGTGTTCGACGTAACTAAGTGGCCGACCTTGTGAGAGAGGAAACTCCAGATGCGGAACTTGGTTCCATTTTAAACTAAATGTTCTATCTGAAAGTGTTCGATACCGTGCCAGAAGAAGCGCCTGTTCTCTGAAATCTGTGGCGATGCCACACGAAACCGTATGTGTTCGACGAATCTAAATTGTCGACCTTGTGTGGGAGGAAACTCCGGATGCGGACCTTAGTTCCATTTTAAACTGATTGTTCTATCTGAAACTCAGTGTTCGATATTGTGCTAGGAGAAGCGCCTGTTCTCTGAAATCTGTGGCGATGCCACTCGAAACCGTATGTGCTTGGCGAAACTAAGTGGCCGACCTTGTGAGAGAGGAAACTCCAGACGCGAAACTTAGTTCCATTTTAAACTAATTGTTCTATCTGAAAGTGTTCGATACTGTGCCAGAGAAGCGCCTGTTCTCTGAAATCAGTGGCGATGCTACTCGAACCCGTATGTGTTCGACGAAACTAAGTGGCCGACCTTGTGAGAGAGGAAACTCCAGATGCGAAACTTAGTTCCATTTTAAACTAATTGTTCTATCTGAAAGTGTTCGATACTGTGCCAGAGAAGCGCCTGTTCTCTGAAATCAGTGGCGATGCTACTCGAACCCGTATGTGTTCGACGTAACTAAGTGGCCGACTTTGTGAGAGAGGAAACTCAAGATGTCAAACTTAGTTCCATTTTAAACTAATTGTTCTATCTGAAACTAAGTGTTCGATATTGTGCCAGGAGAAGCGCCTGTTCTCAGAAATCTGTGGCGATGCCACTCGAAACCGTATCTGTTCGACAATACTAAGTGGTCGACCTTGTGAGAGAGGAAACTCCAGATGCGAAACATAGTTCAATTTTAAACTAAATGTTCCATCTGAAACTAAGTGTTCGATACTGTGCCAGGAGAAGCGCCTGTTCTCTGAAATCTGTGGCGCTGCCACTCAAACCCGAATGTGTTCGACGAAACTGAGTGGTCGACCTTGTGAGAGAGGAAACTCCAGATGCGAAACATAGTTCAATTTTAAACTAAATGTTCGTTCTGAAACTAAGTGTTCGATAATGTGCCAGGAGAAGCGCCTGTTCTCTGAAATCTGTGGCGATGCCACTCGAAACCGTATGTGCTTGGCGAAACTAAGTGGCCGACCTTGTGAGAGAGGAAACTCCAGACGCGAAACTTAGTTCCATTTTAAACTAATTGTTCTATCTGAAAGTGTTCGATACTGTGCCAGAGAAGCGCCTGTTCTCTGAAATCAGTGGCGATGCTACTCGAACCCGTATGTGTTCGACGAATCTAAATGGTCGACCTTGTGAGGGAGGAAACTCCAGATGCGAAACTTAGTTCCATTTTAAACTAATTGTTCTATCTCAAAGTGTTCGATACTGTGCCAGAGAAGCGCCTGTTCTCTGAAATCAGTGTCGATGCTACTCGAACCCGTATGTGTTCGACGTAACTAAGTGGCCGACCTTGTGAGAGAGGAAACTCCAGATGCGGAACTTAGTTCCATTTTAAACTAAATGTTCTATCTGAAAGTGTTCGATACTGTGCCAGAAGAAGCGCCTGTTCTCTGAAATCTGTGGCGATGCCACTCGAAACCGTATGTGTTCGACGAATCTAAATTGTCGACCTTGTGTGGGAGGAAACTCCAGATGCGGACCTTAGTTCCATTTTAAACTGATTGTTCTATCTGAAACTCAGTGTTCGATATTGTGCCAGGAGAAGCGCCTGTTCTCTGAAATCTGTGGCGATGCCACTCGAAACCGTATGTGCTTGGCGAAACTAAGTGGCCGACCTTGTGAGAGAGGAAACTCCAGACGCGAAACTTAGTTTCATTTTAAACTAATTGTTCTATCTGAAAGTGTTCGATACTGTGCCAGAGAAGCGCCTGTTCTCTGAAATCAGTGGCGATGCTACTCGAACCCGTATGTGTTCGACGTAACTAAGTGGCCGACCTTGTGAGAGAGGAAACTCCAGATGCGGAACTTGGTTCCATTTTAAACTGAATGTTCTATCTGAAAGTGTTCGATACTGTGCCAGAAGAAGCGCCTGTTCTCTGAAATCTGTGGCGATGCCACTCGAAACCGTATGTGTTCGACGAATCTAAATTGTCGACCTTGTGTGGGAGGAAACTCCAGATGCGGACCTTAGTTCCATTTTAAACTGATTGTTCTATCTGAAACTCAGTGTTCGATATTGTGCCAGGAGAAGCGCCTGTTCTCTGAAATCTGTGGCGATGCCACTCGAAACCGTATGTGCTTGGCGAAACTAAGTGGCCGACCTTGTGAGAGAGGAAACTCCAGACGCGAAACTTAGTTCCATTTTAAACTAATTGTTCTATCTGAAAGTGTTCGATACTGTGCCAGAGAAGCGCCTGTTCTCTGAAATCAGTGGCGATGCTACTCGAAACCGTATGTGTTCGACGAAACTAAGTGGTCGACCTTGTGAGAGAGGAAACTCCAGATGCGAAACTTAGTTCCATTTTAAACTAATTGTTCTATCTCAAAGTGTTCGATACTGTGCCAGAGAAGCGCCTGTTCTCTGAAATCAGTGGCGATGCTACTCGAACCCGTATGTGTTCGACGTAACTAAGTGGCCGACCTTGTGAGAGAGGAAACTCCAGATGCGGAACTTGGTTCCATTTTAAACTAAATGTTCTATCTGAAAGTGTTCGATACCGTGCCAGAAGAAGCGCCTGTTCTCTGAAATCTGTGGCGATGCCACACGAAACCGTATGTGTTCGACGAATCTAAATTGTCGACCTTGTGTGGGAGGAAACTCCGGATGCGGACCTTAGTTCCATTTTAAACTGATTGTTCTATCTGAAACTCAGTGTTCGATATTGTGCTAGGAGAAGCGCCTGTTCTCTGAAATCTGTGGCGATGCCACTCGAAACCGTATGTGCTTGGCGAAACTAAGTGGCCGACCTTGTGAGAGAGGAAACTCCAGACGCGAAACTTAGTTCCATTTTAAACTAATTGTTCTATCTGAAAGTGTTCGATACTGTGCCAGAGAAGCGCCTGTTCTCTGAAATCAGTGGCGATGCTACTCGAACCCGTATGTGTTCGACGAAACTAAGTGGCCGACCTTGTGAGAGAGGAAACTCCAGATGCGAAACTTAGTTCCATTTTAAACTAATTGTTCTATCTGAAAGTGTTCGATACTGTGCCAGAGAAGCGCCTGTTCTCTGAAATCAGTGGCGATGCTACTCGAACCCGTATGTGTTCGACGTAACTAAGTGGCCGACTTTGTGAGAGAGGAAACTCAAGATGTCAAACTTAGTTCCATTTTAAACTAATTGTTCTATCTGAAACTAAGTGTTCGATATTGTGCCAGGAGAAGCGCCTGTTCTCAGAAATCTGTGGCGATGCCACTCGAAACCGTATCTGTTCGACAATACTAAGTGGTCGACCTTGTGAGAGAGGAAACTCCAGATGCGAAACATAGTTCAATTTTAAACTAAATGTTCCATCTGAAACTAAGTGTTCGATACTGTGCCAGGAGAAGCGCCTGTTCTCTGAAATCTGTGGCGCTGCCACTCAAACCCGAATGTGTTCGACGAAACTGAGTGGTCGACCTTGTGAGAGAGGAAACTCCAGATGCGAAACATAGTTCAATTTTAAACTAAATGTTCGTTCTGAAACTAAGTGTTCGATAATGTGCCAGGAGAAGCGCCTGTTCTCTGAAATCTGTGGCAATGCTACTCGAAACCGTATGTGTTCGACGAAACTAAGTGGTCGCCATGTGAGGGAAGAAACTCCAGATGCGAAACTTATTTCCATTTTAAACTAATCGTTCTATCTGAAACTATGTGTTCGATACTGTGCCAGGAGAAGCGCCTGTTTTCTGAAATCTGTGGCGTTGCGACTCGAAACCGAATGTGTTCCACGAAACTAAGTGGTCGACCTTGTGAGAGAGGAAACTCCAGATGCGAAACATATTTCAATTTTAAACTAATTGTTCTATCTGAAACTATCTGTTCGACACTGTGCAAGGAGACGCGCCTGTTCTCTGAAATCTGTGGCGATGCCACTCGAAACCGTATGTGTTCGACGAAACCAAGTGGTTGACCTTGTGAGAGAGGATACTCCAGATGCGAAACAGAGTTCCATTTTAAACTAATTGTTCTGTCTGAAATAAGTGTTCGATACTGTGCCAGGAGAAGCGCCTGTTCTCTGAAATCTGTGGCGATGCCACTCGAAACCGTATGTGTTCGACGAAACTAAGTGGCCGACCTTTTGAGAGAGGAAACTCCAGATGCGAAACATAGTTCCATTTTAAACTAATTGTTCTATCTGAAACTAAGTGTTCGTTAATGTGCCAGGAGAAGCGCCTGTTCTCCGAAATCTGTGGCGATGCCACTCGAAACCGTATGTGTTTGACGAAACTGAGTGGTCCACTTTGTGAGAGAGGAAACTCCAAATACGAAACACAGTTCCATTTTAAACTAAGTGTTCTATCTGTAACTAAGTGTTCGAGACTGTGCCAGGAGAAGCGCCTGTTCCCTGAAATCTGTGGCGATGCCACTCGAAACCGTGTGTGTTCGACGAAACTAAGTGGTTGACCTTGTGAGGGAGGATACTCCAGATGCGAAACATAGTTCCATTTTAAACTAATTGTTCTGTCTGAAATAAGTGTTGGAAACTGTGCCAGGAGAAGCGCCTGTTCTCTGAAATCTGTGGCGATGCTACTCGAAATCGTATGTTTTCGACGAATCTTATTGGTCGACCTTGTGGCAGAGGAATCTCCAGATGCAAAATTTAGTTCCATTTTAATCTTATTGTGCTATCTGAAACTAAGTTTTCGATACTGTGCCAGGAGAAGCGACTGTTCTCAGAAATCTGTAGCGATGCCACTCGAAACCGTATGTGTTCGACGATACTAAGCGGCCGACCTTGTGAGAGAGGAAAATCCAGAAGTGAAACTTAGTTCCATTTAAAACAAATTGTTCTATCTGAAACTAAGTTCTCGATACTGTGCCAGGAGAAGCGCCTGTTCTCGGAAATCTGTGACGATGCTAATCGAAACCGTATGTGTTCGACGAAACTAAGTGGTCGACCTTGTGAGAGAGGAAACTCCAAATGCGAAACTTAGTTCCATTTTAATCTTGTTGTTCTATCTGAAACTGAGTGTTCGATACTGTGCCACCAGAAGCGCCTGTTCTCTGAAATCTGTGGCGATGCCACTCGAAATCGTATGTTTTCGACGAATCTTATTGGTCGACCTTGTGGCAGAGGAATCTCCAGATGCAAAATTTAGTTCCATATTAAACTAATTGTTCTATCTGAAACTAAGTGTTCGATAATGTGCCAGGAGAAGCGCCTGTTCTCTGAACTGTGTGGCGATGCCGCTCGAAACAGTATGTGTTCGACGAAACTAAATGGTCGACCTTGTGAGAGAGGAAACTCCAAATGCGAAACTTAGTTCCATTTTAATCTTGTTGTTCTATCTGAAACTGAGTGTTCGATACTGTGCCACCAGAAGCGCCTGTTCTCTGAAATCTGTGGCGATGCCACTCGAAATCGTATGTTTTCGACGAATCTTATTGGTCGACCTTGTGGCAGAGGAATCTCCAGATGCAAAATTTAGTTCCATATTAAACTAATTGTTCTATCTGAAACTAAGTGTTCGATAATGTGCCAGGAGAAGCGCCTGTTCTCTGAACTGTGTGGCGATGCCGCTCGAAACAGTATGTGTTCGACGAAACTAAGTGGTTGACCTTGTGAGAGAGGATACTCCAGATGCGAAACTTAGTACCATTTTAAACTAATTGTTGTATCTGAAACTATGTGTCCGATACTGTGCCAGGAGAAGCGCCTGCTCTCTGAAATCTGTGGCGATGCTACTCGAAACCGTATGTGTTCGACGAAACTAAATGGTCGACCTTGTGAGAGAGGAAACTCCAGATGCGAAACTTAGTTCCATTTTAATCTTGTTGTTCTATCTGAAACTGAGTGTTCGATACTGTGCCACCAGAAGCGCCTGTTCTCTGAAATCTGTGGCGATGCCACTCGAAACCGTATGTGTTCGACGAAACTAAGTCTTTGACCTTGTGAGAGAGGAAACTCCAGATGCGAAGCTTAGTTGCATTTTAAAGTAACTGTTCTATGTGAAACTAAGTATTCGATAATCTGCCAGTAGAAGCGCCTGTTCTCTGAAATCAGTGGCGATGCTACTCGAAACCGTATGTGTTCGACGAAACTAAGTGGTCCACATTGTGAGAGAGGAAGCTCCAGATGCGAAATTTAGTTCCATTTTAAACCAAATGTTCCATCTGAAACTAAGTGTTCGATACTGTGCCAGATGAAGCGCCTGTTCTCTGAAATCTGTGGCGAAGCCACTCGAAACCGTATGCGTGCGGCGAAACTAAGTTGTCGACCTTGTGAGAGAGGAAACTCCAGATGCGAAATTTAGTTCCATTTTAAACTAATTGTTCTCTCTGAAACTATGTTTTCGATACTGTGCCAGGAGAAGCGCCTGCTCTCTCAAATCTGTGGCGATGCTACTCGAAACCTTATGTGTTCGACGAAACTATGTGGTCGACCTAGTGAGAGAGGATACTCCAAATGCGAAACATAGTTCCATTTTAATCTAATTGTTCTGTCTGAAATAAGTGTTCGATACTGTGCCAGGAGAAGCGCCTGCTCTCTGAAATCTGTGGCGATGCTACTCGAAACCGTATGTGTTCGACGAAACTAAATGGTCGACCTTGTGAGAGAGGAAACTCCAGATGCGAAACTTAGTTCCATTTTAATCTTGTTGTTCTATCTGAAACTGAGTGTTCGATACTGTGCCACCAGAAGCGCCTGTTCTCTGAAATCTGTGGCGATGCCACTCGAAACCGTATGTGTTCGACGAAACTAAGTGGTTGACCTTGTGAGAGAGGAAACTCCAAATGCGAAACTTAGTTCCATTTTAATCTTGTTGTTCTATCTGAAACTGAGTGTTCGATACTGTGCCACCAGAAGCGCCTGTTCTCTGAAATCTGTGGCGATGCCACTCGAAATCGTATGTTTTCGACGAATCTTATTGGTCGACCTTGTGGCAGAGGAATCTCCAGATGCAAAATTTAGTTCCATATTAAACTAATTGTTCTATCTGAAACTAAGTGTTCGATAATGTGCCAGGAGAAGCGCCTGTTCTCTGAACTGTGTGGCGATGCCGCTCGAAACAGTATGTGTTCGACGAAACTAAGTGGTTGACCTTGTGAGAGAGGATACTCGAGACGCGAAAATTAGTTCCATTTTAAACTAATTGTTCTATCTGAAACTAAGTGTTCGATACCGTGCCAGGAGAAGCACCTGTTCTCTGAAATCTGTGGCGATGCCACTCGAAACCGTATGTGTTCGACGAAACTAAATGGCCGACCTTGTGAGAGAGGAAACTCCAGATGCGGAACTTAGTTCCATTTTAAATTAATTGTACTATCTGAAAGTGTTCGATACTGTGCCAGGAGAAGCGCCTGTTCTCTGAAATCAGTGGCGATGCTACTCGAACCCGTATGTGTTCGACGAAACTAAGTGGACGACCTTGTGAGAGAGGAAACTCCAGATGCGGAACTTAGTTCCATTTTAAACTAATTGTTCTATCTGAAAGTGTTCGATACTGTGCCAGAGAAGCGCCTGTTCTCTGAAATCAGTGGCGATGCTACTCGAACCCGTATGTGTTCGACGTAACTAAGTGGCCGACCTTGTGAGAGAGGAAACTCAAGATGTCAAACTTAGTTCCATTTTAAACTAATTGTTCTATCTGAAACTAAGTGTTCGATATTGTGCCAGGAGAAGCGCCTGTTCTCTGAAATCTGTGGCGATGCCACTCGAAACCGTATGTGCTTGGCGAAACTAAGTGGCCGACCTTGTGAGAGAGGAAACTCCAGACGCGAAACTTAGTTCCATTTTAAACTAATTGTTCTATCTGAAAGTGTTCGATACTGTGCCAGAGAAGCGCCTGTTCTCTGAAATCAGTGGCGATGCTACTCGAACCCGTATGTGTTCGACGTAACTAAGTGGCCGACCTTGTGAGAGAGGAAACTCCAGATGCGGAACTTGGTTCCATTTTAAACTGAATGTTCTATCTGAAAGTGTTCGATACTGTGCCAGAGAAGCGCCTGTTCTCTGAATTCAGTGGCGATGCTACTCGAACCCGTATGTGTTCGACGTAACTAAGTGGCCGACCTTGTGAGAGAGGAAACTCAAGATGTCAAACTTAGTTCCATTTTAAACTAATTGTTCTATCTGAAACTAAGTGTTCGATATTGTGCCAGGAGAAGCGCCTGTTCTCTGAAATCTGTGGCGATGCCACTCGAAACCGTATGTGTTCGACGAATCTAAATTGTCGACCTTGTGTGGGAGGAAACTCCAGATGCGGACCTTAGTTCCATTTTAAACTGATTGTTCTATCTGAAACTAAGTGTTCGATATTGTGCCAGGAGAAGCGCCTGCTCTCTGAAATCTGTGGCGATGCTACTCGAAACCGTATGTGTTCGACGAAACTAAATGGTCGACCTTGTGAGAGAGGAAACTCCAGATGCGAAACTTAGTTCCATTTTAATCTTGTTGTTCTATCTGAAACTGAGTGTTCGATACTGTGCCACCAGAAGCGCCTGTTCTCTGAAATCTGTGGCGATGCCACTCGAAACCGTATGTGTTCGACGAAACTAAGTGGTTGACCTTGTGAGAGAGGAAACTCCAAATGCGAAACTTAGTTCCATTTTAATCTTGTTGTTCTATCTGAAACTGAGTGTTCGATACTGTGCCACCAGAAGCGCCTGTTCTCTGAAATCTGTGGCGATGCCACTCGAAATCGTATGTTTTCGACGAATCTTATTGGTCGACCTTGTGGCAGAGGAATCTCCAGATGCAAAATTTAGTTCCATATTAAACTAATTGTTCTATCTGAAACTAAGTGTTCGATAATGTGCCAGGAGAAGCGCCTGTTCTCTGAACTGTGTGGCGATGCCGCTCGAAACAGTATGTGTTCGACGAAACTAAGTGGTTGACCTTGTGAGAGAGGATACTCGAGACGCGAAAATTAGTTCCATTTTAAACTAATTGTTCTATCTGAAACTAAGTGTTCGATACCGTGCCAGGAGAAGCACCTGTTCTCTGAAATCTGTGGCGATGCCACTCGAAACCGTATGTGTTCGACGAAACTAAATGGCCGACCTTGTGAGAGAGGAAACTCCAGATGCGGAACTTAGTTCCATTTTAAATTAATTGTACTATCTGAAAGTGTTCGATACTGTGCCAGGAGAAGCGCCTGTTCTCTGAAATCAGTGGCGATGCTACTCGAACCCGTATGTGTTCGACGAAACTAAGTGGACGACCTTGTGAGAGAGGAAACTCCAGATGCGGAACTTAGTTCCATTTTAAACTAATTGTTCTATCTGAAAGTGTTCGATACTGTGCCAGAGAAGCGCCTGTTCTCTGAAATCAGTGGCGATGCTACTCGAACCCGTATGTGTTCGACGTAACTAAGTGGCCGACCTTGTGAGAGAGGAAACTCAAGATGTCAAACTTAGTTCCATTTTAAACTAATTGTTCTATCTGAAACTAAGTGTTCGATATTGTGCCAGGAGAAGCGCCTGTTCTCTGAAATCTGTGGCGATGCCACTCGAAACCGTATGTGCTTGGCGAAACTAAGTGGCCGACCTTGTGAGAGAGGAAACTCCAGACGCGAAACTTAGTTCCATTTTAAACTAATTGTTCTATCTGAAAGTGTTCGATACTGTGCCAGAGAAGCGCCTGTTCTCTGAAATCAGTGGCGATGCTACTCGAACCCGTATGTGTTCGACGTAACTAAGTGGCCGACCTTGTGAGAGAGGAAACTCCAGATGCGGAACTTGGTTCCATTTTAAACTGAATGTTCTATCTGAAAGTGTTCGATACTGTGCCAGAGAAGCGCCTGTTCTCTGAATTCAGTGGCGATGCTACTCGAACCCGTATGTGTTCGACGTAACTAAGTGGCCGACCTTGTGAGAGAGGAAACTCAAGATGTCAAACTTAGTTCCATTTTAAACTAATTGTTCTATCTGAAACTAAGTGTTCGATATTGTGCCAGGAGAAGCGCCTGTTCTCTGAAATCTGTGGCGATGCCACTCGAAACCGTATGTGTTCGACGAATCTAAATTGTCGACCTTGTGTGGGAGGAAACTCCAGATGCGGACCTTAGTTCCATTTTAAACTGATTGTTCTATCTGAAACTAAGTGTTCGATATTGTGCCAGGAGAAGCGCCTGTTCTCTGAAATCTGTGGCGATGCCACTCGAAACCGTATGTGTTCGACGAAACTAAGTGGCCGACATTGTGAGAGAGGAAACTTCAGATCCGAAACTTAGTTCCATTTTAAACTGATTGTTCTATCTGAAAGTGTTCGATACTGTGCCAGGAGAAGCGCCTGTTGTCTGAAATCTGTGGCGACGCTACTCGAAACCGTATGTGTTCGACGATACTAAGTGGCCGACCTTGTGAGAGAGGAAACTTCAGATCCGAAACTTAGTTCCATTTTAAACTGATTGTTCTATCTGAAAGTGTTCGATACTGTGCCAGGAGAAGCGCCTGTTGTCTGAAATCTGTGGCGATGCCACTCGAAACCGTATGTGTTCGAGGAAACTAAGTGGTCGACCTTGTGAGAGAGGATACTCCAGATGCGAAACATAGTTCCATTTTAAAGTAATTGTTCTATCTGATACTAAGTGTTCGATACTGTGCCAGGAGAAGCGCCTGCTCCCTGAAATCTGTGGCGTTGCTACTCGAAACCGTATGTGTTCGGCGAAACTAAGTGGTCGACATTGTGAGAGAGGAAACTCCATTTGCGAAACTTAGTTCCATTTTAAACTAATTGTTCCATCTGAAACTAAGTGTTCGATACTGTGCCACGAGAAGCGCCTGCTCTCTAAAATCTGTGGCGATGCTACTCGAAACCGTATGTGTTCGACGAAACTAAATGGCCGACCTTGTGAGAGAGGAAACTCCAGATGCGAAACTTAGTTCCATTTTAAACTAATTGTTCTATCTGAAACTAAGTGTTCGATGAAACTAAGTGGCCGACCTTGTGAGAGAGGAAACTCCAGATGCGAAGCTTTGTTGCATTTTAAAGTAATTGTTCTATCTGATACTAAGTGTTCGATACTGTGCCAGGAGAAGCGCCTGTTCTCTGAAACCTGTGGCGATGCCACTCGAAACCGTATGTGTTCGACGAAACTAAGTGGTCGCCTTGTGAAAGAGGAAACTCCAGATGCGAAACTTAGTTCCATTGTAAACTAATTGTTCTATCTGAAACAAAGTGTTCGTTAATAAATCTGTGGCGATGCTACTCGAAACCGAATGTGTTCGGCGAAACTAAGTAGTCGATCTTGTGAGAGAGTAAACTCCAGGTGCGAAACTTAGTTCCATTTTAAACTAATTGTTCTATCTGAAACTAAGTTTTCGATACTGTGCCAGGAGAAACGCCTGTTCTCTGAAATCTGTGGCGATGCCACTCGAAACTGTATGTTTTCGACGAAACTAAGTGGCCGACATTGTGAGAGAGGAAACTTCGGATGCGAAACTTAGTTCCATATTAAACTAACTGTTCTATCTGAAACTAAGTGTTCCATACTGGGCCAGGCGCCTGTTCTCTGAACTGTGTGGCGATGCCGCTCGAAACCGTATGTGTTCGACGAAACTAAGTGGTTGACCTTGTGAGAGAGGATACCCCAGATGCGAAACATATTTCCATTTTAAACTAATTGTTCTGTCTGAAATAAGTGTTGGAAACTGTGCCAGGAGAAGCGCCTGTTCTCTGAAATCTGTGGCGATGCTACTCGAAATCGTATGTTTTCGACGAATCTTATTGGTCGACCTTGTGGCAGAGGAATCTCCAGATGCAAAATTTAGTTCCATATTAAACTAATTGTTCTATCTGAAACTAAGTGTTCCATAATGTGCCAGGAGAAGCGCCTGTTCTCTGAACTGTGTGGCGATGCCGCTCGAAACCGTATGTGTTCGACGAAACTAAGTGGTTGACCTTGTGAGAGAGGATACTCCAGATGCGAAACTTAGTACCATTTTAAACTAATTGTTGTATCTGAAACTATGTGTCCGATACTGTGCCAGGAGAAGCGCCTGCTCTCTGAAATCTGTGGCGATGCTACTCGAAACCGTATGTGTTCGACGAAACTAAATGGTCGACCTTGTGAGAGAGGAAACTCCAGATGCGAAACTTAGTTCCATTTTAATCTTGTTGTTCTATCTGAAACTGAGTGTTCGATACTGTGCCACCAGAAGCGCCTGTTCTCTGAAATCTGTGGCGATGCCACTCGCAACCGTATGTGTTCGACGAAACTAAGTCTTTGACCTTGTGAGAGAGGAAACTCCAGATGCGAAGCTTAGTTGCATTTTAAAGTAACTGTTCTATGTGAAACTAAGTATTCGATAATCTGCCAGTAGAAGCGCCTGTTCTCTGAAATCAGTGGCGATGCTACTCGAAACCGTATGTGTTCGACGAAACTAAGTGGTCCACATTGTGAGAGAGGAAGCTCCAGATGCGAAATTTAGTTCCATTTTAAACCAAATGTTCCATCTGAAACTAAGTGTTCGATACTGTGCCAGATGAAGCGCCTGTTCTCTGAAATCTGTGGCGAAGCCACTCGAAACCGTATGCGTTCGGCGAAACTAAGTTGTCGACCTTGTGAGAGAGGAAACTCCAGATGCGAAATTTAGTTCCATTTTAAACTAATTGTTCTCTCTGAAACTATGTTTTCGATACTGTGCCAGGAGAAGCGCCTGCTCTCTCAAATCTATGGCGATGCTACTCGAAACCTTATGTGTTCGACGAAACTATGTGGTCGACCTAGTGAGAGAGGATACTCCAAATGCGAAACATAGTTCCATTTTAATCTAATTGTTCTGTCTGAAATAAGTGTTCGATACTGTGCCACGAGAAACGCCTGTTCTCTGAAATCTGTGGCGATGCCACTCGGAACCGTATGTGTTCGACGGAACTAAGTTGTCGACCTTGTGAGAGAGGAAACTCCAGATGCGAAACTTAGTTCCATTTTAAACTAATTGTTCTATCTGAAACTAAGTGTTCGATACTGTGCCAGGAGAAGTGCCTGTTCTCTGAAATCTGTGGCGAAGCCACTCTAAACCGTATGTGTTCGACGAATCTAAATGGTCGACCTTGTGAGGGAGGAAACTCCAGATGCGAAACATAGTTCCATTTTGAACTAATTGTTCTATCTGAAACTAAGTGTTCGATTCCGTGCCAGGAGAAGCGCCTGTTCTCTGAACTGTGTGGCGATGCCGCTCGAAACCGTATGTGTTCGACGAAACTAAGTGGTCGACCTTGTGAGAGAGGAAACTCCAGATGCGAAACTTAGTTCCATTTTGAACTAATTGTTCTATCTGAAACTAAGTGTTCGATAATGTGCCAGGAGAAGCGCCTGTTCTCTGAACTGTGTGGCGATGCCGCTCGAAACCGTATGTGTTCGACGAAACTAAGTGGTTGACCTTGTGAGAGAGGATACTCCAGATGCGAAACATAGTTCTATTTTAAACTAATTGTTCTGTCTGAAACTAAGTGTTCGATAAGGTGCCAGGAAAAGCGCCTGTTCTCTGATCTGTGTGGCGATGCCGCTCGAAACCGTATGTGTTCGACGAAACTGAGTGGTCGCCTTGTGAAAGGGGAAACTCCAGATGCGAAACTTAGTTCCATTTAAAACTAATGGTTCCATCTGAAACTAAGTGTTCGATACTGTGCCAGGAGAAGCGCCTGTTCTCTGAAATCTGTGGCGATATCACTCGAAACCGTATGTGTTCGACGAAACTAAGTGGCCGACCTTGTGAGAGAGGAAACTCCAGATGCGAAACATAGATCCATTTTAAACTAATTGTTCTATCTGAAACTAAGTGTTCGATACTGTGCCAGGAGAAACTCCCGTTCTGCGAAATCTGTGGCGATACTACTCGAAACCGTATGTGTTCGACGAAACTAAGTGGTCGACCGTGTGAGAGAGGAAACTCCAAATGCGAAATATATTTCCATTTTAAACTAAATATTCTAACTGAAACTAAGTGTTCGATACTGTGCCAGGAGAAGCGCCTGTTCTCTGAAATGTGTGGCGATGCCAATCGAAACCGTCTGTGTTCGACGAAACGAAGTGGTCGCCTTGTGAAAGAGGAAACTCCAGATGCGAAACTTAGTTCCCTTTAAAACTAATTGTTCCATCTGAAGCTAAGTGTTCGATACTGTGCCAGGACAAGCGCCTGTTCTCTGAAATGTGTGACGATGCCACTCGAATCCGTATGTGTTCGACGAAACTAAGTGGTCGACCTTGTGAGAGAGGAAACTCCAGATGCGAAAATTAGTTCCATTTTAAACTAATTGTTCTATCTGAAACTAAGTGTTCGATATTGTGCCAGGGGAAGCGCCTGTTCTCTGAAATCTGTCGCGATGCTACTCGAAACCGTATGAGTTCCACGAAACTAAGAGGTCGCCTTGTGAGAGAGGAATCTCCAGATGCGAAACTTAGTACCATTTTAAACTAATTGTTCTATCTGAAACTAAGTGTTCGATACTGTGCCAGGAGAGGCGCCTGTTCTCTGAAATCTGTGGCGATGCTACTCGAAACCGTATGTGTTCGACGAAACTAAGTGGTCGCCTTGTGAAAGAGGAAACTCCAGATGCGAAACTTAGTACCATTTTAAACTAATTGTTGTATCTGAAACTAAGTGTTCGATACTGTGCCAGGAGAAGCGCCTGTTCTCTGAAATCTGTGGCGATGCCACTCGCAACCGTATGTGTTCGACGAAACTAAGTGGCCGACCTTGTGAGAGAGGAAACTCCAGATGCGAAACTTAGTTCCATTTTAAACTAATTGTTCTATCTGAAACTAAGTGTTCGATACTGGGCCAGGAGAAGCGCCTGTTCTCTGAAATCTGTGGCGATGCTACTCGAAACCGTATGTGTTCGACGAAACTAAGTGGTCGACATTCTGAGACAAGAACCTCTAAATGCGAAACTTAGTTCCATTTTAAACAAATTGTTCTATCTGAAAATAAGTGTTCGATACTGTGCCAGGAGAAGCGCCTGTTCTCTGGACTGTGTGGCGATGCCGCTCGAAATAGTATATGTTCGACGAAACTAAGTGGTCGACCTTGTGAGAGAGGAAACTCCAGATGCGAAGCTTAGTTCCATTTTAAACTAATTGTTCTCTCTGATACTGAGCGTTCGATACTGTGCCAGGAGAAGCGCCTGTTCTCTGAAATGTGTGGCGATGCCACTCGAAACCGTATTTGTTCGAGGAAACTAAGTGGTTGATCTTGTGAGAGAGGATACTCCAGATGCGAGACATAGTTCCATTTTAAAATAAATGTTCTGTCTGAAATAAATGTTCGATACTGTGCCAGGCGAAGCGCCTGTTCTCTGAAATTTGTGGCGATGCCACACGCAACCGTATGTGTTCGACGAAACTAAGTGGTCGACCTGCTGAGAGAGGAAACTCCAGATGCGAAACTTAGTTTCATTTTAAACTAACTGTTCTATCGGAAACTAAGCGTTCGATACTGTGCCAGGGGAAGCGCCTGTTCTCTGAAATCCGTGGCGATGCCACTCGAAACCGTATATGTTCGACGAAACTAAGTGGTCGACCTTGTGCGAGATGAAACTCCAGATGCGAAACTTAGTTCCATTTTAAACAAATTGTTCTATCTGAAACTAAGTGTTCGATACAGTGCCAGGAGAAGCGCCTGTTCTCTGAAATCTGTGGGGATGCTACTCGAAACCGTATGTGTTCGAGGAAACTAAGTGGTCGATACTTTGCCAGGAGAAACTCGCGTTCGGCGAAATCTGTGGCGATACCACTCGAAACCGTATGTGTTCGACGAAACTAAGTGGTCGCTTTGTGAAAGAGGAAACTCCAGATGCGAAACTTAGTTCCCTGTAAAACTAATTGTTCCATCTGAAATTAAGTGTTCGATACTGTGCCAGGAGAAGCGCCTGTTCTCTGAAATCTGTGGCGATGCCAATCGAAACCGTCTGTGTTCGACGAAACTAAGTGGTCGCCTTGTGAAAGACGAAACTCCAGATGCGAAACTTAGTTCCATTTAAAACTAATTGTTCCATCTGAAGCTAAGTGTTCGATACTGTGCCAGGACAAGCGCCTGTTCTCTGAAATTTGTGGCGATGCCACACGCAACCGTATGTGTTCGACGAAACTAAGTGGCCGACCTTGTGAGAGAGGAAACTCCAGATGCGGAACTTAGTTCCATTTTAAACTAATTGTTCTATCTGAAAGTGTTCGATACTGTGCCAGGAGAAGCGCCTGTTCTCTGAAATCTGTGGCGATGCCACTCGAAACCGTATGTGTTCGACGAATCTAAATTCTCGACCTTGTGTGGGAGGAAACTCCAGATGCGGACCTTAGTTCCATTTTAAACTGATTGTTCTATCTGAAACTAAGTGTTCGATATTGTGCCAGGAGAAGCGCCTGTTCTCTGAAATCTGTGGCGATGCCACTCGAAACCGTATGTGCTTGGCGAAACTAAGTGGCCGACCTTGTGAGAGAGGAAACTCCAGACGCGAAACTTTGTTCCATTTTAAACTAATTGTTCTATCTGAAAGTGTTCGATACTCTGCCAGGCGAGGCGCCTGTTCTCTGAAATCAGTGGCGATGCTACTCGAAACCGTATGTGTTCGACGAATCTAAATGGTCGACCTTGTGAGAGAGGAAACTCCAGATGCGAAACTTAGTTCCATTTTAAACTAATTGTTCTATCTGAAAGTGTTCGATACTGTGCCAGAGAAGCGCCTGTTCTCTGAAATCAGTGGCGATGCTACTCGAACCCGTATGTGCTCGACGTAACTAAGTGGCCGAACTTGTGAGAGAGGAAACTCCAGATGCGGAACTTGGTTCCATTTTAAACTAAATGTTCTATCTGAAAGTGTTCGATACTGTGCCAGAAGAAGCGCCTGTTCTCTGAAATCTGTGGCGATGCCACTCGAAACCGTATGTTTTCGACGAAACAAAATGGCCGACCTTGTGAGAGAGGAACCTCCAGATGCGGAACTTAGTTCCATTTTAAACTAACTGTTCTATCTGAAAGTGTTCGATACTCTGCCAGGAGAAGCGCCTGTTCTCTGAAATGAGTGGCGATGCTACTCGAACCCGTATGTGTTCGACGAATCTAAATGGTCGACCTTGTGAGAGAGGAAACTCCAGATGCGAAACTTAGTTCCACTTTAAACCAAATTTTCCGTCCGAAACTAAGTGTTCGATACTGTGCCAGGAGAAGCGCCTGTTCTCTGAAATCTGTGCCGATGCCACTCGAAACCGTATGTGTTCGACGAAACTAAGTGGCCGACCTTGTGAGAGAGGAAACTCCAGATGCGAAACTTAGTTCCATTTTAAACTAATTGTTCTATCTGAAAGTGTTCGATACTGTGCCAGGAGAAGCACCTGTTCTCTGAAATCTGTGGCGATGCTACTCGAAACCGTATGTGTTCGACGAATCTAAATGGTCGACCTTGTGTGGGAGGAAACTCCAGATGCGGAACTTAGTTCCATTTTAAACTGATTGTTCTATCTGAAACTAAGTGTTTGATATTGTGCCAGGAGAAGTGCCTGTTCTCTGAAATCTGTGGCGATGCAACTCGAAACCGTATGTGCTTGACGAAACTAAGTGGCCGACCTTGTGAGAGAGGAAACTCCAGACGCGAAAATTAGTTCCATTTTAAATTAATTGTTCTATTTGAAACTAAGTTTTCGATACTGTGCCAGGAGAAGCGCCTGTTCTGTGAACTGTGTGGCGATGCCGCTCGAACCCGTATGTGTTCGACGTAACTAAGTGGCCGAACTTGTGAGAGAGGAAACTCCAGATGCGGAACTTGGTTCCATTTTAAACTAAATGTTCTATCTGAAAGTGTTCGATACTGTGCCAGAAGAAGCGCCTGTTCTCTGAAATCTGTGGCGATGCCACTCGAAACCGTATGTTTTCGACGAAACAAAATGGCCGACCTTGTGAGAGAGGAAACTCCAGATGCGAAACTTAGGTCCATTTTAAACAAATTGTTCTATCTGAAACTAAGTGTTCAATACTGTGCCAGGAGAGGCGCCTGATCTCTAAAATCAGTGGCGATGCTACTCGAAACCGTATATGTTCGATGAAACTAAGTGGTCCACCTTGTGAGAGAGGAATCGCGAGATGCGAAGCTTAGTTCCATTTTAAAGTAATTGTTCTGTCTGAAATAAGTGTTCGATACTGTGCTAGGAGAAGCGCCTGTTCTCCGAAATCTGTGGCGATGCCACTCGAAACCGTATGTGTTCGACGAAACTAAGTGGCCGACCTTGTGAGAGAGGAAACTCCAAATGCGAAACATAGTTCAATTTTAAACTAAATGTTCCATCTGAAACTAAGTGTCCGATACTGTGCCAGGAGAAACGCCTGTTCTCTGAAATCTGTGGCGATGCCACTCGAAACCGTGTGTTCGACGAAACTAAGTGGCCGACCTTGTGCGAGAGGAAACTTCAGATGCGAAACTTAGTTCCATTTTAAACCAAATGTTCCATCTGAAACTAAGTGTTCGATACTGTGCCAGGAGAAGCGCCTGTTCTCTGAAATCTGTGGCGACGCCCCTCGAAACCGCATGTGTTCGACGAATCTAAATGGTCGACCTTGTGAGAGAGGAAACTCCAGATGCGAAGCTTAGTTCCATATTAAAGTAATTGTTCTATCTGATACTAAGTGTTCGATACTCTGCTAGGAGAAACGCCTGTTCTCCGAAATCTGTGGCGACGCCACTCGAAACCGTATGTGTTCGACGAATCTAAAGGGTCGACCTTGTGAGAGAGGAAACTCCAGATGCGAAACTTAGGTCCATTTTAAACAAATTGTTCTATCTGTAACTAAGTGTTCGATACTGTGCCAGGAGAAGCGCCTGATCTCTGAAATCAGTGGCGATGCTACTCGAAACCGTATATGTTCGATGAAACTAAGTGGTCCACCTTGTGAGAGAGGAATCTCGAGATGCGAAGCTTAGTTCCATTTTAAAGTAATTGTTCTATCTGATACTAAGTGTTCGATACTGTGCTAGGAGAAGCGCCTGTTCTCCGAAATCTGTGGCGATGCCACTCGAAACCGTATATGTTCGATGAAACTAAGTGGTCCACCTTGTGAGAGAGGAATCTCGAGATGCGAAGCTTAGTTCCATTTTAAAGTAATTGTTCTATCTGATATTAAGTGTTCGATACTGTGCTAGGAGAAGCGCCTGTTCTCCGAAATCTGTGGCGATGCCACTCGAAACCGTATGTGTTTGACGAAACTGAGTGGTCCACCTTGTGAGAGAGGGAACTCCAAATACGAAACACAGTTCCATTTTAAACTAAGTGTTCTATCTGTAACTAAGTGTTCGAGACTGTGCCAGGAGAAGCGCCTGTTCTCGGAAATCTGTGGCGATGCCACTCGAAACCGTGTGTGTTCGACGAAACTAAGTGGTTGACCTTGTGAGAGAGGATACTCCAGATGCGAAACATAGTTCCATTTTAAACGAATTGTTCTATCTGAAACTAAGTGCTCGATACTGCGCCAGGAGAAGCGCCTGTTCTCTGAAATCTGTGGCGATGCCACTCGAAACCGTATGTGTTCGTCGCAATTAAGTCGTCGACCTTGTGAGAGATGAAACTCCAGATGCAAAACATAGCTCCATTTTAAACCAATTGTTCTATCTGAAACTAAGTTTTCGATAATGTGCCTGGAGATGCGCCTGTTCGCTAAAATCTGTGGCGATGCCACTCCAAACCGTATGTGTTCGACGAAACTAAGTGGCCGACCTTGTGAGAGAGGAAACTCCAAATGCGAAACTTAATTCCATTTTAAACCAAATGTTCCATCTGAAACTAAGTGTTCGATACTGTGCCAGGAGAAGCGCCTGTTCTCTGAAATATGTGGCGATGCCACTCGAAACCGTAAGTGTTTGACGAAACTGAGTGGTCCACCTTGTGAGAGAGGAAACTCCAAATGCGAAACACAGTTCCATTTTAAACTAAGTGTTCTACCTGTAACTAAGTGTTCGAGACTGTGCCAGGAGAAACGCCTTTTCTCTGAAATCTGTGGAGATGCCACTCGAAACCGTGTGTGTTCGACGAAACTAAGTGGCCGACCTTGTGCGAGAGGAAACTTCAGATGCGAAACTTAGTTCCATTTTAAACCAAATGTTCCATCTGAAACTAAGTGTTCGATACTGTGCCAGGAGAAGCGCCTGTTCTGTGAAATCTGTGGCTACGCCACTCGAAACCGCATGTGTTCGACGAATCTAAATGGTCGACCTTGTGAGAGAGGAAACTCCAGATGCGAAACTTAGGTCCATTTTAAACAAATTGTTCTATCTGAAACTAAGTGTTCGATACTGTGCCAGGAGAAGCGCCTGATATCTGAAATCAGTGGCGATGCTACTCGAAACCGTATATGTTCGATGAAACTAAGTGGTCCACCTTGTGAGAGAGGAATCTCGAGATGCGAAGCTTAGTTCCATTTTAAAGTAATTGTTCTATCTGATACTAAGTGTTCGATACTGTGCTAGGAGAAGCGCCTGTTCTCCGAAATCTGTGGCGATGCCACTCGAAACCGTATATGTTCGATGAAACTAAGTGGTCCACCTTGTGAGAGAGGAATCTCGAGATGCGAAGCTTAGTTCCATTTTAAAGTAATTGTTCTATCTGAAACTAAGTGTTCGATACTGTGCCAGGAGAAGCGCCTGTTCTCTGAAATATGTGGCGATGCCACTCGAAACCGTAAGTGTTTGACGAAACTGAGTGGTCCACCTTGTGAGAGAGGAAACTCCAAATGCGAAACACAGTTCCATTTTAAACTAAGTGTTCTACCTGTAACTAAGTGTTCGAGACTGTGCCAGGAGAAGCGCCTTTTCTCTGAAATCTGTGGAGATGCCACTCGAAACCGTATATGTTCGATGAAACTAAGTGGTCCACCTTGTGAGAGAGGAATCTCGAGATGCGAAGCTTAGTTCCATTTTAAAGTAATTGTTCTATCTGATACTAAGTGTTCGAAACTGTGCTAGGAGAAGCGCCTGTTCTCCGAAATCTGTGACGATGCCACTCGAAACCGTGTGTGTTCGACGAAACTAAGTGGCCGACCTTGTGCGAGAAGAAACTTCAGATGCGAAACTTAGTACCATTTTAAACCAAATGTTCCATCTGAAACTAAGTGTTCGATACTGCGCCAGGAGAAGCGCCTGTTCTCTGAAATCTGTGGCGACGCCACTCGAAACCGTATGTGTTCAACGAATCTAAATGGTCGACCTTGTGAGAGAGGAAACTCCAGATGCGAAGCTTAGTTCCATTTTACACTAATGGTTCTATCTGATACTAAGTGCTCGATACTGTGCCAGGAGAAGCGCCTCTTCTCTGAAATCTGTGGCGATGCCACTCGAAACCGTATGTGTTCGACGAAACTAAGTGGTCGACCTTGTGAGAGAGGAAACTCCAGAAGCGAAACTTGGTTCCATTTAAAACTAATTGTTCTATCTGAAACTAAGTTTTCGATACTGTGCCAGTAGAAGCGCCTGTTCTCTGAAACCTGTGGCGTTGCTACTCGAAACCGAATGTGTTCGACGAAAGTAAGTGGTCGACCTTGTGAGAGAGGAATCTCCAGATGCGAAACTAAATTCCATTTTAAACTAACAGTTCTATCTGAAACCAAGTGTTCGATACTGTGCCAGGAGTAGCGCCTGTTCTCTGAAATCTGTGGCGATGCGAATCGAAACCGTATGTGTTCGACGAAACTAAGTGGTCGACCTTGTGAGAGAGGAAACTCCAGATGCGAAACTTAGTTGCATTTTAAACTAGTTCTTCTATCTCAAACTAAGTGTTCGATACTGTCCCAGGAGAAGCGCCTGTTCTCTGAAATCTGTGGCGATGCCACTCGAAACCGTGTGTGTCCGACGAAACTAAGTGGCCGACCTTGTGAGAGAAGAAACTCCAGATGCGAAACGTATTTCCATTTTAAACGAATTGTTCTATCTGAAACTAAGTGCTCGATACTGTGCCAGGAAAAGCGCCTGTTCTCTGAAATCTGTGGCGATGCCACTCGAAACCGTATGTGTTCGTCGCAATTAAGTCGTCGACCTTGTGAGAGATGAAACTCCAGATGCAAAACATAGCTCCATTTTAAACCAATTGTTCTATCTGAAACTAAGTTTTCGATAATGTGCCAGGAGTTGCGCCTGTTCGCTAAAATCTGTGGCGTTGCCACTCGAAACCGTATGTATTCGACGAAACTAAGTGGCCGACCTTGTGAGAGAGGAAACTCCAAATGCGAAACATAGTTCAAATTTAAACTAAATGTTCCATCTGAAACTAAGTGTTCGATACTGTGCCAGGAGAAACGCATGTTCTCTGAAATCTGTGGCGATTCCACTCGAAACCGTGTGTGTTCGACGAAACTAAGTGGCCGACCTTGTGCGAGAGGAAACTTCAAATGCGAAACTTAGTTCCATTTTAAACCAAATGTTCCATCTGAAACTAAGTGTTCGATACTGCGCCAGGAGAAGCGCCTGTTCTCTGAAATCTGTGGCGACGCCACTCGAAACCGTATGTGTTCGACGAATCTAAATGGTCGACCTTGTGAGAGAGGAAACTCCAGATGCGAAGCTTAGTTCCATTTTAAACTAATGGTTCTATCTGATACTAAGTGCTCGATACTGTGCCAGGAGAAGCGCCTCTTCTCTGAAATCTGTGGCGATGCCACTCGAAACCGTATGTGTTCGACGAAACTAAGTGGTCGACCTTGTGAGAGAGGAAACTCCAGAAGCGAAACTTGGTTCCATTTAAAACTAATTGTTCTATCTGAAACTAAGTTTTCGATACTGTGCCAGTAGAAGCGCCTGTTCTCTGAAACCTGTGGCGTTGCTACTCGAAACCGAATGTGTTCGACGAAAGTAAGTGGTCGACCTTGTGAGAGAGGAATCTCCAGATGCGAAACTAAATTCCATTTTAAACTAATAGTTCTATCTGAAACCAAGTGTTCGATACTGTGCCAGGAGTAGCGCCTGTTCTCTGAAATCTGTGGCGATGCGAATCGAAACCGTATATGTTCGACGAAACTAAGTGGTCGACCTTGTGAGAGAGGAAACTCCAGATGCGAAACTTAGTTGCATTTTAAACTAGTTCTTCTATCTTAAACTAAGTGTTCGATACTGTCCCAGGAGAAGCGCCTGTTCTCTGAAATCTGTGGCGATGCCACTCGAAACCGTGTGTGTTCGACGAAACTAAGTGGCCGACCTTGTGAGAGAGGAAACTCCAAATGCGAAACATAGTTCAAATTTAAACTAAATGTTCCATCTGAAACTAAGTGTTCGATACTGTGCCAGGAGAAACGCATGTTCTCTGAAATCTGTGGCGATTCCACTCGAAACCGTGTGTGTTCGACGAAACTAAGTGGCCGACCTTGTGCGAGAGGAAACTTCAGATGCGAAACTTAGTTCCATTTTAAACCAAATGTTCCATCTGAAACTAAGTGTTCGATACTGCGCCAGGAGAAGCGCCTGTTCTCTGAAATCTGTGGCGACGCCACTCGAAACCGTATGTGTTCGACGAATCTAAATGGTCGACCTTGTGAGAGAGGAAACTCCAGATGCGAAGCTTAGTTCCATTTTAAACTAATGGTTCTATCTGATACTAAGTGCTCGATACTGTGCCAGGAGAAGCGCCTCTTCTCTGAAATCTGTGGCGATGCCACTCGAAACCGTATGTGTTCGACGAAACTAAGTGGTCGACCTTGTGAGAGAGGAAACTCCAGAAGCGAAACTTGGTTCCATTTAAAACTAATTGCTCTATCTGAAACTAAGTTTTCGATACTGTGCCAGTAGAAGCGCCTGTTCTCTGAAACCTGTGGCGTTGCTACTCGAAACCGAATGTGTTCGACGAAAGTAAGTGGTCGACCTTGTGAGAGAGGAATCTCCAGATGCGAAACTAAATTCCATTTTAAACTAATAGTTCTATCTGAAACCAAGTGTTCGATACTCTGCCAGGAGTAGCGCCTGTTCTCTGAAATCTGTGGCAATGCGAATCGAAACCGTATATGTTCGACGAAACTAAGTGGTCGACCTTGTGAGAGAGGAAACTCCAGATGCGAAACTTAGTTGCATTTTAAACTAGTTCTTCTATCTTAAACTAAGTGTTCGATACTGTCCCAGGAGAAGCGCCTGTTCTCTGAAATCTGTGGCGATGCCACTCGAAACCGTGTGTGTTCGACGAAACTAAGTGGCCGACCTTGTGCGAGAGGAAACTTCAGATGCGAATCTTAGTTCCATTTTAAACTAAATGTTCCATCTGAAACTAAGTGTTCGATACTGTGCCAGGAGAAGCGCCTGTTCTCTGAAATCTGTGGCGATGCCACTCGAAACCGTATATGTTCGACGAAACTAAGTGGTCGACCTTGTGAGAGAGGAAACTCCAGAAGCGAAACTTGGTTCCATTTAAAACTAATTGTTCTACCTGAAACTAAGTTTTCGATACTGTGCCAGTAGAAGCGCCTGTTCTCTGAAACCTGTGGCGTTGCTACTCGAAACCGAATGTGTTCGACGAAAGTAAGTGGTCGACCTTGTGAGAGAGGAATCTCCAGATGCGAAACTAAATTCCATTTTAAACTAATAGTTCTATCCGAAACCAAGTGTTCGATACTGTGCCAGGAGTAGCGCCTGTTCTCTGAAATCTGTGGCGATGCGAATCGAAACCGTATGTGTTCGACGAAACTAAGTGGTCGACCTTGTGAGAGAGGAAACTCCAGATGCGAAACTTAGTTGCATTTTAAACTAGTTCTTCTATCTCAAACTAAGTTTTCGATACTGTCCCAGGAGAAGCGCCTGTTCTCTGAAATCTGTGGCGATGCCACTCGAAACCGTGTGTGTTCGACGAAACTAAGTGGCCGACCTTCTGCGAGAGGAAACTTCAGATGCGAAAGTTAGTTCCATTTTAAACCAAATGTTCCATCTGAAACTAAGTGTTCGATACTCTGCCAGGAGAAGCGCCTGTTCTCTGAAATCTGTGGCGATGATACTCGAAACCGTACGTGCTCGACGAATCTAAATGGTCGACCTTGTGAGAGAGCAAGCTCCAGGTGTGAAACTTATTTCCATTTTAAACTAATTGTTCTATCTGAAACTAAGTGTTCGATACTGTGCCAGGACATGCGCCTGTTCTCTGAAATATGTGGCGATGCCACTCGAAACCGTATGTGTCCGACGAAACTAAGTGGTCGCCTTGTGAGAGAAGAAATTCCAGATGCGAAACGTATTTCCATTTTAAACGAATTGTTCTATCTGAAACTAAGTGCTCGATACTGTGCCAGGAAAAGCGCCTGTTCTCTGAAATCTGTGGCGATGCCACTCGAAACCGTATGTGTTCCACGAAACTAAGTTGCCGCCTTTTGAGAGAGGAAACTCCAGATGCGAAATTTAGTACCATTTTAAACTAATTGTTCTATCTGAAACTATGTGTCCGTTACTGTGCCAGGAGAAGCGCCTGTTCTCTGAAATGTGTGGCGATGCCACTCGTAACCGTATGTGTTCGACGAAATTAAGTGGTTGATCTTGTGAGAGAGGATACTCCAGATGCGAAACATAGCTCCATTTTAAACTAATTGTTCTGTGTGAAATAAGTGTTCGATACTGTGCCAGGCGAAGCGCCTGTTCTCTGAAATCTGTGGCGATGCCACTCGAAACCGTATGTGTTCGACGAAACAAACTGGTCGACGTTGTGAGAGGGGAAACTCCAGATGCGAAACTTAGTTCCATTTTAAACTAATTGTTCTATCTGAATCTATGTGTTCGATAAGGTGCCAGGAGAAGCGCCTGTTCTCTGAAACCTGTGGCGTTGCTACTCGAAACCGAATGTGTTCGACGAAAGTAAGTGGTCGACCTTGTGAGAGAGGAATCTCCAGATGCGAAACTAAATTCCATTTTAAACTAATAGTTCTATCCGAAACCAAGTGTTCGATACTGTGCCAGGAGTAGCGCCTGTTCTCTGAAATCTGTGGCGATGCGAATCGAAACCGTATGTGTTCGACGAAACTAAGTGGTCGACCTTGTGAGAGAGGAAACTCCAGATGCGAAACTTAGTTGCATTTTAAACTAGTTCTTCTATCTCAAACTAAGTTTTCGATACTGTCCCAGGAGAAGCGCCTGTTCTCTGAAATCTGTGGCGATGCCACTCGAAACCGTGTGTGTTCGACGAAACTAAGTGGCCGACCTTCTGCGAGAGGAAACTTCAGATGCGAAAGTTAGTTCCATTTTAAACCAAATGTTCCATCTGAAACTAAGTGTTCGATACTCTGCCAGGAGAAGCGCCTGTTCTCTGAAATCTGTGGCGATGATACTCGAAACCGTACGTGCTCGACGAATCTAAATGGTCGACCTTGTGAGAGAGCAAGCTCCAGGTGTGAAACTTATTTCCATTTTAAACTAATTGTTCTATCTGAAACTAAGTGTTCGATACTGTGCCAGGACATGCGCCTGTTCTCTGAAATATGTGGCGATGCCACTCGAAACCGTATGTGTCCGACGAAACTAAGTGGTCGCCTTGTGAGAGAAGAAATTCCAGATGCGAAACGTATTTCCATTTTAAACGAATTGTTCTATCTGAAACTAAGTGCTCGATACTGTGCCAGGAAAAGCGCCTGTTCTCTGAAATCTGTGGCGATGCCACTCGAAACCGTATGTGTTCCACGAAACTAAGTTGCCGCCTTGTGAGAGAGGAAACTCCAGATGCGAAATTTAGTACCATTTTAAACTAATTGTTCTATCTGAAACTATGTGTCCGTTACTGTGCCAGGAGAAGCGCCTGTTCTCTGAAATGTGTGGCGATGCCACTCGTAACCGTATGTGTTCGACGAAATTAAGTGGTTGATCTTGTGAGAGAGGATACTCCAGATGCGAAACATAGCTCCATTTTAAACTAATTGTTCTGTGTGAAATAAGTGTTCGATACTGTGCCAGGCGAAGCGCCTGTTCTCTGAAATCTGTGGCGATGCCACTCGAAACCGTATGTGTTCGACGAAACAAACTGGTCGACGTTGTGAGAGGGGAAACTCCAGATGCGAAACTTAGTTCCATTTTAAACTAATTGTTCTATCTGAATCTATGTGTTCGATAAGGTGCCAGGAGAAGCGCCTGTTCTCTGAAATCTGTGGCGATGCCACTCGAAACTGTATGTGTTCGACGAAACTAAGTCGTCGACCTTGTGGGAGAGTAAACTCCAGATGCGAAACTTAGTTCCACTTTAAACTAATTGCTCTATCTGAAACTAAGTGTTCGATACTGTGCCAGGAGAAGCGCCTGTTCTCTGAAATCTCTGGCGGTGCCACTCGAAACCGTATGTGTTCGACGAAACTAAGTGGTCGACCTTGTGAGAGAGGAAACTCCAGATGCGAAACTTAGTTCCATTTTAAACAAATTGTTCTATCTGAAACTAAGTGTTCGATACTGTGCCAGGAGTAGCGCCAGTTGTCTGAAACCTGTGGCGTTGCTACTCGAAACCGTATGTGGTCGACGAAACTAAGTGGTCCACCTTGTGAGAGAGGAAACTCCAGATGCGAAGCTTAGTTCCATTTTAAAGTAATTGTTCTATCTGATACTAAGTGTTCGATACTGTGCCTGGAGAAGCGCCTGTTCTCTGAAATCTGTAGCGATACCACTCGAAACCGTATGTGTTCGTCGAAACTATATGGTCGACTTTGTGAGAGAGGAAACTCCAGAAGCGAAACTTAGTTCCATTTAAAACTAAGTGTCCCATCTGAAACTAAGTGTTTGATACAGTGCCAGGAAACGCGTCTGTTCTCTGGAATCGGTGGCGATGCTACTCGAAACCGTATGTGTTCGACGAAACTAAGTGGTTGACCTTCTGAGAGAGGATTCTCCAGATGCGAAACATAGTTCCATTTTAAACTAATTGTTCTATCTCATACTAAGTGTTCGATACTGTGCCAGGAGAAGCGTCTGTTCTCTGAAATCGGTGGCGATGCTACTCGAAACCGTATGTCTTCGACGAAACTAAGTGGTCGAACTTGTGAGAGAGGAAACTCCGAATGCGAACTTAGTTCCATTTTAAACTAATTTTTCTATCTGAAACTAAGTGTTCGATACTGTGCCAGGAGAAGCGCCTGTTCTCTGAAATCTGTGGCGATGCTACTCGAAACCGAATGTGTTCGACGAAACTATGTGGTCGACCTTGTGAGAAAGGAAACTGCAGATGCGAAACTTACTTCCATTTTAAAGTAATTGTTCTATCTGAAACTAAGTGTTCGATACTCTGCCAGGAGAAGAGCGTGTTCTCTGAAATCTGTGGCGATGCTACTCGAAACCGTATGTGTTCGACGAAACTAAGTGGTTGACCTTGTGAGAGAGGATACTCCAGATGCGAAACATAGTTCCATTTTAAACTAATTGTTCTATCTGAAAGTAAGTGTTCGATACTGTGCCAGGAGAAGCGCCTGTTCTCTGAAATCTGTGGCGATGCCACATGAAACCGTATGTGTTCGACGAAACTAAGTGGCCGACCATGTGAGAGAGGAATCTCCAGATGCGAAACTTAGTTCCATTTTAAACTAATCGTTCTATCTGAAACTAAGTGTGCGATACTGTGCCAGGCGAAGCGCCTGTTCTCTGAAATCTGTGGCGATGCCACTCGAAACCGTATGTGTTCGACGAAACTAAGTGGCCGACCTTGTGAGAGAGAAAACTCCAGATGCGAAACATATTTGCATTATAAACTAATTGTTCTATCTGTAACTAAGTGTTCGATACTGTGCCAGGAGAAGCGCCTGTTCTCTGAAATCTGTGGCGGTGCCACTCGAAACCGTATGTGTTCGACGAAACTAAGTTGTTGATCTTGCGAGAGAGCATACTCCAGATACGAAACATAGTTCCATTTTAAACTAATTGTTCTATTTGAAACTAAGTGTTCGATACTGTTCCATAAGAAGCGCCTGTTCTCTGAAATCTGTGGCGATACCACTCGAAACCGTATGTGTTTGACGAAACTAAGTGGTCCACCTTGTGAAAGAAGAAGCTCCAGATGCGAAGCTTAGTACCAATTAAAACTAATTGTTCTATCTGAATCTATGTGTTCGATAAGGTGCCAGGAGAAGCGCCTGTTCTCTGAAATCTGTGGCGATGCCACTCGAAACCGTATGTGTTCGACGAAACTAAGTGGTCGACCTTGTGAGAGAGGAAACTCCAGATGCGAAACTTAGTTCCACTTTAAACTAATTGCTCTATCTGAAACTAAGTGTTCGATACTGTGCCAGGAGAAGCGCCTGTTCTCTGAAATCTGTGGCGGTGCCACTCGAAACCGTATGTGTTCGACGAAACAAACTGGTCGACCTTGTGAGAGAGGAAACTCCAAATGCGAAATTTAGTTTCATTTTAAACTAACTGTACTATCTGAAACTAAATGTACGATACTGTGCCAGGAGAAGCGCCTGTTCTCTGAAAACAGTGGCGATGATACTCGAAACCGTATGTGTTCGATGAAACTAAGTGGCCGACATTGTGAGAGAGGAAACTCCAGATGCGAAACTTAGTTCCATTTTAAACTAATTGTTCTACCTGAAACTAAGTGTTCGATACTGTGCCAGGAGAAGCGCCTGTTCTCTGAAATCTGTGGCGGTGCCACTCGAAACCGTTTGTGTTCCACGAAACTAAGTGGTCGACCTTGTGGGAGAGTAAACTCCAGATGCGAAACTTAGATCCACTTTAAACTAATTGCTCTATCTGAAACTAAGTGTTCGATACTGTGCCAGGAGAAGCGCCTGTTCTCTGAAATCTGTGGCGGTGCCACTCGAAACCGTATGTGTTCGACAAAACTAAGTGGTCGACCTTGTGAGAGAGGAAACTCCAAATGCGAAATTTAGTTTCATTTTAAACTAACTGTACTATCTGAAACTAAATGTACGATACTGTGCCAGGAGAAGCGCCTGTTCTCTGAAAACATTGGCGATGATACTCGAAACCGTATGTGTTCGATGAAACTAAGTGGTCCACCTTTTGAGAGAGGAAACTCCAGATGCGAAACTTAGTTCCATTTTAAACTGATTGTTAAATCTGAAAGTGTTCGATATTGTGCCAGGAGAAGCGCCTGTTCTCTGAAATCTGTGGCGATGCTACTCGAAACCGTATGTGTTCGACGAAACTAAGTTGTTGATCTTGCGAGATAGGAAACTCCAGATGCGAAACATAGTTCCATTTTAAACTAATTGTTCTATTTGAAACTAAGTGTTCGATACTCTGCCAGGAGAAGAGCGTGTTCTCTGAAATCTGTGGCGATGCTACTCGAAACCGTATGTGTTCGACGAAACTAAGTGGTTGACCTTGTGAGAGAGGATACTCCAGATGCGAAACATAGTTCCATTTTAAACTAATTGTTCTATCTGAAAGTAAGTGTTCGATACTGTGCCAGGAGAAGCGCCTGTTCTCTGAAATCTGTGGCGATGCCACATGAAACCGTATGTGTTCGACGAAACTAAGTGGCCGACCATGTGAGAGAGGAATCTCCAGATGCGAAACTTAGTTCCATTTTAAACTAATCGTTCTATCTGAAACTAAGTGTGCGATACTGTGCCAGGCGAAGCGCCTGTTCTCTGAAATCTGTGGCGATGCCACTCGAAACCGTATGTGTTCGACGAAACTAAGTGGCCGACCTTGTGAGAGAGAAAACTCCAGATGCGAAACATATTTGCATTATAAACTAATTGTTCTATCTGTAACTAAGTGTTCGATACTGTGCCAGGAGAAGCGCCTGTTCTCTGAAATCTGTGGCGATGCCACTCGAAACCGTATGTGTTCGACGAAACTAAGTTGTTGATCTTGCGAGAGAGCATACTCCAGATACGAAACATAGTTCCATTTTAAACTAATTGTTCTATTTGAAACTAAGTGTTCGATACTGTTCCATAAGAAGCGCCTGTTCTCTGAAATCTGTGGCGATACCACTCGAAACCGTATGTGTTTGACGAAACTAAGTGGTCCACCTTGTGAAAGAAGAAGCTCCAGATGCGAAGCTTAGTACCAATTAAAACTAATTGTTCTATCTGAATCTATGTGTTCGATAAGGTGCCAGGAGAAGCGCCTGTTCTCTGAAATCTGTGGCGATGCCACTCGAAACCGTATGTGTTCGACGAAACTAAGTGGTCGACCTTGTGAGAGAGGAAACTCCAGATGCGAAACTTAGTTCCACTTTAAACTAATTGCTCTATCTGAAACTAAGTGTTCGATACTGTGCCAGGAGAAGCGCCTGTTCTCTGAAATCTGTGGCGGTGCCACTCGAAACCGTATGTGTTCGACGAAACAAACTGGTCGACCTTGTGAGAGAGGAAACTCCAAATGCGAAATTTAGTTTCATTTTAAACTAACTGTACTATCTGAAACTAAATATACGATACTGTGCCAGGAGAAGCGCCTGTTCTCTGAAAACAGTGGCGATGATACTCGAAACCGTATGTGTTCGATGAAACTAAGTGGCCGACATTGTGAGAGAGGAAACTCCAGATGCGAAACTTAGTTCCATTTTAAACTAATTGTTCTACCTGAAACTAAGTGTTCGATACTGTGCCAGGAGAAGCGCCTGTTCTCTGAAATCTGTGGCGGTGCCACTCGAAACCGTTTGTGTTCCACGAAACTAAGTGGTCGACCTTGTGGGAGAGTAAACTCCAGATGCGAAACTTAGATCCACTTTAAACTAATTGCTCTATCTGAAACTAAGTGTTCGATACTGTGCCAGGAGAAGCGCCTGTTCTCTGAAATCTGTGGCGGTGCCACTCGAAACCGTATGTGTTCGACAAAACTAAGTGGTCGACCTTGTGAGAGAGGAAACTCCAAATGCGAAATTTAGTTTCATTTTAAACTAACTGTACTATCTGAAACTAAATGTACGATACTGTGCCAGGAGAAGCGCCTGTTCTCTGAAAACATTGGCGATGATACTCGAAACCGTATGTGTTCGATGAAACTAAGTGGTCCACCTTGTGAGAGAGGAAACTCCAGATGCGAAACTTAGTTCCATTTTAAACTGATTGTTAAATCTGAAAGTGTTCGATATTGTGCCAGGAGAAGCGCCTGTTCTCTGAAATCTGTGGCGATGCTACTCGAAACCGTATGTGTTCGACGAAACTAAGTTGTTGATCTTGCGAGATAGGAAACTCCAGATGCGAAACATAGTTCCATTTTAAACTAATTGTTCTATTTGAAACTAAGTGTTCGATACTGTGCCAGTAGAAGCGCCTGTTCTCTGAAATCTGTGGCGATACCACTCGAAACCGTATGTGTTTGACGAAACTAAGTGGTCCACCTTGTGAAAGAGGAAACTCCAAATGCGAAACATAGTTCCATTTTAAAGAAATTGTTCACTCTAAAACTAAGTGTTCGATACTGTGCCAGGCGAAGCGCCTGTTCTCTGAAATCTGTGGCGATGCCACTCGGAACCGTATGTGTTCGTCGAAACTAAGTGGTCGACCTTGTGAGAGAGGAAAACCCAGATGCGAAACTTATTTCCATTATAAACTAATTGTTCTATGTGAAACTAAGTGTTCGATACTGTGCCAGGAGAAGCGCCTGCTCTCTGAAATCTGTGGCGATGCCACTCGAAACCGTATGTGTTCGACGAAACTAAGATGTTGATCTTGCGAGAGAGGAAACTCCAGATGCGAAACATAGTTCCATTTTAAACTAATTGTTTTATTTGAAACTAAGTGTTCGATACTGTGCCAGTAGAAGCGCCTGTTCTCTGAAATCTGTGGCGATACCACTCGAAACCGTATGTGTATGACGAAACTAAGTGGTCCACCTTGTGAAAGAAGAAGCTCCAGATGCGAAGCTTAGTACCAATTTAAACTAATTGTTCTATCTGAATCTATGTGTTCGATAAGGTGCCAGGAGAAGCGCCTGTTCTCTGAAACCTGTGGCGATGCCACTCGAAACCGTATGTGTTCGACGAAACTAAGTCGTCGACCTTGTGAGAGACGAAGCTCCAGATGCGAAGCTTAGTACCAATTTAAACTAATTGTTCTATCTGAAACTATGTGTTCGATACGGTGCAGCGAGAAGCGCTTGTTCTCTGAAATCTGTGGCGATGCCACTCGAAACCGTATGTGTTCGACGAAACTAAGTGGCCGACCTTGTGAGAGAGGAAACCCCAAATGCGAAATTTAGTTTCATTTTAAACTAACTGTACTATCTGAAACTAAATGTACGATACTGTGCCAGGAGAAGCGCCTGTTCTCTGAAAACAGTGGCGATGATACTCGAAACCGTATGTGTTCGATGAAACTAAGTGGTCCACCTTGTGAGAGAGGAAACTCCAGATGCGAAACTTAGTTCCATTTTAAACTAATTGTTAAATCTGAAAGTGTTCGATACTGTGCCAGGAGAAGCGCCTGTTCTCTGAAATCTGTGGCGATGCTACTCGAAACCGAATGTGTTCGGCGAAACTAAGTGGCCGCCTTGTGAGAGAGGAAACTCCAGATGCGAAACTCAGTTCCATTCAAAAATAATTATTCTATCTCAAACTAAGTGTTCAATACTGTGCCAGGAGAAGCACCTGTTCTCTGAAATCTTTGGCGATACCACTCGAAACCGTATGTGTTCGACGAAACAAAGTGGCCGACCTTGTGAGAGAGGAAACTCCAGATGCGAAACATAGTTCCATTTTAAACTAATTGTTCTATCTAAAACTAAGTGTTCGATACTGTGCCAGGAGAAGCGCCTGTTCTCTGAAATCTGTGGCGATGCCACTCGAAACTGTATGTGTTCGACGAAACTAAGTGGCCGACATTGTGAGAGAGGAAACTCCAGATGCGAAACTTAGTTCCATTTTAAACTAATTGTTCTATCTGAATCTAAGTGTTCGATACTGTGCCAGGAGAAGCGCCTGCTCTCTAAAATCTGTGGCGATGCTACTCGAAACCGTATGTGTTCGACGAATCTAAATGGCCGACCTTGTGAGAGAGGAAACTTCAGATGCGAAGCTTAGTTCCATTTTAAACTAATAGTTCCATCTGAAACTAAGTGTTCGATACTGTGCCAGGAGAAGCGCCTGTTCTCTGAAATCTGTGGCGATGCCACTCGAAACTGTATGTGTTCGACGAAAATAAGTGGCCGACATTGTGAGAGAGGAAACTCCAGATGCGAAACTTAGTTCCATTTTAAACTAATTGTTCTATCTGAAGCTAAGTTTTCGATGCTGTGCCAGGAGAAGCGCCTGTTCTCTGAAATCTGTGGCAATGCCTGTCGAAACCGCATGTGTTCGACGAAACTAATTAGTCGATACTGTGCCGGGAGACGCTCCGGTTCGGCGAAATCTGTGGCGATACCACTCGCAATCGTATGTGTTCGGCGAAGCTAAGTGGTCAACCTTGTGAGAGATGTAACTCCAGAAGCGAAACATAGTTCCATTTTAAACTAATTTTTTTATATGAAACTAAGTGTCCGATAATGTGCCAGGAGAAACGCCGTTCTGCGAAATCTGTGGCGATGCCACTCGAAACTGTATGTGTTCGACGAAACTAAGTGGTCGACCTGGTGAGAGAGGAAACTCCAGATGCGAAACCTAGTTCCATTTTAAACTTATTGTTCTATATGATATTAAGTGTTCGATACTGTGCCAGGAGAAGCGCCTGTTCTCTGAAATCTGTGGCGATACCACTCGAAACCGTATGTGTTCGACGAAACTAAGTGGCCGACCTTGTGAGAGAGGAAACTCCAGATGCGAAATTTAGTTCCATTTTAAACTAATTGTTCTATCTGAATCTAAGTGTTCGATACTGTGCCAGGAGAAGCGCATGTTCTCTGAAATGTGTGGCGATGCCACTCGAAACCGTATGTGTTCGACGAAACTAAGTGGTTGATCTTGTGAGAGAGGATATTCCAGATGCGAAACATAGTTCCATTTTAAACTAATTGTTCTGTCTGAAATAAGTGTTCGATACTGTGCCAGGCGAAGCGCCTGTTCTCTGAAATCTGTGGCGATGCTACTCGAAACCGTTTGTGTTCCACGAAACTAAGTGGTCGACCTCCTGAGCGAGGAAACTCCAGATGCGAAATATAGTTCCATTTTAAAGTAATTGTTCTATCGGAAACTAAGTGTTCGGTACTGTGCCAGGAGAAGCGCCTGTTCTCTGAAATCTGTGGCGGTGCCACTCGAAACCGTATGTGTTCGACAAAACTAAGTGGTCGACCTTGTGAGAGAGGAAACTCCAAATGCGAAATTTAGTTTCATTTTAAACTAACTGTACTATCTGAAACTAAATGTACGATACTGTGCCAGGAGAAGCGCCTGTTCTCTGAAAACATTGGCGATGATACTCGAAACCGTATGTGTTCGATGAAACTAAGTGGTCCACCTTGTGAGAGAGGAAACTCCAGATGCGAAACTTAGTTCCATTTTAAACTGATTGTTAAATCTGAAAGTGTTCGATATTGTGCCAGGAGAAGCGCCTGTTCTCTGAAATCTGTGGCGATGCTACTCGAAACCGTATGTGTTCGACGAAACTAAGTTGTTGATCTTGCGAGATAGGAAACTCCAGATGCGAAACATAGTTCCATTTTAAACTAATTGTTCTATTTGAAACTAAGTGTTCGATACTGTGCCAGTAGAAGCGCCTGTTCTCTGAAATCTGTGGCGATACCACTCGAAACCGTATGTGTTTGACGAAACTAAGTGGTCCACCTTGTGAAAGAGGAAACTCCAAATGCGAAACATAGTTCCATTTTAAAGAAATTGTTCACTCTAAAACTAAGTGTTCGATACTGTGCCAGGCGAAGCGCCTGTTCTCTGAAATCTGTGGCGATGCCACTCGGAACCGTATGTGTTCGTCGAAACTAAGTGGTCGACCTTGTGAGAGAGGAAAACCCAGATGCGAAACTTATTTCCATTATAAACTAATTGTTCTATGTGAAACTAAGTGTTCGATACTGTGCCAGGAGAAGCGCCTGCTCTCTGAAATCTGTGGCGATGCCACTCGAAACCGTATGTGTTCGACGAAACTAAGATGTTGATCTTGCGAGAGAGGAAACTCCAGATGCGAAACATAGTTCCATTTTAAACTAATTGTTTTATTTGAAACTAAGTGTTCGATACTGTGCCAGTGGAAGCGCCTGTTCTCTGAAATCTGTGGCGATACCACTCGAAACCGTATGTGTATGACGAAACTAAGTGGTCCACCTTGTGAAAGAAGAAGCTCCAGATGCGAAGCTTAGTACCAATTTAAACTAATTGTTCTATCTGAATCTATGTGTTCGATAAGGTGCCAGGAGAAGCGCCTGCTCTCTGAAACCTGTGGCGATGCCACTCGAAACCGTATGTGTTCGACGAAACTAAGTCGTCGACCTTGTGAGAGACGAAGCTCCAGATGCGAAGCTTAGTACCAATTTAAACTAATTGTTCTATCTGAAACTATGTGTTCGATACGGTGCAGCGAGAAGCGCTTGTTCTCTGAAATCTGTGGCGATGCCACTCGAAACCGTATGTGTTCGACGAAACTAAGTGGCCGACCTTGTGAGAGAGGAAACCCCAAATGCGAAATTTAGTTTCATTTTAAACTAACTGTACTATCTGAAACTAAATGTACGATACTGTGCCAGGAGAAGCGCCTGTTCTCTGAAAACAGTGGCGATGATACTCGAAACCGTATGTGTTCGATGAAACTAAGTGGTCCACCTTGTGAGAGAGGAAACTCCAGATGCGAAACTTAGTTCCATTTTAAACTAATTGTTAAATCTGAAAGTGTTCGATACTGTGCCAGGAGAAGCGCCTGTTCTCTGAAATCTGTGGCGATGCTACTCGAAACCGAATGTGTTCGGCGAAACTAAGTGGCCGCCTTGTGAGAGAGGAAACTCCAGATGCGAAACTCAGTTCCATTCAAAAATAATTATTCTATCTCAAACTAAGTGTTCAATACTGTGCCAGGAGAAGCACCTGTTCTCTGAAATCTTTGGCGATACCACTCGAAACCGTATGTGTTCGACGAAACAAAGTGGCCGACCTTGTGAGAGAGGAAACTCCAGATGCGAAACATAGTTCCATTTTAAACTAATTGTTCTATCTAAAACTAAGTGTTCGATACTGTGCCAGGAGAAGCGCCTGTTCTCTGAAATCTGTGGCGATGCCACTCGAAACTGTATGTGTTCGACGAAACTAAGTGGCCGACATTGTGAGAGAGGAAACTCCAGATGCGAAACTTAGTTCCATTTTAAACTAATTGTTCTATCTGAATCTAAGTGTTCGATACTGTGCCAGGAGAAGCGCCTGCTCTCTAAAATCTGTGGCGATGCTACTCGAAACCGTATGTGTTCGACGAATCTAAATGGCCGACCTTGTGAGAGAGGAAACTTCAGATGCGAAGCTTAGTTCCATTTTAAACTAATAGTTCCATCTGAAACTAAGTGTTCGATACTGTGCCAGGAGAAGCGCCTGTTCTCTGAAATCTGTGGCGATGCCACTCGAAACTGTATGTGTTCGACGAAAATAAGTGGCCGACATTGTGAGAGAGGAAACTCCAGATGCGAAACTTAGTTCCATTTTAAACTAATTGTTCTATCTGAAGCTAAGTTTTCGATGCTGTGCCAGGAGAAGCGCCTGTTCTCTGAAATCTGTGGCAATGCCTGTCGAAACCGCATGTGTTCGACGAAACTAATTAGTCGATACTGTGCCGGGAGAAGCTCCGGTTCGGCGAAATCTGTGGCGATACCACTCGCAATCGTATGTGTTCGGCGAAGCTAAGTGGTCAACCTTGTGAGAGATGTAACTCCAGAAGCGAAACATAGTTCCATTTTAAACTAATTTTTTTATATGAAACTAAGTGTCCGATAATGTGCCAGGAGAAACGCCGTTCTGCGAAATCTGTGGCGATGCCACTCGAAACTGTATGTGTTCGACGAAACTAAGTGGTCGACCTGGTGAGAGAGGAAACTCCAGATGCGAAACCTAGTTCCATTTTAAACTTATTGTTCTATATGATATTAAGTGTTCGATACTGTGCCAGGAGAAGCGCCTGTTCTCTGAAATCTGTGGCGATACCACTCGAAACCGTATGTGTTCGACGAAACTAAGTGGCCGACCTTGTGAGAGAGGAAACTCCAGATGCGAAATTTAGTTCCATTTTAAACTAATTGTTCTATCTGAATCTAAGTGTTCGATACTGTGCCAGGAGAAGCGCATGTTCTCTGAAATGTGTGGCGATGCCACTCGAAACCGTATGTGTTCGACGAAACTAAGTGGTTGATCTTGTGAGAGAGGATATTCCAGATGCGAAACATAGTTCCATTTTAAACTAATTGTTCTGTCTGAAATAAGTGTTCGATACTGTGCCAGGCGAAGCGCCTGTTCTCTGAAATCTGTGGCGATGCTACTCGAAACCGTTTGTGTTCCACGAAACTAAGTGGTCGACCTCCTGAGCGAGGAAACTCCAGATGCGAAATATAGTTCCATTTTAAAGTAATTGTTCTATCGGAAACTAAGTGTTCGGTACTGTGCCAGGAGAAGCGCCTGTTCTCTGAACTGTATGGCAATGCCGCTCGAAACCGTATGTGTTCGACGAAACTAAGTAGTCGACCTTGTGAGAGAGGAAACTCCAGATGCGAAACATAGTTCCATTTTAAACTAATTGTTCTATCTGTAACTAAGTGTTCGATACTGTGCCAGGCGAAGCGCCTGTTCTATGAAATCTGTGGCGATGTCACTCGAAACCGTATGTGTTCGACGAAACTAAGTGGTCGACCTTGTGAGAGAGGAAACTCCAAATGCGAAACATATTTCCATTTAAAACTATATATTCTAGCTGAAATAAAGTGTTCGATATTGTGCCAGGAGAAGCGCCTGTTCTCTGAAATCTTTGGCGATGCCACTCGAAACCGTGTGTGTTCGACGAAACTAAGTGGCCGACCTTGTGACAGAGGAAACTCCAGATGCGAAACTTAGTTCCATTTTAAACTAGTTGTTCTATCTGAAAGTGTTCGATACTGTGGCAGGAGAAGCGCCTGTTCTCTGAAATCTGTGGCGATGCTACTCGGAACCGTATGTGTTCGACGAAACTACCTGGTCGACCTTGTGAGAGAGGAAACTGCAGATGCGAAACTTACTTCCATTTTAAACTAATTGTTGTATCTGAAACTAAGTGTTCGATACTGTGCCAGGAGTAGCGCCTGTTCTCTGAAATGTGTGGCGATGCCACTCGAAACCGTATGTGTTCGACGAAACTAAGTGGTTGATCTTGTGAGAGAGGATATTCCAGATGCGAAACATAGTTCCATTTTAAACTAGTTGTTCTATCTGAAAGTGTTCGATACTGTGGCAGGAGAAGCGCCTGTTCTCTGAAATCTTTGGCGATGCCACTCGAAACCGTGTGTGTTCGACGAAACTAAGAGGTCGCCTTGTGAGAGAGGAAAATCCAGATGCGAAACTTAGTTCCATTCTAAACTAATTGTTCTATCTGAAACTAAGTGTTCGATACTGTGCCAGGAGAAGCGCCTGTTCTTTGAAATCTGTGGCGATGCTACTCGAAACCGTATATGTTCGACGAAACTAGGTGGTCGACCTTGTGGGAGAGGAAACTCCAGATGCAAAACTTAGTTCCATTTTACACTAATTGTTCTATCTGAAACTAAGTGTTCATTACTGTGCCAGGAGAAGCGCCTGTTCTCTGAAATCTGTGGCGATACCACTCGAAACCGTACGTGTTCGACGAAACTAAGTGGCCGACCTTGTGAGAGAGGAAACTCCAGATGCGAAACTTAGTTCCATTTTAAACTAATTGTTCTCTCTGAAACTAAGTGTTCGATACTGTGCCAGCAGAAGCGCCTGTCCTCTGAAATCTGTGGCGATGCCACTGGAAACCGTATGTGTTTGACGAAACTAAGTGGTCCACCTTGGGAGAGAGGAACCTCCAAATGCGAAACAGAGTTCCATTTTAAACTAATTGTTCTCTCTGAAAATAAGTGTTCGATACTGTGCCAGGAGAGGCGCCTGTTCTCGGAAATCTGTGGCGATGCTACTCGAAACCGTATGTGTTCGGCGAAACTAAGTGTTCGCCTTGTGAAAGAGGAAACTCCAGATGCGAAACTTAGTACCATTTTAAACTAATTGTTCTAGCTGAAACTAAGTGTTCGATACTGTGCCAGGAGAAGCGCCTGTTCTCTGAAATCTTTGGCGATGCCACTCGAAACCGTATGTGTTCCACGAAACTAAGTGGTCGACCTTGTAAGAGAGGAAACTCCAGATGCGGAACTTAGTTCCATTTTAACCTAATTGTTCTCTCTTAAACTATGTGTTCGACACTGTGCCAGGAGAAGCGCCTGTTCTCTGCAATCTGTCGCGATGCCACTCGAAACCGTATGTGTTTGACGAAACTAAGTGGCCGACCATGTGAGAGAGGAAACTTCAGATGCGAAACTTAGTTCCATTTCAAATTAATTGTTCTATCTGCAACTAAGTGTTCGATACTGTGCCAGGAGAAGCGGCTGTTTTCTGAAATCTGTGGCGATGCCACTCGAAACCGTATGTGTTCGACGAAACTAAGTGGTCGCCTTGTGAAAGAGGAAACTCCAGATGCGAAACTTAGTTCCATTTCAAACTGATTATTCTATCTGAAACTAAGTGTTCGATACTGTGCCAGGAGAGGCGCCTGTTCTCGGAAATCTGTGGCGATGCCACTCGAAACCGTATGTGTTCCACGAAACTAAGTGGTCGACCTTGTAAGAGAGGAAACTCCAGATGCGGAACTTAGTTCCATTTTAACCTAATTGTTCTATCTTAAACTATGTGTTCGACACTGTGCCAGGAGAAGCGCCTGTTCTCTGCAATCTGTCGCGATGCCACTCGAAACCGTATGTGTTTGACGAAACTAAGTGGCCGACCATGTGAGAGAGGAAACTTCAGATGCGAAACTTAGTTCCATTTCAAATTAATTGTTCTATCTGCAACTAAGTGTTCGATACTGTGCCAGGAGAAGCGGCTGTTTTCTGAAATCTGTGGCGATGCCACTCGAAACCGTATGTGTTCGACGAAGATTAGTGGTCGACCTTGTAGGAGAGTAAACTCCAGATTCGAAGCATAATTCCATTAGAAACTAATTGTTCTACCTGATACTAAGTGTTCGATACTGTGCCAGGTGAAGCGCCTGTTCTCTGAGATCAGTGGCGATGCCACTCGAAACCGTATGTGTTGGACGAAACTAAATGGTCGACCTTGTGCGAGAGGAGACTTCAGATGCGAAACTTGGTTCCATTTTAAACCAAATGTTCCATCTGAAACTAAGTGTTCGATACAGTGCCAGGAGAAGCGCCTGTTCTCTGAAATCTATGGCGATGCCACTCGAAACCGTATGTGTTAGACGAAACTAAGTGGTCGACCTTGTGAGGGAGGAACCTCAAAATGCGAAACATATTTCCATTTTAAAGTAATTGTTCTATCTGAAACTAAGTGTTCGATACTGTGCCAGGTGAAGCGCCTGTTCTCTGAGATCAGTGGCGATGCCACTCGAAACCGTATGTGTTCGACGAAACTAAGTGGCCGCCCTTGTGACAGAGGAAACTTCAGATGCGAAACTTAGTTCCATTTCAAATTAATTGTTCTATCTGCAACTGAGTGTTCGATACTGTGCCAGGAGAAGCGGCTGTTTTCTCAAATCTGTGGCGATGCCACTCGAAACCGTATGTGTTCGACGAAACTAAGTGGTCGAACTTGTGAGAGAGGAAACTCCAAGTGCGAAACATAGGTCCATTTTAAACTAATTGTTCTATCTGAAACTAAGTGTTCGATACTGTGCCAGGAGAAGCGCCTGTTCTCTGAAATCTGTGGCGATGCCGCTCGAAACCGTATGTGTTCCACGAAACTAAGTGGTCGACCTTGTAAGAGAGGAAACTCCAGATGCGAAACTTAGTTCCATTTTAACCTAATTGTTCTATCTGAAACTATGTGTTCGATACTGTGCCAGGAGAGGCGCCTGTTCTCTGAAATCTGTGGCGATGCTACTCGAAACCGTATGTGTTCGGCGAAACTAAGTTGTCGCCTTGTGAAAGAGGAAACTCCAGATGCGAAACTTAGTACCATTTCAAATTATTTGTTCTATCTGCAACTAAGTGTTCGATACTGTGCCAGGAGAAGCGGCTGTTTTCTGAAATCTGTGGCGATGCCACTCGAAACCGTATGTGTTCCACGAAACTAAGTGGTCGACCTTGTAAGAGAGGAAACTCCAGATGCGAAACTTAGTTCCATTTTAACCTAATTGTTCTATCTTAAACTATGTGTTCGACACTGTGCCAGGAGAAGCGCCTGTTCTCTGCAATCTGTCGCGATGCCACTCGAAACCGTATGTGTTCGACGAAACTAAGTGGCCGCCCTTGTGAGAGAGGAAACTTCAGATGCGAAACTTATTTCCATTTCAAATTAATTGTTCTATCTGCAACTGAGTGTTCGATACTGTGCCAGGAGGAGCGGCTGTTTTCTCAAATCTGTGGCGATGCCACTCGAAACCGTATGTGTTCGACGAAACTAAGTGGTCGACCATGTGAGAGAGGAAACTCCAGATGCGAAACATAGTTCCATTTTAAACTAATTGTTCTATCTGAACCTGAGTGTTCGATACTGTGCCAGGAGAAGCGCCTGTTCTCTGAAATCTGTGGCGATGCTACTCGAAAACGTAGGTGTTCGTCGAAATTAAGTGGTCGCGTTGTGAGGGAAGAAACTCCAGATGCGAAACTTAGTTCCATTTTAACCTAATTGTTCTATCTGAAACTATGTGTTCGACACTGGGCCAGGAGAGGCGCCTGTTCTCTGAAATCTGTGGCGATGCTACTCGAAACCGTATGTGTTCGACGAAACTAAGTGGTCGCCTTGTGAAAGAGGAAACTCCAGATGCGAAACTTAGTTCCATTTCAAACTGATTATTCTATCTGAAACTAAGTGTTCGATACTGTGCCAGGAGAGGCGCCTGTTCTCGGAAATCTGTGGCGATGCTACTCGAAACCGTATGTGTTCGGCGAAACTAAGTGTTCGCCTTGTGAAAGAGGAAACTCCAGATGCGAAACTTAGTACCATTTTAAACTAATTGTTCTAGCTGAAACTAAGTGTTCGATACTGTGCCAGGAGAAGCGCCTGTTCTCTGAAATCTTTGGCGATGCCACTCGAAACCGTATGTGTTCCACGAAACTAAGTGGTCGACCTTGTAAGAGAGGAAACTCCAGATGCGGAACTTAGTTCCATTTTAACCTAATTGTTCTCTCTTAAACTATGTGTTCGACACTGTGCCAGGAGAAGCGCCTGTTCTCTGCAATCTGTCGCGATGCCACTCGAAACCGTATGTGTTTGACGAAACTAAGTGGCCGACCATGTGAGAGAGGAAACTTCAGATGCGAAACTTAGTTCCATTTCAAATTAATTGTTCTATCTGCAACTAAGTGTTCGATACTGTGCCAGGAGAAGCGGCTGTTTTCTGAAATCTGTGGCGATGCCACTCGAAACCGTATGTGTTCGACGAAACTAAGTGGTCGCCTTGTGAAAGAGGAAACTCCAGATGCGAAACTTAGTTCCATTTCAAACTGATTATTCTATCTGAAACTAAGTGTTCGATACTGTGCCAGGAGAGGCGCCTGTTCTCGGAAATCTGTGGCGATGCCACTCGAAACCGTATGTGTTCCACGAAACTAAGTGGTCGACCTTGTAAGAGAGGAAACTCCAGATGCGGAACTTAGTTCCATTTTAACCTAATTGTTCTATCTTAAACTATGTGTTCGACACTGTGCCAGGAGAAGCGCCTGTTCTCTGCAATCTGTCGCGATGCCACTCGAAACCGTATGTGTTTGACGAAACTAAGTGGCCGACCATGTGAGAGAGGAAACTTCAGATGCGAAACTTAGTTCCATTTCAAATTAATTGTTCTATCTGCAACTAAGTGTTCGATACTGTGCCAGGAGAAGCGGCTGTTTTCTGAAATCTGTGGCGATGCCACTCGAAACCGTATGTGTTCGACGAAGATTAGTGGTCGACCTTGTAGGAGAGTAAACTCCAGATTCGAAGCATAATTCCATTAGAAACTAATTGTTCTACCTGATACTAAGTGTTCGATACTGTGCCAGGTGAAGCGCCTGTTCTCTGAGATCAGTGGCGATGCCACTCGAAACCGTATGTGTTGGACGAAACTAAATGGTCGACCTTGTGCGAGAGGAGACTTCAGATGCGAAACTTGGTTCCATTTTAAACCAAATGTTCCATCTGAAACTAAGTGTTCGATACAGTGCCAGGAGAAGCGCCTGTTCTCTGAAATCTATGGCGATGCCACTCGAAACCGTATGTGTTAGACGAAACTAAGTGGTCGACCTTGTGAGGGAGGAACCTCAAAATGCGAAACATATTTCCATTTTAAAGTAAATATTCTATCTGTAACTAAGTATTCGATAATCTGTCAGTAGAAGCGCCTGTTCTCTGAAACCTGAGGCGTTGCTACTCGAAACCGAATGTGTTCGACGAAAGTAAGTGGTCGACCTTGTAAGAGAGGAAACTCCAGATGCGAAACTTAGTTCCATTTTAAACTAATTGTTCTATCTGAAAGTTTTCGATACTATGCCAGGAGAAGCGCCTGTCCTCTGAAATGTGTGGCGATGCCACTCGAAACCGTATGTGTTCGACGAAACTAAGTAGTCGACCTTGTGAGAGAGGAATCTCCAGATGCGAAACTTAGTTCCATTTGGAAATAATTGTTCTCTCTGAAACTAAGTGTTCGATACTCTGCCAGGAGAAGCGCCTGTTCTCTGAAATCTGTGGCTTTAACACTCGAAACCGTATGTGTTCAACGAAACTAAGTGGTCGACCTTGTGAGAGAGGAAACTCCAGATGCGAAACTTAGTTCCATTTTAAACTAATTGTTCTATCTTAAACTATGTGTTCGACACTGTGCCAGGAGAAGCGCCTGTTCTCTGCAATCTGTCGCGATGCTACTCGAAACCGTATGTGTTTGACGAAACTAGGTGGTCCACCTTGGGAGAGAGGAACCTCCAAATGCGAAACAGAGTTCCATTTTAAACTAATTGTTCTCTCTGAAACTAAGTGTTCGATACTGTGCCAGCAGAAGCGCCTGTTCTCTGATATCTGTGGCGATGCCACTCGAAACCGTATGCGATCGGCGAAACTAAGTGGTCGACCTTGTGAGAGAGGAAACTCCAGATGCGAAACATAGTTCAATTTTAAACTAAATGTTCCATCTGAAACTAAGTGTTCAATACTGTGCCAGGAGAAGCGCCTGTTCTCTGAAATCTGTGGCGATGCCACTCGAAACCGTATGTGTTCGACGAAACTAAGTGGCCGACCTTGTGAGAGAGGAATCTTCAGATGCGAAACATAGTTCAATTTTAAACTAAATGTTCCATCTGAAACTAAGTGTTCAATGCTGTGCCAGGAGAAGCGCCTGTTCTCTGAAATCTGTGGCGATGCCACTCGAAACCGTATGTGTTCGACGAAACTAAGTGGCCGACCTTGTGAGAGAGGAATCTTCAGATGCGAAACTTAGTTCAATTTTAAATTAATTGTTCTATCTGAAACTAAGTGTTCGATACTGTGCCAGGAGAAGCGCCTGTTCTCTGAAATCTGTCGCGATGCTACTCGAAACGGTATGTGTTCGACGAAACTGAATTGTCGACCTTGTGAGAGGGGAAATTCCAGATGCGAAACATAGTTCAATTTTAAACTAAATGTTCCATCTGAAATTAAGTGTTCGATACTGTGCCAGGAGAAGCGCCTGTTCTCTGAAATCTGTGGCGATGCCACTCGAAACAGTATCTGTTCGACAAAACTAAGTGGTCGACCTTGTGAGAGAGGAAACTCCAGATGCGAAACATAGTTCAATTTTAAACTAAATGTTCCATCTGAAACTAAGTGTTCGATACTGTGCCAGGAGAAGCGCCTGTTCTCTGAAATCTGTGGCGATGCCACTCAAAACCGTATGTGTTCGAGGAAACTAAGTGGTCGACCTTGTGAGAGAGGAAACTCCAGATGCGAAACATAGTTCAATTTTAAACTAAATGTTCCATCTGAAACTAAGTGTTCAATACTGTGCCAGGAGAAGCGCCTGTTCTCTGAAATCTGTGGCGATGCCACTCGAAACTGTATTTGTTTCACGAAACTAGGTGGTCGAACTTGTTAGAGAGGAAACTCCAGATGCGAAACTTAGTTCCATTTTAAACTAATTGTTCTATCTGATACTAAGTGTTCGATACTGTGCCAGGAGAAGCGCCTGTTCTCTGAAATCTGTGGCGATGCCACTCGAAACAGTATCTGTTCGACAATACTAAGTGGTCGACCTTGTGAGAGAGGAAACTCCAGATGCGAAACATAGTTCAATTTTAAACTAAATGTTCCATCTGAAACTAAGTGTTCGATACTGTGCCAGGAGAAGCGCCTGTTCTCTGAAATCTGTGGCGCTGCCACTCAAACCCGAATGTGTTCGACGAAACTGAGTGGTCGACCTTGTGAGAGAGGAAACTCCAGATGCGAAACATAGTTCAATTTTAAACTAAATGTTCGTTCTGAAACTAAGTGTTCGATACTATGCCAGGAGAAGCGCCTGTTCTCTGAAATCTGGTGCGATGCCACTCGAAACCGTATGTGTTCGACGAAACTAAGTGGCCGACCTTGTGAGAGAGGAAACTTCAGATGCCAAAATTAGTTCAATTTTAAATTAATTGTTCTATCTGAAACTAAGTGTTCGATACTGTGCCAGGAGAAGCGCCTGTTCTCTGAAATCTGTCGCGATGCCACTCGAAACCGAATGTGTTCCACGAAACTAAGTGGTCCACCTTGTGAGAGAGGAAACTCCAGATGTGAAACTTAGTTACATTTTAAACAAATTGTTCTATCTGAAACTAAGTGTTCGATACTGTGCCAGGAGAAGCGCCTGTTCACTGAAATGTCTGGCGATGTCACTCGAAACCGTATGTGTTCGACGAAACTAAGTGGTCAACCTTGTGACAGAGTAAACTCCAGATGCGAAACTTAGTTCCATTTTCAACTAACGTTCTCTCTCAATCTAAGTGTTCGATAATGTGCCAGGAGAAGCGCCTGTTCTCTGAAATCTGTGGCGATGCCACTCGAAACCGTATGTGTTCGACGAAACTAAGTGGCCGACCTTGTGAGATAGGAAACTTCAGGTGCCAAAATTTGTTCAATTTTAAATTAATTGTTCTATCTGAAACTAAGAGTTCGATACTGTGCCAGGAGAAGCGCCTGTTCTCTGAAATCTGTGGCGATGCTACTCGAAACCGTATGTGTTGGAGGAAACTAAGTGGTAGACCGTGTGAGAGAGGAAACTCCAAATGCGAAACATAGTTCCATTTTAAGCTAAGTGTTCTATCTGTAACTAAGTGTTCGATACTGTGCCAGGAGAAGCGCCTGTTCTCCGAAATCTGTGGCGATGCTACACGAAACCGTATGTGTTCGACGAAACTAAGTGGTCCACCTTGTGAGAGAGGAAACTCCAGATGCGAAGCTTAGTTCCATTTTAAAGTAATTTTTCTATCTGATACTAAGTGTTCGATACTGTGCCAGGAGAAGCGCCAGTTCTCTGAAACCTGTGGCGATTCCACTCGAAACCGTATGTGTTTGACGAAACTAAGTGGTCCACCTTGTGAGAGAGGGAAATCCAGATGCGAAGTTTAGTTCCATTTTAAAGTAATTGTTCTATCTGATACTAAGTATTCGATACTGTGCCAGGAGAAGCGCCAGTTCCCTGAAGTTTTTGGCGATGCTACTCGAAACCGTATGTGTTCGACGAAAATAAGTGGTCGACCTTGTGAGAGAGGAAACTCCAGATGCGAAACTTAGTACCATTTTTAACTAATTGTTCTATCTGAAACTAAGTGTTCGATGCTGTGCCAGCAGAAGCGCCTGTTCTCTGAAATCTGTGGCGATGCCCCTCGAAACCGTATGTGTTCGACGAAACTAAGTGGCCGACCTTGTGAGAGAGGAACATTCAGATGCGAAACTTAGTTCCATTTTAAACTAATTTTTTTATCTGTAACTAAGTGTTCGATACTGTGCCAGGAGAAGCGGCTGTTCTCTGAAATCTGTGGCGTTGCCACTCGAAACAGTATGAGTTCGACGAAACTAAGTGGTCGACCTTGTGAGAGACGAAACTCCAGATGCGAAACGTAGTTCAATTATAACCTAAATGTTCCATCTGAAATTAAGTGTTCGATACTGTGCCAGGAGAAGCGGCTGTTCTCTGAAATCTGTGGCGATGCCACTCGAAACCGTATGTGTTCGACGAAACTCAGTGGTCGACCTTGTGTGAGAGGAAACTCCAAATGCGAAGCATTGTTCCATTTCAAACTAACTGTTCTATCTGATACTGAGTGTTCGATACTGTGCCAGTAGAAGCGCCTGTTCTCTGAAATATGTGGCGCTGCTACTCGAAACCGTATGTGTGCGACGAAACTAAGTGGTCGACATGGTGAGAGAGGAAACTCCAGATGCGAAACATAGTTCAATTTTAAACTAATTGTTCTATCTGAAACTAAGTGTTCGATACTGTGCCAGGAGATGCGCCTGTTCTCTGAAATATGTGGCGATGCCACTCGAAACCGTATGTGTCCGACGAAACTAAGTGGTCGCCTTGTGAGAGAAGAAACTCCAGATACGAAAAGTATTTCCATTTTAAACGAATTGTTCTATCTGAAACTAAGGGCTCGATACTGTGCCAGGAGAAGCGCCTGTTCTCTGAAGTCTGTGGCAATGATACTCGAAACCGTATGTGCTCGACGAATCTAAATGGTCGACCTTGTGAGAGAGCAAACTCCAGATGTGAAACTTATTTCCATTTTAAACTAATTGTTCTATCTGAAACTAAGTGTTCGATACTGTGCCAGGAGATGCGCCTGTTCTCTGAAATATGTGGCGATGCCACTCGAAACCGTATGTGTCCGACGAAACTAAGTGGTCGCCTTGTGAGAGAAGAAACTCCAGATGCGAAAATTATTTCCATTTTAAACGAATTGTTCTATCTGAAACTAAGTGCTCGATACTGTGCCAGGAGAAGCGCCTGTTCTCTGAAATCTGTGGCGATGATACTCGAAACCGTATGTGTTCGACGAATCTGAGTGGTCGACCTTGTGAGAGAGGAAACTCCAGATGCGAAACTTAGTTCCATTTCAATCTTATTATTCTATCTGAAACTGAGTGTTCCGTACTGTGCCAGGAGAAGCGCCTGTTCTCTGAAATCTGTGGCGATGCTACTCGAAACCGTATGCGTTCGACGAAACTAAGTAGTCGACCTTGTGAGAGAGTAAACTCCAGATGCGAAACTTAGTTCCATTTTAAACTAATTGTTCTCTCTGAAACTAAGTGTTCGATACTGTGCCAGGAGAAGCGCCTGTTCTCTGAAATCTGTGGCGATGAGACTCGAAACCGTATGTTTTCGACGAAACTAAGTGGTCGCTTTGTGAGAGAAGAAACTCCAGATGCGACATTTAGTACCATTTTAAACTAATTGTTCTACCTGAATCTATGTGTTCGTTACTGTGCCAGGAGAACCGCCTGTTCTCTGAAATCTGTGGCGATGCCACTCGAAACCGTATGTGTTGGACGAAACTAAGTGGTCGCCTTGTGAAAGAGGAAACTCCAGATGCGAAATTTAGTTCCATTTTATATTCATTGTTCTATCTCAAACTAAGTGTTCGATACTGTGCCAGGGGAAGCGCCTGTTCTCTGAAATCTGTGGCGATGCTACTAGAAACCGTATCTGTTCGACGAAACTAAGTGGTCGACCTTGTGAGAGAGGAAACTCCAGATGCGAAACATAGTTCAATTTTAAACTAATTGTTCTATGTGAAACTAAGTGTACCATACTGTGCGAGGAGAAGCGCCTGTTCTCTGATATCTGTGGCGATGCCACTCAAAACCGTATGTGTTCGACGAATCTGAGTGGTCGATCTTGTGAGAGAGGAAACTCCAGATGCGAAACTTAGTTCCATTTCAATCTTATTGTTCTATCTGTAACTGAGTGTTCCGTACTGTGCCAGGAGAAGCGCCTGTTCTCTGAAATCTGTGGCGATGCTACTCGAAACCGTATGCGTTCGACGAAACTAAGTAGTCGACCTTGTGAGAGAGTAAACTCCAGATGCGAAACTTAGTTCCATTTTAAACTAATTGTTCTCTCTGAAACTAAGTGTTCGATACTGTGCCAGGAGAAGCGCCTGTTCTCTGAAATCTGTGGCGATGAGACTCGAAACCGTATGTTTTCGACGAAACTAAGTGGTCGCTTTGTGAGAGAAGAAACTCCAGATGCGACATTTAGTACCATTTTAAACTAATTGTTCTACCTGAATCTATGTGTTCGTTACTGTGCCAGGAGAACCGCCTGTTCTCTGAAATCTGTGGCGATGCCACTCGAAACCGTATGTGTTGGACGAAACTAAGTGGTCGCCTTGTGAAAGAGGAAACTCCAGATGCGAAATTTAGTTCCATTTTATATTCATTGTTCTATCTCAAACTAAGTGTTCGATACTGTGCCAGGGGAAGCGCCTGTTCTCTGAAATCTGTGGCGATGCTACTAGAAACCGTATCTGTTCGACGAAACTAAGTGGTCGACCTTGTGAGAGAGGAAACTCCAGATGCCAGACTTAGTTTCATTTAAAACTAATTGTTCTATCTGAAACTATCTGTTCGATACTGTGCCAGGAGAAGCGCCTGTTCTCTGAAATGTGTGGCGATGCCACTCGAAACCGTATGTGTTCAACGAAACTAAGGGGTTGACCTTGTGAGAGTGGAAACTCCGGATGCGACACATAGTTCCATTTTAAACTAATTGTTCTATCCGAATCTACGTGTTCGATACTGTGCCAGGAGAAACGTCGTTCTGCGAAATCTGTGGCGATACCACTCGAAACCGTATGCGTTCGGCGAAACTAAGTGGTCGACCTTGTGAGAGAGGAAACTCCAGATGCGAAACATAGTTCAATTTTAAACTAATTGTTCTATCTGAAACTAAGTGTTCCATACTGTGCGAGGAGAAGCGCCTGTTCTCTGAAATCTGTGGCGATGCTACTCGAAACCGTATGTGTTCCACGAAACTAAGTGGTCGACCTTGTGGGAGAGTAAACACCAGATGCGAAACTTAGTTCCACTTTAAACTAATTGCTCTATCTGAAACTAAGTGTTCGATACTGTGCCAGGAGAAGCGCCTGTTCTCTGAAATCTGTGGCGGTGCCACTCGAAACCGTATGTGTTCGACGAAACTAAGTGGTCGACCTTGTGAGAGAGGAAACTCCAAATGCGAAATTTAGTTTCATTTTAAACTAACTGTACTATCTGAAACTAAATGTACTATACTGTGCCAGGAGAAGCGCCTGTTCTCTGAAAACAGTGGCGATGATACTCGAAACCGTATGTGTTCGATGAAACCAAGTGGTCCACCTTGTGAGAGAGGAAACTCCAGATGCGAAACTTAGTTCCATTTTAAACTAATTGTTAAATCTGAAAGTGTTCGATACTGTGCCAGGAGAAGCGCCTGTTCTCTGAAATCTGTGGCGATGCTACTCGAAACCGAATGTGTTCGGCGAAACTAAGTGGCCGCGTTGTGAGAGAGGAAACTCCAGATGCGAAACTCAGTTCCATTCAAAAATAATTGTTCTATCTCAAACTAAGTGTTCAATACTGTGCCAGGAGAAGCGCCTGTTCTCTGAAATCTGTGGCGATGCTACTCGAAACCGTATGTGTTCGACGAAACTAAGTTGTTGATCTTGCGAGAGAGGAAACTCCAGATGCGAAACATAGTTCCATTTTAAACTGATTGTTCTATTTGAAACTAAGTGTTCGATACTGTGCCAGTAGAAGCGCCTGTTCTCTGATATCTGTGGCGATGCCACTGGAATCGTATGTGTTCGATGAAACTAAGTGGTCCACCTTGTGAGAGAGGAAACGCCAGATGCGAAACTTAGTTCCATTTTAAACTAATTGTTCTATCTGAATCTATGTGTTCGATAAGGTGCCAGGAGAAGCGCCTGTTCTCTGAAATCTGTGGCGATGCCACTCGAAACTGTATGTGTTCGACGAAACTAAGTCGTCGTCCTTGTGAGAGAAGAAGCTCCAGATGCGAAACTTAGTACCAATTTAACCTAATTGTTCTATCTGAATCTATGTGTTCGATAAGGTGCCAGGAGAAGCGCCTGTTCTCTGAAATCTGTGGCGGTGCCACTCGAAACCGTATGTGTTCCACGAAACTAAGTGGTCCACCTTGTGGGAGAGGAATCTACAGATGCGAAACTAAGTTCCATTTTAAACTAATTGTTCTATCTGAAAATAAGTGTTCGATACTGTGCCAGGAGAAACGCCCGTTTTCTGAAATCTGTGGCGATGCTACTCGAAACCGTATGTGTTCGACGAAACTAAGTGGTCCACCTTGTGGGAGAGGATACTCCAGATGCGAAACATAGTTCCATCTTAAACTAATTGTTCTGTCTGAAACTAAGTGTTCGATACTGTTCCAGGAGAAGCGCCTGTTCTCTGAAATGTGTGGCGATGCCACTCGTAACCGTATGTGTTCGATGAAACTAAGTGGTTGATCTTGTGAGAGAGGATACTCCAGATGCGAAACATAGCTCCATTTTAAACTAATTGTTCTGTGTGGAATAAGTGTTCGATACTGTGCCAGGCGAAGCGCCTGTTCTCTGAAATCTGTGGCGATGATACTCGAAACCGCATGTGTTCGACGAAACTAAGTGGTCGACCTTCTGAGAGAGGAAACTCCGGATGCGAAACTTAGTTCCATTTTAAACTAATTGTTCTATCTGAACCTAAGTGTTCGATACGGTGCAGGGAGAAGCGCCTGTTCTCTGAAATCTGTGGCGATGCCACTCGAAACCGTATGTGTTCGACGAAACTAAGTGGTCCACCTTGTGGGAGAGGAATCTACAGATGCGAAACTAAGTTCCATTTTAAACTAATTGTTCTATCTGAAAATAAGTGTTCGATACTGTGCCAGGAGAAACGCCCGTTTTCTGAAATCTGTGGCGATGCTACTCGAAACCGTATGTGTTCGACGAAACTAAGTGGTCCACCTTGTGGGAGAGGATACTCCAGATGCGAAACATAGTTCCATCTTAAACTAATTGTTCTGTCTGAAATAAGTGTTCGATACTGTGCCAGGCGAGGCGCCTGTTCTCTGAAATCTGTGGCGATGCCACTCGAACCCGTATATGTTCGTCGAAACTAAGTGGTCGACCATGTGAGAGAGGAAACTCTGGATGCGAAACTTAGTTCCATTTTAAACTAATTGTTCTCTCTGAACCTAAGTGTTCGATACTGTGCCTGGAGAAGCGCCTGTTCTCTGAAATCAGTGGCGATGCTACTCGGAACCGTATGTGTTCGATGAAGCGAAGTGGTCCACCTTGTGGGAGAGGAATCTTCAGACGCGAAACTTAGTGCCTTTTTAAACTAATTGTTCTATCTGAAACTAGGTGTTCGATACTGTGCCAGATGAAGCGCCTGTTCTCTGAAATCTGTGGCGATGCCACCAGAAACCGTATGCGTCCGGCGAAACTAAGTGGTCGACATTGTGAGAGAAGAAACTCCAGATGCTAATCTTAGTTCCATTTTAAACTAATTGTTCCATCTGAAATTAAGTGTTCGATACTGTGCCAGGAGAAGCGGCCGTTCTGTGAAACCTGTGGCGATACCACTCGAAACCGTATGCGTTCGGCGAAACTAAGTAGTAGACCTTGTGAGAGAGGAAACTCCAGATGCGAATCTTAGTTCCATTTCAAACCAATTGTTCTATCTGAAACTAAGTGTTCGATAATGTGCCAGGAGAAGCGCCTGTTCTCTGAAATGTGTGGCGATGCCACTCGTAACCGTATGCGTTCGGCGAAACTAAGTGGTCGACCTTGTGAGAGAGGAAACTCCAGATGCGAAACATAGTTCAATTTTAAACTAATTGTTCTATCTGAAAGTGTTCGATACTGTGCCAGAGAAGCGCCTGTTCTCTGAAATCAGTGGCGATGCTACTCGAACCCGTATGTGTTCGACGTAACTAAGTGGCCGACCTTGTGAGAGAGGAAACTCAAGATGTCAAACTTAGTGCCTTTTTAAACTAATTGTTCTATCTGAAACTAGGTGTTCGATACTGTGCCAGGTGAAGCGCCTGTTCTCTGAAATGTGTGGCGATGCCACTCGTAACCGTATGCGTTCGGCGAAACTAAGTGGTCGACCTTGTGAGAGAGGAAACTCCAGATGCGAAACATAGTTCAATTTTAAACTAATTGTTCTATCTGAAAGTGTTCGATACTGTGCCAGAGAAGCGCCTGTTCTCTGAAATCAGTGGCGATCCTACTCGAACCCGTATGTGTTCGACGTAACTAAGTGGCCGACCTTGTGAGAGAGGAAACTCAAGATGTCAAACTTAGTTCCATTTTAAACTAATTGTTCTATCTGAAACTAAGTGTTCGATACTGTGCTAGGAGAAGCACCTGTTCTCTGAAATCTGTGGCGATGCCACTCGAAACCGTGTGTGCTTGACGACACTAAGTGGCCGACCTTGTGAGAGAGGAAACTCCAGATGCGGAACTTAGTTCCATTTTAAACTAAATGTTCTATCTGAAAGTGTTCGATACTGTGCCAGAAGAAGCACTTATTCTCTGAAATCTATGGCGATGCCACTCGAAACCGTATGTGTTCGACGGAACTAAATGGCCGACCTTGTGAGAGAGGAAACTCCAGATGCGGAACTTAGTTCCATTTTAAACTAATTGTACTATCTGAAAGTGTTCGATACTGTGCCAGGGGAAGCGCCTGTTCTCTGAAATCAGTGGCGATGCTACTCGAACCCGTATGTGTTCGACGAAACTAAGTGGACGACCTTGTGAGAGAGGAAACTCCAGATGCGGAACTTAGTTCCATTTTAAACTAATTGTTCTATCTGAAAGTGTTCGATACTGTGCCAGAGAAGCGCCTGTTCTCTGAAATCAGTGGCGATGCTACTCGAACCCGTATGTGTTCGATGAATCTAAATGGTCGACCTTGTGAGAGAGGAAACTCCAGATGCGAAACTTAGTTCCATTTTAAACTAATTGTTCCATCTGAAACTAAGTGTTCGATAATGTGCCAGGAGAAGCGCCTGTTCTCTGAAATCTGTGGCGATGCCACTCGAAACCGTATGTGTTCGACGAAACTAAGTGGCCGACATTGTGAGAGAGGAAACTCCAGATGCGGAACTTAGTTCCATTTTAAACTAATTGTTCTATTTGACAGTGTTCGATACTGTGCCAGGAGAAGCGCCTGTTCTCTGAAATCAGTGGCGATGCTACTCGAACCCGTATGTGTTCGACGATACTAAGTGGCCGACCTTGTGAGAGAGGAAACTCCAGATGCGAAACTTAGTTCCATTTTAAACTAATTGTTCTATCTGAAAGGGTTCGATACTGTGCCAGGAGAAGCGTCTGTTCTCTGAAATCAGTGGCGATGCTACTCGAACCCGTATGTGTTCGACGAATCTAAATGGTCGACCTTGTGAGAGAGGAAACTCCAGATGCGAAACTTAGTTCCACTTTAAACCAAATTTTCCGTCCGAAACTAAGTGTTCGATACTGTGCCAGGAGAAGCGCCTGTTCTCTGAAATCTGTGCCGATGCCACTCGAAACCGTATGTGTTCGAAGAAACTAAGTGGCCGACCTTGTGAGAGAGGAAACTCCAGATGCGAAACTTAGTTCCATTTTAAACTAATTGTTCTATCTGAGACTATGTGTTCGATACTGTGCCATGAGAAACGCCTGTTCTCTCAAATGTGTGGCGATGTAACTCGAAACCACATGTGTTCAACGAAACTAAGTTGTCGACCTTGTGAGAGAGGAAACTCGAAATGCGAAGCTTTGTTCCATTTTAAACTAATTGTTCTATCTGAAACTGTGTGTTCGACACTGTGCCAGGAGAAGCGCCTGTTCTCTGAATAGTGTGGCGATGCCACTCGAAACCGTATGTGTTCGACGAAACTATGTGGTGGACCTTGTGAGAGAGGAAACTCCAGATGCGAAACTTAGTTCCATTTTAAACTAATTGTTCTATCTGAAACTAAGTATTCGATACTGTGCCAGGAGTAGCGCCTGTTCTCTGAGATCAGTGGCGATGCTATTCGAAACCGTATGTGTTCGACGAAACTAAGTGGTCGACCTTGTGAGAGAGGAAACTCCAGATGCGAAATTTGTTCCATTTTAAACTAATCGTTCTAGCTGAAACTAAGTGTTCGATACTGTGCCAGGAGAAACGCCTGTTCTCTGAAATCTGTGGCGATACCACGCGAAACCGTATGTGTTCGACGAAACTAAGTGGTCGACCTTGTGAGAGGAAACTCCAGATGCGAAACTTAGTTTCATTTTAAACTAATTGTTCTCTCTGAAACTAAGTGTTCGATACTGTGCCAGGAGAAGCGCCTGTTCTCTGAATAGGGTGGCGATGCCACTCGAAACCGTATGTGTTCGACGAAACTAAGTGGTTGACCTTGTGAGAGAGGATAATCCAGATGCGAAAAATAGTTCCATTTTAAACTAATTGTTCTATCTGATACTAAGTGTTCGATACTGTGCCAGGAGAAGGGCCTGTTCTCTGAAATCTGTGGCGATGCCGCTCGAAACCGTATGTGTTCGACGAAACTAAGTGGTTGATCTTGTGAGAGAGGATACTCCAGATGCGAAACATAGTTCCATTTTAAACTAATTGTTCTGTCTGAAATAAGTGTTCGATACTGTGCCAGGCGAAGCGCCTGTTCTCTGAAATCTGTGGCGATGCCACTCGAAACCGTATGTGTTCGACGAAACTAAGTGGTCGACCTTGTGAGAGAGGAAACTCCTGATGCGAAACTTAGTTCCATTTTAAACTGATTGTTCTATCTGAAACTAAGTGTTCGATACTGTGCCAGGAGAAACGCCTGTTCTCTGAAATCTGTGGCGATGCCACTCGAAACGGTATGTGTTCGACGAAACTAAGTGGTCGACCTTGTGAGAGAGGATACTCCAGATGCGAAGCTTTGTTCCATTTTAAACTAATTGTTCTGTCTGAAATAAGTGTTCGATACTGTGCCAGGCGAAGCACCTGTTCTCTGAAATCTGTGGCGATGCCCCTCGAAACCGTATGTGTTCGACGAAACTAAGTGGCCGACCTTGTGAGAGAGGAAACTTCAGATGCGAAACTTAGTTCCATTTTAAAGTAATTGTTCTATCTGAGAGTGTTCGATAATGTGCCAGAAGAAGCGTCTGTTCTCTGAAATCTGTGGCGATGCTACTCGAAACCGTAAGTTTTCGACAAAACTAAGTGGTCCGCCTTGTGAGAGAGGAAACTCCAGATGCGAAGCTTTGTTCCATTTTAAACTAATTGTTCTATCTGAAACTAAGTGTTCGATACTGTGCCAGGAGAAGCGTCTGTTCTCTGAAATCTGTGGCGATGCCACTCGAAACCGCATGTGTTCGACGAAACTAAGTGGTCGACCTTGTGAGAGAGAAAACTCCAGATGCGAAACATAGTTCCATTTTAAACTAATTGTTCTATCTAAAACTATGTGTTCGATACTGTGCCAGGAGAAGCGCCTGTTCTCTCAAATGTGTGGCGATGTAACTCGAAACCACATGTGTTCGACGAAACTAAGTGGTCGACCTTGCGAGAGGGGAAACTCCAAATGCGAAACATAGTTCAATTTTAAACTAATTTTTCTATCTGAAACTAAGTGTCCGATACTGTGCCAGTTGAAGCGCCTGCTTTCTGAAATCTGTGGCGATGCCACTCGAAACCGTATGTGTTCGACGAAACTAAGTGGTTGACGTTGTGAGAGAGGACACTCCAGATGCGAAGCTTTGTTCCATTTTAAACTAATTGTTCTGTCTGATATAAGTGTTCGATACTGTGCCAGGCGAAGCACCTGTTCTCTGAAATCTGTGGCGATGCCCCTCGAAACCGTATGTATTCGACGAAACTAAGTGGTCGACCTTGTGAGAGAGGAAACTCCAGATGCGAGACATAGTTCCATTTTAAACTAATTGTTCTATCTGAAACTAAGTGTTCGATACTGTGCCAGGAGAAGCGCCTGTTCTCTGAAATGTGTGGCGATGCCACTCGAAACCGTATGTGTTCGACGAAACTAAGTGGTTGACCTTGTGAGAGAGGATAATCCAGATGCGAAAAATAGTTCCATTTTAAACTAATTGTTCTATCTGATACTAAGTGTTCGATACTGTGCCAGGAGAAGGGCCTGTTCTCTGATATCTGTGGCGATGCCGCTCGAAACCGTATGTGTTCGACGAAACTAAGTGGTTGATCTTGTGAGAGAGGATACTCCAGATGCGAAATATAGTTCCATTTTAAACTAATTGTTCTGTCTGAAATAAGTGTTCGATACTGTGCCAGGCGAAGCGCCTGTTCTCTGAAATCTGTGGCGATGCCACTCCAAACCGTATGTGTTCGACGAAACTAAATGGTCGACCTTGTGAGAGAGGAAACTCCTGATGCTAAACTTAGTTCCATTTTAAACTAATTGTTCTATCTGAAACTAAGTGTTCGATACTGTGCCAGGAGAAACGCCTGTTCTCTGAAATCTGTGGCGATGCCACTCGAAACGGTATGTGTTCGACGAAACTAAGTGGTCGACCTTGTGAGAGAGGATACTCCAGATGCGAAGCTTTGTTCCATTTTAAACTAATTGTTCTGTCTGAAATAAGTGTTCGATACTGTGCCAGGCGAAGCACCTGTTCTCTGAAATCTGTGGCGATGCCCCTCGAAACCGTATGTGTTCGACGAAACTAAGTGGCCGACCTTGTGAGAGAGGAAACTTCAGATGCGAAACTTAGTTCCATTTTAAAGTAATTGTTCTATCTGAGAGTGTTCGATAATGTGCCAGAAGAAGCGTCTGTTCTCTGAAATCTGTGGCGATGCTACTCGAAACCGTAAGTTTTCGACGAAACTAAGTGGTCCGCCTTGTGAGAGAGGAAACTCCAGATGCGAAGCTTTGTTCCATTTTAAACTAATTGTTCTATCTGAAACTAAGTGTTCGATACTGTGCCAGGAGAAGCGTCTGTTCTCTGAAATCTGTGGCGATGCCACTCGAAACCGCATGTGTTCGACGAAACTAAGTGGTCGACCTTGTGAGAGAGAAAACTCCAGATGCGAAACATAGTTCCATTTTAAACTAATTGTTCTATCTAAAACTATGTGTTCGATACTGTGACAGGAGAAGCGCCTGTTCTCTCAAATGTGTGGCGATGTAACTCGAAACCACATGTGTTCGACGAAACTAAGTGGTCGACCTTGCGAGAGGGGAAACTCCAAATGCGAAACATAGTTCAATTTTAAACTAATTTTTCTATCTGAAACTAAGTGTCCGATACTGTGCCAGTTGAAGCGCCTGCTTTCTGAAATCTGTGGCGATGCCACTCGAAACCGTATGTGTTCGACGAAACTAAGTGGTTGACGTTGTGAGAGAGGACACTCCAGATGCGAAGCTTTGTTCCATTTTAAACTAATTGTTCTGTCTGATATAAGTGTTCGATACTGTGCCAGGCGAAGCACCTGTTCTCTGAAATCTGTGGCGATGCCCCTCGAAACCGTATGTATTCGACGAAACTAAGTGGTCGACCTTGTGAGAGAGGAAACTCCAGATGCGAGACATAGTTCCATTTTAAACTAATTGTTCTATCTGAAACTAAGTGTTCGATACTGTGCCAGGAGAAGCGCCTGTTCTCTGAAATGTGTGGCGATGCCACTCGAAACCGTATGTGTTCGACGAAACTAAGTGGTTGATCTTGTGAGAGAGGATACTCCAGATGCGAAACATAGTTCCCTTTTAAACTAATTGCTCTGTCTGAAATAAGTGTTCGATACTGTGCCAGGCGGAGCGCCTGTTCTCTGAAATCTGTGGCGATGCCACTCGAAACCGTATGTGTTCGACGAAACTAAGTGGTTGACCTTGTGAGAGAGGATAATCCAGATGCGAAAAATAGTTCCATTTTAAACTAATTGTTCTATCTGATACTAAGTGTTCGATACTGTGCCAGGAGAAGGGCCTGTTCTCTGATATCTGTGGCGATGCCGCTCGAAACCGTATGTGTTCGACGAAACTAAGTGGTTGATCTTGTGAGAGAGGATACTCCAGATGCGAAATATAGTTCCATTTTAAACTAATTGTTCTGACTGAAATAAGTGTTCGATACTGTGCCAGGCGAAGCGCCTGTTCTCTGAAATCTGTGGCGATGCCACTCGAAACCGTATGTGTTCGACGAAACTAAATGGTCGACCTTGTGAGAGAGGAAACTCCTGATGCTAAACTTAGTTCCATTTTAAACTAATTGTTCTATCTGAAACTAAGTGTTCGATACTGTGCCAGGAGAAACGCCTGTTCTCTGAAATCTGTGGCGATGCCACTCGAAACGGTATGTGTTCGACGAAACTAAGTGGTCGACCTTGTGAGAGAGGATACTCCAGATGCGAAGCTTTGTTCCATTTTAAACTAATTGTTCTGTCTGAAATAAGTGTTCGATACTGTGCCAGGCGAAGCACCTGTTCTCTGAAATCTGTGGCGATGCCCCTCGAAACCGTATGTGTTCGACGAAACTAAGTAGTCGACCTTGAGAGAGAGGTATCTCCAGATGCGAAACTTAGTTCCATTTTAAACTAATTGTTCTATCTGAAACTAAGTGTTCGATACTGTGCCTCGAGAAGCGGTTGTTCTCTGAAATCTGTGGCGATGCCACTCGAAACCGTATGTGTTCGACGAATCTCATTGGTCGACCTTGTGAGAGAGGAATCTCCAGATGCGAAACTTAGTTCCATTTTAAACAAATTGTTCTATCTGAAACTAAGTGTTCGACACTGTGCCAGGAGAAGCACGTGTTCTCTGAAATCTGTGGCAATGCCACTCGAAACCGTATGTATTCGACGAAACTAAGTGGTCGACCTTGTGAGAGAGGAAACTCCAGATGCGAAACTTAGTTCCATTTTAAACTAATTGTTCTATCTGAAACTAAGTGTTCGATACTGTGCCAGGAGCAGCGCCCGTTCTCTGAAATCTCTGGCCATACCACTCGAAACCGTATGTGTTCGTCGAAACTAAGTGGTCGACCTTGTGAGAGAGGAAACTCCAGATGCGAAACGTAGTTCCATTTTAAACTAAGTGTTCTATCTGTAACTAAGTGTTCGATACTGTGCCAGGAGAAGCGCCTGTACTCTGAAATCTGTGGCGATACAACTCGAAACCCTATGTGTTCGACAAAACTAAGTGGTCGACAATGTGAGAGAGGAAACTCCAGATGCGAAAATTAGTGCCATTTTAAACTAATTGTTCTATCTGAAACTAAGAGTTCGATACTGTGCCAGGTGAAGAGCCTGTTCTCTGAAATCGGTGGCGATGCCACTCGAAACCGTATGCGTTCGGCGAAACTAAGTGGTCAACCTTGTGAGAGAGGAAACTCCTGACGCGAAACTTAGTGCCATTTTAAACTAATTGTTCTATCTGAAACTAAGTGTTCGATACTGTGCCAGCTGAAGAGCCTGTTCTCTGAAATCTGTGGCGATGCCACTCGAAACCGTATGCGTTCGGCGAAACTAAGTAGTCGACCTTGTGAGAGAGGAAACTCCAGATGCGAATCTTAGTTCCATTTTAAACTAATTGTTCTATCTGAAACTAAGTGTTCGATACTGTGCCAGGAGAAGCGTCCGTTCTGTGAAACCTGTGGCGATACTACTCGAAACGGTATGTGTTCGACGAAACTGAGTGGTCGACATTGTGAGAGAGGAAACTCCAGACGCGAAACTTAGTGCCATTTTAAACTAATTGTTCTATCTGAAACTAAGTGTTCGATACTGTGCCAGCTGAAGAGCCTGTTCTCTGAAATCTGTGGCGATGCCACTCGAAACCGTATGCGTTCGGCGAAACTAAGTAGTCGACCTTGTGAGAGAGGAAACTCCAGATGCGAAACTTAGTTCAATTTTAACCCTTTTAGCACCGAACGACGATATATCGTCGTTCGGTGCACTCGCCAAAAATACCAACGACGATATATCGTTGCGCCTCCGTTAGAGCCTTATTATACTCATCACAAGAGATCTGCGTTTAAGTATAACTTCATAAAATGTTAAAATGGTTCATATTCGATGCAACACAAGTGAAAAAATGTTTATTAGATCAACTTTTTGTTATATCCTATGTTGTTTCGAGCCGAAATGGCAGCGATATCGCCCGAGACGCTGGCCAATGTGATGGAAAATGCCAGAAAAAGAGCTCACTTATGTCTCACCAATAAGGGCGGCCATTTAATTGATATTGTTTTCGGAAACTAGGTGAGATAAATTGTAAAAGAGTAAGCTTAATAAAACAACAGAACTTTTTGAAATCTATTGAGAATTGTCAAAGTTATTCAACATTTCCATTGACCCGATTGAGATGGCGCACCCTGTAGAATAGAGATAAGATAGAAACGGGACATAGGATATCCCTCGGATATCCGTCGACACCAGCTGTTTCATTGCAAATGATTGCAAAATGCAATGTCTATACACTATACTACCAGATATATATAAAGCGATGACCAAACGATGATTTTTTCTATATGCAATTACGTTTTGAAAAAGAGAAATTACTTTGTACGATTTTCATGATGTCTTATATTTATGTTATTCTTATGATTTTTAATAAATATCGAAACTCCATTGGTATCGATTTATTCTCCATCCATTTCGCAATATGCTGCTTTTTGAATTTTGTAAATATCACGCCTACTTTGGTTTTTACGAGCATTTTCGCAAACCTCTACAAATTCGTCGATTCGGCCCGGTATTCTTCGCCTAGGTACGCTCTTTTCGCTCGGTGCTAAAAGGGTTAAACTAATTGTTCCATCTGAAATTAAGTGTTCGATACTGTGCCACGAGAAGCGCCCGTTCTGTGAAACCTGTGGCGATACCACTCGAAACGGTATGTGTTCGACGAAACTGAGTGGTCGACATTGTGAGAGAGGAAACTCCAGACGCGAAACTTAGTGCCATTTTAAACTAATTGTTCTATCTGAAACTAAGAGTTCGATACTGTGCCAGGTGAAGAGCCTGTTCTCTGAAATCTGTGGCGATGCCACTCGAAACCGTATGCGTTCGGCGAAACTAAGTGGTCAACCTTGTGAGAGAGGAAACTCCTGACGCGAAACTTAGTGCCATTTTAAACTAATTGTTCTATCTGAAACTAAGTGTTCGATACTGTGCCAGCTGAAGAGCCTGTTCTCTGAAATCTGTGGCGATGCCACTCGAAACCGTATGCGTTCGGCGAAACTAAGTAGTCGACCTTGTGAGAGAGGAAACTCCAGATGCGAATCTTAGTTCCATTTTAAACTAATTGTTCTATCTGAAACTAAGTGTTCGATACTGTGCCAGGAGAAGCGTCCGTTCTGTGAAACCTGTGGCGATACTACTCGAAATGGTATGTGTTCGACGAAACTGAGTGGTCAACATTGTGAGAGAGGAAACTCCAGATGCGAAACGTATTTCCATTTTAAACGAATTGTTCTATCTGAAACTAAGTGCTCGATACTGTGCCAGGAAAAGCGCCTGTTCTCTGAAATCTGTGGCGATACCACTCGCAACCGTATGTGTTCGACGAAACTAAGTGGCCGACCTTGTGAGAGAGGAAACTCCAGATGCGAAACATAGTTGCATTTTAAACTAATTGTTCTATCTGAAACTAAGTGTTCGATACTGTGCCAGGAGAAGCGCCTGTTCTCTGAAATGTGTGGCGATGCCACTCGAAACCGTATGTGTTCGATGAAACTAAGTGGTCGACCTTGTGAGGGAGGATACTCCAGATGCGAAACATAGTTACATTTTAAACTAATTGTTCTATCTGAAACTAAGTGTTCGATACTGTGCCAGGAGAAGCGCCTGCTCACTGAAGTCTGTTGCGATGCTACTCGAAACCGTATGTGTTCGACGAAACTAAGTGGTCGACCTTGTGAGGGAGGATACTCCAGATGCGAAACATAGTTACATTTTAAACTAAATGTTCTATCTGAAACTAAGTATACGATACTCTGCCAGTAGAAGCGCCTGTTCTCTGAAACCTGTGGCGTTGCTACTCGAAGCCGAATGTGTTCGACGAAAGTAAGTGGTAGACCGTGTGAGAGAGGAAACTCCAGATGCGAAACTTAGTTCCATTTTAAACTAATTGTTCTTTCTGAAACTACGTTTTCGATACTGTGCCAGGAGAAGCGCCTGTTCTCTGAACTGTGTGGCGATGCCACTCGAAACCTTATGTGTTCGACGAAACTAAGTGGTCGACCTTGTGAGAGAGGACACTGCAGATGCGAAACTTAGTTCCATTTTAAACTAATTGTTCTCTCTGAAACTATGTTTTCGATACTGTGCCAGGAGAAGCGCCTGTTCTCTGAAATGTGTGGCGATGCCACTCGAAACCGTATGTGTTCGATGAAACTAAGTGGTCGACCTTGTGAGGGAGGATACTCCAGATGCGAAACATAGTTACATTTTAAACTAATTGTTCTATCTGAAACTAAGTGTTCGATACTGTGCCAGGAGAAGCGCCTGCTCACTGAAGTCTGTTGCGATGCTACTCGAAACCGTATGTGTTCGACGAAACTAAGTGGTCGACCTTGTGAGGGAGGATACTCCAGATGCGAAACATAGTTACATTTTAAACTAAATGTTCTATCTGAAACTAAGTATACGATACTCTGCCAGTAGAAGCGCCTGTTCTCTGAAACCTGTGGCGTTGCTACTCGAAGCCGAATGTGTTCGACGAAACTAAGTGGTCGAACTTGTGAGAGAGGAAACTCCAGATGCGAAACTTAGTTCCATTTTAAACTAATTGTTCTATCTGAAACTAAGTGTTCGATACTGTGCCAGGAGAGGCGCCTGTTCACTGAAATCTGTGGCGATGCTACTCGAAACCGTATGTGTTCGACGAAACTAAGTGGTCGCCTTGTGAAGGAAGAAACTCCAGATGCGAAACTTATTTCCATTTTAAACTAATTGTTCTATCTGAAACAATGTGTTCGACACTGTGCCAGGAGAAGCGCCTGTTCTCTGAAATGTGTGGCGATGCCACTCGAAACCGTATGTGTTCGACGAAACTAAGTGGTCGACCTTGTGGGAGAGGAAACTGCTTCCATTCAATTGTGAGAGAGGAAACTTATTTCCATTTTAAACTAATTGTTCTATCTGAAACAATGTGTTCGACACTGTGCAAGGAGAAGCGCCTGTTCTCTGAAATGTGTGGCGATGCCACTCGAAACCGTATGTGTTCGACAAAACTAAGTGGCTGACCTTGTGAGAGAGGATTCACTAGATGCGAAACTTACTTCCATTTTAAACTAATTGTTCTATCTGAAACAATGTGTTCGACACTGTGCCAGGAGAAGCTCCTGATCTCTGCAATCTGTTGCGATACTACTCGAAACCGTATGTGTTCGACGAAACTAAGTTGTCGACCTTGTGGGAGAGGAAACTGCTGATGCGAAGCTTAGTTCCATTTTAAATTAATTTTTCTATCTGAAACTATGTGTTCGATACTGTGCTAGAAGAAGCACCTGTTCTCTGAAATCTGTGGCGATGCCACTCGAAACCGTATGAGTTCCACGAAACTAAGAGGTCGCCTTGTGAGAGAGGAAACTCCAGATGCGAAACTTAGTACCATTCTAAACTAATTGTTCTATCTGAAACTAAGTGTTCGATACTGTGGCAGGAGAAGCGCCTGTTCTCTGAAATCTGTGGCGAGGCTACTCGAAACCGTATGTGTTCGACGAAACTAAGTGGTCGACCTTGTGAGAGAGGAAACTCCAGATGCGAAACTTAGTTCCATTTTAATCTTGTGGTTCTATCTGAAACTGAGTGTTCGATACTGTGCCACCAGAAGCGCCTGTTCTCTGAAATCTGTGGCGATGCCACTCGAAACCGTATGTGTTCGACCAAACTAAGTGGTCGACCTTGTGAGGGAGGAAACTCCAGATGCGAAACATATTTCAATTTTACACTAAATGTTCCATCTGAAACTAAGTGTTCGATACTGTGCCAGGAGAAGCGCCTGTTCTCCGAAATCTGTGGCGATGCCACTCAAAACCGTATGTGTTCGACGAAACTAAGTGCCCGACCTTCTGAGAGAGGAAACTCCGGATGCGAAATTTAGTGCCATTTTAAACTAATTGTTCTATCTGAAACTAAGTGTTCGATACTGTGCCAGCAGAAGCGCCTCTTCTCTGAAATCTGTGACGATGCCACTCGAAACCGTATGCGTTCGGCGAAACTAAGTGGTCGACCTTGTGAGAGAGGAAACTCCAGATGCGAGACATAGTTCAATTTTAAACTAATTGTTCTATTTGATACTAAGTGTTCGATACTCTGCCAGGAGAAGCGCCCGTTTTCTGAAACCTGTGGCGATACCACTCGAAACCGTATGTGTTCGACGAAACTAAGTGCCCGACCTTCTGAGAGAGGAAACTCCGGATGCGTAACTTAGTGCCATTTTAAACTAATTGTTCTATTTGAAACTAAATGTTCGATACTGTGCCAGCAGAAGCGCCTGTTCTCTGAAATCTGTGGCGATGCCACTCGAAACCGTATGCGATCGGCGAAAGTAAGTGGTCGACCTTGTGAGAGAGGAAAATCCAGATGCGAAACATAGTTCAATTTTAAACTAAATGTGCCATATGAAACTAAGTGTTCAATACTGTGCCAGGAGCAGCGCCTGTTCTCTGAAATCTCTGGCGATGCCACTCGAAACCGTATGTGTTCGATGAAACTAAGTGGCCGACCTTGTGAGAGAGGAAACTTCAGATGCGAAACTTAGTTCCATTTTATTTTAATTGTTCTATCTGAAACTAAGTGTTCGATACTGTGCCAGGAGGAGCGCCTGTTCTCTGAAATCTGTGAGAGAGGAAACTTCAGATGCGAAAAGTAGTTCCATTTTAAATTAATTGTTCTATCTGAAACTAAGTGTTCGATTCTGTGCCAGGAGAAGCGCCTGCTCTCTGAAATCTGTCGCGATGCTACTCGAAACGGTATGTGTTCGACGAAACTGAGTGGTCGACATTGTGAGAGAGGAAACTCCAGACGCGAAACTTAGTGCCATTTTAAACTAATTGTTCTATCTGAAACTAAGTTTCGATACTGTGCCAGCAGAAGCGCCTGTTCTCTGAAATCTGTGGCGATGCCACTCGAAACCGTATGCGTTCGGCGAAACTAAGTGGTCGACCTTGTGAGAGAGGAAACTCCAGATGCGAAACATAGTTCAATTTTAAACTAAATGTTCCATCTGAAACTAAGTGTTCGATACTGTGCCAGGAGAAGCGCCTGTTCTCCGAAATCTGTGGCGATGCCACTCAAAACCGTATGTGTTCGACGAAACTAACTGCCCGACCTTCTGAGAGGGGACACTCCGGATGCGAAACTTAGTGCCATTTTAAACTAATTGTTCTATCTGAAACTAAGTGTTCGATACTGTGCCAGCAGAAGCGCCTGTTCTCTGAAATCTGTGGCGATGCCACTCGAAACCGTATGCGATCGGCGAAAGTAAGTGGTCGACCATGTGAGAGAGGAAACTCCAGATGCGAAACATAGTTCAATTTTAAACTAAATGTGCCATCTGAAACTAAGTGTTCAATACTGTGCCAGGAGCAGCGCCTGTTCTCTGAAATCTGTGGCGATGCCACTCGAAACCGTATGTGTTCGATGAAACTAAGTGGCCGACCTTGTGAGAGAGGAAACTTCAGATGCGAAACTTAGTTCCATTTTAAATTAATTGTTCTATCTGAAACTAAGTGTTCGATTCTGTGCCAGGAGGAGCGCCTGTTCTCTGAAATCTGTGAGAGAGGAAACTTCAGATGCGAAAAGTAGTTCCATTTTAAATTAATTGTTCTATCTGAAACTAAGTGTTCGATACTGTGCCAGGAGAAGCGCCTGCTCTCTGAAATCTGTCGCGATGCTACTCGAAACGGTATGTGTTCGACGAAACTGAGTGGTCGACATTGTGAGAGAGGAAACTCCAGACGCGAAACTTAGTGCCATTTTAAACTAATTGTTCTATCTGAAACTAAGTGTTCGATACTGTGCCAGGAGAAGCGCCTGTTCTCTGAAATCTGTCGCGATGCTACTCGAAACGGTATGTGTTCGACGAAACTGAGTGGTCGACATTTTGAGAGAGGAAACTCCAGACGCGAAACTTAGTGCCATTTTAAACTAATTGTTCTATGTGAAACTAAGTGTTCGATACTGTGCCAGCAGAAGTGCCTGTTCTCTGAAATCTGTGGCGATGCCACTCGAAACCGTATGCGTTCGGCGAAACTAAGCGGTCGACCTTGTGAGAGAGGAAACTCCAGATGCGAAACTTAGTTCCATTTTAAACCAAATGTTCCATCTGAAACTAAGTGTTCGATGCTGTGCCAGATGAAGCGCCTGTTCTCTGAAATCTGTGGCGATGCCACTCGAAACCGTATGCGTTCGGCGAAACTAAGTGGTCGACCTTGTGAGATAAGAAACTCCAGATGCGAATCTTAGTTCCATTTTAAACTAATTGTTCCATCTGAAATTAAGTGTTCGATACTGTGCCAGGAGAAGCGGCTGTTCTCTGAAATCTGTGGCGATGCCACTCGAAACCGTATGTGTTCGACGAAACTAAGTGGCCGACCTTGTGAGAGAGGAAACTCCAGATGCGAAACTTAGTTCCATTTTAAACAAATTGTTCTGTCTGAAAGTGTTCGATACTGTGCCAGGAGAATTGCCTGTTCTCTGAAATCTGTGGCGATGCTACTCGAAACCGTATGTGTTCGACGAATCTAAATGGTCGACCTTGTGAGAGAGGAAACTCCAGATGCGAATCTTAGTTCCATTTTTAACTAATTGTTCTATCTGAAACTAAGTGTTCGATACTGTGCCAGGAGAAGCGCCTGTTCTCTGAACTGTATGGCGATGCCACTCGAAACGTTATGTGTTCGACGAAACTGAGTGGCCGACCTTGTGAGAGAGGAATCTCCAGATGCGAAACTTAGTTCCATTTTAAACAAATTGTTCTGTCTGAATGTGTTCGATACTGTGCCAGGAGAATTGCCTGTTCTCTGAAATCTGTGGCGATGCTACTCGAAACCGTATGTGTTCGACGAATCTAAATGGTCGACCTTGTGAGAGAGGAAACTCCAGATGCGAATGTTAGTTCCATTTTTAACTAATTGTTCTATCTGAAACTAAGTGTTCGATACTGTGCCAGGAGAAGTGCCTGTTCTCTGAAATGTGTGGCGATGCTACTCGAAACCGTATGTGTTCGACGAATCTAAATGGTCGACCTTGTGAGAGAGGAAACTCCAGATGCGAATCTTAGTTCCATTTTTAACTAATTGTTCTATCTGAAACTAAGTGTTCGATACTGTGCCAGGAGCAGCGTCTGTTCTCTGAAATCTGTGACGATGCTACTCGAAACCGTATGTGTTCCACGAAACTAAGTGGCCGACCTTGTGAGAGAGGAAACTCCAGATGCGAAACTTAGTTCCATTTTAAACAAATTGTTCTGCCTGAAAGTGTTCGATACTGTGCCAGGAGAATTGCCTGTTCTCTGAAATCTGTGGCGATGCTACTCGAAACCGTATGTGTTCGACGAATCTAAATGGTCGACCTTGTGAGAGAGGAAACTCCAGATGCGAATCTTAGATCCATTTTTAACTAATTGTTCTATCTGAAACTAAGTGTTCGATACTGTGCCAGGAGAAGCGCCTGTTCTCTGAACTGTGTGGCGATGCCACTCGAAACGTTATGTGTTCGACGAAACTGAGTGGCCGACCTTGTGAGAGAGGAAACTCCAGATGCGAAACTTAGTTCCATTTTAAACAAATTGTTCTGTCTGAATGTGTTCGATACTGTGCCAGGAGAATTGCCTGTTCTCTGAAATCTGTGGCGATGCTACTCGAAACCGTATGTGTTCGACGATACTAAGTGTCCGACCTTGTGAGTGAGGAAGCTCCAAATGCGAAACTTAGTTCCATTTTAAACTAATTGTTCTATCTGAAACTAAGTGTTCGATACTGTGCCAGGAGAAGCGCCTGTTCTCTGAAAACTCTGGCGATGCCACTTGAAACCGTATGTGTTCGACGAAACTAAGTGGTCGACATTGTGAGAGAGGCAACTCCAGTTGCGAAACTTAGTTCCATTTTAAACTAATTGTTCTATCCGAAACTAAGTGTTCGATACTGTGCCAGGAGAAACGCCTGTTCCCTGAAATCTGTGGCGATGATACTCGAAACCGTATGTGTTCGACGAATCTGAATGTTCGACCTTGTAAGAGAGGAAACTCCAGATGCGAAACTTAGTTCCATTTTAAACTAATTGTTCTATCTGAAACTAAGTGGTCCATACTGTGCCAGGAGAAGCGACTGTTCTCTGAAATCTGTGGCGATGCCACTCGAAACCGTATGTGTTCGACGAAATTAAGTGGTCGCCTTGTGAGGGAAGAAACTCCAGATGCGAAATTTAGTACAATTTTAAACTAATTGTTCTATCTGAAACTATGTGTCTGATACTCTGCCAGGAAAAGCGCCTGTTCTCTGAAATCTGTGGCGTTGCCACTCGAATCCGTATGTGTTCAACGAAACTAAGTGGCCGACCTTGTGAGAGGGGAAACTCCAGATGCGAAGCTTAATTCCGTTTTAAACTAATTGTTCTATCTGAAACTAAATGTTCGATACTGTACCAGGAGAAGCGCCTGTTCTCTGAAATCTATGGCGATGCTACTCGAAACCGTATGTGTTCGACGAAATTAAGCCGCCGACCTTGTGAGAGAGGCAACTCCAGTTGCGAAACTTAGTTCCATTTTAAACTAATTGTTCTATCCGAAACTAAGTGTTCGATAATGTGCCAGGAGAAGCGCCTGTTCTCTGAAATCTGTGGCGATGCTACTCGAAACCGTATGTGTTCCACGAAACTAAGTGGTCGCCTTGTGAGAGAGGAAACTTGGGATGCGAAACATAGTTCACTTTTAAACTAAATGTTCCATCTGAAACTAAGTGTTCGATACTGTGCCAGGAGAAGCGCCTGTTCTCTGAAATCTGTGGCGATGCCACTCGAAACCGTATGTGTTCGACGAAATTAAGTGGTCGCCTTGTGAGGGAAGAAACTCCAGATGCGAAATTTAGTACAATTTTAAACTAATTGTTCTATCTGAAACTATGTGTCTGATACTCTGCCAGGAAAAGCGCCTCTTCTCTGAAATCTGTGGCGTTGCCACTCGAAACCGTATGTGTTCAACGAAACTAAGTGGCCGACCTTGTGAGAGGGGAAACTCCAGATGCGAAGCTTAATTCCGTTTTAAACTAATTGTTCTATCTGAAACTAAATGTTCGATACTGTACCAGGAGAAGCGACTGTTCTCTGAAATCTGTGGCGATGCCACTCGAAACCGTATGTGTTCGACGAAACTAAGTGGTCGACCTTGTGAGAGAGGAAACTCCAGATGCGAAACTTAGTTCCATTTTAAACTAATTGTTCTATCTGATACTAAGTGTTCGATACTGTGCCAGGAGATGCGCCTGTTCTTTGAAATCTGTGGCGATGCCACTCGAAACCGTATGTGTTCGAGGAAACTAAGTGGTCGACCTTGTGGGACAGGAAACTCCAGATGCGAAACTTAGTTCCATTTTAAACTTATTGTTCTATCTGAAACTATGTGTTCGATACTGTGCCAGGAGAAGCGGCTGTTCCCTGAAATCTGTGGCGATGCCACTCGAAACCGTATGTGTTCGACGAAACTAAGTGGCCGACCTTGTGAGAGGGGAAACTCCAGATGCGAAGCTTAATTCCGTTTTAAACTAATTGTTCTATCTGAAACTAAATGTTCGATACTGTACCAGGAGAAGCGCCTGTTCTCTGAAATCTATGGCGATGCTACTCGAAACCGTATGTGTTCGACGAAATTAAGCCGCCGACCTTGTGAGAGAGGCAACTCCAGTTGCGAAACTTAGTTCCATTTTAAACTAATTGTTCTATCCGAAACTAAGTGTTCGATAATGTGCCAGGAGAAGCGCCTGTTCTCTGAAATCTGTGGCGATGCCACTCGAAACCGTATGTGTTCCACGAAACTAAGTGGTCGCCTTGTGAGAGAGGAAACTTGGGATGCGAAACATAGTTCACTTTTAAACTAAATGTTCCATCTGAAACTAAGTGTTCGATACTGTGCCAGGAGAAGCGCCTGTTCTCTGAAATCTGTGGCGATGCCACTCGAAACCGTATGTGTTCGACGAAATTAAGTGGTCGCCTTGTGAGGGAAGAAACTCCAGATGCGAAATTTAGTACAATTTTAAACTAATTGTTCTATCTGAAACTATGTGTCTGATACTCTGCCAGGAAAAGCGCCTCTTCTCTGAAATCTGTGGCGTTGCCACTCGAAACCGTATGTGTTCAACGAAACTAAGTGGCCGACCTTGTGAGAGGGGAAACTCCAGATGCGAAGCTTAATTCCGTTTTAAACTAATTGTTCTATCTGAAACTAAATGTTCGATACTGTACCAGGAGAAGCGACTGTTCTCTGAAATCTGTGGCGATGCCACTCGAAACCGTATGTGTTCGACGAAACTAAGTGGTCGACCTTGTGAGAGAGGAAACTCCAGATGCGAAACTTAGTTCCATTTTAAACTAATTGTTCTATCTGATACTAAGTGTTCGATACTGTGCCAGGAGATGCGCCTGTTCTTTGAAATCTGTGGCGATGCCACTCGAAACCGTATGTGTTCGAGGAAACTAAGTGGTCGACCTTGTGGGACAGGAAACTCCAGATGCGAAACTTAGTTCCATTTTAAACTTATTGTTCTATCTGAATCTATGTGTTCGATACTGTGCCAGGAGAAGCGGCTGTTCCCTGAAATCTGTGGCGATGCCACTCGAAACCGTATGTGTTCGACGAAACTAAGTGGCCGACCTTGTGAGAGGGGAAACTCCAGATGCGAAGCTTAATTCCGTTTTAAACTAATTGTTCTATCTGAAACTAAATGTTCGATACTGTACCAGGAGAAGCGCCTGTTCTCTGAAATCTATGGCGATGCTACTCGAAACCGTATGTGTTCGACGAAATTAAGCCGCCGACCTTGTGAGAGAGGCAACTCCAGTTGCGAAACTTAGTTCCATTTTAAACTAATTGTTCTATCCGAAACTAAGTGTTCGATAATGTGCCAGGAGAAGCGCCTGTTCTCTGAAATCTGTGGCGATGCCACTCGAAACCGTATGTGTTCCACGAAACTAAGTGGTCGCCTTGTGAGAGAGGAAACTTGGGATGCGAAACATAGTTCACTTTTAAACTAAATGTTCCATCTGAAACTAAGTGTTCGATACTGTGCCAGGAGAAGCGCCTGTTCTCTGAAATCTGTGGCGATGCCACTCGAAACCGTATGTGTTCGACGAAATTAAGTGGTCGCCTTGTGAGTGAAGAAACTCCAGATGCGAAATTTAGTACAATTTTAAACTAATTGTTCTATCTGAAACTATGTGTCTGATACTCTGCCAGGAAAAGCGCCTGTTCTCTGAAATCTGTGGCGTTGCCACTCGAAACCGTATGTGTTCAACGAAACTAAGTGGCCGACCTTGTGAGAGGGGAAACTCCAGATGCGAAGCTTAATTCCGTTTTAAACTAATTGTTCTATCTGAAACTAAATGTTCGATACTGTACCAGGAGAAGCGACTGTTCTCTGAAATCTGTGGCGATGCCACTCGAAACCGTATGTGTTCGACGAAACTAAGTGGTCGACCTTGTGAGAGAGGAAACTCCAGATGCGAAACTTAGTTCCATTTTAAACTAATTGTTCTATCTGATACTAAGTGTTCGATACTGTGCCAGGAGATGCGCCTGTTCTTTGAAATCTGTGGCGATGCCACTCGAAACCGTATGTGTTCGAGGAAACTAAGTGGTCGACCTTGTGGGACAGGAAGCTCCAGATGCGAAACTTAGTTCCATTTTAAACTTATTGTTCTATCTGAATCTATGTGTTCGATACTGTGCCAGGAGAAGCGGCTGTTCCCTGAAATCTGTGGCGATGCCACTCGAAACCGTATGTGTTCGACGAAATTAACTGGTCGCCTTGTGAGGGAAGAAACTCCAGATGCGAAATTTAGTACAATTTTAAACTAATTGTTCTCTCTGAAACTAAGTGTTCGATACTGTGCCAGGAGAAGCGCCTGCTCTCTGAAATCTGTCGCGATGCTTCTCGAAACCGTATGTGTTCGACGAAACTATGTGGTCGACCTTCTGAGAGAGGAAACTCCGGATGCGAAACTTAATTCCATTTTAAACTAATTGTTCTATCTGAAACTAAGTATTCGATACTGTGCCAGGAGAAGCGCCAGTTCTCTGAAATCTGTAGCGATGCCACTCGAAACCGTATGTGTTCGAGCACTTTCCACCACAGTATCGAACACTTTCAGATAGAACAATTAGTTTAAAATGGAACTAAGTTCCGCACCTGGAGTTTCCTCTCTCACAAGGTCGGCCACTTAGTTTCGTCGAACACATACGGTTTCGAGTGTCATCGCCACAGATTTCAGAGAACAGGTGCTTCTCCTGGCACATTATCGAACACTTAGTTTCAGATAGAACAATTAGTTTAAAATGGAACTAAGTTTCGCATCCGGAGTTTCCTCCCTCACAAGGTCGACCACTTAGTTTCGTTGAACACATACGGTTTCGAGTAGCATCGCCACAGATTTCAGAGAACAGGCGCTTCTCCTGGCACAGTACCGAACACTTAGTTTCAAATAGAACAATCAGTTTAAAATGGAACTAAGTTTCGCATCCGGAGTTTCCTCCCTCACGAGGTCGACCACTTAGTTTCGTTGAACACATACGGTTTCGAGTAGCATCGCCACAGATGTCGGAGAACAGGCGCTTCTCCTGGCACAGTAACAAACACTTAGTTTCAGATAGAACAATTGGTTTCAAATGGAACTAAGTTTCGCATTTGGAGTTTCCTCTCTCACAAGGTCGACCATTTAGATTCGTCGAACACATACGGTTTCGAGTAGCATCGCCACAGATTTCAGAGAACAGGCGCTTCTCCTGGCACAGTATCGAAAACATAGTTTCAGATAGAACAATTAGTTTAAATTGGTACTAATTTTCGCATCTGGAGTTTCTCCTCTCACAAGGTCGACCACTTAGTTTCGTCGAACTCATACGGTTTCGAGTAGCGTCGCCACAGATTTCAGAGAACAGCCGCTTCTCCTGGCACAGTATCGAACACTTAGTTTCAGATGGAACATTTAGTTTAAAATTGAACTATGTTTCGCATCTGGAGTTTCCTCTCTCACAAGGTCGACCACTTAGTTTCGTCGAACACATACGGTTTTGAGTGGCATCGCCACAGATTTCAGAGAACAGCCGCTTCTCCTGGCACAGTATCGAACACTTAGTTTCAGATAGAACAATTAGTTTAAGATGGAACTAAGTTTCGCATCTGGAGTTTCCTCTCTCACAAGGTCGGCCACTTAGTTTCGTCGAACACATACGGTTTCGAGTGGCATCGACACAGGTTTCAAAGAACAGGCGCTTCTCCTGGCACAGTATCGAACACTTAGTATCAGATAAAACAATTACTTTAAAATGGAACAAAGCTTCGCATCTGGAGTTTCTTCTCTCAAAAGGTCGGCCACTTAGTTTCGTCTAACACTTAGTTTCAGATAGAACAATTAGTTTAAAATGGCACTAAGTTTCGCATCTGGAGTTTCCTCTCTCACAAGGTCGGCCACTTAGATTCGTCGAACACACACGGTTTTGAGTGGCATCGCCACAGGTTTCAGAGAACAGCCGCTTCTCCTGGCACAGTATCGAACACTTAGTTTCAGATGGAACATTTAGTTTAAAATTGAACTATGTTTCGCATCTGGAGTTTCCTCTCTCACAAGGTCGACCACTTAGTTTCGTCGAACACGTACGGTTTCGAGTGGCATCGTCACAGGTTTCACAGAACGGGCGCTTCGCCTGGCACAGTAGCGAACACTTAGTTTCAGATAGAACAATTAATTTAAAATGGAACTAAGGTTCGCATCTGATGTTTCCTCTCTCACAAGGTCGGCCACTTAGTTTCGTCGAACACATACGGTTTGGAATGGCAGCGCCACAGATTTCAGAGAACAGGCGCTTCTCCTGGCACAGTATCGAACACTTAGTTTCAGATAGAACAATTAGTTTAAAATGGAACTATGTTTCGCATCTGGAGTTTCCTCTCTCACGAGGCGGCCACTTAGTTTCGTCAAACACATACGGTTTAGAGTGGCATCGCCACAGATTTCAGAGAACAGGCGCTTCTCCTGGCACAGTATCGAACACTTACTTTCAGATGGAACATTTAGTTTAAAATTGACCTATGTTTCGCATCTGGAGTTTCCTCTCTCACAAGGTCGAGCACTTAGTTTTGCCGAACGCATACGTTTTCGAGTGGCATCGCCACAGATTTCAGAGAACAGGCGCTTCTGCTGGCACAGTATCGAACACTTAGTTTCAGATACAACAATTAGTTTAAAATGGAACTAAGTTTCGCATCTGGAGTTTCCTCTCTCACAAGGTCGACCACTTAGTTTCGTCGAACATATAGGGTTTCGAGTTGTATCGTCACAGATTTCGCCGAGCGGGGGTTTCTCCTGGCACAGTATCAACCACGCAGTTTTGTCGAACACATACGGTTTCGAGTGGCATCGCCACAGATTTCAGAGAACAGGCGCTTCTCCTGGCACAGTATCGAAAACATAGTTTCAGATAGAACAATTAGTTTAAAATGTAACTAAGTTTCGCATCTGGGGTTTCCCCTCTCACAAGGTCGGCCACTTAGATTCGTCGAACACATACGGTTTTGAGTGGCATCGCCACAGATTTCAGAGAACAGCCGCTTCTCCTGGCACAGTATCGAACACTTAGTTTCAGATAGAACTATTAGTTTAAAATGGAACTAAGTTTCGCATCTGGAGTTTCCTCTCTCACAAGGTCGGCCACTTAGATTCGTCGAACACATACGGTTTTGAGTGGCATCGCCACAGATTTCAGAGAACAGCCGCTTCTTCTGGCACAGTATCGAACACTTAGTTTCAGATGGAACATTTAGTTTAAAATTGAACTATGTTTCGCATCTGGAGTTTCCTCTCTCACAAGGTCGACCACTTAGTTTCGTCGAACACGTACGGTTTCGAGTGGCATCGCCACAGGTTTCACAGAACGGGCGCTTCGCCTGGCACAGTAGCGAACACTTAGTTTCAGATAGAACAATTAATTAAAATGGAACTAAGGTTCGCATCTGATGTTTCCTCTCTCACAAGGTCGGCCACTTAGTTTCGTCGAACACATACGGTTTCGAGTGGCATCGCCACAGATTTCAGAAAAGAGGCGCTTCTCCTGGCACAGTATCGAACACTTAGTTTCAGATAGAACAATTAGTTTAAAATGGAACTATGTTTCGCATCCGGAGTTTCCTCTCTCACGAGGCGGCCACTTAGTTTCGTCAAACACATACGGTTTAGAGTGGCATCGCCACAGATTTCAGAGAACAGGCGCTTCTGCTGGCAGAGTATCGAATACTTAGTTTCAGATAGAACTATTAGTTTAAAATGGAACTAAGTTTCGCAACTGGAGTTTCCTCTCTCGCAAGCTCGACCATTTAGTTTCGTCGAACACATACGGTTTCGAGTAGCATCGGCACAGATTTCAGAGAGCAGGCGCTTCTCCTGGCACAGTATGGAACACTTAGTTTCAGATAGAACAATAGTTTAAAATAGAACAATGTTTCGCATCTGGAGCTTCCTTTCTCACAAGTTCGACGATTTAATTTCGTCGAACACATACCGTTTCGAGTGGTATCGCCACAGGTTTCACAGAACAGGCGCTTCCCCTGGCACAGTATCGAACACTTAGTTTCAGATGGAACATTTAGTTTAAAATTGAACTAAGTTTCGCATCTGATGTTTCCTCTCTCACATGGTCGGCCACTTAGTTTCGTCGACCACATACGGTTTCGACGAGCATCGCGACTGATTTCAGAGAACACGCGCTTCTCCTGGCGCAGTATCGAAAACTGAGTTTCACATAGAACAATTAGTTTAAAATGGAACTAAGATTCGCAACTGGAGTTTCCTCTCTCGCAAGCTCGACCATTTAGTTTCGTCGAACACATACGGTTTCGAGTAGCATCGGCACAGATTTCAGAGAGCAGGCGCTTCTCCTGGCACAGTATCGAACACTTAGTATCAGATAGAACAATTACTTTAAAATGGAACTAAGCTTCGCATCTGGAGTTTCTTCTCTCACAAAGTGGACCACTTAGTTTCGTCGAACACATACGGTTTCGAGTATCATCGCCAGAGATTTCAGAGAACAGGCGCTTCTCCTGGCATAGTATCGAACACTTAGTTTCAGATGGAACATTTAGTTTAAAATTGAACTAAGTTTCGCATCTGGAGTTTCCTCTCTCACAAGGTCGGCCACTTAGTTTCGTCGACCACATACGGTTTCGACGAGCATCGCGACTGATTTCAGAGAACACGCGCTTCTCCTGGCGCAGTATCGAAAACTGAGTTTCACATAGAACAATTAGTTTAAAATGGAACTAAGTTTCGCAACTGGAGTTTCCTCTCTCGCAAGCTCGACCATTTAGTTTCGTCGAACACATACGGTTTCGAGTAGCATCGGCACAGATTTCAGAGAGCAGGCGCTTCTCCTGGCACAGTATGGAACACTTAGTTTCAGATAGAACAATAGTTTAAAATAGAACAATGTTTCGCATCTGGAGCTTCCTTTCTCACAAGTTCGACGATTTAATTTCGTCGAACACATACCGTTTCGAGTGGTATCGCCACAGGTTTCACAGAACGGGCGCTTCTCCTGGCACAGTATCGGACACATAGTTTCAGATAGAACAATCAGTTTAAAATGGAATTATGTTTCGCATCTGGAGTTTCCTCTCTCACAAGGTCGGCCACTTAGTTTCGTCGAACACATACGGTTTCAAGTTGCATCGCCACAGATTTCAGAGAACAGCCGCTTCTCCTGGCACAGTATCGAACACTTAATTTCAGATGGAACAATTAGTTTAAAATGGAAATAAGTTTCGCATCTGAAGTTTCCTCTGTCACAAGGTCCGCCACTTAGTTTCGTCGAACACATACGGTTTCGAGTGGCACCGCCACAGATTTCAGAGAACAGGCGCTTCTGCTGGCACAGTATCGAACACTTAGTTTCAGATAGAACAATAAGTTTAAAATGGCACTAAGTTTTGCGTCTGGAGTTTCCTCTCTCACAAGGTCGACCACTTAGTTTCGTCGAACACATACGGTTTCGAGTAGCATCGCCACAGATTTCAGAGAACAAGCGCTTCTCCTGGCACAGTATGGAACACTTAGTTTCAGATAGAACAATAGTTTAAAATAGAACAATGTTTCGCATCTGGAGTTTCCTTTCTCACAAGGTCGACGATGTAATTTCGTCAAACACATACGGTTTCGAGTGGCATCGCCACAGATATCAGAGAACAGGCGCTTCTCCTGGCACAGTATCGAACACTTAGTTTCAGATAGAACAATTGGTTTAAAATGGAACTAAGTTTCGCATCTGGAATTTCCTCCCTCACAAGGTCGACCATTTAGATTCGTCGAACACATACGGTTTCGAGGAGCATCGCGACTGATTTCAGAGAACACGCGCTTCTCCTGGCGCAGTATCGAACACTGAGTTTCACATAGAACAATTAGTTTAAAATGGAACTAAGATTCGCAACTGGAGATTCCTCTTTCACAAGGTCGACCACTTAGTTTCGTCGAACACATACGGTTTGGAGAAGCATCGCCACAGATTTCAGAGAACAGGCGCTTCTCCTGGCACAGTATCGAACACTTAGTTTCAGATGGAACATTTATTTTAAAATTGAACTAAGTTTCGCATCTGGAGTTTCCTCTCTCACAAGGTCGACCTATTTAGATTCGTCGAACACATACGGTTTCGAGTAGCAACGCCACAGGTTTCAGAGAACAGGCGCTTCTCCTGGCACAGTATCGAACACTTAGTTTCAGATAGAACAATCAGTTTAAAATGGAACTAAGTTCCGCATCTGGAGTTTCCTCTCTCACCATGTCGACCACTTAGTTTCGTCGAACACATACGGTTTCGAGTAGCATCGCCACAGATTTCAGAGAACAGGCACTTCTCCTGGCACAGTATCGAACACTTTCAGATAGAATAATTATTTTAAAATGGAACTAAGTTTCGCATCTGGAGTTTCCTCTCTCACAAGGTCGGCCACTTAGTTTCGTCGATCACATACGGTTTCGAGTGGCATCGCCACAGATTTCAGAGAACAGGCGTTTCTCCTGGCACAGTATCGAACACTTAGTTTGAGATGGAACATTTAGTTTAAAATTGAACTATATTTCGCATCTGGAGTTTCCTCTCTCACAAGGTCGGCCATTTAGTTTCGTCGATCACATACGGTTTCGAGTGGCATCGCCACAGATTTCACAGAACAGGCGCTTCTCCTGGCACAGTATCGAACACTTAGTTTCAGATGGAACATTTAGTTTAAAATTGAACTATGTTTCGCATCTGGAGTTTCCTCTCTCCCACGGTCTACCACTTACTTTCGCCGAACACATTCGGCTTCGAGTAGCAACGCCAAAAGTTTCAGAGAACAGGCGCTTCTACTGGCAGAGTATCGTATACTTAGTTTCAGATAGAACATTTAGTTGAAAATGGAAATATGTTTCGCATTTGGAGTTTCCTCCCTCACAAGGTCGACAACTTAGTTTCGTCGAACACATTCGGTTTCGAGTGGCATCGCCACAGATTTCAGAGAACTGGTGCTTCTCCTGGCAGAGTATCGAACACTTTGTTTCAGATAGAACAATTAGTTTAAAATGGAACTAAGTTTCGCATCCGGAGTTTCCTCTCTCAGAAGGTCGACCACTTAGTATCGTCGAACACATACGGTTTCGAGTGGCATCGCCACATATTTCAGAGAACAGGCCCTTCTCCTGGCACAGTATCGAACACTTAGTTTCAGGTGGAACATTTGTTTTAAAATGGAACTCAGTTTCGCATCTGGAATTTCCTGTCTCACAAGGTCGACCACTTAGTTTCGTCGAACACATACGTTTTCGAGTAGCATAGCCACTGATTTCAGAGAACAGGCGCTTCTACTGGCAGATTATCGAATACTTAGTTTCAGATAGAACAATTACTTTAAAATGCAACTAAGCTTCGCATATGGAGTTTCCTCTCTCACAAGGTCGGCCACTTAGTTTCGTCGATCACATACGGTTTCGAGTGGCATCGCCACAGATTTCAGAGAACAGGCGTTTCTCCTGGCACAGTATCGGACACTTAGTTTCAGATGGAACATTTAGTTTAAAATTGAACTATATTTCGCATCTGGAGTTTCCTCTCTCACACGGTCTACCACTTACTTTCGTCGAACACATTCGGCATCGAGTAGCAACGCCACAGATTTCAGAGAACAAGCACTTCTCTTGGCGCAGTATCGAACACTTTCAGATAGAACAATTATTTTAAAATGGAACTAAGTTTCCCATCTGGAGTTTCCTCTCTCACAAGGTCGGCCACTTAGTTTCGTCGAACACATACGTTTTCGAGTAGCATAGCCACTGATTTCAGAGAACAGGCGCTTCTACTGGCAGATTATCGAATACTTAGTTTCAGATAGAACAATTACTTTAAAATGCAACTAAGCTTCGCATCTGGAGTTTCCTCTCTCACAAGGTCAAAGATTTAGTTTCGTCAAACACATACGGTTTCGAGTGGCATCGCCACAGATTTCAGAGAACAGGCGCTTCTCCTGGCACAGTATCGAACACTTAGTTTCAGATAGTACAATAAATTTAAAATGGAACTAAGTTTCGCATCTGAAGTTTCCTCTCTCACAAGGTCAAAGATTTAGTTTCGTCAAACACATACGGTTTCGAGTGGCATCGCCACACATTTCAGAGAACGGGCGCTTCTCCTGGCACAGTGCCGGACACATAGTTTCAGATAGAACAATTAGTTTAAAATGGTAATAAATTTCGCATCTTGAGTTTCCTCTCTCACAAGGTCGACCACTTAGTTTCGTCGAACACATACGGTTTCGGGTGGCATCGCCAATGATTTCAGAGAACAGGCGCTTATCCTGGCACAGTAACGAACACTTAGTTTCAGATAGAACAATTAGTTTCAAATGGAACTAAGTTTCGCATCTGGAGTTTCCTCTCCCACAAGGTCGACCACTTAGTTTCCTCGAACACATACGGTTTCGAGTAGCATCGCCACAGATTTCAGAGAACAGGCGCTTCCCCTGGCACAGTATCGAACACTTAGTTTCAGATAGAACAATTAGTTTAAAATGGAGCTAAGTTCCGCATCTGGAGTTTCCTCTCTCACAAGGTCGACCACTTAGTTTCGACGAACGTATACGGTGTCGAGTGGCATCGCCACAGATTTCAGAGAACAGGCGCCTCGCCTGGCACAGTATCGAACACTTATTTCAGACAGAACAATTAGTTTAAAATGGAACTATGTTTCGCATCTGGAGTATCCTCTCCCACAAGGTGGACCACTTAGTTTCGTCGAACACATACGGTTTCGAGTAGCATCGCCACAGATTTCAGAAAACGGGCATTTCTCCTGGCACAGTATCGAACACTTATTTTCAGATAGAACAATTTGTTTAAAATGGAACTTAGTTTCGCATCTGGAGATTCCTCTCCCACAAGGTCGACCAATTAGTTTCATCGAACACATACGGTTTCGAGTAGCACCGGCACTGTTTTCAGAGAACAGGCGCTTCTCCTGGCGCAGTACCGAGCACTTAGTTACAGTTAGAACACATAGTTTAAAATGGAAATAATTATCGCATCTGGAGTTTCCTCTCTCACATGGTCGACCACCTAGTTTCGTCGAACATATACGGTTTCGAGTAGCATCGCCACAGATTTCAGAGAACAGGCGCTTCTCCTGGCACAGTAACGAACACTTAGTTTCAGATAGAACAATTAGTTTCAAATGGAACTAAGTTTCGCATCTGGAGTTTCCTCTCCGACAAGGTCGACCACTTAGTTTCCTCGAACACATACGGTTTCGAGTAGCATTGCCACAGATTTCAGAGAGCAGGCGCTTCCCCTGGCACAGTATCGAACACTTAGTTTCAGATAGAACCATTAGTTTAAAATGGAGCTAAGTTCCGCATCTGGAGTTTCCTATCTCACAAGGTCGACCACTTAGTTTCGACGAACATATACGGTTTCGAGTGGCATCGCCACAGATTTCAGAGAACAGGCGCCTCGCCTGGCACAATATCGAACACTTATTTCAGACAGAACAATTAGTTTAAAATGGAACTATGTTTCGCATCTGGAGTATCCTCTCCCACAAGGTGGACCACTTAGTTTCGTCGAACACACACGGTTTCGAGTAGCATCGCCACAGATTTCAGAAAACGGGCGTTTCTCCTGGCAGAGTATCGAACACTTTTTTTCAGATAGAACAATTTGTTTAAAATGGAACTTAGTTTCGCATCTGGAGATTCCTCTCCCACTAGGTCGACCAATTAGTTTCGTCGAACACATACAGTTTCGAGTAGCATCGCCACACACTTCAGAGAACAGGCGCTGCTCCTGGCACAGTATCGAACACTTAGTTTCAGATAGAACAATTAGTTTAAATGGAACTAAGATTCGCATCCGGAGTTTCCTCTCTCAGAAGGTCGACCACTTAGTTTCGTCGAACACATACGGTTTCGAGTAGCAACGCCACAGATTTCAGAGAACAGGCGCTTCGCCTGGCACAGTGTCGAACACTTATTTCAGACAGAACAATTAGTTTAAAATGGAGCTAAGTTTCGCATCCGGAGTTTCCTCTCTCAGAAGGTCGACCACTTAGTTTCGTTGAACACATACGGTTTCGAGTGGCACCGGCACTGTTTTCAGAGAACAGGCGCTTCTCCTGGCGCAGTACCGAGCACTTAGTTACAGTTAGAACACATAGTTTAAAATGGAAATAATTATCGCATCTGGAGTTTCCTCTCTCACATGGTCGACCACCTAGTTTCGTCGAACATATACGGTTTAGAGTTGCATCGCCACAGATTTCAGAGAACAGGCGCTTCTCCTGGCACAGTAACAAACACTTAGTTTCAGATAGAACAATTAGTTTCAAATGGAACTAAGTTTCGCATCTGGAGTTTCCTCTCCCACAAGGTCGACCACTTAGTTTCCTCGAACACATACGGTTTCGAGTGGCATCGCCACAGATTTCAGAGAACAGGCGCTTCCCCTGGCACAGTATCGAACACTTAGTTTCAGATAGAACTATTAGTTTAAAATGGAGCTAAGTTTCGCATCCGGAGTTTCCTCTCTCAGAAGGTCGATAACTTAGTTTCGCCGAACACACACGGTTTGGAGTAGCAACGCCACAGGTTTCAGAGCACAGGCGCTTCTACTGGAAGAGTATCGAATACTTAGTTTCAGATAGAACATTTAGTTTAAAATGGAAGTATTTTTCGCATTTGGAGTTTCCTCCTTCACAAGGTCGACCACTTATTTTCGTCGAACACATACGGTTTCGAGTGGCATCGCCACACATTTCAGAGAACAGGCGCTTCTCCTGGCACAGTAACGGACACATAGTTTCAGACAGAACAATTAGTTTAAAATGGTACTAAATTTCGCATCTGGAGCTTCCTCTCTCACAAGGCGGCCACTTAGTTTCGTGGAACACATTCGGTTTCGAGTAGCATCGCCACAGATTTCAGAGAACAGGGGCTTCTCCTGGCACAGTATCGAACACTTAGTTTTAGAGAGAACAATTTGTTTAAAATGGAACTGTGTTTCGCATTTGGAGTTTCCTCTTTCACAAGGTGGACCACTTAGTTTCGTCGAACACATACGGTTTCGAGTGGCATCGCCACAGATTTCAGAGAGCAGGCGCTTCTCCTGGCCCAGTATCGAACACTTAGTTTCAGATAGAACAATTAGTTTATAATGGAAATAAGTTTCGCATCTGGAGTTTCCTCTCTCACAAGGTCGACCACTAAGTTTCGACGAACACATACGGTTTCGAGTGGCATTGCCACAGATTTCAGAGAACAGGCGCTTCGCCTGGCACGGTATCGAACACTTATTTCACACAGAACAATTAGTTTAAAATGGAGCTATGTTTCGCAGCTGGAGTATCCTCTCTCACAAGATCAACCACTTAGTTTCGTCGAACACATGCGGTTACGAGTAGCATCGCCACACATTTGAGAGAACAGGCGCTTCTCCTGGCACAGTATCGAACACTTAGTTTCAGATAGAACAATTAGTTTAAAATGGAACTAAATTTCGCATCTGGAGTTTCCTCTCTCATAAGGTCGACGACTTAGTTTCGTTGAACACATTCGGTTTCGAGTGGCATCGCCACAGATTACAGAGAACAGGCGCTTCTCCTGGCACAGTATCGAACACTTACTTCAGACAGAACAATTAGTTTAAAATGGAACTCTGTTTCGCATCTGGAGTATCCTCTCTCACAAGGTCAACCACTTAGTTTCGTCGAACACATACGGTTTCGAGTGGCATCGCCACAGATTTCAGAGAACAGGCTCTTCTCCTGGCACAGTACCGAACACTTAGTTTCAGATAGAACAATTAGTTTAAAATGAAACTAAGTTTCGCATCTAGAGTTTCCTCTCTCACAAGGTCGACCACTCAGTTTCTTCGAACACATACGGTTTCGAGTGGTATCGCCACACATTTCAGAGAAGAGGCGTTTCTCCTGGTACACTATCGAACACTTAGTTTCAGAAAGAACAATTAGGTTAAAATGGAACTAAGCTTCGCATCTGCAGTTTCCTCTCTCACAAGGTCGACCACTTAGTTTCGTCGACACATACGGTTTCGAGTGGCATCGCCGCAGATTTCAGAGAACAGGCGCTTCTCCTGGCACAGTACCGAACACTGAGTTTCAGATAGAACAATTAGTTTAAAATGGAACTAAGTTTCGCATCTAGAGTTTCCTCTCTCGCAAGGTCGACAACTTAGTTTCTTCGAACACATACGGTTTCGAGTGGCATCGCCACAGGTTTCAGAGAACTGGCGCTTCTCCTGGCACTGTATCGAACACATAGTTTCAGATAGAACAATTAGTTTAAAATGGAAATATGTTTCGCATTTGGAGTTTCCTCCCTCACAAGGTCGACCAATTAGTTTCGTCGAACACATACGGTTTCGAGTGGCATCGCCACAGATTTCAGAGAACAGGCGCTCCTCCTCGAACAGTATCGAACAATTTCAGATAGAACAATTAGTTTAAAATGGAACTAAGTTTCGCATCTGGAGTTTCCTCAATCACAAGGTCGGCCACTTAGTTTCGTTGAACACATACGGTTTCGAGTGGCAACGCCACTGATTTCAGAGAACAGGCGCTTCTCCTGGCACAGTATCGTACACTTTGTTTCAGATAGAACAATTAGTTTAAAATGGAACTATGTTCCGCATCTGGTGAATCCTCCCTCACAAGGTCAATCACTTAGTTTCGTCGAACACATACGGTTTCGAGTGGCATCGGCACAGATTTCAGAGAACAGGCGCTTCCCCTGGCACAGTATCGAACACTCAGGTTCAGATAGAACAATTAGTTTAAAATGGAACTATGTTTCGCATCTGGAGTTTCCTCCCTCACAAGGTCGACCACTTAGTTTCGTCGAACACATACGGTTTCGAGTAGCATCGCCACTGATTTCAGAGAACAGGCGCTTCTCCTGGCACAGTATCGAACACTTAGTTTCAGATAGAATAATTAGTTTAAAATGGAAATAAGTTTCGCATCTGGAGTTTCCTCTCTCACAAGGTCGACCATTTAGTTTCCTCGAACACATACGGTTTCGAGTGGCATCGCCACACATTTCAGAGAACAGGCGCTTCTCCTGGCACAGTATCGAAAACTTAGTTTCAGATAGAACAATTAGTTTAAAATGGAACTATGTTCCGCATCTGGCGAATCCTCCCTCACAAGGTCAATCACTTAGTTTCGTCGAACACATACGGTTTCGAGTGGCATCGCCAGAGATTTCAGAGAACAGGCGCTTCTCCTGGAACAGTATCGAACAATTTCAGATAGAACAATTAGTTTAAAATGGAACTAAGTTTCGCATCTGGAGTTTCCTCAATCACAAGGTCGGCCACTTAGTTTCGTTGAACACATACGGTTTCGAGTGGCAACGCCACTGATTTCAGAGAACAGGCGCTTCTCCTGGCACAGTATCGTACACTTAGTTTCAGATAGAACAATTAGTTTAAAATGGAACTAAGTTTCGCATCTGGAGTTTCCTCTCTCACAAGGTCGACCACTTAGTTTCGACGAAACACATAAGGTTTCGAGTAGCATCGCCACAGATTTTAGAGGACAGGCGCTTTTCCTGGCACAGTATCGAACACTTAGTTTCAGATAGAACCATTAGTTTAAAATGGAACTATGTTTCGTATCTGGAGTTTCCTCTCCCACCAGGTGGACCACTTAGTTTTGTCGAACACATACGGTTTCTAGTAGCATCGCCACTGATTTCAGAGAACAGGCGCTTCTCCTGGCACAGTATCGAACACTTAGTTTCAGATAGAAAAATTAGCTTAAAATGGACCTATGTTTCGCATTTGGAGTTTCCTCTCTCACAAGTTCGACCACTTAGTTTCGTCGAGCACATACGGTTTCGAGTAGCATCGCCACAGATTTCAGAGAACAGGCGCTTCTCCTGGCACAGTAACGAACACTTATTTTCAGATAGAACAATTAGTTTAAAATGGAACTAAGTTTCGCATCCGGAGATTCCTCTCCCATAAGGTCGACCAATTAGTTTGGTTGAACCCACACGGTTTCGAGTAGCATCGCCACAGATTTCAGAGAGCAGGCTCTTCGCCTTTCACAGTATCGAACACTTATTTCAGACAGAACAATTAGTTTAAAATGGAACTATATTTCGCATCTGTAGTATCCTCTCTCACAAGATCAACCACTTAGTTTCGTCGAACACGTACGGTTTCGAGTGGCATCGCCACATATTTCAGAGAACAGGCGCTTCTCCTGGCAAATTATCGAACACTTAGTTTCAGATAGAACAATTAGTTTGAAATGGAATTAAGTTTTGCATCTGGGGTTTCCTCTCCCACAAGGTCGACCACTTAGTTTCCTGGAACACATACGGTTTGGAGTAGCATCGTCACAGATTTCAGAGAACAGGCACTTCTCCTGGCACAGTATCGAACACTTAGTCTGAGATAGAACAATTAATTTAAAATGGAACTATGTTTCGCATCTGGAGTATCCTCTCTCACAAGGTCGTCCACCTACTTTCGTCGAACACATACGGTTTCGAGTGGCATCGCCACACATTTCAGAGAACAGGCGCTTCTCCTGGCACAGTATCGGACACATAGTTTCAGATAGAACAATTAGTTTAAAATGGTACTAAATTTCGCATCTGGAGTTTCCTCTCTCAAAAGGTGGACCACTTAGTTTAATCGAACACATACGGTTTCGAGTGGCATCGCCACAGTTTTCAGAGAACAGGCGCTTCTCCTGGCACAGTATCGGACACATAGTTTCAGATAGAACAACTAATTTAAAATGGAGCTATGTTTCGCATTTGGAGTTTCCTCTCTCACAAGGTCGACGACTTAGTTTCGCCGAACACATACGGTTTCGAGTGGCACCCCCACAGATTTCAGAGAACAGGCGCTTCTCCTGGCACAGTATCGAACACTTAGTTTCAGATAGAAAAATTAGCTTAAAATGGACCTATGTTTCGCATTTGGAGTTTCCTCTCTCACAAGTTCGACCACTTAGTTTCGTCGAGCACATACGGTTTCGAGTAGCATCGCCACAGATTTCAGAGAACAGGCGCTTCTCCTGGCACAGTAACGAACACTTATTTTCAGATAGAACAATTAGTTTAAAATGGAACTAAGTTTCGCATCCGGAGATTCCTCTCCCATAAGGTCGACCAATTAGTTTGGTTGAACCCACACGGTTTCGAGTAGCATCGCCACAGATTTCAGAGAGCAGGCTCTTCGCCTTTCACAGTATCGAACACTTATTTCAGACAGAACAATTAGTTTAAAATGGAACTATATTTCGCATCTGTAGTATCCTCTCTCACAAGATCAACCACTTAGTTTCGTCGAACACGTACGGTTTCGAGTGGCATCGCCACATATTTCAGAGAACAGGCGCTTCTCCTGGCAAATTATCGAACACTTAGTTTCAGATAGAACAATTAGTTTGAAATGGAATTAAGTTTTGCATCTGGGGTTTCCTCTCCCACAAGGTCGACCACTTAGTTTCCTGGAACACATACGGTTTGGAGTAGCATCGTCACAGATTTCAGAGAACAGGCACTTCTCCTGGCACAGTATCGAACACTTAGTCTGAGATAGAACAATTAATTTAAAATGGAACTATGTTTCGCATCTGGAGTATCCTCTCTCACAAGGTCGTCCACCTACTTTCGTCGAACACATACGGTTTCGAGTGGCATCGCCACACATTTCAGAGAACAGGCGCTTCTCCTGGCACAGTATCGGACACATAGTTTCAGATAGAACAATTAGTTTAAAATGGTACTAAATTTCGCATCTGGAGTTTCCTCTCTCAAAAGGTGGACCACTTAGTTTAATCGAACACATACGGTTTCGAGTGGCATCGCCACAGTTTTCAGAGAACAGGCGCTTCTCCTGGCACAGTATCGGACACATAGTTTCAGATAGAACAACTAATTTAAAATGGAGCTATGTTTCGCATTTGGAGTTTCCTCTCTCACAAGGTCGACGACTTAGTTTCGCCGAACACATACGGTTTCGAGTGGCACCCCCACAGATTTCAGAGAACAGGCGCTTCTCCTGGCACAGTATCGGACACTTAGTATCAGATAGAACAATTAGTTTAAATTGGAACAAAGCTTCGCATCTGGAGTTTCCTTTCCCACAAGGTCGACCACTTAGTTTCCTCGAACACATACGGTTTCGAGTAGCATCGCCACAGAATTCAGAGAACAGGCGCTTCTCCTGGCACAGTATCGAACACTTAGTTTCAGATAGAACAATTAATTTAAAATGGAACTAAATGTCGCATCTGAAGATTCCTCTGTCACAAGGTCGACCACTTAGTTTCGCCGAACGCGTACGGTTTCGAGTGGCATCGCCACAGACTTCAGAGAACAGGCGCTTCTGCTGGCACAGTATCGAACACTTAGTTTCAGATAGAACAATTAGTTTAAAATGGCACTAAGTTTCGCGTCTGGAGTTTCCTCTCTCACAAGGTCGGCCACTTAGTTTCGTTGAACACATACGGTTTCGAGTGGCATCGCCACAGTTTTCAGAGAACAGGCGCTTCTCCTGGCACAGTATCGAACACTTTCAGATGGAACAATTAATTTAAAATGGAACTAAGTTTCGCAGCTGGAGTTTCCTCTCTTACAAGGTCGGCCACTTAGTTTCGCGGAAACACATACGGTTTCAAGTGGCATCGCCACAGATTTCAGAGAACAGGCGCTTCGCCTGGAACAGTATCGAACTCTTATTTCAGACAGAACAATTAGTTTAAAATGGAGCTATGTTTCGCATCTGGAGTATCCTCTCTCACAAGATCAACCACTTAGTTTCGTCGAACACATACGGTTTCGAGTGGCATCGCCAGACATTTCAGAGAACAGGCGCTTCTCCTGGCACAGTATCGAACACTTAGTTTCAGATAGAACAATTTGTTTAAAATGGAACTAAGTTTCGCATCTGGAGATTCCTCTCCCACAAGGTCGACCAATTAGTTTCGTTGAACACATACTGTATCGAGTAGCATCGCCACAGATTTCAGAGAGCAGGCGCTTCGCCTGGCACAGTATCGAACACTTATTTCAGACAGAACAATTAGTTTAAAATGGAACTATATTTCGCATCTGTAGTATCCTCTCTCACAAGATCAATCACTTAGTTTCGTCGAACACGTACGGTTTCGAGTGGTATCGCCACACATTTCAGAGAACAGGCGCTTCTCTTGGCACAGTATCGAACACTTAGTTTCAGATAGAACAATTTGTTTAAAATGGAACTAAGTTTCACATCTGGAGATTCCTCTCCCACAAGGTCGACCAATTAGTTTGGTTGAACCCACACGGTTTCGAGTAGCATCGCCACAGATTTCAGAGAGCAGGCTCTTCGCCTGGCACAGTATCGAACACTTATTTCAGACAGAACAATTAGTTTAAAATGGAACTATATTTCGCATCTGTAGTATCCTCTCTCACAAGATCAACCACTTAGTTTCGTCGAACACGTACGGTTTCGAGTGGCATCGCCACACATTTCAGAGAACAGGCGCTTCTCCTGGCAAATTATCGAACACTTAGTTTCAGATAGAACAATTAGTTTAAAATGGAATTAAGTTTTGCATCTGGAGTTTCCTCTCCCACAAGGTCGACCACTTAGTTTCCTGGAACACATACGGTTTGGAGTAGCATCGTCACAGATTTCAGAGAACAGGCACTTCTCCCGGCACAGTATCGAACACTTAGTCTGAGATAGAACAATTAATTTAAAATGGAACTATGTTTCGCATCTGGAGTATCCTCTCTCACAAGGTCGTCCACTTACTTTCGTCGAACACATACGGTTTCGAGTGGCATCGCCACACATTTCAGAGAACAGGCGCTTCTCCTGGCACAGTATCGGACACATAGTTTCAGATAGAACAATTAGTTTAAAATGGTACTAAATTTCGCATCTGGAGTTTCCTCTCTCAAAAGGTGGACCACTTAGTTTAATCGAACACATACGGTTTCGAGTGGCATCGCCACAGATTTCAGAGAACAGGCGCTTCTCCTGGCACAGTATCGGACACATAGTTTCAGATAGAACAACTAATTTAAAATGGAGCTATGTTTCGCATTTGGAGTTTCCTCTCTCACAAGGTCGACGACTTAGTTTCGCCGAACACATACGGTTTCGAGTGGCACCCCCACAGATTTCAGAGAACAGGCGCTTCTCCTGGCACAGTATCGAACACTTAGTTTCAGATAGTACAATAAGATTAAAATGGAACTAAGTTTCGCATCTGAAGTTTCCTCTCTCACAAGGTCAAAGATTTAGTTTCGTCAAACACATACGGTTTCGAGTGGCATCGCCACAGATTTCAGAGAACAGGCGCTTCTCCTGGCACGGTATCGAACACTTAGTTTCAGATAGAACAATTAGTTTAAAATGGGACTAAGTTTCGCATCTGGAGTTTCCTCTCTCACAAGGTCGGCCACTTAGTTTCGTCGATCACATACGGTTTCGAGTGGCATCGCCACAGATTTCAGAGAACAGGCGTTTCTCCTGGCACAGTATCGAACACTTAGTTTCAGATGGAACATTTAGTTTAAAATTGAACTATATTTCGCATCTGGAGTTTCCTCTCTCACACGGTCTACCACTTACTTTCGTCGAACACATTCGGCTTCGAGTAGCAACGCCACAGATTTCAGAGAACAGGCACTTCTCCTGGCGCAGTATCGAACACTTTCAGATAGAACAATTATTTTAAAATGGAACTAAGTTTCGCATCTGGAGTTTCCTCTCTCACAAGGTCGGCCACTTAGTTTCGTCGAACACATACGTTTTCGAGTAGCATAGCCACTGATTTCAGAGAACAGGCGGTTCTACTGGCAGTTTATCGAATACTTAGTTTCAGATAGAACAATTAGTTTAAAATGGAACTAAGTTTCGCATCTGGAGTTTCCTCTCTCACAAGGTCGACCACTTAGTTTCGTCGAACACATACGGTTTCGAGTAGCATCGCCATAGATTTCAGAGAACAGGCACTTCTCCCGGCACAGTATCGAACACTTAGTCTGAGATAGAACAATTAATTTAAAATGGAACTATGTTTCGCATCTGGAGTATCCTCTCTCACAAGGTCGTCCACTTACTTTCGTCGAACACATACGGTTTCGAGTGGCATCGCCACACATTTCAGAGAACAGGCGCTTCTCCTGGCACAGTATCGGACACATAGTTTCAGATAGAACAATTAGTTTAAAATGGTACTAAATTTCGCATCTGGAGTTTCCTCTCTCAAAAGGTGGACCACTTAGTTTAATCGAACACATACGGTTTCGAGTGGCATCGCCACAGATTTCAGAGAACAGGCGCTTCTCCTGGCACAGTATCGGACACATAGTTTCAGATAGAACAACTAATTTAAAATGGAGCTATGTTTCGCATTTGGAGTTTCCTCTCTCACAAGGTCGACGACTTAGTTTCGCCGAACACATACGGTTTCGAGTGGCACCCCCACAGATTTCAGAGAACAGGCGCTTCTCCTGGCACAGTATCGGACACTTAGTATCAGATAGAACAATTAGTTTAAATTGGAACAAAGCTTCGCATCTGGAGTTTCCTTTCCCACAAGGTCGACCACTTAGTTTCCTCGAACACATACGGTTTCGAGTAGCATCGCCACAGATTTCAGAGAACAGGCGCTCCTCCTGGCACAGTATCGAACACTTAGTTTCAGATAGAACAATTTGTTTAAAATGGAACTAAGTGTCGCATCTGAAGATTCCTCTCTCACAAGGTCGACCACTTAGTTTCGCCGAACGCGTACGGTTTCGAGTGGCATCGCCACAGATTTCAGAGAACAGGCGCTTCTGCTGGCACAGTATCGAACACTTAGTTTCAGATAGAACAATTAGTTTAAAATGGCACTAAGTTTCGCGTCTGGAGTTTCGTCTCACACAAGGTCGACCACTCAGTTTCGTCGAACACATACCGTTTCGAGTAGCATCGCGACAGATTTCAGAGAACAGGCGTTTCTCCTGGCACAGTATCGAACCCTTAGTTTCAGATGGCACATTTAGTTTAAAATTGAACTATGTTTCGCATCTGGAGTTTCCTCTCTCACAAGGTCGGCCACTTAGTTTCGTCGATCAAATACGGTTTCGAGTGGCATCGCCACAGATTTCAGAGAACAGGCGCTTCTCCTGGCACAGTATCGAACACTTAGTTTCAGATGGAACATTTAGTTTAAAATTGAACTATGTTTCGCATCTGGAGTTTCCTCTCTCACACGATCTACCGCTTACTTTCGTCGAACACATTCGGCTTCGAGTAGCAACGCCAAAGGTTTCAGAGAACAGGCGCTTCTACTGGCAGAGTATCGTATACTTAGTTTCAGATAGAACATTTAGTTTAAAATGGAAATATGTTTCGCATTTGGAGTTTCCTCCCTCGAAAGGTCGACAATTTAGTTTCGTCGAACACATTCAGTTTCGAGTGGCATCGCCACAGATTTCAGAGAACAGGTGCTTCTCCTGGCAGAGTATCGATCACTTTGTTTCAGATAGAACAATTAGTTTAAAATGGAACTAAGTTTCGCATCCGGAATTTCCTCTCTCAGAAGGTCGACCACTTAGTATCGTCGAACACATACGGTTTCGAGTGGCATCGCCACAGATTTCAGAGAACAGGCCCTTCTCCTGGCACAGTATCGAACACTTAGTTTCAGGTGGAACATATGGTTTAAAATGGAACTCAGTTTCGCATCTGGAGTTTCCTGTCTCACAAGGTCGACCACTTAGTTTCGTCGAACACATACGTTTTCGAGTAGCATAACCACTGATTTCAGAGAACAGGCGCTTCTACTGGCAGATTATCGAATACTTAGTTTCAGATAGAACAATTACTTTAAAATGCAACTAAGCTTCGCATCTGGAGTTTCCTCTCTCACAAGGTCAAAGATTTAGTTTCGTCAAACAGATACGGTTTCGAGTGGCATCGCCACAGATTTCAGAGAACAGGCGCTTCTCCTGGCACAGTATCGAACACTTAGTTTCAGATAGTACAATAAGATTAAAATGGAACTAAGTTTCGCATCTGAAGTTTCCTCTCTCACAAGGTCAAAGATTTAGTTTCGTCAAACACATACGGTTTCGAGTGGCATCGCCACAGATTTCAGAGAACAGGCGCTTCTCCTGGCACGGTATCGAACACTTAGTTTCAGATAGAACAATTAATTTAAAATGGGACTAAGTTTCGCATCTGGAGTTTCCTCTCTCACAAGGTCGGCCACTTAGTTTCGTCGATCACATACGGTTTCGAGTGGCATCGCCACAGATTTCAGAGAACAGGCGTTTCTCCTGGCGCAGTATCGAACACTTAGTTTCAGATGGAACATTTAGTTTAAAATTGAACTATATTTCGCATCTGGAGTTTCCTCTCTCACACGGTCTACCACTTACTTTCGTCGAACACATTCGGCTTCGAGTAGCAACGCCACAGATTTCAGAGAACAGGCACTTCTCCTGGCGCAGTATCGAACACTTTCAGATAGAACAATTATTTTAAAATGGAACTAAGTTTCGCATCTGGAGTTTCCTCTCTCACAAGGTCGGCCACTTAGTTTCGTCGAACACATACGTTTTCGAGTAGCATAGCCACTGATTTCAGAGAACAGGCGGTTCTACTGGCAGTTTATCGAATACTTAGTTTCAGATAGAACAATTAGTTTAAAATGGAACTAAGTTTCGCATCTGGAGTTTCCTCTCTCACAAGGTCGACCACTTAGTTTCGTCGAACACATACGGTTTCGAGTAGCATCGCCATAGATTTCAGAGAACAGGCGCTTCTCCTGGCACAGTATCGAACACTTAGTTTCAGATAGAACAATTAGTTTAAAATGGAACTAAGTTTCGCATCTGGAGTTTCCTCTCTCACAAGGTCGACCACTTAGTTTCGTCGAACACATACGGTTTCGAGCGGCATCGCCACACATTTCAGAGAACAGGCGCTTCTCCTGGCACAGTAACGAACACATAGTTTCAGATAGAACAATTAGTTTAAAATGGTACTAAATTTCGCATCTTGAGTTTCCTCTCTCACAAGGCGGCCACTTAGTTTCGTGGAACACATTCGGTTTCGAGTAGCATCGCCACAGATTTCAGAGAACAGGCGCTTCTCCTGGCACAGTATCGAACACTTAGTTTCAGATAGAACAATTAGTTTAAAATGGAACTATGTTTCGCTTTTGGAGTTTCCTCTCTCGCAAGATCAACAACTTAGTTTCGTCGAACACATACGTTTTGGAGTGGCATCGCCACAGATTTCAGAGTGCAGGCGTTTCTCGTGGCACAGTATCGAACACTGTTTCGGATAGAACAATTAGTTTAAAATGGAACTAAGTTCCGCATCTGGAGTTTCCGCTCTCACAAGGTCGGCCACTTAGTTTCGTCGAACACATACGGTTTCGAGTGGCATCGCCACAGATTTCAGAGAACAGGCGCTTCTCCTGGCACAGTATCGAACACTTAGTTTCAGATAGAACAATTAGTTTAAAATGGAACTATGTTTCGCATCTGGAGTATCCTCTCTCACAAGGTCAACCACTTAGTTTCGTCGAACCCATACGGTTTCGAGTGTCATCGCCACAGATTTCAGAGAACAGGCGTTTCTCGTGGCACAGTATCGAACACTGTTTCAGATAGAACAATGAGTTTTAAATGGAACTAAGTTTGGCATCTGGTGTTTCCTCTCTCACAAGGTCAACCACTTAGTTTCGTCGAACACATACGGTTTCGAGCGTCATCGCCACACAGTTCAGAGAACAGGCGCTTCTCCTGGCACCTTATCGAACACTTAGTTTCAGATAGAACAATTAGTTTAAAATGGAACTAAGTTTCGCATCTGTAGTTTCCTCTCTCACAAGGTCGACCACTTAGTTTCGACGAACACATACGGTTTAGAGTGGCATCGCCACAGATTTCAGAGAACAGGCGCTACTCCTAGCACAGTATCGAACACTTAGTATCAGATAGAAGAATTAGTATAAAATGAAACAAAGCTTCGCATCTGGAGTTTCCTCTTCTCACAAGGTGGACCACTTAGTTTCGTCGAACACATACGTTTTCGAGTAGCATCGCCACAGATTTCAGAGAACAGGCGTTTCTCCTGGCACAGTATCGAGCGCTTAGTATCAGATAGAACAATTAGTTTAGAATGGAACTATGTTTCGCATCTGGAGTATCCTCTCTCACAAGGTCAACCACTTAGTTTCGTCGAACACATACGGTTTCGAGCGTCATCGCCACACAGTTCAGAGAACAGGCGCTTCTCCTGGCACCTTATCGAACACTTAGTTTCAGATAGAACAATTAGTTTAAAATGGAACTAAGTTTCGCAACTGGAGTTTCCTCTCTCACAAGGTCGACAATAGAGTGTCGTCGAACACATACGGTTTCGAGTAGCATCGCCACAGATTTCAGAGAGCAGGCGTTTCTCCTGGCACATTATCGAACACTTAGTTTCACATAGAACAAATAGTTTAAAATGGATCTATGTTTCGCATCTGGAGTTTAATCTCTCACTAGGTGGACCACTTAGATTCTTCGAACACATACGGCTTCGAGCAGCATCGCCACAGATTTCAGAGGACAGGCGCTTCTGCTGGCACATTATCGAACACTTAGTTTCAGATAGAACGATTAGTTTAAAATGGAACTAAGTTTCGCATTTGAAGTTTCCTCTCTCACAAGGTCGGCAACTTAGTTTCGTCGAACACATACGGATTCGAGTGAACTTGTGAGAGAGGAAACTCCAGATGCGAAACTTAGTTCCATTTTAAACTAATTGTTCTATCTGAAACTGAGAGTTCGATACTGCGCCAGGAGAAGCGCCTGTTCTCTGAAATCGGTGGCGATGCTACTCGAAACCGTATGTGTTCATCGAAACTAAGTGGTCGACCTTGTGAGAGAGGAAACTCCAGATGCGAAGCACAGTTCCATTTTAAACTAATAGTTCTATCTGATACTAAGTGTTCGATACTGTGCCAGGAGAAGCGCCTGTTCTCTGAAATCTGTGGCGATGCCACTCGAAACCGTATGTGTTCAACGAAATTAAGTGGTCGACCTTGTGAGAGAGGAAACTCCAGATGCGACATTTAGTTCCATTTTAAACTAATTGTTCTATCTGAAACTAAGTGTTCGTTACTGTGCCAGGAGTAGCGCCCGTTCTCTGAAATCTGTGGCGATGCCACTCCAAACCGTATGTGTTCGACGAAACTAAGTCGTCGATCTTGTGAGAGAGGAGACTCCAGATGCGAAGCTTAGTTCCATTTTAAACTAATAGTTCTCTCTGAAACTAAGTGTTCGATACTGTGCCAGGAGAGGCGCCTGTTCTCTGAAATCTTTGGCGATGCTACTCGAAAGCGTATGTGTTCGAGGAAACTAAGTGGTCGAAATGGTGAGAGAGGAAATTCCAGATGCGACACTTAGTTCCATTTTAAACTGATTGTTCTATCTGAAACTAAGTGTTCGATACTGTGCGAGGAGAAGCGCCTGTTCTGGGAAATCTGTCGCGATGCTACTCGAAAGCGTATGTGTTCGACGAAACTAAGTGGTCGACATGGTGAGCGAGGAAACTCCAGATGCGGAACATAGTTCCATTTTAAACTAATTGTGCTATCTGAAACATAGTGTTCGATAATGTGCCAGGAGAAACTCCCGTTCTGTGAAACCTGTGGCGATACCACTCGAAACGGTACGTGTTCGACGAAACTGAGTGGTCGACATTGTGCGAGAGGAAACTCCACACGCGAAACTTAGTGCCATTTTAAACTATTTTGTTCTATCTGAAACTAAGTGTTCAATACTGTGCCAGCAGAAGCGCCTGTTCTCTGAAATCTGTGGCGATGCCACTCGAAACCGTATGTGTTCGACGAAACTAAGTGGCCAACCTTGTGTGAGAGGAAACGTCAGAAGCGAAACTTTGTTCCATTTTAAATTAATTGTTCTATCTAAAACTAAGTGTTCGATACTGTGCCAGGAGAAGCGCCCGTTCTCTGGAATCTGTGGCGATGCTACTCGGAACCGTATGTGTTCGACGAAACTAAGTGGTCGACCTTGTGGGAGAGGAAACTGCTGATGCGAAACTTAGTTCCATTTTAAATTAATTTTTCTATCTGAAACTATGTGTTCGATACTGTGCTAGAAGAAGCGCCCGTTCTCTGAAATCTGTGGCGTTACCACTCGAAACCGTATGTGTTCGACGAAATTAAGTGGCCGACCTTGTGAGGGAGGAAACTCCAGATGCGAAACTTAGTTCCATTTTAAACTATTTGTTCTATCTGAAACTAAGTGTTCAATACTGTGCCAGCAGAAGCGCCTGTTCTCTGAAATCTGTGGCGATGCCACTCGAAACCGTATGTGTTCGACGAAACTAAGTGGCCGACCTTGTGTGAGAGGAAACGTCAGATGCGAAACTTTGTTCCATTAAACTAATTGTTGTATCTGAAACTATGTGTCCGATACTGTGCCAGGAGAAGCGCCTGTTCTCTGAAATCTGTGACGATCCCACTCGAAACCGTATGTGTTCGACGAAACTAAGTGGTCGACCTTGTGGGAGAGGAAACTGCTGATGCGAAACTTAGTTCCATTTTAAATTAATTTTTCTATCTGAAACTAACTGTTCGATACTGTGCCAGGAGAAGCTCCTGTTCTCTGAAATCTGTGGCGATACTACTCGAAACCGTATGAGTTCCACGAAACTAAGGGGTCGCCTTGTGAGAGAGGAAACTCCAGATGCGAAACATAGTTCCATTTTAAACTAATTGTTCTATCTGAAACTAACTGTTCGATACTGTGCCAGGAGAAGCTCCTGTTCTCTGAAATCTGTGGCGATACTACTCGAAACCGTATGAGTTCCACGAAACTAAGTGGTCGACCTTGTGAGAGAGGAAACTCCAGATGCGAAGCTTAGTTCCATTTTAAACTAATTGTTCTCTCTGAAAGTGTTCGATACTGTTCCAGGAGAAGCGCCTGTTCTCTGAAATCTCTGGCGATGCCACTCGAAACCGTATGTGTTCGACCAAATTAAGTGGTCGACCTTCTGAGAGGGGAAACTCCAAATGCGAAACTTAGTTCCATTTTAATCTTATTGCTCTACCTGAAACTAAGTTTTCGATACTGTGCCAGGAGAAGCGCCTGTTCTCTGAAATCTGTGGCGATGCCACTCGAAACCGTATGTGTTCGACGAAACTAAGTGGTCGACCTTGTGAGAGAGGAAACTCCAGATGCGAAAAGTAGTTCCATTTTAAACTAATTGTTCTATCTGATACTAAGTGTTCCATACTGTGCCAGGCGAAGCGCCTGTTCTCTGAAATGTGTGGCGATGCCACTCGAAACCGTATGTGTTCGAGCAAACTAAGTGGTCGACTTTGTGAGAGAGGAAACTCCAGATACGAAACATAGTTCCATTTTAAACTAATTGTTCTACCTGAAACTAAGTGTTCGATACTGTGCCAGGAGAAGCGCCTGTTCTCTGAAACCTGTGGCGTTGCTAATCGAAACCGAATGTGTTCGACGAAAGCAAGTGGTCGACCTTGTGAGAGAGGAATCTCCAGATGCGAAACTAAATTCCATTTTAAACTAATAGTTCTATCTGAAACCAAGTGTTCGATACTGTGGCAGGAGTAGCGCCTGTTCTCTGAAATCTGTGGCGATGCGAATCGAAACCGTATGTGTTCGACGAAACTAAGTGGTCGACCTTGTGAGAGAGGAAACTCCAGATGCGAAACTTAGTTCCATTTTAAACTGATTGTTCTATCTGAAACTTAGCGTTGGATAATGAGCCAGGAGAAGCACCTGTTCTCTGAAATCTGTGGCGATGCTACTCGAAACCGTTTGTGTTCGGCGAAACTAAGTGGTCCACCTTGTGAGAGAGGAAACTCCAGATGCGAAGTTTAGTTCCATTTAAAACTAATTGTTCTATCTGAAACTAAGTGTTCGATACTGTTTAAGGAGGAGCGCCTGTTCTCTGAAATCTGTGGCGATGCCACTCGAAACCGTATGTGTTCGACGAAACTAAGTGGTCGACTTTGTGACAGAGGAAACTCCAGATGCGAAACATAGTTCCATTTTAAACAAATTGATCTATCTGAAACCAAGTGTTCGACACTGTGGCAGGAGAAGCGCCTGTTCTCTGCAATCTGTGGCGATGCCACTCGAAACCGTATGTGTTCGACGAAACTAAGTGGTCGAACTTGTGAGAGAGAAAACTCCAAATGCGAAACATATGTCCATTTTAAACTAATTGTTCTATCTGAAACTAAGTGTTCCATACTGTGCCAGGAGAAGTGCTTGTTCTATGAAATCTGTGGCGATGCTACTCGAAACCGTATGTGTCTGACGAAACTAAGTGGTCGACCTTGTGAGAGAGGAAACTCCAGATGCGAAAAGTAGTTCCATTTTAAACTAATTGTTCTATCTGATACTAAGTGTTCCATACTGTGCCAGGCGAAGCGCCTGTTCTCTGAAATGTGTGGCGATGCCACTCGAAACCGTATGTGTTCGAGCAAACTAAGTGGTCGACTTTGTGAGAGAGGAAACTCCAGATACGAAACATAGTTCCATTTTAAACTAATTGTTCTACCTGAAACTAAGTGTTCGATACTGTGCCAGGAGAAGCGCCTGTTCTCTGAAACCTGTGGCGTTGCTACTCGAAACCGAATGTGTTCGACGAAAGTAAGTGGTCGACCTTGTGAGAGAGGAATCTCCAGATGCGAAACTAAATTCCATTTTAAACTAATAGTTCTATCTGAAACCAAGTGTTCGATACTGTGGCAGGAGTAGCGCCTGTTCTCTGAAATCTGTGGCGATGCGAATCGAAACCGTATGTGTTCGACGAAACTAAGTGGTCGACCTTGTGAGAGAGGAAACTCCAGATGCGAAACTTATTTCCATTTTAAACTGATTGTTCTATCTGAAACTTAGCGTTGGATAATGAGCCAGGAGAAGCGCCTGTTCTCTGAAATCTGTGGCGATGCTACTCGAAACCGTTTGTGTTCGGAGAAACTAAGTGGTCCACCTTGTGAGAGAGGAAACTTCAGATGCGAAGTTTAGTTCCATTTAAAACTAATTGTTCTATCTGAAACTAAGTGTTCGATACTGTTTAAGGAGGAGCGCCTGTTCTCTGAAATCTGTGGCGATGCCACTCGAAACCGTATGTGTTCGACGAAACTAAGTGGTCGACTTTGTGACAGAGGAAACTCCAGATGCGAAACATAGTTCCATTTTAAACAAATTGATCTATCTGAAACCAAGTGTTCGACACTGTGGCAGGAGAAGCGCCTGTTCTCTGCAATCTGTGGCGATGCCACTCGAAACCGTATGTGCTCGACGAAACTAAGTGGTCGAACTTGTGAGAGAGAAAACTCCAAATGCGAAACATAGGTCCATTTTAAACTAATTGTTCTATCTGAAACTAAGTGTTCCATACTGTGCCAGGAGAAGTGCTTGTTCTCTGAAATCTGTGGCGATGCTACTCGAAACCGTATGTGTCTGACGAAACTAAGTGGTCGACTTTGTGAGAGAGGAAACTCCAGATACGAAACATAGTTCCATTTTAAACTAATTGTTCTATCTGAAACTAAGTATTCTGTACTGCGCCAGGAGAAGCGCCTGTTCTCTGATATCTGTGGCGATGCTACTCGAAACCGTATGTGTTTGACGAAACTAAGTGGTCGACCTTTTGAGGGAGGAAACTCCAATGGCGAAACAATGTTCCATTTTAAACTAAGTGTTATATCTGTAACTAAGTTTTCGATACTGTGCCTGGAGAAGCGCCTGTTCTCTGAAATCTGTGGCGATGCTACTCGAAACCGTATGTGTTCGACCAAACTAAGTGGTCGACCTTGTGAGAGAGGAAACTACAGATACGAAACATAGTTCCATTTTAAACTAATTGTTCTATCTGTAACTATGTGTTCGATAATGTGACAGGAGAAGCGCCTGTTCTCTGAAACCTGTGGCGTTGCTACTCGAAACCGAATGTGTTCGACGAAACTAAGTGGTTGACCTTGTGAGAGAGCATACTCCAGATACGAAACATAGTTCCATTTTAAACTAATTGTTCTATCTGATACTAAGTGTTCGATACTGTGCCAGGAGAAGCGCCTGCTCTCTGAAATCTGTGGCGATGCCACTCGAAACCGGATGTGTTCGACGAAACTAAGTGGTCGACCTTGTGAGAGAGGAAACTCCAGATGCGAAACTTAGTTCCATTTTAAACTGATTGTTCTATCTGAAACTTAGCGTTGGATAATGAGCCAGGAGAAGCGCCTGTTCTCTGAAATCTGTGGCGATGCTACTCGAAACCGTTTGTGTTCGGCGAAACTAAGTGGTCCACCTTGTGAGAGAGGAAACTCCAGATGCGAAGTTTAGTTCCATTTAAAACTAATTGTTCTATCTGAAACTAAGTGTTCGATACTGTTTAAGGAGAAGCGCCTGTTCTCTGAAATCTGTGGCGATGCCACTCGAAACCGTATGTGTTCGACGAAACTAAGTGGTCGACTTTGTGAGAGAGGAAACTCCAGATGCGAAACATAGTTCCATTTTAAACTAATTGATCTATCTGAAACCAAGTGTTCGACACTGTGGCAGGAGAAGCGCCTGTTCTCTGCAATCTGTGGCGATGCCACTCGAAACCGTATGTGTTCGACGAAACTAAGTGGTCGAACTTGTGAGAGAGAAAACTCCAAATGCGAAACATAGGTCCATTTTAAACTAATTGTTCTATCTGAAACTAAGTGTTCCATACTGTGCCAGTTCTCTGAAATCTGTGGCGATGCTACTCGAAACCGTATGTGTCTGACGAAACTAAGTGGTCGACCTTGTGAGAGAGGAAACTCCAGATGCGAAAAGTAGTTCCATTTTAAACTAATTGTTCTATCTGATACTAAGTGTTCCATACTGTGCCAGGCGAAGCGCCTGTTCTCTGAAATGTGTGGCGATGCCACTCGAAACCGTATGTGTTCGAGCAAACTAAGTGGTCGACTTTGTGAGAGAGGAAACTCCAGAAGCGAAACATAGTTCCATTTTAAACTAATTGTTCTACCTGAAACTAAGTGTTCGATACAGTGCCAGGAGAAGCGCCTGTTCTCTGAAATCTGTGGCGTTGCCACTCGAAACCGTATGTGTTCGAGGAAACTAAGTGGTCCACCCTGTGGTAGAGGAAACTCCAGATGCGAAATATATTTCCATTTTAAACTAATTGTTGTATCTGAAACTAAGTGTTCGGTACTGTGCCAGGAGAAGCGCCTGTTCTCTGAAATCTGTGGCGATGCCACTCGAAACCGTATGTGTTCGACGAAACTAAGTGGCCGACCTTGTGAGAGAGGAAACTTCATATGCGAAACTGAGTTCCATTTTAAATAAATTGTTCTATCTGAAACTAACTGTTCGATACTGTGCCGGGAGAAGCGCCTGTTCTCTGAAATCTGTGGCGATGCGAATCGAAACCGTATGTGTTCGACGAAACTCAGTGGCCGACCTTGTGAGAGAGGAAACTTCAGATGCGAAACTTAGTTCCATTTTAAACTAATTGTTCCATCTGAAATTAAGTGTTCGATAATGTGCCAGGAGAACGAAACTAAGTGTTCGACGAAACTAAGTGGTCCACCTTGTGAGAGAGGAAACGCCAGGTGCCAGACTTAGTTTCATTTAAAACTAATTGTTCTATCTGAAACTGAGTGTTCGATACTGTGCCAGGAGAAGCGCCTGTTCTCTGAAATCTGTGGCGATGCGAATCGAAACCGTATGTGTTCGACGAAACTAAGTGGTCGACCTTGTGAGAGAGGAAACTCCAGATGCGAAACTTAGTTGCATTTTAAACTAGTTCTTCTATCTGAAACTAAGTGTTCGATACTGTCCCAGGAGAAGCGCCTGTTCTCTGAAATCTGTGGCGATGCCACTCGAAACCGTATGTGTTCGGCGAAACTAAGTGGCCGACCTTCTGAGAGAGGAAACTCCAGATGCGAAACATAGTTCCATTTTAAACTAATTGTTCTATCTGTAACTATGTGTTCGATAATGTGACAGGAGAAGCGTCTGTTCTCTGAAATCTGTGGCGATGCCACTCGAAACCGTATGTGTTCGACGAAACTAAGTGGTTGACCTTGTGAGAGAGCATACTCCAGATACGAAACATAGTTCCATTTTAAACTAATTGTTCTATCTGATACTAAGTGTTCGATACTGTGCCAGGAGAAGCGCCTGCTCTCTGAAATCTGTGGCGATGCCACTCGAAACCGGATGTGTTCGACGAAACTAAGTGGTCGACCTTGTGAGAGAGGAGACTCCAGATGCGAAACTTAGTTCCATTTTAAACCGATTGTTCTATCTGAAACTTAGCGTTGGATAATGAGCCAGGAGAAGCGCCTGTTCTCTGAAATCTGTGGCGATGCCACTCGAAACCGGATGTGTTCGACGAAACTAAGTGGTCGACCTTGTGAGAGAGGATTCACCAGATGCGGAATATAGTTCCATTTTAAACTAATTGTTCTATCTGAGACTTAGTGTTCGATAATGTGCCAGGAAAAACTCCCGTTCTGCGAAATCTGTGGCGATACCACTCGAAACCGTTTGTGTTCAACGAATCTATATGGTCGACCTTGTGAGAGAGGAAACTCCAGATGCGAAACTTATTTCCATTTTAAACTAATTGTTCCATCTGAAACTAAGTGTTCCATACGGTGCCAGGAGAAGCGCCTGTTCTCTGATATCTGTGGCGATGCCACTCGAAACCGTATGTGTTCGACGAAACTAAGTGGTCGACCTTGTGAGATAGGAAACTCCAGACGCGAAACTTAGTGCCATTTTAAACTAATTGTTCTATCTGAAAAGAAGTGTTCGATACTGTGCCAGGAGAAGCGCCTGTTCTCTGAAATCTGTCGCGATGCTACACGAAACCGTATGTGTTCGACGAAACTAAGTGGCCGACCTTATGTGAGTGGAAACTTCAGAAGCGAAACTTATTTCCATTTAAAACGAATTGTTCTATCTGAAACTATGTGTTTGATACTGTGCCAGGAGAAGCGTCTGTCCTCTGAAATCTGTGGCGGTGCCACTCGAAACCGTATGTGTTCGACGAAACTAAGTCCTCGACCTTGTGAGAGAGGACACTCCAGATACGAAGCTTAGTTCCATTTTAAACTAATTGTTCTATCTGATACTAAGTGTTCGATACTGTGCCAGGAGAAGCGCCTGTTGTCTGAAATGTGTGGCGATGCCACTCGGAACCCTATGTGTTCGAGGAAACTAAGTGGTTGATCTTGTGAGAGCCGACAAGCGTGCCCCTCTGGTACGCGGGCGCCTCGAATATCTTAACACTATTTATATTATTAATTTTAAAACAAAAATTACATTTTTGTATAAATAGTATAAAATATTAATTTATAATATAAACATTTTTATGAAACTCTATTTATTGATAATCCCCACTTTAACGAAAAGTATTTAAATAAAAACAACAATTCAACGAGAAAGCTTTTTTTTATCAAAATAAAAATCGTTAATCCCCACTTTAACGAAAAGTATCTAAATAAAAACATATTCTTTCTTTTAATATTATACAAAAAACAATGACCTAATTCTTTTATCCCAATAAAATTTATAATTTATTTAATTAATATAAGTAATTTGTTAATTAATTTATTTTAATAAAAAATCTCTGGTAATAAAAATAATTTCACATTATATACCTATATAAATTAAAAAATCTCTATCACTTTAACGAAAAGTATCTAAATAAAAATATCAATCCAACGAGAAAGCTTTTTTTTATCAAAATAAAAATCGTTAATCCCCACTTTAACGAAAAGTATCTAAATAAAAACATATTCTTTCTTTTAATATTATACCAAAAACAATGACCTAATTCTTTTATCCCAATAAAATTTATAATTTATTTAATTAATATAAGTAATTTATTAATTAATTTATTTCAATAAAAAATCTCTGGTAAGAAAAATAATTTCACATTATATACCTATATAAATTAAAAAATCTCTATCACTTTAACGAAAAGTATCTAAATAAAAACATCAATTCAACGAGAAACCTTTTTTTTATCAAAATAAAAATCGTTAATCTCCACTTTAACGAAAAGTATCTAAATAAAAACATCAATTCAACCAGAAAGCTTTTTTTTATCAAAATAAAAATCGTTAATCCCCACTCTAACGAAAAGTATCTAAATAAAAACATATTCTTTCTTTTAATATTTTACCAAAAACAATGACCTAATTCTTTTATCCCAATATAATTTATAATTTATTTAATTAATATAAGTAATTTATTAATTAATGTATTTTAATAAAAAATCTCTGGTAATAAAAATAATTTCACATTATATACCTATATAAATTAAAAAATCTCTAGTAACAAAAATTATTTTACATTATACACCTATATAAATTAAAAAATCTCTAGTAACAAAAATAATTTTACATTATATACCTATATAAATTAAAAAATCTCTAGTAACAAAAATAATTTTACATTATATACCTATATAAATTAAAAAATCTCTAGTAACAAAAATAATTTTACATTATATACCTATATAAATTAAAAAATCTCTAGTAATAAAAATCAATTAATTATTATTTATATTGTTAGAACATGCAAAGTGCGCGCTTTAATGCGTGAGCATCGCTCTCCTTATACACTAGGGAGATATCACCTTTCTTTTGTTTTTTTTCTGGTTCTGTTCGTGGGCTCTCATCGCCTCGTGGTAATGCAATTCTTCTTGTACAATTATTTTATTCATTCTAATTATGTATATATATATACATTAACAGTAATTGTGATACGTGTTTTGTATTTATTCCTCTGCCTAACATAATCCACCAAAGACCCGTCAACAGGTTATGGGCTCAGGGCAGGTAAATAAAAGATAATAATAAAATAAAAGAAAAGTGAGGTTAAGTGCGAACATGTGCCAAGTGCAGAGAAAAGTTTCCACAACCATGGGTTCAACAAATATTCAGAACATTGAAAAATTAAACGATAACGAATTATGAATCATGGAAGATCCAAATGAAAAGTATTTTGAGATATAACGAATTGTGGGACTACGTGAATGGTATAAAGAATAGAACTGAAGAAAATGGAGCCGCGTGGAAAACGCATGACGAAAAGGCTCTCGATCTAATCATACTGAGTCTTAATAAGAACCAATATACACACGTAAAACGGGCAGAAACGTCGAAGGAAGCTTGGGAAGCATTAAATAATGTTCAACAATCTAGAGGCCCTATGCGACAGTGTGTATTATTTAAACAACTATATAGAATGAAAAAAGATTCCAAACAAAGTATGGCTCAGTACATCAACGACTTCATACACAAATCTGAACAATTACAAGAGTCTGGAATAATATTACCAGAATCTATTTGGCCAATAATGCTATTAATGTCACTGCCCAGTGAATATGTAACCTTTTGCATAGCAATAGAGTCAAGAGATAAAATGCCTACGTTAGAAGAACTAACAATAAAATTAATTGAAGAAGAGAGCAACCATATATCCAAAAACTGCAGAAGCCAACAAAAACATGGTCAGTGGAGCAACAGTGCACATGTGCAAAGATAAAGCTCAATTCATAAACCTTGACAAAGAACAAAGGGACAAAGTGTGTACAGCCACAGAAGAAAGCACAAACTCCTTAGGAAGAGGAAATATCAAGATAAATGTGCACTCCAAAAATCAAAGTACGAATGACATTAAACTAGCAAATGTTATGTGGGTTCCTGAATTCAGAAACAACCTGATGTCCGTATCAAGCATCACAGAAAATGGTTATACAGTAACGTTTACAAAACACTCAGCCTTTGTGAAGCGTAAGGATAATTCCATAGCGTTAACAGCTCATAAACGGAATGGTTTGTATATTGTGGAAACAAAGGGACGTCAACAGGCACTTCAGTCAAGAGAAGAAGAAAATGACAAACTTATAAGATGGCATCAAAGGCTAGGTCATTTAAACTTTAACGATGTAAATAAACTGCACAATAAAAATATGGTGATCGGTATGAACATAAATCAAAGAAGTGCAATAAACTCTCCACAGTGTAAAACGTGCGACTTGAGCAAAATAAATCAAACACCCTTTAAGGAATCAGAAAGGGTAGAGAAAGAAATACTAGGATTGATCCACACGGACGTATGCGGTCCTATGAGTGTACCATCATTAGGGGGAGCAAAGTATTTCGCAACATTCATCGACGACAAAACTAGATTCACAGAAATAGCTGTACTAAAACAAAAATCCGAAATATTGTCTGCATTTAAAGCGTATAAAAACCGAGTAGAGAAACAAACCGGAAAAGAAATCAAAAAAATCAGGAGTGATAACGCCAAAGAATATCTTTCAAAGGAATTCTCAAATTACCTTGAGCAAGAGGGAATAGCAAGGCAACTGTCGACCCCGTATACACCGCAGCAGAACGGAGTAGCCGAACGCGCCAACAGGACAATAGTGGAAATGGCGAGAAGTATGTTAACCCAATCAAAATTACAAATGAGCCTATGGGCAGAAGCAGTAAACGCGGCCGTATACATTAGGAACAGATGCCCTACCAAAAAGTTAAACGAAGTCACACCATATGAACAATGGACAGGCGAAAAACCCTATGTAGGATTTTTAAGGATATTCGGTAGCAGCGCAGTGGCGCTGGAAAAAGGAACAAAAACAAACAAATTTATGCCAAAAGGCAAAGAATATGTCTTAGTCGGAAACTCCGACGTGTCAAAGGCATACAGACTATGGGAACGTGGAACTCGTCATGTCGTCACAAGAAGAGACGTACGATTCCACGAAAAACTACACGATGTAGAGAACCCGAATGACCACTATTCCATACTCCTGTATAGAAATGATCCTCGAGAAACGTACAGAGAAGAACATATTAAAGAGGAGGAACCGGGGCAAAACTCAGAACAAGAGCACACCGACATTAACAATGAAGATTCCGAAGTAATCCCCAGCGACACCGAAGATGCTGATGAAGACGTCACACCAACTTTAAGGAAAGGGAAAGGCCGCCCAAAAATACAACGAACCGGCAAACCGGGAAGGCCAAGGAAGTTATTTAATTACACAGCAAACGTGGGTGAAGAAGAACACGGTGAACCAAGAACACTAAAAGAAGCCATGAACAGCGGAGACAGATCATTCTGACTGGAAGCTATGAAAAAGGAATATAATTCTCTTGTAGAAAATAAAACATGGGAGCTTACAGATAAACCAGATAACGCCAGGATACTCTCAAATAGATGGGTGTTTAAGATAAAGAAAAATCAAGACGGCACAATAAACAAGTACAAAGCTCGATTAGTGGCCAGAGGAAACGAACAGAAGAAAGGGATCGACTACGATCAAGTCTTTGCGCCCGTAGTTCGACTAGAAATCGTACGAATTCTCTTAGCCGGAGCAGCGGAAAACAGGATGCACGTACATCACATGGATGTCGTCACTGCCTATGTACAAGGGGAATTAACGGGTACCATATTCATGCAACAGCCAGAAATGTTCACTGAAACTGGTAAAGAAAATAAAGTGTGTAGTCTGAAGAGACCATTGTACGGTCTTAAACAAGCCGGAAGAGACTGGTATCACACCATAAATAATTATCTAATCAGTATTAGTTTTAAGAGATCTGAAATTAACCCGTGTGTCTATACATGCATAACCAACGAAATGGAAGTAGTGGTAATCATATATGTCGACGACATACTACTGGCGTCGAAAGATCTGCGAGCACTCAGGAAAATAAAACAACGATTAAAGAATAAGTTCAAAATAAATGATCTGGGTAAAGTTACGAATATTCTGGGTATTTCCATAGAAAGAGAAGGAGACACTGGGCAAATAAAATTAAATCAACGTAAATATATAGAAGAAACTCTAAAGAAATTTGGAATGGAAGACTGCAAACCCGCGAGTACACCTTTGGTACCGAATGAAACCTTTAACAACATTGATGAAACTACAGAAGATATGACAAAGGTGCCATATAGGGAACTCATAGGGGCATTAATATATTTATCAAATGCTACTCGACCTGACATAGCATTCGCCGCAAACTTTCTAAGTCAATTTAACACGTGTCCAAAGAATTACCAATGGAAAGCAGCCAAACACGTTTTAAGATACCTTAAAGGAACCATAAACTACAGCATCACATACTCCAAAAGAGATAAACTAGTCGAAGTTTATGTAGACTCCGACTGGGCCGGAGACGAGAACGGGAGAAGGTCACGTTCTGGATACGTTACCATGTTAGCCGGAGGACCCACCAGTTGGGAATCAAAGAAACAAAAATCAGTGGCCCTATCAACAATGGAGGCCGAGTATATGGCAATATCCGAAGCAGCCAAAGAGGCATTCTACTTAAAGAGAATGTTATTAAACTTAGGATTTAGTAATTTAGTTCGCGAAAAGATTAGTATATTTTGTGACAATCAAAGCGCTATCCAGCTAAGTAAAAATAATATGTTTCACCGTAAAAGTAAGCACATAGATATTAGGTATCACTACACGAGAGAAATGCTGGAGAACGGCGAAATAGATGTAAAGTACATTTCTACAAATGAAATGACCGCGGACGTACTAACGAAGTCTTTACCTAAAAATAAGTTGGAAAAATGTATCGATTTGTTATGCCTGAAAAAATTGTTAAATGATTTAGTTAGAAATTAGTTTACCGTACACTTTGAAAGGGGGAGTGTTAGAACATTCAAAGTGCGCGCTTTAATCCGTGAGCATCGCTCTCCTTATACACTAGGGAGATATCACCTTTCTTTTGTTTTTTTTTCTGGTTCTGTTCGTGGGCTCTCATCGCCTCGTCGTAATGCAATTCTTCTTGTACAATTATTTTATTCATTCTAATTATATATATACATTAACAGTAATTGTGATACGTGTTTTGTATTTATTCCTCTGCCTAACATAATCCACCAAAGACCCGTCAACATATATATATATATATATATATATATATATATAATTTTTTTTTATATATAATTAAAATAAATTTATAAATATATAATATTAATATATGTTATTATATTAAATTATAAAAAAATGTTATTAGAGCAGCAACACAATCTGAATGTATGTAGTAAACAAATAGTCGACTGGTTTCTGTCCAGTCGTTTTGGTTACCGCGTTGTTGTTTCGTTATTAATAAAAAAAGGTTTATGCTCTGCAATAGGTTATGGGCCCAGCTCCCTTGGAATAGTATATTTTAGGTAGTTAATTAAAGTCAATATCGCGAGTGAAGATAATAAGTGTAGTGTATGTGCGCGAAAATGAGTACCAGCAGTTATACACGAATAGAAATGTTAGAAAGGGATAATTATGAGACTTGGAAATTACAAGCCGAAGCCCTTTTGGTGAAGAATGATGCATGGGGATATGTGAGTGGTGAGATACCGAAACCGGATTTGGCAGAAGGAGCTATAGTCACAGAGCAGTGGAAAATTGCTGACAAGAAAGCCAGGTCAGATCTAATACTATCTATCCACCCTCATGCATTAAAACAAATCAAGAATTGTACCACATCTCGAGATGTTTGGCTTAAATTAGAAAGTACCTATCAATCTAAGGGACCTGCTCGAAAAGCGAACCTTTTAAAACAACTCACTTTGCATAAAATGCGTGAAGGTGAAGACATACGAGACCATATTTCTAAATTCTTTGATGTGGTCGACAAGCTACAAGAAATAGATGTAGACCTCAATAAGGATTTGTTAGCCATAATGTTATTGTATAGTCTCCCAGAGAAATTTGAATATTTCCTATGTGCAATCGAATCCAGAGATGAATTACCATCACCGGAAATATTAAAGATAAAGATAGTTGAAGAAAGTGATGCACGCAATCAGAAATTAGAGGAAGAAGTCCCGAATGCAATGATGGCTGGAAGACAACCATTCAAAAATCACAAATTCCGGAACAATAGGCCCGACGAGCGTAGGGAAGAACATAAAGAAGAATTCAAATTCCGTTGCCATAAATGCAAAAAGGTGGGACACAAAGCTATAGACTGCAGACTAGAAGATGGGAAATACAAACCTTGGAAGTCGGGAAAGCAGACTCCCAAGGAATCTAGCTTACTAGTCACAGATAGAAAAGACTATGCTTTAAAGTCCGGACGCGACATAAGTACAAGCGATTGGTGCTTAGATAGTGGTTGTACATCGCATATTACGAAGAAAGAAGAAAGCCTAAAAAATCTGGAGTCATCTGAGTTCGAAAACTTGAATTTAGCGACTAACAATACATCAGCGAAAGGGACAGCATCTATTATTACCTCAAACAAAGATGGCAGTCAGAAAATAAATTTATTAAATACCTTATATGTTCCAGGATTACGCACAAATTTAATGTCTGTTTCAAAGATTACAGACAAGGGATATAATGTAACCTTCGGTAGAAACGGTGCTCTAGTCAAGGATAGAGCAGGAAGCATTTTAATGCGCGCTGACAGAATCGATGGTTTATATTACATTAGGCAAAACACACAATATGCAGGAAGAATGTCGAGTGAATCAGAAGAAAATTTAAAAACATGGCATGAGAGATACGGACACTTGAACGGAAGAGATCTGAAGAAAATGGTTGCTAATAAAGAGGTATGTGGCATCAGAATCAGAACACAAAAAGAACTACCTACGTGTGAAGTATGCTTAAAAGGCAAACTTACGCAGACACCTTTCCCAAAAGAGTCCAGTCGCAAATCGGAACTGCTAGAATTAGTACACACAGACTTATGTGGACCGATGAGGACAGAGTCATTGAATGGGTCAAAATATTTCTTAATCTTCATAGAAGACAGAACGAGGTGGTGCGAAGTAAGATTCTTGAAGAGGAAAAGCGAAGCCCTCACTGAATTCAAAAAGTACAAGAGCATGGTTGAAAACTTCACTGGTAGGAAAATCAAATACATTCAGTCCGACAACGGAAAAGAATATTGCAATAAAGAATTTGACGACTATTTACAAAAATCTGGAATCCAAAGAAGATTGACAATCCCGCACACACCGCAACAAAATGGCACCGCGGAACGCATGAATAGAACACTTGTGGAAATGGCAAGATGTCTACTAATTCAATCGAAACTATCCCCATCGTTTTGGGCAGAAGCACTGCATACAGCTAATTACATCCGTAATAGATGCTCCGCAAACCACTTAAATGGGCAAACACCTTATAAACTTTGGACCGGTAAAAGGCCAAATGTGAAATATTTCCGAAAATTCGGATGTAAAGGATATGCATTGGACCGAGATACAAACAAAGGAAAATTTTCTCCAAGATCCAGAGAGTGTATGTTCGTAGGTTATTCCTTGGAATCTAAAGGTTACCGAGTTTGGGTACCTAGTGAAAGGAAAATAATTGTATCCAGAGATATAAAATTCTTCGAAGAAATTGGTGCCGGAACAAAATATGAAGAATTCGTTAATGAAAATAGGATGATTAATGGAAACAAACTAAAGGAAAGAAAATATGACGAAATAGAGACAAAAACGATCAGAGACCTCGGAGAACAAAACTTATTACAAGAAGAAGAAGAAGATGATGATGAAGTATACGAAGAAGCTATGGAGTGGACTCACGAAGAACCACAAAATAATGAAAACAGTGAAACCTGCGAACAAAGGGAAGAAGATGGGTTAAATAACCAACGTCAAGAGCAAGAACAGGTAATACAAAATCCAGAAGTACAGTTGCGAAGAACCGTGGGGAGACCAAAAATAATAAGGACGGGAAATCCAGGAAGACCCAAGAAACAGTATCACTATGAGGTAGCACAACAAGTCACTACAAAAGAAGAAGTGACAGAAGAACATGTGGATACAAGTGAAATTTCGGCTAAAAAGGCAATGGCCAGTAAAGATAGGGAAGAGTGGAAAGCAGCCATACGTAGTGAGATAATGTCTATGATCAAAATAATACGTGGGAAATCGTAGATCGACCAAGGGACCGAAGCATCGTAAGCTGTCGTTTAATATTACGGAATAAATGTAAGGCTGACGGGACGCTGGATAGGAGGAAGGCGAGACTCGTAGCTCGAGGTTTTACACAAGTCCCGGGAATGGACTTTCATGAAACTTTTGCACCAGTAGCAAGATTGAGTTCCATAAGGACATTAATCGCTCTAGCAGTTGAGCGAGACATGCTGGTTGATCATCTTGATGTATCGACCGCTTTTCTGAATGGAGATATAGATGAAGAGATATACATGGAAATACCAGAAATGCTGGAAGAAACATTACAAGACATAAGATCAGCAAAGGACAGTAAAATCAGTAAGGATCAGAAGATCAGAATTAACAAAATGTTGCAAGATATTAAAGGCGAGAATAAAGTCTGTTTACTAAAGAAGGCAATTTATGGTTTGAAACAATCAAGCAGACAATGGAATATTAGACTTGATGAGAAATTGCGTGAATTAGGATTGCAATCGATGAATCCTGACCCTTGTGTTTACTTCAAAATAATGAACGAAAATTTGCTTATCGTGGCGATTTATGTCGATGATATATTAATGATATCAAGAAATAGAGAACACATGGAAAAATTAAAACAAGGACTAATGTCAACGTTTGAAATGAAGGACTTAGGACCCATTCAGCATTGCTTAGGAATTAAGTTCACGCTGAGTAAGGGGAAGATGGCGATGACTCAGAAGACCTATAATGAAGACACATTGAGAAAATTTGGCATGAGAGATGCGAAACCGATTTCTACTCCTTGTGAATTAAATAAACGGGATATAAAGGAAGAAACCAATGAAGATGTATCGGGAGCCGAAATAAAAGGGTTGCCATATAGGGAACTGATAGGATCGTTGATGTACATAGCCATTGCCACGAGACCAGACATAGCTCACGTGGTGAGCTGGCTCAGTCAATTCAGCTCCAATTTTGATCAAAACCATTGGAAAGCTGCGAAAAGAGTTCTGCGATACTTGAGGGGAAGCCTAAATTATGGATTAGTGTTCACCAAAGCCAAAGAAGATTTAATGGGATATGTTGACGCGGATTGGGGAGCCTGCCCGGATGATAGAAGGTCATATACTGGTTACATCTTCAAATATGGTAATGCAGCTATAAGCTGGGAATCACGGAAGCAGCGAACAGTAGCCCTGCCTAGTACGGAGGCAGAGTACATGGCTCTGACAGAAGCGACGAAAGAAGCAATCATCCTCCAAAGTTTCCTCAAAGAATTAGGCGTTAGAGATGAGACACCATTGACACTGTGGAACGACAATCAAGGAGCACAAAAATTGGCCAAAAACGCCGTATTTCACAGGAGGACCAAGCATATCGACATAAGGCATCATTTCGTCCGCGATGCATTGAAAGAAAGATCTGTTGTATTAAAATATATGCCCACGCAGGAAATGATGGCCGATGTGCTGACGAAGGGACTACCACGTCAAAACACGAACACTGTCGCGATTTACTGGGAGTCCAGTCAATCGAAGATTAAAGGTGAAGACTCGGTGGAGAGTAACAACATTTACGATTGAGGGAAGTATTAGAGTAGCAACACAATCTGAATGTATGTAGTAAACAAATAGTCGACTGGTTTCTGTCCAGTCGTTTGGTTACCGCGTTGTTGTTTCGTTATTAATAAAAAAAGGTTTATGCTCTGCAATAAATTTTAATATATATTATTATATTATATATATAGTGTTTAAGCCAGTTTAAATGTCGTGGCGCCCCTCGTTTCCGGCGGGCGGCAGAGGGTGCGTAGTCGCAGGGGGCTCTGTCTCCCCGAAGTGCGTTTCCGGGGGATAGAGCGAAATCTCGTTCTTCTTCTGCCGACTGTTAACCACGACGCACGTAAGAGTTTTTATCGCAAGCCACGAGGCTTCTCACATTCACATCGGAGACAATTTCTTCCACCACGGGAAGAGAATTGTACGCGGGCACGGGCCCATTGAGTTTAATTACGGAATATTTCAATCTACGGAGATCGTTACGAACAGAGAGATCGTCGCGAATCACGGACGAGCGATATTCAGCCACCATCCTTTCTGATCCGACACCCGGCGCTCAAATAAATATTCGGTGTTCTCGGCCAAGATCGAAGGGGTCGCGAACATTTTGGTCCTTCGAGCCGGATCGCGCGGATTGCTGGGATCGATTGGATATCGCGAAATCTTTCACGAACGAAAGATAGCGTGGTTGCGAAAGGAACGTGACGAACACGTGGTCGCCGTTCAAACCGCAACGGAATTCCAAGACGGCCTCTCGAACCTGACCAACAAGGTCCGCGGTGTTACATCTCTCTTTTAAAGGAGATCGTAGTGCGGTGCACTTTAGACGAACATTGTGTCTGGACAAATCTATAGTGCAGTGTTCTTCAATTGGACCTACGAACAATATAAGTGCTACGAATTCGCAGGTGTGGTGCGACTGTGACGTCATCGTGTGCGTGCTTTCTTTGTCTCGAAGACCGTTAGAGCATTTCAAAACATTCGGTGTTCTTCATTTCTTCGTGTCGCACGGTGATCTCTCTCACACTCACGAACGATCAGTGCTTTGTCTTACGCATCGCGCAGTGTTCTCTCTCGCACGTACTCTAACGCTCGGTGTTCTCTGTTTATTCGTGTTACGCTGTGCTCTCACTTGCACACACTCACGAACAACTACCCTGTAGTCTAGCTTCAGCTCTGTGAGGCGAACGCATCACCATGGAAGGTCTACGGCATCTCATCGCGAGCCAACAGCCCATCTTTGACCAACTTGACCGAGCTCTGTCTAACTTCAAGAAGATCGGCAGCGCGAACTACACCATCGCCAAGGTCCAGAATCGCTTGTCTGCGCTCGAGAAGCTATGGGAACGGTGCCAGGCCAACGAGATTTTGATTCACCAAGCTGCCGCCAACGAGGACATGAAGAAGATCGACTACTTCACGAAGGCGAAGTTCCAGACTGCCGAGGACGTCATGCTTCAGGCCTCCGACTATATGTCTGAAGTCCTCCATCAGATAAGTACATCGGTTTCTTCGGTTCCTCCCGCGGCGAACAGTTCTACGACTCAATCTCCGCCAGTCACGACTCACTCTTCTTTGTTACCGCGAATAGAGCTTCCGAAGTTTTCTGGAAATCGGTTAGAGTGGGAGAATTTCCGGGACTTATTCGAATCGCTCGTAAAGAACAATCCTGCCTTATCGACGGTCGAAAGGCTGCATCACTTAAAGATCAGCTTAACGGGTGAAGCGGAGCGTCTGTTAAGCAACGTTAGAGTCACGGACGCGAATTTCGAACATGCTTGGAAGAAGTTGACGGACGAGTATGGAAACACGCGACTGTTGATTAACTCACATTTACAAGCTATTTTTGATATCCCGATGATGAAGCTGGAGTCGCCTGCTTCACTTCGATCACTTCGCGATACCACTAATGCATCACTTGCCGCTCTGCGCAATTTGAATCGCCCAGTTACTGAATGGGATATCCTCGTTTTCATCCTCGTCAAGAAGCTCGCTCCTCGCACGCGACAAGATTGGCGTATGCTCCTCGGGGATTCATATGATCCGCCCACTCTTACTAGCTTTTTAGATTTTCTTGCAAAGCGTATTAGGGGACTCGACGAGGACTTTACCTCTAGCGACGTTACCAACGTACCGGCACCGTGCGCCTCTCGTCCCGCGAAAGTTCGCGCAACTAATACGCAGAGTAAAGCGACCTCAAAATGTTCCAATGGTCACCCGCTGTATAAATGTGCACAGTACCACAATCTAAGCATCGATCAACGGTACTCATTGATTAAGAACGTTAAATGTTGTGTGAACTGTCTGCGAAAAGGACACAGCTCGAGCGCGTGTCCGAGCAAGTCCACGTGCATCAAATGTGGTCGTCCACATCATACCTCTCTCCACCGGGAGACGAGTGCTTCAGCCGTCAATGCGGCTCAAACATTAACTGTTTCCGACGGCGGTATCGACGCCAGTACGAGCCATAACGGCAATCGAGAACCGACGTCTTCCGTCCATGCCATTCAGCGCGTGCCAATAGTGCCTCATACGGTTCTTCTTGCAACCGCTCAAGTGACTCTTCGGACTGCTGAAGGTAGGACCTTTCAAGTGCGTGCCCTCCTCGATCAGGGGGCCACTCACAGCTTTGTTTCGGAAACTCTTGCACAATCGTTGCGAACACGACGGCATAAAACTCATCTGCCAGTTACGGCCTTCGGAGATTCTTGCCGTGGTGTTTCGAAATTTGTTCTACATTTCGTTGTAGAGCCTTGTCAGGGAAGCGGTCCTTCTTTACCGCTGGACGCGTACGTTTACCAAAATATTACCTCGTACCGAGCGTACCGAGCTCAATCTCAACCCAGTTGGGATCACTTACAGGGTCTGACTCTCGCAGATCCCAATCCAAATGAGTCTACTCCGATTCATTTGCTCATTGGCGCGGATATCTATGGCGCTATCCTACGCAATGGCTTGCGTCAGGGCCCATTGGGCAGTCCTACTGCTCAATTAACCATTTTCGGATGGATACTTTCCGGTCCCGATAAGGTTATTCATTCAGCCACTCTGGCTCACCATGCCAAGGTTAATCTTCTCTCCGCTGACCTCAACTCGCTCCTTTCGCGGTTCTGGGAGACGGAAGAAGAATTCACAGAACCTCATCTCACTGACGATGAACAAACGTGCGAAGAGCACTTTCAAAAGACGCATTATAGGGATGAGCATGGACGGTACGTCGTTCGTCTTCCATTCAAGGAGGATCCTCCACCGTTAGGTTGTTCAATCGCTATCGCGTCCCGTTTGTACTCCAAATTACAATCGCGTTTGGACAAGAATTCGGACCTTTCCGACGCTTACCATTCCTTTCTTCAGGAATACGAGCACTTAGGGCACATGGAAATCGTCCCTCCTAACGAACTTTCATCGCAACACACCTTCTATCTTCCGCATCATCCAGTTTTACGGAACGATAGTCTCACCACTAAACTGAGAGTTGTGTTCAACGCCTCTTGTCACACCTCTAACGGGTTTTCTCTCAATGACTACCTACGGACTGGACCGAAGCTACAAACTGATTTGCCTTCTATAATAATGAGATGGCGTCAATATCGTATCGTGCTCATGGCAGATATCGCCAAGATGTTTCGCCAAATTCTCGTACATCCGCGTGACAGAGACTTTCTACGGATACTATTGCAACCACCTCTTTCTTTCCACACAAGCACGTATCGGCTACGAACCGTTACTTACGGAACTGCTTCTGCTCCCTATTTGGCGATCAGAGTTCTTCACCAACTTGCGGAGGACGAGGGCGACAAATTTCCTCTCGCCAAATCGATCCTCAAGGAACACATTTACGTGGACGATGTACTCTTCGGAGCGGAAGACGCGAGCTCTGCTCTCGACATCAAGAGACAGCTTACTGCGCTTCTCTCTGCAGGAGGCTTCCAATTACACAAATGGGCATCTAATGTTCCTGCTTTGTTGGACAATCTTTCCTCGGGAGACGATGATCTTGCTGCGGATCGCCACCTTAAGGAGGATGAAAGTATAAAGGTTCTCGGCGTTTACTGGGCGCCACAAAGTGACTCTTTTGCCTTTCGTACACATCTGCCAGGGAACTCCGGTTCCACCAAACGTGCGGTTCTTGCCACCATCGCCAGGTTCTTTGACCCGCTCGGGTGGGCTACCCCCGTGGTGATTGTCGCAAAAATACTCCTTCAAGAGTTATGGCTTTGTAAGTGCGATTGGGATGATCAGCTTCCCTCCGCTATTCTTCATTCGTGGAAGTCCTATTGCCAGTCTCTTCCTCTCATTGAATCTATTCGCATACCACGTTGGACCGGACGGTCTACGTCTAACCTAGCTTGCGAATTGCATGGATTTTCAGATGCTTCAAACAGAGCTTACGCTGCTGTGGTGTACCTTCGGGTTTTGCACTCTCTTGATGAGGTCACTGTGACACTTATTGCGGCTCGATCCAAGGTGACGCCCATCAAGACGGTTTCTCTTCCTCGTCTGGAGTTAAACGGTGGTGCTCTACTGTCCAAACTCGTTCAGTTTGTTCAGACAACATTAAAGCTCTCACACGTGCCAGTGTATTGCTGGACGGATTCAACCGTCGTCCTCGGTTGGTTGAAAAAACATCCCTCTACCTGGAACACGTATGTCGCGAATCGAACTGCTAAAATTCAAACGAGGTTACCCGCAGCCGTTTGGAACCATGTTCCAACGCATGCAAACCCCGCGGATTGTGCATCACGTGGCATTTCGCCAGCAGAACTCGAGAGTCATAAACTTTGGTGGCATGGGCCAACGTGGCTCAGTCAAAACTCACGCTTCTGGCCACCACAGGAACACGGGCCGAGTTCGATCAATCCTGATCACGAAGCGCTCATTCGCTCCGAACAATCTAAGGCTACGGTTCACTCGATCCAGACCATACCGCAGTCTAGTTATCTGGACGAGCTTATGCATCGCTTCTCTTCATGGCCGAAATTATTACGCGTAACGGCTTATGTGTTTCGCTTCACTTGAAACTTGAAGTTAACTCGGAAGCATCAGTCGCCAAACACGACGCCTCTGACGGCGAAAGAAATTCAGCAGTCGCGGCAGTTCTGGTGTCGATACTCGCAGACGGTCAGTTTTCCGTCGGAATTAGAGTTATTAAAGAACAATACCGCCGTCTCTCAACGGAGCTCGTTGGTAACGCTCCATCCGTTTATCGACTCAACAGGACTAATTCGGCTTTGCGGGCGGCTGAGGCACTCGCAATTACCTTACGACGAACAGCATCCGGTTATTTTGTCGAACGGTAGAATAAGTGACCTTATTATAGAAGATGCTCACCGAAGAGCTCTTCATGGGGGTCCGCAATTGACCCTTCGGATTCTGCGTCAGAACTACTGGATATTACGAGCCCGAAACCTCGTGCGTTCCAAAATCCACAAATGTATTCCGTGTATACGCCATCGGGCGAATACCCCGACGCAGCTCATTGGGGATTTACCTTCCGCTAGGGTAACTCCCTCTCGTCCGTTCTTGCATTCCGGCGTCGACTTCGCGGGGCCAGTCAACATTATACCGATTGCTGGCCGCGGACAACGATCTTACAAAGCATACGTTGCTGTTTTCGTCTGTCTATCGACACGCGCAATCCATCTAGAACTGGTGAACAGTCTCTCTTCCACCGCCTTCCTTGCTGCCTTTAAACGTTTCGTATCTCGGCGCGGTATCCCGAGCGATATTTACAGCGATAATGGCACTAACTTTTTGGGAGCGGAAAAGGAACTGTCCACCATGTTCCGTAACTTATCTAAAGTCGTCGATCTGTCTGCTCGGTTAGCCTCCGACGGCTCTACTTGGCATTTCATACCCCCCTCCGCCCCTCACTTCGGAGGGCTCTGGGAGGCGGGAGTCAAGAGTATGAAGCATCACCTCCGACGAATCGTGGGGGATCATACTCTCTCAATCGAGGAGTTCACGACGCTTATCGCGCAGATTGAGGCTTGTTTGAACTCGCGCCCGATCGCAGCGATGACCAGCGACGCGAGGGATTGCGCCGTGCTCACTCCCGGTCATTTTTTAATCGGCGGGCCTTTAACCACGGTGCCGGACGAGTCGGTCCTAAATCTGGACGAGAACCGATTGTCTCGTTATCAGCGCGTGCGTGCGATGCTCGAACATTTCTGGCGAAATTTGTCTCGGGACTACTTACATACTCTGCAACAGCGGTACAAATGGTCCAAAACCATGCCGAACATCCAGGAGGGTACACTTGTTCTACTAAAAAACAACTTGCTGCCTCCCTGTAAATGGGACTTGGCCATTGTAGAAAAATCCTTCCCAGGGAGTGACGATCGCACTCGAGTAGTTCAACTTCGGACTGCTCGATCGAAGTTCAAGAGGCCAATTTCCCAGATTTGTCCGCTACCGATCGATGTATGTAAGAAGTAGCGGTAGTGAGAGCTACGTCTGTCTACGTTACGCCGTTCCATGTTACTATTTGTACTATGTGCTCCGTTCTTATATATCATGCGTCTTGCGCCTCTCGTAAGTTAAGTTTATGTACGTACCATGCGTCCTGTCATGTAACATTATTCTTGTGAATATTTCACCGAATTTTGTTTCTAAATTAGATGTCGTACCTACCGGATACGAGGCGGGCGGTATGTTTAAGCCAGTTTAAATGTCGTGGCGCCCCTCGTTTCCGGCGGGCGGCAGAGGGTGCGTAGTCGCAGGGGGCTCTGTCTCCCCGAAGTGCGTTTCCGGGGGATAGAGCGAAATCTCGTTCTTCTTCTGCCGACTGTTAACAACGACGCACGTAAGAGTTTTTATCGCAAGCCACGAGGCTTCTCACATTCATATCGGAGAGAATTTCTTCCACCACGGGAAGAGAATTGTACGCGGGCACGGGCCCAGTGAGTTTAATTACGGAATATTTCGATCTACGGAGATCGTTACGAACAGAGAGATCGTCGCGAATCACGGACGAGCGATATTCAGCCACCATCCTTTCTGATCCGACACCCGGCGCTCAAATAAATATTCGGTGTTCTCGGCCAAGATCGAAGGGGTCGCGAACATATAGTATAGTTTATATTTATGATTTAATAATTTATATATATATATATATATTAATATTATATAAATTATATTTATTAATATATATTATTAATAATATAAGAGTATAAATATATTACCGATAATATATATATTAATTATATTAAATATATTGTTGCGGCGCGTGCGGGGCATATCGGTACACGGAGGAGATGATTATAATTAACAGAGCGTTTATTGGTATTTTATGAATCAGCGCGTCGAGCGCGCGTCCGGTCGCTCTCGCTGTCGGATTACAATTCAACTCTTTTTCGACTGTTTATAAATTACTAGGCGCCCTTGACGACCCTCGTCGTCAAGGGGTTACAACGTAAGGGGTGGTCGTAACAATATATATTGTTGCGTGCGTAAGGAATTATTTCGTGGGCCGAGCGGTCAGCCGTTCCGCATGTAACGCTTGAATAAATTTAATTTAGGATGGGTCGTATCATCTGAGATTCCATACGGAATCCGCGCATAGGTCAGGAATGAAATAGGTGTTAACGCAGAATAGAGGATAAATACCTTATTGGCCTGTTCTATTGATTCTTTACATTATATAAAAACAATTACACGGAATGGTTCAGAAATATCGGAGTCCACAATGGATGACAATTTTACAATACGTATTTTAGTTGGAGTCTTAGATTGGTAAATTCCTAACGTGTTAAGTTTACGAATGGGCCCAAGGGAAATTCCCACAAGCATATAAACACATGTTTGGGTCCTCGTATCGCAATGATAACATAAGTATGGAAAACTCACCAATGAATACTATCTTGGAAGCAATGTTTTTCGTTAGCTCTGATGTGAATTGTCCCAGATGCTGGTGGAGCCCGAAGATGAAGGAATGGCTGATGAACTTTTCACGGCACTTATATGAGTTAACGCAATTATATTTTCACTATACTATAAATACTATAAATACTATAAAGAAGAATTTAATATATTAGAATGGAGATTGGAATCTTAAGATTGATTTTAAATTTGAATAATTTCTTGTTAGCTGAGTCCTTCGGTAATTATGGAAGTAACTTCACTAATTTAACCCGAACTCTGGCTCAAAATAGCAACAAGGGCAAAACGCCACGCACCTCGCGATTTGACTAACGATTGCAACTCGCGGCGGTTTCTCTGCCTCTTTTGTAGATTTTGGGGACCGCTAAGGGGAAGTTCCAAGAGCCATGCTATTTCCCATCCATAGCCTCCCGCTATTGCAATTTTGCTTATTAGCAAAACGTGACCACCATTCGAAGAATATTCGCGGTCGAGGAATTTGCTTCGATATGATTTTTCGGCTCGCATAGCATGATCGACGTTCGACGCCACGGCACGTGTCGTGTTTCGGTTTGCGAATTTTAATTTAACATCCGGTACGTAACACCCCTCCCCCCTTACTGATAATCGCCCTCGATGATGCTTTGCGGCTTGACCGTAGGTGGAATTAGAGAGATGGTCGCATATAAAAATTTTCGCAATTCTTGAACATGTAATGTACAAAATGATTGGTATGCATTCAAAATATAACGTGGGTAATTGGCTTAACTCAACAAGGGTATCAGGCTTTGTGTAGAGCCATATGCACATTGAGGAGTAGCTCCATAACATCGAAGGTGATGTTAATGACACGTATGACTTTTACCCAAAGACCTGCCGTCCGAGCCTGTGATAGTGAATGCTTACGTGAAGCATTCTCCTATCACGCCTGCACGGCGTTGCGGCGGTTCCTCCCAAGTAAAGGGCTAGTCTCTGATTGTGCGGGTCGCCCGGTAGTATCCTCTGGACAGCGTTGACGAGTGCACGCCCTATCCCATAGCAACCTTCCAGGTCCAGATGGTACAATTTGGCGCAGTTGCTCAACAACGGCACGATGTCCTCGTCCGTTACACATTCGTTCTCCCGGCACTCCAAGAACTCAAGGTTTCTCAATTCCTCTAGGAAGTATCCTCCTACGGTGGGGTGCATGTAACTCATCTTTAATGTCCTGAGGGCTGTTCGAGCGAGTGGATCCAAGGAAGCCTCTCCTCGGATGTTGGTGCAACCCGTGATATCCAGTGCATGTAGTTTTCTGAGATGTTGTCCGATCTCGTTGACAAAACCTGCTGTTATCTACCCGCAAAAAGGAATGGAGAGCTCGGTCAGCTTTGTGAAGGCTGCTGGTATTGATTTTGATATTTCGACTGGTCCCAAACTGAGTTCGAAAAAACGGGCCTCTGCATCTTCTTCTTACCCGCTTTCCGCGGTGGCCTCTGCCGGGTTGTCGAAATTACAGTAAATTAAATTTAACGATCTTAGTGTTTCGTGCAGTTCCGTATTTTCCAAAAGCGCGATGAGCGGCAGCTCGTTCTCGAGTCCCTCTGGCTGGTCAATGGTCAATTTTCTTAGTTGCGTGATATTTGTAAATAATTGTTCCAACGTGTCTCCCTTCGTTGACACTTCCCGTAAATTTAGTTCCTGCAGATTCAGTCCTGACTGGCTGACGTTCCCTGTTACGTGGTTTTTCGTAATGTTCAAGGTCTGCAGGTGGTTATTTTTGATTAATAACGCTACGTGGTCAAAATCTATGCTGCCTTTGCATGGTCCAAGTCTCACTTCCTTCAGTTTATGTAACCTTGTGAGTTCTCGGAGCGCCGATGGTCTCATGGTTACGGCCGTTGTATCCAACACTTCCAGGTCAGGGGCGTGCTTCGTGAGGATGGTGATCAGCTGGGGTTGTACTTCAGCGCAGAACTCGGCATCGTCCAGGATTACTCGGTTCAGAGTGTTGCCGAACCTTAGGATCGCCCAGTAAAAAGCGCGCAAAAACACCCTTGTTGGTCGCCAATTTTCATCGCATTGTGATATCTCGGTAATTCCGCGGTGCGAACACAGCGTGCCCTCCCGCCAACTCCGTGACACTTGCTCCATACATGCTCTGTCCCTGTAATTTAGATACTTGGCTATTTCCTCAACACATTCAGGGGGTCGAATAGGTGCGGAAGGAGGGACGTATCCAGGGAAAGGATTGATGCTTGGATAGAAGGGTGTTCAGGTTTATAAGTTGATTCTCTCTCGTGCCAAGGATCAGCGGGAAGAATTCGGACCTTCCGATTATTTATAATAAAAGGTTCCGTTTTCGAATGATTCAAGACATGGGCTGCGTCTTCGGCCTTGGCGAAAGTCATGAACGCAGTATTCCCCGCGGAACTCCTCCGTACCACCGCGTGCTCGATCCCATAATCTCGGAAGATTTGAAGTAGGTGCGCCTTTTTGGTATGTGGTGCCAATCGGGTGACCAACTATCGACGGCCTTCGGTGGTCATTGTGGTGGAACTAATGCTTGCTAACAATAAGTAACACATGGTTAGTACGAAGTTTACAATGGATATTGCTAAGGGCGCACGATGACGAGGACCAAAAACATAAATTTATACTTATATCTATACATGTTCGCATATACACACATACATACACACATATACATACATATGTATGTATATACAGATTATCATTGTTCCCATAATCATAACTACTTGAACTATTAGGCCTCCGAAGAGTAATGTATGCTGATATTGCTTTTCCCTGTGGTGTGTTCCTATCTCGTCAAGTTTTGCTTCTAGTTCGAACAGTGAAGCTCCTTTAGGATTGTCAGGTTCGCTTATGTCATCTGCTATGGTTCTAAGGCTCTTATAATATGGCAAAATTGGTGAAATTTCGGAAATGTTTAGCGACAGGTCAGGTTGATATAAATATTGCTCGTGATGATTGTTATAGATCTTGATTCCGACTAGGGTAGTTGTATGCGTTTTCGCTATACAATCTGGATGTATGTAGAGGGTGCCGATTCCGACTAGGGTTAGCAATAAATCCTTTTCGTTCTTGCAGATCAATTGCACAGATTCGGGTTTGTCCAATGCATACAGCCAAGATCCTGTGGTTTGTAATCGCGCCCAATATGGTTCATGTTTTGGTCTCACTTTAATATTGCATACCATGTTCGTGTGCAAGAAGAAAGGTGTATTCCATCCATCATTAGGTATGTATGGTGGTCGTCTCTCAGTCCTAAATATGTTGTTTGTGGTATGATTTGCGCTGAGATGGTGGTGTTGATGTCCAGGATTTGAGCGGTGGGCCAAGTATGCATTCGATATAAGTGATAGGTAGTACGCTCCACAAGGGGTAGGTGTTATACTATTATTATCCGTTCCTTGTGATAACCCAATTCTAATGTTGTTAGCTTGCTTATTTCTTCTGTTCGGCGGTGATTTGTGGGTGTCGGAAATTCATAGTCTGAGACTGAATCATGTATTTGGTCAATGAAGGTCCTCAGATCAGCGCTGGTCATCAAGGATGAATCTAGTTTTCCTTCCCGCGCGGCGCGCAGTGAGGCTAAGAATTTTTGTAATGCCCTAATATAACGGTCTAGTGAAATTTCCGCGCTGCGGGAGTAGTGATCAAGAGTTATACTATAGTTCAATAAGGCCTTTGTTTCCTCTATGGAGTTAAGTGTTTTCAGTATTTCGTTAATCTTTGCCCGATTCTCCTTGGTAGCCTTAATGTTTTTATTTATTGTATCGTGTAGTCCTTGCAAATTGCTGACGGTGACATGGGTTTGGTTTTTAATTATCTGTGTAATTTGCTTTTGATCGGTGTACAGTTTATCTATTTCAGAATTAAAATATTCTGCGTCATCAGTTGTCAATGTGCCGAATAAGTAGCGACTAGCTGAGCCTATGATACCAAATGGGACACTTCTGCGTACTACGGTTTTGGCTAACGTTTCAGTCTCCTGCACTACGACCTCTCCGGCTATTTCATTGATTTCCTCGTAGAGATCAAATGCTTCGTGAATTTTATTGTTTAAATAATCGGTTCTGAGTAAGGTGTCGCACTGATGTCTGATCGGTACTGTCATGCATTCTGAGTGTAATTTAGTAAGATGAAATTTTTCGTTTGGGAATTGTTCCTTCAATTTCTTCAAATCAATAAATAAGGTTACGCGCCAATCTGCTCGTTTAAAACGTATATTGTGTAATTTTTCAAAGTATAACCCCGGACTGTTCTTCAGCTCAGTAATTTGATATTTTTCCTCCGAATTTACTGCTGCTACTAGCCCCAGTAGTAGGATGAGTATCGCTGAGTCCACCGCCATTCCTTATCAAATATCAGGCATCAATGATTATTATTTTACGAAATTGCAAATTACTGTGCGGCCAATTCTACTTTATCCGCGTGTATGATGAGTCTTTTACCATTACCATCTTCCAAAACAATATTATTTTTCTCCAAAACTCCAACTATTTTATAGGGACCATGATATCGAGTACTGAACTTTCCTTTCCTGGGTTCTACTAGAACACGAGCCATATCTCCTACTTTTCCTGGGAATGGTCGTGCCTTTTCATCATAATATCCTTTAGACTTATGTTTAGCAGAAATTAAATTTTGTCCAGCTAATATTTGTGATTCGGAAAGTCGAATTATCAATTCACGAAGATATGAATTATACGTTAGCATATCATCATCTTCGGGAAATGAACTAGGGTAACGAGCTAATTTTCCAAAAACTAATTAATATGGAGTGAAGTTAGTGGCTTCGTGTACTGAGGTGTTGTATGAGGACATGGCAAACGGAACTAACTTATCCCAATCATCGAAATCATTTATATAATGTTTTATATAGTCCGTTAATACTATATGGCTCCTTTCTAAAGCACCGTTTGTCTGTGGTATGTAACCAGACGTTGTTACGTGATGAATTTTGAAGATTTTTGTTAATTCCTTTAAAATCTTGTTTATAAAACTTGTTCCTCTGTCGGTTAATATAATACGCGGAGCTCCAAATTGTAAGATTAAATGTGTTACTATCGCGTGAGCAATTGTTTCAGCTTTTATATCTGGTACGGGTACGGCGATACAATATTTTGTCAAATTATCTTGCATAGTCAATATGTGCCGATTGCCATCAGGGGTTGCAGGTAGGAGTCCCACAGTATCTAATGATACTTTAGCAAACGGTTCTATAGGGGTATCTGTGATTATCATTGGTTCACGCGTTTTTGTTCTGACTAATTTATTTTCTTGACAGCTATGGCAAGTTCTAATGAAATTTTGAATATCATTCCTCATTCCTGGCCAATAGAATCTTTCGCGAATCCTACGATACGTTTTAGTTACTCCTTTGTGAATATTCGCGATTTCCCGGGGCATTTATCCTATTTTACGCGCGAGAATGCCCCCCGCTCGGAGGAGGTTCCATATTTAATTATCGCGAAGGAACGGATCACGCGATATTTTTCCCGACGGTGATTATATGGAGAAAGATCGGCTCTCTTGTATGCTATCTTTCCCTTTACTTCAATTACATTATCTCCGGAGATATTCACGATTTCCCGGGGCGTACATTCTATCTTTACGCGCGAAAATGCCCCCCGCTCGGAGGAGGCTTTGTATTTAATTATCGCGAAAGGACGGATCACGCGCTATTTTTCCCGACGGTGATTTCATAGAGAAAAATGCGCTCTCTCGTATGCTATCTTTCCCTTTACTCGGATTGCATTATCTCCGGAGATATTCGCGATTTCCCGGGGCGTTTATCCCTTTTTACGCGCGAGAATGCCCCCCGCTCGGAGGAGGCTCCATATTTAATTATCGCGAAAGAACGGATCACGCGATATTTTTCCCGACGATGATTATATAGAGAGAGATCCGCTCTCTCGTATGCTATCTTTCCCTTTACTTCATTTACATTATCTCCGGAGATATTCACGATTTCCCGGGGCGTTCATTCTACTTTTACGCGCGAAGATGCCCCCCGCTCGGAGGAGGCTTGGTATTTAATTATCGCGAAAGAACGGATCACGCGCTATTTTTCCCGACGGTGATCTTATAGAGAAAAGTCCGCTCTTTCGTACGCTGTCTCTCCCTTTGCTTCGATTGCATTATCTCCGGAGATATTCGCGATTTCCCGGGACGTTCACTCTATTTTACGCGCGAGAATGCCCCACGCTCGGACGAGGCTTTGTACTTAATTATCGCGAAAGAACGGATCACGCGTTATTTTTCCCGACGGTGGTTTTATAGAGAAAAATCCGCTCTTTCGTATGCTATCTTTCCCTCTACCTCGATTGCATTATCTCCGGAGATATTCGCGATTTGCCGGGGCGTACATTCTATTTTACGCGCGAGAACGCCCCCCGCTCGGAGGAGGCCTCGTGTTTAGCCCCTTGCGGTCGTATTTAATTTGGACGTAGGTATCGTGCTGGTCGGAATTAATTTCCGCGGAGCGCGCAGTGATGCAGAGTATGCAAGATTACGAAGGAAAAACACAATTTATTCATTCTTTTGTGAACTTCGATATTTTAAACACAATAATAGGTTTAACGCAATGTTTTAGGGTAAAAATTGTAGTTTATAATTTACCATCGTGTGGTATCTCTCAAAGCAGCCTCCAATGCGAAGCCCTGGTTTTCGATAACAAGTGTCGCAAATAATTCATTTGGCGTCTTCCGCCCTTCATTTTTTTTTGTATCTGTATCGGTATATTGGGGCCAACAATCTTAGATCCCGTCGAAAAATTAGTTTTTGACTGAGGCTGGTCGATGTGCGTAACAGCGGAGAAGGAAGGACGACAACCCCAGGAACCAGCGGAGGTGGAAGGAGGGCAACCCCCGCAACCAAAAGAGAAGGAAGGAAGAGGACAGGAAGCGATGACCCCCCCTCCGACAGCGGCCGACTAAAAGTGGTGTAGATCAACCTGCACCACAGTGACGTGGCTTCATCACATTTGGTGAAGTTCATGGCCACAATTAAAGCTGACTTGGCGCTAATCCAAGAGCCTTGGATAAGTTTCAAGGCCCCCAGGGGACTTGGACTTATCGGGCAAACGGCACATTCCTCCGAGGATCCAGCCCCCAGGGCCTGCATCCTCGCCAGGAGGAATTGCCCGTTCACCCCCTTGCCGCAGTTCTGTAACACGGACCAAGCAGCGGGAATATGGACAACCATTGGGGAGAACGGAGCTCCAAAGGAGGTAGTGGTGGTCTCATCCTACCAACCCTGGTACCTCCCGTACCCTCGCCCCACCAACGAGCTGAGAACCGTGGCCGAGTGGGCCACAGTGAACGGCAAGGAGTTGGTAGTCGGCATGGATGCGAATGCTTGCCACAGAGAGTGGGTCAGCACGACCACCAACCGACGAAGAGAGTTCGTCATGGACTTCCTCAACAGCCTAGACCTGAGGCATTTAAACAGGGGGTGTGAACACACCTACGAGATCAGGACTCGGAAAGAAACCCTGGATATAACAGTATGCCCCGAGAGCATAGCGGGAAGGGCAGTGGATTGGAGGGTCTCCGACGTTCCATCCATGTCCGACCACAGATATATCACATGTACCTTTCGGGGTACGGGGGATCCCCCCCCCCTCCAATCAGGAAAGCCAATCCGAGAAATACAGATTGGATCGCCTACGGGAACGCCCTCAGGGCGAACCTAAAAGGTTTTCCCTCCAGGTACGGGACGAAGGAGGACCTGGACGCGGCAGCCACCCGCATCACGGAGGCAATCGCAGGGGCCTTCAACGAGGCCTGTGAGGCCAAGGAGAGGTCCCGGAAAACCTCCGTGATGTGGTGGAACGAGGACCTCCAAAAGCAGAAGGACGACCTCCGGAAGCTGGAGATGACAGCCAGGGGAGGAGGCCTGAGGGACCAATGGCTAGCAATGAGGGAAGCCAGGAAAGATGACTCGTCATGTGAATTGTCGGAATCTACGTCTGGCGTATCTGCTGACGATGGAACTGTAGGTCGTGGTGGAATGTAAGCGTTGGGTTTTAATTGATTTCGGGTCCTAGTTGCTATTGCACTGACATTTAAAGGGTTTGAGATTGTTGGTTTATTTTTCGATCCAATGGGCCTTCCTGGTTTTCTGGGTGCTTCCGAAACTGATTTGGATATTGGTCTAGATGTGGTTGCTGCTAAGTGAGCTAAGTTTAGATTTTGCTGGTTGTTCTTGAATCGGTAGAATTTTTGATGATTCAAGTTCACTGTCAGAGTCGGTACTGCTGGTATCTGAGAGGTTAAATTTAACAACAGGATTTCTGGATAACGCGTCTGCGCCGGTGTTTAATTTTCCCGCTTTATGAACGAAATTATAGTCGTAGTCACGCAATTTCAATCTCCATCGAATTAAACGTTGCCCTGGATCCTTTATGGAGTCTATCCATTTCAGGGGTTCGTGATCGCTAACTAACGTGAATTTCCTACCGTAAAGATACGGCCTAAAATGCAAAATTGCGTATAATACTGCCAAACATTCTTTTTCGGTGGTGAAATAATTTTTCTCAGGGTTTGTTAGAGTTCTAGAAAGATAAGCTATTGGTAAATCGTTTCCATCAACCTCCTGCCTAAGTATTGCTCCTATCGCAAAATCTGAGGCGTCTGTTGTTAAAGTGAAAGGCTTATCAAAATTTGGATATTGGAGAATTGGACCTCTACAGAGCGCTTTTCGTAATTCCTGGAAGCTACGTTTTTGTTCCTTTCCCCAAACGAAGGTCGCGTTCTTTTTTAACAATTCTGTTAATGGTTTGGATTTTGCTGCAAAATCTTTAATAAATCTGCGATAATAACCTGCTAATCCCAAAAATTGTCTGACATTCTTTGCTGTTTTTGGTCGAGGGAAGTTTTTTACTGCTATAATCTTTTTTGGATCTGGCCTTACGCCCTTTTGACTAATTATATGTCCTAGGTATGCTACTTCAGTTTTCAAAAATTCACATTTATCGGGTTGTAGTGTTAATTTAGGTTTTTCTAACCGATTAAATAATCTACGAATTTTCTTTCCGTGTTCTTCAGGAGTTTTTGCGTACACTACAATGTCTTCGAGATAAACGAAAACTTCCTTTCCCTGCAAACCACGTAACGTTTGTGAACCGGTGGAAAGCGATACTGTCTAGTATTAATCGGTCAATCATCTGATGTCGGAATTGTATGTTTTATTAACGGGGTGAAAGGTAATTGGTCTCCTGGCAAATAAAAGCGATTTGGGTATTCTTCTATAATATCGGTTATATGATCTCGTTCCTCGTCATTTAGGTGATCTAAGCGCAAACCTTTTAGAATTTCAAAAACCCTATCTTGAACTACAGGGAAAACCTGAACTTCTGAATCTGAATCGAAATATTCTTCTTCTGGAAAATCATAGTATTCAAAGGGAATTACTTCTTGTGGAGTAACTTCGACTTGTATGTCTTCTTCCAACGTATTAATTGCTAATACGTGACAGACACTATCCCGTACGCTAACAGCTGCTTCGCCTATGTATAAGCCTTCTACTGATTCTAACTTTGGCAAGTATCCTTCTTTTATTTCTGAATTAACCACGTCTATAGCTATCGGTTGACGAGTGCGAGCTTTAATCGTAAGAATTTGCGAACGAGGACTACGTTTAGATTTCTGATTTGGTTCTTCCCCAATGAACCTAAAAGGTCTGATGGGTTCAGTTTTTGTGACCAAGGTATTATGAGCGAACGAGATTTCCGCCTGCTCTTGACGCTAGTAATCTTTGCCTAAAATTCCATCATTATGCAAGGGAAACGATGATCTAACGACGTGAAATTTAACCGGTTGTTCTAAAAGTGTAACGGTAGTTGTTCCTAAAGTTCTCAATTTTTCCGGGGTAATTCCAGTTATAGAGACTGATTCCTGAATGTCTACTTCGACGTCTTCGTGCAAAGCATTTAATTTTATCAGATTTATATCTGCGCCGGTATCAACCAAAAATAAACCAGATTTATTGGGTAATTCTTCCGCAGACATTTTAATTAATGGTGATTCTTGCTGTCGTTTATAGGAATAGACGATTGCTCTGCTTCCAAAAATTTTACTCTTCGACGCTCCTGATTCGAGTAACTCGCCGTCGCGCCGGCACGACGAGTTGTGCGGGAGTTTAAATTTTCACTGTTCCTTCTCGGCGAATTCGAGTTAAAATGATCAAATGTTGGGATAGGGGAAGAAGATCTGGAATTTTGGTTAGTGGGTGTGTTGGATCTTGAAGGTTCAATGCTTCGCGAAGGAACTGGGGTTGGAGAATTTGCTCTGGTTAGAGTATGATTAGTCAAGTTTGGATTCATATGGAAAGATTGAGGGTGATCATATATTGCACTGTAAGGCGGATATGGCATTGGTGGATAAAAATACGGTGGATAGTATGGATAAGGATGCGGTGGCAACGGATAATGGTGATGCTTGTAAGGAACAGGTGATGTAGGACGTGCAGATTTTAGAATGGTAATCGGTGAATTTGCGCGATTATAGTTCGCATTTCTCATGGGACTGGGACTCCTCGAATCTTGCTCTCGCAAGGTTTGGGAGCGGTTTGTGTAGGTGGTAGGTAAGTCACGAGAATCTGGATTCGGAACTGAATGTTGTGATAACATTAATCGCGAAGGTTCACCACCGGGGATTATTCCTGATTTCATTCGGGTTTCTATTCGTGCAGCAATTTTTACAGCGTCCTGTATTTTCTTTGGTTCACGCGAATCAACCGCGATAGCAATTTCGTCGGGTAATCCTCGAATAAAAGCTTCTAAAGCACATTCTTCTACGGGAGCCATCATTTGATTAGCGCATTCCCCGTATTTATCTTCTAAAGCAACACGAGCACCGCTGATTAGGATATTTAATCGATCTGCAGAGTCACTGACCGCTTCTCCGCGTCTCATTCGGATATTTTCTATATCGTGATGGTAGTATGGATATGTTTTACCTAGTGCAAATATTTTCTTTAAATGTTTTACGAGATCATCTAGTTTTTGAAAATTTTTACCCCAAATACTATCTCTCGCTGTTCCTTGCAATTTTCCTAATATTGCCGTTACATATGAAGTTTCCAGTGCTGGTGGCACATAGACTGCACCGTTTTGAACGTCGCTTAAGAAATTTTTAAGCGGAATGTTTCTCCCATCGGAAAATGGAATATTTAATGTACTGTGTTGAATTGTGAAGCATTCAGCCATAGAAGCCATCATCAAATTAGTAACGTGTAACTCGTCCAATGTAACATTTGTCGAAACTTGTGCTGCTGCATTACGAGAGGAATTTGTGGCCATATTGATAAATTAGGCGAAGGAAAATTCAGCAATCGTTATCGTGTAATTATAATTGATGTTGATTATTGATTATGAATTGAACTATCTATGCAACTGTGTGCGAATCTCAAGTCTATATGATCCTTTAATTATTCTGCACTAACACATGCGCTAATTGACAATACATATCCCACTTCTGACACCAATTCAGCTGTTACGTGCGTAAGGAATTATTTCGTGGGCCGAGCGGTCAGCCGTTCCGCATGTAACGCTTGAATAAATTTAATTTAGGATGGGTCGTATCATCTAAGATTCCGTAAGGAATCCGCGCATAGGTCAGGAATGAAATAAGTGTTAACGCAGAATAGAGGATAAATACCTTATTGGCCTGTTCTATTGATTCTTTACATTATATAAAAACAATTACACGGAATGGTTCAGAAATATCGGAGTCCAGAATGGATGACAATTTTACAATACGTATTTTAGTTGGAGTCTTAGATTGGTAATGGGCCCAAGGGAAATTCCCACAAGCATATAAACATATGTTTGGGTCCTCGTATCGCAATGAGAACATAAGTATGGAAAACTCACCAATGAATACTATCTTGGAAGCAATGTTTATCGTTAGCTCTGATGTGAATTGTCCCAGATGCTGGTGGAGCCCGAAGATGAAGGAATGGCTGATGAACTTTTCACGGCACTTATATGAGTTAACGCAATTCTATTTTCACTATACTATAAATACTATAAATACTATAAAGAAGAATTTAATATATTAGAATGGAGATTGGAATCTTAAGATTGATTTTAAATTTGAATAATTTCTTGTTAGCTGAGTCCTTCGGTAATTATGGAAGTAACTTCACTAATTTAACCCGAACTCTGGCTCAAAATAGCAACAAGGGCAAAACGCCACGCACCTCGCGATTTGACTAACGATTGCAACTCGCGGCGGTTTCTCTGCCTCTTTTGTAGATTTTGGGGACCGCTCAGGGGAAGTTCCAAGAGCCATGCTCGTTCCTCCCACTCAGGAAATCGCCCGTTCCTGTTCAAAGAATTCCGCCCGCAGTTCATCGGCTATTTCCCATCCATGGCCTCCCGCTATTGCAATTTCGCTTATTAGCAAAACGTGACCACCGTTCGAAGAATATTCGCGGTCGAGGAATTTCGCCGTGTTTAGGTATGCAAATTTTAATTTAACATCCGGTACGTAACAATATATAATTTATATATAATATTATTTATATAAATAATAATATATTTATAAATATATTATATTATTATATTTAATTATAATTTATATGGACCGATATCTGTGGCGATGTCACTCGAAATCGTATGTGTTCGACGAAACTAAGTGGTCGAACTTGTGAGAGAGGAAACTTCAAATGCGAAATTTAGTTCCATTTTAAACTAATTTTTCTATCTGAAACTAATTGTTCGATACTGTGCCAGGAGAAGCGCCTGTTCTCTGAAATCTGTGGCGATACCACTCGAAACCGTATGTGCTCGACGAATCTAAATGGTCGACCTTGTGAGAGAGGAAACTCCAGAAGCGAAACTTAGTTCCATTTAAAACTAAGTGTTCCATCTGAAACTAAGTGTTCGATACAGTGCCAGGAGACACGCCTGTTCTGTGAAATCTGTCGCGATGCTACTCGAAACCGTATGTGTTCGACGAAACTAAGTGGTCGCCTTGTGAAAGAGGAAACTCCAGATGCGAAACATAGTACCATTTTATACTAATTGTTCTATCTGAAACTATGTGTTCGATACTGTGTCAGGAGAAGCGCCTGTTCTCTGAAATCTGTGCCGATGCCACTCGAAACCGTATGTGTTTGACGAAACTAAGTGGTCGACCTTGTGAGGGAGGAAACTCCAAATGCGAAACATAGTTCCATTTTAAACTAAGTGTTCTATCTGTAACTAAGTGTTCGATACTGTGCCAGGAGAGGCGCCTGTTCTCTGAATTCTGTGACGATGCTACTCCAAACCGTATGTGTTCGAGGAAACTAAGTGGTCGACCTTGTGTGAGAGGACACTCCAGATGCGAAACTTAGTTCCATTTTAAACTAATTGTTCTATCTGAAACTAAGTGTTCGATACTGTGCCAGCAGAAGCGCCTGTTTTCTGAAATATGTGGCGATGCGACTCGAAACCGTATGCGTTCGGCGCAACTAAGTGGTCGACCTTGTGAGAGAGGAAACTCCAGATGCGAAACATAGTTCAATTTTAATCTAAATGTCCCATCTGAAACTAAGTGTTCGATAATGTGCCAGGAGAGACTCCCGTTCTGCGAAATCTGTGGCGATGCCACTCGAAACCGTATGTGTTCGACGAAACTAAGTGGTGGACCTTGTGAGAGAGGAAACTCCAGATGCGAAACTCAGTTCCATTTAAAACTAATTGTTCTATCTGTAACTAAATGTTCGATACTGTGCCAGGAGAAGCACCTGTTCTCTGGCATCTGTGGCGATGCCACTCGAAACCGTATGTGTTCGACGAAACTAAGTGGTCCACCTTGTGAGAGAGGAAACTCCAGTTGCGAAACATAGTTCAATTTTAAACTAAATGTTTCATCTGAAACTAAGTGTTCGATACTGGGCCAGGCGAAGCGCCTGTGCTCTGAAATCTGTGGCGACGCCACTCGAAACCGTATGTGTTCGACGAAACTAAGTGGCCGACCTTGTGAGAGAGGAAACTTCAGATCCGAAACTTAGTTCCATTTTAAACTGATTGTTCTATCTCAAAGTGTTCGATACTGTGCCACGAGAAGCGCCTGTTCTCTGAAAACTGTGGCGATGCTACTCGAAACCGTATGTGTTCGACGACACTAAGTGGTCGACCTTGTGAGATGCGAAACTCCAGACGCGAAAGTTAGTGCCATTTCAAACTAATTGTTCTATCTGAAACTAAGTGTTCGATACTGTGCCAGCAGAAGCGCCTGTTCTCTGAAATCTGTGGCTATACCACTCGAAACCGTATGTGTTCGACAAAACTAAGTGGTCGACCTTGTGAGAGAGGAAACTCCAGTTGCGAAACATAGTTCAATTTTAAACTAAATGTTTCATCTGAAACTAAGTGTTCGATACTGTGCCAGGCGAAGCGCCTGTGCTCTGAAATCTGTGGCGACGCCACTCGAAACCGTATGTGTTCGACGAAACTAAGTGGCCGACCTTGTGAGAGAGGAAACTCCAGATGCGAAACATAGTTCCATTTTAAACTAATTGTTCTATCTGAAACTAAGTGTTCGATACTGTGCCAGGAGAAGCGCCTGTTCTCTGAAATCTGTCGCGATGGTGCTCGAAACCGTATGTGTTCGACGAAACTAAGTTGTCGCCTTGTGAAAGAGGAAACTCCAGACGCGAAACTTAGTTCCATTTAAAACTAATTGTTCCATCTGAAGCTAAGTGTTCGATACTGTGCCAGGAGAAGCGCCTGTTCTCTGAAATCTGTGGCGATACCACTCGAAACCGTATGTGTTCGACGAAACTAAGTGGCCGACCTTGTGAGAGAGCAAACTCCAGATGCGAAACATAGTTGCATTTTAAACTAATTGTTCTATCTGAAACTAAGTGTTCGATACTGTGCCAGTAGAAACTCCCTTTCTGCGAAATCTGTGGCTATACTACTCGAAACCGTATGTGTTCGACGAAACTAAGTGTTCGAGCTTGTGAGAGAGGGAACTCCAAATGCGAACCATAAGTCCATTTTAAACTAATTGTTCTGTCTGAAATAAGTTTTCGATACTGTGCCAGGCGAAGCGCATGTTCTCTGAAATCTCTGGCGATGCCACTCGAAACCGTATGTGTTCGACGAAATTAAGTGGTCGCCTTGTGAGGGAAGAACTCCAGATGCGAAATTTAGTACAATTTTAAACTAATTGTTCTATTTGAAACTATGTGTTTGATACTGTGCCGGGAGAAGCGCCTGTTCTCTGAAATCTGTGGCGTTGCCACTCGAAACCGTATGTGTTCAACGAAACTAAGTGGTCGACCTTGTGGGGGAGGGTACTCCAGATGCGAAACATAGTTCCATTTTAAATTAATTGTTCTATCTGAGACTAAGTGTTCGATACTGTGCCAGGACAAGTGCCTGTTCTCTGAATTCTGTGACGATGCTACTCCAAACCGTATGTGTTCGAGGAAACTAAGTGGTCGACCTTGTGGGAGAGGACACTCCAGATGCGAAACTTAGTTCCATTTTAAGCAAATTGTTCTATCTGAAACTAAGTGTTCGATACTGTGCCAGGAGAAGCGCTTGTTCTCTGAAATCTGTGGCGATGCTACTCGAAACCGTATCTGTTCGACGAAACTAAGTGGTCGTACTTGTGAGAGAGGAAACTCCAAATGCGAAAAATAGGTCCATTTTAAACTAATTGTTCTATCTGAAACTAAGTGTTCGATAATGTGCCAGGAGGTACGCCTGTTCTCTGAAATCTGTGAAAATGCTACTCGAAACCGTATGTGTTCGAGGAAACTAAGTGGTCGACCTTCTGAGAGAGGAAACTCCGGATGCGAAACATAGTTCCATTTTAAACTAATTGTTCTATCTGAAACTAAGTGTTCGATACTCTGCCAGGAGAAGCGCATGTTCTCTGAAATCCGTGGCGATGCCACTCGAAACCTTATGTCTTCGACGATACTAAGTGGCCGACGTTGTGAGAGAGGAACCTCCAGATGCGAAGCTTAGTTCCATTTTAAACTAATTGTTCTATTTGAAACTAAGTGTTCGATACTGTGCCACGAGAAACGCCGTTCTGCGAAATCTGTGGCGATACCACTCGAAACCGTATGTGCTCGACGAATCTAAATGGTCGACCTTGTGAGAGAGGAAACTCCAGAAGCGAAACTTAGTTCCATTTAAAACTAAGTGTCCCATCTGAAACTAAGTGTTCGATACAGTGCCAGGAGACACGCCTGTTCTGTGAAACCTGTCGCGATGCTACTCGAAACCGTATGTGTTCGACGAAACTAAGTGGTCGCCTTGTGAAAGAGGAAACTCCAGACGCGAAACATAGTTCAATTTTAAACTAAAAGTTCCATCTGAAACTAAGTGTTCGATACAGTGCCAGGAGACGCGCCTGTTCTCTGAAATCTGTGGCGATGCCACTCGAAACCGTATGTGTTCGACGAAACTAAGTGGTCGACCTTCTGAGGGAGGAAACTCCAAATGCGAAACATAGTTCCATTTTAAACTGAGTGTTCTACCTGTAACTAAGTGTTCGATACTGTGCCAGGAGAAGCGCCTGTTCTCTGAAATCTGTGGCTATACCACTCGAAACCGTATGTGTTCGACGAAATTAAGTGGTCGGCCTTGTGAGAGAGGAAACTCCAGATGCGAAACTTAGTTCCATTTTAAACCAAATGTTCCATTTGAAACTAAGTGTTCCATAATCTGCCAGTAGAAGCGCCTGTTCTCTGAAACCTGTGGCGTTGCTACTCGAAACCGTATGTGTTCGACGAAACTAAGTGGTCGACCTTCTGAGAGAGGAAACTCCGGATGCGAAACTTAGTTCCATTTTAAACTGATTGTTCTATCTCAAAGTGTTCGATACTGTGCCACGAGAAGCGCCTGTTCTCTGAAAACTGTGGCGATGCTACTCGAAACCGTATGTGTTCGACGAAACTAAGTGGTCGACCTTGTGTGAGAGGAAACTACAGAAGCGAAACTTAGGTCCATTTAAACCTAATTGTTCCATCTGAAACTATGTTTTCGATACTCTGCCAGGAGAAGCGCCTGTTCTCTGAAATCTGTGGCGATGCCACTTGAAACCGTAGGTGTTCGGCGAAACTCAGTGGTCGACCTTGTGAGAGAGGAAACTCCAAATGCGAAACATAGTTCCATTTTATTCTAATTGTTCTATCTGAAACTAAGTGTTCGATACTGTGCCAGGAGAAGCGCCTGTTCTCTGAAATCTGTCGCGATGCCACTCGAATCCGTATGTGTTCGACGAAACTAAGTGGTCGACCTTGTGAGAGAGGAAACTCCAGACGCGAAACATAGTTCAATTTTAAACTAAAAGTTCCATCTGAAACTAAGTGTTCGATACAGTGCCAGGAGACGCGCCTGTTCTCTGAAATCTGTGGCGATGCCACTCGAAACCGTATGTGTTCGACGAAACTAAGTGGTCGACCTTGTGAGGGAGGAAACTCCAAATGCGAAACATAGTTCCATTTTAAACTGAGTGTTCTACCTGTAACTAAGTGTTCGATACTGTGCCAGGAGAAGCGCCTGTTCTCAGAAATCTGTGGCGATGCTACTCGAAACCGTATGTGTTCGACGAAATTAAGTGGTCGGCCTTGTGAGAGAGGAAACTCCAGATGCGAAACTTAGTTCCATTTTAAACCAAATGTTCCATCTGAAACTAAGTGTTCCATAATCTGCCAGTAGAAGCGCCTGTTCTCTGAAACCTGTGGCGTTGCTACTCGAAACCGTATGTGTTCGACGAAACTAAGTGGTCGACCTTCTGAGAGAGGAAACTCCGGATGCGAAACTTAGTTCCATTTTAAACTAATTGTTCTATCTGAAACTAAGTGTTCGATACTGTACCAGGAGAAGCGCCTGTTCTCTGAAATCTGTCGCGATGCTACTCGAAACCGTATGTGTTCGACGAAACTAACTGGTCGACTTTGTGAGAGAGGAAACTCCAGATACGAAACTTATTTCCATTTTAACCTGAATGTTCTATCTGAAACTAAGTGTTCGATACTGTGCCAGGAGAAGCCCATGTTCTCTGAAATCTGTGGCGATGCCACTCGAAACCTTATGTGTTCGACGATACTAAGTGGCCGAACTTGTGAGAGAGGAAACTCCAGATGCGAAGCTTAGTTCCATTTTAAACTGATTGTTCTATCTGAAACAAAGTGATCGATAATGAGCCAGGAGAAGCGCCTGTTCTCTGAAATCTGTCGCGGTGCTACTCGAAACCGTATGTGTTCGACGAAACTAAGTGGCCGACCTTGTGAGAGAGGAAACTCCAAATGCGAAGCTTAGTTCCATTTTAAACTGATTGTTCTATCTGAAACAAAGTGATCGATAATGAGCCAGGAGAAGCGCCTGTTCTCTGAAATCTGTGGCGATGCTACTCGAAACCGTATGTGTTCGACGAAACTAAGTGGCCGACCTTGTGAGAGAGGAAACTCCAGATGCGAAGCTTAGTTCCATTTTAAAGTAATTGTTCTATCTGATACTAAGTGTTCGATACTGTGCCAGGAGAAGCGCCTGTTCTCTGAAATCTGTCGCGATGCCACTCGAATCCGTATGTGTTCGACGAAACTAAGTGGTCGACCTTGTGAGAGAGGAAACTCCAGACGCGAAACATAGTTCAATTTTAAACTAAAAGTTCCATCTGAAACTAAGTGTTCGATACAGTGCCAGGAGACGCGCCTGTTCTCTGAAATCTGTGGCGATGCCACTCGAAACCGTATGTGTTCGACGAAACTAAGTGGTCGACCTTGTGAGGGAGGAAACTCCAAATGCGAAACATAGTTCCATTTTAAACTGAGTGTTCTACCTGTAACTAAGTGTTCGATACTGTGCCAGGAGAAGCGCCTGTTCTCAGAAATCTGTGGCGATGCTACTCGAAACCGTATGTGTTCGACGAAATTAAGTGGCCGGCCTTGTGAGAGAGGAAACTCCAGATGCGAAACTTAGTTCCATTTTAAACCAAATGTTCCATCTGAAACTAAGTGTTCCATAATCTGCCAGTAGGAGCGCCTGTTCTCTGAAACCTGTGGCGTTGCTACTCGAAACCGTATGTGTTCGACGAAACTAAGTGGTCGACCTTCTGAGAGAGGAAACTCCGGATGGGAAACTTAGTTCCATTTTAAACTAATTGTTCTATCTGAAACTAAGTGTTCGCTACTGTACCAGGAGAAGCGCCTGTTCTGTGAAATCTGTCGCGATGCTACTCGAAACCGTATGTGTTCGACGAAACTAACTGGTCGACTTTGTGAGAGAGGAAACTCCAGATACGAAACTTATTTCCATTTTAAACTGAATGTTCTATCTGAAACTAAGTGTTCGTTACTGTGCCAGGAGAAGCGCCTGTTCTCTGAAATCTGTGGCGATGCCACTCGAAACCGTATGTGTTCGACGAAACTAAGTGGTCGACCTTGTGCGAGAGGAATCTCCAGATTCGAAACTTAGTTCCATTTTAAACTAAGTGTTCTACCTGTAACTAAGTGTTCGATACTGTGCCAGGAGAAGCGCCTGTTCTCTGAAATGTGTGGCGATGCCACTCGAAACCGTATGTGTTCGACGAAACTAAGTGGTCGAAATTCTGAGAGAGGAAACTCCAGATGCGAAACTTAGTTCCATTTTAAACTAATTGTTCTATCTGAAACTAAGTGTTCGTTACTGTACCAGGAGAAGCGCCTGTTCTCGGAAATCTGTCACGATGCTACTCGAAACCGTATGTGTTCGACGAAACTAAGTGGTCGACCTCGTGAGAGCGGAAACTCCAGTTGCGAAACTTAGTTCCTTTTTAAATTAATTGTTCTATCTGAAACTAAGTGTTCGATACTGTGCCAGGAGAAGCCCATGTTCTCTGAAATCTGTGGCGATGCCACTCGAAACCGTATGTGTTCGACGAAACTAAGTGGTCGACCTTGTGCGAGAGGAAACTCCAAATGCGAAAGTTAGTTCCATTTTAAACTAATTGTTCTAGCTGAAACTAAGTGGTCGATACTGTGCCAGTAGAAGCGCCTGTTCTCTGAACTGTGTGGCGATGCCGCTCGAAACCGTATATGTTCGCCGAAACTAAGTGTTCGACCTTGTGGTAGAGGAAACTCCAGATGCGAAGCTTAGTTCCATTTTAAAGTAATTGTTCTATCTGATACTAAGTGTTCGATACTGAGCCAGGAGAAGCGCCTGTTCTCTGAAATCTGTGGCGATGCTACTCGAAACCGTATGTGTTCGACGAAAATAAGTGGTCGACCTTGTGGTAGAGGAAACTCCAGATGCGAAACATAGTGCCATTTTAAATTTAAGTGTTCCATCGGAAACTAAGTGGTCGATACTGTGCCAGTAGAAGCGCCTGTTCTCTGAAATTTGTGGCGATGCCACTCTGAACCGTATGTGTTCGACGATACTAAGTGGCCGACCTTGTGAGAGAGGAAACTCCAGATGCGAAGCTTAGTTCCATTTTAAAGTAATTGTTCTATCTGATACTAAGTGTTCGATACTGAGCCAGGAGAAGCGCCTGTTCTCTGAAATCTGTGGCGATGCTACTCGAAACCGTATGTGTTCGACGAAAATAAGTGGTCGACCTTGTGGTAGAGGAAACTCCAGATGCGAAACATAGTGCCATTTTAAATTTAAGTGTTCCATCGGAAACTAAGTGTTCGATACAGTGCCAGGAGACACGCCTGTTCTCTGAAATCTGTGGCGATGCCACTCGAAACCGTATGTGTTCGACGAAACTAAGTGGTCGACCTTGTGAGAGAGGAAACTCCAGATGCGAAGCATAGTGCCATTTTAAACTAAATGTCCCATCTGAAACTAAGAGTTCGATACTGTGCCAGGAGAAGCGCCTGTTCTCTGAAATCTGTGGCGAAGCTACTCGAAACCGTATGTGTTCGAGGAAACTAAGTGGTCGACCTTGTGGAGAGGAAACTCCAGATGCGAAACGTAGTTCCATTTTAAACAAATTGTTCTATCTGAAACTAAGTGCTCGATACTGTGCCAGGAGAAGCGCCTGTTCTCTGAAATCTGTGGCGATGCCACTCGAAACCTTATGTGTTCGACGATACTAAGTGGCCGAACTTGTGAGAGAGGAAACTCCAGACGCGAAGCTTAGTTCCATTTTAAACTGATTGTTCTATCTGAAACAAAGTGATCGATAATGAGCCAGGAGAAGCGCCTGTTCTCTCAAATCTGTGGCGATGCTACTCGAAACCGTATGTGTTCGACGAAACTAAGTGGTCGACCTTGTGCGAGAGGAAACTCCAGATGCGAAGCTTCGTTCCATTTTAAACTGATTGTTCTATCTGAAACAAAGTGATCGATAATGAGCCAGGAGAAGCGCCTGTTCTCTGAAATCTGTGGCGATGCCACTCGAAACCGCATGTGTTCGACGAAACTAAGTGGCCGACCTTCTGAGAGAGGAAACTCCAGATGCGAAACTTAGTTCCATTTTAAACTGAATGTTCTATCTGAAACTAAGTGTTCGTTACTGTGCCAGGAGAAGCGCCTGTTTTCTGAAATCTGTGGCGATGCCACTCGAAACCGTATGTGTTCGACGAAACTAAGTGGTCGACCTTGTGCGAGAGGAATCTCCAGATGCGAAACTTAGTTCCATTTTAAACTAAGTGTTCTACCTGTAACTAAGTGTTCGATACTGTGCCAGGAGAAGCGCCTGTTCTCTGAAATGTGTGGCGATGCCACTCGAAACCGTATGTGTTCGACGAAACTAAGTGGTCGAAATTCTGAGAGAGGAAACTCCAGATGCGAAACTTAGTTCCATTTTAAACTAATTGTTCTATCTGAAACTAAGTGTTCGTTACTGTACCAGGAGAAGCGCCTGTTCTCGGAAATCTGTCACGATGCTACTCGAAACCGTATGTGTTCGACGAAACTAAGTGGTCGACCTCGTGAGAGCGGAAACTCCAGTTGCGAAACTTAGTTCCTTTTTAAATTAATTGTTCTATCTGAAACTAAGTGTTCGATACTGTGCCAGGAGAAGCCCATGTTCTCTGAAATCTGTGGCGATGCCACTCGAAACCGCATGTGTTCGACGAAACTAAGTGGTCGACCTTGTGCGAGAGGAAACTCCAAATGCGAAAGTTAGTTCCATTTTAAACTAATTGTTCTAGCTGAAACTAAGTGTTCGATACTGTGCCAGTAGAAGCGCCTGTTCTCTGAACTGTGTGGCGATGCCGCTCGAAACCGTATATGTTCGCCGAAACTAAGTGTTCGACCTTGTGGTAGAGGAAACTCCAGATGCGAAGCTTCGTTCCATTTTAAACTGATTGTTCTATCTGAAACAAAGTGATCGATAATGAGCCAGGAGAAGCGCCTGTTCTCTGAACTGTGTGGCGATGCCGCTCGAAACCGTATGTGTTCGACGAAACAAAGTGGTCGACCTTCTGAGACAGGAAACTCCAGATGCGAAACTTAGTTCCATTTTAAACTAATTGTTCTATCTGAAACTAAGTGTTCGATATTGTGCCAGGAGAAGCGCCTGTTCTCTGAAATTTGTGGCGATGCCACTCTGAACCGTATGTGTTCGACGATACTAAGTGGCCGACCTTGTGAGAGAGGAAACTCCAGATGCGAAGCTTAGTTCCATTTTAAAGTAATTGTTCTATCTGATACTAAGTGTTCGATACTGAGCCAGGAGAAGCGCCTGTTCTCTGAAATCTGTGGCGATGCTACTCGAAACCGTATGTGTTCGACGAAAATAAGTGGTCGACCTTGTGGTAGAGGAAACTCCAGATGCGAAACATAGTGCCATTTTAAACTAAATGTCCCATCTGAAACTAAGAGTTCGATACTGTGCCAGGAGAAGCGCCTGTTCTCTGAAATCTGTGGCGAAGCTACTCGAAACCGTATGTGTTCGAGGAAACTAAGTGGTCGACCTTGTGGAGAGGAAACTCCAGATGCGAAACGTAGTTCCATTTTAAACAAATTGTTCTATCTGAAACTAAGTGCTCGATACTGTGCCAGGAGAAGCGCCTGTTCTCTGAAATCTGTGGCGATGCCACTCGAAACCGTATGTGTTCGACGAACCTGAGTGGTCGACCTTGTGAGGGAGGAAACTCCAAATGCGAAACATAGTTCCATTTTAAACTAAGTGTTCTACCTGTAACTAAGTGTTCGATACTGTGCCAGGAGAAGCGCCTGTTCTCAGAAATCTGTGGCGATGCTACTCGAAACCGTATGTGTTCGACGAAACTAAGTGGTCGACCTTGTGAGAGAGGAAACTACAGATGCGAAACATAGTTCCATTTTAAACTAATTGATCTATCTGAAACCAAGTGTTCGACACTGTGGCAGGAGAAGCGCCTGTTCCCTGCAATCTGTGGCGATGCCACTCGAAACCGTATGTTTTCGACGAAACTAGGTTGTCGAACTTGTCAGTGAGGAAACTCCAAATGCGAAACATAGGTCCAATTTAAACTAATTGTTCTATCTGAAACTAATTGTTCCATTCTGTGCCAGGGGAAGTGCTTGTTCTCTGAAATCTGTGACGATGCTACTCGAAACCGTATGTGTCTGACGAAACTAAGTGTTCGACCTTGTGAGAGAGGAAACTCCAGTTGCGAAACTTAGTTCCATTTTAAACTAATTATTCTATCTGAAACTAAGTGTTCGATACTGTGCCAGGAGAAGCGCCTGTTCTCTGAACTGTGTGGCGGTGCGGTTCGAAACCGTATGTGTTCGACGAAACTAAGTGGTTGAAGTTGTGACAGAGGATACTGCAGATGCGCAACATAGTTCCATTTTAAACTAATTGTTCTGTCTGAAATAAGTGTTCGATACTGTGCCAGGAGAAGCGCCTGCTCTCTGAAATCTGTGGCGATGCTACTCGAAACCGTATATGTTCGACGAAACTAAGTGGTCGACCTTGTAAGAGAGGAAACTCCAAATGCGAGACATAGTTCCATTTTAAACTATTAGGTGGTCCAATATGTTCGTTCCGTTTTCGGCGCGGCGACTTTATTACCTTCTTACCTGAGTAATAAACCATAATACATACTCAGGTAACAATGTACATATTCCAGTACACTTCTAGTTTTGCTTTCGTGCGAATTAGACGTTTTTTTTCAAGTTTTTCTGTAATATCTAAACTAAAATCATGACGGACAACAAAATTCATTTTCGACACATCATGTTATACGAGTTTCGTAAAGGGTATAACGCATCGGAAACTTCGAGAAATATTTGTGTTGTTTACGGGGAAGGTGCTGTAACAGATCGTACCTGCAGAAAATGGTTTGATCGTTTTCGTGGAGGAAATTTTGCATTAGAAGATGACCATCGCGCTGGATGACCACATACTGCTGATAACAGTGTTGTACGTGCATTAGTGGAGCAAAACCGTTGCATTCAAGTGCGTGAAATTGCATCGGAACTTGAAATGAAAAAATCCACCGTGCATAATTGTTTATGGAAGACAGGATTAATTTCAAAGTTGAATATGTGGGTGCCGCACGGACTGACGGAGCGTAACCGCGCAGATCGCCTGGCAGTGTGCATGGCTCTGCTGAATCGGCATCGAAATGAATCGATTTTAAAAAGAATTGTTACTGGAGATGAAAAGTGGGTACAATATGAGAATCCTAGAAGAAAACGTAGTTGGTGTGAAGGCAACGAACTGCCCGAATCAACGGCAAAACCTGCACTGCACCCAAAAAAGTTATTGTTATCGGTTTGGTGGGATTACGAAGGAATTGTTTATTATGAACTTTTGCCAAGCAACTGTACCATCAATGCCGACAAATATTGCGACCAATTGGACCGATTAAAACCCTATCTGTTCGACGAAACTAAGTGGTCGACCTTGTGAAAGAGGAAATTCCAAATGGGAAACTTGGTTCCATTTTAAACTAATTGTTCTCTCTGAAACTAAGTGGTCGATACTGTGCCAGGAGGAGCGCCTGTTCTCGGAAATCTGTCGCGATGCTACTCGAAACCGTATGTGTTGGACGAGACAATGGGGTCGACCTTGTGATAGAGGAAACTCCAGATCCGAAATTTAGTACCATTTTAAACTAATTGTTCTATCTGAAACTAAGTGTTCAATACTGTGCCAGGAGAAGCGCCTGTTCTCTGAAATCTGTGGCGATGCAACTCGAAACCGCATGTGTTCCACGAAACTAAGTGGTCGCCTTGTGAGAGAGGAAACTCCAGATGCGACACTTAGTACCATTTTAAACTAATTGTTCTATCTGAAGCTAAGTGTTCGATAGTGTGCCAGGAGAAGCGCCCGTTCTCTGATATCTGTGGCGATGCCAATCGAAACCGTATGTGTTCGACGAAACTAAGTGGTCGACCTTGTGATAGAGGAAACTCCAGATGCGAAACTTAGTACCATTTTAAACTAATTGTTCTATCTGAAAGTGTTCGATACTGTGCCAGGAGAACCGTGTCTTCTCTGAAATCTGTGGCGATGCCACTCGAAAGCATATGTGTTCGACGAAACTAAGTGGTTGACCTTGTGAGAGAGGGAACTTCAGATGCGACACTTAGTACCATTTTAAACTAATTGTTCTATCTGAGACTATGTGTTCGACACTGTGCCAGGAGAAGCGCCTGTTCTCTGAAATGTGTGGCGATGCCACTGGAAACCGTATGTCTTCGACGAAACTAAGTGGTCGACCTTGTGAGGGAGGAAACTCCAGATACGAAACTTACTTCCATTTTAAACTAATTGTTCTATCTGAAACTAAGTGTTCGATAATGTGCTAGGAGAGGCGCCTGTTCTCTGAAATCTGTGGCGATGCTACTCGAAACCGTATGTGTTCGACGAAACTAAGTGGTCGCCTTGTGAAAGAGGAAACTCCAGATGCGAAACTTAGTACCATTTTAAACTAATTGTTCTATCTGAAAGTGTTCGATACTGTGCCAGGAGAAGCGTGTGTTCTCTGAAATCTGTGGCGATGCCACTTGAAACCGTATGTGTTCCACGAAACTAAGTGGTCGCCTTGTGAGAGAGGAAACTTCAGATGCGAAACATAGTTCCATTTCAAACTAATTGTTCTATCTGAAACTAAGTGTTCGATACTGTGCCAGGAGAAGCGCCTGTTCCCTGAAATGTGTGGCGATGCTACTCGAAACCGTATGTGTTCGAGGAAACTAAGTGGTCGCCTTGTGAAAGAGGAAACTCCAGATGCGAAACTTAGTACCATTTTAAACTAATTATTCTATCTGAAACTATGTGATCGACACTGTGCCAGGAGAAGCGCCTGTTCTCTGAAATGTGTGGCGATGCCCCTGGAAACCATATATCTTCGACGTAACTAAGTGGTCGACCTTGTGAGGGAGGGTACTCCAGATGCGAAACTTACTTTCATTTTAAACTGATAATTCTATCTGAAACTAAGTGTTCGATACTGTGCCAGGAGAGGCGCCTGTTCTCTGAAATCTGTGGCGATACCACTCGAAACCGTATGTGTTCGACGAAACTAAGTGGCCGACCTTGTGAGAGAGGAAACTTTAGATGCGAAACTTAGTTCCATTTAAAACTAATTGTTCTATCTGAAACTAAGTGTTCGACACTGTGCCAGGAGAAGCGCCTGTTCTCTGAAATGTGTGGCGATGCTATTCGAAACCGTAAGTGTTCGACGAAACTAAGTGGTCGACCTTGTGAGAGAGGATTCACCAGATGCGAAAATTAGTTCCATTTTAAACTAATTGTTCTATCTGAAACTATGTGTTCGACACTGTGCCAGGAGAAGCGCCTGTTCTCTGAAATGTGTGGCGATGCCACTCGAAACCGTATGTGATCGACGAAACTAAGTGGTCGCCTTGTGAAAGAGGAAACTCCAGATGCGAAACTTAGTACCATTTAAAACTAATTGTTCTATCTGAAACTAAGTGTTCGATACTGTGCCAGGAGAAGCGCCTGTTCTCTGAAATCTGTGGCGATGCTACTCGAAACCGTATGTGTTTGAGGAAACTAAGTGGTCGCCTTGTGAAAGAGGAAACTCCAGATGCGAAACATAGTACCATTTTAAACTAATTGTTCTATCTGAAACTAAGTGTTCGATAATGTGCCAGTAGAAGCGCTTGTTCTCTGAAAGGTGTGGCGATGCTACTCGAAACCGTATGTGTTCGAGGAAACTAAGTGGTCGCCTTGTGAAAGAGGAAACTCCAGAAGCGAAACTTAGTACCATTTAAAACTAATTGTTCTATCTGAAACTAAGTGTTCGATACTGTGCCAGGAGAAGCGCCTGTTCCCTGAAATGTGTGGCGATGCTACTCGAAACAGTATGTGTTCGAGGAAACTAAGTGGTCGCCTTGTGAAAGAGGAAACTCCAGATGCGAAACTTAGTACCATTTAAAACTAATTGTTCTATCTGAAACTAAGTGTTCGATAATGTGCCAGCAGAAGCGCTTGTTCTCTGAAATCTGTGGCGATGCCGCTCGAAACCGTAAGTGTTCGACGAAACTAAGTGGTTGACCTTGTGAGAGAGGATACTCCAGATGCGAAACATAGTTCCATTTTAAACTAATTGTTCTGTCTGAAACTAAGTGTTCGAGAAGGAGAAGCGCCTGTTCTCTGAACTGTGTCGCGATGCTGCTCGAAACCGTATGTGTTCCACGAAACTAAGTGGTCGACCTTGTGAGAGAGGATTCACCAGATGCGGAACATAGTTCCATTTTACACTAATTGTTCTATCTGAAACTAAGTGTTCGATACTGTGCCAGGAGAAGCGCCTGTTCTCTGAAATCTCTGGCGATGCTACTTCAAACCGTATGTGTTCGAGGAAACTAAGTCGCCGACCTTGTGAGAGAGGAAACTTCAGATGCGAAACTTAGTACCATTTAAAACTAATTGTTCTATCTGAAACTAAGTGTTCGATACTGTGCCAGGAGAAGCGCCTGTTCTCTGGAATCTGTGGCGATGCTACTCGAAACCGTATGTGTTTGAGGAAACTAAGTGGTCGACCTTGTGGGACAGGAAACTCCAGATGCGAAAATTAGTTCCATTTTAAACTAATTGTTCTATCTGAAACTATGTGTTCAGCAATGTGCCAGGAGAAGCGCCTGTTCTCTGAAATGTGTGGCGATGCCACTCGAAACCGTATGTGATCGACGAAACTAAGTGGTCGCCTTGTGAAAGAGGAAACTCCAGATGCGAAACTTAGAACCATTTAAAACTAATTGTTCTATCTGAAACTAAGTGTTCGATACTGTGCCAGGAGAAGCGCTTGTTCTCTGAAATCTGTGGCGATGCCACTCGAAACCGTATGTTTTCGACGAAACTAAGTGTTCGACCTTGTCAGAGAGGAAACTCCAAATGCGAGACATAGTTCCATTTTAAACTAATTGTTCTGTATGAAACTAAGTGCTCGATACTGTGCCAGGAGAAGTGCCTGTTCTCTGAAATCTCTGGCGACGCTACTCCAAACCGTATGTGTTCGAGGAAACTAAGTGGTCGACCTTGTGGGACAGGAAACTCCAGATGCGAAAATTAGTTCCATTTTAAACTAATTGTTCTATCTGAAACTATGTGTTCGACACTGTGCCAGGAGAAGCGCCTGTTCTCTGAAATGTGTGGCGATGCCACTCGAAACCGTATGTGATCGACGAAACTAAGGGGTCGCCTTGTGAAAGAGGAAACTCCAGAAGCGAAACTTAGTACCATTTAAAACTAATTGTTCTATCTGAAACTAAGTGTTCGATACTGTGCCAGGAGAAGCGCCTGTTCCCTGAAATGTGTGGCGATGCTACTCGAAACCGTATGTGTTCGAGGAAACTAAGTGGTCGCCTTGTGAAAGAGGAAACTCCAGATGCGAAACTTAGTACCATTTAAAACTAATTGTTCTATCTGAAACTAAGTGTTCGATAATGTGCCAGCAGAAGCGCTTGTTCTCTGAAATCTGTGGCGATGCCGCTCGAAACCGTAAGTGTTCGACGAAACTAAGTGGTTGACCTTGTGAGAGAGGATACTCCAGATGCGAAACATAGTTCCATTTTAAACTAATTGTTCTATCTGAAACTAAGTGTTCGAGACTGTGCCAGGAGAAGCGTCCGTTCTCTGAAACCTGTGGCGATACCACTCGAAACCGTATGTGTTCGACGTAACTGAGTGGTCGACCTTGTGAGAGAGGAAACTCCAGATGCGAAACTTAGTTGCATTTTAAACTAATTGTTCTATATGAAACTAAGTGCTCGATACTGTGCCAGGAGAAGTGCCTGTTCTCTGAAATCTCTGGCGACGCTCCTCCAAACCGTATGTGTTCGAGGAAACTAAGTGGTCGACCTTGTGGGACAGGAAACTCCAGATGCGAAAATTCGTTCCATTTTAAACTAATTGTTCTATCTGAAACTATGTGTTCGACACTGTGCCAGGAGAAGCGCCTGTTCTCTGAAATGTGTGGCGATGCCACTCGAAACCGTATGTGATCGACGAAACTAAGTGGTCGCTTTGTGAAAGAGGAAACTCCAGATGCGAAACTTAGTACCATTTAAAACTAATTGTTCTATCTGAAACTAAGTGTTCGATACTGTGCCAGGAGAAGCGCCTGTTCTCTGAAATCTGTGGCGAAGCTACTCGAAACCGTATGTGTTCGAGGAAACTAAGTGGTCGCCTTGTGAAAGAGGAAACTCCAGAAGCGAAACTCAATACCATTTAAAACTAATTGTTCTATCTGAAACTAAGTGTTCGATACTGTGCCAGGAGAAGCGCCTGTTCCCTGAAATGTGTGGCGATGCTGCTCGAAACCGTATGTGTTCGAGGAAACTAAGTGGTCGCCTTGTGAAAGAGGAAACTCCAGATGCGAAACATAGTACCATTTAAAACTAATTGTTCTATCTGAAACTAAGTGTTCGATACTGTGCCAGGAGAAGCGCCTGTTCCCTGAAATGTGTGGCGATGCTACTCGAAACCGTATGTGTTCGAGGAAACTAAGTGGTCGCCTTGTGAAAGAGGAAACTCCAGATGCGAAACTTAGTACCATTTAAAACTAATTGTTCTATCTGAAACTAAGAGTTCGATAATGTGCCAGCAGAAGCGCTTGTTCTCTGAAATCTGTGGCGATGCCGCTCGAAACCGTAAGTGTTCGACGAAACTAAGTGGTTGACCTGGTGAGAGAGGATACTCCAGATGCGAAACATAGTTCCATTTTAAACTAATTGTTCTGTCTGAAACTAAGTGTTCGAGAAGGAGAAGCGCCTGTTCTCTGAACTGTGTCGCGATGCTGCTCGAAACCGTATGTGTTCGACGAAACTAAGTGGTCGCTTTGTGAAAGAGGAAACTCCAGATGCGAAACTTAGTACAATTTAAAACTAATTGTTCTATCTGAAACTAAGTGTTCGATACTGTGCCAGGAGAAGCGCCTGTTCTCTGAAATCTGTGGCGATGCTACTCGAAACCGTATGTGTTTGAGGAAACTAAGTGGTCGCCTTGTGAAAGAGGAAACTCCAGATGCGAAACTTAGTACAATTTTAAACTAATTGTTCTATCTGAAACTATGTGTTCGATACTGTGCCAGGAGAAGCGCCTGTCCCCTGAAATGTATGGCAATGCCCCTCGAAACCGTATGTGTTCGACGAAACTAAGTGGTCGCCTTGTGAGGGAAGAAACTCCAAATGCGAAACTTAGTACCATTTTACACTAATTGTTCTATCTGATACTAAGTGTTCGATACTGTGCCAGGAGAAGCGCCTGTTCTCTGAAACCTGTGGACATGCCACTCGAAACCGAATGTGTTCGACGAAACTAAGTTGTCGCCTTGTGAAAGAGGAAACTCCAGATGCGAAACATAGTGCCATTTTAAACTAATTGTTCTATCTGAAACTAAGTGTTCGATACTGTGCCAGGAGACGCGCCTGTTCTCTGAAATCTGTGGCGATGCCACTCGAAACCGTATGTATTCCACGAAACTAAGTGGTCGACCTTGTGAGAGAGGATTCACCAGATGCGGGACATAGTTCCATATTAAACAAATTGTTCTATCTGAAACTATGTGTTCGACACTGTGCCAGGAGAAGCGCCTGTTCCCTGAAATGTGTGGCGATGCCACTTGAAACCGTATGTGTTCCACGAAACTAAGTGGTCGACCTTGTGAGAGAGGAAACTCCAGATGCGAAACTTAGTACCATTTTAAACTAATTGTTCTATCTGAAACTATGTGTTCGATACTGTGCCAGGGGAGGCGCCTGTTCCCTGAAATGTGTGGCAATGCCACTCGAAACCGTATGTGTTCGACGAAACTAAGTGGTCGCCTTGTGAGGGAAGAAACTCCAAATGCGAAACTTAGTACCATTTAATACTAATTGTTCTATCTGAAACTAAGTGTTCGATACTGTGCCAGGAGAAGCGCCTGTTCTCTGAAACCTGTGGACATGCCACTCGAAACCGAATGTGTTCGACGAAACTAAGTTGTCGCCTTGTGAAAGAGGAAACTCCAGATGCGAAACATAGTGCCATTTTAAACTAATTGTTCTATCTGAAACTAAGTGTTCGATACTGTGCCAGGAGAAGCGCTTGTTCTCTGAAATCTGTGGCGATGCCACTCGAAACCGTATGTGTTCGAAGAAACTAAGTGGTCGACCTTGTGAGAGAGGAATATCCAGATGCGAAACTTAGTTCCATTTTAAACTAATTGTTCTATCTGATACTAAGTGTTCGATACTGTGCCAGGAGAAGCGCCTGTTCTCTGAAATCTGTGGCGATGCTACTCGATACCGTATGTGTTCGACGAAACTAAGTTGCCAATACTGTGCCAGGAGGAACTCCCGTTCGTCAACATCTGTGGCGATACCACTCGAAACCGTATGTGTTCGACGAAACTAAGTGGTCGACCTTGTGAGAGAGGAAACTCCAAATGCAAAACTTAGTTTCATTTTAAACTAATTGTACTATCTGAAACTAAGTGTACGATACTGCGCCAGTAGAAGCGCCTGTTCCCTGAAATCTGTGGCGTTGCCACTCGAAACCGTATGTGTTCAAGGAAACTAAGTGGTCCACCTTGTGAGACAGGAAACTCCAAATGCGAAACTTTGTTCCATTTTAAACTAATTGTTCTATATGAAACTAAGTGTTCGATACTGTGCCAGGAGTAGCGCCTGTTCTCTGAAATCTGTGGCGAAGCCACTCGAAACAGAAAGGTGTTCGACGAAACTAAGTGGTCGACCTTGTGGGAGAGGAAATTCCAGATGGGAAACTTAGTTCCATTTTAAACTAATTGTTCTATCTGAAACTAAGTGTTCGATAATGTGCCAGGAGGACCGTAGAGAATGTAGTGTTAAAATATAGTATAGGAATACCTGAGTCAAACACCCGTTAAGTAGCACTATCGGCTGTCCAACCAAGTACTCTACGCCCTGATGCCTAAAACAATATTTTGGTCGTGGGCGGTGTGAAACTTCATAATTTACGTTCCAACGAAATCCAAAGAACCCCAATGTTGAAGAACCTAGTCGAGCCCCAGAGGACCCGTAGAAGACATGTGACTGTTTTCCAACAGTGGGTGGTGGAATCGTCACATTCCGCACCGTGGATCATGATCCGGTGTATGCAAAATTGATGCAAACCCTTCTGATTCGTGGAATTCAGATTTTCGGGCTGATTCCTTAAAAAGTAGTCTGAGAGTTGTCGCTCATTGGTGATCCTAATCAACCGGAAATAGGGCCGCAAGATATTTGCCACCTATATAATACGTGCAGGTACGCACACGGGGATCAAATGCACACGTGCATCAATCGTGTTAGCATGGAGTACTTCAGTTTCTTTCTACGTGCAATCGGGAAGCCACGTTCGGCAAAAGTGGACTTCGTCCGTGAGTTACCTCTGACAATATCGCAGTTGATTCTGCGGCAATTGGATTCTGCATCTTTACTGAGCGCAGCGCTTGTTTCCCGGAGGTGGCTATCGGTTTGCCGGGCCGATGTGAAACTCAGGCAAAGGGTAAGGAGATCCCTCAGGAAGAAGGCGGAGCGGATTCGGTCGGACTACATTGGGAGGCCCACAACGGATGTAGTCAGACGTCATGGGTTCAGATTGAATTCACGTGTTAGAAATATGCAAAGATCTGCGCCTCCGACAAGTATTGACGCATATCGCCTAATGGATATAGAATCGACACGGCACAGTCGTTATCATGGACATCAGCGCGAGGACACCAAGAGGCGAATCAAGTCTTACAGAATTTGATGTAGTGAGAAACGGAAGGGGAGTTTCTCCTGGCACAGTATCGACCACTTAGTTTCGTCGAACACATACGGTTTCGAGTGGCATCGCCACAGACTTCAGAGAAGAAGCGCTTCTCCTGGCACACTATCGAACACTTAGTTTCAGATACAACAATTAGTTTTAATTGGAACTATATTTCTCATCTGGAGTTTCCTCTCCCACAAGGTCGACCACTTAGTTTCGTCGAACACATACGGTTTCGAGTGGCATCGCCACACAGTTCAGAGAACAGGCGCTTCTCCTGGCACAGTGTCGAACACTTAGTTTCAGCTAGAATATTTAGTTTTAAATGGAAATATGTTTCGCATTTGGAGTTTCCTCTCTCACAAGGTCGACCACTTAGTTTCGTCGAACACATACGGTTTCGAGTGGCATCGCCACACAGTTCAGAGAACAGGCGCTTCTCCTGGCACAGTATCGAACACTTAGTATCAGGTAGAACAATTACTTTAAAATGGAACTAAGCTTCGCATCTCGAGTTTCCTCTCTCACAAGGTCGGCCACTTAGTTTCGTCGAACACATACGGTTTCGAGTGGCATCGCCACAGATTTCAGAGAACAGGCGCTTCTCCTGGCACACTATCGAACACTTAGTTTCAGATACAACAATTAGTTTTAATTGGAACTATATTTCTCATCTGGAGTTTCCTCTCCCACAAGGTCAACCACTTAGTTTCCTCGAACACATACGGTTTCGAGTAGCATCGCCACAGATTTCAGAGAATAGGCGCTTCTCCTGGGACAGTATCGAACACTTAATATCAGATAGAACAATTAATTTAAAATGGACCTATGTTTCGCATTTGGTGTTTCCTCTCTCACAAGTTCGACCACTTAGTTTCGTCGAACAGATACGGTTTCGAGTAGCATCGCCACAGAATTCAGAGAACAAGCGCTTCTCCTGGCACAGTATGGAACACTTAGTTTCCGACAGAACAATTAGTTTAAAATGGAACTATGTGTCGCATGTGGAGTATCCTCTCTCACAAGATCAACCACTTATTTTCGTCGAACACATACGGTTTCGAGTGGCATCGCCACACATTTCAGAGAACTGGCGCGTCTCCTGGCACAGTATCGAACACTTAGTTTCAGATAGATCAATTAGTTTAAAATGGAACTAAGTTTCGCATCTGGAGTTTCCTCTCTCTCAAGGTCGGCCACTTAGTTTCGTCGAACACATACGGTTTCCAGTGGCACCGTCACAGATTTCAGGGAACAGGCGCTTCTCCTGGCACAGTATCGAACACTTAGTTTCAGATAGAACAATTAGTTTAAAATGGAACTATGTTTCGCAGTTGGAGTTTCCTCTCGCACAAGGTGGACCACTTAGTTTCGTTGAACACGTACGGTTTCGAGTAGCATCTCCACAGATTTCAGAGAACAGGCGCTTCCCCTGGCACAGTATCGAACACTTAGTTTCAGATAGAACAATTAGTTTTGAATGCAACTATGTTTCTCATATGGAGTTTCCTCTCGCACAAGGTCGACCACTTAGTTTCGTCGAATACATACGGTTTAGAGTAGCATCGCCACAGATTTCAGAGAACAGGCGCTTCTCCTGGCACAGTATCGAACACTTAGTTTCAGAGAGAACAATTAGTTTAAAATGGAACTATGTTTCGCATTTGGAGATTCCTCTCTCACAAGGTCAACCACTTAGTTTCGTCGAACACATACGGTTTCGAATGGCAGCGCCACAGATTTCAGAGAACAGGCGCTTCTCCTGGCACAGTATGGAACACTTTGTTCCAGATAGAACAATTAGTTTAAAATGGAACTAAGTTTCGCAGCTGGAGTTTCCTCTCTCACAAGGTCGACCACTTAGTTTCGTCGAACACATACGGTTTAGAGTAGCATCGCCACAGATTTCAGAGAACAGGCGCTTCTCCTGGCACAGTATCCAACACATAGTTTCAGATAGAACAATTAGTATAAAATGGTACTATGTTTCGCATATGGAGTTTCCTCTTTCACAAGGCGACCACTTAGTTTCGTCGAACACATACGGTTTCGAGTGGCATCGCCACACATTTCAGAGAACTGGCGCGTCTCCTGGCACAGTATCGAACACTTAGTTTCAGATAGATCAATTAGTTTAAAATGGAACTAAGTTTCGCATCTGGAGTTTCCTCTCTCTCAAGGTCGGCCACTTAGTTTCGTCGAACACATACGGTTTCGAGTGGCACCGTCACAGATTTCAGGGAACAGGCGCTTCTCCTGGCACAGTATCGAACACTTAGTTTCAGATAGAACAATTAGTTTAAAATGGAACTATGTTTCGCAGTTGGAGTTTCCTCTCGCACAAGGTGGACCACTTAGTTTCGTCGAACACGTACGGTTTCGAGTAGCATCTCCACAGATTTCAGAGAACAGGCGCTTCCCCTTGCACAGTATCGAACACTTAGTTTCAGATAGAACAGTTAGTTTTGAATGCAACTATGTTTCTCATATGGAGTATCCTCTCTCACAAGATCAACCACTTATTTTCGTCGAACACATACGGTTTCGAGTGGCATCGCCACACATTTCAGAGAACTGGCGCGTCTCCTGGCACAGTATCGAACACTTAGTTTCAGATAGATCAATTAGTTTAAAATGGAACTAAGTTTCGCATCTGGAGTTTCCTCTCTCTCAAGGTCGGCCACTTAGTTTCGTCGAACACATACGGTTTCGAGTGGCATCGCCACAGATTTCAGAGAACAGGCGCTTCTCCTGGCACATTATCGAACACTTAGTTACAGATAGAACAATTAGTTTAAAATGCAACTATGTTTCGCATCTGGAGTTTCCTCTCTCACAAGGTCGGCCACTTAGTTTCGTCGAACACATACGGTTTCGGGTGGTATCGCCACAGATTTCAGAGAACAGGCGCTTCTCCTGGCACATTATCGAACTCTTAGTTACAGATAGAACAATTAGTTTAAAATGCATCTATGTTTCGCATTTGGAGTTTCCTCTCTCACAAGGTCGGCCACTTAGTTTCGTCGAACACATACGGTTTCGAGTGGCATCGCCACAGATTTCAGAGAACGGGAGTTTCTCCTGGCACAGTATCGAACACTTAGTTACAGATAGAACAATTAGTTTAAAATGCAACTATATTTCGCATCTGGAGTTTCCTCTTTCACAAGGCGACAACTTAGTTTCGTCGAACACATACGGTTTCGAGTGGCATCGCCACAGATTTCAGAGAACAGGCGCTTCTCCTGGCACAGTATCGAACACTTAGTTTCAGATGGGACAATTAGTTTTAAATGCATCTATTTTTCGCATCTGGAGTTTCCTCTCTCACAAGGTCGGCCACTTAGTTTCGTCGAACACATACGGTTTCGAGTGGCATCGCCACAGATTTCAGAGAACAGGCGCTTCTCCTGGCACATTATCGAACACTTAGTTACAGACAGAACAATTAGTTTGAAATGAATCTATGTTTCGCATCTGGAGTTTCCTCTCTCACAAGGTCGGCCACTTAGTTTCGTCGAAAACATACGGTTTCGAGTGGCATCGCCACAGATTTCAGAGAACACGCGCTTCTCCTGGCACAGTATCGAACACTTAGTTACAGATAGAACAATTAGTTTAAAATGCAACTATATTTCGCATCTGGAGTTTCCTCTCTCACAAGAACGGCCACTTAGTTTCGTCGAACATATACGGTTTCGAGTGGCATCGCCACAGATTTCAGAGGACAGGCGCTTCTCCTGGCACAGTATCGAACACATAGTTTCATGTAGAACAATTAGTTTAAAATGGAACTAAGTTTCGCATCTGGGGTTTCCTCTCTCAAAAGGTCGACCACTTAGTTTCATCGAACACATACGGTTTCGAGTGGCATCGCCACAGATTTCAGAGAACAGGCGCTTCTCCTGGCACATTATCGAACACTTAGTTTCAGATAGAACAATTAGTTTAAAATGGAACTAAGTTCGCATCTGGAGTTTCCTCTCTCACAAGGTCGGCCACTTAGTTTCGTCGAACACATACGGTTTCGAGTGGCATCGCCACACATTTCAGAGAACAGGCGCTTCTCCCGGCACAGTATCGAACACTTAGTATCGGATAGAACAATTAGTTTAAAATGGAACTAAGATTCGCATCTGGAGTTTCCTCTCTCACAAGGTCGAGCACTTAGTTTCGCCGAACACATACGGTTTCGAGTAGCATCGCCACAGATTTCAGAGAACAGGCGTTTCTCCCGGCACAGTATCGAACACTTAGTATCGGATAGAACAATTACTTTCAAATGGAAATAAGCTTCGCATCTGGAGTTTCCTCTTTCACAAGGTCAACCACTTGGTTTCGTCGAACACATACGGTTTCGAGTGGCATCGCCACACATTTCAGAGAACAGGCGCTTCTCCTGGCACAGTATCGAAAACTTAGTTTCAGGTAGAACAATTAGTTTAAAATGGAACTATGTTTCGCAACTGGAGATTGCTCTCTCACAAGATCGACGACTTAGTTTCGTCGAACACATACGGTTTCGAGTCGCATCGCCACAGATTTCAGAGAACAGGCGGTACTCCTGGCACAGTATCGAACACTTAGTTTAAGATAGAACAATTAGTTTAAAATGGAACTAAGTTTCGCATCTGGAGTTTCCTCTCTCACAAGGTCCGCGACTTAGTTTCGTCGAACACATACGGTTTCGAGTAGCATCGCCACAGATTTCAGCGAACAGGCGCTTCTCCTGGCACAGTATCGAAAACTTAGTATCAGATAGAACAATTACATTAAAATGGAACTATGTTTCACATCTGGAGATTCCTCTCTCACTAGGTCGACGACTTAGTTTCGTCGAACACATACGCATTCGAGTGGTATCGCCACAGATTTCAGAGAACAGGCGCTACTCCTGGCACACTATCGAACACTTAGTTTAAGATAGAACAATTAGTTTAAAATGGAACTAAGTTTCGCATCTGGAGTTTCCTCTCTCACAAGGTCCGCGACTTAGTTTCGTCGAACACATACGGTTTCGAGTAGCATCGCCACAGATTTCAGCGAACAGGCGCTTCTCCTGGCACAGTATCGAACACTTAGTATCAGATAGAACAATTACATTAAAATGGAACTATGTTTCACATCTGGAGATTCCTCTCTCACTAGGTCGACGACTTAGTTTCGTCGAACACATACGCTTTCGAGTGGCATCGCCACAGATTTCAGAGAACAGGCGCTACTCCTGGCACAGTATCGAACACTTAGTTTCAGATAGAACAATTAGTTTTAAATGGAACTAAGTTTCGCCTCCGGAATTTCCTCTCTCACAAGGTCCGCGACTTAGTTTCGTCGAACACATACGGTTTCGAGTAGCATCGCCACAGATTTCAGAGAACAGGCGCTTCTCCTGGCACAGTATCGAACACTTAGTATCAGATAGATCAATTACATTAAAATGGAACTAAGTTCGCATCTGGAGTTTCCTCTCTCACAAGGTCGGCCACTTAGTTTCGTCGAACACATACGGTTTCGAGTGGCATCGCCACAGATTTCAGAGAACAGGCGTTTCTCCGGGCACACTATCGAACACTTAGTTTCAGATAGAACAATTAGTTTAAAATGGAACTAAATTTCGCATTTGGAGTTTCCTCTCTCACAAGGTCGACCATTTAGTTTCGTCGAACACATACGGTTTCGAGTAACATCGCCACCGATTTCAGAGAACAGGCCCTTCTCCTGGCGCAATATCGAACAATTAGTTACAGATAGAACACTTAGATTAAAATGGACCTATGTTTCGCATTTGGAGTATCCTCTCTCACAAGATGAACCACTCAGTTTCGTCGAACACATACGGTTTCGAGTGGCATCGCCACACATTTCAGAGAACAGGCGCTTCTCCTGGCACAGTACGGAACACTTAGTTTCAGATAGAACAATTAGTTTAAAATGGAACTAAGTTCGCATCTGGAGTTTCCTCTCTCACAAGGTCGGCCACTTAGTTTCGTCGAACACATACGGTTTCGAGTAGCATCGCCACAGATTTCAGCGAACAGGCGCTTCTCCTGGCACAGTATCGAACACTTAGTATCAGATAGAACAATTACATTAAAATGGAACTATGTTTCACATCTGGAGATTCCTCTCTCACTAGGTCGACGACTTAGTTTCGTCGAACACATACGGTTTCGAGTGGCATCGCCACAGATTTCAGAGATGAGGCGCTTCTCCTGGCACAGTATCGAACACTTAGTTTCAGATAGAACAATTAGTTTATAATGGAACTAAGTTTCGCATCTGGAGTTTCCTCTCTCACAAGGTCCGCGACTTAGTTTCGTCGAACACATACGGTTTCGAGTAGCATCGCCACAGATTTCAGCGAACAGGCGCTTCTCCTGGCACAGTATCGAACACTTAGTATCAGATAGAACAATTACATTAAAATGGAACTATGTTTCACATCTGGAGATTCCTCTCTCACTAGGTCGACGACTTAGTTTCGTCGAACACATACGCTTTCGAGTGGCATCGCCACAGATTTCAGAGAACAGGCGCTACTCCTGGCACACTATCGAACACTTAGTTTAAGATAGAACAATTAGTTTAAAATGGAACTAAGTTTCGCATCTGGAGTTTCCTCTCTCACAAGGTCCGCGACTTAGTTTCGTCGAACACATACGGTTTCGAGTAGCATCGCCACAGGTTTCAGCGAACAGGCGCTTCTCCTGGCACAGTATCGAACACTTAGTATCAGATAGAACAATTACATTAAAATGGAACTATGTTTCACATCTGGAGATTCCTCTCTCACTAGGTCGACGACTTAGATTCGTCGAACACATACGCTTTCGAGTGGCATCGCCACAGATTTCAGAGAACAGGCGCTACTCCTGGCACAGTATCGAACACTTAGTTTCAGATAGAACAATTAGTTTTAAATGGAACTAAGTTTCGCCTCCGGAGTTTCCTCTCTCACAAGGTCCGCGACTGAGTTTCGTCGAACACATACGGTTTCGGGTAGCATCGTCACAGATTTCTGAGAACAAGCGCTTCTCCTGGCACAGTATCGAACACTTAGTATCAGAGAGCACAATTAGTTTAAAATGGAACTATGCTTCGCATCCGGAAATTCCTCTCTCACAAGGTCGGCCACTTAGTTTCGTCGGACACATACGGTTTAGAGTAGCATCGCTACAGATTTCAGAGAACAGGCGCTTCTCCTGGCACATTATCCAACACTTAGTTTCAGATAGAACAATTAGCGTAAAATGGAACTAAGTTTCGCAACTGGAGTTTCCTCTATCACAAGGTCGACCACTTAGTTTCGTCGAACACATACGGTTTCGATTATCATCGCCACACAGTTCAGAGAACAGGCGCTTTTCCTGGCACAGTATCGAACACTTATTTCAGACAGAACAATTAGTTTAAAATGGAACTAAGTTTTGCAACTGGAGTTTCCTCTCTCACAAGTTCGACCACTTAGTTTCGTCGAACACATACGGTTTCGAGTAGCATCGCCACAGATTTCAGAGAGCAGGCGCTACTCCTGGCACATTATCGAACACTTAGTTTCAGATAGAAGAAATAGTTTAAAATGGAACTATGTCTCGCATCTGGAGTTTACTCTCTCACTAGGTGGACCACTTAGTTTCTTCGAACACATACGGTTTCGAGCAGCATCGCCACAGATTTCAGAGGACTGGCGCTTCTGCTGCCACATTATCGGACACTTAGTTTCAGACACTAAGTGTTCGATACTGTGCCGGGAGAAGCGCCTGTTCTCTGAAATCTGTGGCGATGCCCCTCGAAACCGTATGTGTTCGACGATACTAAGTGGTCGACCTTGTGGGAGCGGTTACTCCAGATGCAAAACTTAGTTCCATTTTAAACTGATTGTTCTATCTGAAAGGGTTTGATACTGTGCCAGGAGAAGCGCCTGTTCTCTGAAATCTGTGGCGATGCCACTCGAAACCGTATGTGTTCGAGGAAACTAACTGGTCGACCTTCTGAGAGAGAAAACTCCAGAAGCGAAACTTAGTTCCATTTAAAACTAATTGTTCTAACTGGAACTAAGTGTTCGATACTGTGCCAGGAGAAGCGCCTGTTCTCTGAACTGTGTGGCGATGACGCTCGAAACCGTATGGGTTCGACGAAACTAAGTGGTTGACCTTGTGAGAGAGAATACTCCAGATGCGGAACATAGTTCCATTTTAAACTAATTGTTCTGTCTGAAATAAGTGTTCGATACTGTGCCAGTGGAAGCGCCTGTTCTCTGAACTGTGTGGCGATGATTATCGAAACCGTTTGTGTCCGACGAAACTAAGTGTTCGACCTTGTGAGAGAGGAAACTCCAGTTGCGAAACTTAGTTCCATTTTAAACTAATTATTCTATCTGAAACTAAGTGTTCGATACTGTGCCAGGAGAAGCGCCTGTTCTCTGAACTGTGTGGCGGTGCGGTTCGAAACCGTATGTGTTCGACGAAACTAAGTGGTTGAAGTTGTGACAGAGGATACTGCAGATGCGCAACATAGTTCCATTTTAAACTAATTGTTCTCTCTGAAATAAGTGTTCGATACTGTGCCAGGAGAAGCGCCTGCTCTCTGAAATCTGTGGCGATGCTACTCGAAACCGTATATGTTCGACGAAACTAAGTGGTCGACCTTGTAAGAGAGGAAACTCCAAATGCGAGACATAGTTCCATTTTAAACTATTAGGTGGTCCAATATGTTCGTTCCGTTTTCGGCGCGGCGACTTTATTACCTTCTTACCTGAGTAATAAACCATAATACATACTCAGGTAACAATGTACATATTCCAGTACACTTCTAGTTTTGCTTTCGTGCGAATTAGACGTTTTTTTTGAAGTTTTTCTGTAATATCTAAACTAAAATCATGACGGACAACAAAATTCATTTTCGACACATCATGTTATACGAGTTTCGTAAAGGGTATAACGCTTCGGAAACTTCGAGAAATATTTGTGTTGTTTACGGGGAAGGTGCTGTAACAGATCGTACCTGCAGAAAATGGTTTGATCGTTTTCGTGGAGGAAATTTTGCATTAGAAGATGACCATCGCGCTGGATGACCACATACTGCTGACAACAGTGTTGTACGTGCATTAGTGGAGCAAAACCGTTGCATTCAAGTGCGTGAAATTGCATCGGAACTTGAAATGAAAAAATCCACCGTGCATAATTGTTTATGGAAGACAGGATTAATTTCAAAGTTGAATATGTGGGTGCCGCACGGACTGACGGAGCGTAACCGCGCAGATCGCCTGGCAGTGTGCATGGCTCTGCTGAATCGGCATCGAAATGAATCGATTTTAAAAAGAATTGTTACTGGAGATGAAAAGTGGGTACAATATGAGAATCCTAGAAGAAAACGTAGTTGGTGTGAAGGCAACGAACTGCCCGAATCAACGGCAAAACCTGCACTGCACCCAAAAAAGTTATTGTTATCGGTTTGGTGGGATTACGAAGGAATTGTTTATTATGAACTTTTGCCAAGCAACTGTACCATCAATGCCGACAAATATTGCGACCAATTGGACCGATTAAAACCCTATCTGTTCGACGAAACTAAGTGGTCGACCTTGTGAAAGAGGAAATTCCAAAAGGGAAACTTGGTTCCATTTTAAACTAATTGTTCTCTCTGAAACTAAGTGGTCGATACTGTGCCAGGAGGAGCGCCTGTTCTCGGAAATCTGTCGCGATGCTACTCGAAACCGTATGTGTTGGACGAGACAATGGGGTCGACCTTGTGATAGAGGAAACTCCAGATCCGAAATTTAGTACCATTTTAAACTAATTGTTCTATCTGAAACTAAGTGTTCAATACTGTGCCAGGAGAAGCGCCTGTTCTCTGAAATCTGTGGCGATGCAACTCGAAACCGTATGTGTTCCACGAAACTAAGTGGTCGCCTTGTGAGAGAGGAAACCCCAGATGCGACACTTAGTACCATTTTAAACTAATTGTTCTATCTGAAGCTAAGTGTTCGATAGTGTGCCAGGAGAAGCGCCCGTTCTCTGATATCTGTGGCGATGCCAATCGAAACCGTATGTGTTCGACGAAACTAAGTGGTCGACCTTGTGATAGAGGAAACTCCAGATGCGAAACTTAGTACCATTTTAAACTAATTGTTCTATCTGAAAGTGTTCGATACTGTGCCAGGAGAACCGTGTCTTCTCTGAAATCTGTGGCGATGCCACTCGAAAGCATATGTGTTCGACGAAACTAAGTGGTTGACCTTGTGAGAGAGGGAACTTCAGATGCGACACTTAGTACCATTTTAAACTAATTGTTCTATCTGAGACTATGTGTTCGACACTGTGCCAGGAGAAGCGCCTGTTCTCTGAAATGTGTGGCGATGCCACTGGAAACCGTATGTCTTCGACGAAACTAAGTGGTCGACCTTGTGAGGGAGGAAACTCCAGATACGAAACTTACTTCCATTTTAAACTAATTGTTCTATCTGAAACTAAGTGTTCGATAATGTGCTAGGAGAGGCGCCTGTTCTCTGAAATCTGTGGCGATGCTACTCGAAACCGTATGTGTTCGACGAAACTAAGTGGTCGCCTTGTGAAAGAGGAAACTCCAGATGCGAAACTTAGTACCATTTTAAACTAATTGTTCTATCTGAAAGTGTTCGATACTGTGCCAGGAGAAGCGTGTGTTCTCTGAAATGTGTGGCGATGCTATTCGAAACCGTAAGTGTTCGACGAAACTAAGTGGTCGACCTTGTGAGAGAGGATTCACCAGATGCGAAAATTAGTTCCATTTTAAACTAATTGTTCTATCTGAAACTATGTGTTCGACACTGTGCCAGGAGAAGCGCCTGTTCTCTGAAATGTGTGGCGATGCCACTCGAAACCGTATGTGATCGACGAAACTAAGTGGTCGCCTTGTGAAAGAGGAAACTCCAGATGCGAAACTTAGTACCATTTAAAACTAATTGTTCTATCTGAAACTAAGTGTTCGATACTGTGCCAGGAGAAGCGCCTGTTCTCTGAAATCTGTGGCGATGCTACTCGAAACCGTATGTGTTTGAGGAAACTAAGTGGTCGCCTTGTGAAAGAGGAAACTCCAGATGCGAAACATAGTACCATTTTAAACTAATTGTTCTATCTGAAACTAAGTGTTCGATAATGTGCCAGTAGAAGCGCTTGTTCTCTGAAAGGTGTGGCGATGCTACTCGAAACCGTATGTGTTCGAGGAAACTAAGTGGTCGCCTTGTGAAAGAGGAAACTCCAGAAGCGAAACTTAGTACCATTTAAAACTAATTGTTCTATCTGAAACTAAGTGTTCGATACTGTGCCAGGAGAAGCGCCTGTTCCCTGAAATGTGTGGCGATGCTACTCGAAACAGTATGTGTTCGAGGAAACTAAGTGGTCGCCTTGTGAAAGAGGAAACTCCAGATGCGAAACTTAGTACCATTTAAAACTAATTGTTCTATCTGAAACTAAGTGTTCGATAATGTGCCAGCAGAAGCGCTTGTTCTCTGAAATCTGTGGCGATGCCGCTCGAAACCGTAAGTGTTCGACGAAACTAAGTGGTTGTCCTTGTGAGAGAGGATACTCCAGATGCGAAACATAGTTCCATTTTAAACTAATTGTTCTGTCTGAAACTAAGTGTTCGAGAAGGAGAAGCGCCTGTTCTCTGAACTGTGTCGCGATGCTGCTCGAAACCGTATGTGTTCCACGAAACTAAGTGGTCGACCTTGTGAGAGAGGATTCACCAGATGCGGAACATAGTTCCATTTTACACTAATTGTTCTATCTGAAACTAAGTGTTCGATACTGTGCCAGGAGAAGCGCCTGTTCTCTGAAATCTCTGGCGATGCTACTTCAAACCGTATGTGTTCGAGGAAACTAAGTCGCCGACCTTGTGAGAGAGGAAACTTCAGATGCGAAACTTAGTACCATTTAAAACTAATTGTTCTATCTGAAACTAAGTGTTCGATACTGTGCCAGGAGAAGCGCCTGTTCTCTGGAATCTGTGGCGATTCTACTCGAAACCGTATGTGTTTGAGGAAACTAAGTGGTCGACCTTGTGGGACAGGAAACTCCAGATGCGAAAATTAGTTCCATTTTAAACTAATTGTTCTATCTGAAACTATGTGTTCGACAATGTGCCAGGAGAAGCGCCTGTTCTCTGAAATGTGTGGCGATGCCACTCGAAACCGTATGTGATCGACGAAACTAAGTGGTCGACTTGTGAAAGAGGAAACTCCAGATGCGAAACTTAGAACCATTTAACTATGTTTCGCATCTGGATATTCCTCTCTCACAAGGCCGACCACTTAGTTTCGTCGAACACATCCCGTTTCGAGTGGCTTCGCCACAGATTTCAGAGAACAGGCGTTTCTCCTGGTACACTATCGAACACTTGGTTTCAGATAGAACAATTAGTTTAAAATGGAACTAAGTTTCGCATCTGAAGTTACCTCTCTCACAAGGTCGGCCACTTAGTTTGGTCGAACACATACGGTTTCGAGTGGCATCGTCACAGATTTCTGAGAACAAGCGCTTCTCCTGGCACAGTATCGAACACTTAGTATCAGAGAGCACAATTAGTTTAAAATGGAACTATGCTTCGCATCCGGAAATTCCTCTCTCACAAGGTCGGCCACTTAGTTTCGTCGGACACATACGGTTTAGAGTAGCATCGCTACAGATTTCAGAGAACAGGCGCTTCTCCTGGCACATTATCCAACACTTAGTTTCAGATAGAACAATTAGCGTAAAATGGAACTAAGTTTCGCAACTGGAGTTTCCTCTATCACAAGGTCGACCACTTAGTTTCGTCGAACACATACGGTTTCGATTATCATCGCCACACAGTTCAGAGAACAGGCGCTTTTCCTGGCACAGTATCGAACACTTATTTCAGACAGAACAATTAGTTTAAAATGGAACTAAGTTTTGCAACTGGAGTTTCCTCTCTCACAAGTTCGACCACTTAGTTTCGTCGAACACATACGGTTTCGAGTAGCATCGCCACAGATTTCAGAGAGCAGGCGCTACTCCTGGCACATTATCGAACACTTAGTTTCAGATAGAAGAAATAGTTTAAAATGGAACTATGTCTCGCATCTGGAGTTTACTCTCTCACTAGGTGGACCACTTAGTTTCTTCGAACACATACGGTTTCGAGCAGCATCGCCACAGATTTCAGAGGACTGGCGCTTCTGCTGCCACATTATCGGACACTTAGTTTCAGACACTAAGTGTTCGATACTGTGCCGGGAGAAGCGCCTGTTCTCTGAAATCTGTGGCGATGCCCCTCGAAACCGTATGTGTTCGACGATACTAAGTGGTCGACCTTGTGGGAGCGGTTACTCCAGATGCAAAACTTAGTTCCATTTTAAACTGATTGTTCTATCTGAAAGGGTTTGATACTGTGCCAGGAGAAGCGCCTGTTCTCTGAAATCTGTGGCGATGCCACTCGAAACCGTATGTGTTCGAGGAAACTAACTGGTCGACCTTCTGAGAGAGAAAACTCCAGAAGCGAAACTTAGTTCCATTTAAAACTAATTGTTCTAACTGGAACTAAGTGTTCGATACTGTGCCAGGAGAAGCGCCTGTTCTCTGAACTGTGTGGCGATGACGCTCGAAACCGTATGGGTTCGACGAAACTAAGTGGTTGACCTTGTGAGAGAGAATACTCCAGATGCGGAACATAGTTCCATTTTAAACTAATTGTTCTGTCTGAAATAAGTGTTCGATACTGTGCCAGTGGAAGCGCCTGTTCTCTGAACTGTGTGGCGATGATTATCGAAACCGTTTGTGTCCGACGAAACTAAGTGTTCGACCTTGTGAGAGAGGAAACTCCAGTTGCGAAACTTAGTTCCATTTTAAACTAATTATTCTATCTGAAACTAAGTGTTCGATACTGTGCCAGGAGAAGCGCCTGTTCTCTGAACTGTGTGGCGGTGCGGTTCGAAACCGTATGTGTTCGACGAAACTAAGTGGTTGAAGTTGTGACAGAGGATACTGCAGATGCGCAACATAGTTCCATTTTAAACTAATTGTTCTCTCTGAAATAAGTGTTCGATACTGTGCCAGGAGAAGCGCCTGCTCTCTGAAATCTGTGGCGATGCTACTCGAAACCGTATATGTTCGACGAAACTAAGTGGTCGACCTTGTAAGAGAGGAAACTCCAAATGCGAGACATAGTTCCATTTTAAACTATTAGGTGGTCCAATATGTTCGTTCCGTTTTCGGCGCGGCGACTTTATTACCTTCTTACCTGAGTAATAAACCATAATACATACTCAGGTAACAATGTACATATTCCAGTACACTTCTAGTTTTGCTTTCGTGCGAATTAGACGTTTTTTTTGAAGTTTTTCTGTAATATCTAAACTAAAATCATGACGGACAACAAAATTCATTTTCGACACATCATGTTATACGAGTTTCGTAAAGGGTATAACGCTTCGGAAACTTCGAGAAATATTTGTGTTGTTTACGGGGAAGGTGCTGTAACAGATCGTACCTGCAGAAAATGGTTTGATCGTTTTCGTGGAGGAAATTTTGCATTAGAAGATGACCATCGCGCTGGATGACCACATACTGCTGACAACAGTGTTGTACGTGCATTAGTGGAGCAAAACCGTTGCATTCAAGTGCGTGAAATTGCATCGGAACTTGAAATGAAAAAATCCACCGTGCATAATTGTTTATGGAAGACAGGATTAATTTCAAAGTTGAATATGTGGGTGCCGCACGGACTGACGGAGCGTAACCGCGCAGATCGCCTGGCAGTGTGCATGGCTCTGCTGAATCGGCATCGAAATGAATCGATTTTAAAAAGAATTGTTACTGGAGATGAAAAGTGGGTACAATATGAGAATCCTAGAAGAAAACGTAGTTGGTGTGAAGGCAACGAACTGCCCGAATCAACGGCAAAACCTGCACTGCACCCAAAAAAGTTATTGTTATCGGTTTGGTGGGATTACGAAGGAATTGTTTATTATGAACTTTTGCCAAGCAACTGTACCATCAATGCCGACAAATATTGCGACCAATTGGACCGATTAAAACCCTATCTGTTCGACGAAACTAAGTGGTCGACCTTGTGAAAGAGGAAATTCCAAAAGGGAAACTTGGTTCCATTTTAAACTAATTGTTCTCTCTGAAACTAAGTGGTCGATACTGTGCCAGGAGGAGCGCCTGTTCTCGGAAATCTGTCGCGATGCTACTCGAAACCGTATGTGTTGGACGAGACAATGGGGTCGACCTTGTGATAGAGGAAACTCCAGATCCGAAATTTAGTACCATTTTAAACTAATTGTTCTATCTGAAACTAAGTGTTCAATACTGTGCCAGGAGAAGCGCCTGTTCTCTGAAATCTGTGGCGATGCAACTCGAAACCGTATGTGTTCCACGAAACTAAGTGGTCGCCTTGTGAGAGAGGAAACTCCAGATGCGACACTTAGTACCATTTTAAACTAATTGTTCTATCTGAAGCTAAGTGTTCGATAGTGTGCCAGGAGAAGCGCCCGTTCTCTGATATCTGTGGCGATGCCAATCGAAACCGTATGTGTTCGACGAAACTAAGTGGTCGACCTTGTGATAGAGGAAACTCCAGATGCGAAACTTAGTACCATTTTAAACTAATTGTTCTATCTGAAAGTGTTCGATACTGTGCCAGGAGAACCGTGTCTTCTCTGAAATCTGTGGCGATGCCACTCGAAAGCATATGTGTTCGACGAAACTAAGTGGTTGACCTTGTGAGAGAGGGAACTTCAGATGCGACACTTAGTACCATTTTAAACTAATTGTTCTATCTGAGACTATGTGTTCGACACTGTGCCAGGAGAAGCGCCTGTTCTCTGAAATGTGTGGCGATGCCACTCGAAACCGTATGTGATCGACGAAACTAAGTGGTCGCCTTGTGAAAGAGGAAACTCCAGATGCGAAACTTAGTACCATTTAAAACTAATTGTTCTATCTGAAACTAAGTGTTCGATACTGTGCCAGGAGAAGCGCTTGTTCTCTGAAATCTGTGGCGATGCCACTCGAAACCGTATGTTTTCGACGAAACTAAGTGTTCGACCTTGTCAGAGAGGAAACTCCAAATGCGAGACATAGTTCCATTTTAAACTAATTGTTCTGTATGAAACTAAGTGCTCGATACTGTGCCAGGAGAAGTGCCTGTTCTCTGAAATCTCTGGCGACGCTACTCCAAACCGTATGTGTTCGAGGAAACTAAGTGGTCGACCTTGTGGGACAGGAAACTCCAGATGCGAAAATTAGTTCCATTTTAAACTAATTGTTCTATCTGAAACTATGTGTTCGACACTGTGCCAGGAGAAGCGCCTGTTCTCTGAAATGTGTGGCGATGCCACTCGAAACCGTATGTGATCGACGAAACTAAGGGGTCGCCTTGTGAAAGAGGAAACTCCAGAAGCGAAACTTAGTACCATTTAAAACTAATTGTTCTATCTGAAACTAAGTGTTCGATACTGTGCCAGGAGAAGCGCCTGTTCCCTGAAATGTGTGGCGATGCTACTCGAAACCGTATGTGTTCGAGGAAACTAAGTGGTCGCCTTGTGAAAGAGGAAACTCCAGATGCGAAACTTAGTACCATTTAAAACTAATTGTTCTATCTGAAACTAAGTGTTCGATAATGTGCCAGCAGAAGCGCTTGTTCTCTGAAATCTGTGGCGATGCCGCTCGAAACCGTAAGTGTTCGACGAAACTAAGTGGTTGACCTTGTGGGACAGGAAACTCCAGATGCGAAAATTAGTTCCATTTTAAACTAATTGTTCTATCTGAAACTATGTGTTCGACAATGTGCCAGGAGAAGCGCCTGTTCTCTGAAATGTGTGGCGATGCCACTCGAAACCGTATGTGATCGACGAAACTAAGTGGTCGCCTTGTGAAAGAGGAAACTCCAGATGCGAAACTTAGAACCATTTAAAACTAATTGTTCTATCTGAAACTAAGTGTTCGATACTGTGCCAGGAGAAGCGCCTGTTCTCTGAAATCTGTGGCGATGCTACTCGAAGCCGTATGTGTTTGAGGAAACTAAGTGGTCGCCTTGTGAAAGAGGAAACTCCAGATGCGAAACTTAGTACCATTTTAAACTAATTGTTCTATCTGAAACTATGTGTTCGATACTGTGCCAGGAGAAGCGCCTGTTCCCTGAAATGTGTGGCGATGCCACTCGAAACCGTATGTGTTCCACGAAACTAAGTGGTCGACCTTGTGGGAGACGAAACTTCAGAACCGAAACTTAGTTTCATTTTAAACTAATTGTTCTATCTGAAACTAAGTGTTCGATAATGTGCCAGCAGAAGCGCTTGTTCTCTGAAATCTGTGGCGATGCCGCTCGAAACCGTAAGTGTTCGACGAAACTAAGTGGTCGACCTTGTGAGAGAGGATTCACCAGATGCGAAAATTAGTTCCATTTTAAACTAATTGTTCTATCTGAAACTATGTGTTCGACACTGTGCCAGGAGAAGCGCCTGTTCTCTGAAATGTGTGGCGATGCCACTCGAAACCGTATGTGATCGACGAAACTAAGTGGTCGCCTTGTGAAAGAGGAAACTCCAGATGCGAAACTTAGTACCATTTAAAACTAATTGTTCTATCTGAAACTAAGTGTTCGATACTGTGCCAGGAGAAGCGCTTGTTCTCTGAAATCTGTGGCGATGCCACTCGAAACCGTATGTGTTCGACGAAACTAAGTGTTCGACCTTGTCAGAGAGGAAACTCCAAATGCGAGACATAGTATCATTTTAAACTAATTGTTCTATCTGAAACTAAGTGTTCGAGACTGTGCCAGGAGAAGCGTCCGTTCTCTGAAACCTGTGGCGATACCACTCGAAACCGTATGTGTTCGACGTAACTGAGTGGTCGACCTTGTGAGAGAGGAAACTCCAGATGCGAAACTTAGTTGCATTTTAAACTAATTGTTCTATATGAAACTAAGTGCTCGATACTGTGCCAGGAGAAGTGCCTGTTCTCTGAAATCTCTGGCGACGCTACTCCAAACCGTATGTGTTCGAGGAAACTAAGTGGTCGACCTTGTGGGGCAGGAAACTCCAGATGCGAAAATTCGTTCCATTTTAAACTAATTGTTCTATCTGAAACTATGTGTTCGACACTGTTCCAGGAGAAGCGCCTGTTCTCTGAAATGTGTGGCGATGCCACTCGAAACCGTATGTGATCGACGAAACTAAGTGGTCGCTTTGTGAAAGAGGAAACTCCAGATGCGAAACTTAGTACCATTTAAAACTAATTGTTCTATCTGAAACTAAGTGTTCGATACTGTGCCAGGAGAAGCGCCTGTTCTCTGAAATCTGTGGCGATGCCACTCGAAACCGCATGTGTTCGACGAAACTAAGTGGTCGACCTTGTGAGAGAGGAAACTCCAGAAGCGAAACTTAATACCATTTAAAACTAATTGTTCTATCTGAAACTAAGTGTTCGATACTGTGCCAGGAGAAGCGCCTGTTCCCTGAAATCTGTGGCGATGCCACTCGAAACCGCATGTGTTCGACGAAACTAAGTGGTCGACCTTGTGAGAGAGGAAACTCCAGAAGCGAAACTTAATACCATTTAAAACTAATTGTTCTATCTGAAACGAAGTGTTCGATACTGTGCCAGGAGAAGCGCCTGTTCTCTGAAATCTGTGGCGATGCCACTCGAAACCGCATGTGTTCGACGAAACTAAGTGGTCGACCTTGTGAGAGAGGAAACTCCAGAAGCGAAACTTAATACCATTTAAAACTAATTGTTCTATCTGAAACTAAGTGTTCGATACTGTGCCAGGAGAAGCGCCTGTTCCCTGAAATGTGTGGCGATGCTGCTCGAAACCGTATGTGTTCGAGGAAACTAAGTGGTCGCCTTGTGAAAGAGGAAACTCCAGATGCGAAACTTAGTACCATTTAAAACTAATTGTTCTATCTGAAACTAAGTGTTCGATACTGTGCCAGGAGAAGCGCCTGTTCCCTGAAATGTGTGGCGATGCTACTCGAAACCGTATGTGTTCGAGGAAACTAAGTGGTCGCCTTGTGAAAGAGGAAACTCCAGATGCGAAACTTAGTACCATTTAAAACTAATTGTTCTATCTGAAACTAAGAGTTCGATAATGTGCCAGCAGAAGCGCTTGTTCTCTGAAATCTGTGGCGATGCCGCTCGAAACCGTAAGTGTTCGACGAAACTAAGTGGTTGACCTTGTGAGAGAGGATACTCCAGATGCGAAACATAGTTCCATTTTAAACTAATTGTTCTGTCTGAAACTAAGTGTTCGAGAAGGAGAAGCGCCTGTTCTCTGAACTGTGTCGCGATGCTGCTCGAAACCGTATGTGTTCCACGAAACTAAGTGGTCGACCTTGTGAGAGAGGATTCACCAGATGCGGAACATTGTTCCATTTTACACTAATTGTTCTATCTGAAACTAAGTGTTCGATACTGTGCCAGGAGAAGCGCCTGTTCTCTGAAATCTCTGGCGAAGCTACTTCAAACCGTATGTGTTCGAGGAAACTAAGTCGCCGATCTTGTGAGAGAGGAAACTTCAGATGCGAAACTTAGTACCATTTAAAACTAATTGTTCTATCCGAAACTAAGTGTTCGATACTGTGCCAGGAGAAGCGCCTGTTCTCTGAAATCTGTGGCGATGCCACTCGAAACCGCATGTGTTCGACGAAACTAAGTGGTCGACCTTGTGAGAGAGGAAACTCCAGATGCGAAATATAGTTCAATTTTAAACTAAATGTTCCATCTGAAACTAAGTGTTCGATACTGTGCCAGGAGAAGCGCCTGTTCTCTGAAATCTGTAGCGATGCCACTCGAAACCGTATGTGTTCGACGTAACTAAGTGGCCGACCCTGTGAGAGAGGAAACTCCAGATGCGAAATATAGTTAAATTTTAAACTAAATGTTCTATCTGAAACTAAGTGTTCGATACTCTGCCAGGAGAAGCGCCTGTTCTCTGAAATCTGTGGCGATGCCACTCGAAACCGTATGTGTTCGACGAAACTAAGTGGCCGACCTTGTGAGAGAGGAAACTCCAGATGCGAATCTTAGTTCCATTTTAAACTAATTGTTCTATCTGAAACTAAGTGTTCGACAGTGTGCCAGGAGAAACGCCTGTTCTCTGAAATCTGTGGCAATGCCACTCGAAACCGTATGTGTTCGACGAAACTAAATGGTCGACCTTGTGAGAGTAGAAACTCCAGATGCAAAGCTTTGTTCCATTTTAAACTAATTGTTCTCTCTGAAACTAAGTGTTCGATAATGTGCCAGGAGAAGCACCTATTCTCTGAAATCTGTCGCGATGCTACTCTAAACCGTATGTGTTCGACGTAACTAAGTGGCCGACCTTGTGAGAGAGGAAACTCCAGATGCGAAATATAGTTCAATTTTAAACTAAATGTTCCATCTGAAACTAAGTGTTCGATACTGTGCCAGGAGAAGCGCCTGTGCTCTGAAATCTGTGGCGATGCCACTCGAAACCGTATGTGTTCGACGAAACTAAGTGGCCGATCTTGTGAGAGAGGAAACTCCAGATGCGAACCTTAGTTCCATTTTAAACTAATTGTTCTATCTGAAACCAAGTGTTCGATACTGTGCCAGGAGTAGCGCCTGTTCTCTGAAATCTGTGGCGATGCCACTCGAAACCGTATGTGTTCGACGAAACTAAGTAGCCGACCTTGTGAGAGAGGAAACTCCAGATGCGAAGCTTAGTTCCATTTTAAAGTAATTGTTCTATCTGATACTAAGTGTTCGATACTGTGCCATGAGAAGCACCTGTTCTCTGAAATCTGTGGCGATACCACTCGAAACCGTATGTGTTCGACGAAACTAAGTGGCCGATCTTGTGAGAGAGGAAACTCCAGATGCGAAATTTAGTTCCATTTTAAACTAATTGTTCTATCTGAAACTAAGTGTTCGATACTGTGCCAGGAGAAGCGCCTGTTCTCTGAAATCTGTGGCGATACCACTCGAGACGGGATGTGTTCGACGAAACTAAGTGGCCGACCTTGTGATAGAGGAAACTCCAGATGCGCAACATAGTTGCATTTTAAACTAATTGTTCTATCTGAAACTAAGTGTTCGATACTGTGCCAGGAGAAACTCCCGTTCTGCGAAATCTGTGGCGATACTACTCGAAACCGTGTGTGTTCGACGAAACTAAGTGGTCGACCTTGTGGGAGAGGAAACTCCAAATGCGAAACTTAGTTCCATTTTAAACTAATCGTTCTATCTGAAACTAAGTGTTCGATACTGTGCCAGGAGAAGCGCCTGTTCTCTGAAATCTGTGGCTATGCCACTCGAAACCGTATGTGTTCGACGAAACTAAGTGGTCGACCTTGTGAGAGAGGAATATCCAGATGCGAAACTTAGTTCCATGTTAAACAAATTGTTCTATCTGGAACTAAGTGTTCGATACTGTGCCAGGAGAAGCGCCTGTTCTCTGAAATCTGTGTCGATGCCACTCGAAACCGCATATGTTCGACGAAACTAAGTGGTCGACCTTGTGAGAGAGGAAACTCCAGTTGCGAAACTTAGTTCCATTTTAAACTAATTGTTCTATCTGGAACTAAGTGTTCGATAATGTGCCAGGAGAAGCGCCTGTTCTCTGAAATCTGTGGCGATGCCACTCGAAACCGTATGTGTTCGACGAAACTAAGTGGTCGACCTTGTGAGAGAGGAAACTCCAGTTGCGAGACTTATTAGGTGGTCCAATAAGTTCGTTCCGTTTTCAGCCGTTACAGTAAAACGCCGTTTTTTTCAAATAGAATTTATTTTATTCACATACATAGTCACCATTCTTTTCAATTACTTCTTGCCACTTCTCAGGTAGTTTCATAATTCCTTTCGCATAAAAGTCTTTCGTTTTTTTATTAAAAAACTCTGCCACGTGCTTTTGGAGGACCTCAAAGTTTTCAAATTTTTTTCCGGTAACCGAATTTTGAATGCACCGAAATAAATAATAATCTGACGGGGCTATGTCAGAAGAGTGCGGAGGGTGTGGCAGGACCTCCCAGCCAAAGTCACTCAATTTTTCAATAACATTTCTTGCCACGTGTGGTCGAGCGTTGTCGTGCTGTAATATCACGCCCCTTCTGTTGGCTAATTCTGGCCTTTTTTCTGAATTTCTTCCTTTAATCGGTCCAATTGGTCGTAATATTTGTCGGCATTGATGGTACAGTTGATTTCCAAAAATTTATAATAAACAATTCCTTCCTAATCCCACCAAACCGATAACAATACCTTTTTTGGGTGCAGTCCAGGTTTTGCCGTTGATTCGGGCATTTCGTTGCCTTACCAACTACGTTTTCTTCTAGAATTCTCATATTGTATCCACTTTTCATCCCCAGTAACAATTCTTTTTAAAATTGATTCATTTCGATGCCGATTCAACAGAGCCATGCACACTGCCAGGCGGTCTGCGCGGTTATGCTCCGTCAGTTCGTGCGGCACCCACATATTCAACTTTGAAATTAATCCCATCTTCCGTAAACAATTATGCACGGTGGATTTTTTCATTTGAAGTTCCGATGCAATTTCACGCACTTGAATCCAACGATTTTGCACCACTAATGCACGTACAGCACTGTTGTCAGCAGTATGTGGTCGTCCAGCGCGATGGTCATCTTCTAATGAAAAATTTCCTCCACGAAAACGATCAAACCATTTTCTGCACGTACGATCTGTTACAGAATCTTCCCCGTAAACAACACAAATATTTATCGAAGTTTCCGAAGCGTTATACCCTTTACGAAACTCGTATAACATGATGTGTCGAAAATGAATTTTGTTGTCCGTCATGATTTTAGTTTAGATATTACAGAAAAACTTAAAAAAATACGTCTAATAGGCACGAAAGCAAAACTAGAAGTGTACTGGAATATGTACATTTTTACCTGAGTATGTATTGTGGTTTATTACTCATGTAAGAAGGTAATAAAGTCGCCGCGCCGAAAACGGAACGAACTTATTGGACCACCTAATAGTTCCATTTTAAACTAATGGTTCTACCTGAAACTAAGTGTTCGATACTGTGCCAGGAGAAGCGCCTGTTCTCTGAAATCTGTGGCGAAGCTACTCAAAACCGTGTGTGTTCGACGAAACTAAGTGGTCGAACTTGTGGGAGAGGAAACTCCAGATGCGAAACTTAGTTCCATTTTAAGCAAATTGTTCTATCTAAAACTAAGTGTTCGATACTGTGCCCGGAGAAGCGCTTGTTCTCTGAAATCTTTGGCGATGCCACTCGAAACCGTATGTGTTCGACGAAACTAAGTAGTCGACCTTGTGGGAGAGGAAACTCCAGATGCGAACCTTAGTTCCATTTTAAACTAATTGTTCTATCTGAAACCAAGTGTTCGATACTGTGCCAGGAGTAGCGCCTGTTCTCTGAAATCTGTGGCGATGCCACTCGAAACCGTATGTGTTCGACGAAACTAAGTAGCCGACCTTGTGAGAGAGGAAACTCCAGATGCGAAGCTTAGTTCCATTTTAAAGTAATTGTTCTATCTGATACTAAGTGTTCGATACTGTGCCATGAGAAGCACCTGTTCTCTGAAATCTGTGGCGATACCACTCGAAACCGTATGTGTTCGACGAAACTAAGTGGCCGATCTTGTGAGAGAGGAAACTCCAGATGCGAAATTTAGTTCCATTTTAAACTAACTGTTCTATCTGAAACTAAGTGTTCGATACTGTGCCAGGAGAAGCGCCTGTTCTCTGAAATCTGTGGCGATACCACTCGAGACGGGATGTGTTCGACGAAACTAAGTGGCCGACCTTGTGATAGAGGAAACTCCAGATGCGAAACATAGTTGCATTTTAAACTAATTGTTCTATCTGAAACTAAGTGTTCGATACTGTGCCAGGAGAAACTCCCGTTCTGCGAAATCTGTGGCGATACTACTCGAAACCGTGTGTGTTCGACGAAACTAAGTGGTCGACCTTGTGAGAGAGGATACTCTAGATGCGAAGCTTAGTTCCATTTGAAAGTAATTGTTCTATCCGATACTAAGTGTTCGATACTGTGCCGGGAGAAGCGCCTTCTCTGAAATCTGTGGCGATGCCACTCGAAACCGTATGTGTTCGACGAAACTAAGTCGTCGACCTTGTGAGAGAGGAAACTCCAGATGCGAAACGTAGTTCCATTTTAAACTAATTGTTCTATATGAAACTAAGTGTTCGATACTGTGCCAGGAGAAGCGCCTGTTCTCTGAAATCTGTGGCGATGCCACTCGAAACCGTATGTGTTCGACGAAACTAAGTGGCCGACCTTGTGAGAGAGGAAACTCCAGACGCGAATCTTAGTTCCATTTTAAACTAATTGTTCTCTCTGAAACTAAGTGTTCGACAGTGTGCCAGGAGAAACGCCTGTTCTCTGAAATCTGTGGCGATGCTACTCGAAACCGTATGTGTTCGACGAAACTAAGTGGTCGACCTTGTGAGAGAGGAAACTCCAGATGCGAAACTTAGTTCCATTTTAAACTAATCGTTCTATCTGAAACTAAGTGTTCGATACTGTGCCAGGAGAAGCGCCTGTTCTCTGAAATGTGTGGCGATGCCAGTCGAAACCGTATGTGTTCGACGTAACTAAGTGGCCGACCTTGTGAGAGAGGAAACTCCAGATGCGAAATATATTTCAATTTTAAACTAAATGTTCCATCTGAAACTAAGTGTTCGATACTGTGCCAGGAGAAGCGCCTGTTCTCTGAAATCTGTGGCGATGCCACTCGAAGCCGTATGTGTTCGACGAAACTAAGTGGCCGACCTTGTGCGAGGGGAAACTTCAGATGCGAAACTTAGTTCCATTTTAAGCAAATTGCTCAATCTGAAACTAAGTGTTCGATACTGTGCCAGGAGAAGCGCTTGTTCTCTGAAATATGTGGCGATGCCACTCGAAACCATATGTGTTCGACGAAACTAAGTGGTCGACCTTGTGAGAGAGGAAACTCCAGATGCGAAACTTAGTTCCATTTTAAACTAATCGTTCTATCTGAAACTAAGTGTTCGATACTGTGCCAGGAGAAGCGCCTGTTCTCTGAAATGTGTGGCGATGCCAGTCGAAACCGTATGTGTTCGACGAAACTAAGTGGCCGACCTTGTGAGAGAGGAAACTCCAGACGCGAATCTTAGTTCCATTTTAAACTAATTGTTCTATCTGAAACTAAGTGTTCGACAGTGTGCCAGGAGAAACGCCTGTTCTCTGAAATCTGTGGCGATGCTACTCGAAACCGTATGTGTTCGACGAAACTAAGTGGTCGACCTTGTGAGAGAGGAAACTCCAGATGCGAAACTTAGTTCCATTTTAAACTAATCGTTCTATCTGAAACTAAGTGTTCGATACTGTGCCAGGAGAAGCGCCTGTTCTCTGAAATGTGTGGCGATGCCAGTCGAAACCGTATGTGTTCGACGAAACTAAGTGGCCGACCTTGTGAGAGAGGAAACTCCAGATGCGAAATATAGTTCAATTTTAAACTAAATGTTCCATCTGAAACTAAGTGTTCGATACTGTGCCAGGAGAAGCGCCTGTTCTCTGAAATCGGTGGCGATGCCACTCGAAACCGTATGTGTTCGACGAAACTAAGTGGCCGACCTTGTGAGAGAGGAAACTCCAGACGCGAATCTTAGTTCCATTTTAAACTAATTGTTCTCTCTGAAACTAAGTGTTCGACAGTGTGCCAGGAGAAACGCCTGTTCTCTGAAATCTGTGGCGATGCTACTCGAAACCGTATGTGTTCGACGAAACTAAGTGGTCGACCTTGTGAGAGAGGAAACTCCAGATGCGAAACTTAGTTCCATTTTAAACTAATCGTTCTATCTGAAACTAAGTGTTCGATACTGTGCCAGGAGAAGCGCCTGTTCTCTGAAATGTGTGGCGATGCCAGTCGAAACCGTATGTGTTCGACGAAACTAAGTGGCCGACCTTGTGAGAGAGGAAACTCCAGATGCGAACTTAGTTCCATTTTAAACTAATTGTTCTATCTGAAACTAAGCGTTCGATACTGTGCCAGGAGAAGCGCCTCATCTCTGAAATCTGTGGCGATGCCACTCGAAACCGTATGTGTTCGACGAAACTAAGTGGTCGACCTTGTGGGAGAGGAAACTCCAGATGCGAACCTTAGTTCCATTTTAAACTAATTGTTCTATCTGAAACTAAGTGTTCGATAGTGTGCCCGGAGAAACGCCTATTCTCTGAAATCTGTGGCGATGCCACTCGAAAACGTATGTGTTCGACGAAACTAAGTCGTCGACCTTGTGAGAGAGGAAACTCCAGATGCGAAACTTAGTTCCATTTTAAATTAATTGTTCTATCTGAAAGTATGTGTTCGAGACTGTGCCAGCAGAAGCGCCTGTTCTGTAAAATGTGTGGCGATGCCACTCGAAACTGTATGTGTTCGACGAAACTGAGTTGTCGATACTGTGGCAGGAGGAACTCCGGTTCGGGGAAATCTGTGGCGATACCACGCGAAACCGTATGTGTTCGACGAAACTAAGTAGTAGACCTTGTGAGAGAGGATTCTCCAGATGCGGAATATAGTTCCATTTTAAACTAATTGTTCTATCTGAAACTAAGTGTTCGATACTCTGCCAGGAGAAGCGCCTGTTCTCTGAAATCTGTGGCGATGCCACTCGAAACCGTATGTGTTCGACGAAACTAAGTGGCCGACCTTGTGAGAGAGGAAACTCCAGATGCGAATCTTAGTTCCATTTTAAACTAATTGTTCTATCTGAAACTAAGTGTTCGACAGTGTGCCAGGAGAAACGCCTGTTCTCTGAAATCTGTGGCGATGCCACTCGAAACCGCATGTGTTCGACGAAACTAAGTGGTCGACCTTGTGAGAGAGGAAACTCCAGATGCGAAATATAGTTCAATTTTAAACTAAATGTTCCATCTGAAACTAAGTGTTCGATACTGTGCCAGGAGAAGCGCCTGTTCTCTGAAATCTGTAGCGATGCCACTCGAAACCGTATGTGTTCGACGTAACTAAGTGGCCGACCCTGTGAGAGAGGAAACTCCAGATGCGAAATATAGTTAAATTTTAAACTAAATGTTCTATCTGAAACTAAGTGTTCGATACTCTGCCAGGAGAAGCGCCTGTTCTCTGAAATCTGTGGCGATGCCACTCGAAACCGTATGTGTTCGACGAAACTAAGTGGCCGACCTTGTGAGAGAGGAAACTCCAGATGCGAATCTTAGTTCCATTTTAAACTAATTGTTCTATCTGAAACTAAGTGTTCGACAGTGTGCCAGGAGAAACGCCTGTTCTCTGAAATCTGTGGCGATGCCACTCGAAACCGTATGTGTTCGACGAAACTAAATGGTCGACCTTGTGAGAGTAGAAACTCCAGATGCAAAGCTTTGTTCCATTTTAAACTAATTCTTCTCTCTGAAACTAAGTGTTCGATAATGTGCCAGGAGAAGCACCTGTTCTCTGAAATCTGTCGCGATGCTACTCTAAACCGAATGTGTTCGACGTAACTAAGTGGCCGACCTTGTGAGAGAGGAAACTCCAGATGCGAAATATAGTTCAATTTTAAACTAAATGTTCCATCTGAAACTAAGTGTTCGATACTGTGCCAGGAGAAGCGCCTGTTCTCTGAAATCTGTGGCGATGCCACTCGAAACCGTATGTGTTCGACGAAACTAAGTGGCCGACCTTGTGAGAGAGGAAACTCCAGATGCGAATTTTAGTTCCATTTTAAACTAATTGTTCTATCTGAAACTAAGTGTTCGACAGTGTGCCAGGAGAAATGCCTGTTCTCTGAAATCTGTGGCGATGCTACTCGAAACCGTATGTGTTCGACGAAACTAAGTGGTCGACCTTGTGAGAGAGGAAACTCCAGATGCGAAACTTAGTTCCATTTTAAACTAATCGTTCTATCTGAAACTAAGTGATCGATACTGTGCCAGGAGAAGCGCCTGTTCTCTAAAATGTGTGGCGATGCCACTCGAAACCGTATGTGTTCGACGAAACAAAGTGGTTGACTTTGTGAGAGAGGAAACTCCAGATGCGAAGCTTAGTTCCATTTGAAAGTAATTTTTCTATCCGATACTAAGTGTTCGATACTGTGCCGGGAGAAGCGCCTGTTCTCTGAAATGTGTGGCGATGCCACTCGAAACCATATGTGTTCGACGAAACTAAGTGGCCGACCTTGTGAGAGAGGAAACTCCAGATGCGAATCTTAGTTCCATTTTAAACTAATTGTTCTATCTGAAACTAAGTGTTCGACAGTGTGCCAGGAGAAACGCCTGTTCTCTGAAATCTGTGGCGATGCCACTCGAAACCGCATGTGTTCGACGAAACTAAGTGGTCGACCTTGTGAGAGAGGAAACTCCAGATGCGAAATATAGTTCAATTTTAAACTAAATGTTCCATCTGAAACAAAGTGTTCGATACTGTGCCAGGAGAAGCGCCTGTTCTCTGAAATCTGTAGCGATGCCACTCGAAACCGTATGTGTTCGACGTAACTAAGTGGCCGACCTTGTGAGAGAGGAAACTCCAGATGCGAAATATAGTTAAATTTTAAACTAAATGTTCCATCTGAAACTAAGTGTTCGATACTCTGCCAGGAGAAGCGCCTGTTCTCTGAAATCTGTGGCGATGCCACTCGAAACCGTATGTGTTCCACGAAACTAAGTGGCCGACCTTGTGAGAGAGGAAACTCCAGATGCGAATCTTAGTTCCATTTTAAACTAATTGTTCTATCTGAAACTAAGTGTTCGACAGTGTGCCAGGAGAAACGCCTGTTCTCTGAAATCTGTGGCGATGCTACTCGAAACCGTACGTATTCGACGGAACTAAGTGGTCTAACTTGTGAGAGAGGAAACTCCAGTAGCGAAACTTAGTTCCATTTTAAACTAATCGTTCTATCTGAAACTAAGTGTTCGATAATGTGCCAGGAGAAGCGCCTGTTCTCTGAAATCTGTCGCGATGCTACTCGAAACCGTATGTGTTCGACGAAACTAAGTGGCCGACCTTGTGAGAGAGCAAACTTCAGATGCGAAACGTAGTTCCATTTTAAACTAATTGTTCTATCTGAAACTAAGTGTTCGATACTGTGCCAGGAGAAGCGCCTGTTCTCTGAAATCTGTGGCGATGCCACTCGAAACCGTATGTGATCGACGAAACTAAGTGGCCGACCTTGTGAGAGAGGAAACTCCAGATGCGAATCTTAGTTCCATTTTAAACTAATTGTTCTATCTGAAACTAAGTGTTCGACAGTGTGCCAGGAGAAACGCCTGTTCTCTGAAATCTGTGGCGATGCTACTCTAAACCATATGTGTTCGACGAAACTAAGTGGTCGACCTTGTGGGAGAGGAAACTCCAGTTGCGAACCTTAGTTCCATTTTAAACTAATTGTTCTATCTGAAACTAAGTGTTCGATAGTGTGCCCGGAGAAACGCCTATTCTCTGAAATCTGTGGCGATGCCACTCGAAACCGTATGTGTTCGACGAAACTAAGTCGTCGACCTTGTGAGAGAGGAAACTCCAGATGCGAAACTTAGTTCCATTTTAAATTAATTGTTCTATCTGAAAGTATGTGTTCGAGACTGTGCCAGCAGAAGCGCCTGTTCTGTAAAATGTGTGGCGATGCCACTCGAAACTGTATGTGTTCGACGAAACTGAGTTGTCGATACTGTGCCAGGAGGAACTCCGGTTCGGGGAAATCTGTGGCGATACCACGCGAAACCGTATGTGTTCGACGAAACAAAGTGGTCGACCTTGTGAGAGAGGATTCTCCAGATGCGGAATATAGTTCCATTTTAAACTAATTGTTCTATCTGAAACAAAGTTTTCGACAGTGTGCCAGGAGAAACGCCTGTTCTCTGAAATCTGTGGCGATGCAACTCGAAACCGCATGTGTTCGACGAAACTAAGTGGTCGACCTTGTGAGAGAGGAAACTCCAGATGCGAAATATAGTTCAATTTTAAACTAAATGTTCCATCTGAAACTAAGTGTTCGATACTGTGCCAGGAGAAGCGCCTGTTCTCTGAAATCTGTAGCGATGCCACTCGAAACCGTATGTGTTCGACGTAACTAAGTGGCCGACCTTGTGAGAGAGGAAACTCCAGATGCGAAATATAGTTAAATTTTAAACTAAATGTTCCATCTGAAACTAAGTGTTCGATACTCTGCCAGGAGAAGCGCCTGTTCTCTGAAATCTGTGGCGATGCCACTCGAAACCGTATGTGTTCGACGAAACTAAGTGGCCGACCTTGTGAGAGAGGAAACTCCAGATGCGAATCTTAGTTCCATTTTAAACTAATTGTTCTATCTGTAACTAAGTGTTCGACAGTGTGCCAGGAGAAATGCCTGTTCTCTGAAATCTGTGGCGATGCTACTCGAAACCGTACGTATTCGACGGAACTAAGTGGTCAAACTTGTGAGAGAGGAAACTCCAGTAGCGAAACTTAGTGCCATTTTAAACTAATTGTTCTATCTGAAACTAAGTGTTCGATACTGTGCCAGCAGAAGCGCCTGTTCTCTGAAATCTGTGGCGATGCCACTCGAAACCGTATGCGTTCGGCGAAACTAAGTGTTCGACCTTGTGAGAGAGGAAACTCCAGATGCGAAACATAGTTCAATTTTAAACTAAATGTTCCATCTGAAACTAAGTGTTCGATACTGTGCCAGGAGAAGCGCCTGTTCTCTGAAATCTGTGGCGATGCCACTCGAAACCGTATGTGTTCGACGAAACTAAGTGGCCGACCTTGTGAGAGAGGAAACTCCAGATGCGAAATATAGTTCAATTTTAAAGTAAATGTTCCATCTGAAACTAAGTGTTCGATACTGTGCCAGGAGAAGCGCCTGTTCTCTGAAATCTGTGGCGATGCCACTCGAAACCGTATGTGTTCGACGAAACTAAGTGGTCCACCTTGAGGGAGAGGAAACTCCAGATGCGAAACTTAGTTCCATTTTAAACTAAGTGTTCTATCTTAAACTAAGTGTTCGATACTGTGCCAGGAGAAGCGCCTGTTCTCTGAAATCTGTGGCGATGCCACTCGAAACCGTATGTGTTCGACGAAACTAAGTGGTCCACCTTGAGGGAGAGGAAACTCCAGATGCGAAACTTAGTTCCATTTTAAACTAAGTGTTCTATCTTAAACTAAGTGTTCGATACTGTGCCAGGAGAAGCGCTTGTGCTCTGAAATCTGTGGCGATGCCACTCGAAACCGTATGTGTTCGACGAAACTAAGTGGCCGACCTTGTGAGAGAGGAAACTCCAGATGCGAATCTTAGTTCCATTTTAAACTAATTGTTCTATCTGAAACTAAGTGTTCGACAGTGTGCCAGGAGAAGCGCCTGTTCTCTGAAATCTGTGGCGATGCCACTCGAAACCGTATGTGTTCGACGTAAGTAAGTGGCCGACCTTCTGAGAGAGGAAACTCCAGATGCGAAACTTAGTTCCATTTTAATCTACTTGTTCTATCTGAAACTAAGTGTTCGACAGTGTGCCAGGAGAAACGCCTGTTCTCTGAAATCTGTGGCGATGCCACTCGAAACCGCATGTGTTCGACGAAACTAAGTGGTCGACCTTGTGAGAGAGGAAACTCCAGATGCGAAATATAGTTCAATTTTAAACTAAATGTTCCATCTGAAACTAAGTGTTCGATACTGTGCCAGGAGAAGCGCCTGTTCTCTGAAATCTGTAGCGATGCCACTCGAAACCGTATGTGTTCGACGTAACGAAGTGGCCGACCTTGTGAGAGAGGAAACTCCAGATGCGAATCTTAGTTCCATTTTAAACTAATTGTTCTATCTGAAACTAAGTGTTCGACAGTGTGCCAGGAGAAACGCCTGTTCTCTGAAATCTGTGCCGATGCTACTCGAAACCGTACGTATTCGACGGAACTAAGTGGTCTAACTTGTGAGAGAGGAAACTCCAGTAGCGAAACTTAGTTCCATTTTAAACTAATCGTTCTATCTGAAACTAAGTGTTCGATAATGTGCCAGGAGAAGCGCCTGTTCTCTGAAATCTGTCGCGATGCTACTCGAAACCGTATGTGTTCGACGAAACTAAGTGGCCGACCTTGTGAGAGAGCAAACTTCAGATGCGAAACGTAGTTCCATTTTAAACTAATTGTTCTATCTGAAACTAAGTGTTCGATACTGTGCCAGGAGAAGCGCCTGTTCTCTGAAATCTGTGGCGATGCCACTCGAAACCGTATGTGTTCGACGAAACTAAGTGGCCGACCTTGTGAGAGAGGAAACTCCAGATGCGAAATATAGTTCAATTTTAAACTAAATGTTCCATCTGAAACTAAGTGTTCGATACTGTGCCAGGAGAAGCGCCTGTTCTCTGAAATCTGTAGCGATGCCACTCGAAACCGTATGTGTTCGACGTAACTAAGTGGTCGACCTTGTGAGAGAGGAAACTCCAGATGCGAAATATAGTTAAATTTTAAACTAAATGTTCCATCTGAAACTAAGTGTTCGATACTCTGCCAGGAGAAGCGCCTGTTCTCTGAAATCTGTGGCGATGCCACTCGAAACCGTATGTGTTCGACGAAACTAAGTGGCCGACCTTGTGAGAGAGGAAACTCCAGATGCGAATCTTAGTTCCATTTTAAACTAATTGTTCTATCTGAAACTAAGTGTTCGACAGTGTGCCAGGAGAAACGCCTGTTCTCTGAAATCTGTGGCGATGCTACTCGAAACCGTACGTATTCGACGGAACTAAGTGGTCTAACTTGTGAGAGAGGAAACTCCAGTAGCGAAACTTAGTTCCATTTTAAACTAATCGTTCTATCTGAAACTAAGTGTTCGATAATGTGCCAGGAGAAGCGCCTGTTCTCTGAAATCTGTCGCGATGCTACTCGAAACCGTATGTGTTCGACGAAACTAAGTGGCCGACCTTGTGAGAGGACAAACTTCAGATGCGAAACGTAGTTCCATCTTAAACTAATTGTTCTATCTGAAACTAAGTGTTCGATACTGTGCCAGGAGAAGCGCCTGTTCTCTGAAATCTGTGGCGATGCCACTCGAAACCGTATGTGTTCGACGAAACTAAGTGGCGACCTTGTGAGAGAGGAAACTCCAGATGCGAATCTTAGTTCCATTTTAAACTAATTGTTCTATCTGAAACTAAGTGTTCGACAGTGTGCCAGGAGAAACGCCTGTTCTCTGAAATCTGTGGCGATGCTACTCTAAACCGTATGTGTTCGACGAAATTAAGTGGTCCACCTTGAGGGAGAGGAAACTCCAGATGCGAAACTTAGTTCCATTTTAAACTAAGTGTTCTATCTGAAACTAAGTGTTCGATACTGTGCCAGGAGAAGCGCTTGTTCTCTGAAATCTGTGGCGATGCCACTCGAAACCGTATGCCTTCGACGAAACTAAGTGGTCGACCTTGTGGGAGAGAAAACTCCAGATGCAAAACTTAGTTCCATTTTAAGCAAATTGCTCAATCTGAAACTAAGTGTTCGATACTGTGCCAGGAGAAGCGCTTGTTCTCTGAAATCTGTGGCGATGCCACTCGAAACCATATGTGTTCGACGAAACTAAGTGGTCGACCTTGTGGGAGAGGAAACTCCAGATGCGAACCTTAGTTCCATTTTAAACTAATTGTTCTATCTGAAACTAAGTGTTCGATAGTGTGCCCGGAGAAACGCCTGTTCTCTGAAATCTGTGGCGATGCCACTCGAAACCGTATGTGATCGACGAAACTAAGTGGCCGACCTTGTGAGAGAGGAAACTCCAGATGCGAATCTTAGTTCCATTTTAAACTAATTGTTCTATCTGAAACTAAGTGTTCGACAGTGTGCCAGGAGAAACGCCTGTTCTCTGAAATCTGTGGCGATGCTACTCTAAACCGTATGTGTTCGACGAAATTAAGTGGTCCACCTTGAGGGAGAGGAAACTCCAGATGCGAAACATAGTTCCATTTTAAACCAAGTGTTCTATCTGAAACTAAGTGTTCGATACTGTGCCAGGAGAAGCGCTTGTTCTCTGAAATCTGTGGCGATGCCACTCGAAACCGTATGCCTTCGACGAAACTAAGTGGTCGACCTTGTGGGAGAGAAAACTCCAGATGCGAAACTTAGTTCCATTTTAAGCAAATTGCTCAATCTGAAACTAAGTGTTCGATACTGTGCCAGGAGAAGCGCTTGTTCTCTGAAATCTGTGGCGATGCCACTCGAAACCATATGTGTTCGACGAAACTAAGTGGTCGACCTTGTGGGAGAGGATTCTCCAGATGCGGAATATAGTTCCATTTTAAACTAATTGTTCTATCTGAAACAAAGTTTTCGACAGTGTGCCAGGAGAAACGCCTGTTCTCTGAAATCTGTGGCGATGCCACTCGAAACCGCATGTGTTCGACGAAACTAAGTGGTCGACCTTGAGAGAGGAAACTCCAGATGCGAAATACAGTTCAATTTTAAACTAAATGTTCCATCTGAAACTAAGTGTTCGATACTGTGCCAGGAGAAGCGCCTGTTCTCTGAAATCTGTAGCGATGCCACTCGAAACCGTATGTGTTCGACGTAACTAAGTGGCCGACCTTGTGAGAGAGGAAACTCCAGATGCGAAATATAGTTAAATTTTAAACTAAATGTTCCATCTGAAACTAAGTGTTCGATACTCTGCCAGGAGAAGCGCCTGTTCTCTGAAATCTGTGGCGATGCCACTCGAAACCGTATGTGTTCGACGTAACTAAGTGGCCGACCTTGTGAGAGAGGAAACTCCAGATGCGAATCTTAGTTCCATTTTAAACTAATTGTTCTATCTGTAACTAAGTGTTCGACAGTGTGCCAGGAGAAATGCCTGTTCTCTGAAATCTGTGGCGATGCTACTCGAAACCGTACGTATTCGACGGAACTAAGTGGTCAAACTTGTGAGAGAGGAAACTCCAGTAGCGAAACTTAGTGCCATTTTAAACTAATTGTTCTATCTGAAACTAAGTGTTCGATACTGTGCCAGCAGAAGCGCCTGTTCTCTGAAATCTGTGGCGATGCCACTCGAAACCGTATGCGTTCGGCGAAACTAAGTGTTCGACCTTGTGAGAGAGGAAACTCCAGATGCGAAACATAGTTCAATTTTAAACTAAATGTTCCATCTGAAACTAAGTGTTCGATACTGTGCCAGGAGAAGCGCCTGTTCTCTGAAATCTGTGGCGATGCCACTCGAAACCGTATGTGTTCGACGAAACTAAGTGGCCGACCTTGTGAGAGAGGAAACTCCAGATGCGAAACATAGTTCAATTTTAAAGTAAATGTTCCATCTGAAACTAAGTGTTCGATACTGTGCCAGGAGAAGCGCCTGTTCTCTGAAATCTGTGGCGATGCCACTCGAAACCGTATGTGTTCGACGAAACTAAGTGGTCCACCTTGAGGGAGAGGAAACTCCAGATGCGAAACTTAGTTCCATTTTAAACTAATTGTTCTATCTTAAACTAAGTGTTCGATACTGTGCCAGGAGAAGCGCCTGTTCTCTGAAATCTGTGGCGATGCCACTCGAAACCGTATGTGTTCGACGAAACTAAGTGGTCCACCTTGAGGGAGAGGAAACTCCAGATGCGAAACTTAGTTCCATTTTAAACTAAGTGTTCTATCTTAAACTAAGTGTTCGATACTGTGCCAGGAGAAGCGCTTGTGCTCTGAAATCTGTGGCGATGCCACTCGAAACCGTATGTGTTCGACGAAACTAAGTGGCCGACCTTGTGAGAGAGGAAACTCCAGATGCGAATCTTAGTTCCATTTTAAACTAATTGTTCTATCTGAAACTAAGTGTTCGACAGTGTGCCAGGAGAAGCGCCTGTTCTCTGAAATCTGTGGCGATGCCACTCGAAACCGTATGTGTTCGACGTAAGTAAGTGGCCGACCTTCTGAGAGAGGAAACTCCAGATGCGAAACTTAGTTCCATTTTAAACTACTTGTTCTATCTGAAACTAAGTGTTCGACAGTGTGCCAGGAGAAACGCCTGTTCTCTGAAATCTGTGGCGATGCTACTCTAAACCGTATGTGTTCGACGAAATTAAGTGGTCCACCTTGAGGGAGAGGAAACTCCAGATGCGAAACTTAGTTCCATTTTAAACTAAGTGTTCTATCTGAAACTAAGTGTTCGATACTGTGCCAGGAGAAGCGCTTGTTCTCTGAAATCTGTGGCGATGCCACTCGAAACCGTATGCCTTCGACGAAACTAAGTGGTCGACCTTGTGGGAGAGAAAACTCCAGATGCGAAACTTAGTTCCATTTTAAGCAAATTGCTCAATCTGAAACTAAGTGTTCGATACTGTGCCAGGAGAAGCGCTTGTTCTCTGAAATCTGTGGCGATGCCACTCGAAACCATATGTGTTCGACGAAACTAAGTGGTCGACCTTGTGGGAGAGGATTCTCCAGATGCGGAATATAGTTCCATTTTAAACTAATTGTTCTATCTGAAACAAAGTTTTCGACAGTGTGCCAGGAGAAACGCCTGTTCTCTGAAATCTGTGGCGATGCCACTCGAAACCGCATGTGTTCGACGAAACTAAGTGGTCGACCTTGTGAGAGAGGAAACTCCAGATGCGAAATATAGTTCAATTTTAAACTAAATGTTCCATCTGAAACTAAGTGTTCGATACTGTGCCAGGAGAAGCGCCTGTTCTCTGAAATCTGTAGCGATGCCACTCGAAACCGTATGTGTTCGACGTAACTAAGTGGCCGACCTTGTGAGAGAGGAAACTCCAGATGCGAAATATAGTTAAATTTTAAACTAAATGTTCCATCTGAAACTAAGTGTTCGATACTCTGCCAGGAGAAGCGCCTGTTCTCTGAAATCTGTGGCGATGCCACTCGAAACCGTATGTTTTCGACGAAACTAAGTGGCCGACCTTGTGAGAGAGGAAACTCCAGATGCGAATCTTAGTTCCATTTTAAACTAATTGTTCTATCTGTAACTAAGTGTTCGACAGTGTGCCAGGAGAAATGCCTGTTCTCTGAAATCTGTGGCGATGCTACTCGAAACCGTACGTATTCGACGGAACTAAGTGGTCAAACTTGTGAGAGAGGAAACTCCAGTAGCGAAACTTAGTGCCATTTTAAACTAATTGTTCTATCTGAAACTAAGTGTTCGATACTGTGCCAGCAGAAGCGCCTGTTCTCTGAAATCTGTGGCGATGCCACTCGAAACCGTATGCGTTCGGCGAAACTAAGTGTTCGACCTTGTGAGAGAGGAAACTCCAGATGCGAAACATAGTTCAATTTTAAACTAAATGTTCCATCTGAAACTAAGTGTTCGATACTGTGCCAGGAGAAGCGCCTGTTCTCTGAAATCTGTGGCGATGCCACTCGAAACCGTATGTGTTCGACGAAACTAAGTGGCCGACCTTGTGAGAGAGGAAACTCCAGATGCGAAATATAGTTCAATTTTAAAGTAAATGTTCCATCTGAAACTAAGTGTTCGATACTGTGCCAGGAGAAGCGCCTGTTCTCTGAAATCTGTGGCGATGCCACTCGAAACCGTATGTGTTCGACGAAACTAAGTGGTCCACCTTGAGGGAGAGGAAACTCCAGATGCGAAACTTAGTTCCATTTTAAACTAAGTGTTCTATCTTAAACTAAGTGTTCGATACTGTGCCAGGAGAAGCGCCTGTTCTCTGAAATCTGTGGCGATGCCACTCGAAACCGTATGTGTTCGACGAAACTAAGTGGTCCACCTTGAGGGAGAGGAAACTCCAGATGCGAAACTTAGTTCCATTTTAAACTAAGTGTTCTATCTTAAACTAAGTGTTCGATACTGTGCCAGGAGAAGCGCTTGTGCTCTGAAATCTGTGGCGATGCCACTCGAAACCGTATGTGTTCGACGAAACTAAGTGGCCGACCTTGTGAGAGAGGAAACTCCAGATGCGAATCTTAGTTCCATTTTAAACTAATTGTTCTATCTGAAACTAAGTGTTCGACAGTGTGCCAGGAGAAGCGCCTGTTCTCTGAAATCTGTGGCGATGCCACTCGAAACCGTATGTGTTCGACGTAAGTAAGTGGCCGACCTTCTGAGAGAGGAAACTCCAGATGCGAAACTTAGTTCCATTTTAAACTACTTGTTCTATCTGAAACTAAGTGTTCGACAGTGTGCCAGGAGAAACGCCTGTTCTCTGAAATCTGTGGCGATGCCACTCGAAACCGCATGTGTTCGACGAAACTAAGTTGTCGACCTTGTGAGAGAGGAAACTCCAGATGCGAAATATAGTTCAATTTTAAACTAAATGTTCCATCTGAAACTAAGTGTTCGATACTGTGCCAGGAGAAGCGCCTGTTCTCTGAAATCTGTAGCGATGCCACTCGAAACCGTATGTGTTCGACGTAACTAAGTGGCCGACCTTGTGAGAGAGGAAACTCCAGATGCGAATCTTAGTTCCATTTTAAACTAATTGTTCTATCTGAAACTAAGTGTTCGACAGTGTGCCAGGAGAAACGCCTGTTCTCTGAAATCTGTGCCGATGCTACTCGAAACCGTACGTATTCGACGGAACTAAGTGGTCTAACTTGTGAGAGAGGAAACTCCAGTAGCGAAACTTAGTTCCATTTTAAACTAATCGTTCTATCTGAAACTAAGTGTTCGATAATGTGCCAGGAGAAGCGCCTGTTCTCTGAAATCTGTCGCGATGCTACTCGAAACCGTATGTGTTCGACGAAACTAAGTGGCCGACCTTGTGAGAGAGCAAACTTCAGATGCGAAACGTAGTTCCATTTTAAACTAATTGTTCTATCTGAAACTAAGTGTTCGATACTGTGCCAGGAGAAGCGCCTGTTCTCTGAAATCTGTGGCGATGCCACTCGAAACCGTATGTGTTCGACGAAACTAAGTGGCCGACCTTGTGAGAGAGGAAACTCCAGATGCGAAATATAGTTCAATTTTAAACTAAATGTTCCATCTGAAACTAAGTGTTCGATACTGTGCCAGGAGAAGCGCCTGTTCTCTGAAATCTGTAGCGATGCCACTCGAAACCGTATGTGTTCGACGTAACTAAGTGGCCGACCTTGTGAGAGAGGAAACTCCAGATGCGAAATATAGTTAAATTTTAAACTAAATGTTCCATCTGAAACTAAGTGTTCGATACTCTGCCAGGAGAAGCGCCTGTTCTCTGAAATCTGTGGCGATGCCACTCGAAACCGTATGTGTTCGACGAAACTAAGTGGCCGACCTTGTGAGAGAGGAAACTCCAGATGCGAATCTTAGTTCCATTTTAAACTAATTGTTCTATCTGAAACTAAGTGTTCGACAGTGTGCCAGGAGAAACGCCTGTTCTCTGAAATCTGTGGCGATGCTACTCGAAACCGTACGTATTCGACGGAACTAAGTGGTCTAACTTGTGAGAGAGGAAACTCCAGTAGCGAAACTTAGTTCCATTTTAAACTAATCGTTCTATCTGAAACTAAGTGTTCGATAATGTGCCAGGAGAAGCGCCTGTTCTCTGAAATCTGTCGCGATGCTACTCGAAACCGTATGTGTTCGACGAAACTAAGTGGCCGACCTTGTGAGAGGACAAACTTCAGATGCGAAACGTAGTTCCATCTTAAACTAATTGTTCTATCTGAAACTAAGTGTTCGATACTGTGCCAGGAGAAGCGCCTGTTCTCTGAAATCTGTGGCGATGCCACTCGAAACCGTATGTGTTCGACGAAACTAAGTGGCGACCTTGTGAGAGAGGAAACTCCAGATGCGAATCTTAGTTCCATTTTAAACTAATTGTTCTATCTGAAACTAAGTGTTCGACAGTGTGCCAGGAGAAACGCCTGTTCTCTGAAATCTGTGGCGATGCTACTCTAAACCGTATGTGTTCGACGAAATTAAGTGGTCCACCTTGAGGGAGAGGAAACTCCAGATGCGAAACTTAGTTCCATTTTAAACTAAGTGTTCTATCTGAAACTAAGTGTTCGATACTGTGCCAGGAGAAGCGCTTGTTCTCTGAAATCTGTGGCGATGCCACTCGAAACCGTATGCCTTCGACGAAACTAAGTGGTCGACCTTGTGGGAGAGAAAACTCCAGATGCAAAACTTAGTTCCATTTTAAGCAAATTGCTCAATCTGAAACTAAGTGTTCGATACTGTGCCAGGAGAAGCGCTTGTTCTCTGAAATCTGTGGCGATGCCACTCGAAACCATATGTGTTCGACGAAACTAAGTGGTCGACCTTGTGGGAGAGGAAACTCCAGATGCGAACCTTAGTTCCATTTTAAACTAATTGTTCTATCTGAAACTAAGTGTTCGATAGTGTGCCCGGAGAAACGCCTATTCTCTGAAATCTGTGGCGATGCCACTCGAAACCGTATGTGTTCGACGAAACTAAGTCGTCGACCTTGTGAGAGAGGAAACTCCAGATGCGAAACTTAGTTCCATTTTAAATTAATTGTTCTATCTGAAAGTATGTGTTCGAGACTGTGCCAGCAGAAGCGCCTGTTCTGTAAAATGTGTGGCGATGCCACTCGAAACTGTATGTGTTCGACGAAACTGAGTTGTCGATACTGTGCCAGGAGGAACTCCGGTTCGGGGAAATCTGTGGCGATACCACGCGAAACCGTATGTGTTCGACGAAACTAAATGGTCGACCTTGTGAGAGAGGATTCTCCAGATGCGGAATATAGTTCCATTTTAAACTAATTGTTCTATCTGAAACTAAGTGTTCGATACTCTGCCAGGAGAAGCGCCTGTCCTCTGAAATCTGTGGCGATGACACTCGAAACCGTATGTGTTCGACGAAACTAAGTGGCCGACCTTGTGAGAGAGGAAACTCCAGATGCGAATCTTAGTTCCATTTTAAACTAATTGTTCTCTCTGAAACTAAGTGTTCGATAATGTGCCAGGAGAAGCGCCTGTTCTCTGAAATCTGTGGCGATGCTACTCGAAAACGTATGTGTTCGACGAAACTAAGTGGTCGACTTTGTGAAAGAGGAATCTCCAGATGCGAAACATAGGTCCATTTTAAACTAATTGTTCTATCTGAAACTAAGTGTTCGATACTGTGCCAGGAGAAGCGCCTGTTCTCTGAAATCTGTGGCGATGCCCCTCGAAACCGTATGTATTCGACGAAAATAAGTTGTCGACCTTGTGAGAGAGGAAACGCCAGAAGTGAAACTTAGTGCCATTTTAAACAAATTGTTCTATCTGAAACTAAGTGTTCGATACTGTGCCAGGAGAAGCGCCGGTTCTCTGAAATCTGTGGCGATTCCACTCGAAAGCGTATGTGTTAGACGAAACAAAGTGGTCGACCTTGTGAGAGAGGAAACTCCAGAAGCGAAACTTAGTTCCATTTTAAACTAATTGTTCTATCTGAAACTAAGTGTTCGATAATGTGCCAGGAGAAGCGCCTGTTCTCTGAGATGTGTGGCGATTCCACTCGAAACCGTATGTGTTCGAGGAATCTAATTGGTCGACCTTCTGGGAGAGGAATCTCCAGATGCGAAACTTAGTTCCATTTTAAATAAATTGTTCTATCTGAAACTAAGTGTTCGATACTGTGCCAGGAGAAGCGCCTGTTCTCTGAAATCTGTGGCGATTCCACTCGAAAGCGTATGTGTTAGACGAAACAAAGTGGTTGACCTTGTGAGAGAGGAAACTCCAGATGCGAAACATAGTCCCATTTTAAACTACTTGTTCTATCTGAAACTATGTGTTCGATACTGTGCCAGGAGAAGCGCCTGTTCTCTGAAATCTGTGGCGATGCCCCTCGAAACCGTATGTATTCGACGAAAATAAGTGGTCGACCTTTTGAGAGAGGAAACTCCAGTACCGAAACATAGTTCCACTTTAAACTACTTGTTCTATCTGAAACTATGTGTTCGATAATGTGCCAGGAGAAACGCCGTGCTGCGAAATCTGTGGCGATACCACTCGAAACCGTATGTGTTCGACGATACTAAGTGGTCGACCTTGTGAGAGAGGAATCTCTAGATGCGAAACATAGGTCCATTTTAAACTAATTGTTCTATCTGAAACTAAGTGTTCGATACTGTGCCAGGAGAAGCGCCTGTTCTCTGAAATCTGTGGCGATGCCACTCGAAACCGTATGTGTTCGACGAAACTAAGTGGTCGACCTTGTGAGAGAGGAAACTCCAGATGCGAAACTTAGTTCCATTTTAAACTAATTGTTCTCTCTGAAACTAAGTGTTCGATAATGTGCCAGGAGAAGCGCCTGTTCTCTGAAATCTGTGGCGATGCTACTCGAAAACGTATGTGTTCGACGAAACTAAGTGGTCGACTTTGTGAAAGAGGAATCTCCAGATGCGAAACATAGGTCCATTTTAAACTAATTGTTCTATCTGAAACTAAGTGTTCGATACTGTGCCAGGAGAAGCGCCTGTTCTCTGAAATCTGTGGCGATGCCCCTCGAAACCGTATGTATTCGACGAAAATAAGTTGTCGACCTTGTGAGAGAGGAAACTCCAGAAGTGAAACTTAGTTCCATTTTAAAAAAATTGTTCTATCTGAAACTAAGTGTTCGATACTGTGCCAGGAGAAGCGCCGGTTCTCTGAAATCTGTGGCGATTCCACTCGAAAGCGTATGTGTTAGACGAAACAAAGTGGTCGACCTTGTGAGAGAGGAAACTCCAGAAGCGAAACTTAGTTCCATTTTAAACTAATTGTTCTATCTGAAACTAAGTGTTCGATAATGTGCCAGGAGAAGCGCCTGTTCTCTGAGATGTGTGGCGATTCTACTCGAAACCGTATGTGTTCGAGGAATCTAATTGGTCGACCTTGTGGGAGAGGAATCTCCAGATGCAAAACTTAGTTCCATTTTAAATAAATTGTTCTATCTGAAACTAAGTGTTCGATACTGTGCCAGGAGAAGCGCCTGTTCTCTGAAATCTGTGGCGATTCCACTCGAAAGCGTATGTGTTAGACGAAACAAAGTGGTTGACCTTGTGAGAGAGGAAACTCCAGATGCGAAACATAGTCCCATTTTAAACTACTTGTTCTATCTGAAACTATGTGTTCGATAATGTGCCAGGAGAAACGCCGTGCTGCGAAATCTGTGGCGATACCACTCGAAACCGTATGTGTTCGACGATACTAAGTGGTCGACCTTTTGAGAGAGGAATCTCCAGATGCGAAAGATAGGTCCATTTTAAACTAATTGTTCTATCTGAAACTAAGTGTTCGATACTGTGCCAGGAGAAGCGCCTGTTCTCTGAAATCTGTGGCGATGCCACTCGAAACCGTATGTGTTCGACGCAACTAAGTGGTCGACCTTGTGAGAGAGGAAACTCCAGATGCGAAACTTAGTTCCACTTTAAACTACTTGTTCTATCTGAAACTATGTGTTCGATAATGTGCCAGGAGAAACGCCGTGCTGCGAAATCTGTGGCGATACCACTCGAAACCGTATGTGTTCGACGATACTAAGTGGTCGACCTTGTGAGAGAGGAATCTCCAGATGCGAAACATAGGTCCATTTTAAACTAATTGTTCTATCTGAAACTAAGTGTTCGATACTGTGCCAGGAGAAGCGCCTGTTCTCTGAAATCTGTGGCGATGCCACTCGAAACCGTATGTGTTCGACGAAACTAAGTGGTCGACCTTGTGAGAGAGGAAACTCCAGATGCGAAACTTAGTTCCATTTTAAACTAATTGTTCTCTCTGAAACTAAGTGTTCGATAATGTGCCAGGAGAAGCGCCTGTTCTCTGAAATCTGTGGCGATGCTACTCGAAACCGTATGTTTTCGACGAAACTAAGTCGTCGACGTTGTGAGAGAGGAATCTCCAGATGCGAGACATAGGTCCATTTTAAACTAATTGTTCTATCTGAAACTATGTGTTCGATAATGTGCCAGGAGAAACGCCGTGCTGCGAAATCTGTGGCGATACCACTCGAAACCGTATGTGTTCGACGATACTAAGTGGTCGACCTTGTGAGAGAGGAATCTCCAGATGCGAAATATAGGTCCATTTTAAACTAATTGTTCTATCTGAAACTAAGTGTTCGATACTGTGCCAGGAGAAGCGCCTGTTCTCTGAAATCTGTGGCGATGCCTCTCGAAACCGTATGTATTCGACGAAAATAAGTGGTCGACCTTTTGAGAGAGGAAACTCCAGAACCGAAACATAGTTCCACTTTAAACTACTTGTTCTATCTGAAACTATGTGTTCGATAATGTGCCAGGAGAAACGCCGTGCTGCGAAATCTGTGGCGATGCCACTCGAAACCGTATGTGTTCGACGATACTAAGTGGTCGACCTTGTGAGAGAGGAAACTCCAGAAGCGAAACTCAGTTCCATTTAAAACTAATTGTTCTATCTGAAATTAAGTTTTCGATACTGTGCCAGGAGAAGCGCCTGTTCTGTGAAATCTGTGGCGATGCCACTCGAAACCGTATGTGTTCGACGAAACAAAGTGGTGGACCTTGTGAGAGAGGAAACTCCAGATACGAAACATAGTGCCATTTAAAACTAATTGTTCTATCTGTAACTATGTCTTCGATAATGTGCCAGGAGAAGCGCCTGTTCTCTGAAATCTGTGGCGATGCTACTCGAAACCGTATGTTTTCGACGAAACTAAGTCGTCGACGTTGTGAGAGAGGAATCTCCAGATGCGAGACATAGGTCCATTTTAAACTAATTGTTCTATCTGAAACTATGTGTTCGATAATGTGCCAGGAGAAACGCCGTGCTGCGAAATCTGTGGCGATACCACTCGAAACCGTATGTGTTCGACGATACTAAGTGGTCGACCTTGTGAGAGAGGAATCTCCAGATGCGAAATATAGGTCCATTTTAAACTAATTGTTCTATCTGAAACTAAGTGTTCGATACTGTGCCAGGAGAAGCGCCTGTTCTCTGAAATCTGTGGCGATGCCTCTCGAAACCGTATGTATTCGACGAAAATAAGTGGTCGACCTCTTGAGAGAGGAAACTCCAGAACCGAAACATAGTTCCACTTTAAACTACTTGTTCTATCTGAAACTATGTGTTCGATAATGTGTCAGGAGAAACGCCGTGCTGCGAAATCTGTGGCGATACCACTCGAAACCGTATGTGTTCGACGATACTAAGTGGTCGACCTTGTGAGAGAGGAAACTCCAGAAGCGAAACTCAGTTCCATTTAAAACTAATTGTTCTATCTGAAATTAAGTTTTCGATACTGTGCCAGGAGAAGCGCCTGTTCTGTGAAATCTGTGGCGATGCCACTCGAAACCGTATGTGTTCGACGAAACAAAGTGGTGGACCTTGTGAGAGAGGAAACTCCAGATACGAAACATAGTGCCATTTAAAACTAATTGTTCTATCTGTAACTATGTCTTCGATAATGTGCCAGGAGAAGCGCTTGTTCCCTGAAATCTGTGGCATTGCCACTCGAAACCGTATGTGTTCCACGAAACTAAGTTGTCGACCTTGTGAGAGAGGAAACTCCAGATGCGAAACTTAGTTCCATTTTAACCTAATTGTTCTATCTGAAACTAGGTGTTCGATACTGTGCCAGGAGAAGCGCCTGTTCTCTGAAATCTGTGGCGATGCCCCTCGAAACCGTATGTATTCGACGAAAATAAGTGGTCGAACTTGTGAGAGAGGAAACTCCAGAAGCGAAACTTAGTTCCATTTTAAACTAATTGTCCTATCTGATACTAAGTGTTCGATAATGTGCCAGGAGAAGCGCCTGTTCTCTGAGATGTGTGGCGATTCTACTCGTAACCGTGTGTGTTCGACGAAACTAATTGGTTTATATTGTGAGAGAGGATACTCCAGATGCGAAACATAGCTCCATTTTAAACTAATTAATCGGTCTGAAATAAGTGTTCGATACTGTGCCAGGAGAAGCGCCTGTTCTCTGAAATCTGTGGCGTTGCCACTCGAAACCGTATGTGTTTGACGAAACTAAGTGGTCCACCTTGTGAAAGAGGAAACTCCAAATGCGAAACATAGTTCCATTTTAAACAAATTGTTCTCTCTAACACTAAGTGTTCGATACTGTGCCAGGAGAAGCGCCTGTTCCCTGAAATCTGTGGCGATGCCTCTCGAAACCGTATGTGTTCGGCGAAACTAAGTAGTCGATACTGTGCCGGGAGAAGCTCCCGTTCGGCGAAATTTGTGGCGATACCACTCGAAACCGTATGTGTTCGACGAAACTAAGTGGTCGACCTTGTGAGAGAGGAAACTCCAGAACCGAAACATAGTTCCACTTTAAACTACTTGTTCTATATGAAACTATGTGTTCGATAATGTGCCAGGAGAAACGCCGTGCTGCGAAATCTGTGGCGATGCCACTCGAAACCGTATGTGTTAGACGATACTAAGTGGTCGACCTTGTGAGAGAGGAAACTCCAGAAGCGAAACTCAGTTCCATTTAAAACTAATTGTTCTATCTGAAATTAAGTTTTCGATACTGTGCCGGGAGAAGCGCCTGTTCTGTGAAATCTGTGGCGATGCCACTCGAAACCGTATGTGTTCGACGAAACAAAGTGGTGGACCTTGTGAGAGAGGAAACTCCAGATACGAAACATAGTGCCATTTAAAACTAATTGTTCTATCTGTAACTATGTGTTCGATAATGTGCCAGGAGAAGCGCTTGTTCCCTGAAATCTGTGGCATTGCCACTCGAAACCGTATGTGTTCCACGAAACTAAGTGGTCGACCTTGTGAGAGAGGAAACTCCAGATGCGAAACTTAGTTCCATTTTAACCTAATTGTTCTATCTGAAACTATGTGTTCGATAATGTGCCAGGAGAAGCGCCTGTTCTCTGAGATGTGTGGCGATTCTACTCGTAACCGTGTGTGTTCGACGAAACTAATTGGTTTATATTGTGAGAGAGGATACTCCAGATGCGAAACATAGCTCCATTTTAAACTAATTAATCGGTCTGAAATAAGTATTCGATACTGTGGCAGGAGAAGCGCCTGTTCTCTGAAATCTGTGGCGTTGCCACTCGAAACCGTATGTGTTTGACGAAACTAAGTGGTCCACCTTGTGAAAGAGGAAACTCCAAATGCGAAACATAGTTCCATTTTAAACAAATTGTTCTCTCTAACACTAAGTGTTCGATACTGTGCCAGGAGAAGCGCCTGTTCCCTGAAATCTGTGGCGATGCCTCTCGAAACCGTATGTGTTCGGCGAAACTAAGTAGTCGATACTGTGCCGGGAGAAGCTCCCGTTCGGCGAAATTTGTGGCGATACCACTCGAAACCGTATGTGTTCGACGAAACTAAGTGGTCGACCATGTGAGAGAGGAAACTCCAGATGCGAAATTTAGTTCCATTTTAAACTAATTGTTCTATCTGAAACTAAGTGTTCGATACTGTGCCAGGAGAAGCGCCTGTTCTCTGAAATCTGTGGCGATGCTACTCGAAACCGTATGTGTCCGACGAAACTAAGTGGTTGAAGTTGTGAGAGAGGAAACTCCAGAAGTGAAACTTAGTTTCATTTAAAACTAACTGTTCTATCTGAAACTAAGTGTTCGATACTGTGCCAGGAGAAGCGCCTGTTCTCTGAAATGTGTGGCGATTCCACTCGAAACCGTATGTGTTCGACGAAACTGAATTGTCGATACTGTGCCAGGAGAAACTCCCGTTCGGCGAAATCTGTGCCGATACAACTCGAAACCGTATGTGTTCGACGAAACTAAGTGGTCGCCTTTTGAGAGGGGAAACTTCAGGTGCGAAACTTAGTTCCATTTCAAATTAATTGTTCTATCTCAAACTAAGTGTTCGATACTGTGCCAGGAGAAGCGCCTGTTCTCTGAAATCTGTGGCGATACCACTCGAAACCGTATGTGTTCGACGAAACTAGGTGGTCGAACTTGTGAGAGAGGAAACTCCAAATGCGAAACATAGGTCCATTTTAAACTAATTGTTCTATCTGAAACTAAGTGTTCGATACTGTGCCAGGAGAAGCGCCTGTTCTCTGAAATCTATGGCGATGCTACTCGTAACCGAATGTTTTCGACGAAACTAAGTCGTCGACGTTGTGAGAGAGGAATCTCCAGATGCGAGACATAGGTCCATTTTAAACTAATTGTTCTATCTGAAACTATGTGTTCGATAATGTGCCAGGAGAAACGCCGTGCTGCGAAATCTGTGGCGATACCACTCGAAACCGTATGTGTTCGACGATACTAAGTGGTCGACCTTGTGAGAGAGGAATCTCCAGATGCGAAATATAGGTCCATTTTAAACTAATTGTTCTATCTGAAACTAAGTGTTCGATACTGTGCCAGGAGAAGCGCCTGTTCTCTGAAATCTGTGGCGATGCCTCTCGAAACCGTATGTATTCGACGAAAATAAGTGGTCGACCTCTTGAGAGAGGAAACTCCAGAACCGAAACATAGTTCCACTTTAAACTACTTGTTCTATCTGAAACTATGTGTTCGATAATGTGCCAGGAGAAACGCCGTGCTGCGAAATCTGTGGCGATGCCACTCGAAACCGTATGTGTTCGACGATACTAAGTGGTCGACCTTTTGAGAGAGGAAACTCCAGAAGCGAAACTCAGTTCCATTTAAAACTAATTGTTCTATCTGAAATTAAGTTTTCGATACTGTGCCAGGAGAAGCGCCTGTTCTGTGAAATCTGTGGCGATGCCACTCGAAACCGTATGTGTTCGACGAAACAAAGTGGTGGACCTTGTGAGAGAGGAAACTCCAGATACGAAACATAGTGCCATTTAAAACTAATTGTTCTATCTGTAACTATGTCTTCGATAATGTGCCAGGAGAAGCGCCTGTTCTCTGAAATCTGTGGCGATGCTACTCGAAACCGTATGTTTTCGACGAAACTAAGTCGTCGACGTTGTGAGAGAGGAATCTCCAGATGCGAGACATAGGTCCATTTTAAACTAATTGTTCTATCTGAAACTATGTGTTCGATAATGTGCCAGGAGAAACGCCGTGCTGCGAAATCTGTGGCGATACCACTCGAAACCGTATGTGTTCGACGATACTAAGTGGTCGACCTTGTGAGAGAGGAATCTCCAGATGCGAAATATAGGTCCATTTTAAACTAATTGTTCTATCTGAAACTAAGTGTTCGATACTGTGCCAGGAGAAGCGCCTGTTCTCTGAAATCTGTGGCGATGCCTCTCGAAACCGTATGTATTCGACGAAAATAAGTGGTCGACCTCTTGAGAGAGGAAACTCCAGAACCGAAACATAGTTCCACTTTAAACTACTTGTTCTATCTGAAACTATGTGTTCGATAATGTGCCAGGAGAAACGCCGTGCTGCGAAATCTGTGGCGATGCCACTCGAAACCGTATGTGTTCGACGATACTAAGTGGTCGACCTTTTGAGAGAGGAAACTCCAGAAGCGAAACTCAGTTCCATTTAAAACTAATTGTTCTATCTGAAATTAAGTTTTCGATACTGTGCCAGGAGAAGCGCCTGTTCTGTGAAATCTGTGGCGATGCCACTCGAAACCGTATGTGTTCGACGAAACAAAGTGGTGGACCTTGTGAGAGAGGAAACTCCAGATACGAAACATAGTGCCATTTAAAACTAATTGTTCTATCTGTAACTATGTCTTCGATAATGTGCCAGGAGAAGCGCTTGTTCCCTGAAATCTGTGGCATTGCCACTCGAAACCGTATGTGTTCCACGAAACTAAGTTGTCGACCTTGTGAGAGAGGAAACTCCAGATGCGAAACTTAGTTCCATTTTAACCTAATTGTTCTATCTGAAACTAGGTGTTCGATACTGTGCCAGGAGAAGCGCCTGTTCTCTGAAATCTGTGGCGATGCCCCTCGAAACTGTATGTATTCGACGAAAATAAGTGGTCGAACTTGTGAGAGAGGAAACTCCAGAAGCGAAACTTAGTTCCATTTTAAACTAATTGTCCTATCTGATACTAAGTGTTCGATAATGTGCCAGGAGAAGCGCCTGTTCTCTGAGATGTGTGGCGATTCTACTCGTAACCGTGTGTGTTCGACGAAACTAATTGGTTTATATTGTGAGAGAGGATACTCCAGATGCGAAACATAGCTCCATTTTAAACTAATTAATCGGTCTGAAATAAGTGTTCGATACTGTGCCAGGAGAAGCGCCTGTTCTCTGAAATCTGTGGCGTTGCCACTCGAAACCGTATGTGTTTGACGAAACTAAGTGGTCCACCTTGTGAAAGAGGAAACTCCAAATGCGAAACATAGTTCCATTTTAAACAAATTGTTCTCTCTAACACTAAGTGTTCGATACTGTGCCAGGAGAAGCGCCTGTTCCCTGAAATCTGTGGCGATGCCTCTCGAAACCGTATGTGTTCGGCGAAACTAAGTAGTCGATACTGTGCCGGGAGAAGCTCCCGTTCGGCGAAATTTGTGGCGATACCACTCGAAACCGTATGTGTTCGACGAAACTAAGTGGTCGACCTTTTGAGAGAGGAAACTCCAGAACCGAAACATAGTTCCACTTTAAACTACTTGTTCTATATGAAACTATGTGTTCGATAATGTGCCAGGAGAAACGCCGTGCTGCGAAATCTGTGGCGATGCCACTCGAAACCGTATGTGTTAGACGATACTAAGTGGTCGACCTTGTGAGAGAGGAAACTCCAGAAGCGAAACTCAGTTCCATTTAAAACTAATTGTTCTATCTGAAATTAAGTTTTCGATACTGTGCCGGGAGAAGCGCCTGTTCTGTGAAATCTGTGGCGATGCCACTCGAAACCGTATGTGTTCGACGAAACAAAGTGGTGGACCTTGTGAGAGAGGAAACTCCAGATGCGAAACATAGTGCCATTTAAAACTAATTGTTCTATCTGTAACTATGTGTTCGATAATGTGCCAGGAGAAGCGCTTGTTCCCTGAAATCTGTGGCATTGCCACTCGAAACCGTATGTGTTCCACGAAACTAAGTTGTCGACCTTGTGAGAGAGGAAACTCCAGATGCGAAACTTAGTTCCATTTTAACCTAATTGTTCTATCTGAAACTATGTGTTCGATAATGTGCCAGGAGAAGCGCCTGTTCTCTGAGATGTGTGGCGATTCTACTCGTAACCGTGTGTGTTCGACGAAACTAATTGGTTTATATTGTGAGAGAGGATACTCCAGATGCGAAACATAGCTCCATTTTAAACTAATTAATCGGTCTGAAATAAGTGTTCGATACTGTGCCAGGAGAAGCGCCTGTTCTCTGAAATCTGTGGCGTTGCCACTCGAAACCGTATGTGTTTGACGAAACTAAGTGGTCCACCTTGTGAAAGAGGAAACTCCAAATGCGAAACATAGTTCCATTTTAAACAAATTGTTCTCTCTAACACTAAGTGTTCGATACTGTGCCAGGAGAAGCGCCTGTTCCCTGAAATCTGTGGCGATGCCTCTCGAAACCGTATGTGTTCGGCGAAACTAAGTAGTCGATACTGTGCCGGGAGAAGCTCCCGTTCGGCGAAATTTGTGGCGATACCACTCGAAACCGTATGTGTTCGACGAAACTAAGTGGTCGACCATGTGAGAGAGGAAACTCCAGATGCGAAATTTAGTTCCATTTTAAACTAATTGTTCTATCTGAAACTAAGTGTTCGATACTGTGCCAGGAGAAGCGCCTGTTCTCTGAAATCTGTGGCGATGCTACTCGAAACCGTATGTGTCCGACGAAACTAAGTGGTTGAAGTTGTGAGAGAGGAAACTCCAGAAGTGAAACTTAGTTTCATTTAAAACTAACTGTTCTATCTGAAACTAAGTGTTCGATACTGTGCCAGGAGAAGCGCCTGTTCTCTGAAATGTGTGGCGATTCCACTCGAAACCGTATGTGTTCGACGAAACTGAATTGTCGATACTGTGCCAGGAGAAACTCCCGTTCGGCGAAATCTGTGCCGATACAACTCGAAACCGTATGTGTTCGACGAAACTAAGTGGTCGCCTTTTGAGAGGGGAAACTTCAGGTGCGAAACTTAGTTCCATTTCAAATTAATTGTTCTATCTCAAACTAAGTGTTCGATACTGTGCCAGGAGAAGCGCCTGTTCTCTGAAATCTGTGGCGATACCACTCGAAACCGTATGTGTTCGACGAAACTAGGTGGTCGAACTTGTGAGAGAGGAAACTCCAAATGCGAAACATAGGTCCATTTTAAACTAATTGTTCTATCTGAAACTAAGTGTTCGATACTGTGCCAGGAGAAGCGCCTGTTCTCTGAAATCTATGGCGATGCTACTCGTAACCGAATGTTTTCCACGAAACAAAGTGGCCGACCTTGTGAGAGAGGAAACTCCAGACGCGAAACTTAGTGCCATTTTAAACTAATTGTTCTATCTGAAACTAAGTGTTCGATACTGTGCCAGGTGAAGCGCCGGTCCTCTGAAATCTGTGGCGATGCCACTCGAAACCGTATGTGATTGACGAAACTAAGTGGTCCACCTTGTGAGAGAGGAAACTCCAAATGCGAAAGATAGTTCCATTTTAAACTAAGTGTTCTATCTGATACTAAGTGTTCGATACTGTGCCAGGAGAAGCGCCTGTTCTCTGAAATCTGTGGCGATGCCACTCGAAACCGTATGAGTTCGACGAAACTAAGTGGCCGACCTTGTGAGAGAGGAAACTCCAGATGCGAAACATAGTTCCATTTTAAACTAATTGTTCTATCTGAAACTAAGTGTTCGATACTGTACCAGGAGAAACTCCCGTTCTGCGAAATCTGTGGCGATACAACTCGAAACCGTATGTGTTCGACGAAACTAAGTGTTCGACCTTGTGAGAGAGGATACTCCAGATGCGAAACTTAGTTCCATTTTAAATTAATTGTTCTATCTGAAACTAAGTGTTCGATAGTGTGCCCGGAGAAACGCCTGTTCTCTGAAATCTGTGGCGATACCACTCGAAACCGTATGTGTTCGACGAAACTAAGTGGCCGACCTTGTGAGAGAGGAAACTTCAGATGCGAAACTAAGTTCCATTTTAAACTAATTGTTCTATCTGAAACTAAGTGTTCTATAGTGTGCCCGGAGAAACGCCTGTTCTCTGAATTCTGTGGCGATGCCACTCGAAACCGTATGTGTTCGACGAAACTGAATTGTCGATACTGTGCCAGGAGAAACTCCCGTTCGGCGAAATCTGTGGCGATACAACTCGAAACCGTATGTGTTCGACGAAACTAAGTGGTCGCCTTTTGAGAGGGGAAACTTCAGATGCGAAACTTAGTTCCATTTCAAATTAATTGTTCTCTCGGAAACTAAGTGTTCGATACTGTGCCAGGAGAAGCGCCTGTTCTCTGAAATCTGTGGCGATACCACTCGAAACCGTATGTGTTCGACGAAACTAGGTGGTCGAACTTGTGAGAGAGGAAACTCCAAATGCGAAACATAGGTCCATTTTAAATTAATTGTTCTATCTGAAACTAAGTGTTCGATACTGTGCCAGGAGAAGCGCCTGTTCTCTGAAATCTGTGGCGATACCACTCGAAACCGTATGTGTTCGACGAAACTTAGTGGTCGACCTTGTGAGAGAGGAAACTCCAGATGCGAAATTTAGTTCCATTTTAAACTAATTGTTCTATCTGAAACTAAGTGTTCGATACTGTGCCAGGAGAAGTGCCTGTTCTCTGAAATCTGTGGCGATGCTACTCGAAACCGTATGTGTTCGACGTAACTAAGTGGCCGACCTTGTGAGGGATTAAACTCCAAATGCGAAACATATTTCCATTTTAAACTAAATGTTCTATCTGAAACTAAGTGTTCGATACTGTGCCAGGAGAAGCGCCTGCTCTCTGAAATCTGTGGCGATGCTACTCGAAACCGTATGTGTTCGACGAAACTAAGTGGTCGACATTGTGAGAGAGGAAACTCCAGATGCGAAACTTACTACCATTTTAAACTAATTGTTCTATCTGAAACTAAGTGTTCGTTACTGTGCCAGGAGAGGCGCCTGTCTCTGAAATCTGTGGCGATGCCACTCGAAACCGAATGTGTTCGACGAAACTAAGTGGTCCACCTTGTGAGAGAGGAAACTCCAGATGCGAAACTTAGTTCCATTTTAAACTAATTGTTGTATCTGAAACTAAGTGTTCGTGACTGTGCCAGGAGTAGCGCCTCTTCTCTGAAATCTGTGGCGATGCCACTCGAAACAGTATGTGTTCGACGAAACTAAGTCGTCGATCTTGTGAGAGAGGAAACTCCATATGCGAAGCTTAGTTCCATTTTAAACTAATAGTTCTCTATGATACTAAGTGTTCGATACTGCGCCAGGAGAAGCGCCTGTTCTCTGAAATCGGTGGCGATGGTACTCGAAACCTTATGTGTTCATCGAAACTAAGTGGTCGACCTTGTGAGAGAGGAAACTCCAGATGCGAAGGTTAGTTCCATTTTAAAGTAATAGTTCTATCTGATACTAAGTGTTCGATACTGTGCCAGGAGAAGCGCCTGTTCTCTGACATCTGTGGCGATGCTACTCGAAACCGTATGTGTTCGACGAAATTAAGTGGTCGACCTTGTGAGAGAGGAAACTCCAGCTGCCAAACTTAGTTCCATTTTAAGCTAATTGTTCTATGTGCAACTATGTGTTCGATACTGTGCCAGGAGAAACTCCCGTTCGGCGAAATCTGTGGCGATACAACTCGAAACCGTATGTGTTCGACGAAACTAAGTGGTCGCCTTTTGAGAGGGGAAACTTCAGGTGCGAAACTTAGTTCCATTTCAAATTAATTGTTCTATCTCAAACTAAGTGTTCGATACTGTGCCAGGAGAAGCGCCTGTTCTCTGAAATCTGTGGCGATACCACTCGAAACCGTATGTGTTCGACGAAACTAGGTGGTCGAACTTGTGAGAGAGGAAACTCCAAATGCGAAACATAGGTCCATTTTAAACTAATTGTTCTATCTGAAACTAAGTGTTCGATACTGTGCCAGGAGAAGCGCCTGTTCTCTGAAATCTATGGCGATGCTACTCGTAACCGAATGTTTTCCACGAAACAAAGTGGCCGACCTTGTGAGAGAGGAAACTCCAGACGCGAAACTTAGTGCCATTTTAAACTAATTGTTCTATCTGAAACTAAGTGTTCGATACTGTGCCAGGTGAAGCGCCTGTTCTCTGAAATCTGTGGCGATGCCACTCGAAACCGTATGTGTTTGACGAAACTAAGTGGTCCACCTTGTGAGAGAGGAAACTCCAAATGCGAAAGATAGTTCCATTTTAAACTAAGTGTTCGATACTGTGCCAGGAGAAGCGCCTGTTCTCTGAAATCTGTGGCGATGCCACTCGAAACCGTATGTGTTCGACGAAACTAAGTGGCCGACCTTGTGAGAGAGGAAACTCCAGATGCGAAACATAGTTCCATTTTAAACTAATTGTTCTATCTGAAACTAAGTGTTCGATACTGTACCAGGAGAAACTCCCGTTCTGCGAAATCTGTGGCGATACAACTCGAAACCGTATGTGTTCGACGAAACTAAGTGTTCGACCTTGTGAGAGAGGATACTCCAGATGCGAAACTTAGTTCCATTTTAAATTAATTGTTCTATCTGAAACTAAGTGTTCGATAGTGTGCCCGGAGAAACGCCTGTTCTCTGAAATCTGTGGCGATACCACTCGAAACCGTATGTGTTCGACGAAACTAAGTGGCCGACCTTGTGAGAGAGGAAACTTCAGATGCGAAACTAAGTTCCATTTTAAACTAATTGTTCTATCTGAAACTAAGTGTTCTATAGTGTGCCCAGAGAAACGCCTGTTCTCTGAATTCTGTGGCGATGCCACTCGAAACCGTATGTGTTCGACGAAACTAAGTGGTCGACCTTGTGAGACAGGAATATCCAGATGCGAAACTTAGTTCCATTTTAAACTAATTGTTCTATCTGAAACTATGTGTTCGATACTGTGCCAGGAGAAGCGCCTGTTCTCAGAAATGTGTGGCGATGCCACTCGAAACCGTATGTGTTCGACGAAACTGAATTGTCGATACTGTGCCAGGAGAAACTCCCGTTCGGCGAAATCTGTGGCGATACAACTCGAAACCGTATGTGTTCGACGAAACTAAGTGGTCGCCTTTTGAGAGGGGAAACTTCAGATGCGAAACTTAGTTCCATTTCAAATTAATTGTTCTCTCTGAAACTAAGTGTTCGATACTGTGCCAGGAGAAGCGCCTGTTCTCTGAAATCTGTGGCGATACCACTCGAAACCGTATGTGTTCGACGAAACTAGGTGGTCGAACTTGTGAGAGAGGAAACTCCAAATGCGAAACATAGGTCCATTTTAAACTAATTGTTCTATCTGAAACTAAGTGTTCGATACTGTGCCAGGAGAAGCGCCTGTTCTCTGAAATCTGTGGCGATACCACTCGAAACCGTATGTGTTCGACGAAACTAAGTGGTCGACCTTGTGAGAGAGGAAACTCCAGATGCGAAATTTAGTTCCATTTTAAACTAATTGTTCTATCTGAAACTAAGTGTTCGATACTGTGCCAGGAGAAGCGCCTGTTCTCTGAAATCTGTGGCGATGCCACTCGAAACCGTATGTGTTCGACGAAACTAAGTGGTCGACCATGTGAGAGAGGAAACTCCAGATGCGAAATTTAGTTCCATTTTAAACTAATTGTTCTATCTGAAACTAAGTGTTCGATACTGTGCCAGGAGAAGCGCCTGTTCTCTGAAATCTGTGGCGATGCTACTCGAAACCGTATGTGTCCGACGAAACTAAGTGGTTGAAGTTGTGAGAGAGGATACTCCAGTTGCGAAACACAGTTCCATTTAAACTAATTGTTCTATCTGAAACTAAGTGTTCGACATTGTGCCAGGAGAAGCGCCTGTTCTCTGAAATCAGTGGCGATGCTACTCGAAACCGTATGTGTTCGACGAAAGTAAGTGGTCGACCTTGTGAGAGAGGAAACTCCAGAAGTGAAACTTAGTTTCATTTAAAACTAACTGTTCTATCTGAAACTAAGTGTTCGATAATGTGCCAGGAGAAGCGCCTGTTCTGCGAAATCTGTGGCGATGCCCCTCGAAACCGTATGTATTCGACGAAAATAAGTTGTCGAACTTGTGAGAGAGGAAACTCCAGATTCGAAACATAGGTCCATTTTAAACTAATTGTTCTATCTGAAACTAAGTGTTCGATACTGTGCCAGGAGAAGCGCCTGTTCTCGGAAATCTGTGGCGATGCCACTCGAAACCGTATGTGTTCGACGCAACTAAGTGGTCGACCTTGTGAGAGAGGAAACTCCAGATGCGAAACTTAGTTCCATTTTAAACTAATTGTTCTCTCTGAAACTAAGTGTTCGATAATGTGCCAGGAGAAGCGCCTGTTCTCTGAAATCTGTGGCGATGCTACTCGAAACCGTATGTGTTCGACGAAACTAAGTCGTCGACGTTGTGAGAGAGGAATCTCCAGATGCGAGACATAGGTCCATTTTAAACTAATTGTTCTATCTGAAACTATGTGTTCGATAATGTGCCAGGAGAAACGCCGTGCTGCGAAATCTGTGGCGATACCACTCGAAACCGTATGTGTTCGACGATACTAAGTGGTCGACCTTGTGAGAGAGGAATCTCCAGATGCGAAATATAGGTCCATTTTAAACTAATTGTTCTATCTGAAACTAAGTGTTCGATACTGTGCCAGGAGAAGCGCCTGTTCTCTGAAATCTGTGGCGATGCCTCTCGAAACCGTATGTATTCGACGAAAATAAGTGGTCGACCTCTTGAGAGAGGAAACTCCAGAACCGAAACATAGTTCCACTTTAAACTACTTGTTCTATCTGAAACTATGTGTTCGATAATGTGCCAGGAGAAACGCCGTGCTGCGAAATCTGTGGCGATGCCACTCGAAACCGTATGTGTTAGACGAAACAAAGTGGTTGACCTTGTGAGAGAGGAAACTCCAGATGCGAAACATAGTTCCATTTTAAACTACTTGTTCTATCTGAAACTATGTGTTCGATAATGTGCCAGGAGAAACGCCGTGCTGCGAAATCTCTGGCGATACCACTCGAAACCGTATGTGTTCGACGATACTAAGTGGTCGACTATGTGAGAGAGGAAACTCCAGAAGCGAAACTTAGTTCCATTTTAAACTAATTGTTCTATCTGATACTAAGTGTTCGATAATGTGCCAGGAGAAGCGCCTGTTCTCTGAGATGTGTGGCGATTCTACTCGTAACCGTGTGTGTTCGACGAAACTAATTGGTTTATATTGTGAGAGAGGATACTCCAGATGCGAAACATAGCTCCATTTTAAACTAATTAATCGGTCTGAAATAAGTGTTCGATACTGTGCCAGGAGAAGCGCCTGTTCTCTGTAATCTGTGGCGTTGCCACTCGAAACCGTATGTTTTTGACGAAACTAAGTGGTCCACCTTGTGAAAGAGGAAACTCCAAATGCGAAACATAGTTCCATTTTAAACAAATTGTTCTCTCTAACACTAAGTGTTCGATACTGTGCCAGGAGAAGCGCCTGTTCCCTGAAATCTGTGGCGATGCCTCTCGAAACCGTATGTGTTCGGCGAAACTAAGTAGTCGATACTGTGCCGGGAGTAGCTCCGGTTCGGCGAAATTTGTGGCGATACCACTCGAAACCGTATGTGTTCGACGAAACTAAGTGGTCGACCATGTGGGAGAGGAAACTCCAGATGCGAAATTTAGTTCCATTTTAAACTAATTGTTCTACCTGAAACTAAGTGTTCGATACTGTGCCAGGAGAAGCGCCTGTTCTCTGAAATCTGTGGCGATGCTACTCGAAACCGTATGTGTCCGACGAAACTAAGTGGTTGAAGTTGTGAGAGAGGATACTCCAGTTGCGAAACACAGTTCCATTTTAAACTAATTGTTCTATCTGAAACTAAGTGTTCGATATTATGCCAGGAGAAGCGCCTGTTCTCTGAAATCAGTGGCGATGCTACTCGAAACCGTATGTGTTCGACGAAAGTAAGTTGTCGACCTTGTGAGAGAGGAAACTCCAGAAGTGAAACTTAGTTTCATTTAAAACTAACTGTTCTATCTGAAACTAAGTGTTCGATACTGTGCCAGGAGAAGCACCTGTTCTCTGAAATGTGTGGCGATTCCACTCGAAACCGTATGTGTTCGACGAAACTGAATTGTCGATACTGTGCCAGGAGAAACTCCCGTTCGGCGAAATCTGTGCCGATACAACTCGAAACCGTATGTGTTCGACGAAACTAAGTGGTCGCCTTTTGAGAGGGGAAACTTCAGGTGCGAAACTTAGTTCCATTTCAAATTAATTGTTCTATCTCAAACTAAGTGTTCGATACTGTGCCAGGAGAAGCGCCTGTTCTCTGAAATCTGTGGCGATACCACTCGAAACCGTATGTGTTCGACGAAACTAGGTGGTCGAACTTGTGAGAGAGGAAACTCCAAATGCGAAACATAGGTCCATTTTAAACTAATTGTTCTATCTGAAACTAAGTGTTCGATACTGTGCCAGGAGAAGCGCCTGTTCTCTGAAATCTATGGCGATGCTACTCGTAACCGAATGTTTTCCACGAAACAAAGTGGCCGACCTTGTGAGAGAGGAAACTCCAGACGCGAAACTTAGTGCCATTTTAAACTAATTGTTCTATCTGAAACTAAGTGTTCGATACTGTGCCAGGTGAAGCGCCGGTTCTCTGAAATCTGTGGCGATGCCACTCGAAACCGTATGTGATTGACGAAACTAAGTGGTCCACCTTGTGAGAGAGGAAACTCCAAATGCGAAAGATAGTTCCATTTTAAACTAAGTGTTCTATCTGATACTAAGTGTTCGATACTGTGCCAGGAGAAGCGCCTGTTCTCTGAAATCTGTGGCGATGCCACTCGAAACCGTATGAGTTCGACGAAACTAAGTGGCCGACCTTGTGAGAGAGGAAACTCCAGATGCGAAACATAGTTCCATTTTAAACTAATTGTTCTATCTGAAACTAAGTGTTCGATACTGTACCAGGAGAAACTCCCGTTCTGCGAAATCTGTGGCGATACAACTCGAAACCGTATGTGTTCGACGAAACTAAGTGTTCGACCTTGTGAGAGAGGATACTCCAGATGCGAAACTTAGTTCCATTTTAAATTAATTGTTCTATCTGAAACTAAGTGTTCGATAGTGTGCCCGGAGAAACGCCTGTTCTCTGAAATCTGTGGCGATACCACTCGAAACCGTATGTGTTCGACGAAACTAAGTGGCCGACCTTGTGAGAGAGGAAACTTCAGATGCGAAACTAAGTTCCATTTTAAACTAATTGTTCTATCTGAAACTAAGTGTTCTATAGTGTGCCCGGAGAAACGCCTGTTCTCTGAATTCTGTGGCGATGCCACTCGAAACCGTATGTGTTCGACGAAACTGAATTGTCGATACTGTGCCAGGAGAAACTCCCGTTCGGCGAAATCTGTGGCGATACAACTCGAAACCGTATGTGTTCGACGAAACTAAGTGGTCGCCTTTTGAGAGGGGAAACTTCAGATGCGAAACTTAGTTCCATTTCAAATTAATTGTTCTCTCTGAAACTAAGTGTTCGATACTGTGCCAGGAGAAGCGCCTGTTCTCTGAAATCTGTGGCGATACCACTCGAAACCGTATGTGTTCGACGAAACTAGGTGGTCGAACTTGTGAGAGAGGAAACTCCAAATGCGAAACATAGGTCCATTTTAAATTAATTGTTCTATCTGAAACTAAGTGTTCGATACTGTGCCAGGAGAAGCGCCTGTTCTCTGAAATCTGTGGCGATACCACTCGAAACCGTATGTGTTCGACGAAACTTAGTGGTCGACCTTGTGAGAGAGGAAACTCCAGATGCGAAATTTAGTTCCATTTTAAACTAATTGTTCTATCTGAAACTAAGTGTTCGATACTGTGCCAGGAGAAGTGCCTGTTCTCTGAAATCTGTGGCGATGCTACTCGAAACCGTATGCGTTCGACGTAACTAAGTGGCCGACCTTGTGAGGGATTAAACTCCAAATGCGAAACATATTTCCATTTTAAACTAAATGTTCTATCAGAAACTAAGTGTTCGATACTGTGCCAGGAGAAGCGCCTGCTCACTGAAATCTGTGGCGATGCTAGTCGAAACCGTATGTGTTCGACGAAACTAAGTGGTCGACATTATGAGAGAGGAAACTCCAGATGCGAAACTTACTACCATTTTAAACTAATTGTTCTATCTGAAACTAAGTGTTCGTTACTGTGCCAGGAGAGGCGCCTGTCTCTGAAATCTGTGGCGATGCCACTCGAAACCGAATGTGTTCGACGAAACTAAGTGGTCCACCTTGTGAGAGAGGAAACTCCAGATGCGAAACTTAGTTCCATTTTAAACTAATTGTTGTATCTGAAACTAAGTGTTCGTGACTGTGCCAGGAGTAGCGCCTCTTCTCTGAAATCTGTGGCGATGCCACTCGAAACCGTATGTGTTCGACGAAACTAAGTCGTCGATCTTGTGAGAGAGGAAACTCCATATGCGAAGCTTAGTTCCATTTTAAACTAATAGTTCTCTATGATACTAAGTGTTCGATACTGCGCCAGGAGAAGCGCCTGTTCTCTGAAATCGGTGGCGATGGTACTCGAAACCTTATGTGTTCATCGAAACTAAGTGGTCGACCTTGTGAGAGAGGAAACTCCAGATGCGAAGGTTAGTTCCATTTTAAAGTAATAGTTCTATCTGATACTAAGTGTTCGATACTGTGCCAGGAGAAGCGCCTGTTCTCTGACATCTGTGGCGATGCTACTCGAAACCGTATGTGTTCGACGAAATTAAGTGGTCGACCTTGTGAGAGAGGAAACTCCAGCTGCCAAACTTAGTTCCATTTTAAGCTAATTGTTCTATGTGCAACTATGTGTTCGATACTGTGCCAGGAGAAACTCCCGTTCGGCGAAATCTGTGGCGATACAACTCGAAACCGTATGTGTTCGACGAAACTAAGTGGTCGCCTTTTGAGAGGGGAAACTTCAGGTGCGAAACTTAGTTCCATTTCAAATTAATTGTTCTATCTCAAACTAAGTGTTCGATACTGTGCCAGGAGAAGCGCCTGTTCTCTGAAATCTGTGGCGATACCACTCGAAACCGTATGTGTTCGACGAAACTAGGTGGTCGAACTTGTGAGAGAGGAAACTCCAAATGCGAAACATAGGTCCATTTTAAACTAATTGTTCTATCTGAAACTAAGTGTTCGATACTGTGCCAGGAGAAGCGCCTGTTCTCTGAAATGTGTGGCGATTCCACTCGAAACCGTATGTGTTCGACGAAACTGAATTGTCGATACTGTGCCAGGAGAAACTCCCGTTCGGCGAAATCTGTGCCGATACAACTCGAAACCGTATGTGTTCGACGAAACTAAGTGGTCGCCTTTTGAGAGGGGAAACTTCAGGTGCGAAACTTAGTTCCATTTCAAATTAATTGTTCTATCTCAAACTAAGTGTTCGATACTGTGCCAGGAGAAGCGCCTGTTCTCTGAAATCTGTGGCGATACCACTCGAAACCGTATGTGTTCGACGAAACTAGGTGGTCGAACTTGTGAGAGAGGAAACTCCAAATGCGAAACATAGGTCCATTTTAAACTAATTGTTCTATCTGAAACTAAGTGTTCGATACTGTGCCAGGAGAAGCGCCTGTTCTCTGAAATCTATGGCGATGCTACTCGTAACCGAATGTTTTCCACGAAACAAAGTGGCCGACCTTGTGAGAGAGGAAACTCCAGACGCGAAACTTAGTGCCATTTTAAACTAATTGTTCTATCTGAAACTAAGTGTTCGATACTGTGCCAGGTGAAGCGCCTGTTCTCTGAAATCTGTGGCGATGCCACTCGAAACCGTATGTGATTGACGAAACTAAGTGGTCCACCTTGTGAGAGAGGAAACTCCAAATGCGAAAGATAGTTCCATTTTAAACTAAGTGTTCGATACTGTGCCAGGAGAAGCGCCTGTTCTCTGAAATCTGTGGCGATGCCACTCGAAACCGTATGAGTTCGACGAAACTAAGTGGCCGACCTTGTGAGAGAGGAAACTCCAGATGCGAAACATAGTTCCATTTTAAACTAATTGTTCTATCTGAAACTAAGTGTTCGATACTGTACCAGGAGAAACTCCCGTTCTGCGAAATCTGTGGCGATACAACTCGAAACCGTATGTGTTCGACGAAACTAAGTGTCCGACCTTGTGAGAGAGGATACTCCAGATGCGAAACTTAGTTCCATTTTAAATTAATTGTTCTATCTGAAACTAAGTGTTCGATAGTGTGCCCGGAGAAACGCCTGTTCTCTGAAATCTGTGGCGATACCACTCGAAACCGTATGTGTTCGACGAAACTAAGTGGCCGACCTTGTGAGAGAGGAAACTTCAGATGCGAAACTAAGTTCCATTTTAAACTAATTGTTCTATCTGAAACTAAGTGTTCTATAGTGTGCCCAGAGAAACGCCTGTTCTCTGAATTCTGTGGCGATGCCACTCGAAACCGTATGTGTTCGACGAAACTAAGTGGTCGACCTTGTGAGACAGGAATATCCAGATGCGAAATTTAGTTCCATTTTAAACTAATTGTTCTATCTGAAACTATGTGTTCGATACTGTGCCAGGAGAAGCGCCTGTTCTCTGAAATGTGTGGCGATGCCACTCGAAACCGTATGTGTTCGACGAAACTGAATTGTCGATACTGTGCCAGGAGAAACTCCCGTTCGGCGAAATCTGTGGCGATACAACTCGAAACCGTATGTGTTCGACGAAACTAAGTGGTCGCCTTTTGAGAGGGGAAACTTCAGATGCGAAACTTAGTTCCATTTCAAATTAATTGTTCTCTCTGAAACTAAGTGTTCGATACTGTGCCAGGAGAAGCGCCTGTTCTCTGAAATCTGTGGCGATACCACTCGAAACCGTATGTGTTCGACGAAACTAGGTGGTCGAACTTGTGAGAGAGGAAACTCCAAATGCGAAACATAGGTCCATTTTAAACTAATTGTTCTATCAGAAACTAAGTGTTCGATACTGTGCCAGGAGAAGCGCCTGTTCTCTGAAATCTGTGACGATACCACTCGAAACCGTATGTGTTCGACGAAACTAAGTGGTCGACCTTGTGAGAGAGGAAACTCCAGATGCGAAATTTAGTTCCATTTTAAACTAATTGTTCTATCTGAAACTAAGTGTTCGATACTGTGCCAGGAGAAGCGCCTGTTCTCTGAAATCTGTGGCGATGCCACTCGAAACCGTATGTGATTGACGAAACTAAGTGGTCCACCTTGTGAGAGAGGAAACTCCAAATGCGAAAGATAGTTCCATTTTAAACTAAGTGTTCGATACTGTGCCAGGAGAAGCGCCTGTTCTCTGAAATCTGTGGCGATGCCACTCGAAACCGTATGAGTTCGACGAAACTAAGTGGCCGACCTTGTGAGAGAGGAAACTCCAGATGCGAAACATAGTTCCATTTTAAACTAATTGTTCTATCTGAAACTAAGTGTTCGATACTGTACCAGGAGAAACTCCCGTTCTGCGAAATCTGTGGCGATACAACTCGAAACCGTATGTGTTCGACGAAACTAAGTGTTCGACCTTGTGAGAGAGGATACTCCAGATGCGAAACTTAGTTCCATTTTAAATTAATTGTTCTATCTGAAACTAAGTGTTCGATAGTGTGCCCGGAGAAACGCCTGTTCTCTGAAATCTGTGGCGATACCACTCGAAACCGTATGTGTTCGACGAAACTAAGTGGCCGACCTTGTGAGAGAGGAAACTTCAGATGCGAAACTAAGTTCCATTTTAAACTAATTGTTCTATCTGAAACTAAGTGTTCTATAGTGTGCCCGGAGAAACGCCTGTTCTCTGAATTCTGTGGCGATGCCACTCGAAACCGTATGTGTTCGACGAAACTAAGTGGTCGACCTTGTGAGACAGGAATATCCAGATGCGAAACTTAGTTCCATTTTAAACTAATTGTTCTATCTGAAACTATGTGTTCGATACTGTGCCAGGAGAAGCGCCTGTTCTCTGAAATGTGTGGCGATGCCACTCGAAACCGTATGTGTTCGACGAAACTGAATTGTCGATACTGTGCCAGGAGAAACTCCCGTTCGGCGAAATCTGTGGCGATACAACTCGAAACCGTATGTGTTCGACGAAACTAAGTGGTCGCCTTTTGAGAGGGGAAACTTCAGATGCGAAACTTAGTTCCATTTCAAATTAATTGTTCTCTCTGAAACTAAGTGTTCGATACTGTGCCAGGAGAAGCGCCTGTTCTCTGAAATCTGTGGCGATACCACTCGAAACCGTATGTGTTCGACGAAACTAGGTGGTCGAACTTGTGAGAGAGGAAACTCCAAATGCGAAACATAGGTCCATTTTAAACTAATTGTTCTATCTGAAACTAAGTGTTCGATACTGTGCCAGGAGAAGCGCCTGTTCTCTGAAATCTGTGGCGGTACCACTCGAAACCGTATGTGTTCGACGAAACTAAGTGGTCGACCTTGTGAGAGAGGAAACTCCAGATGCGAAATTTAGTTCCATTTTAAACTAATTGTTCTATCTGAAACTAAGTGTTCGATACTGTGCCAGGAGAAGCGCCTGTTCTCTGAAATCTGTGGCGATGCTACTCGAAACCGTATGCGTTCGACGTAACTAAGTGGCCGACCTTGTGAGGGATTAAACTCCAAATGCGAAATATATTTCCATTTTAAACTAAATGTTCTATCTGAAACTAAGTGTTCGATACTGTGCCAGGAGAAGCGCCTGCTCTCTGAAATCTGTGGCGATGCTACTCGAAACCGTATGTGTTCGACGAAACTAAGTGGTCGACATTGTGAGAGAGGAAACTCCAGATGCGAAACTTACTACCATTTTAAACTAATTGTTCTATCTGAAACTAAGTGTTCGTTACTGTGCCAGGAGAGGCGCCTGTCTCTGAAATCTGTGGCGATGCCACTCGAAACCGAATGTGTTCGACGAAACTAAGTGGTCGACATTGTGGGAGACGAAACTCCAGATGCGAAACTTAGTTCCATTTTAAACTAATAGTTCTATCTGCAACTATGTGTTCGATAATGTGCCAGGAGAAGCGCCTGTTCCCTGAAATCTGTGGCATTGCCACTCGAATCCGTATGTGTTCCACGAAACTAAGTGGTCGACATTGTGAGAGAGGAAACTCCAGATGCGAAACATATTTACATTTTAAACTAATTGTTCTATCTGAAACTAAGTGTTCGATACTGTGCCAGGAGAAGCGCCTGTTCTCTGAAATGTATGGCGATGCCACTCGATACCGTATGTGTTCGACGAAACGAAGTGGTTGATCTTGTGAGAGAGGATACTCCAGATGCGAATCATATTTCCATTTTAAACTAATTGTTCTATCTGAAACTATGTGTTCGATACTGTGCCAGGAGAAGCGCCTGTCTCTGAAATCTGTGGCGATGCTACTCGAAACCGTATGTGTTCGACGAAAATAAGTGCTCGACCTGTGGTAGAGGAAACTCCAGATGCGAAACTTAGTTCCATTTTAAACTAATTGTTATATCTGAAACTAAGTGTTCGATACTGTGCCAGGAGAAGCGCCTGTTCTCTGAAATGTGTGGCAATGCCACTCGAAACCGTATGTGTTCGACGAAACTAAGTGGTCGACCTTGAGAGAGAGGAAACTCCAGATGCGAAACTTAGTTCCATTTTAAGCTAATTGTTCTATCTGAAACTAAGGGTTCGATACTGTGCCAGGAGAAGCGCCTGTTCTCTGAAATGTGTGGCGATGGTACTCGAAGCCGTATGTGTTCGACGAAACTAAGTGGTCGCCTTGTGGGAGAAGAAACTCCAGATGCGAAACTTAGTTTCTTTTAAAACTAACTGTTCTGCCTGAAACTAAGTGTTCGATACTGTGCCAGGAGTAGCGCCTGTTTTCTGAAATCTGTGGCGATGCTACTCGAAACCGTATGTGTTCGTCGAAACTAAGTGGTCGACCTTGTGGGAGCGGAAACTCCAGATGCGAAACTTAGTTCCATTTTAAACTAATTGTTCTATCTGAAACTAAGTGTTCGTTACTGTGCCAGGAGAAGCGCCTGTTCTCTGAAATCTGTGGCGATGCTACTCGAAATCGTATGTGCTCGACGAAACTAAGTGGTCGAACTTGTGAGGGAGGAAACTCCAAATGCGAAACTTAGTTCCATTTTAATCTAATTGTTATATCTGAAACTAAGTGTTCGATACTGTGCCAGGAGAAACGCCGTTCTGCGAAATCTGTGGCGATACCACTCGAAACCGTATGTGTTCGAGGAAACTAAGTGGTTGATCTTGTGAGAGAGGCAATTCCAGATGCGAAGCTTAGTTCCATTTTAAACTAATTGTTCTATCTGAAACTAAGTGTTCGATACTGTGCCAGGAGAAGCGCCTGTTCTCTGAAATCTGTGGCCATGCCACTCGAAACCGTATGTGTTCGACGAAACTATGTGGTCGACCTCGTGGGAGAGGAAACTCCAGATGCGAAACCTAGTTCCATTTTAAACTAATTGTTCTATCTGAAACTAAGCGTTCGTTACTGTGCCAGGAGAAGCGCCTGTTCTCTGAAATCTGTCGCGATGCTACTCGAATCCGTATGTGTTCGACGAAACTAAGTGGTCGACCTTGTGAGAGAGGAAACTCCAGATGCGAAACTTAGTTCCATTTTAAACTAATTGTTCTATCTGAAACTAAGTGTTCGTTACTGTGCCAGGAGAAGCGCCTGTCTCTGAAATCTGTGGCGATGCTACTCGAAACCGTATGTGTTCGACGAAAATAAGTGCTCGACCTGTGGTAGAGGAAACTCCAGATGCGAAACTTAGTTCCATTTTAAACTAATTGTTATATCTGAAACTAAGTGTTCGATTCTGTGCCAGGAGAAGCGCCTGTTCTCTGAAATCTGTCGCGATGCCACTCGAATCCTTATGTGTTCGACGAAACTAAGTGGTCGACCTTGTGAGAGAGGAAACTCCAGATGCGAAACTTAGTTCCATTTTAAACTAATTGTTCTATCTGAAACTAAGTGTTCGTTACTGTGCCAGGAGAAGCGCCTGTCTCTGAAATCTGTGGCGATGCTACTCGAAACCGTATGTGTTCGACGAAAATAAGTGCTCGACCTGTGGTAGAGGAAACTCCAGATGCGAAACTTAGTTCCATTTTAAACTAATTGTTATATCTGAAACTAAGTGTTCGATACTGTGCCAGGAGAAGCGCCTGTTCTCTGAAATGTGTGGCGATGCCACTCGAAACCGTATGTGTTCGACGAAACTAAGTGGTCGACCTTGTGGGAGAGGAAACTCCAGATGCGGAACTTAGTTCCATTTTAAACTAATTGTTCTATCTGAAACTAAGTGTTCGATACTGTGACAGGAAAATCGCCTGTTCTCTGAAATCTGTGGCGATGACACTCGAAACGGTATGTGTTCAACGAAACTAAGTGGTCGACCTTCTGAGAGAGGAAACTCCTGATGCGAAACTTGGTACCATTTTAAACTAATTGTTCTATCTGAAATTAAGTGCTCGATACTGTGCCAGGATAAGCGCCTGTTCTCTGAAATCTGGGGCGATGCGACTCGAAACCGTATGTGTTCGAGGAAACTAAGTCGTCGTCCTTGTGAGAGAGGAAACTCCAGATGCGAAGCTTATTTCCATTTTAAACTAATTGTTCTATCTGATACTAAGTGTTCGATACTGTGCCAGGAGAAGCGCCTGTTCTCTGAAATCTGTGGCGATGCTACTCGAAACCGCATGTGTTCGACGAAACTAAGTGGTCGCCTTGTGAAAGAGGAAATTCCAGATGCGAAACTTAGTACCAGTTTAAACTAATTGTTCTATCTGAAAGTGTTCGATACTGTGCCAGGAGAAGCGTGTGTTCTCTGAAATCTGTGGCGATGCCACTCGAAACCATATGTGTTCGACGAAACTAAGTGGTTGACCTTGTGAGAGAGGGAACTCCAGATGCGACACTTAGTACCATTTTAAACTAATTGTTCTATCTGAAAGTGTTCGATACTGTGCCAGAAGAAGCGTGTGTTCTCTGAAATCTGTGGCGATGCCACTCGAAACCATATGTGTTCGACGAAACTAAGTGGTTGACCTTGTCAGAGAGGAAACTCCAGATGCGAAAATTAGTTCCATTTTAAACTAATTGTTCTATCTGAAACTAAGTGTTCGATACTGTGCCAGGAGAAGCGCCCGTTCTGTGAAACCTGTGGCGATACCACTCGAAACGGTATATGTTCGACGAAACTGAGTGGCCGACATTGTGAGAGAGGAAACTCCACACGCGAAACTTAGTTCCATTTTAAACAAATTGTTCTGTCTGAAGGTGTTCGATACTGTGCCAGGAGAAGTGCCTGTTCTCTGAAATCTGTGGCGATGCTACTCGAAACCGTATGTGTTCGACGAATCTAAATGGTCGACCTTGTGAGAGAGGAAACTCCAGATGCGAATCTTATTTCCATTTTAAACTAATTGTTCTATCTGAAACTATGTGTTCGACACTGTGCCAGGAGAAGCGCCTTTTCTCTGAAATGTGTGGCGATGCCACTCGAAACCGTATGTGATCGACGAAACTAAGTGGTCGCCTTGTGAAAGAGGAAACTCCAGATGCGAGACTTAGTACCATTTAAAACTAATTGTTCTATCTGAAACTAAGTGTTCGATACTGTGCCAGGAGAAGCGCCTGTTCTCTGAAATCTGTGGCGATGCTACTCGAAACCGTATGTGTTCGAGGAAACTAAGTGGTCGCCTTGTGAAAGCGGAAACTCCAGATGCGAAACTTAGTACCATTTTACACTAATTGTTCTATCTGAAACTAAGTGTTCGATACTGTGCCAGGAGAAGCGCCTGTTCTCTGAAATCTGTGGCGATACTACTCGAAACCGTATGTGTTCGAGGAAACTAAGTGGTCGCCTTGTGAAAGAGGAAACTCCAGATGCGAAACTTAGTACCATTTTAAACTAATTGTTCTATCTGAAAGTGTTCGATACTGTGCCAGAAGAAGCGTGTGTTCTCTGAAATCTGTGGCGATGCCACTCGAAACCATATGTGTTCGACGAAACTAAGTGGTTGACCTTGTCAGAGAGGAAACTCCAGATGCGAAAATTAGTTCCATTTTAAACTAATTGTTCTATCTGAAACTATGTGTTCGATACTGTGCCAGGAGAAGCGCTTGTTCTCTGAAATCTGTGGCGATGCCGCTCGAAACCGTAAGTGTTCGACGAAACTAAGTGGTTGACCTTGTGAGAGAGGATACTCCAGATGCGAAACACAGTTCCATTTTAAACTAATTGTTCTGTCTGAAACTCAGTGTTCGAGAAGGTGCCAGGAGAAGCGCCTGTTCTCTGAACTGTGTCGCGATGCTGCTCGGAACCGTATGTGTTCCACGAAACTAAGTGGTCGATCTTGTGAGAGAGGATTCACCAGATGCGGAACATATTTCCATTTTACACTAATTGTTCTATCTGAAACTAAGTGTTCGATACTGTGGCAGGAGAAGCGCCTGTTCCCTGAAATCTCTGGCGATGCTACTCCAAACCGTATGTGTTCGAGGAAACTAAGTCGCCGACCTTGTGAGAGAGGAAACTTCAGATGCGAAACTTAGTACCATTTTAAACTAATTGTTCTATCTGACACCAGGTGTTCGAGACTCTGCCAGGAGAAGCGTCCGTTCTCTGAAACCTGTGGCGATACCACTCGAAACCGTATGTGTTCGACGTAACTGAGTGGTCGACCTTGTGAGAGAGGAAACTCCAGATGCGAAACTTAGTTGCATTTTAAACTAATTGTTCTATCTGAACCTAAGTGCTCGATACTGTGCCAGGAGAAGCGCCTGTTCTCTGAAATCTCTGGCGACGCTACTCCAAACTGTATGTGTTCGAGGAAACTAAGTGATCGACCTTGTGAGAGAGGATTCACCAGATGCGGGACACAGTTCCATTTTAAACAAATTGTTCTATCTGAAACTATGTGTTCGATACTGTGCCAGGAGAAGCGCCTGTTCTCTGAAATCTGTGGCGATACTACTCGAAACCGTATGTGTTCGAGGAAACTAAGTGGTCGCATTGTGAAAGAGGAAACTCCAGATGCGAAACTTAGTACCATTTTAAACTAATTGTTCTATCTGAAACTATGTGTTCGATACTGTGCCAGGAGAAGCGCCTGTTCTCTGAAATCTGTGGCGATGCCGCTCGAAACCGTAAGTGTTCGACGAAACTAAGTGGCTGACCTTGTGAGAGAGGATACTCCAGATGCGAAACACAGTTCCATTTTAAACTAATTGTTCTGTCTGAAACTCAGTGTTCGATACTGTGCCAGGAGAAGCGCCTGTTCTCTGAAATCTGTGGCGATACTACTCGAAACCGTATGTGTTCGAGGAAACTAAGTGGTCGCCTTGTGAAAGAGGAAACTCCAGATGCGAAACTTAGTACCATTTTAAACTAATTGTTCTATCTGAAACTATGTGTTCGATACTGTGCCAGGAGATGCGCTTGTTCTCTGAAATCTGTGGCGATGCCGCTCGAAACCGTAAGTGTTCGACGAAACTAAGTGGTTGACCTTGTGAGAGAGGATACTCCAGATGCGAAACACAGTTCCATTTTAAACTAATTGTTCTGTCTGAAACTCAGTCTTCGAGAAGGTGCCAGGAGAAGCGCCTGTTCTCTGAACTGTGTCGCGATGCTGCTCGGAACCGTATGTGTTCCACGAAACTAAGTGATCGACCTTGTGAGAGAGGATTCACCAGATGCGGGACATAGTTCCATTTTAAACAAATTGTTCTATCTGAAACTATGTGTTCGATACTGTGCCAGGAGAAGCGCCTGTTCTCTGAAATCTGTGGCGATACTACTCGAAACCGTATGTGTTCGAGGAAACTAAGAGGTCGCCTTGTGAAAGAGGAAACTCCAGATGCGAAACTTAGTACCATTTTAAACTAATTGTTCTATCTGAAACTATGTGTTCGATACTGTGCCAGGAGAAGCGCTTGTTCTCTGAAATCTGTGGCGATGCCGCTCGAAACCGTAAGTGTTCGACGAAACTAAGTGGCTGACCTTGTGAGAGAGGATACTCCAGATGCGAAACACAGTTCCATTTTAAACTAATTGTTCTGTCTGAAACTCAGTGTTCGATACTGTGCCAGGAGAAGCGCCTGTTCTCTGAAATCTGTGGCGATACTACTCGAAACCGTATGTGTTCGAGGAAACTAAGTGGTCGCCTTGTGAAAGAGGAAACTCCAGATGCGAAACTTAGTTCCATTTTAAACTAATTGTTCTATCTGAAACTATGTGTTCGATACTGTGCCAGGAGAAGCGCTTGTTCTCTGAAATCTGTGGCGATGCCGCTCGAAACCGTAAGTGTTCGACGAAACTAAGTGGTTGACCTTGTGAGAGAGGATACTCCAGATGCGAAACACAGTTCCATTTTAAACTAATTGTTCTGTCTGAAACTCAGTGTTCGAGAAGGTGCCAGGAGAAGCGCCTGTTCTCTGAACTGTGTCGCGATGCTGCTCGGAACCGTATGTGTTCCACGAAACTAAGTGGTCGATCTTGTGAGAGAGGATTCACCAGATGCGGAACATATTTCCATTTTACACTAATTGTTCTATCTGAAACTAAGTGTTCGATACTGTGGCAGGAGAAGCGCCTGTTCCCTGAAATCTCTGGCGATGCTACTCCAAACCGTATGTGTTCGAGGAAACTAAGTCGCCGACCTTGTGAGAGAGGAAACTTCAGATGCGAAACTTAGTACCATTTTAAACTAATTGTTCTATCTGACACCAGGTGTTCGAGACTCTGCCAGGAGAAGCGTCCGTTCTCTGAAACCTGTGGCGATACCACTCGAAACCGTATGTGTTCGACGTAACTGAGTGGTCGACCTTGTGAGAGAGGAAACTCCAGATGCGAAACTTAGTTGCATTTTAAACTAATTGTTCTATCTGAACCTAAGTGCTCGATACTGTGCCAGGAGAAGCGCCTGTTCTCTGAAATCTCTGGCGACGCTACTCCAAACCGTATGTGTTCGAGGAAACTAAGTGATCGACCTTGTGAGAGAGGATTCACCAGATGCGGGACACAGTTCCATTTTAAACAAATTGTTCTATCTGAAACTATGTGTTCGATACTGTGCCAGGAGAAGCGCCTGTTCTCTGAAATCTGTGGCGATACTACTCGAAACCGTATGTGTTCGAGGAAACTAAGTGGTCGCATTGTGAAAGAGGAAACTCCAGATGCGAAACTTAGTACCATTTTAAACTAATTGTTCTATCTGAAACTATGTGTTCGATACTGTGCCAGGAGAAGCGCTTGTTCTCTGAAATCTGTGGCGATGCCGCTCGAAACCGTAAGTGTTCGACGAAACTAAGTGGCTGACCTTGTGAGAGAGGATACTCCAGATGCGAAACACAGTTCCATTTTAAACTAATTGTTCTGTCTGAAACTCAGTGTTCGATACTGTGCCAGGAGAAGCGCCTGTTCTCTGAAATCTGTGGCGATACTACTCGAAACCGTATGTGTTCGAGGAAACTAAGTGGTCGCCTTGTGAAAGAGGAAACTCCAGATGCGAAACTTAGTACCATTTTAAACTAATTGTTCTATCTGAAACTATGTGTTCGATACTGTGCCAGGAGATGCGCTTGTTCTCTGAAATCTGTGGCGATGCCGCTCGAAACCGTAAGTGTTCGACGAAACTAAGTGGTTGACCTTGTGAGAGAGGATACTCCAGATGCGAAACACAGTTCCATTTTAAACTAATTGTTCTGTCTGAAACTCAGTCTTCGAGAAGGTGCCAGGAGAAGCGCCTGTTCTCTGAACTGTGTCGCGATGCTGCTCGGAACCGTATGTGTTCCACGAAACTAAGTGATCGACCTTGTGAGAGAGGATTCACCAGATGCGGGACATAGTTCCATTTTAAACAAATTGTTCTATCTGAAACTAAGTGTTCGATACTGTGCCAGGAGAAGCGCCTGTTCTCTGAAATCTGTGGCGATACTACTCGAAACCGTATGTGTTCGAGGAAACTAAGAGGTCGCCTTGTGAAAGAGGAAACTCCAGATGCGAAACTTAGTACCATTTTAAACTAATTGTTCTATCTGAAACTATGTGTTCGATACTGTGCCAGGAGAAGCGCTTGTTCTCTGAAATCTGTGGCGATGCCGCTCGAAACCGTAAGTGTTCGACGAAACTAAGTGGCTGACCTTGTGAGAGAGGATACTCCAGATGCGAAACACAGTTCCATTTTAAACTAATTGTTCTGTCTGAAACTCAGTGTTCGATACTGTGCCAGGAGAAGCGCCTGTTCTCTGAAATCTGTGGCGATACTACTCGAAACCGTATGTGTTCGAGGAAACTAAGTGGTCGCCTTGTGAAAGAGGAAACTCCAGATGCGAAACTTAGTACCATTTTAAACTAATTGTTCTATCTGAAACTATGTGTTCGATACTGTGCCAGGAGATGCGCTTGTTCTCTGAAATCTGTGGCGATGCCGCTCGAAACCGTAAGTGTTCGACGAAACTAAGTGGTTGACCTTGTGAGAGAGGATACTCCAGATGCGAAACACAGTTCCATTTTAAACTAATTGTTCTGTCTGAAACTCAGTGTTCGAGAAGGTGCCAGGAGAAGCGCCTGTTCTCTGAACTGTGTCGCGATGCTGCTCGGAACCGTATGTGTTCCACGAAACTAAGTGGTCGATCTTGTGAGAGAGGATTCACCAGATGCGGAACATATTTCCATTTTACACTAATTGTTCTATCTGAAACTAAGTGTTCGATACTGTGGCAGGAGAAGCGCCTGTTCCCTGAAATCTCTGGCGATGCTACTCCAAACCGTATGTGTTCGAGGAAACTAAGTCGCCGACCTTGTGAGAGAGGAAACTTCAGATGCGAAACTTAGTACCATTTTAAACTAATTGTTCTATCTGACACTAGGTGTTCGAGACTCTGCCAGGAGAAGCGTCCGTTCTCTGAAACCTGTGGCGATACCACTCGAAACCGTATGTGTTCGACGTAACTGAGTGGTCGACCTTGTGAGAGAGGAAACTCCAGATGCGAAACTTAGTTGCATTTTAAACTAATTGTTCTATCTGGACCTAAGTGCTCGATACTGTGCCAGGAGAAGCGCCTGTTCTCTGAAATCTCTGGCGACGCTTCTCCGAACCGTATGTGTTCGAGGAAACTAAGTGATCGACCTTGTGAGAGAGGATTCACCAGATGCGGGACATAGTTCCATTTTAAACAAATTGTTCTATCTGAAACTATGTGTTCGACACTGTGCCAGGAGAAGCGCCTGTTCCCTGAAATGTGTGGCGATGCCACTTGAAACCGTATGTGTTCGACGAAACTAAGTGGTCGACATTGTGAGAGAGGAAACTCCAGATGCGAAGCTTAGTACCATTTTAAACTAATTGTTCTCTCTGAAACTAAGTGTTCGATACTGTGCCAGGAGAAGCGCCTGTTCTCGGAAATCTGTCGCGATGCTACTCGAAACCGTATGTGTTCGACGAGACAAAGTGGTCGACCTTGTGATAGAGGAAACTCCAGATCCGAAATTTAGTACCATTTTAAACTAATTGTTCTATCTGAAACTAAGTGTTCAATACTGTGCCAGGAGAAGCGCCTGTTCTCTGAAACCTGTGGCGTTGCTACTCGGAACCGAATCTGTTCGACGAAAGTAAGTGGTCGACCTTGTGAGAGAGGAAACTCCAGATGCGAAACCTAGTTCCATTTTAAACCAAATGTTCCATCTGAAACTAAGTGTTCGATACTGTGCCAGGAGAAGCGCCTGTTCCCTGAAATCTGTGGCAATGCCACTCGAAACCGTATGTGTTCGACAAAACTAAGTGGTCGCCTTGTGAGGGAAGAAACTCCAGATGCGAAACTTAATACAGGTAACCCTCCTACAACACGGTAGATAGGTTCCTAGAATATGCCGTGTTGTGTGAAACCGTGTTATATGAGACCCAGAGCAAATACAAAAAGCGGGGTTAGGTTCCGAAAACTTATTAAAAAACGATATTTGTTTTTAAATTCATACAAGCAAGTTCATTTTTATTAAAAATATTAATATATGTACTATTGTATTGCCACCTATGAAGTGCGGCAATAGATCCAGCCAACAACAACTCAACAAGCTTGCGACGCAACATCATTGTATTTTATTTTTATAAATAATTTTATTATTTATAAAGACACACATATGTCAATTAGTATAAGTACACTGTTATATCAGGGTTTTCGAAAATTTCTGATCGTGTTAGAGCGAAACCGTGTCGTAGGTGGCCGTGTTATACGAGGTTTTTTCGCAAATGTCTAAACGTGTTAGAGCGAAACCGTGTTGTTGGATGCCGTGCTGTAGGAGGGTTACCTGTACCATTTTAAACTAATTGTTCTATCTGAAACTATGTGTTCGATACTGTGCCAGGAGAAGCGCCTGTTCTCTGAAATCTGTGGCGATACCACTCGAAACCGTATGTGTTCGACGAAACTAAGTGGCCGACCTTGTGAGAGAGGAAACTCCAGATGCGAAACATAGTTGCATTTTAAACTAATTCTTCTATCTGTAACTAAGTGTTCGATAATGTGCCAGGAGAAGCGCCTGTTCTCTGAAATCTGTGGCGATACCACTCGAAACCGTATGTGTTCGACGAAACTAAGTGGCCGACCTTGTGAGAGAGGAAACTCCAGATGCGAAACATAGTTGCATTTTAAACTAATTATTCCATCTGAAACTAAGTTTTCGATACTGTGCCAGTAGAAGCGCCTGTCTCTGAAATCTGTGGCGATGCCACTCGAAACCGAATGTGTTCAACGAAACTAAGTCGTCGACCTTGTGAGGGAAGAAACTCCAGATGCGAAACTTAGTTCCCTTTAAAACTAATTGTTCCATCGGAAACTAAGTGTTCGATACTGTGCCAGGAGAAGCGCCTGTTCTCCGAAATCTGTGGCGATGCCAATCGAAACCGTCTGTGTTCGACGAAACTAAGTGGTCGCCTTGTGAAAGAGGAAACTCCAGATGCGAAACTTAGTTCCATTTAAAGCTAATTGTTCCATCTGAAGATAAGTGTTCGATACTGTGCCAGGAGAAGCGCCTGTTCTCTGAAATCTGTGGCGATACCACTCGAAACCGTATGTGTTCGACGAAACTAAGTGGTCGCCTTGTGAGAGAGGAATCTCCAGATGCGAAACTCAGTTCCATTTAAAACTAAATGTTCTATCTGTAACTAAGTGTTCGATACTCTGCCAGGAGAAGCACCTGTTCTCTGAAATCTGTGGCGATGCCACTCGAAACCGTATGTGTTCGACGAAACTAAGTTGTCGACCTTGTGAGAGAGGAACTCCAGATGCGAAACTTCGTTCCATTTTAAACTAATTGTTCTATCTGAAAGTAAGTGTTCGATACTGTGCCAGGAGAAGCGCCTGTTCTCTGAAATCTGTGGCGATGCCACTCGAAACCGTATGTGTTCGACGAAACTATGTTGTCGACCTTGTGGGAGAGGAAACTCCAGATGCGAAACCTAGTTCCATTTTAAACTAATTGTTCTATCTGAAACTAAGTGTTCGATACTGTGCCAGGAGAAGCGACTGTTCTCTGAAATCTGTGGCGATGCCACTCGGAACCGTATGTGTTCGACGAAACTAAGTGGTCGACCTTGTGAGAGAGGAAACTCCAGTTGCGAAATTTAGTTCCATTTTAAACTAATTGTTCTATCTGAAACTAAGTGTTCGATAATGTGCCAGCAGGAGCGCTTGTTCCCTGAAATCTGTGACGATGCTACTCGAAACCGTATGTGTTCGACGAAACTAAGTGGTCGAACTTGTGAGAGAGGAAACTCAAAATGCGGAACAGAGTTCCATTTTAAACTGATTGTTCTATCTGAAACTATGTGTTCGATACTGTGCCAGGAGAAGCGCCGTTCTGCGAAATCTGTGGCGATACGACTCGAAACCGTATGTATTCGACGAAACTAAGTGGTCGACCTTGTGAGAGAGGAAACTCCTGATGCGAAACCTAGTTTCATTTAAAACTAATTGTTCTATCTGAAACTAAGTGTTCGATGGTGTGCCAGGAGAAACTCCATTTCGGCGAAATCTGTGGCGATACCACTCGAAACCGTATGTCTTCGACGAAACTAAGTAGTCGACCTTGTGAGAGAGGAAACTCCAGATGCGAAACATAGTTCCATTTGAAACTACTTGTTCTATCTGAAACTAAGTGTTCGATAGTGTGCCAGGAGAAACTCCCGTTCGGCGAAACCTGTGGCGATAGCACTCGACCCCGTATGTGTTCGACGAAACTAAGTGGTCGACCTTCTGAGAGAGGAAACTCCAGAAGCGAAACTTAGTTCCATTTAAAACTAATTGTTCTATCTGAAACTAAGTGTACGATACCGTGCCAGGAGAAGCGCCTGTTCTCGGAAATCTATCGCGATGCTACTCGAAAGCGTATGTGTTCGACGAAACTAAGTGGTCGACATGGTGAGAGAGGAAACTCCAGATGCGAAATTTAGTTCCATTTTGAACTAATTGTTCTCTCTGAAACTAAGTGTTCGATACCGTGCCAGGAGAAGCGCCTGTTCTCTGAAATGTGTAGCGATGCCACTCGAAACAGTATGTGTTCGACGAAACTAAGTGGTCGACGTTGTGAGTGAGGATTCACCAGATGCGGCACATATTTCCAATTTAAACTAATTGTTCTATCTGAAACTTAGTGTTCAATACTGTGCCAGGAGAAGCGCCTGTTTTCTGAAATCTGTGGCGATGCCACTCGAAACGGTATGTGTTCCACGAAACTAAGTGGTCGCCCTGTGAGGGAAGAAACTCCAGATGCGAAACTTGGTTCCATTTTAAACTAATTGTTCTATCTGAAACTAAGTGTTCGATACTGGGCCAGGAGAAGCGCCTGTTCTCTGAAATCTGTGGCGATGCTACTCGAAACAGTATGTGTTCGACGAAACTAAGTGGTCGACGTTGTGAGTGAGGATTCACCAGATGCGGCACATATTTCCAATTTAAACTAATTGTTCTATCTGAAACTTAGTGTTCAATACTGTGCTAGGAGAAGCGCCTGTTTTCTGAAATCTGTGGCGATGCCACTCGAAACGGTATGTGTTCCACGAAACTAAGTGGTCGCCCTGTGAGGGAAGAAACTCCAGATGCGAAACTTGGTTCCATTTTAAACTAATTGTTCTATCTGAAACTAAGTGTTCGATACTGGGCCAGGAGAAGCGCCTGTTCTCTGAAATCTGTGGCGATGCTACTCGAAACCGTATGTGTTCGACGAAACTAAGTGGTCGACCTTCTGAGAGAGGAAACTCCGGATGCGAAACTTAGTTCCATTTTAAACTAATTGTTCTATCTGAAACTAAGTGTTCGATACTGTGCCAGGAGAAGCGCAGGTTCTCTGAAATCTCTGGCGATGCTACTCCAAACCGTATGTGTTCGACGAAACTAAGTGGTCGACCTTATGAGGGAGGAAACTCCAGAGGCGAAACTTAGTTCCATTTTAAACTAATTGTTCTATCTGAAACTAAGTGTTCGATACTGTGCCAGGAGAAGCGCCTGTTCTCTGAAATCTCTGGCGATGCTACTCCAAACCGTATGTGTTCGACGAAACTAAGTGGTCGACCTTGTGAGAGAGAAAACTCCAGAGGCGAAACTTTGTTCCATTTTAAACTAATTGTTCTATCTGAAACTAAGTGTTCGATACTTGGCCAGGAGAAGCGCCTGTTCTCTGAAATCTGTGACTATGCTACTCGAAACCATACGTGTTCGACGAAACTAAGTGGTTGAACTTTTGAAAGGGGAAACTCCAGATGCGAAACTTATTTCCATTTAAAACTAATTTTTCTATCTGAAACTAAGTGTTCGATACTGTGCCAGGAGAACCGCCTGTTCTCTGAAGTCTGTGGCGATGCTACTCGAAACCGTATGTGTTCGACGAAACTAAGTTGTCGACATGGTGAGAGAGGAAACTCCAGATGCGGAACTTAGTTCCATTTTAAACTGACTGTTCTATCTGAAACTAAGTGTTCGATACTGTGCCAGGAGAAGCGCCTGTTCTCTGAGACCTGTGGCGTTGCTACTCGAAGCCGAATGTGTTCGACGAAAGTAAGTGGTAGACCGTGTGAGAGAGGAAACTCCAGATGCGAAATATAGTTCAATTTTAAACTAAATGTTCCATCTGAAACTAAGTGTTCCATACTGTGCCAGGAGAAGCGCCTGCTCTCTGAAATCTGTGGCGATGCCACTCGAAACCGTATGTGATTGACGAAACTAAGTGGCCGACATTGTGAGAGAGGAAACTCCAGATGCGAAACTTAGTTCCATTTTAAAATAATTGTTCTATCTGAAAGTGTTCGATACTGTGCCAGGAGAAGTGCCTGTTCTCTGAAATCTGTGGCGATGCTACTCGAAACCGTATGTGTTCGACGAATCTAACTGGTCGACCTTGTGAGAGAGGAAACTCCAGATGCGAAACTTAGTTCCATTTTAAACTGATTGTTCCACCTGAAACTAAGTGTTCGATACTGTGCCAGGAGAAGCGCCTGTTCTCTGAAACCTGTGGCGTTGCTACTCGAAGCCGAATGTGTTCGACGAAAGTAAGTTGTAGACCGTGTGAGAGAGGAAACTCCAGACGCGAAACTTAGTGCCATTTTAAACTAATTGTTCTATCTGAAACTAAGTGTTCGATACTGTGGCAGGAGAAGCGCCTGTTCTCGGAAATCGGTCGCGATGCTACTCGAAACCGTATGTGTTCGACGAAACTAAGTGGTCGACCTTCTGAGAGAGGAAACTCCGGATGCGAAACTTAGTTCCATTTAAAAGTAATTGTTCTATCTGAAACTAAGTGTTCGATACTGTGCCAGGAGAAGCGCCTGTTCTCTGAAATCTCTGGCGATGCTACTCCAAACCGTATGTGTTCGACGAAACTAAGTGGTCGACCTTGTGAGAGAGGAAACTCCAGAGGCGAAACTTTGTTCCATTTTAAACTAATTGTTCTATCTGAAACCAAGTGTTCGATACTGGGCCAGGAGAAGCGCCTGTTCTCTGAAATCTGTGACGATGCTACTCGAAACCATACGTGTTCGACGAAACTAAGTGGTTGACCTTGTGAAAGGGGAAACTCCAGAGGCGAAACTTATTTCTATTTAAAACTAATTGTTCTATCTGAAACTAAGTGTTCGATAGTGTGCCAGGAGAAACGCCTGTTCTCTGAAATCTGTGGCGATGCCACTCGAAACCGTATGTGTTCGACGGAACTAAGTTCTCGACCTTGTGGGGGAGGAATATCCAGATTCGAAACTTAGTTCCATTTTAAACTAATTGTTCTATCTGAATCTAAGTGTTCGATACTGTACCAGGTGAAGCGCCGTTCTGCGAAATCTGTGGCGATACCACTCGAAACCGTATGTATTCGACGAAACTAAGTGGTCGACCTTGTGAGAAAGGAAACTCCAGATGCGAAACTTAGTTCCATTTAAAAGTAATTGTTCTATCTGAAACTAACTGTTCGATACTGTGCCAGGAGAAGCGCCGTTCTGCGAAATCTGTGGCGATACCACTCGAAACCGTATGTGTTCGACGAAACTAAGTGGTCGATACTGTGCCAGGAGAAACTCCCGTTCTCTGAAATCTGTGACGATGCCGCTCGAAACCGTATGTGCTCCACGATACTAAGTGGTCGCCTTGTGAGAGAGGAAACTCCCGATGCGAAACCTAGTACCATTTTAAACTAAATGTTCTACCTGAAACCAAGTGTTCGATACTGTGCCAGGAGAAGCGCCTATTCTCTGAAATCTGTGGCGTTGCTACTCGAAACCGTATGTGTTCGACGAAACTAAGTGGTCGACGTGGTGAGAGAGGAAACTCCAGATGCGAAACACAGTTCGGTTTAAACTAATTGTTCTATCTGAAACTAAGTGTTCGATACTGTGCCAGGAGAAACGCCTGTTCTCTGAAATCTGTGGCCATGCCACTCGAAACCGTATGTGTTCGACGAATTAAGTGTTCGACCTTGTGGGAGAGGAAACTCCAGATACGAAACTTAGTTCCATTTTAAAGTAATTGTTCTATCTGAAACTAAGTGTTCGATACTGTGCCAGGAGAAGCGCCTGTTCTCTGAAATCTGTGGCGATGCTAATCGAAACCGTATGTGTTCCGAAACTAAGTGGCCGCCTTGTGAGAGAGGAAACTCCAGATGCGAAACATAGTTCCATTTAAAACTAATTGTTCTATCTGGAACTAAGTGTTCGATAGTGTGCCACGATAAACGTCTGTTCTTTGAAATCTGTGGCGATGCCACACGAAACCGTATGTGTTCGACGAAACTAAGTGGTCGCCTTGTGAGGGAAGAAACTCCAGATGCGAAACATAGTCCCATTTTAAACCAATTGTTCTATCTGAAACCATGTGTTCGATACTGTGCCAGGAGAAGCGCCTGTCCTCTGAAATGTGTGGCGATGCTACTCGAAAACGTATGTGTCGACGAAACTAAGTGGTCGACCTTGCGAGAGAGGAAACTCTAAATTGCACAATTTAGTTCCAATTTAAACTAATAATCCTATCTGAAACTAAGTGTTCGACACTGTGCCAGGAGAGGCGCCTGTTCTCTGAAATCTGTGACGATGCTACTCGAACCGTATGTGTTCGACGAAACTAAGTGTTTGACCTTGTGAGAGAGGAAACTCCGGATGCGAAACTTAGTTCCATTTTAAACTAATTGTTCTATCTGAAACTAAGTGTTCGATACTGTGCCAGGAGAAGCGCCTGTTCTCTGAAATCTCTGGCCATGCCACTCGAAAGCGTATGTGTTCGACGAAACTAAGTGGTCCACCTTGTGAGAGAGGAAACTCCAGATGCGAAGCTCAGTTCCATTTTAAAGTAATTGTTCTATCTGATACTAAGTGTTCGATACTGTGCCAGGAGAAGCGCCTGTTCTCTGAAATCTGTGGCGATGCCACTCGAAAACGTATGTGTTCGACGAAACTAAGTGGTCGACCTTGTGAGAGATGAAACTCCAAATGCGAAACATATTTCCATTTTAAACTAAATATTCTATCTGAAACTAAGTATTCGATAATCTGCCAGTAGCAGCGCCTGCTCTCTGAAATCTGTGGCGATGCTACTCGAAACCGTATATGTTCGACGAAACTAAGTGGTCGATCTTGTGAGAGAGGAAACTCCAGACGCGAAACTTAGTTCCTTTTTAGACTAATTGTTCTATCTGAAAGTGTTCGATACTCTGCCAGGAGAAGCGCCTGTTCTCTGAAATCTGTGGCGATGCCTCTCGAAACCGTATGTGTTCGACGAAACTAAGTGGCCGACCTTGTGAGAGAGGAAACTCCAGATGCGAAACTTCGTTCCATTTAAAAAAATTGTTCTATCTGATATTAAGTGTTCGATGCTGTGCCAGGAGAAGCGCCTGTTCTCTGAAATCTGTGGCGATGCCTCTCGAAACCGTATGTGTTCGACGAAACTAAGTGGCCGACCTTGTGAGCGAAGAAACTCCAGATGCGAAACTTCGTTCCATTTAAAAAAATTGTTCTAACTGATATTAAGTGTTCGATGCTGTGCCAGGAGAAGCGCCCGTTCTCTGAAATCTGTGACCATGCCACTCGAAATCGTATGTGTTCGACGAAACTAAGTTGTCGACCTTGTGAGAGAGGAAACTCCAGATGCGAAACACAGTTCCATTTTAAACTAATTGTTCTATCTGAAACTAAGTGTTCCATACTCTGCCAGGAGAAGCGCATATTCTCTGAAATCTGTGGCGATGCTACTCGAAACCGTACGTGTTCGACGAAACTAAGTGGTCGGCCTTGTGGGAGAGGATACCCCGTATGCGAAACTTAGTTCCATTTTAAACTGATTGTTCTATCTGGAACTAAGTGTTCGATACTGTGCCAGGAGAAGCGCCTGTTCTCTGAAATCTGTGGCGATGCTAATCGAAACCGTATGTGTTCCGAAACTAAGTGGCCGCCTTGTGAGAGAGGAAACTCCAGATGCGAAACTTAGTTCCATTTTAAACTAATTGTTCTATCTGAAACTAAGTGTTCGATACTGTGCCAGGAGAAGCGCCTATTCTCTGAAATCTGTGGCGTTGCTACTCGAAACCGTATGTTTTCGACGAAACTAAGTGGTCGACGTGGTGAGAGAGGAAACTCCAGATGCGAAACACAGTTCCGTTTAAACTAATTGTTCTATCTGAAACTAAGTGTTCGATACTGTGCCAGGAGAAACGCCTGTTCTCTGAAATCTGTGGACATGCCACTCGAAACCGTATGTGTTCGACGAATCTAAGTGGTCGACCTTGTGGGAGAGGAAACTCCAGATACGAAACTTAGTTCCATTTTAAAGTAATTGTTCTATCTGAAACTAAGTGTTCGATACTTTGCCCGGAGAAGCGCCTGTTCTGTGAAATCTGTTGTAATGCTAATCGAAACCGTATGTGTTCGACGAAACAAAGTGGTCGACCTTGTGAGAGAGGAAACTGCAAATGCGAAACTTAGTTCCATTTGAAACTAATTGTTCTATCTGAAACTAAGTGTTCTGTACTGTGCCAGGAGAAGCGCCTGTTCTCTGAACTCTGTCGTGATGCTAATCGAAACCGTATGTGTTCGACGAAACTAAGTGCCCGCCTTGTGAGAGAGGAAACTCCAGATGCGAAACTTAGTTCCATTTTAAACTAATTGTTCTATCTGAAACTAAGTGTTCGATACTGTGCCAGGAGAAGCGCCTGTCCTCTGAAATCTGTGGCGATGCTACTCGAAACCGAATGTGTTCGACGAAACTAAGTGGCCGACCTTGTGAGAGAGGAAACTCCAGATACGAAACTTAGTTCCATTTTAAAGTAATTGTTCTATCTGAAACTAAGTGTTCGATACTTTGCCCGGAGAAGCGCCTGTTCTGTGAAATCTGTGGTAATGCTAATCGAAACCGTATGTGTTCGACGAAACAAAGTGGTCGACCTTGTGAGAGAGGAAACTGCAAATGCGAAACTTAGTTCCATTTGAAACTAATTGTTCTATCTGAAACTAAGTATTCTGTACTGTGCCAGGAGAAGCGCCTGTTCTCTGAACTCTGTCGTGATGCTAATCGAAACCGTATGTGTTCGACGAAACTAAGTGCCCGCCTTGTGAGAGAGGAAACTCCAGATGCGAAACTTAGTTCCATTTTAAACTAATTGTTCTATCTGAAACTAAGTGTTCGATACTGTGCCAGGAGAAGCGCCTGTCCTCTGAAATCTGTGGCGATGCTACTCGAAACCGAATGTGTTCGACGAAACTAAGTGGCCGACCTTGTGGTAGAGGAAATTCCAGATGCGAAACACAGTTCCATTTTAAACTAATTGTTCTATCTGAAACTAAGTGTTCGATACTCTGCCAGGAGAAGCGCATATTCTCTGAAATCTGTGGCGATGCTACTCGAAACCGTACGTGTTCGACGAAACTAAGTGGTCGACCTTGTGGGAGAGGAAACCCCGTATGCGAAAGTTAGTTCCATTTTAAACTGATTGCTCTATCTGGAACTAAGTGTTCGATACTGTGCCAGGAGAAGCGCCTGTTCTCTGAAATCTGTGGCGATGCTAATCGAAACCGTATGTGTTCCGAAACTAAGTGGCCGCCTTGTGAGAGAGGAAACTCCAGATGCGAAACTTAGTTCCATTTTAAACTAATTGTTCTATCTGAAACTAAGTGTTCGATACTGTGCCAGGAGAAGCGCCTATTCTCTGAAATCTGTGGCGATGCTAATCGAAACAGTATGTGTTCCGAAACTAAGTGCCCGCCTTGTGAGAGAGGAAACTCCAGATGCGGAACATAGTTCCATTTTAAACTAATTGTTCTATCTGAAACTAAGTGTTCGATACTGTGCCAGGAGAAGCGCCTATTCTCTGAAATCTGTGGCGTTGCTACTCGAAACCGTATGTGTTCGACGAAACTAAGTGGTCGACGTGGTGAGAGAGGAAACTCCAGATGCGAAACACAGTTCCATTTTAAACTAATTGTTCTATCTGAAACTAAGTGTTTGATAATAGGCCAGGAGCTGCGCTTGTTCTCTGAAATCTGTGGCGATGCTACTCGAAACCGTATGTGTTCGACGAAACTAAGTGGTCGACCTTGTGGGAGAGGAAACTCCGTATGCGAAACTTAGTTCCATTTTAAACTGATTGTTCTATCTGAAACTAAGTGTTCGATACTGTGCCAGGAGAAGCGCCTGTTCTCTGAAATCTGTGGCGATGCTGATCGAAACCGTATGTGTTCGACGAAACTAAGTGGTTGACCTTGTGAGAGAGGAAGCTCCGGATGCGAAACATCGTTCCATTTAAAACTAATTGTTCTATCTGAAACTAAGTGTTCGATACCGTGCCAGGAGAAGCGACTGTTCTCTGAAATCTGTGGCGATGCTACTCGAAACCGTATGTGTTCGTCGAAACTAAGTGGTCGACCTTGTGAGAGAGGAAACTCCAGATGCGAAACTTAGTTCCATTTTAAACTAATTGTTCTATCTGAAACTAAGTGTTCGATACTGTGCCAGGAGAAGCGCCTATTCTCTGAAATCTGTGGCGATGCTAATCGAAACAGTATGTGTTCCGAAACTAAGTGCCCGCCTTGTGAGAGAGGAAACTCCAGATGCGGAACATAGTTCCATTTTAAACTAATTGTTCTATCTGAAACTAAGTGTTCGATACTGTGCCAGGAGAAGCGCCTATTCTCTGAAATCTGTGGCGTTGCTACTCGAAACCGTATGTGTTCGACGAAACTAAGTGGTCGACGTGGTGAGAGAGGAAACTCCAGATGCGAAACACAGTTCCATTTTAAACTAATTGTTCTATCTGAAACTAAGTGTTTGATAATAGGCCAGGAGCTGCGCTTGTTCTCTGAAATCTGTGGCGATGCTACTCGAAACCGTATGTGTTCGACGAAACTAAGTGGTCGACCTTGTGGGAGAGGAAACTCCGTATGCGAAACTTAGTTCCATTTTAAACTGATTGTTCTATCTGAAACTAAGTGTTCGATACTGTGCCAGGAGAAGCGCCTGTTCTCTGAAATCTGTGGCGATGCTGATCGAAACCGTATGTGTTCGACGAAACTAAGTGGTTGACCTTGTGAGAGAGGAAGCTCCGGATGCGAAACATCGTTCCATTTAAAACTAATTGTTCTATCTGGAACTAAGTGTTCGATAGTGTGCCACGATAAACGCCTGTTCTTGAAATCTGTGGCGATGCCACACGAAACCGTATGTGTTCGACGAAACTAAGTGGTCGCCTTGTGAGGGAAGACACTCCAGATGCGAAACTTAGTCCCATTTTAAACCAATTGTTCTATCTGAAACCATGTGTTCGATACTGTGCCAGGAGAAGCGCCTGTCCTCTGAAATGTGTGGCGATGCTACTCGGAAACGTATGTGTCGACGAAACTGAGTGGTCGACCTTGCGAGAGAGGAAACTCTAAATTGCACAATTTAGTTCCAATTTAAACTAATAATCCTATCTGAAACTAAGTGTTCGATACTGTGCCAGGAGAAGCGCCTGTTCTCTGAAATCTCTGGCCATGCCACTCGAAACCGTATGTGTTCGACGAAACTAAGTGGTCCACCTTGTGAGAGAGGAAACTCCAGATGCGAAGCTCAGTTCCATTTTAAAGTAATTGTTCTATCTGATACTAAGTGTTCGATACTGTGCCAGGAGAAGCGGCTGTTCTCTGAAATCTGTGGCGATGCCACTCGAAAACGTATGTGTTCGACGAAACTAAGTGGTCGACCTTGTGAGAGATGAAACTCCAGATGCGAAACTTAGTTCCATTTTAAACTAATTGTTCTCTCTGAAACTAAGTGTTCGATACTGTGCCAGGGGAAGCGCCTGTTCTCTGAAATCTGTGGCGATGCTACTCGAAACCGAATGTGTTCCACGAAAATAAGTGGTCGATCTTGTGAGAGAGGAAACTCCAGATGCGAAACATAGTTCCATTTTAAACTAATTTTTCTATCTGAAATAAGTGTTCGATACTGTGCCAGGAGAAGCGGCTGTTCTCTGAAATCTGTGGCGATGCCACTCAAAACCGTATGTGTTCGACGAAACTAAGTGGTCGACTTTGTGGTAGAGGAAACTCCAGATGCGAAACATAGTTGCATTTTAAACTAATTGTTCTATCTGAAACTAAGTGTTCGATACTGTGCCAGGAGAAGCGACTGTTCTCTGAAATCTGTGGCGATGCTACTCGAAACCGTATGTGTTCGTCGAAACTAAGTGGTCGACCTTGTGAGAGAGGAAACTCCAGATGCGAAGCTTTGTTCCATTTTAAACTAATTGTTCTATCTGAAACTAAGTGTTCGATACTGTGCCAGGAGAAGCGCCTGTTCTCTGAAATCTGTGGCGATGCTACTCGAAACCGAATGTGTTCCACGAAACTAAGTGGCCGCCTTGTGATAGAGGAAACTCCAGATGCGAAACATAGTTCCATTTTAAACTAATTTTTCTATCTGAAATAAGTGTTCGATACTGTGCCAGGAGAAGCGGCTGATCTCTGAAATCTGTGGCGATGCCACTCAAAACCGTATGTGTTCGACGAAACTAAGTGGCCGACTTTGTGGTAGAGGAAACTCCAGATGCGAAACATAGTTCCATTTTAAACTAATTGTTCTATCTGAAACTAAGTGTTCGATACTGTGCCAGGAGAAGCGCCTGTTCTCTGAAATCTGTGGCGATGCTACTCGAAACCGTATGTGTTCGTCGAAACTAAGTGGTCGACCTTGTGCGAGAGGAAACTCCAGATGCGAAATTTACTTCGATTTTAAACTAATTGTTCTATCTGAAACTGAGTGTTCGATACTGTGCCAGGAGAAGCGCCTGTTCTCTGAACTGTGTGGCGATGCCGCTAAAAACCGTATGTGTTCCACGAAACTAAGTGGCCGACCTTGTGAGAGAGGAAACTCCAGATGCGAAACTTAGTTCCATTTTAAACTAATTGTTCTATCTGAAACTAAGGTTTCGATACTGTGCCAGGAGAAGCGCCTGTTCTCTGAAATCTGTCGCGATGTTACTCGAAACCGTATTTGTTCGACGAATTTAAATTGTCGACCTTGTCAGAGAGGAAACTCCAGATGCGAAACTTAATTCCATTTTAAACTAATTGTTCTCTCTGAAACTAAGTGTTCGATACTGCGCCAGGAGAAGCGCCTGTTCGCTGAAAACAGTGGCGATGCTACTCGAAACCGTATGTGATCCATGAAACTAAGTGGTCCACCTTGCGGGAGAGGAAACTCCAGATGCGAAATTTAGTTCCATTTTAAACAAATTGTTCTATCTGAAACTAAGTGTTCGACACTGTGCCAAGAGAAGCGCCTGTTCTCTGAAATCTGTGGCGATGCCACTCGAAACCGTATGTGTTCGTCGAAACTAAGTGGTCGACCTTGTGAGAGAGGAAACTCCAGATGCGAAAATTATTTCCATTTTAAACTAAGTGTTCTATCTGAAACTAAGTGTTCGATACTGTGCCAGGAGAAGCGCCTGTTCTCTGAAATCTGTGGCGATGCTACTCGAAAACTTATGTGTTCGAGGAAACTAAGTGGTCGACCTTCTGGGAGAGGAAACCCCAGATGCGAAATTTACTTCCATTTTAAACTAATTGTTCTATCTGAAAATAAGTGTTCGATACTGTGCCAGGAGAAGCGCCTGCTCTCTGAAATCTGTGGCGATGCCACTCGAAACCGTAAGTGTTCGAGGAAACTAAGTGGTCGACCTTGTGGGAGAGGAAACTCCAGATGCGAAATTTACTTCCATTTTAAACTAATTGTTCTATCTGAAAATAAGTGTTCGATACTGTGCCAGGAGAAGCGCCTGCTCTCTGAAATCTGTGGCGATGCCACTCGAAACCGTAAGTGTTCGACGAAACTAAGTGGTCGAACTTGCGGGAGAGGAAACTCCAAATGCAAAACTTAGTTCCATTGTAAACTAATTGTTCTATCTGAAACTAAGTGTTCGATACTGTGCCAGGAGAAGCGCCTGTTCTCTGAAATCTGTGGCGATGCTACTCGAAAACTTATGTGTTCGAGGAAACTAAGTTGTCGACCTTGTGGGAGAGGAAACTCCAGATGCGAAATTTACTTCCATTTTAAACTAATTGTTCTATCTGAAAATAAGTGTTCGATACTGTGCCAGGAGAAGCGCCTGCTCTCTGAAATCTGTGGCGATGCCACTCGAAACCGTAAGTGTTCGACGAAACTAAGTGGTCGAACTTGTGGGAGAGGAAACTCCAAATGCAAAACTTATTTCCATTGTAAACTAATTGTTCTATCTGAAACTAAGTGTTCGATACTGTGCCAGGAGAAGCGCCTGTTCTCTGAAATCTGTGGCGATGCTACTCGAAAACTTATGTGTTCGAGGAAACTAAGTGGTCGACCTTGTGGGAGAGGAAACTCCAGATGCGAAACTTAATTCCATTTTAAACTAATTGTTCTCTCTGATACTAAGTTTTCGATACTGTGCCAGGAGAAGCGCCTGCTCTCTGAAATCTGTGGCGATGTTACTCGAAACCGTATGTGTTCGACGAAACTAAGTGGTCGATCTTGTGAGAGAGGAAACTCCAGATGCGAAACTTTGTTCCATTTTAAACTAATTGTTCTATCTGAAACTGAGTGTTCGATACTGTGCCAGGAGAAGCGCCTGTTCTCTGAACTGTGTGGCGATGCCGCTCAAAACGGTATGTGTTCCATGAAACTAAGTGGCCCACCTTTTGAGAGAGGAAACTCCGGATGCGAAACTTAGTTCCATTTTGAACTAATTGTTCTCTCTGAAACTAAGTGTTCGATACTGTGCCAGGAGAAGCGCCTGCTCTCTGAAATCTGTGGCGATGCCACTCGAAACCGTAAGTGTTCGAGGAAACTAAGTGGTCGACCTTGTGGGAGAGGAAACTCCAGATGCGAAATTTACTTCCATTTTAAACTAATTGTTCTATCTGAAAATAAGTGTTCGATACTGTGCCAGGAGAAGCGCCTGCTCTCTGAAATCTGTGGCGATGCCACTCGAAACCGTAAGTGTTCGACGAAACTAAGTGGTCGAACTTGTGGGAGAGGAAACTCCAAATGCGAAACTTAGTTCCATTGTAAACTAATTGTTCTATCTGAAACTAAGTGTTCGATACTGTGCCAGGAGAAGCGCCTGTTCTCTGAAATCTGTGGCGATGCTACTCGAAAACTTATGTGTTCGAGGAAACTAAGTGGTCGACCTTGTGGGAGAGGAAACTCCAGATGCGAAACTTAGTTCCATTGTAAACTAATTGTTCTATCTGAAACTAAGTGTTCGATACTGTGCCAGGAGAAGCGCCTGCTCTCTGAAATCTGTGGCGATGCCACTCGAAACCGTAAGTGTTCGACGAAACTAAGTGGTCGAACTTGTGGGAGAGGAAACTCCAAATGCAAAACTTAGTTCCATTGTAAACTAATTGTTCTATCTGAAACTAAGTGTTCGATACTGTGCCAGGAGAAGCGCCTGTTCTCTGAAATCTGTGGCGATGCTACTCGAAAACTTATGTGTTCGAGGAAACTAAGTGGTCGACCTTGTGGGAGAGGAAACTCCAGATGCGAAACTTAATTCCATTTTAAACTAATTGTTCTCTCTGAAACTAAGTTTTCGATACTGTGCCAGGAGAAGCGCCTGCTCTCTGAAATCTGTGGCGATGTTACTCGAAACCGTATGTGTTCGACGAAACTAAGTGGTCGATCTTGTGAGAGAGGAAACTCCAGATGCGAAACTTTGTTCCATTTTAAACTAATTGTTCTATCTGAAACTGAGTGTTCGATACTGTGCCAGGAGAAGCGCCTGTTCTCTGAACTGTGTGGCGATGCCGCTCAAAACGGTATGTGTTCCATGAAACTAAGTGGCCCACCTTTTGAGAGAGGAAACTCCGGATGCGAAACTTAGTTCCATTTTGAACTAATTGTTCTCTCTGAAACTAAGTGTTCGATACTGTGCTAGGAGAAGCGCCTGTTCTCTGAAATCGGTGGCGATGCTACTCGAAACCGTATGTGTTCGACGAAACTAAGTGGTCGACATGGTGAGAGAGGAACCTCCAGATGCGGAACATAGTTCCATTTTAAACTGATTGTTCTATCTGAAACTAAGTGTTCGATACTGTGCCAGGAGAAGCGCCTGTTCTCTGAACTGTGTGGCGATGCCACTCGAAAACGTATGTGTTCGACGAAACTAAGTGGTCGACCTTGTGAGAGATGAAACTCCAGATGCGAAACTTAGTTCCATTTTAAACTAATTGTTCTCTCTGAAACTAAGTGTTCGATACTGTGCCAGGGGAAGCGCCTGTTCTCTGAAATCTGTGGCGATGCTACTCGAAACCGAATGTGTTCCACGAAAATAAGTGGTCGATCTTGTGAGAGAGGAAACTCCAGATGCGAAACATAGTTCCATTTTAAACTAATTTTTCTATCTGAAATAAGTGTTCGATACTGTGCCAGGAGAAGCGGCTGTTCTCTGAAATCTGTGGCGATGCCACTCAAAACCGTATGTGTTCGACGAAACTAAGTGGTCGACTTTGTGGTAGAGGAAACTCCAGATGCGAAACATAGTTGCATTTTAAACTAATTGTTCTATCTGAAACTAAGTGTTCGATACCGTGCCAGGAGAAGCGACTGTTCTCTGAAATCTGTGGCGATGCTACTCGAAACCGTATGTGTTCGTCGAAACTAAGTGGTCGACCTTGTGAGAGAGGAAACTCCAGATGCGAAGCTTTGTTCCATTTTAAACTAATTGTTCTATCTGAAACTAAGTGTTCGATACTGTGCCAGGAGAAGCGCCTGTTCTCTGAAATCTGTGGCGATGCTACTCGAAACCGAATGTGTTCCACGAAACTAAGTGGCCGCCTTGTGATAGAGGAAACTCCAGATGCGAAACATAGTTCCATTTTAAACTAATTTTTCTATCTGAAATAAGTGTTCGATACTGTGCCAGGAGAAGCGGCTGATCTCTGAAATCTGTGGCGATGCCACTCAAAACCGTATGTGTTCGACGAAACTAAGTGGCCGACTTTGTGGTAGAGGAAACTCCAGATGCGAAACATAGTTCCATTTTAAACTAATTGTTCTATCTGAAACTAAGTGTTCGATACTGTGCCAGGAGAAGCGCCTGTTCTCTGAAATCTGTGGCGATGCTACTCGAAACCGTATGTGTTCGTCGAAACTAAGTGGTCGACCTTGTGCGAGAGGAAACTCCAGATGCGAAATTTACTTCGATTTTAAACTAATTGTTCTATCTGAAACTGAGTGTTCGATACTGTGCCAGGAGAAGCGCCTGTTCTCTGAACTGTGTGGCGATGCCGCTAAAAACCGTATGTGTTCCACGAAACTAAGTGGCCGACCTTGTGAGAGAGGAAACTCCAGATGCGAAACTTAGTTCCATTTTAAACTAATTGTTCTATCTGAAACTAAGGTTTCGATACTGTGCCAGGAGAAGCGCCTGTTCTCTGAAATCTGTCGCGATGTTACTCGAAACCGTATTTGTTCGACGAATTTAAATTGTCGACCTTGTCAGAGAGGAAACTCCAGATGCGAAACTTAATTCCATTTTAAACTAATTGTTCTCTCTGAAACTAAGTGTTCGATACTGCGCCAGGAGAAGCGCCTGTTCGCTGAAAACAGTGGCGATGCTACTCGAAACCGTATGTGATCCATGAAACTAAGTGGTCCACCTTGCGGGAGAGGAAACTCCAGATGCGAAATTTAGTTCCATTTTAAACAAATTGTTCTATCTGAAACTAAGTGTTCGACACTGTGCCAAGAGAAGCGCCTGTTCTCTGAAATCTGTGGCGATGCCACTCGAAACCGTATGTGTTCGTCGAAACTAAGTGGTCGACCTTGTGAGAGAGGAAACTCCAGATGCGAAAATTATTTCCATTTTAAACTAAGTGTTCTATCTGAAACTAAGTGTTCGATACTGTGCCAGGAGAAGCGCCTGTTCTCTGAAATCTGTGGCGATGCTACTCGAAAACTTATGTGTTCGAGGAAACTAAGTGGTCGACCTTGTGGGAGAGGAAACCCCAGATGCGAAATTTACTTCCATTTTAAACTAATTGTTCTATCTGAAAATAAGTGTTCGATACTGTGCCAGGAGAAGCGCCTGCTCTCTGAAATCTGTGGCGATGCCACTCGAAACCGTAAGTGTTCGAGGAAACTAAGTGGTCGACCTTGTGGGAGAGGAAACTCCAGATGCGAAATTTACTTCCATTTTAAACTAATTGTTCTATCTGAAAATAAGTGTTCGATACTGTGCCAGGAGAAGCGCCTGCTCTCTGAAATCTGTGGCGATGCCACTCGAAACCGTAAGTGTTCGACGAAACTAAGTGGTCGAACTTGTGGGAGAGGAAACTCCAAATGCAAAACTTAGTTCCATTGTAAACTAATTGTTCTATCTGAAACTAAGTGTTCGATACTGTGCCAGGAGAAGCGCCTGTTCTCTGAAATCTGTGGCGATGCTACTCGAAAACTTATGTGTTCGAGGAAACTAAGTGGTCGACCTTGTGGGAGAGGAAACTCCAGATGCGAAACTTAATTCCATTTTAAACTAATTGTTCTCTCTGATACTAAGTTTTCGATACTGTGCCAGGAGAAGCGCCTGCTCTCTGAAATCTGTGGCGATGTTACTCGAAACCGTATGTGTTCGACGAAACTAAGTGGTCGATCTTGTGAGAGAGGAAACTCCAGATGCGAAACTTTGTTCCATTTTAAACTAATTGTTCTATCTGAAACTGAGTGTTCGATACTGTGCCAGGAGAAGCGCCTGTTCTCTGAACTGTGTGGCGATGCCGCTCAAAACGGTATGTGTTCCATGAAACTAAGTGGCCCACCTTTTGAGAGAGGAAACTCCGGATGCGAAACTTAGTTCCATTTTGAACTAATTGTTCTCTCTGAAACTAAATGTTCGATACTGTGCCAGGAGAAGCGCCTGCTCTCTGAAATCTGTGGCGATGCCACTCGAAACCGTAAGTGTTCGAGGAAACTAAGTGGTCGACCTTGTGGGAGAGGAAACTCCAGATGCGAAATTTACTTCCATTTTAAACTAATTGTTCTATCTGAAAATAAGTGTTCGATACTGTGCCAGGAGAAGCGCCTGCTCTCTGAAATCTGTGGCGATGCCACTCGAAACCGTAAGTGTTCGACGAAACTAAGTGGTCGAACTTGTGGGAGAGGAAACTCCAAATGCAAAACTTAGTTCCATTGTAAACTAATTGTTCTATCTGAAACTAAGTGTTCGATACTGTGCCAGGAGAAGCGCCTGTTCTCTGAAATCTGTGGCGATGCTACTCGAAAACTTATGTGTTCGAGGAAACTAAGTGGTCGACCTTGTGGGAGAGGAAACTCCAGATGCGAAATTTACTTCCATTTTAAACTAATTGTTCTATCTGAAAATAAGTGTTCGATACTGTGCCAGGAGAAGCGCCTGCTCTCTGAAATCTGTGGCGATGCCACTCGAAACCGTAAGTGTTCGACGAAACTAAGTGGTCGAACTTGTGGGAGAGGAAACTCCAAATGCAAAACTTAGTTCCATTGTAAACTAATTGTTCTATCTGAAACTAAGTGTTCGATACTGTGCCAGGAGAAGCGCCTGTTCTCTGAAATCTGTGGCGATGCTACTCGAAAACTTATGTGTTCGAGGAAACTAAGTGGTCGACCTTGTGGGAGAGGAAACTCCAGATGCGAAACTTAATTCCATTTTAAACTAATTGTTCTCTCTGAAACTAAGTTTTCGATACTGTGCCAGGAGAAGCGCCTGCTCTCTGCAATCTGTGGCGATGTTACTCGAAACCGTATGTGTTCGACGAAACTAAGTGGTCGATCTTGTGAGAGAGGAAACTCCAGATGCGAAACTTTGTTCCATTTTAAACTAATTGTTCTATCTGAAACTGAGTGTTCGATACTGTGCCAGGAGAAGCGCCTGTTCTCTGAACTGTGTGGCGATGCCGCTCAAAACGGTATGTGTTCCATGAAACTAAGTGGCCCACCTTTTGAGAGAGGAAACTCCGGATGCGAAACTTAGTTCCATTTTGAACTAATTGTTCTCTCTGAAACTAAGTGTTCGATACTGTGCTAGGAGAAGCGCCTGTTCTCTGAAATCGGTGGCGATGCTACTCGAAACCGTATGTGTTCGACGAAACTAAGTGGTCGACATGGTGAGAGAGGAACCTCCAGATGCGGAACATAGTTCCATTTTAAACTGATTGTTCTATCTGAAACTAAGTGTTCGATACTGTGCCAGGAGAAGCGCCTGTTCTCTGAACTGTGTGGCGATGCCACTCAAAACCGAATGTGTTCGACGAAACTAAGTCGCCGACCTTGTGAGAGAGGAATATCCAGTTGCGAAACTAAGTTCCATTTTAAACTAATTCTTCTATCTGAAACTAAGTGTTCGATACATTGCCAGGAGAAGCGCCTGTTCTCTGAAATCTGTGGCGATGCTACTCGAAACCGTATTTGTTCGACGAATCTAAATGGTCGACCTTGTGAGAGAGGAAACTCCAGATGCGAAACTTAGTTCCATTTTAAACTAATTGTTCTATCTGAAACTGAGTGTTCGATACTGTGCCAGGAGAAGCGCCTGTTCTCTGAACTGTGTGGCGATGCCACTCAAAACCGAATGTGTTGGACGAAACTAAGTGGCCGACCTTGTGGTAGAGGAAACTCCAGATGCGAAACATAGTTCCATTTTAAACTAATTGTTCTATCTGAAACTAAGTGTTCGATACTGTGCCAGGAGAAGCGCCTGTTCTCTGAACCGTGTGGCGATGCCGCTCAAAACCGTATGTGTTCCATGAAACTAAGTGGCCGACCTCTTGAGAGAGCAAACTCCGGATGCGAAACTTAGTTCCATTTTGAACTAATTGTTCTATCGGAAACTAAGTGTTCGATACTGTGCCAGGAGAAGCGCCTGTTCTCTGTAATCTGAGGCGATGCCACTCGAAACCGTATGTGTTCGACGAAACTAAGTCGCCGACCTTGTGAGAGAGGAATATCCAGTTGCGAAACTAAGTTCCATTTTAAACTAATTCTTCTATCTGAAACTAAGTGTTCGATACAGTGCCAGGAGAAGCGCCTGTTCTCTGAAATCTGTGGCGATGCTACTCGAAACCGTATGTGTTCGACGAAACTAAGTGGTCGACATGGTGAGAGAGGAAACTCCAAATGCGGACCTTAATTCCATTTTAAACTAATTGTTCTCTCTGAAACTAAGTGTTCGATACTGTGCCAGGAGAAGCGCCTGTTCTCTGAAATCTGTGGCGATGCTACTCGAAACCGTATGTGTTCGACGAAACTAAGTGGTCGACATGGTGAGAGAGGAACCTCCAGATGCGGAACATAGTTCCATTTTAAACTGATTGTTCTATCTGAAACTAAGTTTTCGATACTGTGCCAGGAGAAGCGCCTGTTCTCGGAAATCTGTCGCGATGCTACTCGAAAGCGTATGAGTTCGACGAAACTAAGTGGTCGACCTTGTGAGAGAGGAAACTCCAGATGCGAAATTTAGTTCCATTTTAAACTAATTGTTCTATCTGAAACGAAGTGTTCGATACTGTACCAGGAGAAGCGACTGTTCTGTGAAATCTGTGGCGATGCCACTCGAAACCGTATGTGTTCGACGAAACTAAGTGGTCGCCTTGTGAGGGAAGAAACTCCAAATGCGAAACTTGGTACCATTTTAATCTTATTGTGCTATCTGAAACTAAGTTTTCGATACTGTGCCAGGAGAAGCGCCTGTTCTCTGAAATCTGTGATGATGCTACTCGAAACCGAATGTTTTTCACGAAACTAAGTGGCCGCCTTGTGGGAGAGGAAACTCCAGATGCGAAACTTAGTTCCATTTTAAACTAATTGTTCTATCTGACACTAAGTGTTCGATACTGTGCCAGGAGAAGCGCCTGTTCTCGGAAATCTGTCGCGATGCTACTCGAAACCGTATGTGTTTGACGAAACTAAGTGGTCGAACTTTTGAGACAGGAAACTCCAAATGCGAAACATAGGTCCATTTTAAACTAATTTTTCTATCTGAAACTAAGTGTTCGATACTGTGCCAGGAGAAGCGCCTGTTCTCGGAAATCTGTCGCGATGCTACTCGAAACCGTATGTGTTCGACGAAACTAAGTGGTCGACATGGTGAGAAAGGAAACTCCAGATGCGAAATTTAGTTCCATTTTAAACTAATTGTTCTATCTGAAACGAAGTGTTCGATACTGTACCAGGTGAAGCGACTGTTCTGTGAAATCTGTGGCGATGCCACTCGAAACCGTATGTGTTCGACGAAACTAAGTGGCCGACTTTGTGAGAGAGGAAACTCCAGATGCGAAATTTAGTTCCATTTTAAACTAATTGTTATATCTGAAACGAAGTGTTCGATACTGTACCAGGAGAAGCGACTGTTCTCTGAAATCTGTGGCGATGCCACTCGGAACCGTATGTGTTCGACGAAACTAAGTGGCCGACCTTGTGGTAGAGGAAACTCTAGATGCGAAACATAGTTCCATTTTAAACTAATTGTTCTATCTGAAAATAAGTGTTCGATTCTGTGCCAGGAGAAGCGCCTGTTCTCTTAAATCTGTGGCGATGTCACTCGAACCCGTATGTGTGCGACAAAACTAAGTGGTCGATACTGTGACAGGAGTAACTCCCGTTCGGCGCAATCTGTGGCGATACCACTCGAACCCGCATGTGTTCGACGAAAATGGTTGACCTTGTGAGAGAGGAAACTCCAGCTGCGAAACTTAGTTCCATTTAAAACTAATTGTTCTATCTGAAACTAAGCGCCTGTTCTCTGAAATCTGTGGCGATGCCACTCGAAACCGTATGTGTTCGACGAAACTAAGTGGCCGACCTTGTGGTAGAGGAAACTCTAGATGCGAAACATAGTTCCATTTTAAACTAATTGTTCTATCTGAAAATAAGTGTTCGATTCTGTGCCAGGAGAAGCGCCTGTTCTCTTAAATCTGTGGCGATGCCACTCGAAACCCTATGTGTTCTACGAAACTAAATGGTCGACCTTGTGAGGGAGGAAACTCCAGATGCGAAACATAGTTCCATTTTAAACTAATTGTTCTATCTGAAACTAAGTGTTCGATACTATGCCAGGAGAAGCGCCTGATCTCTGAAATCAGTGGCGATGCTACTCGAAACCGTATATGTTCGATGAAACTAAGTGGTCCACCTTGTGAGAGAGGAATCTCGAGATGCGAAGCTTAGTTCCATTTTAAAGTAATTGTTCTATCTGATACTAAGTGTTCGATACTGTGCTAGAAGAAGCGCCTGTTCTCCGAAATCTGTGGCGATGCCACTCGAAACCGTATGTGTTTGACGAAACTGAGTGGTCCACCTTGTGAGAGAGGAAACTCCAGATGTGAAACTTATTTCCATTTTAAACTAATTGTTCTATCTGAAACTAAGTGTTCGATACTGTGCCAGGAGATGCGCTTGTTCTCTGAAATATGTGGCGATGCCACTCGAAACCGTATGTGTCCGACGAAACTAAGTAGTCGCCTTGTGAGAGAAGAAACTCCAGAGGCGAAACGTATTTCCATTTTAAACGAACTGTTCTATCTGAAACTAAGTGCTCGATACTGTGCCAGGAGAAGCGCCTGTTCTCTGAAATCTGTGGCGATGCCACTCGAAACCGTATGTGTTCGTCGCAATTAAGTCGTCGACCTTGTGAGAGATGAAACTCCAGATGCAAAAATTAGCTCCATTTTAAACCAATTGTTCTATCTGAAACTAAGTTTTCGATAATGTGCCAGGAGATGCGCCAGTTCGCTGAAATCTGTGGCGATACCACTTGAAACCGTATGTGTTCGACGAAACTAAGTGGCCGACCTTGTGAGAGAGGAAACTCCAAATGCGAAACATAGTTCAATTTTAAACTAAATGTTCAATCTGAAACTAAGTGTTCGATACTGTGTCAGGAGAAGTGCCTGTTCTCTGAAATCTGTGGCGATGCAACTCGAAACCGTATGTGCTTGACGAAACTAAGTGGCCGACCTTGTGAGAGAGGAAACTCCAGACGCGAAAATTAGTTCCATTTTAAATTAATTGTTCTATTTGAAACTAAGTTTTCGATACTGTGCCAGGAGAAGCGCCTGTTCTGTGAACTGTGTGGCGATGCCGCTCGAACCCGTATGTGTTCGACGTAACTAAGTGGCCGAACTTGTGAGAGAGGAAACTCCAGGTGCGGAACTTGGTTCCATTTTAAACAAATTGTTCTATCTGAAACTAAGTGTTCAATACTGTGCCAGGAGAGGCGCCTGATCTCTAAAATCAGTGGCGATGCTACTCGAAACCGTATATGTTCGATGAAACTAAGTGGTCCACCTTGTGAGAGAGGAATCGCGAGATGCGAAGCTTAGTTCCATTTTAAAGTAATTGTTCTGTCTGAAATAAGTGTTCGATACTGTGCCAGGAGAAGCGCCTGTACTCTGAAATCTGTGGCGATGATACTCGAAACCGTATGTGCTCGACGAATCTAAATGGTCGACCTTGTGAGAGAGCAAGCTCCAGGTGTGAAACTTATTTCCATTTTAAACTAATTGTTCTATCTGAAACTAAGTGTTCGATACTGTGCCAGGAGATGCGCCTGTTCTCTGAAATATGTGGCGATGCCACTCGAAACCGTATGTGTCCGACGAAACTAAGTGTTCGCCTTGTGAGAGAAGAAACTCCAGATGCGAAACGTATTTCCATTTTAAACGAATTGTTCTATCTGAAACTAAGTGCTCGATACTGTGCCAGGAAAAGCGCCTGTTCTCTGAAATCTGTGGCCATGCCACTCGAAACCGTATGTGTTCGTCGCAATTAAGTCGTCGACCTTGTGAGAGATGAAACTCCAGATGCAAAACATAGCTCCATTTTAAACCAATTGTTCTATGTGAAACTAAGTTTTCGATAATGTGCTAGGAGATGCGCTTGTTCGCTAAAATCTGTGGCGTTGCCACTCGAAACCGTATGTGTTCGACGAAACTAAGTGGCCGACCTTGTGAGAGAGGAAACTCCAAATGCGAAACATAGTTCAATTTTAAACTAAATGTTCCATCTGAAACTAAGTGTTCGATACTGTGCCAGGAGAAACGCCTGTTCTCTGAAATCTGTGGCGATGCCACTCGAAACCGTGTGTGTTCGACGAAACTAAGTGGCCGACCTTGTGCGAGAGGAAACTTCAGATGCGAAACTTAGTTCCATTTTAAACCAAATGTTCCATCTGAAACTAAGTGTTCGATACTGTGCCAGGAGAAGCGCCTGTTCTCTGAAATCTGTGGCGACGCCCCTCGAAACCGCATGTGTTCGACGAATCTAAATGGTCGACCTTGTGAGAGAGGAAACTCCAGATGCGAAGCTTAGTTCCATATTAAAGTAATTGTTCTATCTGAAACCAAGTGTTCGATACTGTGCCAGGAGTAGCGCCTGTTCTCTGAAATCTGTGGCGATGCCACTCGAAACCGTGTGTGTTCGAAGAAACTAAGTGGTCGACCTTGTTATAGAGGAAACTTCAGATGCGAAACATAGTTCAATTTTAAACTAAATGTTCCATCTGAAACTAAGTGTTCGATACTGTGCCAGGAGAAGCGCCTGTTCTCTGAAATCTGTGGCGATGCCACTCGAAACCGTATGAGTTGGACGAAACTAAGTGGCCGACCTTATGAGAGTGGAAACTTCAGATGCGAAACTTAGTTCCATTTTAAACTAATTGTTCTATCTGAAACTAAGTGTTCGATACTGTGCCAGGAGAAGTGCCTGTTCTCTGAAATCTGTGGCGATGCTACTGGAAACCGTATGTGTTCGACGAAACTAAGTGGCCGACCTTGTGAGAGAGGAAACTCCATATGAGAAACATAGTTCCATTTATAACTAATTGTTCTATCTGAAACTAAATGTTCGATACTGTGCCAGGGGAAGCGCCTGTTCTCTGAAATCTGTGGAGATGCTACTCGAAACCGTACGTGTTCGACGAAACTAAGTGGTCCACCTTGTGCGAGAGGAAACTCCAAATGCGAAACATAGTTCAATTTTGAACTAATTGTTCTATCTGAAACTAAGTGTTCGATACTGTGCCAGGAGAAGCGACCGTTCCCTGAAATCTGTGACGGCGCCACTCGAAACCGTATGTGTTCGACGAAACTAAGTGGCCGACCTTGTGAGATAAGAAACTCCAGACGCGAAACTTAGTGCCATTTTAAACTAATTGTTCTGTCTGAAACTAAGTGTTCGATTCTGTGCCAGGCGAAGCGCCTGTTCTCTGAAATCTGTGGCGATGCCACTCGAAACCGTATGCGTTCGACGAAACTAAGTGGCCGACCTTGTGAGGGAGGAAACTCCAGATGCGAAACTTAGTTCCATTTTAAACTAATTGTTCTATCTAAAATTAAGTGTTCGATACTGTGCCAGGGGAAGCGCCTGTTCTCTGAAATCTGTGGCGATGCTACTCGAAACCGTATGTGTTCGACGAAACTAAGTGGCCGACCTTGTGAGAGAGGAAACTCCAGACGCGAAACATAGTTCCATTTTAAACTAATTGTTCTATCTGAAACTAAGTGTTCGATACTGTGCCAGGAGAAGCGCCTGTCCTCTGAAATGTGTGGCGATGCCTCTCGAAACCGTATGTGTTCGACGAAACTAAGTGGTTGACCTTGTGAGAGAGGAAACTCCAGATGCGAAACTTAGTTCCATTTTAAACTAATTGTTCTATCTAAAATTAAGTGTTCGATACTGTGCCAGGGGAAGCGCCTGTTCTCTGAAATCTGTGGCGATGCTCCTCGAAACCGTATGTGTTCGACGAAACTAAGTGGCCGACCTTGTGAGGGAGGAAACTCCAGATGCGGAACTTAGTTCCATTTTAAACTAATTGTTCTGTCTGAAACTAAGTGTTCGATACTGTGCCAGGAGAAGCGACCGTTCCCTGAAATCTGTGACGGTGCCACTCGAAACCGTATGTGTTCAACGACACTAAGTGGCCGACCTTGTGAGATAGGAAACTCCAGACGCGAAACTTAGTGCCATTTTAAACTAATTGTTCTGTCTGAAACTAAGTGTTCGATACTGTGCCAGGAGAAGCGCCTGTTCTCTGAAATCTGTGGCGATGCCACTCGAAACCGTATGTGTTCGGCGAAACTAAGTGGTCGACCTTGTTATAGAGGAAACTTCAGATACGAAACATAGTTAAATTTTAAACTAAATGTTCCATCTGAAACTAAGTGTTCGATACTGTGCCAGGAGAAGCGCCTGTTCTCTGAAATCTGTGGCGATGCCACTCGAAACCGTATGAGTTCGACGAAACTAAGTGGCCGACCTTATGAGAGTGGAAACTTCAGATGCGAAACTTAGTTCCATTTTAAACTAATTGTTCTATCTGAAACTAAGTGTTCGATACTGTGCCAGGAGAAGTGCCTGTTCTCTGAAATCTGTGGCGATGCTACTGGAAACCGTATGTGTTCGACGAAACTAAGTGGCCGACCTTTTGAGAGAGGAAACTCCATATGAGAAACATACTTCCATTTATAACTAATTGTTCTATCTGAAACTAAATGTTCGATAATATGCCAGGGGAAGCGCCTGTTCTCTGAAATCTGTGGAGATGCTACTCGAAACCGTACGTGTTCGACGAAACTAAGTGGTCCACCTTGTGCGAGAGGAAACTCCAAATGCGAAACATAGTTCCATTTTAAACTAATTGTTCTATCTGAAACTAAGTGTTCGATACTGTGCCAGGAGAAGCGACCGTTCCCTGAAATCTGTGACGGTGCCACTCGAAACCGTATGTGTTCGACGACACTAAGTGGCCGACCTTGTGAGATAGGAAACTCCAGACGCGAAACTTAGTGCCATTTTAAACTAATTGTTCTGTCTGAAACTAAGTGTTCGATACTGTGCCAGGAGAAGCGCCTGTTCTTTGAAATCTGTGGCGATGCCACTCGAAACCGTATGTGTTCGACGAAACTAAGTGGCCGACCTTGTTAGAGAGGTAACTTCAGATGCGAAACATAGTTCAATTTTAAACTAAATGTTCCATCTGCAACTAAGTGTTCGATACTCTGCCAGGAGAAGCGCCTGTTCTCTGAAATCTGTGGCGATCCCACTCGAAACCGTATGTGTTCGACGAAACTAAGTGGCCGACCTTATGAGAGTGGAAATTTCAGATGCGAAACTTAGTTCCATTTTAAACTAATTGTTCTATCTGATACTAAGTGTTCGATACTGTGCCAGGAGAAACGCCTGTTCCCTGAAATCTGTGGCGATGCCACTCGAAACCGAATATGTTCGACGAAACTCAGTGGTCGACCTTGTGAGAGAGGAAACTCCAAATGCGAAACTTTGTTCCATTTTAAACTAATTGTTCTATCTGATACTGAGTGTTCGATACTGTTCCAGGAGAAGCGCCTATTCTCTGAAATCTGTGGCGATGCCACTCGAAACCGTATGTGTTCGAGGAAACTGATTCGTCCACCTTGTGAGAGAGGACACTCCAGATGAGAAACATAGTTCCAATTAAAACTAATTGTTCTATCTGAAACTAAGTGTTCGATAGTGTGCCAGGAGAAGCGCTTCTTCTCTGAAATCTGTGGCGATGCCACTCGAAACCGTATGTGTTCGACGAAACTAAGTGGTCGATACTGTGCCGGGATAAACACCCGTTCGGCGAAATCTGTGGCGATACCACTCGAAACCGAATGTGTTCGACGAAACTAAGTCGTCGACCTTGTGAGAGAGGAAACTCCATATGAGAAACATAGTTCCATGTAAAACTAATTGTTCTATCAGAAACTAAGTGTTCGATACTGTGCCAGGGGAAGCGCCTGTTCTCTGAAATCTGTGGAGATGCTACTCGAAACCGTACGTGTTCGACGAAACTAAGTGGCCGACCTTGAGAGAGAGGAAACTCCAGATACGAAACTTAGTTCCATTTTAAACTAATTGTTCTATCTGAAACTAAGTGTTCGATACTGTGCCAGAAGACGCGCCAGTTCTCTGAAATGTGTGGCGATGCCACTCGAAACCGTATGTGTTCGACGATACTAAGTGGTTGATCTTGTGAGAGAGGATACTCCAGATGCGAAGCATAGTTCCATTTTAAACTAATTGTTCTGTTTGAAATAAGTGTTCGATACTGTGCCAGGCGAAGCGCCTGTTCTCTGAAATCTGTGGCGATGCCACTCGAAACCGTATGCGTTCGACGAAACTGAGTGGTCGACCTTGTGAGATAGGAACCTCCAGACGCGAAACTTAGTGCCATTTTAAACTAATTGTTCTGTCTGAAACTAAGTGTTCGATACTGTGCCAGGAGAAGCGCCTGTTCTCTGAAATCTGTGGCGATGCCACTCGAAACCGTATGTGTTCGGCGAAACTAAGTGGTCGACCTTGTTATAGAGGAAACTTCAGATGCGAAACATAGTTCAATTTTAAACTAAATGTTCCATCTGAAACTAAGTGTTCGATACTATGCCAGGAGAAGCGCCTGTTCTCTGAAATCTGTGGCGATGCCACTCGAAACCGTATGAGTTCGACGAAACTAAGTGGCCGACCTTATGAGAGTGGAAACTTCAGATGCGAAACTTAGTTCCATTTTAAACTAATTGTTCTATCTGAAACTAAGTGTTCGATACTGTGCCAGGAGAAGTGCCTGTTCTCTGAAATCTGTGGCGATGCCACTCGAAACCGTATGTGTTCGACGATACTAAGTGGCCGACCTTGTGAGAGAGGAAACTCCAGATGCGAAACTTAGTTCCATTTTAAACTAATTGTTTTATCTGAAACTAAGTTTTCGATGCTGTGCCAGGAGAAGTGCCTGTTCTCTGAAATCTGTAGCGACGGGAACTCGAAACCGTATATATTCGACGAAACTAAGTCGTCGACCTTGTGAGAGAGGAAACTCCAGATGCGAAACTTAGTTCAATTTAACACTAATTGTTCTATCTGAAACTAAGTGCTCGATAGTGTGCCAGGAGAAACTCCCGTTCGGTGGAATCTGTGGCGATACCACTCGAAACCGTATGTGTTCGACGAAACTAAGTCGTCGACCTTGTCAGAGAGGAAACTCCAGATGCGAAACTTAGTACCATTTTAAACTAATTGTTCTATCGGAAACTATGTGTTCGACACTGTGCCAGGAGAAGCGCCTGTTCTCTGAAATATGTCGCGATGCCACTCGAATCCGTATGTTCGACGAAACTAAGTGGTCGACCTTGTGAGAGAGGAAACTCCAGATGCGAAACTTAGTTCCATTTTAAACTAATTGTTTTATCTGAAACTAAGTGTTCGATACTGTGCCAGGAGAAGCGGCTGTTCTCTGAAATCTGTGGCGATGCCACTCGAAAGAGTATGAGTTCGACGAAACTAAGTGGTCGACCTTGTGAGAGACGAAACTCCAGATGCGAAACGTAGTTCAATTATAACCTAAATGTTCCATCTGAAATTAAGTGTTCGATACTGTGCCAGGAGAAGCGGCTGTTCTCTGAAATCTGTGGCGATGCCACTCGAGAACGTATGTGTTCGACGAAACTAAGTGGCCGACCTTGTGAGAGAGGAAACTCGAGATGCGAAACATAGTTCAATTTTAAACTAATTGTTATATCTAAAACTAAGTGTTCGATACTGCGCCAGGAGAAGCGGCTGTTCTCTGAAATCTGTGGCGATACCACTCGAAACCGTACGTGTTCGACGAAACTAAGTGGCCGACCTTGTGAGACAGGAAACTCCAGATGCGAAACTTAGTTCCATTTTAAACTATTTGTTCTATCTGAAACTATGTGTTCGACACTGTGCCAGGAGAAGCGCCTGTTCTCTGAAATCTGTGGCGATGCCACTCGAAACCGTATGTGTTCGACGAAAATAAGTGGTCGACCTTGTGAGGGAGGAAACTCTAAATTGCAAAATTTAGTTCCATTTTAAACTAATTGTTCTATCTGAAACTAAGTTTTCGATACTGTGCCAGTATAAGCGCCTGTTCTCTGAAATCTGTGGCGATGCCACTCGAAACCGTATGTGTTCGACGAAACTCAGTGGTCGACCTTGTGTGAGAGGAAACTCCAAATGCGAAGCATTGTTCCATTTCAAACTAACTGTTCTATCTGATACTGAGTGTTCGATACTGTGCCAGTAGAAGCGCCTGTTCTCTGAAATATGTGGCGCTGCTACTCGAAACCGTATGTGTGCGACGAAACTAAGTGGTCGACATGGTGAGAGAGGAAACTCCAGATGCGGAACTTAGTTCCATTTTAAACTGATTGTTCTATCTGAAACTAAGTGTTCGATACTGTGCCAGGAGAAGCGCCTGTTCTCTGACGTCTGTCGCGATGCTACTCGAAAGCGTATGTGTTCGACGAAACTAATTGGTCGACCTTTTGGAGACGAAATTCTAAATTGCAAAATTTAGTTCCATTTTAAACTAATAATCCTATCTGAAACTAAGCGTTCGATACTGTGCCAGGAGAAGCGTCTGTTCTCTGAAATCTGTGGCGATGCCACTCGAAACCGTATGTGTTCGACGAAACTACGTGGCCAACCTTATGAGAGTGGAAACTTCAGATGCGAAACTTAGTTCCATATTAAACCAAATGTTCCATGTGAAACTAAGTGTTCGATACTGTGCCAGGAGAAGCGCCTGTTCTCTGAAATCTGTGGCGATGCCACTCGAAACCGTATGTGATCGACGAAACTAAGTGGCCGGCCTTGTGAGAGAGGAAACTCCAGATGCGAAACTTAGTTTCATTTTAAACTAATTTTTCTATCTGAAACTAAGTGTCCGATACTGTCCCAGGAGAAGCGCCTGTCCTCTGAAATCTGTGGCTATGCTACTCGAAACCGAATGTGTTCGACGAAACTAAGTGGTCCACATTGTGAGAGAGGAAACTCCAGATGCGAAGCTTAGATCCATTTTAAAGTAAATGTTCTATCTGAAACTAAGTATTCGATAATCTGCCAGTAGAAGCGCCTGTTCTCTGAAATCAGTGGCGATGCTACTCGAAACCGTATGTGTTCAACGAAACTAAGTGGTCGACATGGTGAGAGAGTTAACCCCAGATGCGAAACTTAGTTCCATTTTAAACTGATTGTTCTATCTGACACTAAGTGTTCGATACTGTGCCAGGAGAAGTGCCTGTTCTCGGAAATCTGTCGCGATGCTACTCGAAACCGTATGTGGTCGACGAAACTACGTGGTCGACCTTGTGAGAGAGGAAACTCCAGAAGCGAAACTTAGTTCCATTTAAAACTAATTGTCCTATCTGAAATTAAGTGTTCGATACTGTGCCAGGCGAAGCGCCTGTTCTCTGAAATATGTGGCGATGCCACTCGAAACCGTATGCGTTCGACGAAACTGAGTCGTCGACCTTGTGAGATAGGAAACTCCAGACGCGAAACTTAGTGCCATTTTAAACTAATTGTTCTGTCTGAAACTAAGTGTTCGATACTGTGCCAGGAGAACCGCCTGTTCTCTGAAATCTGTGGCGATGCCACTCGAAACCGTATGTGTTCGGCGAAACTACGTGGCCAACCATATGAGAGTGGAAACTTCAGATGCGAAACTTAGTTCCATATTAAACCAAATGTTCCATGTGAAACTAAGTGTTCGATACTGTGCCAGGAGAAGCGCCTGTTCTCTGAAATCTGTGGCGATGCCACTCGAAACCGTACGTGTTCGACGAAACTAAGTGGCCGACCTTGTGAGAGAGGAAACTCCAGATGCGAAACTTAGTTCCATTTTAAACTAATTGTTTTATCTGAAACTAAGTTTTCGATGCTGTGCCAGGAGAAGTGCCTGTTCTCTGAAATCTGTAGCGACGGGAACTCGAAACCGTATATATTCGACGAAACTAAGTCGTCGACCTTGTGAGAGAGGAAACTCCAGATGCGGAACTTAGTTCAATTTAACACTAATTGTTCTATCTGAAACTAAGTGTTCGATAGTGTGCCAGGAGAAACTCCCGTTCGGCGGAATCTGTGGCGATACCACTCGAAACCGTATGTGTTCGACGAAACTAAGTCGTCGACCTTGTCAGAGAGGAAACTCCAGATGCGAAACTTAGTACCATTTTAAACTAATTGTTCTATCGGAAACTATGTGTTCGACACTGTGCCAGGAGAAGCGCCTGTTCTCTGAAATATGTCGCGATGCCACTCGAATCCGTATGTTCGACGAAACTAAGTGTTCGACCTTGTGAGAAAGAAAACTCCAGATGCGAAACATAGTTCCATTTTAAACTAATTGTTCTATCTGAAACTAAGTGTCCCATACTGAGCCAGGAGAAGCGCCTGTTCTCTGAAATCTGTGGCGATGCCAGTCGAAACCGTATGTGTTCGACGAAACTAAGTGGTCGACCTTGTGAGAGGGGATTCACCAGATGCGAAACTTAGTACCATTTTAAACTCATTCTTCTATCTGAAACTAAGTGTTCGACACTGTGCCAGGAGAAACGCCTGTTCTCTGAAATCTATGGTCATGCCACTCGAAACCGTATGTGTTCGGCGAAACTAAGTGTTCGACCTTGTGAGAGAGAAAACTCCAGATGCGAAACATAGTTCCATTTTAAACTAATTGTTCTATCTGAAACTAAGTGTCCCATACTGAGCCAGGAGAAGCGCCTGTTCTCTGAAATCTGTGGCGATGCCAGTCGAAACCGTATGTGTTCGACGAAACTAAGTGGTCGACCTTGTGAGAGAGGAAACTCCAGATGCGAAACATAGTTCCATTTTAAATTAATTGGTCTATCTGGAACTAAGTGTTCGATAATGTGCCAGGAGAAGCGCCTGTTCTCTGAAACCTGTGGCGATGCCACTCGAAACCGTATGTGTTCGATTAAACTAAGTGGTCCACCTTGTGAGAGAGGAAACTCCAGATGGGAAATTTAGTACCATTTTAAACTAATTGTTCTATCTGAAACTAAGTGTTCGATACTGTGCCAGGAGAAGCGCCTGTTCTCTGAAATCTGTGGCGATGCTACTCGAAAACGTATGTGTTCGACGAAACTAAGTGGTCGGCCTTGTGAGAGAGGAAACTCCAGATGCGAAAATTAGTTCCATTTTAAACTAATTGTTCTATCTGAAACTAAGTGTTCGATACTGTGCCAGGAGAAGCGCCTGTTCTCTGAAATCTGTGGCGATGCTACTCGAAACCGAATGTGTTCCACGAAACTAAGTGGTCCACCTTGTGAGAGAGGAAACTCCAGATGCGAAACATAGTTCAGTTTTAAACTAAATGTTCCATCTGAAACTAAGTGTTCAATACTGTGCCAGGAGAAGCGCCTGTTCTCTGAAATCTGGGGCGATGCCACTCGAAACCGTATGTGTTCGAAGAAACTAAGTGGCCGACCTTGTGAGAGAGGAAACTCCAGATGCGAAACATAGTTCAATTTTAAACTAAATGTTCCATCTGAAACTAAGTGTTCAATACTGTGCCAGGAGAAGCGCCTGTTCTCTGAAATCTGTGGCGATGCTACTCGAAACCGTATGTGCTCGACGAAACTAAGTGGTCGAACTTGTGAGAGAGGAAACTCCAAATGCGATGCTTGGTTCCATTTTAAACTAATTGTTCTATCTGAAACTAAGTGTTCGATACTGTGCCAGGAGAAGCGCCTGTTCTCTGAAATCTGTGGCGATGCTACTCGAAACCGTATGTGTTCGTCGAAACTAAGTGGTCGACCTTGTGGGAGAGGAAACTCCAAATGCGAAACATAAGTCCATTTTAAACTAATTTTTCTATCTGAAACTAAGTGTTCGATACTGTGCCAGGAGAAGCGCCTTTTCTCTGAAACCTGTGGCGATGCCACTCGAAACCGTATGTGTTCGATTAAACTAAGTGGTCGGCCTTGTGAGAGAGGAAACTCCAGATGCGAAAATTAGTTCCATTTTAAACTAATTGTTCTATCTGAAACTAACTGTTCGATACTGTGCCAGGAGAAGCGCCTGTTCTCTGAAATCTGTGGCGATGCTACTCGAAACCGAATGTGTTCCACGAAACTAAGTGGTCCACCTTGTGAGAGAGGAAACTCCAGATGCGAAACATAGTTCAGTTTTAAACTAAATGTTCCATCTGAAACTAAGTGTTCAATACTGTGCCAGGAGAAGCGCCTGTTCTCTGAAATCTGGGGCGATGCCACTCGAAACCGTATGTGTTCGAAGAAACTAAGTGGCCGACCTTGTGAGAGAGGAAACTCCAGATGCGAAACATAGTTCAATTTTAAACTAAATGTTCCATCTGAAACTAAGTGTTCAATACTGTGCCAGGAGAAGCGCCTGTTCTCTGAAATCTGTGGCGATGCTACTCGAAACCGTATGTGCTCGACGAAACTAAGTGGTCGAACTTGTGAGAGAGGAAACTCCAAATGCGATGCTTGGTTCCATTTTAAACTAATTGTTCTATCTGAAACTAAGTGTTCGATACTGTGCCAGGAGAAGCGCCTGTTCTCTGAAATCTGTGGCGATGCTACTCGAAACCGTATGTGTTCGTCGAAACTAAGTGGTCGACCTTGTGGGAGAGGAAACTCCAAATGCGAAACATAAGTCCATTTTAAACTAATTTTTCTATCTGAAACTAAGTGTTCGATACTGTGCCAGGAGAAGCGCCTTTTCTCTGAAATCTGTGGCGATGCGCACTCGAAACCGTATGCTTTCGACGAAACTAAGTGGTCGACCTTGAGATAGAGTAAACTCCAGATGCGAAACATAGTTCCATTTTAAACTACTTGTTCTATCTGAAACTAAGTGTTCGATACTGTGCCAGGAGACGCGCCTGTTCTCTGAAATGTGTGGCGATGCTACTCGAAACCGTATGTGTTCGACGAAACTAAGTGGTCGACCTTGTGAGAGAGGAAACTCCAGATGCGAAATTTAGTTCCATTTTAACCTACTTGTTCTATCTGAAACTAAGTGTTCGATACTGTGCCAGGAGACGCGCCTGTTCTCTGAAATGTGTGGCGATGCTACTCGAAACCGTATGTGTTCGACGAAACTAAGTGGTCGACCTTGTGAGAGAGGAAACTCCAGATGCGAAATTTAGTTCCATTTTAAACTAATTGTTCTATCTGAAACTAAGTGTTCGATATTGTGCCAGGAGAAGCGCCTGTTCTCTGAAATCTGTGGCGATGCTACTCGAAACCGTATGTGTTCGTCGAAACTAAGTGGTCGACCTTTTGGGAGAGGAAACTCCGGATGCGAAACTTAGTTCCATTTTAAACTAATTGTTCTATCTGAAACTAAGTGTTCGTTACTTTGCCAGGAGAAGCGCCAGTTCTCTGAAATCTGTGGCGATGCTACTCGAAACCGTATGTGCTCGACGAAACTAAGTGGTCGAACTTGTGAGAGAGGAAACTCCAAATGCGAAACATAAGTCCATTTTAAACTAATTTTTCTATCTGAAACTAAGTGTTCGATACTGTGCCAGGAGAAGCGCCTTTTCTCTGAAATCTGTGGCGATGCGCACTCGAAACCGTATGCTTTCGACGAAACTAAGTGGTCGACCTTGAGATAGAGTAAACTCCAGATGCGAAACATAGTTCCATTTTAAACTACTTGTTCTATCTGAAACTAAGTGTTCGATACTGTGCCAGGAGACGCGTCTGTTCTCTGAAATCTGTCGCGATGCTACTCGAAACGGTATGTGTTCGACGAAACTGAGTGGTCGACCTTGTGAGAGAGGAAACTCCAGATGCGAAACATAGTTCAATTTTAAACTAAATGTTCCATCTGAAACTAAGTGTTCGATACTGTGCCAGGAGAAGCGCCTGTTCTCTGAAATCTGTGGCGTGCCACTCGAAACAGTATCTGTTCGACAATACTAAGTGGTCGACCTTGTGAGAGAGGAAACTCCAGATGCGAAACATAGTTCAATTTTAAACTAAATGTTCCCTCTGAAACTAAGTGTTCAATAATGTGCCAGGAAAAGTGCCTGTTCTCTGAAATCTGTCGCGATGCTACTCGAAACGGTATGTGTTCGACGAAACTGAGTGGTCGACCTTGTGAGAGAGGAAACTCCAGATGCGAAACATAGTTCAATTTTAAACTAAATGTTCCATCTGAAACTAAGTGTTCGATACTGTGCCAGGAGAAGCGCCTGTTCTCTGAAATCTGTGGCGATGCCACTCGAAACAGTATCTGTTCGACAAAACTAAGTGGTCGACCTTGTGAGGGAGGAAACTCCAGATGCGAAACATAGTTCAATTTTAAAATAAATGTTCCATCTGAAACTAAGTGTTCGATACTGTGCCAGGAGAAGCGCCTGTTCTCTGAAATCTGTGGCGATGCCACTCGAAACCGTATGTGTTCGACGAAACTAAGTGGTCGACCTTGTGAGAGAGGAAACTCCAGATGCGAAACATAGTTCAATTTTAAACTAAATGTTCCATCTGAAACTAAGTGTTCAATACTGTGCCAGGAGAAGCGCCTGTTCTCTGAAATCTGTGGCGATGCCACTCGAAACCGTATGTGTTCGAAGAAACTAAGTGGCCGACCTTGTGAGAGAGGAATCTTCAGATGCGAAACTTAGTTCAATTTTAAATTAATTGTTCTATCTGAAACTAAGTGTTCGATACTGTGCCAGGAGAAGCGCCTGTTCTCTGAAATCTGTCGCGATGCTACTCGAAACGGTATGTGTTCGACGAAACTGAGTGGTCGACCTTGTGAGAGAGGAAACTCCAGATGCGAAACATAGTTCAATTTTAAACTAAATGTTCCATCTGAAACTAAGTGTTCGATACTGTGCCAGGAGAAGCGCCTGTTCTCTGAAATCTGTGGCGTTGCCACTCGAAACAGTATGTGTTCGACGAAACTAAGTGGTCGACCTTGTGAGAGAGGAAACTCCAGATGCGAAACATAGTTCAATTTTAAACTAAATGTTCCATCTGAAACTAAGTGTTCGATACTGTGCCAGGAGAAGCGCCTGTTCACTGAAATGTCTGGCGATGCCACTCGAAACCGTATGTGTTCGACGAAACTAAGTGGCCGACCTTGTGAGAGAGGAATCTTCAGATGCGAAACTTAGTTCAATTTTAAACTAAATGTTCCATCTGAAACTGAGTGTTCGATACTGTGCCAGGAGAAGCGCCTGTTCTCTGAAATCTGTCGCGATGCTACTCGAAACGGTATGTGTTCGACGAAACTGAGTGGTCGACCTTGTGAGAGAGGAAATTCCAGATGCGAAACATAGTTCAATTTTAAACTAAATGTTCCATCTGAAACTAAGTGTTCGATACTGTGCCAGGAGAAGCGCCTGTTCTCTGAAATCTGTGGCGATGCCACTCGAAACAGTATCTGTTCGACAAAACTAAGTGGTCGACCTTGTGAGAGAGGAAACTCCAGATGCGAAACATAGTTCAATTTTAAACTAAATGTTCCATCTGAAACTAAGTGTTCGATACTGTGCCAGGAGAAGCGCCTGTTCTCTGAAATCTGTGGCGTGCCACTCGAAACAGTATCTGTTCGACAATACTAAGTGGTCGACCTTGTGAGAGAGGAAACTCCAGATGCGAAACATAGTTCAATTTTAAACTAAATGTTCCATCTGAAACTAAGTGTTCGATACTGTGCCAGGAGAAGCGCCTGTTCTCTGAAATCTGTCGCGATGCCACTCGAAACCGAATGTGTTCCACGAAACTAAGTGGTCCACCTTGTGAGAGAGGAAACTCCAGATGTGAAACTTAGTTACATTTTAAACAAATTGTTCTATCTGAAACTAAGTGTTCGATACTGTGCCAGGAGAAGCGCCTGTTCACTGAAATGTCTGGCGATGTCACTCGAAACCGTATGTGTTCGACGAAACTAAGTGGTCGACCTTGTGACAGAGTAAACTCCAGATGCGAAACTTAGTTCCATTTTCAACTAATGGTTCTCTCTGAATCTAAGTGTTCGATAATGTGCCAGGAGAAGCGCCCGTTCACTGAAATCTGTGGCGATGCCACTCGACACCGTATGTGTTCGACGAAACTAAGTGGTCGACGTTCTGAGAGAGGAAACTCCAGGTGCGACACTTAGTTCCGTTTCAATCTAATTGTTCTATCTGAAAATAAGTGTTCGATAATGTACCAGGAGAAGCGCCTGTTCTCTGAAATCGGTGGCGATGCTACTCGAAACCGTATGTGTTCGACGAAACTAAGTGGTCGACCTTGTGGGAGAGGAAACTCCAGATGCGAAGCTCATTTCCATTTTAAACTAATTGTCCTATCTGATACTAAGTGTTCGTTACTGTGCCAGGAGAAGCGCCTGTTCTCTGAAATCTGTGGCGATGCTACTCGAAAACGTATGTGTTCGACGAAACTAAGTGGTCGACCTTTTGAGAGAGGAAACTCCAAATGCGACACTTAGTTCCGTTTCAATCTAATTGTTCTATCTGAAAATAAGTGTTCGATAATGTGCCAGGAGAAGCGCCTGTTCTCTGAAATCGGTGGCGATGCTACTCGAAACCGTATGTGTTCGACGAAACTAAGTGGCCGACCTTGTGAGAGAGGAAACTCCAGATGCGAAACTTAGTTCCATTTAAAACTAATTGTTCTATCTGAAACTAAGTGTTCGATAGTGTGCCAGGAGAAACTCCCGTTCGGCGGAATCTGTGGCGATACCACTCGAAACCGTATGTGTTCGACGAAACTAAGTCGTCGACCTTGTCAGAGAGGAAACTCCAGATGCGAAACTTAGTACCATTTTAAACTAATTGTTCTATCGGAAACTATGTGTTCGACAATGTGCCAGGAGAAGCGCCTGTTCTCTGAAATATGTCGCGATGCCACTCGAATCCGTATGTTCGACGAAACTAAGTGGTCGACCTTGTGAGAGAGGTAACTCCAGATGCGAAACTTAGTTCCATTTTAAACTAATTGTTTTATCTGAAACTAAGTGTTCGATACTGTGCCAGGAGAAGCGGCTGTTCTCTGAAATCTGTGGCGATGCCACTCGAAAGAGTATGAGTTCGACGAAACTAAGTGGTCGACCTTGTGAGAGACGAAACTCCAGATGCGAAACGTAGTTCAATTATAACCTAAATGTTCCATCTGAAATTAAGTGTTCGATACTGTGCCAGGAGAAGCGGCTGTTCTCTGAAATCTGTGGCGATGCCACTCGAGAACGTATGTGTTCGACGAAACTAAGTGGCCGACCTTGTGAGAGAGGAAACTCCAGATGCGAAACATAGTTCAATTTTAAACTAATTGTTATATCTGAAACTAAGTGTTCGATACTGTGCCAGGAGAAGCGGCTGTTCTCTGAAATCTGTGGCGATACCACTCGAAACCGTACGTGTTCGACGAAACTAAGTGGCCGACCTTGTGAGACAGGAAACTCCAGATGCGAAACTTAGTTCCATTTTAAACTATTTGTTCTATCTGAAACTATGTGTTCGACACTGTGCCAGGAGAAGCGCCTGTTCTCTGAAATCTGTGGCGATGCCACTCGAAACCGTATGTGTTCGACGAAAATAAGTGGTCGACCTTGTGAGGGAGGAAACTCTAAATTGCAAAATTTAGTTCCATTTTAAACTAATTGTTCTATCTGAAACTAAGTTTTCGATACTGTGCCAGTATAAGCGCCTGTTCTCTGAAATCTGTGGCGATGCCACTCGAAACCGTATGTGTTCGACGAAACTCAGTGGTCGACCTTGTGTGAGAGGAAACTCCAAATGCGAAGCATTGTTCCATTTCAAACTAACTGTTCTATCTGATACTGAGTGTTCGATACTGTGCCAGTAGAAGCGCCTGTTCTCTGAAATATGTGGCGATGCTACTCGAAACCGTATGTGTGCGACGAAACTAAGTGGTCGACATGGTGAGAGAGGAAACTCCAGATGCGGAACTTAGTTCCATTTTAAACTGATTGTTCTATCTGAAACTAAGTGTTCGATACTGTGCCAGGAGAAGCGCCTGTTCTCGGAAGTCTGTCGCGATGCTACTCGAAAGCGTATGTGTTCGACGAAACTAATTGGTCGACCTTTTGAGAGACGAAATTCTAAATTGCAAAATATAGTTCCATTTTAAACTAATAATCCTATCTGAAACTAAGTTTTCGATACTGTGCCAGTATAAGCGCCTGTTCTCTGAAATCTGTGGCGATGCCACTCGAAACCGTATGTGTTCGACGAAATTAAGTGGTCGACCTTGTGAGAGAGGAAAGTCTATATTGCAAAATTTAGTTCCATTTTAAACTAATTGTTCTATCTGAAACTATGTTTTCGATACTGTGCCAGTATAAGCGCCTGTTCTCTGAAATCTGTGGCGATTCCACTCGAAACCGTATGTGTTCGACGAAACTCAGTGGTCGACCTTGTGAGAGAGGAAACTCCAGATGCGAAACATAGTTCAATTTTAAACTAAATGTTCCATCTGAAACTAAGTGTTCGATACTGTGCCAGGAGAAGCGCCTGTTCTCTGAAATCTGTGGCGATGCTACTCGAAACCGTATGTGCTCGACGAAACTAAGTGGTCGAACTTGTGAGAGAGGAAACTCCAAATGCGATGCTTGGTTCCATTTTAAACTAATTGTTCTATCTGAAACTAAGTGTTCGATACTGTGCCAGGAGAAGCGCCCGTTTTGTGAAACCTGTGGCGATACCACTCGCAAACGTATGTTTTCGACGAAACTAAGTGGCCGACCTTGTGGGAGAGGAAACTCCGGATGCGAAACTTAGTTCCATTTTAAACTAATTGTTCTATCTGAAACTAAGTGTTCGTTACTTTGCCAGGAGAAGCGCCAGTTCTCTGAAATCTGTGGCGATGCTACTCGAAACCGTATGTGCTCGACGAAACTAAGTGGTCGAACTTGTGAGAGAGGAAACTCCAAATGCGAAACATAAGTCCATTTTAAACTAATTTTTCTATCTGAAACTAAGTGTTCGATACTGTGCCAGGAGAATCGCCTTTTCTCTGAAATCTGTGGCGATGCGCACTCGAAACCGTATGCTTTCGACGAAACTAAGTGGTCGACCTTGAGATAGAGTAAACTCCAGATGCGAAACATAGTTCCATTTTAAACTACTTGTTCTATCTGAAACTAAGTGTTCGATACTGTGCCAGGAGACGCGCCTGTTCTCTGAAATGTGTGGCGATGCTACTCGAAACCGTATGTGTTCGACGAAACTAAGTGGTCGACCTTGTGAGAGAGGAAACTCCAGATGCGAAATTTAGTTCCATTTTAAACTAATTGTTCTATCTGAAACTAAGTGTTCGATACGGTGCCAGGTGAAGCGCCTGTTCTCTGAAATCTGTGGCGATGCAAGTCGAAACCGTATATGTTCGACGAAACTAAGTGATCGACCTTGTGAGAGAGGAAACTCCAAATGCGAAACATAGTTCCATTTTAAATTAATTGTTCTATCTGAAACTAAGTGTTCGATAATGTGCCAGGAGAAGCGCCTGTTCTCTGAAACCTGTGGCAATGCTACTCGAAACCGTATGTGTTCGTCGAAACTAAGTGGTCGACCTTGTGGGAGAGGAAACTCCGGATGCGAAACTTAGTTCCATTTTAAACTAATTGTTCTATCTGAAACTAAGTGTTCGTTACTTTGCCAGGAGAAGCGCCAGTTCTCTGAAATCTGTGGTAATGCTACTCGAAACCGTATGTGCTCGACGAAACTAAGTGGTCGAACTTGTGAGAGAGGAAACTCCAAATGCGAAACATAAGTCCATTTTAAACTAATTTTTCTATCTGAAACTAAGTGTTCGATACTGTGCCAGGAGAAGCGCCTTTTCTCTGAAATCTGTGGCGATGCGCACTCGAAACCGTATGCTTTCGACGAAACTAAGTGGTCGACCTTGAGATAGAGTAAACTCCAGATGCGAAACATAGTTCCATTTTAAACTACTTGTTCTATCTGAAACTAAGTGTTCGATACTGTGCCAGGAGACGCGCCTGTTCTCTGAAATGTGTGGCGATGCTACTCGAAACCGTATGTGTTCGACGAAACTAAGTGGTCGACCTTGTGAGAGAGGAAACTCCAGATGCGAAATTTAGTTCCATTTTAAACTACTTGTTCTATCTGAAACTAAGTGTTCGATACTGTGCCAGGAGACGCGCCTGTTCTCTGAAATGTGTGGCGATGCTACTCGAAACCGTATGTGTTCGACGAAACTAAGTGGTCGACCTTGTGAGAGAGGAAACTCCAGATGCGAAATTTAGTTCCATTTTAAACTAATTGTTCTATCTGAAACTAAGTGTTCGATACTGTGCCAGGAGAAGCGCCTGTTCTCTGAAATCTGTGGCGATGCTACTCGAAACCGTATGTGTTCGTCGAAACTAAGTGGTCGACCTTTTGGGAGAGGAAACTCCGGATGCGAAACTTAGTTCCATTTTAAACTAATTGTTCTATCTGAAACTAAGTGTTCGTTACTTTGCCAGGAGAAGCGCCAGTTCTCTGAAATCTGTGGCGATGCTACTCGAAACCGTATGTGCTCGACGAAACTAAGTGGTCGAACTTGTGAGAGAGGAAACTCCAAATGCGAAACATAAGTCCATTTTAAACTAATTTTTCTATCTGAAACTAAGTGTTCGATACTGTGCCAGGAGAAGCGCCTTTTCTCTGAAATCTGTGGCGATGCGCACTCGAAACCGTATGCTTTCGACGAAACTAAGTGGTCGACCTTGAGATAGAGTAAACTCCAGATGCGAAGCATAGTTCCATTTTAAACTACTTGTTCTATCTGAAACTAAGTGTTCGATACTGTGCCAGGAGACGCGCCTGTTCTCTGAAATGTGTGGCGATGCTACTCGAAACCGTATGTGTTCGACGAAACTAAGTGGTCGACCTTGTGAGAGAGGAAACTCCAGATGCGAAATTTAGTTCCATTTTAAACTAATTGTTCTATCTGAAACTAAGTGTTCGATACGGTGCCAGGTGAAGCGCCTGTTCTCTGAAATCTGTGGCGATGCCAGTCGAAACCGTATATGTTCGACGAAACTAAGTGATCGACCTTGTGAGAGAGGAAACTCCAAATGCGAAACATAGTTCCATTTTAAATTAATTGTTCTATCTGAAACTAAGTGTTCGATAATGTGCCAGGAGAAGCGCCTGTTCTCTGAAACCTGTGGCGATGCCACTCGAAACCGTATGTGTTCGATTAAACTAAGTGGTCCACCTTTTGAGAGAGGAAACTCCAGATGCGAAATTTAGTACCATTTAAAACTAATTGTTCTATCTGAAACTATGTGTCCGATACTGTGCCAGGAGAAGCGCCTGTTCTCTGAAATGTGTGGCGATGCCACTCGAAACCGTATGTGTTCGACGAAACTAAGTGGACGAACTTGTGAGAGAGGATACTCCAGATGCGAAACATAGTTCCATTTTAAATTAATTGTTCTATCTGAGACTAAGTGTTCGATACTGTGCCAGGAGACGCGCCTGTTCTCTGAAATGTGTGGCGATGCTACTCGAAACCGTATGTGTTCGACGAAACTAAGTGGTCGACCTTGTGAGAGAGGAAACTCCAGATGCGAAATTTAGTTCCATTTTAAACTAATTGTTCTATCTGAAACTAAGTGTTCGATACGGTGCCAGGTGAAGCGCCTGTTCTCTGAAATCTGTGGCGATGCCAGTCGAAACCGTATATGTTCGACGAAACTAAGTGATCGACCTTGTGAGAGAGGAAACTCCAAATGCGAAACATAGTTCCATTTTAAATTAATTGTTCTATCTGAAACTAAGTGTTCGATAATGTGCCAGGAGAAGCGCCTGTTCTCTGAAACCTGTGGCGATGCTACTCGAAACCGTATGTGTTCGTCGAAACTAAGTGGTCGACCTTGTGGGAGAGGAAACTCCGGATGCGAAACTTAGTTACATTTTAAACTAATTCTTCTATCTGAAACTAAGTGTTCGATACTGTGCCAGGAGAAGCGCCTTTTCTCTGAAATCTGTGGCGATGCGCACTCGAAACCGTATGCTTTCGACGAAACTAAGTGGTCGACCTTGAGATAGAGTAAACTCCAGATGCGAAACATAGTTCCATTTTAAACTACTTGTTCTATCTGAAACTAAGTGTTCGATACTGTGCCAGGAGACGCGCCTGTTTTCTGAAATGTGTGGCGATGCTACTCGAAACCGTATGTGTTCGACGAAACTAAGTGGTCGACCTTGTGAGAGAGGAAACTCCAGATGCGAAATTTAGTTCCATTTTAAACTACTTGTTCTATCTGAAACTAAGTGTTCGATACTGTGCCAGGAGACGCGCCTGTTCTCTGAAATGTGTGGCGATGCTACTCGAAACCGTATGTGTTCGACGAAACTAAGTGGTCGACCTTGTGAGAGAGGAAACTCCAGATGCGAAATTTAGTTCCATTTTAAACTAATTGTTCTATCTGAAACTAAGTGTTCGATACTGTGCCAGGAGAAGCGCCTGTTCTCTGAAATCTGTGGCGATGCTACTCGAAACCGTATGTGTTCGTCGAAACTAAGTGGTCGACCTTGTGGGAGAGGAAACTCCGGATGCGAAACTTAGTTCCATTTTAAACTAATTGTTCGATCTGAAACTAAGTGTTCGTTACTTTGCCAGGAGAAACGCCTGTTCACTGAAATGTCTGGCGATGCCACTCGAAACCGTATGTGTTCGACGAAACTAAGTGGCCGACCTTGTGAGAGAGGAATCTTCAGATGCGAAACTTAGTTCAATTTTAAATTAATTGTTCTATCTGAAACTAAGTGTTCGATGCTGTGCCAGGAGAAGCGCCTGTTCTCTGAAATCTGTCGCGATGCTACTCGAAACGGTATGTGTTCGACGAAAATGAGTGGTCGACCTTGTGAGAGAGGAAACTCCAGATGCGAAACATAGTTCAATTTTAAACTAAATGTTCCATCTGAAACTAAGTGTTCGATACTGTGCCAGGAGAAGCGCCTGTTCTCTGAAATCTGTGGCGATGCCACTCGAAACAGTATCTGTTCGACAAAACTAAGTGGTCGACCTTGTGAGAGAGGAAATTCCAGATGCGAAACATAGTTCAATTTTAAACTAAATGTTCCATCTGAAACTAAGTGTTCGATACTGTGCCAGGAGAAGCGCCTGTTCTCTGAAATCTGTGGCGATGCCACTCGAAACCGTATGTGTTCGACGAAACTAAGTGGCCGACCTTGTGAGAGAAGAATCTTCAGATGCGAAACTTAGTTCAATTTTAAATTAATTGTTCTATCTGAAACTAAGTGTTCGATACTGTGCCAGGAGAAGCGCCTGTTCTCTGAAATCTGTCGCGATGCTACTCGAAACGGTATGTGTTCGACGAAACTGAGTGGTCGACCTTGTGAGAGAGGAAACTCCAGATGCGAAACATAGTTCAATTTTAAACTAAATGTTCTATCTGAAACTAAGTGTTCGATACTGTGCCAGGAGAAGCGCCTGTTCTCTGAAATCTGTGGCGTGCCACTCGAAACAGTATCTGTTCGACAATACTAAGTGGTCGACCTTGTGAGAGAGGAAACTCCAGATGCGAAACATAGTTCAATTTTAAACTAAATGTTCCCTCTGAAACGAAGTGTTCAATAATGTGCCAGGAAAAGTGCCTGTTCTCTGAAATCTGTCGCGATGCTACTCGAAACGGTATGTGTTCGACGAAACTGAGTGGTCGACCTTGTGAGAGAGGAAACTCCAGATGCGAAACATAGTTCAATTTTAAACTAAATGTTCCATCTGAAACTAAGTGTTCGATACTGTGCCAGGAGAAGCGCCTGTTCTCTGAAATCTGTGGCGATGCCACTCGAAACAGTATCTGTTCGACAAAACTAAGTGGTCGACCTTGTGAGAAAGGAAACTCCAGATGCGAAACATAGTTCAATTTTAAACTAAATGTTCCATCTGAAACTAAGTGTTCGATACTGTGCCAGGAGAAGCGCCTGTTCTCTGAAATCTGTGGCGATGCCACTCAAAACCGTATGTGTTCGACGAAACTAAGTGGTCGACCTTGTGAGAGAGGAAACTCCAGATGCGAAACATAGTTCAATTTTAAACTAAATGTTCCATCTGAAACTAAGTGTTCAATACTGTGCCAGGAGAAGCGCCTGTTCTCTGAAATCTGTGGCGATGCCACTCGAAACCGTATGTGTTCGACGAAACTAAGTGGCCGACCTTGTGAGAGAGGAATCTTCAGATGCGAAACTTAGTTCAATTTTAAATTAATTGTTCTATCTGAAACTAAGTGTTCGATACTGTGCCAGGAGAAGCGCCTGTTCTCTGAAATCTGTCGCGATGCTACTCGAAAGGGTATGTGTTCGACGAAACTGAGTGGTCGACCTTGTGAGAGAGGAAACTCCAGATGAGAAACATAGTTCAATTTTAAACTAAATGTTCCATCTGAAACTAAGTGTTCGATACTGTGCCAGGAGAAGCCCCTGTTCTCTGAAATCTGTGGCGTTGCCACTCGAAACAGTATCTCTTCGACAAAACTAAGTGGTCGACCTTGTGAGAGAGGAAACTCCAGATGCGAAACATAGTTCAATTTTAAACTAAATGTTCCATCTGAAACTAAGTGTTCGATACTGTGCCAGGAGAAGCGCCTGTTCACTGAAATGTCTGGCGATGCCACTCGAAACCGTATGTGTTCGACGAAACTAAGTGGCCGACCTTGTGAGAGAGGAATCTTCAGATGCGAAACTTAGTTCAATTTTAAACTAAATGTTCCATCTGAAACTGAGTGTTCGATACTGTGCCAGGAGAAGCGCCTGTTCTCTGAAATCTGTCGCGATGCTACTCGAAACGGTATGTGTTCGACGAAACTGAGTGGTCGACCTTGTGAGAGAGGAAACTCCAGATGCGAAACATAGTTCAATTTTAAACTAAATGTTCCATCTGAAACTAAGTGTTCGATACTGTGCCAGGAGAAGCGCCTGTTCTCTGAAATCTGTGGCGATGCCACTCGAAACAGTATCTGTTCGACAAAACTAAGTGGTCGACCTTGTGAGAGAGGAAACTCCAGATGCGAAACATAGTTCAATTTTAAACTAAATGTTCCATCTGAAACTAAGTGTTCGATACTGTGCCAGGAGAAGCGCCTGTTCTCTGAAATCTGTGGCGTGCCACTCGAAACAGTATCTGTTCGACAATACTAAGTGGTCGACCTTGTGAGAGAGGAAACTCCAGATGCGAAATATAGTTCAATTTTAAACTAAATGTTCCATCTGAAACTAAGTGTTCGATACTGTGCCAGGAGAAGCGCCTGTTCTCTGAAATCTGTGCGCTGCCACTCAAAACCGTATGTGTTCGACGAAACTGAGTGGTCGACCTTGTGAGAGAGGAAACTCCAGATGCGAAACATAGTTCAATTTTAAACTCAATGTTCATTCTGAAACTAAGTGTTCGATACTATGCCAGGAGAAGCGCCTGTTCTCTGAAATCTGTGGCGATGCCACTCGAAACCGTATGTGTTCGACGAAACTAAGTGGCCGACCTTGTGAGAGAGGAAACTTCAGATGCCAAAATTAGTTCAATTTTAAATTAATTGTTCTATCTGAAACTAAGTGTTCGATACTGTGCCAGGAGAAGCGCCTGTTCTCTGAAATCTGTGGCGATGCCACTCGAAACCGTATGTGTTCGACGAAACTAAGTGGCCGACCTTGTGAGAGAAGAATCTTCAGATGCGAAACTTAGTTCAATTTTAAATTAATTGTTCTATCTGAAACTAAGTGTTCGATACTGTGCCAGGAGAAGCGCCTGTTCTCTGAAATCTGTCGCGATGCTACTCGAAACGGTATGTGTTCGACGAAACTGAGTGGTCGACCTTGTGAGAGAGGAAACTCCAGATGCGAAACATAGTTCAATTTTAAACTAAATGTTCCATCTGAAACTAAGTGTTCGATACTGTGCCAGGAGAAGCGCCTGTTCTCTGAAATCTGTGGCGTGCCACTCGAAACAGTATCTGTTCGACAATACTAAGTGGTCGACCTTGTGAGAGAGGAAACTCCAGATGCGAAACATAGTTCAATTTTAAACTAAATGTTCCCTCTGAAACGAAGTGTTCAATAATGTGCCAGGAAAAGTGCCTGTTCTCTGAAATCTGTCGCGATGCTACTCGAAACGGTATGTGTTCGACGAAACTGAGTGGTCGACCTTGTGAGAGAGGAAACTCCAGATGCGAAACATAGTTCAATTTTAAACTAAATGTTCCATCTGAAACTAAGTGTTCGATACTGTGCCAGGAGAAGCGCCTGTTCTCTGAAATCTGTGGCGATGCCACTCGAAACAGTATCTGTTCGACAAAACTAAGTGGTCGACCTTGTGAGAAAGGAAACTCCAGATGCGAAACATAGTTCAATTTTAAACTAAATGTTCCATCTGAAACTAAGTGTTCGATACTGTGCCAGGAGAAGCGCCTGTTCTCTGAAATCTGTGGCGATGCCACTCAAAACCGTATGTGTTCGACGAAACTAAGTGGTCGACCTTGTGAGAGAGGAAACTCCAGATGCGAAACATAGTTCAATTTTAAACTAAATGTTCCATCTGAAACTAAGTGTTCAATACTGTGCCAGGAGAAGCGCCTGTTCTCTGAAATCTGTGGCGATGCCACTCGAAACCGTATGTGTTCGACGAAACTAAGTGGCCGACCTTGTGAGAGAGGAATCTTCAGATGCGAAACTTAGTTCAATTTTAAATTAATTGTTCTATCTGAAACTAAGTGTTCGATACTGTGCCAGGAGAAGCGCCTGTTCTCTGAAATCTGTCGCGATGCTACTCGAAAGGGTATGTGTTCGACGAAACTGAGTGGTCGACCTTGTGAGAGAGGAAACTCCAGATGCGAAACATAGTTCAATTTTAAACTAAATGTTCCATCTGAAACTAAGTGTTCGATACTGTGCCAGGAGAAGCGCCTGTTCTCTGAAATCTGTGGCGTTGCCACTCGAAACAGTATCTCTTCGACAAAACTAAGTGGTCGACCTTGTGAGAGAGGAAACTCCAGATGCGAAACATAGTTCAATTTTAAACTAAATGTTCCATCTGAAACTAAGTGTTCGATACTGTGCCAGGAGAAGCGCCTGTTCACTGAAATGTCTGGCGATGCCACTCGAAACCGTATGTGTTCGACGAAACTAAGTGGCCGACCTTGTGAGAGAGGAATCTTCAGATGCGAAACTTAGTTCAATTTTAAACTAAATGTTCCATCTGAAACTGAGTGTTCGATACTGTGCCAGGAGAAGCGCCTGTTCTCTGAAATCTGTCGCGATGCTACTCGAAACGGTATGTGTTCGACGAAACTGAGTGGTCGACCTTGTGAGAGAGGAAACTCCAGATGCGAAACATAGTTCAATTTTAAACTAAATGTTCCATCTGAAACTAAGTGTTCGATACTGTGCCAGGAGAAGCGCCTGTTCTCTGAAATCTGTGGCGATGCCACTCGAAACAGTATCTGTTCGACAAAACTAAGTGGTCGACCTTGTGAGAGAGGAAACTCCAGATGCGAAACATAGTTCAATTTTAAACTAAATGTTCCATCTGAAACTAAGTGTTCGATACTGTGCCAGGAGAAGCGCCTGTTCTCTGAAATCTGTGGCGTGCCACTCGAAACAGTATCTGTTCGACAATACTAAGTGGTCGACCTTGTGAGAGAGGAAACTCCAGATGCGAAACATAGTTCAATTTTAAACTAAATGTTCCATCTGAAACTAAGTGTTCGATACTGTGCCAGGAGAAGCGCCTGTTCTCTGAAATCTGTGCGCTGCCACTCAAAACCGTATGTGTTCGACGAAACTGAGTGGTCGACCTTGTGAGAGAGGAAACTCCAGATGCGAAACATAGTTCAATTTTAAACTCAATGTTCATTCTGAAACTAAGTGTTCGATACTATGCCAGGAGAAGCGCCTGTTCTCTGAAATCTGTGGCGATGCCACTCGAAACCGTATGTGTTCGACGAAACTAAGTGGCCGACCTTGTGAGAGAGGAAACTTCAGATGCCAAAATTAGTTCAATTTTAAATTAATTGTTCTATCTGAAACTAAGTGTTCGATACTGTGCCAGGAGAAGCGCCTGTTCTCTGAAATCTGTCGCGATGCCACTCGAAACCGAATGTGTTCCACGAAACTAAGTGGTCCACCTTGTGAGAGAGGAAACTCCAGATGTGAAATTTAGTTACATTTTAAACAAATTGTTCTATCTGAAACTAAGTGTTCGATACTGTGCCAGGAGAAGCGCCTGTTCACTGAAATGTCTGGCGATGTCACTCGAAACCGTATGTTTTCGACGAAACTAAGTGGTCGACCTTGTGACAGAGTAAACTCCAGATGCGAAACTTAGTTCCATTTTCAACTAATGGTTCTCTCTGAATCTAAGTGTTCGATAATGTGCCAGGAGAAGCGCCCGTTCACTGAAATCTGTGGCGATGCCACTCGACACCGTATGTGTTCGACGAAACTAAGTGGTCGACGTTCTGAGAGAGGAAACTCCAGGTGCGACACTTAGTTCCGTTTCAATCTAATTGTTCTATCTGAAAATAAGTGTTCGATAATGTACCAGGAGAAGCGCCTGTTCTCTGAAATCGGTGGCGATGCTACTCGAAACCGTATGTGTTCGACGAAACTAAGTGGTCGACCTTGTGGGAGAGGAAACTCCAGATGCGAAGCTCATTTCCATTTTAAACTAATTGTCCTATCTGATACTAAGTGTTCGTTACTGTGCCAGGAGAAGCGCCTGTTCTCTGAAATCTGTGGCGATGCTACTCGAAAACGTATGTGTTCGACGAAACTAAGTGGTCGACCTTTTGAGAGAGGAAACTCCAAATGCGACACTTAGTTCCGTTTCAATCTAATTGTTCTATCTGAAAATAAGTGTTCGATAATGTGCCAGGAGAAGCGCCTGTTCTCTGAAATCGGTGGCGATGCTACTCGAAACCGTATGTGTTCGACGAAACTAAGTGGTCGACCTTGTGGGAGAGGAAACTCCAGATGCGAAGCTCATTTCCATTTTAAACTAATTGTCCTATCTGATACTAAGTGTTCGTTACTGTGCCAGGAGAAGCGCCTGTTCTCTGAAATCTGTGGCGATGCTACTCGAAAACGTATGTGTTCGACGAAACTAAGTGGTCGACCTTGTGAGAGAGGAAACTCCAAATGCGAAGCTCATTTCCATTTTAAACTAATTGTTCTATCTGAAACTAAGTGTTCGATAATGTACCAGGAGAAGCGCCTGTTCTCTGAAATCGGTGGCGATGCTACTCGAAACCGTATGTGTTCGACGAAACTAAGTGGTCGACCTTGTGGGAGAGGAAACTCCAGATGCGAAGCTCATTTCCATTTTAAACTAATTGTCCTATCTGATACTAAGTGTTCGTTACTGTGCCAGGAGAAGCGCCTGTTCTCTGAAATCTGTGGCGATGCTACTCGAAAACGTATGTGTTCGACGAAACTAAGTGGTCGACCTTTTGAGAGAGGAAACTCCAAATGCGACACTTAGTTCCGTTTCAATCTAATTGTTCTATCTGAAAATAAGTGTTCGATAATGTGCCAGGAGAAGCGCCTGTTCTCTGAAATCGGTGGCGATGCTACTCGAAACCGTATGTGTTCGACGAAACTAAGTGGTCGACCTTGTGGGAGAGGAAACTCCAGATGCGAAGCTCATTTCCATTTTAAACTAATTGTCCTATCTGATACTAAGTGTTCGTTACTGTGCCAGGAGAAGCGCCTGTTCTCTGAAATCTGTGGCGATGCTACTCGAAAACGTATGTGTTCGACGAAACTAAGTGGTCGACCTTGTGAGAGAGGAAACTCCAAATGCGAAGCTCATTTCCATTTTAAACTAATTGTTCTATCTGAAACTAAGTGTTCGATACTGTGCCAGGCGAAGCGCCTGCTCTCTGAAATCTGTGGCGGTGCCACTCGAAACCGTATGTGTTCGACGAAACTAATTGGTCGACCTTATGGGAGAGGAAACTCCAGATGCGAAACTTAGTTCCATTTTAATCTTATTTTTCTATCTGAAACTAAGTTTTCGATACTGTGCCAGGAGAAGCGCCTGTTCTCTGAACTGTATGGCGATGCCGCTCGAAACCGTATGTGTTCGACGAAACTAAGTGGTTGACCTTGTGAGACAGGATACTCCAGATGCGAAACTTAGTTCCATTTTAATCTTATTGTTCTATCTGAAACTACGTTTTCGATACTGTGCCAGGAGAAGCGCCTGTTCTCTGAAATCTGTGGCGATGCCACTCGAAACCGTGTGTGTTCGACGAAACTAAGTGGTCGACCTTGTGAGAGAGGAAAATCCAGATGCGAAACTTAGTTCCATTTTAAACTAATTGTTCTACTGAATCTAAGTGTTCGATACTGTGCCAGGAGAAGCGCCAGTTCTCTGAAATCTGTCGCGATGCTACTCGAAACCGTATGTGTTCGTCGAAACTAAGCGGTCGACCTTGTGGGAGAGGAAACTCCAGATGCGAAACTTAGTTCCATTTTAATCTTTTTGTTCTATCTAAAACTAAGTTTTCGATACTGTGCCAGGAGAAGCGCCTGTTCTCTGAAATCTGTGGCGATGCAACTCGAAACCGTTTGAGTTCGACGAAACTAAGTGGTCGATCTTGTGAGAGAGGAAACTCCAGATGTGAAACCTAGTTCCATTTTAAACTAATTGTTCTATCTGAAACTAAGTGTTCGAGACTGTGCCAGGAGAATCGCCTGTCCTCTGAACTGTGTGGCGGTGCCGCTCGAAACCGTATGTGTTCGACGAAACTAAGTGGTCGATACTGTTTCAGGAGAAACACCCGTTCGGTGAAATCTGTGGCGATACCACACGAGACCGTATGTGTTCGACGAAACTAAGTGGTTGACCATGTGAGAGAGGAAACTCCAAATGCGAAACTTAATTCCATTTTAAACTAATTGTTCTACTGAATCTAAGTGTTCAATACTGTGCCAGGAGAAGCGCCTGTTCTCTGAAATCTGTGGCGATGCTACTCGAAACCGTATGTGTTCCACGAAACTAAGTGGTCGCCTTGTGAGAGAGGAAACTCCAGATGCGAAACTTAGTACCATTTTAAACTAATTGTTCTATCGGAAATTAAGTGTTCGATACTGTGCCAGGAGAAGCGCCTGTTCTCTGAAATCTGTGGCGATGCTACTCGAAACCGTTTGAGTTCGACGAAACTAAGTGGTCGATCTTGTGAGAGAGGAAACTCCAGATGTGAAACCTAGTTCCATTTTAAACTCATTGTTCTATCTGAAACTAAGTTTTCGAGACTGTGCCAGAGAATCGCCTGTCCTCTGAACTGTGTGGCGAGAGGAAACTCCAGATGTGAAACCTAGTTCCATTTTAAACTAATTGTTCTATCTGAAACTAAGTTTTCGAGACTATGCCAGAGAATCGCCTGTCCTCTGAACTGTGTGGCGATGCCGCTCGAAACCGTATGTGTTCGACGAAACTAAGTGGTCTACCTTGTGAGGGAGGAAATTACAGATGCGAAATTTAGTTCCATTTTTAACTAATTGTTCGATAATATACCAGGAGGAGCGCCTGTTCTCTGAAATGTGTGGCGATGCTGCTCGAAACCGTATGTGTTCGACGAAACTAAGTGGCCGACCTTGTGAGAGAGGAAACTCCATGTGCCAGACTTAGTTCCATTTAAAACTAATTATTCTATCTGAAACTGAGTGTTCGATACTGTGCCAGGAGAAGCGCCTCTTCTCTGAAATCAGTGGCGATGTTACTAGAAACCATATGTGTTCGACGAATCTAAATGGTCGACCTTGTGAGAGAGGAAAATCCAGATGCGAAACTTAGTTCCATTTAAAACTAATTGTTCTACTGAATCTAAGTGTTCGATACTGTGCCAGGAGAAGCGCCAGTTCTCTGAAATCTGTCGCGGTGCCACTCGTAACCGTATGGGTTCAACGAAGCAATGTGGTCGATACTGTTTCAGGAGAAACACCCGTTCGGCGAAATCTGTGGCGATACAACACGAGACCGTATGTGTTCGACGAAACTAAGTGGTTGACCATGTGAGAGAGGAAACTCCAAACGCGAAACTTAATTCCAATTTAAATTAATTGTTCTACTGAATCTAAGTGTTCAATACTGTGCCAGGAGAAGCGCCTGTTCTCTGAAATCTGTGGCGATGCTACTCGAAACCGTATGTGTTCCACGAAACTTAGTGATCGACTTTGTGAGCGGGGAAACTCAAGATGCGAAACTTAGTTCCATTTTAAACTAATTGTTCTCTCTGAAACTAAGTGTTCGATACTGTGCCAGGAGAAGCGCCTGTTCTCTGAAATCTGTGGCGGTGCCACTCGAAACCGTATGTGTTCCACGAAACTAAGTGGCCGACATTGTGAGAGAGGAAACTCCAGATTAGAAACTTGGTTCCATTTTAAACTAATTGTTCTATCTGAAACTAAGTGTTCGATACTGTGCCAGGAGAAGGGCCTGTTCTCTGAAATCTGTGGCGATGCTACTCGAAACCGTATGTGTTCGACGAAACTAAGTGGTCGACATTGTGAGAGAGGAAACTCCAGGTGCGAAACTTAGTTCCACTTTAAACTAATTCCTCTATCTAAAACTGAGTGTTCGATACTGTGCCAGGAGAAGCGCCTGTTCTCTGAAATCTGTGGCGGTGCCACTCGAAACCGTATGTGTTCGACGAAACTAAGTGGTCGACCTTGTGGGAGAGTAAACTCCAAATGCGAAACTTAGTTCCACTTTAAACTAATTGCTCTATCTGAAACTAAGTGTTCGATACTGTGCCAGGAGAAGGGCCTGTTCTCTGAAATCTGTGGCTGTGCCACTCGAAACCGTATGTGTTCGACGAAACTAAGTGATCGACCTTGTGAGAGGGGAAACTCCAGATGCGAAACTTAGTTCCATTTTAAACTAATTGTTCTATCTGAAACTAGGTTTTCGATACTGTGCCAGGAGAAGCGCCTGTTCTCTGAGATCTGTGGCGGTGCCACTCGAAACCGTATGTGTTCGACGAAACTAAGTGGTTGATCTTGTGAGAGAGGATACTCCAGATGCGAAACATAATTCCATTTTAAACTAATTGTTCTCTCTGAAACTAAGTGTTCGATACTGTGCCAGGAGAAGCGCCTGTTCTCTGAAATCTGTGGCGGTGCCACTCGAAACCGTATGTGTTCGACGAAACTAAGTGGCCGACATTGTGAGAGAGGAAACTCCAGGTGCGAAACTTAGTTCCACTTTAAACTAATTCCTCTATCTAAAACTGAGTGTTCGATACTGTGCCAGGAGAAGCGCCTCTTCTCTGAAATGTGTGGCTGTGCCACTCGAAACCGTATGTGTTCGACGAAACTAAGTGATCGACCTTGTGAGAGGGGAAACTCCAGATGCGAAACTTAGTTCCACTTTAAACTAATTCCTCTATCTAAAACTGAGTGTTCGATACGGTGCCAGGAGAAGCGCCTGTTCTCTGAAATCTGTGGCGGTGCCACTCGAAACCGTATGTGTTCGACGAAACTAAGTGGTCGACCTTGTGGGAGAGTAAACTCCAAATGCGAAACTTAGTTCCACTTTAAACTAATTCCTCTATCTAAAACTGAGTGTTCGATACTGTGCCAGGAGAAGCGCCTGTTCTCTGAAATCTGTGGCGATGCCACTCGAAACCGTATGTGTTCGACGAAACTAAGTGGTCGACCTTGTGAGAGAGGAAACTCCAGATGCGAAGCTTAGTTCCATTTTAAACTAATGGTTCTATCTGATACTAAGTGCTCGATACTGTGCCAGGAGAAGCGCCTCTTCTCTGAAATCTGTGGCGATGCTACTCGAAACCGTATGTGTTCGACGAAACTAAGTGGTCGACCTTGTGAGAGAGGAAACTCCAGAGGCGAAACTTGGTTCCATTTAAAACTAATTGTTCTATCTGAAACTAAGTTTTCGATACTGTGCCAGGAGAAGCGCCTGTTCTCTGAAATCTGTGGCGATGCGAATCGAAACCGTATGTGTTCCACGAAACTAAGTGGTCGACCTTGTGAGAGAGGAAACTCCAGATGCGAAACTTAGTTGCATTTTAAACTAGTTCTTCTATCTTAAACTAAGTGTTCGATACTGTCCCAGGAGAAGCGCCTGTTCTCTGAAATCTGTCGCGATGCTACTCGAAACCGTATGTGTTCGACGAAACTAAGTGGTCGACCTTCTGAGAGAGAAAACTCCAGACGCGAAACTTAGTTCCATTTTAAACTAATTGTTCTATCTGAAACTAAGTGTTCGATACTGTGCGAGGAGAAGCGCCAGTTCTCAGAAATCTGTGGCGATGCCACTCGAAACCGTATGTGTTCGACGATACTAAGTGGCCGACCTCGTGAGAGAGGAAACTCCAGATGCGAAACGTATTTCCATTTTAAACGAATTGTTCTATCTGAAACTAAGTGCTCGATACTGTGCCAGGAAAAGCGCCTGTACTCTGAAATCTGTGGCGATGATACTCGAAACCGTATGTGCTCGACGAATCTAAATGGTCGACCTTGTGAGAGAGCAAGCTCCAGGTGTGAAACTTATTTCCATTTTAAACTAATTGTTCTATCTGAAGCTAAGTGTTCGATACTGTGCCAGGAGATGCGCCTGTTCTCTGAAATATGTGGCGATGCCACTCGAAACCGTATGTGTTCGACGAAACTAAGTGGTCGCCTTGTGAGAGAAGAAACTCCAGATGCGAAACGTATTTCCATTTTAAACGAATTGTTCTATCTGAAACTAAGTGCTCGATACTGTGCCAGGAAAAGCGCCTGTTCTCTGAAATCTGTGGCGATGCCACTCGAAACTGTATGTGTTCGTCGCAATTAAGTCGTCGACCTTGTGAGAGATGAAACTCCAGATGCAAAACATAGCTCCATTTTAAACTAATTGTTCTACTGAATCTAAGTGTTCAATACTGTGCCAGGAGAAGCGCCTGTTCTCTGAAATCTGTGGCGATGCCACTCGAAACCGTGTGTGTTCGACGAAACTAAGTGGCCGACCTTGTGCGAGAGGAAACTTCAGATGCGAAACTTAGTTCCATTTTAAACCAAATGTTCCATCTGAAACTAAGTGTTCGATACTGTGCCAGGAGAAGCGCCCGTTCTCTGAAATCTGTGGCGATGCCGCTCGAAACCGTATGTGTTCGACGAAACTAAGTGGTCGACTTTGTGAGAGAGGAAACTCCAGATGCGAAACTTAGTTCCATTTTGAATTAATTGTTCTGTCTGAAATAAGTGTTCGATAGTGTGCCAGGAGAAGCGCCTGCTCTCGGAAATCTGTGGCGATGCTACTCGAAACCGTATGTTTTCGACGAATCTAAATGGTCGACCTTGTGAGAGAGGAAACTCCTGATGCGAAATTAGTTCCATTTTATTCTTATTGTTCTAGCTGAAACTAAGTTTACGATACTGTGCCAGGAGAAGCGCCTGCTCTCTGAGAACTGTGGCGATGCTACTCGAAACCGTATGTGTTCGACGAAACTAAGTGGTCGACCTTGTGAGAGAGGAAACTCCAGAAGCGAAACTTAGTTCCATTTTAAACTAATTGTTCTATCTGAAACTAAGTGTTCGATACTGTGCCAGGAGAAGCGCCCGTTCTCTGAAATCTGTGGCGATGCCGCTCGAAACCGTATGTGTTCGACGAAACTAAGTGGTCGACTTTGTGAGAGAGGAAACTCCAGATGCGAAACTTAGTTCCATTTTGAATTAATTGTTCTGTCTGAAATAAGTGTTCGATAGTGTGCCAGGAGAAGCGCCTGCTCTCGGAAATCTGTGGCGATGCTACTCGAAACCGTATGTTTTCGACGAATCTAAATGGTCGACCTTGTGAGAGAGGAAACTCCTGATGCGAAATTAGTTCCATTATATTCTTATTGTTCTAGCTGAAACTAAGTTTACGATACTGTGCCAGGAGAAGCGCCTGCTCTCTGAGAACTGTGGCGATGCTACTCGAAACCGTATGTGTTCGACCAAACTAAGTGGTCGACTTTGTGAGAGAGGAAATTCCAGATGCGAAACTTAGTTTCATTTTAAACTAATTGTTCTATCTGAAAGTGTTCGATACTGTGCCAGGATAAGCGCCTGTTCTCTGAAATCTGTGGCGATGCTACTCGAAACCGTATGTGTTCGACGAATCTAAATGGTCGACCTTGTGAGAGAGGAAACTCCAGAAGCGAAACTTAGTTCCATTTAAAACTAAGTGTTCCATCTGAAACTTAGTGTTCGATACTGTGCCAGGAGAAGCGCCTGTTCTCTGAAATCTGTGGCGATGCTACTCGAAACCGTATGTGTTCGAAGAAACAAAGTGGCCGACCTTGTGAGAGAGGAGACTCCAGATGCGAAACTTAGTTTCATTTTAAACTAATTGTTCTATCTGAAAGTGTTCGATACTGTGCCAGGAGAAGCGCCTGTTCTCTGAAATCTGTGGCGATGCTACTCGAAACCGTATGTGTTCGACGAATCTAAATGGTCGACCTTGTGAGAGAGGAAACTCCAGAAGCGAAACTTAGTTCCATTTAAAACTAAGTGTTCCATCTGAAACTTAGTGTTCGATACTGTGCCAGCAGAAGCGCCTGTTCTCTGAAATCTGTGGCGATGCTACTCGAAACCGTATGTGTTCGACGAATCTAAATGGTCGACCTTGTGAGAGAGGAAACTCCTGATGCGAAACTTAGTTCCATTTTATTCTTATTGTTCTAGCTGAAACTAAGTTTACGATACTGTGCCAGGAGAAGCGCCTGCTCTCTGAGAACTGTGGCGATGCTACTCGAAACCGTATGTGTTCGACCAAACTAAGTGGTCGACTTTGTGAGAGAGGGAATTCCAGATGCGAAACTTAGTTTCATTTTAAACTAATTGTTCTATCTGAAAGTGTTCGATACTGTGCCAGGATAAGCGCCTGTTCTCTGAAATCTGTGGCGATGCTACTCGAAACCGTATGTGTTCGACGAATCTAAATGGTCGACCTTGTGAGAGAGGAAACTCCAGAAGCGAAACTTAGTTCCATTTAAAACTAAGTGTTCCATCTGAAACTTAGTGTTCGATACTGTGCCAGGAGAAGCGCCTGTTCTCTGAAATCTGTGGCGATGCTACTCGAAACCGTATGTGTTCGACGAATCTAAATGGTCGACCTTGTGAGAGAGGAAACTCCAGAAGCGAAACTTAGTTCCATTTAAAACTAAGTGTTCCATCTGAAACTTAGTGTTCGATACTGTGCCAGGAGAAGCGCCTGTTCTCTGAAATCTGTGGCGATGCCACTCGAAACCGTATGTGTTCGACGAAACTAAGTGGTCGACCTTGTGAGAGAGGAAACTCCAGAAGCGAAACTTAGTTCCATTTTAAACTAATTGTTCTATCTGAAACTAAGTGTTCGATACTGTGCCAGGAGAAGCGCCTGTTCTCTGAAATCTGTGGCGATGCTACTCGAAACCGTATGTGTTCGACGAATCTAAATGGTCGACCTTGTGAGAGAGGAAACTCCTGATGCGAAACTTAGTTCCATTTTATTCTTATTGTTCTAGCTGAAACTAAGTTTACGATACTGTGCCAGGAGAAGCGCCTGCTCTCTGAGAACTGTGGCGATGCTACTCGAAACCGTATGTGTTCGACCAAACTAAGTGGTCGACTTTGTGAGAGAGGAAATTCCAGATGCGAAACTTAGTTTCATTTTAAACTAATTGTTCTATCTGAAAGTGTTCGATACTGTGCCAGGATAAGCGCCTGTTCTCTGAAATCTGTGGCGATGCTACTCGAAACCGTATGTGTTCGACGAATCTAAATGGTCGACCTTGTGAGAGAGGAAACTCCAGAAGCGAAACTTAGTTCCATTTAAAACTAAGTGTTCCATCTGAAACTTAGTGTTCGATACTGTGCCAGGAGAAGCGCCTGTTCTCTGAAATCTGTGGCGATGCTACTCGAAACCGTATGTGTTCGACGAATCTAAATGGTCGACCTTGTGAGAGAGGAAACTCCAGAAGCGAAACTTAGTTCCATTTAAAACTAAGTGTTCCATCTGAAACTTAGTGTTCGATACTGTGCCAGGAGAAGCGCCTGTTCTCTGAAATCTGTGGCGATGCTACTCGAAACCGTATGTGTTCGAAGAAACAAAGTGGCCGACCTTGTGAGAGAGGAGACTCCAGATGCGAAACTTAGTTTCATTTTAAACTAATTGTTCTATCTGAAAGTGTTCGATACTGTGCCAGGAGAAGCGCCTGTTCTCTGAAATCTGTGGCGATGCTACTCGAAACCGTATGTGTTCGACGAATCTAAATGGTCGACCTTGTGAGAGAGGAAACTCCAGAAGCGAAACTTAGTTCCATTTAAAACTAAGTGTTCCATCTGAAACTTAGTGTTCGATACTGTGCCAGCAGAAGCGCCTGTTCTCTGAAATCTGTGGCGATGCTACTCGAAACCGTATGTGTTCGACGAATCTAAATGGTCGACCTTGTGAGAGAGGAAACTCCTGATGCGAAACTTAGTTCCATTTTATTCTTATTGTTCTAGCTGAAACTAAGTTTACGATACTGTGCCAGGAGAAGCGCCTGCTCTCTGAGAACTGTGGCGATGCTACTCGAAACCGTATGTGTTCGACCAAACTAAGTGGTCGACTTTGTGAGAGAGGAAATTCCAGATGCGAAACTTAGTTTCATTTTAAACTAATTGTTCTATCTGAAAGTGTTCGATACTGTGCCAGGATAAGCGCCTGTTCTCTGAAATCTGTGGCGATGCTACTCGAAACCGTATGTGTTCGACGAATCTAAATGGTCGACCTTGTGAGAGAGGAAACTCCAGAAGCGAAACTTAGTTCCATTTAAAACTAAGTGTTCCATCTGAAACTTAGTGTTCGATACTGTGCCAGGAGAAGCGCCTGTTCTCTGAAATCTGTGGCGATGCTACTCGAAACCGTATGTGTTCGACGAATCTAAATGGTCGACCTTGTGAGAGAGGAAACTCCAGAAGCGAAACTTAGTTCCATTTAAAACTAAGTGTTCCATCTGAAACTTAGTGTTCGATACTGTGCCAGGAGAAGCGCCTGTTCTCTGAAATCTGTGGCGATGCCACTCGAAACCGTATGTGTTCGACGAAACTAAGTGGTCGACCTTGTGAGAGAGGAAACTCCAGAAGCGAAACTTAGTTCCATTTTAAACTAATTGTTCTATCTGAAACTAAGTGTTCGATACTGTGCCAGGAGAAGCGCCCGTTCTCTGAAATCTGTGGCGATGCCGCTCGAAACCGTATGTGTTCGACGAAACTAAGTGGTCGACTTTGTGAGAGAGGAAACTACAGATGCGAAACTTAGTTCCATTTTGAATTAATTGTTCTGTCTGAAATAAGTGTTCGATAGTGTGCCAGGAGAAGGGCCTGCTCTCGGAAATCTGTGGCGATGCTACTCGAAACCGTATGTTTTCGACGAATCTAAATGGTCGACCTTGTGAGAGAGGAAACTCCTGATGCGAAATTAGTTCCATTTTATTCTTATTGTTCTAGCTGAAACTAAGTTTACGATACTGTGCCAGGAGAAGCGCCTGCTCTCTGAGAACTGTGGCGATGCTACTCGAAACCGTATGTGTTCGACGAAACTAAGTGGTCGACTTTGTGAGAGAGGAAACTACAGATGCGAAACTTAGTTCCATTTTGAATTAATTGTTCTGTCTGAAATAAGTGTTCGATAGTGTGCCAGGAGAAGGGCCTGTTCTCTGAAATCTGTGGCGATGCTACTCGAAACCGTATGTGTTCGACGAATCTAAATGGTCGACCTTGTGAGAGAGGAAACTCCAGAAGCGAAACTTAGTTCCATTTAAAACTAAGTGTTCCATCTGAAACTTAGTGTTCGATACTGTGCCAGGAGAAGCGCCTGTTCTCTGAAATCTGTGGCGATGCTACTCGAAACCGTATGTGTTCGATTAAACTAAGTGGTCGGCCTTGTGAGAGAGGAAACTCCAGATGCGAAAATTAGTTCCATTTTAAACTAATTGTTCTATCTGAAACTAACTGTTCGATACTGTGCCAGGAGAAGCGCCTGTTCTCTGAAATCTGTGGCGATGCTACTCGAAACCGAATGTGTTCCACGAAACTAAGTGGTCCACCTTGTGAGAGAGGAAACTCCAGATGCGAAACATAGTTCAGTTTTAAACTAAATGTTCCATCTGAAACTAAGTGTTCAATACTGTGCCAGGAGAAGCGCCTGTTCTCTGAAATCTGGGGCGATGCCACTCGAAACCGTATGTGTTCGAAGAAACTAAGTGGCCGACCTTGTGAGAGAGGAAACTCCAGATGCGAAACATAGTTCAATTTTAAACTAAATGTTCCATCTGAAACTAAGTGTTCAATACTGTGCCAGGAGAAGCGCCTGTTCTCTGAAATCTGTGGCGATGCTACTCGAAACCGTATGTGCTCGACGAAACTAAGTGGTCGAACTTGTGAGAGAGGAAACTCCAAATGCGATGCTTGGTTCCATTTTAAACTAATTGTTCTATCTGAAACTAAGTGTTCGATACTGTGCCAGGAGAAGCGCCTGTTCTCTGAAATCTGTGGCGATGCTACTCGAAACCGTATGTGTTCGTCGAAACTAAGTGGTCGACCTTGTGGGAGAGGAAACTCCAAATGCGAAACATAAGTCCATTTTAAACTAATTTTTCTATCTGAAACTAAGTGTTCGATACTGTGCCAGGAGAAGCGCCTTTTCTCTGAAATCTGTGGCGATGCGCACTCGAAACCGTATGCTTTCGACGAAACTAAGTGGTCGACCTTGAGATAGAGTAAACTCCAGATGCGAAACATAGTTCCATTTTAAACTACTTGTTCTATCTGAAACTAAGTGTTCGATACTGTGCCAGGAGACGCGCCTGTTCTCTGAAATGTGTGGCGATGCTACTCGAAACCGTATGTGTTCGACGAAACTAAGTGGTCGACCTTGTGAGAGAGGAAACTCCAGATGCGAAATTTAGTTCCATTTTAAACTACTTGTTCTATCTGAAACTAAGTGTTCGATACTGTGCCAGGAGACGCGCCTGTTCTCTGAAATGTGTGGCGATGCTACTCGAAACCGTATGTGTTCGACGAAACTAAGTGGTCGACCTTGTGAGAGAGGAAACTCCAGATGCGAAATTTAGTTCCATTTTAAACTAATTGTTCTATCTGAAACTAAGTGTTCGATATTGTGCCAGGAGAAGCGCCTGTTCTCTGAAATCTGTGGCGATGCTACTCGAAACCGTATGTGTTCGTCGAAACTAAGTGGTCGACCTTTTGGGAGAGGAAACTCCGGATGCGAAACTTAGTTCCATTTTAAACTAATTGTTCTATCTGAAACTAAGTGTTCGTTACTTTGCCAGGAGAAGCGCCAGTTCTCTGAAATCTGTGGCGATGCTACTCGAAACCGTATGTGCTCGACGAAACTAAGTGGTCGAACTTGTGAGAGAGGAAACTCCAAATGCGAAACATAAGTCCATTTTAAACTAATTTTTCTATCTGAAACTAAGTGTTCGATACTGTGCCAGGAGAAGCGCCTTTTCTCTGAAATCTGTGGCGATGCGCACTCGAAACCGTATGCTTTCGACGAAACTAAGTGGTCGACCTTGAGATAGAGTAAACTCCAGATGCGAAACATAGTTCCATTTTAAACTACTTGTTCTATCTGAAACTAAGTGTTCGATACTGTGCCAGGAGACGCGTCTGTTCTCTGAAATCTGTCGCGATGCTACTCGAAACGGTATGTGTTCGACGAAACTGAGTGGTCGACCTTGTGAGAGAGGAAACTCCAGATGCGAAACATAGTTCAATTTTAAACTAAATGTTCCATCTGAAACTAAGTGTTCGATACTGTGCCAGGAGAAGCGCCTGTTCTCTGAAATCTGTGGCGTGCCACTCGAAACAGTATCTGTTCGACAATACTAAGTGGTCGACCTTGTGAGAGAGGAAACTCCAGATGCGAAACATAGTTCAATTTTAAACTAAATGTTCCCTCTGAAACTAAGTGTTCAATAATGTGCCAGGAAAAGTGCCTGTTCTCTGAAATCTGTCGCGATGCTACTCGAAACGGTATGTGTTCGACGAAACTGAGTGGTCGACCTTGTGAGAGAGGAAACTCCAGATGCGAAACATAGTTCAATTTTAAACTAAATGTTCCATCTGAAACTAAGTGTTCGATACTGTGCCAGGAGAAGCGCCTGTTCTCTGAAATCTGTGGCGATGCCACTCGAAACAGTATCTGTTCGACAAAACTAAGTGGTCGACCTTGTGAGGGAGGAAACTCCAGATGCGAAACATAGTTCAATTTTAAAATAAATGTTCCATCTGAAACTAAGTGTTCGATACTGTGCCAGGAGAAGCGCCTGTTCTCTGAAATCTGTGGCGATGCCACTCGAAACCGTATGTGTTCGACGAAACTAAGTGGTCGACCTTGTGAGAGAGGAAACTCCAGATGCGAAACATAGTTCAATTTTAAACTAAATGTTCCATCTGAAACTAAGTGTTCAATACTGTGCCAGGAGAAGCGCCTGTTCTCTGAAATCTGTGGCGATGCCACTCGAAACCGTATGTGTTCGACGAAACTAAGTGGCCGACCTTGTGAGAGAGGAATCTTCAGATGCGAAACTTAGTTCAATTTTAAATTAATTGTTCTATCTGAAACTAAGTGTTCGATACTGTGCCAGGAGAAGCGCCTGTTCTCTGAAATCTGTCGCGATGCTACTCGAAAGGGTATGTGTTCGACGAAACTGAGTGGTCGACCTTGTGAGAGAGGAAACTCCAGATGCGAAACATAGTTCAATTTTAAACTAAATGTTCCATCTGAAACTAAGTGTTCGATACTGTGCCAGGAGAAGCGCCTGTTCTCTGAAATCTGTGGCGTTGCCACTCGAAACAGTATCTCTTCGACAAAACTAAGTGGTCGACCTTGTGAGAGAGGAAACTCCAGATGCGAAACATAGTTCAATTTTAAACTAAATGTTCCATCTGAAACTAAGTGTTCGATACTGTGCCAGGAGAAGCGCCTGTTCACTGAAATGTCTGGCGATGCCACTCGAAACCGTATGTGTTCGACGAAACTAAGTGGCCGACCTTGTGAGAGAGGAATCTTCAGATGCGAAACTTAGTTCAATTTTAAACTAAATGTTCCATCTGAAACTGAGTGTTCGATACTGTGCCAGGAGAAGCGCCTGTTCTCTGAAATCTGTCGCGATGCTACTCGAAACGGTATGTGTTCGACGAAACTGAGTGGTCGACCTTGTGAGAGAGGAAATTCCAGATGCGAAACATAGTTCAATTTTAAACTAAATGTTCCATCTGAAACTAAGTGTTCGATACTGTGCCAGGAGAAGCGCCTGTTCTCTGAAATCTGTGGCGATGCCACTCGAAACAGTATCTGTTCGACAAAACTAAGTGGTCGACCTTGTGAGAGAGGAAACTCCAGATGCGAAACATAGTTCAATTTTAAACTAAATGTTCCATCTGAAACTAAGTGTTCGATACTGTGCCAGGAGAAGCGCCTGTTCTCTGAAATCTGTGGCGTGCCACTCGAAACAGTATCTGTTCGACAATACTAAGTGGTCGACCTTGTGAGAGAGGAAACTCCAGATGCGAAACATAGTTCAATTTTAAACTAAATGTTCCATCTGAAACTAAGTGTTCGATACTGTGCCAGGAGAAGCGCCTGTTCTCTGAAATCTGTGCGCTGCCACTCAAAACCGTATGTGTTCGACGAAACTGAGTGGTCGACCTTGTGAGAGAGGAAACTCCAGATGCGAAACATAGTTCAATTTTAAACTCAATGTTCGTTCTGAAACTAAGTGTTCGATACTATGCCAGGAGAAGCGCCTGTTCTCTGAAATCTGTGGCGATGCCACTCGAAACCGTATGTGTTCGACGAAACTAAGTGGCCGACCTTGTGAGAGAGGAAACTTCAGATGCCAAAATTAGTTCAATTTTAAATTAATTGTTCTATCTGAAACTAAGTGTTCGATACTGTGCCAGGAGAAGCGCCTGTTCTCTGAAATCTGTCGCGATGCCACTCGAAACCGAATGTGTTCCACGAAACTAAGTGGTCCACCTTGTGAGAGAGGAAACTCCAGATGTGAAACTTAGTTACATTTTAAACAAATTGTTCTATCTGAAACTAAGTGTTCGATACTGTGCCAGGAGAAGCGCCTGTTCACTGAAATGTCTGGCGATGTCACTCGAAACCGTATGTGTTCGACGAAACTAAGTGGTCGACCTTGTGACAGAGTAAACTCCAGATGCGAAACTTAGTTCCATTTTCAACTAATGGTTCTCTCTGAATCTAAGTGTTCGATAATGTGCCAGGAGAAGCGCCCGTTCACTGAAATCTGTGGCGATGCCACTCGACACCGTATGTGTTCGACGAAACTAAGTGGTCGACGTTCTGAGAGAGGAAACTCCAGGTGCGACACTTAGTTCCGTTTCAATCTAATTGTTCTATCTGAAAATAAGTGTTCGATAATGTACCAGGAGAAGCGCCTGTTCTCTGAAATCGGTGGCGATGCTACTCGAAACCGTATGTGTTCGACGAAACTAAGTGGTCGACCTTGTGGGAGAGGAAACTCCAGATGCGAAGCTCATTTCCATTTTAAACTAATTGTCCTATCTGATACTAAGTGTTCGTTACTGTGCCAGGAGAAGCGCCTGTTCTCTGAAATCTGTGGCGATGCTACTCGAAAACGTATGTGTTCGACGAAACTAAGTGGTCGACCTTTTGAGAGAGGAAACTCCAAATGCGACACTTAGTTCCGTTTCAATCTAATTGTTCTATCTGAAAATAAGTGTTCGATAATGTGCCAGGAGAAGCGCCTGTTCTCTGAAATCGGTGGCGATGCTACTCGAAACCGTATGTGTTCGACGAAACTAAGTGGCCGACCTTGTGAGAGAGGAAACTCCAGATGCGAAACTTAGTTCCATTTAAAACTAATTGTTCTATCTGAAACTAAGTGTTCGATAGTGTGCCAGGAGAAACTCCCGTTCGGCGGAATCTGTGGCGATACCACTCGAAACCGTATGTGTTCGACGAAACTAAGTCGTCGACCTTGTCAGAGAGGAAACTCCAGATGCGAAACTTAGTACCATTTTAAACTAATTGTTCTATCGGAAACTATGTGTTCGACAATGTGCCAGGAGAAGCGCCTGTTCTCTGAAATATGTCGCGATGCCACTCGAATCCGTATGTTCGACGAAACTAAGTGGTCGACCTTGTGAGAGAGGTAACTCCAGATGCGAAACTTAGTTCCATTTTAAACTAATTGTTTTATCTGAAACTAAGTGTTCGATACTGTGCCAGGAGAAGCGGCTGTTCTCTGAAATCTGTGGCGATGCCACTCGAAAGAGTATGAGTTCGACGAAACTAAGTGGTCGACCTTGTGAGAGACGAAACTCCAGATGCGAAACGTAGTTCAATTATAACCTAAATGTTCCATCTGAAATTAAGTGTTCGATACTGTGCCAGGAGAAGCGGCTGTTCTCTGAAATCTGTGGCGATGCCACTCGAGAACGTATGTGTTCGACGAAACTAAGTGGCCGACCTTGTGAGAGAGGAAACTCCAGATGCGAAACATAGTTCAATTTTAAACTAATTGTTATATCTGAAACTAAGTGTTCGATACTGTGCCAGGAGAAGCGGCTGTTCTCTGAAATCTGTGGCGATACCACTCGAAACCGTACGTGTTCGACGAAACTAAGTGGCCGACCTTGTGAGACAGGAAACTCCAGATGCGAAACTTAGTTCCATTTTAAACTATTTGTTCTATCTGAAACTATGTGTTCGACACTGTGCCAGGAGAAGCGCCTGTTCTCTGAAATCTGTGGCGATGCCACTCGAAACCGTATGTGTTCGACGAAAATAAGTGGTCGACCTTGTGAGGGAGGAAACTCTAAATTGCAAAATTTAGTTCCATTTTAAACTAATTGTTCTATCTGAAACTAAGTTTTCGATACTGTGCCAGTATAAGCGCCTGTTCTCTGAAATCTGTGGCGATGCCACTCGAAACCGTATGTGTTCGACGAAACTCAGTGGTCGACCTTGTGTGAGAGGAAACTCCAAATGCGAAGCATTGTTCCATTTCAAACTAACTGTTCTATCTGATACTGAGTGTTCGATACTGTGCCAGTAGAAGCGCCTGTTCTCTGAAATATGTGGCGATGCTACTCGAAACCGTATGTGTGCGACGAAACTAAGTGGTCGACATGGTGAGAGAGGAAACTCCAGATGCGGAACTTAGTTCCATTTTAAACTGATTGTTCTATCTGAAACTAAGTGTTCGATACTGTGCCAGGAGAAGCGCCTGTTCTCGGAAGTCTGTCGCGATGCTACTCGAAAGCGTATGTGTTCGACGAAACTAATTGGTCGACCTTTTGAGAGACGAAATTCTAAATTGCAAAATATAGTTCCATTTTAAACTAATAATCCTATCTGAAACTAAGTTTTCGATACTGTGCCAGTATAAGCGCCTGTTCTCTGAAATCTGTGGCGATGCCACTCGAAACCGTATGTGTTCGACGAAATTAAGTGGTCGACCTTGTGAGAGAGGAAAGTCTATATTGCAAAATTTAGTTCCATTTTAAACTAATTGTTCTATCTGAAACTATGTTTTCGATACTGTGCCAGTATAAGCGCCTGTTCTCTGAAATCTGTGGCGATTCCACTCGAAACCGTATGTGTTCGACGAAACTCAGTGGTCGACCTTGTGAGAGAGGAAACTCCAGATGCGAAACATAGTTCAATTTTAAACTAAATGTTCCATCTGAAACTAAGTGTTCAATACTGTGCCAGGAGAAGCGCCTGTTCTCTGAAATCTGTGGCGATGCTACTCGAAACCGTATGTGCTCGACGAAACTAAGTGGTCGAACTTGTGAGAGAGGAAACTCCAAATGCGATGCTTGGTTCCATTTTAAACTAATTGTTCTATCTGAAACTAAGTGTTCGATACTGTGCCAGGAGAAGCGCCCGTTTTGTGAAACCTGTGGCGATACCACTCGCAAACGTATGTTTTCGACGAAACTAAGTGGCCGACCTTGTGGGAGAGGAAACTCCGGATGCGAAACTTAGTTCCATTTTAAACTAATTGTTCTATCTGAAACTAAGTGTTCGTTACTTTGCCAGGAGAAGCGCCAGTTCTCTGAAATCTGTGGCGATGCTACTCGAAACCGTATGTGCTCGACGAAACTAAGTGGTCGAACTTGTGAGAGAGGAAACTCCAAATGCGAAACATAAGTCCATTTTAAACTAATTTTTCTATCTGAAACTAAGTGTTCGATACTGTGCCAGGAGAATCGCCTTTTCTCTGAAATCTGTGGCGATGCGCACTCGAAACCGTATGCTTTCGACGAAACTAAGTGGTCGACCTTGAGATAGAGTAAACTCCAGATGCGAAACATAGTTCCATTTTAAACTACTTGTTCTATCTGAAACTAAGTGTTCGATACTGTGCCAGGAGACGCGCCTGTTCTCTGAAATGTGTGGCGATGCTACTCGAAACCGTATGTGTTCGACGAAACTAAGTGGTCGACCTTGTGAGAGAGGAAACTCCAGATGCGAAATTTAGTTCCATTTTAAACTAATTGTTCTATCTGAAACTAAGTGTTCGATACGGTGCCAGGTGAAGCGCCTGTTCTCTGAAATCTGTGGCGATGCAAGTCGAAACCGTATATGTTCGACGAAACTAAGTGATCGACCTTGTGAGAGAGGAAACTCCAAATGCGAAACATAGTTCCATTTTAAATTAATTGTTCTATCTGAAACTAAGTGTTCGATAATGTGCCAGGAGAAGCGCCTGTTCTCTGAAACCTGTGGCAATGCTACTCGAAACCGTATGTGTTCGTCGAAACTAAGTGGTCGACCTTGTGGGAGAGGAAACTCCGGATGCGAAACTTAGTTCCATTTTAAACTAATTGTTCTATCTGAAACTAAGTGTTCGTTACTTTGCCAGGAGAAGCGCCAGTTCTCTGAAATCTGTGGTAATGCTACTCGAAACCGTATGTGCTCGACGAAACTAAGTGGTCGAACTTGTGAGAGAGGAAACTCCAAATGCGAAACATAAGTCCATTTTAAACTAATTTTTCTATCTGAAACTAAGTGTTCGATACTGTGCCAGGAGAAGCGCCTTTTCTCTGAAATCTGTGGCGATGCGCACTCGAAACCGTATGCTTTCGACGAAACTAAGTGGTCGACCTTGAGATAGAGTAAACTCCAGATGCGAAACATAGTTCCATTTTAAACTACTTGTTCTATCTGAAACTAAGTGTTCGATACTGTGCCAGGAGACGCGCCTGTTCTCTGAAATGTGTGGCGATGCTACTCGAAACCGTATGTGTTCGACGAAACTAAGTGGTCGACCTTGTGAGAGAGGAAACTCCAGATGCGAAATTTAGTTCCATTTTAAACTACTTGTTCTATCTGAAACTAAGTGTTCGATACTGTGCCAGGAGACGCGCCTGTTCTCTGAAATGTGTGGCGATGCTACTCGAAACCGTATGTGTTCGACGAAACTAAGTGGTCGACCTTGTGAGAGAGGAAACTCCAGATGCGAAATTTAGTTCCATTTTAAACTAATTGTCCTATCTGAAACTAAGTGTTCGATACTGTGCCAGGAGAAGCGCCTGTTCTCTGAAATCTGTGGCGATGCTACTCGAAACCGTATGTGTTCGTCGAAACTAAGTGGTCGACCTTTTGGAAGAGGAAACTCCGGATGCGAAACTTAGTTCCATTTTAAACTAATTGTTCTATCTGAAACTAAGTGTTCGTTACTTTGCCAGGAGAAGCGCCAGTTCTCTGAAATCTGTGGCGATGCTACTCGAAACCGTATGTGCTCGACGAAACTAAGTGGTCGAACTTGTGAGAGAGGAAACTCCAAATGCGAAACATAAGTCCATTTTAAACTAATTTTTCTATCTGAAACTAAGTGTTCGATACTGTGCCAGGAGAAGCGCCTTTTCTCTGAAATCTGTGGCGATGCGCACTCGAAACCGTATGCTTTCGACGAAACTAAGTGGTCGACCTTGAGATAGAGTAAACTCCAGATGCGAAGCATAGTTCCATTTTAAACTACTTGTTCTATCTGAAACTAAGTGTTCGATACTGTGCCAGGAGACGCGCCTGTTCTCTGAAATGTGTGGCGATGCTACTCGAAACCGTATGTGTTCGACGAAACTAAGTGGTCGACCTTGTGAGAGAGGAAACTCCAGATGCGAAATTTAGTTCCATTTTAAACTAATTGTTCTATCTGAAACTAAGTGTTCGATACGGTGCCAGGTGAAGCGCCTGTTCTCTGAAATCTGTGGCGATGCCAGTCGAAACCGTATATGTTCGACGAAACTAAGTGATCGACCTTGTGAGAGAGGAAACTCCAAATGCGAAACATAGTTCCATTTTAAATTAATTGTTCTATCTGAAACTAAGTGTTCGATAATGTGCCAAGAGAAGCGCCTGTTCTCTGAAACCTGTGGCGATGCCACTCGAAACCGTATGTGTTCGATTAAACTAAGTGGTCCACCTTTTGAGAGAGGAAACTCCAGATGCGAAATTTAGTACCATTTAAAACTAATTGTTCTATCTGAAACTATGTGTCCGATACTGTGCCAGGAGAAGCGCCTGTTCTCTGAAATGTGTGGCGATGCCACTCGAAACCGTATGTGTTCGACGAAACTAAGTGGACGAACTTGTGAGAGAGGATACTCCAGATGCGAAACATAGTTCCATTTTAAATTAATTGTTCTATCTGAGACTAAGTGTTCGATACTGTGCCAGGAGACGCGCCTGTTCTCTGAAATGTGTGGCGATGCTACTCGAAACCGTATGTGTTCGACGAAACTAAGTGGTCGACCTTGTGAGAGAGGAAACTCCAGATGCGAAATTTAGTTCCATTTTAAACTAATTGTTCTATCTGAAACTAAGTGTTCGATACGGTGCCAGGTGAAGCGCCTGTTCTCTGAAATCTGTGGCGATGCCAGTCGAAACCGTATATGTTCGACGAAACTAAGTGATCGACCTTGTGAGAGAGGAAACTCCAAATGCGAAACATAGTTCCATTTTAAATTAATTGTTCTATCTGAAACTAAGTGTTCGATAATGTGCCAGGAGAAGCGCCTGTTCTCTGAAACCTGTGGCGATGCTACTCGAAACCGTATGTGTTCGTCGAAACTAAGTGGTCGACCTTGTGGGAGAGGAAACTCCGGATGCGAAACTTAGTTACATTTTAAACTAATTCTTCTATCTGAAACTAAGTGTTCGATACTGTGCCAGGAGAAGCGCCTTTTCTCTGAAATCTGTGGCGATGCGCACTCGAAACCGTATGCTTTCGACGAAACTAAGTGGTCGACCTTGAGATAGAGTAAACTCCAGATGCGAAACATAGTTCCATTTTAAACTACTTGTTCTATCTGAAACTAAGTGTTCGATACTGTGCCAGGAGACGCGCCTGTTTTCTGAAATGTGTGGCGATGCTACTCGAAACCGTATGTGTTCGACGAAACTAAGTGGTCGACCTTGTGAGAGAGGAAACTCCAGATGCGAAATTTAGTTCCATTTTAAACTACTTGTTCTATCTGAAACTAAGTGTTCGATACTGTGCCAGGAGACGCGCCTGTTCTCTGAAATGTGTGGCGATGCTACTCGAAACCGTATGTGTTCGACGAAACTAAGTGGTCGACCTTGTGAGAGAGGAAACTCCAGATGCGAAATTTAGTTCCATTTTAAACTAATTGTTCTATCTGAAACTAAGTGTTCGATACTGTGCCAGGAGAAGCGCCTGTTCTCTGAAATCTGTGGCGATGCTACTCGAAACCGTATGTGTTCGTCGAAACAAAGTGGTCGACCTTGTGGGAGAGGAAACTCCGGATGCGAAACTTAGTTCCATTTTAAACTAATTGTTCGATCTGAAACTAAGTGTTCGTTACTTTGCCAGGAGAAACGCCTGTTCACTGAAATGTCTGGCGATGCCACTCGAAACCTTATGTGTTCGACGAAACTAAGTGGCCGACCTTGTGAGAGAGGAATCTTCAGATGCGAAACTTAGTTCAATTTTAAATTAATTGTTCTATCTGAAACTAAGTGTTCGATGCTGTGCCAGGAGAAGCGCCTGTTCTCTGAAATCTGTCGCGATGCTACTCGAAACGGTATGTGTTCGACGAAAATGAGTGGTCGACCTTGTGAGAGAGGAAACTCCAGATGCGAAACATAGTTCAATTTTAAACTAAATGTTCCATCTGAAACTAAGTGTTCGATACTGTGCCAGGAGAAGCGCCTGTTCTCTGAAATCTGTGGCGATGCCACTCGAAACAGTATCTGTTCGACAAAACTAAGTGGTCGACCTTGTGAGAGAGGAAATTCCAGATGCGAAACATAGTTCAATTTTAAACTAAATGTTCCATCTGAAACTAAGTGTTCGATACTGTGCCAGGAGAAGCGCCTGTTCTCTGAAATCTGTGGCGATGCCACTCGAAACCGTATGTGTTCGACGAAACTAAGTGGCCGACCTTGTGAGAGAAGAATCTTCAGATGCGAAACTTAGTTCAATTTTAAATTAATTGTTCTATCTGAAACTAAGTGTTCGATACTGTGCCAGGAGAAGCGCCTGTTCTCTGAAATCTGTCGCGATGCTACTCGAAACGGTATGTGTTCGACGAAACTGAGTGGTCGACCTTGTGAGAGAGGAAACTCCAGATGCGAAACATAGTTCAATTTTAAACTAAATGTTCCATCTGAAACTAAGTGTTCGATACTGTGCCAGGAGAAGCGCCTGTTCTCTGAAATCTGTGGCGTGCCACTCGAAACAGTATCTGTTCGACAATACTAAGTGGTCGACCTTGTGAGAGAGGAAACTCCAGATGCGAAACATAGTTCAATTTTAAACTAAATGTTCCCTCTGAAACGAAGTGTTCAATAATGTGCCAGGAAAAGTGCCTGTTCTCTGAAATCTGTCGCGATGCTACTCGAAACGGTATGTGTTCGACGAAACTGAGTGGTCGACCTTGTGAGAGAGGAAACTCCAGATGCGAAACATAGTTCAATTTTAAACTAAATGTTCCATCTGAAACTAAGTGTTCGATACTGTGCCAGGAGAAGCGCCTGTTCTCTGAAATCTGTGGCGATGCCACTCGAAACAGTATCTGTTCGACAAAACTAAGTGGTCGACCTTGTGAGAAAGGAAACTCCAGATGCGAAACATAGTTCAATTTTAAACTAAATGTTCCATCTGAAACTAAGTGTTCGATACTGTGCCAGGAGAAGCGCCTGTTCTCTGAAATCTGTGGCGATGCCACTCAAAACCGTATGTGTTCGACGAAACTAAGTGGTCGACCTTGTGAGAGAGGAAACTCCAGATGCGAAACATAGTTCAATTTTAAACTAAATGTTCCATCTGAAACTAAGTGTTCAATACTGTGCCAGGAGAAGCGCCTGTTCTCTGAAATCTGTGGCGATGCCACTCGAAACCGTATGTGTTCGACGAAACTAAGTGGCCGACCTTGTGAGAGAGGAATCTTCAGATGCGAAACTTAGTTCAATTTTAAATTAATTGTTCTATCTGAAACTAAGTGTTCGATACTGTGCCAGGAGAAGCGCCTGTTCTCTGAAATCTGTCGCGATGCTACTCGAAAGGGTATGTGTTCGACGAAACTAAGTGGTCGACCTTGTGAGAGAGGAAACTCCAGATGCGAAACATAGTTCAATTTTAAACTAAATGTTCCATCTGAAACTAAGTGTTCGATACTGTGCCAGGAGAAGCCCCTGTTCTCTGAAATCTGTGGCGTTGCCACTCGAAACAGTATCTCTTCGACAAAACTAAGTGGTCGACCTTGTGAGAGAGGAAACTCCAGATGCGAAACATAGTTCAATTTTAAACTAAATGTTCCATCTGAAACTAAGTGTTCGATACTGTGCCAGGAGAAGCGCCTGTTCACTGAAATGTCTGGCGATGCCACTCGAAACCGTATGTGTTCGACGAAACTAAGTGGCCGACCTTGTGAGAGAGGAATCTTCAGATGCGAAACTTAGTTCAATTTTTAACTAAATGTTCCATCTGAAACTGAGTGTTCGATACTGTGCCAGGAGAAGCGCCTGTTCTCTGAAATCTGTCGCGATGCTACTCGAAACGGTATGTGTTCGACGAAACTGAGTGGTCGACCTTGTGAGAGAGGAAACTCCAGATGCGAAACATAGTTCAATTTTAAACTAAATGTTCCATCTGAAACTAAGTGTTCGATACTGTGCCAGGAGAAGCGCCTGTTCTCTGAAATCTGTGGCGATGCCACTCGAAACAGTATCTGTTCGACAAAACTAAGTGGTCGACCTTGTGAGAGAGGAAACTCCAGATGCGAAACATAGTTCAATTTTAAACTAAATGTTCCATCTGAAACTAAGTGTTCGATACTGTGCCAGGAGAAGCGCCTGTTCTCTGAAATCTGTGGCGTGCCACTCGAAACAGTATCTGTTCGACAATACTAAGTGGTCGACCTTGTGAGAGAGGAAACTCCAGATGCGAAACATAGTTCAATTTTAAACTAAATGTTCCATCTGAAACTAAGTGTTCGATACTGTGCCAGGAGAAGCGCCTGTTCTCTGAAATCTGTGCGCTGCCACTCAAAACCGTATGTGTTCGACGAAACTGAGTGGTCGACCTTGTGAGAGAGGAAACTCCAGATGCGAAACATAGTTCAATTTTAAACTCAATGTTCGTTCTGAAACTAAGTGTTCGATACTATGCCAGGAGAAGCGCCTGTTCTCTGAAATCTGTGGCGATGCCACTCGAAACCGTATGTGTTCGACGAAACTAAGTGGCCGACCTTGTGAGAGAGGAAACTTCAGATGCCAAAATTAGTTCAATTTTAAATTAATTGTTCTATCTGAAACTAAGTGTTCGATACTGTGCCAGGAGAAGCGCCTGTTCTCTGAAATCTGTCGCGATGCCACTCGAAACCGAATGTGTTCCACGAAACTAAGTGGTCCACCTTGTGAGAGAGGAAACTCCAGATGTGAAACTTAGTTACATTTTAAACAAATTGTTCTATCTGAAACTAAGTGTTCGATACTGTGCCAGGAGAAGCGCCTGTTCACTGAAATGTCTGGCGATGTCACTCGAAACCGTATGTTTTCGACGAAACTAAGTGGTCGACCTTGTGACAGAGTAAACTCCAGATGCGAAACTTAGTTCCATTTTCAACTAATGGTTCTCTCTGAATCTAAGTGTTCGATAATGTGCCAGGAGAAGCGCCCGTTCACTGAAATCTGTGGCGATGCCACTCGACACCGTATGTGTTCGACGAAACTAAGTTGTCGACGTTCTGAGAGAGGAAACTCCAGGTGCGACACTTAGTTCCGTTTCAATCTAATTGTTCTATCTGAAAATAAGTGTTCGATAATGTACCAGGAGAAGCGCCTGTTCTCTGAAATCGGTGGCGATGCTACTCGAAACCGTATGTGTTCGACGAAACTAAGTGGTCGACCTTGTGGGAGAGGAAACTCCAGATGCGAAGCTCATTTCCATTTTAAACTAATTGTCCTATCTGATACTAAGTGTTCGATAATGTGCCAGGAGAAGCGCCTGTTCTCTGAAATCTGTGGCGATGCTACTCGAAAACGTATGTGTTCGACGAAACTAAGTGGTCGACCTTTTGAGAGAGGAAACTCCAAATGCGACACTTAGTTCCGTTTCAATCTAATTGTTCTATCTGAAAATAAGTGTTCGATAATGTGCCAGGAGAAGCGCCTGTTCTCTGAAATCGGTGGCGATGCTACTCGAAACCGTATGTGTTCGACGAAACTAAGTGGTCGACCTTGTGGGAGAGGAAACTCCAGATGCGAAGCTCATTTCCATTTTAAACTAATTGTCCTATCTGATACTAAGTGTTCGTTACTGTGCCAGGAGAAGCGCCTGTTCTCTGAAATCTGTGGCGATGCTACTCGAAAACGTATGTGTTCGACGAAACTAAGTGGTCGACCTTGTGAGAGAGGAAACTCCAAATGCGAAGCTCATTTCCATTTTAAACTAATTGTTCTATCTGAAACTAAGTGTTCGATAATGTACCAGGAGAAGCGCCTGTTCTCTGAAATCGGTGGCGATGCTACTCGAAACCGTATGTGTTCGACGAAACTAAGTGGTCGACCTTGTGGGAGAGGAAACTCCAGATGCGAAGCTCATTTCCATTTTAAACTAATTGTCCTATCTGATACTAAGTGTTCGTTACTGTGCCAGGAGAAGCGCCTGTTCTCTGAAATCTGTGGCGATGCTACTCGAAAACGTATGTGTTCGACGAAACTAAGTGGTCGACCTTTTGAGAGAGGAAACTCCAAATGCGACACTTAGTTCCGTTTCAATCTAATTGTTCTATCTGAAAATAAGTGTTCGATAATGTGCCAGGAGAAGCGCCTGTTCTCTGAAATCGGTGGCGATGCTACTCGAAACCGTATGTGTTCGACGAAACTAAGTGGTCGACCTTGTGGGAGAGGAAACTCCAGATGCGAAGCTCATTTCCATTTTAAACTAATTGTCCTATCTGATACTAAGTGTTCGTTACTGTGCCAGGAGAAGCGCCTGTTCTCTGAAATCTGTGGCGATGCTACTCGAAAACGTATGTGTTCGACGAAACTAAGTGGTCGACCTTGTGAGAGAGGAAACTCCAAATGCGAAGCTCATTTCCATTTTAAACTAATTGTTCTATCTGAAACTAAGTGTTCGATACTGTGCCAGGCGAAGCGCCTGCTCTCTGAAATCTGTGGCGGTGCCACTCGAAACCGTATGTGTTCGACGAAACTAATTGGTCGACCTTATGGGAGAGGAAACTCCAGATGCGAAACTTAGTTCCATTTTAATCTTATTTTTCTATCTGAAACTAAGTTTTCGATACTGTGCCAGGAGAAGCGCCTGTTCTCTGAACTGTATGGCGATGCCGCTCGAAACCGTATGTGTTCGACGAAACTAAGTGGTTGACCTTGTGAGACAGGATACTCCAGATGCGAAACTTAGTTCCATTTTAATCTTATTGTTCTATCTGAAACTACGTTTTCGATACTGTGCCAGGAGAAGCGCCTGTTCTCTGAAATCTGTGGCGATGCCACTCGAAACCGTGTGTGTTCGACGAAACTAAGTGGTCGACCTTGTGAGAGAGGAAAATCCAGATGCGAAACTTAGTTCCATTTTAAACTAATTGTTCTACTGAATCTAAGTGTTCGATACTGTGCCAGGAGAAGCGCCAGTTCTCTGAAATCTGTCGCGATGCTACTCGAAACCGTATGTGTTCGTCGAAACTAAGCGGTCGACCTTGTGGGAGAGGAAACTCCAGATGCGAAACTTAGTTCCATTTTAATCTTTTTGTTCTATCTAAAACTAAGTTTTCGATACTGTGCCAGGAGAAGCGCCTGTTCTCTGAAATCTGTGGCGATGCAACTCGAAACCGTTTGAGTTCGACGAAACTAAGTGGTCGATCTTGTGAGAGAGGAAACTCCAGATGTGAAACCTAGTTCCATTTTAAACTAATTGTTCTATCTGAAACTAAGTGTTCGAGACTGTGCCAGGAGAATCGCCTGTCCTCTGAACTGTGTGGCGGTGCCGCTCGAAACCGTATGTGTTCGACGAAACTAAGTGGTCGATACTGTTTCAGGAGAAACACCCGTTCGGTGAAATCTGTGGCGATACCACACGAGACCGTATGTGTTCGACGAAACTAAGTGGTTGACCATGTGAGAGAGGAAACTCCAAATGCGAAACTTAATTCCATTTTAAACTAATTGTTCTACTGAATCTAGGTGTTCAATACTGTGCCAGGAGAAGCGCCTGTTCTCTGAAATCTGTGGCGATGCTACTCGAAACCGTATGTGTTCCACGAAACTAAGTGGTCGCCTTGTGAGAGAGGAAACTCCAGATGCGAAACTTAGTACCATTTTAAACTAATTGTTCTATCGGAAATTAAGTGTTCGATACTGTGCCAGGAGAAGCGCCTGTTCTCTGAAATCTGTGGCGATGCTACTCGAAACCGTTTGAGTTCGACGAAACTAAGTGGTCGATCTTGTGAGAGAGGAAACTCCAGATGTGAAACCTAGTTCCATTTTAAACTCATTGTTCTATCTGAAACTAAGTTTTCGAGACTGTGCCAGAGAATCGCCTGTCCTCTGAACTGTGTGGCGAGAGGAAACTCCAGATGTGAAACCTAGTTCCATTTTAAACTAATTGTTCTATCTGAAACTAAGTTTTCGAGACTATGCCAGAGAATCGCCTGTCCTCTGAACTGTGTGGCGATGCCGCTCGAAACCGTATGTGTTCGACGAAACTAAGTGGTCTACCTTGTGAGGGAGGAAATTACAGATGCGAAATTTAGTTCCATTTTTAACTAATTGTTCGATAATATGCCAGGAGGAGCGCCTGTTCTCTGAAATGTGTGGCGATGCTGCTCGAAACCGTATGTGTTCGACGAAACTAAGTGGCCGACCTTGTGAGAGAGGAAACTCCATGTGCCAGACTTAGTTCCATTTAAAACTAATTATTCTATCTGAAACTGAGTGTTCGATACTGTGCCAGGAGAAGCGCCTCTTCTCTGAAATCAGTGGCGATGTTACTAGAAACCATATGTGTTCGACGAATCTAAATGGTCGACCTTGTGAGAGAGGAAAATCCAGATGCGAAACTTAGTTCCATTTAAAACTAATTGTTCTACTGAATCTAAGTGTTCGATACTGTGCCAGGAGAAGCGCCAGTTCTCTGAAATCTGTCGCGGTGCCACTCGTAACCGTATGGGTTCAACGAAGCAATGTGGTCGATACTGTTTCAGGAGAAACACCCGTTCGGCGAAATCTGTGGCGATACAACACGAGACCGTATGTGTTCGACGAAACTAAGTGGTTGACCATGTGAGAGAGGAAACTCCAAACGCGAAACTTAATTCCAATTTAAATTAATTGTTCTACTGAATCTAAGTGTTCAATACTGTGCCAGGAGAAGCGCCTGTTCTCTGAAATCTGTGGCGATGCTACTCGAAACCGTATGTGTTCCACGAAACTTAGTGATCGACTTTGTGAGCGGGGAAACTCAAGATGCGAAACTTAGTTCCATTTTAAACTAATTGTTCTCTCTGAAACTAAGTGTTCGATACTGTGCCAGGAGAAGCGCCTGTTCTCTGAAATCTGTGGCGGTGCCACTCGAAACCGTATGTGTTCCACGAAACTAAGTGGCCGACATTGTGAGAGAGGAAACTCCAGATTAGAAACTTGGTTCCATTTTAAACTAATTGTTCTATCTGAAACTAAGTGTTCGATACTGTGCCAGGAGAAGGGCCTGTTCTCTGAAATCTGTGGCGATGCTACTCGAAACCGTATGTGTTCGACGAAACTAAGTGGTCGACATTGTGAGAGAGGAAACTCCAGGTGCGAAACTTAGTTCCACTTTAAACTAATTCCTCTATCTAAAACTGAGTGTTCGATACTGTGCCAGGAGAAGCGCCTGTTCTCTGAAATCTGTGGCGGTGCCACTCGAAACCGTATGTGTTCGACGAAACTAAGTGGTCGACCTTGTGGGAGAGTAAACTCCAAATGCGAAACTTAGTTCCACTTTAAACTAATTGCTCTATCTGAAACTAAGTGTTCGATACTGTGCCAGGAGAAGGGCCTGTTCTCTGAAATCTGTGGCTGTGCCACTCGAAACCGTATGTGTTCGACGAAACTAAGTGGTCGACCTTGTGGGAGAGGACACTCCAGATGCGAGACTTAGTTCCATTTTAAACTAATTGTTCTATCTGAAACTAGGTTTTCGATACTGTGCCAGGAGAAGCGCCTGTTCTCTGAGATCTGTGGCGGTGCCACTCGAAACCGTATGTGTTCGACGAAACTAAGTGGTTGATCTTGTGAGAGAGGATACTCCAGATGCGAAACATAATTCCATTTTAAACTAATTGTTCTCTCTGAAACTAAGTGTTCGATACTGTGCCAGGAGAAGCGCCTGTTCTCTGAAATCTGTGGCGGTGCCACTCGAAACCGTATGTGTTCGACGAAACTAAGTGGCCGACATTGTGAGAGAGGAAACTCCAGGTGCGAAACTTAGTTCCACTTTAAACTAATTCCTCTATCTAAAACTGAGTGTTCGATACTGTGCCAGGAGAAGCGCCTCTTCTCTGAAATGTGTGGCTGTGCCACTCGAAACCGTATGTGTTCGACGAAACTAAGTGATCGACCTTGTGAGAGGGGAAACTCCAGATGCGAAACTTAGTTCCACTTTAAACTAATTCCTCTATCTAAAACTGAGTGTTCGATACGGTGCCAGGAGAAGCGCCTGTTCTCTGAAATCTGTGGCGGTGCCACTCGAAACCGTATGTGTTCGACGAAACTAAGTGGTCGACCTTGTGGGAGAGTAAACTCCAAATGCGAAACTTAGTTCCACTTTAAACTAATTCCTCTATCTAAAACTGAGTGTTCGATACTGTGCCAGGAGAAGCGCCTGTTCTCTGAAATCTGTGGCGATGCCACTCGAAACCGTATGTGTTCGACGAAACTAAGTGGTCGACCTTGTGAGAGAGGAAACTCCAGATGCGAAGCTTAGTTCCATTTTAAACTAATGGTTCTATCTGATACTAAGTGCTCGATACTGTGCCAGGAGAAGCGCCTCTTCTCTGAAATCTGTGGCGATGCTACTCGAAACCGTATGTGTTCGACGAAACTAAGTGGTCGACCTTGTGAGAGAGGAAACTCCAGAGGCGAAACTTGGTTCCATTTAAAACTAATTGTTCTATCTGATACTAAGTGCTCGATACTGTGCCAGGAGAAGCGCCTGTTCTCTGAAATCTGTGGCGATGCGAATCGAAACCGTATGTGTTCCACGAAACTAAGTGGTCGACCTTGTGAGAGAGGAAACTCCAGATGCGAAACTTAGTTGCATTTTAAACTAGTTCTTCTATCTTAAACTAAGTGTTCGATACTGTCCCAGGAGAAGCGCCTGTTCTCTGAAATCTGTCGCGATGCTACTCGAAACCGTATGTGTTCGACGAAACTAAGTGGTCGACCTTCTGAGAGAGAAAACTCCAGACGCGAAACTTAGTTCCATTTTAAACTAATTGTTCTATCTGAAACTAAGTGTTCGATACTGTGCGAGGAGAAGCGCCAGTTCTCAGAAATCTGTGGCGATGCCACTCGAAACCGTATGTGTTCGACGATACTAAGTGGCCGACCTCGTGAGAGAGGAAACTCCAGATGCGAAACGTATTTCCATTTTAAACGAATTGTTCTATCTGAAACTAAGTGCTCGATACTGTGCCAGGAAAAGCGCCTGTACTCTGAAATCTGTGGCGATGATACTCGAAACCGTATGTGCTCGACGAATCTAAATGGTCGACCTTGTGAGAGAGCAAGCTCCAGGTGTGAAACTTATTTCCATTTTAAACTAATTGTTCTATCTGAAGCTAAGTGTTCGATACTGTGCCAGGAGATGCGCCTGTTCTCTGAAATATGTGGCGATGCCACTCGAAACCGTATGTGTTCGACGAAACTAAGTGGTCGCCTTGTGAGAGAAGAAACTCCAGATGCGAAACGTATTTCCATTTTAAACGAATTGTTCTATCTGAAACTAAGTGCTCGATACTGTGCCAGGAAAAGCGCCTGTTCTCTGAAATCTGTGGCGATGCCACTCGAAACTGTATGTGTTCGTCGCAATTAAGTCGTCGACCTTGTGAGAGATGAAACTCCAGATGCAAAACATAGCTCCATTTTAAACTAATTGTTCTACTGAATCTAAGTGTTCAATACTGTGCCAGGAGAAGCGCCTGTTCTCTGAAATCTGTGGCGATGCCACTCGAAACCGTGTGTGTTCGACGAAACTAAGTGGCCGACCTTGTGCGAGAGGAAACTTCAGATGCGAAACTTAGTTCCATTTTAAACCAAATGTTCCATCTGAAACTAAGTGTTCGATACTGTGCCAGGAGAAGCGCCCGTTCTCTGAAATCTGTGGCGATGCCGCTCGAAACCGTATGTGTTCGACGAAACTAAGTGGTCGACTTTGTGAGAGAGGAAACTCCAGATGCGAAACTTAGTTCCATTTTGAATTAATTGTTCTGTCTGAAATAAGTGTTCGATAGTGTGCCAGGAGAAGCGCCTGCTCTCGGAAATCTGTGGCGATGCTACTCGAAACCGTATGTTTTCGACGAATCTAAATGGTCGACCTTGTGAGAGAGGAAACTCCTGATGCGAAATTAGTTCCATTTTATTCTTATTGTTCTAGCTGAAACTAAGTTTACGATACTGTGCCAGGAGAAGCGCCTGCTCTCTGAGAACTGTGGCGATGCTACTCGAAACCGTATGTGTTCGACGAAACTAAGTGGTCGACCTTGTGAGAGAGGAAACTCCGGATGCGAAACTTAGTTCCATTTTAAACTAATTGTTCTATCTGAAACTAAGTGTTCGATACTGTGCCAGGAGAAGCGCCCGTTCTCTGAAATCTGTGGCGATGCCGCTCGAAACCGTATGTGTTCGACGAAACTAAGTGGTCGACTTTGTGAGAGAGGAAACTCCAGATGCGAAACTTAGTTCCATTTTGAATTAATTGTTCTGTCTGAAATAAGTGTTCGATAGTGTGCCAGGAGAAGCGCCTGCTCTCGGAAATCTGTGGCGATGCTACTCGAAACCGTATGTTTTCGACGAATCTAAATGGTCGACCTTGTGAGAGAGGAAACTCCTGATGCGAAATTAGTTCCATTATATTCTTATTGTTCTAGCTGAAACTAAGTTTACGATACTGTGCCAGGAGAAGCGCCTGCTCTCTGAGAACTGTGGCGATGCTACTCGAAACCGTATGTGTTCGACCAAACTAAGTGGTCGACTTTGTGAGAGAGGAAATTCCAGATGCGAAACTTAGTTTCATTTTAAACTAATTGTTCTATCTGAAAGTGTTCGATACTGTGCCAGGATAAGCGCCTGTTCTCTGAAATCTGTGGCGATGCTACTCGAAACCGTATGTGTTCGACGAATCTAAATGGTCGACCTTGTGAGAGAGGAAACTCCAGAAGCGAAACTTAGTTCCATTTAAAACTAAGTGTTCCATCTGAAACTTAGTGTTCGATACTGTGCCAGGAGAAGCGCCTGTTCTCTGAAATCTGTGGCGATGCTACTCGAAACCGTATGTGTTCGAAGAAACAAAGTGGCCGACCTTGTGAGAGAGGAGACTCCAGATGCGAAACTTAGTTTCATTTTAAACTAATTGTTCTATCTGAAAGTGTTCGATACTGTGCCAGGAGAAGCGCCTGTTCTCTGAAATCTGTGGCGATGCTACTCGAAACCGTATGTGTTCGACGAATCTAAATGGTCGACCTTGTGAGAGAGGAAACTCCAGAAGCGAAACTTAGTTCCATTTAAAACTAAGTGTTCCATCTGAAACTTAGTGTTCGATACTGTGCCAGCAGAAGCGCCGGTTCTCTGAAATCTGTGGCGATGCTACTCGAAACCGTATGTGTTCGACGAATCTAAATGGTCGACCTTGTGAGAGAGGAAACTCCTGATGCGAAACTTAGTTCCATTTTATTCTTATTGTTCTAGCTGAAACTAAGTTTACGATACTGTGCCAGGAGAAGCGCCTGCTCTCTGAGAACTGTGGCGATGCTACTCGAAACCGTATGTGTTCGACCAAACTAAGTGGTCGACTTTGTGAGAGAGGAAATTCCAGATGCGAAACTTAGTTTCATTTTAAACTAATTGTTCTATCTGAAAGTGTTCGATACTGTGCCAGGATAAGCGCCTGTTCTCTGAAATCTGTGGCGATGCTACTCGAAACCGTATGTGTTCGACGAATCTAAATGGTCGACCTTGTGAGAGAGGAAACTCCAGAAGCGAAACTTAGTTCCATTTAAAACTAAGTGTTCCATCTGAAACTTAGTGTTCGATACTGTGCCAGGAGAAGCGCCTGTTCTCTGAAATCTGTGGCGATGCTACTCGAAACCGTATGTGTTCGACGAATCTAAATGGTCGACCTTGTGAGAGAGGAAACTCCAGAAGCGAAACTTAGTTCCATTTAAAACTAAGTGTTCCATCTGAAACTTAGTGTTCGATACTGTGCCAGGAGAAGCGCCTGTTCTCTGAAATCTGTGGCGATGCCACTCGAAACCGTATGTGTTCGACGAAACTAAGTGGTCGACCTTGTGAGAGAGGAAACTCCAGAAGCGAAACTTAGTTCCATTTTAAACTAATTGTTCTATCTGAAACTAAGTGTTCGATACTGTGCCAGGAGAAGCGCCTGTTCTCTGAAATCTGTGGCGATGCTACTCGAAACCGTATGTGTTCGACGAATCTAAATGGTCGACCTTGTGAGAGAGGAAACTCCTGATGCGAAACTTAGTTCCATTTTATTCTTATTGTTCTAGCTGAAACTAAGTTTACGATACTGTGCCAGGAGAAGCGCCTGCTCTCTGAGAACTGTGGCGATGCTACTCGAAACCGTATGTGTTCGACCAAACTAAGTGGTCGACTTTGTGAGAGAGGAAATTCCAGATGCGAAACTTAGTTTCATTTTAAACTAATTGTTCTATCTGAAAGTGTTCGATACTGTGCCAGGATAAGCGCCTGTTCTCTGAAATCTGTGGCGATGCTACTCGAAACCGTATGTGTTCGACGAATCTAAATGGTCGACCTTGTGAGAGAGGAAACTCCAGAAGCGAAACTTAGTTCCATTTAAAACTAAGTGTTCTATCTGAAACTTAGTGTTCGATACTGTGCCAGGAGAAGCGCCTGTTCTCTGAAATCTGTGGCGATGCTACTCGAAACCGTATGTGTTCGACGAATCTAAATGGTCGACCTTGTGAGAGAGGAAACTCCAGAAGCGAAACTTAGTTCCATTTAAAACTAAGTGTTCCATCTGAAACTTAGTGTTCGATACTGTGCCAGGAGAAGCGCCTGTTCTCTGAAATCTGTGGCGATGCTACTCGAAACCGTATGTGTTCGAAGAAACAAAGTGGCCGACCTTGTGAGAGAGGAGACTCCAGATGCGAAACTTAGTTTCATTTTAAACTAATTGTTCTATCTGAAAGTGTTCGATACTGTGCCAGGAGAAGCGCCTGTTCTCTGAAATCTGTGGCGATGCTACTCGAAACCGTATGTGTTCGACGAATCTAAATGGTCGACCTTGTGAGAGAGGAAACTCCAGAAGCGAAACTTAGTTCCATTTAAAACTAAGTGTTCCATCTGAAACTTAGTGTTCGATACTGTGCCAGCAGAAGCGCCTGTTCTCTGAAATCTGTGGCGATGCTACTCGAAACCGTATGTGTTCGACGAATCTAAATGGTCGACCTTGTGAGAGAGGAAACTCCTGATGCGAAACTTAGTTCCATTTTATTCTTATTGTTCTAGCTGAAACTAAGTTTACGATACTGTGCCAGGAGAAGCGCCTGCTCTCTGAGAACTGTGGCGATGCTACTCGAAACCGTATGTGTTCGACCAAACTAAGTGGTCGACTTTGTGAGAGAGGAAATTCCAGATGCGAAACTTAGTTTCATTTTAAACTAATTGTTCTATCTGAAAGTGTTCGATACTGTGCCAGGATAAGCGCCTGTTCTCTGAAATCTGTGGCGATGCTACTCGAAACCGTATGTGTTCGACGAATCTAAATGGTCGACCTTGTGAGAGAGGAAACTCCAGAAGCGAAACTTAGTTCCATTTAAAACTAAGTGTTCCATCTGAAACTTAGTGTTCGATACTGTGCCAGGAGAAGCGCCTGTTCTCTGAAATCTGTGGCGATGCTACTCGAAACCGTATGTGTTCGACGAATCTAAATGGTCGACCTTGTGAGAGAGGAAACTCCAGAAGCGAAACTTAGTTCCATTTAAAACTAAGTGTTCCATCTGAAACTTAGTGTTCGATACTGTGCCAGGAGAAGCGCCTGTTCTCTGAAATCTGTGGCGATGCCACTCGAAACCGTATGTGTTCGACGAAACTAAGTGGTCGACCTTGTGAGAGAGGAAACTCCAGATGCGAAACTTAGTTCCATTTTAAACTAATTGTTCTATCTGAAACTAAGTGTTCGATACTGTGCCAGGAGAAGCGCCCGTTCTCTGAAATCTGTGGCGATGCCGCTCGAAACCGTATGTGTTCGACGAAACTAAGTGGTCGACTTTGTGAGAGAGGAAACTACAGATGCGAAACTTAGTTCCATTTTGAATTAATTGTTCTGTCTGAAATAAGTGTTCGATAGTGTGCCAGGAGAAGGGCCTGCTCTCGGAAATCTGTGGCGATGCTACTCGAAACCGTATGTTTTCGACGAATCTAAATGGTCGACCTTGTGAGAGAGGAAACTCCTGATGCGAAATTAGTTCCATTTTATTCTTATTGTTCTAGCTGAAACTAAGTTTACGATACTGTGCCAGGAGAAGCGCCTGCTCTCTGAGAACTGTGGCGATGCTACTCGAAACCGTATGTGTTCGACGAAACTAAGTGGTCGACTTTGTGAGAGAGGAAACTACAGATGCGAAACTTAGTTCCATTTTGAATTAATTGTTCTGTCTGAAATAAGTGTTCGATAGTGTGCCAGGAGAAGGGCCTGTTCTCTGAAATCTGTGGCGATGCTACTCGAAACCGTATGTGTTCGACGAATCTAAATGGTCGACCTTGTGAGAGAGGAAACTCCAGAAGCGAAACTTAGTTCCATTTAAAACTAAGTGTTCCATCTGAAACTTAGTGTTCGATACTGTGCCAGGAGAAGCGCCTGTTCTCTGAAATCTGTGGCGATGCTACTCGAAACCGTATGTGTTCGACGAATCTAAATGGTCGACCTTGTGAGAGAGGAAACTCCAGAAGCGAAACTTAGTTCCATTTAAAACTAAGTGTTCCATCTGAAACTTAGTGTTCGATACTGTGCCAGGAGAAGCGCCTGTTCTCTGAAATCTGTGGCGATGCCACTCGAAACCGTATGTGTTCGACGAAACTAAGTGGTCGACCTTGTGAGAGAGGAAACTCCAGAAGCGAAACTTAGTTCCATTTTAAACTAATTGTTCTATCTGAAACTAAGTGTTCGATACTGTGCCAGGAGAAGCGCCCGTTCTCTGAAATCTGTGGCGATGCCGCTCGAAACCGTATGTGTTCGACGAAACTAAGTGGTCGACTTTGTGAGAGAGGAAACTACAGATGCGAAACTTAGTTCCATTTTGAATTAATTGTTCTGTCTGAAATAAGTGTTCGATAGTGTGCCAGGAGAAGGGCCTGCTCTCGGAAATCTGTGGCGATGCTACTCGAAACCGTATGTTTTCGACGAATCTAAATGGTCGACCTTGTGAGAGAGGAAACTCCTGATGCGAAATTAGTTCCATTTTATTCTTATTGTTCTAGCTGAAACTAAGTTTACGATACTGTGCCAGGAGAAGCGCCTGCTCTCTGAGAACTGTGGCGATGCTACTCGAAACCGTATGTGTTCGACCAAACTAAGTGGTCGACTTTGTGAGAGAGGAAATTCCAGATGCGAAACTTAGTTTCATTTTAAACTAATTGTTCTATCTGAAAGTGTTCGATACTGTGCCAGGATAAGCGCCTGTTCTCTGAAATCTGTGGCGATGCTACTCGAAACCGTATGTGTTCGACGAATCTAAATGGTCGACCTTGTGAGAGAGGAAACTCCAGAAGCGAAACTTAGTTCCATTTAAAACTAAGTGTTCCATCTGAAACTTAGTGTTCGATACTGTGCCAGGAGAAGCGCCTGTTCTCTGAAATCTGTGGCGATGCTACTCGAAACCGTATGTGTTCGAAGAAACAAAGTGGCCGACCTTGTGAGAGAGGAGACTCCAGATCCGAAACTTAGTTTCATTTTAAACTAATTGTTCTATCTGAAAGTGTTCGATACTGTGCCAGGAGAAGCGCCTGTTCTCTGAAATCTGTGGCGATGCTACTCGAAACCGTATGTGTTCGACGAATCTAAATGGTCGACCTTGTGAGAGAGGAAACTCCTGATGCGAAACTTAGTTCCATTTTATTCTTATTGTTCTAGCTGAAACTAAGTTTACGATACTGTGCCAGGAGAAGCGCCTGCTCTCTGAGAACTGTGGCGATGCTACTCGAAACCGTATGTGTTCGACCAAACTAAGTGGTCGACTTTGTGAGAGAGGAAATTCCAGATGCGAAACTTAGTTTCATTTTAAACTAATTGTTCTATCTGAAAGTGTTCGATACTGTGCCAGGATAAGCGCCTGTTCTCTGAAATCTGTGGCGATGCTACTCGAAACCGTATGTGTTCGACGAATCTAAATGGTCGACCTTGTGAGAGAGGAAACTCCAGAAGCGAAACTTAGTTCCATTTAAAACTAAGTGTTCCATCTGAAACTTAGTGTTCGATACTGTGCCAGGAGAAGCGCCTGTTCTCTGAAATCTGTGGCGATGCTACTCGAAACCGTATGTGTTCGACGAATCTAAATGGTCGACCTTGTGAGAGAGGAAACTCCAGAAGCGAAACTTAGTTCCATTTAAAACTAAGTGTTCCATCTGAAACTTAGTGTTCGATACTGTGCCAGGAGAAGCGCCTGTTCTCTGAAATCTGTGGCGATGCTACTCGAAACCGTATGTGTTCGACGAATCTAAATGGTCGACCTTGTGAGAGAGGAAACTCCAGAAGCGAAACTTAGTTCCATTTAAAACTAAGTGTTCCATCTGAAACTAAGTGTTCGATACTGTGCCAGGAGAAGCGCCTGTTCTCTGAAATCTGTGGCGATGCTACTCGAAACCGTATGTGTTCGACGAATCTAAATGGTCGCCCTTGTGAGAGAGGAAACTCCAGAAGCGAAACTTAGTTCCATTTAAAACTAAGTGTTCCATCTGAAACTTAGTGTTCGATACTGTGCCAGGAGAAGCGCCTGTTCTCTGAAATCTGTGGCGATGCTACTCGAAACCGTATGTGTTCGAAGAAACAAAGTGGCCGACCTTGTGAGAGAGGAGACTCCAGATGCGAAACTTAGTTTCATTTTAAACTAATTGTTCTATCTGAAAGTGTTCGATACTGTGCCAGGAGAAGCGCCTGTTCTCTGAAATCTGTGGCGATGCTACTCGAAACCGTATGTGTTCGACGAATCTAAATGGTCGACCTTGTGAGAGCGGAAACTCCTGATGCGAAACTTAGTTCCATTTTATTCTTATTGTTCTAGCTGAAACTAAGTTTACGATACTGTGCCAGGAGAAGCGCCTGCTCTCTGAGAACTGTGGCGATGCTACTCGAAACCGTATGTGTTCGACCAAACTAAGTGGTCGACTTTGTGAGAGAGGAAATTCCAGATGCGAAACTTAGTTTCATTTTATACTAATTGTTCTATCTGAAAGTGTTCGACACTGTGCCAGGAGAAGCGCCTGTTCTCTGAAATCTGTGGCGATGCTACTCGAAACCGTATGTGTTCGACGAATCTAAATGGTCGACCTTGTGAGAGAGGAAACTCCAGAAGCGAAACTTAGTTCCATTTAAAACTAAGTGTTCCATCTGAAACTTAGTGTTCGATACTGTGCCAGGAGAAGCGCCTGTTCTCTGAAATCTGTGGCGATGCTACTCGAAACCGTATGTGTTCGACGAATCTAAATGGTCGACCTTGTGAGAGAGGAAACTCCAGAAGCGAAACTTAGTTCCATTTAAAACTAAATGTTCCATCTGAAACTTAGTGTTCGATACTGTGCCAGGAGAAGCGCCTGTTCTCTGAAATCTGTGGCGATGCTACTCGAAACCGTATGTGTTCGACGAATCTAAATGGTCGACCTTGTGAGAGAGGAAACTCCAGAAGCGAAACTTAGTTCCATTTAAAACTAAGTGTTCCATCTGAAACTTAGTGTTCGATACTGTGCCAGGAGAAGCGCCTGTTCTCTGAAATCTGTGGCGATGCTACTCGAAACCGTATGTGTTCGACGAATCTAAATGGTCGCCCTTGTGAGAGAGGAAACTCCAGAAGCGAAACTTAGTTCCATTTAAAACTAAGTGTTCCATCTGAAACTTAGTGTTCGATACTGTGCCAGGAGAAGCGCCTGTTCTCTGAAATCTGTGGCGATGCTACTCGAAACCGTATGTGTTCGAAGAAACAAAGTGGCCGACCTTGTGAGAGAGGAGACTCCAGATGCGAAACTTAGTTTCATTTTAAACTAATTGTTCTATCTGAAAGTGTTCGATACTGTGCCAGGAGAAGCGCCTGTTCTCTGAAATCTGTGGCGATGCTACTCGAAACCGTATGTGTTCGACGAATCTAAATGGTCGACCTTGTGAGAGCGGAAACTCCTGATGCGAAACTTAGTTCCATTTTATTCTTATTGTTCTAGCTGAAACTAAGTTTACGATACTGTGCCAGGAGAAGCGCCTGCTCTCTGAGAACTGTGGCGATGCTACTCGAAACCGTATGTGTTCGACCAAACTAAGTGGTCGACTTTGTGAGAGAGGAAATTCCAGATGCGAAACTTAGTTTCATTTTATACTAATTGTTCTATCTGAAAGTGTTCGACACTGTGCCAGGAGAAGCGCCTGTTCTCTGAAATCTGTGGCGATGCTACTCGAAACCTTATGTGTTCGACGAATCTAAATGGTCGACCTTGTGAGAGAGGAAACTCCAGAAGCGAAACTTAGTTCCATTTAAAACTAAGTGTTCCATCTGAAACTTAGTGTTCGATACTGTGCCAGGAGAAGCGCCTGTTCTCTGAAATCTGTGGCGATGCTACTCGAAACCGTATGTGTTCGACGAATCTAAATGGTCGACCTTGTGAGAGAGGAAACTCCAGAAGCGAAACTTAGTTCCATTTAAAACTAAGTGTTCCATCTGAAACTTAGTGTTCGATACTGTGCCAGGAGAAGCGCCTGTTCTCTGAAATCTGTGGCGATGCTACTCGAAACCGTATGTGTTCGAAGAAACAAAGTGGCCGACCTTTTGAGAGAGGAGACTCCAGATGCGAAACTTAGTTTCATTTTAAACTAATTGTTCTATCTGAAAGTGTTCGATACTGTGCCAGGAGAAGCGCCTGTTCTCTGAAATCTGTGGCGATGCTACTCGAAACCGTATGTGTTCGACGAATCTAAATGGTCGACCTTGTGAGAGAGGAAACTCCTGATGCGAAACTTAGTTCCATTTTATTCTTATTGTTCTAGCTGAAACTAAGTTTACGATACTGTGCCAGGAGAAGCGCCTGCTCTCTGAGAACTGTGGCGATGCTACTCGAAACCGTATGTGTTCGACCAAACTAAGTGGTCGACTTTGTGAGAGAGGAAATTCCAGATGCGAAACTTAGTTTCATTTTAAACTAATTGTTCTATCTGAAAGTGTTCGATACTGTGCCAGGAGAAGCGCCTGTTCTCTGAAATCTGTGGCGATGCTACTCGAAACCGTATGTGTTCGAAGAAACAAAGTGGCCGACCTTGTGAGAGAGGAGACTCCAGTTGCGAAACTTAGTTTCATTTTAAACTAATTGTTCTATCTGAAAATGTTCGATACTGTGCCAGGAGAAGTGCCTGTTCTCTGAAATCTGTGGCGATGCTACTCGAAACCGTATGTGTTCGACGAATCTAAATGGTCGACCTTGTGAGAGAGGAAACTCCAGAAGCGAAACTTAGTTCCATTTAAAACTAAGTGTTCCATCTGAAACTTAGTGTTCGATACTGTGCCAGGAGAAGCGCCTGTTCTCTGAAATCTGTGGCGATGCTACTCGAAACCGTATGTGTTCGAAGAAACAAAGTGGCCGACCTTGTGAGAGAGGAAACTCCAGATGCGAAACATATTTCCAGTTTAAACTAAATGTTCTATCTGAAACTAAGTATTCGATACTCTGCCAGTAGAAGCGCCTGTTCTCTGAAACCTGTGGCTTTGCTACTCGAAGCCGAATGTGTTCGACGAAAGTAAGGGGTAGACCGTGTGAGAGAGGAAACTCCAAATGCGAAACATAGTTCCATTTTATACTAATTATTCTATCTGAAACTAAGTGTACGATACTGTGCCAGGAGAAGCGACTGTTCTCTGAAACCTGTGGCAATGCTACTCGAAACCGTATGTGTTCGACGAATCTAAATGGTCGACGTTGTGAGAGAGGAAACTCCAGATGCGAAACATAGTTCCATTTTAAACTAATTGTTCTATCTGAAACTACGTGTTCGATACTGTGCCAGCAGAAGCGCCTGTTCTCTGAAATCTGTGGCGATGCCACGCGAAACCATATGTGTTCGACGAAACTAAGTGGTTGACCTTGTGTGAGAGGAGACTCCAGATGCGAAACTTAGTTCCATTTTAAACTAATTGTTCTATCTGAAACTACGTGTTCGATACTGTGCCAGGAGAAGCGCCTGTTCTCTGAAATCTGTGGCGATGCCACGCGAAACCATATGTGTTCGAAGAAACAAAGTGGCCGACCTTGTGAGAGAGGAAGCTCCAGATGCGAAGCTTAGTTCCACTTTAACCTAATTGTTCTATCTGAAACTAAGTGTTCGGTACTGTGCCAGGAGAAGCGCCTGTTCTCTGAAACCTGTGGCGTTGCTACTCGAAGCCGAATGTGTTCGACGAAAGTAAGTGGTAGACCGTGTGAGAGAGGAAGCTCCAGATGCGAAACTTAGATCCATTTTAAATTAATTGTTCTATCTGAAAGAGTTCGATACTGTGCCAGGAGAAGCGCCTGTTCTCTGAAATCTGTGGCGATACCACTCGAAACCGTATGTGTTTGACGATAATAAGTGGTCCACCTTGTGAGAGAGGAAACTCCAAATGCGAAGCTTAGTTCCATTTTAAACTAATTGTTCTATCTGAAACTAAGTGTTCGGTACTGTGCCAGGAGAAGCGCCTGTTCTCTGAAACCTGTGGCGTTGCTACTCGAAGCCGAATGTGTTCGACGAAAGTAAGTGGTAGACCGTGTGAGTGAGGAAACTCCAAATGCGAGACAAAGTTCCATTTTATACTAAGTGTTCTATCTGAAACTAAGTGTTCGATACTGTGCCAGGAGAAGCGCCTGTTTTCGGAAATCTGTCGCGAAGCTACTCAAAACCGTATGTGTTCGACGAAACTAAGGGGTCGACCTGCTGAGAGAGGAAACTCCAGAAACGAAACTTAGTTCCATTTTAAACTAATTGTTCTATCTGAAACTAAGTGTTCGGTACTGTGCCAGGAGAAGCGCCTGTTCTCTGAAACCTGTGGCGTTGCTACTCGAAGCCGAATGTGTTCGACGAAAGTAAGTGGTAGACCGTCTGAGAGAGGAAACTCCAGAAGCGAAACTTAGATCCATTTTAAATTAATTGTTCTATCTGAAAGAGTTCGATACTGTGCGAGGAGAAGCGCCTGTTCTCTGAAATCTGTGGCGATACCACTCGAAACCGTATGTGTTTGACGATACTAAGTGGTCCACCTTGTGAGAGAGGAAACTCCAAATGCGAAAAAAAGTTCCATTTTAAACTAAATGTTCCATCTGAAACTAAGTGCTCGATACTGTGCCAGGAGAAGCGCCTGTTCTCTGAAATCTGTGGCGATGCCACTCGAAACCGTATGTGTTCGACGAAACTAAGTGGCCGACCTTGTGAGGCAGGAAACTCCAGATGCGAAACTTAGATCCATTTTAAATTAATTGTCCTGTCTGAAAGAGTTCGATACTGTGCGAGGAGAAGCGCCTGTTCTCTGAAATCTGTGGCGATACCACTCGAAACCGTATGTGTTTGACGATAGTAAGTGGTCCACCTTGTGAGAGAGGAAACTCCAAATGCGAAACAAAGTTCCATTTTAAACTAAATGTTCCATCTGAAACTAAGTGCTCGATACTGTGCCAGGAGAAGCGCCTGTTCTCTGAAATCTGTGGCGATGCCACTCGAAACCGTATGTGTTCGACGAAACTAAGTGGCCGACCTTGTGAGAGAGGAGACTTCAGATGCGAAACATATTTCCATTTTAAACTAAATGTTCTATCTGAAACTAAGTATTCGATACTCTGCCAGTAGAAGCGCCTGTTCTCTGAAACCTGTGGCGTTGCTACTCGAAGCCGAATGTGTTCGACGAAAGTAAGTGGTAGACCGTGTGAGAGAGGAAACTCCAGATGCGAAACTTAGATCCATTTTAAATTAATTGTTCTATCTGAAAGAGTTCGATACTGTGCCAGGAGAAGCGCCTGTTCTCTGAAATCTGTGGCGATACCACTCGAAACCGTATGTGTTTGACGAAATTAAGTCGTCGACCTTGTGCGAAAGGAAACTCCAGATGCGAAACATTGTTCCATTTTAAACTAATTGTTCTATCTGAAACTAAGTGTTCGATACTGTGCCAGGAGAAGCGCCTGTTCTCTGAAATCTGTGGCAATACCACTCGAAACCGTATGTGTTTGACGAAACTAAGTGGTCCACCTTGTGAGAGAGGAAACTCCAGATGTGAAACTTAATTCCATTTTAAACTAATTGTTCTATCTGAAAGTGTTCGATACTGTGCCAGGAGAAGCGCCTGTTCTCTGAAATCTGTGGCGATGCCACTCGAACCCGTATGTGTTCGACGAAACTAAGTCGTCGATCTTGTGCGAAAGGAAACTCCATATGCGAAACATTGTTCCATTTTAAACTAAATGTTCCATCTGAAACTAAGTGTTCGGTACTGTGCCAGGAGAAGCGCCTGTTCTCTGAAATCTGTGGCGATGCCACTCGAAACCGTATGTGTTCAACGAAATTAAGTGGTCGAACTTGTGAGAGAGCAAACTCCAGATGCGAAACTTAGTTCCATTTTAAACTAATTGTTCTATCTTAAAGTGTTCGATACTGTGCCAGGAGAAGCGCCTGTTCTCTGAAATCTGTGGCGATGCCACTCGAAACCGAATGTGGTCGACGAAATTAAGTCGTCGACCTTGTGCGAAAGGAAACTCCAGATGCGAAACATTGTTCCATTTTAAACTAATTGTTCTATCTGAAACTAAGTGTTCGATACTGTGCCAGGAGAAGCGCCTGTTCTCTGAAATCTGTGGCAATACCACTCGAAACCGTATGTGTTCGACGAAACTAAGTGGCCGACCTTGTGAGAGAGGAAACTCCAGATGCGAAACTTAGTTCCATTTTAAACCAAATGTTCCATCTGAAACTAAGTGTTCGATACTGTGCCCGATGAAGCGCCTGTTCTCTGAAATCTGTGGGGATGCTACTCGAAACCGTATGTGTTCGACGAAACTAAGTGGTCCACATTGTGAGAGAGGAAGCTCCAGATGCGAAGCTTAGTTCCATTTTAACCTAATTGTTCTATCTGAAACTAAGTGTTCGGTACTGTGCCAGGAGAAGCGCCTGTTCTCTGAAACCTGTGGCGTTGCTACTCGAAGCCGAATGTGTTCGACGAAAGTAAGTGGTAGACCGTCTGAGAGAGGAAACTCCAGAAGCGAAACTTAGATCCATTTTAAATTAATTGTTCTATCTGAAAGAGTTCGATACTGTGCGAGGAGAAGCGCCTGTTCTCTGAAATCTGTGGCGATACCACTCGAAACCGTATGTGTTTGACGATACTAAGTGGTCCACCTTGTGAGAGAGGAAACTCCAAATGCGAAACAAAGTTCCATTTTAAACTAAATGTTCCATCTGAAACTAAGTGCTCGATACTGTGCCAGGAGAAGCGCCTGTTCTCTGAAATCTGTGGCGATGCCACTCGAAACCGTATGTGTTCGACGAAACTAAGTGGCCGACCTTGTGAGGCAGGAAACTCCAGATGCGAAACTTAGATCCATTTTAAATTAATTGTCCTGTCTGAAAGAGTTCGATACTGTGCGAGGAGAAGCGCCTGTTCTCTGAAATCTGTGGCGATACCACTCGAAACCGTATGTGTTTGACGATAGTAAGTGGTCCACCTTGTGAGAGAGGAAACTCCAAATGCGAAACAAAGTTCCATTTTAAACTAAATGTTCCATCTGAAACTAAGTGCTCGATACTGTGCCAGGAGAAGCGCCTGTTCTCTGAAATCTGTGGCGATGCCACTCGAAACCGTATGTGTTCGACGAAACTAAGTGGCCGACCTTGTGAGAGAGGAGACTTCAGATGCGAAACATATTTCCATTTTAAACTAAATGTTCTATCTGAAACTAAGTATTCGATACTCTGCCAGTAGAAGCGCCTGTTCTCTGAAACCTGTGGCGTTGCTACTCGAAGCCGAATGTGTTCGACGAAAGTAAGTGGTAGACCGTGTGAGAGAGGAAACTCCAGATGCGAAACTTAGATCCATTTTAAATTAATTGTTCTATCTGAAAGAGTTCGATACTGTGCCAGGAGAAGCGCCTGTTCTCTGAAATCTGTGGCGATACCACTCGAAACCGTATGTGTTTGACGAAATTAAGTCGTCGACCTTGTGCGAAAGGAAACTCCAGATGCGAAACATTGTTCCATTTTAAACTAATTGTTCTATCTGAAACTAAGTGTTCGATACTGTGCCAGGAGAAGCGCCTGTTCTCTGAAATCTGTGGCAATACCACTCGAAACCGTATGTGTTTGACGAAACTAAGTGGTCCACCTTGTGAGAGAGGAAACTCCAGATGTGAAACTTAATTCCATTTTAAACTAATTGTTCTATCTGAAAGTGTTCGATACTGTGCCAGGAGAAGCACCTGTTCTCTGAAATCTGTGGCGATGCCACTCGAACCCGTATGTGTTCGACGAAACTAAGTCGTCGATCTTGTGCGAAAGGAAACTCCGTATGCGAAACATTGTTCCATTTTAAACTAAATGTTCCATCTGAAACTAAGTGTTCGGTACTGTGCCAGGAGAAGCGCCTGTTCTTTGAAATCTGTGGCGATGCCACTCGAAACCGTATGTGTTCAACGAAATTAAGTGGTCGAACTTGTGAGAGAGCAAACTCCAGATGCGAAACTTAGTTCCATTTTAAACTAATTGTTCTATCTTAAAGTGTTCGATACTGTGCCAGGAGAAGCGCCTGTTCTCTGAAATCTGTGGCGATGCCACTCGAAACCGAATGTGGTCGACGAAATTAAGTCGTCGACCTTGTGCGAAAGGAAACTCCAGATGCGAAACATTGTTCCATTTTAAACTAATTGTTATATCTGAAACTAAGTGTTCGATACTGTGCCAGGAGAAGCGCCTGTTCTCTGAAATCTGTGGCAATACCACTCGAAACCGTATGTGTTCGACGAAACTAAGTGGCCGACCTTGTGAGAGAGGAAACTCCAGATGCGAAACTTAGTTCCATTTTAAACCAAATGTTCCATCTGAAACTAAGTGTTCGATACTGTGCCCGATGAAGCGCCTGTTCTCTGAAATCTGTGGCGATGCCACTCGAAACCGTATGCGTTCGGCGAAACTAAGTGGTCGACCTTGTGAGATAAGAAACTCCAGATGCGAATCTTAGTTCCATTTTAAACTAATTGTTCCATCTGAAATTAAGTGTTCGATACTGTGCCAGGAGAAGCGGCTGTTCTCTGAAATCTGTGGCGATGCCACTCGAAACCGTATGTGTTCGACGAAACTAAGTGGCCGACCTTGTGAGAGAGGAAACTCCAGATGCGAAACTTAGTTCCATTTTAAACAAATTGTTCTGTCTGAAAGTGTTCGATACTGTGCCAGGAGAATTGCCTGTTCTCTGAAATCTGTGGCGATGCTACTCGAAACCGTATGTGTTCGACGAATCTAAATGGTCGACCTTGTGAGAGAGGAAACTCCAGATGCGAATCTTAGTTCCATTTTTAACTAATTGTTGTATCTGAAACTAAGTGTTCGATACTGTGCCAGGAGAAGCACCGGTTCTCTGAACTGTGTGGCGATGCCACTCGAAACCTTATGTGTTCGACGAAACTGAGTGGCCGACCTTGTGAGAGAGGAAGCTCCAGATGCGAAACTTAGTTCCATTTTAAACAAATTGTTCTGTCTGAATGTGTTCGATACTGTGCCAGGAGAATTGCCTGTTCTCTGAAATCTGTGGCGATGCTACTCGAAACCGTATGTGTTCGACGAATCTAAATGGTCGACCTTGTGAGAGAGGAAACTCCAGATGCGAATCTTAATTCCATTTTTAACTAATTGTTCTATCTGAAACTAAGTGTTCGATACTGTGCCAGGAGAAGTGCCTGTTCTCTGAAATCTGTGGCGATTCTACTCGAAACCGTATGTGTTCGACGAATCTAAATGGTCGACCTTGTGAGAGAGGAAACTCCAAATGCGAAACATAGGTCCATTTTAAACTAATTGTTCTATCTGTAACTGAGTGTTCGATACTGTGCCAGGAGAAGCGCCTGTTCTCTGAAATCTGTGGCGATGCCACTCGAAACCGTATGTGTTCGACGAAATTAAGTGGTCGACCTTGTGAGAGACGATACTGCAGATGCGAGACTTAGTTCCATTTTAAACTAATTGTTCTATGTGCAACTATGTGTTCGATACTGTGACAGGAGAAGCGCCTGTTCTCTGAAATCTGTGGCGATGCCACTCGAAACCGTATGTATTCGACGAAACTAAGTCGTCGATCTTGTGAGAGAAGAAACTCCAGATGCGAAGCTTAGTTCCATTTTAAACTAATTGTTCTATCTGAAACTAAGTGTTCGATACTGTGCCAGGAGAAGTGCCTGTTGTCTGAAATCTGTGGCGATGCCACTCTAAACCGTATGTGTTCGACGAAACTAAGTGGCCGACCTTGTGAGAGAGGAAACTCCAGATGCGAAACTTAGTTCCATTTTAAAGTAATTGTTCTATCTGATACTAAGTGTTCGATACTGTGCCAGGAGAAGCGCCTGTTCTCTGAAATCTGTCGCGATGCTACTCGAAACCGTATGTGTTCGACGAAACTAAGTGGTCGACCTTCTGAGAGAGGAAACTCCAGACGCGAAACTTAGTTCCATTTTAAACTAATTGTTCTATCTGAAACTAAGTGTTCGATACTGCACCAGGAGAAGCGCCTGTTCTCTGAAATCTGTGGCGATGCTACTCGAAACCGTATGTGTTCGACGAATCTAAATGGTCGACCTTGTGAGAGAGGAAACTCCAGATGCGAAACTTAGTTCCATTTGAGACTAATTGTTCTATCTGAAACTAAGTGTTCGGTACTGTGCCAGGAGAAGCGCCGGTTCTCTGAAATCTGTAGCGATGCTACTCGCAACCGTATGTGTTCGACGAAACTAAGTCGTCGACCTTGTGAGAGAGGAAACTCCAGATGCGAAACATAGATCAATTTTAAACTAAATGTTCCATCTGAAACTAAGTGTTCGATACTATGCCAGGAGACGCGCCTGTCCTCTGAAATCTGTGGCGATGCCACTCGAAAACGTATGTGTTCGACGAAACTAAGTGGCCGACCTTGTGAGAGAGGAAACTTCAGATGCGAAACTTATTTCGATTTTAAACTAATTGTTCTCTCTGAAACTAAGTGTTCGATACTGTGCCAGGGGAAGCGCCTGTTCTCTGAAATCTGTGGCGATGCTACTCGAAACCGAATGTGTTCCACGAAACTAAGTGGCCGACCTTGTGAGAGAGGAACCCCAGATGCGAAATATAGTTCCATTCTAAACTAATTGTTCTATCTGAAACTAAGTGTTCGATACTGCGCCAGGAGAAGCGCCTTTTCTCTGAAATCTGTCGCGATGCTACTCGAAACAGTATGTGTTCGACGAAACTAAGTGGTCGACCTTGTGAGAGAGGAAACTCCAAATGCGAAACTTAGTTCCATTTTAAACTAATTGTTCTATCTGAAAGTAAGTATTCGATAATGTGCCAGGAGAAGCTCCTGTTCTCTGAAATCTGTGGCGATGCCACTCTAAACCGTATGTGTTCGACGAAACTAAGTGGCCGACCTTGTGAGAGAGGAAACTCCAGATGCGAAACTTAGTTCCATTTTAAAGTAATTGTTCTATCTGATACTAAGTGTTCGATACTGTGCCAGGAGAAGCGCCTGTTCTCTGAAATCTGTCGCGATGCTACTCGAAACCGTATGTGTTCGACGAAACTAAGTGGTCGACCTTCTGAGAGAGGAAACTCCAGACGCGAAACTTAGTTCCATTTTAAACTAATTGTTCTATCTGAAACTAAGTGTTCGGTACTGTGCCAGGAGAAGCGCCTTTTCTCTGAAATCTGTCGCGATGCTACTCGAAACAGTATGTGTTCGACGAAACTAAGTGGTCGACCTTGTGAGAGAGGAAACTCCAAATGCGAAACTTAGTTCCATTTTAAACTAATTGTTCTATCTGAAAGTAAGTATTCGATAATGTGCCAGGAGAAGCGCCTGTTCTCTGAAATCTGTCGCGATGCTACTCGCAACTAAGTGGTCGACCTTCTGAGAGAGGAAACTCCAGATGCGAAATTTAGTTCCATTTTAAACTAATTGTTCTATCTGATACTAAGTGTTCGATACAGTGCGAGGAGAAGCGCCTGTTCTCTGATATCTGTTGCGATGCCACTCGAAACCGTATGGGTTCGACGAAACTAAGTAGTCGACCTTGTGAGAGAGTAAACTCCAGATGAGAAACTTAGTTCCATTTTAAACTAATTGTTCTATCTGATACTAAGTGTTCGATACTCTGCCAGGAGAAGCGCGTGCTCTCTAAAATCTGTGGCGATGCTACTCGAAACCGTATGTGTTCGACGAAACTAAGTTGTCAACCTTGTCAGCGAGGAAACTCCGGATGCGAAACTTAGTTCCATTTTAAACTAATTGTTCTATCTGAAACTAAGTGTTCGATACTGTGCCTCGAGAAGCGGTTGTTCTCTGAAATCTGTGGCGATGCCACTCGAAACCGTATGTGTTCGACGAAACTAAGTGGTCGACCTTGTGAGTGAGGAAACTTCAGATGCGAAACTTAGTTCCATTTTAAACTAATTTTTCTATCTGAAACTAAGTGTCCGATACTGTGCCAGGAGAAACTCCCGTTCGGCGAAATCTGTGGCGATACAACTCGAAACCCTATGTGTTCGATGAAACTAAGTGGTCGACCTTGTGAGTGAGGAAACTCCAGATGCGAAACTTAGTTTCATTTTAAACTAATTGTTCTATCTGAAACTAAGTGTTCGACACTGTGCCAGGAGAACCGACTGTTCTCTGAAATCTGTGGCGATGCTACTCGAAACCGTATGTGTTCGACGAAACTAAGTGGTCGACCTTGTGAGAGAGGAAACTCCAGATGCGGAACTTAGTTCCATTTTAAACTAATTGTTCTATCTGAAACTAAGTGTTCGATACTGTGCCAGGAGAAGCGACTGTTCTCTGAAATCTGTGGCGATGCCACCCGAAACCGTATGTGTTCGACGAACCTAAGTGGTCGCCCTTGTGGGAGAGGATACTCCAGATGCGAAACATAATTCCATTTTAAACTATTTGTTCTTTCTGAAACTAAGTGTTCGATACTGTGCCAGGAGAAGCGCCTGTTCTTTGAAATCTGTGGCGATGCTACTCGAAACCGTATGTGTTCGACGAAACTAAGTGGTCGACCTTGTGAGAGAGGAAACTCCAGATGCGAAACTTAGTTCCATTTTAAACTAATTGTTCTATCTGAAACTAAGTGTTCGATACTGTGCCAGGAGAAGCGACTGTTCTCTGAAATGTGTGGCGATGCCACTCGAAACCGTATGTGTTCGACGAAACTAAGTGGTTGACCTTGTGAGAGAGAATACTCCAGATGCGAAACATAATTCCATTTTAAACTATTTGTTCTTTCTGAAACTAAGTGTTCGATACTGTGCCAGGAGAAGCGCCTGTTCTCTGAAATCTGTGGCGATGCTACTCGAAACCGAATGTGTTCCACGAAACTAAGTGGCCGCCATGTGAGAGAGGAAATTCCAGATGTGAAATTTAGTACCATTTTAAACTAATTGTTGTATCTGAAACTATGTGTCCGATACTGTGCCATGAGAAGCTCCTGTGCTCTGAAATGTGTGGCGATGCCAATCGAAACCGTATGTGTTCGACGAACCTAAGTGGTCGCCCTTGTGAGAGAGGATACTCCAGATTCGAAACATAGTTCTATTTTAAACTAATTGTTCTATCTGAGACTAAGTGTTCGATACTGTGCCAGGAGAAGTGCCTGTTCTCTGAAAACTGCGACGATGCTACTCCAAACCGTATGTGTTCGACGAAAATAAGTGGTCGACCTTGTGAGAAAGGAAACTCCAGATGCGAAACTTAGTTCCATTTAAAAGTAATTGTTCTATCTGAAACTAACTGTTCGATACTGTGCCAGGAGAAGCGCCGTTCTGCGAAATCTGTGGCGATGCTACTCGAAACCGTATGTGTTCGACGAAACTAAGTGGCCGCCATGTGAGAGAGGAAACTCCAGATATGAAATTTAGTACCATTTTAAACTAATTGTTTTATCTGAAACTATGTGTCCGATACTGTGCCAGGAGAAGCTCATGTTCTCTGAAATGTGTGGCGATGTCACTCGAAACCGTATGTGTTCGACGAACCTAAGTGGTCGCCCTTGTGAGAGAGGATACTCCAGATGCGAAACTTAGTTCCATTTTAAACTAATTGTTCTATCTGAAACTAAGTGTTCGATACTGTGCCAGGAGAAGCGCCTGTTCTCTGAAATCAGTGGCGATGCTACTCCAAACCGTATGTGTTCGACGAAACTAAGTGGTCGACCTTGTGAGAGAGGAAACTCCAGATGCGAAACATAGTTCCAATTTAAACTAATTGTTCTCTCTGAAACTAAGTGTTCGATACTGTGCCAGGAGAAGTGGCTGTTATCTGAAATCAGTGGCGATGCTACTCGAAACCGTATGTGTTCGACGAAACTAAGTGGCCGCCATGTGAGAGAGGAAACTCCAGATATGAAATTTAGTACCATTTTAAACTAATTGTTTTATCTGAAACTATGTGTCCGATACTGTGCCAGGAGAAGCTCATGTTCTCTGAAATGTGTGGCGATGACACTCGAAACCGTATGTGTTCGACGAACCTAAGTGGTCGCCCTTGTGAGAGAGGATACTCCAGATGCGAAAATAGTTCTATTTTAAACTAATTGTTCTATCTGAGACTAAGTGTTCGATACTGTGCCAGGAGAAGTGCCTGTTCTCTGAAAACTGTGACGATGCTACTCCAAACCGTATGTGTTCGACGAAACTAAGTCGTCGACCTTGTGAGAAAGGAGACTCCAGATGAGAAACATAGTTCCATTTAAAACTAATTGTTCTATCTGAAACTAAGTGTTCGATACTGTGCCAGGAGAACCTCCCGTTCGGCGAAATCTGTGGCGATACAACTCGATACCCTGTGTGTTCGACGAAACTAAGTGGTCGACCTTGTGAGTGAGGAAACTCCAGATGCGAAACTTAGTTCCATTTTAAACTAATTGTTATATCTGAAACTAAGTGTTCGACATTGTGCCAGGAGAAGCGCCTGTTCTCTGAAATCTGTGGCGATGCCACTCGAAACCGTATGTGTTCGACGAAACTAAGTGGCCGACCTTGTGAGAGAGGAAACTCCAAATGGGAAACATTGTTCCATTTTAAACTAATTTTTCTATCTGAAACTAAGTGTCCGATACTGTGCCAGGAGAAACTCCCATTCGGCGAAATCTGTGGCGATACAACTCGAAACCCTATGTGTTCGACGAAACTAAGTGGTCGACCTTGTGAGTGAGGAAACTTCAGATGCGAAACTTACTTCCATTTTAAACTAATTTTTCTATCTGAAACTAAGTGTCCGATACTGTGACAGGAGAAACTCCCGTTCGGCGAAATCTGTGGCGATACAACTCGAAACCCTATGTGTTCGACGAACCTAAGTGGTCGCCCTTGTGAGAGAGGATACTCCAGATGCGAAACATAATTCCATTTTAAACTATTTGTTCTTTCTGAAACTAAGTGTTCGATACTGTGCCAGGAGAAGCGCCTGTTCTCTGAAATCTGTGGCGATGCTACTCGAAACCGTATGTGTTCGACGAAACTAAGTGGTCGACCTTGTGAGAGAGGAAACTCCAGATGCGAAACTTAGTTCCATTTTAAACTAATTGTTCTATCTGAAACTAAGTGTTCGATACTGTGCCAGGAGAAGCGACTGTTCTCTGAAATGTGTGGCGATGCCACTCGAAACCGTATGTGTTCGACGAAACTAAGTGGTTGACCTTGTGAGAGAGAATACTCCAGATGCGAAACATAATTCCATTTTAAACTATTTGTTCTTTCTGAAACTAAGTGTTCGATACTGTGCCAGGAGAAGCGCCAGTTCTCTGAAATGTGTGGCGATACCACTCGAAACCGTATGTGTTCGACGAAACTAAGTGGTCGAACTTGTGAGAGAGGAAACTCCAGATGCGGAACTTAGTTCCATTTTAAACTAATTGTTCTATCTGAAACTAAGTGTTCGATACTGTGCCAGGAGAAGCGACTGTTCTCTGAAATCTGTGGCGATGCCACTCGAAACCGTATGTGTTCGACGAACCTAAGTGGTCGCCCTTGTGAGAGAGGATACTGCAGATGCGAAACATAATTCCATTTTAAACTATTTGTTCTTTCTGAAACTAAGTGTTCGATACTGTGCCAGGAGAAGCGCCTGTTCTCTGAAATCTGTGGCGATGCTACTCGAAACCGTATGTGTTCGACGAAACTAAGTGGTCGACCTTGTGAGAGAGGAAACTCCAGATGCGAAACTTAGTTCCATTTTAATCTAATTGTTCTATCTGAAACTAAGTGTTCGATACTGTGCCAGGAGAAGCGACTGTTCTCTGAAATGTGTGGCGATGCCACTCGAAACCGTATGTGTTCGACGAAACTAAGTGGTTGACCTTGTGAGAGAGAATACTCCAGATGCGAAACATAATTCCATTTTAAACTATTTGTTCTTTCTGAAACTAAGTGTTCGATACTGTGCCAGGAGAAGCGCCTGTTCTCTGAAATCTGTGGCGATGCTACTCGAAACCGAATGTGTTCCACGAAACTAAGTGGCCGCCATGTGAGAAAGGAAACTCCAGATATGAAATTTAGTACCATTTTCAACTAATTGTTTTATCTGAAACTATGTGTCCGATACTGTGCCAGGAGAAGCTCATGTTCTCTGAAATGTGTGGCGATGTCACTCGAAACCGTATGTGTTCGACGAACCTAAGTGGTCGACCTTCTGAGAGAGGAAAATCCAGAAGCGAAACATAGTTCCATTTAATATTAATAGTTCTGTCTGAAACTAAGTGTTCGATACTGTGCCAGGAGAAGCGACTGTTCTCTGAAATCTGTGGCGATGCCACTCGAAACCGTATGTGTTCGACGAAACTAAGTGGTCGACCTTGTGAGAGAGGAAATTCCAAATGCGAAAATTAATTCCATTTTAAACTAATTGTTCTATCTGAAACCAAGGGTTCGATACTGTGCCAGGAGAAGCGTAGAGAATGTAGGGTGAACATATAGTATAAGAATGACTGAGTCAAAGACCCGTTAAGTAGCACTATCGGCTGTCCAAAAAAGTATTCTACGCCCTGATGCCTAAAACAATATTTCGGTCGTGGGCGGTGTGAAACTTCATAATTTACGTTCCAACGAAATGCATAAAAACACCAATGTAGGAGAACCTAGTTGAGCCCCAGTGGACCCGTAGAAGGCATGTGACTGTTTTCCAACAGTGGGTGGTGGAATCGTCACATTCCGCACCGTGCATCATGATCCGGTGTATGCAAAATTGAAGCAAACCCTTCTGATTCATGGAATTCAGATTTTCGGGCTGATTTCTTAAAAAGTAGTCAGAGAGTTGTCGCTCATTGGTGAACCTAATCATCCGGAACATGGACCGCAAGATATTTGCCACCCATATAATACGTGCAGATACGCACACGGGGATCAAATGCACACGTGCATCAGTCGTGTTAGCATGGAGTCCTTCAGTTTCTTGCTACATGCAATCGGGACGCCACACTCGGCAAATGTGGACTTCGTCCATGAGTTACCTCTGGAAATATCGCAGTTGATTCTGCGGCAATTGGATTCTGCATCTTTACTGAGCGCAGCGCTTGTTTCCCGAAAGTGGCTATCTGTTTTGCGGGTCGATGTGAAACTCAGGCAAAGGGTAAGGAGATCCCTCAGTTACAAGGCGGAGCGGATTCGGTCGGACTACATTGGGAGGCCCACAACGGATGTCGTCAGACGTCATGGGTTCAGATGGTATTCACGTGTTAGAAATATTCAAAGATCTGCGCCTCCGACCAGTATTGACGCATATCGCCTAATGGATATAGAATCGACACGGCACAGTCGTTATCATGGACATCAGCGCGAGGACACCAAAAGGCGAATCAAGTCTTATAGAATTTGATGTAGTGAGAAACGGAACGGGAGTTTCTCCTGGCACAGTATCGGACTAATTTTAATATGGTACTAAATTTCGCATCTGGAGTTTGCTCCCTCACAAGGCGGCCACTTAGTTTCGTGGAAAACATTCGGTTTCGAGTAGCATAGCCACAGATTTCAGAGAACAGGCGCTTCTCCTGGCATAGTATCGAACACTTAGTTTCAGATAGAACAATTAGTTTAAAATTGAACTATGTTTCGCATCTGGAGTTTCCTGTCTCACAAGGTCGACCACTTTGTTTCGCCGAACGCATACGGTTTCGAGTGGCATCGCCACAGATTTCAGAGAACAGGCGCTTCTGCTGGCACAGTATCGAACACTTAGTTTCAGAGAGAACAATTAGTTTAAAATGGCACTAAGTTTCGCGTCTGGAGTTTCCTTCTCACAAGGTCGACCACTCAGTTTCGTCGAACACATACGGTTTGGAGTAGCATCGCGACTGATTTCAGGGAACAGGCGCATCTCCTGGCGCAGTATCGAACACTTAGTTTCAGATAGAACAATTAATTTAAAATGGAACTATGTTTCGCATCTGGAGTATCCTCTGTCACAAGGTCAACCACTTAACTTCGTCGAACACATACGGTTTCGAGCGGCATCGCCACAGATTTCAGAGAACAGGCGTTTCTCCTGGCACAGTATCGAACACTTAGTTTCAGATAGAACAATTAGTTTAAAATGGAACTAAGTTTCGCATCTGGAGTTTCCTCTCTCACAAGGTCGACCACTTAGATTCGTCGAACACATACGGTTTCGAGTAGCATCGCCAATGATCTCAGAGAACAGGCGCTTCTCCTGGCACAGTATCGGACACAGAGTTTCGGTTAGAACAATTAGTTTAAAATGGAACTAAGTTTCGCATCTGGAGTTTCCTCTCTCACAAGGTCGACCATTTAGATTCGTCGAACACATACGGTTTGGAGTATCATCGCCAGGGATTTCAGAGAACAGGCGCTTCTCCTGGCACAGTATCGAACACTTATTTCAGACAGAACAATTAGTTTAAAATGGAACTATGTTTCGCATCTGGAGTTTCCTCTCTCACAAGGTGGACCACTTAGTTTCGTCGAACACATACGGTTTCGAGTAGCATCGCCACAGATTTCAGAGAACAGGCGCTTCTCCTGGCACAGTATCGAATACTTAGTATCAGATAGAACAATTAGTTTAAAATGGAACTATGTTTCGCATCTGGAGTATCCTCTCTCACAAGGTCAACCACTTAACTTCGTCGAACACATACGGTTTCGAGCGGCATCGCCACAGATTTCAGAGAACAGGCGTTTCTCCTGGCACAGTATCGAACACTTAGTTTCAGATAGAACAATTAGTTTAAAATGGAACTAAGTTTCGCATCTGGAGTTTCCTCTCTCACAAGGTCGACCACTTAGATTCGTCGAACACATACGGTTTCGAGTAGCATCGCCAATGATCTCAGAGAACAGGCGCTTCTCCTGGCACAGTATCGGACACAGAGTTTCGGTTAGAACAATTAGTTTAAAATGGAACTAAGTTTCGCATCTGGAGTTTCCTCTCTCACAAGGTCGACCATTTAGATTCGTCGAACACATACGGTTTCGAGTGGCATCGCCACAGATTTCAGAGAACCGACGCTTCTACTGGCACAGTATCGAACACATAGTTTCAGATAGAACCATTAGTTTAAAATGGAACTAAGGTTCGCTTCTGGAGTTTCCTCTCTCAGAAGGTCGACCACTCACTTTCGTCGAACACATGCGGTGTCGAGTGGTATCGCCACAGATTTCAGATAACAGGCGCTTCTCCTGGCACAATATCGAAAACTTAGTCTCAGATAGAACAATTAGTTTAAAATGGACCAAAGCTTCGCATCTGGAATTTCCTCTCCCACAAGGTGGACCACTTAGTTTCGTCGAACACATACGGTTTCGAGCGGCATCGCCACAGATTTCAGAGAACAGGCGTTTCTCCTGGCACAGTATCGAACACTTAGTTTCAGATAGAACAATTAGTTTAAAATGGAACTAAGTTTCGCATCTGGAGTTTCCTCTCTCACAAGGTCGGCCACTTAGTTTCGTCCAACACATACGGTTTAGAGTAGCATCGCCACAGATTTCAGAGAACAGGCGCTTCTCCTGGCACAGTATCGAACACTTAGTTTCAGGTAGAACAATTAGTTTAAAATGGAACTAAGTTTCGCATCTGGAGTTTCCTCTCTCACAAGGTCGGCCACTTAGTTTCGTCCAACACATACGGTTTAGAGTAGCATCGCCACAGATTTCAGAGAACAGGCGCTTCTCCTGGCACAGTATCGAACACTTAGTTTCAGGTAGAACCATTAGTTTAAAATGGAACTATGTTTCGCATCTGGAGATTCCTCTCTCACGAGGTCGACGACTTAGTTTCGTCGAACACATACGGTTTCGAGTGGCATCGCCACAGATTTCAGAGAACAGGCGCTTCTCCTGGCACAGTATCGAACACTTACTATCAGATAGAACAATTAGTTTAAAATGGAACTAAGTTTCGCATCTGGAATTTTCTCTCTCACACGGTCGACCACTTAGTTTCGTCGAACACATTCGGTTTCGAGTGGCATCGCCACCGATTTCAGAGAACAGGCGCTTCTCCTGGCAGACTATCAGACACATAGTTTCAGATAGAAAAATTAGTTTAAAATTGTACTAAATTTCGCATCTGGAGTTTCTTCCCTCACAAGACGACCACTTAATTTCGTCGAACACATACGGTTTCGAGGGGCATCGCCACAGATTTCAGAGAACAGGCGCTTCGCCTGGCACAGTATCGAACACTTATTTCAGACAGAACAATTAGTTTAAAATGGAACTATGTTTCGCATCTGGAGCATCCTCTCTCACAAGGTCGACCACTTAGTTTCGTCGAACACATACGGTTTCGAGTGGCATCGCCACAGATATCAGAGAACAGGCGCTTCTCCTGGCACAGTATCGAATACTTAGTATCAGATAGAACAATTAGTTTAAAATGGAACTATGTTTCGCATCTGGGGTATCCTCTCTCACAAGGTCAACCACTTAGCTTCGTCGAACACATACGGTTTCGAGCGGCATCCCCACAGATTTCAGAGAACAGGCTTTTCTCCTGGCACAATATCGAACACTTAGTTTCAGATAGAACAATTAGTTTAAAATGGAACTAAGTTTCGCATCTGGAGTTTCCTCTCTCACAAGGTCGACCACTTAGATTCGTCGAACACATACGGTTTGGAGTATCATCGCCAGGGATTTCAGAGAACAGGCGCTTCTCCTGGCACAGTATCGAACACTTATTTCAGACAGAACAATTAGTTTAAAATGGAACTATATTTCGCATCTGGAGTTTCCTCTCTCACAAGGTGGACCACTTAGTTTCGTCGAACACATACGGTTTCGAGTAGCATCGCCACAGATTTCAGAGAACAGGCGCTTCTCCTGGCACAGTATCGAACACTTAGTATCAGATAGAACAATTAGTTTAAAATGGAACTAAGGTTCGCATCTGGAGTTTCCTCTCCCACAAGGTCGGCCACTTAGTTTCGTCCAACACATACGGTTTAGAGTAGCATCGCCACAGATTTCAAAGAACAGGCGTTTCTCCTGGCACAGTATCGAACACTTAGTTTCAGGTAGAACCATTAGTTTAAAATGGAACTATGTTTCGCATCTGGAGATTCCTCTCTCACGACGTCGACGACTTAGTTTCGTCGAACACATACGGTTTCGAGTGGCATCGCCACAGATTTCAGAGAACAGACGCTTCTACTGGCACATTATCGAACACCTAGTTTCAGATAGAACAATTAGTTTAAAATGGAACTATGTTTCGCATCTGGAGATTCCTCTCTCACGACGTCGACGACTTAGTTTCGTCGAACACATACGCTTTCGATTTGCATCGCCACAGATTTAAGAGAACAGGCGCTTCTCCTGGCACAGTATCGAACACTTACTATCAGATAGAACAATTAGTTTAAAATGGAACTAAGTTTCGCATCTGGAATTTCCTCTCTCACACGGTCGACCACTTAGTTTCGTCGAACACATTCGGTTTCGAGTGGCATCGCCACCGATTTCAGAGAACAGGCGCTTCTCCTGGCAGACTATCAGACACATAGTTTCAGATAGAAAAATTAGTTTAAAATTGTACTAAATTTCGCATCTGGAGTTTCTTCCCTCACAAGACGACCACTTAATTTCGTCGAACACATACGGTTTCGAGGGGCATCGCCACAGATTTCAGAGAACAGGGGCTTCGCCTGGCACAGTATCGAACACTTATTTCAGACAGAACAATTAGTTTAAAATGGAACTATGTTTCGCATCTGGAGTATCCTCTCTCACAAGGTCGACCACTTAGTTTCGTCGAACACATACGGTTTCGAGTGGCATCGCCACAGATATCAGAGAACAGGCGCTTCTCCTGGCACAGTATCGAATACTTAGTATCAGATAGAACAATTAGTTTAAAATGGAACTATGTTTCGCATCTGGAGTATCCTCTCTCACAAGGTCAACCACTTAGCTTCGTCGAACACATACGGTTTCGAGCGGCATCGCCACAGATTTCAGAGAACAGGCTTTTCTCCTGGCACAGTATCGAACACTTAGTTTCAGATAGAACAATTAGTTTAAAATGGAACTAAGTTTCGCATCTGGAGTTTCCTCTCTCACAAGGTCGACCACTTAGATTCGTCGAACACATACGGTTTCGAGTGGCATCGCCACATATTTCAGAGAACTGGCGCTTCTCCTGGCACAGTTTCGAACACTTAGTTTCAGATAGAACAATTAGTTTAAAATAGAAATATGTTTCGCATCTGGAGTTTCCTCTCTCACAAGGTCGACCACTCAGTTTCGTCGAACATATGCGGTTGCGAGTGGTATCGCCACAGATTTGAGATAACAGGCGCTTCTCCTGGCACAATATCGAAAACTTGGTCTCAGATAGAACAATTAGTTTAAAATGGACCAAAGCTTCGCATCTGGAGTTTCCTCTCCCACAAGGTGGACCACTTAGTTTCGTCGAACACATACGGTTTCGAGTAGCATCGCCACAGATTTCAGTGAACAGGCGTTTCTCCGGGCACACTATCGAACACTTAGTTTCAGGTAGAACCATTAGTTTAAAATGGAACTATGTTTCGCATCTGGAGATTCCTCTCTCACTAGGTCGACGACTTAGTTTCGTCGAACACATACGGTTTCGAGTGGCATCGCCACAGGTTTCAGAGAACAGGCGCTTCTCCTCGGACATTATCAAACACTTAGTTTCAGATAGAACACTTAGTTTAAAATGGAACTAAGTTTCGCATCTGGAGTTTCCTCTCCCTCATGGTGGACCACTTAGTTTCGTCGAGCACATACGGTTTAGAGTAGCATCGCCACAGATTTCAGAGAACAGGCGCTTCTCCTGGCACAGTATCGAACACTTAGTTTCAGACAGAACAATTAGTTTAAAATGGAACTATGTTCCGTATCTGGTGAAACCTCTCTCACAAGGTCGGCCACTTAGTTTCGTCGAACACATACGGTTTCGAGTGGCATCGCTACACATTTCAGAGAACAGGCGGTTCTCCTGGCACAGTGTCGAAGACATAGTTTCAGATAGAACAATTAGTTTAAAATGGAACTATGTTTCGCATCTGGAGTATCCTCTCTCACAAGGTCAACCACTTAACTTCGTCGAACACATACGGTTTCGAGCGGCATCGCCACAGATTTCAGAGAACAGGCGTTTCTCCTGGCACAGTATCGAACACTTAGTTTCAGATAGAACAATTAGTTTAAAATGGAACTAAGTTTCGCATCTGGAGTTTCCTCTCTCACAAGGTCGACCACTTAGATTCGTCGAACACATACGGTTTCGAGTAGCATCGCCAATGATCTCAGAGAACAGGCGCTTCTCCTGGCACAGTATCGGACACAGAGTTTCGGTTAGAACAATTAGTTTAAAATGGAACTAAGTTTCGCATCTGGAGTTTCCTCTCTCACAAGGTCGACCATTTAGATTCGTCGAACACATACGGTTTGGAGTATCATCGCCAGGGATTTCAGAGAACAGGCGCTTCTCCTGGCACAGTATCGAACACTTATTTCAGACAGAACAATTAGTTTAAAATGGAACTATGTTTCGCATCTGGAGTTTCCTCTCTCACAAGGTGGACCACTTAGTTTCGTCGAACACATACGGTTTCGAGTAGCATCGCCACAGATTTCAGAGAACAGGCGCTTCTCCTGGCACAGTATCGAATACTTAGTATCAGATAGAACAATTAGTTTAAAATGGAACTATGTTTCGCATCTGGAGTATCCTCTCTCACAAGGTCAACCACTTAACTTCGTCGAACACATACGGTTTCGAGCGGCATCGCCACAGATTTCAGAGAACAGGCGTTTCTCCTGGCACAGTATCGAACACTTAGTTTCAGATAGAACAATTAGTTTAAAATGGAACTAAGTTTTGCATCTGGAGTTTCCTCTCTCACAAGGTCGACCACTTAGATTCGTCGAACACATACGGTTTCGAGTAGCATCGCCAATGATCTCAGAGAACAGGCGCTTCTCCTGGCACAGTATCGGACACAGAGTTTCGGTTAGAACAATTAGTTTAAAATGGAACTAAGTTTCGCATCTGGAATTTCCTCTCCCACAAGGTGGACCACTTAGTTTCGTCGAACACATACGGTTTCGAGCGGCATCGCCACAGATTTCAGAGAACAGGCGTTTCTCCTGGCACAGTATCGAACACTTAGTTTCAGATAGAACAATTAGTTTAAAATGGAACTAAGTTTCGCATCTGGAGTTTCCTCTCTCACAAGGTCGGCCACTTAGTTTCGTCCAACACATACGGTTTAGAGTAGCATCGCCACAGATTTCAGAGAACAGGCGCTTCTCCTGGCACAGTATCGAACACTTAGTTTCAGGTAGAACAATTAGTTTAAAATGGAACTAAGTTTCGCATCTGGAGTTTCCTCTCTCACAAGGTCGGCCACTTAGTTTCGTCCAACACATACGGTTTAGAGTAGCATCGCCACAGATTTCAGAGAACAGGCGCTTCTCCTGGCACAATATCGAACACTTAGTTTCAGGTAGAACCATTAGTTTAAAATGGAACTGTGTTTCGCATCTGGAGATTCCTCTCTCACGAGGTCGACGACTTAGTTTCGTCGAACACATACGGTTTCGAGTGGCATCGCCACAGATTTCAGAGAACAGGCGCTTCTCCTGGCACAGTATCGAACACTTACTATCAGATAGAACAATTAGTTTAAAATGGAACTAAGTTTCGCATCTGGAATTTCCTCTCTCACACGGTCGACCACTTAGTTTCGTCGAACACATTCGGTTTCGAGTGGCATCGCCACCGATTTCAGAGAACAGGCGCTTCTCCTGGCAGACTATCAGACACATAGTTTCAGATAGAAAAATTAGTTTAAAATTGTACTAAATTTCGCATCTGGAGTTTCTTCCCTCACAAGACGACCACTTAATTTCGTCGAACACATACGGTTTCGAGGGGCATCGCCACAGATTTCAGAGAACAGGCGCTTCGCCTGGCACAGTATCGAACACTTATTTCAGACAGAACAATTAGTTTAAAATGGAACTATGTTTCGCATCTGGAGTATCCTCTCTCACAAGGTCGACCACTTAGTTTCGTCGAACACATACGGTTTCGAGTGGCATCGCCACAGATATCAGAGAACAGGCGCTTCTCCTGGCACAGTATCGAATACTTAGTATCAGATAGAACAATTAGTTTAAAATGGAACTATGTTTCGCATCTGGGGTATCCTCTCTCACAAGGTCGACCACTTAGATTCGTCGAACACATACGGTTTCGAGTGGCATCGCCACATATTTCAGAGAACTGGCGCTTCTCCTGGCACAGTTTCGAACACTTAGTTTCAGATAGAACAATTAGTTTAAAATGGAACTAAGGTTCGCATCTGGAGTTTCCTCTCCCACAAGGTCGGCCACTTAGTTTCGTCGAACACATACGGTTTAGAGTAGCATCGCCACAGATTTCAGAGAACAGGCGCTTCTCCTGGCATAGTATCGAACACTTAGTTTCAAGTAGAACCATTAGTTTAAAATGGAACTATGTTTCGCATCTGGAGATTCCTCTCTCACGACGTCGACGACTTAGTTTCGTCGAACACATACGGTTTCGGGTGGCATCGCCACAGATTTCAGAGAACAGACGCTTCGACTGGCACAGTATCGAACACCTAGTTTCAGATAGAACAATTAGTTTAAAATGGAACTATGTTTCGCATCTAGAGTATCCTCTCTCACAAGGTCAACCACTTAGTTTCGTCGAACACATACGCTTTCGATTTGCATCGCCACAGATTTAAGAGAACAGGCGCTTCTCCTGGCACAGTATCGGACACAGAGTTTCGGTTAGAACAATTAGTTTAAAATGGAACTAAGTTTCCCATCTGGAGTTTCCTCTCTCACAAGGTCGACCATTTAGATTCGTCGAACACATACGGTTTGGAGTATCATCGCCAGGGATTTCAGAGAACAGGGGCTTCGCCTGGCACAGTATCGAACACTTATTTCAGACAAAACAATTAGTTTAAAATGGAACTATGTTTCGCATCTGGAGTATCCTCTCTCACAAGGTCGACCACTTAGTTTCGTCGAACACATACGGTTTCGAGTGGCATCGCCACAGATATCAGAGAACAGGCGCTTCTCCTGGCACAGTATCGAATACTGAGTATCAGATAGAACAATTAGTTTAAAATGGAACTATGTTTCGCATCTGGAGTATCCTCTCTCACAAGGTCAACCACTTAGCTTCGTCGAACACATACGGTTTCGAGCGGCATCGCCACAGATTTCAGAGAACAGGCTTTTCTCCTGGCACAGTATCGAACACTTAGTTTCAGATAGAACAATTAGTTTAAAATGGAACTAAGTTTCGCATCTGGAGTTTCCTCTCTCACAAGGTCGACCACTTAGATTCGTCGAACACATACGGTTTCGAGTGGCATCGCCACATATTTCAGAGAACTGGCGCTTCTCCTGGCACAGTTTCGAACACTTAGTTTCAGATAGAACAATTAGTTTAAAATAGAAATATGTTTCGCATCTGGAGTTTCCTCTCTCAGAAGGTCGACCACTCACTTTCGTCGAACACATGCGGTGTCGAGTGGTATCGCCACAGATTTCAGATAACAGGCGCTTCTCCTGGCACAATATCGAAAACTTAGTCTCAGATAGAACAATTAGTTTAAAATGGACCAAAGCTTCGCATCTGGAATTTCCTCTCCCACAAGGTGGACCACTTAGTTTCGTCGAACACATACGGTTTCGAGCGGCATCGCCACAGATTTCAGAGAACAGGCGTTTCTCCTGGCACAGTATCGAACACTTAGTTTCAGATAGAACAATTAGTTTAAAATGGAACTAAGTTTCGCATCTGGAGTTTCCTCTCTCACAAGGTCGGCCACTTAGTTTCGTCCAACACATACGGTTTAGAGTAGCATCGCCACAGATTTCAGAGAACAGGCGCTTCTCCTGGCACAGTATCGAACACTTAGTTTCAGGTAGAACAATTAGTTTAAAATGGAACTAAGTTTCGCATCTGGAGTTTCCTCTCTCACAAGGTCGGCCACTTAGTTTCGTCCAACACATACGGTTTAGAGTAGCATCGCCACAGATTTCAGAGAACAGGCGCTTCTCCTGGCACAGTATCGAACACTTAGTTTCAGGTAGAACCATTAGTTTAAAATGGAACTGTGTTTCGCATCTGGAGATTCCTCTCTCACGAGGTCGACGACTTAGTTTCGTCGAACACATACGGTTTCGAGTGGCATCGCCACAGATTTCAGAGAACAGGCGCTTCTCCTGGCACAGTATCGAACACTTACTATCAGATAGAAAAATTAGTTTAAAATTGTACTAAATTTCGCATCTGGAGTTTCTTCCCTCACAAGACGACCACTTAATTTCGTCGAACACATACGGTTTCGAGGGGCATCGCCACAGATTTCAGAGAACAGGCGCTTCGCCTGGCACAGTATCGAACACTTAGTTTCAGATAGAACAATTAGTTTAAAATGGAACTAAGTTTCGCATCTGGAGTTTCCTCTCTCACAAGGTCGACCACTTAGATTCGTCGAACACATACGGTTTCGAGTGGCATCGCCACATATTTCAGAGAACTGGCGCTTCTCCTGGCACAGTTTCGAACACTTAGTTTCAGATAGAACAATTAGTTTAAAATAGAAATATGTTTCGCATCTGGAGTTTCCTCTCTCAGAAGGTCGACCACTTAGTTTCGTCGAACACATACGGTTTCGAGCGTCATCGCCACACAGTTCAGAGAACAGGCGCTTCTCCTGGCACTTTATCGAACACTTAGTTTCAGACAGAACAATTAGTTTAAAATGGAACTATGTTTCGCATCTGGAGTATCCTCTCTCACAAGGTCAACCACTTAGTTTCGTCGAACACATACGCTTTCGATTTGCATCGCCACAGATTTAAGAGAACAGGCGCTTCTCCTGGCACAGTATCGGACACAGAGTTTCGGTTAGAACAATTAGTTTAAAATGGAACTAAGTTTCGCATCTGGAGTTTCCTCTCTCACAAGGTCGACCATTTAGAATCGTCGAACACATACGGTTTGGAGTATCATCGCCAGGGATTTCAGAGAACAGGCGCTTCTCCTGGCACAGTATCGAACACTTATTTCAGACAGAACAATTAGTTTAAAATGGAACTATATTTCGCATCTGGAGTTTCCTCTCTCACAAGGTGGACCACTTAGTTTCGTCGAACACATACGGTTTCGAGTAGCATCGCCACAGATTTCAGAGAACAGGCGCTTCTCCTGGCACAGTATCGAACACTTAGTATCAGATAGAACAATTAGTTTAAAACGGAACTAAGGTTCGCATCTGGAGTTTCCTCTCCCACAAGGTCGGCCACTTAGTTTCGTCGAACACATACGGTTTAGAGTAGCATCGCCACAGATTTCAGAGAACAGGCGCTTCTCCTGGCACAGTATCGAACACTTAGTTTCAGGTAGAACCATTAGTTTAAAATGGAACTATGTTTCGCATCTGGAGATTGCTCTCTCACTAGGTCGACGACTTAGTTTCGTCGAACACATACGGTTTCGAGAGGCATCGCCACAGATTTCAGAGAACAGGCGCTTCTCCTGGGACATTATCAAACACTTAGTTTCAGATAGAACACTTAGTTTAAAATGGAACTAAGTTTCGCATCTGGAGTTTCCTCTCCCTCATGGTGGACCACTTAGTTTCGTCGAGCACATACGGTTTAGAGTAGCATCGCCACAGATTTCAGAGAACAGGCGCTTCTCCTGGCAAAGTATCGAACACTTATTTCAGACAGAACAATTAGTTTTAAATGGAACTAAGTTTCGCATCTGGAGTTTCCTCTCTCACAAGGTCGACCACTCAGTTTCGTCGAACATATGCGGTTTCGAGTGGTATCGCCACAGATTTGAGATAACAGGCGCTTCTCCTGGCACAATATCGAAAACTTGGTCTCAGATAGAACAATTAGTTTAAAATGGACCAAAGCTTCGCATCTGGAGTTTCCTCTCCCACAAGGTGGACCACTTAGTTTCGTCGAACACATACGGTTTCGAGTAGCATCGCCACAGATTTCAGTGAACAGGTGTTTCTCCGGGCACACTATCGAACACTTAGTTTCAGGTAGAACCATTAGTTTAAAATGGAACTATGTTTCGCATCTGGAGATTCCTCTCTCACTAGGTCGACGACTTAGTTTCGTCGAACACATACGGTTTCGAGTGGCATCGCCACAGGTTTCAGAGAACAGGCGCTTCTCCTGGGACATTATCAAACACTTAGTTTCAGATAGAACACTTAGTTTAAAATGGAACTAAGTTTCGCATCTGGAGTTTCCTCTCCCTCATGGTGGACCACTTAGTTTCGTCGAGCACATACGGTTTAGAGTAGCATCGCCACAGATTTCAGAGAACAGGCGCTTCTCCTGGCAAAGTATCGAACACTTATTTCAGACAGAACAATTAGTTTTAAATGGAACTAAGTTTCGCATCTGGAGTTTCCTCTCTCACAAGGTCGACCACTCAGTTTCGTCGAACATATGCGGTTTCGAGTGGTATCGCCACAGATTTGAGATAACAGGCGCTTCTCCTGGCACAATATCGAAAACTTGGTCTCAGATAGAACAATTAGTTTAAAATGGACCAAAGCTTCGCATCTGGAGTTTCCTCTCCCACAAGGTGGACCACTTAGTTTCGTCGAACACATACGGTTTCGAGTAGCATCGCCACAGATTTCAGTGAACAGGTGTTTCTCCGGGCACACTATCGAACACTTAGTTTCAGGTAGAACCATTAGTTTAAAATGGAACTATGTTTCGCATCTGGAGATTCCTCTCTCACTAGGTCGACGACTTAGTTTCGTCGAACACATACGGTTTCGAGTGGCATCGCTACACATTTCAGAGAACAGGCGGTTCTCCTGGCACAGTGTCGAAGACATAGTTTCAGATAGAACAATTATTTTAAAATGGAACTAAGTTTCGCATCTAGAGTTTCCTGTCCCACAAGGTCGACCACTAAGTTTCCTCGAACACATACGGTTTCGAGTAGCATCGCCACAGATTTCAGAGTACAGGCAATTCTCCTGGCACAGTATCGAACACTTAGCTTCAGATAGAAAAATTAGTTTAAAATGGACCTATGTTTCGCATTTGGAGTTTCCTCTCTCACAAGTTCGACCACTTAGTTTCGTCGAACACATTCGGTTTCGAGTGGCATCGCCACAGATATCAGAGAACAGGCGCTTCTCCTGGCACAGTATGGAACACTTAGTTTCAGATAGAACAATTAGTTTAAAATGGAACTAAGTTTCGCATTTGGGGTATCCTCTCTCACAAGATCAACCACTTAGTTTCGTCGAACACATACGGTTTCGAGCGTCATCGCCACACAGTTCAGAGAACAGGCGCTTCTCCTGGCACCTTATCGAACACTTAGTTTCAGACAGAACAATTAGTTTAAAATGGAACTATGTTTCGCATCTGGAGTATCCTCTCTCACAAGGTCAACCACTTAGTTTCGTCGAACACATACGCTTTCGATTTGCATCGCCACAGATTTAAGAGAACAGGCGCTTCTCCTGGCACAGTATCGAACACTTAGTATCAGATAGAACAATTAGTTTAAAATGGAACTAAGTTTCGCATCTGGAGTTTCCTCTCTCACAAGGTCGACCATTTAGATTCGTCGAACACATACGGTTTGGAGTTTCATCGCCAGGGATTTCAGAGAACAGGCGCTTCTCCTGGCACAGTATCGAACACTTATTTCAGACAGAACAATTAGTTTAAAATGGAACTATGTTTCGCATCTGGAGTTTCCTCTCTCACAAGGTGGACCACTTAGTTTCGTCGAACACATACGGTTTCGAGTAGCATCGCCAAAGGTTTCAGAGAACAGGCGCTTCTCCTGGCACAGTATCGAACACTTAGTATCAGATAGAACAATTAGTTTAAAATGGAACTAAGGTTCGCATCTGGAGTTTCCTCTCCCACAAGGTCGGCCACTTAGTTTCGTCGAACACATACGGTTTCAAGTAGCATCGCGACAGATTTCAGAGAACAGGCGCTTCTCCTGGCACAGTATCGAAAACTTAGTTTCAGATAGAACAATTAGTTTAAAATGGAACTAAATTTCGCAACTGGAGTGTCCTCTCACAAGGTCGGCCACTTAGATTCGTCGAACACATACGGTTTTGAGTGGCATCGCCACAGATTTCAGAGAACAGCCGCTTCTCCTGACACAGTATCGAACGCTTAGTTGCAGATAGAACAATTAGTTTAAAATGGAACTATGTTTCGCATCTGGATTTTCCTCTCTCACAAGGCGGCCACTTTGTTTCGTGGAACACATACGGTTTCGAGTAGCATCGCCAATGATCTCAGAGAACAGGCGCTACTCCTGGCACAGTATCGAATACTTAGTAGCAGATAGAACAATTAGTTTAAAATGGAACTATGTTTCGCATCTGGAGTATCCTCTCTCACAAGGTCAACCACTTAGCTTCGTCGAACACATACGGTTTCGAGCGGCATCGCCACAGATTTCAGAGAACAGGCGCTTCTCCTGGCACAGTATCGAACACTTAGTTTCAGACAGAACAATTAGTTTAAAATGGAACTATGTTCCGTATCTGGTGAAACCTCTCTCACAAGGTCGGCCACTTAGTTTCGTCGAACACATACGGTTTCGAGTGGCATCGCTACACATTTCAGAGAACAGGCGGTTCTCCTGGCACAGTGTCGAAGACATAGTTTCAGATAGAACAATTAGTTTAAAATGGAACTAAGTTTCGCATCTGGAGTTTCCTGTCCCACAAGGTCGGCCACTTAGTTTCGTCGAACACATACGGTTTGGAGTTTCATCGCCAGGGATTTCAGAGAACAGGCGCTTCTCCTGGCACAGTATCGAACACTTATTTCAGACAGAACAATTAGTTTAAAATGGAACTATGTTTCGCATCTGGAGTTTCCTCTCTCACAAGGTGGACCACTTAGTTTCGTCGAACACATACGGTTTCGAGTAGCATCGCCAAAGGTTTCAGAGAACAGGCGCTTCTCCTGGCACAGTATCGAACACTTAGTATCAGATAGAACAATTAGTTTAAAATGGAACTAAGGTTCGCATCTGGAGTTTCCTCTCCCACAAGGTCGGCCACTTAGTTTCGTCGAACACATACGGTTTCAAGTAGCATCGCGACAGATTTCAGAGAACAGGCGCTTCTCCTGGCACAGTATCGAAAACTTAGTTTCAGATAGAACAATTAGTTTAAAATGGAACTAAATTTCGCAACTGGAGTGTCCTCTCACAAGGTCGGCCACTTAGATTCGTCGAACACATACGGTTTTGAGTGGCATCGCCACAGATTTCAGAGAACAGCCGCTTCTCCTGACACAGTATCGAACGCTTAGTTGCAGATAGAACAATTAGTTTAAAATGGAACTATGTTTCGCATCTGGATTTTCCTCTCTCACAAGGCGGCCACTTTGTTTCGTGGAACACATACGGTTTCGAGTAGCATCGCCAATGATCTCAGAGAACAGGCGCTACTCCTGGCACAGTATCGAATACTTAGTAGCAGATAGAACAATTAGTTTAAAATGGAACTATGTTTCGCATCTGGAGTATCCTCTCTCACAAGGTCAACCACTTAGCTTCGTCGAACACATACGGTTTCGAGCGGCATCGCCACAGATTTCAGAGAACAGGCGCTTCTCCTGGCACAGTATCGAACACTTAGTTTCAGACAGAACAATTAGTTTAAAATGGAACTATGTTCCGTATCTGGTGAAACCTCTCTCACAAGGTCGGCCACTTAGTTTCGTCGAACACATACGGTTTCGAGTGGCATCGCTACACATTTCAGAGAACAGGCGGTTCTCCTGGCACAGTGTCGAAGACATAGTTTCAGATAGAACAATTAGTTTAAAATGGAACTAAGTTTCGCATCTGGAGTTTCCTGTCCCACAAGGTCGGCCACTTAGTTTCGTCGAACACATACGGTTTCGAGTGGCATCGCTACACATTTCAGAGAACAGGCGGTTCTCCTGGCACAGTGTCGAAGACATAGTTTCAGATAGAACAATTAGTTTCAAATGGAACTAAGTTTCGCATCTAGAGTTTCCTGTCCCACAAGGTCGACCACTAAGTTTCCTCGAACACATACGGTTTCGAGTAGCATCGCCACAGATTTCAGAGTACAGGCGCTACTCCTGGCACAGTATCGAACACTTAGTTTCAGATAGAACAATTAGTTTAAAATGGAACTAAGTTTCGCATCTGGAGTTTCCTCTCTCACAAGGTCGACCACTTAGTTTCGTCGAACACATACGGTATCGAGTGGCATCGTCACACATTTCAGAGAACAGGCGCTTCTCCTGGCACAGTATCGAATACTTAGCTTCAGATAGAAAAATTAGTTTAAAATGGACCTATGTTTCGCATTTGGAGTTTCCTCTCTCACAAGTTCGACCACTTAGTTTCGTCGAACACATTCGGTTTCGAGTGGCATCGCCACAGATATCAGAGAACAGGCGCTTCTCCTGGCACAGTATGGAACACTTAGTTTCAGATAGAACAATTAGTTTAAAATGGAACTAAGTTTCGCATTTGGAGTATCCTCAATCACAAGATCAACCACTTAGTTTCGTCGAACACATACGGTTTCGAGCGTCATCGCCACACAGTTCAGAGAACAGGCGCTTCTCCTGGCACCTTATCGAACACTTAGTTTCAGACAGAACAATTAGTTTAAAATGGAACTATGTTTCGCATCTGGAGTATCCTCTCTCACAAGGTCAACCGCTTAGTTTCGTCGAACACATACGCTTTCGATTTGCATCGCCACAGATTTAAGAGAACAGGCGCTTCTCCTGGCACAGTATCGGACACAGAGTTTCGGTTAGAACAATTAGTTTAAAATGGAACTAAGTTCGCATCTGGAGTTTCCTCTCTCACAAGGTCGACCATTTAGATTCGTCGAACACATACGGTTTGGAGTTTCATCGCCAGGGATTTCAGAGAACAGGCGCTTCTCCTGGCACAGTATCGAACACTTATTTCAGACAGAACAATTAGTTTAAAATGGAACTATGTTTCGCATCTGGAGTTTCCTCTCTCACAAGGTGGACCACTTAGTTTCGTCGAACACATACGGTTTCGAGTAGCATCGCCAAAGATTTCAGAGAACAGGCGCTTCTCCTGGCACAGTATCGAACACTTAGTATCAGATAGAACAATTAGTTTAAAATGGAACTAAGGTTCGCATCTGGAGTTTCCTCTCCCACAAGGTCGGCCACTTAGTTTCGTCGAACACATACGGTTTCAAGTAGCATCGCGACAGATTTCAGAGAACAGGCGCTTCTCCTGGCACAGTATCGAAAACTTAGTTTCAGATAGAACAATTAGTTTAAAATGGAACTAAATTTCGCAACTGGAGTGTCCTCTCACAAGGTCGGCCACTTAGATTCGTCGAACACATACGGTTTTGAGTGGCATCGCCACAGATTTCAGAGAACAGCCGCTTCTCCTGACACAGTATCGAACGCTTAGTTGCAGATAGAACAATTAGTTTAAAATGGAACTATGTTTCGCATCTGGATTTTCCTCTCTCACAAGGCGGCCACTTAGTTTCGTCGAACACATACGGTTTCGACTGGCATCGCCAAAGATTTCAGAGAACAGGCGCTTCTCCTGGCACAGTATCGAACACTTAGTTTCAGATAGAACAATTAGTTTAAAATGGAACTAAGTTTCGCATCTGGAGTTTCCTCTCTCACAATGTCGACCACTTAGTTTCGTCGAACACATACAGTTTCGAGTGGCATCGCCACAGATTTCGGAGAACAGCCGCTTCCCCAGGCATAGTATCGAACACTTAATTTCAGATAGAACAGTCAGTTTTAAAAGAAACTAAGTTTCACTTCTGGAGTTTCCTCTCTCACAAGGTCGGTCACTTAGTTTCGTCGAACACATACGTTTTCGAGTGGCATCGCCACAGATTTCGGAGAACAGCCGCTTCCCCAGGCACAGTATCGAACACTTAGTTTCAGATAGAAAAATAAGATTGAAATGGAACTATGTTTCGCATCTGGAGTATCCTCTCTCACAACTTCAACCACTTAGTTTCGTCGAACACATACTATTTCGAGCGGCATCGCCACAGATTTCAGAGAACAGGCGCTTCTCCTGGCACAGTATCGAACACTTGGTTTCAGATAGAACAATTAGTTTAAAATGGTATTACGTTTCGCATCCGGAGCTTCCTCTCTCACAAGGTAGACCACTAAGTATCGTCGAACACATACGGTTTCGAGTGGCATCGCCACAGATTTCAGAGAACAGGCGCTTCTCCTGGCACATTATCGAACACTTAGTTTCAGATGGAAAATTTGGTTTAAAATGGAACTAAATTTCGCATCTGGAGTTTCCTCTCTCACAAGGTCGACCACTTAGTTTCGTCGAACACATACGGTTTCGAGTGGTATCGCCACAGATTTCGCAGAACAGGCGCTTCTCCTGGCACATTATCGAACACTTAGTTTCAGATAGAACAGTTAGTTTTAAATGAAACTAAGTTTCACTTCTGGAGTTTCCTCTCTCACAAGGTCGACCACTTACTTTCGTCGAACATATACGGTTTCGAGTAGCATCGCCACAGATTTCAGAGAACGGGCACTTCTCCTGGCACAGTATCGAACACTTAGTTTCAGATAGAACAATTAGTTTAAAATGGCACTAAGTTTCGCCTCTGGAGTTGCCTCTCTCACAAGGTCGACCACTCAGTTTCGTCGAACACATACCGTTTCGAGTAGCATCGCGACAGGTTTCAGAGAACAGGCACTTCTCCTGGCACAGTATCGAACACTTAGTTTCAGATAGAACATTTAGTTTAAAATGGCACTATGTTTCGCGTCTGGAGTTTCCTCTCTCACAAGGCGGCCACTTAGTTTCCGGGAACACATTCGGTTTCGAGTAGCATCGCCACAGATTTCAGAGAACAGGCGCTTCTGCTGGCACCGTATCGAACACTTAGTTTCAGATGGAACAATAAGATTGAAATGGAAATATGTTTCGTTTCTGGAGTTTCCTCTCTCACAACTTCAACCACTTAGTTTCGTCGAACACATACTATTTCGAGCGGCATCGCCTCACAGTCCAGAGAACAGGCGCTTCTCCTGGCACAGTATCGAACACTTATTTTCAGATAGAACAATTAGTTTAAAATGGAACTAAGTTTCGCATCCGGAGTGTGCTCTCTCACAATGTCGACCATTTAGATTCGTCGAACACATACGGTTTCGAGTATCATCGCCACAGATATCAGAGAACAGGCGCTTCTCCTGGCACAGTATGGAACACTTAGTTTCAGATAGAACAATTAGTTTAAAATGGAACTAAGTTTCGCATCCGGAGTTTGCTCTCTCACAATGTCGACCATTTAGATTCGTCGAACACTTACGGTTTCGAGTATCATCGCCACACATTTCAGAGAACAGGCGCTTCTCCTGGCGCCGTATCGAACACTTATTTCAGACAGAACAATTAGTTTAAAATGGAACTATGTTTCGCATCTGGAGTATCCTCTCTCACAACTTCAACCACTTAGTTTCGTCGAACACATACTATTTCAAGCGGCATCGCCACACAGTCCAGAGAACAGGCGCTTTTCCTGGCACAGTATCGAACACTTATTTTCAGATAGAACAATTAGTTTAAAATGGAACTAAATTTCGCATCTAGAGGTTCCTGTCTCAGAAGGTCGACCACTTAGTTTCGTCGAACACATACGGTTCCGAGTAGCATCTCCACAGATTTCAGAGAACAGGCGCTTCTCCTGGCACAGTATCGAACACTTAGTTTCAGATAGAACAATTAGTTTAAAATGGTATTACGATTCGCATCCGGAGTTTCCTCTCGCACAAGGTGGACCACTTAGGTTCGTCGAACACATACGGTTTCGAGTAGCATCTCCACAGATTTCAGAGAACAGGCGCTTCTCCTGGCACAGTATCGAACACTTAGTTTCAGATAGATCAATTAGTTTTAAATGGAACTAAGTTTCGCATCTGGAGTTTCCTTCCTCACAAGGTCGGCCACTTAGTTTCGTCGAACACATACGGTTTCGAGTGGCATCGCCACACATTTCAGAGAACAGGCGCTTCTACTGGCACCGTATCGAACACTTAGTTTCAGATAGAAAAATAAGATTGAAATGGAACTAAGTTTCGCATCTGGAGTTTCCTCTCTCACAAGGTCGACCACTTAGTTTCGTCGAACACATACTATTTCGAGCGGCATCGCCACACAGTCCAGAGAACAGGCGCTTCTCCTGGCACAGTATCGAACACTTATTTTCAGATAGAACAATTAGTTTAAAATGGAACTAAATTTCGCATCTAGAGGTTCCTGTCTCAGAAGGTCGACCACTTAGTTTCGTCGAACACATACGGTTCCGAGTAGCATCTCCACAGATTTCAGAGAACAGGCGCTTCTCCTGGCACAGTATCGAACACTTAGTTTCAGATAGAACAATTAGTTTAAAATGGTATTACGATTCGCATCCGGAGTTTCCTCTCGCACAAGGTGGACCACTTAGGTTCGTCGAACACATACGGTTTCGAGTAGCATCTCCACAGATTTCAGAGAACAGGCGCTTCTCCTGGCACAGTATCGAACACTTAGTTTCAGATAGATCAATTAGTTTTAAATGGAACTAAGTTTCGCATCTGGAGTTTCCTTCCTCACAAGGTCGGCCACTTAGTTTCGTCGAACACATACGGTTTCGAGTGGCATCGCCACACATTTCAGAGAACAGGCGCTTCTACTGGCACCGTATCGAACACTTAGTTTCAGATAGAAAAATAAGATTGAAATGGAACTAAGTTTCGCATCTGGAGTTTCCTCTCTCACAAGGTCGACCACTTAGTTTCGTCGAACACATACTATTTCGAGCGGCATCGCCACACAGTCCAGAGAACAGGCGCTTCTCCTGGCACAGTATCGAACACTTATTTTCAGATAGAACAATTAGTTTAAAATGGAACTAAGTTTCGCATCTAGAGGTTCCTGTCTCAGAAGGTCGACCACTTAGTTTCGTCGAACACATACGGTTCCGAGTAGCATCTCCACAGATTTCAGAGAACAGGCGCTTCTCCTGGCACAGTATCGAACACTTAGTTTCAGATAGAAAAATAAGATTGAAATGGAACTATGTTTCGCATCTGGACTATCCTCTCTCACAACTTCAACCACTTAGTTTCGTCGAACACATACTATTTCGAGCGGCATCGCCACAGATTTCAGAGAACAGGCGCTTCTCCTGGCACAGTATCGAACACTTGGTTTCAGATAGAACAATTAGTTTAAAATGGTATTACGTTTCGCATCCGGAGTTTCCTCTCTCACAAGGTAGACCACTAAGTATCGTCGAACACATACGGTTTCGAGTGGCATCGCCACAGATTTCAGAGAACAGGCGCTTCTCCTGGCACAGTATCGAACACTTAGTTTCAGATGGAACATTTAGTTTAAAATTGAAATATGTTTCGCATCTGGAGTTTCGTCTCTCACAAGGTCGACAACTTAGTTTCGCCGAACGCATACGGTTTCGAGTGGCATCGCCACAGATTTCAGAGAACAGGCGCTTCTACTGGCAAAGTATCGAACACTTAGTTTCAGATAGAACAATTAGTTTAAAATGGAACTAAGTTTCGCATCTGGAGTTTCCTCTCTCACAAGGTCGGCCACTTAGTTTCGTCGAACACATACGTTTTCGAGTGGCATCGCCACAGATTTCAGAGAACGGGAACTTCTCCTGGCACAGTATCGAACACTTAGTTTCAGATAGAACAATTAGTTTAACATGGAAGTAAGTTTCGCACCTGGAGCTTCCTCTCTGACAAGGTCGACCACTTAGTTTCGTCGAACACATACGATTTCGAGTGGTATCGCCACAGATTTCGCAGAACAGGCGCTTCTCCTGGCACATTATCAAACACTTAGTTTCAGATAGAACAGTTAGATTTAAATGAAACTAAGTTTCACTTCTGGTGTTTCCTCTCTCACAAGGTCAACCACTTAGTTTCGCCGAACGCATACAGTTTCGAGTGGCATCGCCACAGATTTCGGAGAACAGCCGCTTCCCCAGGCATAGTATCGAACACTTAATTTCAGATAGAACAGTTAGTTTTAAATGAAACTAAGTTTCACTTCTGGAGTTTCCTCTCTCACAAGGTCGGTCACTTAGTTTCGTCGAACACATACGTTTTCGAGTGGCATCGCCACAGATATCGGAGAACAGCCGCTTCCCCAGGCACAGTATCGAACACTTAATTTCAGATAGAAAAATAAGATTGAAATGGAACTATGTTTCGCATCTGGAGTATCCTCTCTCACAACTTCAACCACTTAGTTTCGTCGAACACATACTATTTCGAGCGGCATCGCCACAGATTTCAGAGAACAGGCGCTTCTCCTGGCACAGTATCGAACACTTAGTTACAGATAGAACAATTAGTTTAAAATGGAATTATGTTTCGCATCTGGAGTTTCCTCTCTCACAAGGTCGGCCACTTAGTTTCGTCGAACACATACGGTTTCGAGTGGTATCGCCACAGATTTCAGAGAACAGGCGCTTCTCCTGGCACAGTATCGAACACTTAGTTTCAGATAGAACAATTAGTTTAAAATGGAATTATGTTTCGCATCTGGAGTTTCCTCTCTCACAACGTCGACCACTTAGTTTCGTCGAACACATACGGTTTCGAGCGGCATCGCCACACATTTCAGAGAACAGTCTCTTCTCCTGGCACAGTATCGAACACTCAGTATCAGATAAGACAATTAGTTTAAAATGGATCTATGTTTCGCATCTGGAGTGTCCTCTCTCACAAGGTCGACCACTTAGTTTCGTCGAACATATACGGTTTCGAGTAGTATCGCCACAGATTTCGCAGAACGGGAGTTTCTCCTGGCACAGTATCGAACACTTAGTTTCAGATGGAACAATTAGTTTAAAATGCAACTATATTTCGCATCTGGAGTTTCCTCTCGCACAAGGTCGGCCACTTAGTTTCGTCGCACACATACGGCTTCGAGTGGCTTCGCCAAAGATTTCAGAGAACAGGCGCTTCTCCTGGCACAGTATCGAACACTTTCAGATAGAACAATTAGTTTAAAATGGAACTAAGTTTCGCATCTGGAGTTTCCTCTCTCACAAGGTCGGCCACTTTGTATCGTCGAACACATACGGTTTCGAGTAGCATCGCCACAGATTTCAGAGAACAGGCGCTTCTCCTGGCACAGTACCGAAAACTTAGTTTCAGATAGAACAATTAGTTTAAAATGGAACTATGTTTCGCATCTGGAGTTTCCTCTACCACAAGGTCGACCACTTATTTTAGTCGAACATATACGGTTTCGATGTAGTACCGCCACAGATTTCGCAGAACGGGAGTTTCTCCTGGCACAGTATCGAACACTTAGTTTCAGATGGAACAATTAGTTTAAAATGCAACTATATTTCAAATCTGGAGTTTCCTCTCTCACAAGGTCGGCCACTTAGTTTCGTCGAACACATACGGTTTCGAGTAGTATCCCCACAGATTTCAGAGAACAGGCGCTTCTCCTGGCACAGTATCGAACACTTAGTTTTAAATGGAACTAAGTTTTGCATCTGGAGTTTCCTCTTTCACAAGGCGACAACTTCGTTTCGTCGAACACAGACGGTTTCGATTGGCATCGCCACAGATTTCAGAGAACAGGCGCTTCTCCTGGCACAGAATCGAACACTTAGTTTCAGTTAGAATAATTAGTTTAAAATGGAAATATGTTTCGCATTTGGAGTTTCCTCTCTCACAAGGTCGACCACTTAGTTTCGTCGAACACATACGGTTTCGAGCGGCATCGCCACACATTTCAGAGAACAGTCTCTTCTCCTGGCACAGTATCGAACACTCAGTATCAGATAAGACAATTAGTTTAAAATGGAACTATGTTTCGCATCTGGAGTATCCTCTCTCACAAGGTCAACCACTTAGTTTCGTCGAACACATACGGTTTCGAGTAGCATCGCCACAGATTTCAGAGAACAGGCGCTTCTCCTGGCACATTATCGAACACTTAGTTACAGATAGAACAATTAGTTTAAAATGCAACTATGTGTCGCATCTGGAGTTTCCTCTACCACAAGGTCGACCACTTATTTTAGTCGAACACATACAATTTCGAGTGGCATCGCCACAGGTTTCAGATAACTGGCGCTTCTCCTGGCACAGTATCGAGCACTTAGTATCAGATAGAACCATTAGTTTAAAATGGAACTAAGCTTCGCATCTGGATATTCCTCTCTCACAAGGTCGACCACTTAGTTTCGTCGAGCACATACGGTTTCGAGTATCATCCCCACAGATTTCAGAGTACAGGCGCTTCTCCTGGCACAGTATCGAACCCTTATTTCAGACAGAACAATTAGTTTAAAATGGAACTATGTTTCGCATCTGGAGTACCCTCTCTCACAAGGTCAACCACTTAGTTTCGTCGAACACACACGGTTTCGAGTGGCATCGCCACAGATTTCAGAGAACAGGCGCTTCTCTTGGCACAGTCTCGAACACTTAGTTACAGATAGAACACTTAGTTTAAAATGGAACTGTGTTTGGTATTTGGAGTTTCCTCTCTCACAAGATGGACCACTCAGTTTCATCGAACATATACGGTTTCGAGTAGCATCGCCACTGATTTCAGAGAACAGGCGCTTCTCCTGGCACAGTATCGAACACTTAGTTTCAGATGGAACATTTGGTTTAAAATGGAACTAAGTTTCGCATCTGAAGTTTCCTCTCGCACAAGGTCGGCCACTTAGTTTCGTCGAACACACACGGTTTCGAGTGGCATCGCCACAGATTTCAGAGAACAGGCGCTTCTCCTGGGACAGTATCGAACACTTAGTTTAAGATAGAAGAACTAGTTTAAAATGCAACTAAGTTTCGCATCTGGAGTTTCCTCTCTCACAAGGTCGACCACTTAGTTTCGTCGAACACATACGGTTCCGATTCGCATCGCCACAGATTTCAGAGAACAGGCGCTTCTCCTGGCACAGTATCGAAAACTTAGTTTCAGATAGAACAATTAGTTTTAAATGGAACCAAGTTTCGCCTCTGGAGTTTCCTCTCTCACAAGGTCGACCACTTAGTTTCGTCGAACACATACGGTTTCGAGTGGCATCCCCACAGATTTCAGAGAAGAGGCGCTTCTCCTGGCACAGTATCGAGCACTTAGTATCAGATAGAACCATTAGTTTAAAATGGAACTAAGCTTCGCATCTGGAGTTTCCTCTCTCACAAGGTCGACCACTTAGTTTCGTCGAACACATACGGTTTCGAGTAGCATCGCCACCGATTTCAGAGAACAGGCAATTCTCCTGGCACAGTATCGAACACATTCAGACCGAACAATTTGTTTAAAATGGAACTAAGTTTCGCATCTGGAGTTTCCTCTCGCACAAGGTCGGCCACTTAGTTTCGTCGAACACATACGGTTTCGAGTGGCATCGACACAGGTTTCAAAGAACAGGCGCTTCTCCTGGCACAGTATCGAACACTAAGTATCGGATAGAACAATTACTTTAAAATGGAACTAAGCTTCGCATCTGGAGATTCCTCTCTCACATGGTCGACCACTTAGTTTCGTCAATCACATACGGTTTCATGTGGCATCGCCACAGATTTCAGAGAACAGACGCCTCTCCTGGCACAGTATCGAACACTTAGTTTCAGAGAGAACAATTAGTTTAAAATGGAAGTAAGTTTCGCATCTGCAGTTTCCTCTCTCACAAGGTCGACCACTTAGTTTCGTCGAACACATACGGTTCCGAGTAGCATCGCGACAGTTTTCAGAGAACAGGCGCTTCTCCTGGCGCAGTATCGAACACTTAGTTTCAGATAGAACAATTAGTTTAAGATGGAACTAAGTTTCGCATCTGGAGTTTCCTCTCTCACAAGGTCGGCCACTTAGTTTCGTCGAACACTTAGTTTCAGATAGAACAATTAGTTTAAAATGGAACTAAGTTTAGCATCTGGAGTTTCCTCTCTCACAAGGTCGGCCACTTAGTTTCGCCGATCACATACGGTTTCGAGTGGCATCGCCACAGATTTCAGAGAACAGGCGCTTCTCCTGGCACAGTATCGAACACTTAGTTTCAGGTAGAACCATTAGTTTAAAATGGAACTATGTTTCGCATCTGGAGATTCCTCTCTCACAAGTTCGACAACTTAGTTTCGTCGAACACATACGGTTTGGAGTATCATCGCCAGGGATTTCAGAGAACAGGCGCTTCTCCTGGCACAGTATCGAAAACTGATTTCAGATAGAACAATTAGTTTAAAATAGAACTATGTTTCGCATCTGGAGTATCCTCTCTCACAAGGTCGACCACTTAGTTTCGTCGAACACATACGGTTTCGAGTGGCATCGACACACATTTCAGAGAACAGGAGCTTCTCCTGGCACAGTATCGGACACATAGTTTCAGATAAAACAATTAGTTTAAAATGGTTCTAAATTTCGCATCTGGAGTATCCTCTCTCACATGGTCGACCACTTAGTTTCGTCGAACACATACGGTTTCGAGTGGCATCGCCACATATTTCAGAGAACTGGCGCTTCTCCTGGCACAGTTTCGAACACTTAGTTTCAGATAGAACAATTAGTTTAAAATAGAAATATGTTTCGCATCTGGAGTTTCCTCTCTCAGAAGGTCGACCACTTAGTTTCGTCGAATACATACGGTTTCGAGCGTCATCGCCACACAGTTCAGAGAAAAGGCGCTTCTCCTGGCACCTTATCGAACACTTAGTTTCAGAGAGAACAATTAGTTTAAAATGGAACTATGTTTCGCATCTGGAGTATCCTCTCTCACAAGGTCAACCACTTAGTTTCGTCGAACACATACGCTTTCGATTTGCATCGCCACAGATATAAGAGAACAGGCGCTTCTCCTGGCACAGTATCGGACACAGAGTTTCGGTTAGAACAATTAGATTAAAATGGAACTAAGTTTCCCATCTGGAGTTTCCTCTCTCACAAGGTCGACCATTTAGATTCGTCGAACACATACGGTTTGGAGTATCATCGCCAGGGATTTCAGAGAACAGGCGCTTCTCCTGGCACAGTATCGAACACTTATTTCAGACAGAACAATTAGTTTAAAATGGAACTATATTTCGCATCTGGAGTTTCCTCTCTCACAAGGTGGACCACTTAGTTTCGTCGAACACCTACGGTTTCGAGTAGCATCGCCACAGATTTCAGAGAACAGGCGCTTCTCCTGGCACAGTATCGAACACTTAGTATCAGATAGAACAATTAGTTTAAAATGGAACTAAGGTTCGCATCTGGAGTTTCCTCTCCCACAAGGTCGGCCACTTAGTTTCGTCGAACACATACGGTTTAGAGTAGCATCGCCACAGATTTCAGAGAACAGGCGCTTCTCCTGGCACAGTATCGAACACCTAGTTTCAGATAGAAAAATTAGTTTAAAATGGAACTATGTTTCGCATCTGGAGATTCCTCTCTCACGACGTCGACGGACTTGGTTTCGTCGAACACATACGCTTTCGATTTGCATCGCCACAGATTTCAGAGAACAGGCGCTTCTCCTGGCACAGTATCGAACACCTAGTTTCAGATAGAACAATTAGTTTAAAATGGAACTATGTTTCGCATCTGGAGATTCCTCTCTCACGACGTCGACGACTTGGTTTCGTCGAACACATACGCTTTCGATTTGCATCGCCACAGATTTAAGAGAACAGGCGCTTCTCCTGGCACAGTATCGGACACAGAGTTTCGGTTAGAACAATTAGTTTAAAATGGAACTAAGTTTCGCATCTGGAGTTTCCTCTCTCACAAGGTCGGCCACTTAGTTTCGTCGAACACATACGGTTTCGAGGGGCATCGCCACAGATTTCAGAGAACAGGCGCTTCGCCTGGCACAGTATCGAACACCTAGTTTCAGATAGAACAATTAGTTTAAAATGGACCTATGTTTCGCATCTGGAGATTCCTCTCTCACGACGTCGACGACTTGGTTTCGTCCAACACATACGCTTTCGATTTGCATCGCCACAGATTTAAGAGAACAGGCGCTTCTCCTGGCACAGTATCGGACACAGAGTTTCGGTTAGAACAATTAGTTTAAAATGGAACTAAGTTTCGCATCTGGAGTTTCTTCTCTCACAAGGTCGGCCACTTAGTTTCGTCGAACACATACGGTTTCGAGGGGCATCGCCACAGATTTCAGAGAACAGGCGCTTCGCCTGGCACAGTATCGAACACTTATTTCAGACAGAACAATTAGTTTAAAATGGAACTATGTTTCGCATCTGGAGTATCCTCCCTCACAAGGTCGACCACTTAGTTTCGTCGAACACATACGGTTTCGAGTGGGATCGCCACAGATTTCAGAGAACAGGCGCTTCGCCTGGCACAGTATCGAACACTTATTTCAGACAGAACAATTAGTTTAAAATGGAACTATGTTTCGCATCTGGAGTATCCTCTCTCACAAGGTCGACCACTTAGTTTCGTCGAACACATACGGTTTCGAGTGGCATCGCCACAGATATCAGAGAACAGGCGCTTCTCCTGGCACAGTATCGAATACTTAGTATCAGATAGAACAATTAGTTTAAAATGGAACTATGTGTCGCATCTGGAGTATCCTCTCTCACAAGGTCAACCACTTAGCTTCGTCGAACACATACGGTTTCGAGCGGAATCGCCACAGATTTCAGAGAACAGGCGTTTCTCCTGGCACAGTATCGAACACTTAGTTTCAGATAGAACAATTAGTTTAAAATGGAACTAAGTTTCGCATCTGGAGTTTCCTCTCTCACAAGGTCGACCACTTAGATTCGTCGGACACATACGGTTTCGAGTAGCATCGCCAATGATCTCAGAGAACAGGCGCTTCTCCTGGCACAGTATCGGACACAGAGTTTCGGTTAGAACAATTAGTTTAAAATGGAACTAAGTTTCGAATCTGGAGTTTCCTCTCTCACAAGGTCGACCATTTAGATTCGTCGAACACATACGGTTTGGAGTATCATCGCCAGGGATTTCAGAGAACAGGCGCTTCTCCTGGCACAGTATCGAACACTTATTTCAGACAGAACAATTAGTTTAAAATGGAACTATGTTTCCCATCTGGAGTTTCCTCTCTCACAAGGTGGACCATTTAGTTTCGTCGAACACATACGGTTTCGAGTAGCATCGCCACAGATTTCAGAGAACAGGCGCTTCTCCTGGCACAGTATCGAACACTTAGTATCAGATAGAACAATTAGTTTAAAATGGAACTAAGGTTCGCATCTGGAGTTTCCTCTCCCACAAGGTCGGCCACTTAGTTTCGTCGAACACATACGGTTTAGAGTAGCATCGCCACAGATTTCAGAGAACAGGCGCTTCTCCTGGCACAGTATCGAACACTTATTTCAGACAGAACAATTAGTTTAAAATGGAAGTATGTTTCGCATCTGGAGTATCCTCCCTCACAAGGTCGACCACTTAGTTTCGTCGAACACATACGGTTTCGAGTGGGATCGCCACAGATTTCAGAGAACAGTCGCTTCTCCTGGCACAGTATCGAACACTTAGTTTCAGATAGAACAATTAGTTTAAAATGGAACTTAGCTCCGCATCTGGTGTTTCCTCTCTCACCATGTCGACCACTTAGTTTCGTCGAAAACATACGGTTTCGAGTAGCATCGCCACCAATTTCAGAGAACAGGCGCTTCTCCTGGCACACTATCAGACACATAGTTTCAGATAGAAAAATTAGTTTAAAATTCTACTAAATTTCGCATCTGGAGTTTCTTCCCTCAGAAGACGACCACTTAATTTCGTCGAACACATACGGTTTCGAGGGGCATCGCCACAGATTTCAGAGAACAGGCGTTTCGCCTGGCACAGTATCGAACACTTATTTCAGACAGAACAATTAGTTTAAAATGGAACTATGTTTCGCATCTGGAGTATCCTCTCTCACAAGGTCGACCACTTAGTTTCGTCGAACACATACGGTTTCGAGTGGCATCGCCACAGATATCAGAGAACAGGCGCTTCTCCTGGCACATTATCGAATACTTAGTATCAGATAGAACAATTAGTTTAAAATGGAACTATGTTTCGCATCTGGAGTATCCTCTCTCACAAGGTCAACCACTTAGCTTCGTCGAACACATACGGTTTCGAGCGGAAACGCCACAGATTTCAGAGAACAGGCGTTTCTCCTGGCACAGTACCGAACACTTAGTTTCAGATGGAACAATTAGCTTCAAATGGAACTAAGTTTCGCATCTGGAGTTTCCTCTCACACAAGGTGGACCGCTTAGTTTCGACGAACACATACGGTTTCGAGTAGCATCGCCACAGATTTCAGAGAACAGGCGCTTCTCCTGCACAGTAACGGACACTTAGTTTCAGATAGAACAATTAGTTTAAAATGGAACTAAGTTTCGCATCTGGAGTTTCCTCCTCACAAGGTCGACCACTTAGTTTAGTCGAACACATACGGTTTCGAGTAGCATCGCCACAGATTTCAGAGAACAGGCGCTTCTCTTGGCACATTATCGAACACTTAGTTTCAGTTAGAATAATTAGTTTAAAATGGAAACACGTTTCGCATTTGGAGTTTCCTCTCTCACAAGGTCGACCACTTAGTTTCGTCGAACACATACGGTTTCGAGTAGTATCGCCACAGATTTTGCAGAACGGGAGTTTCTCCTGGCACAGTATCGAACACTTAGTTTCAGATAGAACAATTAGTTTAAAATGCAACTATGTTTCGCATCTGGAGTTTCCTCTCTCACCATGTCGACCACTTAGTTTCGTCGAACACATACGGTTTCGAGTGGTATCGCCACAGATTTCAGAGAACAGGCGCTTCTCCTGGCACATTATCGAACACTTAGTTTTAGTTAGAATAATTAGTTTAAAATGGAAATATGTGTCGCATTTGGGGCTTCCTCTCTCACAAGGTCGACCACTTAGTTTCGTCGAACACATACGGTTTCGAGTCGCATCGCCACAGATTTCAGAGAGCAGGCGCTTCTCCTGGCACAGTATCGAACACTTAGTTTCAGATAGAACAATTACTTTAAAATGGAACTAAGCTTCGCATCTGGAGCTTCCTCTCTCACAAGGTCGACCACTTAGTTTCGTCGAACACATACGGTTTCGAGTGGGATCGCCACAGATTTCAGAGAACAGGCGCTTCGCCTGGCACAGTATCGAACACTTATTTCAGACAGAACAATTAGTTTAAAATGGAACTATGTTTCGCATCTGGAGTATCCTCTCTCACAAGGTCGACCACTTAGTTTCGTCGAACACATACGGTTTCGAGTGGCATCGCCACAGATATCAGAGAACAGGCGCTTCTCCTGGCACAGTATCGAATACTTAGTATCAGATAGAACAATTAGTTTAAAATGGAACTATGTTTCGCATCTGGAGTATCCTCTCTCACAAGGTCAACCACTTAGCTTCGTCGAACACATACGGTTTCGAGCGGAATCGCCACAGATTTCAGAGAACAGGCGTTTCTCCTGGCACAGTATCGAACACTTAGTTTCAGATAGAACAATTAGTTTAAAATGGAACTAAGTTTCGCATCTGGAGTTTCCTCTCTCACAAGGTCGACCACTTAGATTCGTCGGACACATACGGTTTCGAGTAGCATCGCCAATGATCTCAGAGAACAGGCGCTTCTCCTGGCACAGTATCGGACACAGAGTTTCGGTTAGAACAATTAGTTTAAAATGGAACTAAGTTTCGAATCTGGAGTTTCCTCTCTCACAAGGTCGACCATTTAGATTCGTCGAACACATACGGTTTGGAGTATCATCGCCAGGGATTTCAGAGAACAGGCGCTTCTCCTGGCACAGTATCGAACACTTATTTCAGACAGAACAATTAGTTTAAAATGGAACTATGTTTCCCATCTGGAGTTTCCTCTCTCACAAGGTGGACCATTTAGTTTCGTCGAACACATACGGTTTCGAGTAGCATCGCCACAGATTTCAGAGAACAGGCGCTTCTCCTGGCACAGTATCGAACACTTAGTATCAGATAGAACAATTAGTTTAAAATGGAACTAAGGTTCGCATCTGGAGTTTCCTCTCCCACAAGGTCGGCCACTTAGTTTCGTCGAACACATACGGTTTAGAGTAGCATCGCCACAGATTTCAGAGAACAGGCGCTTCTCCTGGCACAGTATCGAACACTTATTTCAGACAGAACAATTAGTTTAAAATGGAAGTATGTTTCGCATCTGGAGTATCCTCCCTCACAAGGTCGACCACTTAGTTTCGTCGAACACATACGGTTTCGAGTGGGATCGCCACAGATTTCAGAGAACAGTCGCTTCTCCTGGCACAGTATCGAACACTTAGTTTCAGATAGAACAATTAGTTTAAAATGGAACTTAGCTCCGCATCTGGTGTTTCCTCTCTCACCATGTCGACCACTTAGTTTCGTCGAAAACATACGGTTTCGAGTAGCATCGCCACCAATTTCAGAGAACAGGCGCTTCTCCTGGCAGACTATCAGACACATAGTTTCAGATAGAAAAATTAGTTTAAAATTCTACTAAATTTCGCATCTGGAGTTTCTTCCCTCACAAGACGACCACTTAATTTCGTCGAACACATACGGTTTCGAGGGGCATCGCCACAGATTTCAGAGAACAGGCGTTTCGCCTGGCACAGTATCGAACACTTATTTCAGACAGAACAATTAGTTTAAAATGGAACTATGTTTCGCATCTGGAGTATCCTCTCTCACAAGGTCGACCACTTAGTTTCGTCGAACACATACGGTTTCGAGTGGCATCGCCACAGATATCAGAGAACAGGCGCTTCTCCTGGCACAGTATCGAATACTTAGTATCAGATAGAACAATTAGTTTAAAATGGAACTATGTTTCGCATCTGGAGTATCCTCTCTCACAAGGTCAACCACTTAGCTTCGTCGAACACATACGGTTTCGAGCGGAATCGCCACAGATTTCAGAGAACAGGCGTTTCTCCTGGCACAGTACCGAACACTTTGTTTCAGATGGAACAATTAGCTTCAAATGGAACTAAGTTTCGCATCTGGAGTTTCCTCTCACACAAGGTGGACCGCTTAGTTTCGACGAACACATACGGTTTCGAGTAGCATCGCCACAGATTTCAGAGAACAGGCGCTTCTCCTGCACAGTAACGGACACTTAGTTTCAGATAGAACAATTAGTTTAAAATGGAACTAAGTTTCGCATCTGGAGTTTCCTCCTCACAAGGTCGACCACTTAGTTTAGTCGTACACATACGGTTTCGAGTAGCATCGCCACAGATTTCAGAGAACAGGCGCTTCTCTTGGCACATTATCGAACACTTAGTTTCAGTTAGAATAATTAGTTTAAAATGGAAACACGTTTCGCATTTGGAGTTTCCTCTCTCACAAGGTCGACCACTTAGTTTCGTCGAACACATACGGTTTCGAGTAGTATCGCCACAGATTTTGCAGAACGGGAGTTTCTCCTGGCACAGTATCGAACACTTAGTTTCAGATAGAACAATTAGTTTAAAATGCAACTATGTTTCGCATCTGGAGTTTCCTCTCTCACCATGTCGACCACTTAGTTTCGTCGAACACATACGGTTTCGAGTGGTATCGCCACAGATTTCAGAGAACAGGCGCTTCTCCTGGCACATTATCGAACACTTAGTTTTAGTTAGAATAATTAGTTTAAAATGGAAATATGTGTCGCATTTGGGGCTTCCTCTCTCACAAGTTCGACCACTTAGTTTCGTCGAACACATACGGTTTCGAGTAGCATCGCCACAGATTTCAGAGAATAGGCGCTTCTCCTGGCACAGTATCGAACACTTTCAGATAGAACAATTAGTTTAAAATGGAACTAAGTTTCGCACCTGGAGGTTCCTCTCTCACAAGGCAACCACTTAGTTTCGTCGAACACATACGGATTCGAGTAGCAACGCCACAGGTTTCAGAGAACAGGCGCTTCTACTGGCAGAGTATCGAATACTTAGTTTCAGATAGAATATTTAGTTTAAAATGGAAATATGTTTCGCATCTGGAGTTTCCTCTCCCACAAGGTCGACCACTTAGTTTCGTCGAACACATACGGTTTCGAGTAGCATCGCCACAGATTTCAGAGAACAGGCACTTCTCCTGGCACAGTATCGAACACTTTCAGACAGAACAATTAGTTTAAAATGGAACTAAGTTTCGCATCTGGAGTTTCCTCTCTCACAATGTCGGCCACTCAGTTTCGTCGAACACATACGTTTGCGAGTGGTATCGCCACAGGTTTCACAAAACGGGCGCTTCTCCTGGCAGAGTATCGAACACTTAGTCTCAGATAGAACAATTCATTTAAATAGGAACTAAGTTTCGCATCTGAAGTTTCCTCTCTCACAAGGTCGACCACTCAGTTTCGTCGAACACATACCGTTTCGAGTGGTATTGCCACAGATTTCAGAGAACAGGCGCTTCTCCTGGCGCAATATCGAACACTTAGTTACAGATAGAACAATTAGTTTAAAATGCAACTATGTTTCGCATCTGGAGTTTCCTCTCTCACAAGGTCGACCACTTAGTTTCGTCGAACACATACGGTTTCGAGTAGCATCGCCACAGATTTCAGAGAACAGGCGCTTCTCCTGGCACAGTATCGAACACGTACTTTCAGAGGGAAAAATTAGTTTAAAAAGCAACTAAGTTTCGCATTTGGAGTTTCCTCTCTCACAATTTCGACCACTTAGATTCGTCGAACACATACGGTTTCGAGTAGCATCGCCACCGATTTCGGAGGACAGACGCTTCTCCTGGCACAGTATCGAACACTTAGTTTCAGATGGAACAATTAGTTTTAAATGGAACTAAGTTTTGCATCTGGAGTTTCCTCTTTCACAAGGCGACCACTTAGTTTCGTCGAACACAGACGGTTTCGATTGGCATCGCCACAGACTTCAGAGAACAGGCGCTTCTCCTGGCACAGTGTCGAACAGATAGTTTCAGATAGAACAATTAGTTTAAAATTGAAATATGTTTCGCATCTGGAGTTTCCTCTCTCACAAGTTCGACCACTTAGTTTCGTGGAACACATTCGGTTTCGAGTGGCAACGCCACAGATTTCAGAAAACAGGCGCTTCTCCTGGCACAGTATCGAACACATAGTTTCAGATAGAACAATTAGTTTAAAATGGAAATAAGTTTCGCATCTGGAGTTTCTTCACTCACATGGCGACCATTTAGATTCGTCGAACACATACGGTTTCGAGTAGCATCGCCACAGGTTTCAGAGAACAGGCGCTTCTCCTGGCACATTATCGAACACTTAGTTTCAGATAGAACAATTAGTTCAAAATGGAACTAAGTTTCGCATCTGGAGTTTCCTCTCTCACAAGGTCGACCACTTAGTTTCGTCGAACACATACGTTTTCGAGCGGCATCGCCACACAGTTCAGAGAACAGGCGCTTCTCCTGGCACAGTATCGAACACTTAGTTTCAGATAGAACAATTAGTTCAAAATGGAACTAAGTTTCGCATCTGGAGTTTCCTCTCTCACAAGGTCGGCCACTCAGTTTCGTCGAACACATACGTTTGCGAGTGGTATCGCCACAGGTTTCACAAAACGGGCGCTTCTCCTGGCAGAGTATCGAACACTTAGTCTCAGATAGAACAATTCATTTAAATAGGAACTAAGTTTCGCATCTGAAGTTTCCTCTCTCACAAGGTCGACCACTCAGTTTCGTCGAACACATACCGTTTCGAGTGGTATTGCCACAGATTTCAGAGAACAGGCGCTTCTCCTGGCGCAATATCGAACACTTAGTTACAGATAGAACAATTAGTTTAAAATGCAACTATGTTTCGCATCTGGAGTTTCCTCTCCCACAAGGTCGACCACTTAGTTTCGTCGAACACATACGGTTTCGAGTAGCATCGCCACAGATTTCAGAGAACAGGCTCTTCTCCTGGCACAGTATCGAACACGTACTTTCAGAGGGAAAAATTAGTTTAAAAAGCAACTAAGTTTCGCATTTGGAGTTTCCTCTCTCACAATTTCGACCACTTAGATTCGTCGAACACATACGGTTTCGAGTAGCATCGCCACCGATTTCGGAGGACAGACGCTTCTCCTGGCACAGTATCGGACACTTAGTTTCAGATGGAACAATTAGTTTTAAATGGAACTAAGTTTTGCATCTGGAGTATCCTCCCTCACAAGGTCGACCACTTAGTTTCGTCGAACACATACGGTTTCGAGTGGCATCGCCACAGATTTCAGAGAGCAGGCGCTGCTCCTCGCACAGTATCGAACACGTATTTAATACAAAACAATTAGTTTAAAATGTAACTATGTTCCGCATCTGGAGTATCCTCCCTCACAAGGTCGACTACTTAGTTTCGTCGAACACATACGGTTTCGAGTGGCATCGCCACAGATTTCAGAGAACAGGCGCTTCTCCTGGCAGAGTAACGAAAACTTAGTTTCAGGTACAGCAATAAGATTAAAATGGAACTATGTTTCGCATTTGGAGTTTCCCCTCTCTCAAGGTCGACCACTTAATTTCGTCGAACACATACGGTTTCGAGCGGCATCGCCACACAGTTCAGAGAACAGGCGCTTCTCCTGGCACAGTATCGAACACTTATTTCAGACAGAACAATTAGATTAAAATGGAACCATGTTTCGCATCTGGAGTATCCTCCCTCACAAGGTCGACCACTCAGTTTCGTCGAACACATACGTTTGCGAGTGGTATCGCCACAGATTTCAGAGAGCAGGCGCTGCTCCTGGCACAGTATCGAACACGTATTTAATACAAAACAATTAGTTTAAAATGTAACTATGTTCCGCAACTGGAGTATCCTCCCTCACAAGGTCGACTACTTAGTTTCGTCGAACACATACGGTTTCGAGTGGCATCGCCACAGATTTCAGATAACAGGCGCTTCTCCTGGCAGAGTATCGAAAACTTAGTTTCAGGAACAGCAATAAGATTAAAATGGAACTATGTTTCGCATCTGGAGTTTCCTCTCTCACAAGGTCGACCAATTAGATTCGTCGAACACATACGGTTTCGAGTGGCGTCGCCACAGATTTCAGAGAACAGGCGCTTCTCCTGGCATAGTATCGAACACTTATTTCAGACAGAACAATTAGATTAAAATGGAACCATGTTTCGCATCTGGAGTATCCTCCCTCACAAGGTCGACCACTTAGTTTCGACGAACGCATACGGTTTCGAGTGGCATCGCCACATATTTCAGAGAACAGGCGCTTCTCCAGGCACAGTATCGAACACTTAGTTTCAGATGGAACATTTGGTTTAAAATGGAACAAAGTTTCGCATCTGATGTTTCCTCTCGCACAAGGTGGGCCACTTAGTTACGTCGAACACATACGTGTTCGAGTAGCATCGCCACTGATTTCAGAGAACAGGCGCTTCTCTGGCACAGTATCGAACACTTTCAGATAGAACAATTAGTTCAAAATGGAACTAAGTTCCGCATCTGGAGTTTCCTCTCTCACAAGGTCATCCACCTAGTTTCGTCGAACACATACGGGTTCGAGTGGCATCGCCACAGATTTCAGAGAACAGGTGCTTCTTCTGGCACAGTATCGAACACTTTCAGATAGAACATTTAGTTTAAAATGGAACCAAGTTCCGGATCTGGTGTTTCCTCTCTCACAAAGTCGGCCACTTAGTTTCGTCGAACACATACGGTTTCGGGTGGCATCGCCACAGATTTCAGAGAACAGGCGCTTCTCCTGGCACGGTATCGAACACTTAGTTTCAGATAGAACAATTAGTTTAAAATGGAACTAAGTTTCGCGTCTGGAGTTTCCTCTCTCACAAGGTCGGCCACTTAGTTTCGTCAAGCACATACGGTTTCGAGTGGCATCGCCACAGATTTCAGAGAACAGGCGCTTCTCCTGGCACAATATCAAACACTTAGTTTCAGATAGAACAATCAGTTTAAAATGGAATTAAGTTCCGCATCTGGAGTTTCTTATCTCACAAGGTCGACCACTTAGTTTCGCCGAACGCATACGGTTTCGAGTGGCATCGTCACAGATTTCAGAGAACAGGCGCTTCTCCTGGCACTTTATCGAACACTTAGTTTCAGATGGAACAATTAGTTTAAAATGGAACTAAGTTTCGCATCTGTAGTTTCCTCTCTCACAAGGTCGACCATTTAGATTCATCGAACACATACGGTTTCGAGTGGCATCGCCACATATTTCAGAGAACAGGCGCTTCTCCAGGCACAGTATCGAACACTTAGTTTCAGATGGAACATTTGGTTTAAAATGGAACAAAGTTTCGCATCTGATGTTTCCTCTCGCACAAGGTGGGCCACTTAGTTACGTCGAACACATACGTGTTCGAGTAGCATCGCCACTGATTTCAGAGAACAGGCGCTTCTCTGGCACAGTATCGAACACTTTCAGATAGAACAATTAGTTCAAAATGGAAGTAAGTTCCGCATCTGGAGTTTCCTCTCTCACAAGGTCATCCACCTAGTTTCGTCGAACACATACGGGTTCGAGTGGCATCGCCACAGATTTCAGAGAACAGGTGCTTCTTCTGGCACAGTATCGAACACTTTCAGATAGAACATTTAGTTTAAAATGGAACCAAGTTCCGGATCTGGTGTTTCCTCTCTCACAAAGTCGGCCACTTAGTTTCGTCGAACACATACGGTTTCGGGTGGCATCGCCACAGATTTCAGAGAACAGGTGCTTCTCCTGGCACGGTATCGAACACTTAGTTTCAGATAGAACAATTAGTTTAAAATGGAACTAAGTTTCGCGTCTGGAGTTTCCTCTCTCACAAGGTCGGCCACTTAGTTTCGTCAAGCACATACGGTTTCGAGTGGCATCGCCACAGATTTCAGACAACAGGCGCTTCTCCTGGCACAATATCAAACACTTAGTTTCAGATAGAACAATCAGTTAAAATGGAATTAAGTTCCGCCTCTGGAGTTTCTTATCTCACAAGGTCGACCACTTAGTTTCGCCGAACGCATACGGTTTCGAGTGGCATCGCCACAGATTTCAGAGAACAGGCAATTCTCCTGGCACAGTATCGAGCACTTTCGGACAGAACAATTTGTTTAAAATGGAACTAAGTTTCGCATTTGGAGTATCCTCTCTCACAAGGTCGACCACTTAGTATCGTCGAACACATAAGGTTTCGAGTAGCATCGCCACAGATTTCAGAGAGCAGGCGCTTCTCCTGGCACAGTATCGAAAACATAGTTTCAGAGAGAACAATTAGTTTAAAATGGAACTAAGTTTCGCATCTGGAGTTTCCTCTCTCACAAGGTCGGCCACTCAGTTTCGTCGAACACATAAGGTTTCGAGTGGCATCGCCACACAGTTCAGAGAACAGGCGCTTCTCCTGGCACAGTATCGAACACTTAGTTTCAGATAGAACAATTAGTTAAAAATGGAACTAAGATTCGCATCTGGAGTTTCTTATCTCACAAGGTCGACCACTTAGTTTCGCCGAACGCATACGGTTTCGAGTGGCATCGCCACAGATTTCAGAGAACAGGCGCTTCATCTGGCACAGTATCGAACACTTAGTTTCAGATGGAACATTTGGTTTAAAATGGAACTAAGTTTCGCATCTGGAGCTTCCTCTCTCACAATGTGGACCACTTAGTTTCGTCGAACACATACGGTTTCGAGTAGCATCGCCACTGATTTCAGAGAACAGGCGCTTCTACTGGCAGATTATCGAATATTTAGTTTCACATAGAACAATTACTTTAAAAGGCAACTAAGCTTCGCATCTGGAGTTTCCTCTCTCACAAGGTCAAAGACTTAGTTTCGTCGAACACATACGGTTTCGAGTGGCATCGCCACAGATTTCAGAGAACAGGCGCTTCTCGTGGCACAGTATCGAACACTCAGTTTCAGATAGAACAACAAGATTAAAATGGAACTACGTTTCGCATCTGGAGTTTCCTCTCTCACAAGGTCGACCACTTAGTTTCGCCGAACACATACGGTTTCGAGTAGCATCGCCACAGATTTCAGAGAGCAGGCGCTTCTCCTGGCACAGTATCGAACACTTATTTCAGACAGAACAATTAGATTAAAATGGAACTATGTTTCGCATTTGGAGTATCCTCTCTCACAAGGTCGACCACTTAGTTTCGTCGAACACATAAAGTTTCGGGTAGCATCGCCACAGATTTCAGAGAGCAGGCGCTTCTCCTGGCACAGTATCGAAAACATAGTTTCAGAGAGAACAATTAGTTAAAAATGGAACTAAGCTTCGCATCTGGAGTTTCCTCTCTCACAAGGTCGACCATTTAGTTTCGTCGAACACATACGGTTTGGAGTAGCAACGCCAGAGATTTCAGAGAACAGGCGCTTCTCCTGGCACAGTATCGAACACTTTATTTCAGCTAGAATATATAGTTTTAAATGGAAATATGTTTCGCATTTGGAGTTTCCTCTCTCACAAGGTCGACCACTTAGTTTCGTCGAACACATACGGTTTCGAGTGACATCGCCACAGATTTCAGAGAACAGGCGCTTCTCCTGGCACAGTATCGAACACTTAGTTACAGATAGAACAATTAGTTTAATTTGGAACTATGTTTCGCATCTGGAGTTTCCTCTCTCACAAGGCGACCTCTTAGTTTCGTGGAACTCATACGGTTTCGAGTGGCATCGCCACAGATTTCAGAGAACAGGCGCTTCTTCTAGCACAGTATCGAACACATAGTTTCATATAGAACAATTAGTTTTAAATGGAAATAAGTTTCGCATCTGGAGTTTCCCCTTTCACAAGGTCAACCACTTAGTTTCGTCGAACACGTAGGGTTTCGAGTAGCATCGTCACAGATTTCAGAGAACAGGCGCTTCTCCTGGCCCAGTATCGAACACTTAGTTTCAGATAGAACAATCTGTTTAAAATGGAACTAAGTTCCGCATCTGGAGTTTCCTCCCATACAAGGTCGACCATTTAGATTCGTCGAACACATACGGTTTCGAGTAGCATCGCGACAGATTTCAGAGAACAGGTGCTTCTCCTGGCACAGTACCGGAAACTTAGTTTCAGGTAGAACAATTAGTTTAAAATGGAACTATGTTTCGCAACTGGAGATTCCTCTCTCACAAGATCGACGACTTAGTTTCGTGGAACACATACGGTTTCGAGTAGCATCGCCACAGATTTCAGATAACAGGCGGTACTCCTGGCACAGTATCGAACACTTAGTTTTAGATAGAACAATTAGTTTAAAATGGAACTAAGTTTCGCATCTGGAGTTTCCTGTCTCACAAGGACGACCACTTACTTTCGCCGAACACATTCGGTTACGAGTAGCAACGCCACAGGTTTCAGAGAACAGGCGCTTCTACTGGCAGATTATCGAATACTTAGTTTCAGAGAGAACAATTAGTTTAAAATGGAACTATATTTCGCATATGGAGTTTCCTCTCTCACAAGGTCGACCACTTAGTTTCGTCGACCACATACGGTTTCGAGTAGCATCGCCACAGATTTCAGAGAACTGGCGCTTCTCCTGGCACAGTATCGAACACTTAGTTTCAGAGAGCAATTAGTTTAAATTGGAACTATGTTTCGCATCTGGAGTTTCCTCTCTCACAAGGTCGACCACATAATTTCGTTGAACACATACGGTTTCGAGTGGCATCGCCACAGATTTCAGAGAACAGGCGCTTCTCCTGGCACAGTATCGAGCACAAAGTTGCAGATAGAACAATTAGTTTAAAATGGAACTAAGTTTCGCATCTGGAGTTTCCTCTCTCACAAGGACGACCACTTACTTTCGCCGAACACATTCGGTTACGAGTAGCAACGCCACAGGTTTCAGAGAACAGGCGCTTCTACTGGCAGATTATCGAATACTTAGTTTCAGAGAGAACAATTAGTTTAAAATGGAACTATGTTTCGCATATGGAGTTTCCTCTCTCACAAGGTCGACCACTTAGTTTCGTCGACCACATACGGTTTCGAGTAGCATCGCCACCGATTTCAGAGAACTGGCGCTTCTCCTGGCACAGTATCGAACACTTAGTTTCACAGAGCAATTAGTTTAAAATGCAACTATATTTCAAATCTGGAGTTTCCTCTCTCACAAGGTCGACAACTTAGTTTCGTCGAACACATACGGTTTCGAGTAGCATCGCCTCAGATTTCAGAGAACAGGCGCTTCTCCTGCCACATTATCGAACACTTAGTTTCAGATAGAACAATTAGTTTAAAATGGTACTAAGTTTCGCATCTGGGATTTCCTCTCTCACAAGGCGACCTCTCAGTTTCGTGGAACTCATACGGTTTCGAGTGGCTTCGCCACAGATTTCAGAGAACAGGCGCTTCTTCTAGCACAGTATCGAACACATAGTTTCAGATAGAAAAATTAATTTAAAATGGAACTAAGTTTCGCATCAGAAGTTTCCTCTCCCACAAGGTCGGCAACTTAGTTTCGTCGAACACATACGGTTTCGAGTAGCATCGCCACAGATTTCAGAGAACAGGCGCTTCTCCTGGCACAGTATCGAACACTTAGTTACAGATAGAACAATTAGTTTAAAATGGAACTATGTTTCGCATCTGGAGTTTCCTCTCTCACAAGGCGACCTCTTAGTTTCGTGGAACTCATACGGTTTCGAGTGGCATCGCCACAGATTTCAGAGAACAGGCGCTTCTTCTAGCACAGTATCGAACACATAGTTTCATATAGAACAATTAGTTTTAAATGGAAATAAGTTTCGCATCTGGAGTTTCCCCTTTCACAAGGTCAACCACTTAGTTTCGTCGAACACGTAGGGTTTCGAGTAGCATCGTCACAGATTTCAGAGAACAGGCGCTTCTCCTGGCCCAGTATCGAACACTTAGTTTCAGATAGAACAATCTGTTTAAAATGGAACTAAGTTCCGCATCTGGAGTTTCCTCCCATACAAGGTCGACCATTTAGATTCGTCGAACACATACGGTTTCGAGTAGCATCGCGACAGATTTCAGAGAACAGGTGCTTCTCCTGGCACAGTACCGGAAACTTAGTTTCAGGTAGAACAATTAGTTTAAAATGGAACTATGTTTCGCAACTGGAGATTCCTCTCTCACAAGATCGACGACTTAGTTTCGTGGAACACATACGGTTTCGAGTAGCATCGCCACAGATTTCAGATAACAGGCGGTACTCCTGGCACAGTATCGAACACTTAGTTTTAGATAGAACAATTAGTTTAAAATGGAACTAAGTTTCGCATCTGGAGTTTCCTGTCTCACAAGGACGACCACTTACTTTCGCCGAACACATTCGGTTACGAGTAGCAACGCCACAGGTTTCAGAGAACAGGCGCTTCTACTGGCAGATTATCGAATACTTAGTTTCAGAGAGAACAATTAGTATAAAATGGAACTATATTTCGCATATGGAGTTTCCTCTCTCACAAGGTCGACCACTTAGTTTCGTCGACCACATACGGTTTCGAGTAGCATCGCCACAGATTTCAGAGAACTGGCGCTTCTCCTGGCACAGTATCGAACACTTAGTTTCAGAGAGCAATTAGTTTAAATTGGAACTATGTTTCGCATCTGGAGTTTCCTCTCTCACAAGGTCGACCACATAATTTCGTTGAACACATACGGTTTCGAGTGGCATCGCCACAGATTTCAGAGAACAGGCGCTTCTCCTGGCACAGTATCGAGCACATAGTTGCAGATAGAACAATTAGTTTAAAATGGAACTAAGTTTCGCATCTGGAGTTTCCTCTCTCACAAGGACGACCACTTACTTTCGCCGAACACATTCGGTTACGAGTAGCAACGCCACAGGTTTCAGAGAACAGGCGCTTCTACTGGCAGATTATCGAATACTTAGTTTCAGAGAGAACAATTAGTTTAAAATGGAACTATGTTTCGCATATGGAGTTTCCTCTCTCACAAGGTCGACCACTTAGTTTCGTCGACCACATACGGTTTCGAGTAGCATCGCCACCGATTTCAGAGAACTGGCGCTTCTCCTGGCACAGTATCGAACACTTAGTTTCAGAGAGCAATTAGTTTAAATTGGAACTATGTTTCGCATCTGGAGTTTCCTCTCTCACAAGGTCGACCACTTAATTTCGTTGAACACATACGGTTTCGAGTGGCATCGCCACAGATTTCAGAGAACAGGCGCTTCTCCTGGCACAGTATCGAACACTTAGTTTCAGATGGAACAATTAGTTTAAAATGCAACTATATTTCAAATCTGGAGTTTCCTCTCTCACAAGGTCGGCCACTTAGTTTCGTCGAACACATACGGTTTCGAGTGGTATCGCCACAGATTTCAGAGAACAGGCGCTTCTCCTGGCACAGTATCGAACACTTAGTTTCAGATGGAACACTTAGTTTTAAATGGAACTAAGTTTTGCATCTGGAGTTTCCTCTTTCACAAGGCGACAACTTAGTTTCGTCGAACACAGACGGTTTCGATTGGCATCGCCACAGATATCAGAGAACAGGCGCTTCTCCTGGCACAGAATCGAACACTTAGTTTCAGTTAGAATAATTAGTTTAAAATGGAAATATATTTCGCATTTGGAGTTTCCTCTCTCACAAGGTCGACCACTTAGTTTCGTCGAACACATACGGTTTCGAGCGGCATCGCCACACATTTCAGAGAACAGTCTCTTCTCCTGGCACAGTATCGAACACTCAGTATCAGATAAGACAATTAGTTTAAAATGGAACTATGTTTCGCATCTGGAGTATCCTCTCTCACAAGGTCAACCACTTAGTTTCGTCGAACACATACGGTTTCGAGTAGCATCGCCACAGATATCAGAGAACAGGCGCTTCTCCTGGCACATTATCGAACACTTAGTTACAGATAGAACAATTAGTTTAAAATGCAACTATGTTTCGCATCTGGAGTTTCCTCTCTCACAACGTCGGCCACTTAGTTTCGTCGAACACATACGGTTTCGAGTGGCAACGCCACAGATTTCAGAGAACAGGCGCTTCTCCTGGCACATTATCGAACACTTAGTTACAGATAGAACAATTAGTTTAAAATGCAACTATGTTTCGCATCTGGAGTTTCCTCTCTCACAAGGTCGGCCACTTAGTTTCGTCGAACACATACGGTTTCGAGTGGTATCGCCACAGATTTCAGAGAACAGGCGCTTCTCCTGGCACAGTATCGAACACTTAGTTACAGATAGAACAATTAGTTTAAAATGCAACTATGTGTCGCATCTGGAGTTTCCTCTCTCACAAGGTCGGCCACTTAGTTTCGTCGAACACATACAGTTTCGAGTGGTATCGCCACAGATTTCAGAGAACAGGCGCTTCTCCTGGCACAGTATCGAACACTTAGTTTCAGATAGAACAATTAGTTTAAAATGCAACTATGTTTCGCATCTGGAGTTTCCTCTCTCACAACGTCGACCACTTAGTTTCGTCGAACATATACGGTTTCGAGTAGTATCGCCACAGATTTCGCAGAACGGGAGTTTCTCCTGGCACAGTATCGAACACTCAGTTTCAGATGGAACAATTAGTTTAAAATGCAACTATATTTCGCATCTGGAGTTTCCTCTCGCACAAGGTCGGCCACTTAGTTTCGTCGAACACATACGGTTTCGAGTGTGATCGCCACAGATTTCAGAGAACAGACGCTTCTACTGGCACAGTATCGAACACATAGTTTCAGATAGAACAATTAGTTTAAAATGCAACTATGTTTCGCATCTGGAGTTTCCTCTCTCACAAGGTCGGCCACTTAGTTTCGTCGAACACATACGGTTTCGAGTGGTATCGCCACAGATTTCAGAGAACAGGCGCTTCTCCTGGCACAGTATCGAACACTTAGTTTAAGATAGAACAATTAGTTTAAAATGGAACTAAGTTTCGCATCTGGAGTTTCCTCTCTCACAAGGTCGACCGCTTAGTTTCGACGAACACTTAGGGTTTCGAGATGCATCGCCACAGATTTCAGAGAACGGGCTCTTCTCCTGGCACAGTATCGAACACTTAATATCATATAGAACAATTAGTTTAAAATGGAACTATGTTTCGTATCTGGAGTATGCTCTCTCACAAGGTCAACCACTTAGTTTCGTCGAACACATACGGATTCGAGTGGCATCGCCACAGATTTCAGAGAACAGGCGCTTCTCGAGGCAGAGTATCGAACACTTAGTTTCAGATAGAACAATTATTTTAATATGGAATTAAGTTTCGCATTTGGAGTTTCCTCTCTCACAAGGTCGACCACTTAGTTTCGTCAAACACATACGGCTTCGAGTGGCTTCGCCAAAGATTTCAGAGAACAGGCGCTTCTCCTGGCACAGTATCGAACACTTTCAGATAGAACAATTAGTTTAAAATGGAACTAAGTTTCGCATCTGGAGTTTCCTCTCTCACAAGGTCGGCCACTTAGTATCGTCGAACACATACGGTTTCGAGTAGCATCGCCACAGGTTTCAGATAACTGGCGCTTCTCCTGGCACAGTATCGAACACTTAGTATCAGATAGAACAATTACTTTAAAATGGAACTAAGCTTCGCATCTGGAGTTTCCTCTCTCACAAGGTGGACCAATTACTTTCGTCGACCACATACGGTTTCGAGTAGCATCGCCACTGAATTCACAGAACAGGCGCTTCTCCTGGCACAGTATCGAACACTTTCAGATAGAACAATTAGTTTAAAATGGAACTAAGTTTCGCATCTGGAGTTTCCTCTCTCACAAGGTCGGCCACTTAGTATCGTCGAACACATACGGTTTTGAATGGCATCGCCACTGATTTCAGAGAACAGGCGCTTCTCTTGGCACAGTATCGAACACTTATTTTCAGATAGAACAATTATTTTAATATGGAATTAAGTTTCGCATTTGGAGTTTCCTCTCTCACAAGGTCGACCACTTAGTTTCGGCAAACACATACGGTTTCGAGTGGCAACGCCACAGGTTTCAGAGAACTGGCGCTACTCCTGGCACAGTATCGAAAACTTAGTTTCAGATAGAACAATTTGTTTAAAATGGAACTAAGTTTCGCATCTGGAGTTTCATCTCTCACAAGGTCGACCTCTTAGTTTCGTCGAACACATACGTTTTCGAGCAGCATCGCCACAAATTTCAGAGAACAGGCGTTTCTCCTGGCACAGTATCTGTTTCAGATAGAACAATTAGTTTTAAATGGAACTAAGTTTCGCATCTGGAGTTTCCTACCTCACAAGGTCGGCCACTTCGTTTCGTCGAACACATACGGTTTCGAGTAGCATCGCCACAGATTTCAGAGAACAGGCGCTTCTCCTGGCAGAGTATCGAACACTTTCAGATACAACAATTAGTTTAAAATGGAACTAAGTTTCGCATCTGGAGTTTCCTCTCTCACAAGGTCGGCCACTTAGTATCGTCAAACACATACGGTTTCGAGTGGCATCGCCACAGGTTTCAGAGAACTGACGCTACTCCTGGCACAGTATGGAACACTTAGTATCAGATAGAACAATTACTTTAAAATGGAACTAAGCTTCGCATCTGGAGTTTCCTTTCGCACAAGGTCGACGACTTAATTTCGTCGAACACATACGGTTTCGAGTGGCATCGCCAATGATTTCAGAGAACAGGCGCTTCGCCTGGTACAGTATCGAACACTTTCAGATAGAACAATTAGTTTAAAATGGAACTAAGTTTCGCATCTGGAGTTTCCTCTCTCACAAGGTCGGCCACTTAGTATCGTCGAACACATACGGTTTGGAGTGGCATCGCCACAGATTTCAGAGAACTGGCGCTTCTCCTGGCACAGTATCGAACACTTAGTTTCAGATAGAACAATTAGTTTAAATTGGAACTATGTTTCGCATCTGGAGTTTCCTCTCTCACAAGGTCGACCACATAATTTCGTTGAACACATACGGTTTCGAGTGGCATCGCCACAGATTTCAGAGAACAGGCGCTTCTCCTGGCACAGTATCGAGCACATAGTTGCAGATAGAACAATTAGTTTAAAATGGAACTAAGTTTCGCATCTGGAGTTTCCTCTCTCACAAGGACGACCACTTACTTTCGCCGAACACATTCGGTTACGAGTAGCAACGCCACAGGTTTCAGAGAACAGGCGCTTCTACTGGCAGATTATCGAATACTTAGTTTCAGAGAGAACAATTAGTTTAAAATGGAACTATGTTTCGCATATGGAGTTTCCTCTCTCACAAGGTCGACCACTTAGTTTCGTCGACCACATACGGTTTCGAGTAGCATCGCCACCGATTTCAGAGAACTGGCGCTTCTCCTGGCACAGTATCGAACACTTAGTTTCAGAGAGCAATTAGTTTAAATTGGAACTATGTTTCGCATCTGGAGTTTCCTCTCTCACAAGGTCGACCACTTAATTTCGTTGAACACATACGGTTTCGAGTGGCATCGCCACAGATTTCAGAGAACAGGCGCTTCTCCTGGCACAGTATCGAACACTTAGTTTCAGATAGAACAATTAGTTTAAAATGCAACTATATTTCAAATCTGGAGTTTCCTCTCTCACAAGGTCGGCCACTTAGTTTCGTCGAACACATACGGTTTCGAGTGGTATCGCCACAGATTTCAGAGAACAGGCGCTTCTCCTGGCACAGTATCGAACACTTAGTTTCAGATGGAACACTTAGTTTTAAATGGAAGTAAGTTTTGCATCTGGAGTTTCCTCTTTCACAAGGCGACAACTTAGTTTCGTCGAACACAGACGGTTTCGATTGGCATCGCCACAGATTTCAGAGAACAGGCGCTTCTCCTGGCACAGAATCGAACACTTAGTTTCAGTTAGAATAATTAGTTTAAAATGGAAATATGTTTCGCATTTGGAGTTTCCTCTCTCACAAGGTCGACCACTTAGTTTCGTCGAACACATACGGTTTCGAGCGGCATCGCCACACATTTCAGAGAACAGTCTCTTCTCCTGGCACAGTATCGAACACTCAGTATCAGATAAGACAATTAGTTTAAAATGGAACTATGTTTCGCATCTGGAGTATCCTCTCTCACAAGGTCAACCACTTAGTTTCGTCGAACACATACGGTTTCGAGTAGCATCGCCACAGATATCAGAGAACAGGCGCTTCTCCTGGCACATTATCGAACACTTAGTTACAGATAGAACAATTAGTTTAAAATGCAACTATGTTTCGCATCTGGAGTTTCCTCTCTCACAACGTCGGCCACTTAGTTTCGTCGAACACATACGGTTTCGAGTGGCAACGCCACAGATTTCAGAGAACAGGCGCTTCTCCTGGCACATTATCGAACACTTAGTTACAGATAGAACAATTAGTTTAAAATGCAACTATGTTTCGCATCTGGAGTTTCCTCTCTCACAAGGTCGACCACATAATTTCGTTGAACACATACGGTTTCGAGTGGCATCGCCACAGATTTCAGAGAACAGGCGCTTCTCCTGGCACAGTATCGAGCACATAGTATCAGATAGAACAATTACTTTAAAATGGAACTAAGCTTCGCATCTGGAGTTTCCTTTCGCACAAGGTCGACGACTTAATTTCGTCGAACACATACGGTTTCGAGTGGCATCGCCAATGATTTCAGAGAACAGGCGCTTCGCCTGGTACAGTATCGAACACTTTCAGATAGAACAATTAGTTTAAAATGGAACTAAGTTTCGCATCTGGAGTTTCCTCTCTCACAAGGTCGGCCACTTAGTATCGTCGAACACATACGGTATGGAGTGGCATCGCCACAGATTTCAGAGAACTGGCGCTTCTCCTGGCACAGTATCGAACACTTAGTTTCAGATAGAACAATTAGTTTAAATTGGAACTATGTTTCGCATCTGGAGTTTCCTCTCTCACAAGGTCGACCACATAATTTCGTTGAACACATACGGTTTCGAGTGGCATCGCCACAGATTTCAGAGAACAGGCGCTTCTCCTGGCACAGTATCGAGCACATAGTTGCAGATAGAACAATTAGTTTAAAATGGAACTAAGTTTCGCATCTGGAGTTTCCTCTCTCACAAGGACGACCACTTACTTTCGCCGAACACATTCGGTTACGAGTAGCAACGCCACAGGTTTCAGAGAACAGGCGCTTCTACTGGCAGATTATCGAATACTTAGTTTCAGAGAGAACAATTAGTTTAAAATGGAACTATGTTTCGCATATGGAGTTTCCTCTCTCACAAGGTCGACCACTTAGTTTCGTCGACCACATACGGTTTCGAGTAGCATCGCCACCGATTTCAGAGAACTGGCGCTTCTCCTGGCACAGTATCGAACACTTAGTTTCAGAGAGCAATTAGTTTAAATTGGAACTATGTTTCGCATCTGGAGTTTCCTCTCTCACAAGGTCGACCACTTAATTTCGTTGAACACATACGGTTTCGAGTGGCATCGCCACAGATTTCAGAGAACAGGCGCTTCTCCTGGCACAGTATCGAACACTTAGTTTCAGATGGAACAATTAGTTTAAAATGCAACTATATTTCAAATCTGGAGTTTCCTCTCTCACAAGGTCGGCCACTTAGTTTCGTCGAACACATACGGTTTCGAGTGGTATCGCCACAGATTTCAGAGAACAGGCGCTTCTCCTGGCACAGTATCGAACACTTAGTTTCAGATGGAACACTTAGTTTTAAATGGAACTAAGTTTTGCATCTGGAGTTTCCTCTTTCACAAGGCGACAACTTAGTTTCGTCGAACACAGACGGTTTCGATTGGCATCGCCACAGATTTCAGAGAACAGGCGCTTCTCCTGGCACAGAATCGAACACTTAGTTTCAGTTAGAATAATTAGTTTAAAATGGAAATATGTTTCGCATTTGGAGTTTCCTCTCTCACAAGGTCGACCACTTAGTTTCGTCGAACACATACGGTTTCGAGCGGCATCGCCACACATTTCAGAGAACAGTCTCTTCTCCTGGCACAGTATCGAACACTCAGTATCAGATAAGACAATTAGTTTAAAATGGAACTATGTTTCGCATCTGGAGTATCCTCTCTCACAAGGTCAACCACTTAGTTTCGTCGAACACATACGGTTTCGAGTAGCATCGCCACAGATATCAGAGAACAGGCGCTTCTCCTGGCACAGTATGGAACACTTAGTTACAGATAGAACAATTAGTTTAAAATGCAACTATGTTTCGCATCTGGAGTTTCCTCTCTCACAACGTCGGCCACTTAGTTTCGTCGAACACATACGGTTTCGAGTGGCAACGCCACAGATTTCAGAGAACAGGCGCTTCTCCTGGCACATTATCGAACACTTAGTTACAGATAGAACAATTAGTTTAAAATGCAACTATGTTTCGCATCTGGAGTTTCCTCTCTCACAAGGTCGGCCACTTAGTTTCGTCGAACACATACGGTTTCGAGTGGTATCGCCACAGATTTCAGAGAACAGGCGCTTCTCCTGGCACAGTATCGAACACTTAGTTTCAGGTAGAACAATTTGTTTAAAATGGAACTATATTCCGCATCTGGAGTATCCTCTCTCACAAGGTCGACCACTTAGTTTCGTCGAACACATACGGTTTCGACTGGCATCGCCACACATTTCAGAGAACAGGCGCTTCTCCTGGAACAGTATCGAACACTTAGGATCAGATAGAACAATTAGTTTAAAATGGAACTCTGCTTCGCATCTGGAGTTTCCTCTCTCACAAGGTGGACCACTTAGTTTCGTCGAACATATACGGTTTCGAGTAGTATCGCCACAGATTTCGCAGAACGGGAATTTCTCCTGGCACAGTATCGAACACTCAGTTTCAGATGGAACAATTAGTTTAAAATGCAACTATATTTCGCATCTGGAGTTTCCTCTCGCACAAGGTCGGCCACTTAGTTTCGTCGAACACATACGGTTTCGAGTGTGATCGCCACAGATTTCAGAGAACAGACGCTTCTACTGGCACAGTATCGAACACTCAGTATCAGATAAGACAATTAGTTTAAAATGGAACTATGTTTCGCATCTGGAGTATCCTCTCTCACAAGGTCAACCACTTAGTTTCGTCGAACACATACGGTTTCGAGTAGCATCGCCACAGATATCAGAGAACAGGCGCTTCTCCTGGCACATTATCGAACACTTAGTTACAGATAGAACAATTAGTTTAAAATGCAACTATGTTTCGCATCTGGAGTTTCCTCTCTCACAACGTCGGCCACTTAGTTTCGTCGAACACATACGGTTTCGAGTGGCAACGCCACAGATTTCAGAGAACAGGCGCTTCTCCTGGCACATTATCGAACACTTAGTTACAGATAGAACAATTAGTTTAAAATGCAACTATGTTTCGCATCTGGAGTTTCCTCTCTCACAAGGTCGGCCACTTAGTTTCGTCGAACACATACGGTTTCGAGTGGTATCGCCACAGATTTCAGAGAACAGGCGCTTCTCCTGGCACAGTATCGAACACTTAGTTACAGATAGAACAATTAGTTTAAAATGCAACTATGTGTCGCATCTGGAGTTTCCTCTCTCACAAGGTCGGCCACTTAGTTTCGTCGAACACATACAGTTTCGAGTGGTATCGCCACAGATTTCAGAGAACAGGCGCTTCTCCTGGCACAGTATCGAACACTTAGTTTCAGATAGAACAATTAGTTTAAAATGCAACTATGTTTCGCATCTGGAGTTTCCTCTCTCACAACGTCGACCACTTAGTTTCGTCGAACATATACGGTTTCGAGTAGTATCGCCACAGATTTCGCAGAACGGGAATTTCTCCTGGCACAGTATCGAACACTCAGTTTCAGATGGAACAATTAGTTTAAAATGCAACTATATTTCGCATCTGGAGTTTCCTCTCGCACAAGGTCGGCCACTTAGTTTCGTCGAACACATACGGTTTCGAGTGTGATCGCCACAGATTTCAGAGAACAGACGCTTCTACTGGCACAGTATCGAACACATAGTTTCAGATAGAACAATTAGTTTAAAATGCAACTATGGTTCGCATCTGGAGTTTCCTCTCTCACAAGGTCGGCCACTTAGTTTCGTCGAACACATACGGTTTCGAGTGGTATCGCCACAGATTTCAGAGAACAGGCGCTTCTCCTGGCACAGTATCGAACACTTAGTTTAAGATAGAACAATTAGTTTAAAATGGAACTAAGTTTCGCATCTGGAGTTTCCTCTCTCACAAGGTCGACCGCTTAGTTTCGACGAACACTTAGGGTTTCGAGATGCATCGCCACAGATTTCAGAGAACGGGCTCTTCTCCTGGCACAAGATCGAACACTTAATATCATATAGAACAATTAGTTTAAAATGGAACTATGTATCTGGAGTATGCTCTCTCACAAGGTCAACCACTTAGTTTCGTCGAACACATACGGATTCGAGTGGCATCGCCACAGATTTCAGAGAACAGGCGCTTCTCGAGGCACAGTATCGAACACTTAGTTTCAGATAGAACAATTATTTTAATATGGAATTAAGTTTCGCATTTGGAGTTTCCTCTCTCACAAGGTCGACCACTTAGTTTCGTCAAACACATACGGCTTCGAGTGGCTTCGCCAAAGATTTCAGAGAACAGGCGCTTCTCCTGGCACAGTATCGAACACTTTCAGATAGAACAATTAGTTTAAAATGGAACTAAGTTTCGCATCTGGAGTTTCCTCTCTCACAAGGTCGGCCACTTAGTATCGTCGAACACATACGGTTTCGAGTAGCATCGCCACAGGTTTCAGATAACTGGCGCTTCTCCTGGCACAGTATCGAACACTTAGTATCAGATAGAACAATTACTTTAAAATGGAACTAAGCTTCGCATCTGGAGTTTCCTCTCTCACAAGGTGGACCAATTACTTTCGTCGACCACATACGGTTTCGAGTAGCATCGCCACTGAATTCACAGAACAGGCGCTTCTCCTGGCACAGTATCGAACACTTTCAGATAGAACAATTAGTTTAAAATGGAACTAAGTTTCGCATCTGGAGTTTCCTCTCTCACAAGGTCGGCCACTTAGTATCGTCGAACACATACGGTTTTGAATGGCATCGCCACTGATTTCAGAGAACAGGCGCTTCTCGTGGCACAGTATCGAACACTTATTTTCAGATAGAACAATTATTTTAATATGGAATTAAGTTTCGCATTTGGAGTTTCCTCTCTCACAAGGTCGACCACTTAGTTTCGGCAAACACATACGGTTTCGAGTGGCAACGCCACAGGTTTCAGAGAACTGGCGCTACTCCTGGCACAGTATCGAAAACTTAGTTTCAGATAGAACAATTTGTTTAAAATGGAACTAAGTTTCGCATCTGGAGTTTCATCTCTCACAAGGACGACCACTTACTTTCGCCGAACACATTCGGTTACGAGTAGCAACGCCACAGGTTTCAGAGAACAGGCGCTTCTACTGGCAGATTATCGAATACTTAGTTTCAGAGAGAACAATTAGTTTAAAATGGAACTATGTTTCGCATATGGAGTTTCCTCTCTCACAAGGTCGACCACTTAGTTTCGTCGACCACATACGGTTTCGAGTAGCATCGCCACCGATTTCAGAGAACTGGCGCTTCTCCTGGCACAGTATCGAACACTTAGTTTCAGAGAGCAATTAGTTTAAATTGGAACTATGTTTCGCATCTGGAGTTTCCTCTCTCACAAGGTCGACCACTTAATTTCGTTGAACACATACGGTTTCGAGTGGCATCGCCACAGATTTCAGAGAACAGGCGCTTCTCCTGGCACAGTATCGAACACTTAGTTTCAGATGGAACAATTAGTTTAAAATGCAACTATATTTCAAATCTGGAGTTTCCTCTCTCACAAGGTCGGCCACTTAGTTTCGTCGAACACATACGGTTTCGAGTGGTATCGCCACAGATTTCAGAGAACAGGCGCTTCTCCTGGCACAGTATCGAACACTAAGTTTCAGATGGAACACTTAGTTTTAAATGGAACTAAGTTTTGCATCTGGAGTTTCCTCTTTCACAATGCGACAACTTAGTTTCGTCGAACACAGACGGTTTCGATTGGCATCGCCACAGATTTCAGAGAACAGGCGCTTCTCCTGGCACAGAATCGAACACTTAGTTTCAGTTAGAATAATTAGTTTAAAATGGAAATATATTTCGCATTTGGAGTTTCCTCTCTCACAAGGTCGACCACTTAGTTTCGTCGAACACATACGGTTTCGAGCGGCATCGCCACACATTTCAGAGAACAGTCTCTTCTCCTGGCACAGTATCGAACACTCAGTATCAGATAAGACAATTAGTTTAAAATGGAACTATGTTTCGCATCTGGAGTATCCTCTCTCACAAGGTCAACCACTTAGTTTCGTCGAACACATACGGTTTCGAGTAGCATCGCCACAGATATCAGAGAACAGGCGCTTCTCCTGGCACATTATCGAACACTTAGTTTCAGTTAGAATAATTAGTTTAAAATGCAACTATGTTTCGCATCTGGAGTTTCCTCTCTCACAACGTCGGCCACTTAGTTTCGTCGAACACATACGGTTTCGAGTGGCAACGCCACAGATTTCAGAGAACAGGCGCTTCTCCTGGCACATTATCGAACACTTAGTTACAGATAGAACAATTAGTTTAAAATGCAACTATGTTTCGCATCTGGAGTTTCCTCTCTCACAAGGTCGGCCACTTAGTTTCGTCGAACACATACGGTTTCGAGTGGTATCGCCACAGATTTCAGAGAACAGGCGCTTCTCCTGGCACAGTATCGAACACTTAGTTACAGATAGAACAATTAGTTTAAAATGCAACTATGTGTCGCATCTGGAGTTTCCTCTCTCACAAGGTCGGCCACTTAGTTTCGTCGAACACATACGGCTTCGAGTGGCTTCGCCAAAGATTTCAGAGAACAGGCGCTTCTCCTGGCACAGTATCGAACACTTTCAGATAGAACAATTAGTTTAAAATGGAACTAAGTTTCGCATCTGGAGTTTCCTCTCTCACAAGGTCGGCCACTTAGTATCGTCGAACACATACGGTTTCGAGTAGCATCGCCACAGGTTTCAGATAACTGGCGCTTCTCCTGGCACAGTATCGAACACTTAGTATCAGATAGAACAATTACTTTAAAATGGAACTAAGCTTCGCATCTGGAGTTTCCTCTCTCACAAGGTGGACCAATTACTTTCGTCGACCACATACGGTTTCGAGTAGCATCGCCACTGAATTCACAGAACAGGCGCTTCTCCTGGCACAGTATCGAACACTTTCAGATAGAACAATTAGTTTAAAATGGAACTAAGTTTCGCATCTGGAGTTTCCTCTCTCACAAGGTCGGCCACTTAGTATCGTCGAACACATACGGTTTTGAATGGCATCGCCACTGATTTCAGAGAACAGGCGCTTCTCGTGGCACAGTATCGAACACTTATTTTCAGATAGAACAATTATTTTAATATGGAATTAAGTTTCGCATTTGGAGTTTCCTCTCTCACAAGGTCGACCACTTAGTTTCGGCAAACACATACGGTTTCGAGTAGCATCGCCACCGATTTCAGAGAACTGGCGCTTCTCCTGGCACAGTATCGAACACTTAGTTTCAGAGAGCAATTAGTTTAAATTGGAACTATGTTTCGCATCTGGAGTTTCCTCTCTCACAAGGTCGACCACTTAATTTCGTTGAACACATACGGTTTCGAGTGGCATCGCCACAGATTTCAGAGAACAGGCGCTTCTCCTGGCACAGTATCGAACACTTAGTTTCAGATGGAACAATTAGTTTAAAATGCAACTATATTTCAAATCTGGAGTTTCCTCTCTCACAAGGTCGGCCACTTAGTTTCGTCGAACACATACGGTTTCGAGTGGTATCGCCACAGATTTCAGAGAACAGGCGCTTCTCCTGGCACAGTATCGAACACTTAGTTTCAGATGGAACACTTAGTTTTAAATGGAAGTAAGTTTTGCATCTGGAGTTTCCTCTTTCACAAGGCGACAACTTAGTTTCGTCGAACACAGACGGTTTCGATTGGCATCGCCACAGATTTCAGAGAACAGGCGCTTCTCCTGGCACACAATCGAACACTTAGTTTCAGTTAGAATAATTAGTTTAAAATGGAAATATGTTTCGCATTTGGAGTTTCCTCTCTCACAAGGTCGACCACTTAGTTTCGTCGAACACATACGGTTTCGAGCGGCATCGCCACACATTTCAGAGAACAGTCTCTTCTCCTGGCACAGTATCGAACACTCAGTATCAGATAAGACAATTAGTTTAAAATGGAACTATGTTTCGCATCTGGAGTATCCTCTCTCACAAGGTCAACCACTTAGTTTCGTCGAACACATACGGTTTCGAGTAGCATCGCCACAGATATCAGAGAACAGGCGCTTCTCCTGGCACATTATCGAACACTTAGTTACAGATAGAACAATTAGTTTAAAATGCAACTATGTTTCGCATCTGGAGTTTCCTCTCTCACAACGTCGGCCACTTAGTTTCGTCGAACACATACGGTTTCGAGTGGCAACGCCACAGATTTCAGAGAACAGGCGCTTCTCCTGGCACATTATCGAACACTTAGTTACAGATAGAACAATTAGTTTAAAATGCAACTATGTTTCGCATCTGGAGTTTCCTCTCTCACAAGGTCGACCACATAATTTCGTTGAACACATACGGTTTCGAGTGGCATCGCCACAGATTTCAGAGAACAGGCGCTTCTCCTGGCACAGTATCGAGCACATAGTATCAGATAGAACAATTACTTTAAAATGGAACTAAGCTTCGCATCTGGAGTTTCCTTTCGCACAAGGTCGACGACTTAATTTCGTCGAACACATACGGTTTCGAGTGGCATCGCCAATGATTTCAGAGAACAGGCGCTTCGCCTGGTACAGTATCGAACACTTTCAGATAGAACAATTAGTTTAAAATGGAACTAAGTTTCGCATCTGGAGTTTCCTCTCTCACAAGGTCGGCCACTTAGTATCGTCGAACACATACGGTATGGAGTGGCATCGCCACAGATTTCAGAGAACTGGCGCTTCTCCTGGCACAGTATCGAAAACTTAGTTTCAGATAGAACAATTAGTTTAAATTGGAACTATGTTTCGCATCTGGAGTTTCCTCTCTCACAAGGTCGACCACATAATTTCGTTGAACACATACGGTTTCGAATGGCATCGCCACAGATTTCAGAGAACAGGCGCTTCTCCTGGCACAGTATCGAGCACATAGTTGCAGATAGAACAATTAGTTTAAAATGGAACTAAGTTTCGCATCTGGAGTTTCCTCTCTCACAAGGACGACCACTTACTTTCGCCGAACACATTCGGTTACGAGTAGCAACGCCACAGGTTTCAGAGAACAGGCGCTTCTACTGGCAGATTATCGAATACTTAGTTTCAGAGAGAACAATTAGTTTAAAATGGAACTATGTTTCGCATATGGAGTTTCTTCTCTCACAAGGTCGACCACTTAGTTTCGTCGACCACATACGGTTTCGAGTAGCATCGCCACCGATTTCAGAGAACTGGCGCTTCTCCTGGCACAGTATCGAACACTTAGTTTCAGAGAGCAATTAGTTTAAATTGGAACTATGTTTCGCATCTGGAGTTTCCTCTCTCACAAGGTCGACCACTTAATTTCGTTGAACACATACGGTTTCGAGTGGCATCGCCACAGATTTCAGAGAACAGGCGCTTCTCCTGGCACAGTATCGAACACTTAGTTTCAGATGGAACAATTAGTTTAAAATGCAACTATATTTCAAATCTGGAGTTTCCTCTCTCACAAGGTCGGCCACTTAGTTTCGTCGAACACATACGGTTTCGAGTGGTATCGCCACAGATTTCAGAGAACAGGCGCTTCTCCTGGCACAGTATCGAACACTTAGTTTCAGATGGAACACTTAGTTTTAAATGGAACTAAGTTTTGCATCTGGAGTTTCCTCTTTCACAAGGCGACAACTTAGTTTCGTCGAACACAGACGGTTTCGATTGGCATCGCCACAGATTTCAGAGAACAGGCGCTTCTCCTGGCACAGAATCGAACACTTAGTTTCAGTTAGAATAATTAGTTTAAAATGGAAATATGTTTCGCATTTGGAGTTTCCTCTCTCACAAGGTCGACCACTTAGTTTCGTCGAACACATACGGTTTCGAGCGGCATCGCCACACATTTCAGAGAACAGTCTCTTCTCCTGGCACAGTATCGAACACTCAGTATCAGATAAGACAATTAGTTTAAAATGGAACTATGTTTCGCATCTGGAGTATCCTCTCTCACAAGGTCAACCACTTAGTTTCGTCGAACACATACGGTTTCGAGTAGCATCGCCACAGATATCAGAGAACAGGCGCTTCTCCTGGCACATTATCGAACACTTAGTTACAGATAGAACAATTAGTTTAAAATGCAACTATGTTTCGCATCTGGAGTTTCCTCTCTCACAACGTCGGCCACTTAGTTTCGTCGAACACATACGGTTTCGAGTGGCAACGCCACAGATTTTTAGAGAACAGGCGCTTCTCCTGGCACATTATCGAACACTTAGTTACAGATAGAACAATTAGTTTAAAATGCAACTATGTTTCGCATCTGGAGTTTCCTCTCTCACAAGGTCGGCCACTTAGTTTCGTCGAACACATACGGTTTCGAGTGGTATCGCCACAGATTTCAGAGAACAGGCGCTTCTCCTGGCGCAGTATCGAACACTTAGTTACAGATAGAACAATTAGTTTAAAATGCAACTATGTGTCGCATCTGGAGTTTCCTCTCTCACAAGGTCGGCCACTTAGTTTCGTCGAACACATACAGTTTCGAGTGGTATCGCCACAGATTTCAGAGAACAGGCGCTTCTCCTGGCACAGTATCGAACACTTAGTTTCAGATAGAACAATTAGTTTAAAATGCAACTATGTTTCGCATCTGGAGTTTCCTCTCTCACAACGTCGACCACTTAGTTTCGTCGAACATATACGGTTTCGAGTAGTATCGCCACAGATTTCGCAGAACGGGAATTTCTCCTGGCACAGTATCGAACACTCAGTTTCAGATGGAACAATTAGTTTAAAATGCAACTATATTTCGCATCTGGAGTTTCCTCTCGCACAAGGTCGGCCACTTAGTTTCGTCGAACACATACGGTTTCGAGTGTGATCGCCACAGATTTCAGAGAACAGACGCTTCTACTGGCACAGTATCGAACACATAGTTTCAGATAGAACAATTAGTTTAAAATGCAACTATGTTTCGCATCTGGAGTTTCCTCTCTCACAAGGTCGGCCACTTAGTTTCGTCGAACACATACGGTTTCGAGTGGTATCGCCACAGATTTCAGAGAACAGGCGCTTCTCCTGGCACAGTATCGAACACTTAGTTTAAGATAGAACAATTAGTTTAAAATGGAACTAAGTTTCGCATCTGGAGTTTCCTCTCTCACAAGGTCGACCGCTTAGTTTCGACGAACACTTAGGGTTTCGAGATGCATCGCCACAGATTTCAGAGAACGGGCTCTTCTCCTGGCACAATATCGAACACTTAATATCATATAGAACAATTATTTTAAAATGGAACTATGTTTCGTATCTGGAGTATGCTCTCTCACAAGGTCAACCACTTAGTTTCGTCGAACACATACGGATTCGAGTGGCATCGCCACAGATTTCAGAGAACAGGCGCTTCTCGAGGCACAGTATCGAACACTTAGTTTCAGATAGAACAATTATTTTAATATGGAATTAAGTTTCGCATTTGGAGTTTCCTCTCTCACAAGGTCGACCACTTAGTTTCGTCAAACACATACGGCTTCGAGTGGCTTCGCCAAAGATTTCAGAGAACAGGCGCTTCTCCTGGCACAGTATCGAACACTTTCAGATAGAACAATTAGTTTAAAATGGAACTAACTTTCGCATCTGGAGTTTCCTCTCTCACAAGGTCGGCCACTTAGTATCGTCGAACACATACGGTTTCGAGTAGCATCGCCACAGTTTTCAGATAACTGGCGCTTCTCCTGGCACAGTATCGAACACTTAGTATCAGATAGAACAATTACTTTAAAATGGAACTAAGCTTCGCATCTGGAGTTTCCTCTCTCACAAGGTGGACCAATTACTTTCGTCGACCACATACGGTTTCGAGTAGCATCGCCACTGAATTCACAGAACAGGCGCTTCTCCTGGCACAGTATCGAACACTTTCAGATAGAACAATTAGTTTAAAATGGAACTAAGTTTCGCATCTGGAGTTTCCTCTCTCACAAGGTCGGCCACTTAGTATCGTCGAACACATACGGTTTTGAATGGCATCGCCACTGATTTCAGAGAACAGGCGTTTCTCGTGGCACAGTATCGAACACTTATTTTCAGATAGAACAATTATTTTAATATGGAATTAAGTTTCGCATTTGGAGTTTCCTCTCTCACAAGGTCGACCACTTAGTTTCGGCAAACACATACGGTTTCGAGTGGCAAAGCCACAAGTTTCAGAGAACTGGCGCTACTCCTGGCACAGTATCGAAAACTTAGTTTCAGATAGAACAATTTGTTTAAAATGGAACTAAGTTTCGCATCTGGAGTTTCATCTCTCACAAGGTCGACCTCTTAGTTTCGTCGAACACATACGTTTTCGAGCAGCATCGCCACAAATTTCAGAGAACAGGCGTTTCTCCTGGCACAGTATCTGTTTCAGATAGAACAATTAGTTTTAAATGGAACTAAGTTTCGCATCTGGAGTTTCCTACCTCACAAGGTCGGCCACTTCGTTTCGTCGAACACATACGGTTTCGAGTAGCATCGCCACAGATTTCAGAGAACATGCGCTTCTCCTGGCAGAGTATCGAACACTTTCAGATACAACAATTAGTTTAAAATGGAACTAAGTTTCGCATCTGGAGTTTCCTCTCTCACAAGGTCGGCCACTTAGTATCGTCAAACACATACGGTTTCGAGTGGCATCGCCACAGGTTTCAGAGAACTGACGCTACTCCTGGCACAGTATGGAACACTTAGTATCAGATAGAACAATTACTTTTAAATGGAACTAAGCTTCGCATCTGGAGTTTCCTTTCGCACAAGGTCGACGACTTAATTTCGTCGAACACATACGGTTTCGAGTGGCATCGCCAATGATTTCAGAGAACAGGCGCTTCGCCTGGTACAGTATCGAACACTTTCAGATAGAACAATTAGTTTAAAATGGAACTAAGTTTCGCATCTGGAGTTTCCTCTCTCACAAGGTCGGCCACTTAGTATCGTCGAACACATACGGTTTGGAGTGGCATCGCCACAGATTTCAGAGAACAGGCGCTTCTCGAGGCACAGTATCGAACACTTAGTTTCAGATAGAACAATTATTTTAATATGGAATTAAGTTTCGCATTTGGAGTTTCCTCTCTCACAAGGTCGACCACTTAGTTTCGTCGAACACATACGGTTTCGAGTGGCATCGCCAATGATTTCAGAGAACAGGCGCTTCGCCTGGTACAGTATCGAACACTTTCAGATAGAACAATTAGTTTAAAATGGAACTAAGTTTCGCATCTGGAGTTTCCTCTCCCACACGGTCGACCACTTAGTTTCCTCGAACACATACGGTTTCGAGTAGCATCGCCACAGATTTCAGAGAACAGGCGCTTCTCCTGGCACAGTATCGAGCACTTAGTTTCAGATAGAACAATTTGTTTAAAATGGAACTAAGTTTCGCATCTGAAGTTTCCTCTCGCACAAGATCGGCCACTTAGTTTCGTCGAACACACACGGTTTCGAGTGGCATCGCCACAGATTTCAGACAACAGGCGCTTCTCCTGGCACAGTATCGAACACTTAGTTACAGATAGAACAATTAGTTTAATTTGGAACTATGTTTCGCATCTGGAGTTTCCTCTCTCACAAGGTCGACCACATAATTTCGTTGAACACATACGGTTTCGAGTGGCATCGCCACAGATTTCAGAGAACAGGCGCTTCTCCTGGCACAGTATCGAGCACATAGTTGCAGATAGAACAATTAGTTTAAAATGGAACTAAGTTTCGCATCTGGAGTTTCCTCTCTCACAAGGACGACCACTTACTTTCGCCGAACACATTCGGTTACGAGTAGCAACGCCACAGGTTTCAGAGAACAGGCGCTTCTACTGGCAGATTATCGAATACTTAGTTTCAGAGAGAACAATTAGTTTAAAATGGAACTATGTTCCGCATCTGGAGTTTCCTCTCTCACAAGGTCGACCACTTAGTTTCGTCGAACACATACGGTTTCGAGTGGCATCGCCAATGATTTCAGAGAACAGGCGCTTCGCCTGGTACAGTATCGAACACTTTCAGATAGAACAATTAGTTTAAAATGGAACTAAGTTTCGCATCTGGAGTTTCCTCTCCCACACGGTCGACCACTTAGTTTCCTCGAACACATACGGTTTCGAGTAGCATCGCCACAGATTTCAGAGAACAGGCGCTTCTCCTGGCACAGTATCGAGCACTTAGTTTCAGATAGAACAATTTGTTTAAAATGGAACTAAGTTTCGCATCTGAAGTTTCCTCTCGCACAAGATCGGCCACTTAGTTTCGTCGAACACACACGGTTTCGAGTGGCATCGCCACAGATTTCAGACAACAGGCGCTTCTCCTGGCACAGTATCGAACACTTAGTTACAGATAGAACAATTAGTTTAATTTGGAACTATGTTTCGCATCTGGAGTTTCCTCTCTCACAAGATCGGCCACTTAGTTTCGTCGAACACACACGGTTTCGAGTGGCATCGCCACAGATTTCAGACAACAGGCGCTTCTCCTGGCACAGTATCGAACACTTAGTTACAGATAGAACAATTAGTTTAATTTGGAACTATGTTTCGCATCTGGAGTTTCCTCTCTCACAAGGTCGACAACTTAGTTTCGTCGAACACATACGGTTTCGAGTAGCATCGCCTCAGATTTGAGAGAACAGGCGCTTCTCCTGCCACATTATCGAACACTTAGTTTCAGATAGAACAATTAGTTTAAAATGGAACTATGTTTCGCATTTGGAGTTTCCTCTCTCTCAAGGTCGGCCACTTAGTTTCGTCGAACACATACGGTTTCGAGTGGCATCGCCACAGATTTTAGCGAACAGGCGCATCTCCTGGCACATTATCGGAAACTTAGTTTCAGATAGAACAATTGGTTTAAAATGGAGCTATGTTTTGCATCTGGAGTTTCATCTCTCACAAGGTCGACGACTTAATTGCGACGAACACACACGGTTTCGAGTGGCATCGCCACAGATTTCAGACAACAGGCGCTTTTCCTGGCACAGTATCGAACACTTAGTTACAGATAGAACAATTAGTTTAATTTGGAACTATGTTTCGCATCTGGAATTTCCTCTCTCACAAGGTCGACCACATAATTTCGTTGAACACATACGGTTTCGAGTGGCATCGCCACAGATTTCAGAGAACAGGCGCTTCTCCTGGCACAGTATCGAGCACATAGTTGCAGATAGAACAATTAGTTTAAAATGGAACTAAGTTTCGCATCTGGAGTTTCCTCTCTCACAAGGACGACCACTTACTTTCGCCGAACACATTCGGTTACGAGTAGCAACGCCACAGGTTTCAGAGAACAGGCGCTTCTACTGGCAGATTATCGAATACTTAGTTTCAGAGAGAACAATTAGTTTAAAATGGAACTATGTTTCGCATATGGAGTTTCCTCTCTCACAAGGTCGACCACTTAGTTTCGTCGACCACATACGGTTTCGAGTAGCATCGCCACCGATTTCAGAGAACTGGCGCTTCTCCTGGCACAGTATCGAACACTTAGTTTCAGAGAGCAATTAGTTTAAATTGGAACTATGTTTCGCATCTGGAGTTTCCTCTCTCACAAGGTCGACCACTTAATTTCGTTGAACACATACGGTTTCGAGTGGCATCGCCACAGATTTCAGAGAACAGGCGCTTCTCCTGGCACAGTATCGAACACTTAGTTTCAGATGGAACAATTAGTTTAAAATGCAACTATATTTCAAATCTGGAGTTTCCTCTCTCACAAGGTCGGCCACTTAGTTTCGTCGAACACATACGGTTTCGAGTGGTATCGCCACAGATTTCAGAGAACAGGCGCTTCTCCTGGCACAGTATCGAACACTTAGTTTCAGATGGAACACTTAGTTTTAAATGGAACTAAGTTTTGCATCTGGAGTTTCCTCTTTCACAAGGCGACAACTTAGTTTCGTCGAACACATACGGTTTCGAGTGGCATCGCCACAGATTTTAGCGAACAGGCGCATCTCCTGGCACATTATCGGAAACTTAGTTTCAGATAGAACAATTGGTTTAAAATGGAGCTATGTTTTGCATCTGGAGTTTCATCTCTCACAAGGTCGACGACTTAATTGCGACGAACACACACGGTTTCGAGTGGCATCGCCACAGATTTCAGACAACAGGCGCTTTTCCTGGCACAGTATCAAACACTTAGTTACAGATAGAACAATTAGTTTAATTTGGAACTATGTTTCGCATCTGGAGTTTCCTCTCTCACAAGGTCGACCACATAATTTCGTTGAACACATACGGTTTCGAGTGGCATCGCCACATATTTCAGAGAACAGGCGCTTCTCCTGGCACAGTATCGAGCACATAGTTGCAGATAGAACAATTAGTTTAAAATGGAACTAAGTTTCGCATCTGGAGTTTCCTCTCTCACAAGGACGACCACTTACTTTCGCCGAACACATTCGGTTACGAGTAGCAACGCCACAGGTTTCAGAGAACAGGCGCTTCTACTGGCAGATTATCGAATACTTAGTTTCAGAGAGAACAATTAGTTTAAAATGGAACTATGTTTCGCATATGGAGTTTCCTCCATCACAAGGTCGACCACTTAGTTTCGTCGACCACATACGGTTTCGAGTAGCATCGCCACCGATTTCAGAGAACTGGCGCTTCTCCTGGCACAGTATCGAACACTTAGTTTCAGAGAGCAATTAGTTTAAATTGGAACTATGTTTCGCATCTGGAGTTTCCTCTCTCACAAGGTCGACCACTTAATTTCGTTGAACACATACGGTTTCGAGTGGCATCGCCACAGATTTCAGAGAACAGGCGCTTCTCCTGGCACAGTATCGAACACTTAGTTTCAGATGGAACAATTAGTTTAAAATGCAACTATATTTCAAATCTGGAGTTTCCTCTCTCACAAGGTGGACCACTCAGTTTCGTCAAACACATACGGTTTCGAGTGGCATCGCCACAGATTTCGGAGAACAGGCGCTTCTCCTAGCACAGTATCGAACACTTAGTATCAGATAGAACAATTACTTTAAAATGGAACTAAGCTTCGCATCTCGAGATTCCTCTCTCACAAGGTGGACCACTTAGTTTCATCGAACATATACGGTTTCGAGTAGCATCGCCACTGATTTCAGAGAACAGGCGCTTCTCCTGGCACAGTATCGAACACTTAGTTTCAGATGGAACATTTGGTTTAAAATGGAACTAAGTTTCGCATCTGAACTTTCCTCTCGCACAAGGTCGGCCACTTAGTTTCGTCGAACACACACGGTTTCGAGTGGCATCGCCACAGATTTCAGAGAACAGGCGCTTCTCCTGGGACAGTATCGAACACTTAGTTTAAGATAGAAGAACTAGTTTAAAATGCAACTAAGTTTCGCATCTGGAGTTTCCTCTCTCACAAGGTCGACCACTTAGTTTCGTCGAACACATACGGTTTCGATTCGCATCGCCACAGATTTCAGAGAACAGGCGCTTCTCCTGGCACAGTATCGAAAACTTAGTTTCAGATAGAACAATTAGTTTTAAATGGAACCAAGTTTCGCCTCTGGAGTTTCCTCTCTCACAAGGTCGACCACTTAGTTTCGTCGAACACATACGGTTTCGAGTGGCATCGCCACAGATTTCAGAGAAGAGGCGCTTCTCCTGGCACAGTATCGAGCACTTAGTATCACATAGAACCATTAGTTTAAAATGGAACTAAGCTTCGCATCTGGAGTTTCCTCTCTCACAAGGTCGACCACTTAGTTTCGTCGAACACATACGGTCTCGAGTAGCATCGCCACAGATTTCAGAGAACAGGCGCTTCTCCTGGCACAGTATCGAACATTTAGTTTCAGATAGAACAATTAGTTTTAAATGGAACCAAGTTTCGCTTCTGGAGTTTCCTCTCTCACAAGGTCGACCACTTAGTTTCGTCGAACACATACGGTTTCGAGTGGCATCGCCACAGATTTCAGAGAAGAGGCGCTTCTCCTGGCACAGTATCGAGCACTTAGTATCAGATAGAACCATTAGTTTAAAATGGAACTAAGCTTCGCATCTGGAGATTCCTCTCTCACAAGGTCGACCACTTAGTTTCGTCGAGCACATACGGTTTCGAGTATCATCGCCACAGATTTCAGAGAACAGGCGCTTCTCCTGGCACAGTATGGAACACTTTCAAATAGAACAATTAGTTTAAAATGGAACTAAGTTCCGCATCTAGAGTTTCCTCTCTCACAAGGTCGGCCATTTAGTTTCGTCGAACACATACGGTTTCGAGTGGCATCGCCACAGATTTCAGAGAACAGGTGCTTCTTCTGGCACAGTATCGAACACTTTCAGAAAGAACATTTAGTTTAAAATGGAACCAAGTTCCGGATCTGGAGTTTCCTCTCTCACAAAGTCGGCCACTTAGTTTCGTCGAACACATACGGTTTCGGGTGGCATCGCCACAGATTTCAGAGAACAGGTGCTTCTCCTGGCACGGTATCGAACACTTAGTTTCAGATAGAACAATTAGTTTAAAATGGAACTAAGTTTCGCGTCTGGAGTTTTCTCTCTCACAAGGTCGGCCACTTAGTTTCGTCAAGCACATACGGTTTCGAGTGGCATCGCCACAGATTTCAGAGAACATGCGCTTCTCCTGGCACAATATCAAACACTTAGTATCAGATAGAACAATCAGTTTAAAATGGAACAAAGTTCCGCATCTGGAGTTTCCTCCCACACAAGGTCGACCATTTAGATTCGTCGAACACATACGGTTTCGAGTAGCATCGCCACAGATTTCAGAGAACAAGCGCTCCTCCTGGCACAGTATCGAACATTTAGTTTCAGATAGAACAATTAGTTTAAAATGGAACTAAGTTTCGCATCTGGAGTTTCCTCTCTCACAAGGTCGACAATTTAGTTTCGTCGAACACATACGGTTTGGAGTAGCAACGCCAGAGATTTCAGAGAACAGGCGCTTCTCCTGGCACAGTATCGAACACTTTATTTCAGCTAGAATATATAGTTTTAAATGGAAATATGTTTCGCATTTGGAGTTTCCTCTCTCACAAGGTCGACCACTTAGTTTCGTCGAACACATACGGTTTCGAGTGACATCGCCACAGATTTCAGAGAACAGGCGCTTCTCCTGGCACAGTATCGAACACTTAGTTACAGATAGAACAATTAGTTTAATTTGGAACTATGTTTCGCATCTGGAGTTTCCTCTCTCACAAGGTCGACAACTTAGTTTCGTCGAACACATACGGTTTCGAGTAGCATCGCCTCAGATTTCAGAGAACAGGCGCTTCTCCTGCCACATTATCGAACACTTAGTTTCAGATAGAACAATTAGTTTAAAATGGTACTAAGTTTCGCATCTGGGATTTCCTCTCTCACAAGGCGACCTCTCAGTTTCGTGGAACTCATACGGTTTCGAGTGGCTTCGCCACAGATTTCAGAGAACAGGCGCTTCTTCTAGCACAGTATCGAACACATAGTTTCAGATAGAAAAATTAATTTAAAATGGAACTAAGTTTCGCATCAGCAGTTTCCTCTCCCACAAGGTCGGCAACTTAGTTTCGTCGAACACATACGGTTTCGAGTAGCATCGCCTCAGATTTCAGAGAACAGGCGCTTCTCCTGCCACATTATCGAACACTTAGTTTCACATAGAACAATTAGTTTAAAATGGTACTAAGTTTCGCATCTGGGATTTCCTCTCTCACAAGGCGACCTCTCAGTTTCGTGGAACTCATACGGTTTCGAGTGGCTTCGCCACAGATTTCAGAGAACAGGCGCTTCTTCTAGCACAGTATCGAACACATAGTTTCAGATAGAAAAATTAATTTAAAATGGAACTAAGTTTCGCATCAGCAGTTTCCTCTCCCACAAGGTCGGCAACTTAGTTTCGTCGAACACATACGGTTTCGAGTAGCATCGCCACAGATTTCAGAGAACAGGCGCCTCTCCTGGCACAGTATCGAACACTTAGTTACAGATAGAACAATTAGTTTAAAATGGAACTATGTTTCGCATCTGGAGTTTCCTCTCTCACAAGGTCGACAACTTAGTTTCGTCGAACACATACGGTTTCGAGTAGCATCGCCTCAGGTTTCAGAGAACAGGCGCTTCTCCTGCCACAGTATCGAACACTTAGTTTCAGATAGAACAATTAGTTTAATATGGTACTAAGTTTCGCATCTGGAGTTTCCTCTCTCACAAGGTCGACCACATAGTTTTGACGAACACATACGGTTTCGAGTGGCATCGCCACAGATTTCAGAGAACAGGCGCTTCTCCTGGCACATCATCGAACACTTAGTTTCAGATAGAACAATTAGATTAAAATGGAACTAAGTTTCGCAACTGGAGTTGCCTCTCTCACAAGGTCGACCACTTAGCTTCGTCGAACACATACGGTTTAGAGTGGCATCGCCACAGATTTCAGAGAACAGGCGCTTCTCCTGGCACAGTATCGAACACTTATTTTCAGATAGAAAAATTAGTTTAAAATGGAACAATGTTTCGCAACTGGAGTTTCCTCTCTCACAAGATCGGCGACTTAGTTTCGTCGAACACATACGGTTTCGAGTAGCATCGCCACACATTTCAGAGAACAGGCTCTTCTCCTGGCACAGTATCGAACACTTAGTCTCAGATAGAACAATTAGTTTAAAATGGAATTAAGTTTCGCATCTGGAGTTTCCTCTCTCACAAGGTCGACCACTTAGTTTCGTCGAAAACATACGGTTTCGAGTGGCATCGCCACACATTTCAGAGAACAAGCGCTTCGCCTGGCAGACTATCAGACACATAGTTTCAGATAGAACAATTAGTTTAAAATTGTACTAAATTTCGCATCTGGAGTTACTTCCCTCACAAGGCGACCACTTAATTTCGTCGAACACATACGGTTTCGAGAGGCATCGCCACAGATTTCGGAGAACAGGTGCTTCGCCTGGCACAGTATCGAACACTTATTTCAGACAGAACAATTAGTTTAAAATGGAACTAAGTTTCGCATCTGGAGTTTCCTCTCTCACAAGGTCGACCACATAGTTTTGACGAACACATACGGTTTCGAGTGGCATCGCCACAGATTTCAGAGAACAGGCGCTTCTCCTGGCACATCATCGAACACTTAGTTTCAGATAGAACAATTAGATTAAAATGGAACTAAGTTTCGCATCTGGAGTTTCCTCTCTCACAAGGTCGACCACTTAGTTTCGTCGAACACATACGGTTTCGAGTGGCAACGCCACAGATTTCAGAGAACAGGCGCTTCTCCTGGCACAGTATCGAACACTCAGTTTTAGATAGAGGAATTAGTTTAAAGTGGAACTAAGTTTCGCACCTGGAGTTTCCTCTCTCACAATGTCGGCCACTTAGTTTCGTCGAACACATACGGTTTCGAGTGGCATCGCCACAGATTTCAGAGAACAGGCGCTTCTCCTGGCACAGTATCGAACACTCAGTTTTAGATAGAGGAATTAGTTTAAAGTGGAACTAAGTTTCGCATTTGGAGTTTACTCTCCCACAAGGTCGACCACTTAGTTTCGTCGAACACATACGGTTTCGAGTGGCATCGCCACAGATTTCAGAGAACAGGCGCTTCTCCTGGCAGAGTATCGAACACTTATTTCAGACAGAACAATTCGTTTAAAATGGAACTACGTTTCGCATCTGGAGTATCCTCTCTCACAAGATCAACCACTTAGTTTCGTCGAACACATACGGTTTCGAGTGGCATCGCCACACATTTCAGAGAACAGGCGCTTCGCCTGGCAGACTATCAGACACATAGTTTCAGATAGAACAATTAGTTTAAAATTGTACTAAATTTCGCATCTGGAGTTACTTCCCTCACAAGGCGACCACTTAATTTCGTCGAACACATACGGTTTCGAGAGGCATCGCCACAGATTTCGGAGAACAGGTGCTTCGCCTGGCACAGTATCGAACACTTATTTCAGACAGAACAATTAGTTTAAAATGGAACTAAGTTTCGCATCTGGAGTTTCCTCTCTCACAAGGTCGACCACATAGTTTTGACGAACACATACGGTTTCGAGTGGCATCGCCACAGATTTCAGAGAACAGGCGCTTCTCCTGGCACATCATCGAACACTTAGTTTCAGATAGAACAATTAGTTTAAAATGGAACTAAGTTTCGCAACTGGAGTTGCCTCTCTCACAAGGTCGACCACTTAGCTTCGTCGAACACATACGGTTTAGAGTGGCATCGCCACAGATTTCAGAGAACAGGCGCTTCTCCTGGCACAGTATCGAACACTTATTTTCAGATAGAAAAATTAGTTTAAAATGGAACAATGTTTCGCAACTGGAGTTTCCTCTCTCACAAGATCGGCGACTTAGTTTCGTCGAACACATACGGTTTCGAGTAGCATCGCCACACATTTCAGAGAACAGGCTCTTCTCCTGGCACAGTATCGAACACTTAGTCTCAGATAGAACAATTAGTTTAAAATGGAATTAAGTTTCGCATCTGGAGTTTCCTCTCTCACAAGGTCGACCACTTAGTTTCGTCGAAAACATACGGTTTCGAGTGGCATCGCCACACATTTCAGAGAACAAGCGCTTCGCCTGGCAGACTTTCAGACACATAGTTTCAGATAGAACAATTAGTTTAAAATTGTACTAAATTTCGCATCTGGAGTTACTTCCCTCACAAGGCGACCACTTAATTTCGTCGAACACATACGGTTTCGAGAGGCATCGCCACAGATTTCGGAGAACAGGTGCTTCGCCTGGCACAGTATCGAACACTTATTTCAGACAGAACAATTAGTTTAAAATGGAACTAAGTTTCGCATCTGGAGTTTCCTCTCTCACAAGGTCGACCACATAGTTTTGACGAACACATACGGTTTCGAGTGGCATCGCCACAGATTTCAGAGAACAGGCGCTTCTCCTCGCACATCATCGAACACTTAGTTTCAGATAGAACAATTAGATTAAAATGGAACTAAGTTTCGCAACTGGAGTTGCCTCTCTCACAAGGTCGACCACTTAGCTTCGTCGAACACATACGGTTTAGAGTGGCATCGCCACAGATTTCAGAGAACAGGCGCTTCTCCTGGCACAGTATCGAACACTTATTTTCAGATAGAACAATTAGTTTAAAATGGAACAATGTTTCGCAACTGGAGTTTCCTCTCTCACAAGATCGGCGACTTAGTTTCGTCGAACACATACGGTTTCGAGTAGCATCGCCACACATTTCAGAGAACAGGCTCTTCTCCTGGCACAGTATCGAACACTTAGTCTCAGATAGAACAATTAGTTTAAAATGGAATTAAGTTTCGCATCTGGAGTTTCCTCTCTCACAAGGTCGACCACTTAGTTTCGTCGAACACATACGGTTTCGAGTGGCAACGCCACAGATTTCAGAGAACAGGCGCTTCTCCTGGCACAGTATCGAACACTCAGTTTTAGATAGAGGAATTAGTTTAAAGTGGAACTAAGTTTCGCACCTGTAGTTTCCTCTCTCACAATGTCGGCCACTTAGTTTCGTCGAACACATACGGTTTCGAGTGGCATCGCCACAGATTTCAGAGAACAGGCGCTTCTCCTGGCACAGTATCGAACACTCAGTTTTAGATAGAGGAATTAGTTTAAAGTGGAACTAAGTTTCGCATTTGGAGTTTACTCTCCCACAAGGTCGACCACTTAGTTTCGTCGAACACATACGGTTTCGAGTGGCACCGCCACAGATTTCAGAGAACAGGCGCTTCTCCTGGCACAGTATCGAACACTTAGTTTCAGAGAGAACAATTAGTTTAAAATGGAACTGAGTTTCGCATCTGGAGTTTCCCCTCTCACAAGGTCGATCACTTAGTTTCGTCGAACACATACGGTTTCGAGTGGCACAGCCACAGATTTCAGAGAACAGGCCCTTCTCCTGGCACAGTACCGAACACTTAGTTTCAGATAGAGCAATTAGTTTAAAGTGGAACTAAGTTTCGCATTAGGAGTTTACTCTCCCACAAGGTCGACCACTTAGTTTCGTCGAACACATACGGTTTCGAGTGGCACCGCCACAGATTTCAGAGAACAGGCGCTTCTCCTGGCACAGTATCGAACACTCAGTTTTAGATAGAGGAATTAGTTTAAAGTGGAACTAAGTTTCGCACCTGGAGTTTCCTCTCTCACAATGTCGGCCACTTAGTTTCGTCGAACACATACGGTTTCGAGTGGCATCGCCACAGATTTCAGAGAACAGGCGCTTCTCCTCGCACAGTATCGAACACTTAGTTACAGATGGAACATTTGGTTTAAAATGGAACTAAGTTTCGCATCTGAAGTTTCCTCTCGCACAAGGTCGGCCACTTAGTTTCGTCGAACACACACGGTTTCGAGTGGCATCGCCACAGATTTCAGAGAACAGGCGCTTCTCCTGGGACAGTATCGAACACTTAGTTTAAGATAGAAGAACTAGTTTAAAATGCAACTAAGTTTCGCATCTGGAGTTTCCTCTCTCACAAGGTCGACCACTTAGTTTCGTCGAACACATACGTTTTCGATTCGCATCGCCACAGATTTCAGAGAACAGGCGCTACTCCTGGCACAGTATCGAACACTAGGTTTCAGATAGAACTATTAGTTTAAAATGGAATTTAGTTTCGCATCTGGAGATTCCTCTCTCACAAGGTCGACCACTTAGTTTCGTCGAACACATACGGTTTCGAGTGGCATCGCCACAGATTTTAGCGAACAGGCGCATCTCCTGGCACATTATCGAAAACTTAGTTTCAGATAGAACAATTGGTTTAAAATGGAGCTATGTTTTGCATCTGGAGTTTCATCTCTCACAAGGTCGACGACTTAATTGCGACGAACACATACGGTTTCGAGTGGCATCGCCACAGATTTCAGAGAACAGGCGCTTTTCCTGGCACAGTATCGAGCACTTAGTTTCAGATAGAACAATTCGTTTAAAATGGAAATACGTTTCGCATCTGGAGTTTCTTCTCTCACAAGGCGACCACTTAGTTTCGTCGGACACATACGGTTTCGAGTGGCATCGCCACATATTTCAGAGAACAGGCGCATCTCCTGGCACAGTATCGAACACTTAGTTACAGATAGAACACTTAGTTTAAAATGGAACTGTGTTTCGTATTTGGAGTTTCCTCTCTCACAAGGTGGACCACTCAGTTTCGTCAAACACATACGGTTTCGAGTGGCATCGCCACAGATTTCGGAGAACAGGCGCTTCTCCTAGCACAGTATCGAACACTTAGTATCAGATAGAACAATTACTTTAAAATGGAACTAAGTTTCGCATCTGGAGTTTCCTCTCTCACAAGGTCGACCATTTAGATTCGTCGAACACACACGGTTTCGAGTGGCATCGCCACAGATTTCAGAGAACAGGCGCTTCTCCTGGCACAGTCTCGAACACTTAGTTACAGATAGAACACTTAGTTTAAAATGGAACTGTGTTTGGTATTTGGAGTTTCCTCTCTCACAAGGTGGACCACTCAGTTTCGTCAAACACATACGGTTTCGAGGGACATCGCCACAGATTTCGGAGAACAGGCGCTTCTCCTGGCACAGTATCGAACACTTAGCTTCAGATAGAACAATTAGTTTAAAATGGAACTAAGTTTCGCATCCGGAGTTTCCTCTCTCAGAAGGTCGACCACTTAATTTCGTCAAGCACATACGGTTTCGAGTAGCATCGCCACAGATTTCAGAGAACAGGCGCCTCTCCTGGTCCAGTATCGAACACTTAGTTTCAGATAGAACAATTAGTTTAAAATGGAACTAAGTTTCGCATTTGCAGTTTCCTCGCTCACAAGGTCGACCACTTAGTTTCGTCGAACACATACCCTCTCGAGTAGCATCGCGACAGATTTCCGAGAACAGGCGCTTCTCCTGCCACAGTATCGAACACTTAGTTTCAGATAGAACAATTAGTTTAAAATGGCAATAAATTTCGCGTCTGGAGTTTCCTCTCTCACACGGTCTACCACTTACTTTCGTCGAACACATTCGGCTTCGAGTAGCAACGCCACAGGTTTCAGAGAACAGGCGCTTCTCCTGGCACAGTATCGAACACTTAGTTACAGATAGAACAATTAGTTTAAAATGCAACTAAGCTTCGCATCCGGAGTTTCCTCTCTCAGAAGGTCGACCACTTAGTTTCGTCGAACACATACGGTTTGGAGTAGCATCGCCAGAGATTTCGGAGAACAGGCGCTTCTCCTGGCACAGTATCGAACACTTAGTTTCAGATAGAACAATTAATTTAAAATGGTACTATGTTTCGCATCTGGAGTATCCTCTCTCACAAGGTCAACCACTTTGTTTCGTCGAACACATACGGTTTCGAGCGGCATCGCCACACATTTCAGAGAACAGGCTCTTCTCCAGGCACAGTATCGAACACTCAGTATCAGATAGAACAATTAGTTTAAAATGGATCTATGTTTCGCATCTGGAGTGTCCTCTCTCACAAGGTCGACCACTTAGTTTCGTCGAACATACACGGTTTCGAGTAGTATCGCCACAGATTTCGCAGAACGGTAGTTTCTCCTGGCACAGTATCGAACACTTAGTTTCAGATAGAACAATTAGTTTAAAATGGAACTATGTTTGGCATCTGGAGTATCCTCTCTCACAAGGTCAACCACTTAGTTTCGTCGAACACATACGGTTTCGAGTGGCAGTGCCACAGATTTCAGAGAACAGGCGCTTCTCCTGGCACATTATCGAACACTTAGTTACAGATAGAACAATTAGTTTAAAATGCAACTATGTTTCGCATCTGGAGTTTCCTCTCTCAAAAGGTCGACCACTTAGTTTCGTCGAACACATACGGTTTCGAGTAGCATCGCCACAGATTTCAGAGATCAGGCGCTTCTCCTGGCACAGTATCGAACACTTAGTTTCAGATGGAACAATTAGTTTTAAATGGAACTAAGTTTTGCATCTGGAGTTTCCTCTTTCACAAGGCGACCACTTAGTTTCGTCGAACACAGACGGTTTCGATTGGCATCGCCAGAGATTTCAGAGAACAGGCGCTTCTCCTGGCACAGTATCGTACACTTTGTTTCAGATAGAACAATTAGTTTAAAATGGAACTAAGTTTCGCATCTGGAGTTTCCTCTCCCACAAGGTCGACGACTTAATTTCGTCGAACACATACGGTTTCGAGTGGCATCGCCAGAGATTTCAGAGAACAGGCGCTTCTCCTGGAACAGTATCGAACACTTTCAGAGAGAACAATTAGTTTAAAATGGAACTAAGTTTCGCATCTGGAGTTTCCTCACTCACAAGGTCGGCCACTTAGTTTCGTTGAACACATACGGTTTCGAGTGGCAACGCCACAGATTTCCGAGAACAGGCGCTTCTCCTGGCACAGTATCGAGCACTTAGTTTCAGATAGAACAATTAGTTTAAAATGGTACTAAGCTTCGCATCTGGAGTTTCCTCTCCCACAAGGTCGACCACCTAGTTTCGTCGAACACATACGGTTTCGAGTAGCATCGCGACAGATTTCAGAGAACAGGCGCTTCTCCTGGCACAGTATCGAACACTTAATTTCAGATGGAACAATTAGTTTAAAATGGAACTAAGTTTCGCATCTGAAGTTTCCTCTCCCACAAGGTCGGCCTCTTAGTTTCGTGGAACACATACGGTTTCGAGTAGCAGCGTGACAGATTTCAGAGAACAGGCGCTTCTCCTGGTACAGTATCGAACACTTATTTTCAGATGGAACAATTAGTTTAGAATGTAACTAAGTTTCGCATCTGAAGTTTCCTCTCTCACAAGGTCGGCCACTTACTTTCGTAGAACACATACGGTTTCGAGTAGCATCGCTACAGATTTCAGAGAGCAGGCGCTTCTCCTGGCACAGTATCGAACACATAGTTTCAGATAGAACAATTAGTTTAAAATGGAACTAAGTTTCGCATCTGGAGTTTCCTCTCTCACAAGGTCGACCACTTAGTTTCGACGAACACATACGGTTTCGAGGGGCATCGGCACAGATTTCACTGAACAGGCGCTTCTACTGGCAGAGTATCGAATACTTAGTTTCAGATAGAACGTTTAGTTTAAAATGGAAATATGTTTCGCACATGGAGTTTCCTCCCTCACAAGGTCGACCACTTAGTTTCGTCGAACACATACGGTTTCGAGTAGCATCGCCACAGATTTCAGAGAACAGGCGCTTCTCCTGGCATAGTACCGAACACTTAGTTTCAGATGGACCAATTAGTTTCAAATGGAACTATGTTTCATATCTGGAGTTTCCTCTCACACAAAGTCGACCGTATAGATTCGTCGAACACATATGGTTTTGAGTAGCATCGCCACAGATTACGGAGGACAGGCGTTTCTCCTGGCACAGTACGAACACTTAGTCTCAGATAGAACAATTAATTTAAAATGGACCTATGTTTCGCATTTGGTGTTTCCTCTCTCACAAGTTTCCATTTTAAACTAATTGTTCTATCTGAAACTAAGTGTTCGATACTGTGCCAGTAAAAGCGCCTGTTCTCTGAAATATGTGGCGATGCTACTCGAAACCGTATGTGTTCGACGAAACTAAGAGGTCGACCTTGTGAGAGAGGAAACTCCAGATGCGAAACTTACTTCCATTTTAAACTAATTGTTCTATCTGAAACTAAGTGTTCGATACTGTGCCAGGAGAAGCGCTTGTTCTCTGAAATATGTGGCGATGCTACTCGAAACCGTATCTGTTCGACGAAACTAATTGGTCGACCTTGTGGGAGAGGAATCTCCAGATGCGAAACTTAGTTACATTTTAAACATATTGTTCTATCTGGAACTAAGTGTTCGATACTGTGCCAGCAGAAGCGCCTGTTCTCTGAAATCTGTGGCGATGCCACTCGAAACCGTATGTGTTCGACGAAACTGAGTTGTCGATACTGTGTCAGGAGTAGCGCCTGTTCTCTGAAATCTGTGGCGATGCCACTCGAAACCGTATGTGTTCGACGAAACTAAGTGGTCGACTATGTGAGAGAGGAATCTCCAGATGCGAGACTCAATTCCATTTCAAATTAGTTATTCTATCTGAAACTAAGTGTTCGATACTGTGCCAATAGAAGCGCCTGTTCTCTGAAATCTGTGGCGATGCCACTCGAAACCGTATGTGTTCGACGAAACTAAGTGGTCGACTATGTGAGAGAGGAATCTCCAGATGCGAAACATAGTTCCATTTTAAACTAATTGTTCTGTCTGAAATAAGTGTTCGATACTGTGCCAGGAGAAGCGCCTGTTCTCTGAAATCTGTGGCGATGATACTCGAAACCGTATGTGATCGACGAATCTAAATGGTCGACCTTGTGAGAGAGGAAACTCCAGATGCGAAACTTAGTTCCATTTTAAGCTGATTGTTCTATCTGATACTAAGTGTTCGATACTGTGCCAGGAGAAGCGCCTGTTCTCTGAAATCTGTGGCGATGTCACTCGAAACCGTATGTGTGCGACGAAACTAAGTGGTCGACCTTGTGACAGAGGAAACTCCAGATGCGAAACTTAGTTCCATTTTAAACTAATTATCCTATCTAAAACTATGTGTTCGATACTGCGCCAGGAGAAGCGCCTGTTCTCTGAAATCTGTGGCGATGCTACTCGAAACCGTATGTGTTCGACGAAACTATGTGGTCGACTTTGTGACAGAGGAAACTCCAAATGCGAAACGTAGTTCCATGTAAAACTAATTGTTGTATCTGAAACTAAGTTTTCGATATTGTGCCAGGAGAAGCGCCTGTTCTCTGAAATCTGTGGCCATGCTACTCGAAACCGTATGTGTTCGACGAATCTAAGTGGTCCACCTTTTGAGAGAGGAAACTCCAGATGCGAAACTTAATACCATTTTAACTAATTGTTCTATCTGAAACTATGTGTTCCACACGGTGCCAGGAGAAGCGCCTGTTCTCTGAAATGTGTGGCAATGCCACTCGAAACCGTATGTGTTCGACGAAACTAAGTGGTCGACCTTGTGAGAGAGGAAACTGCAGATACGAAACTTACTTCCATTTTAAACGAATTATTCTATCTGAAACTAAGTGTTCGATACTGTGCTAGGAGAAGCGCCTGTTCTCTGAAATCTGTGGCCATGCTACTCGAAACCGTATGTGTTCGACGAAACTAAGTGGTCAACCTTGTGCGAGAGGAAACTCCTGATGCGAAACTTAATACCATTTTAAACTGATTGTTCAATCTGAAACTATGTGTTCGATACTGTGCCAGTAGAAGCGCCTGTTCTCTGAAATATGTGGCGATGCTACTCGAAACCGTATTTGTTCTACGAAACTAAGTGGTCGACCTTGTGAGAGAGGAACCTCCAACTGCGAAACATAGTTCCAATTTAAACTAATTGTTCTACCTGAAACGAAGTGTTCAATACTGTGCCAGGAGAAGTGCCCGTTCTCTGAAATCTGTGGCGATGCCACTCGAAACCGTATGTGTTCGACGAAAGTAAGTCGTTGACCTTGTGAGAGAGGATACTCCAGATGCGAAACATAGTTCCATTTTAAACTAATTGTTTTGTCTGAAATAAGTGTTCGATACTGTGCCCGGAGAAGCGCCTGTTCTCTGAAATCTGTGGCGATGATACTCGAAACCGTATGTGATCGACGAATCTAAATGGTCGACCTTGTGAGAGAGGAAACTCCAGATGCGAAAGTTAGTTCCATTTTAAGCTGATTGTTCTATCTGATACTAAGTGTTCGATACTGTGCCAGGAGAAGCGCCTGTTCTCTGAAATGTGTGGCGATGCCACTCGAAACCGTATGTGTTCGACGAAACTAAGTGGTCGCCCTTGTGAGAGAGGTAACTGCAGATACGAAACTTACTTCCATTTTAAACGAATTATTCTATCTGAAACTAAGTGTTCGATACTGTGCCAGGAGAAGCGCCTGTTCTCTGAAATCTGTGGCGATGCCACTCGAAACCGTATGTGTTCGACGAAACTAAGTGGCCGACCTTGTGAGAGAGGAAACTTCAGATGCGAAACTTAGTTCCATTTTAAACTAATTGTTCTATCTGAAACTAAGTGTTCGCTACTGTGGCAGGAGAAGCGCCTGTTCACTGAAATCTGTCCCGATGGTACTCGAAACCGTATGTGTTCGACGAAACTAAGTGGCCGACCTTGTGAGAGAGGAAACTTCAGATGCGAAACTTAGTTCCATTTTAAACTAATTGTTCTATCTGAAACTAAGTGTTCGATACCATGCCAGGAGAAGCGCCTGTTCTCTGAAATCTGTGGCGATACCACTCGAAACGGTATGTGTTCGACGAAACTAAGTGGTCGACCTTGTGAGAGAGGAATCTCCAGATGCGAAACATAGTTCAATTTTAAACTAAATGTTCTATGTGAAACTAAGTGTTCGATACTGTGCCAGGAGAAGCGCCTGTTCTCTGAAATCTGTGGCGATGCCACTCCAAACCGTATGTGTTCGACGAAACTAAGTGGCCGACCTTGTGAGAGAGGAAACTTCAGATGCGAAACTTAGTTACATTTTAAACTAATTGTTCTATCTGAAACTAAGTGTTCGATACTGTGGCAGGAGAAGCGCCTGTTCACTGAAATCTGTCCCGATGGTACTCGAAACCGTATGTGTTCGACGAAACTAAGTGGTCGACCTTCTGAGAGAGGAAACTCCAGATGCGAAATTTAGTTACATTTTAAACTAATTGTTCTATCTGAAACTAAGTGTTCGATACCATGCCAGGAGAAGCGCCTGTTCTCTGAAATCTGTGGCGATGCCACTCGAAACCGTATGTGTTCGACGGTAACTAAGTGGTCGACCTTGTGGGAGAGGAAACTCCAGATGCGAAACTTAGTTCGGTTTTAAACTAATTGTTCTATCTGACACTCAGTGTTCGATACTGTGCCAGGAGAAGCGCCTGTTCTCTGAAATCTGTGGCGATGCCACTCGAAACCGTATGTGTTCGACGAAACTAAGTGGTCGACCTTGTGAGAGAGGAATCTCCAGATGCGAAACATAGTTCAATTTTAAACTAAATGTTCTATCTGAAACTAAGTGTTCGATACTGTGCCAGGAGAAGCGCCTGTTCTCTGAAATCTGTGGCGATGCCACTCGAAACCGTATGTGTTCGACGAAACTAAGTGGCCGACCTTGTGAGAGAGGAAACTTCAGATGCGAAACTTAGTTACATTTTAAACTAATTGTTCCATCTGAAACAAAGTGTTCGATACTTTGCCAGGAGAAGCGCCTGTCCTCTGAAATCTGTCGCGATGCTACTCGAAACCGTATGTGTTCGATGAAACTAAGTGGTCGACCTTCTGAGAGACGAAACTCCAGACCCGAAACTTAGTGCCATTTTAAACTAATTGTTGTATCCGAAACTAAGTGTTCGATACTGTGCCAGGAGAAGCGCCTGTTCTCTGAAATCCGTGGCGATGCTACTCGAAACCGTATGTGTTCGACGAAACTAAGTGGTCGACCTTGTGAGAGAGGACACTCCCGATGCGAAACATAGTTCCATTTTAAACTAAGTGTTTTATCTGTAACTAAGTGTTCGATACGGTGCCAGGAGAGGCGCCTGTTCTCTGAAATCTGTGGCGATGCTAGTCGAAACCGTATGTGTTCGACGAAACTAAGTGGTCGCCTTGTGAAAGAGGAAACTCCAGATGCGAAGCTTAGTACCATTTTAAGCTAATTGTTCTATCTGAAACAATGTGTTCGACACTGTGCCAGGAGAAGCGCCTGTTCTCCGAAACCTGTGGCGATGCCACTCGAAACCGTATGTGTTCGACGAAACTAAGTGGCCGACCTTGTGAGAGAGGAAACTCCAGATGCGAAACTTAGTTCCATTTTAAACTAATAGTTCTATTTGAAACTAAGTGTTCGATACTGTGCCAGGAGAAACGCCGTTCTGCGAAATCTGTGGCGATACCACTCGAAACCGTATGTGTTCGACGAATCTAAATGGTCGACCTTGTGAGAGAGGAAACTCCAGAAGAGAAACTTAGTTCCATTTAAAACTAAGTGTTCGATACAGTGCCAGGAGACGCGCCTGTTCTCTGAAATCTGTGGCGATACCACCCGAAGCCGTATGTGTTCGACGAAACTAAGTGGTCGACCTTGTGAGAGAGGTTTCACCAGATGCGGAACATAGTTCCATTTTAAACTAATTGTTCTGTCTGAAACTAAGTGTTCGATACTGTGCCAGGAGAAGCGCTAGTTCTCTGAAATCTGTGGCGATACCACTCGAAACCGTATGTGTTCGACGAAACTAACTGGTCGGCCTTCTGAGAGAGGAAACTCCAGATGCGATACTTAGTTCCATTTTAAACTGATTGTCCCATCCGATACTAAGTGTTCCATACTGTGCCAGGAGAAGCGCCTGATCTCTGAAATCTGTCGCGATGCCACTCGAATCCGTACGTGTTCGACGAAACTAAGTGTTCGACCTTCTGAGAGAGGAAAATCCAGATGCGATACTTAGTTCCATTTTAAACTGATTGTCCTATCCGAATGTGTTCGATACTGTGCCAGGAGTAGCGCCTGTTCTCTGAAATCTGTGGCGATGCTACTCGAAACCGTATGTGTTCGACGAAACTAAGTTTTCGACCTTGTGAGAGAGGAAACTCCAGATGCGAAACTTAGTTCCATTTCAAACTAATTGTTCTATTTGAAACTAAGTGTTCGATACTGTGCCAGGAGGAACGCCGTTCTGCGAAATCTGTGGCGATACCACTCGAAAGTGTATGAGTTCGACGAATCTAAATGGTCGACCTTGTGAGGGAAGAAACTCCAGATGCGAAACTTAGTCCCATTTTAAACTAATTGTTCTATCTGAAACTATGGGTTCGATAATGTGCCAGGAGAAGCGCCTGTTCTCTGAAATTTGTGGCGATACCACTCGAAACCGTATGTGTTTGACGAAACTAAGTGGTCCACCTTGTGAGAGAGGTTTCACCAGATGCGGAACATAGTTCCATTTTAAACTAATTGTTCTGTCTGAAACTAAGTGTTCGATACTGTGCCAGGAGAAGCGCTAGTTCTCTGAAATCTGTGGCGATACCACTCGAAACCGTATGTGTTCGACGAAACTAACTGGTCGGCCTTCTGAGAGAGGAAACTCCAGATGCGATACTTAGTTCCATTTTAAACTGATTGTCCCATCCGATACTAAGTGTTCCATACTGTGCCAGGAGAAGCGCCTGATCTCTGAAATCTGTCGCGATGCCACTCGAATCCGTACGTGTTCGACGAAACTAAGTGTTCGACCTTCTGAGAGAGGAAAATCCAGATGCGATACTTAGTTCCATTTTAAACTGATTGTCCTATCCGAATGTGTTCGATACTGTGCCAGGAGTAGCGCCTGTTCTCTGAAATCTGTGGCGATGCTACTCGAAACCGTATGTGTTCGACGAAACTAAGTTTTCGACCTTGTGAGAGAGGAAACTCCAGATGCGAAACTTAGTTCCATTTCAAACTAATTGTTCTATTTGAAACTAAGTGTTCGATACTGTGCCAGGAGAAACGCCGTTCTGCGAAATCTGTGGCGATACCACTCGAAAGTGTATGAGTTCGACGAATCTAAATGGTCGACCTTGTGAGGGAAGAAACTCCAGATGCGAAACTTAGTCCCATTTTAAACTAATTGTTCTATCTGAAACTATGTGTTCGATAATGTGCCAGGAGAAGCGCCTGTTCTCTGAAATTTGTGGCGATACCACTCGAAACCGTATGTGTTTGACGAAACTAAGTGGTCCACCTTGTGAGAGAGGAAACTCCAGAAGTGAAATTTCTTTTCATTTAAAACTAACTGTTCTATCTGAAACTAAGTGCTCGATAATGTCCCAGGAGAAGCGCCAGTTCTCTGGAATCTGTGCCGATACCACTCGAAACCGTATGTGTTTGACGAAACTAAGTGGTCCACCTTGTGAGAGAGGAAACTCCACATGCGAAACATAGTTCCATTTTAAACTAAATGTTTTATCTGAAACTAAGTGTTCGATACTGTGCCAGGAGTAGCGCCTGTTCTCTGAAACCTGTGGCGATGCTACTCGAAACCGTATGTGTTCGACGAAACTAAGTGGTCGACCTTGTGAGAGGGGAAACTCCAGATGCGAAGTTTAGTTCCATTTTAAACTAACTTTTTTATCTGAAACTAAGTGTTCGATACTGTGCCAGCAGAAGCGCCTGTTCTCTGAAATCTGGGGCGATGCCACTCGAAACCGTATGCGTTCGGCGAAAGTAAGTGGTCGACCTTGTGAGACTGGAAACTCCAGATGCGAAACATAGTTCAATTTTAAACTAATTGTTCTAACTGAAACTAAGTGTTCGATACGGTGCCAGGAGAAGCGCCTGTTCTCTGAAATCTGTGGCGATGCCACTCGAAACAGTATGAGTTCGACGAAACTAAGTAGTCGATACTGTGCCAGGAGAAGCGCCTGTTCTCTGAAATCTGTGGCGATACCACCCGAAGCCGTATGTGTTCGACGAAACTAAGTGGTCGACCTTGTGAGAGAGGTTTCACCAGATGCGGAACATAGTTCCATTTTAAACTAATTGTTCTGTCTGAAACTAAGTGTTCGATACTGTGCCAGGAGAAGCGCCAGGTCTCTGAAATCTGTGGCGATGCCACTCGAAACCGTGTGTGTTCGACGAAACTAAAAGGTCGACCCTGTGAGAGGGGAAACTCCAGAAGCGAAACATAGTTCCATTTTAAACTAATTTTTTTATCTGAAACTAAGTGTCCGACACTGTGCCAGGAGTAGCGCCTGTTCTCTGAAACCTGTGGCGATGCTACTCGAAACCGTATGTGTTCGACGAAACTAAGTGGTCGACCTTGTGAGAGAGGAAACTCCAGATGCGAAGTTTAGTTCCATTTTAAACTAACTTTTTTATCTGAAACTAAGTGTCCGACACTGTGCCAGGAGAAGCGCCTGTTCTCTGAAATCTGTGGCGATGCCACTCGAAACCGTATGTGTTCGACGAAACAAAGTGATTGACCTTGTGAGGGAGGATTCACCAGATGCGGAACATAGTTCCATTTTAAACTAATAGTTCTATCTGAAACTAAGTGCTCGATACTGTGCCAGGAGAAGCGCCTCTTCTCTGAAATCTGTGGCGATGCCACCCGAAACCGTATGTGTTCGACGAAACTAAGTGGTCGACCATGTGAGAGAGGAAACTCCAAATGCGAAACTTAGTTCCATTTTAAACTAATTGTTCTATCTGAAACTAAGTGTTCGATACTGTGCCAGGCGGAGCGCCTGTTCTCTGAAATCTGTGGCGATGCCACCCGAAACCGTATGTATTCGACGAAACTAAGTGGTCGACCTTGTGAGAGAGGAAACTCCAAATGCGAAACTTAGTACCATTTTAATCTTATTGTTCTATCTGAAACTAAGTGTTCGATACTGTGCCAGGAAAAGCGGCTCTTCTCTGAAATCTGTGGCTATGCGCAATCCAAACCGTATGTGTTCGACGAAATTAAGTGGTCGACCTTGTGAGAGGGGAAACTCCAAATGCGAAACATAGTTCCATTTTAAACTAATTGTTCTATCTGAAACTAAGTGTTCGATAATGTGCCAGGAGAAGCGCCCGTTCTGTGAAACCTGTGGCGATGCTACTCGAAACCGTATGTGTTCGACGAAACTAAGTGGTCGACCTGCTGAGAGAGGAAACTCCAGATGCGAAACTTAGTTCCATTTTAAACTAATTGTTCTATCTGAAACTAAGTGTTCGATACTGTGCCAGGAGAAGCGCTTGTTCTCTGAAATCTGTGGCGATGCTACTCGAAACCGTATGTGTTCGACGAATCTAAATGGTCGACCTGGTGTGGGAGGAAACTCCAGATGCGGAAGTTAGTTCCATTTTAAACTGATTGTTCTATCTGAAACTAATTGTTCGATACTGTGCCAGGCGGAGCGCCTGTTCTCTGAAATCTGTGGCGATGCCACCCGAAACCGTATGTATTCGACGAAACTAAGTGGTCGACCTTGTGAGAGAGGAAACTCCAAATGCGAAACTTAGTACCATTTTAATCTTATTGTTCTATCTGAAACTAAGTGTTCGATACTGTGCCAGGAAAAGCGGCTCTTCTCTGAAATCTGTGGCTATGCGCAATCCAAACCGTATGTGTTCGACGAAATTAAGTGGTCGACCTTGTGAGAGGGGAAACTCCAAATGCGAAACATAGTTCCATTTTAAACTAATTGTTCTATCTGAAACTAAGTGTTCGATAATGTGCCAGGAGAAGCGCCCGTTCTGTGAAACCTGTGGCGATGCTACTCGAAACCGTATGTGTTCGACGAAACTAAGTGGTCGACCTTGTGAGAGAGGAAACTCCAGATGCGAAACTTAGTTCCATTTTAAACTAATTGTTCTATCTGAAACTAAGTGTTCGATACTGTGCCAGGAGAAGCGCTTGTTCTCTGAAATCTGTGGCGATGCTACTCGAAACCGTATGTGTTCGACGAATCTAAATGGTCGACCTGGTGTGGGAGGAAACTCCAGATGCGGAAGTTAGTTCCATTTTAAACTGATTGTTCTATCTGAAACTAATTGTTCGATATTGTGCCAGGAGAAGCGCCTGTTCTCTGAAATCTGTGACGATGCTACTCGAAACCGTATGTTGTCGACGACACTAAGTGGTCCACCTTGTGAGAGAGGAAACTCCAGATGCGAAGCAGAGTTCCATTTTAAACTAATTGTTCTATCTGATCCTAAGTGTTCGATACTGTTCCAGGAGAAGCGCCTGTTCTCTGAAATGTGTGGCGATGCCAGTCGAAACCGTATGTGTTCGACGAAACTAAGTGGTCGACCTTGTGAGAGAGGATACTCCAGATGCGGAATATAGTTCCATTTTAAACAAATTGTTCTACCTGAAACTAAGTGTTCGATACTGTGCCAGGAGAAGCGCCTGTTCTCTGAAATCTGTGACGATGCTACTCGAAACCGTATGTTGTCGACGACACTAAGTGGTCCACCTTGTGAGAGAGGAAACTCCAGATGCGAAGCAGAGTTCCATTTTAAACTAATTGTTCTATCTGATCCTAAGTGTTCGATACTGTTCCAGGAGAAGCGCCTGTTCTCTGAAATGTGTGGCGATGCCAGTCGAAACCGTATGTGTTCGACGAATCTAAATGGTCGACCTTGTGAGGGAAGAAACTCCAGATGCGAAACTTAGTCCCATTTTAAACTAATTGTTCTATCTGAAACTATGTGTTCGATAATGTGCCAGGAGAAGCGCCTGTTCTCTGAAATTTGTGGCGATACCACTCGAAACCGTATGTGTTTGACGAAACTAAGTGGTCCACCCTGTGAGAGAGGAAACTCCAGAAGTGAAATTTCTTTTCATTTAAAACTAACTGTTCTATCTGAAACTAAGTGCTCGATAATGTCCCAGGAGAAGCGCCAGTTCTCTGGAATCTGTGCCGATACCACTCGAAACCGTATGTGTTTGACGAAACTAAGTGGTCCACCTTGTGAGAGAGGAAACTCCACATGCGAAACATAGTTCCATTTTAAACTAAATGTTTTATCTGAAACTAAGTGTTCGATACTGTGCCAGGAGTAGCGCCTGTTCTCTGAAACCTGTGGCGATGCTACTCGAAACCGTATGTGTTCGACGAAACTAAGTGGTCGACCTTGTGAGAGGGGAAACTCCAGATGCGAAGTTTAGTTCCATTTTAAACTAACTTTTTTATCTGAAACTAAGTGTTCGATACTGTGCCAGCAGAAGCGCCTGTTCTCTGAAATCTGGGGCGATGCCACTCGAAACCGTATGCGTTCGGCGAAAGTAAGTGGTCGACCTTGTGAGACTGGAAACTCCAGATGCGAAACATAGTTCAATTTTAAACTAATTGTTCTAACTGAAACTAAGTGTTCGATACGGTGCCAGGAGAAGCGCCTGTTCTCTGAAATCTGTGGCGATGCCACTCCAAACAGTATGAGTTCGACGAAACTAAGTAGTCGATACTGTGCCAGGAGAAGCGCCTGTTCTCTGAAATCTGTGGCGATACCACCCGAAGCCGTATGTGTTCGACGAAACTAAGTGGTCGACCTTGTGAGAGAGGTTTCACCAGATGCGGAACATAGTTCCATTTTAAACTAATTGTTCTGTCTGAAACTAAGTGTTCGATACTGTGCCAGGAGAAGCGCCAGGTCTCTGAAATCTGTGGCGATGCCACTCGAAACCGTGTGTGTTCGACGAAACAAAAAGGTCGACCCTGTGAGAGGGGAAACTCCAGAAGCGAAACATAGTTCCATTTTAAACTAATTTTTTTATCTGAAACTAAGTGTCCGACACTGTGCCAGGAGTAGCGCCTGTTCTCTGAAACCTGTGGCGATGCTACTCGAAACCGTATGTGTTCGACGAAACTAAGTGGTCGACCTTGTGAGAGAGGAAACTCCAGATGCGAAGTTTAGTTCCATTTTAAACTAACTTTTTTATCTGAAACTAAGTGTCCGACACTGTGCCAGGAGAAGCGCCTGTTCTCTGAAATCTGTGGCGATGCCACTCGAAACCGTATGTGTTCGACGAAACAAAGTGATTGACCTTGTGACGGAGGATTCACCAGATGCGGAACATAGTTCCATTTTAAACTAATAGTTCTATCTGAAACTAAGTGCTCGATACTGTGCCAGGAGAAGCGCCTCTTCTCTGAAATCTGTGGCGATGCCACCCGAAACCGTATGTGTTCGACGAAACTAAGTGGTCGACCATGTGAGAGAGGAAACTCCAAATGCGAAACTTAGTACCATTTTAAACTAATTGTTCTATCTGAAACTAAGTGTTCGATACTGTGCCAGGCGGAGCGCCTGTTCTCTGAAATCTGTGGCGATGCCACCCGAAACCGTATGTATTCGACGAAACTAAGTGGTCGACCTTGTGAGAGAGGAAACTCCAAATGCGAAACTTAGTACCATTTTAATCTTATTGTTCTATCTGAAACTAAGTGTTCGATACTGTGCCAGGAAAAGCGGCTCTTCTCTGAAATCTGTGGCTATGCGCAATCCAAACCGTATGTGTTCGACGAAATTAAGTGGTCGACCTTGTGAGAGGGGAAACTCCAAATGCGAAACATAGTTCCATTTTAAACTAATTGTTCTATCTGAAACTAAGTGTTCGATAATGTGCCAGGAGAAGCGCCCGTTCTGTGAAACCTGTGGTGATGCTACTCGAAACCGTATGTGTTCGACGAAACTAAGTGGTCGACCTGCTGAGAGAGGAAACTCCAGATGCGAAACTTAGTTCCATTTTAAACTAATTGTTCTATCTGAAACTAAGTGTTCGATACTGTGCCAGGAGAAGCGCTTGTTCTCTGAAATCTGTGGCGATGCTACTCGAAACCGTATGTGTTCGACGAATCTAAATGGTCGACCTGGTGTGGGAGGAAAGTCCAGATGCGGAAGTTAGTTCCATTTTAAACTGATTGTTCTATCTGAAACTAATTGTTCGATACTGTGCCAGGCGGAGCGCCTGTTCTCTGAAATCTGTGGCGATGCCACCCGAAACCGTATGTATTCGACGAAACTAAGTGGTCGACCTTGTGAGAGAGGAAACTCCAAATGCGAAACTTAGTACCATTTTAATCTTATTGTTCTATCTGAAACTAAGTGTTCGATACTGTGCCAGGAAAAGCGGCTCTTCTCTGAAATCTGTGGCTATGCGCAATCCAAACCGTATGTGTTCGACGAAATTAAGTGGTCGACCTTGTGAGAGGGGAAACTCCAAATGCGAAACATAGTTCCATTTTAAACTAATTGTTCTATCTGAAACTAAGTGTTCGATAATGTGCCAGGAGAAGCGCCCGTTCTGTGAAACCTGTGGCGATGCTACTCGAAACCGTATGTGTTCGACGAAACTAAGTGGTCGACCTGCTGAGAGAGGAAACTCCAGATGCGAAACTTAGTTCCATTTTAAACTAATTGTTCTATCTGAAACTAAGTGTTCGATACTGTGACAGTAGAAGCGCCTGTTCTCTGAAATCTGTGGCGATGCTACTCGAAACCGTATGTGGTCGACGAAACTAAGTGGTCCACCTTGTGAGTGAGGAAACTCCAGATGCCAAGCATAGTTCCATTTTAAACTAATTGTTTTATCTGTAACTAACTGTTCGATACTGTGACAGTAGAAGCGCCTGTTCTCTGAAATCTGTGGCGATGCTACTCGAAACCGTATGTGGTCGACGAAACTAAGTGGTCCACCTCGGGAGAGAGGAAATTCCAGATGCGAAGCTTAGTTCCATTTTAAACTAATTGTTCGATCTAACACTAAGTGTTCGATACTGTGCCAGGAGAAGCGCCTGTTCTCTGACATCTGTGGCGATGCTACTCGAAACCGTATGTGTTCGACGAAACTAAGTGGTCGACCTTGTGAGAGAGGAAACTCCAGATGCGAAACTTAGTTCCATTTTAAACAAATTGTTCCATCTGAAACTAAGTGTTCGATACTGTGCCAGGAGAAGCGCCTGTTCTCTGAAATCTGTGGCGATGCTACTCGAAACCGTATGTGTTCGACGAAACTAAGTGGTCGACCTTGTGAGAGAGGAAACTCCAGATGCGAAACTTAGTACCAATTTAAACTAATTGTTCCATCTGAAACTAAGTGTTCGATACTGTGCCAGGAGAAGCGCCTGTTCTCTGAAATCTGTGGCGATGCTACTCGAAACCGTATGTGTTCGACGAAACTAAGTGGTCGACCTTGTGAGAGAGGAAACTCCAGATGCGAAACTTAGTTCCATTTTAAACAAATTGTTCTATCTGAAACTAAGTGTTCGATACTGTGCCAGGAGTAGCGCCTGTTCTCTGAAATCTGTGGCGATGCTACTCGAAACCGTATGTTGTCGACGACACTAAGTGGTCCACCTTGTGAGAGAGGAAACTCCAGATGCGAAGCAGAGTTCCATTTTAAACTAATTGTTCTATCTGATCCTAAGTGTTCGATACTGTTCCAGGAGAAGCGCCTGTTCTCTGAAATGTGTGGCGATGCCAGTCGAAACCGTATGTGTTCGACGAAACTAAGTGGTCGACCTTGTGAGAGAGGATACTCCAGATGCGGAATATAGTTCCATTTTAAACAAATTGTTCTACCTGAAACTAAGTGTTCGATACTGTGCCAGGAGAAGCGCCTGTTCTCTGACATCTGTGGCGATGCCACTCGAAACCGTATGTGTTCGACGAAACTAAGTGGCACACCTTGGAAGAAAGGAAACTCCAGATGCGAAGCATAGTTCCATTTTAAACTAATTGTTTTATCTGTAACTAACTGTTCGATACTGTGCCAGGAGAAGCGCCTGTTCTCTGAAATCTCTGTCGATGCTACTCGAAACCGTATGTGTTCGACGAAACTAAGTGGTCGACCTTGTGAGAGACGAAACTCCAGAAGCGAAACTTAGTTCCATTTAAAACTAAGTGTTCCATCTGAAACTTAGTGTTCGATACTGTGCCAGGAGAAGCGCCTGTTCTCTGAGAACTGTGGCGATGCTACTCGAAACCGTATGTGTTCGACGAATCTAAATGGTCGACGTTGTGAGAGAGGAAAATCCAGATGCGAAACTTAGTTTCATTTTAAACTAATTGTTCTATCTGAAAGTGTTCGATACTGTGCCAGGAGAAGCGCCTGTTCTCTGAAATCTGTGGCGATGCCACTCTAAACCGTATGTGTTCGACGAAACTAAGTTGCCGACCTTGTGAGAGAGGAAACTCCAGATGCGAAACTTAGTTCCATTTTAAAGTAATTGTTCTATCTGATACTAAGTGTTAGATACTGCGCCAGTAGAAGCGCCTGTTCTCTGAAATCTCTGGCGATGCCACTCGAAACCGTATGTGTTCGACGAAACTAAGTCGTCGATCTTGGGAGAGAGGAAACTCCAGATGCGAAGCTTAGTTCCATTTTAACTAATTGTTCTATCTGAAACTAAGTGTTCGATACTGCGCCAGGAGAAGCGCCTGTTCTCTGAAATATGTCGCGATGCTACTCGAAACCGTATGTGTTCGACGAAACTAAGTGGTCGACCTTGTGAGAAAGGAAACTCCATATGCGAAACATAGTTCCATTTTAAACAAATTGTTCGCTCTAAAACTAAGTGTTCGATTCTGTGCCAGGAGAAGCGCCTGTTCTCTGAAATCTGTCGCGATGCTACTCGCAACTAAGTGGTCGACCTTGTGAGAGAGGAAACTGCAGATGCGAAACTTAGTACCATTTTAAACTAATTGTTCTATCTGAAACTAAGTGTTCGATACTGTGCCAGGAGAAGCGCCCGTTCTCTGAAATCTGTAGCGATGCCGCTCGAAACCGTATAGGTTCGTCGAAACTGAGTGGTCGACCTTGTGAGAGAGGAAACTCCAGATGCGAAACTTAGTTCCATTTTAAACTAATTGTTCTGTCTGAAATAAGTGTTCGATAGTGTGCCAGGAGAAGCGCCTGTTCTCTGAAATCTGTGGCGATGCTACTAGAAACCGTATGTGTTCGAAGACACTAAGTGGTCCACCTAGTGAGAGAGGAAACTCCAGATGCGAAACTTAGTTCCACTTTAAACTAATTGTTCTATCTGATACTGAGTGTTCGAAAGTGTGCCAGGAGAAGCGCCTATTCTCTAAAATCTGTGGCGATGCCACTCGAAACCGTATGTGTTCGACTAAACAAAGTGGTCGGCCTTGTGGGGCAGGATACTCCAGATGCGAAGCATAGTTACATTTTAAACTAATTGTTCTGTCTGAAATAAGTGTTCGATAGTGTGCCAGGAGAAGCGCCTGTTCTCTGAAATCTGTGGCGATGCTACTAGAAACCGTATGTGTTCGAAGACACTAAGTGGTCCACCTAGTGAGAGAGGAAACTCCAGATGCGAAACTTAGTTCCACTTTAAACTAATTGTTCTATCTGAAACTATGTGTTCGATACTGGGCCAGGAGAAGCGCCTGTCCTCTGAAATATGTGGCGATGCCACTCGAAACCGTATGTGTTCGATGAAACTGAGTGGTCGACCTTGTGAGAGATGAAACTCCAAATGCGAAATATAGTTCCATTTTAAACAAAGTGTTCTATCTGTAACTAAGTGTTAGATACTGCGCCAGTAGAAGCGCGTGTTCTCTGAAATCGGTGGCGATACCACTCGAAACCGTATATGTTCGACGAAACTAAGTGGTCGAACTTGTGAGAGAGGAAACTCCAAAAGTGAAACTTAGTTTCATTTCAAATTAATTGTTCTATCTGAAGTAAGTGTTCGATACTGTGCCAGGAGAAGCGCCTGTTCTGTGAAACCTGTGGCGATGCCCCTCGAAACCGTATGTGTTCGACGAAACTAAGTGGCCGACCTTGTGAGAGAGGAAACTCGAGATGCGAAACTTAGTACCATTTTAAACTAATTGTTCTATCTGAAACTAAGTGTTCGATACTGTGCCAGGAGAAGCGCCCGTTCTCTGAAATCTGTAGCGATGCCGCTCGAAACCGTATAGGTTCGTCGAAACTGAGTGGTCGACCTTGTGAAAGAGGAAACTCCAGATGCGAAACTTAGTTCCATTTTAAACTAATTGTACTATCTGAAACTATGTGTTCGATACTGTGCCAGGAGAAGCGCCTGTTCTCTGAAACGTGTGGCGATGCCACTCGAAACCGTATGTGTTCGACGAAACTAAGTGGTCAACCTTGTGAGAGAGGAAACTCCAGATGCGAAACTTACTTCCATTTTAAACTAATTATTCTATCTGAAACTAGGTGTTCGATAATGTGCCAGGAGAGGCGCCTGTTCTCTGAAATCTGTGACGATGCTACTCGAAACCGTATGTGTTCGACGAAACTAAGTGGTTGACCTTGTGAGAGAGGAAACTCCGGATGCGAAACTTAGTTCCATTTTAAACTAATTTTTTTATCTGAAACTAAGTGTCCGACACTGTGCCAGGAGTAGCGCCTGTTCTCTGAAACCTGTGGCGATGCTACTCGAAACCGTATGTGTTCGACGAAACTAAGTGGTCGACCTTGTGAGAGAGGAAACTCCAGATGCGAAGTTTAGTTCCATTTTAAACTAACTTTTTTATCTGAAACTAAGTGTCCGACACTGTGCCAGGAGAAGCGCCTGTTCTCTGAAATCTGTGGCGATGCCACTCGAAACCGTATGTGTTCGACGAAACAAAGTGATTGACCTTGTGAGGGAGGATTCACCAGATGCGGAACATAGTTCCATTTTAAACTAATAGTTCTATCTGAAACTAAGTGCTCGATACTGTGCCAGGAGAAGCGCCTCTTCTCTGAAATCTGTGGCGATGCCACCCGAAACCGTATGTGTTCGACGAAACTAAGTGGTCGACCATGTGAGAGAGGAAACTCCAAATGCGAAACTTAGTACCATTTTAAACTAATTGTTCTATCTGAAACTAAGTGTTCGATACTGTGCCAGGCGGAGCGCCTGTTCTCTGAAATCTGTGGCGATGCCACCCGAAACCGTATGTATTCGACGAAACTAAGTGGTCGACCTTGTGAGAGAGGAAACTCCAAATGCGAAACTTAGTACCATTTTAATCTTATTGTTCTATCTGAAACTAAGTGTTCGATACTGTGCCAGGAAAAGCGGCTCTTCTCTGAAATCTGTGGCTATGCGCAATCCAAACCGTATGTGTTCGACGAAATTAAGTGGTCGACCTTGTGAGAGGGGAAACTCCAAATGCGAAACATAGTTCCATTTTAAACTAATTGTTCTATCTGAAACTAAGTGTTCGATAATGTGCCAGGAGAAGCGCCCGTTCTGTGAAACCTGTGGCGATGCTACTCGAAACCGTATGTGTTCGACGAAACTAAGTGGTCGACCTGCTGAGAGAGGAAACTCCAGATGCGAAACTTAGTTCCATTTTAAACTAATTGTTCTATCTGAAACTAAGTGTTCGATACTGTGCCAGGAGAAGCGCTTGTTCTCTGAAATCTGTGGCGATGCTACTCGAAACCGTATGTGTTCGACGAATCTAAATGGTCGACCTGGTGTGGGAGGAAACTCCAGATGCGGAAGTTAGTTCCATTTTAAACTGATTGTTCTATCTGAAACTAATTGTTCGATACTGTGCCAGGCGGAGCGCCTGTTCTCTGAAATCTGTGGCGATGCCACCCGAAACCGTATGTATTCGACGAAACTAAGTGGTCGACCTTGTGAGAGAGGAAACTCCAAATGCGAAACTTAGTACCATTTTAATCTTATTGTTCTATCTGAAACTAAGTGTTCGATACTGTGCCAGGAAAAGCGGCTCTTCTCTGAAATCTGTGGCTATGCGCAATCCAAACCGTATGTGTTCGACGAAATTAAGTGGTCGACCTTGTGAGAGGGGAAACTCCAAATGCGAAACATAGTTCCATTTTAAACTAATTGTTCTATCTGAAACTAAGTGTTCGATAATGTGCCAGGAGAAGCGCCCGTTCTGTGAAACCTGTGGCGATGCTACTCGAAACCGTATGTGTTCGACGAAACTAAGTGGTCGACCTTCTGAGAGAGGAAACTCCAGATGCGAAACTTAGTTCCATTTTAAACTAATTGTTCTATCTGAAACTAAGTGTTCGATACTGTGCCAGGAGAAGCGCTTGTTCTCTGAAATCTGTGGCGATGCTACTCGAAACCGTATGTGTTCGACGAATCTAAATGGTCGACCTGGTGTGGGAGGAAACTCCAGCTGCGGAAGTTAGTTCCATTTTAAACTGATTGTTCCATCTGAAACTAAGTGTTCGATACTGTGCCAGGAGAAGCGCCTGTTCTCTGAAATCTGTGGCGATGCTACTCGAAACCGTATGTTGTCGACGACACTAAGTGGTCCACCTTGTGAGAGAGGAAACTCCAGATGCGAAGCAGAGTTCCATTTTAAACTAATTGTTCTATCTGATCCTAAGTGTTCGATACTGTTCCAGGAGAAGCGCCTGTTCTCTGAAATGTGTGGCGATGCCAGTCGAAACCGTATGTGTTCGACGAAACTAAGTGGTCGACCTTGTGAGAGAGGATACTCCAGATGCGGAATATAGTTCCATTTTAAACAAATTGTTCTACCTGAAACTAAGTGTTCGATACTGTGCCAGGAGAAGCGCCTGTTCTCTGACATCTGTGGCGATGCCACTCGAAACCGTATGTGTTCGACGAAACTAAGTGGCACACCTTGGAAGAAAGGAAACTCCAGATGCGAAGCATAGTTCCATTTTAAACTAATTGTTTTATCTGTAACTAACTGTTCGATACTGTGCCAGGAGAAGCGCCTGTTCTCTGAAATCTCTGTCGATGCTACTCGAAACCGTATGTGTTCGACGAAACTAAGTGGTCCACCTTGTGAGGGGGGAAACTCCAGATGCCAGACTTAGTTTCATTTAAAACTAATTGTTCTATCTGAAACTAAGTGTTCGATACTGTGCCAGGAGAAGCGCCTGTTCTCTGAAATCTGTGGCGATGCTACTCGAAACCGTATGTGGTCGACGAAACTAAGTGGTCCACCTTGTGAGTGAGGAAACTCCAGATGCCAAGCATAGTTCCATTTTAAACTAATTGTTTTATCTGTAACTAACTGTTCGATACTGTGACAGTAGAAGCGCCTGTTCTCTGAAATCTGTGGCGATGCTACTCGAAACCGTATGTGGTCGACGAAACTAAGTGGTCCACCTCGGGAGAGAGGAAATTCCAGATGCGAAGCTTAGTTCCATTTTAAACTAATTGTTCGATCTAACACTAAGTGTTCGATACTGTGCCAGGAGAAGCGCCTGTTCTCTGACATCTGTGGCGATGCTACTCGAAACCGTATGTGTTCGACGAAACTAAGTGGTCGACCTTGTGAGAGAGGAAACTCCAGATGCGAAACTTAGTTCCATTTTAAACAAATTGTTCCATCTGAAACTAAGTGTTCGATACTGTGCCAGGAGAAGCGCCTGTTCTCTGAAATCTGTGGCGATGCTACTCGAAACCGTATGTGTTCGACGAAACTAAGTGGTCGACCTTGTGAGAGAGGAAACTCCAGATGCGAAACTTAGTACCAATTTAAACTAATTGTTCCATCTGAAACTAAGTGTTCGATACTGTGCCAGGAGAAGCGCCTGTTCTCTGAAATCTGTGGCGATGCTACTCGAAACCGTATGTGTTCGACGAAACTAAGTGGTCGACCTTGTGAGAGAGGAAACTCCAGATGCGAAACTTAGTTCCATTTTAAACAAATTGTTCTATCTGAAACTAAGTGTTCGATACTGTGCCAGGAGTAGCGCCTGTTCTCTGAAATCTGTGGCGATGCTACTCGAAACCGTATGTTGTCGACGACACTAAGTGGTCCACCTTGTGAGAGAGGAAACTCCAGATGCGAAGCAGAGTTCCATTTTAAACTAATTGTTCTATCTGATCCTAAGTGTTCGATACTGTTCCAGGAGAAGCGCCTGTTCTCTGAAATGTGTGGCGATGCCAGTCGAAACCGTATGTGTTCGACGAAACTAAGTGGTCGACCTTGTGAGAGAGGATACTCCAGATGCGGAATATAGTTCCATTTTAAACAAATTGTTCTACCTGAAACTAAGTGTTCGATACTGTGCCAGGAGAAGCGCCTGTTCTCTGACATCTGTGGCGATGCCACTCGAAACCGTATGTGTTCGACGAAACTAAGTGGCACACCTTGGAAGAAAGGAAACTCCAGATGCGAAGCATAGATCCATTTTAAACTAATTGTTTTATCTGTAACTAACTGTTCGATACTGTGCCAGGAGAAGCGCCTGTTCTCTGAAATCTCTGTCGATGCTACTCGAAACCGTATGTGTTCGACGAAACTAAGTGGTCGACCTTGTGAGAGACGAAACTCCAGAAGCGAAACTTAGTTCCATTTAAAACTAAGTGTTCCATCTGAAACTTAGTGTTCGATACTGTGCCAGGAGAAGCGCCTGTTCTCTGAGAACTGTGGCGATGCTACTCGAAACCGTATGTGTTCGACCAAACTAAGTGGTCGACTTTGTGAGAGAGGAAATTCCAGATGCGAAACTTAGTTTCATTTTAAACTAATTGTTCTATCTGAAAGTGTTCGATACTCTGCCAGGAGAAGCGCCTGTTCTCTGAAATCTGTGGCGATGCTACTCGAAACCGTATGTGTTCGACGAATCTAAATGGTCGACCTTGTGAGAGAGGAAACTCCAGAAGCGAAACTTAGTTCCATTTAAAACTAAGTGTTCCATCTGAAGCTTAGTGTTCGATACTGTGCCAGGAGTAGCGCCTGTTCTCTGAAATCTGTGGCGATGCTACTCGAAACCGTATGTTGTCGACGACACTAAGTGGTCCACCTTGTGAGAGAGGAAACTCCAGATGCGAAGCAGAGTTCCATTTTATACTAATTATTCTATCTGAAACTAAGTGTACGATACTGTGCCAGGAGAAGCGACTGTTCTCTGAAATCTGTGGCGATGCTACTCGAAACCGTATGTGTTCGACGAATCTAAATGGTCGACGTTGTGAGAGAGGAAAATCCAGATGCGAAACTTAGTTTCATTTTAAACTAATTGTTCTATCTGAAAGTGTTCGATACTGTGCCAGGAGAAGCGCCTGTTCTCTGAAATCTGTGGCGATGCTACTCGAAACCGTATGTGTTCGAAGAAACAAAGTGGCCGACCTTGTGAGAGAGGAAACTCCAGATGCGAAACATATTTCCATTTTAAACTAAATGTTCTATCTGAAACTAAGTATTCGATACTCTGCCAGTAGAAGCGCCTGTTCTCTGAAACCTGTGGCTTTGCTACTCGAAGCCGAATGTGTTCGACGAAAGTAAGGGGTAGACCGTGTGAGAGAGGAAACTCCAAATGCGAAACATAGTTCCATTTTATACTAATTATTCTATCTGAAACTAAGTGTACGATACTGTGCCAGGAGAAGCGACTGTTCTCTGAAATCTGTGGCGATGCTACTCGAAACCGTATGTGTTCGACGAATCTAAATGGTCGACGTTGTGAGAGAGGAAAATCCAGATGCGAAACTTAGTTTCATTTTAAACTAATTGTTCTATCTGAAAGTGTTCGATACTGTGCCAGGAGAAGCGCCTGTTCTCTGAAATCTGTGGCGATGCTACTCGAAACCGTATGTGTTCGATGAAACTAAGTGGTCGACCTTCTGAGAGACGAAACTCCAGACCCGAAACTTAGTGCCATTTTAAACTAATTGTTGTATCCGAAACTAAGTGTTCGATACTGTGCCAGGAGAAGCGCCTGTTCTCTGAAATCCGTGGCGATGCTACTCGAAACCGTATGTGTTCGACGAAACTAAGTGGTCGACCTTGTGAGAGAGGAAACTCCAGAAGCGAAACTTAGTTCCATTTAAAACTAAGTGTTCCATCTGAAACTTAGTGTTCGATACTGTGCCAGGAGAAGCGCCTGTTCTCTGAAATCTGTGGCGATGCTACTCGAAACCGTATGTGTTCGAAGAAACAAAGTGGCCGACTTTGTGAGAGAGGAAATTCCAGATGCGAAACTTAGTTTCATTTTAAACTAATTGTACTATCTGAGAGTGTTCGATACTGTGCCAGGAGAAGCGCCTGTTCTCTGAAATCTGTGGCGATGCTACTCGGAACCGTATGTGTTCGACGAATCTAAATGGTCGACCTTGTGAGAGAGGAAACTCCAGAAGCGAAACTTAGTTCCATTTAAAACTAAGTGTTCCATCTGAAACTTAGTGTTCGATACTCTGCCAGGAGAAGCGCCTGTTCTCTGAAATCTGTGGCGATGCTACTCGAAACCGTATGTGTTCGAAGAAACAAAGTGGCCGACCTTGTGAGAGAGGAAACTCCAGATGCGAAACACATTTCCATTTTAAACTAAATGTTCTATCTGAAACTAAGTATTCGATACTCTGCCAGTAGAAGCGCCTGTTCTCTGAAACCTGTGGCTTTGCTACTCGAAGCCGAATGTGTTCGACGAAAGTAAGGGGTAGACCGTGTGAGAGAGGAAACTCCAAATGCGAAACATAGTTCCATTTTATACTAATTATTCTATCTGAAACTAAGTGTACGATACTGTGCCAGGAGAAGCGCCTGTTCTCTGAAATCTGTGGCGATGCCACGCGAAACCATATGTGTTCGACGAAACTAAGTGGTTGACCTTGTGAGAGAGGAGACTCCAGATGCGAAACTTAATTCCATTTTAAACTAATTGTTCTATCTGAAACGAAGTGTTCGATACTATGCCAGAAGAAGCGCCCGTTCTCTGAAATCTGTGGCGATGCTACTCGAAACCGTATGTGTTCGACGAATCTAAATGGTCGACCTTGTGAGAGAGGAAACTCCAGAAGCGAAACTTAGTTCCCTTTAAAACTAAGTGTTCCATCTGAAACTTAGTGTTCGATACTGTGCCAGGAGAAGCGCCTGTTCTCTGAAATCTGTGGCGATGCTACTCGAAACCGTATGTGTTCGAAGAAACAAAGTGGCCGACCTTGTGAGAGAGGAGACTCCAGATACGAAACTTAGTTTCATTTTAAATTAATTGTTCTATCTGAAAGTGTTCGATACTGTGCCAGGAGAAGCGCCTGTTCTCTGAAATCTGTGGCGATGCTACTCGGAACCGTATGTGTTCGACGAATCTAAATGGTCGATCTTGTGAGAGAGGAAACTCCAGAAGCGAAACTTAGTTCCATTTAAAACTATGTGTTCCATCTGAAACTTAGTGTTCGATACTGTGCCAGGAGAAGCGCCAGTTCTCTGAAATATGTGGCGATGCTACTCGAAACCGTATGTGTTCGAAGAAACAAAGTGGCCGACCTTGTGAGAGAGGTAACTCCAGATGCGAAACATATTTCCATTTTAAACTAAATGTTCTATCTGAAACTAAGTGTTCGGTACTGTGCCAGGAGAATCCCCTGTTCTCTGAAATCTGTGGTGATGCTACTCGAAACCGTATGTGTTCGTCGAAACTAAGCGGTCGACGTTGTGAGAGAGGAAACTCCATATGCGAAACTTAGTTCCATTTTAAACTAATTGTTCTATCTGAAACTAAGTGTTCGATACAGTGCCAGGAGAAGCGCCTGTTCTCTGAAATCTGTGGCGATGCCACTCGAAACCGTATGTGTTCGACGAAACAAAGTGGCCGACCTTGTGAGAGAGGAAACTCCAGATGCGAAACATATTTCCATTTTAAACTAAATGTTCTATCTGAAACTAAGTATTCGATACTCTGCCAGTAGAAGCGCCTGTTCTCTCAAACCTCTGGCTTTGCTACTCGAAGCCGAATGTGTTCGACGAAAGTAAGGGGTAGACCGTGTGAGAGAGGAAACTCCAAATGCGAAACATAGTTCCATTTTAAACTAATTGTTCTATCTGAAACTAAGTGTTCGGTACTGTGCCAGGAGAATCGCCTGTTCTCTGAAATCTGTGGTGATGCTACTCGAAACCGTATGTGTTCGTCGAAACTAAGCGGTCGACGTTGTGAGAGAGGAAACTCCATATGCGAAACTTAGTTCCATTTTAAACTAATTGTTCTATCTGAAACTAAGTGTTCGATACAGTGCCAGGAGAAGCGCCTGTTCTCTGAAATCTGTGGCGATGCTACTCGAAACCGAATGTGTTCCACGAAACTAAGTGGCCGACCTTGTGAGAGAGGAAACTCCAGATGCGAAACTTATTTCGATTTTAAACTAATTGTTCTCTCTGGAACTAAGTGTTCGATACTGTGCCAGGGGAAGCGCCTGTTCTCTGAAATCTGTGGCGATGCTACTCGAAACCGAATGTGTTCCACGAAACTAAGTGGCCGACCTTGTGAGAGAGGAAACCCCAGATGCGAAATATAGGTCCATTCTAAACAAATTGTTCTATCTGAAACTAAGTGTTCGATACTGCGCCAGGAGAAGCGCCTTTTCTCTGAAATCTGTCGCGATGCTTCTCGAAACAGTATGTGTTCGACGAAACTAAGAGGTCGACCTTGTGAGAGAGGAAACTCCAAATGCGAAACTTAGTTCCATTTTAAACTAATTGTTCTATCTGAAAGTAAGTATTCGATAATGTGCCAGGAGAAGCTCCTGTTCTCTGAAATCTGTGGCGATGTCACTCTAAACCGTATGTGTTCGACGAAACTAAGTGGCCGACCTTGTGAGAGAGGAAACTCCAGATGCGAAACTTAGTTCCATTTTCAAGTAATTGTTCTATCTGATACTAAGTGTTCGATACTGTGCCAGGAGAAGCGCCTGTTCTCTGAAATCTGTCGCGATGCTACTCGAAACCGTATGTGTTCGACAAAACTAAGTGGTCGACCTTCTGAGAGAGGAAACTCCAGACGCGAAACTTAGTTCCATTTTAAACTAATTGTTCTATCTGAAACTAAGTGTTCGATACTGCGGCAGGAGAAGCGCCTGTTCTCTGAAATCTGTCGTGATGCTACTCGAAACCGTATGTGTTCGACGAAACTAAGTGGTCGACCTTGTGAGAGAGGAAACTCCAGATGCGAAACTTGGTTCCATTTTAAACTAATTGTTCTATCTGAAACTAAGTATTCGATAATGTGCCAGGAGAAGCGCCTGTTCTCTGAAATCTGTCGCGATGCTACTCGCAACTAAGTGGTCGACCTTCTGAGAGAGGAAACTCCAGATGCGAAATTTAGTTCCATTTTAAACTAATTGTTCTGTCTGAAACTAAGTGTTCGATACTGCGCAGGAGAAGCGCCTGTTCTCTGAAATCTGTCGCGATGCTACTCGAAACAGTATGTGTTCGACGAAACTAAGTGGTCGACCTTGTGAGAGAGGAAACTCCAAATGCGAAACTTAGTTCCATTTTAAACTAATTGTTCTATCTGAAAGTAAGTATTCGATACTGTGCCAGGAGAAGCACCTGTTCTCTGAAATCTGTGGCCATGCCACTCTAAACCGTATGTGTTCGACGAAACTAAGTGGCCGACCTTGTGAGAGAGGAAACTCCAGATGCGAAACTTAGTTCCATTTTCAAGTAATTGTTCTATCTGATACTAAGTGTTCGATACTGCGGCAGGAGAAGCGCCTGTTCTCTGAAATCTGTCGTGATGCTACTCGAAACCGTATGTGTTCGACGAAACTAAGTGGTCGACCTTGTGAGAGAGGAAACTCGATATGCGAAACTTAGTTCCATTTTAAACTAATTGTTCTATCTGAAAGTAAGTATTCGATAATGTGCCAGGAGAAGCTCCTGTTCTCTGAAATCTGTGGCGATGCCACTCTAAACCGTATGTGTTCGACGAAACTAAGTTGCCGACCTTGTGAGAGAGGAAACTCCAGATGCGAAACTTAGTTCCATTTTAAAGTAATTGTTCTATCTGATACTAAGTGTTCGATACTGTGCCAGGAGAAGCGCCTGTTCTCTGAAATCTCTGGCGATGCCACTCGAAACCGTATGTGTTCGACGAAACTAAGTCGTCGATCTTGGGAGAGAGGAAACTCCAGATGCGAAGCTTAGTTCCATTTTAACTAATTGTTCTATCTGAAACTAAGTGTTCGATACTGCGCCAGGAGAAGCGCCTGTTCTCTGAAATATGTCGCGATGCTACTCGAAACCGTATGTGTTCGACGAAACTAAGTGGTCGACCTTGTGAGAAAGGAAACTCCATATGCGAAACATAGTTCCATTTTAAACAAATTGTTCGCTCTAAAACTAAGTGTTCGATTCTGTGCCAGGAGAAGCGCCTGTTCTCTGAAATCTGTCGCGATGCTACTCGCAACTAAGTGGCCGACCTTGTGAGAGAGGAAACTGCAGATGCGAAACTTAGTACCATTTTAAACTAATTGTTCTATCTGAAACTAAGTGTTCGATACTGTGCCAGGAGAAGCGCCCGTTCTCTGAAATCTGTAGCGATGCCGCTCGAAACCGTATAGGTTCGTCGAAACTGAGTGGTCGACCTTGTGAGAGAGGAAACTCCAGATGCGAAACTTAGTTCCATTTTAAACTAATTGTTCTGTCTGAAATAAGTGTTCGATAGTGTGCCAGGAGAAGCGCCTGTTCTCTGAAATCTGTGGCGATGCTACTAGAAACCGTATGTGTTCGAAGACACTAAGTGGTCCACCTAGTGAGAGAGGAAACTCCAGATGCGAAACTTAGTTCCACTTTAAACTAATTGTTCTATCTGATACTGAGTGTTCGAAAGTGTGCCAGGAGAAGCGCCTATTCTCTAAAATCTGTGGCGATGCCTCTCGAAACCGTATGTGTTCGACTAAACAAAGTGGTCGGCCTTGTGGGGCAGGATACTCCAGATGCGAAGCATAGTTACATTTTAAACTAATTGTTCTGTCTGAAATAAGTGTTCGATAGTGTGCCAGGAGAAGCGCCTGTTCTCTGAAATCTGTGGCGATGCTACTAGAAACCGTATGTGTTCGAAGACACTAAGTGGTCCACCTAGTGAGAGAGGAAACTCCAGATGCGAAACTTAGTTCCACTTTAAACTAATTGTTCTATCTGAAACTATGTGTTCGATACTGGGCCAGGAGAAGCGCCTGTCCTCTGAAATATGTGGCGATGCCACTCGAAACCGTATGTGTTCGATGAAACTGAGTGGTCGACCTTGTGAGAGATGAAACTCCAAATGCGAAATATAGTTCCATTTTAAACAAAGTGTTCTATCTGTAACTAAGTGTTAGATACTGCGCCAGTAGAAGCGCGTGTTCTCTGAAATCGGTGGCGATACCACTCGAAACCGTATATGTTCGACGAAACTAAGTGGTCGAACTTGTGAGAGAGGAAACTCCAAATGCGAAACTTAGTTCCATTTCAAATTAATTGTTCTATCTGAAGTAAGTGTTCGATACTGTGCCAGGAGAAGCGCCTGTTCTGTGAAACCTGTGGCGATGCCCCTCGAAACCGTATGTGTTCGACGAAACTAAGTGGCCGACCTTGTGAGAGAGGAAACTCGAGATGCGAAACTTAGTACCATTTTAAACTAATTGTTCTATCTGAAACTAAGTGTTCGATACTGTGCCAGGAGAAGCGCCCGTTCTCTGAAATCTGTAGCGATGCCGCTCGAAACCGTATAGGTTCGTCGAAACTGAGTGGTCGACCTTGTGAAAGAGGAAACTCCAGATGCGAAACTTAGTTCCATTTTAAACTAATTGTACTATCTGAAACTATGTGTTCGATACTGTGCCAGGAGAAGCGCCTGTTCTCTGAAACGTGTGGCGATGCCACTCGAAACCGTATGTGTTCGACGAAACTAAGTGGTCAACCTTGTGAGAGAGGAAACTCCAGATGCGAAACTTACTTCCATTTTAAACTAATTATTCTATCTGAAACTAGGTGTTCGATAATGTGCCAGGAGAGGCGCCTGTTCTCTGAAATCTGTGACGATGCTACTCGAAACCGTATGTGTTCGACGAAACTAAGTGGTTGACCTTGTGAGAGAGGAAACTCCGGATGCGAAACTTAGTTCCATTTTAAACTAATTGTTCTATCTGAAACTAAGTGATCGATAATGAGCCAGGAGAAGCGCCTGTTCTCTGAAATCTGTAGCGATGCCGCTCGAAACCGTATAGGTTCGTCGAAACTGAGTGGTCGACCTTGTGAGAGAGGAAACTCCAGATGCGAAACTTAGTTCCATTTTAAACTAATTGTTCTATCTGAAACTATGTGTTCGATACTGTGCCAGGAGAAGCGCCTGTTCTCTGAAACGTGTGGCGATGCCAATCGAAACCGTATGTGTTCGACGAAACTAAGTGGCCAACCTTGTGAGAGAGGAAACTCCAGATGCGAAACTTACTTCCATTTTAAACTATTTATTCTATCTGAAACTAAGTGTTCGATACTGTGCCAGGAGAGGCGCCTGTTCTCTGAAATCTGTGACGATGCTACTCGAAACCGTATGTGTTCGACGAAACTAAGTGGTTGACCTTGTGAGAGAGGAACCTCCGGATGCGAAACTTAGTTCCATTTAAAACTAATTGTTCTATCTGATACTGAGTGTTCGACAGTGTGCCAGGAGAAGCGCCTATTCTCTGAAATCTGTGGCGATGCCACTCGAAACCGTATGTGTTCGACTAAACAAAGTGGTCGACCTTGTGGGGGAGGATACTCCAGATGCGAAACATAGTTACATTTTAAACTAATTGTTCTGTCTGAAATAAGTGTTCGATAGTGTGCCAGGAAAAGCGCCTGTTCTCTGAAACCTGTGGCGATGCTACTAGAAACCGTATGTGTTCGAAGACACTAAGTGGTCCACCTAGTGAGAGAGGAAACTCCAGATGCGAAACTTAGTTCCATTTTAAACTAATTGTTCTATCTGATACAAAGTGTTCGATACTGGGCCAGGAGAAGCGCCCGTTCTCTGAAATCTGTGGCGATGCCACTCGAAACCGTATGTGTTCGTCGAAACTGAGTGGTCGACCTTGTGAAAGAGGAAACTCCAGATGCGAAACTTAGTTCCATTTTAAACTAATTGTACTATCTGAAACTATGTGTTCGATACTGTGCCAGGAGAAGCGCCTGTTCTCTGAAACGTGTGGCGATGCCACTCGAAACCGTATGTGTTCGACGAAACTAAGTGGTCAACCTTGTGAGAGAGGAAACTCCGGATGCGAAACTTAGTTCCATTTAAAACTAATTGTTCTATCTGATACTGAGTGTTCGACAGTGTGCCAGGAGAAGCGCCTATTCTCTGAAACGTGTGGCGATGCCAATCGAAACTAAGTGGCCAACCTTGTGAGAGAGGAAACTCCAGATGCGAAACTTACTTCCATTTTAAACTATTTATTCTATCTGAAACTAAGTGTTCGATACTGTGCCAGGAGAGGCGCCTGTTCTCTGAAATCTGTGACGATGCTACTCGAAACCGTATGTGTTCGACGAAACTAAGTGGTTGACCTTGTGAGAGAGGAACCTCCGGATGCGAAACTTAGTTCCATTTAAAACTAATTGTTCTATCTGATACTGAGTGTTCGACAGTGTGCCAGGAGAAGCGCCTATTCTCTGAAATCTGTGGCGATGCCACTCGAAACCGTATGTGTTCGACTAATCAAAGTGGTCGACCTTGTGGGGGAGGTTACTCCAGATGCGAAACATAGTTACATTTTAAACTAATTGTTCTGTCTGAAATAAGTGTTCGATAGTGTGCCAGGAGAAGCGCCTGTTCTCTGAAATCTGTGGCGATGCTACTAGAAACCGTATGTGTTCGAAGACACTAAGTGGTCCACCTAGTGAGAGAGGAAACTCCAGATGCGAAACTTAGTTCCACTTTAAACTAATTGTTCTATCTGAAACTATGTGTTCGATACTGGGCCAGGAGAAGCGCCTGTCCTCTGAAATATGTGGCGATGCCACTCGAAACCGTATGTGTTCGATGAAACTGAGTGGTCGACCTTGTGAGAGATGAAACTCCAAATGCGAAACATAGTTCCATTTTAAACAAAGTGTTCTATCTGTAACTAAGTGTTAGATACTGCGCCAGTAGAAGCGCGTGTTCTCTGAAATCGGTGGCGATACCACTCGAAACCGTATATGTTCGACGAAACTAAGTGGTCGAACTTGTGAGAGAGGAAACTCCAAATGCGAAACTTAGTTCCATTTTAAATTAAATGTTCTATCTGAAACTAAGTGTTCGATACTGTGCCAGGAGTAGCGCCTGTTTTCTGAAATCTGTGGCGAAGCCACTCGAAACCGAAAGGTGTTCGACGAAACTAAGTGGTCGACCTTGTGGGAGAGGAAATTCCAGATGGGAAACATAGTTCAATTTTAAACTAAATGTTCCATCTGAAACTAAGTGTTCGATACTGTGCCAGGAGAAGCGGCTGCTCTCTGAAATCTGTGGCGATGCCACTCGAAAACGTATGTTTTCGACGAAACTAAGTGGCCGACATTGTGAGAGAGGAAACTTCAGATGCGAAACTTAGTTCCATTTCAAATTAATTGTTCTATCTGAAGTAAGTGTTCGATACTGTGCCAGGAGAAGCGCCTGTTCTGTGAAACCTGTGGCGATGCCCCTCGAAACCGTATGTGTTCGACGAAACTAAGTGGCCGACCTTGTGAGAGAGGAAACTCGAGATGCGAAACTTAGTACCATTTTAAACTAATTGTTCTATCTGAAACTAAGTGTTCGATACTGTGCCAGGAGAAGCGCCCGTTCTCTGAAATCTGTAGCGATGCCGCTCGAAACCGTATAGGTTCGTCGAAACTGAGTGGTCAACCTTGTGAGAGAGGAAACTCCAGATGCGAAACTTAGTTCCATTTTAAACTAATTGTACTATCTGAAACTATGTGTTCGATACTGTGCCAGGAGAAGCGCCTGTTCTCTGAAACGTGTGGCGATGCCACTCGAAACCGTATGTGTTCGACGAAACTAAGTGGTCAACCTTGTGAGAGAGGAAACTCCAGATGCGAAACTTACTTCCATTTTAAACTAATTATTCTATCTGAAACTAGGTGTTCGATAATGTGCCAGGAGAGGCGCCTGTTCTCTGAAATCTGTGACGATGCTACTCGAAACCGTATGTGTTCGACGAAACTAAGTGGTTGACCTTGTGAGAGAGGAAACTCCGGATGCGAAACTTAGTTCCATTTTAAACTAATTGTTCTATCTGAAACTAAGTGATCGATAATGAGCCAGGAGAAGCGCCTGTTCTCTGAAATCTGTAGCGATGCCGCTCGAAACCGTATAGGTTCGTCGAAACTGAGTGGTCGACCTTGTGAGAGAGGAAACTCCAGATGCGAAACTTAGTTCCATTTTAAACTAATTGTTCTATCTGAAACTATGTGTTCGATACTGTGCCAGGAGAAGCGCCTGTTCTCTGAAACGTGTGGCGATGCCAATCGAAACCGTATGTGTTCGACGAAACTAAGTGGCCAACCTTGTGAGAGAGGAAACTCCAGATGCGAAACTTACTTCCATTTTAAACTATTTATTCTATCTGAAACTAAGTGTTCGATACTGTGCCAGGAGAGGCGCCTGTTCTCTGAAATCTGTGACGATGCTACTCGAAACCGTATGTGTTCGACGAAACTAAGTGGTTGACCTTGTGAGAGAGGAACCTCCGGATGCGAAACTTAGTTCCATTTAAAACTAATTGTTCTATCTGATACTGAGTGTTCGACAGTGTGCCAGGAGAAGCGCCTATTCTCTGAAATCTGTGGCGATGCCACTCGAAACCGTATGTGTTCGACTAAACAAAGTGGTCGACCTTGTGGGGGAGGATACTCCAGATGCGAAACATAGTTACATTTTAAACTAATTGTTCTGTCTGAAATAAGTGTTCGATAGTGTGCCAGGAAAAGCGCCTGTTCTCTGAAACCTGTGGCGATGCTACTAGAAACCGTATGTGTTCGAAGACACTAAGTGGTCCACCTAGTGAGAGAGGAAACTCCAGATGCGAAACTTAGTTCCATTTTAAACTAATTGTTCTATCTGATACAAAGTGTTCGATACTGGGCCAGGAGAAGCGCCCGTTCTCTGAAATCTGTGGCGATGCCACTCGAAACCGTATGTGTTCGTCGAAACTGAGTGGTCGACCTTGTGAAAGAGGAAACTCCAGATGCGAAACTTAGTTCCATTTTAAACTAATTGTACTATCTGAAACTATGTGTTCGATACTGTGCCAGGAGAAGCGCCTGTTCTCTGAAACGTGTGGCGATGCCACTCGAAACCGTATGTGTTCGACGAAACTAAGTGGTCAACCTTGTGAGAGAGGAAACTCCAGATGCAAAACTTACTTCCATTTTAAACTAATTATTCTATCTGAAACTAGGTGTTCGATACTGTGCCAGGAGAGGCGCCTGTTCTCTGAAATCTGTGACGATGCTACTCGAAACCGTATGTGTTCGACGAAACTAAGTGGTTGACCTTGTGAGAGAGGAAACTCCGGATGCGAAACTTAGTTTCATTTTAAACTAATTGTTCTATCTGAAATAAGTGTTCGAAAGTGTGCCAGGAGAAGCGCCTGTTCTCTGAAATCTGTAGCGATGCCGCTCGAAACCATATAGGTTCGTCGAAACTGAGTGGTCGACCTTGTGAGAGAGGAAACTCCAGATGCGAAACTTAGTTCCATTTTAAACTAATTGTTCTATCTGAAACTATGTGTTCGATACTGTGCCAGGAGAAGCGCCTGTTCTCTGAAACGTGTGGCGATGCCAATCGAAACCGTATGTGTTCGACGAAACTAAGTGGCCAACCTTGTGAGAGAGGAAACTCCAGATGCGAAACTTACTTCCATTTTAAACTATTTATTCTATCTGAAACTAAGTGTTCGATACTGTGCCAGGAGAGGCGCCTGTTCTCTGAAATCTGTGACGATGCTACTCGAAACCGTATGTGTTCGACGAAACTAAGTGGTTGACCTTGTGAGAGAGGAACCTCCGGATGCGAAACTTAGTTCCATTTAAAACTAATTGTTCTATCTGATACTGAGTGTTCGACAGTGTGCCAGGAGAAGCGCCTATTCTCTGAAATCTGTGGCGATGCCACTCGAAACCGTATGTGTTCGACTAATCAAAGTGGTCGACCTTGTGGGGGAGGTTACTCCAGATGCGAAACATAGTTACATTTTAAACTAATTGTTCTGTCTGAAATAAGTGTTCGATAGTGTGCCAGGAGAAGCGCCTGTTCTCTGAAATCTGTGGCGATGCTACTAGAAACCGTATGTGTTCGAAGACACTAAGTGGTCCACCTAGTGAGAGAGGAAACTCCAGATGCGAAACTTAGTTCCACTTTAAACTAATTGTTCTATCTGAAACTATGTGTTCGATACTGGGCCAGGAGAAGCGCCTGTCCTCTGAAATATGTGGCGATGCCACTCGAAACCGTATGTGTTCGATGAAACTGAGTGGTCGACCTTGTGAGAGATGAAACTCCAAATGCGAAACATAGTTCCATTTTAAACAAAGTGTTCTATCTGTAACTAAGTGTTAGATACTGCGCCAGTAGAAGCGCGTGTTCTCTGAAATCGGTGGCGATACCACTCGAAACCGTATATGTTCGACGAAACTAAGTGGTCGAACTTGTGAGAGAGGAAACTCCAAATGCGAAACTTAGTTCCATTTTAAATTAAATGTTCTATGTGAAACTAAGTGTTCGATACTGTGCCAGGAGTAGCGCCTGTTTTCTGAAATCTGTGGCGAAGCCACTCGAAACCGAAAGGTGTTCGACGAAACTAAGTGGTCGACCTTGTGGGAGAGGAAATTCCAGATGGGAAACATAGTTCAATTTTAAACTAAATGTTCCATCTGAAACTAAGTGTTCGATACTGTGCCAGGAGAAGCGGCTGCTCTCTGAAATCTGTGGCGATGCCACTCGAAAACGTATGTTTTCGACGAAACTAAGTGGCCGACATTGTGAGAGAGGAAACTTCAGATGCGAAACTTAGTTCCATTTCAAATTAATTGTTCTATCTGAAGTAAGTGTTCGATACTGTGCCAGGAGAAGCGCCTGTTCTGTGAAACCTGTGGCGATGCCCCTCGAAACCGTATGTGTTCGACGAAACTAAGTGGCCGACCTTGTGAGAGAGGAAACTCGAGATGCGAAACTTAGTACCATTTTAAACTAATTGTTCTATCTGAAACTAAGTGTTCGATACTGTGCCAGGAGAAGCGCCCGTTCTCTGAAATCTGTAGCGATGCCGCTCGAAACCGTATAGGTTCGTCGAAACTGAGTGGTCGACCTTGTGAAAGAGGAAACTCCAGATGCGAAACTTAGTTCCATTTTAAACTAATTGTACTATCTGAAACTATGTGTTCGATACTGTGCCAGGAGAAGCGCCTGTTCTCTGAAACGTGTGGCGATGCCACTCGAAACCGTATGTGTTCGACGAAACTAAGTGGTCAACCTTGTGAGAGAGGAAACTCCAGATGCGAAACTTACTTCCATTTTGAACTAATTATTCTATCTGAAACTAGGTGTTCGATAATGTGCCAGGAGAGGCGCCTGTTCTCTGAAATCTGTGACGATGCTACTCGAAACCGTATGTGTTCGACGAAACTAAGTGGTTGACCTTGTGAGAGAGGAAACTCCGGATGCGAAACTTAGTTCCATTTTAAACTAATTGTTCTATCTGAAACTAAGTGATCGATAATGAGCCAGGAGAAGCGCCTGTTCTCTGAAATCTGTAGCGATGCCGCTCGAAACCGTATAGGTTCGTCGAAACTGAGTGGTCGACCTTGTGAGAGAGGAAACTCCAGATGCGAAACTTAGTTCCATTTTAAACTAATTGTTCTATCTGAAACTATTTGTTCGATACTGTGCCAGGAGAAGCGCCTGTTCTCTGAAACGTGTGGCGATGCCAATCGAAACCGTATGTGTTCGACGAAACTAAGTGGCCAACCTTGTGAGAGAGGAAACTCCAGATGCGAAACTTACTTCCATTTTAAACTATTTATTCTATCTGAAACTAAGTGTTCGATACTGTGCCAGGAGAGGCGCCTGTTCTCTGAAATCTGTGACGATGCTACTCGAAACCGTATGTGTTCGACGAAACTAAGTGGTTGACCTTGTGAGAGAGGAACCTCCGGATGCGAAACTTAGTTCCATTTAAAACTAATTGTTCTATCTGATACTGAGTGTTCGACAGTGTGCCAGGAGAAGCGCCTATTCTCTGAAATCTGTGGCGATGCCACTCGAAACCGTATGTGTTCGACTAAACAAAGTGGTCGACCTTGTGGGGGAGGATACTCCAGATGCGAAACATAGTTACATTTTAAACTAATTGTTCTGTCTGAAATAAGTGTTCGATAGTGTGCCAGGAGAAGCGCCTGTTCTCTGAAACCTGTGGCGATGCTACTAGAAACCGTATGTGTTCGAAGACACTAAGTGGTCCACCTAGTGAGAGAGGAAACTCCAGATGCGAAACTTAGTTCCATTTTAAACTAATTGTTCTATCTGATACAAAGTGTTCGATACTGGGCCAGGAGAAGCGCCCGTTCTCTGAAATCTGTGGCGATGCCACTCGAAACCGTATGTGTTCGTCGAAACTGAGTGGTCGACCTTGTGAAAGAGGAAACTCCAGATGCGAAACTTAGTTCCATTTTAAACTAATTGTACTATCTGAAACTATGTGTTCGATACTGTGCCAGGAGAAGCGCCTGTTCTCTGAAACGTGTGGCGATGCCACTCGAAACCGTATGTGTTCGACGAAACTAAGTGGTCAACCTTGTGAGAGAGGAAACTCCAGATGCAAAACTTACTTCCATTTTAAACTAATTATTCTATCTGAAACTAGGTGTTCGATACTGTGCCAGGAGAGGCGCCTGTTCTCTGAAATCTGTGACGATGCTACTCGAAACCGTATGTGTTCGACGAAACTAAGTGGTTGACCTTGTGAGAGAGGAAACTCCGGATGCGAAACTTAGTTCCATTTTAAACTAATTGTTCTATCTGAAATAAGTGTTCGATAGTGTGCCAGGAGAAGCGCCTGTTCTCTGAAATCTGTAGCGATGCCGCTCGAAACCGTATAGGTTCGTCGAAACTGAGTGGTCGACCTTGTGAGAGAGGAAACTCTAGATGCGAAACTTAGTTCCATTTTAAACTAATTGTTCTATCTGAAACTATGTGTTCGATACTGTGCCAGGAGAAGCGCCTGTTCTCTGAAACGTGTGGCGATGCCAATCGAAACCGTATGTGTTCGACGAAACTAAGTGGCCAACCTTGTGAGAGAGGAAACTCCAGATGCGAAACTTACTTCCATTTTAAACTATTTATTCTATCTGAAACTAAGTGTTCGATACTGTGCCAGGAGAGGCGCCTGTTCTCTGAAATCTGTGACGATGCTACTCGAAACCGTATGTGTCCGACGAAACTAAGTGGTTGACCTTGTGAGAGAGGAGCCACCGGATGCGAAACTTAGTTCCATTTAAAACTAATTGTTCTATCTGATACTGAGTGTTCGACAGTGTGCCAGGAGAAGCGCCTATTCTCTGAAATCTGTGGCGATGCCACTCGAAACCGTATGTGTTCGACTAATCAAAGTGGTCGACCTTGTGGGGGAGGTTACTCCAGATGCGAAACATAGTTACATTTTAAACTAATTGTTCTGTCTGAAATAAGTGTTCGATAGTGTGCCAGGAGAAGCGCCTGTTCTCTGAAATCTGTGGCGATGCTACTAGAAACCGTATGTGTTCGAAGACACTAAGTGGTCCACCTAGTGAGAGAGGAAACGCGAGATGCGAAACTTAGTTCCATTTTAAACTAATTGTTCTATCTGATACTAAGTGTTCGATACTGGGCCAGGAGAAGCGCCCGTTCTCTGAAATCTGTGGCGATGCTACTCGAAACCGTATGTGTTCGACGAAACTAAGTGGTCGACCTTCTGAGAGAGGAAACTCCGGATGCGAAACTTAGTTCCCTTTTAAACTAATTGTTCTATCTGAAACTAAGTGTTCGATACTGTGCCAGGAGAAGCGCCTCTTCTCTGAAATCTGAGGCGATGCTACTCGAAACCGAATGTGTTCGACGAAACTAAGTGGTCGACCTTGTGAGAGAGGAAACTCCAGATGCGAAGCTTATTTCCATTTTAAACTAATTGTTCTATCGGATACTAAGTGTTCGATACTGTGCCAGGGGAAGTGCCCGTTCTCTGAAATCTGTGGCGATGCTACTCGAAACCGTATGTGTTCGACGAAACTAAGTGGTCGACCTTCTGAGAGAGGAAACTCCGGATGCGAAACTTAGTTCCATTTTAAACTAATTGTTCTATCTGAAACTAAGTGTTCGATACTGTGCGAGGAGAAGCGCCTGTTCTCTGAAATCTGTGGCGATGCCACTCGAAACCGTATGTGTTCGACGATACTAAGTGGCCCACCTCGTGAGAGAGGAAACTCCAGATGCGAAACTTAGTTCCATTTTAAACTAATTGTTCTATCTGAAACTAAGTGTTCAATACTCTGCCAGGAGAAGCGCCTGTTCTCTGAAATCTGTCGCGATGCTACTCGAAACCGTATGTGTTCGATACTGTGCCAGGAGAAGCGCCTGTTCTCTGAAATCTGTCGCGATGCTACTCGAAACCGTATGTGTTCGACGAAACTAAGTGGTCGACCTTCTGAGAGAGAAAACTCCGGATGCGAAACTTAGTTCCATTTTAAACTAATTGTTCTATCTGAAACTAAGTGTTCGATACTGTGCGAGGAGAAGCGCGTGTTCTCTGAAATCTGTGGCGATGCCACTCGAAACCGTATGTGTTCGACGAAACTAAGTGGCCGACCTTGTGAGAGAGGAAACTCCAGATGCGAAGCTTATTTCCATTTTAAACTAATTGTTCTATCGGATACTAAGTGTTCGATACTGTGCCAGGGGAAGTGCCCGTTCTCTGAAATCTGTGGCGATGCTACTCGAAACCGTATGTGTTCGACGAAACTAAGTGGTCGACCTTCTGAGAGAGGAAACTCCAGATGCGAAACTTAGTTCCATTTTAAACTAATTGTTCTATCGGATACTAAGTGTTCGATACTGTGCTAGGGGAAGTGCCCGTTCTCTGAAATCTGTAGCGATGCCGCTCGAAACCGTATGTGTTCGACGAAACTAAGTGGTCGACCTTCTGAGAGAGGAAACTCCGGATGCGAAACTTAGGTCCATTTTAAACTAATTGTTCTATCTGAAACTAAGTGTTCGATACTGTGCGAGGAGAAGCGCCTGTTCTCTGAAATCTGTGGCGATGCCACTCGAAACCGTATGTGTTCGACGATACTAAGTGGCCGACCTCGTGAGAGAGGAAACTCCAGATGCGAAACTTAGTTCCATTTTAAACTAATTGTTCTATCTGAAACTAAGTGTTCGATACTGTGCCAGGAGAAGCGCCTGTTCTCTGAAATCTGTCGCGATGCTACTCGAAACCGTATGTGTTCGACGAAACTAAGTTGTCGACCTTCTGAGAGAGAAAACTCCAGACGCGAAACTTAGTTCCATTTTAAACTAATTGTTCTATCTGAAACTAAGTGTTCGATACTGTGCCAGGAGAAGCGCCTGTTCTCTGAACTGTGTGGCGATGCCGCTCGAAACCGTATGTGTTCGACGAAACTAAGTGGTTGACCTTGTGAGAGAGGAAACTCCAAAAGCGAAACTTAGTTCCATTTTAAACTAATTGTTCTGTCTGAAATAAGTGTTCGATACTGTGCCAGGAGAAGCGCGTGCTCTCTGAAATCTGTGGCGATGCCACTCGAAACCGTATGTGTTCGACGAAACTAAGTGGCCGACCTTGTGCGAGGGGAAACTTCAGATGCGAAACTTAGTTCCATTTTAAACCAAATGTTCCATCTGAAACTAAGTGTTCGATACTGTGCCAGGAGAAGCGCCTGTTCCCCGAAATATGTGGCGATGCCACTCGAAACCGTATGTGTTCGACGAATCTAAATGGTCGACCTTGTGAGAGAGGAAACTCCAGATGCGAAACTTAGTTCCATTTTAAAATAATTGTTCGATCTGAAACTAAGTGTTCGATACTGTGCCAGGAGAAGCGCGTGTTCTCCGAAATCAGTCGCGATGCTCCTCGAAACCGTATGTGTTCGACGAAACTAAATGGCCGACATTGTGAGAGAGGAAACTCCAGATGCGAAACTTAGTTCCATTTTAAACTAATTGTTCTATCGGATACTAAGTGTTCGATACTGTGCCAGGGGAAGTGCCCGTTCTCTGAAATCAGTCGCGATGCTCCTCGAAACCGTATGTGTTCGACGAAACTAAATGGCCGGCATTGTGAGAGAGGAAACTCCAGATGCGAAACTTAGTTCCATTTTAAACTAATTGTTCTATCGGAAACTAAGTGTTCGATACTGTGCCAGGGGAAGTGCCCGTTCTCTGAAATCTGTGGCGATGCTACTCGAAACCGTATGTGTTTGACGAAACTAAGTGGTCCACCTTGTGAGGGAGGAAACTCCACATGCGAAACATAGTTCCATTTTAAACTAAATGTTTCATCTGAAACTAAGTGTTCGATACTGTGCCAGGAGAAGCGGCTGTTGTCTGAAATCTTTGGCGATGGCCCTTGAAACCGTATGTGTTCGAAGAAACTAAGTGGTAGACCGTGTGAGAGGAAACTCCAGATGCGAAATTTAGTACCATTTTAAACTATTTGTTGTATCTGAAACGATGTGTTCGACACTGTGCCAGGAGAAGCGCCTGTTCTCCGAAATGTGTGGCGATGCCACTCGAATCCGTATGTGTTCGACGAAACTAAGTGGTCTGCCTTGTGAGAGAGGATTCACCAGATGCGGGACATAGTTCCATTTTAAACTAATTGTTCTATCTGAAACTAAGTGTTCGATACTGTGCCAGCAGAAGCGCCTGTTCTCTGAAATATGTGGCGATGCCACTCGAAACCGTATGTGTTCGACGAATCTAAATGGTCGACCTTGTGACACTGGAAACTCCAGATGCGAAACATAGTTCAATTTTAAACTAATTGTTCTAACTGAAACTAAGTGTTCGATACGGTGCCAGGAGAAGCGCCTGTTCTCTGAAATCTGTGGCGATGCCACTCGAAACAGTATGAGTTCGACGAAACTAAGTAGTCGATACTGTGCCAGGAGAAGCGCCTGTTCTCTGAAATCTGTGGCGATACCACCCGAAGCCGTATGTGTTCGACGAAACTAAGTGGTCGACCTTGTGAGAGAGGTTTCACCAGATGCGGAACATAGTTCCATTTTAAACTAATTGTTCTGTCTGAAACTAAGTGTCCGACACTGTGCCAGGAGAAGCGCCTGTTCTCTGAAACCTGTGGCGATGCCTCTCGAAACCGTATGTGTTCGACGAAACTAAGTGGCCGACCTTGTGAGAGAGGAAACTCCAAAAGTGAAATTTAGTTTCATTTAAAACTAACTGTTCTATCTGAAACTGAGTGTTCGATAATGTGCCAGGAGAAGCGCCAGTTCTCTGAAATCTGTGGCGATACCACTCGAAACCGTATGTGTTTGACGAAACTAAGTGGTCCACCTTGTGAGAGAGGAAACTCCAGAAGCGAAACATAGTTCCATTTTAAACTAATTTTTTTATCTGAAACTAAGTGTCCGACACTGTGCCAGGAGAAGCGCCTGTTCTCTGAAACCTGTGGCGATGCTGCTCGAAACCGTATGTTTTCGACGAAACTAAGTGGTCGACCTTGTGAGAGAGGAAACTCCAGATTCAAAACTTAGTTCCATTCTAAACTAATTGTTCTATCTGAAAGTGTTCGATACTGTGCCAGGAGAAGCGCCTGTTCTCTGAAATTTGTGGCGATGCCCCTCGAAACCGTATGTTTTCGACGAATCTAAATGGTCGACCTTATGAGAGAGGAAACTCCAGATGCGAAACTTAGTTCCATTTTAAATTAATTGTTCTATCTGAAACTAAGTGTTCGATACTGTGCCAGGAGAAGTGCCTGTTCTCTGAAATCTGTGGCGATGCTACTCGAAACCGTATGTGTTCGACGAATCTAAATGGTCGACCTTGTGAGAGAGGAAACTCCAGATGCGAAACTTAGTTCCATTTTAAACTAATTGTTCTATCTGAAACTAAGTGTTCGATACTGTGCCAGGGGAAGCGCCAGCTCTCTGAAATCTGTGGCGATCCCACTCGAAACCGTATGTGTTCGACGAAACTAAGTGGTCGACCCTGTGAGAGGGGAAACTCCAGAAGCGAAACATAGTTCCATTTTAAACTAATTTTTTTATCTGAAACTAAGTGTCCGACACTGTGCCAGGAGAAGCGCCTGTTCTCTGAAACCTGTGGCGATGCCACTCGAAACCGTATGAGTTCCACGAAACTAAGAGGTCGCCTTGTGAGAGAGGAAACTCCAGATGCGAAACTTAGTACCATATTAAACTAATTGTTCTATCTGAAACTAAGTGTTCGATACTGTGGCAGGAGAAGCGCCTGTTCTCTGAAATCAGTGGCGATGCTACTCGAAACCCTACGTGTTCGACGAAACTAAGTGGTTGACCTTGTGAAAGTGGTAACTCCAGATGCGAAAGTTATTTCCATTTAAAGCTAATTGTTCTATATGAAACTATGTGTTCGATACTGTGCTAGAAGAAGCGCCTGTTCTCTGAAATCTGTGGCGATGCCACTCGAAACCGTATGAGTTCCACGAAACTAAGAGGTCGCCTTGTGAGAGAGGAAACTCCAGATGCGAAACTTAGTACCATATTAAACTAATTGTTCTATCTGAAACTAAGTGTTCGATACTGTGGCAGGAGAAGCGCCTGTTCTCTGAAACCTGAGGCGATGCTACTCGAAACCGTATGTGTTCGACGAAACTAAGTTGTCGACCTTGTGAGAGAGGAAACTCCAGATGCGAAACATAGTTCCATTTTAAACTAATTGTTCTATCTGTAACTAAGTGTTCGATACTGTGCCAGGAGAAGCGCCTGTTCTCTGAAATCTGTGGCGATGCTACTCGAAACCGTATGTGTTCGACGAAACTAAGTTGCCGACCTTGTGGGAGAGGAAACTGCTGATGCGAAACTTAGTTCCATTTTAAATTAATTTTTCTATCTGAAACTATGTGTTCGATACTGTGCTAGAAGAAGCGCCTGTTCTCTGAAATCTGTGGCGAAGCCACTCGAAACCGTATGAGTTCCACGAAACTGAGAGGTCGCCTTGTGAGAGAGGAAATTCCAGATGCGAAACTTAGTACCATTTTAAACTAATTGTTCTATCTGAAACTAAGTGATCGATACTGTGGCAGGAGAAGCGCCTGTTCTCTGAAATCTGAGGCGATGCTACTCGAAACCGTATGTGTTCGACGAAACTAAGTTGTCGACGTTGTGAGAGAGGAAACTCCAGATGCGAAACATAGTTCCAAATTAAACTAATTGTTCTATCTGTAACTAAGTGTTCGATACTGTGCCAGGAGAAGCGCCTGTTCTCTGAAATCTGTGGCGATGTCACTCGAAACCGTATGTGTTCGACGAAACTAAGTGGTCGACCTTGTGAGAGAGGAAACTCCAAATGCGAAACATATTTCCATTTAAAACTATATATTATAGCTGAAATACAGTGTTCGATACTGTGCCAGGAGAAGCGCCTGTTCTCTGAAATCTCTGGCGTTGCTACTCCAAACCGTATGTGTTCGACGAAACTAAATGGTCGACCTTGTGAGAGAGGAAGCTCCAGATGCGTATCTTAGTTCCATTTTTAACTAATTGTTCTATCTGAAACTAAGTGTTCGATACTCTGCCAGGAGAAGCGCCTGTTCTCTGAACTGTGTGGCGATGCCACTCGAAACCTTATGTGTTCGACGAAACTATGTTGTCGACCTTGTGAGAGAGGAAACTCCAGATGCGATACTTAGTTCCATTTTAAACTAATTGTTCTCTCTGAAACTATGTTTTCGATACTGTGCCAGGAGAAGCGCCTGCTCTCTGAAATCTGTGGCGATGCTACTCGAAACTTTATGTGTTCGACGAAACTAAGTGGTCGACCTTGTGAGAGAGGATACTCCAAATGCGAAACATAGTTCCATTTTAATCTAATTGTTCTGTCTGAAATAAGTGTTCGATACTGTGCCAGGAGAAGCGCCTGCTCTCTGAAATCTGTGGCGATGCTACTCGAAACCGTATGTGTTCGACGAAACTAAGTGGTCGACCTTGTGAGAGAGGAAACTCCAGATGCGAAACGTAGTTCCATTTTAAACTAATTGTTCTCTCTGAAACTAAGTGTTCGATACTGCGCCAGGAGAAGGGCCTGTTCTCTGAAATCGGTGGCGATGCTACTCGAAACCGTATGTGTTCGACGAAACTAAGTGGTCGACCTTGTGAGAAAGGAAACTCCAGATGCGAAGCTTAGTTCCATTTTAAACTAATGGTTCTATCTGATACTAAGTGTTCGATACTGTGGCAGGAGAAGCGCCTGTCCTCTGAAACCTGAGGCGATGCTACTCGAAACAGTATGTATTCGACGAAACTAAGTTGTCGACCTTGTGAGAGAGGAAACTCCAGATGCGAAACATAGTTCCATTTTAAACTAATTGTTCTATCTGTAACTAAGTGTTCGATACTGTGCCAGGAGAAGCGCCTGTTCTCTGAAATCTGTGGCGATGCTACTCGAAACAGTATGTGTTCGACGAAACTAAGTTGTCGACCTTGTGAGAGAGGAAACTTCAGATGCGAAACTCAGTTCCATTTCAAATTAATTGTTCTATCTGAAACTAAGTGTTCGATACTGTGCCAGGAGAAGCGCCTGTTCTCTGAAACCTGTGGCGATGCTGCTCGAAACCGTATGTGTTCGACGAAACTAAGTGGTCGACCTTGTGAGAGAGGAAACTCCAGATGCGAAACGTAGTTCCATTTTAAACTAATTGTTCTCTCTGAAACTAAGTGTTCGATACTGCGCCAGGAGAAGGGCCTGTTCTCTGAAATCGGTGGCGATGCTACTCGAAACCGTATGTGTTCGACGAAACTAAGTGGTCGACCTTGTGAGAAAGGAAAATCCAGATGCGAAGCTCAGTTCCATTTTAAACTAATGGTTCTATCTGATACTAAGTGTTCGATACTGTGGCAGGAGAAGCGCCTGTCCTCTGAAACCTGAGGCGATGCTACTCGAAACAGTATGTATTCGACGAAACTAAGTTGTCGACCTTGTGAGAGAGGAAACTCCAGATGCGAAACATAGTTCCATTTTAAACTAATTGTTCTATCTGTAACTAAGTGTTCGATACTGTGCCAGGAGAAGCGCCTGTTCTCCGAAATCTGTGGCGATGCCACTCGAAACCGTATGTGTTTGACGAAACTGAGTGGTCTACCTTGTGAGAGAGGAAACTCCAAATACGAAACACAGTTCCATTTTAAACTAATTGTTCTATCTGAAACTAAGTGTTCGAGACTGTGCCAGGAGAATCGCCTGTCCTCTGAACTGTGTGGCGGTGCCGCTCGAAACCGTATGTGTTCGCCGCAATTAAGTCGTCGACCTTGTGAGAGATGAAACTCCAGATGCAAAACATAGCTCCATTTTAAACCAATTGTTCTATCTGAAACTAAGTTTTCGATAATGTGCCAGGAGATGCGCCTGTTCGCTAAAATCTGTGGCGATGCCACTCGAAACCGTATGTGTTCGACGAAACTAAGTGGCCGACCTTGTGAGAGACGATACTCCAGATGCGAAACATAGTTCCATTTTAAACTAATTGTTCTGTCTGAAATAAGGGTTCGATACTGTGCCAGGAGAAGCGCCTGTACTCTGAAATCTGTGGCGATGATACTCGAAACCGTATGTGCTCGACGAATCTAAATGGTCGACCTTGTGAGAGAGCAAGCTCCAGGTGTGAAACTAAATTCCATTTTAAACTAATAGTTCTATCTGAAACCAAGTGTTCGATACTGTGCCAGGAGTAGCGCCTGTTCTCTGAAATCTGTGGCGATGCGAATCGAAAACGTATGTGTTGGACGAAACTAAGTGGTCGACCTTGTGAGAGAGGAAACTCCAGATGCGAAACTTAGTTGCATTTTAAACTAGTTCTTCTATCATAAACTAAGTGTTCGATACTGTCCCAGGAGAAGCGCCAGTTCTCCGAAATGTGTGGCGATGCCACTCGAAACCGTATGTGTTCGACGAAACTAAGTGGTCTGCCTTGTGAGAGAGGATTCACCAGATGCGGGACATAGTTCCATTTTAAACTAATTGTTCTATCTGAAACTAAGTGTTCGATACTGTGCCAGCAGAAGCGCCTGTTCTCTGAAATCTGGGGCGATGCCACTCGAAACCGTATGCGTTCGGCGAAAGTAAGTGGTCGACCTTGTGAGACTGGAAACTCCAGAAGCGAAACATAGTTCCATTTTAAACTAATTTTTTTATCCGAAACTAAGTGTCCGACACTGTGCCAGGAGAAGCGCCTGTTCTCTGAAACCTGTGGCGATGCTACTCGAAACCGTATGTGTTCGACGAAACTAAGTGGTCGACCTTGTGAGAGAGGACACTCCAGATGCGAAACTTAGTTCCATTCTAAACTAATTGTTGTATCTGAAACGATGTGTTCGACACTGTGCCAGGAGAAGCGCCTGTTCTCTGAAATCTGTGGCGATGCCACTCGAAACCCTGTGTGTTCGACGAAACTAAGTGTCCGACCTTGTGCGAGAGGAAACTTCAGATGCGAAACTTAGTTCCATTTTAAACCAAATGTTCCATCTGTAACTAAGTGTTCGATACTGTGCCAGGAGAAGCGCCTGTTCTCTGAAATCTGTGGCGATACCACTTGAAACCGTATGTGTTCGAAGAAACTAAGTGGTAGACCGTGTGAGAGGAAACTCCAGATGCGAAATTTAGTACCATTTTAAACTATTTGTTGTATCTGAAACGATGTGTTCGACACTGTGCCAGGAGAAGCGCCTGTTCTCCGAAATGTGTGGCGATACCACTCGAAACCGTATGTGTTCGACGAAACTAAGTGGTCTGCCTTGTGAGAGAGGATTCACCAGATGCGGGACATAGTTCCATTTTAAACTAATTGTTCTATCTGAAACTAAGTGTCCGACACTGTGCCAGGCGAAGCGCCTGCTCTCTGAAATCTGTGGCGATGCTACTCGAAACCGTATGTGTTCGGCAAAGCTAAGTGGTAAACCTTGTGGGAGAGGAAGCTCCAGATGCGGGACATAGTTCCATTTTAAACTAATTGTTCTATCTGAAACTAAGTGTCCGACACTGTGCCAGGCGAAGCGCCTGCTCTCTGAAATCTGTGGCGATGCTACTCGAAGCCGTATGTGTTCGAAGAAACTAAGTGTTCCACCTTGTGAGAGAGGAAACTGCAGATGCGAAGCTTTGTTCCATTTTAAACTAATTGTTCTACCTGAAACTAAGTGTTCGGTACTGTGCCGGGAGAAGCTCCCGTTCGGCGAAATTTGTGGCGATACCACTCGAAACCGTATGTGTTCGGCAAAGCTAAGTGGTAAACCTTGTGGGAGAGGAAGCTCCAGATGCGGGACATAGTTCCATTTTAAACTAATTGTTCTATCTGAAACTAAGTGTCCGACACTGTGCCAGGCGAAGCGCCTGCTCTCTGAAATCTGTGGCGATGCTACTCGAAACCGTATGTGTTCGACGAAACTAAGTGGTCGACCTTGTGAGAGAGGAAACTCCAGATGCGAAACGTAGTTCCATTTTAAACTAATTGTTCTCTCTGAAACTAAGTGTTCGATACTGCGCCAGGAGAAGGGCCTGTTCTCTGAAATCTGTGGCGATGCTACTCGAAACCGTATGTGGTCGACGAAACTAAGTGGTTCACCTTGTGGGAGAGGAAACCCCAGATGCGATGCATAGTTCCATATTAAACTAATTGTTTTATCTGTAACTAACTGTTCGATACTGTGCCAGGAGAAGCGCCTGTTCTCTGAAATCGGTGGCGATGGTACTCGAAACCGTATGACGTCGACGAAAGTAAGTGGTCCACCTTGTGAGAGAGGCAACTCCTGATACGAAGCTTAGTTCCATTTTAAAGTAATTGCTTTATCTGAAACTAAGTGTTCGATACTGTGCCAGGAGGAGCGCCGGTTCTCTGAAATCTGTGGCGATGCTACTTGAAACCGTATGTGGTCGACGAAACTAAGTGGCCCACCTTGGGAGAGAGGAAACTTCAGATGAGAAACATAGTTCCATTTTAAATTAATTATTCTATCTGAAACTATGTGTTCGATAATGTGCCAGGAGAAACTCCCGTTCGACGAAATCTATGGCGATACCACTCGAAATCGCATGTTTTCGACGAAACTAAGTGGTCGACCTTCTGAGAGAGGAAAATCCAGAAGCGAAACATAGTTCCATTTAATATTAATTGTTCTGTCTGAAACTAAGTGTTCGATACTGTGCCAGGAGAAGCGCCTCTTCTCTGAAATCTGTAGCGATCTTGCTCGAAGGCGTATGTGTTCGAAGAAACTAAGTGTTCCACCTTGTGAGAGAGGAAACTGCAGATGCGAAGCTTTGTTCCATTTTAAACTAATTGTTCTACCTGAAACTAAGTGTTCGGTACTGTGCCGGGAGAAGCTCCCGTTCGGCGAAATTTGTGGCGATACCACTCGAAACCGTATGTGTTCGGCAAAGCTAAGTGGTAAACCTTGTGGGAGAGGAAGCTCCAGATGCGAAGCTTAGTTCCATTTTAAAATAATTGTTCTATCTGATACTAAGTGTTCCATACTGTGCCAGGAGAAGCGCGGGTTCTCTGAAACCTGTGGCGATGCCACTCGAAACCGTATGTGTTTGACGAAACTAATTGGTCGACCTTGTGAGAGAGGAAACTCCAAATGCGAAACTTAATTCCATATTAAAATAATTGTTCTATCTGAAATTAAGTGTTCGATACTGTGCCAGGAGAAGCGCCAGTTATCTGAAACCTGTGGCGATGCCACTAGAAACCCTATGTGTTTGACGATACTAAGTGGCCGACCTTGTGAGAGAACAAACTCCAGATGCGAAATTTTGTTCCATTTTAAACTAATAGTTCTGTCTGAAACTAAGTGTTCGATACTGTGCCAGGAGACGAGCCTGTTCTCGGAAATCTGTCGCGATGCTACTCGAAACCGTATGTGTTCGACGAATCTAATTGGTCGACCTTGTGGGAGAGGAGTCTCCAGATGCGAGACTTAGTTCCATTTAAAACAAATTGTTCTATCTGGAACTAAGTGTTCGATACTGTTCCAGGAGAAGCGTCTGTTCTCTGAAATCTGTGGCGAAGCAACCCCAAACCGTATGTGTTCGACGAAACTAAGTGGTCGACATGGTAACAGAGGAAACTCCAGATGCGAAACATAGTTCGATTTTAAACTAATTGTTCTATCTGAAACTAAGTGTTCGATACTGTGCCAGGAGAAGCGCCTGTTCTCTGAAATCTGTGGCGATGCCACTCGAAACCGTATGTGTTCGACGAAACTAAGTGGTCGACCTTGTGAGAGAGGAAACTCCAGAAGCGAAACTTAGTTCCATTTAAAAATAATCGTTCTATCTGAAACTAAGTGTTCGATACTGTGCCAGGAGAAGCGACTGTTCTCTGAAATCTGTGGCGATGCCACTCGAAACCGTATGTGTTCGACGAAACTAAGTGGTCGACCTTGTGAGAGAGGAAACTCCAAATGCGAAACATAGTTCCATTTTATACTAATTATTCTATCTGAAACTAAGTGTACGATACTGTGCCAGGAGAAGCGACTGTTCTCTGAAATCTGTGGCAATGCTACTCGAAACCGTATGTGTTCGACGAATCTAAATGGTCGACGTTGTGAGAGAGGAAACTCCAGATGCGAAACATAGTTCCATTTTAAACTAATTGTTCTATCTGAAACTACGTGTTCGATACTGTGCCAGGAGAAGCGCCTGTTCTCTGAAATCTGTGGCGATGCTACTCGAAACCGTATGTGTTCGACGAATCTAAATGGTCGACCTTGTGAGAGAGGAAACTCCAGAAGCGAAACTTAGTTCCATTTAAAACTAAGTGTTCCATCTGAAACTTAGTGTTCGATACTGTGCCAGGAGAAGCGCCTGTTCTCTGAAATCTGTGGCGATGCTACTCGAAACCGTATGTGTTCGAAGAAACAAAGTGGCCGACCTTGTGAGAGAGGAGACTCCAGATGCGAAACTTAGTTTCATTTTAAACTAATTGTTCTATCTGAAAGTGTTCGATACTGTGCCAGGAGAAGCGCCTGTTCTCTGAAATCTGTGGCGATGCTACTCGAAACCGTATGTGTTCGACGAATCTAAATGGTCGACATTGTGAGAGAGGAAACTCCTGATGCGAAACTTAGTTCCATTTTATTCTTATTGTTCTAGCTGAAACTAAGTATTCGATACTCTGCCAGTAGAAGCGCCTGTTCTCTGAAACCTGTGGGTTTGCTACTCGAAGCCGAATGTGTTCGACGAAAGTAAGGGGTAGACCGTGTGAGAGAGGAAACTCCAAATGCGAAACATAGTTCCATTTTATACTAATTATTCTATCTGAAACTAAGTGTACGATACTGTGCCAGGAGAAGCGACTGTTCTCTGAAATCTGTGGCGATGCTACTCGAAACGGTATGTGTTCGACGAATCTAAATGGGCGACGTTGTGAGAGAGGAAACTCCAGATGCGAAACATAGTTCCATTTTAAACTAATTGTTCTATCTGAAACTACGTGTTCGATACTGTGCCAGGAGAAGCGCCTGTTCTCTGAAATCTGTGGCGATGCCACGCGAAACCATATGTGTTCGAAGAAACAAAGTGGCCGACCTTGTGAGAGAGGAAACTCCAGATGCGGAACATATTTCCATTTTAAACTAAATGTTCTATCTGAAACTAAGTATTCGATACTCTGCCAGTAGAAGCGCCTGTTCTCTGAAACCTGTGGCTTTGCTACTCGAAGCCGAATGTGTTCGACGAAAGTAAGGGGTAGACCGTGTGAGAGAGGAAACTCCAAATGCGAAACATAGTTCCATTTTATACTAATTATTCTATCTGAAACTAAGTGTACGATACTGTGCCAGGAGAAGCGACTGTTCTCTGAAATCTGTGGCAATGCTACTCGAAACCGTATGTGTTCGACGAATCTAAATGGTCGACGTTGTGAGAGAGGAAACTCCAGATGCGAAACATAGTTCCATTTTAAACTAATTGTTCTATCTGAAACTACGTGTTCGATACTGTGCCAGGAGAAGCGCCTGTCCTCTGAAATCTGTGGCGATGCTACTCGAAACCGTATGTGTTCGACGACTCTAAATGGTCGACCTTGTGAGAGAGGAAACTCCAGAAGCGAAACTTAGTTCCATTTAAAACTAAGTGTTCTATCTGAAACTTAGTGTTCGATACTGTGCCAGGAGAAGCGCCTCTTCTCTGAAATCTGTGGCGATGCTACTCGAAACCGTATGTGTTCGAAGAAACAAAGTGGCCGACCTTGTGAGAGAGGAAACTCCAGATGCGAAACATATTTCCATTTTAAACTAAATGTTCTATCTGAAACTAAGTATTCGATACTCTGCCAGTGGAAGCGCCTGTTCTCTGAAACCTGTGGCTTTGCTACTCGAAGCCGAATGTGTTCGACGAAAGTAAGGGGTAGACCGTGTGAGAGAGGAAACTCCAAATGCGAAACATAGTTCCATTTTATACTAATTATTCTATCTGAAACTAAGTGTACGATACTGTGCCAGGAGAAGCGACTGTTCTCTGAAATCTGTGGCGATGCTACTCGAAACGGTATGTGTTCGACGAATCTAAATGGGCGACGTTGTGAGAGAGGAAACTCCAGATGCGAAACATAGTTCCATTTTAAACTAATTGTTCTATCTGAAACTACGTGTTCGATACTGTGCCAGGAGAAGCGCCTGTTCTCTGAAATCTGTGGCGATGCCACCCGAAACCATATGTGTTCGAAGAAACAAAGTGGCCGACCTTGTGAGAGAGGAAACTCCAGATGCGGAACATATTTCCATTTTAAACTAAATGTTCTATCTGAAACTAAGTATTCGATACTCTGCCAGTAGAAGCGCCTGTTCTCTGAAACCTGTGGCTTTGCTACTCGAAGCCGAATGTGTTCGACGAAAGTAAGGGGTAGACCGTGTGAGAGAGGAAACTCCAAATGCGAAACATAGTTCCATTTTATACTAATTATTCTATCTGAAACTAAGTGTACGATACTGTGCCAGGAGAAGCGACTGTTCTCTGAAATCTGTGGCAATGCTACTCGAAACCGTATGTGTTCGACGAATCTAAATGGTCGACGTTGTGAGAGAGGAAACTCCAGATGCGAAACATAGTTCCATTTTAAACTAATTGTTCTATCTGAAACTACGTGTTCGATACTGTGCCAGGAGAAGCGCCTGTTCTCTGAAATCTGTGGCGATGCTACTCGAAACCTTATGTGTTCGACGAATCTAAATGGTCGACCTTGTGAGAGAGGAAACTCCAGAAGCGAAACCTAGTTCCATTTAAAACTAAGTGTTCCATCTGAAACTTAGTGTTCGATACTGTGCCAGGAGAAGCGCCTGTTCTCTGAAATATGTGGCGATGCTACTCGAAACCGTATGTGTTCGAAGAAACAAAGTGGCCGACCTTGTGATAGAGGAAACTCCAGATGCGAAACATATTTCCATTTTAAACTAAATGTTCTATCTGAAACTAAGTATTCGATACTCTGCCAGTAGAAGCGCCTGTTCTCTGAAACCTGTGGCTTTGCTACTCGAAGCCGAATGTGTTCGACGAAAGTAAGGGGTAGACCGTGTGAGAGAGGAAACTCCAAATGCGAAACATAGTTCCATTTTATACTAATTATTCTATCTGAAACTAAGTGTACGATACTGTGCCAGGAGAAGCGACTGTTCTCTGAAATCTGTGGCGATGCTACTCGAAACCGTATGTGTTCGACGAATCTAAATGGTCGACGTTGTGAGAGAGGAAACTCCAGATGCGAAACATAGTTCCATTTTAAACTAATTGTTCTATCTGAAACTAAGTGTACGATACTGTGCCAGGAGAAGCGACTGTTCTCTGAAATCTGTGGCAATGCTACTCGAAACCGTATGTGTTCGACGAATCTAAATGGTCGACGTTGTGAGAGAGGAAACTCCAGATGCGAAACATAGTTCCATTTTAAACTAATTGTTCTATCTGAAACTACGTGTTCGATACTGTGCCAGGAGAAGCGCCTGTTCTCTGAAATCTGTGGCGATGCTACTCGAAACCGTATGTGTTCGACGAATCTAAATGGTCGACATTGTGAGAGAGGAAACTCCTGATGCGAAACTTAGTTCCATTTTATTCTTATTGTTCTAGCTGAAACTAAGTATTCGATACTCTGCCAGTAGAAGCGCCTGTTCTCTGAAACCTGTGGGTTTGCTACTCGAAGCCGAATGTGTTCGACGAAAGTAAGGGGTAGACCGTGTGAGAGAGGAAACTCCAAATGCGAAACATAGTTCCATTTTATACTAATTATTCTATCTGAAACTAAGTGTACGATACTGTGCCAGGAGAAGCGACTGTTCTCTGAAATCTGTGGCGATGCTACTCGAAACGGTATGTGTTCGACGAATCTAAATGGGCGACGTTGTGAGAGAGGAAACTCCAGATGCGAAACATAGTTCCATTTTAAACTAATTGTTCTATCTGAAACTACGTGTTCGATACTGTGCCAGGAGAAGCGCCTGTTCTCTGAAATCTGTGGCGATGCCACCCGAAACCATATGTGTTCGAAGAAACAAAGTGGCCGACCTTGTGAGAGAGGAAACTCCAGATGCGGAACATATTTCCATTTTAAACTAAATGTTCTATCTGAAACTAAGTATTCGATACTCTGCCAGTAGAAGCGCCTGTTCTCTGAAACCTGTGGCTTTGCTACTCGAAGCCGAATGTGTTCGACGAAAGTAAGGGGTAGACCGTGTGAGAGAGGAAACTCCAAATGCGAAACATAGTTCCATTTTATACTAATTATTCTATCTGAAACTAAGTGTACGATACTGTGCCAGGAGAAGCGACTGTTCTCTGAAATCTGTGGCAATGCTACTCGAAACCGTATGTGTTCGACGAATCTAAATGGTCGACGTTGTGAGAGAGGAAACTCCAGATGCGAAACATAGTTCCATTTTAAACTAATTGTTCTATCTGAAACTACGTGTTCGATACTGTGCCAGGAGAAGCGCCTGTCCTCTGAAATCTGTGGCGATGCTACTCGAAACCGTATGTGTTCGACGACTCTCAATGGTCGACCTTGTGAGAGAGGAAACTCCAGAAGCGAAACTTAGTTCCATTTAAAACTAAGTGTTCTATCTGAAACTTAGTGTTCGATACTGTGCCAGGAGAAGCGCCTGTTCTCTGAAATCTGTGGCGATGCTACTCGAAACCGTATGTGTTCGAAGAAACAAAGTGGCCGACCTTGTGAGAGAGGAAACTCCAGATGCGAAACATATTTCCATTTTAAACTAAATGTTCTATCTGAAACTAAGTATTCGATACTCTGCCAGTAGAAGCGCCTGTTCTCTGAAACCTGTGGCTTTGCTACTCGAAGCCGAATGTGTTCGACGAAAGTAAGGGGTAGACCGTGTGAGAGAGGAAACTCCAAATGCGAAACATAGTTCCATTTTATACTAATTATTCTATCTGAAACTAAGTGTACGATACTGTGCCAGGAGAAGCGACTGTTCTCTGAAATCTGTGGCGATGCTACTCGAAACGGTATGTGTTCGACGAATCTAAATGGGCGACGTTGTGAGAGAGGAAACTCCAGATGCGAAACATAGTTCCATTTTAAACTAATTGTTCTATCTGAAACTACGTGTTCGATACTGTGCCAGGAGAAGCGCCTGTCCTCTGAAATCTGTGGCGATGCTACTCGAAACCGTATGTGTTCGACGACTCTAAATGGTCGACCTTGTGAGAGAGGAAACTCCAGAAGCGAAACTTAGTTCCATTTAAAACTAAGTGTTCTATCTGAAACTTAGTGTTCGATACTGTGCCAGGAGAAGCGCCTGTTCTCTGAAATCTGTGGCGATGCTACTCGAAACCGTATGTGTTCGAAGAAACAAAGTGGCCGACCTTGTGAGAGAGGAAACTCCAGATGCGAAACATATTTCCATTTTAAACTAAATGTTCTATCTGAAACTAAGTATTCGATACTCTGCCAGTAGAAGCGCCTGTTCTCTGAAACCTGTGGCTTTGCTACTCGAAGCCGAATGTGTTCGACGAAAGTAAGGGGTAGACCGTGTGAGAGAGGAAACTCCAAATGCGAAACATAGTTCCATTTTATACTAATTATTCTATCTGAAACTAAGTGTACGATACTGTGCCAGGAGAAGCGACTGTTCTCTGAAATCTGTGGCAATGCTACTCGAAACCGTATGTGTTCGACGAATCTAAATGGTCGACGTTGTGAGAGAGGAAACTCCAGATGCGAAACATAGTTCCATTTTAAACTAATTGTTCTATCTGAAACTACGTGTTCGATACTGTGCCAGGAGAAGCGCCTGTTCTCTGAAATCTGTGGCGATGCTACTCGAAACCTTATGTGTTCGACGAATCTAAATGGTCGACCTTGTGAGAGAGGAAACTCCAGAAGCGAAACCTAGTTCCATTTAAAACTAAGTGTTCCATCTGAAACTTAGTGTTCGATACTGTGCCAGGAGAAGCGCCTGTTCTCTGAAATATGTGGCGATGCTACTCGAAACCGTATGTGTTCGAAGAAACAAAGTGGCCGACCTTGTGATAGAGGAAACTCCAGATGCGAAACATATTTCCATTTTAAACTAAATGTTCTATCTGAAACTAAGTATTCGATACTCTGCCAGTAGAAGCGCCTGTTCTCTGAAACCTGTGGCTTTGCTACTCGAAGCCGAATGTGTTCGACGAAAGTAAGGGGTAGACCGTGTGAGAGAGGAAACTCCAAATGCGAAACATAGTTCCATTTTATACTAATTATTCTATCTGAAACTAAGTGTACGATACTGTGCCAGGAGAAGCGACTGTTCTCTGAAATCTGTGGCGATGCTACTCGAAACCGTATGTGTTCGACGAATCTAAATGGTCGACGTTGTGAGAGAGGAAACTCCAGATGCGAAACATAGTTCCATTTTAAACTAATTGTTCTATCTGAAACTAAGTATTCGATACTCTGCCAGTAGAAGCGCCTGTTCTCTGAAACCTGTGGCTTTGCTACTCGAAGCCGAATGTGTTCGACGAAAGTAAGGGGTAGACCGTGTGAGAGAGGAAACTCCAAATGCGAAACATGGTTCCATTTTATACTAATTATTCTATCTGAAACTAAGTGTACGATACTGTGCCAGGAGAAGCGACTGTTCTCTGAAATCTGTGGCGATGCTACTCGAAACGGTATGTGTTCGACGAATCTAAATGGGCGACGTTGTGAGAGAGGAAACTCCAGATGCGAAACATAGTTCCATTTTAAACTAATTGTTCTATCTGAAACTACGTGTTCGATACTGTGCCAGGAGAAGCGCCTGTTCTCTGAAATCTGTGGCGATGCCACCCGAAACCATATGTGTTCGAAGAAACAAAGTGGCCGACCTTGTGAGAGAGGAAACTCCAGATGCGGAACATATTTCCATTTTAAACTAAATGTTCTATCTGAAACTAAGTATTCGATACTCTGCCAGTAGAAGCGCCTGTTCTCTGAAACCTGTGGCTTTGCTACTCGAAGCCGAATGTGTTCGACGAGAGTAAGGGGTAGACCGTGTGAGAGAGGAAACTCCAAATGCGAAACATAGTTCCATTTTATACTAATTATTCTATCTGAAACTAAGTGTACGATACTGTGCCAGGAGAAGCGACTGTTCTCTGAAATCTGTGGCAATGCTACTCGAAACCGTATGTGTTCGACGAATCTAAATGGTCGACGTTGTGAGAGAGGAAACTCCAGATGCGAAACATAGTTCCATTTTAAACTAATTGTTCTATCTGAAACTACGTGTTCGATACTGTGCCAGGAGAAGCGCCTGTTCTCTGAAATCTGTGGCGATGCTACTCGAAACCGTATGTGTTCGACGAATCTAAATGGTCGACCTTGTGAGAGAGGAAACTCCAGAAGCGAAACCTAGTTCCATTTAAAACTAAGTGTTCCATCTGAAACTTAGTGTTCGATACTGTGCCAGGAGAAGCGCCTGTTCTCTGAAATATGTGGCGATGCTACTCGAAACCGTATGTGTTCGAAGAAACAAAGTGGCCGACCTTGTGATAGAGGAAACTCCAGATGCGAAACATATTTCCATTTTAAACTAAATGTTCTATCTGAAACTAAGTATTCGATACTCTGCCAGTAGAAGCGCCTGTTCTCTGAAACCTGTGGCTTTGCTACTCGAAGCCGAATGTGTTCGACGAAAGTAAGGGGTAGACCGTGTGAGAGAGGAAACTCCAAATGCGAAACATAGTTCCATTTTATACTAATTATTCTATCTGAAACTAAGTGTACGATACTGTGCCAGGAGAAGCGACTGTTCTCTGAAATCTGTGGCGATGCTACTCGAAACCGTATGTGTTCGACGAATCTAAATGGTCGACGTTGTGAGAGAGGAAACTCCAGATGCGAAACTTAGTTCCATTTTAAACTAATTGTTCTATCTGAAACTAAGTATTCGATACTCTGCCAGTAGAAGCGCCTGTTCTCTGAAACCTGTGGCTTTGCTACTCGAAGCCGAATGTGTTCGACGAAAGTAAGGGGTAGACCGTGTGAGAGAGGAAACTCCAAATGCGAAACATGGTTCCATTTTATACTAATTATTCTATCTGAAACTAAGTGTACGATACTGTGCCAGGAGAAGCGACTGTTCTCTGAAATCTGTGGCGATGCTACTCGAAACGGTATGTGTTCGACGAATCTAAATGGGCGACGTTGTGAGAGAGGAAACTCCAGATGCGAAACATAGTTCCATTTTAAACTAATTGTTCTATCTGAAACTACGTGTTCGATACTGTGCCAGGAGAAGCGCCTGTTCTCTGAAATCTGTGGCGATGCCACCCGAAACCATATGTGTTCGAAGAAACAAAGTGGCCGACCTTGTGAGAGAGGAAACTCCAGATGCGAAACATAGTTCCATTTTAAACTAATTGTTCTATCTGAAACTACGTGTTCGATACTGTGCCAGGAGAAGCGCCTGTTCTCTGAAATCTGTGGCGATGCTACTCGAAACCGTATGTGTTCGACGAATCTAAATGGTCGACCTTGTGAGAGAGGAAACTCCAGAAGCGAAACCTAGTTCCATTTATAACTAAGTGTTCCATCTGAAACTTAGTGTTCGATACTGTGCCAGGAGAAGCGCCTGTTCTCTGAAATCTGTGGCGATGCTACTCGAAACCGTATGTGTTCGAAGAAACAAAGTGGCCGACCTTGTGATAGAGGAAACTCCAGATGCGAAACATATTTCCATTTTAAACTAAATGTTCTATCTGAAACTAAGTATTCGATACTCTGCCAGTAGAAGCGCCTGTTCTCTGAAACCTGTGGCTTTGCTACTCGAAGCCGAATGTGTTCGACGAAAGTAAGGGGTAGACCGTGTGAGAGAGGAAACTCCAAATGCGAAACATAGTTCCATTTTAAACTAAATGTTCTATCTGAAACTAAGTATTCGATACTCTGCCAGTAGAAGCGCCTGTTCTCTGAAACCTGTGGCTTTGCTACTCGAAGCCGAATGTGTTCGACGAAAGTAAGGGGTAGACCGTGTGAGAGAGGAAACTCCAAATGCGAAACATAGTTCCATTTTATACTAATTATTCTATCTGAAACTAAGTGTACGATACTGTGCCAGGAGAAGCGACTGTTCTCTGAAATCTGTGGCGATGCTACTCGAAACGGTATGTGTTCGACGAATCTAAATGGGCGACGTTGTGAGAGAGGAAACTCCAGATGCGAAACATAGTTCCATTTTAAACTAATTGTTCTATCTGAAACTACGTGTTCGATACTGTGCCAGGAGAAGCGCCTGTTCTCTGAAATCTGTGGCGATGCCACCCGAAACCATATGTGTTCGAAGAAACAAAGTGGCCGACCTTGTGAGAGAGGAAACTCCAGATGCGGAACATATTTCCATTTTAAACTAAATGTTCTATCTGAAACTAAGTATTCGATACTCTGCCAGTAGAAGCGCCTGTTCTCTGAAACCTGTGGCTTTGCTACTCGAAGCCGAATGTGTTCGACGAAAGTAAGGGGTAGACCGTGTGAGAGAGGAAACTCCAAATGCGAAACATAGTTCCATTTTATACTAATTATTCTATCTGAAACTAAGTGTACGATACTGTGCCAGGAGAAGCGACTGTTCTCTGAAATCTGTGGCCATGCTACTCGAAACCGTATGTGTTCGACGAATCTAAATGGTCGACCTTGTGAGAGAGGAAACTCCAGATACGAGACATAGTTTCATTTTAAACTAATTGTTCTATCTGAAACTAAGTGTTCGATACTGTGCCAGGAGAAGCGCCTGTTCTCTGAAATCTGTGGCGATGCTACTCGAAACCGTATGTGTTCGACGAATCTAAATGGTCGACCTTGTGAGAGAGGAAACTCCAGAAGCGAAACCTAGTTCCATTTAAAACTAAGTGTTCCATCTGAAACTTAGTGTTCGATACTGTGCCAGGAGAAGCGCCTGTTCTCTGAAATCTGTGGCGATGCTACTCGAAACCGTATGTGTTCGAAGAAACAAAGTGGCCGACCTTGTGATAGAGGAAACTCCAGATGCGAAACATATTTCCATTTTAAACTAAATGTTCTATCTGAAACTAAGTATTCGATACTCTGCCAGTAGAAGCGCCTGTTCTCTGAAACCTGTGGCTTTGCTACTCGAAGCCGAATGTGTTCGACGAAAGTAAGGGGTAGACCGTGTGAGAGAGGAAACTCCAAATGCGAAACATAGTTCCATTTTAAACTAATTGTTCTATCTGAAACTACGTGTTCGATACTGTGCCAGGAGAAGCGCCTGTTCTCTGAAATCTGTGGCCATGCTACTCGAAACCGTATGTGTTCGACGAATCTAAATGGTCGACCTTGTGAGAGAGGAAACTCCAGAAGCGAAACCTAGTTCCATTTAAAACTAAGTGTTCCATCTGAAACTTAGTGTTCGATACTGTGCCAGGAGAAGCGCCTGTTCTCTGAAATCTGTGGCGATGCTACTCGAAACCGTATGTGTTCGAAGAAACAAAGTGGCCGACCTTGTGATAGAGGAAACTCCAGATGCGAAACATATTTCCATTTTAAACTAAATGTTCTATCTGAAACTAAGTATTCGATACTCTGCCAGTAGAAGCGCCTGTTCTCTGAAACCTGTGGCTTTGCTACTCGAAGCCGAATGTGTTCGACGAAAGTAAGGGGTAGACCGTGTGAGAGAGGAAACTCCAAATGCGAAACATAGTTCCATTTTATACTAATTATTCTATCTGAAACTAAGTGTACGATACTGTGCCAGGAGAAGCGACTGTTCTCTGAAATCTGTGGCAATGCTACTCGAAACCGTATGTGTTCGACGAATCTAAATGGTCGACGTTGTGAGAGAGGAAACTCCAGATGCGAAACATAGTTCCATTTTAAACTAATTGTTCTATCTGAAACTACGTGTTCGATACTGTGCCAGGAGAAGCGCCTGTTCTCTGAAATCTGTGGCGATGCTACTCGAAACCGTATGTGTTCGACGAATCTAAATGGTCGACCTTGTGAGAGAGGAAACTCCAGAAGCGAAACCTAGTTCCATGTAAAACTAAGTGTTCCATCTGAAACTTAGTGTTCGATACTGTGCCAGGAGAAGCGCCTGTTCTCTGAAATCTGTGGCGATGCTACTCGAAACCGTATGTGTTCGAAGAAACAAAGTGGCCGACCTTGTGATAGAGGAAACTCCAGATGCGAAACATATTTCCATTTTAAACTAAATGTTCTATCTGAAACTGAGTATTCGATACTCTGCCAGTAGAAGCGCCTGTTCTCTGAAACCTGTGGCTTTGCTACTCGAAGCCGAATGTGTTCGACGAAAGTAAGGGGTAGACCGTGTGAGAGAGGAAACTCCAAATGCGAAACATAGTTCCATTTTATACTAATTATTCTATCTGAAACTAAGTGTACGATACTGTGCCAGGAGAAGCGACTGTTCTCTGAAATCTGTGGCGATGCTACTCGAAACCGTATGTGTTCGACGAATCTAAATGGTCGACGTTGTGAGAGAGGAAACTCCAGATGCGAAACATAGTTCCATTTTAAACTAATTGTTCTATCTGAAACTAAGTATTCGATACTCTGCCAGTAGAAGCGCCTGTTCTCTGAAACCTGTGGCTTTGCTACTCGAAGCCGAATGTGTTCGACGAAAGTAAGGGGTAGACCGTGTGAGAGAGGAAACTCCAAATGCGAAACATAGTTCCATTTTATACTAATTATTCTATCTGAAACTAAGTGTACGATACTGTGCCAGGAGAAGCGACTGTTCTCTGAAATCTGTGGCGATGCTACTCGAAACGGTATGTGTTCGACGAATCTAAATGGGCGACGTTGTGAGAGAGGAAACTCCAGATGCGAAACATAGTTCCATTTTAAACTAATTGTTCTATCTGAAACTACGTGTTCGATACTGTGCCAGGAGAAGCGCCTGTTCTCTGAAATCTGTGGCGATGCCACCCGAAACCATATGTGTTCGAAGAAACAAAGTGGCCGACGTTGTGAGAGAGGAAACTCCAGATGCGAAACATAGTTCCATTTTAAACTAATTGTTCTATCTGAAACTAAGTATTCGATACTCTGCCAGTAGAAGCGCCTGTTCTCTGAAACCTGTGGCTTTGCTACTCGAAGCCGAATGTGTTCGACGAAAGTAAGGGGTAGACCGTGTGAGAGAGGAAACTCCAAATGCGAAACATAGTTCCATTTTATACTAATTATTCTATCTGAAACTAAGTGTACGATACTGTGCCAGGAGAAGCGACTGTTCTCTGAAATCTGTGGCGATGCTACTCGAAACGGTATGTGTTCGACGAATCTAAATGGGCGACGTTGTGAGAGAGGAAACTCCAAATGCGAAACATAGTTCCATTTTATACTAATTATTCTATCTGAAACTAAGTGTACGATACTGTGCCAGGAGAAGCGACTGTTCTCTGAAATCTGTGGCAATGCTACTCGAAACCGTATGTGTTCGACGAATCTAAATGGTCGACGTTGTGAGAGAGGAAACTCCAGATGCGAAACATAGTTCCATTTTAAACTAATTGTTCTATCTGAAACTACGTGTTCAATACTGTGCCAGGAGAAGCGCCTGTTCTCTGAAATCTGTGGCGATGCTACTCGAAACCGTATGTGTTCGACGAATCTAAATGGTCGACCTTGTGAGAGAGGAAACTCCAGAAGCGAAACCTAGTTCCATTTAAAACAAAGTGTTCCATCTGAAACTTAGTGTTCGATACTGTGCCAGGAGAAGCGCCTGTTCTCTGAAATCTGTGGCGATGCTACTCGAAACCGTATGTGTTCGAAGAAACAAAGTGGCCGACCTTGTGATAGAGGAAACTCCAGATGCGAAACATATTTCCATTTTAAACTAAATGTTCTATCTGAAACTAAGTATTCGATACTCTGCCAGTAGAAGCGCCTGTTCTCTGAAACCTGTGGCTTTGCTACTCGAAGCCGAATGTGTTCGACGAAAGTAAGGGGTAGACCGTGTGAGAGAGGAAACTCCAAATGCGAAACATAGTTCCATTTTATACTAATTATTCTATCTGAAACTAAGTGTACGATACTGTGCCAGGAGAAGCGACTGTTCTCTGAAATCTGTGGCGATGCTACTCGAAACCGTATGTGTTCGACGAATCTAAATGGTCGACGTTGTGAGAGAGGAAACTCCAGATGCGAAACATAGTTCCGTTTTAAACTAATTGTTCTATCTGAAACTAAGTATTCGATACTCTGCCAGTAGAAGCGCCTGTTCTCTGAAACCTGTGGCTTTGCTACTCGAAGCCGAATGTGTTCGACGAAAGTAAGGGGTAGACCGTGTGAGAGAGGAAACTCCAAATGCGAAACATAGTTCCATTTTATACTAATTATTCTATCTGAAACTAAGTGTACGATACTGTGCCAGGAGAAGCGACTGTTCTCTGAAATCTGTGGCGATGCTACTCGAAACGGTATGTGTTCGACGAATCTAAATGGGCGACGTTGTGAGAGAGGAAACTCCAGATGCGAAACATAGTTCCATTTTAAACTAATTGTTCTATCTGAAACTACGTGTTCGATACTGTGCCAGGAGAAGCGCCTGTTCTCTGAAATCTGTGGCGATGCCACCCGAAACCATATGTGTTCGAAGAAACAAAGTGGCCGACCTTGTGAGAGAGGAAACTCCAGATGCGGAACATATTTCCATTTTAAACTAAATGTTCTATCTGAAACTAAGTATTCGATACTCTGCCAGTAGAAGCGCCTGTTCTCTGAAACCTGTGGCTTTGCTACTCGAAGCCGAATGTGTTCGACGAAAGTAAGGGGTAGACCGTGTGAGAGAGGAAACTCCAAATGCGAAACATAGTTCCATTTTATACTAATTATTCTATCTGAAACTAAGTGTACGATACTGTGCCAGGAGAAGCGACTGTTCTCTGAAATCTGTGGCAATGCTACTCGAAACCGTATGTGTTCGACGAATCTAAATGGTCGACGTTGTGAGAGAGGAAACTCCAGATGCGAAACATAGTTCCATTTTAAACTAATTGTTCTATCTGAAACTACGTGTTCGATACTGTGCCAGGAGAAGCGCCTGTTCTCTGAAATCTGTGGCGATGCTACTCGAAACCGTATGTGTTCGACGAATCTAAATGGTCGACCTTGTGAGAGAGGAAACTCCAGAAGCGAAACCTAGTTCCATTTAAAACTGAGTGTTCCATCTGAAACTTAGTGTTCGATACTGTGCCAGGAGAAGCGCCTGTTCTCTGAAATCTGTGGCGATGCTACTCGAAACCGTATGTGTTCGAAGAAACAAAGTGGCCGACCTTGTGATAGAGGAAACTCCAGATGCGAAACATATTTCCATTTTAAACTAAATGTTCTATCTGAAACTAAGTATTCGATACTCTGCCAGTAGAAGCGCCTGTTCTCTGAAACCTGTGGCTTTGCTACTCGAAGCCGAATGTGTTCGACGAAAGTAAGGGGTAGACCGTGTGAGAGAGGAAACTCCAAATGCGAAACATAGTTCCATTTTAAACTAATTGTTCTATCTGAAACTACGTGTTCGATACTGTGCCAGGAGAAGCGCCTGTTCTCTGAAATCTGTGGCGATGCCACCCGAAACCATATGTGTTCGAAGAAACAAAGTGGCCGACCTTGTGAGAGAGGAAACTCCAGATGCGGAACATATTTCCATTTTAAACTAAATGTTCTATCTGAAACTAAGTATTCGATACTCTGCCAGTAGAAGCGCCTGTTCTCTGAAACCTGTGGCTTTGCTACTCGAAACCGAATGTGTTCGACGAAAGTAAGGGGTAGACCGTGTGAGAGAGGAAACTCCAAATGCGAAACATAGTTCCATTTTATACTAATTATTCTATCTGAAACTAAGTGTACGATACTGTGCCAGGAGAAGCGACTGTTCTCTGAAATCTGTGGCCATGCTACTCGAAACCGTATGTGTTCGACGAATCTAAATGGTCGACGTTGTGAGAGAGGAAACTCCAGATGCGAAACATAGTTCCATTTTAAACTAATTGTTCTATCTGAAACTACGTGTTCGATACTGTGCCAGGAGAAGCGCCTGTTCTCTGAAATCTGTGGCGATGCTACTCGAAACCGTATGTGTTCGACGAATCTAAATGGTCGACCTTGTGAGAGAGGAAACTCCAGAAGCGAAACCTAGTTCCATTTAAAACTAAGTGTTCCATCTGAAACTTAGTGTTCGATACTGTGCCAGGAGAAGCGCCTGTTCTCTGAAATCTGTGGCGATGCTACTCGAAACCGTATGTGTTCGAAGAAACAAAGTGGCCGACCTTGTGATAGAGGAAACTCCAGATGCGAAACATATTTCCATTTTAAACTAAATGTTCTATCTGAAACTAAGTATTCGATACTCTGCCAGTAGAAGCGCCTGTTCTCTGAAACCTGTGGCTTTGCTACTCGAAGCCGAATGTGTTCGACGAAAGTAAGGGGTAGACCGTGTGAGAGAGGAAACTCCAAATGCGAAACATAGTTCCATTTTAAACTAAATGTTCTATCTGAAACTAAGTATTCGATACTCTGCCAGTAGAAGCGCCTGTTCTCTGAAACCTGTGGCTTTGCTACTCGAAGCCGAATGTGTTCGACGAAAGTAAGGGGTAGACCGTGTGAGAGAGGAAACTCCAAATGCGAAACATAGTTCCATTTTATACTAATTATTCTATCTGAAACTAAGTGTACGATACTGTGCCAGGAGAAGCGACTGTTCTCTGAAATCTGTGGCGATGCTACTCGAAACGGTATGTGTTCGACGAATCTAAATGGGCGACGTTGTGAGAGAGGAAACTCCAGATGCGAAACATAGTTCCATTTTAAACTAATTGTTCTATCTGAAACTACGTGTTCGATACTGTGCCAGGAGAAGCGCCTGTTCTCTGAAATCTGTGGCGATGCCACCCGAAATCATATGTGTTCGAAGAAACAAAGTGGCCGACCTTGTGAGAGAGGAAACTCCAGATGCGGAACATATTTCCATTTTAAACTAAATGTTCTATCTGAAACTAAGTATTCGATACTCTGCCAGTAGAAGCGCCTGTTCTCTGAAACCTGTGGCTTTGCTACTCGAAGCCGAATGTGTTCGACGAAAGTAAGGGGTAGACCGTGTGAGAGAGGAAACTCCAAATGCGAAACATAGTTCCATTTTATACTAATTATTCTATCTGAAACTAAGTGTACGATACTGTGCCAGGAGAAGCGACTGTTCTCTGAAATCTGTGGCAATGCTACTCGAAACCGTATGTGTTCGACGAATCTAAATGGTCGACGTTGTGAGAGAGGAAACTCCAGATGCGAAACATACTTCCATTTTAAACTAATTGTTCTATCTGAAACTACGTGTTCGATACTGTGCCAGGAGAAGCGCCTGTTCTCTGAAATCTGTGGCGATGCTACTCGAAACCGTATGTGTTCGACGAATCTAAATGGTCGACCTTGTGAGAGAGGAAACTCCAGAAGCGAAACCTAGTTCCATTTAAAACTAAGTGTTCCATCTGAAACTTAGTGTTCGATACTGTGCCAGGAGAAGCGCCTGTTCTCTGAAATCTGTGGCGATGCTACTCGAAACCGTATGTGTTCGAAGAAACAAAGTGGCCGACCTTGTGATAGAGGAAACTCCAGATGCGAAACATATTTCCATTTTAAACTAAATGTTCTATCTGAAACTAAGTATTCGATACTCTGCCAGTAGAAGCGCCTGTTCTCTGAAACCTGTGGCTTTGCTACTCGAAGCCGAATGTGTTCGACGAAAGTAAGGGGTAGACCGTGTGAGAGAGGAAACTCCAAATGCGAAACATAGTTCCATTTTAAACTAATTGTTCTATCTGAAACTACGTGTTCGATACTGTGCCAGGAGAAGCGCCTGTTCTCTGAAATCTGTGGCGATGCCACCCGAAACCATATGTGTTCGAAGAAACAAAGTGGCCGACCTTGTGAGAGAGGAAACTCCAGATGCGGAACATATTTCCATTTTAAACTAAATGTTCTATCTGAAACTAAGTATTCGATACTCTGCCAGTAGAAGCGCCTGTTCTCTGAAACCTGTGGCTTTGCTACTCGAAGCCGAATGTGTTCGACGAAAGTAAGGGGTAGACCGTGTGAGAGAGGAAACTCCAAATGCGAAACATAGTTCCATTTTATACTAATTATTCTATCTGAAACTAAGTGTACGATACTGTGCCAGGAGAAGCGACTGTTCTCTGAAATCTGTGGCAATGCTACTCGAAACCGTATGTGTTCGACGAATCTAAATGGTCGACGTTGTGAGAGAGGAAACTCCAGATGCGAAACATAGTTCCATTTTAAACTAATTGTTCTATCTGAAACTACGTGTTCGATACTGTGCCAGGAGAAGCGCCTGTTCTCTGAAATCTGTGGCGATGCTACTCGAAACCGTATGTGTTCGACGAATCTAAATGGTCGACCTTGTGAGAGAGGAAACTCCAGAAGCGAAACCTAGTTCCATTTAAAACTAAGTGTTCCATCTGAAACTTAGTGTTCGATACTGTGCCAGGAGAAGCGCCTGTTCTCTGAAATCTGTGGCGATGCTACTCGAAACCGTATGTGTTCGAAGAAACAAAGATGCCGACCTTGAGATAGAGGAAACTCCAGATGCGAAACATATTTCCATTTTAAACTAAATGTTCTATCTGAAACTAAGTATTCGATACTCTGCCAGTAGAAGCGCCTGTTCTCTGAAACCTGTGGCTTTGCTACTCGAAGCCGAATGTGTTCGACGAAAGTAAGGGGTAGACCGTGTGAGAGAGGAAACTCCAAATGCGAAACATAGTTCCATTTTATACTAATTATTCTATCTGAAACTAAGTGTACGATACTGTGCCAGGAGAAGCGACTGTTCTCTGAAATCTGTGGCGATGCTACTCGAAACCGTATGTGTTCGACGAATCTAAATGGTCGACCTTGTGAGAGAGGAAACTCCAGAAGCGAAACTTAGTTCCATTTAAAACTAAGTGTTCCATCTGAAACTTAGTGTTCGATACTGTGCCAGGAGAAGCGCCTGTTCTCTGAAATCTGTGGCGATGCTACTCGAAACCGTATGTGTTCGAAGAAACAAAGTGGCCGACCTTGTGAGAGAGGAGACTCCAGATACGAGACTTAGTTTCATTTTAAACTAATTGTTCTATCTGAAAGTGTTCGATACTGTGCCAGGAGAAGCGCCTGTTCTCTGAAATCTGTGGCGATGCTACTCGAAACCGTATGTGTCCGACGAATCTAAATGGTCGACCTTGTGAGAGAGGAAACTCCTGAAGCGAAACCTAGTTCCATTTAAAACTAAGTGTTCCATCTGAAACTAAGTATTCGATACTCTGCCAGTAGAAGCGCCTGTTCTCTGAAATCTGTGGCGATGCTACTCGAAACCGTATGTGTTCGAAGAAACAAAGTGGCCGACCTTGTGATAGAGGAAACTCCAGATGCGAAACATATTTCCATTTTAAACTAAATGTTCTATCTGAAACTAAGTATTCGATACTCTGCCAGTAGAAGCGCCTGTTCTCTGAAACCTGTGGCTTTGCTACTCGAAGCCGAATGTGTTCGACGAAAGTAAGGGGTAGACCGTGTGAGAGAGGAAACTCCAAATGCGAAACATAGTTCCATTTTATACTAATTATTCTATCTGAAACTAAGTGTACGATACTGTGCCAGGAGAAGCGACTGTTCCCTGAAATCTGTGGCGATGCTACTCGAAACCGTATGTGTTCGACGAATCTAAATGGTCGACGTTGTGAGAGAGGAAACTCCAGAAGCGAAACTTAGTTCCATTTAAAACTAAGTGTTCCATCTGAAACTTAGTGTTCGATACTGTGCCAGGAGAAGCGCCTGTTCTCTGAAATCTGTGGCGATGCTACTCGAAACCGTATGTGTTCGAAGAAACAAAGTGGCCGACCTTGTGAGAGAGGAGACTCCAGATACGAGACTTAGTTTCATTTTAAACTAATTGTTCTATCTGAAAGTGTTCGATACTGTGCCAGGAGAAGCGCCTGTTCTCTGAAATCTGTGGCGATGCTACTCGAAACCGTATGTGTTCGACGAATCTAAATGGTCGACCTTGTGAGAGAGGAAACTCCAGAAGCGAAACCTAGTTCCATTTAAAACTGAGTGTTCCATCTGAAACTTAGTGTTCGATACTGTGCCAGGAGAAGCGCCTGTTCTCTGAAATCTGTGGCGATGCTACTCGAAACCGTATGTGTTCGAAGAAACAAAGTGGCCGACCTTGTGATAGAGGAAACTCCAGATGCGAAACATATTTCCATTTTAAACTAAATGTTCTATCTGAAACAAGGTATTCGATACTCTGCCAGTAGAAGCGCCCGTTCTCTGAAACCTGTGGCTTTGCTACTCGAAGCCGAATGTGTTCGACGAAAGTAAGGGGTAGACCGTGTGAGAGAGGAAACTCCAAATGCGAAACATAGTTCCATTTTATACTAATTATTCTATCTGAAACTAAGTGTACGATACTGTGCCAGGAGAAGCGACTGTTCTCTGAAATCTGTGGCGATGCTACTCGAAACCGTATGTGTTCGACGAATCTAAATGGTCGACGTTGTGAGAGAGGAAAATCCAGATGCGAAACTTAGTTCCATTTTAAACTAATTGTTCTATCTGAAACTACGTGTTCGATACTGTGCCAGGAGAAGCGCCTGTTCTCTGAAATCTGTGGCGATGCCACGCGAAACCATATGTGTTCGACGAAACTAAGTGGTTGACCTTGTGAGAGGGGAGACTCCAGATGCGAAACTTAGTTCCATTTTAAACTAATTGTTCTATCTGAAACTAAGTGTTCGATACTATGCCAGAAGAAGCGCCTGTTCTCTGAAATCTGTGGCGATGCTACAAGAAATCGTATGTGTTCGACGAATCTAAATGGTCGACCTTGTGAGAGAGGAAACTCCAGAAGCGAAACTTAGTTCCATTTAAAACTAAGTGTTCCATCTGAAACTTAGTGTTCGATACTGTGCCAGGAGAAGCGCCTGTTCTCTGAAATCTGTGGCGATGCTACTCGAAACCGTATGTGTTCGAAGAAACAAAGTGGCCGACCTTGTGAGAGAGGAGACTCCTGATACGAGACTTAGTTTCATTTTAAACTAATTGTTCTATCTGAAAGTGTTCGATACTGTGCCAGGAGAAGCGCCTGTTCTCTGAAATCTGTGGCGATGCTACTCGAAACCGTATGTGTTCGAAGAAACAAAGTGGCCGACCTTGTGAGAGAGGAAACTCCAGATGCGAAACATATTTCCATTGTAAACTAAATGTTCTATCTGAAACTAAGTATTCGATACTCTGCCAGTAGAAGCGCCTGTTCTCTCAAACCTGTGGCTTTGCTACTCGAAGCCGAATGTGTTCGACGAAAGTAAGGGGTAGACCGTGTGAGAGAGGAAACTCCAAATGCGAAACATAGTTCCATTTTAAACTAATTGTTCTATCTGAAACTAAGTGTTCGGTACTGTGCCAGGAGAATCGCCTGTTCTCTGAAATCTGTTGTGATGCTACTCGAAACCGTATGTGTTCGTCGAAACTAAGCGGTCGACGTTGTGAGAGAGGAAACTCCATATGCGAAACTTAGTTCCATTTTAAACTAATTGTTCTATCTGAAACTAAGTGTTCGATACAGTGCCAGGAGAAGCGCCTGTTCTCTGAAATCTGTGGCGATGCCACTCGAAACCGTATGTGTTCGAAGAAACAAAGTGGCCGACCTTGTGAGAGAGGAAACTCCAGATGCGAAACATATTTCCATTGTAAACTAAATGTTCTATCTGAAACTAAGTATTCGATACTCTGCCAGTAGAAGCGCCTGTTCTCTCAAACCTGTGGCTTTGCTACTCGAAGCCGAATGTGTTCGACGAAAGTAAGGGGTAGACCGTGTGAGAGAGGAAACTCCAAATGCGAAACATAGTTCCATTTTAAACTAATTGTTCTATCTGAAACTAAGTGTTCGGTACTGTGCCAGGAGAATCGCCTGTTCTCTGAAATCTGTTGTGATGCTACTCGAAACCGTATGTGTTCGTCGAAACTAAGCGGTCGACGTTGTGAGAGAGGAAACTCCATATGCGAAACTTAGTTCCATTTTAAACTAATTGTTCTATCTGAAACTAAGTGTTCGATACAGTGCCAGGAGAAGCGCCTGTTCTCTGAAATCTGTGGCGATGCCACTCGAAACCGTATGTGTTCGACGAAACAAAGTGGCCGACCTTGTGAGAGAGGAAACTCCAGATGCGAAACATATTTCCATTTTAAACTAAATGTTCTATCTGAAACTAAGTATTCCATAGTCTGCCAGTAGAAGCGCCTGTTCTCTGAAACCTGTGGCTTTGCTACTCGAAGCCGAATGTGTTCGACGAAACTAAATGGTCGCCTTGTGAAAGAGGAAACTCCAGATGCGTAACTTAGTACCATTTTAAACTAATTGTTCTATCTGAAACTAAGTGTTCGATATTGTGCCAGGAGAAGTGCCTGTTCTCTGAAATCTGTGGCGATGCTACTCGAAACCGTATGTGTTCGACGAAACTAAGTCGTCGACCTTGTGAGAGAGGAAACTCCAGATGCGAAACATAGATCAATTTTAAACTAAATGTTCCATCTGAAACTAAGTGTTCGATACTGTGCCAGGAGACGCGCCTGTCCTCTGAAATCTGTGGCGATGCCACTCGAAAACGTATGTGTTCGACGAAACAAAGTGGCCGACCTTGTGAGAGAGGAAACTTCAGATGCGAAACTTATTTCGATTTTAAACTAATTGTTCTCTCTGAAACTAAGTGTTCGATACTGTGCCAGGGGAAGCGCCGGTTCTCTGAAATCTGTGGCGATGCTACTCGAAACCGAATGTGTTCCACGAAACTAAGTGGCCGACCTTGTGAGAGAGGAAACCCCAGATGCGAAATATAGTTCCATTCTAAACTAATTGTTCTATCTGAAACTAAGTGTTAGATACAGCGCCAGGAGAAGCGCCTTTTCTCTGAAATCTGTCGCGATGCTACTCGAAACAGTATGTGTTCGACGAAACTAAGTGGTCGACCTTGTGAGAGAGGAAACTCCAAATGCGAAACTTAGTTCCATTTTAAACTAATTGTTCTATCTGAAAGTAAGTATTCGATAATGTGCCAGGAGAAGCTCCTGTTCTCTGAAATCTGTGGCGATGCCACTCTAAACCGTATGTGTTCGACGAAACTAAGTGGCCGACCTTGTGAGAGAGGAAACTCCAGATGCGAAACTTAGTTCCATTTTCAAGTAATTGTTCTATCTGATACTAAGTGTTCGATACTGTGCCAGGAGAAGCGCCTGTTCTCTGAAATCTGTCGCGATGCTACTCGAAACCGTATGTGTTCGACAAAACTAAGTGGTCGACCTTCTGAGAGAGGAAACTCCAGACGCGAAACTTAGTTCCATTTTAAACTAATTGTTCTATCTGAAACTAAGTGTTCGATACTGCGGCAGGAGAAGCGCCTGTTCTCTGAAATCTGTCGCGATGCTACTCGAAAACGTATGTGTTCGACGAAACTAAGTGGTCGACCTTGTGAGAGAGGAAACTCCATATGCGAAACATAGTTCCATTTTAAACAAATTGTTCGCTCTAAAACTAAGTGTTCGATTCTGTGCCAGGAGAAGCGCCTGTTCTCTGAAATCTGTGGCGATGCTACTCGAAACCGAATGCGTTCCACGAAACTAAGTGGCCGCCTTGTGAGAGAGGAAACTCCAGATGCGAAATTTAGTACCATTTTAAACTAATTGTTCTATCTGAGACAAAGTGTTCGATACTGTGCCAGGGGAAGTGCCTGTTCTCTGAAATCTGTGACGATGCTACTCCAAACCGTATGTGTTCGAGGAAACTAAGTGGTGGATCTTCTGAGAGAGGAAACTCCAGATGCGAAACTTGGTTCCATTTTAAACTAATTGTTCTATCTGAAACTAAGTGTTCGATACTGCGCCAGGAGAAGCGCCTGTTCTCTGACATCTGTCGCGATGCTACTCGAAACCGTATGTGTTCGACGAAACTAACTGGTCGACCTTGTGAGAGAGGAAACTCCATATGCGAAACATAGTTCCATTTTAAACAAATTGTTCGCTCTAAAACTAAGTGTTCGATTCTGTGCCAGGAGAAGCGCCTGTTCTCTGAAATCTGTAGCGATGCTACTCGCAACTAAGTGGTCGACCTTCTGAGAGAGGAAACTCCAGATGCGAAATTTAGTTCCATTTTAAACTAATTGTTCTGTCTGAAACTAAGTGTTCGATACTATGCCAGAAGAAGCGCCTGCTCTCTGAAATCTGTGGCGATGCTACTCGAAACCGTATGTGTTCGACGAATCTAAATGGTCGACCTTGTTAGAGACGAAACTCCAGAAGCGAAACTTAGTTCCATTTAAAACTAAGTGTTCCATCTGAAACTTAGTGTTCGATACTGTGCCAGGAGAAGCGCCTGTTCTCTGAAATCTGTGGCGATGCTACTCGAAACCGTATGTGTTCGAAGAAACAAAGTGGCCGACCTTGTGAGAGAGGAGACTCCAGATGCGAAACATATTTCCATTTTAAACTAAATGTTCTATCTGAAACTAAGTATTCGATACTCTGCCAGTAGAAGCGCCTGTTCTCTGAAACCTGTGGCTTTGCTACTCGAAGCCGAATGTGTTCGACGAAACTAAATGGTCGCCTTGTGAAAGAGGAAACTCCAGATGCGTAACTTAGTACCATTTTAAACTAATTGTTCTATCTGAAACTAAGTGTTCTATCTGAAACTAAGTGTTCGATACTGTGCCAGGAGAAGCGCCTGTTCTCTGAAATCTGTCGCGATGCTACTCGAAACCGTATGTGTTCGACGAAACTAAGTGGTCGACCTTCTGAGAGAGGAAACTCCAGACGCGAAACTTAGTTCCATTTTAAACTAATTGTTCTATCTGAAAGTAAGTATTCGATAATGTGCCAGGAGAAGCGCCTGTTCTCTGAAATCTGTCGCGATGCTACTCGCAACTAAGTGGTCGACCTTCTGAGAGAGGAAACTCCAGATGCGAAACTTAGTTCCATTTTAAACTAATTGTACTATCTGCAACTAAGTCTTCGATACTGCGCCAGGAGAAGCGCCTGTTCTCTGAAATCTGTCGCGATGCTACTCGAAACCGTATGTGTTCGACGAAACTAAGTGGTCGACCTTGTGAGAGAGGAAACTCCATATGCGAAACATAGTTCCATTTTAAACAAATTGTCCGCTCTAAAACTAAGTGTTCGATTCTGTGCCAGGAGAAGCGCCTGTTCTCTGAAATCTGTCGCGATGCTACTCGCAACTAAGTGGTCGACCTTCTGAGAGAGGAAACTCCAGATGCGAAATTTAGTTTCATTTTAAACTAATTGTTCTGTCTGAAACTAAGTGTTCGATACTATGCCAGAAGAAGCGCCTGCTCTCTGAAATCTGTGGCGATGCTACTCGAAACCGTATGTGTTCGACGAATCTAAATGGTCGACCTTGTGATAGACGAAACTCCAGAAGCGAAACTTAGTTCCATTTAAAACTAAGTGTTCCATCTGAAACTTAGTGTTCGATACTGTGCCAGGAGAAGCGCCTGTTCTCTGAAATCTGTGGCGATGCTACTCGAAACCGTATGTGTTCGAAGAAACAAAGTGGCCGACCTTGTGAGAGAGGAAACTCCAGATGCGAAACATATTTCCATTTTAAACTAAATGTTCTATCTGAAACTAAGTGTTCGATACTGTGCCAGGAGAAGCGCCTGTTCCCTGAAATCTGTGGCGATGCTACTCGAAACCGTATGTGTTCGACGAATCTAAATGGTCGACCTTGTGAGAGAGGAAACTCCAGAAGCGAAACTTAGTTCCATTTAAAACTAAGTTTTCCATCCGAAACTTAGTGTTCGATACTGTGCCAGGAGAAGCGCCTGTTCACTGAAATCTGTGGCGATGCTACTCGAAACCGTATGTGTTCGAAGAAACAAAGTGGCCGACCTTGTGAGAGAGGAAACTCCAGATGCGAAACATATTTCCATTTTAAACTAAATGTTCTATCTGAAACTATGTATTCGATACTCTGCCAGTAGAAGCGCCTGTTCTCTGAAACCTGTGGCGATGCTACTCGAGACCGTATGTGTTCTACGAATCTAAATGGTCGACCTTGTGAGGGAGGAATATCCAGATGCGGAACTTAGTTCCATTTTAAACTAATTGTTCTATCTCAAACTATGTGTTCGATACTCTGCCAGGAGAAGCATCTGTTCTCTGAAATCTGTGGCGATGCTACTCGAAACCGTATGTGTTCGACGAAACTAAGTGGTCGCCTTGTGAGGGAAGAAACTCCAAATGCGAAACTCAGTACCATTTTATACTAATTGTTCTATCTGAAACTAAGTGTTCGATACTGTGCCAGAAGAAACGCCGTTTTGCGAAATCTGTGGCGATACCACTCGAAACCATATGTGTTCGACGAAACTAAGTGGTCGATACTGTGCCAGGAGAAACTCCCGTTCGCCGATATCTGTGGCGTTACCACTCGAAACCGTATATGTTCGGCGAAACTAAGTGGTTGACCTTGTGAGAGAGTTTACTCCAGATGCGAAACATAGTCCATTTTAAACTAATTGTTCTGTCTGAAATAAGTGTTCGATACTGTGCCAGGAGAAGCGCCTGCTCTCTGAAAACTGTGGCGATGCTACTCGAAACCGTATGTGTTCGACGAAACAAAGTAGTCGACCTTGTGAGAGAGGAAACTCCAGATGCGAAACTTACTTCCATTTAAACTAATTGTTCTATCTGAAACTAAGTGTTCGATACTGTGCCAGGAGAAGCGCCCGTTCTGTGAAACCTGTGGCGATACCACTCGAAACGATATGTGTTCGACGAAACTGAGTGGTCGACCTTGTGAGAGAGGAAACTCCAGATGCGAAACATAGTTCAATTTTAAACTAAATGTTCCATCTGAAACTAAGTGTTCGATACTGTGCCAGGAGAAGCGCCTGTTCTCTGAAATCTGTGGCGATGACACTCGAAACCGTATGTGTTCGACGAAACTAAGTGGCCGACCTTGTGAGAGAGGAAACCCCAGGTTCGGAACTTAGTTCCATTTTAAACTAATTGTTCTATCTCAAACTATGTGTTCGATACTGTGCCAGGAGAAGCGCCTGTTCTCTGAAATCTGTGGCGATGCCCCTCGAAACCGTATGTGTTCGACGAAACTAAGTGGCCGACCTTCTGAGAGAGGAAACTCCAAATGCGAAGCTTATTTCCATTTTAAACTAATTGTTCTATCTGAAACTAAGTGTTCGATACCGTGCCAGGAGAAGCGCCTGTTCTCTGAAATCTGTGGCGTTCCTACTCGAAACCGAATGTGTTCCACGAAACTAAGTGGCCGCCTTGTGAGAGGGGAATCTCCAGATGCGAAACTTAGTTCCATTTTAAACTAATTGTTCTATCTGAAACTAAGTGTTCGATACTGTGCCAGGAGAAGCGCCTGTTCTCTGAACACTGTCGCGATGCTACTCGAAACTGTATGTGTTCGACGAAACTAAGTGGTCGACAGGGTGAAAGAGGAAACTCCAGATGCGAAACTTAGTTCCATCTTAAACTAATTGTTCTATCTGAAACTAAGTGTTCGATACTGTGCCAGGAGAAGCGCCTGTTCTCTGAAATCTGTGGCGATGCCCCTCGAAACGGTGTGTGTTCGACGAATCTAAATGGTCGACCGTGTGAGAGAGGAAACTCCCGATGCGAAACTTAGTTCCATCTTAAACTAATTGTTTTATCTGTAACTAAGTGTTCGATACTGTGCCAGGAGAAGCGCCTGTTCTCTGAAATCTGTGGCGTTTCTACTCGAAACCGAATGTGTTCCACGAAACTAAGTGGTCGACCTTGTGAGAGAGGTAACTCCAGATGCGAAGCTTATTTCCATTTTAAACTAATTGTTCTATCTGAATCTGAGTGTTCGATACTGTGCCAGGAGAAGCGCCTGTTCTCTGAAATCTGTGGCGTTCCTACTCGAAACCGAATGTGTTCCACGAAACTAAGTGGTCGCCTTGTGAGATTGGAAACTCCAGATGCGAAACTTAGTTCCATTTTAAACTAATTGTCCTATCTGAAACTAAGTGTTCGATACTGTGCCAGGAGAGGCGCCTGTTCTCTGAAATCTGTGACGATGCTACTCGAAACCGTATGTGTTCGAGGAAACTAAGTGGTTGATCTTGTGAGAGAGGATACTCCAGATGCGAAACATAGTTCCATTTTAAACTAATTGTTCTGACTGAAATAAGTGTTCGATACTGTGCCAGGCGAAGCGCCTGTTCTCTGAAATCTGTGGCGATGCCAATCGAAACCGTATGTGTTCGTCGAAACTAAGTGGTCGACCTTGTGAGAGAGGAAATTCCAGATGCGAAATTTAGTTCCATTTAAAACTAATTGTTCTATCTGAAACTATGTGTCTGATACTGTGCTAGGAGAAGCGCCTGTTCTCTTAAATCTGTGGCGATGCTACTCGAAACCGTATATGTTCTACGAAACTAAGTGGTCGACCTTGTGAGAGAGGAAACTCCAGATGCGAAACTTAGTACCATTTGAAACCAAATGTTCTATCTGAAACTAAGTATTCGATAGTGTGACAGGAGAAAGGCCTGTTCTCTGAAATCTGTGGCGATGCGACTCGAAACCGTATGTGTTCGACGAAACTAAGTGGCCGCCTTGTGAGACGGGAATCTCCAGATGCGAAACTTAGTTCCATTTTAAACTAATTGTTCTATCTGTAACTAAGTGTTCGATACTGTGCCAGGAGAAGCGCCTGTTCTCTGAAATCTGTGGCGTTCCTACTCGAAACCGAATGTGTTCGACGAAACTAAGTAGTCGACCTTGTGAGAGAGGAAACTCCAAATGCGAAACATTGTTCCATTTTATACTAAGTGTTCTATCTCTAACTAGGTGTTCGATACTGTGCCAGGAGAAGCGCCTGTTCTCTGAAATCTGTGGCGATGCAACTCGAAACCGTATGTGTTCGACGAAACTAAGTGGTCGACCTTGTGAGAGAAGAATATCCAGATGCGAAACTTGTTCCATTTTATACTAATTGTTCTATCTGAAACTATGTTTTCGATACTGTGCCAGGAGAAGCGCCTGTCCTCTGAAACGTGTGGCGATGCTACTCGAAACCGTATGCGTTCGACGAAACTAAGTAGTCCACCTTGTGAGAGAGGAAACTCCAAATGCGAAACATTGTTCCATTTTATACTAAGTGTTCTATCTCTAACTAAGTGTTCGATACTGTGCCAGGAGAAGCGCCTGTTCTCTGAAATCTGTGGCGATGCTACTCTAAACCTTATGTGTTCCACGAAACTAAGTGGCCGCCTTGTGAGACGGGAATCTCCAGATGCGAAACTTAGTTCCATTTTAAACTAATTGTGCTATCTGAAAGTAAGTGTTCGATACTGTGCCAGGAGAAGCGCCTGTTCTCTGAAATCTGTGGCGATGCTACTCGAAACCGTATGTGTTCGACGAAACTAAGTGATCGACCTTGTGAGAGGGGAAACTCCAGATGCTAAACTTAGTTCCATTTTAAACTAATTGTTCTATCTGAATCTATGTGTTCGATAAGGTGCCAGGAGAAGGGTCTGTTCTCTGAAATCAGTGGCAATGCTACTCGAAACCGTATGTGTTCGCCGAAACTAAGTGGTCGACCATGTGAGAGAGGAAACTCCAGATGCGAAACATAGTTCCATTTTAAACTAATTGCTCTATCTGAACCTGAGTGTTCGATACTGTGCCAGGAGAAGCGCCTGTTCTCTGAAATCTGTGGCGATGCCACTCGAAACCGTATGTGTTCGACGAAACTAAGTGATTGACCTTGTGAGGGAGGATTCACCAGATGCGGAACATAGTTCCATTTTAAACTAATTGTTCTATCTGAAACTTAGTTTTCGATACTGTGCCAGGAGAAGCGCCTGTTCTCTGAAGTGTGTGGCGATGCCACACGAAACCGTATGTGTTCGAGGAAACTAAGTGGTCGACCTTGTGAGAGAGGAAACTCCAGATGCGAAACTTAGTTCCATTTTAAACTAATTGTGCTATCTGAAACTAAGTGTTCGATACTGTGCCAGGAGAAGCGCCTTTTCTCTGAAATCTGTGGCGGTGCCCCTCGAAACCGTATGTGTTTGACGAAACTAAGTGGTCGACCTTGTGGGAGAGTAAACTCCAAATGCGAAACTTAGTTCCACTTTAAACTAATTGCTCTATCTGAAACTAAGTGTTCGATACTGTGCCAGGAGAAGCGCCTTTTCTCTGAAATCTGTGGCGGTGCCACTCGAAACCGTATGTGTTTGACGAAACTAACTGGTCGAACTTGTGAGAGAGGAAACTCCAAATTCGAAACATAGGTCCATTTTAAACTAATTGTTCTATCTGAAACTAAGTGTGCGATACTGTGCCAGGAGAAGCGCCTGTTCTCTGAAATCAGTGGCGATGCTACTCGAAACCGTATGTGTTCGACGAAACTAAGTGGTCGACCTTGTGAGGGAGGAAACTCCAGATGCGAAACATAGTTCGATTTTAAACTAATTGTTCTATCTGAACCTGAGTGTTCGATACTGTGCCAGGAGAAGCGCCTGTTCTCGGAAATCTGTGGCGACGCCACTCGAAACCGTATGCATTCAACGAAACTAAGTGGTCGACCTTGTTAGAGAGGAAACTCCAAATGCGAAACTTAGTTCCATTTTAAACTAATTTTTCTATGTCATACTAAGTGTTCGATACTGTGCCAGGAGAAGCGCCTTTTCTCTGAAATGTGTGGCGGTGCCACTCGAAACCGTATGTGTTCGAGGAAACTAAGTGGTCGACCTTGTGGGAGAGGAAACTCCAGATGCGAAACTTAGTTCCAATTTAAAATAATTGTTCTATCTGAAACTAAGTGTTCGATACTGTGCCAGGAGAAGCGCCTGTTCTCTGAAATCTGTGGCGATGCCACTCGAAACCGTAGGTGTTCGACGAAATTAAGTGGTCGCCTTGTGAGGGAAGAAACTCCAGATGCGAAATTTAGTACAATTTTAAACTAAATGTTCTATCTGAAACTAAGTGTTCGATACTGTGCCAGGAGAAGCGCCTTTTCTCTGAAATCTGTGGCGGTGCCACTCGAAACCGTATGTGTTTGACGAAACTAAGTGGTCGAACTTGTGAGAGAGGAAACTCCAAATTCGAAACATAGGTCCATTTTAAACTAATTGTTCTATCTGAAACTAAGTGTTCGATACTGTGCCAGGAGAAGCGCCTGTTCTCTGAAATCAGTGGCGATGCTACTCGAAACCGTATGTGTTCGACGAAACTAAGTGGTCGACCTTGTGAGGGAGGAAACTCCAGATGCGAAACATAGTTCCATTTTAAACTAATTGTTCTATCTGAACCTGAGTGTTCGATACTGTGCCAGGAGAAGCGCCTGTTCTCGGAAATCTGTGGCGATGCCACTCGAAACCGTATGCATTCAACGAAACTAAGTGGTCGACCTTGTTAGAGAGGAAACTCCAAATGCGAAACTTAGTTCCATTTTAAACTAATTTTTCTATGTCATACTAAGTGTTCGATACTGTGCCAGGAGAAGCGCCTTTTCTCTGAAATGTGTTGCGGTGCCACTCGAAACCGTATGTGTTCGAGGAAACTAAGTGGTCGACCTTGTGGGAGAGGAAACTCCAGATGCGAAACTTAGTTCCAATTTAAAATAATTGTTCTATCTGAAACTAAGTGTTCGATACTGTGCCAGGAGAAGCGCCTGTTCTCTGAAATCTGTGGCGATGCCACTCGAAACCGTAGGTGTTCGACGAAATTAAGTGGTCGCCTTGTGAGGGAAGAAACTCCAGATGCGAAATTTAGTACAATTTTAAACTAAATGTTCTATCTGAAACTAAGTGTTCGATACTGTGCCAGGAGAAGCGCCTGTTCTCTGAAATCTGTGGCGATGCCACTCGAAACCGTATGTGTTCGAGGAAACTAAGTGGTCGACCTTGTGAGAGAGGAAACTCCAGATGAGAAACTTAGTTCCATTTAAAACTAATTGTTGTATCAGGAACTAAGTTTTCGATACTGTGCCAGGAGAAGCGCCTGTTCTCTGAAATCTGTGGCGATGCCACTCGAAACCGTATGTGTTCGACGAAACTAAGTGGTCGACCTTGTGAGACAGAAAATTCCAGATGCGAAGCTGAGTTCCATTTTAACGTAATTGTTATATCCGATACTAAGTGTTCGATACTGTGCCGGGAGGAGCGCCTGTTCTCTGAAATCTGTGGCGATGCCACTCGAAACCGTATGTGTTCGACGAAACTAAGTGGTTGATCTTGTGAGAGAGGATACTCCAGATGCGAAACATAGTTCCATTTTAAATTAATTGTTCTATCTGAGCCTAAGTGTTCGATACGGTGCCAGTAGAAGCGCCTGTTCTCTGAAATGTGTGGCGATGCCACTCGAAACCGTATGTGTTCGACGAAACTAAGTGGTTCACCTTGTGGGAGAGGAAACCCCAGATGCGATGCATAGTTCCATATTAAACTAATTGTTTTATCTGTAACTAACTGTTCGATACTGTGCCAGGAGAAGCGCCTGTTCTCTGAAATCGGTGGCGATGGTACTCGAAACCGTATGACGTCGACGAAAGTAAGTGGTCCACCTTGTGAGAGAGGCAACTCCTGATACGAAGCTTAGTTCCATTTTAAAGTAATTGCTTTATCTGAAACTAAGTGTTCGATACTGTGCCAGGAGGAGCGCCGGTTCTCTGAAATCTGTGGCGATGCTACTTGAAACCGTATGTGGTCGACGAAACTAAGTGGCCCACCTTGGGAGAGAGGAAACTTCAGATGAGAAACATAGTTCCATTTTAAATTAATTATTCTATCTGAAACTAAGTGTTCGATAATGTGCCAGGAGAAACTCCCGTTCGACGAAATCTATGGCGATACCACTCGAAATCGCATGTTTTCGACGAAACCAAGTGGTCGACCTTCTGAGAGAGGAAAATCCAGAAGCGAAACATAGTTCCATTTAATATTAATTGTTCTGTCTGAAACTAAGTGTTCGATACTGTGCCAGGAGAAGCGCCTCTTCTCTGAAGCGATCTTGCTCGAAGCCGTATGTGTTCGAAGAAACTAAGTGTTCCACCTTGTGAGAGAGGAAACTGCAGATGCGAAGCTTTGTTCCATTTTAAACTAATTGTTCTACCTGAAACTAAGTGTTCGGTACTGTGCCGGGAGAAGCTCCCGTTCGGCGAAATTTGTGGCGATACCACTCGAAACCGTATGTGTTCGGCAAAGCTAAGTGGTAAACCTTGTGGGAGAGGAAGCTCCAGATGCGAAGCTTAGTTCCATTTTAAAATAATTGTTCTATCTGATACTAAGTGTTCCATACTGTGCCAGGAGAAGCGCGGGTTCTCTGAAACCTGTGGCGATGCCACTCGAAACCGTATGTGTTTGACGAAACTAATTGGTCGACCTTGTGAGAGAGGAAACTCCAGATGCGAAACTTAGTTCCAATTTAAACTAATTGTTCTATCTGAAACTAAGTGTTCGATACTGTGCCAGGAGAAGCGCCTGTTCTCTGAAATCTGTGGCGATGCCACTCGAAACCGTATGTGTTTGACGAAACTAAGTGGTCGAACTTGTGAGAGAGGAAACTCCAAATTCGAAACATAGGTCCATTTTAAACTAATTGTTCTATCTGAAACTAAGTGTGCGATACTGTGCCAGGAGAAGCGCCTGTTCTCTGAAATCAGTGGCGATGCTACTCGAAACCGTATGTGTTCGACGAAACTAAGTGGTCGACCTTGTGAGGGAGGAAACTCCAGATGCGAAACATAGTTCCATTTTAAACTAATTGTTCTATCTGAACCTGAGTGTTCGATACTGTGCCAGGAGAAGCGCCTGTTCCCGGAAATCTGTGGCGATGCCACTCGAAACCGTATGCATTCAACGAAACTAAGTGGTCGACCTTGTTAGAGAGGAAACTCCAAATGCGAAACTTAGTTCCATTTTAAACTAATTTTTCTATGTCATACTAAGTGTTCGATACTGTGCCAGGAGAAGCGCCTTTTCTCTGAAATGTGTGGCGGTGCCACTCGAAACCGTATGTGTTCGAGGAAACTAAGTGGTCGACCTTGTGAGAGAGGAAACTCCAGATGCGAAAGTTAGTTCCAATTTAAACTAATTGTTCTATCTGAAACTAAGTGTTCGATACTGTGCCAGGAGAAGCGCCTGTTCTCTGAAATCTGTGGCGATGCCATTCGAAACCGTAGGTGTTCGACGAAATTAAGTGGTCGCCTTGTGAGGGAAGAAACTCCAGATGCGAAATTTAGTACAATTTTAAACTAAATGTTCTATCTGAAACTAAGTGTTCGATACTGTGCCAGGAGAAGCGCCTTTTCTCTGAAATCTGTGGCGGTGCCACTCGAAACCGTATGTGTTTGACGAAACTAAGTGGTCGAACTTGTGAGAGAGGAAACTCCAAATTCGAAACATAGGTCCATTTTAAACTAATTGTTCTATCTGAAACTAAGTGTTCGATACTGTGCCAGGAGAAGCGCCTGTTCTCTGAAATCAGTGGCGATGCTACTCGAAACCGTATGTGTTCGACGAAACTAAGTGGTCGACCTTGTGAGGGAGGAAACTCCAGATGCGAAACATAGTTCCATTTTAAACTAATTGTTCTATCTGAACCTGAGTGTTCGATACTGTGCCAGGAGAAGCGCCTGTTCTCGGAAATCTGTGGCGATGCCACTCGAAACCGTATGCATTCAACGAAACTAAGTGGTCGACTTTGTTAGAGAGGAAACTCCAAATGCGAAACTTAGTTCCATTTTAAACTAATTTTTCTATGTCATACTAAGTGTTCGATACTGTGCCAGGAGAAGCGCCTTTTCTCTGAAATGTGTTGCGGTGCCACTCGAAACCGTATGTGTTCGAGGAAACTAAGTGGTCGACCTTGTGGGAGAGGAAACTCCAGATGCGAAACTTAGTTCCAATTTAAAATAATTGTTCTATCTGAAACTAAGTGTTCGATACTGTGCCAGGAGAAGCGCCTGTTCTCTGAAATCTGTGGCGATGCCACTCGAAACCGTAGGTGTTCGACGAAATTAAGTGGTCGCCTTGTGAGGGAAGAAAATCCAGATGCGAAATTTAGTACAATTTTAAACTAAATGTTCTATCTGAAACTAAGTGTTCGATACTGTGCCAGGAGAAGCGCCTGTTCTCTGAAATCTGTGGCGATGCCACTCGAAACCGTATGTGTTCGAGGAAACTAAGTGGTCGACCTTGTGAGAGAGGAAACTCCAGATGAGAAACTTAGTTCCATTTAAAACTAATTGTTGTATCAGGAACTAAGTTTTCGATACTGTGCCAGGAGAAGCGCCTGTTCTCTGAAATCTGTGGCGATGCCACTCGAAACCGTATGTGTTCGACGAAACTAAGTGGTCGACCTTGTGAGACAGAAAATTCCAGATGCGAAGCTGAGTTCCATTTTAACGTAATTGTTATATCCGATACTAAGTGTTCGATACTGTGCCGGGAGGAGCGCCTGTTCTCTGAAATCTGTGGCGATGCCACTCGAAACCGTATGTGTTCGACGAAACTAAGTGGTTGATCTTGTGAGAGAGGATACTCCAGATGCGAAACATAGTTCCATTTTAAATTAATTGTTCTATCTGAGCCTAAGTGTTCGATACGGTGCCAGTAGAAGCGCCTGTTCTCTGAAATGTGTGGCGATCTTGCTCGAAGCCGTATGTGTTCGAAGAAACTAAGTGTTCCACCTTGTGAGAGAGGAAACTGCAGATGCGAAGCTTTGTTCCATTTTAAACTAATTGTTCTACCTGAAACTAAGTGTTCGGTACTGTGCCGGGAGAAGCTCCCGTTCGGCGAAATTTGTGGCGATACCACTCGAAACCGTATGTGTTCGGCAAAGCTAAGTGGTAAACCTTGTGGGAGAGGAAGCTCCAGATGCGAAGCTTAGTTCCATTTTAAAATAATTGTTCTATCTGATACTAAGTGTTCCATACTGTGCCAGGAGAAGCGCGGGTTCTCTGAAACCTGTGGCGATGCCACTCGAAACCGTATGTGTTTGACGAAACTAATTGGTCGACCTTGTGAGAGAGGAAACTCCAAATGCGAAACTTAATTCCATATTAAAATAATTGTTCTATCTGAAATTAAGTGTTCGATACTGTGCCAGGAGAAGCGCCAGTTATCTGAAACCTGTGTCGATGCCACTAGAAACCCTATGTGTTTGACGATACTAAGTGGCCGACCTTGTGAGAGAACAAACTCCAGATGCGAAATTTTGTTCCATTTTAAACTAATAGTTCTGTCTGAAACTAAGTGTTCGATACTGTGCCAGGAGACGAGCCTGTTCTCGGAAATCTGTCGCGATGCTACTCGAAACCGTATGTGTTCGACGAATCTAATTGGTCGACCTTGTGGGAGAGGAGTCTCCAGATGCGAGACTTAGTTCCATTTAAAACAAATTGTTCTATCTGGAACTAAGTGTTCGATACTGTTCCAGGAGAAGCGTCTGTTCTCTGAAATCTGTGGCGAAGCAACCCCAAACCGTATGTGTTCGACGAAACTAAGTGGTCGACATGGTAACAGAGGAAACTCCAGATGCGAAACATAGTTCGATTTTAAACTAAATCTTCTATCTGAAACTAAGTGTTCGATACTGTGCCAGGAGGAGCGCCTGTTCTCTGAAATCTGTGGCGCTGCTACTCGAAACGGTATGTGTTCGACGAAACTAAGTGGTCGACCTTGTGAGAGAGGAAACTCCAGAAGCGAAACTTAGTTCCATTTAAAAATAATCGTTCTATCTGAAACTAAGTGTTCGATACTGTGCCAGGAGAAGCGACTGTTCTCTGAAATCTGTGGCGATGCCACTCGAAACCGTATGTGTTCGACGAAACTAAGTGGTCGACCTTGTGAGAGAGGAAATTCCAAATGCGAAAATTAATTCCATTTTAAACTAATTGTTCTATCTGAAGCCAAGGGTTCGATACTGTGCCAGGAGAAGCGTAGAGAATGTAGGGTGAACATATAGTATAAGAATGACTGAGTCAAAGACCCGTTAAGTAGCACTATCGGCTGTCCAAAAAAGTATTCTACGCCCTGATGCCTAAAACAATATTTCGGTCGTGGGCGGTGTGAAACTTCATAATTTACGTTCCAACGAAATGCATAAAAACACCAATGTAGGAGAACCTAGTTGAGCCCCAGTGGACCCGTAGAAGGCATGTGACTGTTTTCCAACAGTGGGTGGTGGAATCGTCACATTCCGCACCGTGCATCATGATCCGGTGTATGCAAAATTGAAGCAAACCCTTCTGATTCATGGAATTCAGATTTTCGGGCTGATTTCTTAAAAAGTAGTCAGAGAGTTGTCGCTCATTGGTGAACCTAATCATCCGGAACATGGACCGCAAGATATTTGCCACCCATATAATACGTGCAGATACGCACACGGGGATCAAATGCACACGTGCATCAGTCGTGTTAGCATGGAGTCCTTCAGTTTCTTCTCTACATGCAATCGGGACGCCACACTCGGCAAATGTGGACTTCGTCCATGAGTTACCTCTGGAAATATCGCAGTTGATTCTGCGGCAATTGGATTCTGCATCTTTACTGAGCGCAGCGCTTGTTTCCCGAAAGTGGCTATCTGTTTTGCGGGTCGATGTGAAACTCAGGCAAAGGGTAAGGAGATCCCTCAGTTACAAGGCGGAGCGGATTCGGTCGGACTACATTGGGAGGCCCACAACGGATGTAGTCAGACGTCATGGGTTCAGATGGAATTCACGTGTTAGAAATATTCAAAGATCTGCGCCTCCGACCAGTATTGACGCATATCGCCTAATGGATATAGAATCGACACGGCACAGTCGTTATCATGGACATCAGCGCGAGGACACCAAAAGGCGAATCAAGTCTTATAGAATTTGATGTAGTGAGAAACGGAACGGGAGTTTCTCCTGGCACAGTATCGGACTAATTTTAATATGGTACTAAATTTCGCATCTGGAGTTTGCTCCCTCACAAGGCGGCCACTTAGTTTCGTGGAAAACATTCGGTTTCGAGTAGCATAGCCACAGATTTCAGAGAACAGGCGCTTCTCCTGGCACAGTATCGAACACTTAGTTTCAGATAGAACAATTAGTTTAAAATTGAACTATGTTTCGCATCTGGAGTTTCCTGTCTCACAAGGTCGACCACTTTGTTTCGCCGAACGCATACGGTTTCGAGTGGCATCGCCACAGATTTCAGAGAACAGGCGCTTCTGCTGGCACACTATCGAACACTTAGTTTCAGATAGAACAATTAGTTTAAAATGGAACTAAGTTTCGCATCTGGAGTTTCCTCTCTCACAAGGTCGACCACTTAGATTCGTCGAACACATACGGTTTCGAGTAGCATCGCCAATGATCTCAGAGAACAGGCGCTTCTCCTGGCACAGTATCGGACACAGAGTTTCGGTTAGAACAATTAGTTTAAAATGGAACTAAGTTTCGCATCTGGAGTTTCCTCTCTCACGAGGTCGGCCACTTAGTATCGTCGAACACATACGGTTTCGAGTGGCATCGCCACAGATTTCAGAGAACAGGAGCTTCTCCTGGCACAGTATCGAACACTTAGTTGCAGATAGAAAAATTAGTTTAAAATGGTACTAAGTTTCGCATCAGGATTTTCCTCTCTCACAAGGTCAACCACTTAGTTTCGTCGAACATATACGGTTTCGAGTAGCATCGCCACAGATTTCAGAGAACAGGCGCTTCCCCTGGCACAGTATCGAACACTTAGTATCAGATAGAACTATTAGTTTAAAATGGAACTAAGCTTCGCATCTGGAATTTCCTCTCTCACAAGGTCGACCACTTAGTTTCGTCGAACATATACGGTTTCGAGTAGCATCGCCAAATATTTCAGAGAACAGGCGCTTCTCCTGGCACAGTATCGAACACTTAGTTTCAGAGAGAACAATTAGTTTAAAATGGTACTAAATTTCGCATCTGGAGTTTCCTCTCTCACATGGCGGCCGCTTAGTTTCGTCGAACACATACGGTTTCGAGTAGCATCGCCACTGATTTCAGAGAACAGGCGCTTCTCCTGGCACAGTATCGAACACTTAGTTTCAGATAGAACAATTAATTTAAAATGGAACTAAGTTTCGCATCCGGAGTTTCCTCTTCCACAAGGTCGACCACTTATTTTCGTCGATCACATACGGTTTGAAGTAGCATCGTCACAGTTTTCAGAGAACAGGCACTTCTCCTGTCACAGTATCGAACACTTAGTTTCAGATGGAACAATTAGTTTAAAATGGAACTAAGTTTCGCATCCGGAGTTTCCTCTCTCAGAAGGTCGACCACTTAGTTTCGTTGAACACATACGGTTTCGAGTGGCATCGCCACAGTTTTCAGAGAACAGGCGCTTCTCCTGGCACAGTATCGAACACTTAGTATCAGATAGAACTATTAGTTTAAAATGGAACTAAGCTTCGCATCTGGAGTTTCCTCTCTCACAAGGTCGACCACTTAGTTTCGATGAACACATACGGTTTCGAGTAGCATCGCCACCGAATTCAGAGAACAGGCGCTTCTCCTGACGCAGTATCGAACACTTAGTATCAGATAGAACTATTAGTTTAAAATGGAACTAAGCTTCGCATCTGGAGTTTCCTCTCTCACAAGGTCGACCACTTAGTTTCGTCGAACATATACGGTTTCGAGTAGCATCGCCAAATATTTCAGAGAACAGGCGCTTCTCCTGGCACAGTATCGAACACTTAGTATCAGAGAGAACTATTAGTTTAAAATGGAACTAAGTTTCGCATCTGGAGTTTCCTCTCTCACGAGGTCGGCCACTTAGTATCGTCGAACACATACGGTTTCAAGTGGCATCGCCACAGATTTCAGAGAACAGGAGCTTCTCCTGTCACAGTATCGAACACTTAGTTTCAGTTGGAACAATTAGTTTAAAATGGAACTAAGTTTCGCATCCGGAGTTTCCTCTCTCAGAAGGTCGACCACTTAGTTTCGTTGAACACATACGGTTTCGAGTGGCATCGCCACAGTTTTCAGAGAACAGGCGCTTCTCCTGGCACAGTATCGAACACTTAGTATCAGATAGAACTATTAGTTTAAAATGGAACTAAGCTTCGCATCTGGAGTTTCCTCTCTCACAAGGTCGACCACTTAGTTTCGATGAACACATACGGTTTCGAGTAGCATCGCCAAATATTTCAGAGAACAGGCGCTTCTCCTGGCACAGTATCGAACACTTAGTATCAGAGAGAACTATTAGTTTAAAATGGAACTAAGTTTCGCATCTGGAGTTTCCTCTCTCACGAGGTCGGCCACTTAGTATCGTCGAACACATACGGTTTCAAGTGGCATCGCCACAGATTTCAGAGAACAGGAGCTTCTCCTGTCACAGTATCGAACACTTAGTTTCAGATGGAACAATTAGTTTAAAATGGAACTAAGTTTCGCATCCGGAGTTTCCTCTCTCAGAAGGTCGACCACTTAGTTTCGTTGAACACATACGGTTTCGAGTGGCATCGCCACAGTTTTCAGAGAACAGGCGCTTCTCCTGGCACAGTATCGAACACTTAGTATCAGATAGAACTATTAGTTTAAAATGGAACTAAGCTTCGCATCTGGAGTTTCCTCTCTCACAAGGTCGACCACTTAGTTTCGATGAACACATACGGTTTCGAGTAGCATCGCCACCGAATTCAGAGAACAGGCGCTTCTCCTGACGCAGTATCGAACACTCAGTTACAGATAGAACAATTAGTTTAAAATGGAACTAAGTTTCGCATCTGGAGTTTCTTCTCTCAGAAGGTTGACCACTTAGAGTCGTCGCACACATACGGTTTAGAGTAGCATCGCCACTGATTTCAGAGAACAGGCGCTTCTCCTGGCACAGTATCGAACACTTAGTTTCAGGTAGAACAATTAGTTTAAAATGGAAATAAGCTTCGCAACTGGAGATTCCTCTCTCACAAGGTCAACCACTTAGTTTCGTCGAACATATACGGTTTCGAGTAGCATCGCCAAAGATTTCAGAGAACAGGCGCTTCTCCTCGCAAAGTATCGAACACTTAGTATCAGAGAGAACTATTAGTTTAAAATGGAACTAAGTTTCGCATCTGGAGTTTCCTCTCTCACGAGGTCGGCCACTTAGTATCGTCGAACACATGCGGTTTCGAGTGGCATCGCCACAGATTTCAGAGAAGAGGCGCTTCTCCTGGCACAGTATCGAACCCTTAGTTTCAGATAGAACAATTAGTTTAAAATGGTACTATTAGGTGCCCAACTAAGTTCGTGCGCTTTTCGTTGTCCAAAAACGAGACGAAATTTGGTACCGAATGAGTAACTTTTAATCTGGTAAATAATCTCCTCCATATTCTATGACCCTTTCCCAACGTGACACAAGTTTCAAAATCCCATTTTTATAAAAATCTACGCTTTTATTATTGAAAAACTCAGACACTGTCCTCTTTACTTGCTCTCCGTTTATGAAGTTCCTATTCGTTATATAATTTTGTAATGCAAAAACAAGGTGGTAATCTGTTGGGGAAAGGTCCGATGAATATGGAGGATGAATTAAAGTTTCCCATCCGAGGTTGCAAATTGTTTCTCGGGTCTTATTCGCAACGTGTGGTCTGGCGTTGTTCTGCAGCAAGAGTACACCTCTCCGATTTACAAGTCCCGGTTGTTTTTTCTTCAATTCCTCCTGTACTTTTTTAAGCTGAGCAGAGTACAGGTCCGCGGTGATCATTTGGCCTTTTTGTAAATATTCGAAATGAACAATTCCGGCTGTTGTCCACCATACACATAACAAAATCTTCTGTTGGTGAAGGGCCGGTTTTGCAGTGGATGGAGTAGGTTCCCCAGGTGTTAACCAGTGGGAAGGTCGCTTCTTATTTGTGTATGTGACCCAGTTACTCCCATTTTTCATCACAAGTAAGAATAAGATTCAAAAACGGATCGTTTTGGAACCGTGAGAGTAGGGAAACGCAAGCCGCTACCCTTTGGCACCTCTGGCTCTCGGTAAGTTCGTGCGGTACCCACCTTCCTACACGATACACTTTACCTACAGTGTGTAGATGTTTCCTAATCGTTTCTTCAGACATACCATGCTTGACTGCAAGCATTTTGCACGAGATTTTGTGATCTGTCTCAATATCCACTTGCAAAACTCGATTATTCATAAGAATCGGCCGTCCGTCGCGTTGCTCATCTTCGAGGCTTTCATTACCACTTTTAAACTCTTGAAACCACTTTTGCGCAGTGCGATTACTTAATACACAGTCCCCAAAGGCCACACAAATTTTTCTGGCCGCTTGCGCAGCCTTGGCTCCGAATTTGAACTCATAAAGCAAATATGCGCGAATTACGGCGTTAGACACGGTCATTTTGGAAGTAATATTAGAGACGAAAATGAAGTGTACACTACGATTTTTTTCTACATACTGACTCATTTTGACTTCCTCTAACACCTCCCAAAGGTAAATCAGGTAAAGCAATAAAAACATTGGCTCTAGGAGCAATAAAGTGGTCCGCGCGGGAAAAACCGCACGAACTTAGTTGGGCACCTAATAAGTTTCGCATCAGGATTTTCCTCTCTCACAAGGTCAAACACTTAGTTTCGTCGAACATATACGGTTTCGAGTAGCATCGCCACAGATTTCAGAGAACAGGCGCTTCCCCTGGCACAGTATCGAACACTTAGTATCAGAGAGAACCATTAGTTTAAAATGGAACTAATCTTCGCATCTGGAGTTTCCTCTCTCACAAGGTCGACCACTTAGTTTCGATGAACACATACGGTTTCGAGTAGCATCGCCACCGATTTCAGAGAACAGGCGCTTCTCCTGACGCAGTATCGAACACTCAGTTACAGATAGAACAATTAGTTTAAAATGGAACTAAGTTTCGCATCTGGAGTTTCTTCTCTCAGAAGGTCGACCACTTAGAGTCGTCGAACACATACGGTTTAGAGTAGCATCGCCACTGATTTCAGAGAACAGGCGCTTCTCCTGGCACAGTATCGAACACTTAGTTTCATGTAGAACAATTAGTTTAAAATGGAACTATGTTTCGCAACTGGAGATTCCTCTCTCACAAGATCGACGACTTAGTTTCGTCGAACACATACGGTTTCGAGTGGCATCGCCACAGATTTCAGAGAACAGGCGCTACTCCTGGCACAGTATCGAACACTTAGTTTCAGATAGGACAATTAGTTTAAAATGGAACTAAGTTTCGCATCTGGAGTTTCCTCTCTCACAAGGTCGACCACTTAATTTCGTTGAACACATACGGTTTCGAGTGGCATCGCCACAGTTTTCAGAGAACAGGCGCTTCTCCTGGCACAGTATCGAACACTTAGTATCACATAGAACTATTAGTTTAAAATGGAACTAATCTTCGCATCTGGAGTTTCCTCTCTCACAAGGTCGACCACTTAGTTTCGATGAACACATACTGTTTCGAGTAGCATCGCCACCGATTTCAGAGAACAGGCGCTTCTCCTGACGCAGTATCGAACACTCAGTTACAGATAGAACAATTAGTTTAAAATGGAACTATGTTTCGCATCTGGAGTTTCTTCTCTCAGAAGGTCGACCACTTAGAGTCGTCGAACACATACGGTTTAGAGTAGCATCGCCACTGACTTCAGAGAACAGGCGCTTCTCCTGGCACAGTATCGAACACTTAGTTTCAGGTAGAACAATTAGTTCAAAATGGAACTATGTTTCGCAACTGGAGATTCCTCTCTCACAAGATCGACGACTTAGTTTCGTCGAACACATAAGGTTTCGAGTGGCATCGCCACAATTTCAGAGAACAGGCGCTACTCCTCGCACAGTATCGAACACTTAGTTTCAGATAGGACAATTAGTTTAAAATGGAACTAAGTTTCGCATCCGGAGTTTCCTCTCTCAGAAGGTCGACCACTTAGTTTCGTCGAACACATACGGTTTCGAGTAGCATCGCCACAGATTTCAGAGAACGGGCACTTCCCCTGGCACAGTATCGAACACTTAGTATCAAATAGAACAATTAGTCTAAAATGGAAATAAGCTTCGCATCTGGAGTTTCCTCTCTCAGAAGGTCGACCACTTAGAGTCGTCGAACACATACGGTTTAGAGTAGCATCGCCACTGATTTCAGAGAACAGGCGCTTCTCCTGGCACAGTATCGAACACTTAGTTTCAGGTAGAACAATTAGTTTAAAATGGAAATAAGCTTCGCATCTGGAGTTTCCTCTCTCACAAGGTCGACCGCTTAGTTTCGTCGAACACATACGGTTTCGAGTAGCATCGCCACAGATTTCAGAGAACAGGCGCTTCTCCTGGCACAGTATTGAACACTTAGTTTCAGATAGAACAATTAGTTTAAAATGGAACTAAGTTTCGCATCTGGAGTTTCCTCTCTCACAAGGTCGACCACTTAATTTCGTTGAACACATACGGTTTCGAGTGGCATCGCCACAGTTTTCAGAGAACAGGCGCTTCTCCTGGCACAGTATCGAACACTTAGTATCAGATAGAACTATTAGTTTAAAATGGAACTAAGCTTCGCATCTGGAGTTTCCTCTCTCACAAGGTCGACCACTTAGTTTCGATGAACACATATGGTTTCGAGTAGCATCGCCACCGAATTCAGAGAACAGGCGCTTCTCCTGACGCAGTATCGAACACTCAGTTACAGATGGAACAATTAGTTTAAAATGGAACTAAGTTTCGCATCTGGAGTTTCTTCTCTCAGAAGGTCGACCACTTAGAGTCGTCGAACACATACGGTTTAGAGTAGCATCGCCACTGATTTCAGAGAACAGGCGCTTCTCCTGGCACAGTATCGAACACTTAGTTTCAGGTAGAACAATTAGTTTAAAATGGAAATAAGCTTCGCAACTGGAGATTCCTCTCTCACAAGGTCAACCACTTAGTTTCGTCGAACATATACGGTTTCGAGTAGCATCGCCAAAGATTTCAGAGAACAGGCGCTTCTCCTAGCACAGTATCGAACACTTAGTATCAGAGAGAACTATTAGTTTAAAATGGAACTAAGTTTCGCATCTGGAGTTTCCTCTCTCACGAGGTCGGCCACTTAGTATCGTCGAACACATACGGTTTCGAGTGGCATCGCCACAGATTTCAGAGAACAGGAGCTTCTCCTGTCACAGTATCGAACACTTAGTTTCAGATAGAACAATTAGTTTAAAATGGAACTAAGTTTCGCATCCGGAGTTTCCTCTCTCAGAAGGTCGACCACTTAGTTTCGTCGAACACATACGGTTTCGAGTAGCATCGCCTCAGATTTCAGAGAAGAGGCGCTTCTCCTGGCACAGTATCGAACACTTAGTTTCAGATAGAACAATTAGTTTAAAATGGTACTAAGTTTCGCATCAGGATTTTCCTCTCTCACAAGGTCAACCACTTAGTTTCGTCGAATATATACGGTTTCGAGTAGCATCGCCACAGATTTCAGAGAACAGGCGCTTCCCCTGGCACAGTATCGAACACTTAGTATCAGATAGAACTATTAGTTTAAAATGGAACTAAGCTTCGCATCTGGAGTTTCCTCTCTCACAAGGTCGACCACTTAGTTTCGTCGAATATATACGGTTTCGAGTAGCATCGCCAAAGATTTCAGAGAACAGGCGCTTCTCCTGGCACAGTATCGAACACTTAGTATCAGAGAGAACTATTAGTTTAAAATGGAACTAAGTTTCGCATATGGAGTTTCCTCTCTCACGAGGTCGGCCACTTAGTATCGTCGAACACATACGGTTTCGAGTGGCATCGCCACAGATTTCAGAGAACAGGAGCTTCTCCTGTCACAGTATCGAACACTTAGTTTCAGATAGAACAATTAGTTTAAAATGGAACTAAGTTTCGCATCCGGAGTTTCCTCTCTCAGAAGGTCGACCACTTAGTTTCGTTGAACACATACGGTTCCGAGTGGCATCGCCACAGTTTTCAGAGAACTGGCGCTTCTCCTGGCACAGTATCGAACACTTAGTATCAGATAGAACTATTAGTTTAAAATGGAACTAAGTTTCGCATCCGGAGTTTCCTCTCTCAAAAGGTCGACCATTTAGATTCGTCGAACACACACGGTTTCGAGTAGCATCGCGACAGATTTCAGAGAACAGGCGCTTCTCCTGGCACAGTATCGAACACTTAGTTTCAGATAGAACAATTAGTTTAAAATGGAACTAAGTTTCGCATCTGGAGTTTCCTCTCTCACAAGATCAACCACTTAGTTTCGTCGAACAATTACGGTTTCGAGTGGCATCGCCACACATTTCAGAAAACAGGCGCTTCTCCTGGAACAGTATCGAACACTTAGTTTCAGATAGAACAATTAGTTTAAAATGGAACTAAGTTTCGCATCTGGAGTTTCCTCTCTCAGAAGGTCGACGACTTAGTTTCGTCGAGCACATACGGTTTCGAGTGGCATCGCCACAGGTTTCAGAGAACAAGCGCTTCTACTGGCAGAGTATCGAATACTTATTTTCAGATAGAACATTTAGTTTAAAATGGAACTAAGTTTCGCATCCGGAGTTTCCTCTCTCAAAAGGTCGACCATTTAGATTCGTCGAACACACACGGTTTCGAGTAGCATCGCGACAGATTTCAGAGAACAGGCGCTTCTCCTGGCACAGTATCGAACACTTAGTTTCAGATAGAACAATTAGTTTAAAATGGAACTAAGTTTCGCATCTGGAGTTTCCTCTCTCACAAGATCAACCACTTAGTTTCGTCGAACAATTACGGTTTTGAGTGGCATCGCCACACATTTCAGAAAACAGGCGCTTCTCCTGGAACAGTATCGAACACTTAGTTTCAGATAGAACAATTAGTTTAAAATGGAACTAAGTTTCGCATCTGGAGTTTCCTCTCACACAAGGTCGACCACTTAGTTTCGACGAACACATACGGTTTCGAGTAGCATCGCCACAGATTTCAGAGAACAGGCGCTTCTCCTGGCACAGTAACGAACACTTATTTTCAGATAGAACAACAAGTTTAAAATGGAACTAAATTTCGCATCTGGAGATTCCTCCCCCACAAGGTCGAACATTTCGATTCGTCGAACACATACGGTTTCGAGTAGCATAGCCACAGATTTCAGAGAACAGGCGCTTCTCCTGGCACAGTATCGAACTCTTAGTTTCAGATAGAACAATTAGTTTAAAATGGAACAAAGTTTCGCATCTGGAGTTTCCTCTCCCACAAGGTCGACCACTTAGTTTCCTCGAACACATACGGTTTCGAGTGGCATCGCTAGAGATTTCAGAGAACAGGCGCTTCTCCTGGCACAGTATCGAACACTTAGTTTCAGATAGAACAATTAGTATAAAATGGAACTAAGTTTCGCATCTGGAGTTTCCTCTCCCACAAAGTCGACCACTTAGTTTCGTCGAACAATTACGGTTTCGAGTAGCATCGCCACAGATTTCAGAGAACAGGCGCTTCCCCTGGCACAGTATCGAGCACTTAGTTTCAGATAGAACAATTTGTTTAAAATGGAACTATGTTTCGCATCTGGAGTTTCCTCTCCCACAAAGGCGACCACTTAGTTTCCTCGAACACATACGGTTTAGAGTAGCATCGCCACAGATTTCAGAGAACAGGCGCTTCTCCTGGCACAGTATCGAACACTTAGTTTCAGATAGAACAATTAGTTTAAAATGGAACTATGTGTCGCATCTGGAGTATCCTTTCTCACCAGGTCGGTCACTTCGTTTCGTCGGACACATACGGTTTCGAGTAGCATCGCCACAGATTTCTGAGAACAGGCGCTTCGCCTGGCACAGTATCGAACACTTATTTCAGACAGAACAATTAGTTTAAAATGGAACTATGTTTCGCATCTGGAGTATCCTCTCTCACAAGATCAACCACTTAGTTTCGTCGAACAATTACGGTTTCGAGTGGCATCGCCACACATTTCAGAGAACAGGCGCTTCTCCTGGCACAGTATCGAACACTTAGTTTCAGATAGAACAATTAGTTTAAAATGGAACTAAGTTTCGCATCTGGAGTTTCCTCTCTCAGAAGGTCGACCACTTAGTTTCGACGAACACATACGGTTTCGAGTAGCATCGCCACAGATTTCAGAGAATAGGCGCTAATCCTGGCACAGTACCGAACACTTAGTATCAGATAGAACAATTAGTTTAAAATGGAAATAAGCTTCCCATCTGGCGTTTCCTCTCTCACAAGGTCGACCATTTAGTTTCGTCGAACACATACGGTTTCGAGTGGCATCGCCACATGTTTCAGAGAACTGGCGCTTCTCCTGGCACACTATCGAACACTTAGTTTCAGATAGAACAATTAGTTTAAAATGGAAATATGTTTCGCATTTGGAGTTTCCTCCCTCACAAGGTCGACCACTTAGTTTCGTCGAACACATACGGTTTCGAGTGGCATCGCCACAGATTTCAGAGAACAGGCGCTTCTCCTGGCACAGTATCGAACACTTAGTATCAGATAGAACTATTAGTTTAAAATGGAACTAAGTTTCGCATCAGGAGTTTCCTCTCTCATAAGGTCGACGACTTAGTTTCGTTGAACACATTCGGTTTCGAGTGGCATCGCCACAGATTACAGAGAACAGGCGCTTCTCCTGGCACAGTATCGAACACTTAGTTTCAAATAGAATAATTAGTATAAAATGGAACTATGTTTCGCATTTGGAGTTTCCTCTCTCACACGGTCTACCCCTTACTTTCGTCGAACACATTCGGCTTCGAGTAGCAAAGCCACAGGTTTCAGAGAACAGGCGCTTCTCCTGGCGCAGTATCGAACACTCAGTTACAGATAGAACAATTAGTTTAAAATGGAACTAAGTTTCGCATCTGGAGTTTCCTCTCTCAGAAGGTCGACGACTTAGTTTCGTCGAGCACATACGGTTTCGAGTGGCATCGCCACAGGTTTCAGAGAACAGGCGCTTCTACTGGCAGAGTATCGAATACTTATTTTCAGATAGAACATTTAGTTTAAAATGGAACTAAGTTTCGCATCCGGAGTATCCTCTCTCACAATGTGGACCACTTAGTTTCGTCAAACACATACGGTTTCGAGTTGCATCGTCACAGATTTCAGAGAACAGGCGCTTCGCCTGGCACGTTATCGAACACTTTGTTTCAGATAGAACAATTAGTTTAAAATGGAACTAAGCTTCGCATCTGGAGTTTCCTCTCTCAGAATGTCGACCACTTAGTTTCGTCGAACACATACGGTTTGGGGTTGCTTCGCCACAGATTTCAGAGAACAGACGCTTCTCCTGGAACAGTATCGAACACTTAGTTCCAGATAGAACAATTTGTTTTAAATGGAACTAAGTCTCGCATCTGGAGACTCCTCTCCCACAAGGTCGACCAATTAGATTCGTCGAACACATACGGTTTCGAGTAGCATCGCGACAGATTTCCGAGAACAGGCTCGTCTCCTGGCACAGTATCGAACACTTAGTTTCAGACAGAACTATTAGTTTAAAATGGAACAACGTTTCGCATCTGGAGTTTCCTCTCTCACAAGGTCGACCACTCAGTTTCGTCGAACACATACGGTTTCGAGTGGCATCGCCACAGATTTCAGAGAACAGGCGCTTCTCCTGGCACATTATCGAACACATAGTTTCAGATAGAACAATTAGTTTAAAATGGAACTATGTTTCGCATCTGGAGTATCCTCTCTCACAAGGTCAACCACATAGTTTCGTCGAACACGTACGGTTTCGAGTGGTATCGCCACAGATTTCAGAGAACAGGCGCTTCTCCTGGCACAGTATCGAACACTTAGTATCAGATAGAACTATTAGTTTAAAATTTAACTAAGCATCGCATCTGGAGTTTCCTCTCTCACAAGGTCGACCACTTAGTTTCGATGAACACATACGGTTTCGAGTAGCATCGCCACCGATTTCAGAGAACAGGCGCTTCTCCTGGCGCAGTATCGAACACTCAGTTACAGATAGAACAATTAGTTTAAAATGGAACTAAGTTTCGCATCTGGAGTTTCCTCTCTCAGAAGCTCGACGACTTACTTTCGTCGAGCACATACGGTTTCGAATGGCATCGCCACAGGTTTCAGAGAACAGGCGCTTCTACTGGCAGAGTATCGAATACTTACTTTCAGATAGAACATTTAGTTTAAAATGGAACTATGTTTCGCATCCGGAGTTTCCTCTCTCAAAAGGTCGACCACTTAGTTTCGTCGAACACATACGGTTTCGAGTGGCATCGCCACAGGTTTCAGAGAACTGGCGCTTCTCCTGGCACACTATCGAACACTTAGTTTCAGATAGAACAATTAGTTTAAAATGGAAATATGTTTCGCATTTGGAGTTTCCTCCCTCACAAGGTCGACCACTTAGTTTCGTCGAACACATACGGTTTCGAGTGGCATCGCCATAGATTTCAGAGAACAGGCGCTTCTCCTGGCACAGTATCGAACACTTAGTATCAGATAGAACTATTAGTTTAAAATGGAACTAAGTTTCGCATCTGGAGTTTCCTCTCTCACAAGGTCGACGACTTAGTTTCGTTGAACACATTCGGTTTCGAGTGGCATCGCCACAGATTTCAGAGAACAGGCGCTTCTCCTGGCACATTATCGAACACATAGTTTCAGATAGAACATTTAGTTTAAAATGGAACTAAGTTTCGCATCCGGAGTTTCCTCTCTCAAAAGGTCGACCATTTAGATTCGTCGAACACACACGGTTTCGAGTAGCATCGCGACAGATTTCAGAGAACAGGCGCTTCTCCTGGCACAGTATCGAATACTTAGTTTCAGATAGAACAATTAGTTTCAAATGGAACTAAGTTTCGCATCTGGAGTTTCCTCTCTCACAAGGTCGACCACTTAGTTTCGACGAACACATACGGTTTCGAGTGGCATCGCCACAGGTTTCAGAGAACAGGCGCTTCTACTGGCAGAGTATCGAATACTTATTTTCAGATAGAACATTTAGTTAAAAATGGAACTAAGTTTCGCATCCGGAGTTTCCTCTCTCAAAAGGTCGACCATTTAGATTCGTCGAACACACACGGTTTCGAGTAGCATCGCGACAGATTTCAGAGAACAGGCGCTTCTCCTGGCACAGTATCGAACACTTAGTTTCAGATAGAACAATTAGTTTAAAATGGAACTAAGTTTCGCATCTGGCGTTTCCTCTTTCAGAAGGTCGACCACTTAGTTTCATCGAACACATACGGGTTCGAGCGTCATCGCCACACAGTTCAGAGAACAGGCGCTTCTCCTGGCACAGTATCGAGCACTTAGTTTCAGATAGAACAATTAGCTGAAAATGCAAATGTGTTTCGCATCTGGAGTATCCTCCCTCACAAGTTCAACCATTTAGTTTCGTCGAACACGTACGGTTTCGAGTGGCATCGCCACAGATTTCAGAGAACAGGCGCTTCTCCTGGCGCAGTATCGAACACTTAGTTACAGATAGAACAATTAGTTTAAAATTGTACTAAATTTCGCATCTGGAGATTCCTCTCTCACAAGGGCGACCACTTAGTTTCGTCGAACACGTACGGTTTCGAGTAGCATCGCCACAGATTTCAGAGAACAGGCACTTCTCCTGGCACAGTATCGAACACTTAGCTTCAGATAGAAAAATTAGTTTAAAATGGACCTATGTTTCGCATCTGGTGTTTCTTCTCTCAGAAGGTCGACCACTTAGTTTCGTCGAACACATACGGTTTAGAGTAGCATCGCCACAGATTTCAGAGAACAGGCGCTTCTCCTGGCACAGTATCGAACACTTAGTTTCAAAGAGAAGAATTAGTTTAAAATGGAACTATGTTTCGCATTTGGAGTTTCCTCTCTCACAATGTGGACCACTTAGTTTCGTCAAACACATACGGTTTCGAGTGGCATCGCCACAGATTTCAGAGAACAGGCGCTTCTCCTGGCACATTATCGAACACATAGTTTCAGATAGAACAATTAGTTTAAAATGGAACTATGTTTCGCATCTGGAGTATCCTCTCTCACAATGTGGACCACTTAGTTTCGTCAAACACATACGGTTTCGAGTTGCATCGTCACAGATTTCAGAGAACAGGCGCTTCGCCTGGCACGTTATCGAACACTTTGTTTCAGATAGAACAATTAGTTTAAAATGGAACTAAGCTTCGCATCTGGAGTTTCCTCTCTCAGAATGTCGACCACTTAGTTCCTTCTAACATGAACGGTTTCGAGTGGTATCGCCACAGGTTTTACAAAACGGGCGCTTCTCCTGGCACAGTATCGAACACTTAGTTTCTGATAGAACAATTAGTTTAAAATGGAACAACGTTTCGCATCTGGAGTTTCCTCTCTCACAAGGTCGACCACTCAGTTTCGTCGAACACATACGGTTTCGAGTGGCATCGCCACAGATTTCAGAGAACAGGCGCTTCTCCTGGCACATTATCGAACACATAGTTTCAGATAGAACAATTAGTTTATAATGGAACTATGTTTCGCATCTGGAGTATCCTCTCTCACAAGGTCAACCACATAGTTTCGTCGAACACGTACGGTTTCGAGTGGTATCGCCACAGATTTCAGAGAACAGGCGCTTCTCCTGGCACAGTATCGAACACTTAGAATCAGATAGAACTATTAGTTTAAAATTTAACTAAGCATCGCATCTGGAGTTTCCTCTCTCACAAGGTCGACCACTTAGTTTCGATGAACACATACGGTTTCGAGTAGCATCGCCACCGATTTCAGAGAACAGGCGCTTCTCCTGGCGCAGTATCGAACACTCAGTTACAGATAGAACAATTAGTTTAAAATGGAACTAAGTTTCGCATCTGGAGTTTCCTCTCTCAGAAGCTCGACGACTTACTTTCGTCGAGCACATACGGTTTCGAATGGCATCGCCACAGGTTTCAGAGAACAGGCGCTTCTACTGGCAGAGTATCGAATACTTACTTTCAGATAGAACATTTAGTTTAAAATGGAACTAAGTTTCGCATCCGGAGTTTCCTCTCTCAAAAGGTCGACCACTTAGTTTCGTCGAACACATACGGTTTCGAGTGGCATCGCCACAGGTTTCAGAGAACTGGCGCTTCTCCTGGCACACTATCGAACACTTAGTTTCAGATAGAACAATTAGTTTAAAATGGAAATATGTTTCGCATTTGGAGTTTCCTCCCTCACAAGGTCGACCACTTAGTTTCGTCGAACACATACGGTTTCGAGTGGCATCGCCATAGATTTCAGAGAACAGGCGCTTCTCCTGGCACAGTATCGAACACTTAGTATCAGATAGAACTATTAGTTTAAAATGGAACTATGTTTCGCATCTGGAGTATCCTCTCTCACAAGGTCAACCATTTAGTTTCGTCGAACACATACGCTTTCGATTGGCATCGCCACAGATTTCAGAGAACAGGCGCTTCTCCTGGCACAGTATCAGACACATAGTTTCAGATAGAACAATTAGTTTAAAATTGTACTAATCTTCGCATCTGGAGTTTCTTCCCTCACAAGGCGATCACTTAATTTCGTCGAACACATACGGTTTCGAGTGGCATCGCCACAGATTTCAGAGACCATGCGCTTCGCCTGGCACAGTATCGAACACTTATTTCAGACAGAACAATTAGTTTAAAATGGACTTATGTTTCGTATTTGGAGTTCCCCCTCTCACAAGCTCGACCACTTAGTTTCGTCGAAGAGGTAGCAATGAGGACGGCCCACTGCCTAAGCTCATGGAGGCGTTGGCACACGCAGGACCACGGACACGCCAACCTCCCGGAGCGGAGGGATGAGCTAGAGGATAACTATCCTCTAGACTCGACTAACCCTGAGTTCAGGTTCAAAAAGAACTACATGGTCACGATCCCCACCCGGGAAGAGTGGGCCACGAACAAGGTCCTGACTAGGACCATAAACCAAGTCTGGTACACCGACGGGTCGCGTAAAAACGACCTAGTCGGAGCCGCCTGGACGAGGGGTCCAGGGAGCAGAGGCGACTTTGCCTCCCTGGGGTCAAGCCCCACCGTCTTCCAGGCGGAACTGTACGCCATCATTAGATGCGCAAGACTCCTCATAGAGGAAAAAACCGTCGGCCAGGTGATCAAGATCTGCTCCGACAGCCAAGCCGCCCTCGTGGCACTTGGCAACCCGACGAGCAGATCGAAGCTGACCCTGGACGGCATGGATACGCTCAACCAGTTGGGCGGGAAGAACAAGCTGTCCCTGACCTGGGTCCCTGGCCACAGAGGCATCCTCGGAAACGAGGAGGCTGACAGGCTGGCGAACCTCGGGTCGGACAGCCCCTTCATCGGGCCTGAGCCAGCGTTCGGGCTGGCCAAAGCAACGTTTACAACGTCGCTGAAGGCCAGAACCCGGGCGCTGCACCAGGCCCACTGGAATAACGTCGACGGCTGTCGACAAGCCAAGCTCCTCCTGGGGCCTGAAATAAACCTAAGGAGGGGCAAGGAACTTCTGTGCCTGCAGAAACAACAGGCGAGGGAGGCGGTGAGCTTGCTCATCGGCTACGCCCCTACAGGACATACGCTGTGGAGGATGGGTCTGGCGGACACCCCGACCTGCCCGAGATGCCAGGAGGCACCGGAGACGGCCCAGCACATATTACTGGACTGCCCAGCACTGACGGGATGGAGGACGACCATCATGGGGACCCCGAATCCCACACCGGAGGAATTGCGGTCCATCCCCCTCGCGGTCCTGACGAGGTGGATCACCAGGGCGAAGGCGATCCGCGGCATCGGGGAAGCCACCCCACTAGCCGACCCCCCAGAGCAGCCCAGCCCAGGAGAGATGCCGTCCACCAGCAGGGCCGGTGGATCCCTACACAACCCAACCACAACTCCTGGCCCTAGTACCAGAAGCGGGCGGAAACGTCCGCACCCCAACCCAACCCCTCCACAAAAGACTAGAGGCGGCAAGCGGCCCCGCGACCATTAACGCGGGATCGATACACCGCCCTCTAGACGACACTAAATAGAATCCTCAGCCCCCTAGAAGCGACCCGGACCATGACCGGATCGCGGGGGCGGGAAATCGACACACCCCCACCTTCACCACTCCATACCCCCTCCCACAAACACGGAATAAACCCCGTAAACAGGCTAGAGCGGCCTTTATACACTCCCCGTCCCGGCCCGGATTAAAGGCAATTGCCCACCCTGTTGCGGTGGGCGCTGACGAAATACCGTCAAACAGGCTGCGTGGTGGCCTTAAGCACCCGACCTCCGGCCCGGATTAAAGGCAATTGCCCACCCTGTTGCGGTGGGCGCTGACAAAATACCGTCAAATAGGCTGCGTGGTGGCCTTTGTACACCCGACCTCCGGCCCGGACTAAAGGCAATTACTCCCCCCTGAGGTAGGAGCCGGCAATGTACCGCCGTAATAGGCTACGTGGTGGCCTTTATGCACCCGAAACCCGGCACAGATCAGAGGCATGTACCCACCCTCGTGGTGAGGGCTGACGATCGCCGCCGGTATAGGCTGCGTGGTGGCCTTAAGCACCCGACCTCCGGCCCGGATTAAAGGCAATTTCCCACCCTGTTCGTGGTGGGAGCTGACGAAATACCGTCAAATAGGCTGCGTGGTGGCCTTATACACCCGACATCCGGCCCGGAATAAAGGTAATTACTCCCCCCTGAGGTGGGAGCCCGCGAAATATCGCAAAAGACCGACTACGGGGTGGTCGTTATCTCACCCCGACTTCCGGCCCGGATCAAAGGCAAGACACTCACCCATGTCAGCGGTGGGAGCTGGCGGAATACCGCCAAATCTCGTAGGCCAGATTGGACTGTGCCACACAACACCGGAGGACGAAGCGACGCACCTGCCTCCTCCCACGTGCCTCCCAGGGGCTCCATAACAACGCCCGTGACCGACCAGAGGGGACTTGCGAGGAGAATCCGAGGCGGACAGGGCCGAACCATATGCGCGGAGTCCCGTACGGACGACACGTGGGGGGCAGGAGGGACGCTGCGTTCCCCGATGTGCGATGGGCCCGGGGGTGGCCTCTAAACACCCTCACCCCCTTAGCGGAGGGGTCAAACCACTGCTAGACTACGGGCAGGAGCGGCCTTAACCAATAGCCCACCAGTCCGCTTCGCGCGTGACAAGTCCCTCGGGACATCAGTCGAACGGAGACGTTTGGCGAGAGGAATAGGTGGCTGCAGGGGAAAACCGAGCCACCTCTGACACCGTACGGTCTCTCCGAAAGGAGCTTGGGGTGTGATTCGGGGTATCCAGTTACCGGGGACACCCAGACTTAAACAAAGTCAGAGAACCTATCTTCGCTCGCCTCGCAACTCTCCAGGTTAACGACCTGGCTCCACGACAAAGCCGCCCTAGTCGGCGCGCGCTGTGAGAGAGAAAGAGCATCGCGGCAGAGGGCCGTATCGCCTCGAGTCGTTGGGCGCATACAATTTAAGTCGGATCGGCGGCTCCCGGTGGGTCAGATCACCCCGGTGTAACACTGCTCTCTCGCTCGCGTAGCACGTCGACGCGGTAAAGCGAATCCGCAAACACGCTCGCCCTCCGTCCAACCCGATCGTCTCTAAGACTCTCCTGCCCGCTAGGGGCGGGGTGTCTCAGGAGGCATCGGGCAAGAGGGGCAGTAGCCATAGCGTGGGCGGGGAATCGCAAGCTCACCTGCCTAAACCGCAGGGAACTAAAGAAACTGTTCACGAGCAGGTGTGTGCGCTGCAGCCACCCTTATACTTTAGGTGGCAAGCACTTATCCTCCCACCTGGGTTAACCCCCTGGGAGGCCCACACCCCCCCTTTAACATTGACCCCCCGCCATTCCACTACAGACGACTAGTTTCGTCGAACACATACGGTTTCGAGTAGTATAGCCACAGATTTCGCAGAAAGGGAGTTTCTACTGGCACAGTATCGAACACTTAGTTTCAGATAGAACAATTAGTTTAAAATGCAACTATGTTTCGCATCTGGAGTTTCCTCTCTCACAAGGTCGGCCACTTAGTTTCGTCGAACACATACGGTTTCGAGTGGTATCGCCACAGATTTCAGAGAACAGGCCCTTCTCCTGGCACAGTATCGAACACTTAGCTTCAGATGGAACAATTAGTTTTAAATGGAACTAAGTTTCGCATCTGGAGTTTCCTCTTTCACAAGGCGACCACTTAGTTTCGTCGAACACAGACGGTTTCGATTGGCATCGCCACAGATTTCAGAGAACAGGCGCTTCTCCCGGCACAGCATCGAACACTTAGTGTCAGATAGGATTATTAATTTAAAATGAACTAAGTTTCGCAATTTGGAGTTTCCTCTCTCACAAGGTCGACCACTTAGTTTCGTCGAACGCATACGGTTTCGAGTCGCATCGCCACATATTTCAGAAAACAGGCGCTTCTGCTGGCACAGTATCGAGCACATAGTTTCAGATAGAACAATTAGTTTAAAATGGAACTAAGTTTCGCATCCGGAGTTTCCTCTTCCACAAGGTCGACCACTTATTTTCGTCGAACACATACGGTTTCGAGTAGCATCGCCACAGATTTCAGGGAACAGGCGCTTCTCCTGGCACAGTATCGGACACATAGTTTCAGATAAAAGAATTAGTTTAAAATGGTACTAAATTTCGCATCTGGAGTTTCCTCTCTCACATGGCGGCCGCTTAGTTTCGTCGAACACATACGGTTTCGCGTAGCATCGCCACAGATTTCAGAGAACAGGCGTTTCTCCTGGCACAGTATCGAACACTTAGTTTCAGAGAGAACAATTAGTTTAAAATGGAAATATGTTTCGCATTTGGAGTTTCCTCTCTCACAAGTTCGACCACTTAGTTTCGTCGAACACATACGGTGTCGAGTGGCATCGCCACACATTGCAGAGAACAGGCGCTTCTTCTGGCACAGTATCGGACACATAGTTTCAGATAGAACAATTAGTTTAAAGTGGTACTAAGTTTCGCATCTGGAGTTTCCTCTCTCACAAGGTCGGCCACTTAGAATCGTCGAACACATACGGTTTTGAGTGGCATCGCCACAGATTTCAGAGAACAGGCGCTTCTCGAGGCACAGTATCGAACACTTAATTTCAGATAGAACAATTATTTTAATATGGAATTAAGTTTCGCATTTGGAGTTTCCTCTCTCACAAGGTCGACCACTTAGTTTCGTCGAACACATACGGTTTCGAGTGGCATCGCCACACATTTCAGAGGCCTGGCGCGTCTCCTGGCACAGTATCGGACACTTAGTTTCAGATAGAAAAATTAGTTTAAAATGGAACAAAGCTTCGCATTTGGAGTTTCCTCTCTCACAAGCCCGATCACTTAGTTTCGTCGAACACATTCGGTTTCGAGTAGCATCGCCACAGATTTGAGAGAAGAGGCACTTCTCCTGGCACAGTTTCGAACACTTAGTTTCAGAGAGAACAATTAGTTTAAAATGGAAATATGTTTCGCATTTGGAGTTTCCTCTCTCACAAGTTCGACCACTTAGTTTCGTCGAACACATACGGTTTCGAGTGGCATCGCCACCGATTTCAGAGAACAGGCGCTACTCCTGGCACAGTATCGAACACTTTGTTTCAGATAGAACAATTAGTTTAAAATGGAACTAAGTTTCGCATCTGGAGTTTGCTCTCTCAAAAGGTCGACCACTTAATTTCGTTGAACACATACGGTTTCGAGTGGCATCGCCACAGATTTCAGAGAACAGGCACTTCTCGTGGCACAGTAGCGAACACTTAGTATCAGAAAGAACTATTAGTTTAAAATGGACCTATGTTTCGCATTTGGAGTTTCCACTCTCACAAGGTCGACCACTTAGTATCGTCGAACACATACGGTGTCGAGTGGCATCGCCACACATTTCAGAGAACTGGCGCTTCTCCTGGCACAGTATCGAACACTTAGTTGCACATAGAACAATTAGTTTAGAATGGAACTAAGTTTCGCACCTGGAGTTTCCTCTCTCACAAGGTCGACCACTTAATTTCGTCGAACACATACGGTTTCGAGTGGCATCGCCACAGATTTCGGAGAACAGGCGCTTCTCCTGGCACAGTATCGAACACTTAGTTTCAGAGAGAACAATTAGTTTAAAATGGAAATATGTTTCGCATTTGGAGTTTCCTCTCTTACAAGTTCGACCACTTAGTTTCGTCGAACACATACGGTGTCGAGTGGCATCGCCACAGATTTCAGAGAACAGGCGCTTCTCCTGGCACAGTATCGAACACATAGTTGCAGATAGAACAATTAGTTTAAAATGGAACTAAGTTTCGCATCTGGCGTGTCCTCTCTCACAAGATCAACCACTTAGTTTCATCGAACACATACGGTTTCGAGTAGCATCCCTACAGATTTCAGAGAACAGGCGCTTCTCCTGGCACAGTATCGAACACTTAGTTTCAGAGAGAACAATTATTTTAAAATGGAACTATGTTTCGCATTTGGAGTTTCCTCTCTCGCAAGGTGGACCACTTAGTTTCGTCGAACACATACGGTTTCGAGTGGCATCGCCACACATTTCAGAGAACTGGCGCTTCTCCTGGCACAGTATCGAACACTTTGTTTCAGATTGAACAATTAGTTTAAAATGGTACTAAGTTTCGCATCTGGAGTTTCCTCTCTCACAAGGTCGACCACTTAGTTTCGTCGAACACATACGGTTTCGAGTGGCATCGCCACACATTTCAGAGAACTGGCGCTTCTCCTGGCACAGTATCGAACACTTCGTTTCAGATAGAACCATTAGTTTAAAATGGTACTAAATTTCGCATCTGGAGTTTCCTCTCTCACATGGCGGCCACTTAGTTTCGTCGAACACATACGGTTTCGAGTAGCATCGCCACTGATTTCAGAGAACAGGCGCTTCTGCTGGCACAGTATCGAACACTTAGTTTCAGATAGAACAATTAGTTTAAAATGGAACTAAGTTTCGCATCCGGAGTTTCCTCTTCCACAAGGTCGACCACTTATTTTCGTCGAACACATACGGTTTCGAGTAGCATCGCCACAGATTTCAGGGAACAGGCGCTTCTCCTGGCACAGTATCGGACACATAGTTTCAGATAAAAGAATTAGTTTAAAATGGTACTAAATTTCGCATCTGGAGTTTCCTCTCTCACATGGCGGCCGCTTAGTTTCGTCGAACACATACGGTTTCGCGTAGCATCGCCACACATTGCAGAGAACAGGCGCTTCTTCTGGCACAGTATCGGACACATAGTTTCAGATAGAACAATTAGTTTAAAGTGGTACTAAGTTTCGCATCTGGAGTTTCCTCTCTCACAAGGTCGGCCACTTAGAATCGTCGAACACATACGGTTTTGAGTGGCATCGCCACAGATTTCAGAGAACAGGCGCTTCTCGAGGCACAGTATCGAACACTTAATTTCAGATAGAAAAATTAGTTTAAAATGGAACAAAGCTTCGCATTTGGAGTTTCCTCTCTCACAAGCCCGATCACTTAGTTTCGTCGAACACATACGGTTTCGAGTGACATCGCCACAGATTTCAGAGAACAGGCGCGTCTCCTGGCACAGTATCGAACACTTACTTTCAGATAGAACAATTAGTTTAAAATGGAACAATGTTTCGCTTCTGGAGTTTCCTCTCTCAGAAGGTCGACCACTTAGTTTCGTCGAACACATGCGGTTTCGAGTAGCAATGCCACAGGTTTCAGAGAACAGGCGCTTCTACTGGCAGAGTATCGAATACTTAGTTTCAGATAGAACATTTAGTTTAAAATGGAAATATGTTTCGCATTTGGAGTTTCCTCCCTCACAGGGTCGACCACTTAGTTTCGTCGAACACATACGGTTTCGAGTAGCATCGCCACAGATTTCAGAGAACAGGCGCTTCTCCTGGCACAGTATCGAACACTTTCAGATAGAACAATTAATTTAAAATGGATCTAAGTTTCGCATCTGGAGTTTCCTCTCTCACACGGTCTACCACTTACTTTCGTCGAATACATTCGGCTTCGAGTAGCAACGCCACAGGTTTCAGAGAACAGGCGCTTCTATTGGCAGAGTATCGAATACTTAGTTTCAGATAGAACATTTAGTTTAAAATGGAAATATGTTTCGCATTTCGAGTTTCCCCTCTCACAAGCTCGACCACTTAGTTTCGTCGAACACATACGGTTTCGAGTAGTATAGCCACAGATTTCGCAGAAAGGGAGTTTCTACTGGCACAGTATCGAACACTTAGTTTCAGATAGAACAATTAGTTTAAAATGCAACTATGTTTCGCATCTGGAGTTTCCTCTCTCACAAGGTCGACCACTTAATTTCGTCGAACACATACGGTTTCGAGTGGCATCGCCACAGATTTCAGAGAACAGGCGCTTCTCCTGGCACAGTATCGAACACTTAGTATCAGATAGAACTATCAGTTTAAAATGGAACTAAGCTTCGCATCTGGAATTTCCTCTCTCACAAGGTCGACGACTTAGTTTCGTCGAACACATACGGTTTCGAGTGGCATCGCCACAGATTTCAGAGAACAGGCGCTTCTCCTGGCACACTATCGAACACATAGTTGCAACATAGAACAATTAGTTTAAAATGGAACTAAGTTTCGCATCTGGAGTTTCCTCTCTCACAACGTCGACCACTTAATTTCGTCGAACACATACGGTTTCGAGTGGCATCGCCACAGATTTCAGAGAACAGGCGCTTCTCCTGGCACAGTATCGAACACTCAGTTTCAGATAGAACAATTAGTTTAAAATGGTACTAAGCTTCGCATCTGGAGTTTCCTCTCTCACAAGGTCGACCACTTAGTTTCGTCGAACACATACGGCTTCGAGTGGCATCGCCACACATTTCAGAGAACTGGCGCTTCTCCTGGCACAGTATCGAACACTTCGTTTCAGATAGAACAATTAGTTTAAAATGGAACTAAGTTTCGCATCCGGAGTTTCCTCTTCCACAAGGTCGACCACTTATTTTCGTCGAACACATACGGTTTGGAGTAGCATCGTCACAGTTTTCAGAGAACAGGCACTTCTCCTGGCACAGTATCGAACACACTGTTGCACATAGAACAATTAGTTTAAAATGGAACTAAGTTTCGCATCTGGAGTTTCCTCTCTCACAAGGTCGGCCACTTACTTTCGTGGAACACATTCGGTTTCGAGTAGCATCGCCACAGATTTCAGAGAACAGGCGCTTCTCCTGGCACAGTATCGAACACTTAGTTTCAGAGAGAACAATTAGTTTAAAATGGAAATATGTTTCGCATTTGGAGTTTCCTCTCTCACAAGTTCGACCACTTAGTTTCGTCGAACACATACGGTTTCGAGTGGCATCGCCACAGATTTCAGAGCACAGGCGCTTCTCCTGGCACAGTATCGAACACTCAGTTTCAGATAGAACAATTAGTTTAAACTGGTACTAAGTTTCGCATCTGGAGTTTCCTCTCTCACAAGGTCGACCACTTCATTTCGTCGAACACGTACGGTTTCGAGTGGCATCGCCACAGATTTCAGAGAACAGGCGCTTCTCCTGGCACAGTATCGAACACATAGTTGCACATAGAACAATTAGTTTAAAATGGAACTAAGTTTCGCATCTGGAGTTTCCTCTCTCACAATGTCGGCCACTTAGTTTCGTCGAACACATACAGTTTCGAGTGGCATCGCCACAAATTTCAGAGAACCGGCGTTTCTCCTGGCACAGTATCGAACACTTAGTTTCAGATAGAACGATTAGTTTAAAATGGAACTAAGTTTCGCATCTGGAGATTCTTCTCTCACATGGTCGAACACTTGGTTTCGTCGAACACACACGGTTTCGTCGAACACACACGGTTTCGAGTAGCATCGCCACAGATTTCAGAGAACACGCGCTTCTCCAGGCACAGTATCGAACACTTAGTTTCAAATAGAACAATTAGTTTAAAATGGAACTAAATTTCGCATCTGGAGTTTCCTCTCTCACAAGGTCGGCCACTTAGTTTTGTCGAACACATACGGTTTCGAGTAGCACCGCCACAGGTTTCAGAGAACACGCGCTTCTCCTGGCACAGTATCGAGCATTTAGTTTCAGATAGAACAATTTGTTTAAAATGGATCTATGTTTCGCATCTGGAGTTTCCTCTCTCACAAGGTCGACCACTTAGTTTCGTCGAACACATACGGCTTCGAGTGGCATCGCCACACATTTCAGAGAACTGGCGCTTCTCCTGGCACAGTATCGAGCACTTCGTTTCAGATAGAACAATTAGTTTAAAATGGAACTAAGTTTCGCATCCGGAGTTTCCTCTTCCACAAGGTCGACCACTTATTTTCGTCGAACACATACGGTTTGGAGTAGCATCGTCACAGTTTTCAGAGAACAGGCACTTCTCCTGGCACAGTATCGAACACATTGTTGCACATAGAACAATTAGTTTAAAATGGAACTAAGTTTCGCATCTGGAGTTTCCTCTCTCACAAGGTCGGCCACTTACTTTCGTGGAACACATTCGGTTTCGAGTAGCATCGCCACAGATTTCAGAGAACAGGCGCTTCTCCTGGCACAGTATCGAACACTTAGTTTCAGAGAGAACAATTAGTTTAAAATGGAAATATGTTTCGCATTTGGAGTTTCCTCTCTCACAAGTTCGACCACTTAGTTTCGTCGAACACATACGGTTTCGAGTGGCATCGCCACAGATTTCAGAGCACAGGCGCTTCTCCTGGCACAGTATCGAACACTTAGTTCCAGATAGAACAATTAGTTTAAAATGGAAGTAAATTTCGCATCTGGAGTTTCCTCTCTCACAAGGTCGACCACTTAGTTTCGTCGAACACATAGGGTTTCGAGTAGCATCGCCACAGATTTCAGAGAACAGGCGCTTCTCCTGGCACAGTATCGAACACTTAGTTTCAGATGGAACAATTAGTTTTAAATGGAACTAAATTTCGCATCTGGAGTTTCCTCTTTCACAAGGCAACCACTTAGGTTCGTCGAACACAGACTGTTTCGATTGGCATCGCCACAGATTTCGGAGAACACGCGCTTCTCCTGGCACAGTATCGAACACTTTGTTTCAGATAGAACAATTAGTTTAAAATGCAACTATGTTTCGCATCTGGAGTTTCCTCTCTCACAAGGTCGGCCACTTAGTTTCGTCGAACACATACGGTTTCGAGTGGCATCGCCACACATTTCAGAGAACAGCCGCTTCTCCCGGCACAGTAGCGAACACTTAATTTCAGATAGAACAATTAGTTTAAAATGTAACTATGTGTCGCATGTTGAGTTTCCTCTCTCACAAAGTCGACCACTCAGTTTCGTCGAACACATACCGTTTCGAATGGTATCGCCACAGGTTTCACAGAACGGGCGCTTCTCCTGGCACAGTAGCGAACACTTAATTTCAGATAGAACAATTAATTTGAATGGAACTAAGTTTCGCATCTGAAGTTTCCTCTCTCACAAGGTCGGCAACTTAGTTTCGTCAAACACATACGGTTTCGAGTGGCATCGCCACACATTTCACAGGACAGGCGCTTCTGCTGGCACAGTATCGAACACTTAGTTCCAGATAGAACAATTAGTTTAAAATGGAAGTAAATTTCGCATCTGGAGTTTCCTCTCTCACAAGGTCGACCACTTAGTTTCGTCGAACACATAGGGTTTCGAGTAGCATCGCCACAGATTTCAGAGAAGAGGCGCTTCTCCTGGCACAGTATCGAACACTTAGTTTCAGATGGAACAATTAGTTTTAAATGGAACTAAATTTCGCATCTGGAGTTTCCTCTTTCACAAGGCAACCACTTAGGTTCGTCGAACACAGACTGTTTCGATTGGCATCGCCACAGATTTCGGAGAACACGCGCTTCTCCTGGCACAGTGTCGAACACATAGTTTCAGATAGAACGATTAGGTTAAAATGGAACTAAGTTTCGCATCTGGAGTTTCCTCTCTTACAAGGTCGACCACTTAGTTTCGTGGAACACATACGGTTTCGAGTGGCATCGCCACAGATTTCAGAGAACAGCGCTTCTCCTGTCACAGTATCGAACACTTAGTTTCAGTTAGTACAATTAGTTTAAAATGGAACTAAGTTTCGCATCTGGAGTTTTCTCAATCACAAGGTCGGCCACTTAGTTTCGTTGAACACATACGGTTTCGAGTGCAACGCCACAGATTTCAGAGAACAGGCGCTTCTCCTGGCACAGTATCGAACACTTAGTTTCAGGTAGAACAATTAGTTTAAAATGGTACTAAGTTTCGCATCTGGATTTCCTCTTTCACAAGGCGACAACATAGTTTCGTCGAACACATACGGTTTCGATTAGCATCGCCACAGATTTCAGAGAACAGGCGTCTCTCCTGGCACAGTATCGAACACTTAGTTTCAGATAGAATAATTAGTTTAAAATGGAAGTAAGTTTCGCATGTGGAGTTTCCTCTCCCACAAGGTCGACCACTTAGATTCGTCGAACACATACGGTTTCGAGTGGCATCGCCACAGATTTCAGAGAACAGGCGCTTCTCCTGGCACAGTATCGAACACTTAGTTTCAGAGAGAACAATTAGTTTATAATGGAAATAAGTTTCGCATCTGGAGTTTCCTCTCTCACAAGTTCGACCACCTAGTTTCGTCGAACACATACGGTTTCGAGTGGCATCGCCACAGATTGCAGAGAACAGGCGCTTCTCCTGGCACAGTGTCGAACACATAGTGTCAGATAGAACAATTAGGTTAAAATGGAACTAAGTTTCGCATCTGGAGTTTCCTCTCTTACAAGGTCGACCACTTAGTTTCGTGGAACACATACGGTTTCGAGTGGCATCGCCACAGATTTCAGAGAACAGGCGCTTCTCCTGGCACAGTATCGAACACTTAGTTTCAGGTAGAACAATTAGTTTAAAATGGAACTAAGTTTCGCATCTGGAGTTTCCTCTTTCACAAGGCGACCACTTAGTTTCGTCGAACACATACGGTTTCGATTAGCATCGCCACAGATTTCAGAGAACAGGCGTCTCTCCTGGCACAGTATCGAACACTTAGTTTCAGATAGAATAATTAGTTTAAAATGGAAGTAAGTTTCGCATGTGGAGTTTCCTCTCCCACAAGGTCGACCACTTAGATTCGTCGAACACATACGGTTTCGAGTGGCATGGCCACATATTTAAGAGAACAGGCGCTTCTCCTGGCACAGTGTCGAACACATAGTTTCAGATAGAACGATTAGGTTAAAATGGAACTAAGTTTCGCATCTGGAGTTTCCTCTCTTACAAGGTCGACCACTTAGTTTCGTGGAACACATACGGTTTCGAGTGGCATCGCCACAGATTTCAGAGAACAGGCGCTTCTCCTGTCACAGTATCGAACACTTAGTTTCAGTTAGTACAATTAGTTTAAAATGGAACTAAGTTTCGCATCTGGAGTTTTCTCAATCACAAGGTCGGCCACTTAGTTTCGTTGAACACATACGGTTTCGAGTGGCACCGCCACAGATTTCAGAGAACAGGCGCTTCTCCTGGCACAGTATCGAACACTTAGTTTCAGGTAGAACAATTAGTTTAAAATGGTACTAAGTTTCGCATCTGGATTTCCTCTTTCACAAGGCGACAACATAGTTTCGTCGAACACATACGGTTTCGATTAGCATCGCCACAGATTTCAGAGAACAGGCGTCTCTCCTGGCACAGTATCCAACACTTAGTTTCAGATAGAATAATTAGTTTAAAATGGAAGTAAGTTTCGCATGTGGAGTTTCCTCTCCCACAAGGTCGACCACTTAGATTCGTCGAACACATACGGTTTCGAGTGGCATGGCCACATATTTCAGAGAACAGGCGCTTCCCCTGGCACAGTGTCGAACACATAGTTTCAGATAGAACAATTAGGTTAAAATGGAACTATGTTTCGCATCCGGAGTTCCCTCTCTCAGAAGGTCGACCACTTAGTTTCGTCGAACACATACGGTTTCGAGTAGCATCGCCACAGATTTCAGAGAACAGGCGCTTCTCCTGGCATAGTATCGAACACTTAGTTTCAGATGGAACCATTAGTTTAAAATGGAAATAAGTTTCCCATCTGGAGTTTCCTCTCTCACAAGGTCGACCACCTAGTTTCGTCGAACATATACGGTTTCGAGTAGCATCGCCACAGATTTCAGAGAACAGGCGCTTCTCCTGGCACAGTATCGAACACTTAGTCTCAGATAGAACAATTAATTTCAAATGGACCTATGTTTCGCATTTGGAGTTTTCTCTCTCACAAGTTCGACCACTTAGTTTCGTCGAACAGATACGGTTTCGAGTAGCATCGCCACAGATTTCAGAGAACAAGCGCTTCTCCTGGCACAGTATCGAACACTTAGTCTGAGATAGAACAATTAATTTCAAATGGACCTATGTTTCGCATTTGGAGTTTCCTCTCTCACAAGTTCGACCACTTAGTTTCGTCGAACAGATACGGTTTCGAGTAGCATCGCCACAGATTTCAGAGAACAAGCGCTTCTCCTGGCACAGTATCGAACACTTAGTCTCAGATAGAACAATTAATTTAAAATGAACCTATGTTTCGCATCTGGAGTTTCCTCTCCCACAAGGCCGACCACTTAGTTTCCTCGAACACATACGGTTTCGAGTAGCATCGCCACAGATTTCAGAGAACAGGCGCTTCTCCTGGCACAGTATCGAACACTTAGTCTCAGATAGAACCATTAATTTAAAATGGACCTATGTTTCGCATTTGGAGTTTCCTCTCTCACAAGTTCGACCACTTAGTTTCGTCGAACAGATACGGTTTCGAGTAGCATCGCCACAGATTTCAGAGAACAAGCGCTTCTCCTGGCACAGTATCGAACACTTAGTTTCAGATAGAACAATTAGTTTAAAATGGAACTAAATTTCGCATCTGGAGTTTCCTCTCTCACAAGGTCGACCACTTAGTTTCGTCGAACATATACGGTTTCATGTGGCATCGCCACAGATTTCAGAGAACAGGCGCTTCTCCTGGCACAGTATCGTACACTTAGTTTCAGATAGAGCAATTAGTTTTAAATGGAACTAAGTTTCGCATCTGGAGTTTCCTCTCTCACAAGATCGATCACTTAGTTTCGTCGAACACATACGGTTTCGAGTGGCATGGCCACATATTTCAGAGAACAGGCGCTTCCCCTGGCACAGTGTCGAACACATAGTTTCAGATAGAACAATTAGGTTAAAATGGAACTATGTTTCGCATCCGGAGTTCCCTCTCTCAGAAGGTCGACCACTTAGTTTCGTCGAACACATACGGTTTCGAGTAGCATCGCCACAGATTTCAGAGAACAGGCGCTTCTCCTGGCATAGTATCGAACACTTAGTTTCAGATGGAACCATTAGTTTAAAATGGAAATAAGTTTCCCATCTGGAGTTTCCTCTCTCACAAGGTCGACCACCTAGTTTCGTCGAACATATACGGTTTCGAGTAGCATCGCCACAGATTTCAGAGAACAGGCGCTTCTCCTGGCACAGTATCGAACACTTAGTCTCAGATAGAACAATTAATTTCAAATGGACCTATGTTTCGCATTTGGAGTTTACTCTCTCACAAGTTCGACCACTTAGTTTCGTCGAACAGATACGGTTTCGAGTAGCATCGCCACAGATTTCAGAGAACAAGCGCTTCTCCTGGCACAGTATCGAACACTTAGTCTCAGATAGAACAATTAATTTCAAATGGACCTATGTTTCGCATTTGGAGTTTCCTCTCTCACAAGTTCGACCACTTAGTTTCGTCGAACAGATACGGTTTCGAGTAGCATCGCCACAGATTTCAGAGAACAAGCGCTTCTCCTGGCACAGTATCGAACACTTAGTCTCAGATAGAACAATTAATTTAAAATGAACCTATGTTTCGCATCTGGAGTTTCCTCTCCCACAAGGCCGACCACTTAGTTTCCTCGAACACATACGGTTTCGAGTAGCATCGCCACAGATTTCAGAGAACAGGCGCTTCTCCTGGCACAGTATCGAACACTTAGTCTCAGATAGAACCATTAATTTAAAATGGACCTATGTTTCGCATTTGGAGTTTCCTCTCTCACAAGTTCGACCACTTAGTTTCGTCGAACAGATACGGTTTCGAGTAGCATCGCCACAGATTTCAGAGAACAAGCGCTTCTCCTGGCACAGTATCGAACACTTAGTTTCAGATAGAACAATTAGTTTAAAATGGAACTAAATTTCGCATCTGGAGTTTCCTCTCTCACAAGGTCGACCACTTAGTTTCGTCGAACATATACGGTTTCATGTGGCATCGCCACAGATTTCAGAGAACAGGCGCTTCTCCTGGCACAGTATCGTACACTTAGTTTCAGATAGAGCAATTAGTTTTAAATGGAACTAAGTTTCGCATCTGGAGTTTCCTCTCTCACAAGATCGACCACTTAGATTCGTCGAACACATACGGTTTCGAGTGGCATGGCCACATATTTCAGAGAACAGGCGCTTCCCCTGGCACAGTGTCGAACACATAGTTTCAGATAGAACAATTAGATTAAAATGGAACTATGTTTCGCATCCGGAGTTCCCTCTCTCAGAAGGTCGACCACTTAGTTTCGTCGAACACATACGGTTTCGAGTAGCATCACCACAGATTTCAGAGAACAATCGCTTCTCCTGGCATAGTATCGAACACTTAGTTTCAGATGGAACCATTAGTTTAACATGGAAATAAGTTTCCCATCTGGAGTTTCCTCTCTCACAAGGTCGACCACCTAGTTTCGTCGAACATATACGGTTTCGAGTAGCATCGCCACAGATTTCAGAGAACAGGCGCTTCTCCTGGCACAGTATCGAACACTTAGTCTCAGATAGAACAATTAATTTCAAATGGACCTATGTTTCGCATTTGGAGTTTCCTCTCTCACAAGTTCGACCACTTAGTTTCGTCGAACAGATACGGTTTCGAGTAGCATCGCCACAGATTTCAGAGAACAAGCGCTTCTCCTGGCACAGTATCGAACACTTAGTCTCAGATAGAACAATTAATTTCAAATGGACCTATGTTTCGCATTTGGAGTTTCCTCTCTCACAAGTTCGACCACTTAGTTTCGTCGAACAGATACGGTTTCGAGTAGCATCGCCACAGATTTCAGAGAACAAGCGCTTCTCCTGGCACAGTATCGAACACTTAGTCTCAGATAGAACAATTAATTTAAAATGAACCTATGTTTCGCATCTGGAGTTTCCTCTCCCACAAGGCCGACCACTTAGTTTCCTCGAACACATACGGTTTCGAGTAGCATCGCCACAGATTTCAGAGAACAGGCGCTTCTCCTGGCACAGTATCGAACACTTAGTCTCAGATAGAACCATTAATTTAAAATGGACCTATGTTTCGCATTTGGAGTTTCCTCTCTCACAAGTTCGACCACTTAGTTTCGTCGAACAGATACGGTTTCGAGTAGCATCGCCACAGATTTCAGAGAACAAGCGCTTCTCCTGGCACAGTATCGAACACTTAGTTTCAGATAGAACAATTAGTTTAAAATGGAACTAAATTTCGCATCTGGAGTTTCCTCTCTCACAAGGTCGACCACTTAGTTTCGTCGAACATATACGGTTTCATGTGGCATCGCCACAGATTTCAGAGAACAGGCGCTTCTCCTGGCACAGTATCGTACACTTAGTTTCAGATAGAGCAATTAGTTTTAAATGGAACTAAGTTTCGCATCTGGAGTTTCCTCTCTCACAAGATCGACCACTTAGATTCGTCGAACACATACGGTTTCGAGTGGCATGGCCACATATTTCAGAGAACAGGCGCTTCCCCTGGCACAGTGTCGAACACATAGTTTCAGATAGAACAATTAGATTAAAATGGAACTATGTTTCGCATCCGGAGTTCCCTCTCTCAGAAGGTCGACCACTTAGTTTCGTCGAACACATACGGTTTCGAGTAGCATCACCACAGATTTCAGAGAACAATCGCTTCTCCTGGCATAGTATCGAACACTTAGTTTCAGATGGAACCATTAGTTTAAAATGGAAATAAGTTTCCCATCTGGAGTTTCCTCTCTCACAAGGTCGACCACCTAGTTTCGTCGAACATATACGGTTTCGAGTAGCATCGCCACAGATTTCAGAGAACAGGCGCTTCTCCTGGCACAGTATCGAACACTTAGTCTCAGATAGAACAATTAATTTCAAATGGACCTATGTTTCGCATTTGGAGTTTCCTCTCTCACAAGTTCGACCACTTAGTTTCGTCGAACAGATACGGTTTCGAGTAGCATCGCCACAGATTTCAGAGAACAAGCGCTTCTCCTGGCACAGTATCGAACACTTAGTCTCAGATAGAACAATTAATTTCAAATGGACCTATGTTTCGCATTTGGAGTTTCCTCTCTCACAAGTTCGACCACTTAGTTTCGTCGAACAGATACGGTTTCGAGTAGCATCGCCACAGATTTCAGAGAACAAGCGCTTCTCCTGGCACAGTATCGAACACTTAGTCTCAGATAGAACCATTAATTTAAAATGGACCTATGTTTCGCATTTGGAGTTTCCTCTCTCACAAGTTCGACAACTTAGTTTCGTCGAACAGATACGGTTTCGAGTAGCATCGCCACAGATTTCAGAGAACAAGCGCTTCTCCTGGCACAGTATCGAACACTTAGTCTCAGATAGAACAATTAATTTCAAATGGACCTATGTTTCGCATCTGGAGATTCCTCTCTCACAAGGTCGACTACTTAGTTTCGTCGAACACATACGGTTTCGAGTGGCATCGGCACAGATTGCAGAGAACAGGCGCTTCTCCTGGCACAGTATCGAACACTCAGTTTCAGATAGAACAATTAGTTTAAAATGGAACTAAGTTTCGCATCTGGAGTTTCCTCTCTCACAAGGCGGGCACTTAGTTTCGGAAAACATACGGTTTCGATTAGCATCGCCACAGATTTCAGAGAACAGGCGCTTCTCCTGGCACAGTATCGAACACTTAGTTTCAGATAGAACAATTAGTTTAAAATGGAACTAAGTTTTGCATCTGAAGTTTCCTCTATCACAAGGTCGGCCACTTAGTTTCGTCGAACACATACGGTTTCGAGTAGCAACGCGACAGATTTCAGAGAACAGGCGCTTCTCCTGGCACAGTACAGTACACTTAGTTTCAGATAGAACAATTAGTTTAAAATCGAACAAAGTTTCGCATCTGGAGTTTCCTCTCTCAGAAGGTCGACCACTTAGTTTCATCGAACACATTCGGTTTCGAGTAGCATCGCGACAGATTTCAGAGAACAGGCGCTTCTCCTGGCACAGTATCGAAAACATAGTTTCAGATAGAACAATTAGTTTAAAATGGACCTAAGTTTCGCATCTGGAGTTTCCTCTCTCACAAGGTCGGCCACTTAGTTTCGTCGAACACATACGGTTTCGAGTGGCATCGCCACAGATTTCAGAGAACAGCCGCTTCTCCTGGCACAGTATCGAACACTTAGTTTCAGATAGAACAATTAGTATAAAACGGAACTATGTTTCGCATCTGGAGTTTCCTCTCTCACATTTCGGCCACTTAGTTTCGTCGAACACATACGGTTTCGAGGAGCATCGCCATACAGTTCAGAGAACAGGCGCTTCTCCTGGCACAGTATCGAACACTTAGATTCAGATAGAACAATTAGTTACAAATGGAACTAAGTTTCGCATCTGCAGTTTCCTCTCTCACAAGGTCGACCACTTAGTTTCGTCGAACATATACGGTTTCGAGTAGCATCGCCACAGACTTCAGAGAACGGGCACTTCTATTGGCACAGTATCGAACACTTAGTTTCAGATAGAACAATTAGTTTAAAATGGAACTATGTTCCGCATCTGGTGAATCCTCTCTCACAAGGTCGACCACTTAGTTTCGTCGAACACATACGGTTTCGAGTGGCATCACCACAGATTGCAGAGAACTGGCGCTTCTCCTGGCACAGTATCGAACACTTAGTTTCAGATGGAACATTTGGTTTAAAATGGAACTAAATTTCGCATGCGGAGTTTCCTCTCTCACAAGGTCGACCACTTAGTTTCGTCGAACACATACGGTTTCGAGTGTTATCGCCACAGATTTCGCAGAACAGGCGCTTCTCCTGGCACTGTATTGAACACTCAGTTTCAGATAGAACAATTAGTTTAAAATGGAACTAAGTTTCGCATCCGGAGTTTCCTCTGTCACAAGGTCGGCCACTTAGTTTCGTCGAACACATACGGTTTCGAGTAGCATCGCGACAGATTTCAGAGAACAGGCGCTTCTCCTGGCACAGTATCGAACACTTAGTTTCAGATAGAACAATTAGTTTAAAATGGAACAAAGTTTCGCATCTGGAGTTTCCTCTCTCAGAAGGTCGACCACTTAGTTTCGTCGAACACATTCGGTTTCGAGTAGCATCGCGACAGATTTCAGAGAACAGGCGCTTCTCCTGGCACAGTATCGAAAACATAGTTTCAGATAGAACAATAAGTTTAAAATGGAACTAAGTTTCGCATCTGGAGTTTCCTCTCTCAGAAGGTCGGCCACTTAGTTTCGTCGAACACATACGGTTTCGAGTGGCATCGCCACAGATTTCAGAGAACAGGCGCTTCTCCTGGCACAGTATCGAACACTTAGTTTCAGATAGAACAATTAGTATAAAATGGAACTATGTTTCGCATATGGAGTTTCCTCTCTCACATTTCGGCCACTTAGTTTCGTCGAACACATACGGTTTCGAGCGGCATCGCCATACAGTTCAGAGAACAGGCGCTTCTCCTGGCACAGTATCGAACACTTAGATTCAGATAGAACAATTAGTTTCAAATGGAACTATGTTTCGCATCTGCAGTTTCCTCTCTCAAAAGGTCGACCACTTAGTTTCGTCGAACATATACGGTTTCGAGTAGCATCGCCACAGATTTCAGAGAACGGGCACTTCTCTTGGCACAGTATCGAACACTTAGTTTCAGATAGAACAATTAGTTTAAAATGGAACTAAGTTTCGCATCTGGAGTTTCCTCTCTCACAAGGTCGACCACTTCGTACCGTCGAACACATACGGTTTCGAGTGGCATCGCCACAGATTGCAGAGAACAGGCGCTTCTCCTGGCACAGTGTCGAACACTTAGTTTCAGACGGAACATATGGTTTAAAATGGAACTAAGTTTCGCATGTGGAGTTTCCTCTCTCACAAGGTCGACCACTTAGTTTCGTCGAACACATGCGGTTTCGAGTGGCATCGCCACAGATTTCAGAGTACAGGCGCTTCTCCTGGCACAGTGTCTAACACTTAGTTACAGATAGAACACTTATTTTAAAATGGATCTAAGTTTCGCATCTGGAGTTTCCTCTCTCACAAGGTCGACAACTTAGTTTCGTCGAACACATTCGGTTTCGAGTAGCATCGCCACAGGTTTCAGAGAACAGGCGCTTCTCCTGGCATATTATCGAACACTTAGTTTCAGATAGAACAATTAGTTCAAAATGGAACTATGTTTCGCATCTGGAGTTTCCTCTGTCACAAGGTCGGCCACTTAGTTTCGTCGAACACATACGGTTTCGAGTAGCATCGCGACAGATTTCAGAGAACAGGCGCTTCTCCTGGCACAGTATCGAACACTTAGTTTAAAATGGAACAAAGTTTCGCATCTGGAGTTTCCTCTCTCAGAAGGTCGGCCACTTAGTTTCGTCGAACACATACGGTTTCGAGTGGCATCGCCACAGATTGCAGAGAACAGGCGCTTCTCCTGCCACAGTGTCGAACACTTGGTTTCAGATAGATCAATTAGTGTAAAATGGAACTATGTTTCGCATCTGGAGTTTCCTCTCTCACAAAGTCGACGACTTAGTTTCGTCGAACAAATACAGTTTCGAGTGGCATCGCCACACATTTCAGAGAACAGGCGCTTCTCCTGGCACAGTATCGAACACTTAGTATCAGATAGAACAATTAGTGTAAAATGGAACTAAGTTTCGCATCTGGAGTTTCCTCTCTAACAAGGTCGACCACTTAGTTTCGTTGAACACATACGGTTTCGAGTGGCAACGCCACAGATTTCAGAGAACAGGCGCTTCTCCTGGCACAGTATCAGACACATAGTTTCAGATAGAACAATTAGTCTAAAATTGTACTAAATTTCGCATCTGGAGATTCTTCCCTCACAACGCGACCACTTAATTTCGACGAACACCTACGGTTTCGAGTGGCATCGCCACAGATTTCAGAGAGCAGGCGCTTCTGCTGGCACAGTATCGAACACTTAGTTTCAGGTAGAACAATTAGTTTAAAATGGTAATAAGTTTCGCATCTGGAGTTTCCTCTTTCTCAAGGCGACCAGTTAGTTTCGTCGAACACATACGGTTTCGAGTAGCATCGCCAAAGATTTCAGAGAACAGGCGCCTCTCCTGGCACAGTATCGAACACTTAGTTTCAGATAGAACAATTATTTTAAAATGGAAATAAGTTTCACATCTGGAGATTCCTCTCTCACAAGGTCGACTACTTAGTTTCGTCGAACACATACGGTTTCGAGTGGCATCGCCACAGATTGCAGAGAACAGGCGCTTCTCCTGCCACAGTGTCGAACACTTGGTTTCAGATAGATCAATTAGTGTAAAATGGAACTATGTTTCGCATCTGGAGTTTCCTCTCTCACAAAGTCGACGACTTAGTTTCGTCGAACAAATACAGTTTCGAGTGGCATCGCCACACATTTCAGAGAACAGGCGCTTCTCCTGGCACAGTATCGAACACTTAGTATCAGATAGAACAATTAGTGTAAAATGGAACTAAGTTTCGCATCTGGAGTTTCCTCTCTAACAAGGTCGACCACTTAGTTTCGTTGAACACATACGGTTTCGAGTGGCAACGCCACAGATTTCAGAGAACAGGCGCTTCTCCTGGCACAGTATCAGACACATAGTTTCAGATAGAACAATTAGTCTAAAATTGTACTAAATTTCGCATCTGGAGATTCTTCCCTCACAACGCGACCACTTAATTTCGACGAACACCTACGGTTTCGAGTGGCATCGCCACAGATTTCAGAGAGCAGTCGCTTCTGCTGGCACAGTATCGAACACTTAGTTTCAGGTAGAACAATTAGTTTAAAATGGTAATAAGTTTCGCATCTGGAGTTTCCTCTTTCTCAAGGCGACCAGTTAGTTTCGTCGAACACATACGGTTTCGAGTAGCATCGCCAAAGATTTCAGAGAACAGGCGCCTCTCCTGGCACAGTATCGAACACTTAGTTTCAGATAGAACAATTATTTTAAAATGGAAATAAGTTTCACATCTGGAGATTCCTCTCTCACAAGGTCGACTACTTAGTTTCGTCGAACACATACGGTTTCGAGTGGCATCGCCACAGATTGCAGAGAACAGGCGCTTCTCCTGGCACAGTATCGAACACTTAGTTTCAGATAGAACAATTAGTTTAAAATGGAACTAAGTTTCGCATCTTGAGTTTCCTCTCTCACAAGGCGGGCACTTAGTTTCGGAAAACATACGGTTTCGATTAGCATCGCCACAGATTTCAGAGAACAGGCGCTTCTCCTGGCACAGTATCGAACACTTAGTTTCAGATAGAACAATTAGTTTAAAATGGAACTAAGTTTCGCATCTGAAGTTTCCTCTATCACAAGGTCGGCCACTTAGTTTCGTCGAACACATACGGTTTCGAGTAGCAACGCGACAGATTTCAGAGAACAGGCGCTTCTCCTGGCACAGTACAGAACACTTAGTTTCAGATAGAACAATTAGTTTAAAATCGAACAAAGCTTCGCATCTGGAGTTTCCTCTCTCAGAAGGTCGACCACTTAGTTTCATCGAACACATTCGGTTTCGAGTAGCATCGCGACAGATTTCAGAGAACAGGCGCTTCTCCTGGCACAGTATCGAAAACATAGTTTCAGATAGAACAATTAGTTTAAAATGGACCTAAGTTTCGCATCTGGAGTTTCCTCTCTCACAAGGTCGGCCACTTAGTTTCGTCGAACACATACGGTTTCGAGTGGCATCGCCACAGATTGCAGAGAACAGGCGCTTCTCCTGGCACAGTATCGAACACTTAGTTTCAGATAGAACAATTAGTATAAAATGGAACTATGTTTCGCATCTGGAGTTTCCTCTCTCACATTTCGGCCACTTAGTTTCGTCGAACACATACGGTTTCGAGCAGCATCGCCATACAGTTCAGAGAACAGGCGCTTCTCCTGGCACAGTATCGAACACTTAGATTCAGGTAGAACAATTAGTTACAAATGGAACTAAGTTTCGCATCTGCAGTTTCCTCTCTCACAAGGTCGACCACTTAGTTTCGTCGAACATATACGGTTTCGAGTAGCATCGCCACAGATTTCAGAGAACGGGCACTTCTATTGGCACAGTATCGAACACTTAGTTTCAGATAGAACAATTAGTTTAAAATGGAACTAAGTTTCGCATCTGGAGTTTCCTCTCTCACAAGGTCGGCCACTTCGTACCGTCGAACACATACGGTTTCGAGTGGCATCGCCACAGATTGCAGAGAACAGGCGCTTCTCCTGGCACAGTATCGAACACTTAGTTTCAGATGGAACATTTGGTTTAAAATGGAACTAAATTTCGCATGCGGAGTTTCCTCTCTCACAAGGTCGACCACTTAGTTTCGTCGAACACATACGGTTTCGAGTGGTATCGCCACAGATTTCGCAGAACAGGCGCTTCTCCTGGCACTGTATTGAACACTCAGTTTCAGATAGAACAATTAGTTTAAAATGGAACTAAGTTTCGCATCCGGAGTTTCCTCTGTCACAAGGTCGGCCACTTAGTTTCGTCGAACACATACGGTTTCGCGTAGCATCGCGACAGATTTCAGAGAACAGGCGCTTCTCCTGGCACAGTATCGAACACTTAGTTTCAGATAGAACAATTAGTTTAAAATGGAACAAACTTTCGCATCTGGAGTTTCCTCTCTCAGAAGGTCGACCACTTAGTTTCGTCGAACACATTCGGTTTCGAGTAGCATCGCGACAGATTTCAGAGAGCAGGCGCTTCTCCTGGCACAGTATCGAAAACATAGTTTCAGATAGAACAATAAGTTTAAAATGGAACTAAGTTTCGCATCTGGAGTTTCCTCTCTCAGAAGGTCGGCCACTTAGTTTCGTCGAACACATACGGTTTCGAGTGGCATCGCCACAGATTGCAGAGAACAGGCGCTTCTCCTGGCACAGTATCGAACACTTAGTTTCAGATAGAACAATTAGTATAAAATGGAACTATGTTTCGCATCTGGAGTTTCCTCTCTCACATTTCGGCCACTTAGTTTCGTCGAACACATACGGTTTCGAGCGGCATCGCCATACAGTTCAGAGAACAGGCGCTTCTCCTGGCACAGTATCGAACACTTAGATTCAGATAGAACAATTAGTTACAAATGGAACTAAGTTTCGCATCTGCAGTTTCCTCTCTCAAAAGGTCGACCACTTAGTTTCGTCGAACATATACGGTTTCGAGTAGCATCGCCACAGATTTCAGAGAACGGGCACTTCTATTGGCACAGTATCGAACACTTAGTTTCAGATAGAACAATTAGTTTAAAATGGAACTAAGTTTCGCATCTGGAGTTTCCTCTCTCACAAGGTCGGCCACTTCGTACCGTCGAACACATACGGTTTCGAGTGGCATCGCCACAGATTGCAGAGAACAGGCGCTTCTCCTGGCACAGTATCGAACACTTAGTTTCAGATGGAACATTTGGTTTAAAATGGAACTAAATTTCGCATGCGGAGTTTCCTCTCTCACAAGGTCGACCACTTAGTTTCGTCGAACACATACGGTTTCGAGTGGTATCGCCACAGATTTCGCAGAACAGGCGCTTCTCCTGGCACTGTATTGAACACTCAGTTTCAGATAGAACAATTAGTTTAAAATGGAACTAAGTTTCGCATCCGGAGTTTCCTCTGTCACAAGGTCGGCCACTTAGTTTCGTCGAACACATACGGTTTCGAGTAGCATCGCGACAGATTTCAGAGAACAGGCGCTTCTCCTGGCACAGTATCGAACACTTAGTTTCAGATAGAACAAATAGTTTAAAATGGAACTAAGTTTCGCATCTGGAGTTTCCTCTCTCACAAGGTCGACCACTTAGTTTTGTCGAACACATACGGTTTCGAGTAGCATCGCCACAGATTTCAGAGAACACGCGCTTCTCCTGGCACAGTATCGAGCACTTAGTTTCAGATAGAACAATTTGTTTAAAATGGAACAAAGGTTCGCATCTGGAGTTTCCTCTCTCACAAGGTCGGCCACTTAGTATCGTCGAACACATACGGTTTCGAGTAGCATCGCCACAGATTTCAGAGAACAGGCGCTTCTCCTATTACAGTACCGAACACTTAGTTTAAGATAGAACAATTAGTTTAAAATGGAAATATGTTTCGCATCTGGATTTTCCTCTACCACAAGGTCGACCACTTAGTTTTGTCGAACACATACGGTTTCGAGTAGCATCGCCACAGATTTCAGAGAACACGCGCTTCTCCTGGCACTGTATCGAGCACTTAGTTTCAGATAGAACAATTTGTTTAAAATGGATCTATGTTTCGCATCTGGAGTTTCCTCTCCCACAAGGTCGACCACTTAGTTTCCTCGAACACATACGGTTTCGAGTGGCATCGCCACAGGTTTCAGAGAACTGGCGTTTCTCCTGGCACTGTACCGAACACTTAGTTTCAGATAGAACAATTAGTTTAAAATGGAACTAAGTTTCGCAACTTGAGTTTCCCCTCGCACAAGGTCGACCACTTAGGTTCGTCGAACATATACGGTTTCGAGTGGCATCGCCACACATTTCAGAGAACAGGCGCTTCTCCTGGCACAGTATCGAACACTTAGTTTCAGATAGAAAAATTAGTTTAAAATGGACCTATGTTTCGCATTTGGAGTTTCCTCTCTCAAAAGTTCGACCACTTAGTTTCGTCGAACACATACGGTTTCGAGTGGTACCGCCAAGGATTTCGCGGAACAGCGTTTCTCCTGGCACATTATCGAACACATGGTTTCAGATAGAACAATTAGTTTAAAATGGAACTAAGTTTCGCATCTGGAGTTTCCTCTCTCACCAGGTCGACCACTTAGTTTCGTCGAACACATACGGTTTCGAGTGGCAACGCCACAGGTTTCAGAGAACAGGCGCTTCGCCTGGCACAGTATCGAACACTTATATCACAGAGAACAATTAGTTTAAAATAGAACTATGTCTCGCATCTGGAGTATCCTCTCTCACAAGATCAACCACTTAGTTTCCTCGAACACATACGGTTTCGAGTAGCAACGCCACAGATTTAAGAGAACAGGCGCTTCTCCTGGCACAGTATCGAAGACATAGTTTCAGATAAGAAAATTAGTTTAAAATGGAACTAAGTTTTGCATCTGGAGTTTCCTCTCCCACAAGGCGGCCACTTAGTTACGTCGAACACATACGGTTTTGAGTGTCATCGTCACAGATTTCAGAGAACAGGCGCTTCTCTTGGTACAGTATCGAACACTTAGATTCAGATAGAACAATTAGTTTAAAATGGAATTAAGCTTCGCATCTGGAGTTTCCCCTCTCACAAGGTCGGCCACTTAGTTTCGTTGAACACATACGTTTTCGAGTGGCAACGCCACAGATTTCAGAAAACAGGCGCTTCTCTTGGCACAGTATCGAACACTTAGTTTCCGATAGAACAATTAGTTTAAAATGGAAATATCTTTCGCATTTGGAGTTTCCTCCCTCACAAGGTCGACCACTTAGTTTGGTCGAACACATACGGTTTCGAGTAGCATCGCCACAGATTTCAGAGAACAGGCGCTTCTCCTGGCACAGTATCGAACACTTAGTTTCAGATAGAACATTTGGTTTAAAATGGAACTAAATTTCGCATGCGGAGTTTCCTCTCTCACAAGGTCGACCACTTAGTTTCGTCGAACACATACGGTTTCGAGTGGTATCGCCACAGATTTCGCAGAACAGGCGCTTCTCCTGGCACTGTATTGAACACTCAGTTTCAGATAGAACAATTAGTTTAAAATGGAACTAAGTTTCGCATCCGGAGTTTCCTCTGTCACAAGGTCGGCCACTTAGTTTCGTCGAACACATACGGTTTCGCGTAGCATCGCGACAGATTTCAGAGAACAGGCGCTTCTCCTGGCACAGTATCGAACACTTAGTTTCAGATAGAACAATTAGTTTAAAATGGAACAAACTTTCGCATCTGGAGTTTCCTCTCTCAGAAGGTCGACCACTTAGTTTCGTCGAACACATTCGGTTTCGAGTAGCATCGCGACAGATTTCAGAGAGCAGGCGCTTCTCCTGGCACAGTATCGAAAACATAGTTTCAGATAGAACAATAAGTTTAAAATGGAACTAAGTTTCGCATCTGGAGTTTCCTCTCTCAGAAGGTCGGCCACTTAGTTTCGTCGAACACATACGGTTTCGAGTGGCATCGCCACAGATTGCAGAGAACAGGCGCTTCTCCTGGCACAGTATCGAACACTTAGTTTCAGATAGAACAATTAGTATAAAATGGAACTATGTTTCGCATCTGGAGTTTCCTCTCTCACATTTCGGCCACTTAGTTTCGTCGAACACATACGGTTTCGAGCGGCATCGCCATACAGTTCAGAGAACAGGCGCTTCTCCTGGCACAGTATCGAACACTTAGATTCAGATAGAACAATTAGTTACAAATGGAACTAAGTTTCGCATCTGCAGTTTCCTCTCTCAAAAGGTCGACCACTTAGTTTCGTCGAACATATACGGTTTCGAGTAGCATCGCCACAGATTTCAGAGAACGGGCACTTCTATTGGCACAGTATCGAACACTTAGTTTCAGATAGAACAATTAGTTTAAAATGGAACTAAGTTTCGCATCTGGAGTTTCCTCTCTCACAAGGTCGGCCACTTCGTACCGTCGAACACATACGGTTTCGAGTGGCATCGCCACAGATTGCAGAGAACAGGCGCTTCTCCTGGCACTGTATTGAACACTCAGTTTCAGATAGAACAATTAGTTTAAAATGGAACTAAGTTTCGCATCCGGAGTTTCCTCTGTCACAAGGTCGGCCACTTAGTTTCGTCGAACACATACGGTTTCGAGTAGCATCGCGACAGATTTCAGAGAACAGGCGCTTCTCCTGGCACAGTATCGAACACTTAGTTTCAGATAGAACAAATAGTTTAAAATGGAACTAAGTTTCGCATCTGGAGTTTCCTCTCTCACAAGGTCGACCACTTAGTTTTGTCGAACACATACGGTTTCGAGTAGCATCGCCACAGATTTCAGAGAACACGCGCTTCTCCTGGCACAGTATCGAGCACTTAGTTTCAGATAGAACAATTTGTTTAAAATGGAACAAAGGTTCGCATCTGGAGTTTCCTCTCTCACAAGGTCGGCCACTTAGTATCGTCGAACACATACGGTTTCGAGTAGCATCGCCACAGATTTCAGAGAACAGGCGCTTCTCCTGGCACAGTACCGAACACTTAGTTTAAGATAGAACAATTAGTTTAAAATGGAAATATGTTTCGCATCTGGATTTTCCTCTACCACAAGGTCGACCACTTAGTTTTGTCGAACACATACGGTTTCGAGTAGCATCGCCACAGATTTCAGAGAACACGCGCTTCTCCTGGCACTGTATCGAGCACTTAGTTTCAGATAGAACAATTTGTTTAAAATGGATCTATGTTTCGCATCTGGAGTTTCCTCTCCCACAAGGTCGACCACTTAGTTTCCTCGAACACATACGGTTTCGAGTGGCATCGCCACAGGTTTCAGAGAACTGGCGTTTCTCCTGGCACTGTACCGAACACTTAGTTTCAGATAGAACAATTAGTTTAAAATGGAACTAAGTTTCGCAACTTGAGTTTCCCCTCGCACAAGGTCGACCACTTAGGTTCGTCGAACATATACGGTTTCGAGTGGCATCGCCACACATTTCAGAGAACAGGCGCTTCTCCTGGCACAGTATCGAACACTTAGTTTCAGATAGAAAAATTAGTTTAAAATGGACCTATGTTTCGCATTTGGAGTTTCCTCTCTCAAAAGTTCGACCACTTAGTTTCGTCGAACACATACGGTTTCGAGTGGTACCGCCAAGGATTTCGCGGAACAGCGTTTCTCCTGGCACATTATCGAACACATGGTTTCAGATAGAACAATTAGTTTAAAATGGAACTAAGTTTCGCATCTGGAGTTTCCTCTCTCACCAGGTCGACCACTTAGTTTCGTCGAACACATACGGTTTCGAGTGGCAACGCCACAGGTTTCAGAGAACAGGCGCTTCGCCTGGCACAGTATCGAACACTTATATCACAGAGAACAATTAGTTTAAAATAGAACTATGTCTCGCATCTGGAGTATCCTCTCTCACAAGATCAACCACTTAGTTTCCTCGAACACATACGGTTTCGAGTAGCAACGCCACAGATTTAAGAGAACAGGCGCTTCTCCTGGCACAGTATCGAAGACATAGTTTCAGATAAGAAAATTAGTTTAAAATGGAACTAAGTTTTGCATCTGGAGTTTCCTCTCCCACAAGGCGGCCACTTAGTTACGTCGAACACATACGGTTTTGAGTGTCATCGTCACAGATTTCAGAGAACAGGCGCTTCTCTTGGTACAGTATCGAACACTTAGATTCAGATAGAACAATTAGTTTAAAATGGAATTAAGCTTCGCATCTGGAGTTTCCCCTCTCACAAGGTCGGCCACTTAGTTTCGTTGAACACATACGTTTTCGAGTGGCAACGCCACAGATTTCAGAAAACAGGCGCTTCTCTTGGCACAGTATCGAACACTTAGTTTCCGATAGAACAATTAGTTTAAAATGGAAATATCTTTCGCATTTGGAGTTTCCTCCCTCACAAGGTCGACCACTTAGTTTGGTCGAACACATACGGTTTCGAGTAGCATCGCCACAGATTTCAGAGAACAGGCGCTTCTCCTGGCACAGTATCGAACACTTAGTTTCAGATAGAACATTTGGTTTAAAATGGAACTAAATTTCGCATGCGGAGTTTCCTCTCTCACAAGGTCGACCACTTAGTTTCGTCGAACACATACGGTTTCGAGTGGTATCGCCACAGATTTCGCAGAACAGGCGCTTCTCCTGGCACTGTATTGAACACTCAGTTTCAGATAGAACAATTAGTTTAAAATGGAACTAAGTTTCGCATCCGGAGTTTCCTCTGTCACAAGGTCGGCCACTTAGTTTCGTCGAACACATACGGTTTCGCGTAGCATCGCGACAGATTTCAGAGAACAGGCGCTTCTCCTGGCACAGTATCGAACACTTAGTTTCAGATAGAACAATTAGTTTAAAATGGAACAAACTTTCGCATCTGGAGTTTCCTCTCTCAGAAGGTCGACCACTTAGTTTCGTCGAACACATTCGGTTTCGAGTAGCATCGCGACAGATTTCAGAGAGCAGGCGCTTCTCCTGGCACAGTATCGAAAACATAGTTTCAGATAGAACAATAAGTTTAAAATGGAACTAAGTTTCGCATCTGGAGTTTCCTCTCTCAGAAGGTCGGCCACTTAGTTTCGTCGAACACATACGGTTTCGAGTGGCATCGCCACAGATTGCAGAGAACAGGCGCTTCTCCTGGCACAGTATCGAACACTTAGTTTCAGATAGAACAATTAGTATAAAATGGAACTATGTTTCGCATCTGGAGTTTCCTCTCTCACATTTCGGCCACTTAGTTTCGTCGAACACATACGGTTTCGAGTAGCATCGCCACAGATTTCAGAGAACGGGCACTTCTATTGGCACAGTATCGAACACTTAGTTTCAGATAGAACAATTAGTTTAAAATGGAACTAAGTTTCGCATCTGGAGTTTCCTCTCTCACAAGGTCGGCCACTTCGTACCGTCGAACACATACGGTTTCGAGTGGCATCGCCACAGATTGCAGAGAACAGGCGCTTCTCCTGGCACTGTATTGAACACTCAGTTTCAGATAGAACAATTAGTTTAAAATGGAACTAAGTTTCGCATCCGGAGTTTCCTCTGTCACAAGGTCGGCCACTTAGTTTCGTCGAACACATACGGTTTCGAGTAGCATCGCGACAGATTTCAGAGAACAGGCGCTTCTCCTGGCACAGTATCGAACACTTAGTTTCAGATAGAACAAATAGTTTAAAATGGAACTAAGTTTCGCATCTGGAGTTTCCTCTCTCACAAGGTCGACCACTTAGTTTCGTCGAACACATACGGTTTCGAGTAGCATCGCCACAGATTTCAGAGAACACGCGCTTCTCCTGGCACAGTATCGAGCACTTAGTTTCAGATAGAACAATTTGTTTAAAATGGAACAAAGGTTCGCATCTGGAGTTTCCTCTCTCACAAGGTCGGCCACTTAGTATCGTCGAACACATACGGTTTCGAGTAGCATCGCCACAGATTTCAGAGAACAGGCGCTTCTCCTGGCACAGTACCGAACACTTAGTTTAAGATAGAACAATTAGTTTAAAATGGAAATATGTTTCGCATCTGGATTTTCCTCTACCACAAGGTCGACCACTTAGTTTTGTCGAACACATACGGTTTCGAGTAGCATCGCCACAGATTTCAGAGAACACGCGCTTCTCCTGGCACTGTATCGAGCACTTAGTTTCAGATAGAACAATTTGTTTAAAATGGATCTATGTTTCGCATCTGGAGTTTCCTCTCCCACAAGGTCGACCACTTAGTTTCCTCGAACACATACGGTTTCGAGTGGCATCGCCACAGGTTTCAGAGAACTGGCGTTTCTCCTGGCACTGTACCGAACACTTAGTTTCAGATAGAACAATTAGTTTAAAATGGAACTAAGTTTCGCAACTTGAGTTTCCCCTCGCACAAGGTCGACCACTTAGGTTCGTCGAACATATACGGTTTCGAGTGGCATCGCCACACATTTCAGAGAACAGGCGCTTCTCCTGGCACAGTATCGAACACTTAGTTTCAGATAGAAAAATTAGTTTAAAATGGACCTATGTTTCGCATTTGGAGTTTCCTCTCTCAAAAGTTCGACCACTTAGTTTCGTCGAACACATACGGTTTCGAGTGGTACCGCCAAGGATTTCGCGGAACAGCGTTTCTCCTGGCACATTATCGAACACATGGTTTCAGATAGAACAATTAGTTTAAAATGGAACTAAGTTTCGCATCTGGAGTTTCCTCTCTCACCAGGTCGACCACTTAGTTTCGTCGAACACATACGGTTTCGAGTGGCAACGCCACAGGTTTCAGAGAACAGGCGCTTCGCCTGGCACAGTATCGAACACTTATATCACAGAGAACAATTAGTTTAAAATAGAACTATGTCTCGCATCTGGAGTATCCTCTCTCACAAGATCAACCACTTAGTTTCCTCGAACACATACGGTTTCGAGTAGCAACGCCACAGATTTAAGAGAACAGGCGCTTCTCCTGGCACAGTATCGAAGACATAGTTTCAGATAAGAAAATTAGTTTAAAATGGAACTAAGTTTTGCATCTGGAGTTTCCTCTCCCACAAGGCGGCCACTTAGTTACGTCGAACACATACGGTTTTGAGTGTCATCGTCACAGATTTCAGAGAACAGGCGCTTCTCTTGGTACAGTATCGAACACTTAGATTCAGATAGAACAATTAGTTTAAAATGGAATTAAGCTTCGCATCTGGAGTTTCCCCTCTCACAAGGTCGGCCACTTAGTTTCGTTGAACACATACGTTTTCGAGTGGCAACGCCACAGATTTCAGAAAACAGGCGCTTCTCTTGGCACAGTATCGAACACTTAGTTTCAAATAGAACATTTAGTTTAAAATGGACCTATGTTTCGCATTTGGAGTTTCCTCTCTCACAAGTTCGACCACTCAGTTTCGTCGAACAGATACGGTTTCGAGTAGCATCTCCACAGATTTCAGAGAACAAGCGCTTCTCCTGGCACAGTATCGAACACTTAGTATCAGAGAGAACAATTAGTTTAAAGTGGAACTATGTCTCGCATCTGGAGTATCCTCTCTCACAAGATCAACCACTTAGTTTCCTCGAACACATACGGTTTCGAGTAGCAACGCCACAGATTTAAGAGAACAGGCGCTTCTCCTGGCACAGTATCGAAGACATAGTTTCAGATAAGAAAATTAGTTTAAAATGGAACTAAGTTTTGCATCTGGAGTTTCCTCTCCCACAAGGCGGCCACTTAGTTACGTCGAACACATACGGTTTTGAGTGTCATCGTCACAGATTTCAGACAACAGGCGCTTCTCTTGGTACAGTATCGAACACTTAGATTCAGATAGAACAATTAGTTTAAAATGGAATTAAGCTTCGCATCTGGAGTTTCCCCTCTCACAAGGTCGACCACTTAATTTCGTCGAAAACATACGGTTCCGAGTGGCATCGCCACAGATTTCAGAGAACAGGCGCTTCTCCTGGCACAGTATCGAACACTTAGTTTCAGATAGAACAATCAGTTTAAAATGGAACTAAGTTTCGCATACGGAGTTTCCTCTCCCACAAGGTCGACCACTTAGTTTCGTCGAACACATACGGTTTCGAGTAGCATCGCCACAGATTTCAGAGAATATGCGCTTCTCCTGGCACAGTATCGAACACTTAGTTTCAGATAGAACAATTAGTTTAAAATGGAACTGTGTTTCGCATCTGGAGTTTCCTCTCTCAGAAGGTCGACCACTTAGTTTCGTCGAACACATACGGGTTCGAGTAGCATCGCGACAGATTTCAGAGAACAGGCGCTTCTCCTGGCACAGTATCGAACACTTAGTTTCAGATAGGTACAATTATATTAAAATGGAACTAAGTTTCGCATCTGGAGTTTCCTCTCTCAGAAGGTCGACCACTTAGTTTCGTCGAACACATACGGGTTCGAGTAGCATCGCGACAGATTTCAGAGAACAGGCGCTTCTCCTGGCACAGTATCGAACACTTACTTTCAGATAGAACAATTATATTAAAATGGAACTAAGTTTCGCATCTGGAGTTTCCTCTCTCACAAGGTCGACAACTTAGTTTCGTCGAACACATACGGTTTCGAGTGGCATCGCCACAGGTTTCAGAGAACTGGCGCTTCTCCTGGCACAGTATCCAACACTTAGTTTCAGATAGAACAATTTGCTTAAAATGGAACTAAGTGTCGCATCCTGAGTTTCCTCTCCAACAAGGTCGACCACTTAGTTTCCTCGAACACATACGGTTTCGAGTAGCATCGCCACAGATTTCAGAGAACAGGCACATCTCCTGGCACAGTATCGGACACATAGTTTCAGATAGAACAATTAGTTTAAAATGGTACTAAATTTCGCATCTGGAGTTTCGTCTCTCACAAGGCGGCCACTTAGTTTCGTGGAACACATTCGGTTTCGAGTAGCATCGCCACAGATTTCAGAGAACAGGCGCTTCTCCTGGCACATTATCGAACACTTAGTTTTAGAGAGAACAATTTGTTTAAAATGGAACTATGTTTCACATTTGGAGTTTCCTCTCTCACAAGGCGACCACTTAGTTTTGTCGAATACATACGGTTTCGAGTGGCATCGCCAGAGATTTCAGAGAACAGGCGCTTCTCCTGGCACAGTATCGAACACTTAGTATGAGATCGAACAATTAGTTTAAAATGGAACTATGCTTCGCATCTGGAGTTTCCTCTCTCACAAGGTGGACCACTTAGGTCCATCGAACCCATACGGTTTCGAGTAGCATCGCCACTGATTTAAGAGAACAGGCGCTTCTCCTGGCGGAGTATCGAACACCTAGTTGCAGATAGAACGCTTAGTTTAAAATGGAACTATGTTTCGCATTTGGTGTTTCCTCTCTCACAAGGTGGGCCACTTAGTTTCGCCGAACACATACGGTTTCGAGTAGCATTGCCACAGATTTCAGAGAACAGGCGCTTCTCCTGGCACAGTATCGAACACTTAGTTTCAGATAGAACAATTGGTTTAAAATGGAACTAAGTTTCGCATTTGGAGTTTCCTCTCTCACAAGTTCGACCACTTAGTTTTGTCGAACACATACGGTTTCGAGTAGCATCGCCACAGATTTCAGAGAACAGGCGCTTCTCCTGGCATATTATCGAACACTTAGTTTCAAATAGAACATTTAGTTTAAAATGGACCTATGTTTCGCATTTGGAGTTTCCTCTCTCACAAGTTCGACCACTCAGTTTCGTCGAACAGATACGGTTTCGAGTAGCATCTCCACAGATTTCAGAGAACAAGCGCTTCTCCTGGCACAGTATCGAACACTTAGTATCAGAGAGAACAATTAGTTTAAAGTGGAACTAAGTTTCGCATTTGAAGTTCCCTCTCTCACAAGGTCGCCCACTTAGGTTCGTCGAACACATTCGGTTTCGAGTAGCATCGCGACAGATTTCAGAGAACAGGCGCTTATCCTGGCACAGTATCGAAAACTAAGTTTCAGATAGAACAATTAGTTTAAAATGGAACTAAGTTTCGCATCTGGAGTTTCCTCTCTCACAAGGTCGACCACTTAGTTTCGTCGAACACATACGGTTTCGAGTGGCATCGCCACAGATTTCAGAGAACAGTCGCTTCTCCTGGCACATTATCGAACACGTAGTTTCAGATAGAACAATTAGTTTAAAATGGAACTATTATTCGCATTTGGAGTTTCCTCTCTCACAAGGTCGACCACTTAATTTCGTCGAACACATACGGTTCCGAGTGGCATCGCCACAGATTTCAGAGAACAGGCGCTTCTCCTGGCACAGTATCGAACACTTAGTTTCAGATAGAACAATCAGTTTAAAATGGAACTAAGTTTCGCATACGGAGTTTCCTCTCCCACAAGGTCGACAACTTGGTTTCGTCGAACACATACGGTTTCGAGTAGCATCGCGACAGATTTCAGAGAACAGGCGCTTCTCCTGGCACAGTATCGAACACTTAGTTTCAGATAGAACAATTAGTTTAAAATGGAACTGTGTTTCGCATCTGGAGTTTCCTCTCTCAGAAGGTCGACCACTTAGTTTCGTCGAACACATACGGGTTCGAGTAGCATCGCGACAGATTTCAGAGAACAGGCGCTTCTCCTGGCACAGTATCGAACACTTAGTTTCAGATAGGTACAATTATATTAAAATGGAACTAAGTTTCGCATCTGGAGTTTCCTCTCTCAGAAGGTCGACCACTTAGTTTCGTCGAACACATACGGGTTCGAGTAGCATCGCGACAGATTTCAGAGAACAGGCGCTTCTCCTGGCACAGTATCGAACACTTACTTTCAGATAGAACAATTATATTAAAATGGAACTAAGTTTCGCATCTGGAGTTTCCTCTCTCACAAGGTCGACCACTTAGTTTCGTCGAACACATACGGTTTCGAGTGGCATCGCCACAGGTTTCAGAGAACTGGCGCTTCTCCTGGCACAGTATCGAACACTTAGTTTCAGATAGAACAATTAGTTTTAAATGGAACTAAGTTTCGCATCTGCAGTTTGCTCTCTCACAAGGTCGACGACTTAGTTTCGTCGAGGACATACGGTTTCGAGTGGCATCGCCACAGATTTCAGAGAACAGGCGCTTCTCCTGGCACAGTACCGAACACTGAGTTTCAGATAAAACAATTAGTTTAAAATGGAACTAAGTTTCGCATCTAGAGCTTCCTCTCTCGCAAGGTCGAACACTTAGTTTCTTCGAACACATACGGTTTCGAGTGGTATCGCCACACATTTCAGAGAACAGGCGTTTCTCCTGGTACACTATCGAACACTTAGTTTCAGAGAGAACAATTAGGTTAAAATGGAACTAAGCTTCGCATCTGGAGTTTCCTCTCTCACAAGGTCGACCACTTAGTTTCGTCGACACATACGGCTTCGAGTGGCATCGCCACAGATTTCAGGGAACAGGCGCTTCTCCTGGCACAGTATCGAACACTTACTTCAGACAGAACAATTAGTTTAAAATGGAACTATGTTTCGCATATGGAGTTTCCTCTCTCACAAGGTCGACCACTTAGTTTCGTCGAACACATACGGTTTCGAGTAGCATCGCCACAGATTTCAGAGAACAGGCGTTTCTCCTGGCGCAGTATCGAACACTCAGTTACAGATAGAACAATTAGTTTAAAATGGAACTAAGTTTCGCATCTGGAGTTTCTTCTCTCAGAAGGTCGACCACTTAGTTTCGTCGAACACATACGGTTTAGAGTAGCATCGCCACAGATTTCAGAGAACAGGCGCTACTCCTGGCCCAGTATCGAACACTTAGTTTCAGATAGAACAATTAGTTTTAAGTGGAACTAAGTTTCGCATCTGGAGTTTGCTCTCTCACAAGGTCCACGACTTAGTTTCGTCGAGCACATACGGTTTCGTGTGGCATCGCCACAAGTTTCAGAGAACAGGCGCTTCTACTGGCAGAGTATCGGATACTTATTTTCAGATAGAACATTTAGTTTAAAATGGAACTAAGTTTCGCATCCGGAGTTTCCTCTCTCATAAGGTCGACCACTTAGTTTCGTCGAACACATACGGTTTCGAGTGGCATCGCCACATATTTCAGAGCACAGGCGCTTCTCCTGGCACAGTGTCGATCACATAGTTTCAGATAGAACAATTAGTTGAGAATGGAACTAAGTTTTGCATCTGGAGTTTTCTCTCTCACAAGGTCAACCACTTAGTTTCGTGGAACACATGCGGTTTCGAATAGCATCGCTACCGATTTCAGAGAACAGGCGCTTCTCCTGGCGGAGTATCAAACACTCTGTTAGAGATAGAACAATTAGTTTAAAATGGAACTAAGTTTCGCATCTGGAGTTTCCTCTCTCAGAAGGTCGACGACTTAGTTTCGTCGAGCACATACGGTTTCGAGTGGCATCGCCACAGGTTTCAGAGAACAGGCCCTTCTACTGGCAGAGTATCGAATACTTATTTTCAGATGGAACAATTAGTTTAAAATGGAACTATGTTTCGCATCTGGAGTTTCCTCTCTCACAAGGTCGACCACTTAGTTTCGATGAACACATACGGTTCCGAGTGGCATCGCCACAGATTTCAGAGAACAGGCGCTTCTCCTGGTACAGTATCGAACACTTAGATTCAGATAGAACAATTAGTTTAAAATGGAACTAAGTTTCGCATCAGGAGTTTCCTCTCTCATAAGGTCGACGACTTAGTTTCGTTGAACACATTCGGGTTCGAGTGGCATCTCCACAGATTACAGAGAACAGGCGATTCTCCTGCCACAGTATCGAACACTTACTTCAGACAGAACAATTAGTTTAAAATGGAACTCTGTTTCGCATCTGGAGTATCCTCTCTCACAAGGTCAACCACTTAGTTTCGTCGAACACATACGGTTTCGAGTGGCATCGCCACAGATTACAGAGAACAGGCGATTCTCCTGCCACAGTATCGAACACTTACTTCAGACAAAACAATTAGTTTAAAATGGAACTCTGTTTCGCATCTGGAGTATCCTCTCTCACAAGGTCAACCACTTAGTTTCGTCGAACACATACGGTTTCGAGTGGCATCGCCACAGATTTCAGAGAACAGGCGCTTCTCCTGGCACAGTACCGAACACTTAGTTTCAGATAGAACAATTAGTTTAAAATGGAACTAATTTTCGCATCTAGAGTTTCCTCTCTCACAAGGTCGACCACTCAGTTTCTTCGAACACATACGGTTTCGAGTGGTATCGCCACACATTTCAGAGAACAGGCATTTCTCCTGGTACACTATCGAACACTTAGTTTCAGATAGAACAATTAGGTTAAAATGGAACTACGCTTCGCATCTGGAGTTTCCTCTCTCACAAGGTCGACCACTTAGTTTCGTGGACACATACGGTTTCGAGTGGCATCGCCACAGATTTCAGAGAACAGGCGCTTCTCCTGGCACAGTACCGAACACTGAGTTTCAGATAGAACAATTAGTTTAAAATGGAACTAAGTTTCGCAGCTAGAGTTTCCTCTCTCGCAAGGTCGACCACTTAGTTTCTTCGAACACATACGGTTTCGAGTGGTATCGCCACAGATTTCAGAGAACAGGCGCTACTCCTGGCCCAGTATCGAACACTTAGTTTCAGATAGAACAATTAGTTTTAAATGGAACTAAGTTTCGCATCTGGAGTTTGCTCTCTCACGAGGTCGACGACTTAGTTTCGTCGAGCACATACGGTTTCGAGTGGCATCGCCACAGGTTTCAGAGAACAGGCGCTTCTACTGGCAGGGTATCGAATACTTATTTTCAAATAGAACATTTAGTTTAAAATGGAACTAAGTTTCGCATCCGGAGTTTCCTCTCTCAAAAGGTCGACCACTTAGTTTCGTCGAACACATACGGTTTCGAGTGGCATCGCCACAGGTTTCAGAGAACTGGCGCTTCTCCTGGCACAGTATCGAACACTTACTTCAGACAGAACAATTAGTTTAAAATGGAAATATGTTTCTCATTTGGAGTTTCCTCCCTCACAAGGTCGACCACTTAGTTTCGTGGAACACATACGGTTTCGAATGGCATCGCCACAGATTTCAGAGCACAGGCGCTTCTCCTGGCACAGTGTCGATCACATAGTTTCAGATAGAACAATTAGTTGAGAATGGAACTAAGTTTTGCATCTGGAGTTTCCTCTCTCACAAGGTCAACCACTTAGTTTCGTGGAACACATGCGGTTTCGAATAGCATCGCCACCGATTTCAGAGAACAGGCGCTTCTCCTGGCGGAGTATCGAACACTCAGTTAGAGATAGAACAATTAGTTTAAAATGGAACTAAGTTTCGCAACTGGAGTTTCTTCTCTCAGAAGGTCGACCACTTAGTTTCGTCGAACACATACGGTTTAGAGTAGCATCGCCACAGATTTCAGAGAACAGGCGCTTCTCCTGGCGGAGTATCGAACACTCAGTTAGAGATAGAACAATTAGTTTAAAATGGAACTAAGTTTCGCATCTGGAGTTTCTTCTCTCAGAAGGTCGACCACTTAGTTTCGTCGAACACATACGGTTTAGAGTAGCATCGCCACAGATTTCAGAGAACAGGCGCTACTCCAGACCCAGTATCGAACACTTAGTTTCAGATAGAACACTTAGGTTTAAATGGAACTAAGTTTCGCATCTGGAGTTTGCTCTCTCACAAGGTCGACCACTTAATTTCGTTGAACACATACGGTTTCGAGTGGCAACGCCACAGATTTCAGAGAACAGCCGCTTCTCCTGGCACAGTATCGAACACTTAGTATCAGATAGAACAATTAGTTTAAAATGGAACTAAGTTTCGCATCTGGAGTTTCCTCTCTCACAAGATCGACGACTTAGTTTCGTCGAACACATACGGTTTCGAGTGGCATCGCCACAGATTTCAGAGAACAGGCGCTACTCCTGGCCCAGTATCGAACATATAGTTGCAGATAGAACAATTAGTTTAAAATGGAACTAAGTTTCGCATCTGGAGTTTCCTCTCTCACAAGGTCGACCACTTAATTTCGTCGAACACATACGGTTCCGAGTGGCATCGCCACAGATTTCAGAGAACAGGCGCTTCTCCTGGCACAGTATCGAACACTTAGTTTCAGATAGAACAATCAGTTTAAAATGGAACTAAGTTTCGCATACGGAGTTTCCTCTCCCAGAAGGTCGACCACTTAGTTTCGTCGAACACATACGGTTTCGAGTAGCATCGCCACAGATTTCAGAGAATATGCGCTTCTCCTGGCACAGTATCGAACACTTAGTTTCAGATAGAACAATTAGTTTAAAATGGAACTGTGTTTCGCATCTGGAGTTTCCTCTCTCAGAAGGTCGACCACTTAGTTTCGTCGAACACATACGGGTTCGAGTAGCATCGCGACAGATTTCAGAGAACAGGCGCTTCTCCTGGCACAGTATCGAACACTTAGTTTCAGATAGGTACAATTATATTAAAATGGAACTAAGTTTCGCATCTGGAGTTTCCTCTCTCAGAAGGTCGACCACTTAGTTTCGTCGAACACATACGGGTTCGAGTAGCATCGCGACAGATTTCAGAGAACAGGCGCTTCTCCTGGCACAGTATCGAACACTTACTTTCAGATAGAACAATTATATTAAAATGGAACTAAGTTTCGCATCTGGAGTTTCCTCTCTCACAAGGTCGACCACTTAGTTTCGTCGAACACATACGGTTTCGAGCGGCATCGCCATTCAGTTCAGAGAACAGGCGCTTCTCCTGGCACAGTATCGAACACTTAGATTCAGATAGAACAATTAGTTTCAAATGGAACTAAGTTTCGCATCTGCAGTTTCCTCTCTCACAAGGTCGACCACTTAGTTTCGTCGAACACATACGGTTTCGATTAGCATTACCACAGATTTCACAGAACAGGCGCTTCTCCGGGCAAAGTATCGAACTCTTAGTTTCAGATAGAACAATTACTTTAAAATGGTACTAAGTTTCGTATCTGGAGATTCCTCTCCCACAAGGTCGACCACTTAGTTTCGTCGAACACATACGGTTTCGAGTAGCAACGCCACAGATATCAGAGAATAGGCGCTTCTCCTGGCACAGTATCGAACACTTAGTTTCAGATAGAACAATTAGTTTAAAATGGAACTAAGTTTCGCATCTGGAGTTTCCTCTCTCACAAGGCGGGCACTTAGTTTCGGAACACATACGGTTTCGATTAGCATCGCCACAGATTTCAGAGAACAGGCACTTCTCCTGGCACAGTATCGAACATTCAGTTTCAGATAGAAGAATTAGTTTAAAATGGAACTAAGTTTCGCATCCGGAGTTTCCTCTGTCAAAAGGTCGACCCGTTAGTTTCGTCGAATACATACGGTTTCGAGTGGCATCGCCACAGATTGCAGAGAACAGGCGCTTCTCCTGGCACAGTATCGAACACTTAGTTTCAGATGCAACATTTGGTTTAAAATGGAACTAAGTTTCGCATCTGGAGTTTCCTCTCTCACAAGGCGGGCACTTAGTTTCGTCGAACACATACGGTTTCGATTAGCATCACGACAGATTTCAGAGAACAGGCGCTTCTCCTGGCACAGTACAGAACACTTAGTTTCAGATAGAACAATTAGTTTAAAATGGAACTAAGTTTCGCATCTGGAGTTTCCTCTCTACCAAGGCGGGCACTTAGTTTCGTCGAACACATACGGTTTCGCTTAGCATCAGGATAGATTTCAGAGAACAGGCGCTTCTCCTGGCACAGTACAGAACACTTAGTTTCAGATAGAACAATTAGTTTAAAATGGAACTCTGTTTCGCATCTGGAGTTTCCTCTCTCACAAGGTCGGCCACTTAGTTTCGTCGAACACATACGGTTTCGAGTGATATCGCCACAAATTTCAGAGAACAGGCGCTTCTCCTGGCACAGTATCGAACACTTAGTTTCAGATGGAACCATTAGTTTTAAATGGAACTAACTTTCGCATCTGGAGTTTCCCCTTTCACAAGGCGACCACTCAGTTTCGTCGAACACATACGGTTTCGAGCGGCATCGCCACACAGTTCAGAGAACAGGCGCTTTTCCTGGCACCTTATCGAACACTCAGTTTCAGACAGAACAATTAGTTTAAAATAGAACTATGTTTCGCGTCTGGAGTATCCTCTCTCACAAGGTCGGCCACTTAGTTTCGTCTAACACATACGGTTTCGAGTGCTATCGCCACAGATTTCAGAGAACAGGCGCTTCTCCTGGCACAGTATCGAACACTTAGTTTCAGATGGAACAATTAGTTTTAAATGGAACTGAGTTTTGCATCTGGAGTTTCCTCTTTCACAAGGCGACCACTTAGTTTCGTCGAACACAGACGTTTTCGATTGGCATCGCCACAGATTTCAGAGAACAGGCGCTTCTCCTGATACAGTATCGAACACTTAGTTTCAGTTAGAATAATTAGTTTAAAATGGAAATATGTTTCGCATTTGGAGTTTCCTCTCTCACAAGGTCGACCACTTAGTTTCGTGGAACACATACGGTTTCGAGTAGTATCGCTACAGATTTCGCAGAACGGGAGTTTCTCCTGGCACACTATCGAACACTTAGTTTCAGATAGAACAATAAGTTTAAAATGCAACTATGTTACGCATCTGGAGTTTCCTCTCTCACAAGGTCGGCCACTCAGTTTCGTCGAACACATAAGGTTTCGAGTGGTATCGCCACAGATTTCAGAGAACAGGCGCTTCTCCTGGCACAGTATCGAACACTTAGTTTCAGATGGAACAATTAGTTTTAAATGGAACTAAGTTTCGCATATGGAGTTTCCTCTTTCACAAGGCGACCACATAGTTTCGTCGAACACATACGGTTTCGAGTGGCATCGCCACAGATTTCAGAGAACAGGCGCTTCTCCTGGCACAGTATCGAACACTTAGTTACAGATAGAACAATTAGTTTAAAATGCAACTATATTTAGCATCTGGAGTTTCCTCTCTCACAAGGTCGCCACTTAGTTTCGTCGAACACATACGGTTTCGAGTGGTATCGCCGCAGATTTCAGAGAACAGGCGCTTCTCCTGGCACATTATCGAACACTTAGTTACAGATAGAACAATTAGTTTGAAATGCAACTATATTTCGCATCTGGAGTTTCCTCTCTCACAAGGTCGGCCACTTAGTTTCGTCGAACACATACGGTTTCGAGTAGTATCGCCACAGATGTCGCTGAACGGGAGTTTCTCCTGGCACAGTATCGAACACTTAGTTTCAGATAGAACAATTAGTTTAAAATGCAACTATGTTTCGCATGTGGAGTTTCCTCTCTCACAAGGTCGGCCACTTAGTTTCGTCGAACACATACGGTTTCGAGTGGTATCGCCACAGATTTCAGAGAACAGGCGCTTCTCCTGACACAGTATCGAACACTTAGTTACAGATAGAACAATTAGTTTGAAATGCAACTATGTTTCGCATCTGGAGTTTCCTCTCTCACAAGGTCGGCCACTTAGTTTTGTCGAACACATACGGTTTCGAGTGGTATCGCCACAGATTTCAGAGAACAGGCGCTTCTCCTGGCACAGTATCGAACACTGAGTTTCAGATGGAACAATTAGTTTTAAATGGAACTAAGTTTCGCATCTGGAGTTTCCTCTTTCACAAGGCGACCACTTAGTTTCGTCGAACACATACGGTTTCGAGTGGCATCGCCACAGATTTCAGAGAACAGGCGCTTCTCCTGGCACAGTATCGAACACTTAGTTACAGATAGAACAATTAGTTTAAAATGCAACTATATTTAGCATCTGGAGTTTCCTCTCTCACAAGGTCGCCACTTAGTTTCGTCTAACACATACGGTTTCGAGTGGTATCGCCACAGATTTCAGAGAACAGGCGCTTCTCCTGGCACATTATCGAACACTTAGTTACAGATAGAACAATTAGTTTGAAATGCAACTATATTTCGCATCTGGAGTTTCCTCTCTCACAAGGTCGGCCACTTAGTTTCGTCGAACACATACGGTTTCGAGTGGTATCGCCACAGATTTCAGAGAACAGGCGCTTCTCCTGACACAGTATCGAACACTTAGTTACAGATAGAACAATTAGTTTGAAATGCAACTATGTTTCGCATCTGGAGTTTCCTCTCTCACAAACTCGGCCACTTAGTTTTGTCGAACACATACGGTTTCGAGTGGTATCGCCACAGATTTCAGAGAACAGGCGCTTCTCCTGGCACAGTATCGAACACTGAGTTTCAGATGGAACAATTAGTTTTAAATGGAACTAAGTTTCGCATCTGGAGTTTCCTCTTTCACAAGGTCGGCCACTTAGTTTCGTCGAACACATACGGTTTCGAGTAGTATCGCCACAGATGTCGCTGAACGGGAGTTTCTCCTGGCACAGTATCGAACACTTAGTTTCAGATAGAACAATTAGTTTAAAATGCAACTATGTTTCGCATGTGGAGTTTCCTCTCTCACAAGGTCGGCCACTTAGTTTCGTCTAACACATACGGTTTCGAGTGCTATCGCCACAGATTTCAGAGAACAGGCGCTTCTCCTGGCACAGTATCGAACACTTAGTTTCAGATGGAACAATTAGTTTTAAATGGAACTGAGTTTTGCATCTGGAGTTTCCTCTTTCACAAGGCGACCACTTAGTTTCGTCGAACACAGACGTTTTCGATTGGCATCGCCACAGATTTCAGAGAACAGGCGCTTCTCCTGATACAGTATCGAACACTTAGTTTCAGTTAGAATAATTAGTTTAAAATGGAAATATGTTTCGCATTTGGAGTTTCCTCTCTCAAAAGGTCGCCACTTAGTTTCGTCTAACACATACGGTTTCGAGTGGTATCGCCACAGATTTCAGAGAACAGGCGCTTCTCCTGGCACATTATCGAACACTTAGTTACAGATAGAACAATTAGTTTGAAATGCAACTATATTTCGCATCTGGAGTTTCCTCTCTCACAAGGTCGGCCACTTAGTTTCGTCGAACACATACGGTTTCGAGTAGTATCGCCACAGATGTCGCTGAACGGGAGTTTCTCCTGGCACAGTATCGAACACTTAGTTTCAGATAGAACAATTAGTTTAAAATATAACTATGTTTCGCATGTGGAGTTTCCTCTCTCACAAGGTCGGCCACTTAGTTTCGTCGAACACATACGGTTTCGAGTGGTATCGCCACAGATTTCAGAGAACAGGCGCTTCTCCTGGCACAGTATCGAACACTTAGTTTCAGATGGAACAATTAGTTTTAAATGGAACTGAGTTTTGCATCTGGAGTTTCCTCTTTCACAAGGCGACCACTTAGTTTCGTCGAACACAGACGTTTTCGATTGGCATCGCCACAGATTTCAGAGAACAGGCGCTTCTCCTGATACAGTATCGAACACTTAGTTTCAGTTAGAATAATTAGTTTAAAATGGAAATATGTTTCGCATTTGGAGTTTCCTCTCTCACAAGGTCGACCACTTAGTTTCGTGGAACACATACGGTTTCGAGTAGTATCGCTACAGATTTCGCAGAACGGGAGTTTCTCCTGGCACACTATCGAACACTTAGTTTCAGATAGAACAATAAGTTTAAAATGCAACTATGTTACGCATCTGGAGTTTCCTCTCTCACAAGGTCGGCCACTCAGTTTCGTCGAACACATAAGGTTTCGAGTGGTATCGCCACAGATTTCAGAGAACAGGCGCTTCTCCTGGCACAGTATCGAACACTTAGTTTCAGATGGAACAATTAGTTTTAAATGGAACTAAGTTTCGCATATGGAGTTTCCTCTTTCACAAGGCGACCACATAGTTTCGTCGAACACATACGGTTTCGAGTGGCATCGCCACAGATTTCAGAGAACAGGCGCTTCTCCTGGCACAGTATCGAACACTTAGTTACAGATAGAACAATTAGTTTAAAATGCAACTATATTTAGCATCTGGAGTTTCCTCTCTCACAAGGTCGCCACTTAGTTTCGTCTAACACATACGGTTTCGAGTGGTATCGCCGCAGATTTCAGAGAACAGGCGCTTCTCCTGGCACATTATCGAACACTTAGTTACAGATAGAACAATTAGTTTGAAATGCAACTATATTTCGCATCTGGAGTTTCCTCTCTCACAAGGTCGGCCACTTTGTTTCGTCGAACACATACGGTTTCGAGTAGTATCGCCACAGATGTCGCTGAACGGGAGTTTCTCCTGGCACAGTATCGAACACTTAGTTTCAGATAGAACAATTAGTTTAAAATGCAACTATGTTTCGCATGTGGAGTTTCCTCTCTCACAAGGTCGGCCACTTAGTTTCGTCTAACACATACGGTTTCGAGTGCTATCGCCACAGATTTCAGAGAACAGGCGCTTCTCCTGACACAGTATCGAACACTTAGTTACAGATAGAACAATTAGTTTGAAATGCAACTATGTTTCGCATCTGGAGTTTCCTCTCTCACAAGGTCGGCCACTTAGTTTTGTCGAACACATACGGTTTCGAGTGGTACCGCCACAGATTTCAGAGAACAGGCGCTTCTCCTGGCACAGTATCGAACACTGAGTTTCAGATGGAACAATTAGTTTTAAATGGAACTAAGTTTCGCATCTGGAGTTTCCTCTTTCACAAGGCGACCACTTAGTTTGGTCGAACACATACGGTTTCGAGTGGCATCGCCACAGATTTCAGAGAACAGGCGCTTCTCCTGGCACAGTATCGAACACTTAGTTACAGATAGAACAATTAGTTTAAAATGCAACTATATTTAGCATCTGGAGTTTCCTCTCTCACAAGGTCGCCACTTAGTTTCGTCTAACACATACGGTTTCGAGTGGTATCGCCACAGATTTCAGAGAACAGGCGCTTCTCCTGGCACATTATCGAACACTTAGTTACAGATAGAACAATTAGTTTGAAATGCAACTATATTTCGCATCTGGAGTTTCCTCTCTCACAAGGTCGGCCACTTAGTTTCGTCGAACACATACGGTTTCGAGTGGTATCGCCACAGATTTCAGAGAACAGGCGCTTCTCCTGGCACAGTATCGAACACTTAGTTACAGATAGAACAATTAGTTTGAAATGCAACTATGTTTCGCATCTGGAGTTTCCTCTCTCACAAACTCGGCCACTTAGTTTTGTCGAACACATACGGTTTCGAGTGGTATCGCCACAGATTTCAGAGAACAGGCGCTTCTCCTGGCACAGTATCGAACACTGAGTTTCAGATGGAACAATTAGTTTTAAATGGAACTAAGTTTCGCATCTGGAGTTTCCTCTTTCACAAGGTCGGCCACTTAGTTTCGTCGAACACATACGGTTTCGAGTAGTATCGCCACAGATGTCGCTGAACGGGAGTTTCTCCTGGCACAGTATCGAACACTTAGTTTCAGATAGAACAATTAGTTTAAAATGCAACTATGTTTCGCATGTGGAGTTTCCTCTCTCACAAGGTCGGCCACTTAGTTTCGTCTAACACATACGGTTTCGAGTGCTATCGCCACAGATTTCAGAGAACAGGCGCTTCTCCTGGCACAGTATCGAACACTTAGTTTCAGATGGAACAATTAGTTTTAAATGGAACTGAGTTTTGCATCTGGAGTTTCCTCTTTCACAAGGCGACCACTTAGTTTCGTCGAACACAGACGTTTTCGATTGGCATCGCCACAGATTTCAGAGAACAGGCGCTTCTCCTGATACAGTATCGAACACTTAGTTTCAGTTAGAATAATTAGTTTAAAATGGAAATATGTTTCGCATTTGGAGTTTCCTCTCTCACAAGGTCGCCACTTAGTTTCGTCTAACACATACGGTTTCGAGTGGTATCGCCACAGATTTCAGAGAACAGGCGCTTCTCCTGGCACATTATCGAACACTTAGTTACAGATAGAACAATTAGTTTGAAATGCAACTATATTTCGCATCTGGAGTTTCCTCTCTCACAAGGTCGGCCACTTAGTTTCGTCGAACACATACGGTTTCGAGTAGTATCGCCACAGATGTCGCTGAACGGGAGTTTCTCCTGGCACAGTATCGAACACTTAGTTTCAGATAGAACAATTAGTTTAAAATATAACTATGTTTCGCATGTGGAGTTTCCTCTCTCACAAGGTCGGCCACTTAGTTTCGTCGAACACATACGGTTTCGAGTGGTATCGCCACAGATTTCAGAGAACAGGCGCTTCTCCTGGCACAGTATCGAACACTTAGTTTCAGATGGAACAATTAGTTTTAAATGGAACTGAGTTTTGCATCTGGAGTTTCCTCTTTCACAAGGCGACCACTTAGTTTCGTCGAACGCAGACGTTTTCGATTGGCATCGCCACAGATTTCAGAGAACAGGCGCTTCTCCTGATACAGTATCGAACACTTAGTTTCAGTTAGAATAATTAGTTTAAAATGGAAATATGTTTCGCATTTGGAGTTTCCTCTCTCACAAGGTCGACCACTTAGTTTCGTGGAACACATACGGTTTCGAGTAGTATCGCTACAGATTTCGCAGAACGGGAGTTTCTCCTGGCACACTATCGAACACTTAGTTTCAGATAGAACAATAAGTTTAAAATGCAACTATGTTACGCATCTGGAGTTTCCTCTCTCACAAGGTCGGCCACTCAGTTTCGTCGAACACATAAGGTTTCGAGTGGTATCGCCACAGATTTCAGAGAACAGGCGCTTCTCCTGGCACAGTATCGAACACTTAGTTTCAGATGGAACAATTAGTTTTAAATGGAACTAAGTTTCGCATCTGGAGTTTCCTCTTTCACAAGGCGATCACATAGTTTCGTCGAACACATACGGTTTCGAGTGGCATCGCCACAGATTTCAGAGAACAGGCGCTTCTCCTGGCACAGTATCGAACACTTAGTTACAGATAGAACAATTAGTTTAAAATGCAACTATATTTAGCATCTGGAGTTTCCTCTCTCACAAGGTCGCCACTTAGTTTCGTCGAACACATACGGTTTCGAGTGGTATCGCCGCAGATTTCAGAGAACAGGCGCTTCTCCTGGCACATTATCGAACACTTAGTTACAGATAGAACAATTAGTTTGAAATGCAACTATATTTCGCATCTGGAGTTTCCTCTCTCACAAGGTCGGCCACTTTGTTTCGTCGAACACATACGGTTTCGAGTAGTATCGCCACAGATGTCGCTGAACGGGAGTTTCTCCTGGCACAGTATCGAACACTTAGTTTCAGATAGAACAATTAGTTTAAAATACAACTATGTTTCGCATGTGGAGTTTCCTCTCTCACAAGGTCGGCCACTTAGTTTCGTCGAACACATACGGTTTCGAGTGGTATCGCCACAGATTTCAGAGAACAGGCGCTTCTCCTGACACAGTATCGAACACTTAGTTACAGATAGAACAATTAGTTTGAAATGCAACTATGTTTCGCATCTGGAGTTTCCTCTCTCACAAGGTCGGCCACTTAGTTTTGTCGAACACATACGGTTTCGAGTGGTATCGCCACAGATTTCAGAGAACAGGCGCTTCTCCTGGCACAGTATCGAACACTGAGTTTCAGATGGAACAATTAGTTTTAAATGGAACTAAGTTTCGCATCTGGAGTTTCCTCTTTCACAAGGCGACCACTTAGTTTGGTCGAACACATACGGTTTCGAGTGGCATCGCCACAGATTTCAGAGAACAGGCGCTTCTCCTGGCAGAGTATCGAACACTTAGTTACAGATAGAACAATTAGTTTAAAATGCAACTATATTTCGGATCTGGAGTTTCCTCTCTCACAAGGTCGGCCACTTAGTTTCGTCTAACACATACGGTTCGAGTGCTATCGCCACAGATTTCAGAGAACAGGCGCTTCTCCTGGCACAGTATCGAACACTTAGTTTCAGATGGAACAATTAGTTTTAAATGGAACTAAGTTTCGCATATGGAGTTTCCTCTTTCACAAGGCGACCACATAGTTTCGTCGAACACATACGGTTTCGAGTGGCATCGCCACAGATTTCAGAGAACAGGCGCTTCTCCTGGCACAGTATCGAACACTTAGTTACAGATAGAACAATTAGTTTAAAATGCAACTATATTTAGCATCTGGAGTTTCCTCTCTCACAAGGTCGCCACTTAGTTTCGTCTAACACATACGGTTTCGAGTGGTATCACCACAGATTTCAGAGAACAGGCGCTTCTCCTGGCACATTATCGAACACTTAGTTACAGATAGAACAATTAGTTTGAAATGCAACTATATTTCGCATCTGGAGTTTCCTCTCTCACAAGGTCGGCCACTTAGTTTCGTCGAACACATACGGTTTCGAGTGGTATCGCCACAGATTTCAGAGAACAGGCGCTTCTCCTGACACAGTATCGAACACTTAGTTACAGATAGAACAATTAGTTTGAAATGCAACTATGTTTCGCATCTGGAGTTTCCTCTCTCACAAGGTCGGCCACTTAGTTTCGTCGAACACATACGGTTTCGAGTAGTATCGCCACAGATGTCGCTGAACGGGAGTTTCTCCTGGCACAGTATCGAACACTTAGTTTCAGATAGAACAATTAGTTTAAAATGCAACTATGTTTCGCATGTGGAGTTTCCTCTCTCACAAGGTCGGCCACTTAGTTTCGTCGAACACATACGGTTTCGAGTGGTATCGCCACAGATTTCAGAGAACAGGCGCTTCTCCTGGCACAGTATCGAACACTTAGTTTCAGATGGAACAATTAGTTTTAAATGGAACTGAGTTTTGCATCTGGAGTTTCCTCTTTCACAAGGCGACCACTTAGTTTCGTCGAACGCAGACGTTTTCGATTGGCATCGCCACAGATTTCAGAGAACAGGCGCTTCTCCTGATACAGTATCGAACACTTAGTTTCAGTTAGAATAATTAGTTTAAAATGGAAATATGTTTCGCATTTGGAGTTTCCTCTCTCACAAGGTCGACCACTTAGTTTCGTGGAACACATACGGTTTCGAGTAGTATCGCTACAGATTTCGCAGAACGGGAGTTTCTCCTGGCACACTATCGAACACTTAGTTTCAGATAGAACAATAAGTTTAAAATGCAACTATGTTACGCATCTGGAGTTTCCTCTCTCACAAGGTCGGCCACTTAGTTTCGTCGAACACATACGGTTTCGAGTGGTATCGCCACAGATTTCAGAGAACAGGCGCTTCTCCTGGCACAGTATCGAAACTTAGTTTCAGATGGAACAATTAGTTTTAAATGGAACTAAGTTTCGCATATGGAGTTTCCTCTTTCACAAGGCGATCACATAGTTTCGTCGAACACATACGGTTTCGAGTGGCATCGCCACAGATTTCAGAGAACAGGCGCTTTTCCTGGCACAGTATCGAACACTTAGTTACAGATAGAACAATTAGTTTAAAATGCAACTATATTTAGCATCTGGAGTTTCCTCTCTCACAAGGTCGCCACTTAGTTTCGTCTAACACATACGGTTTCGAGTGGTATCGCCGCAGATTTCAGAGAACAGGCGCTTCTCCTGGCACATTATCGAACACTTAGTTACAGATAGAACAATTAGTTTGAAATGCAACTATATTTCGCATCTGGAGTTTCCTCTCTCACAAGGTCGGCCACTTTGTTTCGTCGAACACATACGGTTTCGAGTAGTATCGCCACAGATGTCGCTGAACGGGAGTTTCTCCTGGCACAGTATCGAACACTTAGTTTCAGATAGAACAATTAGTTTAAAATGCAACTATGTTTCGCATGTGGAGTTTCCTCTCTCACAAGGTCGGCCACTTAGTTTCGTCGAACACATACGGTTTCGAGTGGTATCGCCACAGATTTCAGAGAACAGGCGCTTCTCCTGGCACAGTATCGAACACTTAGTGTCAGATGGAACAATTAGTTTTAAATGGAACTAAGTTTCGCATCTGGAGTTTCCTCTTTCACAAGGCGACAACTTAGTTTCGTCGAACACATACGGTTTCGAGTGGCATCGCCACAGATTTCAGAGAACAGGCGCTTCTCCTGGCACAGTATCGAACACTGAGTTTCAGATGGAACAATTAGTTTTAAATGGAACTAAGTTTCGCATCTGGAGTTTCCTCTTTCACAAGGCGACCACTTAGTTTGGTCGAACACATACGGTTTCGAGTGGCATCGCCACAGATTTCAGAGAACAGGCGCTTCTCCTGGCAGAGTATCGAACACTTAGTTACAGATAGAACAATTAGTTTAAAATGCAACTATATTTCGGATCTGGAGTTTCCTCTCTCACAAGGTCGGCCACTTAGTTTCGTCTAACACATACGGTTCGAGTGCTATCGCCACAGATTTCAGAGAACAGGCGCTTCTCCTGGCACAGTATCGAACACTTAGTTTCAGATGGAACAATTAGTTTTAAATGGAACTAAGTTTCGCATATGGAGTTTCCTCTTTCACAAGGCGACCACATAGTTTCGTCGAACACATACGGTTTCGAGTGGCATCGCCACAGATTTCAGAGAACAGGCGCTTCTCCTGGCACAGTATCGAACACTTAGTTACAGATAGAACAATTAGTTTAAAATGCAACTATATTTAGCATCTGGAGTTTCCTCTCTCACAAGGTCGCCACTTAGTTTCGTCTAACACATACGGTTTCGAGTGGTATCACCACAGATTTCAGAGAACAGGCGCTTCTCCTGGCACATTATCGAACACTTAGTTACAGATAGAACAATTAGTTTAAAATGCAACTATATTTCGCATCTGGAGTTTCCTCTCTCACAAGGTCGGCCACTTAGTTTCGTCGAACACATACGGTTTCGAGTGGTATCGCCACAGATTTCAGAGAACAGGCGCTTCTCCTGGCACAGTATCGAACACTTAGTTACAGATAGAACAATTAGTTTGAAATGCAACTATGTTTCGCATCTGGAGTTTCCTCTCTCACAAGGTCGGCCACTTAGTTTCGTCGAACACATACGGTTTCGAGTAGTATCGCCACAGATGTCGCTGAACGGGAGTTTCTCCTGGCACAGTATCGAACACTTAGTTTCAGATAGAACAATTAGTTTAAAATGCAACTATGTTTCGCATGTGGAGTTTCCTCTCTCACAAGGTCGGCCACTTAGTTTCGTCGAACACATACGGTTTCGAGTGGTATCGCCACAGATTTCAGAGAACAGGCGCTTCTCCTGGCACAGTATCGAACACTTAGTTTCAGATGGAACAATTAGTTTTAAATGGAACTGAGTTTTGCATCTGGAGTTTCCTCTTTCACAAGGCGACCACTTAGTTTCGTCGAACGCAGACGTTTTCGATTGGCATCGCCACAGATTTCAGAGAACAGGCGCTTCTCCTGATACAGTATCGAACACTTAGTTTCAGTTAGAATAATTAGTTTAAAATGGAAATATGTTTCGCATTTGGAGTTTCCTCTCTCACAAGGTCGACCACTTAGTTTCGTGGAACACATACGGTTTCGAGTAGTATCGCTACAGATTTCGCAGAACGGGAGTTTCTCCTGGCACACTATCGAACACTTAGTTTCAGATAGAACAATAAGTTTAAAATGCAACTATGTTACGCATCTGGAGTTTCCTCTCTCACAAGGTCGGCCACTTAGTTTCGTCGAACACATAAGGTTTCGAGTGGTATCGCCACAGATTTCAGAGAACAGGCGCTTCTCCTGGCACAGTATCGAAACTTAGTTTCAGATGGAACAATTAGTTTTAAATGGAACTAAGTTTCGCATATGGAGTTTCCTCTTTCACAAGGCGATCACATAGTTTCGTCGAACACATACGGTTTCGAGTGGCATCGCCACAGATTTCAGAGAACAGGCGCTTTTCCTGGCACAGTATCGAACACTTAGTTACAGATAGAACAATTAGTTTAAAATGCAACTATATTTAGCATCTGGAGTTTCCTCTCTCACAAGGTCGCCACTTAGTTTCGTCTAACACATACGGTTTCGAGTGGTATCGCCGCAGATTTCAGAGAACAGGCGCTTCTCCTGGCACATTATCGAACACTTAGTTACAGATAGAACAATTAGTTTGAAATGCAACTATATTTCGCATCTGGAGTTTCCTCTCTCACAAGGTCGGCCACTTTGTTTCGTCGAACACATACGGTTTCGAGTAGTATCGCCACAGATGTCGCTGAACGGGAGTTTCTCCTGGCACAGTATCGAACACTTAGTTTCAGATAGAACAATTAGTTTAAAATGCAACTATGTTTCGCATGTGGAGTTTCCTCTCTCACAAGGTCGGCCACTTAGTTTCGTCGAACACATACGGTTTCGAGTGGTATCGCCACAGATTTCAGAGAACAGGCGCTTCTCCTGGCACAGTATCGAACACTTAGTGTCAGATGGAACAATTAGTTTTAAATGGAACTAAGTTTCGCATCTGGAGTTTCCTCTTTCACAAGGCGACAACTTAGTTTCGTCGAACACATACGGTTTCGAGTGGCATCGCCACAGATTTCAGAGAACAGGCGCTTCTCCTGGCACGGTATGGAACACTTAGTTACAGATAGAACAATTAGTTTGAAATGCAACTATGTTTCGCATCTGGAGTTTCCTCTCTCACAAGGTCGGCCACTTAGTTGCGTCGAACACATACGGTTTCGAGTGGTATCGCCACAGATTTCAGAGAACAGGCGCTTCTCCTGACACAGTATCGAACACTTAGTTACAGATAGAACAATTAGTTTGAAATGCAACTATGTTTCGCATCTGGAGTTTCCTCTCTCACAAGGTCGGCCACTTAGTTTTGTCGAACACATACGGTTTCGAGTGGTATCGCCACAGATTTCAGAGAACAGGCGCTTCTCCTGGCACAGTATCGAACACTGAGTTTCAGATGGAACAATTAGTTTTAAATGGAACTAAGTTTCGCATCTGGAGTTTCCTCTTTCACAAGGCGACCACTTAGTTTGGTCGAACACATACGGTTTCGAGTGGCATCGCCACAGATTTCAGAGAACAGGCGCTTCTCCTGGCAGAGTATCGAACACTTAGTTACAGATAGAACAATTAGTTTAAAATGCAACTATATTTCGGATCTGGAGTTTCCTCTCTCACAAGGTCGGCCACTTAGTTTCGTCTAACACATACGGTTCGAGTGCTATCGCCACAGATTTCAGAGAACAGGCGCTTCTCCTGGCACAGTATCGAACACTTAGTTTCAGATGGAACAATTAGTTTTAAATGGAACTAAGTTTCGCATATGGAGTTTCCTCTTTCACAAGGCGACCACATAGTTTCGTCGAACACATACGGTTTCGAGTGGCATCGCCACAGATTTCAGAGAACAGGCGCTTCTCCTGGCACAGTATCGAACACTTAGTTACAGATAGAACAATTAGTTTAAAATGCAACTATATTTAGCATCTGGAGTTTCCTCTCTCACAAGGTCGCCACTTAGTTTCGTCTAACACATACGGTTTCGAGTGGTATCGCCACAGATTTCAGAGAACAGGCGCTTCTCCTGGCACATTATCGAACACTTAGTTACAGATAGAACAATTAGTTTGAAATGCAACTATATTTCGCGACTGGAGTTTCCTCTCTCACAAGGTCGGCCACTTAGTTTCGTCGAACACATACGGTTTCGAGTGGTATCGCCACAGATTTCAGAGAACAGGCGCTTCTCCTGACACAGTATCGAACACTTAGTTACAGATAGAACAATTAGTTTTAAATGGAACTGAGTTTTGCATCTGGAGTTTCCTCTTTCACAAGGCGACCACTTAGTTTCGTCGAACGCAGACGTTTTCGATTGGCATCGCCACAGATTTCAGAGAACAGGCGCTTCTCCTGATACAGTATCGAACACTTAGTTTCAGTTAGAATAATTAGTTTAAAATGGAAATATGTTTCGCATTTGGAGTTTCCTCTCTCAGAAGGTCGACCACTTAGTTTCGTGGAACACATACGGTTTCGAGTAGTATCGCTACAGATTTCGCAGAACGGGAGTTTCTCCTGGCACACTATCGAACACTTAGTTTCAGATAGAACAATAAGTTTAAAATGCAACTATGTTACGCATCTGGAGTTTCCTCTCTCACAAGGTCGGCCACTTAGTTTCGTCGAACACATAAGGTTTCGAGTGGTATCGCCACAGATTTCAGAGAACAGGCGCTTCTCCTGGCACAGTATCGAACACTTAGTTTCAGATGGAACAATTAGTTTTAAATGGAACTAAGTTTCGCATATGGAGTTTCCTCTTTCACAAGGCGACCACATAGTTTCGTCGAACACATACGGTTTCGAGTGGCATCGCCACAGATTTCAGAGAACAGGCGCTTCTCCTGGCACAGTATCGAACACTTAGTTACAGATAGAACAATTAGTTTAAAATGCAACTATATTTAGCATCTGGAGTTTCCTCTCTCACAAGGTCGCCACTTAGTTTCGTCTAACACATACGGTTTCGAGTGGTATCGCCGCAGATTTCAGAGAACAGGCGCTTCTCCTGGCACATTATCGAACACTTAGTTACAGATAGAACAATTAGTTTGAAATGCAACTATATTTCGCATCTGGAGTTTCCTCTCTCACAAGGTCGGCCACTTTGTTTCGTCGAACACATACGGTTTCGAGTAGTATCGCCACAGATGTCGCTGAACGGGAGTTTCTCCTGGCACAGTATCGAACACTTAGTTTCAGATAGAACAATTAGTTTAAAATGCAACTATGTTTCGCATGTGGAGTTTCCTCTCTCACAAGGTCGGCCACTTAGTTTCGTCGAACACATACGGTTTCGAGTGGTATCGCCACAGATTTCAGAGAACAGGCGCTTCTCCTGGCACAGTATCGAACACTTAGTGTCAGATGGAACAATTAGTTTTAAATGGAACTAAGTTTCGCATCTGGAGTTTCCTCTTTCACAAGGCGACAACTTAGTTTCGTCGAACACATACGGTTTCGAGTGGCATCGCCACAGATTTCAGAGAACAGGCGCTACTCCTGGCACGGTATGGAACACTTAGTTACAGATAGAACAATTAGTTTGAAATGCAACTATGTTTCGCATCTGGAGTTTCCTCTCTCACAAGGTCGGCCACTTAGTTGCGTCGAACACATACGGTTTCGAGTGGTATCGCCACAGATTTCAGAGAACAGGCGCTTCTCCTGACACAGTATCGAACACTTAGTTACAGATAGAACGATTAGTTTGAAATGCAACTATGTTTCGCATCTGGAGTTTCCTCTCTCACAAGGTCGGCCACTTAGTTTTGTCGAACACATACGGTTTCGAGTGGTATCGCCACAGATTTCAGAGAACAGGCGCTTCTCCTGGCACAGTATCGAACACTGAGTTTCAGATGGAGCAATTAGTTTTAAATGGAACTAAGTTTCGCATCTGGAGTTTCCTCTTTCACAAGGCGACCACTTAGTTTGGTCGAACACATACGGTTTCGAGTGGCATCGCCACAGATTTCAGAGAACAGGCGCTTCTCCTGGCAGAGTATCGAACACTTAGTTACAGATAGAACAATTAGTTTAAAATGCAACTATATTTCGGATCTGGAGTTTCCTCTCTCACAAGGTCGGCCACTTAGTTTCGTCTAACACATACGGTTCGAGTGCTATCGCCACAGATTTCAGAGAACAGGCGCTTCTCCTGGCACAGTATCGAACACTTAGTTTCAGATGGAACAATTAGTTTTAAATGGAACTAAGTTTCGCATATGGAGTTTCCTCTTTCACAAGGCGACCACATAGTTTCGTCGAACACATACGGTTTCGAGTGGCATCGCCACAGATTTCAGAGAACAGGCGCTTCTCCTGGCACAGTATCGAACACTTAGTTACAGATAGAACAATTAGTTTAAAATGCAACTATATTTAGCATCTGGAGTTTCCTCTCTCACAAGGTCGCCACTTAGTTTCGTCTAACACATACGGTTTCGAGTGGTATCGCCACAGATTTCAGAGAACAGGCGCTTCTCCTGGCACATTATCGAACACTTAGTTACAGATAGAACAATTAGTTTGAAATGCAACTATATTTCGCATCTGGAGTTTCCTCTCTCACAAGGTCGGCCACTTAGTTTCGTCGAACACATACGGTTTCGAGTGGTATCGCCACAGATTTCAGAGAACAGGCGCTTCTCCTGACACAGTATCGAACACTTAGTTACAGATAGAACAATTAGTTTTAAATGGAACTGAGTTTTGCATCTGGAGTTTCCTCTTTCACAAGGCGACCACTTAGTTTCGTCGAACGCAGACGTTTTCGATTGGCATCGCCACAGATTTCAGAGAACAGGCGCTTCTCCTGATACAGTATCGAACACTTAGTTTCAGTTAGAATAATTAGTTTAAAATGGAAATATGTTGCGCATTTGGAGTTTCCTCTCTCACAAGGTCGACCACTTAGTTTCGTGGAACACATACGGTTTCGAGTAGTATCGCTACAGATTTCGCAGAACGGGAGTTTCTCCTGGCACACTATCGAACACTTAGTTTCAGATAGAACAGTAAGTTTAAAATGCAACTATGTTACGCATCTGGAGTTTCCTCTCTCACAAGGTCGGCCACTTAGTTTCGTCGAACACATAAGGTTTCGAGTGGTATCGCCACAGATTTCAGAGAACAGGCGCTTCTCCTGGCACAGTATCGAACACTTAGTTTCAGATGGAACAATTAGTTTTAAATGGAACTAAGTTTCGCATATGGAGTTTCCTCTTTCACAAGGCGACCACATAGTTTCGTCGAACACATACGGTTTCGAGTGGCATCGCCACAGATTTCAGAGAACAGGCGCTTCTCCTGGCACAGTATCGAACACTTAGTTACAGATAGAACAATTAGTTTAAAATGCAACTATATTTAGCATCTGGAGTTTCCTCTCTCACAAGGTCGCCACTTAGTTTCGTCTAACACATACGGTTTCGAGTGGTATCGCCGCAGATTTCAGAGAACAGGCGCTTCTCCTGGCACATTATCGAACACTTAGTTACAGATAGAACAATTAGTTTGAAATGCAACTATATTTCGCATCTGGAGTTTCCTCTCTCACAAGGTCGGCCACTTTGTTTCGCCGAACACATACGGTTTCGAGTAGTATCGCCACAGATGTCGCTGAACGGGAGTTTCTCCTGGCACAGTACCGAACACTTAGTTTCAGATAGAACAATTAGTTTAAAATGCAACTATGTTTCGCATGTGGAGTTTCCTCTCTCACAAGGTCGGCCATTTAGTTTCGTCGAACACATACGGTTTCGAGTGGTATCGCCACAGATTTCAGAGAACAGGCGCTTCTCCTGGCACAGTATCGAACACTTAGTGTCAGATGGAACAATTAGTTTTAAATGGAACTAAGTTTCGCATCTGGAGTTTCCTCTTTCACAAGGCGACAACTTAGTTTCGTCGAACACATACGGTTTCGAGTGGCATCGCCACAGATTTCAGAGAAAAGGCGCTTCTCCTGGCACGGTATGGAACACTTAGTTACAGATAGAACAATTAGTTTGAAATGCAACTATGTTTCGCATCTGGAGTTTCCTCTCTCACAAGGTCGGCCACTTAGTTGCGTCGAACACATACGGTTTCGAGTGGTATCGCCACAGATTTCAGAGAACAGGCGCTTCTCCTGACACAGTATCGAACACTTAGTTACAGATAGAACAATTAGTTTGAAATGCAACTATGTTTCGCATCTGGAGTTTCCTCTCTCACAAGGTCGGCCACTTAGTTTTGTCGAACACATACGGTTTCGAGTGGTATCGCCACAGATTTCAGAGAACAGGCGCTTCTCCTGGCACAGTATCGAACACTGAGTTTCAGATGGAACAATTAGTTTTAAATGGAACTAAGTTTCGCATCTGGAGTTTCCTCTTTCACAAGGCGACCACTTAGTTTGGTCGAACACATACGGTTTCGAGTGGCATCGCCACAGATTTCAGAGAACAGGCGATTCTCCTGGCAGAGTATCGAACACTTAGTTACAGATAGAACAATTAGTTTAAAATGCGATTATATTTCGGATCTGGAGTTTCCTCTCTCACAAGGTCGGCCACTTAGTTTCGTCTAACACATACGGTTCGAGTGCTATCGCCACAGATTTCAGAGAACAGGCGCTTCTCCTGGCACAGTATCGAACACTTAGTTTCAGATGGAACAATTAGTTTTAAATGGAACTAAGTTTCGCATATGGAGTTTCCTCTTTCACAAGGCGACCACATAGTTTCGTCGAACACATACGGTTTCGAGTGGCATCGCCACAGATTTCAGAGAACTGGCGCTTCTCCTGGCACAGTATCGAACACTTAGTTACAGATAGAACAATTAGTTTAAAATGCAACTATATTTAGCATCTGGAGTTTCCTCTCTCACAAGGTCGCCACTTAGTTTCGTCTAACACATACGGTTTCGAGTGGTATCGCCACAGATTTCAGAGAACAGGCGCTTCTCCTGGCACATTATCGAACACTTAGTTACAGATAGAACAATTAGTTTGAAATGCAACTATATTTCGCATCTGGAGTTTCCTCTCTCACAAGGTCGGCCACTTAGTTTCGTCGAACACATACGGTTTCGAGTGGTATCGCCACAGATTTCAGAGAACAGGCGCTTCTCCTGACACAGTATCGAACACTTAGTTACAGATAGAACAATTAGTTTGAAATGCAACTATGTTTCGCATCTGGAGTTTCCTCTCTCACAAGGCGACCACTTAGTTTCGTCGAACACAGACGTTTTCGATTGGCATCGCCACAGATTTCAGAGAACAGGCGCTTCTCCTGATACAGTATCGAACACTTAGTTTCAGTTAGAATAATTAGTTTAAAATGGAAATATGTTTCGCATTTGGAGTTTCCTCTCTCACAAGGTCGACCACTTAGTTTCGTGGAACACATACGGTTTCGAGTAGTATCGCTACAGATTTCGCAGAACGGGAGTTTCTCCTGGCACACTATCGAACACTTAGTTTCAGATAGAACAATAAGTTTAAAATGCAACTATGTTACGCATCTGGAGTTTCCTCTCTCACAAGGTCGGCCACTTAGTTTCGTCGAACACATAAGGTTTCGAGTGGTATCGCCACAGATTTCAGAGAACAGGCGCTTCTCCTGGCACAGTATCGAACACTTAGTTTCAGATGGAACAATTAGTTTTAAATGGAACTAAGTTTCGCATATGGAGTTTCCTCTTTCACAAGGCGACCACATAGTTTCGTCGAACACATACGGTTTCGAGTGGCATCGCCACAGATTTCAGAGAACAGGCGCTTCTCCTGGCAGAGTATCGAACACTTAGTTACAGATAGAACAATTAGTTTAAAATGCAACTATATTTCGGATCTGGAGTTTCCTCTCTCACAAGGTCGGCCACTTAGTTTCGTCTAACACATACGGTTCGAGTGCTATCGCCACAGATTTCAGAGAACAGGCGCTTCTCCTGGCACAGTATCGAACACTTAGTTTCAGATGGAACAATTACTTTTAAATGGAACTAAGTTTCGCATATGGAGTTTCCTCTTTCACAAGGCGACCACATAGTTTCGTCGAACACATACGGTTTCGAGTGGCATCGCCACAGATTTCAGAGAACAGGCGCTTCTCCTGGCACAGTATCGAACACTTAGTTACAGATAGAACAATTAGTTTAAAATGCAACTATATTTAGCATCTGGAGTTTCCTCTCTCACAAGGTCGCCACTTAGTTTCGTCTAACACATACGGTTTCGAGTGGTATCGCCACAGATTTCAGAGAACAGGCGCTTCTCCTGGCACATTATCGAACACTTAGTTACAGATAGAACAATTAGTTTGAAATGCAACTATATTTCGCATCTGGAGTTTCCTCTCTCACAAGGTCGGCCACTTAGTTTCGTCGAACACATACGGTTTCGAGTGGTATCGCCACAGATTTCAAAGAACAGGCGCTTCTCCTGACACAGTATCGAACACTTAGTTACAGATAGAACAATTAGTTTTAAATGGAACTGAGTTTTGCACCTGGAGTTTCCTCTTTCACAAGGCGACCACTTAGTTTCGTCGAACGCAGACGTTTTCGATTGGCATCGCCACAGATTTCAGAGAACAGGCGCTTCTCCTGATACAGTATCGAACACTTAGTTTCAGTTAGAATAATTAGTTTAAAATGGAAATATGTTGCGCATTTGGAGTTTCCTCTCTCACAAGGTCGACCACTTAGTTTCGTGGAACACATAAGGTTTCGAGTAGTATCGCTACAGATTTCGCAGAACGGGAGTTTCTCCTGGCACACTATCGAACACTTAGTTTCAGATAGAACAGTAAGTTTAAAATGCAACTATGTTACGCATCTGGAGTTTCCTCTCTCACAAGGTCGGCCACTTAGTTTCGTCGAACACATAAGGTTTCGAGTGGTATCGCCACAGATTTCAGAGAACAGGCGCTTCTCCTGGCACAGTATCGAACACTTAGTTTCAGATGGAACAATTAGTTTTAAATGGAACTAAGTTTCGCATATGGAGTTTCCTCTTTCACAAGGCGACCACATAGTTTCGTCGAACACATACGGTTTCGAGTGGCATCGCCACAGATTTCAGAGAACAGGCGCTTCTCCTGGCACAGTATCGAACACTTAGTTACAGATAGAACAATTAGTTTAAAATGCAACTATATTTAGCATCTGGAGTTTCCTCTCTCACAAGGTCGCCACTTAGTTTCGTCTAACACATACGGTTTCGAGTGGTATCGCCGCAGATTTCAGAGAACAGGCGCTTCTCCTGGCACATTATCGAACACTTAGTTACAGATAGAACAATTAGTTTGAAATGCAACTATATTTCGCATCTGGAGTTTCCTCTCTCACAAGGTCGGCCACTTTGTTTCGTCGAACACATACGGTTTCGAGTAGTATCGCCACAGATGTCGCTGAACGGGAGTTTCTCCTGGCACAGTACCGAACACTTAGTTTCAGATAGAACAATTAGTTTAAAATGCAACTATGTTTCGCATGTGGAGTTTCCTCTCTCACAAGGTCGGCCACTTAGTTTCGTCGAACACATACGGTTTCGAGTGGTATCGCCACAGATTTCAGAGAACAGGCGCTTCTCCTGGCACAGTATCGAACACTTAGTGTCAGATGGAACAATTAGTTTTAAATGGAACTAAGTTTCGCATCTGGAGTTTCCTCTTTCACAAGGCGACAACTTAGTTTCGTCGAACACATACGGTTTCGAGTGGCATCGCCACAGATTTCAGAGAACAGGCGCTTCTCCTGGCACGGTATGGAACACTTAGTTACAGATAGAACAATTAGTTTGAAATGCAACTATGTTTCGCATCTGGAGTTTCCTCTCTCACAAGGTCGGCCACTTAGTTGCGTCGAACACATACGGTTTCGAGTGGTATCGCCACAGATTTCAGAGAACAGGCGCTTCTCCTGACACAGTATCGAACACTTAGTTACAGATAGAACAATTAGTTTGAAATGCAACTATGTTTCGCATCTGGAGTTTCCTCTCTCACAAGGTCGGCCACTTAGTTTTGTCGAACACATACGGTTTCGAGTGGTATCGCCACAGATTTCAGAGAACAGGCGCTTCTCCTGGCACAGTATCGAACACTGAGTTTCAGATGGAACAATTAGTTTTAAATGGAACTAAGTTTCGCATCTGGAGTTTCCTCTTTCACAAGGCGACCACTTAGTTTGGTCGAACACATACGGTTTCGAGTGGCATCGCCACAGATTTCAGAGAACAGGCGCTTCTCCTGGCAGAGTATCGAACACTTAGTTACAGATAGAACAATTAGTTTAAAATGCGACTATATTTCGGATCTGGAGTTTCCTCTCTCACAAGGTCGGCCACTTAGTTTCGTCTAACACATACGGTTCGAGTGCTATCGCCACAGATTTCAGAGAACAGGCGCTTCTCCTGGCACAGTATCGAACACTTAGTTTCAGATGGAACACTTAGTTTTAAATGGAACTAAGTTTCGCATATGGAGTTTCCTCTTTCACAAGGCGACCACATAGTTTCGTCGAACACATACGGTTTCGAGTGGCATCGCCACAGATTTCAGAGAACTGGCGCTTCTCCTGGCACAGTATCGAACACTTAGTTACAGATATAACAATTAGTTTAAAATGCAACTATATTTAGCATCTGGAGTTTCCTCTCTCACAAGGTCGCCACTTAGTTTCGTCTAACACATACGGTTTCGAGTGGTATCGCCACAGATTTCAGAGAACAGGCGCTTCTCCTGGCACATTATCGAACACTTAGTTACAGATAGAACAATTAGTTTGAAATGCAACTATATTTCGCATCTGGAGTTTCCTCTCTCACAAGGTCGGCCACTTAGTTTCGTCGAACACATACGGTTTCGAGTGGTATCGCCACAGATTTCAGAGAACAGGCGCTTCTCCTGACACAGTATCGAACACTTAGTTACAGATAGAACAATTAGTTTGAAATGCAACTATGTTTCGCATCTGGAGTTTCCTCTCTCACAAGGCGACCACTTAGTTTCGTCGAACACAGACGTTTTCGATTGGCATCGCCACAGATTTCAGAGAACAGGCGCTTCTCCTGATACAGTATCGAACACTTAGTTTCAGTTAGAATAATTAGTTTAAAATGGAAATATGTTTCGCATTTGGAGTTTCCTCTCTCAAAAGGTCGACCACTTAGTTTCGTGGAACACATACGGTTTCGAGTAGTATCGCTACAGATTTCGCAGAACGGGAGTTTCTCCTGGCACACTATCGAACACTTAGTTTCAGATAGAACAATAAGTTTAAAATGCAACTATGTTACGCATCTGGAGTTTCCTCTCTCACAAGGTCGGCCACTTAGTTTCGTCGAACACATAAGGTTTCGAGTGGTATCGCCACAGATTTCAGAGAACAGGCGCTTCTCCTGGCACAGTATCGAACACTTAGTTTCAGATGGAACAAGTAGTTTTAAATGGAACTAAGTTTTGCATCTGGAGTATCCTCTCCCACAAGGTCGACCACTTAGTTTCGTCGAACACATACGGTTTCGAGTGCCATCGCCACAGATTTCAGAGAACAGGCGCTTCTCCTGGAACAGTATCGAACACTTAGTTTCAGATGGAACATTTAGGTTAAAATTGAACTATGTTTCGCATCTGAAGTTTCCTCTCTCACAAGGTCGGCCACTTAGTTTCGTCTAACACATACGGTTTCGAGTGCTATCGCCACAGATTTCAGAGAACAGGCGCTTCTCCTGGCACAGTATCGAACACTTAGTTTCAGATGGAACAATTAGTTTTAAATGGAACTGAGTTTTGCATCTGGAGTTTCCTCTCTCACAAGGTCGGCCACTTAGTTTCGTCGAACACATACGGTTTCGAGTGGTATCGCCACAGATTTCAGAGAACAGGCGCTTCTCCTGGCACAGTATCGAACACTTAGTTTCAGATAGAACAATTAGTTTAAAATGGAACTATGTTTCGCATCTGGAGTATCCACTCTCACAAGGTCAACAACTTAGTTTCGTCGAACACAGACGGTTTCGAGTGGCATCGCCACAGATTTCAGAGAACAGGCGCTTCTCCAGGCAGAGTATCGAACACTTAGTTACAGATAGAACAATTAGTTTGAAATGCAACTATGTTTCGCATCTGGAGTTTCCTCTCTCACAAGGTCGGCCACTTAGTTTCGTCAAACACATACGGTTTCGAGTGGTATCGCCACAGATTTCAGAGAACAGGCGCTTCTCCTGGCACAGTATCGAACACTTAGTTACAGATAGAACAATTAGTTTAAAATGCAACTATGTTTCGCATCTGGAGTTTCCTCTTTCACAAGGCGACTACTTAGTTTCGTCGAACACAGACGTTTTCGATTGGCATCGTCACAGATTTCAGAGAACAGGCGCTTCTCCTGATACAGTATCGAACACTTAGTTTCAGTTAGAATAATTAGTTTAAAATGGAAATATGTTTCGCATTTGGAGTTTCCTCTCTCACAAAGTCGACCACTTAGTTTCGTGGAACACATACGGTTTCGAGTGGTATCGCCACAGATTTCAGAGAACAGGCGCTTCTCCTGACACAGTATCGAACACTTAGTTACAGATAGAACAATTAGTTTGAAATGCAACTATGTTTCGCATCTGGAGTTTCCTCTCTCACAAGGTCGGCCACTTAGTTTTGTCGAACACATACGGTTTCGAGTGGTATCGCCACAGATTTCAGAGAACAGGCGCTTCTCCTGGCACAGTATCGAACACTGAGTTTCAGATGGAACAATTAGTTTTAAATGGAACTAAGTTTCGCATCTGGAGTTTCCTCTTTCACAAGGCGACCACTTAGTTTGGTCGAACACATACGGTTTCGAGTGGCATCGCCACAGATTTCAGAGAACAGGCGCTTCTCCTGGCACAGTATCGAACACTTAGTGTCAGATGGAACAATTAGTTTTAAATGGAACTAAGTTTCGCATCTGGAGTTTCCTCTTTCACAAGGCGACAACTTAGTTTCGTCGAACACATACGGTTTCGAGTGGCATCGCCACAGATTTCAGAGAACAGGCGCTTCTCCTGGCACGGTATGGAACACTTAGTTACAGATAGAACAATTAGTTTAAAATGCAACTATATTTAGCATCTGGAGTTTTCTCGCTCACAAGGTCGCCACTTAGTTTCGTCTAACACATACGGTTTCGAGTGGTATCGCCACAGATTTCAGAGAACAGGCGCTTCTCCTGGCACATTATCGAACACTTAGTTACAGATAGAACAATTAGTTTGAAATGCAACTATATTTCGCATCTGGAGTTTCCTCTCTCACAAGGTCGGCCACTTAGTTTCGTCGAACACATACGGTTTCGAGTGGTATCGCCACAGATTTCAGAGAACAGGCGCTTCTCCTGACACAGTATCGAACACTTAGTTACAGATAGAACAATTAGTTTGAAACGCAACTATATTTCGCATCTGGAGTTTCCTCTCTCACAAGGTCGGCCACTTAGTTTCGTCGAACACATACGGATTCGAGTGGTATCGCCACAGATTTCAGAGAACAGGCGCTTCTCCTGGCACAGTATCGAACACATAGTTTCAGATGGAACAATTAGTTTTAAATGGAACTAAATTTTGCACCTGGAGTTTCCTCTTTCACAAGGCGACTAATTAGTTTCGTCGAACACAGACGGTTGCGCTTGGCATCGCCACAGATGTCGCTGAACGGGAGTTTCTCCTGGCACAGTATCGAACACTTAGTTTCAGATAGAACAATTAGTTTAAAATGCAACTATGTTTCGCATGTGGAGTTTCCTCTCTCACAAGGTCGGCCACTTAGTTTCGTCTAACACATACGGTTTCGAGTGCTATCGCCACAGATTTCAGAGAACAGGCGCTTCTCCTGGCACAGTATCGAACACTTAGTTTCAGATGGAACAATTAGTTTTAAATGGAACTGAGTTTTGCATCTGGAGTTTCCTCTTTCACAAGGCGACCACTTAGTTTCGTCGAACACTTACTGTTTCGAGTGGTGCCGCCACAGATTTCAGAGAACAGGCGCTTCTCCTGGCACATTATCGAACACTTAGTTACAGATAGAACAATTAGTTTAAAATGCAACTATGTTTCGCATCTGGGATTTCCTCTCTCACAAGGTCGGCCACGTAGTTTCGTCGAACACATACGGTTTCGAGTGGTATCGCCACAGATTTCAGAGAACAGGCGCTTCTCCTGGCACAGTATCGAACACTTAGTTTCAGATGGAACAATTAGTTTTAAATGGAACTAAGTTTCGCATCTGGAGTTTCCTCTCTCACAAGGTCGGCCACTTAGTTTCGTCTAACACATACGGTTTCGAGTAGTATCGCCACAGATTTCAGAGAACAGGCGCTTCTCCTGGCACAGTATCGAACACTTAGTTTCAGATGGAACAAGTAGTTTTAAATGGAACTAAGTTTTGCATCTGGAGTATCCTCTCCCACAAGGTCGACCACTTAGTTTCGTCGAACACATACGGTTTCGAGTGCCATCGCCACAGATTTCAGAGAACAGGCGCTTCTCCTGGAACAGTATCGAACACTTAGTTTCAGATGGAACATTTAGGTTAAAATTGAACTATGTTTCGCATCTGAAGTTTCCTCTCTCACAAGGTCGGCCACTTAGTTTCGTCTAACACATACGGTTTCGAGTGCTATCGCCACAGATTTCAGAGAACAGGCGCTTCTCCTGGCACAGTATCGAACACTTAGTTTCAGATGGAACAATTAGTTTTAAATGGAACTGAGTTTTGCATCTGGAGTTTCCTCTCTCACAAGGTCGGCCACTTAGTTTCGTCGAACACATACGGTTTCGAGTGGTATCGCCACAGATTTCAGAGAACAGGCGCTTCTCCTGGCACAGTATCGAACACTTAGTTTCAGATAGAACAATTAGTTTAAAATGGAACTATGTTTCGCATCTGGAGTTTCCTCTCTCACAAGGTCGCCACTTAGTTTCGTCTAACACATACGGTTTCGAGTGGCATCGCCACAGATTTCAGAGAACAGGCGCTTCTCCTGGCACAGTATCCAACACTTATTTCAGACAGAACAATTAGATTAAAATGGAACAATGTTTCGCATCTGGAGTTTCCTCTCTCACAAGATCGACCACTTAGTTTCGTCGAACACATACGGTTTCCAGTGGCATCGCCACAGATTTCAGAGAACCGGCGCTTCTCCTGGCACATGATCGAACACTTAGTTTCAGATAGAACAATTAGTTTAAAATGGAACTAATTTTCGCATCTGGAGTTTCCTCTCCCACAAGGTCGACCACTTAGTTTCCTCGAACACATACGGTTTCGAGTAGCTTCGCCACAGATTTCAGAGAACAGGCGCTTCTCCTGGCACAGTATCGAACACTTAGTCTCAGATTGAACAATTAATTTAAAATGGACCTATGTTTCGCATTTGGAGTTTCCTCTCTCACAAGTTCGACCACTTACTTTCGTCGAACAGATACGGTTTCGAGTAGCATCGCCACAGATTTCAGAGAACAAGCGCTTCTCCTGGCACAGTATCGAACACTTATTTCAGACAGAACAATTAGTTTAAAATTGAACTATGTTTCGCTTCTGGAGTATCCTCTCTCACAAGATCAACCACTTAGTTTCGTCGAACACATTCGGTTTCGGGTGGCATCGCCACAGATTTCAGAGAACCGGTGCTTCTCCTGGCACAGTATCGAACACTTATGTCAGACAGAACAATTTGTTTAAAATGGAACTATGTTTCGCATCTTGAGTTTCCTCTCTCACAAGGTCGACCACTTAGTTTCGTCGAACACATACGTTTTCGAGTAGCATCGCCACAGATTTCAGAGAACAGGCGCTTCTCCTGGCACAGTATCGACCACGTAGTTTCAGATAGAACAATTAGTTTGAAATGGAACTAAGTTTCGCATCTGGAGTTTCCTCTCTCACAAGGTCGACCACTTAGTTGCTTCGAACACATACGGTTTCGAGTAGCATCGCCACAGATTTCAGAGAGCAGGCGCTTCTCCTGGCACAATATCGAACACTTAGTTTCAGATAGAACAATCAGTTTGAAATGGAACTAAGTTTCGCATCTGGAGTTTCCTGACTCACAAGGTCGACCACTTAGTTTCGTCGAACACATACGGTTTCGAGCATCATCGCCACAAATTTCAGAGAACAGGCACTTCTCCTGGCACAGTATCGAAAACTTAGTTTCTCATAGAACTATTAGTTTTAAATGGATCTAAGTTTCGCATCTGGAGTTTCCTCTCTTACAAGGTCGACCACTCAGTTTCGTCGAACACATACGGTTTCGAGTGGCATCGCCACAGATTTCAGAGAACAGGCGCTTCTCCTGGCACAGTATCGAACACTTAGTTTCAGATGGAACATTTAGTTTAAAATTGAACTATGTTTCGCATCTGGAGTTTCCTCTCTCACAAGGTCGACCACTTAGTTTCGTCGAACACATCCTGTTTCGAGTGGCATCGCCACAGATTTCAGAGAAGAGGCGCTTCACCTGGCACAGTATCGAACACTTAGTTTCAGATAGAACAATTAGTTTTAAATGGCACTAAGTTTCGCGTCTAGAGTTTCCTCTCTCACAAGGTCGACCACTTTGTTTCGCCGAACACATACGGTTTTGAGTGGCATCGCCACAGATTTCAGAGAACAGGCGCTTCTCCTGGCACAGTATCCAACACTTATTTCAGTCAGAACAATTAGATTAAAATGGAACAATGTTTCGCATCTGGAGTTTCCTCTCTCACAAGCTCGACCACTTAGTTTCGTCGAACTGATACGGTTTCGAGTAGCATCGCCACATATTTCAGAGAACAAGCGCTTCTCCTGGCACAGGATCGAACACTTAGTTTCAGATAGAACAATTTGCTTAAAATGGAACTAAGTTTCGCATCTGGAGTGTCCTCTCCCACAAGGTCGACCACTTAGTTTCCTCGAACACATACGGTTTCGAGTAGCATCGCCACAGATTTCAGAGAACAGGCGCTTCTCCTGGGACAGTATCGAACACTTAGTCTCAGATACAACAATTAATTTAAAATGGACCTATGTTTCGCATTTGGTGTTTCCTCTCTCACAAGATCGACCACTTAGTTTCGTCGAACACATACGGTTTCGAGTAGCATCGCCACAGATTTCAGAGAACAGGCGCTTCTCCTGGCACATTATCGAACACTTAGTTTCAGATAGAACAATTAGTTTAAAATGGAACTAATTTCCGCATCTGGAGTGTCCTCTCCCACAAGGTCGACCACTTAGTTTCGTTGAACACATACGGTTTCGAATGGCAACGCCACAGATTTTAGAGAATAGGCGCTTCCCCTGGCACAGTATCAGACACATAGTTTCAGATAGAACAATTATTTGAAAATTGTACTAAATTTCGCATCTGGAGTTCCTTCCCTCACAAGGCGACCACTTACTTTCGTCGAACACATACGGTTTCGAGTGGCATCGCCACACATTTCAGAGAACAGGCGCTTCGCCTGGCACAGTATCGAATACTTATTTCAGACAGAACAATTAGTTTGAAATGGAACTAAGTTTCGCATCTGGAGTTTCCTCTCTCACAAGGCGACCACTTAATTTCGTCGAACACATACGGTTTCGAGTAGCATCGCCACAGAATTCAGAGAACAAGCGTTTCTCCTGGCACAGTATGGAACACTTAGTTTCCGACAGAACAATTTGCTTAGAATGGAACTAAGTTTCGCATTTGGTGTTTCCTCTCTCACAAGATCGACCACTTAGTTTCGTCGAACAGATACGGTTTCGAGTAGCATCGCCACAGAATTCAGAGAACAAGCGCTTCTCCTGGCACAGTATGGAACACTTAGTTTCCGACAGAACAATTTGCTTAGAATGGAACTAAGTTTCGCATCTGGAGTTTCTTCTCTCACAAGGTCGACCACTTAGTTTCGTCGAACACATACGGTTTCGAGTAGCATCGCCACAGATTTCGGAGAACAGGCGCTTCTCCTGGCACATTATCGAACACTTAGTTTCAGATAGAACAATTAGTTTAATATGGACCTATATTTCGCATTTGGAGTTTCCTCTCTCACAAGCTCGACCACTTAGTTTCGTCGAACAGATACGGTTTCGAGTAGCATCGCCACATATTTCAGAGAACAAGCGCTTCTCCTGGCAGAGTATCGAACACTTAGTTTCAGAGAGAACAATTAGTTTAAAATGGAACTATGTTTCGCATTTGGAGTTTCCTCTCTCGCAAGGTGGACCACTTAGTTTCGTCAAACACATACGGTTTCGGGTGGCATCGCCACAGATTTCAGAGAACAGGCGCTTCTCCTGGCACAGTATCGAACACATAGTTTCAGATATAACAATTAGTTTAAAATGGTACTAAGTTTCACATCTGGAGTTTCCTCTCTCACAAGGGGCCACTCAGTTTCGTCGAACACATACGGTTTCGAGTGGCATCGCCACACATTTCAGAGAACAGGCGCTTCTCCCGGCACAGTATCGGACAGATAGTTTCAGATAGAACAATTAGTTTAGAATGGTACTAAGTTTCGCATCTGGAGTTTCCCCTCCCACAAGGTCGACCACTTAGTTTCCTCAAACACATACGGTTTCGAGTAGCATCGCCACAGATTTCAGAGAACAGGCGCTTCTCCTGGCACATTATCGAACACTTAGTTTCAGATAGAACAATTAGTTTAAAATGGAACTAATTTCCGCATCTGGAGTGTCCTCTCCCACAAGGTCGACCACTTAGTTTCGTTGAACACATACGGTTTCGAATGGCAACGCCACAGATTTCAGAGAGTAGGCGCTTCCCCTTGCACAGTATCAGACACATAGTTTCAGATAGAACAATTATTTGAAAATTGTACTAAATTTCGCATCTGGAGTTCCTTCCCTCACAAGGCGACCACTTAATTTCGTCGAACACATACGGTTTCGAGTGGCATCGCCACACATTTCAGAGAACAGGCGCTTCGCCTGGCACAGTATCGAATACTTATTTCAGACAGAACAATTAGTTTAAAATGGTACTAAGTTTCGCATCTGGAGTTTCCTCTCTCACAAGGGGCCACTCAGTTTAGTGGAACACATTCGGTTTCGAGTAGCATCGCCAGAGATTTCAGAGAACAAGCGCTTCTGCTGGCACAGTATCGAACACATAGTTTCAGATATAACAATTAGTTTAAAATGGAACAAAGCTTCGCATTTGGAGTTTCCTCTCTCACAAGGTCGACCAATTAGTTTCGTCGAACAGATACGGTTTCGAGTGGCATCGCCACAGATTTCAGAGAACGGGCGCTTCTCCTCGCGCAGTATCGAACACTTAGTTTTAGAGAGAACAATTTGTTTAAAATGGAACTATGTTTCACATTTGGAGTTTCCTCTCTCACAAGGCGACCACTTAGTTTTGTCGAATACATACGGTTTCGAGTGGCATCGCCAGAGATTTCAGAGAACAGGCGCTTCTCCTGGCGGAGTATCGAACACCTAGTTGCAGATAGAACGCTTAGTTTAAAATGGAACTATGTTTCGCATTTGGTGTTTCCTCTCTCACAAGGTGGGCCACTTAGTTTCGCCGAACACATACGGTTTCGAGTAGCATTGCCACAGATTTCAGAGAACAGGCGCTTCTCCTGGCACAGTATCGAACACTTAGTTTCAGATAGAACAATTGGTTTAAAATGGAACTAAGTTTCGCATTTGGAGTTTCCTCTCTCACAAGTTCGACCACTTAGTTTTGTCGAACACATACGGTTTCGAGTAGCATCGCCACAGATTTCAGAGAACAGGCGCTTCTCCTGGCATATTATCGAACACTTAGTTTCAGATAGAACAATTAGTTTAATATGGACCTATATTTCGCATTTGGAGTTTCCTCTCTCACAAGCTCGACCACTTAGTTTCGTCGAACAGATACGGTTTCGAGTAGCATCGCCACATATTTCAGAGAACAAGCGCTTCTCCTGGCAGAGTATCGAACACTTAGTTTCAGAGAGAACAATTAGTTTAAAATGGAACTATGTTTCGCATTTGGAGTTTCCTCTCTCGCAAGGTGGACCACTTAGTTTCGTCAAACACATACGGTTTCGGGTGGCATCGCCACAGATTTCAGAGAACAGGCGCTTCTCCTGGCACAGTATCGAACACATAGTTTCAGATATAACAATTAGTTTAAAATGGTACTAAGTTTCACATCTGGAGTTTCCTCTCTCACAAGGGGCCACTCAGTTTCGTCGAACACATACGGTTTCGAGTGGCATCGCCACACATTTCAGAGAACAGGCGCTTCTCCCGGCACAGTATCGGACAGATAGTTTCAGATAGAACAATTAGTTTAGAATGGTACTAAGTTTCGCATCTGGAGTTTCCCCTCCCACAAGGTCGACCACTTAGTTTCCTCAAACACATACGGTTTCGAGTAGCATCGCCACATATTTCAGAGAACAAGCGCTTCTCCTGGCAGAGTATCGAACACTTAGTTTCAGATAGAACAATTAGTTTTAAATGGAACTAAGTTTCGCATCTGGAGTTTGCTCTCTCACGAGGTCGACGACTTAGTTTCGTCGAGCACATACGGTTTCGAGTGGCATCGCCACAGGTTTCAGAGAACAGGCGCTTCTACTGGCAGGGTATCGAATACTTATTTTCAAATAGAACATTTAGTTTAAAATGGAACTAAGTTTCGCATCCGGAGTTTCCTCTCTCAAAAGGTCGACCACTTAGTTTCGTCGAACACATACGGTTTCGAGTGGCATCGCCACAGGTTTCAGAGAACTGGCGCTTCTCCTGGCACAGTATCGAACACTTAGTTTCAGATAGAACAATTAGTTTAAAATGGAAATATGTTTCTCATTTGGAGTTTCCTCCCTCACAAGGTCGACCACTTAGTTTCGTGGAACACATACGGTTTCGAGTGGCATCGCCACAGATTTCAGAGCACAGGCGCTTCTCCTGGCACAGTGTCGATCACATAGTTTCAGATAGAACAATTAGTTGAGAATGGAACTAAGTTTTGCATCTGGAGTTTCCTCTCTCACAAGGTCAACCACTTAGTTTCGTGGAACACATGCGGTTTCGAATAGCATCGCCACCGATTTCAGAGAACAGGCGCTTCTCCTGGCGGAGTATCGAACACTCAGTTAGAGATAGAACAATTAGTTTAAAATGGAACTAAGTTTCGCAACTGGAGTTTCTTCTCTCAGAAGGTCGACCACTTAGTTTCGTCGAACACATACGGTTTAGAGTAGCATCGCCACAGATTTCAGAGAACAGGCGCTTCTCCTGGCGGAGTATCGAACAATCAGTTAGAGATAGAACAATTAGTTTAAAATGGAACTAAGTTTCGCATCTGGAGTTTCTTCTCTCAGAAGGTCGACCACTTAGTTTCGTCGAACACATACGGTTTAGAGTAGCATCGCCACAGATTTCAGAGAACAGGCGCTACTCCAGACCCAGTATCGAACACTTAGTTTCAGATAGAACAATTAGGTTTAAATGGAACTAAGTTTCGCATCTGGAGTTTGCTCTCTCACAAGGTCGACCACTTAATTTCGTTGAACACATACGGCTTCGAGTGGCAACGCCACAGATTTCAGAGAACAGCCGCTTCTCCTGGCACAGTATCAAACACTTAGTATCAGATAGAACAATTAGTTTAAAATGGAACTAAGTTTCGCATCTGGAGTTTCCTCTCTCACAAGATCGACGACTTAGTTTCGTCGAACACATACGGTTTCGAGTGGCATCGCCACAGATTTCAGAGAACAGGCGCTACTCCAGACCCAGTATCGAACACTTAGTTTCAGATAGAACAATTAGGTTTAAATGGAACTAAGTTTCGCATCTGGAGTTTGCTCTCTCACAAGGTCGACCACTTAATTTCGTTGAACACATACGGTTTCGAGTGGCAACGCCACAGATTTCAGAGAACAGCCGCTTCTCCTGGCACAGTATCGAACACTTAGTATCAGATAGAACAATTAGTTTAAAATGGAACTAAGTTTCGCATCTGGAGTTTCCTCTCTCACAAGGTCGACCACTTAATTTCGTCGAACACATACGGTTCCGAGTGGCATCGCCACAGATTTGAGAGAACAGGCGCTTCTCCTGGCACAGTATCGAACACTTAGTTTCAGATAGAACAATCAGTTTAAAATGGAACTAAGTTTCGCATACGGAGTTTCCTCTCCCACAAGGTCGACCACTTAGTTTCGTCGAACACATACGGTTTCGAGTAGCATCGCCACAGATTTCAGAGAATATGCGCTTCTCCTGGCACAGTATCGAACACTTAGTTTCAGATAGAACAATTAGTTTAAAATGGAACTGTGTTTCGCATCTGGAGTTTCCTCTCTCAGAAGGTCTACCACTTAGTTTCGTCGAACACATACGGGTTCGAGTAGCATCGCGACAGATTTCAGAAAACAGGCGCTTCTCCTGGCACAGTATCGAACACTTAGTTTCAGATAGGTACAATTATATTAAAATGGAACTAAGTTTCGCATCTGGAGTTTCCTCTCTCAGAAGGTCGACCACTTAGTTTCGTCGAACACATACGGGTTCGAGTAGCATCGCGACAGATTTCAGAGAACAGGCGCTTCTCCTGGCACAGTATCGAACACTTACTTTCAGATAGAACAATTATATTAAAATGGAACTAAGTTTCGCATCTGGAGTTTCCTCTCTCACAAGGTCGACCACTTAGTTTCGTCGAACACATACGGTTTCGAGTGGCATCGCCACAGGTTTCAGAGAACTGGCGCTTCTCCTGGCACAGTATCGAACACTTAGTTTCAGATAGAACAATTAGTTTTAAATGGAACTAAGTTTCGCATCTGCAGTTTGCTCTCTCACAAGGTCGACGACTTAGTTTCGTCGAGGACATACGGTTTCGAGTGGCATCGCCACAGATTTCAGAGAACAGGCGCTTCTCCTGGCACAGTACCGAACACTGAGTTTCAGATAAAACAATTAGTTTAAAATGGAACTAAGTTTCGCATCTAGAGCTTCCTCTCTCGCAAGGTCGAACACTTAGTTTCTTCGAACACATACGGTTTCGAGTGGTATCGCCACACATTTCAGAGAACAGGCGTTTCTCCTGGTACACTATCGAACACTTAGTTTCAGAGAGAACAATTAGGTTAAAATGGAACTAAGCTTCGCATCTGGAGTTTCCTCTCTCACAAGGTCGACCACTTAGTTTCGTCGACACATACGGCTTCGAGTGGCATCGCCACAGATTTCAGGGAACAGGCGCTTCTCCTGGCACAGTATCGAACACTTACTTCAGACAGAACAATTAGTTTAAAATGGAACTATGTTTCGCATATGGAGTTTCCTCTCTCACAAGGTCGACCACTTAGTTTCGTCGAACACATACGGTTTCGAGTAGCATCGCCAAAGATTTCAGAGAACAGGCGTTTCTCCTGGCGCAGTATCGAACACTCAGTTACAGATAGAACAATTAGTTTAAAATGGAACTAAGTTTCGCATCTGGAGTTTCTTCTCTCAGAAGGTCGACCACTTAGTTTCGTCGAACACATACGGTTTAGAGTAGCATCGCCACAGATTTCAGAGAACAGGCGCTACTCCTGGCCCAGTATCGAACAATTAGTTTTAAGTGGAACTAAGTTTCGCATCTGGAGTTTGCTCTCTCACAAGGTCCACGACTTAGTTTCGTCGAGCACATACGGTTTCGTGTGGCATCGCCACAAGTTTCAGAGAACAGGCGCTTCTACTGGCAGAGTATCGAATACTTATTTTCAGATAGAACATTTAGTTTAAAATGGAACTAAGTTTCGCATCCGGAGTTTCCTCTCTCATAAGGTCGACCACTTAGTTTCGTCGAACACATACGGTTTCGAGTGGCATCGCCACATATTTCAGAGCACAGGCGCTTCTCCTGGCACAGTGTCGATCACATAGTTTCAGATAGAACAATTAGTTGAGAATGGAACTAAGTTTTGCATCTGGAGTTTCCTCTCTCACAAGGTCGACCACTTAGTTTCGTGGACACATACGGTTTCGAGTGGCATCGCCACAGATTTCAGAGAACAGGCGCTTCTCCTGGCACAGTACCGAACACTGAGTTTCAGATAGAACAATTAGTTTAAAATGGAACTAAGTTTCGCAACTAGAGTTTCCTCTCTCACAAGGTCGACCACTTAATTTCGTTGAACACATACGGTTTCGAGTGGCAACGCCACAGATTTCAGAGAACAGCCGCTTCTCCTGGCACAGTATCGAACACTTAGTATCAGATAGAACAATTAGTTTAAAATGGAACTAAGTTTCGCATCTGGAGTTTCCTCTCTCACAAGGTCGACCACTTAATTTCGTCGAACACATACGGTTCCGAGTGGCATCGCCACAGATTTCAGAGAACAGGCGCTTCTCCTGGCACAGTATCGAACACTTAGTTTCAGATAGAACAATCAGTTTAAAATGGAACTAAGTTTCGCATACGGAGTTTCCTCTCCCACAAGGTCGACCACTTAGTTTCGTCGAACACATACGGTTTCGAGTAGCATCGCCACAGATTTCAGAGAATATGCGCTTCTCCTGGCACAGTATCGAACACTTAGTTTCAGATAGAACAATTAGTTTAAAATGGAACTGTGTTTCGCATCTGGAGTTTCCTCTCTCAGAAGGTCGACCACTTAGTTTCGTCGAACACATACGGGTTCGAGTAGCATCGCGACAGATTTCAGAAAACAGGCGCTTCTCCTGGCACAGTATCGAACACTTAGTTTCAGATAGGTACAATTATATTAAAATGGAACTAAGTTTCGCATCTGGAGTTTCCTCTCTCAGAAGGTCGACCACTTAGTTTCGTCGAACACATACGGGTTCGAGTAGCATCGCCACACATTTCAGAGAACAGGCGTTTCTCCTGGTACACTATCGAACACTTAGTTTCAGAGAGAACAATTAGGTTAAAATGGAACTAAGCTTCGCATCTGGAGTTTCCTCTCTCACAAGGTCGACCACTTAGTTTCGTCGACACATACGGCTTCGAGTGGCATCGCCACAGATTTCAGGGAACAGGCGCTTCTCCTGGCACAGTATCGAACACTTACTTCAGACAGAACAATTAGTTTAAAAGGGAACTATGTTTCGCATATGGAGTTTCCTCTCTCACAAGGTCGACCACTTAGTTTCGTCGAACACATACGGTTTCGAGTGGCATCGCCACAGATTTCAGAGAACAGGCGCTTCTCCTGGCACAGTACCGAACACTGAGTTTCAGATAAAATAATTAGTTTAAAATGGAACTAAGTTTCGCATCTAGAGCTTCCTCTCTCGCAAGGTCGAACACTTAGTTTCTTCGAACACATACGGTTTCGAGTGGTATCGCCACACATTTCAGAGAACAGGCGTTTCTCCTGGCACAGTATCGAACACTTAGTTTCAGATAGAACAATTAGTTTAAAATGGAAATATGTTTCTCATTTGGAGTTTCCTCCCTCACAAGGTCGACCACTTAGTTTCGTGGAACACATACGGTTTCGAGTGGCATCGCCACAGATTTCAGAGCACAGGCGCTTCTCCTGGCACAGTGTCGATCACATAGTTTCAGATAGAACAATTAGTTGAGAATGGAACTAAGTTTTGCATCTGGAGTTTCCTCTCTCACAAGGTCAACCACTTAGTTTCGTGGAACACATGCGGTTTCGAATAGCATCGCCACCGATTTCAGAGAACAGGCGCTTCTCCTGGCGGAGTATCGAACACTCAGTTAGAGATAGAACAATTAGTTTAAAATGGAACTAAGTTTCGCAACTGGAGTTTCTTCTCTCAGAAGGTCGACCACTTAGTTTCGTCGAACACATACGGTTTAGAGTAGCATCGCCACAGATTTCAGAGAACAGGCGCTTCTCCTGGCGGAGTATCGAACACTCAGTTAGAGATAGAACAATTAGTTTAAAATGGAACTAAGTTTCGCATCTGGAGTTTCCTCTCTCAGAAGGTCGACCACTTAGTTTCATCGAACACATACGGTTTAGAGTAGCATCGCCACAGATTTCAGAGAACAGGCGCTACTCCAGACCCAGTATCGAACACTTAGTTTCAGATAGAACAATTAGGTTTAAATGGAACTAAGTTTCGCATCTGGAGTTTGCTCTCTCACAAGGTCGACCACTTAATTTCGTTGAACACATACGGTTTCGAGTGGCAACGCCACAGATTTCAGAGAACAGCCGCTTCTCCTGGCACAGTATCGAACACTTAGTATCAGATAGAACAATTAGTTTAAAATGGAACTAAGTTTCGCATCTGGAGTTTCCTCTCTCACAAGATCGACGACTTAGTTTCGTCGAACACATACGGTTTCGAGTGGCATCGCCACAGATTTCAGAGAACAGGCGCTACTCCTGGCCCAGTATCGAACATATAGTTGCAGATAGAACAATTAGTTTAAAATGGAACTAAGTTTCGCATCTGGAGTTTCCTCTCTCACAAGGTCGACCACTTAATTTCGTCGAACACATACGGTTCCGAGTGGCATCGCCACAGATTTCAGAGAACAGGCGCTTCTCCTGGCACAGTATCGAACACTTAGTTTCAGATAGAACAATCAGTTTAAAATGGAACTAAGTTTCGCATACGGAGTTTCCTCTCCCACAAGGTCGACCACTTAGTTTCGTCGAACACATACGGTTTCGAGTAGCATCGCCACAGATTTCAGAGAATATGCGCTTCTCCTGGCACAGTATCGAACACTTAGTTTCAGATAGAACAATTAGTTTAAAATGGAACTGTGTTTCGCATCTGGAGTTTCCTCTCTCAGAAGGTCGACCACTTAGTTTCGTCGAACACATACGGGTTCGAGTAGCATCGCGACAGATTTCAGAGAACAGGCGCTTCTCCTGGCACAGTATCGAACACTTAGTTTCAGATAGGTACAATTATATTAAAATGGAACTAAGTTTCGCATCTGGAGTTTCCTCTCTCAGAAGGTCGACCACTTAGTTTCGTCGAACACATACGGGTTCGAGTAGCATCGCGACAGATTTCAGAGAACAGGCGCTTCTCCTGGCACAGTATCGAACACTTACTTTCAGATAGAACAATTATATTAAAATGGAACTAAGTTTCGCATACGGAGTTTCCTCTCCCACAAGGTCGACCACTTAGTTTCGTCGAACACATACGGTTTCGAGTAGCATCGCCACAGATTTCAGAGAATATGCGCTTCTCCTGGCACAGTATCGAACACTTAGTTTCAGATAGAACAATTAGTTTAAAATGGAACTGTGTTTCGCATCTGGAGTTTCCTCTCTCAGAAGGTCGACCACTTAGTTTCGTCGAACACATACGGGTTCGAGTAGCATCGCGACAGATTTCAGAGAACAGGCGCTTCTCCTGGCACAGTATCGAACACTTAGTTTCAGATAGGTACAATTATATTAAAATGGAACTAAGTTTCGCATCTGGAGTTTCCTCTCTCAGAAGGTCGACCACTTAGTTTCGTCGAACACATACGGTTCCGAGTGGCATCGCCACAGATTTCAGAGAACAGGCGCTTCTCCTGGCACAGTATCGAACACTTAGTTTCAGATAGAACAATCAGTTTAAAATGGAACTAAGTTTCGCATACGGAGTTTCCTCTCCCACAAGGTCGACCACTTAGTTTCGTCGACACATACGGCTTCGAGTGGCATCGCCACAGATTTCAGGGAACAGGCGCTTCTCCTGGCACAGTATCGAACACTTACTTCAGACAGAACAATTAGTTTAAAATGGAACTATGTTTCGCATATGGAGTTTCCTCTCTCACAAGGTCGACCACTTAGTTTCTTCGAACACATACGGTTTCGAGTAGCATCGCCAAAGATTTCAGAGAACAGGCGTTTCTCCTGGCGCAGTATCGAACACTCAGTTACAGATAGAACAATTAGTTTAAAATGGAACTAAGTTTCGCATCTGGAGTTTCTTCTCTCAGAAGGTCGACCACTTAGTTTCGTCGAACACATACGGTTTAGAGTAGCATCGCCACAGATTTCAGAGAACAGGCGCTACTCCTGGCCCAGTATCGAACACTTAGTTTCAGATAGAACAATTAGTTTTAAGTGGAACTAAGTGTCGCATCTGGAGTTTGCTCTCTCACAAGGTCCACGACTTAGTTTCGTCGAGCACATACGGTTTCGTGTGGCATCGCCACAAGTTTCAGAGAACAGGCGCTTCTACTGGCAGAGTATCGAATACTTATTTTCAGATAGAACATTTAGTTTAAAATGGAACTAAGTTTCGCATCCGGAGTTTCCTCTCTCATAAGGTCGACCACTTAGTTTCGTCGAACACATACGGTTTCGAGTGGCATCGCCACATATTTCAGAGCACAGGCGCTTCTCCTGGCACAGTGTCGATCACATAGTTTCAGATAGAACAATTAGTTGAGAATGGAACTAAGTTTTGCATCTGGAGTTTCCTCTCTCACAAGGTCGACCACTTAGTTTCGTGGACACATACGGTTTCGAGTGGCATCGCCACAGATTTCAGAGAACAGGCGCTTCTCCTGGCACAGTACCGAACACTGAGTTTCAGATAGAACAATTAGTTTAAAATGGAACTAAGTTTCGCAACTAGAGTTTCCTCTCTCGCAAGGTCGACCACTTAGTTTCTTCGAAAACATACGGTTTCGAGTGGTATCGCCACAGATTTCAGAGAACAGGCGCTACTCCTGGCCCAGTATCGAACACTTAGTTTCAGATAGAACAATTAGTTTTAAATGGAACTAAGTTTCGCATCTGGAGTTTGCTCTCTCACAAGGTCGACCAATACGGCTTCGAGTGGCATCGCCACAGATTTCAGGGAATAGGCGCTTCTCCTGGCACAGTATCGAACACTTACTTCAGACAGAACAATTAGTTTAAAATGGAACTATGTTTCGCATATGGAGTTTCCTCTCTCACAAGGTCGACCACTTAGTTTCGTCGAACACATACGGTTTAGAGTAGCATCGCCACAGATTTCAGAGAACAAGCGCTTCTCCTGGCACAGTATCGAAAACTTAGTTTCAGAGAGAACAATTAGTTTGAAATGGAACTATGTTTCGCATTTGGAGTTTCCTCTCTCACAAGGTGGACCACTTAGTTTCGGCAAACACATACGGTTTCAAGTAGCATCGCCACAGATTTCAGAGAACAGGCGCTACTCCTGGCCCAGTATCGAACACTTAGTTTCAGATAGAACAATTAGTTTTAAATGGAACTAAGTTTCGCATCTGGAGTTTGCTCTCTCACGAGGTCGTCGACTTAGTTTCGTCGAGCACATACGGTTTCGAGTGGCATCGCCACAGGTTTCAGAGAACAGGCGCTTCTACTGGCAGGGTATCGAATACTTATTTTCAAATAGAACATTTAGTTTAAAATGGAACTAAGTTTCGCATCCGGAGTTTCCTCTCTCAAAAGGTCGACCACTTAGTTTCGTCGAACACATACGGTTTCGAGTGGCATCGCCACAGGTTTCAGAGAACTGGCGCTTCTCCTGGCACAGTATCGAACACTTAGTTTCAGATAGAACAATTAGTTTAAAATGGAAATATGTTTCTCATTTGGAGTTTCCTCCCTCACAAGGTCGACCACTTAGTTTCGTGGAACACATACGGTTTCGAGTGGCATCGCCACAGATTTCAGAGCACAGGCGCTTCTCCTGGCACAGTGTCGATCACATAGTTTCAGATAGAACAATTAGTTGAGAATGGAACTAAGTTTTGCATCTGGAGTTTCCTCTCTCACAAGGTCAACCACTTAGTTTCGTGGAACACATGCGGTTTCGAATAGCATCGCCACCGATTTCAGAGAACAGGCGCTTCTCCTGGCGGAGTATCGAACACTCAGTTAGAGATAGAACAATTAGTTTAAAATGGAACTAAGTTTCGCAACTGGAGTTTCTTCTCTCAGAAGGTCGACCACTTAGTTTCGTCGAACACATACGGTTTAGAGTAGCATCGCCACAGATTTCAGAGAACAGGCGCTTCTCCTGGCGGAGTATCGAACACTCAGTTAGAGATAGAACAATTAGTTTAAAATGGAACTAAGTTTCGCATCTGGAGTTTCTTCTCTCAGAAGGTCGACCACTTAGTTTCATCGAACACATACGGTTTAGAGTAGCATCGCCACAGATTTCAGAGAACAGGCGCTACTCCTGGCCCAGTATCGAACACTTAGTTTCAGATAGAACAATTAGGTTTAAATGGAACTAAGTTTCGCATCTGGAGTTTGCTCTCTCACAAGGTCGACCACTTAATTTCGTTGAACACATACGGTTTCGAGTGGCAACGCCACAGATTTCAGAGAACAGCCGCTTCTCCTGGCACAGTATCGAACACTTAGTATCAGATAGAACAATTAGTTTAAAATGGAACTAAGTTTCGCATCTGGAGTTTCCTCTCTCACAAGATCGACGACTTAGTTTCGTCGAACACATACGGTTTCGAGTGGCATCGCCACAGATTTCAGAGAACAGGCGCTACTCCTGGCCCAGTATCGAACATATAGTTGCAGATAGAACAATTAGTTTAAAATGGAACTAAGTTTCGCATCTGGAGTTTCCTCTCTCACAAGGTCGACCACTTAATTTCGTCGAACACATACGGTTCCGTGTGGCATCGCCACAGATTTCAGAGAACAGGCGCTTCTCCTGGCACAGTATCGAACACTTAGTTTCAGATAGAACAATCAGTTTAAAATGGAACTAAGTTTCGCATACGGAGTTTCCTCTCCCACAAGGTCGACCACTTAGTTTCGTCGAACACATACGGTTTCGAGTAGCATCGCCACAGATTTCAGAGAATATGCGCTTCTCCTGGCACAGTATCGAACACTTAGTTTCAGATAGAACAATTAGTTTAAAATGGAACTGTGTTTCGCATCTGGAGTTTCCTCTCTCAGAAGGTCGACCACTTAGTTTCGTCGAACACATACGGGTCCGAGTAGCATCGCGACAGATTTCAGAGAACAGGCGCTTCTCCTGGCACAGTATCGAACACTTAGTTTCAGATAGGTACAATTATATTAAAATGGAACTAAGTTTCGCATCTGGAGTTTCCTCTCTCAGAAGGTCGACCACTTAGTTTCGTCGAACACATACGGGTTCGAGTAGCATCGCGACAGATTTCAGAGAACAGGCGCTTCTCCTGGCACAGTATCGAACACTTACTTTCAGATAGAACAATTATATTAAAATGGAACTAAGTTTCGCATCTGGAGTTTCCTCTCTCTCAAGGTCGACCACTTAGTTTCGTCGAACACATACGGTTTCGAGCGGCATCGCCATTCAGTTCAGAGAACAGGCGCTTCTCCTGGCACAGTATCGAACACTTAGAATCAGATAGAACAATTAGTTTCAAATGGAACTATGTTTGGCATCTGCAGTTTCCTCTCTCACAAGGTCGACCACTTAGTTTCGTCGAACACATACGGTTTCGATTAGCATTACCACAGATTTCACCGAACAGGCGCTTCTCCGGGCAAAGTATCGAACTCTTAGTTTCAGATAGAACAATTACTTTAAAATGGTACTAAGTTTCGTATCTGGAGATTCCTCTCCCACAAGGTCGACCACTTAGTTTCGTCGAACACATACGGTTTCGAGTAGCAACGCCACAGATATCAGAGAATAGGCGCTTCTCCTGGCACAGTATCGAACACTTAGTTTCAGATAGAACAATTAGTTTAAAATGGAACTAAGTTTCGCATCTGGAGTTTCCTCTCTCACAAGGCGGGCACTTAGTTTCGGAACACATACGGTTTCGATTAGCATCGCCACAGATTTCAGAGAACAGGCACTTCTCCTGGCACAGTATCGAACATTCAGTTTCAGATAGAAGAATTAGTTTAAAATGGAACTAAGTTTCGCATCCGGAGTTTCCTCTGTCAAAAGGTCGACCCGTTAGTTTCGTCGAACACATACGGTTTCGAGTGGCATCGCCACAGATTGCAGAGAACAGGCGCTTCTCCTGGCACAGTATCGAACACTTTGTTTCAGATGCAACATTTGGTTTAAAATGGAACTAAGTTTCGCATCTGGAGTTTCCTCTCTCACAAGGCGGGCACTTAGTTTCGTCGAACACATACGGTTTCGATTAGCATCACGACAGATTTCAGAGAACAGGCGCTTCTCCTGGCACAGTACAGAACACTTAGTTTCAGATAGAACAATTAGTTTAAAATGGAACTAAGTTTCGCATCTGGAGTTTCCTCTCTAACAAGGCGGGCACTTAGTTTCGTCGAACACATACGGTTTCGCTTAGCATCAGGATAGATTTCAGAGAACAGGCGCTTCTCCTGGCACAGTACAGAACACTTAGTTTCAGATAGAACAATTAGTTTAAAATGGAACTCTGTTTCGCATCTGGAGTTTCCTCTCTCACAAGGTCGGCCACTTAGTTTCGTCGAACACATACGGTTTCGAGTGATATCGCCACAAATTTCAGACAACAGGCGCTTCTCCTGGCACAGTATCGAACACTTAGTTTCAGATGGAACCATTAGTTTTAAATGGAACTAACTTTCGCATCTGGAGTTTCCCCTTTCACAAGGCGACCACTCAGTTTCGTCGAACACATACGGTTTCGAGCGGCATCGCCACACAGTTCAGAGAACAGGCGCTTTTCCTGGCACCTTATCGAACACTTAGTTTCAGACAGAACAATTAGTTTAAAATAGAACTATGTTTCGCGTCTGGAGTATCCTCTCTCACAAGGTGGACCACTTAGTTTCGGCAAACACATACGGTTTCAAGTAGCATCGCCACAGATTTCAGAGAACAGGCGCTACTCCTGGCCCAGTATCGAACACTTAGTTTCAGATAGAACAATTAGTTTTAAGTAAAACTAAGTGTCGCATCTGGAGTTTGCTCTCTCACAAGGTCGACGACTTAGTTTCGTCGAGCACATGCGGTTTCGAGTGGCATCGCCACAAGTTTCAGAGAACAGGCGCTTCTACTGGCAGAGTATCGAATACTTATTTTCAGATAGAACATTTAGTTTAAAATGGAGCTAAGTTTCGCATCCGGAGTTTCCTCTCTCAAAAGGTCGACCACTTAGTTTCGTCGAACACATACGGTTTCGAGTGGTATCGCCACAGGTTTCAGAGAACTGGCGCTTCTCCTGGCACAGTGTCGAACACTTAGTTTCAGATAGAACAATTAGTTTAAAATGGAAATATGTTTCTCATTTGGAGTTTCCTCCCTCACAAGGTCGACCACTTAGTTTCGTGGAACACTTACGGTTTCGAGTGGCATCGCCACATATTTCAGAGAACAGGCGCTACTCCTGGCCCAGTATCGAACATATAGTTGCAGATAGAACAATTAGTTTAAAATGGAACTAAGTTTCGCATCTGGAGTTTCCTCTCTCACAAGGTCGACAACTTAATTTCGTCGAACACATACGGTTCCGAGTGGCATCGCCACAGATTTCAGAGAACAGGCGCTTCTCCTGGCACAGTATCGAACACTTAGTTTCAGATAGAACAATCAGTTTAAAATGGAACTAAGTTTCGCATACGGAGTTTCCTCTCCCACAAGGTCGACCACTTAGTTTCGTCGAACACATACGGTTTCGAGTAGCATCGCCACAGATTTCAGAGAATATGCGCTTCTCCTGGCACAGTATCGAACACTTAGTTTCAGATAGAACAATTAGTTTAAAATGGAATTGTGTTTCGCATCTGGAGTTTCCTCTCTCAGAAGGTCGACCACTTAGTTTCGTCGAACACATACGGGTTCGAGTAGCATCGCGACAGATTTCAGAGAACAGGCGCTTCTCCTGGCACAGTATCGAACACTTAGTTTCAGATAGGTACAATTATATTAAAATGGAACTAAGTTTCGCATCTGGAGTTTCCTCTCTCAGAAGGTCGACCACTTAGTTTCGTCGAACACATACGGGTTCGAGTAGCATCGCGACAGATTTCAGAGAACAGGCGCTTCTCCTGGCACAGTATCGAACACTTACTTTCAGATAGAACAATTATATTAAAATGGAACTAAGTTTCGCATCTGGAGTTTCCTCTCTCACAAGGTCGACCACTTAGTTTCGTCGAACACATACGGTTTCGAGCGGCATCGCCATTCAGTTCAGAGAACAGGCGCTTCTCCTGGCACAGTATCGAACACTTAGATTCAGATAGAACAATTAGTTTCAAATGGAACTAAGTTTCGCATCTGCAGTTTCCTCTCTCACAAGGTCGACCACTTAGTTTCGTCGAACACATACGGTTTCGATTAGCATTACCACAGATTTCACAGAACAGGCGCTTCTCCGGGCAAAGTATCGAACTCTTAGTTTCAGATAGAACAATTACTTTAAAATGGTACTAAGTTTCGTATCTGGAGATTCCTCTCCCACAAGGTCGACCACTTAGTTTCGTCGAACACATACGGTTTCGAGTAGCAACGCCACAGATATCAGAGAACAGGCGCTTCTCCTGGCACAGTATCGAACATTCAGTTTCAGATAGAAGAATTAGTTTATAATGGAACTAAGTTTCGCATCCGGAGTTTCCTCTGTCAAAAGGTCGACCCGTTAGTTTCGTCGAACACATACGGTTTCGAGTGGCATCGCCACAGATTGCAGAGAACAGGCGCTTCTCCTGGCACAGTATCGAACACTTAGTTTCAGATGCAACATTTGGTTTAAAATGGAACTAAGTTTCGCATCTGGAGTTTCCTCTCTCACAAGGCGGGCACTTAGTTTCGTCGAACACATACGGTTTCGATTAGCATCACGACAGATTTCAGAGAACAGGCGCTTCTCCTGGCACAGTACAGAACACTTAGTTTCAGATAGAACAATTAGTTTAAAATGGAACTAAGTTTCGCATCTGGAGTTTCCTCTCTAACAAGGCGGGCACTTAGTTTCGTCGAACACATACGGTTTCGCTTAGCATCAGGATAGATTTCAGAGAACAGGCGCTTCTCCTGGCACAGTACAGAACACTTAGTTTCAGATAGAACAATTAGTTTAAAATGGAACTCTGTTTCGCATCTGGAGTTTCCTCTCTCACAAGGTCGGCCACTTAGTTTCGTCGAACACATACGGTTTCGAGTGATACCGCCACAAATTTCAGAGAACAGGCGCTTCTCCTGGCACAGTATCGAACACTTAGTTACAGATAGAACAATTAGTTTAAAATGGAACTAAGTTTCGCATCTGGTGTTTCTTCTCCCACGAGGTCGACCACTTAGTTTCGTCGAACACATACGGTTTCGAGCGGCATTGCCACACAGTTCAGAGAACAGGCGCTTCTCCTGGCACAGTATCGAACACTTAGTTTCAGATAGAACAATTAGTTTAAAATGGAACTAAGTTTCGCATCTGGTGTTTCCTCTCCCACAAGGTCGACCACTTAGTTTCGTCGAACACATACGGTTTCGAGTAGCATCGCCACAGATTTCAGAGAATAGGCGCTTCTCCTGGCACATTATCGAACACTTAGTTTCAGATAGAACAATTAGTTCAAAATGGAACTATGTTTCGCATCTGGAGTTTCCTCTCTCACAAGGTCGACCACTTAGTTTCGTCGAACACATACGGTTTCGAGCGGCATCGCCACACAGTTCAGAGAACAGGCGCTTCTCCTGGCACGGAATCGAACACTTAGTTTCAGATAGAACAATTAGTTCAAAATGGAACTATGTTTCGCATCTGGAGTTTCCTCCCTCACAAGGTCGACCATTTAGATTCGTCGAACACATACGGTTTAGAGTGGCATCGCCACAGATTTCAGAGAACAGGCACTTCTCCTGGCACCTTATCGAACACTTAGTTTCAGACAGAACGATTAGTTTAAAATAGAACTATGTTTCGCATCTGGAGTATCCTCTCTCACAAGGTCAACCACTTAGTTTCGTCGAACACATACGGTTTCGAGCGGCATTGCCACACAGTTCAGAGAACAGGCGCTTCTCCTGGCACAGTATCGAACACTTAGTTTCAGATAGAACAATTAGTTTAAAATGGAACTAAGTTTCGCATCTGGAGTTTCCTCTCTCAGAAGGTCGACCACTTAGTTTCGTCGAACACATACGGTTTCGAGTAGCATCGCCACCGATTTCAGAGAACAGGCGCTTCTCCTGGCAGAGTATCGAACACTCAGTTAGAGATAGAACAAATAGTTTAAAATGGAACTAAGTTTCGCAACTGGAGTTTCTTCTCTCAGAAGGTCGACCACTTAGTTTCGTCGAACACATACGGTTTCGAGCGGCATCGCCACACAGTTCAGAGAACAGGCGCTTTTCCTGGCACCTTATCGAACACTTAGTTTCAGACAGAACAATTAGTTTAAAATAGAACTATGTTTCGCGTCTGGAGTATCCTCTCTCACAAGGTCAACCACTTAATTTCGTCGAACACATACGGTTTCGAGCGGCATCGCGACACAGTTCAGAGAACAGGCGCTTCTCCTGGCAAAGTATGGAACACTTAGTTTCAGATAGAACAACTAGTTTAAAATGGAACTATGTTTCGCATCTGGAGTTTCCTCTCTCACAAGGTCGACCACTTAGTTTCGTCGAACACATACGGTTTCGAGCGGCATCGCCACACAATTCAGACAAGAGGCGCTTCTCCTGGCACAGTATCGAACACTTAGTTTCAGATAGAACAATTAGTTTAAAATGTAACTAAGTTTCGCATCTGGTGTTTCCTCTCCCACAAGGTCGACCACTTAGTTTCGTCAAACACATACGGTTTCGAGTGGCATCGCCACAGATTTCAGAGAACAGGCGCTTCTCCTGGCACAGTATCGAACACTTAGTTACAGATAGAACAATTAGTTTAAAATGGAACTAAGTTTCGCATCTGGTGTTTCCTCTCCCACAAGGTCGACCACTTAGTTTCGTCGAACACATACGGTTTCGTGCGTCATCGCCACACAGTTCAGAGAACAGGCGCTTCTCCTGGCAGCTTATCGAACACTTAGTTTCAGACAGAACAATTAGTTTAAAATAGAACTATGTTTCGCATCTGGAGTATCTTCTCTCACAAGGTCAACCACTTAGTTTCGTCGAACACATACGGTTTCGAGCGGCATTGCCACACAGTTCAGAGAACAGGCGCTTCTCCTGGCACACTATCGAACACTTAGTTTCAGATAGAACAATTAGTTTAAAATGGAACTAAGTTTCGCATCTGGTGTTTCCTCTCCCACAAGGTCGACCACTTAGTTTCGTCGAACACATACGGTTTCGAGTAGCATCGCCACAGATTTCAGAGAATAGGCGCTTCTCCTGGCACATTATCGAACACTTAGTTTCAGATAGAACAATTAGTTCAAAATGGAACTATGTTTCGCATCTGGAGTTTCCTCTCTCACAAGGTCGACCACTTAGTTTCGTCGAACACATACGGTTTCGAGCGGCATCGCCACACAGTTCAGAGAACAGGCGCTTCTCCTGGCACGGAATCGAACACTTAGTTTCAGATAGAACAATTAGTTCAAAATGGAACTATGTTTCGCATCTGGAGTTTCCTCCCTCACAAGGTCGACCATTTAGATTCGTCGAACACATACGGTTTAGAGTGGCATCGCCACAGATTTCAGAGAACAGGCACTTCTCCTGGCACAGTATCGAACACTTAGTTTCAGATAGAACAATTAGTTTAAAATGGAACTAAGTTTCGCATCTGGAGTTTCCTCTCTCACAAGGTCGACGACTTAATTTCGTCGAACACATACGGTTTCGAATGGCATCGCCACAAATATCAGAGAACAGGCGCTTCTCCTGGCACAGTATCGAACACTTAGATTCAGAAGGAACAATTAGTTTAAAATGGAAATAAGTTTCGCATCTGGAGTTTCCTCTCTCAAAAGGTCGACCACTTAGTTTCGTCGAACACATACGGTTTCGAGTAGCATCGCGACAGATTTCAGAGAACAGGCGCGTCTCCTGGCACTGTATCGAACACTTAGTTTCAGATGGAACACTTAGTTTTAAATGGAACTAAGTTTCGCTTCTGGACTTTCCTCTCCCACAAGGTCGACCACTTAGTTTCGTCAAACACATACGGTTTCGAGTGGCATCGCCACAGATTTCAGAGAACAGGCGCTTCTCCTGGCACAGTATCGAACACTTAGTTACAGATAGAACAAGTAGTTTAAAATGTAACTATGTTTCGCATCTGGAGTATCCTCCCTCACAAGGTCGACCACTTAGTTTCGTCGAACACATACGGTTTCGAGTGGCATCGCCACACATTTCAGAGAACAGGCGCTTTTCCTGGCGCAGTATCGAACACGTAGTTACAGATAGAACGCTTAGTTTAAAATGGAAATATGTTTCGCATCTGGAGTATCCTCTCTCACAAGGTCGACCACTTAGTTTCGTCGAACACATACGGGTTCGAGGAGCATCGCGACTGATTTCAGAGAACACGCGCTTCTACTGGCACAGTATCGAACACTTAGTTTCAGAGAGCAATTATTTTAAAACGGAACTAGTTTTCGCATCTGGAGTTTCCTCTCTCACAAGGTCGACCATTTAGATTCGTTAAACACATACGGTTTCGAGTGGTATCGCCACATATTTCAGAGAACAGGCGCTTCTCCTGGCACAGTATCGAACACTTAGTTTCAGATAGAACAATTAGTTTAAAATTGACCTATGTTTCGCATCTGGAGTTTCTTCCCTCACAAGGTCGACCACTTAGTTTCGACGAACACATACGGTTTCGAGTAGCATCGCCACAGATTTCAGAGAGCAGGTCCTTCTCCTGGCACAGTATCGAACACTTATTTCAGACAGAACAATTAGATTAAAATGTAACTATGTTTCGCATCTGGATTATCCTCCCTCACAAGGTCGACGACTTAGTTTCGTTGAACACATTCGGTTTGTAGTGGCATCGCCACAGATTTCAGGGACAGGCGCTTCTACTGGCACAGTATCGAAAACTTAGTTTCAAATAGAACAATTAGTTTAAAATGGAACTATGTTTCGCATCTGGAGTTTCCTCTCTCACAAGGCCGACCACTTAGTTTCGTCCAACACAGACGGTTTCGAGTGGTATCGCCACAGATTTCAGGGAACAGGCGCTTCTCCTGGCACATTATCGAACACTTGGTTACAGATAGAACAATTAGTTTAAAATGCAACTATGTTTCGCATCTCGAGTTTCCTCTCTCACAAGGTTGGCCACTTAGTTTCGTCGAACACATACGGTTTCGGGTGGTATCGCCACATATTTCAGAGAACAGGCGCTTCTCCTGGCACAGTATCGAACACTTAGTTTCAGATAGAACTATTAGTTTAAAATTGACCTATGTTTCGCATCTGGAGTTTCTTCCCTCACAAGGTCGACCACTTAGTTTCGACGAACACATACGGTTTCGAGTAGCATCGCCACATATTTCAGAGACCAGACGCTTCTCCTGGCACAGTATCGAACACTTATTTTCAGATACAACTATTAGTTTTAAATGCAACTGTATTTCGCATCTGGAGTTTCCTCTCTCACAAGGTCGGCCACTTAGTTTCGTCGAACACATACGGTTTCGAGTGCTATCGCCACAGATTTCAGAGAACAGGCGCTTCTCCTGGCACAGTATCGAACACTTAGTTTCAGATGGAACAATTAGTTTTAAATGGAACTGAGTTTTGCATCTGGAGTTTCCTCTTTCACAAGGCGACCACTTAGTTTCGTCGAACACAGACGTTTTCGATTGGCATCGCCACAGATTTCAGAGAACAGGCGCTTCTCCTGGTACAGTATCGAACACTTAGTTTCAGTTAGAATAATTAGTTTAAAATGGAAATATGTTTCGCATTTGGAGTTTCCTCCCTCACAAGGTCGACCACTTAGTTTCGTGGAACACATACGGTTTCGAGTAGTATCGCTACAGATTTCGCAGAACGGGAGTTTCTCCTGGCACACTATCGAACACTTAGTTTCAGATAGAACAATAAGTTTAAAATGCAATTATGTTACGCATCTGGAGTTTCCTCTCTCACAAGGTCGGCCACTTAGTTTCGTCGAACACATACGGTTTCGAGTGGTATCGCCACAGATTTCAGAGAACAGGCGCTTCTCCTGGCACAGTATCGAACACTTAGTTTCAGATAGAACAATTAGTTTAAAATGGAACTCTGTTTCGCATCTGGAGTATCCACTCTCACAAGGTCAACCACTTAGTTTCGTCGAACACAGACGGTTTCGAGTGGCATCGCCACAGATTTCAGAGACCAGACGCTTCTCCTGGCACAGTATCGAACACTTATTTTCAGATACAACTATTAGTTTTAAATGCAACTGTATTTCGCATCTGGAGTTTCCTCTCTCACAAGGTCGGCCACTTAGTTTCGTCGAACACATACGGTTTCGAGTGCTATCGCCACAGATTTCAGAGAACAGGCGCTTCTCCTGGCACAGTATCGAACACTTAGTTTCAGATGGAACAATTAGTTTTAAATGTAACTGAGTTTTGCATCTGGAGTTTCCTCTTTCACAAGGCGACCACTTAGTTTCGTCGAACACAGACGTTTTCGATTGGCATCGCCACAGATTTCAGAGAACAGGCGCTTCTCCTGGTACAGTATCGAACACTTAGTTTCAGTTAGAATAATTAGTTTAAAATGGAAATATGTTTCGCATTTGGAGTTTCCTCTCTCACCAGGTCGACCACTTAGTTTCGTGGAACACATACGGTTTCGAGTAGTATCGCTACAGATTTCGCAGAACGGGAGTTTCTCCTGGCACACTATCGAACACTTAGTTTCAGATAGAACAATAAGTTTAAAATGCAATTATGTTACGCATCTGGAGTTTCCTCTCTCACAAGGTCGGCCACTTAGTTTCGTCGAACACATACGGTTTCGAGTGGTATCGCCACAGATTTCAGAGAACAGGCGCTTCTCCTGGCACAGTATCGAACACTTAGTTTCAGATAGAACAATTAGTTTAAAATGGAACTCTGTTTCGCATCTGGAGTATCCACTCTCACAAGGTCAACCACTTAGTTTCGTCGAACACAGACGGTTTCGAGTGGCATCGCCACAGATTTCAGAGAACAGGCGCTTCTCCAGGCAGAGTATCGAACACTAAGTTACAGATAGAACAATTAGTTTAAAATGCAACTATGTTTCGCATCTGGAGTTTCCTCTCTCACAAGGTCGGCCACTTAGTTTCGTCAAACACATACGGTTTCGAGTTGTATCGCCACAGGTTTCAGAGAACAGGCGCTTCTCCTGGCACAGTATCGAACACTTAGTTACAGATAGAACAATTAGTTTAAAATGCAACTATGTTTCGCATCTGGAGTTTCCTCTTTCACAAGGCGACTACTTAGTTTCGTCGAACACAGACGTTTTCGATTGGCATCGCCACAGATTTCAGAGAACAGGCGCTTCTCCTGATACAGTATCGAACACTTAGTTTCAGTTAGAATAATTAGTTTAAAATGGAAATATGTTTCGCATTTGGAGTTTCCTCTCTCACAAAGTCGACCACTTAGTTTCGTGGAACACATACGGTTTCGAGTAGTATCGCTACAGATTTCGCAGAACGGGAGTTTCTCCTGGCACACTATCGAACACTTAGTTTCAGATAGAACAATAAGTTTAAAATGCAACTATGTTACGCATCTGGAGTTTCCTCTCTCACAAGGTCGGCCACTTAGTTTCGTCGAACACATACGGTTTCGAGTGGTATCGCCACAGATTTCAGAGGACAGGCGCTTCTCCTGGCACAGTATCGAACACTTAGTTTCAGACAGAACTATTAGTTTAAAATGGAACAAAATTTTGCATCTGGAGTTTGCTCTCTCACAAGGTCGGCCACTTAGTATCGTCAAACACATAGGGTTTCTAGTGGCATCGCCACAGGTTTCAGAGAACAGGCGCTTCTCCTGGCACAGTGTTCGACGAAATTAAGTGGTCGCCTTGTGAGGGAAGAAACTCCAGTTGCGACACCTAGTTCTATTTTAAACTAATTGTTCTATCTGAAACTAAGTGTTCGATAATGTGCCAGGAGAAGCGCCTGTTCTCTGAAAGGTGTGGCGATGCTACTCGAAACCGTATGTGTTCGACGAATCTAATTGGTCGACCTTGTGGGAGAGGAAACTCCAGATGCGAAACTTAGTTCCATTTTAAACTAATTGTTCTATTTGAATCTAAGTGTTTGATACTGTGCCAGGAGAAGCGCCTGTTCTCCGAAATCTGTGGCGATGACACTCGGAACCTTATGTGTTCGACGAAACTAAGTGGTCGACCTTGTGAGAGAGGAAACTCCAGATGCGAAACTTATTTCCATTTTAAACTTATTGTTCTATCGGAAACTAAGTGTTCGATACTGGGCCAGGAGAAGCGCCTGTTCTCTGAAATCTGTCGCGATGCTACTCGAAACCGTATGTGTTCGACGAAACTAAGTTGCCGACCTTGTGAGAGAGGATACTCCAGATGCGAAACATATTTCCATTTTAAACTAATTGTTCTGTCTGAAATAAGTGTTCGATACTGTGCCAGGCGAAGCGCCTGTTCTCTGAAATCTGTGGCGATGCCACTCGAAACCGTATGTGTTCGACGAATCTAATTGGTCGACATTGTGGGAGAGGATACTCCAAATGCGAAACTTAGTTCCATTTTAAACTAATTGTTCTACCTGAAACTAAATGTGGGATACTGTGCCAGGAGAAGCGCCTGTTCTCTGAAATCTGTGGCGATGCTACTCGAAACCTTATGTGTTCGACGAAACTAAGTGGTCGACCTTGTGGGAGAGGAAACTCCAGATGCGAAACTTAGTTCCATTTTAAACTAATTGTTCTATTTGAATCTAAGTGTTTGATACTGTGCCAGGAGAAGCGCCTGTTCTCCGAAATCTGTGGCGATGACACTCGGAACCTTATGTGTTCGACGAAACTAAGTGGTCGACCTTCTGGGAGAGGAAACTCCAGATGCGAAACTTAGTTCCATTTTAAACTAATTGTTCTACCTGAAGCTAAATGTTGGATACTGTGCCAGGAGAAGCGCCTGTTCTCTGAAATCTGTGGCGATGCTACTCGAAACCGTATGTGTTCGACGAAACTAAGTGGTCGACCTTGTGAGAGAGGAAATTCCAGATGCGAAACTTAGTACCATTTTAAACTAATTGTTCTATCTGAAACTAAGTGTTCCATACTATGCCACGAGAAGCGCCTGCTCTCTGATATCTTTGGCGATGCCACTCGAAACCGTATGTGTTCGAAGAAACTAAGTGGTCGACCTTGTGGGTGTTGCGTATGCAGCCCTTGGCCGTGGGGGTTATCTAAGTTACGACCAACGGAAACGGGTCCCATGGCCAAGGGTTTTATTTATGGAATAGACGCGGCTGTGATGTTCGGGGGACGGGACCCTCCGGGCAACTTGAGGCCCATACCAGATAAGCGATGCATCTTGGGGTGGATTTATGACCTTCCCCTTTTCCTTTTCATTTTCCAAGAACTCAGCACATTTCACCCACCCTGTTTCCTTCGGCCCTAGCCACAAAGTTTCCATTAAAAGAGCAACTTTCCACCGTGACTGGCAGTCTTGAAACACCCTTTGGTGCAGTGCGGTTTGAAGGTTATAGTCAAGTGTGCCCAAGTTCCTGGACGATCAGCGACCGCAGGACCACACGACTTCAAATCACCAAGAACCTATCGAAAATATCCGCCGTGCTCAGATTGCAACTGAAACATTCGCTCGGGATAGGTAAGCACGCTCAGGACTCAACAACACCAAACAGTATTGTAAGGGACATTCTCGCCTACTCATTGTAAAAGTATGAACAAAGAATACAGTATCATAATCCTTAGTTAACGAAATAACGAGAGTACGATATTTCACCTTCCCTGCTCCATCATTCAGTATAGAGTATTACCATCGAACCGTTCACTCCAGCCGCTCGGAGTGACCAAGAAGAAATTACAGCCCAGTCTAACGTAGTAAGACATAACTCGCCCTGGGCTAGTAACAAACTGGTGACAGCGGTGGGATACTCTTTAGTTGAATTCTAATTGCAGGGAAGGCATTTTCTTTTATTCAAAATGTTTGAGAACGGCTCATCTTCTTTTATAATGAATGATTTGTCCGCATCGTTGGCGATGATGTCCAGACAAAACTGTATCCAGAATGTAGCATTCAGTATTCCGGTATTTGATGGAGAAAATCCCCCATTATCGGTATTTGCCCAAGCGGTACAGAATGGCTTAGCGCTCATTCCTAAAGATAGTGAAACACAGTATCTAGCCGTGATATTATCCAAACTCACGGGTGCCGCGAGACGTTGCGTTCTGGAGCTTCGCTTTGAAAACGTGGAAGCTTTATTAAATTATTTAAAAAAACGATTCGCGCCGGGTAGGGATCTAGCTTATTTCCAAACCGACATCGCTAGGTTGAAAATTCGCGAAGGTGAAAACCTCTCCCGATATATCGATAGGACTGCTTATTTATGGCACTCTGCACGTACCGCGGCTAAGGATCATTACCCCACGCATAGCGAGGAAATTGTTAAACAAATAAACGACGACGTGATCGAGAATTTTCTGGATGGACTTCCTAATGAAATCGGTTGGCGAGTGCATTCGACAAATAAGGAATTGCGAAACCTCGAGGATGCTTTTGAGGCAGCTTTAAGAGTTGACCGACGGCTACGAAATAGAGGAGAAACTTGCAGGGAACGAACCCCTGATAGACGTTCGAGATTTGAATACAGAAATCCTAGTAGGTCTAGAAGTAGAGAAAAAGAGAGGTACGTGTCTTACCCCTCTTCGCCAAGCCCCGTAAGTTTTCATCGTTATCGTAGTCGTCAAGAATCGGAGTCTGACGAAGAATCTCCGATTCGAAGACACCGAGCATCGGCAATGACGCTCCTTCGGAGACCGTCCTCGCGGGATGTTTCGCCCGCCCCATTTTCAGATTATAAACATGAAAAGGAACACGTGGGGAAGCCAAAGAATTTTGCGAAACTATTTTGTTGGAAATGCGGAGCTAAGGGTCATGATGGAAGGACCTGTAGGGAAAGATCCAAATCGCCAAGATACGCCGGAAAAACCGGTCATTTAAACTCCAATCGCGCTCATCGAACCAACGAGGCAATGAGCGAGCGAAATCAATCTCGTCAAAAATTGGTAAGATTCGCCCAGAAGAAAAACTAAGGATCCTCATCAAGGAATCCCCTAGCCCAAAAATCAGAGTCAAGGTTCCCGAATTGGAAACGGGGATGGGAGAATTCATCATAGATGGAGGAGCCTCAGTGAATTTAATTTCACGAAATAGAGATAACCGGTCTGTTATTAATACCTGTCCTCACGCTTGGAACCACCATTCTAAGCCTTAATGGTACTTCGGCCATTTTTTACGTTGTGGAGGACCTACCGATACTCGCGGATGGACTTTTGGGTAGCTCGTTCTTACTACAAGAAGAAGCAGAGATATCGTATTTTCATAGCACAATAGTTTTACGGGACACCCCCACCAGGCCATCGAAATTCTGTAACTTCTACGAGTACGATAAAAGGCAACCCTCTGCAACGAAGACAAAACACGTTATACCGGGTCGAACCATTCAACAAATTCCGATAAAAATCACAAATACAACAATTAAGGAAGGGTACCTGCCTAGGCTAAGGACGCCCAACAAATTATTCATAGGAGACGCCGCGGTAAAAAATAACAATGGCGAATGTCAAGTTCTTGCCTGCAACACTGACACGCAGGACATCGAATTTGAAATTGAACCGCAAGATATCACTCCGTATAATATTTGTTCATCCTCAGACGAGGAGTACTATTTAACTCAACAGGAGCAAATCAGTGATACGCGTAACCGTACTGATCAAATTAAGCGCAACCTGCATCTGAATCACCTAAATGCCGAGGAAAAGGAACATGTATTGGGATTGGTAGAGGAATTTGCCGACAGATTCTTCCTACCTGGCGATAAATTAGGAAAAGCTAAAAATTTTCAGCACGCACTACACACGACCGACGACATTCCGATTAATACTAGACAGTATCGGTATCCACCGGTCCATCGCAAGGGCATCGAACGGCAAGTAAGCGCAATGCTGAAGGAAGGTATTATTACGAAGTCCATATCACCGTATAACTCTCCTCTATGGATAGTACCGAAGAAACCGGACGCAGACGGAAACAGACATTGGCGAATGGTTATCGATTTTCGGGATTTAAATAAAAAGAAGGTAGGCGATAGGTATCCCTTACCACAAATTACTGAAATATTGGACCGACTGGGCGGCGCGAAATATTTCTCCATTTTTGACCTGGCCAACGGATTTCACCAAATCGAGTTGGATCCAAAAGACAGGAGTAAGACTGCTTTTACAACACCTTTAGGACACTACGAATACGCCAGAATGCCTTTTGGTTTAAAGAATGCACCCCCCACCTTCCAACGATTAATGGATCAGGTATTAACTGGACTCCAGGGTGAGGAATTATTCGTCTATATAGATGATATTGTTGTTTACTCATCATCATTGGAGGAACATAAAATCAAAGTAAAGAAGTTACTCAAGCGTTTCAGAGAGCATGGTCTAACCCTACAGACTAGTAAATGCGAATTCCTGCGGAAAGAAGTGGCTTACTTGGGTCACATAATCTCTTCTCAGGGTGTGAGACCCGACCCTAAGAAAATTCAAGCGGTTAGAAATTTTCCTGTTCCGAAATCTCAGAGGAATATCCAGCAATTTTTGGGACTCGCAGGTTACTACCGCCGTTTCATACAGGAGTTCTCATGCAAAACCAAACCTCTAACAAGCTTGTTAGGGAAAGGAAAACGGTTCAAATGGGAAGAGGAACAGCAGCATAGCTTTGAGACGCTACGTAATGAATTGTGTAATCAACCTATTCTGCAATTTCCGGATTTTGGCCAACCTTTCATAGTGACAAGAGATGCTTCGGAAACCGCAGTCGGAGCAGTTCTTAGTCAAGGAGACATAGGTCAAGATTTACCCATAGCCTACGCGTCGCGCGTATTGAACCCTGCCGAGAGGAATTATTCAGCCACCGAAAAAGAGTGCCTAGCTATGGTCTATGCAATTAACCATTTCCGACCGTGCCTTTATGGCCAAAGGTTTACCCTTGTGACGGACCATAGGCCATTAGTATGGTTGCACTCAGTCAAAGATCCCACTTCAAGACTCGTAAAGTGGAAATTAAAACTCCTAGAGTACGATTATCATGTGGTTCACAAGGCCGGTAAGGTAAACAAAAATGCGGATGCACTCTCCAGGAACCCAGTGATATGTTTGCCGCTCATACCTCGAGAACGGAATAAGGATCCAATTTACAAGGACTGCAATTACAAGCCTACCAATAATACTAGTACAATAGGAAAAAGGGTATGCGCGAGTAAGAGGAAAACGCGGTCCACACCCTTCTATAAAGAAGTTGATTCGAATTCTTCCGATGACCAGATTAGCGCTCCCTCACCAAAGCGATCATTTGTCAACGTAAGAAATTCACCAATCATTACTGGATCAAACCGAAGGGTACTACCGAGCCTGGAAATGGAAAAAACCCTGGAGGACGAAACCTTTCGTGTCATAGATACACCACCCAAGGGATTCTCTACCGAATTGGAAACAACTAATTACCTAGATGCTTCCCGACTTCATGAATCGCCAGCACTAATTAATTTTGATCAGGAAGTAAATAATACTGTGGCCGAACCAAGAAGACTCGATGAACCAAGAGACGGAATTATCGAATTATTCCCGACAAATTTACCCTCCTCTTCGGACGAAGGGGAACCGATGAATGATCAAGGAAATTTATTGTGCTCCCCGATTCCGGAAACCAATGTACCTTGTCTCGAACCAATGCTCACCGTAAATGAAGAATCAAGTATACAACCAGGTAATTTGACACCCTCGAGTCATATTGCTAACATAAATAGTTTGCTCGGGGTATTGACTTCGGATATGTCTGAGTACGAAAATAGCGAAACGTCCAACATAGTGATTCAGAAGAGGAACCAACTACAGATCCATCAAATTATCATAGCAAGAATGTCGTTCTATCTTCAAATGGACTTATCTCCGAAAAAGGCCACTTGGCTCATTTCCTGTCAGCAGACTGTAGCTTAAAACACCCAATCGGTAAATTGCTATTTGAAACCCAAAAATTAAACGGGGAAAAACTTCTGGAAGGAAAACCCCGTAAAGAAACTATACTGGTATCCGGTAACGACAGATATAAAATATTTAGTATTGTAGCATCGAAACACCATTTTGAAACTCCAACCATATCTGAAATCACGATTGGTTTAAATAACCTTAAGAAGGCTCTATTACGATACAAGGTACGTTATCTTCGCATGTCCCTCCTAAGCGACGGACATGATAATATTCAACCATCCACCTTCTACAGTCTATTAAAAAATACGTTTAAAAATACCAATATAAGGATAACCCTGTGCCATGCAAAAATCAAAACACCATTAGAGGCAGACCGAGTCGAATTAATAAGGGAAGCACACAGTAGTTTAATCGGTGGACACAAGGGTGTCACTAAAACTCAAAACCGCTTAAGGTCACGATTCAATTGGTCTCGTATGCGTGCAGTAATTCAAAATTTCATTAGAGAATGCGCGAGTTGCCAAGAGCAAAAGTTATTACGAGCAAAAACGCGGCAACCTATGATTATTACAGATACTCCTTCGGAACCGTTTGATAAAATCGCGCTAGATACAGTGGGACCTCTTCCGGAAACTCCTAGTGGAAACAGATACATTCTGACCATGCAGGATAATTTAACCAAATATTGTCTTGATGTAGCCATCCCTAATATTCGAGCTACTACCACTGCTGAAGCGTTTGCCAGGCATTTTATATCCGTGTTCGGCACACCTAAAGCCATTTTAACTGACCGAGGAACAAGTTTTATAGGAAAATTAATGGCCAACTTAGCAGAGATTTTTAAAATAAAGCAGGTAACCACGTCTGGGTACCGTCCACAGACGAATGGATCGCTTGAAAGGAGTCACATAGTCCTAACAGAGTGTTTGAAACATTTTATGCACAAATACGAGGACTGGGACCTACTAATCCCATTTGCAATGTTTTCCTATAATACTTCTGTTCACGAGGCTACTAATTTTACTCCTCACGAATTGGTTTTCGGTAAATTAGCCAGGACGCCAAGTTCATTTCCGGATGGTGAAAATCTTAAGACATACGGAAATTATTTGGAAGAGCTAATAATTAAATTAGGAAAGATTAGGAATCTAGCCACCGATAACTTAAACAAAGCTAAAGTCCGTTCAAAGAAATATTATGACGCGAAATCAAACCCTGTGAAATTTAACGTAGGAGATTTCGTATATGTTCAGTTAGAACCTCGCATTAGTAAATTCGATCCCCACTACGTAGGACCATACCGAATACTGGATGTCACGGATTTGCATAATGTGGTGTTGCAAACTCCCAGTCACAAGACTATAGTAAAGCACCAAGACAAGCTAAAACCCGCTTACCTTCCTGACGAGTGCAAAACAGTTGCAGAAATCTGAACATGGAGAAAAACTCCATTTTAACCATTGGCCTGGTAATCCTCGCCACCATAACTTGGATGACGCACGGGAGAATTAATGACTCACAACCCACCCAGTCAGTCATCAACAAATTCTCAAATAACCCAGGGATTTACTTTGAAAAATTAGCATCACTGCATTTATATCATACACAATGGAAACTCGTAACTGCTTTGGAGATCGAAAGTTTTCTGGAAACAGTACCAAACCTAACCCAATACCTCAATCTGACCAAGGAAGTCTGCATTAAACATAAAGTCTCACCCTGCATTAGTGAAGAAACAGGGCCACAACTCCAGGCAGAACTAAAGAACCTTGAACAGTACCGTACTCTCCTTAGCTCACTAGTAAAAGGAGACAGAGTACCTGTAAAACGTTCCGTACCCCTGGGATTTGTTGGAGACATCAGCAGAGCGCTTTTCGGAACACTGACAGAGGAGGACTTGCATCAATATAACCAGGAACTGGATAAGCTCTACGACCGGAATAATCAATTCTCCTCCCTAGTAGCTAACCAGACTCAAATCATGCAGTCAGAATTCAACCGAATCCATCAGCAATTCTTAAACTTTTCAAAAGGAGTAGAACAACTGGCGGTCCAGGTGAGAAAGATATCCGATAGCACCGAAGAAATGGCCGAGGAACTCGACCGGATGGACATAATCAACCAGATGTGGTACTGGTCATCGCAGGTGAAGAGGGAGGTCGACAACTACAAGTCAAATTTAATAATATTACTAGACGCCGTCCTTTTTACCAAGAAAGGAATGCTACACCCAGCTATCTTAGCACCCGCACAGTTACTCCGGGCAGCACAAAAAATAAAGGAGAACACTAAATACAAATTCCCTCTCACCACAAAGGAGCTAGAAACCGAACAAATTGGGGAGGTAGCAAAGATAAGGACTTACTTCGGAAAAAATAGGATAATTCTGGAAATTTCAGTACCTCTTCTGGATCAAGATAGCTATACACTCCACAAGGCGTACCCATTGCCTTCCACCCAAATTTATGGAAACCCCAGCGTCGCCGCGTTCATAAAACCGGCCACGACGTACATAGCCGTTTCCACCGACGAGCAAACCTATTTCACCGTCGATGAGGAATATCTGAGTATCTGCTCACAACATAAGGGTCAGTATCTGGGACCAGCAATTCAACCCATTTATAGCTCGCAGGGAAAATTGACCTGTGAGGCGGCATTGTTGCTCAACCAAGCAGCTACGAACTGGGACCAGTGCGACGTAAGGATTTTTAAACCCAAGGACCTTTTAATACAACGGTTGCGGTCACAGCAGACCTGGTTGTACTATGTATCGACGGAGAAAAGAATACAGACCACCTGTAAAGGGTTTGCCACCGGTTCAGAGATCTTAACCGGAGCCGGAACCATACGGATACGGCCACAATGTGCGGCGGTAATAGAGTCAATCAAGTTGACTTCTTTGGAAACCATTAGGGCCACCGAAGAAAGCGAATACTTGGCGGCTGTTTCGCTAAACATCTCCACCATGATACCTACCAACAACGTACATTTACACAAATTACTTAACGCAAGCCCGGACATTATCCTATATCAGGGTAACCAGTGGACGGAAGCTTCTGCAACACAATCTTTGGCCGAAATACAACAACAGGCAAAGGCATTGGAATTGCATCACCGCACATTCCAGCGCATCCGATCAGCGGTCTACACGGGAACGGGGATCGAGGCTATCCTTTTGATATTGTTGCTAATTGGGCTTAATTACTGGACGCACTTGGAAAAGAGTAGCAAGAAACAACCAGCAACTCAACCTCTGGTGATGTTCCGGGCAAAATCCGAGTCATATCCTCCAAAGGATCAATTCACGCCATTCTTGCAACCAATAGGCCTCATCTCATCGGGAATAGAGATCGTATAATTCTATCCTGAAAATGTGTTCTATTCCAAAATTTTAATGTAATAGTCAACCAGGACCATCAAATGCCAGGACTCCCACATATATAAATTGTAAATTTTAGTAAAATAAGCACACTGACGCTCACACACTAAAGATAAGGACTCTCATCACACCTCACCTGGGGTTACCTGTTCCGGGCGAATGTGACGGAAAGCATCGCTGTCCAGCAATGTTTCATGTAAAGGGGGAGATGTTGCGTATGCAGCCCTTGGCCGTGGGGGTTATCTAAGTTACGACCAACGGAAATGGGTCCCATGGCCAAGGGTTTTATTTATGGAATAGACGCGGCTGTGATGTTCGGGGGACGGGACCCTCCGGGAAACTTGAGGCCCATACCAGATAAGCGATGCACCTTGGGGTGGATTTATGACCTTCCCCTTTTCCTTTTCATTTTCCAAGAACTCAGCACATTTCACCCACCCTTTTTCCTTCGGCTCTAGCCACAAAGTTTCCTTTAAAAGAGCAATTTTCCACCGTGACTTGCAGTCTTGAAACACCCTTTGGTGCAGTGCGGTTTGAAGGTTATAGTCAAGTGTGCCCAAGTTCCTGGACGATCACCGAACGCAGGACCACACGACATCAAATCACCAAGAACCTACCGAAAATATCCGCCGTGCTCAGATTGCAACCGAAACATTCGCTCGGGATAGGTAAGCACGCTCAGGACTCAATAACACCAAACAGTATTGTAAGGAACATTCTCGCCAACTCATTGTACAAGTATGAACAAAGAATACAGTATCATAATCCTTATTTAACGAAATAATGAGAGTACGATATTTCACCTTCCCTGCTCCATCATTCAGTATAGAGTATTACCATCGAACCTTTCACTCCAGCCGCTCGGAGTGACCAAGAAGAAATTACAGCCCAGTCTAACGTAGTAAGACATAACTCGCCTTGGGCTCGTAACATGGGTGAGGAAATTCCAGATGCGAAACTTAGTTCCATTTTAAATTGAATGTTCTATCTGAAACTAAGTGTGCGACACTGTGCCAGGAGAAGCGCCTGTTCTCTGAAATCTGTGGCGATACTACTCGAAACCGTATGTGTTCGACGAAACTAAGTGGTCCACCTTGCGAGAGAGGAAACTCCAAATGCGAAACATAGTTCCATTTTAAACTACTTGTTCTCTCTGACTCTAAGTGTTCGATACTGTACCAGGAGAAGCGCCTGTTCTCTGAAATCTGTGGCGATGCCACTCGAAACCGTATGAGTTTTGACGAAACTAAGTGGCCGACCTTGTGAGAGAGGAAACTCCAGATGCGAAACTTAGTTCCATTTTAAACTAATTGTCCTATCCGATACTAAGTGTTCGATACTGTGCCAGGAGAAGCGCCTGTTCTCTGAAATCTGTGGCAATGCTACTCGAAACCGTACGTTTTCGTCGAATCTAAATGGTCGACCTTGTGAGAGAGGAAACTCCAGATGCGAAACTTAGTACCATTTTAAACTAATTGTTCTATCTGAAACTAAGTGTTCGATACTGTGCCAGGAGAAGCGCCCGTTCTCTGAAATCTGTAGCGATGCCGCTCGAAACCGTATGAGTTCGGCGAAACTAAGTGGTCGACGTTGTGAGAGAGGATACTCTAAATTTAAAAATTTAGTTGCATTTTAAACTAATAATCCTATCTGAAACTAAGTGTACGATACTGTGCCAGGAAAAGCGCCTGTCCTCTGAAATCTTTGGCGATGCCAGTCGAAACCGTATGTGTTCGACGAAACTAAGTGTTCGACCTTGTGAGATAGGAAACTCCAGACGCGAAACTTAGTGCCATTTTAAACTAATTGTTCTATCTGAAACTAAGTGTTCGATACTGTGCCAGGAGAAGCGCCTGTTCTCTGAAATCTGTCGCGATGCCACCCGAAACCGTATGTGTTCGACGAAACTAAGTGGCCGACCTTGTGAGAGAGGATACTCTGAATTTAAAAATTTAGTTGCATTTTAAACTAATAATCCTATCTGAAACTAAGTGTACGATACTGTGCCAGGAGAAGCGCCTGTCCTCTGAAATCTGTGGCGATGCCAGTCGAAACCGTATGTGTTCGACGAAACTAAGTGTTCGACCTTGTGAGATAGGAAACTCCAGACGCGAAACTTAGTGCCATTTTAAACTAATTGTTCTATCTGAAACTAAGTGTTCGATACTGTGCCAGGAGAAGCGCCTGTTCTCTGAAATCTGTCGCGATGCCTCCCGAAACCGTATGTGTTCGACGAAACTAAGTGGCCGACCTTGTGAGAGAGGAAACTTCAGATGCGAAACTTAGTTCCATTTCAAATTAATTGTTCTATCTGAACTAAGTGTTCGATACTGTGCCAGGAGAAGCGCCTGTTCTGTGAAACTTGTGGCGATGCCGCTCGAAACCGTATAGGTTCGTCGAAACTGAGTGGTCGACCTTGTGAGAGAGGAAACTCCAGATGCGAAACTTAGTTCCATTTTAAACTAATTGTTCTATCTGAAACTAAGTGTTCGATACTGTGCCAGGAGAAGCGCCTGTTCTCTGAAATCGGTGGCGATGCTACTCGAAACCGTATGTGTTCGTCGAAACTGAGTGGTCGACCTTGTGAGAGAGGAAACTCCAGATGCGAAACTTAGTTCCATTTTAAACTAATTGTTCTATCTGAAACTAAGTGTTCGATACTGTGCCAGGAGAAGCGCCTGTTCTCTGAAATCTGTGGCGATGCCACTCGAAACCGTCTGTGGTTGACGAAACAATGTGGTCCACCTTGTGAGAGAGGAAACTCCAGGTGCGAAACTTAGTACCATTTTAAACTAATTGTTCTATCTGAAACTAAGTGTTCGATACTGTGCCAGGAGAAGCGCCCGTTCTCTGAAATCTGTAGCGATGCCGCTCGAAACCGTATGAGTTCGGCGAAACTAAGTGGTCGACGTTGTGAGAGAGGATACTCTAAACTTAAAAATTTAGTTCCATTTTAAACTAATAATCCTATCTGAAACTAAGTGTACGATACTGTGCCAGGAGAAGCGCCTCTCCTCTGAAATCTGTGGCGATGCCAGTCGAAACCGTATGTGTTCGACGAAACTAAGTGTTCGACCTTGTGAGATAGGAAACTCCAGACGCGACACTTAGTTCCATTTTAAACTAATTGTTCTATCTGAAACTAAGTGTTCGATACTGTGCCAGGAGAAGCGCCTGTTCTCTGAAATCGGTGGCGATGCTACTCGAAACCGTATGTGTTCGTCGAAACTGAGTGGTCGACCTTGTGAGAGAGGAAACTCCAGATGCGAAACTTAGTTCCATTTTAAACTAATTGTTCTATCTGAAACTAAGTGTTCGATACTGTGCCAGGAGAAGCGCCTGTTCTCTGAAATCTGTGGCGATGCCACTCGAAACCGTCTGTGGTTGACGAAACAATGTGGTCCACCTTGTGAGAGAGGAAACTCCAAATGCGAAACATAGTTCCATTTTAAACTAAGTATTCTATCTGTAACTAAGTGTTCGATACTGTGCCAGGAGAAGCGCCTGATCTCTGAAATCTGTGGCGATGCTACTCGAAACCGTATGTGTTCGACGAAACTAAGTGGTCGACCTTGTGAGAGAGGATTCACCAGATGCGGAACATAGTTCCATTTTAAACTAATTGTTCTATCTGAAACAAAGTGTTCGATAGTGTGCCAGGAGAAGCGCCCGTTCTGTGAAACCTGTGGCGATAACACTCGAAACCGAATGTGTTCAACGAAACTAAGGCGTCTACCTTGTGAGAGAGGAGACTCCAGATTCGAAACTTTGTTCCATTTTAAACTAATCGTTCTATCTGAAACTGAGTGTTCGATACTGTGCCAGGAGAAGCGCCTGTCCTCTGAAATATGTGACGATGCTACTCGAAACCGTATGTGTTCGAGGAAACTAAGTTGTCGACCTTGTGCGAGAGGAAACTGCAGATGCGAAACTTAGTTCCATTTTGAACAAATTGTTCTATCTGAAACTAAGTGTTCGATACTATGCCAGGAGAAGCGCCTGTTCTCTGAAATCTGTGGCGATGCCACCCGAAACCGTATGTGTTCGACGAAACTAAGTGGCCGACCTTGTGAGAGAGGAAACTTCAGATGCGAAACTTAGTTCCATTTCAAATTAATTGTTCTATCTGAACTAAGTGTTCGATACTGTGCCAGGAGAAGCGCCTGTTCTCTGAAATGTGTAGCGATGCCACTTGAAACCGTATGTGTTCGACCAAACTAAGTGGTCGACGTTGTGAGTGAGGATTCACAAGATGCGGAACATATTCCCAATTTAAACTAATTGTTCTATCTGAAACTTTGTGTTTAATACTGTGCCAGGAGAAGCGCCTGTTCTCTGAAATCTGTGGCGATGCCACTCGAAACGGTATGTGTTCGACGAATCTAAATGGTCGACCTTGTGAGAGAGGACACTCCAGATGCGAAACATAGATCCATTTTAAACTAATTGTTCTATCTGAAACTAAGTGTTCGATACTGTGCCAGGAGAAGCGCCTGTTCTCTGAAATCTGTGCCGATGCTACTCGAAACCGTATGTGTTCGAGGAAACTAAGTTGTCGACCTTGTGCGAGAGGAAACTGCAGATGCGAAACTTAGTTCCATTTTGAACAAATTGTTCTATCTGAAACTAAGTGTTCGATACTATGCCAGGAGAAGCGCCTGTTCTCTGAAATCTGTGGCGATGCCACCCGAAACCGTATGTGTTCGACGAAACTAAGTGGCCGACCTTGTGAGAGAGGAAACTTCAGATGCGAAACTTAGTTCCATTTCAAATTAATTGTTCTATCTGAACTAAGTGTTCGATACTGTGCCAGGAGAAGCGCCTGTTCTCTGAAATGTGTAGCGATGCCACTTGAAACCGTATGTGTTCGACCAAACTAAGTGGTCGACGTTGTGAGTGAGGATTCACAAGATGCGGAACATATTCCCAATTTAAACTAATTGTTCTATCTGAAACTTTGTGTTTAATACTGTGCCAGGAGAAGCGCCTGTTCTCTGAAATCTGTGGCGATGCCACTCGAAACGGTATGTGTTCGACGAATCTAAATGGTCGACCTTGTGAGAGAGGACACTCCAGATGCGAAACATAGATCCATTTTAAACTAATTGTTCTATCTGAAACTAAGTGTTCGATACTGTGCCAGGAGAAGCGCCCGTTCTCTGAAATCTGTAGCGATGCCGCTCGAAACCGTATGAGTTCGGCGAAATTAAGTGGTCGACGTTGTGAGAGAGGATACTCTAAACTTAAAAATTTAGTTCCATTTTAAACTAATAATCCTATCTGAAACTAAGTGTACGATACTGTGCCAGGAGAAGCGCCTCTCCTCTGAAATCTGTGGCGATGCCAGTCGAAACCGTATGTGTTCGACGAAACTAAGTGTTCGACCTTGTGAGATAGGAAACTCCAGACGCGACACTTAGTTCCATTTTAAACTAATTGTTCTATCTGAAACTAAGTGTTCGATACTGTGCCAGGAGAAGCGCCTGTTCTCTGAAATCGGTGGCGATGCTACTCGAAACCGTATGTGTTCGTCGAAACTGAGTGGTCGACCTTGTGAGAGAGGAAACTCCAGATGCGAAACTTAGTTCCATTTTAAACTAATTGTTCTATCTGGAACTAAGTGTTCGATACTGTGCCAGGAGAAGCGCCTGTTCTCTGAAATCTGTGGCGATGCCACTCGAAACCGTCTGTGGTTGACGAAACAATGTGGTCCACCTTGTGAGAGAGGAAACTCCAAATGCGAAACATAGTTCCATTTTAAACTAAGTATTCTATCTGTAACTAAGTGTTCGATACTGTGCCAGGAGAAGCGCCTGATCTCTGAAATCTGTGGCGATGCTACTCGAAACCGTATGTGTTCGACGAAACTAAGTGGTCGACCTTGTGAGAGAGGATTCACCAGATGCGGAACATAGTTCCATTTTAAACTAATTGTTCTATCTGAAACAAAGTGTTCGATACTGTGCCAGGAGAAGCGCCCGTTCTGTGAAACCTGTGGCGATAACACTCGAAACCGAATGTGTTCAACGAAACTAAGGCGTCTACCTTGTGAGAGAGGAGACTCCAGATTCGAAACTTTGTTCCATTTTAAACTAATCGTTCTATCTGAAACTGAGTGTTCGATACTGTGCCAGGAGAAGCGCCTGTCCTCTGAAATATGTGACGATGCTACTCGAAACCGTATGTGTTCGAGGAAACTAAGTTGTCGACCTTGTGCGAGAGGAAACTGCAGATGCGAAACTTAGTTCCATTTTGAACAAATTGTTCTATCTGAAACTAAGTGTTCGATACTATGCCAGGAGAAGCGCCTGTTCTCTGAAATCTGTGGCGATGCCACCCGAAACCGTATGTGTTCGACGAAACTAAGTGGCCGACCTTGTGAGAGAGGAAACTTCAGATGCGAAACTTAGTTCCATTTCAAATTAATTGTTCTATCTGAACTAAGTGTTCGATACTGTGCCAGGAGAAGCGCCTGTTCTCTGAAATGTGTAGCGATGCCACTTGAAACCGTATGTGTTCGACCAAACTAAGTGGTCGACGTTGTGAGTGAGGATTCACAAGATGCGGAACATATTCCCAATTTAAACTAATTGTTCTATCTGAAACTTTGTGTTTAATACTGTGCCAGGAGAAGCGCCTGTTCTCTGAAATCTGTGGCGATGCCACTCGAAACGGTATGTGTTCGACGAATCTAAATGGTCGACCTTGTGAGAGAGGACACTCCAGATGCGAAACATAGATCCATTTTAAACTAATTGTTCTATCTGAAACTAAGTGTTCGATACTGTGCCAGGAGAAGCGCCTGTTCTCTGAAATCTGTGCCGATGCTACTCGAAACCGTATGTGTTCGAGGAAACTAAGTTGTCGACCTTGTGCGAGAGGAAACTGCAGATGCGAAACTTAGTTCCATTTTGAACAAATTGTTCTATCTGAAACTAAGTGTTCGATACTATGCCAGGAGAAGCGCCTGTTCTCTGAAATCTGTGGCGATGCCACCCGAAACCGTATGTGTTCGACGAAACTAAGTGGCCGACCTTGTGAGAGAGGAAACTTCAGATGCGAAACTTAGTTCCATTTCAAATTAATTGTTCTATCTGAACTAAGTGTTCGATACTGTGCCAGGAGAAGCGCCTGTTCTCTGAAATGTGTAGCGATGCCACTTGAAACCGTATGTGTTCGACCAAACTAAGTGGTCGACGTTGTGAGTGAGGATTCACAAGATGCGGAACATATTCCCAATTTAAACTAATTGTTCTATCTGAAACTTTGTGTTTAATACTGTGCCAGGAGAAGCGCCTGTTCTCTGAAATCTGTGGCGATGCCACTCGAAACGGTATGTGTTCGACGAATCTAAATGGTCGACCTTTTGAGAGAGGACACTCCAGATGCGAAACATAGATCCATTTTAAACTAATTGTTCTATCTGAAACTAAGTGTTCGATACTGTGCCAGGAGAAGCGCCTGTTCTCTGAAATCTGTGCCGATGCTACTCGAAACCGTATGTGTTCGACGAAACTAAGTGGCCGACTTTGTGAGAGAGGAAACTCCAGATGCGAAATTTAGTTCCATTTTAAACTAATTGTTCTGTCTGAAATAAGTGCTCGCTACTGTGCCAGGCGAAGCGCCAGTTCTCTGAAATCTGTCGCGATGCCACTCGAAATCATATGTGTTCGTCGAAACTAAGTGGTCGACCTTGTGAGAGAGGAAACTCCAGATGCGAAAGATAGTTCCATTTTAAACTAATTGTTCTATCTGAAACTAAGTGTTCGATACTGTACCAGGAGAAGCGCCTGTTCTCTGAAAACTGTAGCGATGCTACTCGAAACCGTATGTGTTCGGCGAAACTAAGTGGCCGACCTTGTGCGAGAGGAAACTTCAGATGCGAAACTTAGTTCCATTTTAAACCAAATGTTCCATCTGAAACTAGTTGTTCGATACTGTGCGAGGAGAAGCGCCTATTCTCTGAAATCTGTGGCGATGCCACTCGAAACCGTATGTGTTCGACGAAACTAAGTGGCCGACCTTGTGAGAGAGGCGACTCCAGATGCGAAACTTAGTTCCATTTTAAACTAATTGTTCTATCTGAAACTAAGTGCTCGATACTGTGCCCGGAGAAGCGACTGTTCTCTGAAATCTGTGGCGATCCCACTCGAAACCGTATGTGTTCCACGAAACTAAGTGGCCGACCTTGTGAAGGAGGAAACTTCAGAAGCGAAACCTCATTCCATTTTAAACTAATTGTTCTATCTGAACCTAAGAGTTCGATACTGTGCCAGGAGAAGCGACTGTTCTCTGAACTGTATGGCGATGCCGCTCGAACCCGTATGTGTTCGACGAAACTATGTGGTCCACCTTGTGAGAGAGGAAACTCCAGATGCGAAGCTTTGTTCCATTTTAAACTAATTGTTCTATCTGAAACTAAGTGTTCGATACTGTGCCAGGAGAATCGCCTGTTCTCGGAAATTTGTCGCGATACTACTCGAAACCGTATGTGTTCGACGAAACTAAGTGGTCGACCTTCTGAGAGAGGAAACTCCAGTTGCGAAACTTAGTTCCATTTTAAACTAATTGTTCTATCTGAAACTAAGTGTTCGATACTGTGCCAGGAGAAGCGCCTGTTTTCTGAAATCTGTGGCGATGCCACTCGAAACCGTATGTGTTCGGCGAAACTAAGTGGCCGACCTTGTGAGAGAGGAAACTCCAAATGCGAAGCTTTGTTCCATGTTAAACTTATTTTTCTATCTGAAACTAAGTGTCCGATACTGTGCCAGGAGAAGCGCCTGTTCTCTGAAATCTGTGGCGATGCTACTCGAAACCGTATGTGTTCGACGAAACTAAGTGGTCGACATGGTGAGAGAGGAAATTCCAGATTCGAAACTTAGTTCTATTTCAAACTAATTGTTCTATCTGAAACTAAGTGTTCGATACTGTGCCAGGAGAATCGCCTGTTCTCGGAAATCTGTCGCGATACTACTCGAAACCGTATGTGTTCGACGAAACTAAGAGGTCGACCTTCTGAGAGAGGAAACTCCAGATGCGAAACTTAGTTCCATTTTAAACTAATTGTTCTATCTGAAACTAAGTGTTCGATACTGTGCCAGGAGAAGCGCCTGTTTCCTGAAATCTGTGGCGATGCCACTCGAAACCGTATGTGTTCGGCGAAACTAAGTGGCCGACCTTGTGAGAGAGGAAACTCCAAATGCGAAGCTTAGTTCCATTTTAAAGTAAGTTTTCTATCTGATACTAAGTGCTCGATAATGTGCCAGGAGAAGCGCCAGTTCTCTGAAATCTGTGGCGATGCCACTCGAAACCGTATCTGTTCGACGGAACAAACTGGTCGACGTTGTGAGAGGGGAAACTCCAGATGCGAAACATGGTTCCATTTTAAACTAATTGTTCTATATGAAACTAACGGTTCAATACTGTGCCGGGAGAAGGGCCCGTTCTCTGGAATCTGTGGCGATGCCACTCGAAATCGTATGTGTTCGACGAATCTAAATGGTCGACCTTGTGAGAGAGGAAATTCGAGATGCCAAATTTAGTTCCATTTTAAACTAATTGTTCTATCTGAAACTAAGTGCTCGATACTGTGCCCGGAGAAGCGACTGTTCTCTGAAATCTGTGGCGATCCCACTCGAAACCGTATGTGTTCCACGAAACTAAGTGGCCGACCTTGTGAAAGAGGAAACTTCAGAAGCGAAACCTCATTCCATTTTAAACTAATTGTTCTATCTGAACCTAAGAGTTCGATACTGTGCCAGGAGAAGCGACTGTTCTCTGAACTGTATGGCGATGCCGCTCGAACCCGTATGTGTTCGACGAAACTATGTGGTCCACCTTGTGAGAGAGGAAACTCCAGATGCGAAGCTTTGTTCCATTTTAAACTAATTGTTCTATCTGAAACTAAGTGTTCGATACTGTGCCAGGAGAATCGCCTGTTCTCGGAAATTTGTCGCGATACTACTCGAAACCGTATGTGTTCGACGAAACTAAGTGGTTGACCTTCTGAGAGAGGAAACTCCAGATGGGAAACTTAGTTCCATTTTAAACTAATTGTTCTATCTGAAACTAAGTGTTCGATACTGTGCCAGGAGAAGCGCCTGTTTTCTGAAATCTGTGGCGATGCCACTCGAAAACGTATGTGTTCGGCGAAACTAAGTGGCCGACCTTGTGAGAGAGGAAACTCCAAATGCGAAGCTTTGTTCCATGTTAAACCTATTTTTCTATCTGAAACTAAGTGTCCGATACTGTGCCAGGAGAAGCGCCTGTTTTCTGAAATCTGTGGCGATGCCACTCGAAACTGTATGTGTTCGGCGAAACTAAGTGGTCGACCTTGTGAGAGAGGAAGCTCCAGATGCGAAACTTAGTACCATTTTAAACTAATTGTCCTATCTGAAACTAAGTGTTCGATACTGTGCCAGGAGAAGCGGCTGTTCTCTGAAATCTGTGGCGATGCCACTCGAAACCGTATGTGTTCGACGAAACTAAGTGGACGACCTTGTGAGAGAGGAAACTCCAGATGCGAAACTTAGTTTCATTTTAAACTGATTGTTCTATCCGAAACTAAGTGTTCGATACTGTGCCAGGAGAAGCGCCTGTTCTCAGAAATCTGTGGCGGTGCTACTCGAAACCGTATGTGTTCGACGAAACTAAGTGGTCGACCTTGTGAGAGAGGAAACTCCAAATGCGAAGCTTTGTTCCATGTTAAACCCATTTTTCTATCTGAAACTAAGTGTCCGATACTGTGCCAGGAGAAGCGCCTGTTTTCTGAAATCTGTGGCGATGCCACTCGAAACCGTATGTGTTCGGCGAAACTAAGTGGTCGACCTTGTGAGAGAGGAAGCTCCAGATGCGAAACTTAGTACCATTTTAAACTAATTGTCCTATCTGAAACTAAGTGTTCGATACTGTGCCAGGAGAAGCGGCTGTTCTCTGAAATCTGTGGCGATGCCGCTCGAAACCGTATGTGTTCGACGAAATTAAGTGGTCGACCTTGTGAGCGAGGAAACTCCAGATGCGAAACTTAGTTCCATTTTAAACTAATTGTTCTATCTGAAACTAAGTGTTCGATACTGTGCCAGCAGAAGCGCCTGTTGTCTGAAATCTGTGGCGATGCCACTCGAAACCGTATGCGTTCGAAGAAACTAAGTGGCCGACCTTCTGAGAGAGGAAACTTCAGATGCGAAACTTAGTTCCTATTTAAATGAATTGTTCTATCTGAAACTAAGTGTTCGATACTCTGCCAGGAGAAGCGCCCGTTTTGTGAAACCTGTGGCGATACCACTCGCAAACGTATGTGTTCGACGAAACTAAGTGGCCGACCTTGTGAGAGAGGAAACTCCAGATGCGAAACTTAGTTTCATTTTAAACTAATTGTTCTGTCTGAAAGTGTTCGATACTGTGCCAGGAGAAGCGCCTGTTTTCTGAAATCTGTGGCGATGCCACTCGAAACCGTATGTGTTCGACGAAACTGAGTGGTCGACCTTGTGAGAGTGGAAACTCCAGACGCGAAACTTAGTTCAATTTTAAACTAAATGTTCCATCTGAAACTAAGTGTTCGATACTGTTCCAGGAGAAGCGCCTGTTCTCTGAAATCTGTGGCGATGGCACTCGAAACCGTATGTGTTCGACGAAACTAAGTGGTCGACCTTGTGGGAGAGGAAACTCCAGAAGCGAAACTTCGTTCCATTTAAAACTAATTGTTCTATCTGAAACTAAGTTATCGATACTGTGCCAGGAGAAGCGCCTGTTCTCTGAAATATGTGGCGATGTCACTAGAAACCGTATGTGTTGGACGAAACAAAGTGGTTGACCTTGTGAGAGATGAAACTGCAGAAGCGAAACATAGTTCCATTTAAAACTAATTGTTCTATCTGTATCTATGTGTTCAATAATGTGCCAGGAGAAGCGCCTGTTCTCTGAAATCTGTGGCGATGATACTCGAAACCGTATGTGTTCGACGAATCTAAATGGTCGACCTTTTGAGAGAGGAAACTCCAGATGCGGAACTTAGTTCCATTTTAAACTAATTGTTCCATCTGAAACAAAGTGTTCGATAATGTGCCAGGAGAAGCGCCTGTTCTCTGAAATCTGTGGCGATGCCACTCGAAACCGTATGTGTTCGACGAAACTAAGTGGCCGACATTGTGAGAGAGGAAACTCCAGATGCGGAACTTAGTTCCATTTTAAACTAATTGTTCTATTTGAAAGTGTTCGATACTGTGCCAGGAGAAGCGCCTGTTCTCTGAAATCAGTGGCGATGCTGCTCGAACCCGTATGTGTTCGACGATACTAAGTGGCCGACCTTGTGAGAGAGGAAACTCCAGATGCGAAAGTTAGTTCCATTTTAAACTAATTGTTCCATCTGAAACTAAGTGTTCGATAATGTGCCAGGAGAAGCGCCTGTTCTCTGAAATCTGTGGCGATGCCACTCGAAACCGTATGTGTTCGACGAAACTAAGTGGCCGACATTGTGAGAGAGGAAACTCCAGATGCGGAACTTAGTTCCATTTTAAACTAATTGTTCTATTTGAAAGTGTTCGATACTGTGCCAGGAGAAGCGCCTGTTCTCTGAAATCAGTGGCGATGCTACTCGAACCCGTATGTGTTCGACGATACTAAATGGTCGACCTTGTGTGGGAGGAAACTCCAGATGCGGAACTTAGTTCCATTTTAAACTGATTGTTCTATCTGAAACTAAGTGTTTGATATTGTGCCAGGAGAAGCACCTGTTCTCTGAAATCTGTGGCGATGCCACCCGAAACCGTATGTGTTCGACGAAACTAAGTGGCCCACCTTGTGAGAGAGGAAACTCCAGATGCGGAACTTAGTTCCATTTTAAACTAAATGTTCTATCTGAAAGTGTTCGATACTGTGCCAGAAGAAGCGCTTGTTCTCTGAAATCTGTGGCGATGCCACCCGAAACCGTATGTGTTCGACGGAACTAAATGGCCGACCTTGTGAAAGAGGAAACTCCAGATGCGGAACTTAGTTCCATTTTAAACTAATTGTACTATCTGAAAGTGTTCGATACTGTGCCAGGAGAAACGCCTGTTCTCTGAAATCTGTGGCGATGCCACTCGAAACCGTGTGTGTTCGACGAAACTAAGTGGCCGACCTTGTGTGGGAGGAAACTCCAGATGCGGAACTTAGTTCCATTTTAAACTGATTGTTCTATCTGAAAATAAGTGTTCGATACTGTGCCAGGAGAAGCACCTGTTCTCTGAAATCTGTCGCGATGCTACTCGAAACCGTATGTGTTCGTCGAAACTAAGTGGTCGACCTTGTGAGAGAGGAAACTCCAGATGCGGAACTTAGTTCCATTTTAAACTGATTGTTCTATCTGAAACTAAGTGTTCGATACCGTGCCAGGAGAAGCACTTGTTCTCTGAAATCTGTGGCGATGCCACCCGAAACCGTATGTGTTCGACGGAACTAAATGGCCGACCTTGTGAAAGAGGAAACTCCAGATGCGGAACTTAGTTCCATTTTAAACTAATTGTACTATCTGAAAGTGGTCGATACTGTGCCAGGAGAAACGCCTGTTCTCTGAAATCTGTGGCGATGCCACTCGAAACCGTGTGTGTTCGACGAAACTAAGTGGCCGACCTTGTGCGGGAGGAAACTTCAGATGCGAAACTTAGTTCCATTTTAAACCAAATGTTCCATCTGAAACTAAGTGTTCGATACTGTGCCTGGAGAAGCGCCTGTTCTCTGAAATATGTCGCGATGCCACTCGAAACCGTATGTGTTCGATGAATCTAAATGGTCGACCTTGTGGGAGAGGAAACTCCAGATGCGAAACTTAGTTCCATTTTAAACTAATTGTTCCATCTGAAACTAAGTGTTCGATACTGTGCCAGGAGAAGCGCCTGTTCTCTGAAATCAGTGGCGATGCTACTCGAACCCGTATGTGTTCGACGATACTAAGTGGCCGACCTTGTGAGAGAGGAAACTCCAGATGCGAAACTTAGTTCCATTTTAAATTAATTGTTCTATCTGAAAGGGTTCGATACTGTGCCAGGAGAAGCGTCTGTTCTCTGAAATCAGTGGCGATGCTACTCGAACCCGTATGTGTTCGACGAATCTAAATGGTCGACCTTGTGAGAGAGGAAACTCCAGATGCGAAACTTAGTTCCACTTTAAACCAAATTTTCCGTCCGAAACTAAGTGTTCGATACTGTGCCAGGAGAAGCGCCTGTTCTCTGAAATCTGTGCCGATGCCACTCGAAACCGTACGTGTTCAACGAAACTAAGTGGCCGACCTTGTGAGAGAGGAAACTCCAGATGCGAAACTTAGTTCCATTTTAAACTAATTGTTCTATCTGAAAGTGTTCGATAATGTGCCAGGAGAAGCACCTGTTCTCTGAAATCTGTGGCGATGCCACTCGAAACCGTATGTGTTCGACGAAACTAAATGGCCGACCTTGTGAGAGAGGAAACTCCAGATGCGGAACTTAGTTCCATTTTAAACTAATTGTTCTATCTGAAAGTGTTCGATACTGTGCCAGGAGAAGCACCTATTCTCTGAAATCTCTCGCGATGCTACTCGAAACGGTATGTGTTCGACGAAACTGAGTGGTCGACCTTGTGAGGGAGGAAACTCCTGACGCGAAACTTAGTGCCATTTTAAACTAATTGTTCTATCTGAAACTAAGTGTTCGATAATGTGCCAGGAGAAGCGGCCGTTCTGTGAAACCTGTGGCGATGCTACTCGAAACCGTATGTGTTCGACGAAACTAAGTGGTCGACCTTGTGAGAGAGGAAACTGCAGATGCGAAACTTACTTCCATTTTAAACTAATTGTTCTATCTGAAACTAAGTGTCCGATACTGTGCCAGGAGAAGCTCCTGTTCTCTGAAATCTGTGGCGATGCCACTCGAAACCGTATGTGTTCGACGAATCTAAATGGTCGACCTTGTGAGAGAGGAAACTCCAGATGCGAAAAATAGTTCCATTTTAAAATAATTGCTCTCTGAAACTAAGTGTTCGATACTGTACCAGGAGAAGCGCCTGTTCTCTGAAATCTGCGGCGATGCCGCTCGAAACCGTATGTGTTCAACGAAACTAAGTGGCCGACCTTGTGGGATAGGAAACTGCAGATGCGAAACTTAGTTCCACTTTAAACCAAATGTTCCATCTGAAACTAAGTGTTCGATACTGTGCCAGGAGAAGCGCCTGTTCTCTGAAATCTGTGGCGATGCCACTCGAAACCGTATGTGTTCGACGAATCTAAATGGTCGACCTTGTGAGAGAGGAAACTCTAGATGCGAAAAATAGTTCCATTTTAAAATAATTGCTCTCTGAAACTAAGTGTTCGATACTGTACCAGGAGAAGCGCCTGTTCTCTGAAATCTGTGGCGATGCCGCTCGAAACCGTATGTGTTCGACGAAATTAAGTGGTCGACCTTGTGAGCGAGGAAACTCCAGATGCGAAACTTAGTTCCATTTTAAACTAATTGTTCTATCTGAAACTAAGTGTTCGATACTGTGCCAGCAGAAGCGCCTGTTCTCTGAAATCTGTGGCAATGCCACTCGAAACCGTATGCGTTCGAAGAAACTAAGTGGCCGACCTTGTGAGAGAGGAAACTTCAGATGCGAAACTTAGTTCCTATTTAAATGAATTGTTCTATCTGAAACTAAGTGTTCGATACTCTGCCAGGAGAAGCGCCCGTTTTGTGAAACCTGTGGCGATACCACTCGCAAACGTATGTGTTCGACGAAACTAAGTGGCCCACCTTGTGAGAGAGGAAACTCCAGATGCGGAACTTAGTTCCATTTTAAACTAAATGTTCTATCTGAAAGTGTTCGATACTGTGCCAGAAGAAGCGCTTGTTCTCTGAAATCTGTGGCGATGCTACTCGAAACCGTATGTGTTCGACGAATCTAAATGGTCGACCTTGTGTGGGAGGAAACTTCAGATGCGGAACTTAGTTCCATTTTAAACTGATTGTTCTATCTGAAACTAAGTGTTCGATAATGTGCCAGGAGAAGCGGCCGTTCTGTGAAACCTGTGGCGATGCTACTCGAAACCGTATGTGTTCGACGAAACTAAGTGGTCGACCTGCTGAGAGAGGAAACTCCAGATGCGAAACTTAGTTCCATTTTAAACTAATTGTTCTATCTGAAACTAAGTGTTCGATACTGTGCCAGGAGGAGCGCTTGTTCTCTGAAATCTGTGGCGATGCTACTCGAAACCGTATGTGTTCGACGAATCTAAATGGTCGACCTTGTGAGAGAGGAAACTCCAGATGCGAAACTTAGTTCCATTTTAAACTAATTGTTCCATCTGAAACTAAGTGTTCGATACTGTGCCAGGAGAAGCGCCTGTTCTCTGAAATCAGTGGCGATGCTACTCGAACCCGTATGTGTTCGACGATACTAAGTGGCCGACCTTGTGAGAGAGGAAACTCCAGATGCGAAACTTAGTTCCATTTTAAATTAATTGTTCTATCTGAAAGGGTTCGATACTGTGCCAGGAGAAGCGTCTGTTCTCTGAAATCAGTGGCGATGCTACTCGAACCCGTATGTGTTCGACGAATCTAAATGGTCGACCTTGTGAGAGAGGAAACTCCAGATGCGAAACTTAGTTCCACTTTAAACCAAATTTTCCGTCCGAAACTAAGTGTTCGATTCTGTGCCAGGAGAAGCGCCTGTTCTCTGAAATCTGTGCCGATGCCACTCGAAACCGTACGTGTTCGATGAAACTAAGTGGCCGACCTTGTGAGAGAGGAAACTCCAGATGCGAAACTTAGTTCCATTTTAAACTAATTGTTCTATCTGAAAGTGTTCGATAATGTGCCAGGAGAAGCACCTGTTCTCTGAAATCTGTGGCGATGCCACTCGAAACCGTATGTGTTCGACGAAACTAAATGGCCGACCTTGTGAGAGAGGAAACTCCAGATGCGGAACTTAGTTCCATTTTAAACTAATTGTTCTATCTGAAAGTGTTCGATACTGTACCAGGAGAAGCACCTATTCTCTGAAATCTCTCGCGATGCTACTCGAAACGGTATGTGTTCGACGAAACTGAGTGGTCGACCTTGTGAGGGAGGAAACTCCTGACGCGAAACTTAGTGCCATTTTAAACTAATTGTTCTATCTGAAACTAAGTGTTCGATAATGTGCCAGGAGAAGCGGCCGTTCTGTGAAACCTGTGGCGATGCTACTCGAAACCGTATGTGTTCGACGAAACTAAGTGGTCGACCTGCTGAGAGAGGAAACTCCAGATGCGAAACTTAGTTCCATTTTAAACTAATTGTTCTATCTGAAACTAAGTGTTCGATACTGTGCCAGGAGGAGCGCTTGTTCTCTGAAATCTGTGGCGATGCTACTCGAAACCGTATGTGTTCGACGAATCTAAATGGTCGACCTTGCGTGGGAGGAAACTCCAGATGCGGAACTTAGTTCCATTTTAAACTGATTGTTCTATCTGAAAATAAGTGTTCGATACTGTGCCAGGAGAAGCACCTGTTCTCTGAAATCTGTCGCGATGCTACTCGAAACCGTATGTGTTCGACGAAACTAAGTGGTCGACCTGCTGAGAGAAGAAACTCCAGATGCGAAACTTAGTTCCATTTTAAACTAATTGTTCTATCTGAAACTAAGTGTTCGATACTGTGCCAGGAGGAGCGCTTGTTCTCTGAAATCTGTGGCGATGCTACTCGAAACCGTATGTGTTCGACGAATCTAAATGTTCGTCCTTGTGTGGGAGGAAACTCCAGATGCGGAACTTTGTTCCATTTTAAACTGATTGTTCTATCTGAAAATAAGTGTTCGATACTGTGCCAGGAGAAGCACCTGTTCTCTGAAATCTGTCGCGATGCTACTCGAAATCGTATGTGTTCGACGAATCTAAATGGTCGACCTTGTGTGGGAGGAAACTCCAGATGCGGAACTTAGTTCCATTTTAAACTGATTGTTCTATCTGAAACTAAGTGTTTGATATTGTGCCAGGAGAAGCGCCTGTTCTCTGAAATCTGTGGCGATGCAACTCGAAACCGTATGTGCTTGACGAAACTAAGTGGCCGACCTTGTTAAAGAGGAAATTCCAGACGCGGAAATTAGTTCCATTTTAAACTAATTGTTCTATCTGAAACTAAGTGTTCGATACCGTGCCAGGAGAAGCACCTGTTCTCTGAAATCTGTGGCGATGCCACCCGAAACCGTATGTGTTCGACGAAACTAAGTGGCCGACCTTGTGAGAGAGGAAACTCCAGATGCGGAACTTAGTTCCATTTTAAACTAAATGTTCTATCTGAAAGTGTTCGATACTGTGCCAGAAGAAGCGCTTGTTCTCTGAAATCTGTGGCGATGCTACTCGAAACCGTATGTGTTCGACGAATCTAAATGGTCGACCTTGTGTGGGAGGAAACTCCAGATGCGGAACTTAGTTCCATTTTAAACTGATTGTTCTATCTGAAACTAAGTGTTTGATATTGTGCCAGGAGAAGCGCCTGTTCTCTGAAATCTGTGGCGATGCAACTCGAAACCGTATGTGCTTGACGAAACTAAGTGGCCGACCTTGTGAGAGAGGAAATTCCAGACGCGGAAATTAGTTCCATTTTAAACTAATTGTTCTATCTGAAACTAAGTGTTCGATACCGTGCCAGGAGAAGCACCTGTTCTCTGAAATCTGTGGCGATGCCACCCGAAACCGTATGTGTTCGACGAAACTAAGTGGCCGACCTTGTGAGAGAGGAAACTCCAGATGCGGAACTTAGTTCCATTTTAAACTAAATGTTCTATCTGAAAGTGTTCGATACTGTGCCAGAAGAAGCGCTTGTTCTCTGAAATCTGTGGCGATGCTACTCGAAACCGTATGTGTTCGACGAATCTAAATGGTCGACCTTGTGTGGGAGGAAACTCCAGATGCGGAAGTTAGTTCCATTTTAAACTGATTGTTCTATCTGAAAATAAGTGTTCGATACTGTGCCAGGAGAAGCACCTGTTCTCTGAAATTTGTTGCGATGCCACTTGAAACCGTGTGTGTTCGACGAAACTAAGTGGCCGACCTTGTGCGGGAGGAAACTTCAGATGCGAAACTTAGTTCCATTTTAAACCAAATGTTCCATCTGAAACTAAGTGTTCGATACTGTGCCTGGAGAAGCGCCTGTTCTCTGAAATATGTCGCGATGCCACTCGAAACCGTATGTGTTCGATGAATCTAAATGGTCGACCTTGTGAGAGAGGAAACTCCAGATGCGAAACTTAGTTCCATTTTAAACTAATTGTTCCATCTGAATCTAAGTGTTCGATAATGTGCCAGGAGAAGCGCCTGTTCTCTGAAATCTGTGGCGATGCCACTCGAAACCGTATGTGTTCGACGAAACTAAGTGGCCGACCTTGTGAGAGAGGAAACTCCAGATGCGGAACTTAGTTCCATTTTAAACTAAATGTTCTATCTGAAAGTGTTCGATACTGTGCCAGAAGAAGCGCTTGTTCTCTGAAATCTGTGGCGATGCTACTCGAAACCGTATGTGTTCGACGAATCTAAATGGTCGACCTTGTGTGGGAGGAAACTCCAGATGCGGAACTTAGTTCCATTTTAAACTGATTGTTCTATCTGAAAATAAGTGTTCGATACTGTGCCAGGAGAAGCACCTGTTCTCTGAAATCTGTCGCGATGTTACTCGAAACCGTATGTGTTCGACGAATCTAAATGGTCGACCTTGTGTGGGAGGAAACTCCAGATGCGGAACTTAGTTCCATTTTAAACTGATTGTTCTATCTGAAACTAAGTGTTTGATATTGTGCCAGGAGAAGCGCCTGTTCTCTGAAATCTGTGGCGATGCAACTCGAAACCGTATGTGCTTGACGAAACTAAGTGGCCGACCTTGTGAGAGAGGAAACTCCAGACGCGAAAATTAGTTCCATTTTAAACTAATTGTTCTATCTGAAACTAAGTGTTCGATACCGTGCCAGGAGAAGCACCTGTTCTCTGAAATCTGTGGCGATGCCACCCGAAACCGTATGTGTTCGACGAAACTAAGTGGCCGACCTTGTGAGAGAGGAAACTCCAGATGCGGAACTTAGTTCCATTTTAAACTAAATGTTCTATCTGAAAGTGTTCGATACTGTGCCAGAAGAAGCACCTGTTCTCTGAAATCTGTGGCGATGCCACTCGAAACCGTATGTGTTCGACGGAACTAAATGGCCGACCTTGTGAGAGAGGAAACTCCAGATGCGGAACTTAGTTCCATTTTAAACTAATTGTACTATCTGAAAGTGTTCGATACTGTGCCAGGAGTAACGCCTGTTCTCTGAAATCTGTGGCGATGCCACTCGAAACCGTGTGTGTTCGACGAAACTAAGTGGCCGACCTTGTGCGGGCGGAAACTTCAGATGCGAAACTTAGTTCCATTTTAAACCAAATGTTCCATCTGAAACTAAGTGTTCGATACTGTGCCTGGAGAAGCGCCTGTTCTCTGAAATATGTCGCGATGCCACTCGAAACCGTATGTGTTCGATGAATCTAAATGGTCGACCTTGTGAGAGAGGAAACTCCAGATGCGAAACTTAGTTCCACTTTAAACCAAATTTTCCGTCCGAAACTAAGTGTTCGATACTGTGCCTGGAGAAGCGCCTGTTCTCTGAAATATGTCGCGATGCCACTCGAAACCGTATGTGTTCGATGAATCTAAATGGTCGACCTTGTGAGAGAGGAAACTCCAGATGCGAAACTTAGTTCCATTTTAAACTAATTGTTCCATCTGAATCTAAGTGTTCGATAATGTGCCAGGAGAAGCGCCTGTTCTCTGAAATCTGTGGCGATGCCACTCGAAACCGTATGTGTTCGACGAAACTAAGTGGCCGACATTGTGAGAGAGGAAACTCCAGATGCCGAACTTAGTTCCATTTTAAACTAATTGTTCTATTTGAAAGTGTTCGATACTGTGCCAGGAGAAGCGCCTGTTCACTGAAATCAGTGGCGATGCTACTCGAACCCGTATGTGTTCGACGATACTAAGTGGCCGACCTTGTGAGAGAGGAAACTCCAGATGCGAAACTTAGTTCCATTTTAAACTAATTGTTCTATCTGAAAGGGTTCGATACTGTGCCAGGAGAAGCGTCTGTTCTCTGAAATCAGTGGCGATGCTACTCGAAACCGTATGTGTTCGACGAAACTAAGTGGTCGACCTTGTGAGAGAGGAAACAACAGATCCGAAACTTAGGTCCATTTTAAATTAATTATTCTATCTGAAACTAAGTTTTCGATACTGTGCCAGTAGAAGCGCCTGTCTTTGAAATCTGTGGCGATGCCACTCGAAACCGAATGTGTTCAACGAAACTAAGTCGTCGACCTTGTGAGAGAGGAAACTCCAGATGCGACACATAGTTCCATTTTAATCTTATTGTTCACTCTGAAACTAAGTTTTCGTTACTGTGCCAGGAGAAGCGCCTGTTCTCTGATATGTGCGGCGATTCTACTCGAAACCGTATGTGTTCGACGAAACTAAGTGGTCGACCTTGTGTGAGAGGAAACTCCAGATGCGAAACTTAGTTCCATTTAAAACTAATAGTTGTATCTGAAAATAAGTGTTCGATACTGTGCCAGGAGAAGCGTCTGGTCTCTGAAATATGTGGCGATGCCGCTCGAAACCGTATGTGTTCGACGAAATTAAGTGGTCGACCTTGTGAGAGAGGAAACTCCAGATGCGAAACTTAGTTCCATTTTAAACTAATTGTTCTATCTGAAACTAAGTGTTCGATACTGTGCCAGCAGAAGCGCCTGTTCTCTGAAATCTGTGGCGATGCCACTCGAAACCGTATGCGTTCGAAGAAACTGAGTGGCCGACCTTGTGAGAGAGGAAACTTCAGATGCGAAACTTAGTTCCTATTTAAATGAATTGTTCTATCTGAAACTAAGTGTTCGATACTCTGCCAGGAGAAGCCCCCGTTTTGTGAAACCTGTGGCGATACCACTCGCAAACGTATGTGTTCGACGAAACTAAGTGGCCGACCTTGTGAGAGAGGAAACTCCAGATGCGAAACTGAGTTCCATTTTAAATTAATTGTTCTATCTGAAACTAAGTGTTCGATACTGTGCCGGGGAAGCGCCTGTTCTCTGAAATCTGTGGCGATGCCACTCGAAACCGTATGTGTTCGACGAAACACAGTGGCCGACCTTGTGAGAGAGGAAACTTCAGATGCGAAACTTAGTTCCATTTTAAACTAATTGTTCCATCTGAAATTAAGTGTTCGATACTGTGCCGGGGAAGCGCCTGTTCTCTGAAATCTGTGGCGATGCCACTCGAAACCGTATGTGTTCGACGAAACTAAGTGGTCGTCCTTGTGAGAGAGGAAACTCCAGATGCGAAACTTAGTTCCATTTTAAACCAAATGTTCCATCTGAAACTAAGTGTTCGATACTGTGCCAGTAGAAGCGCCTGTTCTCTGAAATCTGTGGCGATGCCACTCGAAACCGAATGTGTTCGACGAAACTAAGTGGTCGAGCTTGTGAGAGAGGAAACTCCAAATGCGAAACATAGGTCCATATTAAACTAATTGTTCTATCTGAAAATAAGTGTTCGATACTGTGCCAGAAGAAGCACCTGTTCTCTGAAATCTCTGGCAATGCTACTCGAAACCGTATGTGTTCGAGGAAACTAAGTGGTCGACCTTGTGGGAGAGGAATCTCCAGATTCGAAACTTAGTTCCATTTTAAACAAATTGTTCTATCTGAAACTAAGTGTTCGATACTGTGCCAAGAGAAGCGCCAGTTCTCTGAAATCAGTGGCGATGCTACTCGAACCCGTATGTGTTCGACGAAACTAAGTGGCCGACCTTGTGAGAGAGGAAACTCCAGATGCGAAACTTAGTTCCATTTAAAACTAATTGTTCTATCTGAAACTAAGTGTTCGATACTGTGCCAGGAGAAGTGCCTGTTCTCTGAAATCTGTGGCGATGCCACTCTAAACCGTATGTGTTCGACGAATCTAAATGGTCGACCTTGTGAAGGAGGAAACTCCAGTTGCGAAACTTAGTTCCATTTTCAACTAATTGTTCTATCTGAAACTAAGTGTTCGATAATGTGCCAGGAGAAGCGCCTGTTCTCTGAAATCTGTGATGATGCCACTCGAAACCGTATGTGTTCGACGAAACTAAGTGGCCGACCTTTTGAGAGAGGAAACTCCAGATGCGAAACATAGTCAATTTTAAACCAAATGTTCCATCTGAAACTAAGTGTTCGCTAATCTGCCAGTAGAAGCGCCTGTTCTCTGAAATCTGTGGCGATGCCACTCGAAACCGTATGTGTTCGACGATACTAAGTGGCCGACCTTGTGAGAGAGGAAACTCCAGATGCGAAGCTTAGTTCCATTTTAAAGGAATTGTTCTATCTGATACTAAGTGTTCGATACTGTGCCATGAGAAGCGCCTGTTCTCTGAAATCTGTCGCGATGCCACTCGAAACCGTATGTGTTCGTCGAAACTAAGTGGCCGACCTTGTGAGAAAGGAAACTCCAGATGCGAAACTTAGTTCCATTTTAAACTAATTGTTCTATCAGAAAATAAGTGTTCGATACTGTGCCAGGAGAAGCGCCTGTTCTCTGAAACCTGTGGCGTTGCTACTCGAAGCCGAATGTGTTCGACGAAAGTAAGTGGTCGTCCTTGTGAGAGAGGAAACTCCAGATGCGAAACTTAGTTCCATTTTAAACCAAATGTTCCATCTGAAACTAAGTGTTCGATACTGTGCCAGGAGAAGCGCCTGTTCTCTGAAATCTGTGGCGATGCCACTCGAAACCGAATGTGTTCGACGAAACTAAGTGGTCGAGCTTGTGAGAGAGGAAACTCCAAATGCGAAACATAGGTCCATATTAAACTAATTGTTCTATCTGAAAATAAGTGTTCGATACTGTGCCAGAAGAAGCACCTGTTCTCTGAAATCTCTGGCAATGCTACTCGAAACCGTATGTGTTCGAGGAAACTAAGTGGTCGACCTTGTGGGAGAGGAATCTCCAGATTCGAAACTTAGTTCCATTTTAAATTAATTGTTCTATCTGAAACTAAGTGTTCGATACTGTGCCGGGGAAGCGCCTGTTCTCTGAAATCTGTGGCGATGCCACTCGAAACCGTATGTGTTCGACGAAACACAGTGGCCGACCTTGTGAGAGAGGAAACTTCAGATGCGAAACTTAGTTCCATTTTAAACTAATTGTTCCATCTGAAATTAAGTGTTCGATACTGTGCCAAGAGAAGCGCCTGTTCTCAGAAATCTGTGGCGATGCTACTCGAAACCGTATGTGTTCGACGAAACGAAGTGACCGACCTTGTGAGAGAGGAAACTCCAGATGCGAAACTTAGTTCCATTTTAAACTAATTGTTCTATCTGAAACTAAGTGTTCGATAATGTGCCAGGAGGAGCGCTAGTTCTCTGAAATCTGTGGCGATACCACTCGAAACCGTATGTGTTTGACGAAACTAACTGGTCCACCTTGTGAGAAAAGGAACTCCAAATGCGAAACATAGTTCCATTTTAAACTAAGTGTTCTACCTGTAACTAAGTCTTCGATACTGTGCCAGGAGAAGTGCCCGTTCTCTGAAATCTGTGGCGATGCTACTCGAAACCGTATGTGTTCGACGAAACTAAGTGGTCGACCTGCTGAGAGAGGATACTCCAGATGCGAAACTTAGTTCCATTTAAAACTAATTGTTCGATCTGAAACTAAGTTTTCGATTCCGTGACAGGAGAAGCGCAGATTTTCTGAAATCTGTGGCAATGCGCACCCGAAACCGTATGTGTTCGACGAAACTAATTGGTCGATACTGTGCCAGAGGAAACTCCCCGTCTGCGAAATCTGTGGCGATGACATTCGAAAACGTATGTGTTCGACGAAACTAAGTGGTCGAACTTGTGAGATAGGAATCTCCAGATGCGAAACTTAGTTCCATTTTAAACTAATTATTCTATCTGAAACTATGTGTTCGATACTGTACCAGGAGAAGCGCCTGTTCTCTGAAATGTGTAGCGATGCCACTCGAAACCGTACGTGTTCGACGAAACTAAGTGGTCCACCTTGTGAGGGAGGATACTCCAGATGCGAAACATAGTTACATTTTAAACAAATTGTTCTGTCTTTAATAAGTGTGCGATACTGTGCCAGGAGAAGCGCCTGCTCTCTGAAATCTGTGGCGATGCTACTCGAAACCGTATGTGTTCGACGAAACTAAGTGGTCGGCCTTGTGGGAGAGAAAACTCCAGATGCGAAACTTAGTTCCATTTTAAACTGATTGTTCTATCTGAAATTAAGAGTTCGATACTGTGCCAGGAGAAGCGCCTGTTCTCGGAAATCTGTCGCGACGCTACTCGAAACCGTATGTGTTCGACGAAACTAAGTGGCCGACCTTGTGAGAGAGGAAACTTCATATGTGAAACTTAGTTCCATTTTAAATTAATTGTTCTATCTGAAATTAAGTGTTCGATAATGTGCCAGGAGAAGCGGCTGTTCTCTGAAATCTGTGGCGATGCCACTCGAAACCGTATGTGTTCGACGAAACTGAATGGCCGACCTTGTGAGAGATGAACCTCCAGATGCGGGCCTTAGTTCCATTTTAAACTAATTGTTCTATCTGAAAGTGTTCGATACTGTGCCCGGAGAAGCGCGTGTTCTCTGAAATCAGTGGCGATGCTACTCGAACCCGTATGTGTTCGACGAAACTAAGTGGCCGACCTTGTGAGAGAGGAAACTCCAGATGCGAAACTTAGTTCCATTTAAAACTAATTGTTCTATCTGAAACTAAGTGTTCGATACTGTGCCAGGAGAAGTGCCTGTTCTCTGAAATCTGTGGCGATGCCACTCTAAACCGTATGTGTTCGACGAATCTAAATGGTCGACCTTGTGAAGGAGGAAACTCCAGTTGCGAAACTTAGTTCCATTTTCAACTAATTGTTCTATCTGAAACTAAGTGTTCGATAATGTGCCAGGAGAAGCGCCTGTTCTCTGAAATCTGTGATGATGCCACTCGAAACCGTATGTGTTCGACGAAACTAAGTGGCCGACCTTGTGAGAGAGGAAACTCCAGATGCGAAACATAGTCAATTTTAAACCAAACGTTCCATCTGAAACTAAGTGTTCGCTAATCTGCCAGTAGAAGCGCCTGTTCTCTGAAATCTGTGGCGATGCCACTCGAAACCGTATGTGTTCGACGATACTAAGTGGCCGACCTTGTGAGAGAGGAAACTCCAGATGCGAAGCTTAGTTCCATTTTAAAGGAATTGTTCTATCTGATACTAAGTGTTCGATACTGTGCCATGAGAAGCGCCTGTTCTCTGAAATCTGTCGCGATGCCACTCGAAACCGTATGTGTTCGTCGAAACTAAGTGGCCGACCTTGTGAGAAAGGAAACTCCAGATGCGAAACTTAGTTCCATTTTAAACTAATTGTTCTATCAGAAAATAAGTGTTCGATACTGTGCCAGGAGAAGCGCCTGTTCTCTGAAACCTGTGGCGTTGCTACTCGAAGCCGAATGTGTTCGACGAAAGTAAGTTGTCTTCCTTGTGAGAGAGGAAACTCCAGATGCGAAACTTAGTTCCATTTTAAACCAAATGTTCCATCTGAAACTAAGTGTTCGATACTGTGCCAGTAGAAGCGCCTGTTCTCTGAAATCTGTGGCGATGCCACTCGAAACCGAATGTGTTCGACGAAACTAAGTGGTCGAGCTTGTGAGAGAGGAAACTCCAAATGCGAAACATAGGTCCATATTAAACTAATTGTTCTATCTGAAAATAAGTGTTCGATACTGTGCCAGGAGAAGTGCCTGTTCTCTGAAATCTGTGGCGATGCAACTCTAAACCGTATGTGTTCGACGAATCTAAATGGTCGACCTTGTGAAGGAGGAAACTCCAGTTGCGAAACTCAGTTCCATTTTCAACTAATTGTTCTATCTGAAACTAAGTGTTCGATAATGTGCCAGGAGAAGCGCCTGTTCTCTGAAATCTGTGATGATGCCACTCGAAACCGTATGTGTTCGACGAAACTAAGTGGCCGACCTTGTGAGAGAGGAAACTCCAGATGCGAAACATAGTCAATTTTAAACCAAATGTTCCATCTGAAACTAAGTGTTCGCTAATCTGCCAGTAGAAGCGCCTGTTCTCTGAAATCTGTGGCGATGCCACTCGAAACCGTATGTGTTCGACGATACTAAGTGGCCGACCTTGTGAGAGAGGAAACTCCAGATGCGAAGCTTAGTTCCATTTTAAAGGAATTGTTCTATCTGATACTAAGTGTTCGATACTGTGCCATGAGAAGCGCCTGTTCTCTGAAATCTGTCGCGATGCCACTCGAAACCGTATGTGTTCGTCGAAACTAAGTGGCCGACCTTGTGAGAAAGGAAACTCCAGATGCGAAACTTAGTTCCATTTTAAACTAATTGTTCTATCAGAAAATAAGTGTTCGATACTGTGCCAGGAGAAGCGCCTGTTCTCTGAAACCTGTGGCGTTGCTACTCGAAGCCGAATGTGTTCGACGAAAGTAAGTGGTCGTCCTTGTGAGAGAGGAAACTCCAGATGCGAAACTTAGTTCCATTTTAAACCAAATGTTCCATCTGAAACTAAGTGTTCGATACTGTGCCAGTAGAAGCGCCTGTTCTCTGAAATCTGTGGCGATGCCACTCGAAACCGAATGTGTTCGACGAAACTAAGTGGTCGAGCTTGTGAGAGAGGAAACTCCAAATGCGAAACATAGGTCCATATTAAACTAATTGTTCTATCTGAAAATAAGTGTTCGATACTGTGCCAGAAGAAGCACCTGTTCTCTGAAATCTCTGGCAATGCTACTCGAAACCGTATGTGTTCGAGGAAACTAAGTGGTCGACCTTGTGGGAGAGGAATCTCCAGATTCGAAACTTAGTTCCATTTTAAACAAATTGTTCTATCTGAAACTAAATGTTCGATACTGTGCCAAGAGAAGCGCCAGTTCTCTGAAATCAGTGGCGATGCTACTCGAACCCGTATGTGTTCGACGAAACTAAGTGGCCGACCTTGTGAGAGAGGAAACTCCAGATGCGAAACTTAGTTCCATTTAAAACTAATTGTTCTATCTGGAACTAAGTGTTCGATACTGTGCCAGGAGAAGTGCCTGTTCTCTGAAATCTGTGGCGATGCCACTCTAAACCGTATGTGTTCGACGAATCTAAATGGTCGACCTTGTGAAGGAGGAAACTCCAGTTGCGAAACTTAGTTCCATTTTCAACTAATTGTTCTATCTGAAACTAAGTGTTCGATAATGTGCCAGGAGAAGCGCCTGTTCTCTGAAATCTGTGATGATGCCACTCGAAACCGTATGTGTTCGACGAAACTAAGTGGCCGACCTTGTGAGAGAGGAAACTCCAGATGCGAAACATAGTCAATTTTAAACCAAATGTTCCATCTGAAACTAAGTGTTCGCTAATCTGCCAGTAGAAGCGCCTGTTCTCTGAAATCTGTGGCGATGCCACTCGAAACCGTATGTGTTCGACGATACTAAGTGGCCGTCCTTGTGAGAGAGGAAACTCCAGATGCGAAGCTTAGTTCCATTTTAAAGGAATTGTTCTATCTGATACTAAGTGTTCGATACTGTGCCATGAGAAGCGCCTGTTCTCTGAAATCTGTCGCGATGCCACTCGAAACCGTATGTGTTCGTCGAAACTAAGTGGCCGACCTTGTGAGAAAGGAAACTCCAGATGCGAAACTTAGTTCCATTTTAAACTAATTGTTCTATCAGAAAATAAGTGTTCGATACTGTGCCAGGAGAAGCGCCTGTTCTCTGAAACCTGTGGCGTTGCTACTCGAAGCCGAATGTGTTCGACGAAAGTAAGTGGTCGTCCTTGTGAGAGAGGAAACTCCAGATGCGAAACTTAGTTCCATTTTAAACCAAATGTTCCATCTGAAACTAAGTGTTCGATACTGTGCCAGTAGAAGCGCCTGTTCTCTGAAATCTGTGGCGATGCCACTCGAAACCGAATGTGTTCGACGAAACTAAGTGGTCGAGCTTGTGAGAGAGGAAACTCCAAATGCGAAACATAGGTCCATATTAAACTAATTGTTCTATCTGAAAATAAGTGTTCGATACTGTGCCAGAAGAAGCACCTGTTCTCTGAAATCTCTGGCAATGCTACTCGAAACCGTATGTGTTCGAGGAAACTAAGTGGTCGACCTTGTGGGAGAGGAATCTCCAGATTCGAAACTTAGTTACATTTTAAACAAATTGTTCTATCTGAAACTAAGTGTTCGATACTGTGCCAAGAGAAGCGCCTGTTCTCAGAAATCTGTGGCGATGCTACTCGAAACCGTATGTGTTCGACGAAACGAAGTGACCGACCTTGTGAGAGAGGAAACTCCAGATGCGAAACTTAGTTCCATTTTAAACTAATTGTTCTATCTGAAATTAAGTGTTCGATACTGTGCCAGGGGAAGCGCCTGTTCTCTGAAATATGTGGCGATGCTACTCAAAACCGTATGTGTTCGACGAAACTATGTGGTCGACCTTCTGAGAGAGGAAAATCCAGATGCGAAACATAGTTCCATTTAAAACTAATTGTTGTATCTGAAACTAAGTGTTCGATACTGTGCCAGGAGAAGCGCCTGTTCTCTGAAATCTTTGGCCATGCCACTCGAAACCGTATGGGTTCGGCGAAACTAAGTGGTCGATATTGTGCCAGGAGAAACTCCCGTTCGGCGAAATCTGTGGCGATACAACTCGAAACCCTATATGTTCGCCGAAACTAAGTGGTCGACCTTGTGAGAGAGGAAACTCCAAATGCGAAACATAGTTCCATTTTATACTAATTGTTCTATCTGAATCTAAGTGTTCGATACTGTGCCAGGAGAAGCGCCTGTTCTCTGAAATCTTTGGCCATGCCACACGAAACCGTAGGGGTTCGGCGAAACTAAGTGGTCGATACTGTGCCAGGAGAAACTCCCGTTCGGCGAAATCTGTGGCGATACAACTCGAAACCCTATATGTTCGCCGAAACTAAGTGGTCGACCTTGTGAGAGAGGAAACTCCAAATGCGAAACATAGTTCCATTTTATACTAAGTGTTCTATCTGTATCTAAGTGTTCGATACTGTGCCAGGAGAGGCGCCTGTTCTCTGGAATCTGTGGCGATGCTACTCGAAACCGTATGTGTTCGACGAAACTAAGTGGTCGACCTTGTGAAAGAGGAAACTCCAGATGCGAAACTTAGTTCCATTTTATACTAATTGTTCTATCTGAAACCAAGTGTTCGATACTGTGCCAGGAGAAGCGCCTGTTCTCTGAAATGTGTGGCGATGCCACTCGAAACCGTAATTGTTCGACGAAACTAAGTGGTTGATCTTGTGAGAGAGGATACTCCAGATGCGAAACATAGTTCCATTTTAAACTAATTGTTCTGTCTGAAATAAGTGTTCGATACTGTGCCAGGCGAAGCGCCTGTTCTCTGAAATCTGTGGCGATACCACTCGGAACCGTATGTGTTCGTCGAAACTAAGTGGTCGACCTTGTGAGAGACAAACTCCAGATGCGAAACTTAGTTCTATTTTAAACTAATTGTTCTATCTGAAATTAAGTGTTCGTTACTGTGCCAGGGGAAGCGCCTGTTCTCTGAAATCTGTGGCGATGCTACTCGAAACCGTATGTATTCGACGAAACGAAGTGACCGACCTTGTGAGAGAGGAATCTCCAGATTCGAAACTTAGTTCCATTTTAAACAAATTGTTCTATCTGAAACTAAGTGTTCGATACTGTGCCAAGAGAAGCGCCTGTTCTCAGAAATCTGTGGCGATGCTACTCGAAACCGTATGTGTTCGACGAAACGAAGTGACCGACCTTGTGAGAGAGGAAACTCCAGATGCGAAACTTAGTTCCATTTTAAACTAATTGTTCTATCTGAAATTAAGTGTTCGATACTGTGCCAGGGGAAGCGCCTGTTCTCTGAAATCTGTGGCGATGCTACTCAAAACCGTATGTGTTCGACGAAACTATGTGGTCGACCTTCTGGGAGAGGAAAATCCAGATGCGAAACATAGTTCCATTTAAAACTAATTGTTGTATCTGAAACTAAGTGTTCGATACTGTGCCAGGAGAAGCGCCTGTTCTCTGAAATCTTTGGCCATGCCACTCGAAACCGTATGGGTTCGGCGAAACTAAGTGGTCGATACTGTGCCAGGAGAAACTCCCGTTCGGCGAAATCTGTGGCGATACAACTCGAAACCCTATATGTTCGCCGAAACTAAGTGGTCGACCTTGTGAGAGAGGAAACTCCAAATGCGAAACATAGTTCCATTTTATACTAATTGTTCTATCTGAAACTAAGTGTTCGATACTGTGCCAGGAGAAGCGCCTGTTCTCTGAAACCTTTGGCCATGCCACTCGAAACCGTAGGGGTTCGGCGAAACTAAGTGGTCGATACTGTGCCAGGAGAAACTCCCGTTCGGCGAAATCTGTGGCGATACAACTCGAAACCCTATATGTTCGCCGAAACTAAGTGGTCGACCTTGTGAGAGAGGAAACTCCAAATGCGAAACATAGTTCCATTTTATACTAAGTGTTCTATCTGTATCTAAGTGTTCGATACTGTGCCAGGAGAGGCGCCTGTTCTCTGGAATCTGTGGCGATGCTACTCGAAACCGTATGTGTTCGACGAAACTAAGTGGTCGACCTTGTGAAAGAGGAAACTCCAGATGCGAAACTTAGTTCCATTTTATACTAATTGTTCTATCTGAAACCAAGTGTTCGATACTGTGCCAGGAGAAGCGCCTGTTCTCTGAAATGTGTGGCGATGCCACTCGAAACCGTAATTGTTCGACGAAACTAAGTGGTTGATCTTGTGAGAGAGGATACTCCAGATGCGAAACATAGTTCCATTTTAAACTAATTGTTCTGTCTGAAATAAGTGTTCGATACTGTGCCAGGCGAAGCGCCTGTTCTCTGAAATCTGTGGCGATACCACTCGGAACCGTATGTGTTCGTCGAAACTAAGTGGTCGACCTTGTGAGAGACAAACTCCAGATGCGAAACTTAGTTCTATTTTAAACTAATTGTTCTATCTGAAATTAAGTGTTCGTTACTGTGCCAGGGGAAGCGCCTGTTCTCTGAAATCTGTGGCGATGCTACTCGAAACCGTATGTGTTCGACGAAACGAAGTGACCGACCTTGTGAGAGAGGAATCTCCAGATTCGAAACTTAGTTCCATTTTAAACAAATTGTTCTATCTGAAACTAAGTGTTCGATACTGTGCCAAGAGAAGCGCCTGTTCTCAGAAATCTGTGGCGATGCTACTCGAAACCGTATGTGTTCGACGAAACGAAGTGACCGACCTTGTGAGAGAGGAAACTCCAGATGCGAAACTTAGTTCCATTTTAAACTAATTGTTCTATCTGAAATTAAGTGTTCGATACTGTGCCAGGGGAAGCGCCTGTTCTCTGAAATCTGTGGCGATGCTACTCAAAACCGTATGTGTTCGACGAAACTATGTGGTCGACCTTCTGGGAGAGGAAAATCCAGATGCGAAACATAGTTCCATTTAAAACTAATTGTTGTATCTGAAACTAAGTGTTCGATACTGTGCCAGGAGAAGCGCCTGTTCTCTGAAATCTTTGGCCATGCCACTCGAAACCGTATGGGTTCGGCGAAACTAAGTGGTCGATACTGTGCCAGGAGAAACTCCCGTTCGGCGAAATCTGTGGCGATACAACTCGAAACCCTATATGTTCGCCGAAACTAAGTGGTCGACCTTGTGAGAGAGGAAACTCCAAATGCGAAACATAGTTCCATTTTATACTAATTGTTCTATCTGAAACTAAGTGTTCGATACTGTGCCAGGAGAAGCGCCTGTTCTCTGAAACCTTTGGCCATGCCACTCGAAACCGTAGGGGTTCGGCGAAACTAAGTGGTCGATACTGTGCCAGGAGAAACTCCCGTTCGGCGAAATCTGTGGCGATACAACTCGAAACCCTATATGTTCGCCGAAACTTAGTGGTCGACCTTGTGAGAGAGGAAACTCCAAATGCGAAACTGAGTTCCATTTTAAATTAATTGTTCTATCTGAAACTAAGTGTTCGATACTGTGCCAGGGGAAGCGCCTGTTCTCTGAAATCTGTGGCGATGCTACTCGAAACCGTATGTGTTCGACGAAACGAAGTGACCGACCTTGTGAGAGAGGAATCTCCAGATTCGAAACTTAGTTCCATTTTAAACAAATTGTTCTATCTGAAACTAAGTGTTCGATACTGTGCCAAGAGAAGCGCCTGTTCTCAGAAATCTGTGGCGATGCTACTCGAACCCGTATGTGTTCGACGAAACTAAGTGGCCGACCTTGTGAGAGAGGAAACTCCAGATGCGAAACTTAGTTCCATTTAAAACTAATTGTTCTATCTGAAACTAAGTGTTCGTTACTGTGCCAGGGGAAGCGCCTGTTCTCTGAAATCTGTGGCGATGCTACTCGAAACCGTATGTGTTCGACGAAACGAAGTGACCGACCTTGTGAGAGAGGAAACTCCAGATGCGAAACTTAGTACCATTTTAAACTAATTGTTCTATCTGAAACTAGGTGTCCGATACTGTGCCAGAAGAAGCGCCTGTTCTCTGAAATCTGTGGCGATGCCACTCGAAACCGTATGTGTTTGACGAAACTATGTGGTCCACCTTGTGAGAGAGGAAAATCCAAATGCGAAACATAGTTCCATTTTAAAGTAATTGTTCTCTCTAAAACTAAGTGTTCGATACTGTGCCAGGAGAAGCGCCTGTTCTCTGAAATCTGTGGCGATGCCACTCGAAACCGTATGTGTTCGACGAAACTAAGTGGCCGACCTTGTGAGAGAGGAAACTTCAGATGCGAAACTTAGTTCCATTTTAAACTAATTGTTCCATCTGAAATTAAGTGTTCGATACTGTGCCAGGAGAAGCGGCTGTTCTCTGAAATCAGTGGCGATGCTACTCGAAACCGTATGTGTTCGACGAAACTAAGTGGCCGACCTTGTGAGAGAGGAAACTTCAGATGCGAAACTTAGTTCCATTTTAAACTAATTTTTCCATTCGAAATTAAGTGTTCGATACTATGCCAGGAGAAGCGCCTGTTCTCTGAAATCTGTGGCGATGCCACTCGAAACCGTATGCGTTCGACGAAACTAAGTGGTCCACCTTGTGAGAGAGGAAACTCCAGATGCGAAACATAGTTCAATTTTAAACTAAATGTTGCATCTGAAACTAAGTGTTCGATACTGTGCCAGGAGAAGCGCCTGTTCTCTGAAATCTCTGGCGATGCCACTCGAAACCGTATGTGTTCGACGAAACTGAGTGGCCGACCTTGTGAGAGAGGAAACTTCAGATGCGAAACTTAGTTCCATTTTAAACTAATTGTTCCATCTGAAATTAAGTGTTCGATACTGTGCCAGGAGAAGCAGCTGTTCTCTGTAATCTGTGGCGATGCCACTCGAAACCGGATATGTTCGACGAAACTAAGTGGTGGACCTTGTGAGAGAGGAAACTTCAGATGCGAAACTTAGTTCCATTTTAAACTAATTGTTCCATTCGAAATTAAGTGTTCGATACTATGCCAGGAGAAGCGCCTGTTCTCTGAAATCTGTGGCGATGCCACTCGAAACCGTATGCGTTCGACGAAACTAAGTGGCCGCCTTGTGAGGGAGGAAACTCCAGATGCGAAACTTAGTTCCATTTTAAACTGATTGTTCTATCTGAAATTAAGTGTTCGATACTGTGCCGGGGAAGCGCCTGTTCTCTGAAATCTGTGGCGATGACACTCGAAACCGTATGTGTTCGACGAAACTAAGTGGTTGACCTTGTGCGAGAGGATACTCCAGATGCGAAACTTAGTTCCATTTTAAACTAAGTGTTCTACCTGTAACTAAGTCTTCGATACTGTGCCAGGAGAAATGCCCGTTCTCTGAAATCTGTGGCGATGCTACTCGAAACCGTATATGTTCGACGAAACTAAGTGGTCGACCTGCTGAGAGAGGAAACTCCAGATGCGAAACTGAGTTCCATTTTAAATTAATTGTTCTATCTGAAACTAAGTGTTCGATACTGTGCCGGGGAAGGGCCTGTTCTCTGAAATCTGTGGCGATGCCACTCGAAACCGTATGTGTTTGACGAAACTATGTGGTCCACCTTGTGAGAGAGGAAAATCCAAATGCGAAACATAGTTCCATTTTAAAGTAATTGTTCTCTCTAAAACTAAGTGTTCGATACTGTGCCAGGAGAAGCGCCTGTTCTCTGAAATCTGTGGCGATGCCACTCGAAACCGTATGTGTTCGACGAAACTAAGTGGCCGACCTTGTGAGAGAGGAAACTTCAGATGCGAAACTTAGTTCCATTTTAAACTAATTGTTCCATCTGAAATTAAGTGTTCGATACTGTGCCAGGAGAAGCGGCTGTTCTCTGAAATCAGTGGCGATGCTACTCGAAACCGTATGTGTTCGACGAAACTAAGTGGCCGACCTTGTGAGAGAGGAAACTTCAGATGCGAAACTTAGTTCCATTTTAAACTAATTGTTCTATCTGAAACTAGGTGTCCGATACTGTGCCAGAAGAAGCGCCTGTTCTCTGAAATCTGTGGCGATGCCACTCGAAACCGTATGTGTTTGACGAAACTATGTGGTCCACCTTGTGAGAGAGGAAAATCCAAATGCGAAACATAGTTCCATTTTAAAGTAATTGTTCTCTCTAAAACTAAGTGTTCGATACTGTGCCAGGAGAAGCGCCTGTTCTCTGAAATCTGTGGCGATGTCACTCGAAACCGTATGTGTTTGACGAAACTAAGTGGTCCACCTTGTGAGAGAGGAAACTCCAAATGCGAAACATAGTTCCATTTTAAACTAATTGTTCTCTCTAAAACTAAGTGTTCGATACTGTGCCAGGAGAAGCGCCTGTTCTCTGAAATTTCTGGCGATGCCACTCGAAACCGTATGCGTTCGGCGAAACTACGTGGTCGACCTTGTGAGAGAGGAAACTCCAGATGCGAAACTTAGTACCATTTTAAACTAATTGTTCTATCTGAAACTAGGTGTCCGATACTGTGCCAGAAGAAGCGCCTGTTCTCTGAAATCTGTGGCGATGCCACTCGAAACCGTATGTGTTTGACGAAACTATGTGGTCCACCTTGTGAGAGAGGAAAATCCAAATGCGAAACATAGTTCCATTTTAAAGTAATTGTTCTCTCTAAAACTAAGTGTTCGATACTGTGCCAGGAGAAGCGCCTGTTCTCTGAAATCTGTGGCGATGCCACTCGAAACCGTATGTGTTCGACGAAACTAAGTGGCCGACCTTGTGAGAGAGGAAACTTCAGATGCGAAACTTAGTTCCATTTTAAACTAATTGTTCCATCTGAAATTAAGTGTTCGATACTGTGCCAGGAGAAGCGGCTGTTCTCTGAAATCAGTGGCGATGCTACTCGAAACCGTATGTGTTCGACGAAACTAAGTGGCCGACCTTGTGAGAGAGGAAACTTCAGATGCGAAACTTAGTTCCATTTTAAACTAATTTTTCCATTCGAAATTAAGTGTTCGATACTATGCCAGGAGAAGCGCCTGTTCTCTGAAATCTGTGGCGATGCCACTCGAAACCGTATGCGTTCGACGAAACTAAGTGGTCCACCTTGTGAGAGAGGAAACTCCAGATGCGAAACATAGTTCAATTTTAAACTAAATGTTGCATCTGAAACTAAGTGTTCGATACTGTGCCAGGAGAAGCGCCTGTTCTCTGAAATCTCTGGCGATGCCACTCGAAACCGTATGTGTTCGACGAAACTGAGTGGCCGACCTTGTGAGAGAGGAAACTTCAGATGCGAAACTTAGTTCCATTTTAAACTAATTGTTCCATCTGAAATTAAGTGTTCGATACTGTGCCAGGAGAAGCAGCTGTTCTCTGTAATCTGTGGCGATGCCACTCGAAACCGGATATGTTCGACGAAACTAAGTGGTGGACCTTGTGAGAGAGGAAACTTCAGATGCGAAACTTAGTTCCATTTTAAACTAATTGTTCCATTCGAAATTAAGTGTTCGATACTATGCCAGGAGAAGCGCCTGTTCTCTGAAATCTGTGGCGATGCCACTCGAAACCGTATGCGTTCGACGAAACTAAGTGGCCGCCTTGTGAGGGAGGAAACTCCAGATGCGAAACTTAGTTCCATTTTAAACTGATTGTTCTATCTGAAATTAAGTGTTCGATACTGTGCCGGGGAAGCGCCTGTTCTCTGAAATCTGTGGCGATGACACTCGAAACCGTATGTGTTCGACGAAACTAAGTGGTTGACCTTGTGCGAGAGGATACTCCAGATGCGAAACTTAGTTCCATTTTAAACTAAGTGTTCTACCTGTAACTAAGTCTTCGATACTGTGCCAGGAGAAATGCCCGTTCTCTGAAATCTGTGGCGATGCTACTCGAAACCGTATGTGTTCGACGAAACTAAGTGGTCGACCTGCTGAGAGAGGAAACTCCAGATGCGAAACTGAGTTCCATTTTAAATTAATTGTTCTATCTGAAACTAAGTGTTCGATACTGTGCCGGGGAAGGGCCTGTTCTCTGAAATCTGTGGCGATGACACTCGAAACCGTATGTGTTCGACGAAACTAAGTGGTTGACCTTGTGCGAGAGGATACTCCAGATGCGAAACTTAGTTCCATTTAAAACTAATTGTTCGATCTGAAACTAAGTTTTCGATACCGTGCCAGGAGAAGCGCATGTTTTCTGAAATCTGTGGCAATGCGCACCCGAAACCGTATGTGTTCGACGAAACTAATTGGTCGATACTGTGCCAGAGGAAACTCCCCGTCTGCGAAATCTGTGGCGATGACATTCGAAAACGTATGTGTTCGACGAAACTAAGTGGTCGAACTTGTGAGATAGGAATCTCCAGATGCGAAACTTAGTTCCATTTTAAACTAATTATTCTATCTGAAACTATGTGTTCGATACTGTGCCAGGAGAAGCGCCTGTTCTCTGAACTGTATGGCGATGTCGCTCGAAACCGTATGTGTTCGACGAAACTAAGTAGTCGACCTTGTGAGAGAGGAAACACCAGATGCGAAACTTAGTTCCATTTTAATATAATTGTTCTATCTGAAACTAAGTGTTCGATACTGTGCCAGGAGAAGCGCCTGTTCTCTGAAATCGGTCGCGATGCTACTCGAACCCGTATGTGTTCGACGAAACTAAGTGGTCGACCTTCTGAGAGAGGAAACTCCAGATGCGAAACATAGTTCCATTTTAATATAATTGTTCTATCTGAAACTAAGTGTTCGATACTGTGCCAGGAGAAGCGCCTGTTCTCTGAAATCTGTCGCGATGCTACTCGAACCCGTATGTGTTCGACGAAACTAAGTGGTCGACCTTCTGAGAGAGGAAACTCCAGATGCGAAACTTAGTTCCATTTTAAACTAATTGTTCTATCTGAAACTAAGTGTTCGATACTGTGCCAGGAGAAGCGCCTGTTCTCTGAAATCTGTGGCGATGCGACTCGAAACCGTATGTGTTCGACGAAAATAAGTGGTCGACCTTGTGGTAGAGGAAACTCCAGATGCGAAACATAGTTCCATTTTAAACTAATTGTTCTATCTGAAACTAAGCGTTCGGTACTGTGCCAGGAGAAGCGCCTGTTCTCCGAAATCTGTCGCGACGCTAATAGAAACCGTATGTGTTCGACGAAAATAAGTGGTCGACCTTGTGGTAGAGGCAACTCCAGATGCGAAACATAGTTCCATTTTAAACTAATTGTTCTATCTGAAACTAAGTGTTCTGTACTGTGCCAGGAGAAGCGCCTGTTCTCTGAAATCTGTCGTGATGCTAATCGAAACCGTATGTGTTCGACGAAACTAAGTGCCCGCCTTCTGAGAGAGGAAACTCCAGATGCGAAACTTAGTTCCATTTTAAACTAATTGTTCTATCTGCAACTAAGTGTTCGATACTGTGCCAGGAGAAGCGCCTGTTCTCTGAAATCTGTGGCGATGCTACTCGAAACCGAATGTGTTCTACGAAACTAAGTGGCCGACCTTGTGGTAGAGGAAACTCCAGATGCGAAACACAGTTCCATTTTAAACTAGTTGTTCTATCTGAAACTAAGTGTTCGATACTGTGCCAGGAGTAGCGCATATTCTCTGAAATCTGTGGCGATGCTACTCGAAACCGTATGTGTTCGACGAAACTAAGTGGTCGACCTTGTGGGAGAGGAAACTCCGTATGCGAAACTTAGTTCCATTTTAAACTGATTGTTCTATCTGAAACTAAGTGTTCGATACTGTGCCAGGAGAAGCGCCTGTTCTCTGAAATCTGTGGCGATGCTAATCGAAACCGTATGTGTTCCGAAACTAAGTGCCCGCCTTGTGAGAGAGGAAACTCCAGATGCGAAACATAGTTCCATTTTAAACTAATTGTTCTATCTGAAACTAAGTGTTCGATACTGTGCCAGGAGAAGCGCCTATTCTCTGAAATCTGTGGCGTTGCTACTCGAAACCGTATGTGTTCGACGAAACTAAGTGGTCGACGTGGTGAGAGAGGAAACTCCAGATGCGAAACACAGTTCCATTTTAAACTAATTGTTCTATCTGAAACTAAGTGTTCGATACTGTGCCAGGAGAAACGCCTGTTCTCTGAAATCTGTGGCCATGCCACTCGAAACCTTATCTGTTCGACGAATCTAAGTTGTCGACCTTGTGAGAGAGGAAACTGCAGATGCGAAACTTAGTTCCATTTTAAATGAATTGTTCTATCTGAAACTAAGTGTTTGATAATGTGCCAGGAGAAACTCCCGTTCGGCGAAATCTCTGGCGATACCACTCGACCCCATATGTGTTCGACGAAACTAAGTGGTTCACCCTGTGCGAGAGGAATACTCCAGAAGCGAAACTTAATACCATGCTAAACTAATTGTTCTATCTGAAACTGTATGTTCGATACTGTGCCAGTAGAAGCGCCTGTTCTCTGAAATCTGTGGCGATGTCACTCGAAACCGTATATGTTTGACGAAACTAAGTGGTCGACCTGGTGAGAGAGGAAACTCCAGATGCGAAACTTAGTTCCATTTAAAACTAATTGTTTTATCTGAAACAGATACTGTGCCAGGAGAAACGCCTGTTCTCTGAAATGTGTGGCGATGCCACTTGAAACCGTATGTGTTCGACGGAACTAAGTGGCCGACCTTGTGAGAGAGGAACCTTCATATGCGAAATTTAGTTCCATTTTAAACTAATTGTTCCATCTCAAATTAAGTGTTCGCTACTGTGCCAGGAGAAGAGGCTTTTCTCTGAAATCTGTGGCGATGCCCCTCGAAACGGTATGTGTTCGACGAAACTGAGTGGTCGACATTGTGAGAGAGGAAACTCCAGACGCGAAACATAGTTCCGTTTTAAACTGATTGTTCTATCTGAAAGTGTTCGATAATGTGCCAGGAGAAGCGACTGTTATCTGAAATCTGTGGCGATGCCACTCGAAAACGTATGTGTTCGACGAAACTAAGTGGCCGACCTTGTGAGAGAGGAAACTCCAGACGCGAAACATAGTACAATTTTAAACTAAAAGTTCCATCTGAAACAAAATGTTCGATACTGTGCCAGGAGAAGCGCCTGTTCTCTGAAATATGTCGCGATCCTACTCCAAGCCGTATGTGTTCGGCGAAACTAAGTGGTCGACCTTGTGAGAGAGGAAAGTCCAGACGCGAAACTTAGTTCCATTTTAAACTAATTGTTCTATCTGTAACTAAGTGTTCGATACTGTGCCAGGAGAAGCGACTGTTCTCTGAAATATGTGGCGATGCCACTCTAAACCGTATGTGTTCGACGAAACTAAGTGGTCGCCTTGTGAGGGAAGAAACTCCAAATGCGAAACTTAGTTCCATTTTAAACTAATTGTTCTATCCGAAACTATGTGTTCGATATTGCGCCAGGAGAAACGCCGTGCTGCGAAATCTGTGGCTGTACCACTCGAAACCGCATGTGTTCGACGAAACTAATGGTCGACCTTGTGGGAGAGGACACTCCAGATGCGAAACATAGTTCCGTTTTAAACTGATTGTTCTATCTGAAAGTGTTCGATAATGTGCCAGGAGAAGCGACTGTTATCTGAAATCTGTGGCGATGCCACTCGAAACCGTATGTGTTCGACGAAAATAAGTGGTCCACCTAGTGAGAGAGGAAACTCCAGATGCGAAACTTAGTTCCATTTAAAACTAATTGTTCTATCTGAACCTAAGTGTTCGATAGTGTGCCAGGAGAAACTCCCGTTCGGCGAAATCTGTGGCGATACCACTCGACCCCATATGTGTTCGACGAAACTAAGTGGTTCACCCTGTGCGAGAGGAATACTCCAGAAGCGAAACTTAATACCATGCTAAACTAATTGTTCTATCTGAAACTGTATGTTCGATACTGTGCCAGTAGAAGCGCCTGTTCTCTGAAATCTGTGGCGATGTCACTCGAAACCGTATATGTTTGACGAAACTAAGTGGTCGACCTGGTGAGAGAGGAAACTCCAGATGCGAAACTTAGTTCCATTTAAAACTAATTGTTTTATCTGAAACAGATACTGTGCCAGGAGAAACGCCTGTTCTCTGAAATGTGTGGCGATGCCACTTGAAACCGTATGTGTTCGACGGAACTAAGTGGCCGACCTTGTGAGAGAGGAACCTTCATATGCGAAATTTAGTTCCATTTTAAATTAATTGTTCTATCTGAAACTAAGTGTTCGATACTGTGCCAGGAGAAACTCCCGTTCGGCGAAATCTGTGGCGATACCACTCGACCCCGTATGTGTTCGACGAAACTAAGTGGTTCACCCTGTGCGAGAGCAAACTCCAGACGCGAAACTTAATACCATGCTAAACTAATTGTTCTATCTGAAACTGTGTGTTCGATACTGTGCCAGTAGAAGCGCCTGTTCTCTGCAATCTGGGGCGATGTCACGCGAAACCGTATGTGTTTGACGAAACTAAGTGGTCGACCCGGTGAGAGAGGAAACTCCAGATGCGAAACTTAGTTCCATTTAAAACTAATTGTTCTCTCTGAAACAGATACTGTGCCAGGAGAAACGCCTGTTCTCTGAAATCTGTGGCGATGCTACTCCAAACCGTATGTGTTCGACGAAACTAATTAGTCGACCTTGTGAGAGAGGAAACTCCAGATGCGAAACTTAGTTCCATTTTAAACTAATTGTTCTATCTGAAACTAAGTGTTCGATACTGTGCCAGGAGAAGCGACTGTTCTCTGAAATCTGTGGCGATGCCACTCGAAACCGTATGTGTTCGACGAAACTAAGTGGTCGACCTTGTGAGAGAGGAAACTCCAGATGCGAAACTTTGTTCCATTTTAAACTAATTGTTCTATCTGTAACTAAGTGTTCGATACTGTGCCAGGAGAAGCGACTGTTCTCTGAAATATGTGGCGATGCCACTCTAAACCGTATGTGTTCGACGAAACTAAGTGGTCGCCTTGTGAGGGAAGAAACTCCAAATGCGAAACTTAGTTCCATTTTAAACTAATTGTTCTATCCGAAACTATGTGTTCGATATGGCGCCAGGAGAAACGCCGTGCTGCGAAATCTGTGGCTGTACCACTCGAAACCGCATGTGTTCGACGAAACTAATGGTCGACCTTGTGGGAGAGGACACTCCAGATGCGAAACATAGTTCCGTTTTAAACTGATTGTTCTATCTGAAAGTGTTCGATAATGTGCCAGGAGAAGCGACTGTTATCTGAAATCTGTGGCGATGCCACTCGAAACCGTATGTGTTCGACGAAACTAAGTGGTCCACCTAGTGAGAGAGGAAACTCCAGATGCGAAACTTAGTTCCATTTAAAACTAATTGTTCTATCTGAAACTAAGTGTTCGATAGTGTGCCAGGAGAAACTCCCGTTCGGCGAAATCTGTGGCGATACCACTCGACCCCGTATGTGTTCGACGAAACTAAGTGGTTCACCCTGTGCGAGAGGAAACTCCAGACGCGAAACTTAATACCATGCTAAACTAATTGTTCTATCTGAAACTGTGTGTTCGATACTGTGCCAGTAGAAGCGCCTGCTCTCTGCAATCTGTGGCGATGTCACTCGAAACCGTATGTGTTTGACGAAACTAAGTGGTCGACCTGGTGGGAGAGGAAACTCCAGATGCGAAACTTAGTTCCATTTAAAACTAATTGTTCTATCTGAAACAGATACTGTGCCAGGAGAAACGCCTGTTCTCTGCAATCTGTGGCGATGTCACTCGAAACCGTATGTGTTTGACGAAACTAAGTGGTCGACCCGGTGAGAGAGGAAACTCCAGATGCGAAACTTAGTTCCATTTAAAACTAATTGTTCTATCTGAAACAGATACTGTGCCAGTAGAAGCGCCTGTTCTCTGCAATCTGTGGCGATGTCACTCGAAACCGTATGTGTTTGACGAAACTAAGTGGTCGACCCGGTGAGAGAGGAAACTCCAGATGCGAAACTTAGTTCCATTTAAAACTAATTGTTCTATCTGAAACAGATACTGTGCCAGGAGAAACGCCTGTTCTCTGAAATCTGTGGCGATGCTACTCGAAACCGTATGTGTTCGACGAAACTAATTAGTCGACCTTGTGAGAGAGGAAACTCCAGATGCGAAACTTAGTTCCATTTTAAACTAATTGTTCTATCTGAAACTAAGTGTTCGATACTGTGCCAGGAGAAACTCCCGTTCGGCGAAATCTGTGGCGATACACTCGACCCCGTATGTGTTCGACGAAACTAAGTGGTTCACCCTGTGCGAGAGGAAACTCCAGACGCGAAACTTAATACCATGCTAAACTAATTGTTCTATCTGAAACTGTGTGTTCGATACTGTGCCAGTAGAAGCGCCTGTTCTCTGCAGTCTGTGGCGATGTCACTCGAAACCGTATGTGTTCGACGAAACTAAGTGGTTGACCTTGTGAGAGAGGATACTCCAGATGCGAAACATAGTTCCATTTTAAACTAATTGTTCTATCTGTAACTAAGTGTTCGATACTGTGCCAGGAGAAGCGCCTGTTCTCTGAAATGTCTGGCGATGCCGCTCGAAACCGTATGTGTTCGACGAAACTAAGTGGTTGACCTTGTGAGAGAGGACACTCCAGATACGAAGCTTAGTTCCATTTTAAACTAATTGTTCTATCTGATACTAAGTGTTCGATACTGTGCCAGGAGAAGCGCCTGTTGTCTGAAATGTGTGGCGATGCCACTCGGAACCCTATGTGTTCGAGGAAACTAAGTGGTTGATCTTGTGAGAGCCGACAAGCGTGCCCCTCTGGTACGCGGGCGCCTCGAATATCTTAACACTATTTATATTATTAATTTTAAAACAAAAATTACATTTTTGTATAAATAGTATAAAATATTAATTTATAATATAAAAATTTTTATGAAACTCTATTTATTGATAATCCCCACTTTAACGAAAAGTATTTAAATAAAAACATCAATTCAACGAGAAAGCTTTTTTTTATCAAAATAAAAATCGTTAATCCCCACTTTAACGAAAAGTATCTAAATAAAAACATATTCTTTCTTTTAATTTTATACCAAAAACAATGACCTAATTCTTTTATCCCAATAAAATTTATAATTTATTTAATTAATATAAGTAATTTGTTAATTAATTTATTTTAATAAAAAATCTCTGGTAATAAAAATAATTTCACATTATATACCTATATAAATTAAAAAATCTCTATCACTTTAACCAAAAGTATCTAAATAAAAACATCAATTCAACGAGAAAGCTTTTTTTTATCAAAATAAAAATCGTTAATCCCCACTTTAACGAAAAGTATCTAAATAAAAACATATTCTTTCTTTTAATATTATACCAAAAACAATGACCTAATTCTTTTATCCCAATATAATTTATAATTTATTTAATTAATATAAGTAATTTATTAATTAATGTATTTTAATAAAAAATCTCTGGTAATAAAAATAATTTCACATTATATTGTTTAAGCCAGTTTAAATGTCGTGGCGCCCCTCGTTTCCGGCGGGCGGCAGAGGGTGCGTAGTCGCAGGGGGCTCTGTCTCCCCGAAGTGCGTTTCCGGGGGATAGAGCGAAATCTCTTTCTTCTTCTGCCGACTGTTAACCACGACGCACGTAAGAGTTTTTATCTCAAGCCACGAGGCTTCTCACATTCACATCGGAGACAATTTCTTCCACCACGGGAAGAGAATTGTACGCGGGCACGGGCCCAGTGAGATTACATACGGAATATTTCGATCTACGGAGATCGTTGCGAACAGAGAGATCGTCGCGAATCACGGACGAGCGATATTCAGCCACCATCCTTTCTGATCCGACACCCGGCGCTCAAATAAATATTAGGTGTTCTCGGCCAAGATCGAAGGGGTCGCGAACATTTTGGTCCTTCGAGCCGGATCGCGCGGATTGCTGGGATCGATTGGATATCGCGAAATCTTTCACGAACGAAAGATAGCGTGGTTGCGAAAGGAACGTGACGAACACGTGGTCGCCGTTCAAACCGCAACGGAAGTCCAAGACGGCCTCTCGAACCTGACCAACAAGGTCCGCGGTGTTACATCTCTCTTTTAAAGGAGATCGTAGTGCGGTGCACTTTAGACGAACATTGTGTCTGGACAAATCTATAGTGCAGTGTTCTTCAATTGGACATACGAACAATATAAGTGCTACGAATTCGCAGGTGTGGTGCGACTGTGACGTCATCGTGTGCGTGCTTTCTTTGTCTCGAAGACCGTTAGAGCATTTCAAAACATTCGGTGTTCTTTGTTTCTTCGTGTCGCACGGTGCTCTCTCTCACACTCACGAACGATCAGTGTTCTTGTCTTACGCATCGCGCAGTGTTCTCTCTCGCACGTACTCTAACGCTCGGTGTTCTTCGTTTCTACGTGTCGCGCTGTGCTCTCTCTCGCACACCGACGAACGATCAGTGCTTGTTCTACGCATCGCGCAGTGCTCTCTCTCACTCGTACTCTAACTTTCAGTGCTCTCAGTTTTACTCGTGTTACGCTGTGCTCTCACTTGCACACACTCACGAACACTACCGTGTAGTCCAGATTCAGCTCTGTGAGTCGAACACATCACGATGGAAAGTCTAGCGCATCTCATCGCGAGCCAACAGCCCATCTTTGACCAACTTGAACGAGCTCTGTCTAACTTCAAGAAGATCGGCAGCGCGAACTACACCATCGCCAAGGTCCAAAATCGCTTGTCTGCGCTCGAGAAGCTATGGGAACGGTGCCAGGCCAACGAGATCTTGATTCACCAAGCTGCCGCCAACGAGGACATGAAGAAGATCGACTACTTCACGAAGGCGAAGTTCCAGACTGCCGAGGACGTCATGCTTCAGGCCTCCGACTATATGTCTGAAGTCCTCCATCAGATTACTTATCTGATCGGTTTCTTCGGTTCCTCCCGCGGCGAACAGTTCTACGACTCAATCTCCGCCAGTCACGACTCACTCTTCTTTGTTAACGCGAATAGAGCTTCCGAAGTTTTCTGGAAATCGGTTAGAGTGGGAGAATTTCCGGGACTTATTCGAATCGCTCGTAAAGAACAATCCTGCCTTATCGACGGTCGAAAAGCTGCATCACTTAAAGATCAGCTTAACGGGTGAAGCGGAGCGTCTGTTAAGCAACGTTAGAGTCACGGACGCGAATTTCGAACATGCTTGGAAGAAGTTGACGGACGAGTATGAAAACACGCGACTGTTGATTAACTCACATTTGCAAGCTATTTTTGATATCCCGATGATGAAGCTGGAGTCGCCTGCTTCACTTCGATCACTTCGCGATACCACTAATGCATCACTCGCCGCTCTGCGCAATTTGAATCGCCCAGTTACTGAATGGGACGATATCCTCGTTTTCATCCTCGTCAAGAAGCTCGCTCCTCGCACGCGACAAGATTGGCGTATGCTCCTCGGGGATTCGTATGATCCGCCCACTCTTACTAGCCTTTTAGATTTTCTTGCAAAGCGTATTAGGGGACTCGACGAGGACTTTACCTCTAGCGACGTTACCAACGTACCGGCACCGTGCGCCTCTCGTCCCGCGAAAGTTCACGCAACTAATACGCAGAGTAAAGCGACCTCAAAATGTTTTTTATGTTCCAATGGTCACCCGCTGTATAAATGTGCACAGTACCACAATCTAAGCATCGATCAACGGTACTCATTGATTAAGAACGTTAAATATTGTGTGAACTGTCTGCGAAAAGGACACAGCTCGAGCGCGTGTCCGAGCAAGTCCACGTGCATAAAATGTGGTCGTCCACATCATACTCTCTCCACCGGGAGACGAGTGCTTCAGCCGTCAATGCGGCTCAAACATTAACTGTTTCCGACGGCGGTATCGACGCCAGTACGAGCCATAACGGCAATCGAGAACCGACGTCTTCCGTCCATGCCATTCAGCGCGTGCCAATAGTGCCTCATACGGTTCTTCTTGCAACCGCTCAAGTGACTCTTCGGACTGCTGAAGGTAGGACCTTTCAAGTGCGTGCCCTCCTCGATCAGGGGGCCACTCACAGTTTTGTTTCGGAAACTCTTGCACAATCGTTGCGAACACGACGGCATAAAACTCATCTGCCAGTTACGGCCTTCGGAGATTCTTGCCGTGGTGTTTCGAAATTTGTTCTACATCTCGTTGTAGAGCCTTGTCAGGGAAGCGGTCCTTCTTTACCGCTGGACGCGTACGTTTACCAAAATATTACCTCGTACCGAGCGTACCGAGCTCAATCTCAACCCAGTTGGGATCACTTACAGGGTCTGACTCTCGCAGATCCCAATCCAAATGAATCTACTCCGATTCATTTGCTCATTGGCGCGGATCTCTATGGCGCTATCCTACGCAATGGCTTGCGTCAGGGACCATCGGGCAGTCCTACTGCTCAATTAACCATTTTCGGATGGATACTTTCCGGTCCCGATAAGGTTACTCATTCAGCCACTCTGGCTCACCATGCCAAGGTTAATCTTCTCTCCGCTGACCTCAACTCGCTCCTTTCGCGGTTCTGGGAGACGGAAGAAGAATTCACGGAACCTCATCTCACTGACGATGAACAAACGTGCGAAGAGCACTTTCAAAAGACACATTATAGGGATGAGCATGGACTGTACGTCGTTCGTCTTCCATTCAAGGAGGATCCTCCACCGTTAGGGTGTTCAATCGCTATCGCGTCCCGTTTGTACTCCAAATTACAATCGCGTTTGGACAAGAATTCGGACCTTTCCGACGCTTACCATTCCTTTCTTCAGGAATACGAGCACTTAGGGCACATGGAAATCGTCCCTCCTAACGAACTTTCATCGCAACACACCTTCTATCTTCCGCATCATCCAGTTTTACGGAACGATAGTCTCTCCACTAAACTGAGAGTTGTGTTCAACGCCTCTTGTCACACCTCTAACGGGTTTTCTCTCAATGACTACCTACGGACTGGACCGAAGCTACAAACGGATTTGCCTTCTATAATAATGAGATGGCGTCAATATCGTATCGTACTCATGGCAGATATCGCCAAGATGTTTCGCCAAATTCTCGTACATCCGCGTGACAGAGACTTTCTACGGATACTATGGCAACCACCTCTTTCTTTCCACACAAGCACATATCGGCTACGAACCGTTACCTACGGAACTGCTTCTGCTCCCTATTTGGCGATCAGAGTTCTTCACCAACTTGCGGAGGACGAGGGCGACAAATTTCCTCTCGCCAAATCGATCCTCAAGGAACACATTTACGTGGACCATGTACTCTTCGGAGCGGAAGATGCGAGCTCTGCTCTCGACATCAAGAGACAGCTTACTGCGCTTCTCTCTGCAGGAGGCTTCCAATTACACAAATGGGCATCTAATGTTCCCGCTTTGTTGGACAATCGTTCCTCGGGAGACGATGATCTTGCTGCGGATCGCCACCTTAAGGAGGATGAAAGTATAAAGGTTCTCGGCGTTTACTGGGCGCCACAAAGTGACTCTTTTGCCTTTCGTACGCATCTTCCAGGGAACTCCGGTTCCACCAAACGTGCGGTTCTTGCCACCATCGCCAGGTTCTTTGACCCGCTCGGGTGGGCTACCCCCGTGGTGATTGTCGCAAAAATACTCCTTCAAGAGTTATGGCTTTGTAAGTGCGATTGGGATGATCAGCTTCCCTCCGCTATTCTTCATTCGTGGAAGTCCTATTGCCAGTCTCTTCCTCTCATTGAATCTATTCGCATACCACGTTGGACCGGACGGTCTACGTCTAACGTAGCTTGCGAATTGCATGGATTTTCAGATGCTTCAAACAGAGCTTACGCTGCTGTGGTGTACCTTCGGGTTTTGCACTCTCTTGATGAGGTCACTGTGACACTTATTGCGGCTCGATCCAAGGTGACGCCCATCAAGACGGTTTCTCTTCCTCGTCTGGAGTTAAACGGTGGTGCTCTACTGTCCAAACTCGTTCAGTTTGTTCAGACAACATTAAAGCTCTCACACGTGCCAGTGTATTGCTGGACGGATTCAACCGTCGTCCTCGGTTGGTTGAAAAAACATCCCTCTACCTGGAACACGTATGTCGCGAATCGAACTGCTAAAATTCAAACGAGGTTACCCGCAGCCGTTTGGAACCATGTTCCAACGCATGCAAACCCCGCGGATTGTGCATCACGTGGCATTTCGCCAGCAGAACTCGAGAGTCATAAACTTTGGTGGCATGGGCCAACGTGGCTCAGTCAAAACTCACGCTTCTGGCCACCACAGGAACACGAGCCGAGTTCGATCAATCCTGATCACGAAGCGCTCATTCGCTCCGAACAATCTAAGGCTACGGTTCACTCCATCCAGACCATACCGGAGTCTAGTTATCTGGACGAGCTTATGCATCGCTTCTCTTCATGGCCGAAATTATTACGCGTAACGGCTTATGTGTTTCACTTCACTTCAAACTTGAAGTTAACACGGAAGCATCAGTCGCCAAACACGACGCCTCTGACGGCGAAGGAAATTCAGCAGTCGCGGCAGTTCTGGTGTCGATACTCGCAGACGGTCAGTTTTCCGTCGGAATTAGAGTTCTTAAAGAACAATACCGCCGTCTCTCAACGGAGCTCGTTGGTAACGCTCCATCCGTTTCTCGACTCAACCGGACTAATTCGGCTTGGCGGGCGGCTGAGGCACTCGCAATTACCTTACGACGAAAAGCATCCGGTTATTTTGTCGAACGGTAGAATAAGTGACCTTATTATAGAAGATGCTCACCGAAGAGCTCTTCATGGGGGTCCGCAATTGACCCTTCGGATTCTGCGTCAGAACTACTGGATATTACGAGCCCGAAACCTCGTGCGTTCCAAAATCCACAAATGTATTCCGTGTATACGCCATCGGGCGAATACCCCGACGCAGCTCATGGGGGATTTACCTTCCGCTAGGGTAACTCCCTCTCGTCCGTTCTTGCATTCCGGCGTCGACTTCGCGGGGCCAGTCAACATTATACCGATTGCTGGCCGCGGACAACGATCGTACAAAGCATACGTTGCTGTTTTCGTCTGTCTATCGACGCACGCAATCCATCTAGAACTGGTGAACAGTCTCTCTTCCACCGCCTTCCTTGCTGCCTTTAAACGTTTCGTATCTCGGCGCGGTATCCCGAGCGATATTTACAGCGATAATGGCACTAACTTCTTGGGAGCGGAAAAGGAACTGTCCACCATGTTCCGTAACTTATCTAAAGACGTAGATCTGTCTGCTCGGTTAGCCTCCGACGGCTCTACTTGGCATTTCATACCCCCCTCTGCCCCTCACTTCGGAGGGCTCTGGGAGGCGGGAGTCAAGAGTATGAAGCATCACCTCCGACGAATCGTGGGGGATCATACTCTTTCAATCGAGGAGTTCACGACGCTTCTCGCGCAGATTGAGGATTGTTTGAACTCGCGCCCGATCGCAGCGATGACCAGCGACGCGAGTGATTGCGCCGTGCTCACTCCCGGTCATTTTTTAATCGGCGGGCCTTTAACCACGGTGCCGGACGAGTCGGTCCTAAATCTGGACGAGAACCGATTGTCTCGTTATCAGCGCGTGCGTGCGATGCTCGAACATTTCTGGCGAAATTGGTCTCCGGACTACTTACATACTCTGCAACAGCGGTACAAATGGACCAAAACCATGCCGAACATCCAGGAGGGTACACTTGTTCTACTAAAAAACAACTTGTTGCCTCCCTGTAAATGGGACTTGGCCATTGTAGAAAATTCCTTCCCAGGGAGTGACGATCTCACTCGAGTAGTTCAACTTCGGACTGCTCGATCGAAGTTCAAGAGGCCAATTTCCCAGATTTGTCCGCTACCGATCAATGTATGTAAGAAGTAGCGGTAGTGAGAGCTACGTCTGTCTACGTTACGCCGTTCCATGTTACTATTTGTACTATGTGCTCCGTTCTTATATATCATGCGTCTTGCGCCTCTCGTAAGTGAAGTTTATGTACGTACCATGCGTCCTGTCATGTAGCATTATTCTTGTGAATATTTCACCGATTTTAGTTTCTAAATTAGATGTCGTACATACCGGATACGAGGCGGGCGGTATGTTTAAGCCAGTTTAAATGTCGTGGCGCCCCTCGTTTCCGGCGGGCGGCAGAGGGTGCGTAGTCGTAGGGGGCTCTGTCTCCCCGAAGTGCGTTTCCGGGGGATAGAGCGAAATCTCTTTCTTCTTCTGCCGACTGTTAACCACGACGCACGTAAGAGTTTTTATCGCAAGCCACGAGGCTTCTCACATTCACATCGGAGACAATTTCTTCCACCACGGGAAGAGAATTGTACGCGGGCACGGTCCCAGTGAGATTACATACGGAATATTTCGATCTACGGAGATCGTTGCGAACAGAGAGATCGTCGCGAAACACGGACGAGCGATATTCAGCCACCATCCTTTCTGATCCGACACCCGGCGCTCAAATAAATATTAGGTGTTCTCGGCCAAGATCGAAGGGGTCGCGAACAATATACCTATATAAATTAAAAAATCTCTAGTAACAAAAATTATTTTACATTATACACCTATATAAATTAAAAAATCTCTAGTAACAAAAATAATTTTACATTATATACCTATATAAATTAAAAAATCTCTAGTAACAAAAATAATTTTACATTATATACCTATATAAATTAAAAAATCTCTAGTAACAAAAATAATTTTACATTATATACCTATATAAATTAAAAAATCTCTAGTAACAAAAATAATTTTACATTATATACCTATATAAATTAAAAAATCTCTAGTAATAAAAATCAATTAATTATTACTTATATTGTTAGAACATGCAAAGTGCGCGCTTTAATGCGTGAGCATCGCTCTCCTTATACACTAGGGAGATATCACCTTTCTTTTGTTTTTTTTTCTGGTTCTGTTCGTGGGCTCTCATCGCCTCGTGGTAATGCAATTCTTCTTGTACAATTATTTTATTCATTCTAATTATATATATATATATATACATTAACAGTAATTGTGATACGTGTTTTGTATTTATTCCTCTGCCTAACATAATCCACCAAAGACCCGGCAACATATATATATATAATTTTTTTTTATATATAATTAAAATAAATTTATAAATATATAATATTAATATATGTTATTATATTAAATTTTAAAAAATTTTTATTAGAGCAGCAACACAATTTGAATGTATGTAGTAAACAAATAGTCGACTGGTTTCTGTCCAGTCGTTTTGGTTACCGCGTTGTTGTTTCGTTATTAATAAAAAGAGGTTTATGCTCTGCAATAGGTTATGGGCCCAGCTCCCTTGGAATAGTATATTTTAGGTAGTTAATTAAAGTCAATATCGCGAGTGAAGATAATAAGTGTAGTGTATGTGCGCGAAAATGAGTACCAGCAGTTATACACGAATAGAAATGTTAGAAAGGGATAATTATGAGACTTGGAAATTACAAGCCGAAGCCCTTTTGGTGAAGAATGATGCATGGGGATATGTGAGTGGTGAGATACCGAAACCGGATTTGGCAGAAGGAGCTATAGTCACAAAGCAGTGGAAAATTGCTGACAAGAAAGCCAGGTCATATCTAATACTATCTATCCACCCTCATGCATTAAAACAAATCAAGAATTGTACCACATCTCGAGATGTTTGGCTTAAATTAGAAAGTACCTATCAATCTAAGGGACCTGCTCGAAAAGCGAACCTTTTAAAACAACTCACTTTGCATAAAATGCGTGAAGGTGAAGACACACGAGACCACATTTTTAAATTCTTTGATGTGGTCGACAAGCTACAAGAAATGGATGTAGACCTCAATAAGGATTTGTTAGCCATAATGTTATTGTATAGTCTCCCAGAGAAATTTGAATAATTCCTATGTGGAATCGAATCCAGAGATGAATTACCATCACCGGAAATATTAAAGATAAAGATAGTTGAAGAAAGTGATGCACGCAATCAGAAATTAGAGGAAGAAGTCCCGAATGCAATGATGGCTGGAAGACAACCATTCAAAAATCACAAATTCCGGAACAATAGGCCCGACGAGCGTAGGGAAGAACATAAAGAAGAATTCAAATTCCGTTGCCATAAATGCAAAAAGGTGGGACACAAAGCTATAGACTGCAGACTAGAAGATGGGAAATACAAACCTTGGAAGTCGGGAAAGCAGACTCCCAAGGAATCTAGCTTACTAGTCACAGATAGAAAAGACTATGCTTTAAAGTCCGGACGCGACATAAGTACAAGCGATTGGTGCTTAGATAGTGGTTGTACATCGCATATTACGAAGAAAGAAGAAAGCCTAAAGAATCTGGAGTCATCTGAATTCGAAGACTTGAATTTAGCGACTAACAATACATCAGCTAAAGTATTGGCGAAAGGGACAGCATCTATTATTACCTCAAACAAAGATGGCAGTCAGAAAATAAATTTATTAAATACCTTATATGTTCCAGGATTACGCACAAATTTAATGTCTGTTTCAAAGATTACAGACAAGGGATATAATGTAACCTTCGGTAGAAACGGTGCTCTAGTCAAGGATAGAGCAGGAAGCATTTTAATGCGCGCTGACAGAATCGATGGTTTATATTACATTAGGCAAAACACACAATATGCAGGAAGAATGTCGAGTGAATCAGAAGAAAATTTAAAAACATGGCATGAGAGATACGGACACTTGAACGGAAGAGATCTGAAGAAAATGGTTGCTAATAAAGAGGTATGTGGCATCAGAATCAGAACACAAAAAGAACTACCTACGTGTGAAGTATGCTTAAAAGGCAAACTTACGCAGACACCTTTCCCAAAAGAGTCCAGTCGCAAATCGGAACTGCTAGAATTAGTACACACAGACTTATGTGGACCGATGAGGACAGAGTCATTGAATGGGTCAAAATATTTCTTAACCTTCATAGAAGACAGAACGAGGTGGTGCGAAGTAAGATTCTTGAAGAGGAAAAGCGAAGCCCTCACTGAATTCAAAAAGTACAAGAGCATGGTTGAAAACTTCACTGGTAGGAAAATCAAATACATTCAGTCCGACAACGGAAAAGAATATTGCAATAAAGAATTTGACGACTATTTACAAAAATCTGGAATCCAAAGAAGATTGACAATTCCGCACACACCGCAACAAAATGGCACCGCGGAACGCATGAATAGAACACTTGTGGAAATGGCAAGATGTCTACTAATTCAATCGAAACTATCCCCATCGTTTTGGGCAGAAGCACTGCATACAGCTAATTACATCCGCAATAGATGCCCCGCAAACCACTTAAATGGGCAAACACCTTATAAACTTTGGACAGGTAAAAGGCCAAATGTGAAATATTTCCGAACATTCGGATGTAAAGGATATGCATTGGACCGAGATACAAACAAAGGAAAATTTTCTCCAAGATCCAGAGAGTGTATGTTCGTAGGTTATTCCTTGGAATCTAAAGGTTACCGAGTTTGGGTACCTAGTGAAAGGAAAATAATTGTATCCAGAGATATAAAATTCTTCGAAGAAATTGGTGCCGGAACAAAATATGAAGAATTCGTTAATGAAAATAGGATGATTAATGGAAACAAACTAAAGGAAAGAAAATATGACGAAATAGAGACAAAAACGATCAGAGACCTCGGAGAACAAAACTTATTACAAGAAGAAGAAGAAGATGATGATGAAGAATACGAAGAAGCTATGGAGTGGACTCACGAAGAACCACAAAATAATGAAAACAGTGAAACCTGCGAACAAAGGGACGAAGATGGGTTAAATAACCAACATCAAGAGCAAGAACAGGTAATACAAAATCCAGAAGTACAGTTGCGAAGAACCGTGGGGAGACCAAAAATAATAAGGACGGGAAATCCAGGAATACCCAAGAAACAGTATCACTATGAGGTAGCACAACAAGTCACTACAAAAGAAGAAGTGACAGAAGAACATGTGGATACAAGTGAAATTTCGGCTAAAAAGGCAATGGCCAGTAAAGATAGGGAAGAGTGGAAAGCAGCCATACGTAGTGAGATAATGTCTATGATCAAAATAATACGTGGGAAATCGTAGATCGACCAAGGGACCGAAGCATCGTAAGCTGTCGTTTAATATTACGGAATAAATGTAAGGCTGACGGGACGCTGGATAGGAGGAAGGCGAGACTCGTAGCTCGATGTTTTACACAAGTCCCGGGAATGGACTTTCATGAAACTTTTGCACCAGTAGCAAGATTGAGTTCCATAAGGACATTAATCGCTCTAGCAGTTGAGCGAGACATGCTGGTTGATCATCTTGATGTATCGACCGCTTTTCTGAATGGAGATATAGATGAAGAGATATACATGGAAATACCAGAAATGCTGGAAGAAACATTACAAGACATAAGATCAGCAAAGGACAGTAAAATCAGTAAGGATCAGAAGATCAGAATTGACAAAATGTTGCAAGATATTAAAGGCGAGAATAAAGTCTGTTTACTAAAGAAGGCAATTTATGGTTTGAAACAATCAAGCAGACAATGGAATATTAGACTTGATGAGAAATTGCGTGAATTAGGATTGCAATCGATGAATCCTGACCCTTGTGTTTACTTCAAAATAATGAACGAAAATTTGCTTATCGTGGCGATTTATGTCGATGATATATTAATGATATCAAGAAATAGAGAACACATGGAAGAATTAAAACAAGGACTAATGTCAACGTTTGAAATGAAGGACTTAGGACCCATTCAGCATTGCTTAGGAATTAAGTTCACGCTGAGTAAGGGGAAGATGGCGATGACTCAGAAGACCTATATTGAAGACACATTGAGAAAATTTGGCATGAGAGATGCGAAACCGATTTCTACTCCTTGTGAATTAAACAAACGGGATATAAAGGAAGAAACCAATGAAGATGTATCGGGAGCCGAAATTAAAGGGTTGCCATATAGGGAACTGATAGGATCGTTGATGTACATAGCCATTGCCACGAGACCAGACATAGCTCACGTGGTGAGCTGGCTCAGTCAATTCAGCTCCAATTTTGATCAAAACCATTGGAAAGCTACGAAAAGAGTTCTGCGATACTTGAGGGGAAGCCTAAATTATGGATTAGTGTTCACCAAAGCCAAAGAAGATTTAATGGGATATGTTGACGCGGATTGGGGAGCCTGCCCGGATGATAGAAGGTCATATACTGGTTACATCTTCAAATATGGTAATGCAGCTATAAGCTGGGAATCACGGAAGCAGCGAACAGTAGCCCTGTTTAGTACGGAGGCAGAGTACATGGCTCTGACAGAAGCGACGAAAGAAGCAATCATCCTCCAAAGTTTCCTGAAAGAATTAGGCGTTAGAGATGAGACACCATTGACACTGTGGAACGACAATCAAGGAGCACAAAAATTGGCCAAAACCGCCGTATTTCACAGGAGGACCAAGCATATCGACATAAGGCATCATTTCGTCCGCGATGCATTGAAAGAAAGATCTGTGGTATTTAAATATATGCCCACGCAGGAAATGATGGCCGATGTGCTGACGAAGGGACTACCACGTTCAAAACACGAACACTGTCGCGATTTACTGGGAGTCCAGTCAATCGAAGATTGAAGGTGAAGACTCGGTGGAGAGTAACAACATTTACGATTGAGGGGAAGTATTAGAGTAGCAACACAATCTGAATGTATGTAGTAAACAAATAGTCGACTGGTTTCTGTCCAGTCGTTTTGGTTACCGCGTTGTTGTTTCGTTATTAATAAAAAAAGGTTTATGCTCTGCAATAAATTTTAATATAAATTATTATATTATATATATAGTGTTTAAGCCAGTTTAAATGTCGTGGCGCCCCTCGTTTCCGGCGGGCGGCAGAGGGTGCGTAGTCGCAGGGGGCTCTGTCTCCCCGAAGTGCGTTTCCGGGGGATAGAGCGAAATCTCGTTCTTCTTCTGCCGACTGTTAACCACGACGCATGTAAGAGTTTTTATCGCAAGCCACGAGGCTTCTCACATTCACATCGGAGACAATTTCTTCCACCACGGGAAGAGAATTGTACGCGGGCACGGGCCCAGTGAGTTTAATTACGGAATATTTCGATCTACGGAGATCGTTACGAACAGAGAGATCGTCGCGAATCACGGACGAGCGATATTCAGCCACCATCCTTTCTGATCCGACACCCGGCGCTCAAATAAATATTCGGTGTTCTCGGCCAAGATCGAAGGGGTCGCGAACATATAGTATAGTTTATATTTATGATTTAATAATTTATATATATATATATTAATTTTATATAAATTATATTTATTAATATATATTATTAATAATATATGAGTATAAATATATTACCGATAATATATATATTAATTATATTAAATATATTGTTGCGGCGCGTGCGGGGCATATCGGTACACGGAGGAGATGATTATAATTAACAGAGCGTTTATTGGTATTTTATGAATCAGAGCGTCGAGCGCGCGTCCGGTCGCTCTCGCTGTCGGATTAAAATTCAACTCTTTTTCGACTGTTTATAAATTACTAGGCGCCCTTGACGACCCTCGTCGTCAAGGGGTTACAACGTAAGGGGTGGTCGTAACAATATATATTGTTACGTGCGTAAGGAATTATTTCGTGGGCCGAGCGGTCAGCCGTTCCGCATGTAACGCTTGAATAAATTTAATTTAGGATGGGTCGTATCATCTGAGATTCCATACGGAATCCGCGCATAGGTCAGGAATGAAATAGGCGTTAACGCAGAATAGAGGATAAATACCTTATTGGCCTGTTCTATTGATTCCTTACATTATATAAAAACAATTACACGGAATGGTTCAGGAATATCGGAGTTCAGAATGGATGACAATTTTACAATACGTATTTTAGTTGGAGTCTTAGATTGGTAAATTCCTAACGTGTTAAGTTTACGAATGGGCCCAAGGGAAATTCCCACAAGCATATAAACATATGTTTGGGTCCTCGTATCGCAATGATAACATAAGTATGGAAAACTCACCAATGAATACTATCTTGGAAGCAATGTTTTTCGTTAGCTCTGATGTGAATTGTCCCAGATACTGGTGGAGCCCGAAGATGAAGGAATGGCTGATGAACTTTTCACGGCACTTATATGAGTTAACGCAATTCTATTTTCACTATACTATAAATACTATAAATACTATAAAGAAGAATTTAATATATTAGAATGGAGATTGGAATCTTAAGATTGATTTTAAATTTGAATAATTTCTTGTTAGCTGAGTCCTTCGGTAATTATGGAAGTAACTTCACTAATTTAACCCGAACTCTGGCTCAAAATAGCAACAAGGGCAAAACGCCACGCACCTCGCGATTTGACTAACGATTGCAACTCGCGGCGGTTTCTCTGCCTCTTTTGTAGATTTTGGGGACCGCTAAGGGGAAGTTCCAAGAGCCATGCTATTTCCCATCCATAGCCTCCCGCTATTGCAATTTTGCTTATTAGCAAAACGTGACCACCATTCGAAGAATATTCGCGGTCGAGGAATTTGCTTCGATATGATTTTTCGGCTCGCATAGCATGATCGACGTTCGACGCCACGGCACGTGCCGTGTTTAGGTTTGCGAATTTTAATTTAACATCCGGTACGTAACACCCCTCCCCCCTTACTGATAATCGCCCTCGATGATGCTTTGCGGCTTGACCGTAGGTGGAATTAGAGAGATGGTCGCATATAAAAATTTTCGCAATTCTTGAACAGGTAATGTACAAAATGATTGGTATGCATTCAAAATATAACGTGGGTAATTGGCTTAACTCAACAAGGGTATCAGGCTTTGTGTAGAGCCATATGCACATTGAGGAGTAGCTCCATAACATCGAAGGTGATGTTAATGACACGTATGACTTTTACACAAACACCTGCCGTCCGAGCCTGTGATAGTGAATGCTTACGTGAAGCATTCTCCTATCACGCCTGCACGGCGTTGCGGCGGTTCCTCCCAAGTAAAGGGCTAGTCTCTGATTGTGCGGGTCGCCCCGTAGTATCCTCTGGACAGCGTTGACGAGTGCACGCCCTATCCCATAGCAACCTTCCAGGTCCAGATGGTACAATTTGGCGCAGTTGCTCAACAACGGCACGATGTCCTCGTCCGTTTCACATTCGTTCTCCCGGCACTCCAAGAACTCAAGGTTTCTCAATTCCTCTAGGAAGTATCCCCCTACGGTGGGGTGCATGTAACTCATCTTTAATGTCCTGAGGGCTGTTCGAGCGAGTGGATCCAAGGAAGCCTCTCCTCGGATGTTGGTGCAACCCGTGATATCCAGTGCATGTAGTTTTCTGAGATGTTGTCCGATCTCGTTGACAAAACCTGCTGTTATCTACCCGCAAAAAGGAATGGAGAGCTCGGTCAGCTTTGTGAAGGCTGCTGGTATTGATTTTGATATTTCGACTGGTCCCAAACTGAGTTCGAAAAAACGGGCCTCTGCATCTTCTTCTTACCCGCTTTCCGCGGTGGCCTCTGCCGGGTTGTCGAAATTACAGTAAATTAAATTTAACGATCTTAGTGTTTCGTGCAGTTCCGTATTTTCCAAAAGCGCGATGAGCGGCAGCTCGTTCTCGAGTCCCTCTGGCTGGTCAATGGTCAATTTTCTTAGTTGCGTGATATTTGTAAATAATTGTTCCAACGTGTCTCCCTTCGTTGACACTTCCCGTAAATTTAGTTCCTGCAGATTCAGTCCTGACTGGCTGACGTTCCCTGTTACGTGGTTTTTCGTAATGTTCAAGGTCTGCAGGTGGTTATTTTTGATTAATAACGCTACGTGGTCAAAATCTATGCTGCCTTTGCATGGTCCAAGTCTCACTTCCTTCAGTTTATGTAACCTTGTGAGTTCTCGGAGCGCCGATGGTCTCATGGTTACGGCCGTTGTATCCAACACTTCCAGGTCAGGGGCGTGCTTCGTGAGGATGGTGATCAGCTGGGGTTGTACTTCAGCGCAGAGCTCGGCATCGTCCAGGATTACTCGGTTCAGAGTGTTGCCGAACCTTAGGATCGCCCAGTAAAAAGCGCGCAAAAACACCCTTGTTTGTCGCCAATTTTCATCGCATTGTGATATCTCGGTAATTCCGCGGTACGAACGCAGCGTGCCCTCCCGCCAACTCCGTGACACTTGCTCCATACATGCTCTGTCCCTGTAATTTAGATACTTGGCTATTTCCTCAACACATTCAGGGGGTAGAATAGGTGCGGAAGGAGGGACGTATCCAGGGAAAGGATTGATGCTTGGAGTAGGGTTAGAAGGGTGTTCAGGTTTATAAGTTGATTCTCTCTCGTGCCAAGGATCAGCGGGAAGAATTCGGACCTTCCGATTATTTATAATAAAAGGTTCCGTTTTCGAATGATTCAAGACATGGGCTGCGTCTTCGGCCTTGGCGAAAGTCATGAACGCAGTATTCCCCGCGGAACTCCTCCGTACCACCGCGTGCTCGATCCCATAATCTCGGAAGATTTGAAGTAGGTGCGCCTTTCTGGTATGTGGTGCCAATCGGGTGACCAACTATCGACGGCCTTCGGTGGTCATTGTGGTGGAACTAATGCTTGCTAACAATAAGTAACACATGGTTAGTACGAAGTTTACAATGGATATTGCTAAGGGCGCACGATGACGAGGACCAAAAACATAAATTTATACTTATATCTATACATGTTCGCATATACACACATACATACATGCACATACATACATACACACACATATACATACATATGTATGTATATACAGATTATCATTGTTCCCATAATCATAACTACTTGGACTATTAGGCCTCCGAAGAGTAATGTATGCTGATATTGCTTTTCCCTGTGGTGTGTTCCTATCTTGTCAAGTTTTGCTTCTAGTTCGAACAGTGAAGCTCCTTTAGGATTGTCAGGTTCGCTTATGTCATCTGCTATGGTTCTAAGGCTCTTATAATATGGCAAAATTGGTGAAATTTCGGAAATGTTTAGCGACAGGTCAGGTTGATATAAATATTGCTCGTGATGATTGTTATAGATCTTGATTCCGACTAGGGTAGTTGTATGCGTTTTCGCTATACAATCTGGATGTATGTAGAGGATGCCGGTTCCGACTAGGGTTAGCAATAAATCCTTTTCGTTCTTGCAGATCAATTGCACAGATTCGGGTTTATCCAATGCATACAGCCAAGATCCTGTGGTTTGTAATCGCGCCCAATATGGTTCATGTTTTGGTCTCACTTTAATATTGCACTGTCTTAAAGTCTTCACATTTGGTCTGAGTAGGAGAGAAATTTCACAGGCAGTCGATGTTGAGACTTCACGGAGGGTTAATTCCAGCGGGCAAAGATGAGCATACCATGTTCGTGTGCAAGAAGAAAGGTGTATTCCATCCATCATTAGGTATGTATGGTGGTCGTCTCTCAGTCCTGAATATGTTGTTTGTGGTATGATTTGCGCTGATATGGTGGTGTTGATGTCCAGGATTTGAGCGGTGGGCCAAGTATGCATTCGATATAAGTGATAGGTAGTACGCTCCACAAGGGGTAGGTGTAATACTATTATTATCCGTTCCTTGTGATAATCCAATTCTAATGTTGTTAGCTTGCTTATTTCTTCTGTTCGGCGGTGATTTGTGTGTGTCGGAAATTCATAGTCTGAGACTGAATCATGTATTTGGTCAATGATGGTCCTCAGATCAGCGCTGGTCATCAAGGATGAAGGTTAAGTGTTTTCAGTATTTCGTTAATCTTTGCCCGATTCTCCTTGGTAGCCTTAATGTTTTTATTTATTGTATCGTGTAGTCCTTGCAAATTGCTGACGGTGACATGGGTTTGGTTTATAATTATCTGTGTAATTTGCTTTTGATCGGTGTACAGTTTATCTATTTCAGAATTAAAATATTCTGCGTCATCAGTTGTCAATGTGCCGAATAAGTGGGGACTAGCTGAGCCTATGATACCAAATGGGACACTTCTGCGTACTACGGTTTTGGCTAACGTTTCAGTCTCCTGCACTACGACCTCTCCGGCTATTTCATTGATTTCCTCGTAGAGATCAAATGCTTCGTGAATTTTATTGTTTAAATAATCGGTTCTGAGTAAGGTGTCGCACTGATGTCTGATCGGTACTGTCATGCATTCTGAGTGTAATTTAGTAAGATGACATTTTTCGTTTGGGAATTGTTCCTTCAATTTCTTCAAATCAATAAATAAGGTTACGCGCCAATCTGCTCGTTTAAAACGTATATTGTGTAATTTTTCAAAGTATAACCCCGGACTGTTCTACAGCTCAGTAATTTGATATTTTTCCTCCGAATTTACTGCTGCGACTAGCCCCAGTAGTAGGATGAGTATCGCTGAGTCCACCGCCATTCCTTATCAAATATCAGGCATCAATGATTATTATTTTACGAAATTTGAAATTACTGTGCGGCCAATTCTACTTTATCCGCGTGTATGATGAGTCTTTTACCATTACCATCTTCCAAAACAGTATTATTTTTCTCCAAAACTCCAACTATTTTATAGGGACCATGATATCGAGTACTGAACTTTCCTTTCCTGGGTTCTACTAGAACACGAGCCATATCTCCTACTTTTCCTGGGAATGGTCGTGCCTTCTCATCATAATATCCTTTAGACTTATGTTTAGCAGAAATTAAATTTTGTCCAGCTAATATTTGTGATTCGGAAAGTCGAATTATCAATTCACGAAGATATGAATTATACGTTAGCATATCATCATCTTCGGGAAATGAACTAGGGTAACGAGCTAATTTTCCAAAAACTAATTCATATGGAGTGAAGTTAGTGGCTTCGTGTACTGAGGTGTTGTATGAGGACATGGCAAACGGAACTAACTTATCCCAATCATCGAAATCATTTATATAATGTTTTATATAGTCCGTTAATACTATATGGCTCCTTTCTAAAGCACCGGTTGTCTGTGGTATGTAACCAGACGTTGTTACGTGATGAATTTTGAAGATTTTTGTTAATTCCTTTAAAATCTTGTTTATAAAACTTGTTCCTCTGTCGGTTAATATAATACGCGGAGCTCCAAATTGTAAGATTAAATGTGTTACTATCGCGTGAGCAATTGTTTCAGCTTTTATATCTGGTACGGGTACGGCGATACAATATTTTGTCAAATTATCTTGCATAGTCAATATGTGCCGATTGCCATCAGGGGTTGTAGGTAGGAGTCCCACAGTATCTAATGATACTTTAGCAAACGGTTCTATAGGGGTATCTGTGATTATCATTGGTTCACGCGTTTTTGTTCTGACTAATTTATTTTCTTGACAGCTATGGCAAGTTCTAATGAAATTTTGAATATCATTCCTCATTCCTGGCCAATAGAATCTTTCGCAAATCCTACGATACGTTTTAGTTACTCCTTTGTGAATATTCGCGATTTCCCGGGGCATTTATCCTATTTTACGCGCGAGAATGCCCCCCGCTCGGAGGAGGTTCCATATTTAATTATCGCGAAGGAACGGATCACGCGATATTTTTCCCGACGGTGATTATATGGAGAAAGATCGGCTCTTTTGTATGCTATCTTTCCCTTTACTTCAATTACATTATCTCCGGAGATATTCACGATTTCCCGGGGCGTACATTCTATCTTTACGCGCGAAAATGCCCCCCGCTCGGAGGAGGCTTTGTATTTAATTATCGCGAAAGGACGGATCACGCGCTATTTTTCCCGACGGTGATTTCATAGAGAAAAATGCGCTCTCTCGTATGCTATCTTTCCTTTTACTCGGATTGCATTATCTCCGGAGATATTCGCGATTTCCCGGGGCGTTTATCCCTTTTTACGCGCGAGAATGCCCCCCGCTCGGAGGAGGCTCCATATTTAATTATCGCGAAAGAACGGATCACGCGATATTTTTCCCGACGATGATTATATAGAGAGAGATCCGCTCTCTCGTATGCTATATTTCCCTTTACTTCATTTACATTATCTCCGGAGATATTCACGATTTCCCGGGGCGTTCATTCTACTTTTACGCGCGAAAATGCCCCCCGCTCGGAGGAGGCTTGGTATTTAATTATCGCGAAAGAACGGATCACGCGCTATTTTTCCCGACGGTGATCTTATAGAGAAAGGTCCGCTCTTTCGTATGCTGTCTCTCCCTTTGCTTCGATTGCATTATCTCCGGAGATATTCGCGATTTCCTGGGACGTTCACTCTATTTTACGCGCGAGAATGCCCCCCGCTCGGAGGAGGCTCCATATTTAATTATCGCGAGAGAACGGATCACGCGCTATTTTTCCCGAAGGTGATCTTATAGAGAAAGATCCGCTCTCTCGTATGCTATCTTTCCCTTTGCTCCGACTGCATTATCTCCGGAGATATTCGCGATTTCCCGGGGCGTTTATCCTTTTTACACGCGAGAATGCCCCCCGCTCGGAGGAGGCTCCATATTTAATTATCGCGAGAGAACGGATCACGCGATATTTTTCCCGACGGTGATTATAAGGAGAAAGATCCGCTCTTTCGTATGCTATCCCTCCCTTTACTTCGATTGCATTATCTCCGGAGATATTCGCGATTTCCCGGGACGTTCACTCTATTTTACGCGCGAGAATGCCCCACGCTCGGACGAGGCTTTGTACTTAATTATCGCGAAAGCACGGATCACGCGTTATTTTTCCCGACGGTGATTTTATAGAGAAAAATCCGCTCTTTCGTATGCTATCTTTCCCTCTACCTCGATTGTATTATCTCCGGAGATATTCGCGATTTGCCGGGGCGTACATTCTATTTTAAGCGCGAGAACGCCCCCCGCTCGGAGGAGGCCACGTGTTTAGCCCCTTGCGGTCGTATTTAATTTGGACGTAGGTATCGTGCTGGTCGGAATTAATTTCCGCGGAGCGCGCAGTGATGCAGAGTATGCAAGATTACGAAGGAAAAACACAATTTATTCATTCTTTTGTGAACTTCGATATTTTAAACACAATAATAGGTTTAACGCAATGTTTTAGGGTAAAAATTGTAGTTTATAATTTACCATCGTGTGGTATCTCTCAAAGCAGCCTCCAATGCGAAGCCCTGGTTTTCGATAACAAGTGTCGCAAATAATTCATTTGGCGTCTTCCGCCCTTGATTTTTTTTTGTATCTGTATCGGTATATTGGGGCCAACAATCTTAGATCCCGTCGAAAAATTAGTTTTTGACTGAGGCTGGTCGATGTGCGTAACAGCGGAGAAGGAAGGACGACAACCCCAGGAACCAGCGGAGATGGAAGGAGGGCAACCCCCGCAACCAAAAGAGAAGGAAGGAAGAGGAGAGGAAGCGATGACCCCCCCTCCGACAGCGGCGGACTAAAAGTGGTGCAGATCAACCTGCACCACAGTGACGTGGCTTCATCACATTTGGTGAAGTTCATGGCCACAATTAAAGCTGACTTGGCGCTAATCCAAGAGCCTTGGATAAGTTTCAAGGCCCCCAGGGGACTTGGACTTATCGGGCAAACGGCACATTCCTCCGAGGATCCAGCCCCCAGGGCCTGCATCCTCGCCAGGAGGAATTGCCCGTTCACCCCGCTGCCGCAGTTCTGTAACACGGACCAAGCAGCGGGAATATGGACAACCATTGGGGAGAACGGAGCTCCAAAGGAGGTAGTGGTGGTCTCATCCTACCAACCCTGGGACCTCCCGTACCCTCCCCCCACCAACGAGCTGAGAACCGTGGCCGAGTGGGCCACAGTGAACGGCAAGGAGTTGGTAGTCGGCATGGATGCGAATGCTAGCCACAGAGAGTGGGTCAGCACGACCACCAACCGACGAAGAGAGTTCGTCATGGACTTCCTCAACAGCCTAGACCTGAGGCATTTAAACAGGGGGTGTGAACACACCTACGAGATCAGGACTCGGAAAGAAACCCTGGATATAACAGTATGCTCCGAGAGCATAGCGGGAAGGGCAGTGGATTGGAGGGTCTCCGACGTTCCATCCATGTCCGACCACAGATATATCACATGTACCTTTCGGGGTACGGGGGATCCCATCCCACCCCCCCCCCCCAAACAGGAAAGCCAATCCGAGAAATACGGATTGGATCGCCTACGGGAACGCCCTCAGGGCGAACCTAAAAGATTTTCCCTCCAGGTACGGGACGAAGGAGGACCTGGACGCGGCAGCCACCCGCATCACGGAGGCAATCGCAGGGGCCTTCAACGAGGCCTGTGAGGCCAAGGAGAGGTCCCGGAAAACCTCTGTGATGTGGTGGAACGAGGACCTCCAAAAGCAGAAGGACGACCTCCGGAAGCTGGAGATGACAGCCAGGGGAGGAGGCCGGAGGGACCAATGGCTAGCAATGAGGGAAGCCAGGAAAGCCATGGCGAAGGCCACCCGGAAGGCGCGAAGCCAGTCATGGAAGGACCACTGCCGGGACATCCGAACGATCCCGGAAACGGTGAGGCTGCACAGAATCCTGGAGAGGGAACCTAGCGAAAATCTCGGACCCCTCAAAAGGCCCGATGGCAGCCTCACCACATCAGACAGAGAGATCACGAAGATCTTGATGAGGGAACACTTCCCGGGCTTCCACCCCCATGGAACGCCCACAGTGCCAAACGCCGCTGCGGGCGATATCGCAGGAGAGATTGTTCCCGAGCCCCCTAATTGTGGCCTGGCGAACAAAATCGTAAATGAAGCCAGGGTGAAATGGGCCATAAATTCATTCTCACCCTATAAGGCTCCAGGCCCGGATGAGATCCACCCAGTGCTTTTGCAGAGAGGCCTGGCCCAGTTGTGCTAGCCACTCACAAGAGTGCTGAGGGCCAGCATAGCCACGGGGATTATCCCGAGGCTATGGACCGAAACGAGGGTGGTGTTTCTTCCAAAGCCCAAAAAGGCGGACTACACCACCCCCAAGGCCTTTAGACCGATTAGCCTGACCTCCTTCCTCCTGAGGACCCTGGAGAGATTGGTGGACAGGTATGTAAAAGAGGTCTAGCTGGTCGAAACCCCACTCCACCGCCACCAGTACGCTTTCAGGGCTGGCCTCTCGGTTGAGGCCGCCCTCCACAGAGTTGTGGGAAAGCTGTAGGCGGGGATTAGGGATAAGGGCATTTAACCAAACCTCGGCGGAGGCTATAAAAACGCACTCAGGGATTTCGCCATCCCTTCCACTATCAGCAGGTGGATAAAAGTAATGCTGAACTCGAGACGTCTGTCGGTCCAAAGAGGTCAGGAAACGGTGGAGGGGACAACCAATAAAGGTTGCCCTCAGGGAGGGATCCTCTCGCCGCTTCTGTGGACCTTGGTGGCCGACAGCCTGATCGGAGCATTGGAGGTCAGCGGAGTGGGGGCGCAAGCCTACGCCGATGACTTCCTCATAATGGCATATGGCACAGATATCGACTCCATTATGGATCGATGCCAGACGGCTCTCGCAGCCACAGAGATCTGGTGCGAATGCACCGGTCTCATGGTTAATCCGACCAAAACGGAAATGGTGCTTGTCACTAGAAAAAGCGTCGTCCCCAAGTACACGGCCCCGTGCTCTTCGGACAGCCTCTCGTGACCAGTAAAACGGCAAAATACCTGGGTGTCACGCTGGACTGGAGGATGAGCTGGAGGCCTCATTTGAGGGCGCAAGGGAACAGGGCCCTCACATCCCTGAAGACGCTGCGGCGCGTCATGGGGCCGACCTGGGGACTTGGACCCAGCGTCACGAAATGGATCTACGAGGCCATCACCGTCCCGAGGATCCTTTTCGGGGCCCTACTATGGTGGAGGGGAGCACAACTGACCACCATGCAGACACTCCTGGGCAAGATCCAGGGAGCGGCGCTGAGGGCCATCACTGGAGCCTTGCCGACCGCACCGCCGGCCGCTCTAGAGGCCATTCTGGGATGCCCGCCACTCCACCTGAGGGCACAGGAGGTGGCCATGAGGACGGCCCACTGCCTGAGTTCGTGGAGACGTTGGCACAGCGAGGACCACGGACACGCCAACCTCCCAGAGCGTAGGGATGAGCTAGAGGATAACTATCCTCTAGACTCGACTAACCCTGAGTTCAGGTTTAAAAAGAACTACGTGGTCACGATCCCCACCAGCGAGGAGTGGGCCACGAACAAGGTCCTGGCTGGGACCATAAACAAAGTCTGGTACACCGACGGGTCGCGTAAAAACGACCTAGTCGGAGCCGCCTGGACGAGGGGTCCAGGGAGTAGAGGCGACTTTGCTTCCCTGGGATCAAGCCCCACCGTCTTCCAGGCGGAACTGTACGCCATCATAAGATGTGCAAGGCTCCTCATAGAGGAAAAGACCACCGGCCAGGTGATCAAGATCTGTTCCGACAGCCAAGCCACCCTCGTGGCGCTTAGCAACGAGACGACCAGATCAAAATTGACCCTGGACGGTATCGACACGCTCAACCAGTTGGGCGGGAAGAATAAGCTGTCCCTGACCTGGGTACCCGGCCACAGAGGCATCCCCGGTAACGAGGAGGCTGACAGGCTAGCAAACCTCGGGTCGGACAGCCCCTTCACCGGGCCTGAACCGGCGCTCGGACTGGCCAAGGCGACGTTCACGACGTCGCTGAAAGCCAGAACCCGGGCGCTGCACCAGGCCCACTGAAACAACGTCGACGGTTGTCGAAAAGCCAAGCTCCTCTTGGGCCCTAAAATAGACCTAAGAAGGAGCAAGGAGCTTCTGTGCCTGCAGAAGCAACAGGCGAGAGAGGCGGTGAGCCTACTCATTGGCTTCGCCCCCACAGGGCACACACTGTGGAAGATGGGGCTGGCAGAGACCCCGACCTGCCCCAGATGCCAGGAGGAGCCGGAGACGGCCCAGCACATCCTCCTGGACTGTCCCGCACTAATGGGATGGAGGATGAAGCTCATGGGGACACCAAGACCTACGCCGGAGGAACTGAGGGCCATCACCCTAGCAGTTCTAACTCGATGGATTGCCAAGGCCAAGGCAATCCGAGGCATCGGGGAAGCCACCCCACTCCAGCGCCACCCACTCCAGGAGCGATGCCGTCAACCAGCAGGGCCGGTGGGTCCCATAATAACCCAGCCACAAACCATGGTCCACGCACCAGAAGCGGGCGGAAACGCCCGCACACCGATCCAACCTCCCCCCAAAAGATTAGAGGCGGCAAACGGCCCTGCGACCATTAACGCGGGATCGACAACCGCCCCCTAAACGACAGTAAATAGATTCCCCAGCCCCCTAGAAGCGATCCGGGCCACGAACCTGACCGCAGGGGCTGGAAATCAACACCCCTCACCTCTCCCACCCCCTACCCCTTCCCATAAACACGGAATAAACCCCGTAAACAGGCTAGAGCGGCCTTTGTATACTCTTAGTTCCGGCCCGGATCAAAGGCAATTACTCCCCCCTGAGGTGGGAGCCGGCAAAGTACCGCCGAGATAGGCTGCGTGGTGGCGTTATGCAACCGACATCCGGCCCGGATTAAAGGCAATCACCCACCCTGTTGTGGTGGGGGCTGACGAAAGGCCGTCGAAATAGGCTGCGTGGTGGCCTTTGTACACCCGACATCCGGCCCGGACTAAAGGCAATTACTTCCCCCTGAGGTGGGAGCCCGCGAAATATCGCAAAAGATTGGCTACGGGGTGGCCATCATTCACCCCGACTTCCGGCCCGGATCACAGGCAAGTCACTCACCCATGTCAGAGGTGGGAGCTGGCGGAATACCGCCACGTCTCGTAGGCCAGGTTGGACTGCGCCACACAACATCGGAGGACGGAGCGACGCACCTGCCTCCCCCACGTACCTCCCAGGGGCTCCATAACAACGCCCGTGACCGACCAGAGGGGACCTGCGAGGGGAATCCAAGGTATGGACAAGGCAGATCCATATGCGCGGGGTCCCGTACGGACGAAACGTGGGGGGCAGGAGGGACGCTGCGTTCCCCGATGTGCGATAGGCTTGGGGGTAGCCTTTATACACCCTCACCTCCTTATCGGGGAGTCAAATTACCGCTAACCTATAGACAGGAGCAGCCTCAAACAGCCCACCCGTCCGCTTCGCGCGTGACAAGTCCACTGAGACAAGAGTCAAACGGGGTTGTTTGGCGAGCGAAATAGGTGGCTGCAGGGGAAAACCGAGCCACCTTCGACACCGCACGGTCTCCCGCATGGGCTTGTGGGTGTGATTCGGGGTATCCAGTTACCGGGGACACCCTAGACTTAAGCAAGGTCGGAGAACCTATTCTCGCTCGCCTCGTAACTCTCCAGGCTAACAACCTGGCCCCATGGCAAAGCCGCATTAGTCGGCGTGCGCTGTGAGAGAGAAAGAGCACCGCGGGCAGAGGGCCATTTCGCCCCGAGTCGTCGTGCGCTCACAATCTAAGTCGGATCGGCGGCTCCCGGTGTGTCAGATAACTCCGTCGCAGCAGTGCTCTCTCACTCGCGTAGCACGTCGACGTGGTAACAGCGAATCCACAAACACGCTCGCCCTCCGTCCAACTCGGTCGTCTCTAAGACTCTCCTGCCCGCTAGGGGTGGGTTGTCTCAGGAGGCATCGAGCACGAGGGGCAGTAGCCATAGCGTGGGCGGGGAATCGCAAAGCTCACCTGCTTAACCGCAGGAAACTAAAGTAACTGTTCACGAGCCGGGTGTGTGAGCTGTAGCCCCTTGATCAGGGACAAGCAGTCCCTCCTGCCTGGGTCAGCCCCCTGGGAGCCACACACACCCTCACTTTAAAATTGACTGAACCCCCCGCCGATACCACTACAGATTACTACTCCTTTGTGACCGCCGACTATGCCTTCATGTAATTCTGAAATTATATTATGACGAAGTTCTTCGGGAGGAATTTGAATTTTCCCAAGGCAAATTGTAATTTCGATGTCGATTTCCTCGAACATTTCTGTTAGGATTTCCTTTCGTGATTCGAGAGTAAGTGAATCGGTATAATCACCGGATTTTGAAATTCGAAAGGAGTTAATATCGGAATTTGGAAGAATTAATTTTAAGTTCCCAAGCCCGGTTTTTATTGTCGCGACGAAAGTCTCGTCAAAATGATGTTTCTGCTCAACGATGCTAAATATTTTGTACTTTCCATGTCTAGTGATTAGTACTTGACCTTCCTTTGGTTTAATTTCTCTGATATTTTCAACGCTGATAGCGCCTATATCTGTTAGCAATTTCCCTACGGATGTTGTCAATTCGCAATCAGCAGAAATAGACCGAACATAATTATCATGTGAGTAGGTCAAATTTTCTCGGCTGATATTAATTAATTTCTTTGAAGAGCGTTGTGGTTACCGAGAAAGATTTACGGGAGAGCTAGGTGTGATATCCGGGGGAATTCCCTGAGTCAGCTGGATGCCAGTGCAGTACGTCTCGTTACCTGATACCGTCCTTGGAATTATTCGCCTTGGTATACCAACAGATTTTGATTTAGTTTCACTGAAGTGTCCTGGTAGAAGTGCATTTTGTCTCGTATTGATTGGTGAAGCTGGAAAAGGAGTTGACAATGCCAATGGTTTAGAATGTGGAATAGGAGTAGGTAATGTGGATCTGTGGGGTTGCCAATGAATTTTGGTCTCCTTGGATGTTTCCAGTGTACAGTCAGGTTTCGATTTATCATGTCCTTCGGTTCCATAATGTTTAAGTAATTTTTCTTTTCTACTATTTAACTCTACGTCGTCTAGTTCGTCAGTGTCCGAAGTATTACCTGATGATTCTTCCATAAGTTCGCTGTGTTCTTTAAGAGATTCGTCAAAACGTTTGAAAGAGTCATGTAATTCCTGTTTGTTTATAGTCAGTCTTCGTTCGTCATCTAGGAAAACGTCATCGTCACTGTCCTCTGAGGGTGGCTGTAACTCTAGTAGTATAGTGTCAGCGTCTGTTGTTATCTCGTCTACGGATTCAGTATCAACGTCCTCGGCAATTGGTTCCAATACTTTCCCTTTCGGATGCTTTGAAGTAATTTTCTTGTGTAAATCCAGGCTTGGTATTACACTTTTCCTTTTCCGTAATATGGGCGTGTTACGAGCCGGGGCGCGGCGTGCGTGGACCGACGTAGAATTTCAGTACCCTGCTTGTGGCGTCTCTCGAATTAATATACCCGGGAGAGGGGTTTCGGCGTTGTGACCCCTCTGCCTTCTCCTGTTAATAACGAATCCGAAGATTCGCGTCAGTAAAGGTGGATCTACTTGGTAACCACCACTGACTTTATCTAAGCGAGTACCGTCTGAGTCGCAGCTCGTTAACTTATTATTTGATTGTACACTCCGAGGGGCTGGAGTGAACTCACGGGATCGTGCTCAAACGATGATTCTATTATTAGTGGGTAGGTCAGAGTTATTGACTACAAGGGTTATAAAAATATCTAAATATATTCTCACTATTGCTGAATGATTAAAGACCTGGCCTTTACAATGATGTTGAGTGTTACCTTGCGGTTTCGGTGTACGGTTGATGTTTGAAACTGACTATGATGTAATGGGTAACTTGTCCCAGGCTTCAGCAATTCCCCTTTAGCTGTATGAACGTGACTACGATTGGGCCCTGAAGGGCTGCTCTATTTATACCGAGAAAAACGTGGTTTACACGTGGTTTTCCGGAAGGTGGAAAAAAGGTGGAGCTAGCGGCGTCGCTACCGAACCCCGGGCGCGAAACGCCTAGGTGCCTCGCCCTGGGCCCGGTAACGACGTATTGTTTTTCGGGGGTATTGTTGGAAGCCCGAGACAGGTTGTCCGCTTTCTATTTGCACTGTCGGCCGACTTTCCGGTGTTACTCCGAGAATTTAAGAAATTCTCATATCGAAAGACGCGTATGTAACAGGTGGTTCTGATGACTCGTCATGTGAATTGTCGGAATCTACGTCTGGCGTATCTGCTGACGATGGAACTGTAGGTCGTGGTGGAATGTAAGCGTTGGGTTTTAATTGATTCCGGGTCCTAGTTGCTATTGCACTGACATTTAAAGGGTTTGAGATTTTTGGTTTATTTTTCGATCCAATGGGCCTTCCTGGTTTTCTGGGTGCTTCCGAAACTGATTTGGATATTGGTCTAGATGTGGTTGCTGCTAAGTGAGCTAAGTTTAGATTTTGCTGGTTGTTCTTGAATCGGTAGAATTTTTGATGATTCAAGTTCACTGTCAGAGTCGGTACTGCTGGTATCTGAGAGGTTAAATTTAACAACAGGATTTCTGGATAACGCGTCTGCGCTGGTGTTTAATTTTCCCGCTTTATGAACGAAATTATAGTCGTAGTCACGCAATTTCAATCTCCATCGAATTAAACGTTACCCTGGATCCTTTATGGAGTCTATCCATTTCAGGGGTTCGTGATCGCTAACTAACGTGAATTTCCTACCGTAAAGATACGGCCTAAAATGCAAAATTGCGTATAAATAATTTTTCTCAGTGTTTGTTAGAGTTCTAGAAAGATAAGCTATTGGTAAATCGTTTCCATCAACCTCCTGCCTAAGTATTGCTCCTATCGCAAAATCTGAGGCGTCTGTTGTTAAAGTGAAAGGCTTATCAAAATTTGGATATTGGAGAATTGGACCTCTACAGAGCGCTTTTCGTAATTCCTGGAAGCTACGTTTTTGTTCCTTTCCCCAAACGAAGGTCGCGTTCTTTTTTAACAATTCTGTTAATTGTTTGGATTTTGCTGCAAAATCTTTAATAAATCTGCGATAATAACCTGCTAATCCCAAAAATTGTCTGACATTCTTTGCTGTTTTTGGTTGAGGGAAGTTTTTTACTGCTATAATCTTTTTTGGATCTGGCCTTACGCCCTTTTGACTAATTATATGTCCTAGGTATGCTACTTCAGTTTTCAAAAATTCACATTTATCGGGTTGTAGTGTTAATTTAGGTTTTTCTAACCGATTAAATAATCTACGAATTTTCTTTCCGTGTTCTTCAGGAGTTTTTGCGTACACTATAATGTCATCGAGATAAACGAAAACTTCCTTTCCCTGCAAACCACGTAACGTTTGTGAACCGGTGGAAAGCGATACTGTCTAGTATTAATCGGTAAATCATCTGATGTCGGAATTGTATGTTTTATTAACGGGGTGAAAGGTAATTGGTCTTCTGGCAAATAAAAGCGATTTGGGTATTCTTCTATAATTTCGGTTATATGGTCTCGTTCCTCGTCATTTAGGTGATCTAAGCGCAAACGTTTTAGAATTTCAAAAACCCTATCTTGAACTACAGGGAAATCCTGAACTTCTGAATCTGAATCGAAATATTCTTCTTCTGGAAAATCATAGTATTCAAAGCGAATTACTTCTTGTGGAGTAACTTCGAATTGTATGTCTTCTTCCAACGTATTAATTGCTAATACGTGACAGACACCATCCCGTACGCTAACAGCTGCTTCGCCTATGTATAAGCCTTCTACTGATTCTAACTTTGGCAAGTATCCTTCTTTTATTTCTGAATTAACCACGTCTATAGCTATCGGTTGACGAGTGCGAGCTTTAATCGTAAGAATTTGCGAACGAGGACTACGTTTAGATTTCGGATTTGGTTCTTCCCCAATGAACCTAAAAGGTCTGATGGGTTCAGTTTTTGTGACCAAGGTATTATGAGCGAACGAGATTTCCGCCTGCTCTTGACGTAAGTAATCTTTGCCTAAAATTCCATCATTATGCAAGGGAAACGATGATCTAACGACGTGAAATTTAACCGGTTGTTCTAAAAGTGTAACGGTAGTTGTTCCTAAAGTTCTCAATTTTTCCGGGGTAATTCCAGTTATAGAGACTGATTCCTGAATGTCTACTTCGACGTCTTCGTGCAAAGCATTTAATTTTATCAGATTTATATCTGCGCCGGTATCAACCAAAAATAAACCAGATTTATTGCGTAATTCTTCCGCAGACATTTTAATTAATGGTGATTCTTGCTGTCGTTTATAGGAATAGACGATTGCTCTGCTTTCAAAAATTTTACTCTTCGACGCTCCTGATTCGAGTAACTCGCCGTCGCGCCGGCACGACGAGTTGTGCGGGAGTTTAAATTTTCACTGTTCCTTCTCGGCGAATTCGAGTTAAAATGATCAAATGTTGGGATAGGGGAAGAAGATCTGGAATTTTGGTTAGTGGGTGTGTTGGATCTTGAAGGTTCAATGCTTCGCGAAGGAACTGGGGTTGGAGAATTTGCTCTGGTTAGAGTATGATTAGTCAAGTTTGGATTCATATGGAAAGATTGAGGGTGATCATATATTGCACTGTAAGGCGGATATGGCATTGGTGGATAAAAATACGGTGGATAGTATGGATAAGGATGCGGTGGCAACGGATAATGGTGATGCTTGTAAGGAACAGGTGATGTAGGACGTGCAGATTTTAGAATGGTAATCGGTGAATTTGCGCGATTATAGTTCGGATTTCTCATGGGACTGGGACTCCTCGAATCTTGCGAATCTGGATTCGGAACTGAATGTTGTGATAACATTAATCGCGAAGGTTCACCACCGGGGATTATTCCTGATTTCATTCGGGTTTCTATTCGTGCAGCAATTTTTACAGCGTCCTGTATTTTCTTTGGTTCACGCGAATCAACCGCGATAGCAATTTCGTCGGGTAATCCTCGAATAAAAGCTTCTAAAGCACATTCTTCTACGGGAGCCATCATTTGATTAGCGCATTCCCCGTATTTATCTTCTAAAGCAACACGAGCACCGCTGATTAGGATATTTAATCGATCTGCAGAGTCACTGACCGCTTCTCCGCGTCTCATTCGGATATTTTCTATATCGTGATGGTAGTATGGATATGTTTTACCTGGTGCAAATCTTTTCTTTAAATGTTTTACGAGATCATCTAGTTGTTGAAAATTTTTACCCCAAATACTATCTCTCGCTGTTCCTTGCAATTTTCCTAATATTGCCGTTACATATGAAGTTTCCAGTGCTGGTGGCACATAGACTGCACCGTTTTGAACGTCACTTAAGAAATTTTTAAGCGGAATGTTTCTCCCATCGAAAAATGGAATATTTAATGTACTGTTTTGAATTGTGAAGCATTCAGCCATAGAAGCCATCATCAAATTAGTAACGTGTAACTCGTCCAATGTAACATTTGCCGAAACTTGTGCTGCTGCATTACGAGAGGAATTTGTGGCCATATTGATAAATTAGGCGAAGGAAAATTCAGCAATCGTTATCATGTAATTATAATTGATGTTGATTATTGATTATGAATTGAACTATCTATGCAACTGTGTGCGAATCTCAAGTCTATATGATCCTTTAATTATTCTGCACTAACACATGCGCTAATTGACAATACATATCCCACTTCAGACACCAATTCAGCTGTTACGTGCGTAAGGAATTATTTCGTGGGCCGAGCGGTCAGCCGTTCCGCATGTAACGCTTGAATAAATTTAATTTAGGATGGGTCGTATCATCTAAGATTCCGTACGGAATCCGCGCATAGGTCAGGAATGAAATAGGTGTTAACGCAGAATAGAGGATAAATACCTTATTGGCCTGTTCTATTGATTCCTTACATTATATAAAAACAATTACACGGAATGGTTCAGAAATATCGGAGTCCAGAATGGATGACAATTTTACAATACGTATTTTAGTTGGAGTCTTAGATTGGTAAATTCCTAACGTGTTAAGTTTACGAATGGGCCCAAGGGAAATTCCCACAAGCATATAAACATATGTTTGGGTCCTCGTATCGCAATGATAACATAAGTATGGAAAACTCACCAATGAATACTATCTTGGAAGCAATGTTTTACGTTAGCTCTGATGTGAATTGTCCCAGATGCTGGTGGAGCCCGAAGATGAAGGAATGGCTGATGAACTTTTCACGGCACTTATATGAGTTAACGCAATTCTATTTTCACTATACTATAAATACTATAAATACTATAAAGAAGAATTTAATATATTAGAATGGAGATTGGAATCTTAAGATTGATTTTAAATTTGAATAATTTCTTGTTAGCTGAGTCCTTCGGTAATTATGGAAGTAACTTCACTAATTTAACCCGAACTCTGGCTCAAAATAGCAACAAGGACAAAACGCCACGCACCTCGCGATTTGACTAACGATTGCAACTCGCGGCGGTTTCTCTGCCTCTTTTGTAGATTTTGGGGACCGCTAAGGGGAAGTTCCAAGAGCCATGCTCGTTCCTCCCACTCAGGAAATCGCCCGTTCCTGTTCTAAGAATTCCGCCCGCAGTTCATCAGCTATTTCCCATCCATAGCTTCCCGCTATTGCAATTTCGCTTATTATCAAAACGTGACCACCGTTCGAAGAATATTCGCGGTCGAGGAATTTCGCCGTGTTTAGGTATGCAAATTTTAATTTAACATCCGGTACGTAACAATATATAATTTATATATAATATTATTTATATAAATAATAATATATTTATAAATATATAATATAATTTATATAGACAATAATATATTTATAAATAATAATATATTTATAAATATATTATATTATTATATTTAATTATAATTTATATGGACCGATATCTGTGGCGATGTCACTCGAAACCGTATGTGTTTGACGAAACTAAGTGGTCGACCTTGTGAGAGAGGAAACTCCAGATGCGAAAATAACTTCCATTTTAAACTAATTGTTCTATCTGAAACTAAGTGTTCGATACTGTGCCAGGAGAAGCGCCTGTTCTCTGAAATCTGTGGCGATGCCACTCTAAACCGTATGTGTTCGACGAAGCTAAGTTGTCGATCTTGTGAGAGAGGAAACTCCAGTTGCGAAACTTAGTTCCATTTTAATCTAATTGTTCTATCTGAAACTAAGTGTTCGATAATGTGCCAGGAGAAGCGCCTGTTCTCTGAAATCTGTGGCGATGCCACTCGAAACCGTATGTGTTCGACGAAACTAATTGGCCGACCTTGTGAGAGAGGAAACGCCAGATGCGAAACTTAGTTCCATTTTAAACTAATTCTTCTATCTGAAAGTGTTCGATACTCTGCCTGGAGAAGCGCCTGTTCTCTGAAATCTATGGCGATGCCCCTCGAAACCGTATGTGTTCGACGAATCTAAATGGCCGACCTTGTGAGAGAGGAAACTCCAGATGTGAAACTTAGTTCCATTTTAAAGTAATTGTTTTATCTGATACTAAGTGTTCGATACTGTGCCAGGAGAAGCGCCTGTTCTTTGAAACCTGTGTCGATGCCACTCGAAACCGTATGTGTTCGAAGAAACTAAGTGGCCGACCTTGTGAGAGAGGAAACTCCAGATGCGAAACTTAGTTCCATCTTAAACTAATTGTTCTATCTGAAACTAAGTGTTCGATACTGCGCCAGGAGAAGCGCCTGTTCTCTGAAAACTGTCGCGATGCTACTCGAAACCGTATGTGTTCGACGAAACTAAGTGGTCGACCTTGTGAGAGAGGAAACTGCAGATGCGAAACATAGGTCCATTTTAAATTAATTGTTCTATCTGAGACTAAGTGTTCGATACTGTGCCAGGAGAAGCGCCTGTTCTCTGAAATGTCTGGCGATGCCACTCGAAACCGTATGTGTTCGACGAAACTAAGTGGTCGAACTTGTGAGAGAGGAAACTCCAAATGCGAAACATAGGTCCATTTTAAATTAATTGTTCTATCTGAGACTAAGTGTTCGATACTGTGCCAGGAGAAGCGCTTGTTCTCTGAAATCTGTGGCGATGCTACTCGAAACCGTATGTGTTCAACGAAACTAAGTGGCCGACCTTGTGAGAGAGGAAACTCCAGATGCGAAACTTAGTTCCATTTTGAACTAATTGTTCTATCTGAACTTAAGTGTTCGATACTGTGCCAGGGGAAGCGCCTGTTCTCTGAAATCTGTGGCGATGCCACATGAAACCGTATGTGTTCGACGAAACTAAGAGGTCGACCTTGTGAGAGAGGAAACTCCAGATGCGAAATTTAGTTCCATTTTAAACTAATTGTTCTATCTGAAACTAAGTGTTCGATACTGTGCCAGGAGAAGCGCTTGTTCTCTGAAATCTGTGGCGATGCTACTCGAAACCGTATCTGTTCGACGAAACTAAGTGGTCGAACTTGTGAGAGAGGAAACTCCAAATGCGAAACATAGGTCCATTTTAAATTAATTGTTCTATCTGAGACTAAGTGTTCGATACTGTGCCAGGAGAAGCGCCTGTTCTCTGAAATCAGTGGCGTTGCCACTCGAAACCGTATGTGTTCAACGAAACTAAGTGGCCGACCTTGTGATTGAGGAAACTCCAGATGCGAAACTTAGTTCCATTTTAAACTAATTGTTGTATCTGAAATTGTTCGATACTGTTCCAGGAGAAGCGCCTGTTCTCTGAAATCTCTGGCGATGCCACTCGAAACCGTATGTGTTCGACGAAACTAAGTGATTTACCTTGTGAGGGAGGATTCACCAGATGCGGAACATAGTTCCATTTTAAACTAATTGTTCTATCTGAAACTCAGTTTTCGATACTGTGCCAGGAGAAGCGCCTGTTCTCTGAAATGTGTGGCGATGCCACTCGAAACCGTATGTGTTCGAGGAAACTAAATGGTCGACCTTGTGAGAGAGGAAACTCCAGATGCGAAACTTATTTCCATTTTAAACTAATTATTCTATCTGAGACTAAGTGTTCGATACTGTGCCAGGAGAAGCGCCTGTTCTCTGAAATCAGTGGCGATGCTACTCGAAATCGTATGTGTTCGACGAAACTAAGTCGACGTTGTGAGAGAGGAAACTCCAGATGCGAAATATAGTTGCGTTTTAAACTAATTGTTCTATCTGTAACTAAGTGTTCGATACTGTGCCAGGAGAAGCGCCTGTACTCTGAAATCTGTGGCGATGCCACTCGAAACCGTATGTGTTCGACGAAAATAAGTGGCCGACCTTGTGAGAGAGGAAACTCCAGATGCGAAACATAGATGCATTTTAAACTAATTGTTCTATCTGTAACTCAGAGTTCGATAATGTGCCAGGAGAAGCGCCTGTTCTCTGAAATCTGTGGCGATACCACCCGAAACCGTATGTGTTCGATGAAACTATGTGGTCGCCTTGTGAAAGAGGAAACTCCATATGCGAAACTTAGTTCCATTTAAAACTAATTGTTCCATCTGAAACTAAGTGTTCGATACTGTGCCAGGAGAAGCGCCTGTTCTCTGAAATCTGTGGCGATACCACTCGAAACCGTATGTGTTCGACGAAACTAAGTGGCCGACCTTGTGAGAGAGGAAACTCCAGATGCGTAACATAGTTGCATTTTAAACTTATTGTTCTATCTGAAACTAAGTGTTCGATAGTGTGCCAGGAGAAACTCCCGTTCTGCGAAATCTGTAGCGATACTACTCGAAACCGTATGTGTTCCACGAAACTAAGTGGTCGACCTTGTGAGAGAGGAAACTCCAAATGCGAAACATATTTCCATTTTAAACTAATTATTCTAACTGAAACTAAGTGTTCGATACTGTATCAGGAGAAGCGCCTGTTCTCTGAAATCTGTGGCGATGCCAATCGAAAACGTCTGTGTTCGACGAAACTAAGTGGTCGCCTTGTGAAAGAGGAAACTCCAGATGCAAAACTCAGTTCCATTTAAAACTAATTGTTCCATCTGAAACTAAGTGTTCGATACTGTGCCAGGAGAAGCGCCTGTTCTCTGAAATCTGTGGCGATAGCACTCGAAACCGTATGTGTTCGACAAAACTAAGTGGCCGACCTTGTGAGAGAGGAAACTCCAGATGCGAAACATAGTTGCATTTCAAACTAATTGTTCTATCTGTAACTAAGTGTTCGATACTGTGTCAGGAGAAGCGCCTGTTCTCTGAAATCTGTGGCGATACCACTCGAAACCGTATGTGTTCGACGAAACTAAGTGGCCGACCTTGTGAGAGAGGAAACTCCAGATGCGAAATATAGTTGCATTTCAAACTAATTGTTCTATCTGTAACTAAGTGTTCGATAATGTGCCAGGAGAAGCGCCTGTTCTCTGAAATCTGTGGCGATACCACTCGAAACCGTATGTGTTAGACGAAACTAAGTGGCGACCTTGTGAGCGAGGAAACTCCAGATGCTAAATATAGTTGCATTTTAAACTAATTGTTCTATCTGTAACTAAGTGTTCGATACTGTGCCAGGAGAAGCGCCTGTTCTCTGAAATCTGTGGCGATGCCACTCGAAACCGTATGTGTTCGACGAAACTATGTGGTCGCCTTGTGAAAGAGGAAACTCCATATGCGAAACTTAGTTCCATTTAAAACTAATTGTTCCATCTGAAACTAAGTGTTCGATACTGTGCCAGGAGAAGCGCCTGTTCTCTGAAATCTGTGGCGATAGCACTAGAAACCGTATGTGTTAGACGAAACTAAGTGGCCGACCTTGTGAGAGAGGAAACTCAAGATCCGAAATATAGTTGCATTTTAAACTAATTGTTCTATCTGTAACTAAGTGTTCGATACTCTGCCAGGAGAAGCGCCTGTTCTCTGAAATCTGTGGCGATGCCACTCGAAACCGTATGTGTTCGACCAAACTAAGTGGTCGCCTTGTGAAAGAGGAAACTCCAGATGCGAAACTTAGTTCCATTTGAAACTAATTGTTCCATCTGAAACTCAGTGTTCGATACTGTGCCAGGAGAAGCGCCTGTTCTCTGAAATCTGTGGCGATACCACTCGAAACCGTATGTGTTCGACAAAACTAAGTGGCCGACCTTGTGAGAGAGGAAACTCCAGATGCGAAACATAGTTGCATTTCAAACTAATTGTTCTATCTGTAACTAAGTGTTCGATACTGTGTCAGGAGAAGCGCCTGTTCTCTGAAATCTGTGGCGATACCACTCGAAACCGTATGTGTTCCACGAAACTAAGTGGTCGACTTTGTGAGAGAGGAAACTCCAAATGCGAAACATATTTCCATTTTAAACTAATTATTCTAACTGAAACTAAGTGTTCGATACTGTATCAGGAGAAGCGCCTGTTCTCTGAAATCTGTGGCGATGCCAATCGAAAACGTCTGTGTTCGACGAAACTAAGTAGTCGCCTTGTGAAAGAGGAAACTCCAGATGCGAAACATAGTTGCATTTTAAACTAATTGTTCTATCTGTAACTAAGTGTTCGATACTGTGCCAGGAGAAGCGCCTGTTCTCTGAAATCTGTGGCGATACCACTCGAAACCGTATGTGTTTGACGAAACTAAGTGGCCGACCTTGTGAGAGAGGAAACTCCAGATGCGAAACATAGTTGCATTTTAAACTAATTGTTCTATCTGTAACTAAGTGTTCGATACTCTGCCTGGAGAAGCGCCTGTTCTCTGAAATCTGTGGCGATGCCACTCGAAACCGTCTGTGTTCGACGAAACTAAGTGGTTGACCTTGTGAGAGTGGATACTCCAGATGCGAAACATAGTTCCATTTTAAACTAATTGTTCTATCTGAAACTAAGTGTTCGATACTGTGCCAGGAGAAGCGCCTGTTCTCTGAAATCTGTGGCGATACCACTCGAAACCGTATGTGTTCGACGAAACTAAGTGGCCGACCTTGTGAGAGAGGAAACTCCAGATGCAAAACTCAGTTCCATTTAAAACTAATTGTTCCATCTGAAACTAAGTGTTCGATACTGTGCCAGGAGAAGCGCCTGTTCTCTGAAATCTGTGGCGATAGCACTCGAAACCGTATGTGTTAGACGAAACTAAGTGGCCGACCTTGTGAGAGAGGAAACTTCAGATGCGAAACATAGTTCAATTTTAACCTAAATGTTCCATCTGAAACTAAGTGTTCGATACTGTTCCAGGAGAAGCGCCTGTTCTCTGAAATCTGTGGCGATGCCACTCGAAACCGTATGTGTTCGACGAAACTAAGTTGTCGCCTTGTGAAAGAGGAAACTCCAGATGCGAAACTTAGTTCCATTTAAAACTAATTGTTCCATCTGACACTAAGTGTTCGATACTGTGCCAGGAGAAGCGCCTGTTCTCTGAAATCTGTGGCGATACCACTCGAAACCGTATGTGTTCGACGAAACTAAGTGGCCGACCTTGTGAGAGAGGAAACTCCACATGCGAAACATAGTTGCATTTTAAACTAATTGTTCTATCTGAAACTAAGTGTTCGATACTGTGCCAGGAGAAGCGCCTGTTCTCTGAAATCTGTGGCGATGCCACTCGAAACCGTATGTGTTCGACCAAACTAAGTGGTCGCCTTGTGAAAGAGGAAACTCCAGATGCGAAACTTAGTTCCATTTAAAACTAATTGTTCCATCTGAAACTCAGTGTTCGATACTGTGCCAGGAGAAGCGCCTGTTCTCTGAAATCTGTGGCGATACCACTCGAAACCGTATGTGTTCGACAAAACTAAGTGGCCGACCTTGTGAGAGAGGAAACTCCAGATGCGAAACATAGTTGCATTTCAAACTAATTGTTCTATCTGTAACTAAGTGTTCGATACTGTGTCAGGAGAAGCGCCTGTTCTCTGAAATCTGTGGCGATACCACTCGAAACCGTATGTGTTCCACGAAACTAAGTGGTCGACTTTGTGAGAGAGGAAACTCCAAATGCGAAACATATTTCCATTTTAAACTAATTATTCTAACTGAAACTAAGTGTTCGATACTGTATCAGGAGAAGCGCCTGTTCTCTGAAATCTGTGGCGATGCCAATCGAAAACGTCTGTGTTCGACGAAACTAAGTAGTCGCCTTGTGAAAGAGGATACTCCAGATGCGAAACATAGTTGCATTTTAAACTAATTGTTCTATCTGTAACTAAGTGTTCGATACTGTGCCAGGAGAAGCGCCTGTTCTCTGAAATCTGTGGCGATACCACTCGAAACCGTATGTGTTCGACGAAACTAAGTGGCCGACCTTGTGAGAGAGGAAACTCCAGATGCAAAACTCAGTTCCATTTAAAACATTAATGTTCCATCTGAAACTAAGTGTTCGATACTGTGCCAGGAGAAGCGCCTGTTCTCTGAAATCTGTGGCGATAGCACTCGAAACCGTATGTGTTAGACGAAACTAAGTGGCCGACCTTGTGAGAGAGGAAACTTCAGATGCGAAACATAGTTCAATTTTAACCTAAATGTTCCATCTGAAACTAAGTGTTCGATACTGTGCCAGGAGAAGCGCCTGTTCTCTGAAATCTGTGGCGATACCACTCGAAACCGTATGTGTTCGACGAAACTAAGTGGTCGACCTTGTGGGAGAGGATACTCCAGATGCAAAACTTAGTTCCATTTAAAACTACTTGTTCCATCTGAAACTAAGTGTTCGATACTGTGCCAGGAGAAGCGCCTGTTCTCTGAAATCTGTGGCGATACTACTCGAAACCGTATGTGTTAGACGAAACTAAGTGGCCGACCTTGTGAGAGAGGAAACTCCAGATGCGAAACTTAGTTCCATTTAAAACTAATTGTTCCATCTGAAACTAAGTGTTCGATACTGTGCCAGGAGAAGCGCCTGTTCTCTGAAATCTGTGGCGATACCACTCGAAACCGTATGTGTTCGACGAAACTACGTGGCCGACCTTGTGAGAGAGGAAATCCCAGATGCGAAACATAGTTGCATTTTAAACTAATTGTTCTATCTGTAACTAAGTGTTCGATAATGTGCCAGGAGAAGCGCCTGTTCTCTGAAATCTGTGGCGACACCACTCGAAACAGTAAGTGTTCGACGAAACTAAGTGGCCGACCTTGTGAAAGAGGAAACCCCAGATGCGAAACATAGTTGCATTTTAAACTAATTGTTCTATCTGAAACTAAGTGTTCGATACTGTGCCAGGAGAAACTCCCGTTCTGCGAAATCTGTCGGGATACTACTCGAAACCGTATGTGTTCGACGAAACCAAGTTGTCGACCTTGTGAGAGAGGAAACTCCAAATGCGACACATATTTCCATTTTAAACTAAATATTCTAACTGAAATTAAGTGTTCGATACTGTGCCAGGAGAAGCGCCTGTTCTCTGAAATCTGTGGCGATGCCAAGCGAAACCGTCTGTGTTCGACGAAACTAAGTAGTCGCCTTGTGAAAGAGGAAACTCCAGGTGCAAAACTTAGTTCCATTTAAAACTAATTGTTCCATCTGAAACTATGTGTTCGATACTGTGCCAGGAGAAGCGCCTGTTCTCTGAAATCTGTGGCGATACCACTCGAATCCGTATGTGTTCGACGAAACTAAGTGGCCGACCTTGTGAGAGAGGAAACTCCAGATGCGAAATATAGTTGCGTTTTAAACTAATTGTTCTATCTGTAACTAAGTGTTCGATACTGTGCCAGGAGAAGCGCCTGTACTCTGAAATCTGTGGCGATGCCACTCGAAACCGTATGTGTTCGACGAAAATAAGTGGCCGACCTTGTGAGAGAGGAAACTCCAGATGCGAAACATAGATGCATTTTAAACTAATTGTTCTATCTGTAACTCAGAGTTCGATAATGTGCCAGGAGAAGCGCCTGTTCTCTGAAATCTGTGGCGATACCACCCGAAACCGTATGTGTTCGATGAAACTAAGTGGCCGACCTTGTGAGAGAGGAAACTCCAGATGCGAAATATAGTTGCATTTTAAACTAATTGTTCTATCTGTAACTAAGTGTTCCATACCGTGCCAGGAGAAGCGCCTGTTCTCTGAAATCTGTGGCGATGCCACTCGAAACCGTATGTGTTCGACGAAACTAAGTTGTCGCCTTGTGAAAGAGGAAACTCCAGATGCGAAACTTAGTTCCATTTAAAACTAATTGTTCCATCTGACACTAAGTGTTCGATACGGTGCCAGGAGAAGCGCCTGTTCTCTGAAATCTGTGGCGATACCACTCGAAACCGTATGTGTTCGACGAAACTAAGTGGCCGACCTTGTGAGAGAGGAAACTCCACATGCGAAACATAGTTGCATTTTAAACTAATTGTTCTATCTGAAACTAAGTGTTCGATACTGTGCCAGGAGAAACTCCCGTTCAGCGACATCTGTGGCGATACTACTCGAAACCGTATGTGTTCGACGAAAATAAGTGGCCGACCTTGTGAGAGAGGAAACTCCAGATGCGAAACATAGATGCATTTTAAACTAATTGTTCTATCTGTAACTCAGAGTTCGATAATGTGCCAGGAGAAGCGCCTGTTCTCTGAAATCTGTGGCGATACCACCCGAAACCGTATGTGTTCGATGAAACTAAGTGGCCGACCTTGTGAGAGAGGAAACTCCAGATGCGAAATATAGTTGCATTTTAAACTAATTGTTCTATCTGTAACTAAGTGTTCGATACTGTGTCAGGAGAAGCGCCTGTTCTCTGAAATCTGTGGCGATACCACTCGAAACCGTATGTGTTCGACGAAACTAAGTGGCCGACCTTGTGAGAGAGGAAACTCCAGATGCGAAATATAGTTGCATTTCAAACTAATTGTTCTATCTGTAACTAAGTGTTCGATAATGTGCCAGGAGAAGCGCCTGTTCTCTGAAATCTGTGGCGATACCACTCGAAACCGTATGTGTTAGACGAAACTAAGTGGCGACCTTGTGAGAGAGGAAACTCCAGATGCTAAATATAGTTGCATTTTAAACTAATTGTTCTATCTGTAACTAAGTGTTCGATACTGTGCCAGGAGAAGCGCCTGTTCTCTGAAATCTGTGGCGATGCCACTCGAAACCGTATGTGTTCGACGAAACTATGTGGTCGCCTTGTGAAAGAGAAAACTCCATATGCGAAACTTAGTTCCATTTAAAACTAATTGTTCCATCTGAAACTAAGTGTTCGATACTGTGCCAGGAGAAGCGCCTGTTCTCTGAAATCTGTGGCGATAGCACTCGAAACCGTATGTGTTCGACGAAACTAAGTGGTCGACCTTCTGAGAGAGGAAACTCCAGATGCGAAACTTAGTTCCATTTCAAACCAATTGTTCTATCTGAAACTAAGTGTTCGATACTGTGCCAGGAGAAGCGCCTGTTCTCTAAAATCTGTGGCGATGCCACTCGAAACCGTATGTGTTCGACGAAACTAAGTGGTCGACCTTGTGAGAGAGGAAACTCCAGATGCGAAACTTAGTTCCATTTTAAACTAATTGTTCTATCTAAAACTAAGTTTTCGATACTGTGCCAGGAGAAGCGCCTGTTCTCTGAAATCTGTGGTGATGCCACTCGAAACCGTATGTGTTCGACGAAACTAAGTGGGCGACCTTGTGAGAGAGGGAACTTCAGATGCGAAACTTAGTTCCATTTTAAACTAATTGTTCTCTCTGATACTAAGTGTTCGATACTGTGCCAGGAGAAGCGCCTGTTCTCTAAAATCTGTGGCGATGCCACTCGAAACCGTATGTGTTCGACGAAACTAAGTGGTCGACCTTGTGAGAGAGGAAACTCCAGATGCGAAATTTAGTTCCATTTTAAACTAATTGTTCTATCTGAAACTAAGTTTTCGATACTGTGCCAGGATAAGCGCCTGTTCTCTGAAACCTTTCGCGATGCTACTCGAAACCGTATGTGTTCGACGAAACTAAGTGGTCGACGTTCTGAGAGAGGAAACTCCAGATGCGAAACTTAGTTCCATTTTAAACTAATTGTTCTATCTGAAACTAAGTATTCGATACTGTGCCAGGCGAAGCGCCTGTTCCCTGAAATCTGTGGCGATGCCACTCGAAACCGTATGTGTTCGACGAAACTCAGTGGTCCACCTTGTGGGAGAGGAAACTCCAGATGCGAAGTTTTGGTCCATTTTAAACTAATTGTTCTATATGATATTAAGTGTTCGATACTGTGTCAGGAGAAGGGCCTGTTCTCTGAAATCTGTGGCGATGCCACTCGAAACCGTATGTGTTCGACGAAACTAAGTGGTCGACCTTGTGAGAGAGGAAACTCCAGATGCGAAACTTAGTTCCATTTTAAACTAATTGTTCTATCTGAAACTAAGTTTTCGATACTGTGCCAGGAGAAGCGCCTGTTCTCTGAAATCTGTGGTGATGCCACTCGAAACCGTATGTGTTCAACGAAACTGAGTGGTCGACCTTGTGAGAGAGGAAACTACAGCTGCGAAACTTAGTTCCATTTTAAATGAATTGTTCCATCTGAAACTAAGTGTTCGATACTGTACCAGGAGAAGCGCCCGTTTTGTGAAACCTGTGGCGATACCACTCGAAACCGTTTATGTTCGACGAAACTAAGTGGTCGACCTTCTGAGAGAGGAAACTCCAGATGCGAAACTTAGTTCCATTCTAAACTAATTGTTCTATCTGAAACTAAGTGTTCGATACTGTGCCAGGAGAAGCGCCTGTTCTCTGAAATCTGTGGTGATGCCACTCGAAACCGTATGTGTTCAACGAAACTGAGTGGTCGACCTTGTGAGAGAGGAAACTACAGCTGCGAAACTTAGTTCCATTTTAAATGAATTGTTCCATCTGAAACTAAGTGTTCGATACTGTACCAGGAGAAGCGCCCGTTTTGTGAAACCTGTGGCGATAACACTCGAAACCGTTTATGTTCGACGAAACTAAGTGGTCGACCTTCTGAGAGAGGAAACTCCAGATGCAAAACTTAGTTCCATTTTAAACTAATTGTTCTATCTGAAACTAAGTGTTCGATACTGTGCCAGGAGAAGCGCCTGTTCCCTGAAATCTGTGGCGATGCTACTCGAAACCGTATCTGTTCGACGAAACTAAGTGGTCGAACTTGTGAGAGAGGAAACTCCAAATGCGAAACATAGGTCCATTTTAAACTAATTGTTCTATTTGAAACTAAGTGTTCGATAATATGCCAGGAGAAGCGCCTGTTCTCTGAAATCTGTGGCGATGCTACTCGAAACCGCATGTGTTCGACAAAACTAAGTGGTCGAACTTGTGAGAGAGGAAACTCCAAATGCGAAACTTAGTTCCATTTTAAACTAATTGTTCTGTCTGAAACTAAGTGTTCGATACTGTGCCAGGAGAAGCGCTTGTTTTCTGAAATCTGTGGCGATGCTACTCGAAACCGTATCTGTTCGACGAAACTAAGTGGTCGAACTTGTGAGAGAGGAAACTCCAAATGCGAAACATAGGTCCATTTTAAACTAATTGTTCTATTTGAAACTAAGTGTTCGATAATATGCCAGGAGAAGCGCCTGTTCTCTGAAATCTGTGGCGATGCTACTCGAAACCGCATGTGTTCGACAAAACTAAGTGGTCGAACTTGTGAGAGAGGAAACTCCAAATGCGAAACTTAGTTCCATTTTTAACTAATTGTTCTATCTGATACTAAGTGTTCGATACTGTGCCAGGAGAAGCGCCTGTTCTCTGAAATCTGTGACCATGCCACTTGAAACCGTATGTGTTCGACGAAACTAAGTCGTCGACCTTGTGAGAGGGGAAACTCCCGATGCGAAACTTAGTTCCATTTTAAACTAATTGTTCTATCTGAAAGTGTTCGGTACTGTGCCAGGCGAAGCGCCTGTTCCCTGAAATCTGTGGCGATGCTACTCGAAACCGTATGTGTTCGAGGAAACTAAGCTGTCGACCTTGTGGGAGAGGACACTTCAGATGCGAAACTTATTTCCATTCTAAACTAATTGTTCTATCTGAAACTAAGTTTTCGATACTGTGCCAGGATAAGCGCCTGTTCTCTGAAATCTTTCGCGATGCTACTCGAAACCGTATGTGCTCGACGAAACTACGTGGTCGACCTTCTGAGAGAGGAAACTCCAGATGCGAAACTTAGTTCCATTTTAAACTAATTGTTCTATCTGAAACTAAGTTTTCGATACTGTGCCAGGATAAGCGCCTGTTCTCTGAAACCTTTCGCGATGCTACTCGAAACCGTATGTGTTCGACGAAACTAAGTGGTCGACCTTCTGAGAGAGGAAACTCCAGATGCGAAACTTAGTTCCATTTCAAACCAATTGTTCTATCTGAAACTAAGTGTTCGATACTGTGCCAGGAGAAGCGCCTGTTCTCTAAAATCTGTGGCGATGCCACTCGAAACCGTATGTGTTCGACGAAACTAAGTGGTCGACCTTGTGAGAGAGGAAACTCCAGATGCGAAACTTAGTTCCATTTTAAACTAATTGTTCTATCTAAAACTAAGTTTTCGATACTGTGCCAGGAGAAGCGCCTGTTCTCTGAAATCTGTGGTGATGCCACTCGAAACCGTATGTGTTCGACGAAACTAAGTGGGCGACCTTGTGAGAGAGGGAACTTCAGATGAGAAACTTAGTTCCATTTTAAACTAATTGTTCTCTCTGATACTAAGTGTTCGATACTGTGCCAGGAGAAGCGCCTGTTCTCTAAAATCTGTGGCGATGCCACTCGAAACCGTATGTGTTCGACGAAACTAAGTGGTCGACCTTGTGAGAGAGGAAACTCCAGATGCGAAATTTAGTTCCATTTTAAACTAATTGTTCTATCTGAAACTAAGTTTTCGATACTGTGCCAGGATAAGCGCCTGTTCTCTGAAACCTTTCGCGATGCTACTCGAAACCGTATGTGTTCGACGAAACTAAGTGGTCGACGTTCTGAGAGAGGAAACTCCAGATGCGAAACTTAGTTCCATTTGAAACTAATTGTTCTATCTGAAACTAAGTATTCGATACTGTGCCAGGCGAAGCGCCTGTTCCCTGAAATCTGTGGCGATGCCACTCGAAACCGTATGTGTTCGACGAAACTCAGTGGTCCACCTTGTGGGAGAGGAAACTCCAGATGCGAAGTTTTGGTCCATTTTAAACTAATTGTTCTATATGATATTAAGTGTTCGATACTGTGTCAGGAGAAGGGCCTGTTCTCTGAAATCTGTGGCGATGCCACTCGAAACCGTATGTGTTCGACGAAACTAAGTGGTCGACCTTGTGAGAGAGGAAACTCCAGATGCGAAACTTAGTTCCATTTTAAACTAATTGTTCTATCTGAAACTAAGTTTTCGATACTGTGCCAGGAGAAGCGCCTGTTCTCTGAAATCTGTGGTGATGCCACTCGAAACCGTATGTGTTCAACGAAACTGAGTGGTCGACCTTGTGAGAGAGGAAACTACAGCTGCGAAACTTAGTTCCATTTTAAATGAATTGTTCCATCTGAAACTAAGTGTTCGATACTGTACCAGGAGAAGCGCCCGTTTTGTGAAACCTGTGGCGATACCACTCGAAACCGTTTATGTTCGACGAAACTAAGTGGTCGACCTTCTGAGAGAGGAAACTCCAGATGCGAAACTTAGTTCCATTCTAAACTAATTGTTCTATCTGAAACTAAGTGTTCGATACTGTGCCAGGAGAAGCGCCTGTTCTCTGAAATCTGTGGTGATGCCACTCGAAACCGTATGTGTTCAACGAAACTGAGTGGTCGACCTTGTGAGAGAGGAAACTACAGCTGCGAAACTTAGTTCCATTTTAAATGAATTGTTCCATCTGAAACTAAGTGTTCGATACTGTACCAGGAGAAGCGCCCGTTTTGTGAAACCTGTGGCGATAACACTCGAAACCGTTTATGTTCGACGAAACTAAGTGGTCGACCTTCTGAGAGAGGAAACTCCAGATGCAAAACTTAGTTCCATTTTAAACTAATTGTTCTGTCTGAAACTAAGTGTTCGATACTGTGCCAGGAGAAGCGCTTGTTTTCTGAAATCTGTGGCGATGCTACTCGAAACCGTATCTGTTCGACGAAACTAAGTGGTCGAACTTGTGAGAGAGGAAACTCCAAATGCGAAACATAGGTCCATTTTAAACTAATTGTTCTATTTGAAACTAAGTGTTCGATAATATGCCAGGAGAAGCGCCTGTTCTCTGAAATCTGTGGCGATGCTACTCGAAACCGCATGTGTTCGACAAAACTAAGTGGTCGAACTTGTGAGAGAGGAAACTCCAAATGCGAAACTTAGTTCCATTTTAAACCAATTGTTCTATCTGATACTGAGTGTTCGATACTGTGCCAGGAGAAGCGCCTGTTCTCTGAAATCTGTGACCATGCCACTTGAAACCGTATGTGTTCAACGAAACTGAGTGGCCGACCTTGTGAGAGAGGAAACTACAGCTGCGAAACTTAGTTCCATTTTAAATGAATTGTTCCATCTGAAACTAAGTGTTCGATACTGTACCAGGAGACGCGCCCGTTTTGTGAAACCTGTGGCGATAACACTCGAAACCGTTTATGTTCGACGAAACTAAGTGGTCGACCTTCTGAGAGAGGAAACTCCAGATGCGAAACTTAGTTCCATTTTAAACTAATTGTTCTATCTGAAACTAAGTGTTCGATACTGTGCCAGGAGAAGCGCCTGTTCCCTGAAATCTGTCGCGATGCTACTCGAAACCGTATGTGTTCGACGAAACTAAGTGGCCGATCTTGTGAGAGAGGAAACTTCAGATGCGAAACTTAGTTCCATTTTAAACTAATTGTTCTATCTGAAACTAAGTGTTCGATACTGTGCCAGGAGAAGCGCCTGTTCTCTGAAATCTGTGGTGATGCCACTCGAAACCGTATGTGTTCAACGAAACTGAGTGGTCAACCTTGTGAGAGAGGAAACTCCAGACGCGAAACATAGTTCCATTTTAAACTAATTGTTCTATCTGAAACTAAGTGTTCGATACTGTGCCAGGAGAAGCGCCTGTTCTCTAAAATCTGTGGCGATGCCACTCGAAACCGTATGTGTTCGACGAAACTCAGTGGTCCACCTTGTGGGAGAGGAAACTCCAAATGCGAAGTTTTGGTCCATTTTAAACTAATTGTTCTATATGATATTAAGTGTTCGATACTGTGTCAGGAGAAGGGCCTGTTATCTGAAATCTGTGGCGATACCACTCGAAACCGCATGTGTTCGACGAAACTAAGTGGTCCACCTTGTGGGAGAGGAAACTCCAGACGCGAAACTTAGTTCCATTTTAAACTAATTGTTCTATCTGAAATTAAGTGTTCGATACTGTGCCAGGAGAAGCGCCAGTTATCTGAAACCTGTGGCGATGCCACTAGAAACCCTATGTGTTTGACGATACTAAGTGGCCGACCTTGTGAGAGAGCAAACTCCAGATGCGAAACTTTGTTCCATTTTAAACTAATAGTTCTGTCTGAAACTAAGTGTTCGATACTGTGCCAGGAGAAGCGCTTGTTCTCTGAAATCTGTGGCGATGCTACTCGAAACCGTATCTGTTCGACGAAACTAAGTGGTCGAACTTGTGAGAGAGGAAACTCCAAATGCGAAACATAGGTCCATTTTAAACTAATTGTTCTATTTGAAACTAAGTGTTCGATAATATGCCAGGAGAAGCGCCTGTTCTCTGAAATCTGTGGCGATGCTACTCGAAACCGCATGTGTTCGACAAAACTAAGTGGTCGAACTTGTGAGAGAGGAAACTCCAAATGCGAAACTTAGTTCCATTTTAAACCAATTGTTCTATCTGAAACTAAGTGTTCGATACTGTGCCAGGAGAAGCGCCTGTTCTCTAAAATCTGTGGCGATGCCACTCGAAACCGTATGTGTTCGACGAAACTCAGTGGTCCACCTTGTGGGAGAGGAAACTCCAGATGCGAAGTTTTGGTCCATTTTAAACTAATTGTTCTATATGATATTAAGTGTTCGATACTGTGTCAGGAGAAGGGCCTGTTATCTGAAATCTGTGGCGATACCACTCGAAACCGCATGTGTTCGACGAAACTAAGTTGTCGACCTTGTGAGAGAGGATACTCCAGATGCGAAACATAGTTCCATTTTAAACTAATTGTTCTATCTGATACTAGGTGTTCGATACTGTGCCAGGAGAAGCGCCTGTTCTCTGAAATCTGTGGCGATGTGACTCGAAACCGTATGTGTTCGACCTTGTGAGAGAGGAAACTCCACATGAGAAACATATTTCCATTTAAACTAAATATTCTAGCTGAAACTAAGTGTTCGATACTGTGCCAGGAGAAGCGCCTGTTCTCTGAAATGTGTGGCGATGCCACTCGAAGCCGAATGTTTTCCATGAAACTGAGTGGCCGCCTTGTGAGTGAGGAAACTCCAGATGCGAAACTTAGTACCATTCTAAACTAATTGTTCTATCTGAAACTATGTGTCCGATACTGTGCCGGGAGAAGCGCGTGTTCTCTGAAATGTGTGGCGATGCTACTCGGAACCGTATGAGTTCAAGGAAAGTAAGTGTTCGACCTTGTGGGAGAGGAAACTCCAGATGCGAACCTTAGTTCCATTTTAAACTAATTGTTCTATCTGAAACCAAGTGTTCGATAGTGTGCCAGGAGAAGCGCCGGTTCTCTGAAATCTGTGGCGATGCCACTGGAAACCGTATGTGTTCGACGAAACTAAGTGGTCGATCTTGTGAGAGAGGAAACTCCAGATGCGAAACATTGTTCCATTTTAATCTAATTGTTCTGTCTGAAATAAGTGTTGGATACTGTGCCAGGAGAAGCGCCTGTTCTCTGAAATCTGTGGCGATGCTACTCAAAACCGTATGTGTCGGCGAAACAAAGTGGTCGACCTTGTGAGAGAGGAAACTCCAGACGCGAAACTTAGTGCCATTTTAAACTAATTGTTCTATCTGAAACTAAGTGTTCGATACTATGCCAGGAGAAGCGCCTCTTCTCTGAAATCTCTGGCGATGCCACTCGAAACCGTATGTGTTCGACGAAACTAAGTGGCCGACATTGTGAGAGAGGAAACTTCAGATGCGAAACTTAGTTCCATTTTAAACTAATTGTTCTATTTGAAGCTAAGTGTTCGATAATGTGCCGGAGAAACGCCTGTTCATTGAAATCTGTGGCGATGCCCCTCGAAACAGGATGTGTTCGACGAAACTAAGTGGTCGACCTTGTGAGAGAGGAAACTCCAGATGCGAAACATAGTTCAATTTTAAACCAAATGTTCCATCTGAAACTAAGTGTTCGATACTGTGCCAGGAGAAGCGCCTGTTCTCTGAAATCTGTGGCGATGCCACTCGAAACCGTATGTGTTCGACGAAACTGAGTGGTCGACCTTGTGAGAGAGGAAACTCCAGATGCGAAACTTAGTTCCATTTCAAACTAATTGTTCTATCTGAAACTATGTGTTCGATAATGTGCCAGGAGAAGCGCGGGTTCTCTGAAATCTGTGACGATGCCACTGGAAACCGTATGTGTTCGACGAAACTAAGTGGTCGATCTTGTGAGAGAGGAAACTCCAGATGCGCAACATTGTTCCATTTTAATCTAATTGTTCTATCTGAAACTAAGTTTTCGATACTGTGCCAGGAGAAGCGCCTGTTCTCTGAAATCTGTGGCGATGCCACTTAAAACCGTATGTGTTCGACGAAACAAAATGCTCGACCTTGTGAGAGAGGAAACTCCAGATGCGAAATTTAGTTCCATTTTAATCTTATTGTTCTATGTGAAACTAAGTTTTCGATACTGTGCCAGGAGAAGCGCCAGTCCTTTGAAATCTTTGCCGATGCCAATCGAAACCGTATGTGTTCGACGAAACTAAGTGGTCGACCTTGTGAGAGTGGAAACTCCAAATGCGAAACATATTTCCATTTTAAACAAAATATTCTAACTGAAACTAAGTGTTCGATACTGTGCCAGGAGAAGCGCCTGTTCTCTGAAATCTGTGGCGATGCCAATCGAAACCGTATGTGTTCGAAGGAACTAAGTGGTCGACCTTGTGAGAGAGGAAACTCCAGATGCGAACCTTAGTTCCATTTTAAACTAATTGTTCTATCTGAAACCAAGTGTTCGATAGTGTGCCAGGAGAAGCGCCTGTTCTCAGAAATCTGTGGCGATGCCACTCGAAACCGTATGTGTTCGACGAAACTAAGTGGTCGACCTTGTGAGAGAGGAAACTCCAAATGCGAAACATAGTTCCATTTTAAACTAATTGTTCTCTCTGAAACTATCTGTTCGGTACTGTGCCAGGAGAAACTCCCCTTCCGTTTCTCCCTACATCAAATTCTGTAAGACTTGATTCGCCTCTTGGTGTCCTCGCGCTGATGTCCACGATAACGACTGCGTCGTGTCGATTCTATATCGATTAGGCGATGTGCGTCAATACTAGTCGGAGGCGCGGATGTTTGCATATTTCTAACACGTGAATTCAATCTGAACCCATGACGTCTGACTACATCCGTTGTGGGCCTCCCAATGTAGTCCGACCGAATCCGCTCCGCCTTCTTCCTGAGGGATCTCCTTACCCTTTGCCTGAGTTTCACATCGGCCCGGCAAACCGATAGCCACCTCCGGGAAACAAGCGCTGCGCTCAGTAAAGATGCAGAATCCAATTGCCGCAGAATCAACTGCGATATTTTCAGAGGTAACTCACGGACGAAGTGCACTTTTGCCGAACGTGGCTTCCCGATTGCACGTAGAAAGAAACTGAAGTACTCCATGCTAACACGATTGATGCACGTGTGCATTTGATCCCCGTGTGCGTACCTGCACGTATTATATAGGTGGCAAATATCTTGCGGCCCTATTTCCGGTTGATTAGGATCACCAATGAGCGACAACTCTCAGACTACTTTTTAAGGAATCAGCCCGAAAATCTGAATTCCACGAATCCGAAGGGTTTGCATCAATTTTGCATACACCGGATCATGATCCACGGTGCGGAATGTGACGATTCCACCACCCACTGTTGGAAAACAGTCACATGTCTTCTACGGGTCCTCTGGGGCTCGACTAGGTTCTTCAACATTGGGGTTTTTTGGATTTCGTTGGAACGTAAATTATGAAGTTTCACACCGCCCACGACCAAAATATTGTTTTAGGCATCAGGGCGTAGAGTACTTGGTTGGACAGCCGATAGTGCTACTTAACGGGTGTTTGACTCAGGCATTCCTATACTATATTTTAACACTACATTCTCTACGGTTCTCCTGGCACATTATCGAACACTTAGTTTCAGATAGAACAATTAGTTTAAAATGGAACTAAGTTTCCCATCTGGAATTTCCTCTCCCACAAGGTCGACCACTTAGTTTCGTCGAACACCTTTCTGTTTCGAGTGGCTTCGCCACAGATTTCAGAGAACAGGCGCTATTCCTGGCACAGTATCGAACACTTAGTTTCATATAGAACAATTAGTTTAAAATGGAACAAAGTTTCGCATTTGGAGTTTCCTCTCTCACAAGGTCGACCACTTAGTTTCGTCGAACACATACGGTTTCTAGAGGTATCGCCACAGATGTTGACGAACGGGAGTTCCTCCTGGCACAGTATTGGCAACTTAGTTTCGTCGAACACATACGGTATCGAGTAGCATCGCCACAGATTTCAGAGAACAGGCGCTTCTCCTGGCACAGTATCGAACACTTAGTTTCAGATAGAACAATTAGTTTAAAATGGAACTAAGTTTCGCATCTGGAGTTTCCTCTCTCACAAGGTCGACCACTTAGTTTCGTCGAACAAATACGGTTTCGAGTGGTATCGCCACAGATTTCAGAGAACGGGAGCTTCTCCTGGCACAGTATCGAAGACTTAGTTTCAGATAGAACGATTAGTTTAAAATGGAACTAAGTTTCGCATCTGGAGTTTCCTCTCTCACAATGTCGGCCACTTAGTTTCGTCGAACTCATACGGATTCGAGTGGCATCGCGACAGATTTCAGAGAACAGGCGCTTCTCCTGGCACAGTATCGAAAACTTAGTTTCTGATAGAACAATCAGTTTAAAATGGAAATAAGCTTCGCATCTGGAGTTTCCTCTCTCACAAGGTCGACAACTTAGTTTCATCGAACACAAACGGTTTCGAGTAGCGTCAACACAGATTTCAGAGAACAGGCGCTTCTCCTGGCACAGTATCGAACACTTAGTTTCAGATAGAACAATTAGTTTAAAATGGAACTAAGTTTCGCATCTGGAGTTTCCTCTCTCACAAGGTCGACCACTTAGTTTCGTCGAACACATACGGTTTCGAGTGGTATCGCCACAGATTTCAGAGAACAGGCGCTTCTCCTGGCACAGTATCGAACACTTAGTTTCAGATAGAACAATTAGTTTAAAATGGAACTAAGTTTCGCATCTGGAGTTTCCTCTCTCACAAGGTCGACCACTTAGTTTCGTCGAACACATACGGTTTCGAGTGGTATCGCCACAGATTTCAGAGAACGGGAGCTTCTCCTGGCACAGTATCGAAGACTTAGTTTCAGATAGAACGATTAGTTTAAAATGGAACTAAGTTTCGCATCTGGAGTTTCCTCTCTCACAATGTCGGCCACTTAGTTTCGTCGAACTCATACGGATTCGAGTGGCATCGCGACAGATTTCAGAGAACAGGCGCTTCTCCTGGCACAGTATCGAAAACTTAGTTTCTGATAGAACAATCAGTTTAAAATGGAAATAAGCTTCGCATCTGGAGTTTCCTCTCTCACAAGGTCGACCACTTAGTTTCATCGAACACAAACGGTTTCGAGTAGCGTCAACACAGATTTCAGAGAACAGGCGCTTCTCCTGGCACAGTATCGAACACTTAGTTTCAGATAGAACAATTAGTTTAAAATGGAACTAAGTTTCGCATCTGGAGTTTCCTCTCTCACAAGGTCGACCACTTAGTTTCGTCGAACACATACGGTTTCGAGTGGCATCGCCACAGATTTCAGAGAACGGGAGCTTCTCCTGGCACAGTATCGAACACTTAGTTTCAGATAGAACGATTAGTTTAAAATGGAACTAAGTTTCGCATCTGGAGTTTCCTCTCTCACAATGTCGGCCACTTATTTTCGTCGAACTCATACGGATTCGAGTGGCATCGCGACAGATTTCAGAGAACAGGCGCTTTTCCTGGCACAGTATCGAAAACTTAGTTTCTGATAGAACAATCAGTTTAAAATGGAAATAAGCTTCGCATCTGGAGTTTCCTCTCTCACAAGGTCGACCACTTAGTTTCATCGAACACAAACGGTTTCGAGTAGCGTCGCCACAGATTTCAGAGAACAGGCGCTTCTCCTGGCACAGTATCAGACACATAGTGTCAGATACAACAATTAGTTTAAAATTGTACTAAATTTCCCATCTGGAGTTTCTTCCCTCACAAGGCGACCACTTAATTTCGTCGAACACATACGGTTTCGAGTGGCATCGCCACAGATTTCAGAGAACAGGCGCTCCTCCCGGCACAGTATCGAACACTTAGTATCGGATATAACAATTACTTTAAAATGGAACTCAGCTTCGCATCTGGAATTTTCTGTCTCACAAGGTCGACCACTTAGTTTCGTCGAACACATACGGTTTCGAGTGGCATCGCCACCGATTTCAGAGAACAGGCGCTTCTCCTGGCACAGTATCGAAAACTTAGTTCCTGATACAACAATTAGTTTTAAATGGAAGTAAGTTCCTCATCTGGAGTTCCCTCTTTCACAAGGCGACCACTTAGTTTCGTCGAACCCATACGGTTTCGAGTGGCATCGCCCCGGTTCTCAGAGAACAGGCGCTTTTCCTGGCACAGTATCGAACACTTAGTTTCAGATAGAACAATTAGTTTAAAATGGTACTAAGTTTCGCATCAGGATTATCCTGCCTCACAAGGTCGACCACTTAGTTTCGTCGAACACATACGGTTTCGAGTAGCATCGCCACAGATTTCAGAGAACAGGCGCTTCTCCTGGCACAGTATCGAAAACTTAGTTCCTGATACAACAATTAGTTTTAAATGGATCTAAGTTTCTCATCTGGAGTTGCCTCTTTCACAAGGCGACCACTTAGTTTCGTCGAACCCATACGGTTTCGAGTGGCATCGCCCCGGTTCTCAGAGAACAGGCGCTTCTCCTGGCACAGTATCGAACACTTAGTTTCAGATAGAACAATTAGTTTAAAATGGTACTAAATTTCCCATCTGGAGTTTCTTCCCTCACAAGGCGACCACTTAATTTCGTCGAACACATACGGTTTCGAGTGGCATCGCCACAGATTTCAGAGAACAGGCGCTCCTCCCGGCACAGTATCGAACACTTAGTATCGGATATAACAATTACTTTAAAATGGAACTCAGCTTCGCATCTGGAATTTTCTGTCTCACAAGGTCGACCACTTAGTTTCGTCGAACACATACGGTTTCGAGTGGCATCGCCACAGATTTCAGAGAACAGGCGCTTCTCCTGGCACAGTATCGAAAACTTAGTTCCTGATACAACAATTAGTTTTAAATGGAAGTAAGTTCCTCATCTGGAGTTCCCTCTTTCACAAGGCGACCACTTAGTTTCGTCGAACCCATACGGTTTCGAGTGGCATCGCCCCGGTTCTCAGAGAACAGGCGCTTCTCCTGGCACAGTATCGAACACTTAGTTTCAGATAGAACAATTAGTTTAAAATGGTACTAAGTTTCGCATCAGGATTATCCTGCCTCACAAGGTCGACCACTTAGTTTCGTCGAACATATACGGTTTCGAGTAGCATCGCCACAGATTTCAGAGAACAGGCGCTTCTCCTGGCACAGTATCGAAAACTTAGTTCCTGATACAACAATTAGTTTTAAATGGATCTAAGTTTCTCATCTGGAGTTGCCTCTTTCACAAGGCGACCACTTAGTTTCGTCGAACCCATACGGTTTCGAGTGGCATCGCCCCGGTTCTCAGAGAACAGGCGCTTCTCCTGGCACAGTATCGAACACTTAGTTTCAGATATAACAATTATTTTAAAATGGTACTAAGTTTCGCATCAGGAGTATCCTGCCTCACAAGGTCGACCACTTAGTTTCGTCGAACATATACGGTTTCGAGTAGCATCGCCACAGATTTCAGAGAGCAGGCGCTTCTCCCGGCACAGTATCAGACACATAGTTTCAGATAGAACAATTAGTTTAAAATTGTACTAAATTTCCCATCTGGAGTTTCTTCCCTCACAAGGCGACCACTTAGTTTCGTCGAACGCATACGGTTTCGAGTGGCATCGCCACAGATTTCAGAGAACGGGCGCCTCTCCTGGCACAGTATCGAAAACTTAGTTTCTGATAGAACAATCAGTTTAAAATGGAAATAAGCTTCGCATCTGGAGTTTCCTCTCTCACAAGGTCGACCACTTAGTTTCATCGAACACAAACGGTTTCGAGTAGCGTCAACACAGATTTCAGAGAACAGGCGCTTCTCCTGGCACAGTATCGAACACTTAGTTTCAGATAGAACAATTAGTTTAAAATGGAACTAAGTTTCGCATCTGGAGTTTCCTCTCTCACAAGGTCGACCACTTAGTTTCGTCGAACACATACGGTTTCGAGTGGTATCGCCACAGATTTCAGAGAACGGGAGCTTCTCCTGGCACAGTATCGAACACTTAGTTTCAGATAGAACGATTAGTTTAAAATGGAACTAAGTTTCGCATCTGGAGTTTCCTCTCTCACAATGTCGGCCACTTAGTTTCGTCGAACTCATACGGATTCGAGTGGCATCGCGACAGATTTCAGAGAACAGGCGCTTTTCCTGGCACAGTATCGAAAACCTAGTTTCTGATAGAACAATCAGTTTAAAATGGAAATAAGCTTCGCATCTGGAGTTTCCTCTCTCACAAGGTCGACCACTTAGTTTCATCGAACACAAACGGTTTCGAGTAGCGTCGCCACAGATTTCAGAGAACAGGCGCTTCTCCTGGCACAGTATCAGACACATAGTTTCAGATAGAACAATTAGTTTAAAATTGTACTAAATTTCCCATCTGGAGTTTCTTCCCTCACAAGGCGACCACTTAATTTCGTCGAACACATACGGTTTCGAGTGGCATCGCCACAGATTTCAGAGAACAGGCGCTCCTCCCGGCACAGTATCGAACACTTAGTATCGGATATAACAATTACTTTAAAATGGAACTCAGCTTCGCATCTGGAATTTTCTGTCTCACAAGGTCGACCACTTAGTTTCGTCGAACACATACGGTTTCGAGTGGCATCGCCACCGATTTCAGAGAACAGGCGCTTCTCCTGGCACAGTATCGAAAACTTAGTTCCTGATACAACAATTAGTTTTAAATGGAAGTAAGTTCCTCATCTGGAGTTCCCTCTTTCACAAGGCGACCACTTAGTTTCGTCGAACCCATACGGTTTCGAGTGGCATCGCCCCGGTTCTCAGAGAACAGGCGCTTCTCCTGGCACAGTATCGAACACTTAGTTTCAGATAGAACAATTAGTTTAAAATGGTACTAAGTTTCGCATCAGGATTATCCTGCCTCACAAGGTCGACCACTTAGTTTCGTCGAACATATACGGTTTCGAGTAGCATCGCCACAGATTTCAGAGAACAGGCGCTTCTCCTGGCACAGTATCGAAAACTTAGTTCCTGATACAACAATTAGTTTTAAATGGATCTAAGTTTCTCATCTGGAGTTGCCTCTTTCACAAGGCGACCACTTAGTTTCGTCGAACCCATACGGTTTCGAGTGGCATCGCCCCGGTTCTCAGAGAACAGGCGCTTCTCCTGGCACAGTATCGAACACTTAGTTTCAGATATAACAATTATTTTAAAATGGTACTAAGTTTCCCATCTGGAGTTTCTTCCCTCACAAGGCGACCACTTAATTTCGTCGAACACATACGGTTTCGAGTGGCATCGCCACAGATTTCAGAGAACAGGCGCTCCTCCCGGCACAGTATCGAACACTTAGTATCGGATATAACAATTACTTTAAAATGGAACTCAGCTTCGCATCTGGAATTTTCTGTCTCACAAGGTCGACCACTTAGTTTCGTCGAACACATACGGTTTCGAGTGGCATCGCCACAGATTTCAGAGAACAGGCGCTTCTCCTGGCACAGTATCGAAAACTTAGTTCCTGATACAACAATTAGTTTTAAATGGAAGTAAGTTCCTCATCTGGAGTTCCCTCTTTCACAAGGCGACCACTTAGTTTCGTCGAACCCATACGGTTTCGAGTGGCATCGCCCCGGTTCTCAGAGAACAGGCGCTTCTCCTGGCACAGTATCGAACACTTAGTTTCAGATAGAACAATTAGTTTAAAATGGTACTAAGTTTCGCATCAGGATTATCCTGCCTCACAAGGTCGACCACTTAGTTTCGTCGAACATATACGGTTTCGAGTAGCATCGCCACAGATTTCAGAGAACAGGCGCTTCTCCTGGCACAGTATCGAAAACTTAGTTCCTGATACAACAATTAGTTTTAAATGGATCTAAGTTTCTCATCTGGAGTTGCCTCTTTCACAAGGCGACCACTTAGTTTCGTCGAACCCATACGGTTTCGAGTGGCATCGCCCCGGTTCTCAGAGAACAGGCGCTTCTCCTGGCACAGTATCGAACACTTAGTTTCAGATATAACAATTATTTTAAAATGGTACTAAGTTTCGCATCAGGAGTATCCTGCCTCACAAGGTCGACCACTTAGTTTCGTCGAACATATACGGTTTCGAGTAGCATCGCCACAGATTTCAGAGAGCAGGCGCTTCTCCCGGCACAGTATCAGACACATAGTTTCAGATAGAACAATTAGTTTAAAATTGTACTAAATTTCCCATCTGGAGTTTCTTCCCTCACAAGGCGACCACTTAGTTTCGTCGAACGCATACGGTTTCGAGTGGCATCGCCACAGATTTCAGAGAACGGGCGCCTCTCCTGGCACAGTATCGAACACTTAGATTCAGATAGAACAATTAGTTTAAAATGGAACTAAGTTTCGCATCTGGAGCTTCTTATCTCACAAGGTCGACGACTTAGTTACGTCGAACACTTACGGTTTCGAGTGTCATCGCCACAGATTTCAGAGGACAGGCGCTTCTCCTGGCACCTTATCGAACACATAGATTCAGATAGAACAATTAGTTTAAAATGGAACTAAGTTCCGCATCTGGAGTTTCCTCTCTCACAAGGTCGGCCACTTAGTTTCGTCGAACACATACGGGTTCGAGTAGCATCGCCACTGATTTCAGAGAACAGGCGCTTCTCCTGGCACAGTATCGAACACTTTCAGATAGAACAATTAGTTTGAAATGGAACTAAGTTCCGCGTCTGGAGTTTCCTCTCTCACCAGGTCGGCCACTTAGTTTCGTCGAACACATACGGTTTCGAGTGGCATCGCCACAGATTTCAGAGAATAGGTGCTTCTCCTGGCACAGTATCGAACACTTAGTTTCAGAGAGAACAATTAGTTTAAAATGGAACTATGTTTCGCATTTGGAGTTTCCTCTCTCACAAGGTCGGCCACTTAGTTTCGTCGAACACATACGGTTTCGAGTGGCATCGGCACAGATTTCAGAGAACAGGCGCTTCTCCTGGCACAGTATCGAATACTTAGTTACGGACGGAAAATTTGGTTTAAAGTGGAACTAAATTTCGCATCTGGAGTTTCCTCTCTCACAAGGTCGGCCACTTAGTTTCGTCGAACACATACGGGTTCGAGTAGCATCGCCACTGATTTCAGAGAACAGGCGATTCTCCTGGCACAGTATCGAACACTTTCAGATAGAACAATTAGTTTGAAATGGAACTAAGTTCCGCATCTGGAGTTTCCTCTCTCACAAGGTCGACCACTTAGTTTCATCGAACACAAACGGATTCGAGTGGCATCGCGACAGATTTCAGAGAACAGGCGCTTCTCCTGGCACAGTATCGAAAACTTAGTTTCTGATAGAACAATCAGTTTAAAATGGAAATAAGCTTCGCATCTGGAGTTTCCTCTCTCACAAGGTCGACCACTTAGTTTCATCGAACACAAACGGTTTCGAGTAGCGTCAACACAGATTTCAGAGAACAGGCGCTTCTCCTGGCACAGTATCGAACACTTAGTTTCAGATAGAACAATTAGTTTAAAATGGAACTAAGTTTCGCATCTGGAGTTTCCTCTCTCACAAGGTCGACCACTTAGTTTCGTCGAACACATACGGTTTCGAGTGGTATCGCCACAGATTTCAGAGAACGGGAGCTTCTCCTGGCACAGTATCGAACACTTAGTTTCAGATAGAACGATTAGTTTAAAATGGAACTAAGTTTCGCATCTGGAGTTTCCTCTCTCACAATGTCGGCCACTTAGTTTCGTCGAACTCATACGGATTCGAGTGGCATCGCGACAGATTTCAGAGAACAGGCGCTTTTCCTGGCACAGTATCGAAAACCTAGTTTCTGATAGAACAATCAGTTTAAAATGGAAATAAGCTTCGCATCTGGAGTTTCCTCTCTCACAAGGTCGACCACTTAGTTTCATCGAACACAAACGGTTTCGAGTAGCGTCGCCACAGATTTCAGAGAACAGGCGCTTCTCCTGGCACAGTATCAGACACATAGTTTCAGATAGAACAATTAGTTTAAAATTGTACTAAATTTCCCATCTGGAGTTTCTTCCCTCACAAGGCGACCACTTAATTTCGTCGAACACATACGGTTTCGAGTGGCATCGCCACAGATTTCAGAGAACAGGCGCTCCTCCCGGCACAGTATCGAACACTTAGTATCGGATATAACAATTACTTTAAAATGGAACTCAGCTTCGCATCTGGAATTTTCTGTCTCACAAGGTCGACCACTTAGTTTCGTCGAACACATACGGTTTCGAGTGGCATCGCCACAGATTTCAGAGAACAGGCGCTTCTCCTGGCACAGTATCGAAAACTTAGTTCCTGATACAACAATTAGTTTTAAATGGAAGTAAGTTCCTCATCTGGAGTTCCCTCTTTCACAAGGCGACCACTTAGTTTCGTCGAACCCATACGGTTTCGAGTGGCATCGCCCCGGTTCTCAGAGAACAGGCGCTTCTCCTGGCACAGTATCGAACACTTAGTTTCAGATAGAACAATTATTAGGTGCCCAACTAAGTTCGTGCGGTTTTTCCCGCGCGGACCACTTTATTGCTCCTAGAGCCAATGTTTTTATTGCTTTACCCGATTTACCTTTGGGAGGTGTTAGAGGAAGTCAAAATGAGTCAGTATGTAGAAAAAAATCGTAGTTTACACTTCATTTTCGTCTATAATATTACTTCCAAAATGACCGTGTCTAACGCCGTAATTCGCTCATATTTGCTTTATGAGTTCAAACTTGGAGCCAAGGCTACGCAAGCGGCCAGAAAAATTTGTGTGGCCTTTGGGGACAGTGTATTAAGTACTCGCACTGCGCAAAAGTGGTTTCAAAAGTTTAAAAGTGATAATGAAAGCCTCGAAGATGAGCAACGCGACGGACGGCCGATTCTTATGAATAATCAAGTTTTGCAAGTGGATATTGAGACAGATCCCAAAATGTCGTGCAAAATGCTTGCAGTCAAGCATGGTATGTCTGAAGAAACGATTAGGAAACATCTACACACTGTAGGTAAAGTGTATCGTGTAAGAAGGTGGGTACCGCACGAACTTACCGAGAGCCAGAGGTGCCAAAGGGTAGCGGCTTGCGCTTCCCTACTCTCACGGTTCCAAAATGATCCGTTTTTGAATCTTATTCTTACTTGTGATGAAAAATGGGATGAAATGGGTCACATACACAAATAAGAAGCGATTCCTACTGGTTAACACCTGGGGAACCTGTTCCATCCACTGCAAAACCGGCCCTTCACCAACAGAAGATTTTGTTATGTGTATGGTGGACAACAGCCGAAATTGTTCATTTCGAATGTTTACAAAAAGGCCAAATGATCACCGCGGACCTGTACTCTGCTCAGCTTCAAAAAGTACAGGAGGAATTGAAGAAAAAACAACCGGGACTTGTAAATCGGAGAGGTGTACGCTTGCTGCAGGACAACGCCAGACCACACGTTGCAAATAAGACCCGAGAAACAATTTGCAACCTCGGATGGGAAACTTTAATTCATCCTCCATATTCATTGGACCTTTCCCCAACAGATTACCACCTTGTTTTAGCATTACAAAATTATATAACCAATAGGAAATTCATAAACGGAGAGGAAGTAAAGAGGACAGTGTCTAAGTTTTTTAATAATAAAAGCGTAGATTTTTATAAAAATGGGATTTTGAAACTTGTGTCACGTTGGGAAAGGGTCATAGAATATGGAGGAAATTATTTACCAGATTAAAAGTTACTCATTCGGTACCAAATTTCGTCTCGTTTTTGGACAACGAAAAGCGCACGAACTTAGTTGGGCACCTAATAGTTTAAAATGGTACTAAGTTTCGCATCAGGATTATCCTGCCTCACAAGGTCGACCACTTAGTTTCGTCGAACATATACGGTTTCGAGTAGCATCGCCACAGATTTCAGAGAACAGGCGCTTCTCCTGGCACAGTATCGAAAACTTAGTTCCTGATACAACAATTAGTTTTAAATGGATCTAAGTTTCTCATCTGGAGTTGCCTCTTTCACAAGGCGACCACTTAGTTTCGTCGAACCCATACGGTTTCGAGTGGCATCGCCCCGGTTCTCAGAGAACAGGCGCTTCTCCTGGCACAGTATCGAACACTTAGTTTCAGATATAACAATTATTTTAAAATGGTACTAAGTTTCCCATCTGGAGTTTCTTCCCTCACAAGGCGACCACTTAATTTCGTCGAACACATACGGTTTCGAGTGGCATCGCCACAGATTTCAGAGAACAGGCGCTCCTCCCGGCACAGTATCGAACACTTAGTATCGGATATAACAATTACTTTAAAATGGAACTCAGCTTCGCATCTGGAATTTTCTGTCTCACAAGGTCGACCACTTAGTTTCGTCGAACACATACGGTTTCGAGTGGCATCGCCACAGATTTCAGAGAACAGGCGCTTCTCCTGGCACAGTATCGAAAACTTAGTTCCTGATACAACAATTAGTTTTAAATGGAAGTAAGTTCCTCATCTGGAGTTCCCTCTTTCACAAGGCGACCACTTAGTTTCGTCGAACCCATACGGTTTCGAGTGGCATCGCCCCGGTTCTCAGAGAACAGGCGCTTCTCCTGGCACAGTATCGAACACTTAGTTTCAGATAGAACAATTAGTTTAAAATGGTACTAAGTTTCGCATCAGGATTATCCTGCCTCACAAGGTCGACCACTTAGTTTCGTCGAACATATACGGTTTCGAGTAGCATCGCCACAGATTTCAGAGAACAGGCGCTTCTCCTGGCACAGTATCGAAAACTTAGTTCCTGATACAACAATTAGTTTTAAATGGATCTAAGTTTCTCATCTGGAGTTGCCTCTTTCACAAGGCGACCACTTAGTTTCGTCGAACCCATACGGTTTCGAGTGGCATCGCCCCGGTTCTCAGAGAACAGGCGCTTCTCCTGGCACAGTATCGAACACTTAGTTTCAGATATAACAATTATTTTAAAATGGTACTAAGTTTCGCATCAGGAGTATCCTGCCTCACAAGGTCGACCACTTAGTTTCGTCGAACATATACGGTTTCGAGTAGCATCGCCACAGATTTCAGAGAGCAGGCGCTTCTCCCGGCACAGTATCAGACACATAGTTTCAGATAGAACAATTAGTTTAAAATTGTACTAAATTTCCCATCTGGAGTTTCTTCCCTCACAAGGCGACCACTTAGTTTCGTCGAACGCATACGGTTTCGAGTGGCATCGCCACAGATTTCAGAGAACGGGCGCCTCTCCTGGCACAGTATCGAACACTTAGATTCAGATAGAACAATTAGTTTAAAATGGAACTAAGTTTCGCATCTGGAGCTTCTTATCTCACAAGGTCGACGACTTAGTTACGTCGAACACTTACGGTTTCGAGTGTCGTCGCCACAGATTTCAGAGGACAGGCGCTTCTCCTGGCACCTTATCGAACACATAGATTCAGATAGAACAATTAGTTTAAAATGGAACTAAGTTCCGCATCTGGAGTTTCCTCTCTCACAAGGTCGGCCACTTAGTTTCGTCGAACACATACGGGTTCGAGTAGCATCGCCACTGATTTCAGAGAACAGGCGCTTCTCCTGGCACAGTATCGAACACTTTCAGATAGAACAATTAGTTTGAAATGGAACTAAGTTCCGCGTCTGGAGTTTCCTCTCTCACCAGGTCGGCCACTTAGTTTCGTCGAACACATACGGTTTCGAGTGGCATCGCCACAGATTTCAGAGAATAGGTGCTTCTCCTGGCACAGTATCGAACACTTAGTTTCAGAGAGAACAATTAGTTTAAAATGGGACTATGTTTCGCATTTGGAGTTTCCTCTCTCACAAGGTCGGCCACTTAGTTTCGTCGAACACATACGGTTTCGAGTGGCATCGGCACAGATTTCAGAGAACAGGCGCTTCTCCTGGCACAGTATCGAATACTTAGTTACGGACGGAAAATTTGGTTTAAAGTGGAACTAAATTTCGCATCTGGAGTTTCCTCTCTCACAAGGTCGGCCACTTAGTTTCGTCGAACACATACGGGTTCGAGTAGCATCGCCACTGATTTCAGAGAACAGGCGATTCTCCTGGCACAGTATCGAACACTTTCAGATAGAACAATTAGTTTGAAATGGAACTAAGTTCCGCATCTGGAGTTTCCTCTCTCACAAGGTCGGCCACTTAGTTTCGTCGAACACATACGGTTTCGAGTGGCATCGCCACAGATTTCAGAGAATAGGTGCTTCTCCTGGCACAGTATCGAACACTTAGTTTCAGATAGAACAATTAGTTTAAAATAGAACTAAGTTTCGCATCTGGAGTTTCCTCTCTCACAAGGTCGGCCACTTAGTTTCGTCGAACACGTACGGTTTCGAGTGGCATCGGCACAGATTTCAGAGAACAGGCGCTTCTCCTGGCACAGTATCGAACACTTAGTTACGGACGGAAAATTTGGTTTAAAGTGGAACTAAATTTCGCATCTGGAGTTTCCTCTCTCACAAGGTCGATCATTTAGATTCGTCGAACACATACGGGTTCGAGTAGCATCGCCACTGATTTCAGAGAACAGGCGCTTCTCCTGGCACAGTATCGAACACTTTCAGATAGAACAACTAGTTTAAAATGGAACTAAGTTCCGCATCTGGAGTTTCCTGTCTCACATGGTCGGCCACTTAGTTTCGTCAAGCACATACGGTTTCGAGTGGCATCGCCACAGATTTCAGAGAACAGGTGCTTCTCCTGGCACAGTATCGAACACTTAGTTTCAGATAGAACTATTAGTTTAAAATGGAACTAAGTTCGCATCTGGAGTTTCCTGTCTCACATGGTCGGCCACTTAGTTTCGTCAAGCACATACGGTTTCGAGTGGCATCGCCACAGATTTCAGAGAACAGGAGCTTCTCCTGGCACAGTGTCGAACACTTTCAGATAGAACAATTAGTTTAAAATGGAACTAAGTTTCGCATCTGGAGTTTCCTCTCTCACAAGGACGACCATTTAGATTCGTCGAATACATACGGTTTCGAGTAGCATCGCCAGAGATTTCAGAGGACAAGCGCTTCTCCTGGCACATTATCGAACACATAGTTTCAGATGGAACATTTAGTTTAAAATTGAACTAAGTTTCGCATCTGGAGTTTCCTCTCTCACAAGGTCGGCCACTTAGTTTCGTCGAACACATACGGGTTCGAGTAGCATCGCCACTGATTTCAGAGAACAGGCGATTCTCCTGGCACAGTATCGAACACTTTCAGATAGAACAATTAGTTTGAAATGGAACTAAGTTCCGCATCTGGAGTTTCCTCTCTCACAAGGTCGGCCACTTAGTTTCGTCGAACACATACGGTTTCGAGTGGCATCGCCACAGATTTCAGAGAATAGGTGCTTCTCCTGGCACAGTATCGAACACTTAGTTTCAGATAGAACAATTAGTTTAAAATAGAACTAAGTTTCGCATCTGGAGTTTCCTCTCTCACAAGGTCGGCCACTTAGTTTCGTCGAACACGTACGGTTTCGAGTGGCATCGGCACAGATTTCAGAGAACAGGCGCTTCTCCTGGCACAGTATCGAACACTTAGTTACGGACGGAAAATTTGGTTTAAAGTGGAACTAAATTTCGCATCTGGAGTTTCCTCTCTCACAAGGTCGATCATTTAGATTCGTCGAACACATACGGGTTCGAGTAGCATCGCCACTGATTTCAGAGAACAGGCGCTTCTCCTGGCACAGTATCGAACACTTTCATATAGAACAATTAGTTTAAAATGGAACTAAGTTCCGCATCTGGAGTTTCCTTTCTCACAAGGTCGGCCACTTAGTTTCGTCGAACACATACGGTTTCGAGTGGCATCGCCAGAGATTTCAGAGAACAGGTGCTTCTCCTGGCACAGTATCGAACACTTAGTTTCAGATAGAACAATTAGTTTAAAATGGAACTAAGTTCGCATCTGGAGTTTCCTGTCTCACATGGTCGGCCACTTAGTTTCGTCAAGCACATACGGTTTCGAGTGGCATCGCCACAGATTTCAGAGAACAGGAGCTTCTCCTGGCACAGTATCGAACACTTAGTTTCAGATAGAACAATTAGTTTTAAATGGAACTAAGTTTCGCATCTGGAGTTTCCTCTCTCACAAGGTCGACCATTTAGATTCGTCGAACACATACGGGTTCGAGTAGCATCGCCACTGATTTCAGAGAACAGGCGCTTCTCCTGGGACAGTATCGAACACTTTCAGATAGAACATTTAGTTTAAAATGGAACTAAGTTCCGCATCTGGAGTTTCCTCTCTCACAAGGTCGTCCACTTAGTTTCGTCGAACACATACGGTTTCGAGTGGCATCGCCACAACTTTCAGAGAATAGGTGCTTCTCCTGGCACAGTATCGAACACTTAGTTTCAGATAGAACAATTAGTTTAAAATAGAACTAAGTTTCGCATCTGGAGTTTCCTCTCTCACAAGGACGACCACTTAGTTTCGTCGAACACATACGGTTTCGAGTGGCATCGGCACAGATTTCAGAGAACAGGCGCTTCTCCTGGCACAGTATCGAACACTTTCAGATAGAACAATTAGTTTAAAATGGAACTAAGTTCCGCATCTGGAGTTTCCTCTCTCACAAGGTCGGCCACTTAGTTTCGTCGAACACATACGGGTTCGAGTAGCATCGCCACTGATTTCAGAGAACAGGGGCTTCTCCTGGCACAGTATCGAACACTTTCAGATAGAACAATTAGTTTGAAATGGAACTAAGTTCCGCATCTGGAGTTTCCTCTCTCACAAGGTCGTCCACTTAGTTTCGTCCAAAACATACGGTTTCGAGTGGCATCGCCACAGATTTCAGAGAACAGGCGCCTCTCCTGGCACAGTATCGAACACTTAGTTTCAGATGGAACATTTAGTTTAAAATCGAACTATGTTTCGCATCTGGAGTTTCCTCTCGCACAAGGTCGACCACTTAGTTTCGCCGAACGCACACGGTTTCGAGTGGCATCGCCACAGATTTCAGAGAACAGGCGCTTCTCCTGGCACAGTATCGAACACTTAGTTTCAGATAGAACAATTAGTTTTAAATGGAACTAAGTTTCGCATGTGGAGTTTCCTCTCTCACAAGGACGACCACTTAGTTTCGTCGAACACATACGGTTTCGAGTGGCATCGGCGCAGATTTCAGAGAACAGGCGCTTCTCCTGGCACAGTATCGAACACTTTCAGATAGAACAATTAGTTTAAAATGGAACTAAGTTCCGCATCTGGAGTTTCCTCTCTCACAAGGTCGGCCACTTAGTTTCGTCGAACACATACGGGTTCGAGTAGCATCGCCACTGATTTCAGAGAACAGGGGCTTCTCCTGGCACAGTATCGAACACTTTCAGATAGAACAATTAGTTTGAAATGGAACTAAGTTCCGCATCTGGAGTTTCCTCTCTAACAAGGTCGGCCACTTAGTTTCGTCGAACACATACGGTTTCGAGTGGCATCGCCACAGATTTCAGAGAACAACCGCTTCTCCTGGCACAGTATCGAACACTTAGTTTCAGATAGAACAATTAGTTTTAAATGGAACTAAGTTTCGCATCTGGAGTTTCCTCTCTCACAAGGTCGACCATTTAGATTCGTCGAACACATACGGGTTCGAGTAGCATCGCCACTGATTTCAGAGAACAGGCGCTTCTCCTGGCACAGTATCGAACACTTTCAGATAGAACATTTAGTTTAAAATGGAACTAAGTTCCGCATCTGGAGTTTCCTCTCTCACAAGGTCGTCCACTTAGTTTCGTCCAAAACATACGGTTTCGAGTGGCATCGCCACAGATTTCAGAGAACAGGCGCCTCTCCTGGCACAGTATCGAACACTTAGTTTCAGATGGAACATTTAGTTTAAAATCGAACTATGTCTCGCATCTGGAGTTTCCTCTCGCACAAGGTCGACCACTTAGTTTCGCCGAACGCACACGGTTTCGAGTGGCATCGCCACAGATTTCAGAGAACAGGCGCTTCTCCTGGCACAGTATCGAACACTTAGTTTCAGATAGAACAATTAGTTTTAAATGGAACTAAGTTTCGCATCTGGAGTTTCCTCTCTCACAAGGTCGACCATTTAGATTCGTCGAACACATACGGTTTCGAGTAGCATCGCCACTGATTTCAGAGAAGAGGCGCTTCGCCTGGCACAGTATCGAACACTTTCAGATAGAACAATTAGTTTAAAATGGAACTAAGTTTCGCGTCTGGTGTTTCCTCTCTCACAAGGTCGGCCACTTAGTTTCGTCAAGCACATACGGTTTCGAGTGGCATGGCCACAGATTTCAGAGAACAGGCGCTTCTCCTGGCACAATATCGAACTCTTAGTTTCAGATAGAACAATCAGTTTAAAATGGAACTAAGTTCCGCGTCTGGAGTTACCTCCCACAGAAGGTCGACCATTTAGATTCGTCGAACACATACGGTTTCGAGTGGCATCGCCACAGATTTCAGAGAACAGGTGCTTCTCCTGGCACAATATCGAACACTTAGTTTCAGATAGAACAATCAGTTTAAAATGGAACTAAGTTCCGCATCTGGAATTTCCTCCCACACAAGGTCGACCATTTAGATTCGTCGAACACATACGGTTTCGAGTGGCATCGCCACAGATTTCAGAGAACAGGCGCTTCTCCTGGCACAGTATCGAACACTTAGTTTCAGATAGAACAATTAGTTTTAAATGGAACTAAGTTTCGCATCTGGAGTTTCCTCTCTCACAAGGTCGACCATTTAGATTCGTCGAACACATACGGGTTCGAGTAGCATCGCCACTGATTTCAGAGAACAGGCGCTTCTCCTGGCACAGTATCGAACACTTTCAGATAGAACATTTAGTTTAAAATGGAACTAAGTTCCGCATCTGGAGTTTCCTCTCTCACAAGGTCGTCCACTTAGTTTCGTCCAAAACATACGGTTTCGAGTGGCATCGCCACAGATTTCAGAGAACAGGCGCCTCTCCTGGCACAGTATCGAACACTTAGTTTCAGATGGAACATTTAGTTTAAAATCGAACTATGTTTCGCATCTGGAGTTTCCTCTCGCACAAGGTCGACCACTTAGTTTCGCCGAACGCATACGGTTTCGAGTGGCATCGCCACAGATTTCAGAGAACAGGCGCTTCTCCTGGCACAGTATCGAACACTTAGTTTCAGATAGAACAATTAGTTTTAAATGGAACTAAGTTTCGCATCTGGAGTTTCCTCTCTCACAAGGTCGACCATTTAGATTCGTCGAACACATACGGTTTCGAGTAGCATCGCCACTGATTTCAGAGAAGAGGCGCTTCGCCTGGCACAGTATCGAACACTTTCAGATAGAACAATTAGTTTAAAATGGAACTAAGTTTCGCGTCTGGTGTTTCCTCTCTCACAAGGTCGGCCACTTAGTTTCGTCAAGCACATACGGTTTCGAGTGGCATGGCCACAGATTTCAGAGAACAGGCGCTTCTGCTGGCACAATATCGAACTCTTAGTTTCAGATAGAACAATCAGTTTAAAATGGAACTAAGTTCCGCGTCTGGAGTTACCTCCCACAGAAGGTCGACCATTTAGATTCGTCGAACACATACGGTTTCGAGTGGCATCGCCACAGATTTCAGAGAACAGGTGCTTCTCCTGGCACAATATCGAACACTTAGTTTCAGATAGAACAATCAGTTTAAAATGGAACTAAGTTCCGCATCTGGACTTTCCTCCCACACAAGGTCGACCATTTAGATTCGTCGAACACATACGGTTTCGAGTGGCATCGCCACAGATTTCAGAGAACAGGCGCTTCTCCTGGCACAATATCGAACACTTAGTTTCAGATAGAACAATCAGTTTAAAATGGAACTAAGTTCCGCATCTGGACTTTCCTCCCACACAAGGACGACCATTTAGATTCGTCGAACACATACGGTTTCGAGTGGCATCGCCACATATTTCAGAGAACAGGCGCTCCTCCTGGCACAGTATCGAACACTTAGTTTCAGATAGAACAATTAGTTTAAAATGGAACTATGTTTCGCATCTGGATTTTCCTCTTTCACAAGGTCGGCCACTTAGTTTCGTCGAACATATACGGGTTCGAGTAGCATCGCCACTGATTTCACAGAACAGGCGCTTCTCTTGGCACAGTATCGAACACTTTCAGATAGAACAATTAGTTTAAAATGGAACTAAGTTTCGCATCTTGAGTTTCCTCTTTCATAAGGTCGGCCACTTAGTTTCGTCAAGCACATACGGTTTCGAGTGGCATGGCCACAGATTTCAGAGAACAGGCGCTTCTCCTGGCACAATATCGAACACTTAGTTTCAGATAGAACAATCAGTTTAAAATGGAACTAAGTTCCGCGTCTGGAGTTACCTCCCACAGAAGGTCGACCATTTAGATTCGTCGAACACATACGGTTTCGAGTGGCATCGCCACAGATTTCAGAGAACAGGTGCTTCTCCTGGCACAGTATCGAACACTTTCAGATAGAACATTTAATTTAAAATGGAACTAAGTTCCGCATCTGGAGTTTCCTCTCTCACAAGGTCGGCCACTTAGTTTCGTTGAACACATACGGTTTCGAGTGGCATCGACACAGATTTCATAGAACAGGTGCTTCTCCTGGCACGGTATCGAACACTTAGTTTCAGATAGAACAATTAGTTTAAAATGGAACTAAGTTTCGCGTCTGGAGTTTCCTCTCTCACAAGGTCGACCATTTAGTTTCGCCGAAAGCATACGGTTTCGAGTGGCATCGCCACAGATTTCAGAGAACAGGCGCTACTCCTGGCACAGTATCAAACACTTAGTTTCAGATAGAAAAATTAGTTTAAAATGGAACTAAGTTTCGTATCTGGAGTTTCCTCTCTCACAAGGTCGGCCACTTAGTTTCTTCGAACACGTACGGTTTCGAGTGGCATCGGCACAGATTTCAGAGAACAGGCGCTTCTCCTGGCACAGTATCGAACACTTAGTTTCAGATAGAACAATTAGTTTAAAATGGAACTAAGTTTCGCATCTGGAGTTTCCTCTCCCACAAGTCGACCACTTAGTTTCCTCGAACACATACGGTTTCGACTAGCATCGCCACAGATTTCAGAGAACAGGCGCTTCTCCTGGCACAGTATCGAACACTTAGTTTCAGATAGAACAATTAGTTTAAAATGGAACTAAGTTTCGCATCTGGAGTTTCCTCTCCCACAAGTCGACCACTTAGTTTCGTCGAACACATACGGTTTCGAGTAGCATCGCCACAGATTTCAGGGAACAAGCGCTTCTCCTGGAACATTATCGAACACTTGGTATCAGATAGAACAGTTAGTTTCTAATGGAAATAAGCTTCGAATCTGGAGTTTACTCTCCCACAAGGTCGGCCACTTAGTTTCTTCGAACACGTACGGTTTCGAGTGGCATCGGCACAGATTTCAGAGAACAGGCGCTTCTCCTGGCACAGTATCGAACACTTAGTTTCAGATAGAAAAATTAGTTTAAAATGGAACTAAGTTTCGTATCTGGAGTTTCCTCTCTCACAAGGTCGGCCACTTAGTTTCTTCAAACACGTACGGTTTCGAGTGGCATCGGCACAGATTTCAGAGAACAGGCGCTACTCCTGGCACAGTATCGAACACTTTCAGATAGAACAATTAGTTTAAAATGGAACTAAGTTTCGCATCTGGAGTTTCCTCTCCCACAAGTCGACCACTTAGTTTCGTCGAACACATACGGTTTCGAGTAGCATCGCCACAGATTTCAGAGAACAAGCGCTTCTCCTGGCACATTATCGAACACTTAGTTTCAGATAGAACAATTAGTTTAAAATGGAACTAAGTTTCGTATCTGGAGTTTCCTCTCTCACAAGTTCGGCCACTTAGTTTCGTCGAACACGTACGGTTTCGAGTGGCATCGCCACAGATTTCAGAGAACAGGCGCTTCTCCTGGCACAGTATCGAACACTTTCAGATAGAACAATTAGTTTAAAATGGAACTAAGTTTCGCATCCGGAGTTTCCTCTCTCAGAAGGTCGACCAATTAGTTTCGGCGAACACATACGGTTTCGAGTGGCATCGCCACAGATTTCAGAGAACAGCCGCTTCTCCTGGCACAGTATCGAACACTTAATTTCAGGTGGAACAACTAGTTTAAAATGGAACTAAGTTCCGCATCTGGAGTTTCCTCTCTCACAAGGTCGGCCACTTAGTTTCGTCGAACACATACGGGTTCGAGTAGCATCGCCACTGATTTCAGAGAACAGGGGCTTCTCCTGGCACAGTATCGAACACTTTCAGATAGAACAATTAGTTTGAAATGGAACTAAGTTCCGCATCTGGAGTTTCCTCTCTAACAAGGTCGGCCACTTAGTTTCGTCGAACACATACGGTTTCGAGTGGCATCGCCACAGATTTCAGAGAACAACCGCTTCTCCTGGCACAGTATCGAACACTTAGTTTCAGATAGAACAATTAGTTTTAAATGGAACTAAGTTTCGCATCTGGAGTTTCCTCTCTCACAAGGTCGACCATTTAGATTCGTCGAACACATACGGGTTCGAGTAGCATCGCCACTGATTTCAGAGAACAGGCGCTTCTCCTGGCACAGTATCGAACACTTTCAGATAGAACATTTAGTTTAAAATGGAACTAAGTTCCGCATCTGGAGTTTCCTCTCTCACAAGGTCGTCCACTTAGTTTCGTCCAAAACATACGGTTTCGAGTGGCATCGCCACAGATTTCAGAGAACAGGCGCCTCTCCTGGCACAGTATCGAACACTTAGTTTCAGATGGAACATTTAGTTTAAAATCGAACTATGTTTCGCATCTGGAGTTTCCTCTCGCACAAGGTCGACCACTTAGTTTCGCCGAACGCACACGGTTTCGAGTGGCATCGCCACAGATTTCAGAGAACAGGCGCTTCTCCTGGCACAGTATCGAACACTTAGTTTCAGATAGAACAATTAGTTTTAAATGGAACTAAGTTTCGCATCTGGAGTTTCCTCTCTCACAAGGTCGACCATTTAGATTCGTCGAACACATACGGTTTCGAGTAGCATCGCCACTGATTTCAGAGAAGAGGCGCTTCGCCTGGCACAGTATCGAACACTTTCAGATAGAACAATTAGTTTAAAATGGAACTAAGTTTCGCGTCTGGTGTTTCCTCTCTCACAAGGTCGGCCACTTAGTTTCGTCAAGCACATACGGTTTCGAGTGGCATGGCCACAGATTTCAGAGAACAGGCGCTTCTCCTGGCACAATATCGAACTCTTAGTTTCAGATAGAACAATCAGTTTAAAATGGAACTAAGTTCCGCGTCTGGAGTTACCTCCCACAGAAGGTCGACCATTTAGATTCGTCGAACACATACGGTTTCGAGTGGCATCGCCACAGATTTCAGAGAACAGGTGCTTCTCCTGGCACAATATCGAACACTTAGTTTCAGATAGAACAATCAGTTTAAAATGGAACTAAGTTCCGCATCTGGAATTTCCTCCCACACAAGGTCGACCATTTAGATTCGTCGAACACATACGGTTTCGAGTGGCATCGCCACAGATTTCAGAGAACAGGCGCTTCTCCTGGCACAGTATCGAACACTTAGTTTCAGATAGAACAATTAGTTTTAAATGGAACTAAGTTTCGCATCTGGAGTTTCCTCTCTCACAAGGTCGACCATTTAGATTCGTCGAACACATACGGGTTCGAGTAGCATCGCCACTGATTTCAGAGAACAGGCGCTTCTCCTGGCACAGTATCGAACACTTTCAGATAGAACATTTAGTTTAAAATGGAACTAAGTTCCGCATCTGGAGTTTCCTCTCTCACAAGGTCGTCCACTTAGTTTCGTCCAAAACATACGGTTTCGAGTGGCATCGCCACAGATTTCAGAGAACAGGCGCCTCTCCTGGCACAGTATCGAACACTTAGTTTCAGATGGAACATTTAGTTTAAAATCGAACTATGTTTCGCATCTGGAGTTTCCTCTCGCACAAGGTCGACCACTTAGTTTCGCCGAACGCATACGGTTTCGAGTGGCATCGCCACAGATTTCAGAGAACAGGCGCTTCTCCTGGCACAGTATCGAACACTTAGTTTCAGATAGAACAATTAGTTTTAAATGGAACTAAGTTTCGCATCTGGAGTTTCCTCTCTCACAAGGTCGACCATTTAGATTCGTCGAACACATACGGTTTCGAGTAGCATCGCCACTGATTTCAGAGAAGAGGCGCTTCGCCTGGCACAGTATCGAACACTTTCAGATAGAACAATTAGTTTAAAATGGAACTAAGTTTCGCGTCTGGTGTTTCCTCTCTCACAAGGTCGGCCACTTAGTTTCGTCAAGCACATACGGTTTCGAGTGGCATGGCCACAGATTTCAGAGAACAGGCGCTTCTGCTGGCACAATATCGAACTCTTAGTTTCAGATAGAACAATCAGTTTAAAATGGAACTAAGTTCCGCGTCTGGAGTTACCTCCCACAGAAGGTCGACCATTTAGATTCGTCGAACACATACGGTTTCGAGTGGCATCGCCACAGATTTCAGAGAACAGGTGCTTCTCCTGGCACAATATCGAACACTTAGTTTCAGATAGAACAATCAGTTTAAAATGGAACTAAGTTCCGCATCTGGAGTTTCCTCCCACACAAGGTCGACCATTTAGATTCGTCGAACACATACGGTTTCGAGTGGCATCGCCACAGATTTCAGAGAACAGGCGCTTCTCCTGGCACAATATCGAACACTTAGTTTCAGATAGAACAATCAGTTTAAAATGGAACTAAGTTCCGCATCTGGACTTTCCTCCCACACAAGGACGACCATTTAGATTCGTCGAACACATACGGTTTCGAGTGGCATCGCCACAGATTTCAGAGAACAGGCGCTTCTCCTGGCACAGTATCGAACACTTAGTTTCAGATAGAACAATTAGTTTAAAATGGAACTATGTTTCGCATCTGGATTTTCCTCTTTCACTAGGTCGGCCACTTAGTTTCGTTGAACATATACGGGTTCGAGTAGCATCGCCACTGATTTCACAGAACAGGCGCTTCTCTTGGCACAGTATCGAACACTTTCAGATAGAACAATTAGTTTAAAATGGAACTAAGTTTCGCATCTGGAGTTTCCTCTCTCACAAGGTCGGCCACTTAGTTTCGTCAAGCACATACGGTTTCGAGTGGCATGGCCACAGATTTCAGAGAACAGGCGCTTCTCCTGGCACAATATCGAACACTTAGTTTCAGATAGAACAATCAGTTTAAAATGGAACTAAGTTCCGCGTCTGGAGTTACCTCCCACAGAAGGTCGACCATTTAGATTCGTCGAACACATACGGTTTCGAGTGGCATCGCCACAGATTTCAGAGAACAGGTGCTTCTCCTGGCACAGTATCGAACACTTTCAGATAGAACATTTAATTTAAAATGGAACTAAGTTCCGCATCTGGAGTTTCCTCTCTCACAAGGTCGGCCACTTAGTTTCGTTGAACACATACGGTTTCGAGTGGCATCGACACAGATTTCATAGAACAGGTGCTTCTCCTGGCACGGTATCGAACACTTAGTTTCAGATAGAACAATTAGTTTAAAATGGAACTAAGTTTCGCGTCTGGAGTTTCCTCTCTCACAAGGTCGACCACTTAATTTCGCCGAAAGCATACGGTTTCGAGTGGCATCGCCACAGATTTCAGAGAACAGGCGCTACTCCTGGCACAGTATCAAACACTTAGTTTCAGATAGAAAAATTAGTTTAAAATGGAACTAAGTTTCGTATCTGGAGTTTCCTCTCTCACAAGGTCGGCCACTTAGTTTCTTCGAACACGTACGGTTTCGAGTGGCATCGGCACAGATTTCAGAGAACAGGCGCTTCTCCTGGCACAGTATCGAACACTTAGTTTCAGATAGAACAATTAGTTTAAAATGGAACTAAGTTTCGCATCTGGAGTTTCCTCTCCCACAAGTCGACCACTTAGTTTCCTCGAACACATACGGTTTCGACTAGCATCGCCACAGATTTCAGAGAACAGGCGCTTCTCCTGGCACAGTATCGAACACTTAGTTTCAGATAGAACAATTAGTTTAAAATGGAACTAAGTTTCGCATCTGGAGTTTCCTCTCCCACAAGTCGACCACTTAGTTTCGTCGAACACATACGGTTTCGAGTAGCATCGCCACAGATTTCAGGGAACAAGCGCTTCTCCTGGAACATTATCGAACACTTGGTATCAGATAGAACAGTTAGTTTCTAATGGAAATAAGCTTCGAATCTGGAGTTTACTCTCCCACAAGGTCGGCCACTTAGTTTCTTCGAACACGTACGGTTTCGAGTGGCATCGGCACAGATTTCAGAGAACAGGCGCTTCTCCTGGCACAGTATCGAACACTTAGTTTCAGATAGAAAAATTAGTTTAAAATGGAACTAAGTTTCGTATCTGGAGTTTCCTCTCTCACAAGGTCGGCCACTTAGTTTCTTCGAACACGTACGGTTTCGAGTGGCATCGGCACAGATTTCAGAGAACAGGCGCTTCTCCTGGCACAGTATCGAACACTTAGTTTCAGATAGAACAATTAGTTTAAAATGGAACTAAGTTTCGCATCTGGAGTTTCCTCTCCCACAAGTCGACCACTTAGTTTCGTCGAACACATACGGTTTCGAGTAGCATCGCCACAGATTTCAGAGAACAAGCGCTTCTCCTGGCACATTATCGAACACTTAGTTTCAGATAGAACAATTAGTTTAAAATGGAACTAAGTTTCGTATCTGGAGTTTCCTCTCTCACAAGTTCGGCCACTTAGTTTCGTCGAACACGTACGGTTTCGAGTGGCATCGCCACAGATTTCAGAGAACAGGCGCTTCTCCTGGCACAGTATCGAACACTTTCAGATAGAACAATTAGTTTAAAATGGAACTAAGTTTCGCATCCGGAGTTTCCTCTCTCAGAAGGTCGACCAATTAGTTTCGGCGAACACATACGGTTTCGAGTGGCATCGCCACAGATTTCAGAGAACAGCCGCTTCTCCTGGCACAGTATCGAACACTTAGTTTCGGAGAGAACAATTAGTTTAAAATCGAAATAAGTTTCGCACCTGGAGTTTCCTCTCCCACAAGGTCGACCACCTAGTTTCGTCGAACACATACGGTTTCGAGTAGCATCGCCACAGATTTCAGAGAACAGGCGCTTCTCCTGGCACAGTATCGAACACTTAGTTTCAGATAGAACAATTAGTTTAAAATGGAACTAATTTTCGCATTTGGAGTTTCATCTCTCACAAGGTCGACCACTTAGTTTCGTCGAACACATACGGTTTCGAGTGGCATCGCCACAGATTTCTGAGAACAGGCGTTTCTCCTTGCACAGTATCGAACACTCAGTTTCAGATGGAACAATTAGTTTAAAATGGAACTATGTTTCGCATTTGGAGTTTCCTCTCTCACAAGTTCGACCACTTAGTTTCGTCGAACACATACGGTTTCGAGTAGCATCGCCACCGATTTCAGAGAACAGGCACTTCTGCTGGCACATTATCGAACACTTAGTTTCAGATAGAACAATTAGTTTAAAATGGCACTAAGTTACGCGTCTGGAGTTTCCTCCCTCACAAGGTCGACCACTTAGTTTCGTTGAACACATACGGTTTCGAGTGGCAACGCCACAGATTTCAGAGAACAGGCGCTTCTAGTGGCACAGTATCGAACACTTAGTTTCAGAGAGAACAAGTAGTTTAAAATGGAACTATGTTTCGCATTTGGAGTTTCCTCTCTCGCAAGGTGGACCACTTAGTTTCGTCAAACACATACGGTTTCGAGTGGCATCGCCACAGATTTCAGAGAACAGGCGCTTCTCCTGGCACAGTATCGAACACTTAGTTTCGGAGAGAACAATTAGTTTAAAATGGAAATAAGTTTCGCACCTGGAGTTTCCTCTCCCACAAGGTCGACCACCTAGTTTCGTCGAACACATACGGTTTCGAGTAGCATCGCCACAGATTTCAGAGAACAGGCGCTTCTCCTGGCACAGTATCGAACACTTAGTTTCAGATAGAACAATTAGTTTAAAATGGAACTAATTTTCGCATTTGGAGTTTCATCTCTCACAAGGTCGACCACTTAGTTTCGCCGAACACATACGGTTTCGAGAGCGCATCGCCCCAGAATTCAGAGAACAGGCGCTTCTCCTGGCACAGTATCGAACACTTAGTTTCAGAGAGAACAATTAGTTTAAAATGGAAATAAGTTTCGCACCTGGAGTTTCCTCTCCCACAAGGTCGACCACCTAGTTTCGTCGAACACATACGGTTTCGAGTAGCATCGCCACAGATTTCAGAGAACAGGCGCTTCTCCTGGCACAGTATCGAACACTTAGTTTCAGATAGAACAATTAGTTTAAAATGGAACTAATTTTCGCATTTGGAGTTTCCTCTCTCACAAGGTCGACCGCTTAGTTTCGACGAACACATACGGTTTCGAGTAGCATCGCCACAGATTTCAGAGAACAGGCGCTTCTCCTGGCACAGTGACGAACACTTAGTTTCAGATAGAACAATTAGTTTAAAATGGAACTAAGTTTCGCATCCGGGGTTTCTTCTCTCACAAGGTCGACCACTTCGTTTCGTTGAACACATACGGTTCGAGTGGTATCGCCACAGATTTCGTCGAACGGGAGTTTCTCCTGGCACAGTATCGAACACTTAGTTTCAGTCAGAACAATTAGTTTAAAATGGAACTAAATCTCACGTCTGGAGTTTCCTCTCTCACAAGGTCGACCACTTAGTTTCATCGAACACATACGGTATCGAGTAGCATCGCGACAGACTTCCGAGAACAGGCGCTTCTCCTGGCAGAGTATCGAAGACTTAGTTTCAGATAGAACAATTAGTTTAAAATGGAACTAAGTTTCGCATCTTGAGTTTCCTCTCTCACAAAGTCGACCACTTAGTTTCGTGGAACACATACGGTTTCGAGTAGCATCGCCACAGATTTAAGAGAATAGGCGCTTCTCCTGGCTCATTATCGCTCACTTAGTTTCAGATACAACAATTAGTTTAAAATGGAACTATGTGTCGCATCTGGAGTTTCCTCTCTCACAAGGTCGACGACTTAGTTTCGTTGAACGCATTCGGTTTCGAGTGGCATCGCCACAGATTTCAGAGAACAGGCGCTTCCCCTGGCACAGTATCGAACACTTAGTTTCAGATAGAACGATTAGTTTAGAAAGGAACAAAGTTTCGCATCTGGAGTTTCCTCTCTCACAAGGTCGACCACTTAGTTTCGTCGAACACGTACGGTTTCGAGTAGCATGGCCACATATTTCAGAGAACAGGCGCTTCTCCTGGCTCATTATCGATCACTTAGTTTCATATAGAACAATCAGTTTAAAATGGAACTAAGTCTCGCATCTGGAGTTTCCTCTTTCAGAAGGTCGACCATTTAGATTCGTCGAACACAAACGGTTTCGAGTATCATCGCCACTGATTTCAGAGAACAGGCGCTTCTCCTGGCACAGTATCAAACACTTTCATAAAGAACAATTAGTTTAAATTGCAACTAAGTTTCGCATCTGGAGTTTCCTCTCTCACAAGGCCGGCCACTTAGTTTCGTCGAACACATACGGTTTCGAGTGGCATCGCCACAGATTTCAGAGAACAGGCGCTTCTCCTGGCACAGTATCGAACACTTAGTTTCAGAAGGAACATTTAGTTTAAAATTGAACTATGTTTCGCATCTGGAGTTTCCTCTCTCACAAGGTCGACCACTTAGTTTCGCCGAACGCATACGGTTTCGAGTGGCATGGCCACAGATTTCAGAGAACCGGCGCTTCTGCTGGCACAGTATCGAACACTTAGTTTCAGATAGAACAATTAGTTTAAAATGGCACTAAGTTACGCGTCTGGAGTTTCCTCCCTCACAAGGTCGACCACTTAGTTTCGTTGAACACATACGGTTTCGAGTGGCAACGCCACAGATTTCAGAGAACAGGCGCTTCTAGTGGCACAGTATCGAACACTTAGTTTCAGAGAGAACAAGTAGTTTAAAATGGAACTATGTTTCGCATTTGGAGTTTCCTCTCTCGCAAGGTGGACCACTTAGTTTCGTCAAACACATACGGTTTCGAGTGGCATCGCCACAGATTTCAGAGAACAGGCGCTTCTCCTGGCACAGTATCGAACACTTAGTTTCGGAGAGAACAATTAGTTTAAAATGGAAATAAGTTTCGCACCTGGAGTTTCCTCTCCCACAAGGTCGACCACCTAGTTTCGTCGAACACATACGGTTTCGAGTAGCATCGCCACAGATTTCAGAGAACAGGCGCTTCTCCTGGCACAGTATCGAACACTTAGTTTCAGATAGAACAATTAGTTTAAAATGGAACTAATTTTCGCATTTGGAGTTTCATCTCTCACAAGGTCGACCACTTAGTTTCGTCGAACACATACGGTTTCGAGTGGCATCGCCACAGATTTCTGAGAACAGGCGTTTCTCCTTGCACAGTATCGAACACTCAGTTTCAGATGGAACAATTAGTTTAAAATGGAACTATGTTTCGCATTTGGAGTTTCCTCTCTCACAAGTTCGACCACTTAGTTTCGTCGAACACATACGGTTTCGAGTAGCATCGCCACCGATTTCAGAGAACAGGCACTTCTGCTGGCACATTATCGAACACTTAGTTTCAGATAGAACAATTAGTTTAAAATGGAACTAAGTTTCGCATCTGGAGTTTCCTTTCTCAGAAGGTCGACAACTTAGTTTGGCTGAACACATACGGTTTCGAGTGGTATCACCACAGATTTCGCCGGCCGGGAGTATCTCCTGGCACAGTATCGACCACTTAGTTTCGTCGAGCACATACGGTTTCGAGTGGTATCGGCAGAGATTTCGCAGAACGGCGTTTCTCATGGCACACTATCGAACACTTTTTTTCAGATAGAACAATTTGTTTAAAATGGAACTAAGTTTCGCATTTGGAGTTTCCTCTCTCACAAGGTCGACCATTTAGATTCGTCGAACACATACGGTTTCGAGTAGCATCGCCACAGATTTCAGAGAACAGGCGCTTCTCCTGGCACAGTATCAAACACTTTCATAAAGAACAATTAGTTTAAATTGCAACTAAGTTTCGCATCTGGAGTTTCCTCTCTCACAAGGCCGGCCACTTAGTTTCGTCGAACACATACGGTTTCGAGTGGCATCGCCACAGATTTCAGAGAACAGGCGCTTCTCCTGGCACAGTATCGAACACTTAGTTTCAGAAGGAACATTTAGTTTAAAATTGAACTATGTTTCGCATCTGGAGTTTCCTCTCTCACAAGGTCGACCACTTAGTTTCGCCGAACGCATACGGTTTCGAGTGGCATCGCCACAGATTTCAGAGAACAGGCGCTTCTGCTGGCACAGTATCGAACACTTAGTTTCAGATAGAACAATTAGTTTAAAATGGCACTAAGTTACGCGTCTGGAGTTTCCTCCCTCACAAGGTCGACCACTTAGTTTCGTTGAACACATACGGTTTCGAGTGGCAACGCCACAGATTTCAGAGAACAGGCGCTTCTAGTGGCACAGTATCGAACACTTAGTTTCAGAGAGAACAAGTAGTTTAAAATGGAACTATGTTTCGCATTTGGAGTTTCCTCTCTCGCAAGGTGGACCACTTAGTTTCGTCAAACACATACGGTTTCGAGTGGCATCGCCACAGATTTCAGAGAACAGGCGCTTCTCCTGGCACAGTATCGAACACTTAGTTTCGGAGAGAACAATTAGTTTAAAATGGAAATAAGTTTCGCACCTGGAGTTTCCTCTCCCACAAGGTCGACCACCTAGTTTCGTCGAACACATACGGTTTCGAGTAGCATCGCCACAGATTTCAGAGAACAGGCGCTTCTCCTGGCACAGTATCGAACACTTAGTTTCAGATAGAACAATTAGTTTAAAATGGAACTAATTTTCGCATTTGGAGTTTCATCTCTCACAAGGTCGACCACTTAGTTTCGCCGAACACATACGGTTTCGAGAGCGCATCGCCCCAGAATTCAGAGAACAGGCGCTTCTCCTGGCACAGTATCGAACACTTAGTTTCAGAGAGAACAATTAGTTTAAAATGGAAATAAGTTTCGCACCTGGAGTTCCCTCTCCCACAAGGTCGACCACCTAGTTTCGTCGAACACATACGGTTTCGAGTAGCATCGCCACAGATTTCAGAGAACAGGCGCTTCTCCTGGCACAGTATCGAACACTTAGTTTCAGATAGAACAATTAGTTTAAAATGGAACTAATTTTCGCATTTGGAGTTTCCTCTCTCACAAGGTCGACCGCTTAGTTTCGACGAACACATACGGTTTCGAGTAGCATCGCCACAGATTTCAGAGAACAGGCACTTCTCCTGGCACAGTGACGAACACTTAGTTTCAGATAGAACAATTAGTTTAAAATGGAACTAAGTTTCGCATCCGGGGTTTCTTCTCTCACAAGGTCGACCACTTCGTTTCGTTGAACACATACGGTTCGAGTGGTATCGCCACAGATTTCGTCGAACGGGAGTTTCTCCTGGCACAGTATCGAACACTTAGTTTCAGTCAGAACAATTAGTTTAAAATGGAACTAAATCTCACGTCTGGAGTTTCCTCTCTCACAAGGTCGACCACTTAGTTTCATCGAACACATACGGTATCGAGTAGCATCGCGACAGACTTCCGAGAACAGGCGCTTCTCCTGGCAGAGTATCGAAGACTTAGTTTCAGATAGAACAATTAGTTTAAAATGGAACTAAGTTTCGCATCTTGAGTTTCCTCTCTCACAAAGTCGACCACTTAGTTTCGTGGAACACATACGGTTTCGAGTAGCATCGCCACAGATTTAAGAGAATAGGCGCTTCTCCTGGCTCATTATCGCTCACTTAGTTTCAGATACAACAATTAGTTTAAAATGGAACTATGTGTCGCATCTGGAGTTTCCTCTCTCACAAGGTCGACGACTTAGTTTCGTTGAACGCATTCGGTTTCGAGTGGCATCGCCACAGATTTCAGAGAACAGGCGCTTCCCCTGGCACAGTATCGAACACTTAGTTTCAGATAGAACGATTAGTTTAGAAAGGAACAAAGTTTCGCATCTGGAGTTTCCTCTCTCACAAGGTCGACCACTTAGTTTCGTCGAACACGTACGGTTTCGAGTAGCATGGCCACATATTTCAGAGAACAGGCGCTTCTCCTGGCTCATTATCGATCACTTAGTTTCATATAGAACAATCAGTTTAAAATGGAACTAAGTCTCGCATCTGGAGTTTCCTCTTTCAGAAGGTCGACCATTTAGATTCGTCGAACACAAACGGTTTCGAGTATCATCGCCACTGATTTCAGAGAACAGGCGCTTCTCCTGGCACAGTATCGAACACTTTCAGATAGCCCAATCAGTTTAAAATGGAACTAAGTTTTGCATCTGGAGTTTCCTCTCTCACAAGGTCGACCACTTAGTTTCGTCGAACACATGCGGTTTCGAGTGGCATCGCCAAAGATTTCAGAGAACAGGCGCTTCTCCCGGCACAGTATCGAACACTTAGTATCGGATAGAACAATTACTTTAAAATGGAACTAAATTTCGCATTAGGAGTTTCCTGTCTCACAAGGTGGACCACTTAGTTTCGTCGAACACATACGGTTTGGAGTAGCATCGCCACTGATTTCAGAGAACAGGCGCTTCTCCTGGCACAGTATCGAACACTTAGTCTCTGATAGAAAAATTTGTTTAAAATGGAACTAAGTTTCGCATTTGGAGTTTCCTCTTTCACAAGGTCGACCACTTAGTTTCGTCGAACACATACGGTTTCGAGGGGCATCGCCACAGATTTCAGAGACCAGGCGCTTCTCCTGGCACTGTATCCAACACTTAGTTTCAGGTAGAACAATTAGTTTAAAATGGAACTAAGTATCGCATCTGGAATTTCCTCTCCCACAAGGTCGACCACTTAGTTTCGTCGAACACATACGGTTTCGAGGGGCATCGCCACACATTTCAGGGAGCAGGCGCTTCTCCTAGCTCATTATCGAAGACTTAGTTTCAGATAGAACAATTAGGTTAAAATGGAACTAAGTTTCGCATCTGGAGTTTCCTCTCCCACAAGGTCGACGTCTTAGTTTCGTCGAACACATACGTTTTCGAGTGGCATCGTCACAGATTTCAGAGAACAGGCACCTCTCCTGGCACAGTATCGAACACTTAGTTTCAGATAGAACAATTAGTTTAAAATGGGACTAAGTTTCGCTTCTGGAGTTTCCTCTCTCACAAGGTCGGCCACTTAGTTTCGTCGAACACATACGGTTTCGAGTGGCATCGCCACAGATTTCAAAGAACAGGCGCTACTCCTCGCACAGTATCGAACACTTAGTATCAGATAGAACAATTACTTTAAAATGGAACTAAGCTTCGCATTTGGAGTTTCCTCTCTCACAAGGCCGGCCACTTAGTTTCGTCGAACACATACGGTTTCGAGTAGCATCGCCACAGATTTCAGAGAACAGGCGCTTCTCCTGGCTCATTATCGATCACTTTGTTTCAGATAGAACAATCAGTTTAAAATGGAACAAAGTCTGGCATCTGGAGTTTCCTCTCTCAGAAGGTCGAACACTTCGTTTCGTCGAACACATACGGTTTCGTGTAGCATCGCGACAGATTTCAGAGAACAGGCGCTTCTCCTGGCACAGTATCGAACACTTAGTTTCAGATGGAACATTTAGTTTAAAATGGAACTAAGTTTCGCATCTGGAGTTTCCTCTCTCAGAAGGTCGGCCACTTAGTTTCGTCGAACACATACGGTTTCGAGTGGCATCGACACAGATTTCAAAGAACAGGCGCTTCTCCTGGCACAGTATCGAACACTTAGTATCAGATAGAACAATTACTTTAAAATGGAACTAAGCTTCGCATCTGGAGTTTCCTCTCTCACAAGGTCGGCCACTTAGTCTCGTCGAACACATACGGTTTCGAGTGGCATCGCCACACAGTTCAGAGAACAGGGGCTTCTCCTGGCACAGTATCGAACACTTAGTTTCAGATAGAACAATTAGTTTAAAATGGGACTAAGTTTCGCTTCTGGAGTTTCCTCTCTCACAAGGTCGGCCACTTAGTTTCGTCGAACACATACGGTTTCGAGTGGCATCGCCACAGATTTCAGAGACCAGGCGCTTCTCCTGGCACTGTATCCAACACTTAGTTTCAGGTAGAACAATTAGTTTAAAATGGAACTCAGTATCGCATCTGGAGTTTCCTCTCCCACAAGGTCGACCACTTAGTTTCGTCGAACACATACGGTTTCAAGGGGCATCGCCACACATTTCAGGGAGCAGGCGCTTCTCCTAGCTCATTATCGAAGACTTAGTTTCAGATAGAACAATTAGGTTAAAATGGAACTAAGTTTCGCATCTGGAGTTTCCTCTCCCACAAGGTCGACGTCTTAGTTTCGTCGAACACATACGTTTTCGAGTGGCATCGTCACAGATTTCAGAGAACAGGCACCTCTCCTGGCACAGTATCGAACACTTAGTTTCAGCTAGAACAATAAGTTTAAAATGGCACTAAGTTTCGCGTCTGGAGTTTCCTATCTCACAAGGTCGACCACTTAGTTTCGTCGAACACATACGGTTTCGAGTGGCATCGCCACAGATTTCAGAGAACAGGCGCTTCTCCTGGCACAGTATCGAACACTTAGTTTCAGACAGAACAATTAGTTTAAAATGGCACTATTTTTCGCGTCTGGAGTTTCCTATCTCACAAGGTCGACAACAGGTTTGAGTTTCCTCGAACACGTACGGTTTCGAGTGGCATCGCCACAGATTTCAGGGAACAGGCGCTTCTGCTGGCACAGTATCGAACACTTAGTTTCAGATATGATTATTTGTTTAAAATGCAACTAAATTCTGCAATTTAGGGTTTCCTCTCTCACAATGTCGACCACTTAGTTTCGTCGAACAAATACGGTTTCGAGTGGCATCGCCACAGATTTCAGAGAACAGGCGCTTCTCCTGGCATAGTATAGAACACTTAGTTTCAGATAGGATAATTAGTTTAAAATGGAACTAAATTTTGCAATTTAGAATTTCGTCTCTCAAAAGGTCGACCAATTAGTTTCGCCGAACACATACGCTTTCGAGTAGCATCGCGACAGACTTCCGAGAACAGGCGCTTCTCCTGGCAGAGTATCGAAGACTTAGTTTCAGATAGAACAATTAGTTTAAAATGGAACTAAGTTTCGCATCTTGAGTTTCCTCTCTCACAAGGTCGACCACTTAGGTTCGTGGAACACATACGGTTTCGAGTAGCATCGCCACAGATTTAAGAGAATAGGCGCTTCTCCTGGCTCATTATCGCTCACTTAGTTTCAGATACAACAATTAGTTTAAAATGGAACTATGTGTCGCATCTGGAGTTTCCTCTCTCACAAGGTCGACGACTTAGTTTCGTTGAACGCATTCGGTTTCGAGTGGCATCGCCACAGATTTCAGAGAACAGGCGCTTCCCCTGGCACAGTATCGAACACTTAGTTTCAGATAGAACGATTAGTTTAGAAAGGAACAAAGTTTCGCATCTGGAGTTTCCTCTCTCACAAGGTCGACCACTTAGTTTCGTCGAACACGTACGGTTTCGAGTAGCATGGCCACATATTTCAGAGAACAGGCGCTTCTCCTGGCTCATTATCGATCACTTAGTTTCATATAGAACAATCAGTTTAAAATGGAACTAAGTCTCGCATCTGGAGTTTCCTCTTTCAGAAGGTCGACCATTTAGATTCGTCGAACACATACGGTTTCGAGTATCATCGCCACTGATTTCAGAGAACAGGCGCTTCTCCTGGCACAGTATCGAACACTTTCAGATAGCCCAATGAGTTTAAAATGGAACTAAGTTTTGCATCTGGAGTTTCCTCTCTCACAAGGTCGACCACTTAGTTTCGTCGAACACATGCGGTTTCGAGTGGCATCGCCACAGATTTCAGAGAACAGGCGCTTCTCCCGGCACAGTATCGAACACTTAGTATCGGATAGAACAATTACTTTAAAATGGAACTAAATTTCGCATCAGGAGTTTCCTGTCTCACAAGGTGGACCACTTAGTTTCGTCGAACACATACGGTTTGGAGTAGCATCGCCACTGATCTCAGAGAACAGGCGCTTCTCCTGGCACAGTATCGAACACTTAGTCTCTGATAGAAAAATTTGTTTAAAATGGAACTAAGTTTCGCATTTGGAGTTTCCTCTTTCACAAGGTCGACCACTTAGTTTCGTCGAACACATACGGTTTCGAGGGGCATCGCCACAGATTTCAGAGAACAGGCGCTTCTCCTGGCACAGTATCGAACACTTAGTATCGGATAGAACAATTACTTTAAAATGGAACTAAATTTCGCATCTGGAGTTTCCTGTCTCACAAGGTGGACCACTTAGTTTCGTCGAACACATACGGTTTGGAGTAGCATCGCCACTGATCTCAGGGAACAGGCGCTTCTCCTGGCACAGTATCGAACACTTAGTCTCTGACAGAAAAATTTGTTTAAAATGGAACTGAGTTTCGCATTTGGAGTTTCCTCTTTCACAAGGTCGACCACTTAGTTTCGTCGAACACATACGGTTTCGAGGGGCATCGCCACAGATTTCAGAGAACAGGCGCTTCTCCTGGCTCATCATCGATCACTTTGTTTCAGATAGAACAATCAGTTTAAAATGGAACAAAGTCTGGCATCTGGAGTTTCCTCTCTCAGAAGGTCGACCACTTCGTTTCGTCGAACACATACGGTTTCGTGTAGCATCGCGACAGATTTCAGAGAACAGGCGCTTCTCCTGGCACAGTATCGAACACTTAGTTTCAGATGGAACATTTAGTTTAAAATGGAACTAAGTTTCGCATCTGGAGTTTCCTCTCTCAGAAGGCCGGCCACTTAGTTTCGTCGAACACATACGGTTTCGAGTGGCATCGCCACAGATTTCAAAGAACAGGCGCTTCTCCTGGCACAGTATCGAACACTTAGTATCAGATAGAACAATTACTTTAAAATGGAACTAAGCTTCGCATCTGGAGTTTCCTCTCTCACAAGGTCGGCCACTTAGTTTCGTCGACCATATACGGTTTCGAGTGGCATCGCCACACAGTTCAGAGAACAGGCGCTTCTCCTGGCACAGTATCGAACACTTAGTTTCAGAGGGAACAATTAGTTTAAAATGGAACCTATTTTCGCATCTTGAGTTTCCTCTCTCAGAAGATCGACCACTTAGTTTCGTCGAACACATACGGTTTCGAGTAGCATCGCGACAGATTTCAGAGAACAGGCGCTTCTCCTGGCACAGTATCGAACACTTAGTATCAGATAGAACAATTACTTTAAAATGGATCTAAGCTTTGCATCTGGAGTTTCCTCTCTCACAAGTTCGGCCACTTAGTATCGTCGAACATATACGGTTTCGAGTGGCATCGCCACAGGTTTCAGAGAACTGGCGCTTCTCCGGGCACAGTATCGAACACTTAGTATCAGATAGAACAATTACTTTAAAATGGAACTAAGCTTCGCATCTGGAGTTTCCTCTCTCACAAGGTCGGCCACTTAGTATCGTCGAACACATACGGTTCAGAGTGGCATCACCACAGATTTCAAAGAACAGGCGCTTCTCCTGGCACAGTATCGAACACTTAGTATCAGATAGAACAATTACTTTAAAATGGAACTAAGCTTCGCACCTGGAGTTTCCTCTCTCACAAGGTCGGCCACTTAGTTTCGTCGAACACATACGGTTTCGAGTAGCATCGCCACAGATTTCAGAGAACAGGCGCTTCTCCTGGCTCATTATCGATCACTTTGTTTCAGATAGAACAATCAGTTTAAAATGGAACAAAGTCTGGCATCTGGAGTTTCCTCTCTCAGAAGGTCGACCACTTCGTTTCGTCGAACACATACGGTTTCGTGTAGCATCGCGACAGATTTCAGAGAACAGGCGCTTCTCCTGGCACAGTATCGAACACTTAGTTTCAGATGGAACATTTAGTTTAAAATGGAACTAAGTTTGGCATCTGGAGTTTCCTCTCTCAGAAGGTCGACCACTTCGTTTCGTCGAACACATACGGTTTCGTGTAGCATCGCGACAGATTTCAGAGAACAGGCGCTTCTCCTGGCACAGTATCGAACACTTAGTTTCAGATGGAACATTTAGTTTAAAATGGAACTAAGTTTCGCATCTGGAGTTTCCTCTCTCAGAAGGTCGGCCACTTAGTTTCGTCGAACACATACGGTTTCGAGTGGCATCGCCACAGATTTCAAAGAACAGGCGCTTCTCCTGGCACAGTATCGAACACTTAGTATCAGATAGAACAATTACTTTAAAATGGAACTAAGCTTCGCATCTGGAGTTTCCTCTCTCACAAGGTCGACCACTTAGTTTCGTCGAACACATACGGTTTCGAGTAGCATCGCGACAGATTTCAGAGAACAGGCGCTTCTCCTGGCACAGTATCGAACACTTAGTATCAGATAGAACAATTACTTTAAAATGGATCTAAGCTTCGCATTTGGATTTTCCTCTCTCACAAGTTCGGCCACTTAGTATCGTCGAACACATAAGGTTTCGAGTGGCATCGCCATAGATTTCAGAGAACAGGCGCTTCTCCTGGCTCAGTATCGAACACTTAGTTTCAGATAGAAAAATTAGTTTAAAATGGTACTAAGTTTCGCATCAGGAGTTTCCTCTCTTACAAGGTCGACCACTTAGTTTCGTCGAACATATACGGTTTCGAGTGGCATCGCCACAGGTTTCAGAGAACTGGCGCTTCTCCGGGCACAGTATCGAACACTTAGTATCAGATAGAACAATTACTTTAAAATGGAACTAAGCTTCGCATCTGGAGTTTCCTCTCTCACAAGGTCGGCCACTTAGTATCGTCGAACACATACGGTTCAGAGTGGCATCGCCACAGATTTCAAAGAACAGGCGCTTCTCCTGGCACAGTATCGAACACTTAGTATCAGATAGAACAATTACTTTAAAATGGAACTAAGCTTCGCATCTGGAGTTTCCTCTCTCACAAGGTCGGCCACTTAGTTTCGTCGAACACATACGGTTTCGAGTAACATCGCCACAGATTTCAGAGAACAGGCGCTTCTCCTGGCTCATTATCGATCACTTTGTTTCAGATAGAACAATCAGTTTAAAATGGAACAAAGTCTGGCATCTGGAGTTTCCTCTCTCAGAAGGTCGACCACTTCGTTTCGTCGAACACATACGGTTTCGTGTAGCATCGCGACAGATTTCAGAGAACAGGCGCTTCTCCTGGCACAGTATCGAACACTTAGTTTCAGATGGAACATTTAGTTTAAAATGGAACTAAGTTTCGCATCTGGAGTTTCCTCTCTCAGAAGGTCGGCCACTTAGTTTCGTCGAACACATACGGTTTCGAGTGGCATCGCCACAGATTTCAAAGAACAGGCGCTACTCCTCGCACAGTATCGAACACTTAGTTTCAGATAGAACAATTACTTTAAAATGGAACTAAGCTTCGCATCTGGAGTTTCCTCTCTCACAAGGTCGGCCACTTAGTCTCGTCGAACACATACGGTTTCGAGTGGCATCGCCACACAGTTCAGAGAACAGGGGCTTCTCCTGGCACAGTATCGAACACTTAGTTTCAGATAGAACAATTAGTTTAAAATGGAACTTATTTTCGCATCTTGAGTTTCCTCTCTCAGAAGATCGACCACTTAGTTTCGTCGAACACATACGGTTTCGAGTAGCATCGCGACAGATTTCCGAGAACAGGCGCTTCTCCTGGTACAGTAACGAACACTTAGTTTCAGATAGAACATTCAGTTTAAAATGGAACTAAGTTTCGTATCTGGAGTTTCCTCTCTCACAAAGTCGACCAGTTAGTTTCGTCGAACACATACGGTTTCGAGTAGCATCGCGACAGATTTCAGAGAACAGGCGCTTCTGCTGGCACAGTATCGAACACTTAGTTTCAGATAGAACAATCAGTTTAAAATGGTACTAAGTTTCGCATCTGGAGTTTCCTCTCTCAGAAGGTCGACCACTTAGTTTCGTCGAACACATACGGTTTCGAGTGGCATCGCCACAGATTTCAGAGAACAGGCGCGTCTCCTGGCACTGTATCGAACACTTAGTTTCAGATGGAACACTTAAATTTAAAATGGCACTATGTTTCGCATCTGGAGTTTCCTCTCTCAGAAGGTCGACCACTTAGTTTCGTCGAACACATACGGTTTCGAGTAGCAACGCCACAGGTTTCAGAGAACAGGCGCTTCTACTGGCAGATTATGGAACACTTAGTTTCAGATGGAACATCTGGTTTAAAATGGAACTAAGTTTCGCATCTGGAGTTTCCTCTCTCACAAGGTCGACCACTTAATTTCGTCGAACACATACGGTTTCGAGTAGCATCGCCACATATTTCTGAGAACAGGCGCTTCTCCTGGCACAGTATCGAACACTTAGTTACAGGTAGAAAACTTAGCTTAAAATGGAACTATGTTTCGCATTTGGAGTTTCCTCCCTCACAAGGTCGACCACTTAGTTTCGTCGAACACATACGGTTTCGAGTGGCATCGCCACAGATTTCAGAGAACAGGCGCGTCTCCTGGCACTGTATCGAACACTTAGTTTCAGATGGAACACTTAAATTTAAAATGGCACTATGTTTCGCATCTGGAGTTTCCTCTACCACAAGGTCGACCACTTATTTTCGTCGAACACATACGGTTTCGAGTAGCATCGCCACAGATTTCAGAGAACAGGCGCTTCTCCTGGCTCAGTATCGAACACTTAGTTTCAGAGAGGAAAATTAGTTTAAAATGGTACTAAGTTTCGCATCAGGAGTTTCCTCTCTCACAAGGTCGATCACTTAGTTTCGTCGAACACATACGGTTTCGAGTAGCAACGCCACAGGTTTCAGAGAACAGGCGCTTCTACTGGCAGATTATGGAACACTTAGTTTCAGATGGAACATCTGGTTTAAAATGGAACTAAGTTTCGCATCTGGAGTTTCCTCTCTCACAAGGTCGACCACATAATTTCGTCGAACACATACGGTTTCGAGTAGCATCGCCACATATTTCTGAGAACAGGCGCTTCTCCTGGCACAGTATCGAACACTTAGTTACAGGTAGAAAACTTAGCTTAAAATGGAACTATGTTTCGCATTTGTAGTTTCCTCCCTCACAAGGTGGACCACTTAGTTTTGTCGAACACATACGGTTTCGAGTGGCATCGTCACAGATTTCAGAGAACAGGCGCGTGTCCTGGCACTGTATCGAACACTTAGTTTCAGATGGAACACTTAAATTTAAAATGGCACTATGTTTCGCATCTGGAGTTTCCTCTCTCACAAGGTCGAACACTTAGTTTCGGCGAACACATACGGTTTCGAGCGGCATCGCCACACAGTTCAGAGAACAGGCGCTTCTCCTGGCACAGTATCGAACACTTAGTTTCAGATAGAACAATTAGTTTAAAATGGAACTAAGTTTCGCATCTGGAGTTTCCTCTCTCACAAGGTCGGCCACTTAGTTTCGTCGAACACATACGGTTTCGAGTAGCATCGCCACAGATTTCAGAGAACAGGCGCTTCTCCTGGCTCATTATCGATCACTTTGTTTCAGATAGAACAATCAGTTTAAAATGGAACAAAGTCTGGCATCTGGAGTTTCCTCTCTCAGAAGGTCGACCACTTCGTTTCGTCGAACACATACGGTTTCGAGTGGCATCGCCACAGATTTCAAAGAACAGGCGCTTCTCCTGGCACAGTATCGAACACTTAGTATCAGATAGAACAATTACTTTAAAATGGAACTAAGCTTCGCATCTGGAGTTTCCTCTCTCACAAGATCGGCCACTTAGTTTCGTCGAACACATACGGTTTCGAGTGGCATCGCCACACAGTTCAGAGAACAGGGGCTTCCCCTGGCACAGTAACGAACACTTAGTTTCAGATAGAACATTTAGTTTAAAATGGAACTAAGTTTCGCATCTGGAGTTTCCTCTCTCAGAAGGTCGACCACTTAGTTTCGTCGAACACATACGGTTTCGAGTAGCAACGCCACAGGTTTCAGAGAACAGGCGCTTCTACTGGCAGATTATGGAACACTTAGTTTCAGATGGAACATCTGGTTTAAAATGGAACTAAGTTTCGCATCTGGAGTTTCCTCTCTCACAAGGTCGACCACTTAATTTCGTCGAACACATACGGTTTCGAGTAGCATCGCCACATATTTCTGAGAACAGGCGCTTCTCCTGGCACAGTATCGAACACTTAGTTACAGGTAGAAAACTTAGCTTAAAATGGAACTATGTTTCGCATTTGGAGTTTCCTCCCTCACAAGGTCGACCACTTAGTTTCGTCGAACACATACGGTTTCGAGTGGCATCGCCACAGATTTCAGAGAACAGGCGCGTCTCCTGGCACTGTATCGAACACTTAGTTTCAGATGGAACACTTAAATTTAAAATGGCACTATGTTTCGCATCTGGAGTTTCCTCTACCACAAGGTCGACCACTTATTTTCGTCGAACACATACGGTTTCGAGTAGCATCGCCACAGATTTCAGAGAACAGGCGCTTCTCCTGGCTCAGTATCGAACACTTAGTTTCAGAGAGGAAAATTAGTTTAAAATGGTACTAAGTTTCGCATCAGGAGTTTCCTCTCTCACAAGGTCGATCACTTAGTTTCGTCGAACACATACGGTTTCGAGTAGCAACGCCACAGGTTTCAGAGAACAGGCGCTTCTACTGGCAGATTATGGAACACTTAGTTTCAGATGGAACATCTGGTTTAAAATGGAACTAAGTTTCGCATCTGGAGTTTCCTCTCTCACAAGGTCGACCACTTAATTTCGTCGAACACATACGGTTTCGAGTAGCATCGCCACATATTTCTGAGAACAGGCGCTTCTCCTGGCACAGTATCGAACACTTAGTTACAGGTAGAAAACTTAGCTTAAAATGGAACTATGTTTCGCATTTGTAGTTTCCTCCCTCACAAGGTGGACCACTTAGTTTTGTCGAACACATACGGTTTCGAGTGGCATCGTCACAGATTTCAGAGAACAGGCGCGTGTCCTGGCACTGTATCGAACACTTAGTTTCAGATGGAACACTTAAATTTAAAATGGCACTATGTTTCGCATCTGGAGTTTCCTCTCTCACAAGGTCGAACACTTAGTTTCGGCGAACACATACGGTTTCGAGCGGCATCGCCACACAGTTCAGAGAACAGGCGCTTCTCCTGGCACAGTATCGAACACTTAGTTTCAGATAGAACAATTAGTTTAAAATGGAACTAAGTTTCGCATCTGGAGTTTCCTCTCTCACAAGGTCGGCCACTTAGTTTCGTCGAACACATACGGTTTCGAGTAGCATCGCCACAGATTTCAGAGAACAGGCGCTTCTCCTGGCTCATTATCGATCACTTTGTTTCAGATAGAACAATCAGTTTAAAATGGAACAAAGTCTGGCATCTGGAGTTTCCTCTCTCAGAAGGTCGACCACTTCGTTTCGTCGAACACATACGGTTTCGAGTGGCATCGCCACAGATTTCAAAGAACAGGCGCTTCTCCTGGCACAGTATCGAACACTTAGTATCAGATAGAACAATTACTTTAAAATGGAACTAAGCTTCGCATCTGGAGTTTCCTCTCTCACAAGATCGGCCACTTAGTTTCGTCGAACACATACGGTTTCGAGTGGCATCGCCACACAGTTCAGAGAACAGGGGCTTCCCCTGGCACAGTAACGAACACTTAGTTTCAGATAGAACATTTAGTTTAAAATGGAACTAAGTTTCGCATCTGGAGTTTCCTCTCTCAGAAGGTCGACCACTTAGTTTCGTCGAACACATACGGTTTCGAGTAGCAACGCCACAGGTTTCAGAGAACAGGCGCTTCTACTGGCAGATTATGGAACACTTAGTTTCAGATGGAACATCTGGTTTAAAATGGAACTAAGTTTCGCATCTGGAGTTTCCTCTCTCACAAGGTCGACCACTTAATTTCGTCGAACACATACGGTTTCGAGTAGCATCGCCACATATTTCTGAGAACAGGCGCTTCTCCTGGCACAGTATCGAACACTTAGTTACAGGTAGAAAACTTAGCTTAAAATGGAACTATGTTTCGCATTTGGAGTTTCCTCCCTCACAAGGTCGACCACTTAGTTTCGTCGAACACATACGGTTTCGAGTGGCATCGCCACAGATTTCAGAGAACAGGCGCGTCTCCTGGCACTGTATCGAACACTTAGTTTCAGATGGAACACTTAAATTTAAAATGGCACTATGTTTCGCATCTGGAGTTTCCTCTACCACAAGGTCGACCACTTATTTTCGTCGAACACATACGGTTTCGAGTAGCATCGCCACAGATTTCAGAGAACAGGCGCTTCTCCTGGCTCAGTATCGAACACTTAGTTTCAGAGAGGAAAATTAGTTTAAAATGGTACTAAGTTTCGCATCAGGAGTTTCCTCTCTCACAAGGTCGATCACTTAGTTTCGTCGAACACATACGGTTTCGAGTAGCAACGCCACAGGTTTCAGAGAACAGGCGCTTCTACTGGCAGATTATGGAACACTTAGTTTCAGATGGAACATCTGGTTTAAAATGGAACTAAGTTTCGCATCTGGAGTTTCCTCTCTCACAAGGTCGACCACTTAATTTCGTCGAACACATACGGTTTCGAGTAGCATCGCCACATATTTCTGAGAACAGGCGCTTCTCCTGGCACAGTATCGAACACTTAGTTACAGGTAGAAAACTTAGCTTAAAATGGAACTATGTTTCGCATTTGGAGTTTCCTCCCTCACAAGGTGGACCACTTAGTTTTGTCGAACACATACGGTTTCGAGTGGCATCGTCACAGATTTCAGAGAACAGGCGCGTCTCCTGGCACTGTATCGAACACTTAGTTTCAGATGGAACACTTAAATTTAAAATGGCACTATGTTTCGCATCTGGAGTTTCCTCTCTCACAAGGTCGAACACTTAGTTTCGGCGAACACATACGGTTTCGAGCGGCATCGCCACACAGTTCAGAGAACAGGCGCTTCTCCTGGCACAGTATCGAACACTTATTTTCAGATAGAACAATTAGTTTAAAATGGAACTAAGTTTCGCATCTGGAGTTTCCTCTCTCACAAGGTCGGCCACTTAGTTTCGTCGAACACATACGGTTTCGAGTAGCATCGCCACAGATTTCAGAGAACAGGCGCTTCTCCTGGCTCATTATCGATCACTTTGTTTCAGATAGAACAATCAGTTTAAAATGGAACAAAGTCTGGCATCTGGAGTTTCCTCTCTCAGAAGGTCGACAACTTCGTTTCGTCGAACACATACGGTTTCGTGTAGCATCGCGACAGATTTCAGAGAACAGGCGCTTCTCCTGGCACAGTATCGAACACTTAGTTTCAGATAGAACAATTAGTTTAAAATGGAACTATGTTTCGCATTTGGAGTTTCCTCTCTCGCAAGGTGGACCACTTAGTTTCGTCAAACACATACGGTTTCGAGTGGCATCGCCACAGATTTCAGAGAACAGGCGCTTCTCCTGGCACAGTATCGAACACTTAGTTTCATAGAGAACAATTAGTTTAAAATGGAATTAAGTTTCGCATCTGGAGTATCCTCTCTCACAAGATCAACCACTTAGTTTCGTCGGAGATATACGGTTTCGAGTAGCATCGCCACAGATTTCAGAGAACAGGCGCTTCTCCTTGCACAGTATCGAACACTTAGTTACAGATAGAACACTTAGTTTAAAATGGAACTGTGTTTCGCATTTGGAGTTTCCTCTCTCACAAGGTGGACCACTTAGTTTCGTCAAATACATACGGTTTCCAGTGGCATCGCCACAGGTTTCAGAGAACTGGCGCTTCTCCTGGCACGGTATCGAACACTTAGTTTCAGATAGAACAATTAGTTTAAAATGGAACTAAGTTTCGCATCTGGAGATTCCTCTCTCACAAGGCGGCCACATAGTTTCGTGGAACACATTCGGTTTCGAGTAGCATCGTCACAGATTTCAGAGAACAGCCGCTTCTCCTGGCACAGTATCGAACACTTAGTATCAGATAGAACTATTAGTTTAAAATGGAACTAAGTTTCGCATCTGGGGTTTCCTCTCCCACAAGGTCGACCACTTAGTTTCGTCGAACACATACGGTTTCGAGTGGCATCGCCCGAGATTTCAGAGAACAGGCGCTACTCCTGGCACAGTATCGAATACTTAGTTTCAGTTAGAACAATTAATTTAAAATGGGACAAAGTTTCGCATCTGGAGTTTCCTCTCTCAGAAGGTCGACCACTTAGTTTCGTCGAACACATACGGTTTCGAGTGGCATCGCCACAGATTTCAGAGAACAGCCGCTTCTCCTGGCACAGTATCGAACGCTTAGTTTCAGATAGAACAATTAGTTTAAAATGGTACTATCTTTCGCATCTGGAGTTTCCTATCTCACAAGGTCGGCCACTTAGTTTCGTCGAACACATACGGTTTCGAGTGGCATCGCCACAGATTTCAGAGAACAGCCACTTCTCCTGGCACAGTATCGAACACTTAGCTTCAGATAGAACAATTAGTTTAAAATGGTACTAAGTTTCGCATCTGGAGTTTCCTCTCTCACAAGGTCGACGACTTAGTTTCGTCGAACACATACGGTTTCGAGTGGCATCGCCACAGATTTCATAGAACAGCCGCTTCTCCTGGCACAGTATCGAACACTTAGTTTCAGATAGAACAAATAGTTTAAAATGGTACTAACTTTCGCATCTGGAGTTTCCTCCCTCACAAGGTCGACCACGTAGTATCGTCGAACACATACGGTTTCGAGTGGCATCGCCACAGATTTCAGAGAACAGCCGCTTCTCCTGGCACAGTATCGAACACTTAGTTTCAGATGGAACATTTAGTTTAAAATTCGATTATGTTTCGCATCTGGAGTTTCCTCTCTCACAAGGTCGACCATTTAGATTCGTCGAACACATACAGTTTCGAGTAGCATCGCTACAGATTTCAGAGAACAGGCACTTCTCTTGGCACAGTATCGAACACTTTCAGATAGTACAATTAGTTTAAAATGGAATTAAGTTTCGCATCCGGAGTTTCCTCTCTCACAAGGTCGGCCACTTAGCTTCGTCGAACACATACGGTTTCGAGTGGCATCGCCACAGATTTCAGAGAACAGGCGTTTCTCCTGGCACAGTATCGAACGCTTAGTTTCAGATAGAACAATTAGTTTAAAATGGTACTATCTTTCGCATCTGGAGTTTCCTATCTCACAAGGTCGGCCACTTAGTTTCGTCGAACACATACGGTTTCGAGTGGCATCGCCACAGATTTCAGAGAACAGCCGCTTCTCCTTGCACAGTATCGAACACTTAGCTTCAGATAGAACAATTAGTTTAAAATGGTACTAAGTTTCGAATCTGGAGTTTCCTCTCTCACAAGGTCGACCACTTAGTTTCGTCGAACACATACGGTTTCGAGTGGCATCGCCACAGATTTCATAGAACAGCCGCTTCTCCTGGCACAGTATCGAACACTTAGTTTCAGATAGAACAATTAGTTTAAAATGGTACTAACTTTCGCATCTGGAGTTTCCTCCCTCACAAGGTCGACCACGTAGTATCGTCGAACACATACGGTTTCGAGTGGCATCGCCACCGATTTCAGAGAACAGCCGCTTCTCCTGGCACAGTATCGAACACTTAGTTTCAGATGGAACATTTAGTTTAAAATTGGATTATGTTTCGCATCTGGAGTTTCCTCTCTCACAAGGTCGACCATTTAGATTCGTCGAACACATACAGTTTCGAGTAGCATCGCTACAGATTTCAGAGAACAGGCACTTCTCTTGGCACAGTATCGAACACTTTCAGATAGTACAATTAGTTTAAAATGGAATTAAGTTTCGCATCCGGAGTTTCCTCTCTCACAAGTTCGGCCACTTAGCTTCGTCGAACACATACGGTTTCGAGTGGCATCGCCACAGATTTCAGAGAACAGGCGTTTCTCCTGGCACAGTATCGAACACTTAGTCTCAGATAGAACAATTAGTTTAAAATGGAATTATGTGTCGCATCTGGAGTTTCCTATCTCACAAGGTCGGCCACTTAGTTTCGTCGAACACATACGGTTTCGAGTGGCATCGCCACAGATTTCAGAGAACAGCCGCTTCTCCTGGCACAGTATCGAACACTTAGTTTCAGATAGAACAATTAGTTTAAAATGGAACTATGTTTCGCATTTGGAGTTTCCTCTCTCGCAAGGTGGACCACTTAGTTTCGTCAAACACATACGGTTTCGAGTGGCATCGCCACAGATTTCAGAGAACAGGCGCTTCTCCTGGCACAGTATCGAACACTTAGTTTCATAGAGAACAATTAGTTTAAAATGGAATTAAGTTTCGCATCTGGAGTATCCTCTCTCACAAGATCAACCACTTAGTTTCGTCGGAGATATACGGTTTCGAGTAGCATCCCCACAGATTTCAGAGAACAGGCGCTTCTCCTTGCACAGTATCGAACACTTAGTTACAGATAGAACACTTAGTTTAAAATGGAACTGTGTTTCGCATTTGGAGTTTCCTCTCTCACAAGGTGGACCACTTAGTTTCGTCAAACACATACGGTTTCCAGTGGCATCGCCACAGGTTTCAGAGAACTGGCGCTTCTCCTGGCACGGTATCGAACACTTAGTTTCAGATAGAACAATTAGTTTAAAAAGGAACTAAGTTTCGCATCTGGAGATTCCTCTCTCACAAGGCGGCCACATAGTTTCGTGGAACACATTCGGTTTCGAGTAGCATCGCCACAGATTTCAGAGAACAGCCGCTTCTCCTGGCACAGTATCGAACACTTAGTATCAGATAGAACTATTAGTTTAAAATGGAACTAAGTTTCGCATCTGGGGTTTCCTCTCCCACAAGGTCGACCACTTAGTTTCGTCGAACACATACGGTTTCGAGTGGCATCGCCCGAGATTTCAGAGAACAGGCGCTACTCCTGGCACAGTATCGAATACTTAGTTTCAGTTAGAACAATTAATTTAAAATGGGACAAAGTTTCGCATCTGGAGTTTCCTCTCTCAGAAGGTCGACCACTTAGTTTCGTCGAACACATACGGTTTCGAGTGGCATCGCCACAGATTTCAGAGAACAGCCGCTTCTCCTGGCACAGTATCGAACGCTTAGTTTCAGATAGAACAATTAGTTTAAAATGGTACTATCTTTCGCATCTGGAGTTTCCTATCTCGCAAGGTCGGCCACTTAGTTTCGTCGAACACATACGGTTTCGAGTGGCATCGCCACAGATTTCAGAGAACAGCCGCTTCTCCTTGCACAGTATCGAACACTTAGCTGCAGATAGAACGATTAGTTTAAAATGGTACTAAGTTTCGAATCTGGAGTTTCCTCTCTCACAAGGTCGACCACTTAGTTTCGTCGAACACATACGGTTTCGAGTGGCATCGCCACAGATTTCATAGAACAGCCGCTTCTCCTGGCACAGTATCGAACACTTAGTTTCAGATAGAACAATTAGTTTAAAATGGTACTAACTTTCGCATCTGGAGTTTCCTCCCTCACAAGGTCGACCACGTAGTATCGTCGAACACATACGGTTTCGAGTGGCATCGCCACCGATTTCAGAGAACAGCCGCTTCTCCTGGCACAGTATCGAACACTTAGTTTCAGATGGAACATTTAGTTTAAAATTGGATTATGTTTCGCATCTGGAGTTTCCTCTCTCACAAGGTCGACCATTTAGATTCGTCGAACACATACAGTTTCGAGTAGCATCGCTACAGATTTCAGAGAACAGGCACTTCTCTTGGCACAGAATCGAACACTTTCAGATAGTACAATTAGTTTAAAATGGAATTAAGTTTCGCATCCGGAGTTTCCTCTCTCACAAGTTCGGCCACTTAGCTTCGTCGAACACATACGGTTTCGAGTGGCATCGCCACAGATTTCAGAGAACAGGCGTTTCTCCTGGCACAGTATCGAACACTTAGTCTCAGATAGAACAATTAGTTTAAAATGGAATTATGTGTCGCATCTGGAGTTTCCTATCTCACAAGGTCGGCCACTTAGTTTCGTCGAACACATACGGTTTCGAGTGGCATCGCCACAGATTTCAGAGAACAGCCGCTTCTCCTGGCACAGTATCGAACACTTAGTTTCAGATAGAACAATTAGTTTAAAATGGAACTATGTTTCGCATTTGGAGTTTCCTCTCTCGCAAGGTGGACCACTTAGTTTCGTCAAACACATACGGTTTCGAGTGGCATCGCCCGAGATTTCAGAGAACAGGCGCTTCTCCTGGCACAGTATCGAACACTTAGTTTCATAGAGAACAATTAGTTTAAAATGGAATTAAGTTTCGCATCTGGAGTATCCTCTCTCACAAGATCAACCACTTAGTTTCGTCGGAGATATACGGTTTCGAGTAGCATCCCCACAGATTTCAGAGAACAGGCGCTTCTCCTTGCACAGTATCGAACACTTAGTTACAGATAGAACACTTAGTTTAAAATGGAACTGTGTTTCGCATTTGGAGTTTCCTCTCTCACAAGGTGGACCACTTAGTTTCGTCAAATACATACGGTTTCCAGTGGCATCGCCACAGGTTTCAGAGAACTGGCGCTTCTCCTGGCACGGTATCGAACACTTAGTTTCAGATAGAACAATTAGTTTAAAATGGAACTAAGTTTCGCATCTGGAGATTCCTCTCTCACAAGGCGGCCACATAGTTTCGTGGAACACATTCGGTTTCGAGTAGCATCGTCACAGATTTCAGAGAACAGCCGCTTCTCCTGGCACAGTATCGAACACTTAGTATCAGATAGAACTATTAGTTTAAAATGGAACTAGGTTTCGCATCTGGGGTTTCCTCTCCCACAAGGTCGACCACTTAGTTTCGTCGAACACATACGGTTTCGAGTGGCATCGCCCGAGATTTCAGAGAACAGGCGCTACTCCTGGCACAGTATCGAATACTTAGTTTCAGTTAGAACAATTAATTTAAAATGGGACAAAGTTTCGCATCTGGAGTTTCCTCTCTCAGAAGGTCGACCACTTAGTTTCGTCGAACACATACGGTTTCGAGTGGCATCGCCACAGATTTCAGAGAACAGCCGCTTCTCCTGGCACAGTATCGAACGCTTAGTTTCAGATAGAACAATTAGTTTAAAATGGTACTATCTTTCGCATCTGGAGTTTCCTATCTCACAAGGTCGGCCACTTAGTTTCGTCGAACACATACGGTTTCGAGTGGCATCGCCACAGATTTCAGAGAACAGCCACTTCTCCTGGCACAGTATCGAACACTTAGCTTCAGATAGAACAATTAGTTTAAAATGGTACTAAGTTTCGCATCTGGAGTTTCCTCTCTCACAAGGTCGACGACTTAGTTTCGTCGAACACATACGGTTTCGAGTGGCATCGCCACAGATTTCATAGAACAGCCGCTTCTCCTGGCACAGTATCGAACACTTAGTTTCAGATAGAACAAATAGTTTAAAATGGTACTAACTTTCGCATCTGGAGTTTCCTCCCTCACAAGGTCGACCACGTAGTATCGTCGAACACATACGGTTTCGAGTGGCATCGCCACAGATTTCAGAGAACAGCCGCTTCTCCTGGCACAGTATCGAACACTTAGTTTCAGATGGAACATTTAGTTTAAAATTGGATTATGTTTCGCATCTGGAGTTTCCTCTCTCACAAGGTCGACCATTTAGATTCGTCGAACACATACAGTTTCGAGTAGCATCGCTACAGATTTCAGAGAACAGGCACTTCTCTTGGCACAGTATCGAACACTTTCAGATAGTACAATTAGTTTAAAATGGAATTAAGTTTCGCATCCGGAGTTTCCTCTCTCATAAGGTCGGCCACTTAGCTTCGTCGAACACATACGGTTTCGAGTGGCATCGCCACAGATTTCAGAGAACAGGCGTTTCTCCTGGCACAGTATCGAACGCTTAGTTTCAGATAGAACAATTAGTTTAAAATGGTACTATCTTTCGCATCTGGAGTTTCCTATCTCACAAGGTCGGCCACTTAGTTTCGTCGAACACATACGGTTTCGAGTAGCATCGCGACAGATTTCAGAGAACAGGCGCTTCTCCTGGCACAGTATCGACCACTTAGCTTCAGATAGAACAATTAGTTTAAAATGGAACTAAGTTTCGCATCCGGAGTTTCCTCTCTCACAAGGTCGGCCACTTAGCTTCGTCGAACACATACGGTTTCGCGTGGCATCGCCACAGATTTCAGAGAACAGGCGTTTCTCCTGGCACAGTATCGAACACTTAGTCTCAGATAGAACAATTAGTTTAAAATGGAATTATGTGTCGCATCTGGAGTTTCCTATCTCACAAGGTCTGCCACTTAGTTTCGTCGAACACATACGGTTTCGAGTGGCATCGCCACAGATTTCAGAGAACAGCCGCTTCTCCTGGCACAGTATCGAACACTTAGTTTCAGATAGAACAATTAGTTTAAAATGGAACTATGTTTCGCATTTGGAGTTTCCTCTCTCGCAAGGTGGACCACTTAGTTTCGTCGACCACATACGGTTTCGAGTAGCATCGCCACAGATTTCAGAGGACAGGCGCTTCTCCTGGCACAGTATCGAACACTTAGTATCAGATAGAACTATTAGTTTAAAATGGAACTAAGTTTCGCATCTGGGGTTTCCTCTCCCACAAGGTCGACCACTTAGTTTCGTCGAACACATACGGTTTCGAGGGGCATCGCCACAGATTTCAGAGAACAGGCGCTTCTGCTGGCACAGTATCGAAAATTTAGTTTCAGATAGAACAATTAATTTAAAATGGAATTAAGTTTCGCATCTGAAGTTTCCTATCTCACAAGGTCGGCCACTTAGTTTCGTCGAACACATACGGTTTCGAGTGGCATCGCCCGAGATTTCAGAGAACAGGCGCCACTCCTGGCACAGTATCGAATACTTAGTTTCAGATAGAACAATTAGTTTAAATGGAACTAAGTTTCACATCTGGAGTTTCCTCTCTCACAAGGTCGACCACTTAGTTTCGACGAAACACATACTGTTTCGAGTAGCATCGCCACAGATTTAAGAGACCAGTCGCTTCTCCTGGCACAGTATCGGACACTTAGTTTCAGATAGAACAATTAGTTTAAAATGGAACTATCTTTCGCATCCGGAGCTTCCTCTCTCACCATGTCGACCACTTAGTTTCGACGAAACACATACTGTTTCGAGTAGCATCGCCACAGATTTAAGAGACCAGTCGCTTCTCCTGGCACAGTATCGAACACTTAGTTTCAGATAGAGCAATTAGTTTAAAGTGGAACTAAGTTTCGCATCTGGAGTTTCCCGTCTCACAAGGTCGACGACTTAGTTTCGTCGGTTTCGAGTGGCATCGCCACAGATTTCAGAGAACAGGCGCTTCTCCTGGCACAGTATCGAACACTTAGTTTCAGATAGAGCAATTAGTTTAAAGTGGAACTAAGTTTCGCATCTGGAGTTTCCCCTCTCACAAGGTCGACGACTTAGTTTCGTCGGTTTCGAGTGGCATCGCTACAGATTTGAGAGAACAGGCGCTTCTCCTGGCACAGTATCGAACACATAGATTCAGATAGAACAATTAGTTTAAAATGGAACTAAGTTTCGCATCTGGATTTTCCCCTCTCACTACGTCCACCAGTTTGTTTCGTCGAACACATACGGTTTCGAGTGGCCTCGCCACAGATTTCAGAGAACAGGCGCTTCTCCTGGCACACTATCGAACACTCAGTTTCAGATAGAACAATTAGCTTAAAATGGAACTATGTTTCGCATCTGTAGTTTCTTCCCTCACAAGGCGAGCACTTAATTGTGTCGAACACATACGGTTTCGAGTGGCATCGCCACAGATTTCAGAAAACAGGCGCTTCTCCTGGCACAGTATCGAACACTTAGTTTCAGATAGAACAATTAGTTTTAAATGGAACTAAACTTCGCATCTGGAGTTTCCTCTCTCACAAGGTCGACCACTTAGTTTCGACGACCACATACGGTTTCGAGTGGCATCGCCACAGATTTCAGAGAACAGCCACTTCTCCTGGCACAGTATCGAACACTTAGCTTCAGATAGAACAATTAGTTTAAAATGGTACTAACTTTCGCATCTGGAGTTTCCTCTCTCACAAGGTCGACGACTTAGTTTCGTCGAACACATACGGTTTCGAGGGGCATCGCCACAGATTTCAGAGAACAGGCGCTTCTGCTGGCACAGTATCGAAAATTTAGTTTCAGATAGAACAATTAATTTAAAATGGAATTAAGTTTCGCATCTGAAGTTTCCTATCTCACAAGGTCGGCCACTTAGTTTCGTCGAACACATACGGTTTCGAGTGGCATCGCCCGAGATTTCAGAGAACAGGCGCCACTCCTGGCACAGTATCGAATACTTAGTTTCAGATAGAACAATTAGTTTAAATGGAACTAAGTTTCACATCTGGAGTTTCCTCTCTCACAAGGTCGACCACTTAGTTTCGACGAAACACATACTGTTTCGAGTAGCATCGCCACAGATTTAAGAGACCAGTCGCTTCTCCTGGCACAGTATCGGACACTTAGTTTCAGATAGAACAATTAGTTTAAAATGGAACTATGTTTCGCATCCGGAGCTTCCTCTCTCACCATGTCGACCACTTAGTTTCGACGAAACACATACTGTTTCGAGTAGCATCGCCACAGATTTAAGAGACCAGTCGCTTCTCCTGGCACAGTATCGAACACTTAGTTTCAGATAGAGCAATTAGTTTAAAGTGGAACTAAGTTTCGCATCTGGAGTTTCCCGTCTCACAAGGTCGACGACTTAGTTTCGTCGGTTTCGAGTGGCATCGCCACAGATTTCAGAGAACAGGCGCTTCTCCTGGCACAGTATCGAACACTTAGTTTCAGATAGAGCAATTAGTTTAAAGTGGAACTAAGTTTCGCATCTGGAGTTTCCCCTCTCACAAGGTCGACGACTTAGTTTCGTCGGTTTCGAGTGGCATCGCTACAGATTTGAGAGAACAGGCGCTTCTCCTGGCACAGTATCGAACACATAGATTCAGATAGAACAATTAGTTTAAAATGGAACTAAGTTTCGCATCTGGATTTTCCCCTCTCACTACGTCCACCAGTTTGTTTCGTCGAACACATACGGTTTCGAGTGGCCTCGCCACAGATTTCAGAGAACAGGCGCTTCTCCTGGCACACTATCGAACACTCAGTTTCAGATAGAACAATTAGCTTAAAATGGAACTATGTTTCGCATCTGTAGTTTCTTCCCTCACAAGGCGAGCACTTAATTGTGTCGAACACATACGGTTTCGAGTGGCATCGCCACAGATTTCAGAAAACAGGCGCTTCTCCTGGCACAGTATCGAACACTTAGTTTCAGATAGAACAATTAGTTTTAAATGGAACTAAACTTCGCATCTGGAGTTTCCTCTCTCACAAGGTCGACCACTTAGTTTCGACGACCACATACGGTTTCGAGTGGCATCGCCACATATTTCAGAGGACAGGCGTTTCTCCTGACACACTGTCGAACACTTAGTTCCAGGTAGAACAATTAGTTTTAAATGGAACTAAGTTTCGCATCTGGAGTTTCCTCTCTCAAAAGGTCGACCACTTAGTTTCGTCGAACACATACGGTTTCGAGTGGCATCGCCCGAGATTTCAGAGAAAAGGCGCTACTCCTGGCACAGTATCGAATACTTAGTTTCAGTTAGAACAATTAATTTAAAATGGGACAAAGTTTCGCATCTGGAGTTTCCTCTCTCAGAAGGTCGACCACTTAGTTTCGTCGAACACATACGGTTTCGAGTGGCATCGCCACAGATTTCAGAGAACAGCCGCTTCTCCTGGCACAGTATCGAACGCTTAGTTTCAGATAGAACAATTAGTTTAAAATGGTACTATCTTTCGCATCTGGAGTTTCCTATCTCACAAGGTCGGCCACTTAGTTTCGTCGAACACATACGGTTTCGAGTGGCATCGCCACAGATTTCAGAGAACAGCCACTTCTCCTGGCACAGTATCGAACACTTAGCTTCAGATAGAACAATTAGTTTAAAATGGTACTAACTTTCGCATCTGGAGTTTCCTCTCTCACAAGGTCGACGACTTAGTTTCGTCGAACACATACGGTTTCGAGTGGCATCGCCACAGATTTCATAGAACAGCCGCTTCTCCTGGCACAGTATCGAACACTTAGTTTCAGATAGAACAAATAGTTTAAAATTGGATTATGTTTCGCATCTGGAGTTTCCTCTCTCACAAGGTCGACCATTTAGATTCGTCGAACACATACAGTTTCGAGTAGCATCGCTACAGATTTCAGAGAACAGGCACTTCTCTTGGCACAGTATCGAACACTTTCAGATAGTACAATTAGTTTAAAATGGAATTAAGTTTCGCATCCGGAGTTTCCTCTCTCACAAGTTCGGCCACTTAGCTTCGTCGAACACATACGGTTTCGAGTGGCATCGCCACAGATTTCAGACAACAGGCGTTTCTCCTGGCACAGTATCGAACACTTAGTCTCACATAGAACAATTAGTTTAAAATGGAATTATGTGTCGCATCTGGAGTTTCCTATCTCACAAGGTCGGCCACTTAGTTTCGTCGAACACATACGGTTTCGAGTGGCATCGCCACAGATTTCAGACAACAGGCGCTTCTCCTGGCACAGTATCGAACACTTAGTTTCAGAGAGAACAATTAGTTTAAAATGGAATTAAGTTTCGCATCTGGAGTATCCTCTCTCACAAGATCAACCACTTAGTTTCGTCGAACACATACGGTTTCGAGTGGCATCGCCACACATTTCAGAGAACTGGCGCTTCTCCTGGCACAGTATCGAACACTTAGTTTCAGATAGAACAATTAGTTTAAAATGCTACTAACTTTCGCATTTGGAGTTTCCTCTCTCACAATGTCGACCACTTAGTTTCGTCGCACACATACGGTTTCGAGTGGCATCGCCACAGATTTCACAGAACAGGCGCTTCTCCTGGCACAGTATCGAACACTTAGTTTCAGAGAGAACAATTAGTTTAAAATGGAATTAAGTTTCGCATCTGGAGTATCCTCTCTCACAAGATCAACCACTTAGTTTCGTCGAACACATACGGTTTCGAGTGGCATCGCCACACATTTCAGAGAACTGGCGCTTCTCCTGGCACAGTATCGAACACTTAGTTTCAGATAGAACAATTAGTTTAAAATGGTACTAACTTTCGCATCTGGAGTTTCCTCCCTCACAAGGTCGACCACGTAGTATCGTCGAACACATACGGTTTCGAGTGGCATCGCCACAGATTTCAGAGAACAGCCGCTTCTCCTGGCACAGTATCGAACACTTAGTTTCAGATGGAACATTTAGTTTAAAATTGGATTATGTTTCGCATCTGGAGTTTCCTCTCTCACAAGGTCGACCATTTAGATTCGTCGAACACATACAGTTTCGAGTAGCATCGCTACAGATTTCAGAGAACAGGCACTTCTCTTGGCACAGTATCGAACACTTTCAGATAGTACAATTAGTTTAAAATGGAATTAAGTTTCGCATCCGGAGTTTCCTCTCTCACAAGGTCGGCCACTTAGCGTCGTCGAACACATACGGTTTCGAGTGGCATCGCCACAGATTTCAGAGAACAGGCGTTTCTCCTGGCACAGTATCGAACGCTTAGTTTCAGATAGAACAATTAGTTTAAAATGGTACTATCTTTCGCATCTGGAGTTTCCTATCTCACAAGGTCGGCCACTTAGTTTCGTCGAACACATACGGTTTCGAGTGGCATCGCCACAGATTTCAGAGAACAGCCGCTTCTCCTGGCACAGTGTCGAACACTTAGCTTCAGATAGAACAATTAGTTTAAAATGGTACTAAATATCGCAGCTGGAGTTTCCTCTCTCACAAGGTCGACCACTTAGTTTCGTCGAACACATACGGTTTCGAGTAGCATCGCGACAGATTTCAGAGAACAGGCGCTTCTCCTGGCACAGTATCGACCACTTAGCTTCAGATAGAACAATTAGTTTAAAATGGAACTAAGTTTCGCATCCGGAGTTTCCTCTCTCACAAGGTCGGCCACTTAGCTTCGTCGAACACATACGGTTTCGAGTGGCATCGCCACAGATTTCAGAGAACAGGCGTTTCTCCTGGCACAGTATCGAACACTTAGTCTCAGATAGAACAATTAGTTTAAAATGGAATTATGTGTCGCATCTGGAGTTTCCTATCTCACAAGGTCTGCCACTTAGTTTCGTCGAACACATACGGTTTCGAGTGGCATCGCCACAGATTTCAGAGAACAGCCGCTTCTCCTGGCACAGTATCGAACACTTAGTTTCAGATAGAACAATTAGTTTAAAATGGAACTATGTTTCGCATTTGGAGTTTCCTCTCTCGCAAGGTGGACCACTTAGTTTCGTCGACCACATACGGTTTCGAGTAGCATCGCCACAGATTTCAGAGGACAGGCGCTTCTCCTGGCACAGTATCGAACACTTAGTATCAGATAGAACTATTAGTTTAAAATGGAACTAAGTTTCGCATCTGGGGTTTCCTCTCCCACAAGGTCGACCACTTAGTTTCGTCGAACACATACGGTTTCGAGGGGCATCGCCACAGATTTCAGAGAACAGGCGCTTCTGCTGGCACAGTATCGAAAACTTAGTTTCAGATAGAACAATTAATTTAAAATGGAATTAAGTTTCGCATCTGAAGTTTCCTATCTCACAAGGTCGGCCACTTAGTTTCGTCGAACACATACGGTTTCGAGTGGCATCGCCCGAGATTTCAGAGAACAGGCGCCACTCCTGGCACAGTATCGAATACTTAGTTTCAGATAGAACAATTAGTTTAAATGGAACTAAGTTTCACATCTGGAGTTTCCTCTCTCACAAGGTCGACCACTTAGTTTCGACGAAACACATACTGTTTCGAGTAGCATCGCCACAGATTTAAGAGACCAGTCGCTTCTCGTGGCACAGTATCGGACACTTAGTTTCAGATAGAACAATTAGTTTAAAATGGAACTATGTTTCGCATCCGGAGCTTCCTCTCTCACCATGTCGACCACTTAGTTTCGACGAAACACATACTGTTCCGAGTAGCATCGCCACAGATTTAAGAGACCAGTCGCTTCTCCTGGCACAGTATCGAACACTTAGTTTCAGATAGAGCAATTAGTTTAAAGTGGAACTAAGTTTCGCATCTGGAGTTTCCCCTCTCACAAGGTCGACGACTTAGTTTCGTCGGTTTCGAGTGGCATCGCTACAGATTTGAGAGAACAGGCGCTTCTCCTGGCACAGTATCGAACACATAGATTCAGATAGAACAATTAGTTTAAAATGGAACTAAGTTTCGCATCTGGATTTTCCCCTCTCACTACGTCCACCAGTTTGTTTCGTCGAACACATACGGTTTCGAGTGGCCTCGCCACAGATTTCAGAGAACAGGCGCTTCTCCAGGCACACTATCGAACACTCAGTTTCAGATAGAACAATTAGCTTAAAATGGAACTATGTTTCGCATCTGTAGTTTCTTCCCTCACAAGGCGAGCACTTAATTGTGTCGAACACATACGGTTTCGAGTGGCATCGCCACAGATTTCAGAAAACAGGCGCTTCTCCTGGCACAGTATCGAACACTTAGTTTCAGATAGAACAATTAGTTTTAAATGGAACTAAACTTCGCATCTGGTGTTTCCTCTCTCACAAGGTCGACCACTTAGTTTCGACGACCACATACGGTTTCGAGTGGCATCGCCACATATTTCAGAGGACAGGCGTTTCTCCTGACACACTGTCGAACACTTAGTTCCACGTAGAACAATTAGTTTTAAATGGAACTAAGTTTCGCATCTGGAGTTTCCTCTCTCACAAGGTCGACCACTTAGTTTCGTCGAACACATACGGTTTCGAGTGACATCGCCAGAGATTTCAGAGAACAGGCGCTTCTCCTGGCACAGTATCGAACACTTAGTTTCAGATAGAACAATTAATTTAAAATGGAACTAAGTTTCGCATCTGGAGTTTCCTCTCTCACAAGGTCGACCACTTAGTTTCGTCGAACACATACGGGTTCGAGTGGCATCGCGACAGATTTCAGAGAACAGTCGCGTCTCCTGGCACAGTGTCGAACGCTTAGTTTCAGATAGAACAATTAGTTAATATGTGAAATATTGTTTTAAGCGGCTATTAATAAGGCCAAAGTTTAGGCTAATACTTCTTTATTTCAATTTTCGACGAAACGTTTCGATAAGGTAGTTCTTATCCTCTTCAGTCGTATAAATTGTCTGTTGAACGGATGGATGAAATAAGTATACAGAATATAAAAATTATAACATATAAATATAAATTAGGAATTAAGTGTAAATATAAAATATAGAAATAAATAAGTTAAATGTATACAGATAAATAAGTATGTGAACAAAGTCATTACATCGATAGGAAAAACGTTTTATGACTCACACCAAGAAGTCCTAGGATGTGGATTTTACAGTAATTAGTCCTAGGTGCTATCGTCTCCGGTGTTGGTTGAGACTGAATAGCGTTAAACAATTTAAATCTGGGGTGAGTCAAGCAAGTGGGGGAGATGGACGTTAGGCCATTGTTCTGATCTTTATTTTAAAAACATTGCGGTGTTAATTGTTATGTATTGTGCACTAGTTGGCATTGATAAATGTAGGTGTCTCTGTCACTACCACCTGTGAGAGATCTGAAGTCGATAATTTAAGTCGATCCGGAACCGGAAGCGCGTCGCACAACGGTGAGTGAAGGAGTGGATGGTGGTTCCATTCACAACGTGCGCTCATTGAATCGAAGGTAGTAGTGGAAGACACATGGTGGATAGAAAGACATACAAAGTAATACCAGATACAAAATAACTGCACTAAAGACTTGGCGTGGGCACCCTCTGCGGAATTAAGTAAGAATCGAAACTAGGTCAGTGTAGTACGACGAGATGTTAATAGATTCGAATTTCTTATTGACACTATTTTCTTTCATGATGTATAGGGACTCGGCTATCGTACGACGCCAGTTGTTCGTGTCCCTGTGTAACACCTCCGTATCCTCGAAATTGAAAGTGTGACCGAACTCGAGCACGTGTTCCGTCAAGGCGGTCTTTTGCATATTGTGTACAAGGCTATACTTGTGTTGGTATATCCTAGTCGACAACAAATTATGCGTTTGGCCCACGTAACTCTCCGAGCAATCACCACACGGTATTTTATATACCACATCTGTCAATTTTTTAACATTAATTTTGTCTTTCCCTTTGTTAAAAAAGGAAAGGCATTGCATTTGTTGGTATGTATGCAACGAATATTAAATGTTCGCAGAATGTGGCTGAGGTTAATTCCGGGGATATGTGGGAGCAACACAAAGCAGTTAGAAGACGAATCGCCCGCACGCTGGAGTTTTTCGTTATATACCCTAATTGGGTGATATAGCTCATCCACTCGTTTTTTGATTAGGTGTTTTATAAGGTCTAGCGGGTAACCATTCTTTCTTAATGTGTCAATAATGATACGAATATTGTCTCTCCTGAACCTAGGGTGTGCAAGCTTAATACCGCGGTCAATTAGTCCTATGATCAAGCTGATTTTTTGCTTGAAAGGATGTGCAGATATGTAATTTATATATCTTCCAGACCACGTCTTTTTTCGATACCAATTAGTGATAATTCGACCTTCGTCTCTGACGACCTCCGTATCTAGGAAACAGATCTTATTATTTTGTTCCAATTCAAACGTGAACTTTATACGGTTGTGAAATGTCTCGAAAATGTCAATAGTGTGATCTATGCTGTGTGAGGGAAGGCATGTAATTATATCGTCTACGTACCTATAGAAGAAAGGAATATGGAAAGTTAATTGATTAATACTAACAATTTGCAATTTTTGCATGACTATTTCTGCAGCTATTGGTGAAAGGGGTGAGCCCATGGCTGCACCGAAAATCTGTTTGTAAGATTTGTTATTAAATTTGAACACATTAGAAGTTAAACAGAATTCTACAGCTTTTATGAAACTAGTTTTGTCTATTTTTGTATGAGACGATATATTTGTCCATCCCTCACTCAGCACTTGAGAGACCACATCGATAGGAATGTTATTGAATAATGCTGTGACATCCAGAGATACCAACGAGTAATCATCCGGGATGGTCACACCATTAATTTTGTCGACAAAACACCAACTGTCCTTAATATAGTAAGGATTGTCACCTATGTTTTTACTTAAGATATTTGAGAGATACTTGGAGAGTTTGTAACAAGGACCTCCTATGGATGATACGATTATCCTCCATGGCATGCCCTCTTTATGAACTTTAGGTAAGCCATATGCTCTGGGTGTCACAGCATTATTAGTACAAATACCTTTGTAAGTGGCATCGGTTATATAGTTTTTGTTAAGCCACTGTTTTATAATTTGGTTGTTCTGTGTCTGGAAGGTAGATGTATATACTACCTTCGATTCAATGAGCGCACGTTGTGAATGGAACCACCATCCACTCCTTCACTCACCGTTGTGCGACGCGCTTCCGGTTCCGAATCGACTTAAATTATCGACTTCAGATCTCTCACAGGTGGTAGTGACAGAGACACGTACATTTATCAATGCCAACTAGTGCACAATACATAACAATTGACACCGCAATGTTTTTAAAATAAAGATCAGAACAATGGCCTAACGTCCATCTCCCCCACTTGCTTGACTCACCCCAGATTTAAATTGTTTAACGCTATTCAGTCTCAACCAACACCGGAGACGATAGCACCTAGGACTAATTACTGTAAAATCCACATCCTAGGACTTCTTGGTGTGAGTCATAAAACGTTTTTCCTATCGATGTAATGACTTTATTCACATACTTATTTATCTGTATACATTTAACTTATTTATTTCTATATTTTATATTTACACTTAATTCCTAATTTATATTTATATGTTATAATTTTTATATTCTGTATACTTATTTCATCCATCCGTTCAACAGACAATTTATACGACTGAAGAGGATAAGAACTACCTTATCGAAACGTTTCGTCGAAAATTGAAATAAAGAAGTATTAGTCTAAACTTTGGCCTTATTAATAGCCGCTTAAAACTATATTTCACATATTAACTAATTGTTCTATCTGAAACTAAACGTTCGACACTGTGCCAGGAGAAGCGACTGTTCTCTGAAATCTGTGGCGATGCCACTCGAAACCGTATGTGTTCGACGAAACTAAGTGGTCGACCTGGTGGGAGAGGAAACTCCAGATGCGAAATTTAGTTCCATTTTAAACAAATTGTTCTTTCTGAAACTAAGTATTCGTTACTGTGCCAGGGGAAGCGCCTGTACTCTGAAATCTGTGGCGATGCCACTCGAAACCGTATGTGTTCGACGAAACTAAGTGGTCGACCTTGTGAGAGAGGAAACTCCAGATGCGAAACTTAGTACCATTTTAAACTAATTGTTCTATCTGAAGCTAAGTGTTCGATACTGTGCCAGGAGAAGCGGCTGTTCTCTGAAATCTGTGGCGATGCCACCCGAAACCGTATGTGTTCGACGAAACTAAGTGGCCGACCTTGTGAGATAGGAAGCTCCAGATGCGAAAGTTAGTACAATTTTAAACTAATTGTTCTATCTGAAACTAAGTGTTCGACACTGTGCCAGGAGAAGCGCCTGTTCTCTGAAATCTGTGGCGATGCCACTCGAAACCGTATGTGTTTGACGAAACTAAGTGGTCCACCTTGCGAGAGAGGAAACTCCAAATGCGAAACATAGTTCCATTTTAAACTAATTGTTCTATCTGAAACTAAGTGTTCGATATTGTGCCAGGAGAAGCGGCTGTTCTCTGAAATGTGTGGCGATGCCACTCGAAACCGTATGTGTTCGACGAAACTGAGTGGTCGACCTTGTGACAGAGGAAACTCCAGACGTGAAACTTAGTGCCATTTTAAACTAATTGTTCTATCTGAAACTAAGTGTTCAATACTGTGCCAGGAGAAATGCCTGTTCTCTGAAATCTGTGGCGATGCCACTCGAAACCGTATGTGTTCGACGAAACTATGTCGCCGACCTTGTGAGAGAGGAATATCCAGATGCGAAACATAGTTCCATTTTAAACTAATTGTTCTATCTGAAACTAAGTGTTCGATATTGTGCCAGGAGAAGCGGCTGTTCTCTGAAATGTGTGGCGATGCCACTCGAAACCGTATATGTTCGACGAAACTGAGTGGTCGACCTTGTGACAGAGGAAACTCCAGACGTGAAACTTAGTGCCATTTTAAACTAATTGTTCTATCTGAAACTAAGTGTTCAATACTGTGCCAGGAGAAATGCCTGTTCTCTGAAATCTGTGGCGATGCCACTCGAAACCGTATGTGTTCGACGAAACTATGTCGCCGACCTTGTGAGAGAGGAATATCCAGATGCGAAACTTAGTTCCACTTTAAACTAATTGTTCTATTTGAAACTATTTGTTCGATACTGTGCCAGGATAAGCGTCTGTACTCTTAAATCTGTGGCGATGCTACTCGAATCCGTATGTGTTGGAGGAAATTAAGTGGCCGACCTTGTGAGAGAGGAAACTCTAGATGCGAAACTTAGTTCGTTTCATAACTAATTGTTCTATCTGAAACTAAGTGTTCGACAGTGTGCCAGGATAAACACCTATTCTCTGAAATGTGTGGCGATGCCACTCGAAACCGTATGTGTTCGACGAAACTAAATGGTCGACCTTGCGGGAGAGGAAACTCCAGATGCGAAGCTTGGTTCCGTTTTAAACTAATTGTTCTATCTGAAACTAAGTGTTCGATACTGTGCCAGGAGAAGCGGCTGTTCTCTGAAATCTGTGGCGATGCCACTCGAAACCGTATGTGTTCGACGAAACTAAGTGGCCGACCTTGTGAGAGAGGAAACTCCAGATGCGAAAGTTAGTACCATTTTAAACTAATTGTTCTATCTGAAACTAAGTGTTCGATACTGTGCCAGGAGAAGCGGCTGTTCTCTGAAATCGGTGGCGATTCTACTCGAAACCGTGTGTGTTCGACGAAACTAAGTTGTCGACCTTGTGAGAGAGGAAACTCCAAATGCGAAACATAGTTCCATTTTAAACTAAGTGTTCTCTCTGTAACTAAGTGTTCGATTCTGTGCCAGGAGAAGCGCCTGTTCTCTGAAATCGGTGGCGATGCTACTCGAAACCGTATGTGTTCGACGAAACTAAGTGGCCGACCTTGTGTGATAGGAAACCCCAGATGCGACACATAATTCCATTTTAAACTAATTGTTCTATCTGAGACTAAGTGTTCGATACTGTGCCAGGAGAAACGCCTGTTCTCTGAAATCTGTGGCGATGCCACTCGAAACCGTATGTGTTCGACGAAGCTAAGTGGCCGACCTTGTGAGATAGGAAACTCCAGATGCGAAAGTTAGTACCATTTTAAACTAATTGTTCTATCTGAAACTAAGTGTTCGATACTGTGCCAGGAGAAGCGGCTGTTCTCTGAAATCTGTGGCGATGCCACTCGAAACCGTATGTGTTCGACGATACTACGTGGTCGACCTTGAGAGAGAGGAAACTCCAGCTGCGAAACTTAGTTCCATTTTAAATTAACTGTTCTATCTGAAACTAAATGTTTGATACTGTGCCAGGAGAAGCGGCTGTTCTCTGAAATCTGTGGCGATGCCACTCGAAACCGTATGTGTTCGACGAAACTAAGTGGTCGACCTTGTGAGAGAGGAAACTCCAGATGCGAAACTTAGTACCATTTTAAACTAATTGTTCTATCTGAAGCTAAGTGTTCGATATTGTGCCAGGAGAAGCGGCTGTTCTCTGAAATCTGTGGCGATGCCACCCGAAACCGTATGTGTTCGACGAAACTAAGTGGCCGACCTTGTGAGATAGGAAACTCCAGATGCGAAACTTAGTTCCATTTAAAACTAATTGTTCCATCTGAAACTAAGTGTTCGATACTGTGCCAGGAGAAGCGCCTGTTCTCTGAAATCTGTGGCGATGCTACTCGAAACCGTATGTGTTCGACGAAACTAAGTGGTCGGCCTTGTGAGAGAGGAAACTCCAGATGCGAAAGTTAGTACCATTTTAAACTAATTGTTCTATCTGAAACTAAGTGTTCGATACTGTGCCAGGAGAAGCGGCTGTTCTCTGAAATCTGTGGCGATGCCACTCGAAACCGTATGTGTTCGACGATACTACGTGGGCGACCTTGTGAGGGAGGAAACTGCAGATGCGAAAATTAGTTCCATTTTAAACTAATTGTTCTATCTGAAACTAAGTGTTCGATACTGTGCCAGGAGAAGCGACTGTTCCCTGAAATCTGTGGCGATGCCACTCGAATCCGTATGTGTTCGACGAAATTAAGTGGTCGACCTTGTGAGAGACGAAACTCCAGATGCGAAACTCAGTTCCATTTAAAACTAATAGTTGTATCTGAAACTAGGTTTTCGATACTGTGCCAGGAGAAGCGCCTGTTCTCTGAAATCTGTGGCTGTACCACTCGAAACCGTATGTGTTCGACGAAACTAAGTGGCCGACCTTCTGAGAGAGGAAACTCCAGATGCGAAACATAGTTCCATTTCAAACTAATTGTTCTATCTGAAACTAAGTGTTCGATACTGTGCCAGGAGAAGCGCCTGTTCTCTGAAATCTGTGGCGATGTCACTCGAAACCGTATGTGTTCGACGAAACTAAGTGGTCGACCTTGTGAGAGAGGAAACTCCAGATGCGAAACTCAGTTCCATTTAAAACTAATAGTTGTATCTGAAACTAGGTTTTCGATACTGTGCCAGGAGAAGCGTCTGTTCTCTGAAATCGGTGGCGATGCTACTCGAAACCGTATGTGTTCGACGAAACTAAGTGGTCGACCTTGTGAGAGAGGAAACTCCAGATGCGAAACTTAGTTCCATTTAAAACTAATTGTTCCATCTGAAACTAAGTGTTCGATACTGTGCCAGGAGAAGCGCCTGTTCTCTGAAATCTGTGGCGATGCTACTCGAAACCGTATGTGTTCGACGAAACTAAGTGGTCGGCCTTGTGAGAGAGGAAACTGCAGATGCGAAATTTACTTGCATTTTAAACTAATTGTTCTATCTGAAACAAAGTGTTCGATACTGTGCCAGGAGAATCGCCTGTTCTCTGAAATCTGTGGCGATACCACTCGAAACCGTATGTGTTCGACGAAACTAAGTGGCCGACCTTCTGAGAGAGGAAACTCCAGATGCGAAACTTAGTTCCATTTTAAACTAATTGTTCTATCTGAAACTAAGTGTTCGATACTGTGCCAGGAGAAGCGCCTGTTCTCTGAAATCTGTGGCGATACCACTCGAAACCGTATGAGTTCGACGAAACTAAGTGGTAGTTACTGTGCCAGGAGAAACTCCCGTTCGGCGAAATCTTTGGCGATACAACTCGAAACCGTATGTGTTCGACGAAACTAAGTGGTTGACCTTCTGAGAGAGGAAACTCCAGATGCGAAACATAGTTCCATTTTAAACTAATTGTTCTGTCTGACACAAGTGTTCGATACTGTGCCAGGAGAAGCGCCTGTTCTCTGAAATCTGTGGCGATACCACTCGAAACCGTATGTGTTCGACGAAACTAAGTGGCCGACCTTCTGAGAGAGGAAACTCCAGATGCGAAACATAGTTCCATTTCAAACTAATTGTTCTATCTGAAACTAAGTGTTCGATACTGTGCCAGGAGAGGCGCCTGTTCTCTGAAATCTTTGGCGATGCTACTCGAAACCGTATGTGTTCGACGAAACTAAGTGGTCGACGTTGTGAGAGGGGAAACTCCAGATGCGAAAATTAGTTCCATTTTAAACTAATTCTTCTATCTGAAACTAAGTGTTCGATACTGTGCTGGGAGAAGCGCCTGTTCTCTGACATCTGTGGCAATGCCACTCGAAACCGTATGAGTTCGACGAAACTAAGTGGTCGTTACTGTGCCAGGAGAAACTCCCGTTCGGCGAAATCTGTGGCGATACAACTCGAAACCGTATGTGTTCGACGAAACTAAGTGGTCGCCTTGTGAGAGAGGAAACTGCAGATGCGAAAATTAGTTCCATTTTAAACTAATTGTTCTATCTGAAACTAAGTGTTCGATACTGTGCCAGGAGAAGCGACTGTTCCCTGAAATCTGTGGCGATGCCACTCGAATCCGTATGTGTTCGACGAAATTAAGTGGTCGACCTTGTGAGAGACGAAACTCCAGATGCGAAACTTAGTTCCATTTTAAACTAATTGTTCTATCTGAAACTAAGGGTTCGATACTTTGCCAGGAGAAGCGCCTGTTCTCTGAAATCTGTGGCGATGCTACTCGAAACCCTATGTGTTCGACGAAACTAAGTGGTCGACCTTGTGAGAGAGGAAACTGCAGATGCGAAAATTAGTTCCATTTTAAACTAATTGTTCTATCTGAAACTAAGTGTTCGATACTGTGCCAGGAGAAGCGACTGTTCCCTGAAATCTGTGGCGATGCCACTCAAATCCGTATGTGTTCGACGAAATTAAGTGGTCGACCTTGTGAGAGACGAAACTCCAGATGCGAAATTTAGTTCCATTTTAAACTAATTGTTCTATCTGAAACTAAGGGTTCGATAATTTGCCAGAAGAAGCGCCTGTTCTCTGAAATCTGTGGCGATGCTACTCGAAACCCTATGTGTTCGACGAAACTAAGTGGTCGACCTTGTGAGAGAGGAAACTCCAGATGCGAAACATAGTTCTATTTCAATCTAATTGTTCTATCTGATACTAAGTGTTCGATAGTGTGCCAGGAGAAGCGCCTGTTCTCTGAACTCTTCGGCGATGCCGCTCGAAACCGTATGTGTTCGACGAAACTAAGTGGTCGATCTTGTGAGAGAGGAAACTCCAGATGCGAAACATAGTTACATTGTAAACTAATTGTTCTATCTGAATCTAAGTGTTCGACACTGTGCCAGGAGAAGCGCCTGTTCTCTGAAATCTGTGGCGATGCCGCTCGAAACCGTATGTGTTCGACGAAACTAAGTGGTCGCCTTGTGAGAGAGGAAACTGCAGATGCGAAAATTAGTTCCATTTTAAACTAATTGTTCTATCTGAAACTAAGTGTTCGATACTGTGCCAGGAGAAGCGACTGTTCCCTGAAATCTGTGGCGATGCCACTCGAATCCGTATGTGTTCGACGAAATTAAGTGGTCAACCTTGTGAGAGACGAAACTCCAGATGCGAAACTTAGTTCCATTTTAAACTAATTGTTCTATCTGAAACTAAGGGTTCGATACTTTGCCAGGAGAAGCGCCTGTTCTCTGAAATCTGTGGCGATGCTACTCGAAACCCTATGTGTTCGACGAAACTAAGTGGTCGACCTTGTGAGAGAGGAAACTCCAGAAGCGAAACTTAGTTCCATTTTAAACTAATTGTTCTATCTGAAACTATGTGTTCGATAATGTGCCAGGAGAAGCGCCTGTTCTCTGAAATCTGTGGCGATGCTACTCGAAACCGTATGTGTTCGACGAAACTAAGTGGTCGACGTTGTGAGAGGGGAAACTCCAGATGCGAAAATTAGTTCCATTTTAAACTAATTCTTCTATCTGAAACTAAGTGTTCGATACTGTGCTGGGAGAAGCGCCTGTTCTCTGAAATCTGTGGCGATGTTACTCGAAACCGTATGTGTTCGACGAAACTAAGTGGTCGACCTTGTGAGAGAGGAAACTCCAGATGCGAAACTCAGTTCCATTTAAAACTAATAGTTGTATCTGAAACTAGGTTTTCGATACTGTGCCAGGAGAAGCGTCTGTTCTCTGAAATCGGTGGCGATGCTACTCGAAACCATATGTGTTCGACGAAACTAAGTGGTCGACCTTGTGAGAGAGGAAACTAAAGATGCGAAACTTAGTTCCATTTAAAACTAATTTGTCCATCTGAAACTAAGTGTTCGATACTCTGCCAGGAGAAGCGCCTGTTCTCTGAAATCTGTGGCGATGCTACTCGAAACCGTATGTGTTCGACGAAACTAAGTGGTCGCCTTGTGAGAGAGGAAACTGCAGATGCGAAAATTAGTTCCATTTTAAACTAATTGTTCTATCTGAAACTAAGTGTTCGATACTGTGCCAGGAGAAGCGACTGTTCCCTGAAATCTGTGGCGATGCCACTCGAATCCGTATGTGTTCGACGAAATTAAGTGGTCAACCTTGTGAGAGACGAAACTCCAGATGCGAAACTTAGTTCCATTTTAAACTAATTGTTCTATCTGAAACTAAGGGTTCGATACTTTGCCAGGAGAAGCGCCTGTTCTCTGAAATCTGTGGCGATGTTACTCGAAACCCTATGTGTTCGACGAAACTAAGTGGTCGACCTTGTGAGAGAGGAAACTCCAGAAGCGAAACTTAGTTCCATTTTAAACTAATTGTTCTATCTGAAACTATGTGTTCGATAATGTGCCAGGAGAAGCGCCTGTTCTCTGAAATCTGTGGCGATGCTACTCGAAACCGTATGTGTTCGACGAAACTAAGTGGTCGACGTTGTGAGAGGGGAAATTCCAGATGCGAAAATTAGTTCCATTTTAAACTAATTCTTCTATCTGAAACTAAGTGTTCGATACTGTGCTGGGAGAAGCGCCTGTTCTCTGAAATCTGTGGCGATGTTACTCGAAACCGTATGTGTTCGACGAAACTAAGTGGTCGACCTTGTGAGAGAGGAAACTCCAGATGCGAAACTCAGTTCCATTTAAAACTAATAGTTGTATCTGAAACTAGGTTTTCGATACTGTGCCAGGAGAAGCGTCTGTTCTCTGAAATCGGTGGCGATGCTACTCGAAACCATATGTGTTCGACGAAACTAAGTGGTCGACCTTGTGAGAGAGGAAACTAAAGATGCGAAACTTAGTTCCATTTAAAACTAATTTGTCCATCTGAAACTAAGTGTTCGATACTCTGCCAGGAGAAGCGCCTGTTCTCTGAAATCTGTGGCGATGCTACTCGAAACCGTATGTGTTCGACGAAACTAAGTGGTCGGCCTTGTGAGAGAGGAAACTGCAGATGCGAAATTTACTTGCATTTTAAACTAATTGTTCTATCTGTAACTAAGTGTTCGATACTGTGCCAGGAGAAGCGCCTGTTCTCTGATATCTGTGGCGATGCGCACTCGAAACCGTATGTGTTCGACGAAACTAAGTGGCCGACCTTCTGAGAGAGGAAACTCCAGATGCGAAACATAGTTCCATTTCAAACTAATTGTTCTATCTGAAACTAAGTGTTCGATACTGTGCCAGGAGAAGCGCCTGTTCTCTGAAATCTGTGGCGATGCTACTCGAAACCCTATGTGTTCGACAAAACTAAGTGGTCGACCTTGTGAGAGAGGAAACTCCAGAAGCGAAACTTAGTTCCATTTTAAACTAATTGTTCTATCTGAAACTATGTGTTCGATAATGTGCCAGGAGAAGCGCCTGTTCTCTGAAATCTGTGGCGATGCTACTCGAAACCGTATGTGTTCGACGAAACTAAACGGTCGACGTTGTGAGAGGGGAAACTCCAGATGCGGAAATTAGTTCCATTTTAAACTAATTCTTCTATCTGAAACTAAGTGTTCGATACTGTGCTGGGAGAAGCGCCTGTTCTCTGACATCTGTGGCAATGCCACTCGAAACCGTATGAGTTCGACGAAACTAAGTGGTCGTTACTGTGCCAGGAGAAACTCCCGTTCGGCGAAATCTGTGGCGATACAACTCGAAACCGTATGTGTTCGACGAAACTAAGTGGTCGCCTTGTGAGAGAGGAAACTGCAGATGCGAAAATTAGTTCCATTTTAAACTAATTGTTCTATCTGAAACTAAGTGTTCGATACTGTGCCAGGAGAAGCGACTGTTCCCTGAAATCTGTGGCGATGCCACTCGAATCCGTATGTGTTCGACGAAATTAAGTGGTCGACCTTGTGAGCGACGAAACTCAAGATGCGAAACTTAGTTCCATTTTAAACTAATTGTTCTATCTGAAACTAAGGGTTCGATACTTTGCCAGGAGAAGCGCCTGTTCTCTGAACTGTTCGGCGATGCCGCTCGAAACCGTATGTGTTCGACGAAACTAAGTGGTCGACCTTTTGAGAGAGGAAACTGCAGATGTGAAATTTACTTCCATTTTAAACTAATTGTTCTATCTGAAACTAAGTGTTCGATACTGTGCCAGGAGAGGCGCCTGTTCTCTGAAATCTGTGGCGATGCTACTCGAAACCGTATGTGTTCGACGAAACTAAGTGGTCGACCTTGTGAGAGAGGAAACTCCAGAAGCGAAACTTAGTTCCATTTTAAACTAATTGTTCTATCTGAAACTATGTGTTCGATACTGTGCCAGGAGAAGCGCCTGTTCTCTGAACTGTTCGGCGATGCCGCTCGAAACCGTATATGTTCGACGAAACTAAGTGGTGGAGCTTGTGAGAGAGGAAACTTCAGATGCGAAACTTAGTTCCATTTTAAACTAATTGTTCTATCTGAAACTAAGTGTTCGATACTGTGCCAGGAGACGCGCCTGTTCTCTGAAATCTGTGGCGATGATACTCGAAACCCTATGTGTTCGACGAAACTAAGTGGTCGACCTTTTGAGAGAGGAAACTCCAGATGCGAAACATAGTTCCATTTTAAACTAATTGTTCTGTCTGACACAAGTGTTCGATACTGTGCCAGGAGAAGCGCCTGTTCTCTGAAATCTGTGGCGATACCACTCGAAACCGTATGTGCTCGACGAAACTAAGTGGCCGACCTTCTGAGAGAGGAAACTCCAGATGCGAAACATAGTTCCATTTCAAACTAATTGTTCTGTCTGACACAAGTGTTCGATACTGTGCCAGGAGAAGCGCCTGTTCTCTGAAATCTGTGGCGATACCACTCGAAACCGTATGTGCTCGACGAAACTAAGTGGCCGACCTTCTGAGAGAGGAAACTCCAGATGCGAAACATAGTTCCATTTCAAACTAATTGTTCTATCTGAAACTAAGTGTTCGATACTGTGCCAGGAGAAGCGCCTGTTCTCTGAAATCTGTGGCGATGCTACTCGTAACCCTATGTGTTCGACGAAACTAAGTGGTCGACCTTGTGAGAGAGGAAACTCCAGAAGCGAAACTTAGTTCCATTTTAAACTAATTGTTCTATCTGAAACTATGTGTTCGATAATGTGCCAGGAGAAGCGCCTGTTCTCTGAAATCTGTGGCGATGCTACTCGAAACCGTATGTGTTCGACGAAACTAAGTGGTCGACGTTGTGAGAGGGGAAACTCCAGATGCGAAACATAGTTCCATTTAAAACTAATTGTTCTATCTGAAAATAAGTGTTCGATAGTGTGCCAAGTGAAGCGCCTGTTCCTGAAATCTGTGGCGATGCCACTCGAAACCGTATGTGATCGACGAAACTAAGTGGTTGTCCTTGTGAGAGAGGATACTCCAGATGCAAAACAGAGTTCAATTTTAAACTAATTGTTCTGTCTGAAGTAAGTGTTCGATACTGTGCCACGAGAAGCGCCTGTTCTCTGAAATCTGTGGCGATGCCACTCGAAACCGTATGTGTTCCAGGAAACTAAGTGGTTGACCTTGTGGGAGAGGATAATCCAGATGCGAAACAGAGTTCCATTTTAACTAATTGTTCTGTCTGAAGTAAGTGTTCGATACCGTGCCAGGAGAAGCGCCTGTTCTCTGAAATCTGTGGCGATGCTACTCGAAACCGTATGTGTTCGTCGTAACTAAGTGGTCGACCTTGTGAGAGAGGAAACTCCAGATGCGAAACTTAGTTCCATTTTAAACTAATTGTTCTCTCTGAAACTAAGTGTTCGTTACTGTGCCAGGAGAAACGCCCGTTCTCTGAAATCTGTGGCGATGCCACTCGAAACCGTATGTGTTCATCGAAACTAAGTGGTCGACCTTCTGAGAGAGGAAACTCCAGATGCGAAACTTAGTTCCATTTAAACTAATTGTTCTATCTGAAACTAAGTGTTCGTTACTGTGCCAGGAGAAACGCCTGTTCTCTGAAATCTGTGGCGATGCCACTCGAAACCGTATGTGTTCATCGAAACTAAGTGGTCGACCTTGTGAGAGAGGAAACTCCAGATGCGAAACTTAGTTCCATTTTAAACTAATTGTACTATCTGAAACTAAGTGTTCGTTACTGTGCCAGGAGAAGCGCCTGTTCTCTGAAATCTGTGGCGATGCTACTCGAAACCGTATGTGTTCGTCGAAACTAAGTGGTCGACCTTGTGAGAGAGTAATTTCCAGATGCGAAACTTAGTTCCATTTTAAACTAATTGTTCTATCTGAAACTAAGTGTTCGATTCTGTGCCAGGTGAAGCGCCAGTTCTCTGAAATCTGTGGCGTTGCCACACGAAACCGTATGTGATCGACGAAACTAAGTGGTTGTCCTTGTGAGGGACGAAACTCCAAATGCGAAACATATTTCCATTTTAAACTAATTATTCTATCTGATACTAAGTGTTCGATACTGTGCCAGGAGAAGCGCCAGTTCTCTGAAACCTGTGGCGATGCCACTCGAAACCGTATGTGTTTGACGAAACTAAGTGGTCCACTTTGTGAGAGAGGAAACTCCAGAAGTGAAACATAGTTCCATTTTAAACTAATTGTTCTATCTGAAACTAAGTGTTCGATACTGTGCCAGGAGAAGCGCCTGTTCTCTGAAATCTGTGGCGATGCTACTCGAAAACGTATGTGTTCGACGAAACTAAGTGTTCGATACTGTGCCAGGAGAAGCGCCTGTTCCCTGAAATCTGTGGCGATGCTACTCGAAACCGTATGTGTTCGACGAAACTAAGTGGTCGACCTTCTGGGAGAGGAAACTCCGGATGCGAAACTTAGGTCTATTCTAAACTAATTGTTCTATCTGAAACTAAGTGTTCGATACTGTGCCAGGAGAAGCGCCTGTTCTCGGAAATCTGTGGCGATGCTACTCGAATCCGTATGTGTTCGTCGAAACTAAGTGGTCAACCTTGTGAGAGAGTAAATTCCATATGCGAAACTTATTTCCATTTTAAACTAATTGTTCTATCTGAAACTAAGTGTTCGATACTGTGCCAGGAGAAGCTCCTGTTCTCTGAACTGTGTGGCGATGCCACTCGAAACCGTATGTGTTCATCGAAACTAAGTGGTCGACCTTGTGAGAGAGGAAACTCCAGATGCGAAACTTAGTTCCATTTTAAACTAATTGTTCTATCTGAAACTAAGTGTTCGATTCTGTGCCAGGTGAAGCGCCAATTCTCTGAAATCTGTGGCGATGCCACTCGAAACCGTATGTGATCGACGAAACTAAGTGGTTGTCCTTGTGAGAGAGGATACTCCAGATGCGAAACTTAGTTCCATTTTAAACTAATTGTTCTCTCTGAAACTAAGTGTTCGATAATGTGCCAGGAGAAGCGCCTGTTCCCTGAACTGTGTGGCGATGCTGCTCGAAACCGTATGTGTTCGACGAAACAAAGTTGTTGAACTTGTGAGAGAGGAAACTCCAGATGAGAAACTTAGTTCCATTTTAAACTAAATGTTCCATCTGAAACTAAGTGTTCGATAATGTGCCAGGAGAAGCGCCTGTTCTCGGAAATCTGTGGCGATGCTACTCGAAACCGTATGTGTTCGTCGAAACTAAGTGGTCGACCTTGTGAGAGAGTAAATTCCAGATGCGAAACTTAGTTCCATTTTAAACTAATTGTTCTATCTGAAACTAAGTGTTCGATACTGTGCCAGGAGAAGCGCCTGTTCTCTGAACTGTGTGGCGATGCCACTCGAAACCGTATGTGTTCTTCGAAACTAAGTGGTCGACCGTGTGAGACAGGATGCTCCAGATGCGAAACATAGTTCCATTTTAATCTAATTGTTCTGTCTGACATAAGTGACCGATGCTGTGCCAGGAGAAGCGCCTGCTCTCTGAAATCTGTCGCGATGCTACACAAAACCGTATGTGTTCGACGAAACTAAGTGGTCGACCTTCTAAGAGAGGAAACTCCAGAAGCGAAACATAGTTCCATTTAAAACTAATTGTTCTATCTGAAAATAAGTGTTCGATAGTGTGCCAAGTGAAGCGCCTGTTCTCTAAAATCTGTGGCGATGCTACTCGAAAACGTATGTGTTCGACGAAACTAAGTGTTCGATACTGTGCCAGGAGAAGCGCCTGTTCCCTGAAATCTGTGGCGATGCTACTCGAAACCGTATGTGTTCGACGAAACTAAGTGGTCGACCTTCTGGGAGAGGAAACTCCGGATGCGAAACTTAGGTCTATTCTAAACTAATTGTTCTATCTGAAACTAAGTGTTCGATACTGTGCCAGGAGAAGCGCCTGTTCTCGGAAATCTGTGGCGATGCTACTCGAAACCGTATGTGTTCGTCGAAACTAAGTGGTCGACCTTGTGAGAGAGTAAATTCCAGATGCGAAACTTAGTTCCATTTTAAACTAATTGTTCTATCTGAAACTAAGTGTTCGATACTGTGCCAGGAGAAGCGCCTGTTCTCTGAACTGTGTGGCGATGCCACTCGAAACCGTATGTGTTCTTCGAAACTAAGTGGTCGACCGTGTGAGACAGGATGCTCCAGATGCGAAACATAGTTCCATTTTAATCTAATTGTTCTGTCTGACATAAGTGACCGATGCTGTGCCAGGAGAAGCGCCTGCTCTCTGAAATCTGTCGCGATGCTACACAAAACCGTATGTGTTCGACGAAACTAAGTGGTCGACCTTCTAAGAGAGGAAACTCCAGAAGCGAAACATAGTTCCATTTAAAACTAATTGTTCTATCTGAAAATAAGTGTTCGATAGTGTGCCAAGTGAAGCGCCTGTTCCTGAAATCTGTGGCGATGCCACTCGAAACCGTATGTGATCGACGAAACTAAGTGGTTGTCCTTGTGAGAGAGGATACTCCAGATGCAAAACAGAGTTCCATTTTAAACTAATTGTTCTGTCTGAAGTAAGTGTTCGATACTGTGCCACGAGAAGCGCCTGTTCTCTGAAATCTGTGGCGATGCCACTCGAAACCGTATGTGTTCCAGGAAACTAAGTGGTTGACCTTGTGGGAGAGGATAATCCAGATGCGAAACAGAGTTCCATTTTAACTAATTGTTCTGTCTGAAGTAAGTGTTCGATACCGTGCCAGGAGAAGCGCCTGTTCTCTGAAATCTGTGGCGATGCTACTCGAAACCGTATGTGTTCGTCGTAACTAAGTGGTCGACCTTGTGAGAGAGGAAACTCCAGATGCGAAACATAGTTCCATTTTAAACTAATTGTTCTCTCTGAAACTAAGTGTTCGTTACTGTGCCAGGAGAAACGCCCGTTCTCTGAAATCTGTGGCGATGCCACTCGAAACCGTATGTGTTCATCGAAACTAAGTGGTCGACCTTCTGAGAGAGGAAACTCCAGATGCGAAACTTAGTTCCATTTAAACTAATTGTTCTATCTGAAACTAAGTGTTCGTTACTGTGCCAGGAGAAACGCCTGTTCTCTGAAATCTGTGGCGATGCCACTCGAAACCGTATGTGTTCATCGAAACTAAGTGGTCGACCTTGTGAGAGAGGAAACTCCAGATGCGAAACTTAGTTCCATTTTAAACTAATTGTACTATCTGAAACTAAGTGTTCGTTACTGTGCCAGGAGAAGCGCCTGTTCTCTGAAATCTGTGGCGATGCTACTCGAAACCGTATGTGTTCGTCGAAACTAAGTGGTCGACCTTGTGAGAGAGTAATTTCCAGATGCGAAACTTAGTTCCATTTTAAACTAATTGTTCTATCTGAAACTAAGTGTTCGATTCTGTGCCAGGTGAAGCGCCAGTTCTCTGAAATCTGTGGCGTTGCCACACGAAACCGTATGTGATCGACGAAACTAAGTGGTTGTCCTTGTGAGGGACGAAACTCCAAATGCGAAACATATTTCCATTTTAAACTAATTATTCTATCTGATACTAAGTGTTCGATACTGTGCCAGGAGAAGCGCCAGTTCTCTGAAACCTGTGGCGATGCCACTCGAAACCGTATGTGTTTGACGAAACTAAGTGGTCCACTTTGTGAGAGAGGAAACTCCAGAAGTGAAACATAGTTCCATTTAAAACTAACTGTTCGATCTGAAACTAAGTGTTCGATACTGTGCCAGGAGAAGCGCCTGTTCTCTGAAATCTGTGGCGATGCTACTCGAAACCGTATGTGTTCGACGAAACTAAGTGTTCGATACTGTGCCAGGAGAAGCGCCTGTTCCCTGAAATCTGTGGCGATGCTACTCGAAACCCTATGTGTTCGACGAAACTAAGTGGTCGACCTTCTGGGAGAGGAAACTCCGGATGCGAAACTTAGGTCTATTCTAAACTAATTGTTCTATCTGAAACTAAGTGTTCGATACTGTGCCAGGAGAAGCGCCTGTTCTCGGAAATCTGTGGCGATGCTACTCGAATCCGTATGTGTTCGTCGAAACTAAGTGGTCAACCTTGTGAGAGAGTAAATTCCATATGCGAAACTTATTTCCATTTTAAACTAATTGTTCTATCTGAAACTAAGTGTTCGATACTGTGCCAGGAGAAGCTCCTGTTCTCTGAACTGTGTGGCGATGCTACTCGAAACCGTATGTGTTCTTCGAAACTAACTGGTCGACCGTGTGAGAGAGGATGCTCCAGATGCGAAACATAGTTCCATTTTAAACTAATTGTTCTGTCTGACATAAGTGACCGATGCTGTGCCAGGAGAAGCGCCTGCTCTCTGAAATCTGTCGCGATGCTACACAAAACCGTATGTGTTCGACGAAACTAAGTGGTCGACCTTCTAAGAGAGGAAACTCCAGAAGCGAAACATAGTTCCATTTAAAACTAATTGTTCTATCTGAAACTAAGTGTTCGATAGTGTGCCAAGTGAAGCGCCTGCTCCTGAAATCTGTGGCGATGCCACTCGAAACCGTATGTGATCGACGAAACTAAGTGGTTGTCCTTGTGAGAGAGGATACTCCAGATGCGAAACAGAGTTCCATTTTAAACTAATTGTTCTATCTGAAACTAAGTGTTCGCATCTGGAGTTTCCTCTCTCACAAGGTCGACCACTTAGTTTCGATGAACACATACGGTTTCGAGTGGCATCGCCACAGATTTCAGAGAACAGGCGTTTCTCCTGGCACAGTATCGAACACTTAGTTTCAGATAAAACAATTAGTTTAAAATTGAACTATGTTTCGCAGCTGGAGTCTCCTCTCTCACCAGGGGGACCACTTCGTTTCATCGAACACATACGGTTTCGAGTGGCATCACCACAGATTTCAGAGAACAGGCGCTTCTCCTGGCACATTATCGAACACTTAGTTTCAGATGGAACATTTAGTTTAAAATGGAACTAAGTTTCTCATCTGGAGTTTCCTCTCTCACAAGTTCAACAACTTTGTTTCGTCGAACACATACGGTTTCGAGCAGCATCGCCACACAGTTCAGGGAACAGGCGCTTCTCCTGGCACATTATCGAACACTTAGTTTCAGAGAGAACAATTAGTTTAAAATGGAACTAAGTTTCGCATCTGGAGTATCCTCTCTCACAAGGACAACCACTTAGTTTCGTCGATCACATACGGTTTCGAGTGGCATCGCCACAGATTTCAGAGAATTGGCGCTTCACCTGGCACAGAATCGAACACTTAGTTTCAGATAGAACAATTAGTTTAAAATGGAACTAAGTTTCGCATCTGGAGTTTCCTCTCTCACAAGGTCGACCACTTAGTTTCGATGAACACATACGGTTTCGAGTGGCATCGCCACAGATTTCAGAGAACAGGCGTTTCTCCTGGCACAGTATCGAACACTTAGTATCAGATAAAACAATTAGTTTAAAATTGAACTATGTTTCGCAGCTGGAGTCTCCTCTCTCACCAGGGGGACCACTTCGTTTCATCGAACACATACGGTTTCGAGTGGCATCACCACAGATTTCAGAGAACAGGCGCTTCTCCTGGCACATTATCGAACACTTAGTTTCAGATGGGACATTTAGTTTAAAATGGAACTAAGTTTCTCATCTGGAGTTTCCTCTCTCACAAGTTCAACAACTTTGTTTCGTCGAACACATACGGTTTCGAGCAGCATCGCCACACAGTTCAGGGAACAGGCGCTTCTCCTGGCACATTATCGAACACTTAGTTTCAGAGAGAACAATTAGTTTAAAATGGAACTAAGTTTCGCATCTGGAGTATCCTCTCTCACAAGGACAACCACTTAGTTTCGTCGATCACATACGGTTTCGAGTGGCATCGCCACAGATTTCAGAGAATTGGCGCTTCACCTGGCACAGAATCGAACACTTAGTTTCAGATAGAACAATTAGTTTAAAATGGAACTAAGTTTCGCATCTGGAGTTTCCTCTCTCACAAGGTCGACCACTTAGTTTCGATGAACACATACGGTTTCGAGTGGCATCGCCACAGATTTCAGAGAACAGGCGTTTCTCCTGGCACAGTAACGAACACTTAGTTTCAGAGAGAACAATTAGTTTAAAATGGAACTAAGTTTCGCATCTGGATTATCCTCTCCCACAAGGTCAACCACTTAGTTTCCTGGAACACATACGGTTTCGAGTGGCATCGCCACAGATTTCAGAGAACAGGCGCTTCTCCTGGCACAGTACCGAACACTTAGTTTCAGATAGAACAATTAGTTTAAAATGGAACTAAATTTCGCATCTAGAGTTTGCTCTCTCACAAGGTCGACCACTTAGTTTCATCGAACACATACGGTTTCGAGTGGCATCACCACAGATTTCAGAGAACAGGCGCTTCTCCTGGCACAGTATCGAACACTTAGTTTCAGATGGAACATTTGGTTTAAAATGGAACTAAGTTTCTCAACTGGAGTTTCCTCTCTCACAAGGTCGACCACTTAGTTTCGATGAACACATACGGTTTCGAGTGGCATCGCCACACAGTTCAGGGAACAGGCGCTTCTCCTGGCACATTATCGAACACTTAGTTTCAGAGAGAACAATTAGTTTAAAATGGAACTAAGTTTCGCATCTGGAGTATCCTCTCTCACAAGGACAACCACTTAGTTTCGTCGATCACATACGGTTTCGAGTGGCATCGCCACAGATTTCAGAGAATTGGCGCTTCACCTGGCACAGAATCGAACACTTAGTTTCAGATAGAACAATTAGTTTAAAATGGAACTAAGTTTCGCATCTGGAAATTACTCTCTCACAAGGTCGACCACTTAGTTTCGACGAACACATACGGTTTCGAGTAGCATCGCCACAGATTTCAGAGAACAGGCGCTTCTCCTGGCACAGTAACGAACACTTAGTATCAGATAGAACAATTAGTTTAAAATGGAACTAAGTTTCGCATCTGGAGTTTCCTCTCTCACAAGGTCGACCACTTAGTTTCGATGAACACATACGGTTTCGAGTGGCATCGCCACAGATTTCAGAGAACAGGCGTTTCTCCTGGCACAGTAACGAACACTTAGTTTCAGATAGAACAATTAGTTTAAAATGGAACTAAGTTTCGCATCTGGAGTTTCCTCTCTCACAAGGTCGACCACTTAGTTTCGATGAACACATACGGTTTCGAGTGGCATCGCCACAGATTTCAGAGAACAGGCGTTTCTCCTGGCACAGTAACGAACACTTAGTTTCAGAGAGAACAATTAGTTTAAAATGGAACTAAGTTTCGCATCTGGATTATCCTCTCCCACAAGGTCAACCACTTAGTTTCCTGGAACACATACGGTTTCGAGTGGCATCGCCACAGATTTCAGAGAACAGGCGTTTCTCCTGGCACAGTAACGAACACTTAGTTTCAGATAGAACAATTAGTTTAAAATGGAACTAAGTTTCGCATCTGGAGTTTCCTCTCTCACAAGGTCGACCACTTAGTTTCGATGAACACATACGGTTTCGAGTGGCATCGCCACAGATTTCAGAGAACAGGCGCTTCTCCTGGCACAGTATCGAACACTTAGTTTCAGATGGAACATTTGGTTTAAAATGGAACTAAGTTTCGCATCTGGAGTTTCCTCTCTCACAAGTTCGACCACTTAGTTTCGCCGAAAACATACGGTTTCCAGTAACATCGCCACAGATTTCAGAGAACAGGCGCTTCTCCTGGCACAGTATCGAAAACTTAGTTTCAGATACATCTACTAGTTTAAAATGGAACTGAGCTTCGCATTTGGAGTTTCCTCTCTCACAAGGTCGACCACTTAGTTTCGTCGAACACATACGGTTTCGAGTAGCATCGCCACTGATTTCAGAGAACAGGCGCTTCTCCTGACACAGTATCGAAAACTTAGTTTCAGATACAACTATTAGTTTAAAATGGAACTAAGCTTCGCATTTGGAGTTTCCTCTCTCACAAGGTCGACCACTTAGTTTTGTCGAACACATGCGGTTTCGAGGGGCATCGCCACATATTTCAGAGGACAGGCGCTTCTCCTGGCACAATATCGAACACTTAGTATCGGATAGAACAATTACTTTAAAATGGAACTAAGCTTCGCATCTGGAGTTTCCTCTCTCACAAGTTCGACCACTTAATTTCGTCGAACACATACGGTTTCGAGGACGCATCGCCACAGATTTCAGAGAACAGGCGCTTCTCCTGGCACAGTATCGAACACTCAGTACCAGATAGAACAATTAGTTTAAAAGGAACAAAGCTTCGCATTTGGAGTTTCCTCTCTCACAAGGTCGACCACTGAGTTTCCTCGAACACACACGGTTTCGAGTGGCATCGCCACAGATTTCAGAGAACAGGCGCTTCTCCTGGCACAGTATCGAAAACTTAGTTTCAGATAGAACAATTAGTTTGAAATGGAACTAAGTTTCGCATCTGGAGTTTCCTCTCTCACAAGTTCGACCACTTAGTTTCGTCGAACACATACGTTTTCGAGTGGCATCACCACAGGTTTCAGAGAACAGGCGCATCTCCTGGCACAGTATCGAACACTTAGTTTCAGATAGAACAATTAGTTTAAAATGGAACTAAGTTTCGCATCTGGAGTTTCTTCTCTCACAAGGTCGACCACTTAGTTTCGACGAACACATACGGTATCGAGTGGCATCGCCACATATTTCAGAGGACAGGCGCATCTCCTGGCACAGTATCGAACACTTAGTATCGGATAGAACAATTACTTTAAAATGGAACTAAGCTTCGCATCTGGAGTTTCCTGTCTCACAAGGTGGACCACTTAGTTTCGCCGAAAACATACGGTTTCCAGTAACATCGCCACAGATTTCAGAGAACAGGCGCTTCTCCTGGCACAGTATCGGACACTGAGCTTCAGATAGAACGATTAGTTTAAAATGGAACAAAGTTTCGCATCTGGAGTTTCCTCTCTCACAAGGTCAACCACTTAGTTTCGTCGAACTCATACGGTTTCGAGTGGTATCGCCAGAGATTTCAGAGAAGGGGAGTTTCTCCTGGCACACTATCGAATACTTGTTTCAGACTGAACAATTAGTTTAAAATTTAACTAAGCTTCCCATTTGGAGTTTCCTCTATCACAAGGTCGACCACTTAGTTTCGTCGAACACATACGGTTTCGAGTAGCATCGCCACTGATTTCAGAGAACAGGCGCTTCTTCTGGCACAGTATCGAAAACTTAGTTTCAGATACAGCTACTAGTTTAAAATGGAACTGAGCTTCGCATTTGGAGTTTCCTCTCTCACAAGGTCGACCACTTAGTTTCGTCGAACACATACGGTTTCGAGTAGCATCGCCACTGATTTCAGAGAACAGGCGCTTCTCCTGACACAGTATCGAAAACTTAGTTTCAGATACAACTATTAGTTTAAAATGGAACTAAGCTTCGCATTTGGAGTTTCCTCTCTCACAAGGTCGACCACTTAGTTTCGTCGAACACATACGGTTTCGAGTAGCATCGCCACTGATTTCAGAGAACAGGCGCTTCCCCTGGCACAGTATCGAAAACTTAGTTTCAGATACAACTATTAGTTTAAAATGGAACTAAGCTTCGCATTTGGAGTTTCCTCTTTCACAAGGTCGACCACTTAGTTTTGTCGAACACATACGGTTTCGAGTGGCATCACCACAGGTTTCAGAGAACAGGCGCTTTTCCTGGCACAGTATCGAACACTTAGTTTCAGATAGAACAATTAGTTTAAAATGGAACTAAGCTTCGCATCTGGAGTTTCCTCTCTCACAAGTTCGACCACTTAGTTTCGTCGAACACATACGGTTTCGAGTAGCATCGCCACTGATTTCAGAGAACAGGCGCTTCTCCTGGCACAGTATCGAAAACTTAGTTTCAGATACAACTATTAGTTTAAAATGGAACTAAGCTTCGCATTTGGAGTTTCCTCTCTCACAAGGTCGACCCCTTAGTTTTGTCGAACACATGCGGTTTCGAGGGGCATCGCCACATATTTCAGAGGACAGGCGCTTCTCCTGGCACAGTATCGGATAGAACAATTACTTTAAAATGGAACTAAGCTCCGCATCTGGAGTTTCCTCTCCCACAAGGTCGACCACTTAGTTTCCTCGAACACATATGGTTTCGAGTAGCATCGCCACAAATTTCAGAGAACATGCGCTTCTCCTGGCACATTATCGAACACTTAGTTTCAGATAGAACAATTAGTTTAAAATGGACCTATATTTCCCATCTGGAGATTCCTCTCCCACAAGGTCGACCACTTAGTTTCCTCGAACACAGACGGTGTCGAGGAGCATCCCCACAGATTTCAGAGAACAGGCGCTTCTCCTGGCACATTATAGAACACATAGTTACAGATAGAACAATTAGTTTGAAATGGAACTAAGTTTCGCATCTGGAGTTTCCTCTCTCACAAGAACGACCACTTAGTTTCGTCGAACACATACGGTTTCGAGGACGCATCGCCACAGATTTCAGAGAACACAGCGCTTCTCCTGGCACAGTATCGAACGCTCAGTACCAGATAGAACAATTAGTTTAAAAGGAACAAAGCTTCGCATTTGGAGTTTCCTCTCTCACAAGGTCGACCACTGAGTTTCGTCGAACACACACGGTTTCGAGTGGCATCGCCACAGATTTCAGGGAACAGGCGCTCTCCTGGCACAGTATCGAACACTTAGTTTCAGCTAGAACAATTATTTTAAAATGGAACTAAGTTTCGCATTTGGAGTTTCCTCTCTCACACGGTCGACCACTTAGTTTCGTCGAACACATACGTTTTCGAGTGGCATCACCACAGGTTTCAGAGAACAGGCGCATCTCCTGGCACAGTATCGAACACTTAGTTTCAGATAGAACAATTAGTTTAAAATGGAACTAAGTTTCGCATCTGGAGTTTCTTCTCTCACAAGGTCGACCACTTAGTTTCGACGAACACATACGGTATCGAGTGGCATCGCCACATATTTCAGAGGACAGGCGCATCTCCTGGCACAGTATCGAACACTTAGTATCGGATAGAACAATTACTTTAAAATGGAACTAAGCTTCGCATCTGGAGTTTCCTGTCTCACAAGGTGGACCACTTAGTTTCGCCGAAAACATACGGTTTCCAGTAACATCGCCACAGATTTCAGAGAACAGGCGCTTCTCCTGGCACAGTATCGGACACTTAGCTTCAGATAGAACGATTAGTTTAAAATGGAACAAAGTTTCGCATCTGGAGTTTCCTCTCTCACAAGGTCAACCACTTAGTTTCGTCGAACTCATACGGTTTCGAGTGGTATCGCCAGAGATTTCAGAGAAGGGGAGTTTCTCCTGGCACACTATCGAATACTTGTTTCAGACTGAACAATTAGTTTAAAATTTAACTAAGCTTCCCATTTGGAGTTTCCTCTCTCACAAGGTCGACCACTTAGTTTCGTCGAACACATACGGTTTCGAGTAGCATCGCCACTGATTTCAGAGAACAGGCGCTTCTCCTGACACAGTATCGAAAACTTAGCTTCAGATACAACTATTAGTTTAAAATGGAACTGAGCTTCGCATTTGGAGTTTCCTCTCTCACAAGGTCGACCACTTAGTTTCGTCGAACACATACGGTTTCGAGTAGCATCGCCACTGATTTCAGAGAACAGCCGCTTCTCCTGACACAGTATGGAAAACTTAGTTTCAGATACAACTATTAGTTTAAAATGGAACTAAGTTTCGCATTTGGAGTTTCCTCTCTCACAAGGTCGACCACTTAGTTTTGTCGAACACATGCGGTTTCGAGGGGCATCGCCACATATTTCAGAGGTCAGGCGCTTCTCCTGGCACAGTATCGGATAGAACAATTACTTTAAAATGGAACTAAGCTCCGCATCTGGAGTTTCCTCTCCCACAAGGTCGACCACTTAGTTTCCTCGAACACATATGGTTTCGAGTAGCATCGCCACAAATTTCAGAGAACATGCGCTTCTCCTGGCACATTATCGAACACTTAGTTTCAGATAGAACAATTAGTTTAAAATGGACCTATATTTCCCATCTGGAGATTCCTCTCCCACAAGGTGGACCACTTAGTTTCCTCGAACACAGACGGTTTCGAGGAGCATCGCCACAGATTTCAGAGAACAGGCGCTTCTCCTGGCACATTATAGAACACATAGTTACAGATAGAACAATTAGTTTGAAATGGAACTAAGTTTCGCATCTGGAGTTTCCTCTCTCACAAGAACGACCACTTAGTTTCGTCGAACACATACGGTTTCGAGGACGCATCGCCACAGATTTCAGAGAACACAGCGCTTCTCCTGGCACAGTATCGAACGCTCAGTACCAGATAGAACAATTAGTTTAAAAGGAACAAAGCTTCGCATTTGGAGTTTCCTCTCTCACAAGGTCGACCACTGAGTTTCGTCGAACACACACGGTTTCGAGTGGCATCGCCACAGATTTCAGGGAACAGGCGCTCTCCTGGCACAGTATCGAACACTTAGTTTCAGCTAGAACAATTATTTTAAAATGGAACTAAGTTTCGCATTTGGAGTTTCCTCTCTCACACGGTCGACCACTTAGTTTCGTCGAACACATACGTTTTCGAGTGGCATCACCACAGGTTTCAGAGAACAGGCGCATCTCCTGGCACAGTATCGAACACTTAGTTTCAGATAGAACAATTAGTTTAAAATGGAACTAAGTTTCGCATCTGGAGTTTCTTCTCTCACAAGGTCGACCACTTAGTTTCGACGAACACATACGGTATCGAGCGGCATCGCCACATATTTCAGAGGACAGGCGCATCTCCTGGCACAGTATCGAACACTTAGTATCGGATAGAACAATTACTTTAAAATGGAACTAAGCTTCGCATCTGGAGTTTCCTGTCTCACAAGGTGGACCACTTAGTTTCGCCGAAAACATACGGTTTCCAGTAACATCGCCACAGATTTCAGAGAACAGGCGCTTCTCCTGGCACAGTATCGGACACTTAGCTTCAGATAGAACGATTAGTTTAAAATGGAACAAAGTTTCGCATCTGGAGTTTCCTCTCTCACAAGGTCAACCACTTAGTTTCGTCGAACTCATACGGTTTCGAGTGGTATCGCCAGAGATTTCAGAGAAGGGGAGTTTCTCCTGGCACACTATCGAATACTTGTTTCAGACTGAACAATTAGTTTAAAATTTAACTAAGCTTCCCATTTGGAGTTTCCTCTCTCACAAGGTCGACCACTTAGTTTCGTCGAACACATACGGTTTCGAGTAGCATCGCCACTGATTTCAGAGAACAGGCGCTTCTCCTGACACAGTATCGAAAACTTAGCTTCAGATACAACTATTAGTTTAAAATGGAACTGAGCTTCGCATTTGGAGTTTCCTCTCTCACAAGGTCGACCACTTAGTTTCGTCGAACACATACGGTTTCGAGTAGCATCGCCACTGATTTCAGAGAACAGCCGCTTCTCCTGACACAGTATGGAAAACTTAGTTTCAGATACAACTATTAGTTTAAAAAGGAACTAAGTTTCGCATTTGGAGTTTCCTCTCTCACAAGGTCGACCACTTAGTTTTGTCGAACACATGCGGTTTCGAGGAGCATCGCCACATATTTCAGAGGACAGGCGCTTCTTCTCGCACAATATCGAACACTTAGTATCGGATAGAACAATTACTTTATAATGGAACTAAGCTTCGCATCTGGAGTTTCCTCTCTCACAAGTTCGACCACTTAGTTTCGTCGAACACATACGGTTTCGAGTAGCATCGCCACTGATTTCAGAGAACAGGCGCTTCCCCTGGCACAGTATCGAAAACTTAGTTTCAGATACAACTATTAGTTTAAAATGGAACTAAGCTTCGCATTTGGAGTTTCCTCTTTCACAAGGTCGACAACTTAGTTTTGTCGAACACATACGGTTTCGAGTGGCATCACCACAGGTTTCAGAGAACAGGCGCTTTTCCTGGCACAGTATCGAACACTTAGTTTCAGATACAACTATTAGTTTAAAATGGAACTGAGCTTCGCATTTGGAGTTTCCTCTCTCACAAGGTCGACCACTTAGTTTCGTCGAACACATACGGTTTCGAGTAGCATCGCCACTGATTTCAGAGAACAGCCGCTTCTCCTGACACAGTATGGAAAACTTAGTTTCAGATACAACTATTAGTTTAAAATGGAACTAAGTTTCGCATTTGGAGTTTCCTCTCTCACAAGGTCGACCACTTAGTTTTGTCGAACACATGCGGTTTCGAGGGGCATCGCCACATATTTCAGAGGACAGGCGCTTCTTCTCGCACAATATCGAACACTTAGTATCGGATAGAACAATTACTTTATAATGGAACTAAGCTTCGCATCTGGAGTTTCCTCTCTCACAAGTTCGACCACTTAGTTTCGTCGAACACATACGGTTTCGAGTAGCATCGCCACTGATTTCAGAGAACAGGCGCTTCCCCTGGCACAGTATCGAAAACTTAGTTTCAGATACAACTATTAGTTTAAAATGGAACTAAGCTTCGCATTTGGAGTTTCCTCTTTCACAAGGTCGACCACTTAGTTTTGTCGAACACATACGGTTTCGAGTGGCATCACCACAGGTTTCAGAGAACAGGCGCTTTTCCTGGCACAGTATCGAACACTTAGTTTCAGATAGAACAATTAGTTTAAAATGGAACTAAGCTTCGCATCTGGAGTTTCCTCTCTCACAAGTTCGACAACTTAGTTTCGTCGAACACATACGGTTTCGAGTAGCATCGCCACTGATTTCAGAGAACAGGCGCTTCTCCTGGCACAGTATCGAAAACTTAGTTTCAGATACAACTATTAGTTTAAAATGGAACTAAGCTTCGCATTTGGAGTTTCCTCTCTCACAAGGTCGACCCCTTAGTTTTGTCCAACACATGCGGTTTCGAGGGGCATCGCCACATATTTCAGAGGACAGGCGCTTCTCCTGGCACAGTATCGGATAGAACAATTACTTTAAAATGGAACTAAGCTCCGCATCTGGAGTTTCCTCTCCCACAAGGTCGACCACTTAGTTTCCTCGAACACATATGGTTTCGAGTAGCATCGCCACAAATTTCAGAGAACATGCGCTTCTCCTGGCACATTATCGAACACTTAGTTTCAGATAGAACAATTAGTTTAAAATGGACCTATATTTCCCATCTGGAGATTCCTCTCCCACAAGGTGGACCACTTAGTTTCCTCGAACACAGACGGTTTCGAGGAGCATCGCCACAGATTTCAGAGAACAGGCGCTTCTCCTGGCACATTATAGAACACATAGTTACAGATAGAACAATTAGTTTGAAATGGAACTAAGTTTCGCATCTGGAGTTTCCTCTCTCACAAGAACGACCACTTAGTTTCGTCGAACACATACGGTTTCGAGGACGCATCGCCACAGATTTCAGAGAACACAGCGCTTCTCCTGGCACAGTATCGAACGCTCAGTACCAGATAGAACAATTAGTTTAAAAGGAACAAAGCTTCGCATTTGGAGTTTCCTCTCTCACAAGGTCGACCACTGAGTTTCGTCGAACACACACGGTTTCGAGTGGCATCGCCACAGATTTCAGGGAACAGGCGCTCTCCTGGCACAGTATCGAACACTTAGTTTCAGCTAGAACAATTATTTTAAAATGGAACTAAGTTTCGCATTTGGAGTTTCCTCTCTCACACGGTCGACCACTTAGTTTCGTCGAACACATACGGATTCGAGTGGCATCGCGACAGATTTCAGAGAACAGGCGCTTCTCCTGACACAGTGTCGAAAACTTAGTTTCAGATACAACTATTAGTTTAAAATGGAACTAAGCTTCGCATTTGGAGTTTCCTCTCTCACAAGGTCGACCACTTAGTTTTGTCGAACACATGCGGTTTCGAGGGGCATCGCCACATATTTCAGAGGACAGGCGCTTCTCCTGGCACAGTATCGAACACTTAGTATCGGATAGAACAATTACTTTAAAATGGAACTAAGCTTCGCATCTGGAGTTTCCTCTCTCACAAGTTCGACCACTTAGTTTCGTCGAACACATACGGTTTCGAGTAGCATCGCCACTGATTTCAGAGAACAGGCGATTCCCCTGGCACAGTATCGAAAACTTAGTTTCAGATACAACTATTAGTTTAAAATGGAACTAAGCTTCGCATTTGGAGTTTCCTCTCTCACAAGGTCGACCACTTAGTTTTGTCGAACACATGCGGTTTCGAGGGGCATCGCCACATATTTCAGAGGACAGGCGCTTCTTCTGGCACAATATCGAACACTTAGTATCGGATAGAACAATTACTTTAAAATGGAACTAAGCTTCGCATCTGGAGTTTCCTCTCTCACAAGTTCGACCACTTAGTTTCGTCGAACACATACGGTTTCGAGTAGCATCGCCACTGATTTCAGAGAACAGGCGCTTCTCCTGGTACAATATCGAAAACTTAGTTTCAGATACAACTATTAGCTTAAAATGGAGCTAAGCTTCGCATTTGGAGTTTCCTCTCTCACAAGGTCGACCACTTAGTTTTGTCGAACACATGCGGTTTCGAGGGGCATCGCCACATATTTCAGAGGACAGGCGTTTCTCCTGGCACAGTATCGAACACTTAGTATCGGATAGAACAATTACTTTAAAATGGAACTAAGCTTCGCATCTGGAGTTTCCTCTCTCACAAGTTCGACCACTTAGTTTCGTCGAACACATACGGTTTCGAGTAGCATCGCCACTGATTTCAGAGAACAGGCGCTTCTCCTGGCACAGTATAGAAAACTGAGTTTCAGATACAACTATAAGTTTAAAATGGAACTAAGTTTCGCATTTGGAGTTTCCTCTCTCACAAGGTCGACCTCTTAGTTTTGTCGAACACATGCGGTTTCGAGGGGCATCGCCACATATTTCAGAGGACAGGCGCTTCTCCTGGCACAGTATCGGATAGAACAATTACTTTAAAATGGAACTAAGATTCGCATCTGGAGTTTCCTCTCCCACAAGGTCGACCACTTAGTTTCCTCGAACACATATGGTTTCGAGTAGCATCGCCACAAATTTCAGAGAACATGCGCTTCTCCTGGCACATTATCGAACACTTAGTTTCAGATAGAACAATTAGTTTAAAATGGACCTATATTTCCCATCTGGAGATTCCTCTTCCACAAGGTCGACCACTTAGTTTCCTCGAACACATACGGTTTCGAGGAGCATCGCCACAGATTTCAGAGCACAGGCGCTTCTCCTGGCACATTATAGAACACATAGTTACAGATAGAACAATTAGTTTGATATGGAACTAAGTTTCGCATCTGGAGTTTCCTCTCTCACAAGAACGACCACTTAGTTTCGTCGAACACACACTGTTTCGAATGGCATCGCCACAGATTTCAGAGAACAGGCGCTTCTGCTGGCACAGTATCGAACACTTAGTTTCAGATAGAACAATTAGTTTAAAATGGAACTAAGTTTCGCATCCGGGGTTTCCTCTCTCACCAGGTCGACCACTTAGTTTCGTCGAACACATACGAATTCGAGTGGCATCGCGACAGATTTCAGAGAACAGGCGCTTCTCCTGGCACAGTATCGAACACTTAGTTTCAGATAGAACAATTAGTTTTAAATGGAACTATGTTCCGCTTCTGTAGATTCCTCTCTCACAAGGTCAACCACTTTGTTTCGACGAACACATACGGTTTCGAGTGGTATCGCCACAGATTTCAGAGAACAGGCGCTTCTCCTGGCACAGTATCGAACACATAGTTTCAGATAGAACAATTAGTATAAAATGGTACTATGTTTCGCATCTGGAGTTTCCTCTTTCACAAGGCGACCACTTAGTTTCGTCGAACACATGCGGTTTCGAGTGGTATCGCCACAGATTTCAGATAACAGTTGCTTCTCCTGGCACAGTATCGAACACTTAATATCTTATAGAACAATTAGTTTAAAATGGACCAAATCTTCGCATCTGGAGTTTCCTCTCCCACAAGGTGGACGACTTAGTTTGGTCGAACACATACGGTTTCGAGTGGCATCGCCACACATTTCAGAGAACTGGCGCTTCTCCTGCCACAGTATCGAACAGTTAGTTTCAGATAGAACAATTAGTTTAAAATGGAACTAAGTTTCGCATCTGGAGTTTCCTCTCTCACAAGGTCGACCGCTTAGTTTCGACGGACAAATACGGTTTCGAGTAGCATCGCCACAGATTTCAGAGAACAGGCGCTTCTCCTGGCACAGTGACGAACACTTAGTTTCAGATAGAACAATTAGTTTAAAATGGAACTAAGTTTCGCATCCGGGGTTTCCTCTCTCACAAGTTCGACCACTTAGTTTCGTCGAACACATACGGTTTCGAGTAGCATCGCCACTGATTTCAGAGAACAGGCGATTCCCCTGGCACAGTATCGAAAACTTAGTTTCAGATACAACTATTAGTTTAAAATGGAACTAAGCTTCGCATTTGGATTTTCCTCTCTCACAAGGTCGACCACTTAGTTTTGTCGAACACATGCGGTTTCGAGGGGCATCGCCACATATTTCAGAGGACAGGCGCTTCTTCTGGCACAATATCGAACACTTAGTATCGGATAGAACAATTACTTTAAAATGGAACTAAGCTTCGCATCTGGAGTTTCCTCTCTCACAAGTTCGACCACTTAGTTTCGTCGAACACATACGGTTTCGAGTAGCATCGCCACTGATTTCAGAGAACAGGCGCTTCTCCTGGTACAATATCGAAAACTTAGTTTCAGATACAACTATTAGCTTAAAATGGAGCTAAGCTTCGCATTTGGTGTTTCCTCTCTCACAAGGTCGACCACTTAGTTTTGTCGAACACATGCGGTTTCGAGGGGCATCGCCACATATTTCAGAGGACAGGCGTTTCTCCTGGCACAGTATCGAACACTTAGTATCGGATAGAACAATTACTTTAAAATGGAACTAAGCTTCGCATCTGGAGTTTCCTCTCTCACAAGGTCGACCACTTAGTTTCCTCGAACACATACGGTTTCGAGTAGCATCGCCACAGATTTCAGAGAACAGGCGCTTCTCCTGGCACAGTATCGAACACTTAGTATCAGATAGAACAGTTAGTTTAAAATGGAACTAAGTTTCGCATCCGGAGTTTCCTCTCTCAAAAGGTCGACCACTTAGTTTCATCGAACACATACGGTTTCGAGTGGCATCGCCACAGATTTCAGAGAACAGGCGCTTCTCCTGGCACAGTATCGAACACTTAGTTTCAGATAGAACAATTAGTTTAAAATGGAACTAAGTTTCGCATCCGGAGTTTCCTCTCTCACAAGGCGGCCACTCATTTTCGTGGAACACATTCGGTTTCGAGTAGCATCGCCACAGATTTCGGAGAACGGGCACTTCTCTTGGCACAGTATCGAACACTTAGTTTCAGATAGAACAATTAGTTTAAAATAGAACTATGTTTCGCATCTGGAGTATCCTCTATCACAAGGTCAACCACTTAGTTTCGTCGAACACATACGGTTTCGAGTGGCATCGCCACAGATTTCAGAGAACAGGCGTTTCTCCTGGCACAGTGTCGAACAGTTAGTTTCAGATAGAACAACTAGTTTAAAATGGAACTAAGTTTCGCATAAGGAGTTTCCTCTCTCACAAGGTCGACCACTTAGTTTCGTCGAACATATACGGTTTCGAGTAGCATCGCCACAGATTTCAGAGAACGGGCACTTCTCCTGGCACAGTATCGAACACTTAGTTCCAGATAGAACAATTAGTTTAAAATGGAACTAAGTTTCGCATCCGGAGTTTGCTCTCTCAGAAGGTCGACCACTTAGTTTCGTCGAACACATACGGTTTCGAGTAGCATCGCCACAGATTTCAGAGAACGGGCACTTCCCCTGGCACAGTATCGAACACTTAGTATCAGATAGAACAGTTAGTTTAAAATGGAAATAAGCTTCGCATCTGGCGTTTCCTCTCTCACATGGTCGACCACTTAGTTTCGACGAACACATACGGTTTCGAGTAGCATTGCCACAGATTTCAGAGAACGGGCACTTCCCCTGGCACAGTATCGAACACTTAGTTTCAGATAGAACAATTAGATTAAAATGGAACTAAGTTTCGCATCTGGAGTTTCCTCTCTCACAAGGTCGACCACTTAGTTTCGTCGAACACATACGGTTTCGAGTGGCATCGCCACAGATTTCAGAGAACAGGCGCTTCTCCTGGCACATTATCGAACACTTAGTTTCAGATAGAACAATTAGATTAAAATGGAACTAAGTTTCGCAACTGGTGTTGCCTCTCTCACAAGGTCGACCACTTAGCTTCGTCGAACACATACGGTTTAGAGTGGCATCGCGACAGATTTCAGAGAACAGGCGCTTCTCCTGGCACAGTATCGAACACTTAGTTTCAGATAGAACAATTAGTTTAAAAAGGTACTAAGTTTCGCATCAGGAGTTTCCTCTCTCACAAGGTCGGCCACTTAGTTTCGTCGAACACATACGGTTTCGAGTGGCATCGCCACAGATTTCAGAGAACAGGCGCTTCTCCTGGCACTGTATCGAACACTTATTTTCAGATAGAACAATTAGTTTAAAATGGAACTATGTTTCGCATCTGGAGTTTCCTCTCTCACAAGGTCGGCCACTTAGTTTCGTCGAACACATACGGTTTCGAGTGGCACGCCACAGATTTCAGAGAACAGGCGCTTCTCCTGGCACAGTATCGAACACTTAGCTTCAGATAGAACAATTAGTTTAAAATGGAACTAAGTTTCGCATCCGGAGTTTCCTCTCTCAGAAGGTCGACCACTTAGTTTCGTCGAACTCATACGGTTTCGAGTAGCAACGCCACAGGTTTCAGAGAACAGGCGCTTCTACTGGCACAGTATCGAATACTTAGTTTCAGATAGAACAATTAGTTTAAAATGGAACTAAGTTTCGCATCCGGAGTTTCCTCTCTCAGAAGGTCGACCACTTAGTTTCGTCGAACACATACGGTTTCGAGTAGCATCGCCACAGATTTCAGAGAACGGGCACTTCCCCTGGCACAGCATCGAACACTTAGTATCAGATAGAACAGTTAGTTTAAAATGGAAATAAGCTTCGCATCTGGCGTTTCCTCTCTCACAAGGTCGACCACTTAGTTTCCTCGAACACATACGGTTTCGAGTAGCATCGCCACAGATTTCAGAGAACAGGCGCTCCTCCTGGCACAGTATCGAACACTTAGTTTCAGATAGAACAATTAGTTTAAAATGGAACTAAGTTTCGCATCTGGAGATTCCTCTCTCAAAAGTTCGACAACTTAGTTTCGTCGAACACATACGGTTTCGAGTGGCATCGCCACAGATTTCAGAGAACAGGCGCTTCTCCTGGCACAGTATCGAACACTTAGTTTCAGATAGAACAATTAGTTTAAAAAGGTACTAAGTTTCGCATCAGGAGTTTCCTCTCTCACAAGGTCGACCACTTAGTTTCGTCGAACACATACGGTTTCGAGTAGCATCGCCACAGATTTCAGAGAACGGGCACTTCCCCTGGCACAGTATCGAACACTTAGTATCAGATAGAACAATTAGTTTAAAATGGAAATAAGCTTCGTATCTGGAGTTTCCTCTCTCACAAGGTCGACCACTTAGTTTCCTCGAACACATACGGTTTCGAGTAGCATCGCCACAGATTTCAGAGAACGGGCACTTCCCCTGGCACAGCATCGAACACTTAGTATCAGATAGAACAGTTAGTTTAAAATGGAAATAAGCTTCGCAACTGGCGTTTCCTCTCTCACAAGGTCGACCACTTAGTTTCGTCGAACACATACGGTTTCGAGTAGCATCGCCACAGATTTCAGATAACGGGCACTTCCCCTGGCGCAGTATCGAAGACTTAGTATCAGATAGAACAATTAGTTTAAAATGGAAATAAGCTTCGCATCTGGAGTTTCCTCTCTCACAAGGTCGACCACTTAGTTTCCTCGAACACATACGGTTTCGAGTGGCATCGCCACAGATTCCAGAGAACGGGCACTTCTCCAGGCACAGTATCGAACACTTAGTTTCAGATAGAACAATTAGTTTAAAATGGAACTAAGTTTCGCATCCGGAGTTTCCTCTCTCACAAGGCGGCCACTCATTTTCGTGGAACACATTCGGTTTCGAGTAGCATCGCCACAGATTTCGGAAAACGGGCACTTCTCCTGGCACAGTATCGAACACTTATTTTCAGATAGAACAATTAGTTTAAAATGGAACTATGTTTCGCATCTGGAGTTTCCTCTCTCACAAGGTCGGCGACTTAGTTTCGTCGAATACATACGGTTTCGAGGGGCATCGCCACAGATTTCAGAGATCAGGCGCTTCTCCTGGCACAGTGTCGAACACATAGTTTCCGATAGAACAATTAGTGTAAAATGGAACAATGCATTGCATCTGGAGTTTCTTCTCTCACAAGGTCGACCACTTAGTTTCGTCGAACACATACGGTTTCGAGTGGCATCGCCACAGATTTCAGAGAACAGGCGTTTCTCCTGGCACAGTATCGAACACTTAGTTTCAGCTAGAACGATTAGTTTAAAATGGAACTAAGTTTCGCATCTGGAGTTTCCTCTCTCACAAGGTCGACCACTTAGTTTCGTCGAACACATACGGTTTCGAGTGGCATCGCCACAGATTTCAGAGAACAGGCGTTTCTCCTGGCACAGTATCGAACACTTAGTTTCAGCTAGAACGATTAGTTTAAAATTGAACTAAGTTTCGCATCCGGAGTTTCCTCTCTCAGAATGTCGAACACATACGGTTTCGAGTAGTAACGCCACAGGTTTCAGAGAACAGGCGCTTCTACTGGCAGATTATCGAACACTTAGTTTCAGATGGAACATTTGGTTTAAAATGGAACTAAATTTCGCATCTGGAGTTTCCTCTCTCGCAAGGTCGACCACTTAGTTTCCTCGAACACATACGGTTTCGAGTAGCATCGCCACTGATCTCAGAGAACAGGCGCTACTCCTGGCACAGTTTCGAATACTTAGTTTCAGATAGAACAATTAGTTTAAAATGGAACTAATTTTCGCATGTGGAGTTTCCTCTCTCACAAGGTCCACCACATAGTTTCGTCGAACACATACGGTTTCGAGTAGCATCGCCACAGATTTCAGAGAACGGGCACTTCGCCTGGCACAGTATCGAACACTTATTTCAGACAGAACAATTAGTTTAAAATGGAACTATGTTTCGCATCTGGAGTATCCTCTCTCAGAAGATCAACCACTTAGTTTCGTCGAACACATACGGTTTCGAGTGGCATCGCCACACATTTCAGAGAACAGGCGCTTCTCCTGGCACTGTATCGAACACTTAGTTTCAGACAGAACATTTAGTTTAAAATGGAACAAAGTTTCGCATCTGGAGTTTCCTCTCTCACAAGGTCGACCACTTAGTCTCGTCGAACACATACGGTTTCGAGTAGCATCGCCACTGATCTCAGAGAACAGGCGCTACTCCTGGCACAGTATCGAATACTTAGTTTCAGATCGAACAATTAGTTTAAAATGGAAATAAGTTTCGCATCTGGAGTTTCCTCTCTCACAAGGTCCAGCACATAGTTTCGTCGAACACATACGGTTTCGAGTGGCATCGCCACAGGTTTCAGAGAACAGGCGTTTCTCCTGGCACAGTATCGAACACTTAGTTTCAGCTAGAACGATTAGTTTAAAATGGAACTAAGTTTCGCATCTGGAGTTTCCTCTCTCACAAGGTCGACCACTTAGTTTCGTCGAACACATACTGTTTCGAGTGGCATCGCCACACATTTCAGAGAACAGGCGCTTCTCCTGGCACAGTATCGAACACTTAGTTTCCAATAGAACAATTAGTTTAAAATGGAACTAAGTTTCGCATCTGGAGTTTCCTCTCACACAAGGTCGACCACTTAGTTTCGTCGAACACATACGGTTTCGAGTGGCATCGCCACAGATTTCAGAGAACAGGCGTTTCTCCTGGCACAGTATGGAACACTTAGTTTCAGATAGAGCAATTAGTTTAAAATGGAACTAAGTTTCGCATTTGGAGTATCCTCTCTCACAAGGTCAACCACTTAGTTTCGTCGAACACATACGGTTTCGAGCGTCATCGCCACAGATTTAAGGGAACAGGCGCTTCTCGTGTAACAGTATCGAAAATTTAGTTTCAGATACAACTATTAGTGTTAAATGGAACTGAGTTTCGCATCTGGAGTTTCCTCTCCCAGAAGGTCGACCACTTAGTTTCGTCGACCACATAGGGTTTCGAGTGGCATCGCCACAGATTTCAGAGAACAGGCGCTTCTCCTGGCGCAGTATCGAACACTTAGTTACAGATAAAACATTTAGTTTAAAATGGAAATATGTTTCGCATTTGGAGTGTCCTCTGTCACAAGGTCGACCACTTAGTTTCGTCGAACACATACGATTTCGAGTAGCATCGCCACAGATTTCAGAGAACAGGCGCCACTCCTGGCACAGTATCGAACACTTAGTTTCAGATAGAACAATTAGTTTAAAATGGAAATATGTTTCGCATTTGGAGTTTCGTCCCTCACAAGTTCGACAACTTAGTTTCGTCGAACACATACGGTTTCGAGTGGCATCGCCACATATTTCAGAGAACAGGCGCTTCTATTGGCAGATTATCGAATACTTATTTTCAGATAGAATATTTGGTTTAAAATGGAACTAACTTTCGCATCTGGAGATTCCTCTCTCACATGGTCGATCACTTAGTTTCGTCGAATACATACGGTTTCGAGTGGCATCGCCACAGATCTCATAGAACAGGCGCTACTCCTGGCACAGTATCGAACACTTAGTTTCACATAGAACAATTAGTTTAAATTGGAACTCTGTTTCGCCTTTGGAGTTTCCTCTCCCACAAGGTCGACCACTTAGTTTCGTTGAACACATACGGGTTCGAGTGGCAACGCCACAGATTTCAGAGAACGGGAGTTTCTCCTGGCACAGTATCGACCACTTAGTTTCGTCCAACACATACGGTTTCGAGTAGCATCCCCACAGATTTCAGAGAACAGGCGCTTCTCCTGGCACAGTATCGACCACTTAGTTTCAGATAGAACAATTAGTTTAAAATGGAACTAAGTTTCGCATCTGGAGTTTCCTCTCTCACAAGGTCGACCACTTAGTTTCGTCGAACACATACGGGTTCGAGTGGCATCGCCACATATTTCAGACAACAGGCGCTTCCATTGGCAGATTATCGAATACTTATTTTCAGATAGAATATTTGGTTTAAAATGGAACTAACTTTCGCATCTGGAGATTCCTCTCTCACATGGTAGATCACTTAGTTTCGTCGAATACATACAGTTTCGAGTGGCATCGCCACAGATCTCAGAGAACAGGCGCTACTCCTGGCACAGTATCGAACACTTAGTTTCACATAGAACAATTAGTTTAAATTGGAACTCTGTTTCGCATTTGGAGTTTCCTCTCCCACAAGGTCGACCACTTAGTTTCGTCGAACACATACGGTTTCGAGTGGCATCCCCACAGATTTCAGAGAACAGGCGCTTCTCCTGGCACAGTATCTATCACTTAGTTTCAGATGGAACATTTAGTTTAAAATTGAACTATGTTTCGCATATGGAGTTTCCTCTCTCACAAGGTCGACCACTTAGTTTCGCCGAACGCATACGGTTTCGAGTGGCATCGCGACAGATTTCAGAGAACAGGCGCTTCTGCTGGCACAGTATCGAACACTTATTTCAGACAGAACAATTAGTTTAAAATGGATCTATATTTCGCATCTGGAGTCTCCCCTCTCACAAGGTCGACCGCTTAGTTTCGACGAACACATACGGTTTCGAGTAGCATCGCCACAGATTTCAGAGAACAGGCGCTCCTCCTGGCACAGTATCGCACAGTATCGAGCGCACGTTGTGAATGGAACCACCATCCACTCCTTCACTCACCGTTATGCGACGCGCTTCCGGTTTCGGATCGACTTAAATTATCGACTTCAGATCTCTCACAGGTGGTAGTGACAGAGACACCTACATTTATCAATGCCAACTAGTGCACAATACATAACAATTGACACCGCAATGTTTTTAAAATAAAGATCAGAACAATGACCTAACGTCCATCTCCCCCACTTGCTTGACTCACCCCAGATTTAAATTGTTTAACGCTATTCAGTCTCAACCAACACCGGAGACGATAGCACCTAGGACTAATTACTGTAAAATCCACATCCTAGGACTTCTTGGTGTGAGTCATAAAACGTTTTTCCTATCGATGTAATGACTTTATTCACATACTTATTTATCTGTATACATTTATCTTATTTCTTTCTATATTTTATATTTACACTTAATTCCTAATTTATATTTATGTTATAATTTTTATATTCTGTATACTTATTTCATCCATCCGTTCAACAGACAATTTATACGACTGAAGAGGATAAGAACTACCTTATCGAAACGTTTCGTCGAAAATTGAAATGAAGAAGTATTAGCCTAAACTTTGGCCTTATTAATAGCCGCTTAAAACAATATTTCACATATTAACTAATGGTTCTATCTGAAACTAAGCGTTCGACACTGTGCCAGGAGAAGCGACTGTTCTCTGAAATCTGTGGCGATGCCACTCGAAACCGTATGTGTTCGACGAAACTAAGTGGTCGACCTGGTGGGAGAGGAAACTCCAGATGCGAAGCTTAGTTCCATTTTAAACTATTTGTTCTATCTGAAACTAAGTGTTCGATATGGTGCCAGGAGAAGCGCCTGTTCTCTGAAATCTGTGGCGATGCTACTCGAAACCGTATGTGTCCGACGAAACTATGTGGTCGACCTTGTGGGAGAGTAAACTCCAGATGCGAAACTTAGTTCCATTTTAAACTAATTGTTCTATCTGAATCTATGTGTTCGATAAGGTGCCAGGAGAAGCGCCTGTTCTCTGAAAACTGTGGCGATGCCACTCGAAACCTCGTGTGTTCGACGAAACTAACTGGTCGATACTGTGCCAGGATAGACTCCCGTTCTGCGAAATCTGTGCTGATAGCACTCGAAACCGTATGTGTTCGACGAAACTAAGTTGGCGACCTTGTGACAGAGGAAATTCCAGATGCGAAACATAGTTCCATTTTAAACTAATTGTTCTATCTGAAATTAAGTGTTCGATAATGAGCCAGGAGAAGCGCCTGTTGTCTGAAATCTGTGGCGATAAACCACGGCTCTATCTCTTACGGTTGATTTTTAAATAATTTCTGACGTCGTCGTCGGCGACTCTTCACGGTAGCCACTCGGTAGGAAAAAAGCTAAGTCCGAACTGTAATTATTTTCACCGACGAGGTACCTTTTATATGTTAGATTGAGTTATAGGAGCGTATTTGAAGCACTTTTGCTTAATAAACCACGGCTCTATCTCTTTCGGTTGATTTTTAAATTAATCAGAAAGTCTTCGTCGGTTGCGCTTCTCGGTAGCCTCTCCGTACAGAGACTAAGTCCGAATTGAAAATATTTTCACCGACGACGTATCTTTCAAATGTTATGTTCGGTTATGGGAGCGTATTTGACGTACTTTTGCTTAATAAACCACTCCTCCATCTCTTACGGTTGATTTTTAAATAATTTCTAAAGTCGTCGTCGGCGACTCTTCACGGTAGCCACTCGGTAGGAAAAAATCAAAGTCCGAACTGAAATTATTTTCACCGACGAGGTACCTTTTAAATGTTAGATTGAGTTATAGGAGCGTATTTGAAGCACTTTCGCTTAATAAACCACGGCTCTATCTCTTTCGGTTGATTTTTAAATTAATCAGAAAGTCTTCGTCGGTAGCGCTTCTCGGTAGCCTCTCCGTACAGGGACTAAGTCCGAATTGAAAATATTTTCACCGACGACGTATCTTTTAAATGTTATGTTCGGTTATGGGAGCGTATTTGACGAACTTTTGCTTAATAAACCACGGCTCTATCTCTTACGGTTGATTTTTAAATAATTTCTAAAGTCGTCGTCGGCGACTCTTCACGGTAGCCACTCGGTAGGAAAAAATCTAAGTCCGAACTGTAATTATTTTCACCGACGAGGTACCTTTTATATGTTAGATTGAGTTATAGGAGCGTATTTGAAGCACTTTTGCTTAATAAACCACGGCTCTATCTCTTTCGGTTGATTTTTAAATTAAACAGAAAGTCTTCGTCGGTATCGCTTCTCGGTAGCCTCTCCGTACAGAGACTAAGTCCGAATTGAAAATATTTTCACCGACGACGTTTCTTTTATATGTTATGTTCGGTTATGGGAGCGTATTTGACGCACTTTTACTTAATAAACCACGGCTCCATCTCTTACGGTTGATTTTTAAATAATTTCTAGTCGTCGTCGGCGACTCTTCACGGTAGCCACTCGGTAGGAAAAAATCTAGGTCCGAACTGTAATTATTTTCACAGACGAGGTACCTTTTATATGTTAGATTGAGTTATAGGAGCGCATTTGAAGCACTTTTGCTTAATAAACCACGGCTCTATCTCTTACGGTTGATTTTTAAATAATTTCTAAAGTCGTCGTCGGCGACTCTTCACGGTAGCCACTCGGTAGGAAAAAATCTAAGTCCGAACTGTAATTATTTTCACCGACGAGGTACCTTTTATATGTTAGATTGAGTTATAGGAGCGTATTTGAAGCACTTTTGCTTAATAAACCACGGCTCTAACTCTTTCGGTTGATTTTTAAATTAAACAGAAAGTCTTCGTCGGTAGCGCTTCTCGGTAGCCTCTCCGTACAGAGACAAAGTCCGAATTGAAAATATTTTCACCGACGACGTATCTTTTATATGTTATGTTCGGTTATGGGAGCGTATTTGACGCACTTTTGCTTAATAAACCACGGCTCCATCTCTTACGGTTGATTATTAAATAATTTCTAAAGTCGTCGTCGGCGACTCTTCACGGTAGCCACTCGGTAGGAAAAAATCTAAGTCCGAACTGTAATTATTTTCACCGACGAGGTACCTTTTATATGTTAGATTGAGTTATAGGAGCGTATTTGAAGCACTTTTGCTTAATAAACCACGGCTCTATCTCTTTCGGTTGATTTTTAAATTCATCCGAAAGTCTTGGTCGGTAGCGCTTCTCGGTAGCCTCTCCGTACAGAGACTAAGTCCGAATTGAAAATATTTTCACCGACGACGTATCTTTTAAATGTTATGTCAGGTTATGGGAGCGTATTTGACGCACTTTTGCTTAATAAACCACGGCTCCATCTCTTACGGTTGATTTTTAAATAATTTCTAAAGTCGTCGTCGGTGACTCTTCACGGTAGCCTCTCCGTACAGAGACTAAGTCCGAATTGAAAATATTTTCACCGACAACGTATCTTTTAAATCTTATGATCAGTTATGGGAGCGTATTTGACGAACTTTTGCTTAATAAACCACGGCTCTATCTCTTACGGTTGATTTTTAAATAATTTCTAAAGTCGTCGTCGGCGACTCTTCACGGTAGCCACTCGGTAGGAAAAAATCTAAGTCCGAACTGTAATAATTTTCACCGACGAGGTACCTTTTATATGTTAGATTGAGTTATAGGAGCGTATTTGAAACACTTTTGCTTAATAAACCACGGCTCTATCTCTTTCGGTTGATTTTTAAATTAAACAGAAAGTCTTCGTCGGTAGCGCTTCTCGGTAGCCTCTCCGTACAGAGACTAAATCCGAATTGAAAATATTTTCACCGACGATGTATCTTTTTAATGTTATGTTCGGTTATGGGAGCGTATTTGACACACTTTTGCTTAATAAACCACGGCTCCATCTCTTACGGTTGATTATTAAATAATTTCTAAAGTCGTCGTCGGCGACTCTTCACGGTAGCTACTCGGTAGGAAAAAATCTAAGTCCGAACTGTAATTATTTTCACCGACGAGGTACCTTTTATATGTTAGATTGAGTTATAGGAGCGTATTTGAAGCACTTTTGCTTAATAAACCACGGCTCTATCTCTTTCGGTTGATTTTTAAATTCATCAGAAAGTCTTCGTCGGTAGCGCTTCTCGGTAGCCTCTCCGTACAGAGACTAAGTCCGAATTGAAAATATTTTCACCGACGACGTATCTTTTAAATGTTATGTTCGGTTATGGGAGCGTATTTGACGCACTTTTGCTTAATAAACCACGGCTCCATCTCTTACGGTTGATTTTTAAATAATTTCTAAAGTCGTCGTCGGCGACTCTTCACGGTAGCCACTCGGTAGGAAAAAATCTAAGTCCGAACTGTAATTATTTTCACCGACGACGTACCTTTCATATGTTAGATTGAGTTATAGGAGCGCATTTGAAGCACTTTTGCTTAATAAACCACGGCTCTATCTCTTACGGTTGATTTTTAAATTAATCAGAAAGTCTTCGTCGGTAGCGCTTCTCGGTAGCCTCTCCGTACAGAGACTAAGTCCGAATTGAAAATATTTTCATCCACGACGTATCTTTTAAATGTTATGTTCCGTTATGGGAGCGTATTTGACGCACTTTTGCTTAATAAACCACGGCTCTATCTCTTACGGTTGATTTTTAAATAATTTCTAAAGTCGTCGTCGGCGACTCTTCACGGTAGCCACTCGGTAAGAAAAAATCTAAGTCCGAACTGTAATTATTTTCACCGACGAGGTACCTTTTATATGTTAGATTGAGTTATAGGAGCGCATTTGAAGCACTTTTGCTTAATAAACCACGGCTCTATCTCTTACGGTTGATTTTTAAATTAATCAGAAAGTCTTCGTCGGTAGCGCTTCTCGGTAGCCTCTCCGTACAGAGACTAAGTCCGAACTGTAATTATTTTCACCGACGAGGTACCTTTTATATGTTAGATTGAGTTATAGGAGCGTATTTGAAGCACTTTTGCTTAATAAACCACGGCTCTATCTCTTTCGGTTGATTTTTAAATTCATCAGAAAGTCTTGGTCGGTAGCGCTTCTCGGTAGCCTCTCCGTACAGAGACTAAGTCCGAATTGAAAATATTTTCACCGACGACGTATCTTTTAAATGTTATGTCAGGTTATGGGAGCGTATTTGACGCACTTTTGCTTAATAAACCACGGCTCCATCTCTTACGGTTGATTTTTAAATAATTTCTAAAGTCGTCGTCGGCGACTCTTCACGGTAGCCTCTCCGTACAGAGACTAAGTCCGAATTGAAAATATTTTCACCGACAACGTATCTTTTAAATGTTATGATCAGTTATGGGAGCGTATTTGACGAACTTTTGCTTAATAAACCACGGCTCTATCTCTTACGGTTGATTTTTAAATAATTTCTAAAGTCGTCGTCGGCGACTCTTCACGGTAGCCACTCGGTAGGAAAAAATCTAAGTCCGAACTGTAATAATTTTCACCGACGAGGTACCTTTTATATGTTAGATTGAGTTATAGGAGCGTATTTGAAACACTTTTGCTTAATAAACCACGGCTCTATCTCTTTCGGTTGATTTTTAAATTAATCAGAAAGTCTTCGTCGGTAGCGCTTCTCGGTAGCCTCTCCGTACAGAGACTAAATCCGAATTGAAAATATTTTCACCGACGATGTATCTTTTTAATGTTATGTTCGGTTATGGGAGCGTATTTGACACACTTTTGCTTAATAAACCACGGCTCCATCTCTTACGGTTGATTATTAAATAATTTCTAAAGTCGTCGTCGGCAACTCTTCACGGTAGCTACTCGGTAGGAAAAAATCTAAGTCCGAACTGTAATTATTTTCACCGACGAGGTACCTTTTATATGTTAGATTGAGTTATAGGAGCGTATTTGAAGCACTTTTGCTTAATAAACCACGGCTCTATCTCTTTCGGTTGATTTTTAAATTCATCAGAAAGTCTTCGTCGGTAGCGCTTCTCGGTAGCCTCTCCGTACAGAGACTAAGTCCGAATTGAAAATATTTTCACCGACGACGTATCTTTTAAATGTTATGTTCGGTTATGGGAGCGTATTTGACGCACTTTTGCTTAATAAACCACGGCTCCATCTCTTACGGTTGATTTTTAAATAATTTCTAAAGTCGTCGTCGGCGACTCTTCACGGTAGCCACTCGGTAGGAAAAAATCTAAGTCCGAACTGTAATTATTTTCACCGACGAGGTACCTTTCATATGTTAGATTGAGTTATAGGAGCGCATTTGAAGCACTTTTGCTTAATAAACCACGGCTCTATCTCTTACGGTTGATTTTTAAATTAATCAGAAAGTCTTCGTCGGTAGCGCTTCTCGGTAGCCTCTCCGTACAGAGACTAAGTCCGAATTGAAAATATTTTCATCCACGACGTATCTTTTAAATGTTATGTTCCGTTATGGGAGCGTATTTGACGCACTTTTGCTTAATAAACCACGGCTCTATCTCTTACGGTTGATTTTTAAATAATTTCTAAAGTCGTCGTCGGCGACTCTTCACGGTAGCCACTCGGTAAGAAAAAATCTAAGTCCGAACTGTAATTATTTTCACCGACGAGGTACCTTTTATATGTTAGATTGAGTTATAGGAGCGCATTTGAAGCACTTTTGCTTAATAAACCACGGCTCTATCTCTTACGGTTGATTTTTAAATTAATCAGAAAGTCCTCGTCGGTAGCGCTTCTCGGTAGCCTCTCCGTACAGAGACTAAGTCCGAACTGTAATTATTTTCACCGACGAGGTACCTTTTATATGTTAGATTGAGTTATAGGAGCGTATTTGAAGCACTTTTGCTTAATAAACCACGGCTCTATCTCTTTCGGTTGATTTTTAAATTCATCAGAAAGTCTTGGTCGGTAGCGCTTCTCGGTAGCATCTCCGTACAGAGACTAAGTCCGAATTGAAAATATTTTCACCGACGACGTATCTTTTAAATGTTATGTCAGGTTATGGGAGCGTATTTGACGCACTTTTGCTTAATAAACCACGGCTCCATCTCTTACGGTTGATTTTTAAATAATTTCTAAAGTCGTCGTCGGCGACTCTTCACGGTAGCCTCTCCGTACAGAGACTAAGTCCGAATTGAAAATATTTTCACCGACAACGTATCTTTTAAATGTTATGATCAGTTATGGGAGCGTATTTGACGAACTTTTGCTTAATAAACCACGGCTCTATCTCTTACGGTTGATTTTTAAATAATTTCTAAAGTCGTCGTCGGCGACTCTTCACGGTAGCCACTCGGTAGGAAAAAATCTAAGTCCGAACTGTAATAATTTTCACCGACGAGGTACCTTTTATATGTTAGATTGAGTTATAGGAGCGTATTTGAAACACTTTTGCTTAATAAACCACGGCTCTATCTCTTTCGGTTGATTTTTAAATTAATCAGAAAGTCTTCGTCGGTAGCGCTTCTCGGTAGCCTCTCCGTACAGAGACTAAATCCGAATTGAAAATATTTTCACCGACGATGTATCTTTTAAATGTTATGTTCGGTTATGGGAGCGTACTTGACGCACTTTTGCTTAATAAACCACGGCTCCATCTCTTACGGTTGATTATTAAATAATTTCTAAAGTCGTCGTCGGCGACTCTTCACGGTAGCTACTCGGTAGGAAAAAATCTAAGTCCGAACTGTAATTATTTTCACCGACGAGGTACCTTTTATATGTTAGATTGAGTTATAGGAGCGCATTTGAAGCACTTTTGCTTAATAAACCACGGCTCTATCTCTTACGGTTGATTTTTAAATTAATCAGAAAGTCCTCGTCGGTAGCGCTTCTCGGTAGCCTCTCCGTACAGAGACTAAGTCCGAATTGAAAATATTTTCACCGACGACGTATCTTTTAAATGTTATGTTCCGTTATGGGAGCGTATTTGACGCACTTTTACTTAATAAACCACGGCTCCATCTCTTACGGTTGATTATTAAATAATTTCTAGTCGTCGTCGGCGACTCTTCACGGTAGCCACTCGGTAGGAAAAAATCTAGGTCCGAACTGTAATTATTTTCACAGACGAGGTACCTTTTATATGTTAGATTGAGTTATAGGAGCGCATTTGAAGCACTTTTGCTTAATAAACCACGGCTCTATCTCTTACGGTTGATTTTTAAATTAATCAGAAAGTCTTCGTCAGTAGCGCTTCTCGGTAGCCTCTCCGTACAGAGACTAAGTCCGAATTGAAAATATTTTCACCGACGACGTATCTTTTAAATGTTATGATCAGTTATGGGAGCGTATTTGACGCACTTTTGCTTAATAAACCACGGCTCCATCTCTTACGGTTGATTATTAAATAATTTCTAAAGTCGTCGTCGGCGACTCTTCACGGTAGCTACTCGGTAGGAAAAAATCTAAGTCCGAACTGTAATTATTTTCACCGACGAGGTACCTTTTATATGTTAGATTGAGTTATAGGAGCGCATTTGAAGCACTTTTGCTTAATAAACCACGGCTCTATCTCTTACGGTTGATTTTTAAATTAATCAGAAAGTCCTCGTCGGTAGCGCTTCTCGGTAGCCTCCCCGTACAGAGACTAAGTCCGAATTGAAAATATTTTCACCGACGACGTATCTTTTAAATGTTATGATCAGTTATGGGAGCGTATTTGACGCACTTTTGCTTAATAAACCACGGCTCCATCTCTTACGGTTGATTATTGAATAATTTCTAAAGTCGTCGTCGGCGACTCTTCACGGTAGCTACTCGGTAGGAAAAAATCTAAGTCCGAACTGTAATTATTTTCACCGACGAGGTACCTTTTATATGTTAGATTGAGTTATAGGAGCGCATTTGAAGCACTTTTGCTTAATAAACCACGGCTCTATCTCTTACGGTTGATTTTTAAATTAATCAGAAAGTCTTCGTCGGTAGCGCTTCTCGGTAGCCTCTCCGTACAGAGACTAAGTCCGAACTGTAATTATTTTCACCGACGAGGTACCTTTTATATGTTAGATTGAGTTATAGGAGCGTATTTGAAGCACTTTTGCTTAATAAACCACGGCTCTATCTCTTTCGGTTGATTTTTAAATTCATCAGAAAGTCTTGGTCGGTAGCGCTTCTCGGTAGCCTCTCCGTACAGAGACTAAGTCCGAATTGAAAATATTTTCACCGACGACGTATCTTTTAAATGTTATGTCAGGTTATGGGAGCGTATTTGACGCACTTTTGCTTAATAAACCACGGCTCCATCTCTTACGGTTGATTTTTAAATAATTTCTAAAGTCGTCGTCGGCGACTCTTCACGGTAGCCTCTCCGTACAGAGACTAAGTCCGAATTGAAAATATTTTCACCGACAACGTATCTTTTAAATGTTATGATCAGTTATGGGAGCGTATTTGACGAACTTTTGCTTAATAAACCACGGCTCTATCTCTTACGGTTGATTTTTAAATAATTTCTAAAGTCGTCGTCGGCGACTCTTCACGGTAGCCGCTCGGTAGGAAAAAATCTAAGTCCGAACTGTAATAATTTTCACCGACGAGGTACCTTTTATATGTTAGATTGAGTTATAGGAGCGTATTTGAAACACTTTTGCTTAATAAACCACGGCTCTATCTCTTTCGGTTGATTTTTAAATTAATCAGAAAGTCTTCGTCGGTAGCGCTTCTCGGTAGCCTCTCCGTACAGAGACTAAATCCGAATTGAAAATATTTTCACCGACGATGTATCTTTTTAATGTTATGTTCGGTTATGGGAGCGTATTTGACACACTTTTGCTTAATAAACCACGGCTCCATCTCTTACGGTTGATTATTAAATAATTTCTAAAGTCGTCGTCGGCAACTCTTCACGGTAGCTACTCGGTAGGAAAAAATCTAAGTCCGAACTGTAATTATTTTCACCGACGAGGTACCTTTTATATGTTAGATTGAGTTATAGGAGCGTATTTGAAGCACTTTTGCTTAATAAACCACGGCTCTATCTCTTTCGGTTGATTTTTAAATTCATCAGAAAGTCTTCGTCGGTAGCGCTTCTCGGTAGCCTCTCCGTACAGAGACTAAGTCCGAATTGAAAATATTTTCACCGACGACGTATCTTTTAAATGTTATGTTCGGTTATGGGAGCGTATTTGACGCACTTTTGCTTAATAAACCACGGCTCCATCTCTTACGGTTGATTTTTAAATAATTTCTAAAGTCGTCGTCGGCGACTCTTCACGGTAGCCACTCGGTAGGAAAAAATCTAAGTCCGAACTGTAATTATTTTCACCGACGAGGTACCTTTCATATGTTAGATTGAGTTATAGGAGCGCATTTGAAGCACTTTTGCTTAATAAACCACGGCTCTATCTCTTACGGTTGATTTTTAAATTAATCAGAAAGTCTTCGTCGGTAGCGCTTCTCGGTAGCCTCTCCGTACAGAGACTAAGTCCGAATTGAAAATATTTTCATCCACGACGTATCTTTTAAATGTTATGTTCCGTTATGGGAGCGTATTTGACGCACTTTTGCTTAATAAACCACGGCTCTATCTCTTACGGTTGATTTTTAAATAATTTCTAAAGTCGTCGTCGGCGACTCTTCACGGTAGCCACTCGGTAAGAAAAAATCTAAGTCCGAACTGTAATTATTTTCACCGACGAGGTACCTTTTATATGTTAGATTGAGTTATAGGAGCGCATTTGAAGCACTTTTGCTTAATAAACCACGGCTCTATCTCTTACGGTTGATTTTTAAATTAATCAGAAAGTCTTCGTCGGTAGCGCTTCTCGGTAGCCTCTCCGTACAGAGACTAAGTCCGAACTGTAATTATTTTCACCGACGAGGTACCTTTTATATGTTAGATTGAGTTATAGGAGCGTATTTGAAGCACTTTTGCTTAATAAACCACGGCTCTATCTCTTTCGGTTGATTTTTAAATTCATCAGAAAGTCTTGGTCGGTAGCGCTTCTCGGTAGCATCTCCGTACAGAGACTAAGTCCGAATTGAAAATATTTTCACCGACGACGTATCTTTTAAATGTTATGTCAGGTTATGGGAGCGTATTTGACGCACTTTTGCTTAATAAACCACGGCTCCATCTCTTACGGTTGATTTTTAAATAATTTCTAAAGTCGTCGTCGGCGACTCTTCACGGTAGCCTCTCCGTACAGAGACTAAGTCCGAATTGAAAATATTTTCACCGACAACGTATCTTTTAAATGTTATGATCAGTTATGGGAGCGTATTTGACGAACTTTTGCTTAATAAACCACGGCTCTATCTCTTACGGTTGATTTTTAAATAATTTCTAAAGTCGTCGTCGGCGACTCTTCACGGTAGCCACTCGGTAGGAAAAAATCTAAGTCCGAACTGTAATAATTTTCACCGACGAGGTACCTTTTATATGTTAGATTGAGTTATAGGAGCGTATTTGAAACACTTTTGCTTAATAAACCACGGCTCTATCTCTTTCGGTTGATTTTTAAATTAATCAGAAAGTCTTCGTCGGTAGCGCTTCTCGGTAGCCTCTCCGTACAGAGACTAAATCCGAATTGAAAATATTTTCACCGACGACGTATCTTTTAAATGTTATGATCAGTTATGGGAGCGTATTTGACGCACTTTTGCTTAATAAACCACGGCTCCATCTCTTACGGTTGATTATTAAATAATTTCTAAAGTCGTCGTCGGCGACTCTTCACGGTAGCTACTCGGTAGGAAAAAATCTAAGTCCGAACTGTAATTATTTTCACCGACGAGGTACCTTTTATATGTTAGATTGAGTTATAGGAGCGCATTTGAAGCACTTTTGCTTAATAAACCACGGCTCTATCTCTTACGGTTGATTTTTAAATTAATCAGAAAGTCCTCGTCGGTAGCGCTTCTCGGTAGCCTCTCCGTACAGAGACTAAGTCCGAATTGAAAATATTTTCACCGACGACGTATCTTTTAAATGTTATGTTCCGTTATGGGAGCGTATTTGACGCACTTTTACTTAATAAACCACGGCTCCATCTCTTACGGTTGATTATTAAATAATTTCTAGTCGTCGTCGGCGACTCTTCACGGTAGCCACTCGGTAGGAAAAAATCTAGGTCCGAACTGTAATTATTTTCACAGACGAGGTACCTTTTATATGTTAGATTGAGTTATAGGAGCGCATTTGAAGCACTTTTGCTTAATAAACCACGGCTCTATCTCTTACGGTTGATTTTTAAATTAATCAGAAAGTCTTCGTCAGTAGCGCTTCTCGGTAGCCTCTCCGTACAGAGACTAAGTCCGAATTGAAAATATTTTCACCGACGACGTATCTTTTAAATGTTATGATCAGTTATGGGAGCGTATTTGACGCACTTTTGCTTAATAAACCACGGCTCCATCTCTTACGGTTGATTATTAAATAATTTCTAAAGTCGTCGTCGGCGACTCTTCACGGTAGCTACTCGGTAGGAAAAAATCTAAGTCCGAACTGTAATTATTTTCACCGACGAGGTACCTTTTATATGTTAGATTGAGTTATAGGAGCGCATTTGAAGCACTTTTGCTGAATAAACCACGGCTCTATCTCTTACGGTTGATTTTTAAATTAATCAGAAAGTCTTCGTCGGTAGCGCTTCTCGGTAGCCTCTCCGTACAGAGACTAAGTCCGAACTGTAATTATTTTCACCGACGAGGTACCTTTTATATGTTAGATTGAGTTATAGGAGCGTATTTGAAGCACTTTTGCTTAATAAACCACGGCTCTATCTCTTTCGGTTGATTTTTAAATTCATCAGAAAGTCTTGGTCGGTAGCGCTTCTCGGTAGCCTCTCCGTACAGAGACTAAGTCCGAATTGAAAATATTTTCACCGACGACGTATCTTTTAAATGTTATGTCAGGTTATGGGAGCGTATTTGACGCACTTTTGCTTAATAAACCACGGCTCCATCTCTTACGGTTGATTTTTAAATAATTTCTAAAGTCGTCGTCGGCGACTCTTCACGGTAGCCTCTCCGTACAGAGACTAAGTCCGAATTGAAAATATTTTCACCGACAACGTATCTTTTAAATGTTATGATCAGTTATGGGAGCGTATTTGACGAACTTTTGCTTAATAAACCACGGCTCTATCTCTTACGGTTGATTTTTAAATAATTTCTAAAGTCGTCGTCGGCGACTCTTCACGGTAGCCACTCGGTAGGAAAAAATCTAAGTCCGAACTGTAATAATTTTCACCGACGAGGTACCTTTTATATGTTAGATTGAGTTATAGGAGCGTATTTGAAACACTTTTGCTTAATAAACCACGGCTCTATCTCTTTCGGTTGATCTTTAAATTAATCAGAAAGTCTTCGTCGGTAGCGCTTCTCGGTAGCCTCTCCGTACAGAGACTAAATCCGAATTGAAAATATTTTCACCGACGATGTATCTTTTAAATGTTATGTTCGGTTATGGGAGCGTATTTGACGCACTTTTGCTTAATAAACCACGGCTCCATCTCTTACGGTTGATTATTAAATAATTTCTAAAGTCGTCGTCGGCGACTCTTCACGGTAGCTACTCGGTAGGAAAAAATCTAAGTCCGAACTGTAATTATTTTCACCGACGAGGTACCTTTTATATGTTAGATTGAGTTATAGGAGCGCATTTGAAGCACTTTTGCTTAATAAACCACGGCTCTATCTCTTACGGTTGATTTTTAAATTAATCAGAAAGTCCTCGTCGGTAGCGCTTCTCGGTAGCCTCTCCGTACAGAGACTAAGTCCGAATTGAAAATATTTTCACCGACGACGTATCTTTTAAATGTTATGTTCCGTTATGGGAGCGTATTTGACGCACTTTTACTTAATAAACCACGGCTCCATCTCTTACGGTTGATTATTAAATAATTTCTAGTCGTCGTCGGCGACTCTTCACGGTAGCCACTCGGTAGGAAAAAATCTAGGTCCGAACTGTAATTATTTTCACAGACGAGGTACCTTTTATATGTTAGATTGAGTTATAGGAGCGCGTTTGAAGCACTTTTGCTTAATAAACCACGGCTCTATCTCTTACGGTTGATTTTTAAATTAATCAGAAAGTCTTCGTCAGTAGCGCTTCTCGGTAGCCTCTCCGTACAGAGACTAAGTCCGAATTGAAAATATTTTCACCGACGACGTATCTTTTAAATGTTATGATCAGTTATGGGAGCGTATTTGACGCACTTTTGCTTAATAAACCACGGCTCCATCTCTTACGGTTGATTATTAAATAATTTCTAAAGTCGTCGTCGGCGACTCTTCACGGTAGCTACTCGGTAGGAAAAAATCTAAGTCCGAACTGTAATTATTTTCACCGACGAGGTACCTTTTATATGTTAGATTGAGTTATAGGAGCGCATTTGAAGCACTTTTGCTTAATAAACCACGGCTCTATCTCTTACGGTTGATTTTTAAATTAATCAGAAAGTCCTCGTCGGTAGCGCTTCTCGGTAGCCTCCCCGTACAGAGACTAAGTCCGAATTGAAAATATTTTCACCGACGACGTATCTTTTAAATGTTATGATCAGTTATGGGAGCGTATTTGACGCACTTTTGCTTAATAAACCACGGCTCCATCTCTTACGGTTGATTATTAAATAATTTCTAAAGTCGTCGTCGGCGACTCTTCACGGTAGCTACTCGGTAGGAAAAAATCTAAGTCCGAACTGTAATTATTTTCACCGACGAGGTACCTTTTATGTGTTAGATTGAGTTATAGGAGCGCATTTGAAGCACTTTTGCTTAATAAACCACGGCTCTATCTCTTACGGTTGATTTTTAAATTAATCAGAAAGTCTTCGTCGGTAGCGCTTCTCGGTAGCCTCTCCGTACAGAGACTAAGTCCGAACTGTAATTATTTTCACCGACGAGGTACCTTTTATATGTTAGATTGAGTTATAGGAGCGTATTTGAAGCACTTTTGCTTAATAAACCACGGCTCTATCTCTTTCGGTTGATTTTTAAATTCATCAGAAAGTCTTGGTCGGTAGCGCTTCTCGGTAGCCTCTCCGTACAGAGACTAAGTCCGAATTGAAAATATTTTCACCGACGACGTATCTTTTAAATGTTATGTCAGGTTATGGGAGCGTATTTGACGCACTTTTGCTTAATAAACCACGGCTCCATCTCTTACGGTTGATTTTTAAATAATTTCTAAAGTCGTCGTCGGCGACTCTTCACGGTAGCCTCTCCGTACAGAGACTAAGTCCGAATTGAAAATATTTTCACCGACAACGTATCTTTTAAATGTTATGATCAGTTATGGGAGCGTATTTGACGAACTTTTGCTTAATAAACCACGGCTCTATCTCTTACGGTTGATTTTTAAATAATTTCTAAAGTCGTCGTCGGCGACTCTTCACGGTAGCCACTCGGTAGGAAAAAATCTAAGTCCGAACTGTAATAATTTTCACCGACGAGGTACCTTTTATATGTTAGATTGAGTTATAGGAGCGTATTTGAAACACTTTTGCTTAATAAACCACGGCTCTATCTCTTTCGGTTGATTTTTAAATTAATCAGAAAGTCTTCGTCGGTAGCGCTTCTCGGTAGCCTCTCCGTAAAGAGACTAAATCCGAATTGAAAATATTTTCACCGACGATGTATCTTTTAAATGTTATGTTCGGTTATGGGAGCGTATTTGACGCACTTTTGCTTAATAAACCACGGCTCCATCTCTTACGGTTGATTATTAAATAATTTCTAAAGTCGTCGTCGGCGACTCTTCACGGTAGCTACTCGGTAGGAAAAAATCTAAGTCCGAACTGTAATTATTTTCACCGACGAGGTACCTTTTATATGTTAGATTGAGTTATAGGAGCGCATTTGAAGCACTTTTGCTTAATAAACCACGGCTCTATCTCTTACGGTTGATTTTTAAATTAATCAGAAAGTCCTCGTCGGTAGCGCTTCTCGGTAGCCTCTCCGTACAGAGACTAAGTCCGAATTGAAAATATTTTCACCGACGACGTATCTTTTAAATGTTATGTTCCGTTATGGGAGCGTATTTGACGCACTTTTACTTAATAAACCACGGCTCCATCTCTTACGGTTGATTATTAAATAATTTCTAGTCGTCGTCGGCGACTCTTCACGGTAGCCACTCGGTAGGAAAAAATCTAGGTCCGAACTGTAATTATTTTCACAGACGAGGTACCTTTTATATGTTAGATTGAGTTATAGGAGCGCATTTGAAGCACTTTTGCTTAATAAACCACGGCTCTATCTCTTACGGTTGATTTTTAAATTAATCAGAAAGTCTTCGTCGGTAGCGCTTCTCGGTAGCCTCTCCGTACAGAGACTAAGTCCGAATTGAAAATATTTTCATCCACGACGTATCTTTTAAATGTTATGTTCCGTTATGGGAGCGTATTTGACGCACTTTTGCTTAATAAACCACGGCTCCATCTCTTACGGTTGATTTTTAAATAATTTCTAAAGTCGTCGTCGGCGACTCTTCACGGTAGCCACTCGGTAGGAAAAAATCTAAGTCCGAACTGTAATTATTTTCACCGACGAGGTACCTTTTATATGTTAGATTGAGTTATAGGAGCGCATTTGAAGCACTTTTGCTTAATAAACCACGGCTCTATCTCTTACGGTTGATTTTTAAATTAATCAGAAAGTCTTCGTCGGTAGCGCTTCTCGGTAGCCTCTCCGTACAGAGACTAAGTCCGAACTGTAATTATTTTCACCGACGAGGTACCTTTTATATGGTAGATTGAGTTATAGGAGCGTATTTGAAGCACTTTTGCTTAATAAACCACGGCTCTATCTCTTTCGGTTGATTTTTAAATTCATCAGAAAGTCTTGGTCGGTAGCGCTTCTCGGTAGCCTCTCCGTACAGAGACTAAGTCCGAATTGAAAATATTTTCACCGACGACGTATCTTTTAAATGTTATGTCAGGTTATGGGAGCGTATTTGACGCACTTTTGCTTAATAAACCACGGCTCCATCTCTTACGGTTGATTTTTAAATAATTTCTAAAGTCGTCGTCGGCGACTCTTCACGGTAGCCTCTCCGTACAGAGACTAAGTCCGAATTGAAAATATTTTCACCGACAACGTATCTTTTAAATGTTATGATCAGTTATGGGAGCGAATTTGACGAACTTTTGCTTAATAAACCACGGCTCTATCTCTTACGGTTGATTTTTAAATAATTTCTAAAGTCGTCGTCGGCGACTCTTCACGGTAGCCACTCGGTAGGAAAAAATCTAAGTCCGAACTGTAATAATTTTCACCGACGAGGTACCTTTTATATGTTAGATTGAGTTATAGGAGCGTATTTGAAACACTTTTGCTTAATAAACCACGGCTCTATCTCTTTCGGTTGATTTCTAAATTAATCAGAAAGTCTTCGTCGGTAGCGCTTCTCGGTTGCCTCTCCGTACAGAGACTAAATCCGAATTGAAAATATTTTCACCGACGATGTATCTTTTAAATGTTATGTTCGGTTATGGGAGCGTATTTGACGCAGTTTTGCTTAATAAACCACGGCTCCATCTCTTACGGTTGATTATTAAATAATTTCTAAAGTCGTCGTCGGCGACTCTTCACGGTAGCTACTCGGTAGGAAAAAATCTAAGTCCGAACTGTAATTATTTTCACCGACGAGGTACCTTTTATATGTTAGATTGAGTTATAGGAGCGCATTTGAAGCACTTTTGCTTAATAAACCACGGCTCTATCTCTTACGGTTGATTTTTAAATTAATCAGAAAGTCCTCGTCGGTAGCGCTTCTCGGTAGCCTCTCCGTACAGAGACTAAGTCCGAATTGAAAATATTTTCACCGACGACGTATCTTTTAAATGTTATGTTCCGTTATGGGAGCGTATTTGACGCACTTTTACTTAATAAACCACGGCTCCATCTCTTACGGTTGATTTTTAAATAATTTCTAAAGTCGTCGTCGGCGACTCTTCACGGTAGCCACTCGGTAGGAAAAAATCTAAGTCCGAACTGTAATTATTTTCACCGACGAGGTACCTTTCATATGTTAGATTGAGTTATAGGAGCGCATTTGAAGCACTTTTGCTTAATAAACCACGGCTCTATCTCTTACGGTTGATTTTTAAATTAATCAGAAAGTCTTCGTCGGTAGCGCTTCTCGGTAGCCTCTCCGTACAGAGACTAAGTCCGAATTGAAAATATTTTCATCCACGACGTATCTTTTAAATGTTATGTTCCGTTATGGGAGCGTATTTGACGCACTTTTGCTTAATAAACCACGGCTCTATCTCTTACGGTTGATTTTTAAATAATTTCTAAAGTCGTCGTCGGCGACTCTTCACGGTAGCCACTCGGTAAGAAAAAATCTAATTCCGAACTGTAATTATTTTCACCGACGAGGTACCTTTTATATGTTAGATTGAGTTATAGGAGCGCATTTGAAGCACTTTTGCTTAATAAACCACGGCTCTATCTCTTACGGTTGATTTTTAAATTAATCAGAAAGTCTTCGTCGGTAGCGCTTCTCGGTAGCCTCTCCGTACAGAGACTAAGTCCGAATTGAAAATATTTTCACCGACGACGTATCTTTTAAATGTTATGTTCGGTTATGGGAGCGTATTTGACGCACTTTTGCTGAATAAACCACGGCTCCATCTCTTACGGTTGATTTTTAAATAATTTCTAAAGTCGTCGTCGGCGACTCTTCACGGTAGCCACTCGGTAAGAAAAAATCTAAGTCCGAACTGTAATTATTTTCACCGACGAGGTACCTTTTATATGTTAGATTGAGTTATAGGAGCGCATTTGAAGCACTTTTGCTTAATAAACCACGGCTCTATCTCTTACGGTTGATTTTTAAATAATTTCTAAAGTCGTCGTCGGCGACTCTTCACGGTAGCCACTCGGTAAGAAAAAATCTAATTCCGAACTGTAATTATTTTCACCGACGAGGTACCTTTTATATGTTAGATTGAGTTATAGGAGCGCATTTGAAGCACTTTTGCTTAATAAACCACGGCTCTATCTCTTACGGTTGATTTTTAAATTCATCAGAAAGTCTTGGTCGGTAGCGCTTCTCGGTAGCCTCTCCGTACAGAGACTAAGTCCGAATTGAAAATATTTTCACCGACGACGTATCTTTTAAATGTTATGTCAGGTTATGGGAGCGTATTTGACGCACTTTTGCTTAATAAACCACGGCTCCATCTCTTACGGTTGATTATTAAATAATTTCTAAAGTCGTCGTCGGCGACTCTTCACGGTAGCTACTCGGTAGGAAAAAATCTAAGTCCGAACTGTAATTATTTTCACCGACGAGGTACCTTTTATATGTTAGATTGAGTTATAGGAGCGCATTTGAAGCACTTTTGCTTAATAAACCACGGCTCTATCTCTTACGGTTGATTTTTAAATTAATCAGAAAGTCCTCGTCGGTAGCGCTTCTCGGTAGCCTCTCCGTACAGAGACTAAGTCCGAATTGAAAATATTTTCACCGACGACGTATCTTTTAAATGTTATGTTCCGTTATGGGAGCGTATTTGACGCACTTTTACTTAATAAACCACGGCTCCATCTCTTACGGTTGATTATTAAATAATTTCTAGTCGTCGTCGGCGACTCTTCACGGTAGCCACTCGGTAGGAAAAAATCTAGGTCCGAACTGTAATTATTTTCACAGACGAGGTACCTTTTATATGTTAGATTGAGTTATAGGAGCGCATTTGAAGCACTTTTGCTTAATAAACCACGGCTCTATGTCTTACGGTTGATTTTTAAATTAATCAGAAAGTCTTCGTCGGTAGCGCTTCTCGGTAGCCTCTCCGTACAGAGACTAAGTCCGAATTGAAAATATTTTCATCCACGACGTATCTTTTAAATGTTATGTTCCGTTATGGGAGCGTATTTGACGCACTTTTGCTTAATAAACCACGGCTCCATCTCTTACGGTTGATTTTTAAATAATTTCTAAAGTCGTCGTCGGCGACTCTTCACGGTAGCCACTCGGTAGGAAAAAATCTAAGTCCGAACTGTAATTATTTTCACCGACGAGGTACCTTTTATATGTTAGATTGAGTTATAGGAGCGCATTTGAAGCACTTTTGCTTAATAAACCACGGCTCTATCTCTTACGGTTGATTTTTAAATTAATCAGAAAGTCTTCGTCGGTAGCGCTTCTCGGTAGCCTCTCCGTACAGAGACTAAGTCCGAACTGTAATTATTTTCACCGACGAGGTACCTTTTATATGGTAGATTGAGTTATAGGAGCGTATTTGAAGCACTTTTGCTTAATAAACCACGGCTCTATCTCTTTCGGTTGATTTTTAAATTCATCAGAAAGTCTTGGTCGGTAGCGCTTCTCGGTAGCCTCTCCGTACAGAGACTAAATCCGAATTGAAAATATTTTCACCGACGATGTATCTTTTAAATGTTATGTTCGGTTATGGGAGCGTATTTGACGCAGTTTTGCTTAATAAACCACGGCTCCATCTCTTACGGTTGATTATTAAATAATTTCTAAAGTCGTCGTCGGCGACTCTTCACGGTAGCTACTCGGTAGGAAAAAATCTAAGTCCGAACTGTAATTATTTTCACCGACGAGGTACCTTTTATATGTTAGATTGAGTTATAGGAGCGCATTTGAAGCACTTTTGCTTAATAAACCACGGCTCTATCTCTTACGGTTGATTTTTAAATTAATCAGAAAGTCCTCGTCGGTAGCGCTTCTCGGTAGCCTCTCCGTACAGAGACTAAGTCCGAATTGAAAATATTTTCACCGACGACGTATCTTTTAAATGTTATGTTCCGTTATGGGAGCGTATTTGACGCACTTTTACTTAATAAACCACGGCTCCATCTCTTACGGTTGATTTTTAAATAATTTCTAAAGTCGTCGTCGGCGACTCTTCACGGTAGCCACTCGGTAGGAAAAAATCTAAGTCCGAACTGTAATTATTTTCACCGACGAGGTACCTTTCATATGTTAGATTGAGTTATAGGAGCGCATTTGAAGCACTTTTGCTTAATAAACCACGGCTCTATCTCTTACGGTTGATTTTTAAATTAATCAGAAAGTCTTCGTCGGTAGCGCTTCTCGGTAGCCTCTCCGTACAGAGACTAAGTCCGAATTGAAAATATTTTCATCCACGACGTATCTTTTAAATGTTATGTTCCGTTATGGGAGCGTATTTGACGCACTTTTGCTTAATAAACCACGGCTCTATCTCTTACGGTTGATTTTTAAATAATTTCTAAAATCGTCGTCGGCGACTCTTCACGGTAGCCACTCGGTAAGAAAAAATCTAATTCCGAACTGTAATTATTTTCACCGACGAGGTACCTTTTATATGTTAGATTGAGTTATAGGAGCGCATTTGAAGCACTTTTGCTTAATAAACCACGGCTCTATCTCTTACGGTTGATTTTTAAATTAATCAGAAAGTCTTCGTCGGTAGCGCTTCTCGGTAGCCTCTCCGTACAGAGACTAAGTCCGAATTGAAAATATTTTCACCGACGACGTATCTTTTAAATGTTATGTTCGGTTATGGGAGCGTATTTGACGCACTTTTGCTTAATAAACAACGGCTCCATCTCTTACGGTTGATTTTTAAATAATTTCTAAAGTCGTCGTCGGCGACTCTTCACGGTAGCCACTCGGTAAGAAAAAATCTAAGTCCGAACTGTAATTATTTTCACCGACGAGGTACCTTTTATATGTTAGATTGAGTTATAGGAGCGCATTTGAAGCACTTTTGCTTAATAAACCACGGCTCTATCTCTTACGGTTGATTTTTAAATTAATCAGAAAGTCTTCGTCGGTAGCGCTTCTCGGTAGCCTCTCCGTACAGAGACTAAGTCCGAACTGTAATTATTTTCACCGACGAGGTACCTTTTATATGTTAGATTGAGTTATAGGAGCGTATTTGAAGCACTTTTGCTTAATAAACCACGGCTCTATCTCTTTCGGTTGATTTTTAAATTCATCAGAAAGTCTTGGTCGGTAGCGCTTCTCGGTAGCCTCTCCGTACAGAGACTAAGTCCGAATTGAAAATATTTTCACCGACGACGTATCTTTTAAATGTTATGTCAGGTTATGGGAGCGTATTTGACGCACTTTTGCTTAATAAACCACGGCTCCATCTCTTACGGTTGATTTTTAAATAATTTCTAAAGTCGTCGTCGGCGACTCTTCACGGTAGCCTCTCCGTACAGAGACTAAGTCCGAATTGAAAATATTTTCACCGACAACGTATCTTTTAAATGTTATGATCAGTTATGGGAGCGTATTTGACGAACTTTTGCTTAATAAACCACGGCTCTATCTCTTACGGTTGATTTTTAAATAATTTCTAAAGTCGTCGTCGGCGACTCTTCACGGTAGCCACTCGGTAGGAAAAAATCTAAGTCCGAACTGTAATAATTTTCACCGACGAGGTACCTTTTATATGTTAGATTGAGTTATAGGAGCGTATTTGAAACACTTTTGCCTAATAAACCACGGCTCTATCTCTTTCGGTTGATTTTTAAATTAATCAGAAAGTCTTCGTCGGTAGCGCTTCTCGGTAGCCTCTCCGTACAGAGACTAAATCCGAATTGAAAATATTTTCACCGACGATGTATCTTTTAAATGTTATGTTCGGTTATGGGAGCGTATTTGACGCACTTTTGCTTAATAAACCACGGCTCCATCTCTTACGGTTGATTATTAAATAATTTCTAAAGTCGTCGTCGGCGACTCTTCACGGTAGCCACTCGGTAAGAAAAAATCTAAGTCCGAACTGTAATTATTTTCACCGACGAGGTACCTTTTATATGTTAGATTGAGTTATAGGAGCGCATTTGAAGCACTTTTGCTTAATAAACCACGGCTCTATCTCTTACGGTTGATTTTTAAATTAATCAGAAAGTCTTCGTCGGTAGCGCTTCTCGGTAGCCTCTCCGTACAGAGACTAAGTCCGAACTGTAATTATTTTCACCGACGAGGTACCTTTTATATGTTAGATTGAGTTATAGGAGCGTATTTGAAGCACTTTTGCTTAATAAACCACGGCTCTATCTCTTTCGGTTGATTTTTAAATTCATCAGAAAGTCTTGGTCGGTAGCGCTTCTCGGTAGCCTCTCCGTACAGAGACTAAGTCCGAATTGAAAATATTTTCACCGACGACGTATCTTTTAAATGTTATGTCAGGTTATGGGAGCGTATTTGACGCACTTTTGCTTAATAAACCACGGCTCCATCTCTTACGGTTGATTTTTAAATAATTTCTAAAGTCGTCGTCGGCGACTCTTCACGGTAGCCTCTCCGTACAGAGACTAAGTCCGAATTGAAAATATTTTCACCGACAACGTATCTTTTAAATGTTATGATCAGTTATGGGAGCGTATTTGACGAACTTTTGCTTAATAAACCACGGCTCTATCTCTTACGGTTGATTTTTAAATAATTTCTAAAGTCGTCGTCGGCGACTCTTCACGGTAGCCGCTCGGTAGGAAAAAATCTAAGTCCGAACTGTAATAATTTTCACCGACGAGGTACCTTTTATATGTTAGATTGAGTTATAGGAGCGTATTTGAAACACTTTTGCTTAATAAACCACGGCTCTATCTCTTTCGGTTGATTTTTAAATTAATCAGAAAGTCTTCGTCGGTAGCGCTTCTCGGTTGCCTCTCCGTACAGAGACTAAATCCGAATTGAAAATATTTTCACCGACGATGTATCTTTTAAATGTTATGTTCGGTTATGGGAGCGTATTTGACGCAGTTTTGCTTAATAAACCACGGCTCCATCTCTTACGGTTGATTATTAAATAATTTCTAAAGTCGTCGTCGGCGACTCTTCACGGTAGCTACTCGGTAGGAAAAAATCTAAGTCCGAACTGTAATTATTTTCACCGACGAGGTACCTTTTATATGTTAGATTGAGTTATAGGAGCGCATTTGAAGCACTTTTGCTTAATAAACCACGGCTCTATCTCTTACGGTTGATTTTTAAATTAATCAGAAAGTCCTCGTCGGTAGCGCTTCTCGGTAGCCTCTCCGTACAGAGACTAAGTCCGAATTGAAAATATTTTCACCGACGACGTATCTTTTAAATGTTATGTTCCGTTATGGGAGCGTATTTGACGCACTTTTACTTAATAAACCACGGCTCCATCTCTTACGGTTGATTTTTAAATAATTTCTAAAGTCGTCGTCGGCGACTCTTCACGGTAGCCACTCGGTAGGAAAAAATCTAAGTCCGAACTGTAATTATTTTCACCGACGAGGTACCTTTCATATGTTAGATTGAGTTATAGGAGCGCATTTGAAGCACTTTTGCTTAATAAACCACGGCTCTATCTCTTACGGTTGATTTTTAAATTAATCAGAAAGTCTTCGTCGGTAGCGCTTCTCGGTAGCCTCTCCGTACAGAGACTAAGTCCGAATTGAAAATATTTTCATCCACGACGTATCTTTTAAATGTTATGTTCCGTTATGGGAGCGTATTTGACGCACTTTTGCTTAATAAACCACGGCTCTATCTCTTACGGTTGATTTTTAAATAATTTCTAAAGTCGTCGTCGGCGACTCTTCACGGTAGCCACTCGGTAAGAAAAAATCTAATTCCGAACTGTAATTATTTTCACCGACGAGGTACCTTTTATATGTTAGATTGAGTTATAGGAGCGCATTTGAAGCACTTTTGCTTAATAAACCACGGCTCTATCTCTTACGGTTGATTTTTAAATTAATCAGAAAGTCTTCGTCGGTAGCGCTTCTCGGTAGCCTCTCCGTACAGAGACTAAGTCCGAATTGAAAATATTTTCACCGACGACGTATCTTTTAAATGTTATGTTCGGTTATGGGAGCGTATTTGACGCACTTTTGCTTAATAAACCACGGCTCCATCTCTTACGGTTGATTTTTAAATAATTTCTAAAGTCGTCGTCGGCGACTCTTCACGGTAGCCACTCGGTAAGAAAAAATCTAAGTCCGAACTGTAATTATTTTCACCGACGAGGTACCTTTTATATGTTAGATTGAGTTATAGGAGCGCATTTGAAGCACTTTTGCTTAATAAACCACGGCTCTATCTCTTACGGTTGATTTTTAAATTAATCAGAAAGTCTTCGTCGGTAGCGCTTCTCGGTAGCCTCTCCGTACAGAGACTAAGTCCGAACTGTAATTATTTTCACCGACGAGGTACCTTTTATATGTTAGATTGAGTTATAGGAGCGTATTTGAAGCACTTTTGCTTAATAAACCACGGCTCTATCTCTTTCGGTTGATTTTTAAATTCATCAGAAAGTCTTGGTCGGTAGCGCTTCTCGGTAGCCTCTCCGTACAGAGACTAAGTCCGAATTGAAAATATTTTCACCGACGACGTATCTTTTAAATGTTATGTCAGGTTATGGGAGCGTATTTGACGCACTTTTGCTTAATAAACCACGGCTCCATCTCTTACGGTTGATTTTTAAATAATTTCTAAAGTCGTCGTCGGCGACTCTTCACGGTAGCCTCTCCGTACAGAGACTAAGTCCGAATTGAAAATATTTTCACCGACAACGTATCTTTTAAATGTTATGATCAGTTATGGGAGCGTATTTGACGAACTTTTGCTTAATAAACCACGGCTCTATCTCTTACGGTTGATTTTTAAATAATTTCTAAAGTCGTCGTCGGCGACTCTTCACGGTAGCCGCTCGGTAGGAAAAAATCTAAGTCCGAACTGTAATAATTTTCACCGACGAGGTACCTTTTATATGTTAGATTGAGTTATAGGAGCGTATTTGAAACACTTTTTCCTAATAAACCACGGCTCTATCTCTTTCGGTTGATTTTTAAATTAATCAGAAAGTCTTCGTCGGTAGCGCTTCTCGGTAGCCTCTCCGTACAGAGACTAAATCCGAATTGAAAATATTTTCACCGACGATGTATCTTTTAAATGTTATGTTCGGTTATGGGAGCGTATTTGACGCACTTTTGCTTAATAAACCACGGCTCCATCTCTTACGGTTGATTATTAAATAATTTCTAAAGTCGTCGTCGGCGACTCTTCACGGTAGCCACTCGGTAAGAAAAAATCTAAGTCCGAACTGTAATTATTTTCACCGACGAGGTACCTTTTATATGTTAGATTGAGTTATAGGAGCGCATTTGAAGCACTTTTGCTTAATAAACCACGGCTCTATCTCTTACGGTTGATTTTTAAATTAATCAGAAAGTCTTCGTCGGTAGCGCTTCTCGGTAGCCTCTCCGTACAGAGACTAAGTCCGAACTGTAATTATTTTCACCGACGAGGTACCTTTTATATGTTAGATTGAGTTATAGGAGCGTATTTGAAGCACTTTTGCTTAATAAACCACGGCTCTATCTCTTTCGGTTGATTTTTAAATTCATCAGAAAGTCTTGGTCGGTAGCGCTTCTCGGTAGCCTCTCCGTACAGAGACTAAGTCCGAATTGAAAATATTTTCACCGACGACGTATCTTTTAAATGTTATGTCAGGTTATGGGAGCGTATTTGACGCACTTTTGCTTAATAAACCACGGCTCCATCTCTTACGGTTGATTTTTAAATAATTTCTAAAGTCGTCGTCGGCGACTCTTCACGGTAGCCTCTCCGTACAGAGACTAAGTCCGAATTGAAAATATTTTCACCGACAACGTATCTTTTAAATGTTATGATCAGTTATGGGAGCGTATTTGACGAACTTTTGCTTAATAAACCACGGCTCTATCTCTTACGGTTGATTTTTAAATAATTTCTAAAGTCGTCGTCGGCGACTCTTCACGGTAGCCACTCGGTAGGAAAAAATCTAAGTCCGAACTGTAATAATTTTCACCGACGAGGTACCTTTTATATGTTAGATTGAGTTATAGGAGCGTATTTGAAACACTTTTGCTTAATAAACCACGGCTCTATCTCTTTCGGTTGATTTTTAAATTAATCAGAAAGTCTTCGTCGGTAGCGCTTCTCGGTAGCCTCTCCGTACAGAGACTAAATCCGAATTGAAAATATTTTCACCGACGATGTATCTTTTAAATGTTATGTTCGGTTATGGGAGCGTATTTGACGCACTTTTGCTTAATAAACCACGGCTCCATCTCTTACGGTTGATTATTAAATAATTTCTAAAGTCGTCGTCGGCGACTCTTCACGGTAGCTACTCGGTAGGAAAAAATCTAAGTCCGAACTGTAATTATTTTCACCGACGAGGTACCTTTTATATGTTAGATTGAGTTATAGGAGCGCATTTGAAGCGCTTTTGCTTAATAAACCACGGCTCTATCTCTTACGGTTGATTTTTAAATTAATCAGAAAGTCCTCGTCGGTAGCGCTTCTCGGTAGCCTCTCCGTACAGAGACTAAGTCCGAATTGAAAATATTTTCACCGACGACGTATCTTTTAAATGTTATGTTCCGTTATGGGAGCGTATTTGACGCACTTTTACTTAATAAACCACGGCTCCATCTCTTACGGTTGATTATTAAATAATTTCTAGTCGTCGTCGGCGACCCTTCACGGTAGCCACTCGGTAGGAAAAAATCTAGGTCCGAACTGTAATTATTTTCACAGACGAGGTACCTTTTATATGTTAGATTGAGTTATAGGAGCGCATTTGAAGCACTTTTGCTTAATAAACCACGGCTCTATCTCTTACGGTTGATTTTTAAATTAATCAGAAAGTCTTCGTCAGTAGCGCTTCTCGGTAGCCTCTCCGTACAGAGACTAAGTCCGAATTGAAAATATTTTCACCGACGACGTATCTTTTAAATGTTATGATCAGTTATGGGAGCGTATTTGACGCACTTTTGCTTAATAAACCACGGCTCCATCTCTTACGGTTGATTATTAAATAATTTCTAAAGTCGTCGTCGGCGACTCTTCACGGTAGCTACTCGGTAGGAAAAAATCTAAGTCCGAACTGTAATTATTTTCACCGACGAGGTACCTTTTATATGTTAGATTGAGTTATAGGAACGTATTTGAAGCACTTTTGCTTAATAAACCACGGCTCTATCTCTTTCGGTTGATTTTTAAATTCATCAGAAAGTCTTCGTCGGTAGCGCTTCTCGGTAGCCTCTCCGTACAGAGACTAAGTCCGAATTGAAAATATTTTCACCGACGACGTATCTTTTAAATGTTATGTTCGGTTATGGGAGCGTATTTGACGCACTTTTGCTTAATAAACCACGGCTCCATCTCTTACGGTTGATTTTTAAATAATTTCTAAAGTCGTCGTCGGCGACTCTTCACGGTAGCCACTCGGTAGGAAAAAATCTAAGTCCGAACTGTAATTATTTTCACCGACGAGGTACCTTTTATATGTTAGATTGAGTTATAGGAGCGCATTTGAAGCACTTTTGCTTAATAAACCACGGCTCTATCTCTTACGGTTGATTTTTAAATTAATCAGAAAGTCTTCGTCGGTAGCGCTTCTCGGTAGCCTCTCCGTACAGAGACTAAGTCCGAATTGAAAATATTTTCATCCACGACGTATCTTTTAAATGTTATGTTCCGTTATGTGAGCGTATTTGACGCACTTTTGCTTAATAAACCACGGCTCCATCTCTTACGGTTGATTTTTAAATAATTTCTAAAGTCGTCGTCGGCGACTCTTCACGGTAGCCACTCGGTAGGAAAAAATCTAAGTCCGAACTGTAATTATTTTCACCGACGAGGTACCTTTTATATGTTAGATTGAGTTATAGGAGCGCATTTGAAGCACTTTTGCTTAATAAACCACGGCTCTATCTCTTACGGTTGATTTTTAAATTAATCAGAAAGTCTTCGTCGGTAGCGCTTCTCGGTAGCCTCTCCGTACAGAGACTAAGTCCGAACTGTAATTATTTTCACCGACGAGGTACCTTTTATATGGTAGATTGAGTTATAGGAGCGTATTTGAAGCACTTTTGCTTAATAAACCACGGCTCTATCTCTTTCGGTTGATTTTTAAATTCATCAGAAAGTCTTGGTCGGTAGCGCTCCTCGGTAGCCTCTCCGTACAGAGACTAAGTCCGAATTGAAAATATTTTCACCGACGACGTATCTTTTAAATGTTATGTCAGGTTATGGGAGCGTATTTGACGCACTTTTGCTTAATAAACCACGGCTCCATCTCTTACGGTTGATTTTTAAATAATTTCTAAAGTCGTCGTCGGCGACTCTTCACGGTAGCCTCTCCGTACAGAGACTAAGTCCGAATTGAAAATATTTTCACCGACAACGTATCTTTTAAATGTTATGATCAGTTATGGCAGCGTATTTGACGAACTTTTGCTTAATAAACCACGGCTCTATCTCTTACGGTTGATTTTTAAATAATTTCTAAAGTCGTCGTCGGCGACTCTTCACGGTAGCCACTCGGTAGGAAAAAATCTAAGTCCGAACTGTAATAATTTTCACCGACGAGGTACCTTTTATATGTTAGATTGAGTTATAGGAGCGTATTTGAAACACTTTTGCTTAATAAACCACGGCTCTATCTCTTTCGGTTGATTTTTAAATTAATCAGAAAGTCTTCGTCGGTAGCGCTTCTCGGTTGCCTCTCCGTACAGAGACTAAATCCGAATTGAAAATATTTTCACCGACGATGTATCTTTTAAATGTTATGTTCGGTTATGGGAGCGTATTTGACGCAGTTTTGCTTAATAAACCACGGCTCCATCTCTTACGGTTGATTATTAAATAATTTCTAAAGTCGTCGTCGGCGACTCTTCACGGTAGCTACTCGGTAGGAAAAAATCTAAGTCCGAACTGTAATTATTTTCACCGACGAGGTACCTTTTATATGTTAGATTGAGTTATAGGAGCGCATTTGAAGCACTTTTGCTTAATAAACCACGGCTCTATCTCTTACGGTTGATTTTTAAATTAATCAGAAAGTCCTCGTCGGTAGCGCTTCTCGGTAGCCTCTCCGTACAGAGACTAAGTCCGAATTGAAAATATTTTCACCGACGACGTATCTTTTAAATGTTATGTTCCGTTATGGGAGCGTATTTGACGCACTTTTACTTAATAAACCACGGCTCCATCTCTTACGGTTGATTTTTAAATAATTTCTAAAGTCGTCGTCGGCGACTCTTCACGGTAGCCACTCGGTAGGAAAAAATCTAAGTCCGAACTGTAATTATTTTCACCGACGAGGTACCTTTCATATGTTAGATTGAGTTATAGGAGCGCATTTGAAGCACTTTTGCTTAATAAACCACGGCTCTATCTCTTACGGTTGATTTTTAAATTAATCAGAAAGTCTTCGTCGGTAGCGCTTCTCGGTAGCCTCTCCGTACAGAGACTAAGTCCGAATTGAAAATATTTTCATCCACGACGTATCTTTTAAATGTTATGTTCCGTTATGGGAGCGTATTTGACGCACTTTTGCTTAATAAACCACGGCTCTATCTCTTACGGTTGATTTTTAAATAATTTCTAAAGTCGTCGTCGGCGACTCTTCACGGTAGCCACTCGGTAAGAAAAAATCTAATTCCGAACTGTAATTATTTTCACCGACGAGGTACCTTTTATATGTTAGATTGAGTTATAGGAGCGCATTTGAAGCACTTTTGCTTAATAAACCACGGCTCTATCTCTTACGGTTGATATTTAAATTAATCAGAAAGTCTTCGTCGGTAGCGCTTCTCGGTAGCCTCTCCGTACAGAGACTAAGTCCGAATTGAAAATATTTTCACCGACGACGTATCTTTTAAATGTTATGTTCGGTTATGGGAGCGTATTTGACGCACTTTTGCTTAATAAACCACGGCTCCATCTCTTACGGTTGATTTTTAAATAATTTCTAAAGTCGTCGTCGGCGACTCTTCACGGTAGCCACTCGGTAAGAAAAAATCTAAGTCCGAACTGTAATTATTTTCACCGACGAGGTACCTTTTATATGTTAGATTGAGTTATAGGAGCGCATTTGAAGCACTTTTGCTTAATAAACCACGGCTCTATCTCTTACGGTTGATTTTTAAATTAATCAGAAAGTCTTCGTCGGTAGCGCTTCTCGGTAGCCTCTCCGTACAGAGACTAAGTCCGAACTGTAATTATTTTCACCGACGAGGTACCTTTTATATGTTAGATTGAGTTATAGGAGCGTATTTGAAGCACTTTTGCTTAATAAACCACGGCTCTATCTCTTTCGGTTGATTTTTAAATTCATCAGAAAGTCTTGGTCGGTAGCGCTTCTCGGTAGCCTCTCCGTACAGAGACTAAGTCCGAATTGAAAATATTTTCACCGACGACGTATCTTTTAAATGTTATGTCAGGTTATGGGAGCGTATTTGACGCACTTTTGCTTAATAAACCACGGCTCCATCTCTTACGGTTGATTTTTAAATAATTTCTAAAGTCGTCTTCGGCGACTCTTCACGGTAGCCTCTCCGTACAGAGACTAAGTCCGAATTGAAAATATTTTCACCGACAACGTATCTTTTAAATGTTATGATCAGTTATGGGAGCGTATTTGACGAACTTTTGCTTAATAAACCACGGCTCTATCTCTTACGGTTGATTTTTAAATAATTTCTAAAGTCGTCGTCGGCGACTCTTCACGGTAGCCACTCGGTAGGAAAAAATCTAAGTCCGAACTGTAATAATTTTCACCGACGAGGTACCTTTTATATGTTAGATTGAGTTATAGGAGCGTATTTGAAACACTTTTGCCTAATAAACCACGGCTCTATCTCTTTCGGTTGATTTTTAAATTAATCAGAAAGTCTTCGTCGGTAGCGCTTCTCGGTAGCCTCTCCGTACAGAGACTAAATCCGAATTGAAAATATTTTCACCGACGATGTATCTTTTAAATGTTATGTTCGGTTATGGGAGCGTATTTGACGCAGTTTTGCTTAATAAACCACGGCTCCATCTCTTACGGTTGATTATTAAATAATTTCTAAAGTCGTCGTCGGCGACTCTTCACGGTAGCTACTCGGTAGGAAAAAATCTAAGTCCGAACTGTAATTATTTTCACCGACGAGGTACCTTTTATATGTTAGATTGAGTTATAGGAGCGCATTTGAAGCACTTTTGCTTAATAAACCACGGCTCTATCTCTTACGGTTGATTTTTAAATTAATCAGAAAGTCCTCGTCGGTAGCGCTTCTCGGTAGCCTCTCCGTACAGAGACTAAGTCCGAATTGAAAATATTTTCACCGACGACGTATCTTTTAAATGTTATGTTCCGTTATGGGAGCGTATTTGACGCACTTTTACTTAATAAACCACGGCTCCATCTCTTACGGTTGATTTTTAAATAATTTCTAAAGTCGTCGTCGGCGACTCTTCACGGTAGCCACTCGGTAGGAAAAAATCTAAGTCCGAACTGTAATTATTTTCACCGACGAGGTACCTTTCATATGTTAGATTGAGTTATAGGAGCGCATTTGAAGCACTTTTGCTTAATAAACCACGGCTCTATCTCTTACGGTTGATTTTTAAATTAATCAGAAAGTCTTCGTCGGTAGCGCTTCTCGGTAGCCTCTCCGTACAGAGACTAAGTCCGAATTGAAAATATTTTCATCCACGACGTATCTTTTAAATGTTATGTTCCGTTATGGGAGCGTATTTGACGCACTTTTGCTTAATAAACCACGGCTCTATCTCTTACGGTTGATTTTTAAATAATTTCTAAATTCGTCGTCGGCGACTCTTCACGGTAGCCACTCGGTAAGAAAAAATCTAATTCCGAACTGTAATTATTTTCACCGACGAGGTACCTTTTATATGTTAGATTGAGTTATAGGAGCGCATTTGAAGCACTTTTGCTTAATAAACCACGGCTCTATCTCTTACGGTTGATTTTTAAATTAATCAGAAAGTCTTCGTCGGTAGCGCTTCTCGGTAGCCTCTCCGTACAGAGACTAAGTCCGAATTGAAAATATTTTCACCGACGACGTATCTTTTAAATGTTATGTTCGGTTATGGGAGCGTATTTGACGCACTTTTGCTTAATAAACCACGGCTCCATCTCTTACGGTTGATTTTTAAATAATTTCTAAAGTCGTCGTCGGCGACTCTTCACGGTAGCCACTCGGTAAGAAAAAATCTAAGTCCGAACTGTAATTATTTTCACCGACGAGGTACCTTTTATATGTTAGATTGAGTTATAGGAGCGCATTTGAAGCACTTTTGCTTAATAAACCACGGCTCCATCTCTTACGGTTGATTTTTAAATTAATCAGAAAGTCTTCGTCGGTAGCGCTTCTCGGTAGCCTCTCCGTACAGAGACTAAGTCCGAACTGTAATTATTTTCACCGACGAGGTACCTTTTATATGTTAGATTGAGTTATAGGAGCGTATTTGAAGCACTTTTGCTTAATAAACCACGGCTCTATCTCTTTCGGTTGATTTTTAAATTCATCAGAAAGTCTTGGTCGGTAGCGCTTCTCGGTAGCCTCTCCGTACAGAGACTAAGTCCGAATTGAAAATATTTTCACCGACGACGTATCTTTTAAATGTTATGTCAGGTTATGGGAGCGTATTTGACGCACTTTTGCTTAATAAACCACGGCTCCATCTCTTACGGTTGATTTTTAAATAATTTCTAAAGTCGTCTTCGGCGACTCTTCACGGTAGCCTCTCCGTACAGAGACTAAGTCCGAATTGAAAATATTTTCACCGACAACGTATCTTTTAAATGTTATGATCAGTTATGGGAGCGTATTTGACGAACTTTTGCTTAATAAACCACGGCTCTATCTCTTACGGTTGATTTTTAAATAATTTCTAAAGTCGTCGTCGGCGACTCTTCACGGTAGCCACTCGGTAGGAAAAAATCTAAGTCCGAACTGTAATAATTTTCACCGACGAGGTACCTTTTATATGTTAGATTGAGTTATAGGAGCGTATTTGAAACACTTTTGCCTAATAAACCACGGCTCTATCTCTTTCGGTTGATTTTTAAATTAATCAGAAAGTCTTCGTCGGTAGCGCTTCTCGGTAGCCTCTCCGTACAGAGACTAAATCCGAATTGAAAATATTTTCACCGACGATGTATCTTTTAAATGTTATGTTCGGTTATGGGAGCGTATTTGACGCACTTTTGCTTAATAAACCACGGCTCCATCTCTTACGGTTGATTATTAAATAATTTCTAAAGTCGTCGTCGGCGACTCTTCACGGTAGCCACTCGGTAAGAAAAAATCTAAGTCCGAACTGTAATTATTTTCACCGACGAGGTACCTTTTATATGTTAGATTGAGTTATAGGAGCGCATTTGAAGCACTTTTGCTTAATAAACCACGGCTCTATCTCTTACGGTTGATTTTTAAATTAATCAGAAAGTCTTCGTCGGTAGCGCTTCTCGGTAGCCTCTCCGTACAGAGACTAAGTCCGAACTGTAATTATTTTCACCGACGAGGTACCTTTTATATGTTAGATTGAGTTATAGGAGCGTATTTGAAGCACTTTTGCTTAATAAACCACGGCTCTATCTCTTTCGGTTGATTTTTAAATTCATCAGAAAGCCTTGGTCGGTAGCGCTTCTCGGTAGCCTCTCCGTACAGAGACTAAGTCCGAATTGAAAATATTTTCACCGACGACGTATCTTTTAAATGTTATGATCAGTTATGGGAGCGTATTTGACGCACTTTTGCTTAATAAACCACGGCTCCATCTCTTACGGTTGATTATTAAATAATTTCTAAAGTCGTCGTCGGCGACTCTTCACGGTAGCTACTCGGTAGGAAAAAATCTAAGTCCGAACTGTAATTATTTTCACCGACGAGGTACCTTTTATATGTTAGATTGAGTTATAGGAACGTATTTGAAGCACTTTTGCTTAATAAACCACGGCTCTATCTCTTTCGGTTGATTTTTAAATTCATCAGAAAGTCTTCGTCGGTAGCGCTTCTCGGTAGCCTCTCCGTACAGAGACTAAGTCCGAATTGAAAATATTTTCACCGACGACGTATCTTTTAAATGTTATGTTCGGTTATGGGAGCGTATTTGACGCACTTTTGCTTAATAAACCACGGCTCCATCTCTTACGGTTGATTTTTAAATAATTTCTAAAGTCGTCGTCGGCGACTCTTCACGGTAGCCACTCGGTAGGAAAAAATCTAAGTCCGAACTGTAATTATTTTCACCGACGAGGTACCTTTTATATGTTAGATTGAGTTATAGGAGCGCATTTGAAGCACTTTTGCTTAATAAACCACGGCTCTATCTCTTACGGTTGATTTTTAAATTAATCAGAAAGTCTTCGTCGGTAGCGCTTCTCGGTAGCCTCTCCGTACAGAGACTAAGTCCGAATTGAAAATATTTTCATCCACGACGTATCTTTTAAATGTTATGTTCCGTTATGGGAGCGTATTTGACGCACTTTTGCTTAATAAACCACGGCTCCATCTCTTACGGTTGATTTTTAAATAATTTCTAAAGTCGTCGTCGGCGACTCTTCACGGTAGCCACTCGGTAGGAAAAAATCTAAGTCCGAACTGTAATTATTTTCACCGACGAGGTACCTTTTATATGTTAGATTGAGTTATAGGAGCGCATTTGAAGCACTTTTGCTTAATAAACCACGGCTCTATCTCTTACGGTTGATTTTTAAATTAATCAGAAAGTCTTCGTCGGTAGCGCTTCTCGGTAGCCTCTCCGTACAGAGACTAAGTCCGAACTGTAATTATTTTCACCGACGAGGTACCTTTTATATGGTAGATTGAGTTATAGGAGCGTATTTGAAGCACTTTTGCTTAATAAACCACGGCTCTATCTCTTTCGGTTGATTTTTAAATTCATCAGAAAGTCTTGGTCGGTAGCGCTTCTCGGTAGCCTCTCCGTACAGAGACTAAGTCCGAATTGAAAATATTTTCACCGACGACGTATCTTTTAAATGTTATGTCAGGTTATGGGAGCGTATTTGACGCACTTTTGCTTAATAAACCACGGCTCCATCTCTTACGGTTGATTTTTAAATAATTTCTAAAGTCGTCGTCGGCGACTCTTCGCGGTAGCCTCTCCGTACAGAGACTAAGTCCGAATTGAAAATATTTTCACCGACAACGTATCTTTTAAATGTTATGATCAGTTATGGGAGCGTATTTGACGAACTTTTGCTTAATAAACCACGGCTCTATCTCTTACGGTTGATTTTTAAATAATTTCTAAAGTCGTCGTCGGCGACTCTTCACGGTAGCCACTCGGTAGGAAAAAATCTAAGTCCGAACTGTAATAATTTTCACCGACGAGGTACCTTTTATATGTTAGATTGAGTTATAGGAGCGTATTTGAAACACTTTTGCTTAATAAACGACGGCTCTATCTCTTTCGGTTGATTTTTAAATTAATCAGAAAGTCTTCGTCGGTAGCGCTTCTCGGTTGCCTCTCCGTACAGAGACTAAATCCGAATTGAAAATATTTTCACCGACGATGTATCTTTTAAATGTTATGTTCGGTTATGGGAGCGTATTTGACGCACTTTTGCTTAATAAACCACGGCTCCATCTCTTACGGTTGATTATTAAATAATTTCTAAAGTCGTCGTCGGCGACTCTTCACGGTAGCCACTCGGTAGGAAAAAATCTAAGTCCGAACTGTAATCATTTTCACCGACGAGGTACCTTTCATATGTTAGATTGAGTTATAGGAGCGCATTTGAAGCACTTTTGCTTAATAAACCACGGCTCTATCTCTTACGGTTGATTTTTAAATTAATCAGAAAGTCCTCGTCGGTAGCGCTTCTCGGTAGCCTCTCCGTACAGAGACTAAGTCCGAATTGAAAATATTTTCACCGACGACGTATCTTTTAAATGTTATGTTCCGTTATGGGAGCGTATTTGACGCACTTTTACTTAATAAACCACGGCTCCATCTCTTACGGTTGATTATTAAATAATTTCTAGTCGTCGTCGGCGACCCTTCACGGTAGCCACTCGGTAGGAAAAAATCTAGGTCCGAACTGTAATTATTTTCACAGACGAGGTACCTTTTATATGTTAGATTGAGTTATAGGAGCGCATTTGAAGCACTTTTGCTTAATAAACCACGGCTCTATCTCTTACGGTTGATTTTTAAATTAATCAGAAAGTCTTCGTCAGTAGCGCTTCTCGGTAGCCTCTCCGTACAGAGACTAAGTCCGAATTGAAAATATTTTCACCGACGACGTATCTTTTAAATGTTATGATCAGTTATGGGAGCGTATTTGACGCACTTTTGCTTAATAAACCACGGCTCCATCTCTTACGGTTGATTATTAAATAATTTCTAAAGTCGTCGTCGGCGACTCTTCACGGTAGCCACTCGGTAGGAAAAAATCTAGGTCCGAACTGTAATTATTTTCACCGACGAGGTACCTTTTATATGTTAGATTGAGTTATAGGAGCGCATTTGAAGCACTTTTGCTTAATAAACCACGGCTCTATCTCTTACGGTTGATTTTTAAATTAATCAGAAAGTCTTCGTCGGTAGCGCTTCTCGGTAGCCTCTCCGTACAGAGACTAAGTCCGAATTGAAAATATTTTCATCCACGACGTATCTTTTAAATGTTATGTTCCGTTATGGGAGCGTATTTGACGCACTTTTGCTTAATAAACCACGGCTCCATCTCTTACGGTTGATTTTTAAATAATTTCTAAAGTCGTCGTCGGCGACTCTTCACGGTAGCCACTCGGTAGGAAAAAATCTAAGTCCGAACTGCAATTATTTTCACCGACGAGGTACCTTTTATATGTTAGATTGAGTTATAGGAGCGCATTTGAAGCACTTTTGCTTAATAAACCACGGCTCTATCTCTTACGGTTGATTTTTAAATTAATCAGAAAGTCTTCGTCGGTAGCGCTTCTCGGTAGCCTCTCCGTACAGAGACTAAGTCCGAACTGTAATTATTTTCACCGACGAGGTACCTTTTATATGGTAGATTGAGTTATAGGAGCGTATTTGAAGCACTTTTGCTTAATAAACCACGGCTCTATCTCTTTCGGTTGATTTTTAAATTCATCAGAAAGTCTTGGTCGGTAGCGCTTCTCGGTAGCCTCTCCGTACAGAGACTAAGTCCGAATTGAAAATATTTTCACCGACGACGTATCTTTTAAATGTTATGTCAGGTTATGGGAGCGTATTTGACGCACTTTTGCTTAATAAACCACGGCTCCATCTCTTACGGTTGATTTTTAAATAATTTCTAAAGTCGTCGTCGGCGACTCTTCACGGTAGCCTCTCCGTACAGAGACTAAGTCCGAATTGAAAATATTTTCACCGACAACGTATCTTTTAAATGTTATGATCAGTTATGGGAGCGTATTTGACGAACTTTTGCTTAATAAACCACGGCTCTATCTCTTACGGTTGATTTTTAAATAATTTCTAAAGTCGTCGTCGGCGACTCTTCACGGTAGCCACTCGGTAGGAAAAAATCTAAGTCCGAACTGTAATAATTTTCACCGACGAGGTACCTTTTATATGTTAGATTGAGTTATAGGAGCGTATTTGAAACACTTTTGCTTAATAAACGACGGCTCTATCTCTTTCGGTTGATTTTTAAATTAATCAGAAAGTCTTCGTCGGTAGCGCTTCTCGGTTGCCTCTCCGTACAGAGACTAAATCCGGATTGAAAATATTTTCACCGACGATGTATCTTTTAAATGTTATGTTCGGTTATGGGAGCGTATTTGACGCACTTTTGCTTAATAAACCACGGCTCCATCTCTTACGGTTGATTATTAAATAATTTCTAAAGTCGTCGTCGGCGACTCTTCACGGTAGCTACTCGGTAGGAAAAAATCTAAGTCCGAACTGTAATTATTTTCACCGACGAGGTACCTTTTATATGTTAGATTGAGTTGTAGGAGCGCATTTGAAGCACTTTTGCTTAATAAACCACGGCTCTATCTCTTACGGTTGATTTTTAAATTAATCAGAAATTCCTCGTCGGTAGCGCTTCTCGGTAGCCTCTCCGTACAGAGACTAAGTCCGAATTGAAAATATTTTCACCGACGACGTATCTTTTAAATGTTATGTTCCGTTATGGGAGCGTATTTGACGCACTTTTACTTAATAAACCACGGCTCCATCTCTTACGGTTGATTTTTAAATAATTATTTAAAGTCGTCGTCGGCGACTCTTCACGGTAGCCACTCGGTAGGAAAAAATCTAAGTCCGAACTGTAATCATTTTCACCGACGAGGTACCTTTCATATGTTAGATTGAGTTATAGGAGCGCATTTGAAGCACTTTTGCTTAATAAACCACGGCTCTATCTCTTACGGTTGATTTTTAAATTAATCAGAAAGTCTTCGTCGGTAGCGCTTCTCGGTAGCCTCTCCGTACAGAGACTAAGTCCGAATTGAAAATATTTTCATCCACGACGTATCTTTTAAATGTTATGTTCCGTTATGGGAGCGTATTTGACGCACTTCTGCTTAATAAACCACGGCTCTATCTCTTACGGTTGATTTTTAAATAATTTCTAAAGTCGTCGTCGGCGACTCTTCACGGTAGCCACTCGGTAAGAAAAAATCTAAGTCCGAACTGTAATTATTTTCACCGACGAGGTACCTTTTATATGTTAGATTGAGTTGTAGGAGCGCATTTGAAGCACTTTTGCTTAATAAACCACGGCTCTATCTCTTACGGTTGATTTTTAAATTAATCAGAAAGTCCTCGTCGGTAGCGCTTCTCGGTAGCCTCTCCGTACAGAGACTAAGTCCGAATTGAAAATATTTTCACCGACAACGTATCTTTTAAATGTTATGATCAGTTATGGGAGCGTATTTGACGAACTTTTGCTTAATAAACCACGGCTCTATCTCTTACGGTTGATTTTTAAATAATTTCTAAAGTCGTCGTCGGCGACTCTTCACGGTAGCCACTCGGTAGGAAAAAATCTAAGTCCGAACTGTAATAATTTTCACCGACGAGGTACCTTTTATATGTTAGATTGAGTTATAGGAGCGTATTTGAAACACTTTTGCTTAATAAACCACGGCTCTATCTCTTTCGGTTGATTTTTAAATTAATCAGAAAGTCTTCGTCGGTAGCGCTTCTCGGTTGCCTCTCCGTACAGAGACTAAATCCGAATTGAAAATATTTTCACCGACGATGTATCTTTTAAATGTTATGTTCGGTTATGGGAGCGTATTTGACGCACTTTTGCTTAATAAACCACGGCTCCATCTCTTACGGTTGATTATTAAATAATTTCTAAAGTCGTCGTCGGCGACTCTTCACGGTAGCTACTCGGTAGGAAAAAATCTAAGTCCGAACTGTAATTATTTTCACCGACGAGGTACCTTTTATATGTTAGATTGAGTTATAGGAGCGCATTTGAAGCACTTTTGCTTAATAAACCACGGCTCTATCTCTTACGGTTGATTTTTAAATTAATCAGAAAGTCCTCGTCGGTAGCGCTTCTCGGTAGCCTCTCCGTACAGAGACTAAGTCCGAATTGAAAATATTTTCACCGACGACGTATCTTTTAAATGTTATGTTCCGTTATGGGAGCGTATTTGACGCACTTTTACTTAATAAACCACGGCTCCATCTCTTACGGTTGATTTTTAAATAATTTCTAGTCGTCGTCGGCGACTCTTCACGGTAGCCACTCGGTAGGAAAAAATCTAGGTCCGAACTGTAATTATTTTCACAGACGAGGTACCTTTTATATGTTAGATTGAGTTATAGGAGCGCATTTGAAGCACTTTTGCTTAATAAACCACGGCTCTATCTCTTACGGTAGATTTTTAAATTAATCAGAAAGTCTTCGTCAGTAGCGCTTCTCGGTAGCCTCTCCGTACAGAGACTAAGTCCGAATTGAAAATATTTTCACCGACGACGTATCTTTTAAATGTTATGATCAGTTATGGGAGCGTATTTGACGCACTTTTGCTTAATAAACCACGGCTCCATCTCTTACGGTTGATTATTAAATAATTTCTAAAGTCGTCGTCGGCGACTCTTCACGGTAGCTACTCGGTAGGAAAAAATCTAAGTCCGAACTGTAATTATTTTCACCGACGAGGTACCTTTTATATGTTAGATTGAGTTATAGGAGCGTATTTGAAGCACTTTTGCTTAATAAACCACGGCTCTATCTCTTTCGGTTGATTTTTAAATTCATCAGAAAGTCTTCGTCGGTAGCGCTTCTCGGTAGCCTCTCCGTACAGAGACTAAGCCCGAATTGAAAATATTTTCACCGACGACGTATCTTTTAAATGTTATGTTCGGTTATGGGAGCGTATTTGACGCACTTTTGCTTAATAAACCACGGCTCCATCTCTTACGGTTGATTTTTAAATAATTTCTAAAGTCGTCGTCGGCGACTCTTCACGGTAGCCACTCGGTAGGAAAAAATCTAAGTCCGAACTGTAATCATTTTCACCGACGAGGTACCTTTCATATGTTAGATTGAGTTATAGGAGCGCATTTGAAGCACTTTTGCTTAATAAACCACGGCTCTATCTCTTACGGTTGATTTTTAAATTAATCAGAAAGTCCTCGTCGGTAGCGCTTCTCGGTAGCCTCTCCGTACAGAGACTAAGTCCGAATTGAAAATATTTTCACCGACGACGTATCTTTTAAATGTTATGTTCCGTTATGGGAGCGTATTTGACGCACTTTTACTTAATAAACCACGGCTCCATCTCTTACGGTTGATTATTAAATAATTTCTAGTCGTCGTCGGCGACCCTTCACGGTAGCCACTCGGTAGGAAAAAATCTAGGTCCGAACTGTAATTATTTTCACAGACGAGGTACCTTTTATATGTTAGATTGAGTTATAGGAGCGCATTTGAAGCACTTTTCCTTAATAAACCACGGCTCTATCTCTTACGGTTGATTTTTAAATTAATCAGAAAGTCTTCGTCAGTAGCGCTTCTCGGTAGCCTCTCCGTACAGAGACTAAGTCCGAATTGAAAATATTTTCACCGACGACGTATCTTTTAAATGTTATGATCAGTTATGGGAGCGTATTTGACGCACTTTTGCTTAATAAACCACGGCTCCATCTCTTACGGTTGATTATTAAATAATTTCTAAAGTCGTCGTCGGCGACTCTTCACGGTAGCCACTCGGTAGGAAAAAATCTAGGTCCGAACTGTAATTATTTTCACCGACGAGGTACCTTTTATATGTTAGATTGAGTTATAGGAGCGCATTTGAAGCACTTTTGCTTAATAAACCACGGCTCTATCTCTTACGGTTGATTTTTAAATTAATCAGAAAGTCTTCGTCGGTAGCGCTTCTCGGTAGCCTCTCCGTACAGAGACTAAGTCCGAATTGAAAATATTTTCATCCACGACGTATCTTTTAAATGTTATGTTCCGTTATGGGAGCGTATTTGACGCACTTTTGCTTAATAAACCACGGCTCCATCTCTTACGGTTGATTTTTAAATAATTTCTAAAGTCGTCGTCGGCGACTCTTCACGGTAGCCACTCGGTAGGAAAAAATCTAAGTCCGAACTGCAATTATTTTCACCGACGAGGTACCTTTTATATGTTAGATTGAGTTATAGGAGCGCATTTGAAGCACTTTTGCTTAATAAACCACGGCTCTATCTCTTACGGTTGATTTTTAAATTAATCAGAAAGTCTTCGTCGGTAGCGCTTCTCGGTAGCCTCTCCGTACAGAGACTAAGTCCGAACTGTAATTATTTTCACCGACGAGGTACGTTTTATATGGTAGATTGAGTTATAGGAGCGTATTTGAAGCACTTTTGCTTAATAAACCACGGCTCTATCTCTTTCGGTTGATTTTTAAATTCATCAGAAAGTCTTGGTCGGTAGCGCTTCTCGGTAGCCTCTCCGTACAGAGACTAAGTCCGAATTGAAAATATTTTCACCGACGACGTATCTTTTAAATGTTATGTCAGGTTATGGGAGCGTATTTGACGCACTTTTGCTTAATAAACCACGGCTCCATCTCTTACGGTTGATTTTTAAATAATTTCTAAAGTCGTCGTCGGCGACTCTTCACGGTAGCCTCTCCGTACAGAGACTAAGTCCGAATTGAAAATATTTTCACCGACAACGTATCTTTTAAATGTTATGATCAGTTATGGGAGCGTATTTGACGCACTTTTACTTAATAAACCACGGCTCCATCTCTTACGGTTGATTTTTAAATAATTTCTAAAGTCGTCGTCGGCGACTCTTCACGGTAGCCACTCGGTAGGAAAAAATCTAAGTCCGAACTGTAATCATTTTCACCGACGAGGTACCTTTCATATGTTAGATTGAGTTATAGGAGCGCATTTGAAGCACTTTTGCTTAATAAACCACGGCTCTATCTCTTACGGTTGATTTTTAAATTAATCAGAAAGTCTTCGTCGGTAGCGCTTCTCGGTAGCCTCTCCGTACAGAGACTAAGTCCGAATTGAAAATATTTTCATCCACGACGTATCTTTTAAATGTTATGTTCCGTTATGGGAGCGTATTTGACGCACTTTTGCTTAATAAACCACGGCTCTATCTCTTACGGTTGATTTTTAAATAATTTCTAAAGTCGTCGTCGGCGACTCTTCACGGTAGCCACTCGGTAAGAAAAAATCTAAGTCCGAACTGTAATTATTTTCACCGACGAGGTACCTTTTATATGTTAGATTGAGTTGTAGGAGCGCATTTGAAGCACTTTTGCTTAATAAACCACGGCTCTATCTCTTACGGTTGATTTTTAAATTAATCAGAAAGTCCTCGTCGGTAGCGCTTCTCGGTAGCCTCTCCGTACAGAGACTAAGTCCGAATTGAAAATATTTTCACCGACAACGTATCTTTTAAATGTTATGATCAGTTATGGGAGCGTATTTGACGAACTTTTGCTTAATAAACCACGGCTCCATCTCTTACGGTTGATTATTAAATAATTTCTAGTCGTCGTCGGCGACCCTTCACGGTAGCCACTCGGTAGGAAAAAATCTAGGTCCGAACTGTAATTATTTTCACAGACGAGGTACCTTTTATATGTTAGATTGAGTTATAGGAGCGCATTTGAAGCACTTTTGCTTAATAAACCACGGCTCTATCTCTTACGGTTGATTTTTAAATTAATCAGAAAGTCTTCGTCAGTAGCGCTTCTCGGTAGCCTCTCCGTACAGAGACTAAGCCCGAATTGAAAATATTTTCACCGACGACGTATCTTTTAAATGTTATGTTCGGTTATGGGAGCGTATTTGACGCACTTTTGCTTAATAAACCACGGCTCCATCTCTTACGGTTGATTTTTAAATAATTTCTAAAGTCGTCGTCGGCGACTCTTCACGGTAGCCACTCGGTAGGAAAAAATCTAAGTCCGAACTGTAATCATTTTCACCGACGAGGTACCTTTCATATGTTAGATTGAGTTATAGGAGCGCATTTGAAGCACTTTTGCTTAATAAACCACGGCTCTATCTCTTACGGTTGATTTTTAAATTAATCAGAAAGTCCTCGTCGGTAGCGCTTCTCGGTAGCCTCTCCGTACAGAGACTAAGTCCGAATTGAAAATATTTTCACCGACGACGTATCTTTTAAATGTTATGTTCCGTTATGGGAGCGTATTTGACGCACTTTTACTTAATAAACCACGGCTCCATCTCTTACGGTTGATTATTAAATAATTTCTAGTCGTCGTCGGCGACCCTTCACGGTAGCCACTCGGTAGGAAAAAATCTAGGTCCGAACTGTAATTATTTTCACAGACGAGGTACCTTTTATATGTTAGATTGAGTTATAGGAGCGCATTTGAAGCACTTTTGCTTAATAAACCACGGCTCTATCTCTTACGGTTGATTTTTAAATTAATCAGAAAGTCTTCGTCAGTAGCGGTTCTCGGTAGCCTCTCCGTACAGAGACTAAGTCCGAATTGAAAATATTTTCACCGACGACGTATCTTTTAAATGTTATGATCAGTTATGGGAGCGTATTTGACGCACTTTTGCTTAATAAACCACGGCTCCATCTCTTACGGTTGATTATTAAATAATTTCTAAAGTCGTCGTCGGCGACTCTTCACGGTAGCCACTCGGTAGGAAAAAATCTAGGTCCGAACTGTAATTATTTTCACCGACGAGGTACCTTTTATATGTTAGATTGAGTTATAGGAGCGCATTTGAAGCACTTTTGCTTAATAAACCACGGCTCTATCTCTTACGGTTGATTTTTAAATTAATCAGAAAGTCTTCGTCGGTAGCGCTTCTCGGTAGCCTCTCCGTACAGAGACTAAGTCCGAATTGAAAATATTTTCATCCACGACGTATCTTTTAAATGTTATGTTCCGTTATGGGAGCGTATTTGACGCACTTTTGCTTAATAAACCACGGCTCCATCTCTTACGGTTGATTTTTAAATAATTTCTAAAGTCGTCGTCGGCGACTCTTCACGGTAGCCACTCGGTAGGAAAAAATCTAAGTCCGAACTGCAATTATTTTCACCGACGAGGTACCTTTTATATGTTAGATTGAGTTATAGGAGCGCATTTGAAGCACTTTTGCTTAATAAACCACGGCTCTATCTCTTACGGTTGATTTTTAAATTAATCAGAAAGTCTTCGTCGGTAGCGCTTCTCGGTAGCCTCTCCGTACAGAGACTAAGTCCGAACTGTAATTATTTTCACCGACGAGGTACCTTTTATATGTTAGATTGAGTTATAGGAGCGTATTTGAAGCACTTTTGCTTAATAAACCACGGCTCTATCTCTTTCGGTTGATTTTTAAATTCATCAGAAAGTCTTGGTCGGTAGCGCTTCTCGGTAGCCTCTCCGTACAGAGACTAAGTCCGAATTGAAAATATTTTCACCGACGACGTATCTTTTAAATGTTATGTCAGGTTATGGGAGCGTATTTGACGCACTTTTGCTTAATAAACCACGGCTCCATCTCTTACGGTTGATTTTTAAATAATTTCTAAAGTCGTCGTCGGCGACTCTTCACGGTAGCCTCTCCGTACAGAGACTAAGTCCGAATTGAAAATATTTTCACCGACAACGTATCTTTTAAATGTTATGATCAGTTATGGGAGCGTATTTGACGCACTTTTACTTAATAAACCACGGCTCCATCTCTTACGGTTGATTTTTAAATAATTTCTAAAGTCGTCGTCGGCGACTCTTCACGGTAGCCACTCGGTAGGAAAAAATCTAAGTCCGAACTGTAATCATTTTCACCGACGAGGTACCTTTCATATGTTAGATTGAGTTATAGGAGCGCATTTGAAGCACTTTTGCTTAATAAACCACGGCTCTATCTCTTACGGTTGATTTTTAAATTAATCAGAAAGTCTTCGTCGGTAGCGCTTCTCGGTAGCCTCTCCGTACAGAGACTAAGTCCGAATTGAAAATATTTTCATCCACGACGTATCTTTTAAATGTTATGTTCCGTTATGGGAGCGTATTTGACGCACTTTTGCTTAATAAACCACGGCTCTATCTCTTACGGTTGATTTTTAAATAATTTCTAAAGTCGTCGTCGGCGACTCTTCACGGTAGCCACTCGGTAAGAAAAAATCTAAGTCCGAACTGTAATTATTTTCACCGACGAGGTACCTTTTATATGTTAGATTGAGTTGTAGGAGCGCATTTGAAGCACTTTTGCTTAATAAACCACGGCTCTATCTCTTACGGTTGATTTTTAAATTAATCAGAAAGTCCTCGTCGGTAGCGCTTCTCGGTAGCCTCTCCGTACAGAGACTAAGTCCGAATTGAAAATATTTTCACCGACAACGTATCTTTTAAATGTTATGATCAGTTATGGGAGCGTATTTGACGAACTTTTGCTTAATAAACCACGGCTCTATCTCTTACGGTTGATTTTTAAATAATTTCTAAAGTCGTCGTCGGCGACTCTTCACGGTAGCCACTCGGTAGGAAAAAATCTAAGTCCGAACTGTAATAATTTTCACCGACGAGGTACCTTTTATATGTTAGATTGAGTTATAGGAGCGTATTTGAAACACTTTTGCTTAATAAACCACGGCTCTATCTCTTTCGGTTGATTTTTAAATTAATCAGAAAGTCTTCGTCGGTAGCGCTTCTCGGTTGCCTCTCCGTACAGAGACTAAATCCGAATTGAAAATATTTTCACCGACGATGTATCTTTTAAATGTTATGTTCGGTTATGGGAGCGTATTTGACGCACTTTTGCTTAATAAACCACGGCTCCATCTCTTACGGTTGATTATTAAATAATTTCTAAAGTCTTCGTCGGCGACTCTTCACGGTAGCTACTCGGTAGGAAAAAATCTAAGTCCGAACTGTAATTATTTTCACCGACGAGGTACCTTTTATATGTTAGATTGAGTTATAGGAGCGCATTTGAAGCACTTTTGCTTAATAAACCACGGCTCTATCTCTTACGGTTGATTTTTAAATTAATCAGAAAGTCCTCGTCGGTAGCGCTTCTCGGTAGCCTCTCCGTACAGAGACTAAGTCCGAATTGAAAATATTTTCACCGACGACGTATCTTTTAAATGTTATGTTCCGTTATGGGAGCGTATTTGACGCACTTTTACTTAATAAACCACGGCTCCATCTCTTACGGTTGATTTTTAAATAATTTCTAGTCGTCGTCGGCGACTCTTCACGGTAGCCACTCGGTAGGAAAAAATCTAGGTCCGAACTGTAATTATTTTCACAGACGAGGTACCTTTTATATGTTAGATTGAGTTATAGGAGCGCATTTGAAGCACTTTTGCTTAATAAACCACGGCTCTATCTCTTACGGTTGATTTTTAAATTAATCAGAAAGTCTTCGTCAGTAGCGCTTCTCGGTAGCCTCTCCGTACAGAGACTAAGTCCGAATTGAAAATATTTTCACCGACGACGTATCTTTTAAATGTTATGATCAGTTATGGGAGCGTATTTGACGCACTTTTGCTTAATAAACCACGGCTCCATCTCTTACGGTTGATTATTAAATAATTTCTAAAGTCGTCGTCGGCGACTCTTCACGGTAGCTACTCGGTAGGAAAAAATCTAAGTCCGAACTGTAATTATTTTCACCGACGAGGTACCTTTTATATGTTAGATTGAGTTATAGGAGCGTATTTGAAGCACTTTTGCTTAATAAACCACGGCTCTATCTCTTTCGGTTGATTTTTAAATTCATCAGAAAGTCTTCGTCGGTAGCGCTTCTCGGTAGCCTCTCCGTACAGAGACTAAGCCCGAATTGAAAATATTTTCACCGACGACGTATCTTTTAAATGTTATGTTCGGTTATGGGAGCGTATTTGACGCACTTTTGCTTAATAAACCACGGCTCCATCTCTTACGGTTGATTTTTAAATAATTTCTAAAGTCGTCGTCGGCGACTCTTCACGGTAGCCACTCGGTAGGAAAAAATCTAGGTCCGAACTGTAATTATTTTCACAGACGAGGTACCTTTTATATGTTAGATTGAGTTATAGGAGCGCATTTGAAGCACTTTTGCTTAATAAACCACGGCGCTATCTCTTACGGGTGATTTTTAAATTAATCAGAAAGTCTTCGTCAGTAGCGCTTCTCGGTAGCCTCTCCGTACAGAGACTAAGTCCGAATTGAAAATATTTTCACCGACGACGTATCTTTTAAATGTTATGATCAGTTATGGGAGCGTATTTGACGCACTTTTGCTTAATAAACCACGGCTCCATCTCTTATGGTTGATTATTAAATAATTTCTAAAGTCGTCGTCGGCGACTCTTCACGGTAGCTACTCGGTAGGAAAAAATCTAAGTCCGAACTGTAATTATTTTCACCGACGAGGTACCTTTTATATGTTAGATTGAGTTATAGGAGCGTATTTGAAGCACTTTTGCTTAATAAACCACGGCTCTATCTCTTTCGGTTGATTTTTAAATTCATCAGAAAGTCTTCGTCGGTAGCGCTTCTCGGTAGCCTCTCCGTACAGAGACTAAGTCCGAATTGAAAATATTTTCACCGACGACGTATCTTTTAAATGTTATGTTCGGTTATGGGAGCGTATTTGACGCACTTTTGCTTAATAAACCACGGCTCCATCTCTTACGGTTGATTTTTAAATAATTTCTAAAGTCGTCGTCGGCGACTCTTCACGGTAGCCACTCGGTAGGAAAAAATCTAAGTCCGAACTGTAATTATTTTCACCGACGAGGTACCTTTTATATGTTAGATTGAGTTATAGGAGCGCATTTGAAGCACTTTTGCTTAATAAACCACGGCTCTATCTCTTACGGTTGATTTTTAAATTAATCAGAAAGTCTTCGTCGGTAGCGCTTCTCGGTAGCCTCTCCGTACAGAGACTAAGTCCGAATTGAAAATATTTTCATCCACGACGTATCTTTTAAATGTTATGTTCCGTTATGGGAGCGTATTTGACGCACTTTTGCTTAATAAACCACGGCTCCATCTCTTACGGTTGATTTTTAAATAATTTCTAAAGTCGTCGTCGGCGACTCTTCACGGTAGCCACTCGGTAGGAAAAAATCTAAGTCGGAACTGTAATTATTTTCACCGACGAGGTACCTTTTATATGTTAGATTGAGTTATAGGAGCGCATTTGAAGCACTTTTGCTTAATAAACCACGGCTCTATCTCTTACGGTTGATTTTTAAATTAATCAGAAAGTCTTCGTCCGTAGCGCTTCTCGGTAGCCTCTCCGTACAGAGACTAAGTCCGAATTGAAAATATTTTCACCGACGACGTATCTTTTAAATGTTATGTTCGGTTATGGGAGCGTATTTGACGCACTTTTGCTTAATAAACCACGGCTCCATCTCTTACGGTTGATTTTTAAATAATTTCTAAAGTCGTCGTCGGCGACTCTTCACGGTAGCCACTCGGTAGGAAAAAATCTAAGTCCGAACTGTAATTATTTTCACCGACGAGGTACCTTTTATATGTTAGATTGAGTTATAGGAGCGTATTTGAAGCACTTTTGCTTAATAAACCACGGCTCTATCTCTTTCGGTTGATTTTTAAATTAATCGGAAAGTCTTCGTCGGTAGCGCTTCTCGGTAGCCTCTCCGTACAGAGACTAAATCCGAATTGAAAATATTTTCACCGACGATGTATCTTTTAAATGTTATGTTCGGTTATGGGAGCGTATTTGACGCACTTTTGCTTAATAAACCACGGCTCTATCTCTTACGGTTGATTTTTAAATAATTTCTAGTCGTCGTCGGCGACACTTCACGGTAGCCACTCGGTAGGAAAAAATCTAAGTCCGAACTGTAATTATTTTCACCGACGAGGTACCTTTTATATGTTAGATTGAGTTATAGGAGCGCATTTGAAGCACTTTTGCTTAATAAACCACGGCTCTATCTCTTACGGTTGATTTTTAAATTAATCAGAAAGTCCTCGTCGGTAGCGCTTCTCGGTAGCCTCTCCGTACAAAGACTAAGTCCGAATTGAAAATATTTTCACCGACGACGTATCTTTCAAATGTTATGTTCCGTTATGGGAGCGTATTTGACGCACTTTTACTTAATAAACCACGGCTCCATCTCTTACGGTTGATTTTTAAATAATTTCTAGTCGTCGTCGGCGACTCTTCACGGTAGCCACTCGGTAGGAAAAGATCTAAGTCCGAACTGTAATTATTTTCACCGACGAGGTACCTTTTATATGTTAGATTGAGTTATAGGAGCGCATTTGAAGCACTTTTGCTTAATAAACCACGGCTCTATCTCTTACGGTTGATTTTTAAATTAATCAGAAAGTCTTCGTCGGTAGCGCTTCTCGGTAGCCTCTCCGTACAGAGACTAAGTCCGAATTGAAAATATTTTCATCCACGACGTATCTTTTAAATGCTATGTTCCGTTATGGGAGCGTATTTGACGCACTTTTGCTTAATAAACCACGGCTCCATCTCTTACGGTTGATTTTTAAATAATTTCTAAAGTCGTCGTCGGCGACTCTTCACGGTAGCCACTCGGTAGGAAAAAATCTAAGTCCGAACTGTAATTATTTTCACCGACGAGGTACCTTTCATATGTTAGATTGAGTTATAGGAGCGCATTTGAAGCACTTTTGCTTAATAAACCACGGCTCTATCTCTTACGGTTGATTTTTAAATTAATCAGAAAGTCTTCGTCGGTAGCGCTTCTCGGTAGCCTCTCCGTACAGAGACTAAGTCCGAATTGAAAATATTTTCATCCACGACGTATCTTTTAAATGTTATGTTCCGTTATGGGAGCGTATTTGACGCACTTTTGCTTAATAAACCACGGCTCTATCTCTTACGGTTGATTTTTAAATAATTTCTAAAGCCGTCGTCGGCGACTCTTCACGGTAGCCACTCGGTAGGAAAAAATCTAAGTCCGAACTGTAATTATTTTCACCGACGAGGTACCTTTTATATGTTAGATTGAGTTATAGGAGCGCATTTGAAGCACTTTTGCTTAATAAACCACGGCTCTATCTCTTACGGTTGATTTTTAAATTAATCAGAAAGTCCTCGTCGGTAGCGCTTCTCGGTAGCCTCTCCGTACAGAGACTAAGTCCGAATTGAAAATATTTTCACCGACGACGTATCTTTTAAATGTTATGTTCCGTTATGGGAGCGTATTTGACGCACTTTTACTTAATAAACCACGGCTCCATCTCTTACGGTTGATTTTTAAATAATTTCTAGTCGTCGTCGGCGACTCTTCACGGTAGCCACTCGGTAGGAAAAAATCTAGGTCCGAACTGTAATTATTTTCACAGACGAGGTACCTTTTATATGTTAGATTGAGTTATAGGAGCGCATTTGAAGCACTTTTGCTTAATAAACCACGGCTCTATCTCTTACGGTTGATTTTTAAATTAATCAGAAAGTCTTCGTCCGTAGCGCTTCTCGGTAGCCTCTCCGTACAAAGACTAAGTCCGAATTGAAAATATTTTCACCGACGACGTATCTTTTAAATGTTATGTTCCGTTATGGGAGCGTATTTGACGCACTTTTGCTTAATAAACCACGGCTCCATCTCTTACGGTTGATTATTAAATAATTTCTAAAGTCGTCGTCGGCGACTCTTCACGGTAGCTACTCGGTAGGAAAAAATCTAAGTCCGAACTGTAATTATTTTCACCGACGAGGTACCTTTTATATGTTAGATTGAGTTATAGGAGCGCATTTGAAGCGCTTTTGCTTAATAAACCACGGCTCTATCTCTTACGGTTGATTTTTAAATTAATCAGAAAGTCCTCGTCGGTAGCGCTTCTCGGTAGCCTCTCCGTACAGAGACTAAGTCCGAATTGAAAATATTTTCACCGACGACGTATCTTTTAAATGTTATGTTCCGTTATGGGAGCGTATTTGACGCACTTTTACTTAATAAACCACGGCTCCATCTCTTACGGTTGATTATTAAATAATTTCTAGTCGTCGTCGGCGACCCTTCACGGTAGCCACTCGGTAGGAAAAAATCTAGGTCCGAACTGTAATTATTTTCACAGACGAGGTACCTTTTATATGTTAGATTGAGTTATAGGAGCGCATTTGAAGCACTTTTGCTTAATAAACCACGGCTCTATCTCTTACGGTTGATTTTTAAATTAATCAGAAAGTCTTCGTCAGTAGCGCTTCTCGGTAGCCTCTCCGTACAGAGACTAAGTCCGAATTGAAAATATTTTCACCGACGACGTATCTTTTAAATGTTATGATCAGTTATGGGAGCGTATTTGACGCACTTTTGCTTAATAAACCACGGCTCCATCTCTTACGGTTGATTATTAAATAATTTCTAGTCGTCGTCGGCGACTCTTCACGGTAGCCACTCGGTAGGAAAAAATCTAGGTCCGAACTGTAATTATTTTCACAGACGAGGTACCTTTTATATGTTAGATTGAGCTATAGGAGCGCATTTGAAGCACTTTTGCTTAATAAACCACGGCTCTATCTCTTACGGTTGATTTTTAAATTAATCAGAAAGTCTTCGTCGGTAGCGCTTCTCGGTAGCCTCTCCGTACAGAGACTAAGTCCGAATTGAAAATATTTTCACCGACGACGTATCTTTTAAATGTTATGATCAGTTATGGGAGCGTATTTGACGAACTTTTGCTGAATAAACCACGGCTCTATCCCTTACGGTTGATTTTTAAATAATTTCTAAAGTCGTCGTCGGCGACTCTTCACGGTAGCCACTCGGTAGGAAAAAATCTAAGTCCGAACTGTAATAATTTTCACCGACGAGGTACCTTTTATATGTTAGATTGAGTTATAGGAGCGTATTTGAAGCACTTTTGCTTAATAAACCACGGCTCTATCTCTTTCGGTTGATTTTTAAATAATTTCTAAAGTCGTCGTCGGCGACTCTTCACGGTAGCCACTCGGTAGGAAAAAATCTAAGTCCGAACTGTAATTATTTTCACCGACGAGGTACCTTTTATATGTTAGATTGAGTTATAGGAGCGCATTTGAAGCACTTTTGCTTAATAAACCACGGCTCTATCTCTTACGGTTGATTTTTAAATTAATCAGAAAGTCTTCGTCGGTAGCGCTTCTCGGTAGCCTCTCCGTACAGAGACTAAGTCCGAATTGAAAATATTTTCATCCACGACGTATCTTTTAAATGCTATGTTCCGTTATGGGAGCGTATTTGACGCACTTTTGCTTAATAAACCACGGCTCCATCTCTTACGGTTGATTTTTAAATAATTTCTAAAGTCGTCGTCGGCGACTCTTCACGGTAGCCACTCGGTAGGAAAAAATCTAAGTCCGAACTGTAATTATTTTCACCGACGAGGTACCTTTCACATGTTAGATTGAGTTATAGGAGCGCATTTGAAGCACTTTTGCTTAATAAACCACGGCTCTATCTCTTACGGTTGATTTTTAAATTAATCAGAAAGTCTTCGTCGGTAGCGCTTCTCGGTAGCCTCTCCGTACAGAGACTAAGTCCGAATTGAAAATATTTTCATCCACGACGTATCTTTTAAATGTTATGTTCCGTTATGGGAGCGTATTTGACGCACTTTTGCTTAATAAACCACGGCTCTATCTCTTACGGTTGATTTTTAAATAATTTCTAAAGCCGTCGTCGGCGACTCTTCACGGTAGCCACCCGGTAGGAAAAAATCTAAGTCCGAACTGTAATTATTTTCACCGACGAGTTACCTTTTATATGTTAGATTGAGTTATAGGAGCGCATTTGAAGCACTTTTGCTTAATAAACCACGGCTCTATCTCTTACGGTTGATTTTTAAATTAATCAGAAAGTCTTCGTCGGTAGCGCTTCTCGGTAGCCTCTCCGTACAGAGACTAAGTCCGAATTGAAAATATTTTCACCGACGACGTATCTTTTAAATGTTATGTTCGGTTATGGGAGCGTATTTGACGCACTTTTGCTTAATAAACCACGGCTCCATCTCTTACGGTTGATTTTTAAATAATTTCTAAAGTCGTCGTCGGCGACTCTTCACGGTAGCCACTCGGTAGGAAAAAATCTAAGTCCGAACTGTAATTATTTTCACCGACGAGGTACCTTTTATATGTTAGATTGAGTTATAGGAGCGTAATTGAAGCACTTTTGCTTAATAAACCACGGCTCTATCTCTTTCGGTTGATTTTTAAATTAAACAGAAAGTCTTCGTCGGTATCGCTTCTCGGTAGCCTCTCCGTACAGAGACTAAGTCCGAATTGAAAATATTTTCACCGACGACGTATCTTTTATATGTTATGTTCGGTTATGGGAGCGTATTTGACGCACTTTTGCTTAATAAACCACGGCTCTATCTCTTACGGTTGATTTTTAAATAATTTCTAGTCGTCGTCGGCGACACTTCACGGTAGCCACTCGGTAGGAAAAAATCTAAGTCCGAACTGTAATTATTTTGACCGACGAGGTACCTTTTATATGTTAGATTGAGTTATAGGAGCGCATTTGAAGCACTTTTGCTTAATAAACCACGGCTCTATCTCTTACGGTTGATTTTTAAATTAATCAGAAAGTCTTCGTCCGTAGCGCTTCTCGGTAGCCTCTCCGTACAGAGACTAAGTCCGAATTGAAAATATTTTCACCGACGACGTATCTTTTAAATGTTATGTTCCGTTATGGGAGCGTATTTGACGCACTTTTGCTTAATAAACCACTTCTCCATCTCTTACGGTTGATTTTTAAATAATTTCTAAAGTCGTCGTCGGCGACTCTTCACGGTAGCCACTCGGTAGGAAAAAATCTAAGTCCGAACTGTAATTATTTTCACCGACGAGGTACCTTTTATATGTTAGATTGAGTTATAGGAGCGTATTTGAAGCACTTTTGCTTAATAAACCACGGCTCTATCTTTTTCGGTTGATTTTTAAATTAAACAGAAAGTCTTCGTCGGTAGCGCTTCTCGGTAGCCTCTCCGTACAGAGACTAAGTCCGAATTGAAAATATTTTCACCGACGACGTATCTTTTATATGTTATGTTCGGTTATGGGAGCGTATTTGACGCACTTTTGCTTAATAAACCACGGCTCTATCTCTTACGGTTGATTTTTAAATAATTTCTAGTCGTCGTCGGCGACACTTCACGGTAGCCACTCGGTAGGAAAAAATCTAAGTCCGAACTGTAATTATTTTCACCGACGAGGTACCTTTTATATGTTAGATTGAGTTATAGGAGCGCATTTGAAGCACTTTTGCTTAATAAACCACGGCTCTATCTCTTACGGTTGATTTTTAAATTAATCAGAAAGTCCTCGTCGGTAGCGCTTCTCGGTAGCCTCTCCGTACAGAGACTAAGTCCGAATTGAAAATATTTTCACCGACGACGTATCTTTTAAATGTTATGTTCCGTTATGGGAGCGTATTTGACGCACTTTTACTTAATAAACCACGGCTCCATCTCTTACGGTTGATTTTTAAATAATTTCTAGTCGTCGTCGGCGACTCTTCACGGTAGCCACTCGGTAGGAAAAAATCTAGGTCCGAACTGTAATTATTTTCACAGACGAGGTACCTTTTATATGTTAGATTGAGTTATAGGAGCGCATTTGAAGCACTTTTGCTTAATAAACCACGGCTCTATCTCTTACGGTTGATTTTTAAATTAATCAGAAAGTCTTCGTCGGTAGCGCTTCTCGGTAGCCTCTCCGTACAGAGACTAAGTCCGAATTGAAAATATTTTCACCGACGACGTATCTTTTAAATGTTATGATCAGTTATGGGAGCGTATTTGACGAACTTTTGCTGAATAAACCACGGCTCTATCCCTTACGGTTGATTTTTAAATAATTTCTAAAGTCGTCGTCGGCGACTCTTCACGGTAGCCACTCGGTAGGAAAAAATCTAAGTCCGAACTGTAATAATTTTCACCGACGAGGTACCTTTTATATGTTAGATTGAGTTATAGGAGCGTATTTGAAGCACTTTTGCTTAATAAACCACGGCTCTATCTCTTTCGGTTGATTTTTAAATAATTTCTGAAGTCGTCGTCGGCAACTCTTCACGGTAGCCACTCGGTAGGAAAAAATCTAAGTCCGAACTGTAATTATTTTCACCGACGAGGTACCTTTTATATGTTAGATTGAGTTATAGAAGCGCATTTGAAGCACTTTTGCTTAATAAACCACGGCTCTATCTCTTACGGTTGATTTTTAAATTAATCAGAAAGTCTTCGTCGGTAGCGCTTCTCGGTAGCCTCTCCGTACAGAGACTAAGTCCGAATTGAAAATATTTTCATCCACGACGTATCTTTTAAATGCTATGTTCCGTTATGGGAGCGTATTTGACGCACTTTTGCTTAATAAACCACGGCTCCATCTCTTACGGTTGATTTTTAAATAATTTCTAAAGTCGTCGTCGGCGACTCTTCACGGTAGCCACTCGGTAGGAAAAAATCTAAGTCCGAACTGTAATTATTTTCACCGACGAGGTACCTTTCATATGTTAGATTGAGTTATAGGAGCGCATTTGAAGCACTTTTGCTTAATAAACCACGGCTCTATCTCTTACGGTTGATTTTTAAATTAATCAGAAAGTCTTCGTCGGTAGCGCTTCTCGGTAGCCTCTCCGTACAGAGACTAAGTCCGAATTGAAAATATTTTCACCGACGACGTATCTTTTAAATGTTATGTTCGGTTATGGGAGCGTATTTGACGCACTTTTGCTTAATAAACCACGGCTCCATCTCTTACGGTTGATTTTTAAATAATTTCTAAAGTCGTCGTCGGCGACTCTTCACGGTAGCCACTCGGTAGGAAAAAATCTAAGTCCGAACTGTAATTATTTTCACCGACGAGGTACCTTTTATATGTTAGATTGAGTTATAGGAGCGTATTTGAAGCACTTTTGCTTAATAAACCACGGCTCTATCTCTTTCGGTTGATTTTTAAATTAAACAGAAAGTCTTCGTCGGTATCGCTTCTCGGTAGCCTCTCCGTACAGAGACTAAGTCCGAATTGAAAATATTTTCACCGACGACGTATCTTTTATATGTTATGTTCGGTTATGGGAGCGTATTTGACGCACTTTTGCTTAATAAACCACGGCTCTATCTCTTACGGTTGATTTTTAAATAATTTCTAGTCGTCGTCGGCGACACTTCACGGTAGCCACTCGGTAGGAAAAAATCTAAGTCCGAACTGTAATTATTTTGACCGACGAGGTACCTTTTATATGTTAGATTGAGTTATAGGAGCACATTTGAAGCACTTTTGCTTAATAAACCACGGCTCTATCTCTTACGGTTGATTTTTAAATTAATCAGAAAGTCTTCGTCCGTAGCGCTTCTCGGTAGCCTCTCCGTACAGAGACTAAGTCCGAATTGAAAATATTTTCACCGACGACGTATCTTTTAAATGTTATGTTCGGTTATGGGAGCGTATTTGACGCACTTTTGCTTAATAAACCACGGCTCCATCTCTTACGGTTGATTTTTAAATAATTTCTAAAGTCGTCGTCGGCGACTCTTCACGGTAGCCACTCGGTAGGAAAAAATCTAAGTCCGAACTGTAATTATTTTCACCGACGAGGTACCTTTTATATGTTAGATTGAGTTATAGGAGCGTATTTGAAGCACTTTTGCTTAATAAACCACGGCTCTATCTCTTTCGGTTGATTTTTAAATTAAACAGAAAGTCTTCGTCGGTATCGCTTCTCGGTAGCCTCTCCGTACAGAGACTAAGTCCGAATTGAAAATATTTTCACCGACGACGTATCTTTTATATGTTATGTTCGGTTATGGGAGCGTATTTGACGCACTTTTGCTTAATAAACCACGGCTCTATCTCTTACGGTTGATTTTTAAATAATTTCTAGTCGTCGTCGGCGACACTTCACGGTAGCCACTCGGTAGGAAAAAATCTAAGTCCGAACTGTAATTATTTTCACCGACGAGGTACCTTTTATATGTTAGATTGAGTTATAGGAGCGCATTTGAAGCACTTTTGCTTAATAAACCACGGCTCTATCTCTTACGGTTGATTTTTAAATTAATCAGAAAGTCCTCGTCGGTAGCGCTTCTCGGTAGCCTCTCCGTACAGAGACTAAGTCCGAATTGAAAATATTTTCACCGACGACGTATCTTTTAAATGTTATGTTCCGTTATGGGAGCGTATTTGACGCACTTTTACTTAATAAACCACGGCTCCATCTCTTACGGTTGATTTTTAAATAATTTCTAGTCGTCGTCGGCGACTCTTCACGGTAGCCACTCGGTAGGAAAAAATCTAGGTCCGAACTGTAATTATTTTCACAGACGAGGTACCTTTTATATGTTAGATTGAGTTATAGGAGCGCATTTGAAGCACTTTTGCTTAATAAACCACGGCTCTATCTCTTACGGTTGATTTTTAAATTAATCAGAAAGTCTTCGTCGGTAGCGCTTCTCGGTAGCCTCTCCGTACAGAGACTAAGTCCGAATTGAAAATATTTTCACCGACGACGTATCTTTTAAATGTTATGATCAGTTATGGGAGCGTATTTGACGAACTTTTGCTGAATAAACCACGGCTCTATCTCTTACGGTTGATTTTTAAATAATTTCTAAAGTCGTCGTCGGCGACTCTTCACGGTAGCCACTCGGTAGGAAAAAATCTAAGTCCGAACTGTAATAATTTTCACCGACGAGGTACCTTTTATATGTTAGATTGAGTTATAGGAGCGTATTTGAAGCACTTTTGCTTAATAAACCACGGCTCTATCTCTTTCGGTTGATTTTTAAATAATTTCTGAAGTCGTCGTCGGCGACTCTTCACGGTAGCCACTCGGTAGGAAAAAATCTAAGTCCGAACTGTAATTATTTTCACCGACGAGGTACCTTTTATATGTTAGATTGAGTTATAGGAGCGCATTTGAAGCACTTTTGCTTAATAAACCACGGCTCTATCTCTTACGGTTGATTTTTAAATTAATCAGAAAGTCTTCGTCGGTAGCGCTTCTCGGTAGCCTCTCCGTACAGAGACTAAGTCCGAATTGAAAATATTTTCACCGACGACGTATCTTTTAAATGTTATGATCAGTTATGGGAGCGTATTTGACGCACTTTTGCTTAATAAACCACGGCTCCATCTCTTACGGTTGATTTTTAAATAATTTCTAAAGTCGTCGTCGGCGACTCTTCACGGTAGCCACTCGGTAGGAAAAAATCTAAGTCCGAACTGTAATTATTTTCACCGACGAGGTACCTTTCATATGTTAGATTGAGTTATAGGAGCGCATTTGAAGCACTTTTGCTTAATAAACCACGGCTCTATCTCTTACGGTTGATTTTTAAATTAATCAGAAAGTCTTCGTCGGTAGCGCTTCTCGGTAGCCTCTCCGTACAGAGACTAAGTCCGAATTGAAAATATTTTCATCCACGACGTATCTTTTAAATGTTATGTTCCGTTATGGGAGCGTATTTGACGCACTTTTGCTTAATAAACCACGGCTCTATCTCTTACGGTTGATTTTTAAATAATTTCTAAAGTCGTCGTCGGCGACTCTTCACGGTAGCCACTCGGTAGGAAAAAATCTAAGTCCGAACTGTAATTATTTTCACCGACGAGGTACCTTTTATATGTTAGATTGAGTTATAGGAGCGTATTTGAAGCACTTTTGCTTAATAAACCACGGCTCTATCTCTTTCGGTTGATTTTTAAATTAAACAGAAAGTCTTCGTCGGTATCGCTTCTCGGTAGCCTCTCCGTACAGAGACTAAGTCCGAATTGAAAATATTTTCACCGACGACGTATCTTTTATATGTTATGTTCGGTTATGGGAGCGTATTTGACGCACTTTTGCTTAATAAACCACGGCTCTATCTCTTACGGTTGATTTTTAAATAATTTCTAGTCGTCGTCGGCGACACTTCACGGTAGCCACTCGGTAGGAAAAAATCTAAGTCCGAACTGTAATTATTTTGACCGACGAGGTACCTTTTATATGTTAGATTGAGTTATAGGAGCGCATTTGAAGCACTTTTGCTTAATAAACCACGGCTCTATCTCTTACGGTTGATTTTTAAAATAATCAGAAAGTCCTCGTCGGTAGCGCTTCTCGGTAGCCTCTCCGTACAGAGACTAAGTCCGAATTGAAAATATTTTCACCGACGACGTATCTTTTAAATGTTATGTTCCGTTATGGGAGCGTATTTGACGCACTTTTACTTAATAAACCACGGCTCCATCTCTTACGGTTGATTTTTAAATAATTTCTAGTCGTCGTCGGCGACTCTTCACGGTAGCCACTCGGTAGGAAAAAATCTAGGTCCGAACTGTAATTATTTTCACAGACGAGGTACCTTTTATATGTTAGATTGAGTTATAGGAGCGCATTTGAAGCACTTTTGCTTAATAAACCACGGCTCTATCTCTTACGGTTGATTTTTAAATTAATCAGAAAGTCTTCGTCGGTAGCGCTTCTCGGTAGCCTCTCCGTACAGAGACTAAGTCCGAATTGAAAATATTTTCACCGAAGACGTATCTTTTAAATGTTATGTTCCGTTATGGGAGCGTATTTGACGCACTTTTACTTAATAAACCACGGCTCCATCTGTTACGGTTGATTTTTAAATAATTTCTAGTCGTCGTCGGCGACTCTTCACGGTAGCCACTCGGTAGGAAAAAATCTAGGTCCGAACTGTAATTATTTTCACCGACGAGGTACCTTTTATATGTTAGATTGAGTTATAGGAGCGTATTTGAAGCACTTTTGCTTAATAAACCACGGCTCTATCTCTTTCGGTTGATTTTTAAATAATTTCTAAAGTCGTCGTCGGCGACTCTTCACGGTAGCCACTCGGTAGGAAAAAATCTAAGTCCGAACTGTAATTATTTTCACCGACGAGGTACCTTTTATATGTTAGACTGAGTTATAGGAGCGCATTTGAAGCACTTTTGCTTAATAAACAACGGCTCTATCTCTTACGGTTGATTTTTAAATTAATCAGAAAGTCTTCGTCGGTAGCGCTTCTCGGTAGCCTCTCCGTACAGAGACTAAGTCCGAATTGAAAATATTTTCACCGACAACGTATCTTTTAAATGGTATGTTCCGTTATGGGAGCGTATTTGACGCACTTTTGCTTAATAAACCACGGCTCCATCTCTTACGGTTGATTTTTAAATAATTTCTAGTCGTCGTCGGCGACACTTCACGGTAGCCACTCGGTAGGAAAAAATCTAAGTCCGAACTGTAATTATTTTGACCGACGAGGTACCTTTTATATGTTAGATTGAGTTATAGGAGCGCATTTGAAGCACTTTTGCTTAATAAACCACGGCTCTATCTCTTACGGTTGATTTTTAAATTAATCAGAAAGTCCTCGTCGGTAGCGCTTCTCGGTAGCCTCTCCGTACAGAGACTAAGTCCGAATTGAAAATATTTTCACCGACGACGTATCTTTTAAATGTTATGTTCCGTTATGGGAGCGTATTTGACGCACTTTTACTTAATAAACCACGGCTCCATCTCTTACGGTTGATTTTTAAATAATTTCTAGTCGTCGTCGGCGACTCTTCACGGTAGCCACTCGGTAGGAAAAAATCTAGGTCCGAACTGTAATTATTTTCACAGACGAGGTACCTTTTATATGTTAGATTGAGTTATAGGAGCGCATTTGAAGCACTTTTGCTTAATAAACCACGGCTCTATCTCTTACGGTTGATTTTTAAATTAATCAGAAAGTCTTCGTCGGTAGCGCTTCTCGGTAGCCTCTCCGTACAGAGACTAAGTCCGAATTGAAAATATTTTCACCGACGACGTATCTTTTAAATGTTATGATCAGTTATGGGAGCGTATTTGACGAACTTTTGCTTAATAAACCACGGCTCTATCTCTTACGGTTGATTTTTAAATAATTTCTAAAGTCGTCGTCGGCGACTCTTCACGGTAGCCACTCGGTAGGAAAAAATCTAAGTCCGAACTGTAATAATTTTCACCGACGAGGTACCTTTTATATGTTAGATTGAGTTATAGGAGCGTATTTGAAGCACTTTTGCTTAATAAACCACGGCTCTATCTCTTTCGGTTGATTTTTAAATAATTTCTGAAGTCGTCGTCGGCGACTCTTCACGGTAGCCACTCGGTAGGAAAAAATCTAAGTCCGAACTGTAATTATTTTCACCGACGAGGTACCTTTTATATGTTAGATTGAGTTATAGGAGCGCATTTGAAGCACTTTTGCTTAATAAACCACGGCTCTATCTCTTACGGTTGATTTTTAAATTAATCAGAAAGTCCTCGTCGGTAGCGCTTCTCGGTAGCCTCTCCGTACAGAGACTAAGTCCGAATTGAAAATATTTTCATCCACGACGTATCTTTTAAATGTTATGTTCCGTTATGGGAGCGTATTTGACGCACTTTTGCTTAATAAACCACGGCTCTATCTCTTACGGTTGATTTTTAAATAATTTCTAAAGTCGTCGTCGGCGACTCTTCACGGTAGCCACTCGGTAGGAAAAAATCTAAGTCCGAACTGTAATTATTTTCACCGACGAGGTACCTTTTATATGTTAGATTGAGTTATAGGAGCGCATTTGAAGCACTTTTGCTTAATAAACCACGGCTCTATCTCTTACGGTTGATTTTTAAATTAATCAGAAAGTCTTCGTCGGTAGCGCTTCTCGGTAGCCTCTCCGTACAGAGACTAAGTCCGAATTGAAAATATTTTCACCGACGACGTATCTTTTAAATATTATGTTCGGTTATGGGAGCGTATTTGACGCACTTTTGCTTAATAAACCACGGCTCCATCTCTTACGGTTGATTTTTAAATAATTTCTAGTCGTCGTCGGCGACACTTCACGGTAGCCGCTCGGTAGGAAAAAATCTAAGTCCGAACTGTAATTATTTTCACCGACGAGGTACCTTTTATATGTTAGATTGAGTTATAGGAGCGCATTTGAAGCACTTTTGCTTAATAAACCACGGCTCTATCTCTTACGGTTGATTTTTAAATTAATCAGAAAGTCTTCGTCGGTAGCGCTTCTCGGTAGCCTCTCCGTACAGAGACTAAGTCCGAATTGAAAATATTTTCACCGACGACGTATCTTTTAAATGTTATGTTCGGTTATGGGGGCGTATTTGACGCACTTTTGCTTAATAAACCACGGCTCCATCTCTTACGGTTGATTTTTAAATAATTTCTAAAGTCGTCGTCGGCGACTCTTCACGGTAGCCACTCGGTAGGAAAAAATCTAAGTCCGAACTGTAATTATTTTCACCGACGAGGTACCTTTTATATGTTAGATTGAGTTATAGGAGCGTATTTGAAGCACTTTTGCTTAATAAACCACGGCTCTATCTCTTTCGGTTGATTTTTAAATTAAACAGAAAGTCTTCGTCGGTATCGCTTCTCGGTAGCCTCTCCGTACAGAGACTAAGTCCGAATTGAAAATATTTTCACCGACGACGTATCTTTTATATGTTATGTTCGGTTATGGGAGCGTATTTGACGCACTTTTGCTTAATAAACCACGGCTCTATCTCTTACGGTTGATTTTTAAATAATTTCTAGTCGTCGTCGGCGACACTTCACGGTAGCCACTCGGTAGGAAAAAATCTAAGTCCGAACTGTAATTATTTTGACCGACGAGGTACCTTTTATATGTTAGATTGAGTTATAGGAGCGCATTTGAAGCACTTTTGCTTAATAAACCACGGCTCTATCTCTTACGGTTGATTTTTAAAATAATCAGAAAGTCCTCGTCGGTAGCGCTTCTCGGTAGCCTCTCCGTACAGAGACTAAGTCCGAATTGAAAATATTTTCACCGACGACGTATCTTTTAAATGTTATGTTCCGTTATGGGAGCGTATTTGACGCACTTTTACTTAATAAACCACGGCTCCATCTCTTACGGTTGATTTTTAAATAATTTCTAGTCGTCGTCGGCGACTCTTCACGGTAGCCACTCGGTAGGAAAAAATCTAGGTCCGAACTGTAATTATTTTCACAGACGAGGTACCTTTTATATGTTAGATTGAGTTATAGGAGCGCATTTGAAGCACTTTTGCTTAATAAACCACGGCTCTATCTCTTACGGTTGATTTTTAAATTAATCAGAAAGTCTTCGTCGGTAGCGCTTCTCGGTAGCCTCTCCGTACAGAGACTAAGTCCGAATTGAAAATATTTTCACCGAAGACGTATCTTTTAAATGTTATGTTCCGTTATGGGAGCGTATTTGACGCACTTTTACTTAATAAACCACGGCTCCATCTGTTACGGTTGATTTTTAAATAATTTCTAGTCGTCGTCGGCGACTCTTCACGGTAGCCACTCGGTAGGAAAAAATCTAGGTCCGAACTGTAATTATTTTCACCGACGAGGTACCTTTTATATGTTAGATTGAGTTATAGGAGCGCATTTGAAGCACTTTTGCTTAATAAACCACGGCTCTATCTCTTTCGGTTGATTTTTAAATAATTTCTAAAGTCGTCGTCGGCGACTCTTCACGGTAGCCACTCGGTAGGAAAAAATCTAAGTCCGAACTGTAATTATTTTCACCGACGAGGTACCTTTTATATGTTAGACTGAGTTATAGGAGCGCATTTGAAGCACTTTTGCTTAATAAACAACGGCTCTATCTCTTACGGTTGATTTTTAAATTAATCAGAAAGTCTTCGTCGGTAGCGCTTCTCGGTAGCCTCTCCGTACAGAGACTAAGTCCGAATTGAAAATATTTTCACCGACAACGTATCTTTTAAATGGTATGTTCCGTTATGGGAGCGTATTTGACGCACTTTTGCTTAATAAACCACGGCTCCATCTCTTACGGTTGATTTTTAAATAATTTCTAGTCGTCGTCGGCGACACTTCACGGTAGCCACTCGGTAGGAAAAAATCTAAGTCCGAACTGTAATTATTTTGACCGACGAGGTACCTTTTATATGTTAGATTGAGTTATAGGAGCGCATTTGAAGCACTTTTGCTTAATAAACCACGGCTCTATCTCTTACGGTTGATTTTTAAATTAATCAGAAAGTCCTCGTCGGTAGCGCTTCTCGGTAGCCTCTCCGTACAGAGACTAAGTCCGAATTGAAAATATTTTCACCGACGACGTATCTTTTAAATGTTATGTTCCGTTATGGGAGCGTATTTGACGCACTTTTACTTAATAAACCACGGCTCCATCTCTTACGGTTGATTTTTAAATAATTTCTAGTCGTCGTCGGCGACTCTTCACGGTAGCCACTCGGTAGGAAAAAATCTAGGTCCGAACTGTAATTATTTTCACAGACGAGGTACCTTTTATATGTTAGATTGAGTTATAGGAGCGCATTTGAAGCACTTTTGCTTAATAAACCACGGCTCTATCTCTTACGGTTGATTTTTAAATTAATCAGAAAGTCTTCGTCGGTAGCGCTTCTCGGTAGCCTCTCCGTACAGAGACTAAGTCCGAATTGAAAATATTTTCACCGACGACGTATCTTTTAAATGTTATGATCAGTTATGGGAGCGTATTTGACGAACTTTTACTTAATAAACCACGGCTCTATCTCTTACGGTTGATTTTTAAATAATTTCTAAAGTCGTCGTCGGCGACTCTTCACGGTAGCCACTCGGTAGGAAAAAATCTAAGTCCGAACTGTAATAATTTTCACCGACGAGGTACCTTTTATATGTTAGATTGAGTTATAGGAGCGTATTTGAAGCACTTTTGCTTAATAAACCACGGCTCTATCTCTTTCGGTTGATTTTTAAATAATTTCTGAAGTCGTCGTCGGCGACTCTTCACGGTAGCCACTCGGTAGGAAAAAATCTAAGTCCGAACTGTAATTATTTTCACCGACGAGGTACCTTTTATATGTTAGATTGAGTTATAGGAGCGCATTTGAAGCACTTTTGCTTAATAAACCACGGCTCTATCTCTTACGGTTGATTTTTAAATTAATCAGAAAGTCCTCGTCGGTAGCGCTTCTCGGTAGCCTCTCCTTACAGAGACTAAGTCCGAATTGAAAATATTTTCACCGACGACGTATCTTTTAAATGTTATGTTCCGTTATGGGAGCGTATTTGACGCACTTTTACTTAATAAACCACGGCTCCATCTCTTACGGTTGATTTTTAAATAATTTCTAGTCGTCGTCGGCGACACTTCACGGTAGCCACTCGGTAGGAAAAAATCTAAGTCCGAACTGTAATTATTTTCACCGACGAGGTACCTTTTATATGTTAGATTGAGTTATAGGAGCGCATTTGAAGCACTTTTGCTTAATAAACCACGGCTCTATCTCTTACGGTTGATTTTTAAATTAATCAGAAAGTCCTCGTCGGTAGCGCTTCTCGGTAGCCTCTCCGTACAGAGACTAAGTCCGAATTGAAAATATTTTCACCGACGACGTATCTTTTAAATGTTATGTTCCGTTATGGGAGCGTATTTGACGCACTTTTACTTAATAAACCACGGCTCCATCTCTTACGGTTGATTTTTAAATAATTTCTAGTCGTCGTCGGCGACTCTTCACGGTAGCCACTCGGTAGGAAAAAATCTAGGTCCGAACTGTAATTATTTTCACAGACGAGGTACCTTTTATATATTAGATTGAGTTATAGGAGCGCATTTGAAGCACTTTTGCTTAATAAACCACGGCTCTATCTCTTACGGTTGATTTTTAAATTAATCAGAAAGTCTTCGTCCGTAGCGCTTCTCGGTAGCCTCTCCGTACAGAGACTAAGTCCGAATTGAAAATATTTTCACCGACGACGTATCTTTTAAATGTTATGTCCGGTTATGGGAGCGTATTTGACGCACTTTTGCTTAATAAACCACGGCTCCATCTCTTACGGTTGATTTTTAAATAATTTCTAAAGTCGTCGTCGGCGACACTTCACGGTAGCCACTCGGTAGGAAAAAATCTAGGTCCGAACTGTAATTATTTTCACAGACGAGGTACCTTTTATATGTTAGATTGAGTTATAGGAGCGCATTTGAAGCACTTTTGCTTAATAAACCACGGCTCTATCTCTTACGGTTGATTTTTAAATTAATCAGAAAGTCTTCGTCGGTAGCGCTTCTCGGTAGCCTCTCCGTACAGAGACTAAGTCCGAATTGAAAATATTTTCACCGACGACGTATCTTTTAAATGTTATGATCAGTTATGGGAGCGTATTTGACGAACTTTTGCTTAATAAACCACGGCTCTATCTCTTACGGTTGATTTTTAAATAATTTCTAAAGTCGTCGTCGGCGACTCTTCACGGTAGCCACTCGGTAGGAAAAAATCTAAGTCCGAACTGTAATAATTTTCACCGACGAGGTACCTTTTATATGTTAGATTGAGTTATAGGAGCGTATTTGAAGCACTTTTGCTTAATAAACCACGGCTCTATCTCTTTCGGTTGATTTTTAAATAATTTCTGAAGTCGTCGTCGGCGACTCTTCACGGTAGCCACTCGGTAGGAAAACATCTAAGTCCGAACTGTAATTATTTTCACCGACGAGGTACCTTTTATATGTTAGATTGAGTTATAGGAGCGCATTTGAAGCACTTTTGCTTAATAAACCACGGCTCTATCTCTTTCGGTTGATTTTTAAATTAATCAGAAAGTCTTCGTCGGTAGCGCTTCTCGGTAGCCTCTCCGTACAGAGACCAAGTCCGAATTGAAAATATTTTCACCGACGACGTATCTTTTATATGTTATGTTCGGTTATGGGAGCGTATTTGACGCACTTTTGCTTAATAAACAACGGCTCCATCTCTTACGGTTGATTTTTAAATAATTTCTAAAGTCGTCGTCGGCGACTCTTCACGGTAGCCACTCGGTAGGAAAAAATATAAGTCCGAACTGAAATTATTTTCACCGACGAGGTACCTTTTATATGTTAGATTGAGTTATAGGAGCGCATTTGAAGCCTTAATAAACCACGGCTCTATCTCTTACGGTTGATTTTTAAATTAATCAGAAAGTCCTCGTCGGTAGCGCTTCTCGGTAGCCTCTCCGTACAGAGACTAAGTCCGAATTGAAAATATTTTCACCGACGACGTATCTTTTAAATGTTATGTTCGGTTATGGGAGCGTATTTGATGCACTTTTGCTTAATAAACCACGGCTCCATCTCTTACGGTTGATTTTTAAATAATTTCTAAAATCGTCGTCGGCGACTCTTCACGGTAGCCACTCGGTAGGAAAAAATCTAATTCCGAACTGTAATTATTTTCGCCGACGAGGTACCTTTTATATGTTAGATTGAGTTATAGGAGCGTATGTGAAGCACTTTTGCTTAATAAACCACGGCTCTATCTCTTTCGGTTGATTTTTAAATTAATCAGAAAGTCTTCGTCGGTAGCGCTTCTCGGTAGCCTCTCCGTACAGAGACCATGTCCGAATTGAAAATATTTTCACCCACGACGTACCTTTTAAATGATATGTTCCGTTATGGGAGCGTATTTGACGCACTTTTGCTTAATAAACCACGGCTCTATCTCTTACGGTTGATTTTTAAATAATTTCTAAAGTCGTCGTCGGCGACTCTTTACGGTAGCCACTCGGTAGGAAAAAATCTAAGTCCGAACTGAAATTATTTTCACCGACGAGGTACCTTTTAAATGTTAGATTGAGTTATAGGAGCGTATTTGAAGCACTTTTGCTTAATAAACCACGGCTCTATCTCTTACGGTTGATTTTTAAATTAATCAGAAAGTCTTCGTCGGTAGCGCTTCTCGGTAGCCTCTCCGTACAGAGACTAAGTCCGAATTGAAAATATTTTCATCCACGACGTATCTTTTAAATGTTATGTTCCGTTATGGGAGCGTATTTGACGCACTTTTGCTTAATAAACCACGATCCTATCTCTTACGGTTGATTTTTAAATAATTTCTAAAGTCGTCGACGGCGACTCTTCACGGTAGCCACTCGGTAGGAAAAAATCTAAGTCCGAACTGTAATTATTTTCACCGACGAGGTACCTTTTATATGTTACATTGAGTTATAGGAGCGTATTTGAAGCACTTTTGCTTAATAAACCACGGCTCTATCTCTTACGGTTGATTTTTCAATTAATCAGAAAGTCTTCGTCGGTAGCGCTTCTCGGTAGCCTCTCCGTACAGAGACTAAGTCCGAATTGAAAATATTTTCACCGACGACGTATCTTTTAAATGTTATGTTCGGTTATGGGAGCGTGTTTGACGCACTTTTGCTTAATAAACCACGGCTCCATCTCTTACGGTTGATTTTTAAATAATCTCTAAAGTCGTCGTCGGCGACTCTTCACGGTAGCCACTCGGTAGGAAAAAATCTAAGTCCGAACTGAAATTATTTTCACCGACGAGGTACCTTTTAAATGTTAGATTGAGTTATAGGAGCGTATTTGAAGCACTTTTGCTTAATAAACCACGGCTCTATCTCTTACGGTTGATTTTTAAATTAATCAGAAAGTCTTCGTCGGTAGCGCTTCTCGGTAGCCTCTCCGTACAGAGACTAAGTCCGAATTGAAATATTTTCATCCACGACGTATCGTTTAAATGTTATGTTCCGTTATGGGAGCGTATTTGACGCACTTTTGCTTAATAAACCACGGCTCTATCTCTTACGGTTGATTTTTAAATAATTTCTAAAGTCGTCGTCGGCGACTCTTCACGGTAGCCACTCGGTAGGAAAAAATCTAATTCCGAACTGTAATTATTTTCGCCGACGAGGTACCTTTTATATGTTAGATTGAGTTATAGGAGCGTATTTGAAGCACTTTTGCTTAATAAACCACGGCTCTATCTCTTACGGTTGATTTTTAAATTAATCAGAAAGTCCTCGTCGGTAGCGCTTCTCGGTAGCCTCTCCGTTCAGAGACTAAGTCCGAATTGAAAATAGTTTCACCGACGACGTATCTTTTAAATGGTATATTCCGTTATGGGAGCGTATTTGACGCACTTTTGCTTAATAAACCACGGCTCCATCTCTTACGGTTGATTTTTAAATAATTTCTAGTCGTCGTCGGCGACTCTTCACGGTAGCCACTCGGTAGGAAAAAATCTAATTCCGAACTGTAATTATTTTCGCCGACGAGGTACCTTTTATATGTTAGATTGAGTTATAGGAGCGTATGTGAAGCACTTTTGCTTAATAAACCACGGCTCTATCTCTTTCGGTTGATTTTTAAATTAATCAGAAAGTCTTCGTCGGTAGCGCTTCTCGGTAGCCTCTCCGTACAGAGACCATGTCCGAATTGAAAATATTTTCACCCACGACGTACCTTTTAAATGATATGTTCCGTTATGGGAGCGTATTTGACGCACTTTTGCTTAATAAACCACGGCTCTATCTCTTACGGTTGATTTTTAAATAATTTCTAAAGTCGTCGTCGGCGACTCTTTACGGTAGCCACTCGGTAGGAAAAAATCTAAGTCCGAACTGAAATTATTTTCACCGACGAGGTACCTTTTAAATGTTAGATTGAGTTATAGGAGCGTATTTGAAGCACTTTTGCTTAATAAACCACGGCTCTATCTCTTACGGTTGATTTTTAAATTAATCAGAAAGTCTTCGTCGGTAGCGCTTCTCGGTAGCCTCTCCGTACAGAGACTAAGTCCGAATTGAAAATATTTTCATCCACGACGTATCTTTTAAGTGTTATGTTCCGTTATGGGAGCGTATTTGACGCACTTTTGCTTAATAAACCACGGCTCTATCTCTTACGGTTGATTTTTAAATAATTTCTAAAGTCGTCGACGGCCACTCTTCACGGTAGCCACTCGGTAGGAAAAAATCTAAGTCCGAACTCTAATTATTTTCACCGACGAGATACCTTTTATATGTTAGATTGAGTTATAGGAGCGTATTTGAAGCACTTTTGCTTAATAAACCACGGCTCTATCTCTTACGGTTGATTTTTAAATTAATCAGAAAGTCTTCGTCGGTAGCGCTTCTCGGTAGCCTCTCCGTACAGAGACTAAGTCCGAATTGAAAATATTTTCATCCACGACGTATCTTTTAAATGTTATGTTCCGTTATGGGAGCGTATTTGACGCACTTTTGCTTAATAAACCACGGCTCCATCTCTTACGGTTGATTTTTAAATAATTTCTAAAGTCGTCGTCGGCGACTCTTCACGGTAGCCACTCGGTAGGAAAAAATCTAAGTCCGAACTGTAATTATTTTCACCGACGAGGTACCTTTTATATGTTAGATTGAGTTATAGGAGCGCATTTGAAGCCTTAATAAACCACGGCTCTATCTCTTACGGTTGATTTTTAAATTAATCAGAAAGTCCTCGTCGGTAGCGCTTCTCGGTAGCCTCTCCGTACAGAGACTAAGTCCGAATTGAAAATATTTTCACCGACGACGTATCTTTTAAATGTTATGTTCCGTTATGGGAGCGTATTTGACGCACTTTTGCTTAATAAACCACGGCTTCATCTCTTACGGTTGATTTTTAAATATTTTCTAGTCGTCGTCGGCGACTCTTCACGGTAGCCACTCGGTAGGAAAAAATCTAAGTCCGAACTGTAATTATTTTCACCGACGAGGTACCTTTTATATGTTGGATTGAGCTATAGGAGCGTATTTGAAGCACTTTTGCTTAATAAACCACGGCTCTATCTCTTACGGTTGATTTTTCAATTAATCAGAAAGTCTTCGTCGGTAGCGCTTCTCGGTAGCCTCTCCGTACAGAGACTAAGTCCGAATTGAAAATATTTTCACCGACGACGTATCTTTTAAATGTTATGTTCCGTTATGGGAGCGTATTTGACGCACTTTTGCTTAATAAACCACGGCTCCATCTCTTACGGTTGATTTTTAAATAATTTCTAGTCGCCGTCGGCGACTCTTCACGGTAGCCACTCGGTAGGAAAAAATCTAAGTCCGAACTGTAATTATTTTCACCGACGAGGTACCTTTTATATGTTAGATTGATTTATAGGAGCGTATTTGAAGCACTTTTGCTTAATAAACCACGGCTCTATCTCTTTCGGTTGATTTTTAAATTAATCAGAAAGTCTTCGTCGGTAGCGCTTCTCGGTAGCCTCTCCGTACAGAGACTAAGTCCGAATTGAAAATATTTTCACCGACGACGTATCTTTTAAATGTTATGTTCCGTTATGGGAGCGTATTTGACGCACTTTTGCTTAATATACCACGGCTCCATCTCTTACGGTTGATTTTTAAATAATTTCTAAAGTCGTCGTCGGCGACTCTTCACGGTAGCCACTCGGTAGGAAAAAATCTAAGTCCGAACTGTATTTATTTTCACCGACGAGGTACCTTTTATATGTTAGATTGAGTTATAGGAGCGCATTTGAAGCCTTAATAAACCACGGCTCTATCTCTTACGGTTGATTTTTAAATTAATCAGAAAGTCCTCGTCGGTAGCGCTTCTCGGTAGCCTCTCCGTACAGAGACTAAGTCCGAATTGAAAATATTTTCACCGACGACGTATCTTTTAAATGTTATGTTCCGTTATGGGAGCGTATTTGACGCACTTTTGCTTAATAAACCACGGCTCCATCTCTTACGGTTGATTTTTAAATATTTTCTAGTCGTCGTCGGCGACTCTTCACGGTAGCCACTCGGTAGGAAAAAATCTAAGTCCGAACTGTAATTATTTTCACCGACGAGGTACCTTTTATATGTTGGATTGAGCTATAGGATATAGGAGCGTATTTGAAGCACTTTTGCTTAATAAACCACGGCTCTATCTCTTTCGGTTGATTTTTAAGTTAATCAGAAAGTCCTCGTCGGTAGCGCTTCTCGGTAGCCTCTCCGTACAGAGACTAAGTCCGAATTGAAAATATTTTCACCGACGACGTATCTTTTAAATGTTATGTTCCGTTATGGGAGCGTATTTGACGCACTTTTGCTTAATAAACCACGGCTCCATCTCTTACGGTTGATTTTTAAATATTTTCTAGTCGTCGTCGGCGACTCTTCACGGTAGCCACTCGGTAGGAAAAAATCTAAGTCCGAACTGTAATTATTTTCACCGACGAGGTACCTTTTATATGTTGGATTGAGCTATAGGAGCGTATTTGAAGCACTTTTGCTTAATAAACCACGGCTCTATCTCTTTCGGTTGATTTTTAAGTTAATCAGAAAGTCTTCGTCGGTAGCGCTTCTCGGTAGCCTCTCCGTACAGAGACTAAGTCCGAATTGAAAATATTTTCACCGACGACGTATCTTTTATATGTTATGTTCGGTTATGGGAGCGTATTTGACGCACTTTTGCTTAATAAACCACGGCTCCATCTCTTACGGTTGATTTTTAAATAATTTCTAAAGTCGTCGTCGGCGACTCTTCACGGTAGCCACTCGGTAGGAAAAAATCTAAGTCCGAACTGTAATTATTTTCACCGACGAGGTACCTTTTATATGTTAGATTGAGTTATAGGAGCGCATTTGAAGCACTTTTGCTTAATAAACCACGGCTCTATCTCTTACGGTTGATTTTTAAATTAATCAGAAAGTCCTCGTCGGTAGCGCTTGTGGTAGCTTCTCCGTACAGAGACTAAGTCCGAATTGAAAATATTTTCACCGACGACGTATCTTTTAAATGTTATGTTCCGTTATGGGAGCGTATTTGACGCACTTTTGCTTAATAAACCACGGCTCCATCTCTTACGGTTGGTTTTTAAATAATTTCTAAAGTCGTCGTCGGCGACTCTTCACGGTAGCCACTCGGTAGGAAAAAATCTAAGTCCGAACTGAAATTATTTTCACCGACGAGGTACCTTTTAAATGTTAGATTGAGTTATAGGAGCGTATTTGAAGCACTTTTGCTTAATAAACCACGGCTCTATCTCTTACGGTTGATTTTTAAATTAATCAGAAAGTCTTCGTCGGTAGCGCTTCTCGGTAGCCTCTCCGTACAGAGACTAAGTCCGAATTGAAAATATTTTCATCCACGACGTATCTTTTAAGTGTTATGTTCCGTTATGGGAGCGTATTTGACGCACTTTTGCTTAATAAACCACGGCTCTATCTCTTACGGTTGATTTTTAAATAATTTCTAAAGTCGTCGTCGGCGACTCTTCACGGTAGCCACTCGGTAGGAAAAAATCTAATTCCGAACTGTAATTATTTTCGCCGACGAGGTACCTTTTATATGTTAGATTGAGTTATAGGAGCGTATTTGAAGCACTTTTGCTTAATAAACCACGGCTCTATCTCTTACGGTTGATTTTTAAATTAATCAGAAAGTCCTCGTCGGTAGCGCTTCTCGGTAGCCTCTCCGTTCAGAGACTAAGTCCGAATTGAAAATAGTTTCACCGACGACGTATCTTTTAAATGGTATATTCCGTTATGGGAGCGTATTTGACGCACTTTTGCTTAATAAACCACGGCTCCATCTCTTACGGTTGATTTTTAAATAATTTCTAGTCGTCGTCGGCGACTCTTCACGGTAGCCACTCGGTAGGAAAAAATCTAATTCCGAACTGTAATTATTTTCGCCGACGAGGTACCTTTTATATGTTAGATTGAGTTATAGGAGCGTATGTGAAGCACTTTTGCTTAATAAACCACGGCTCTATCTCTTTCGGTTGATTTTTAAATTAATCAGAAAGTCTTCGTCGGTAGCGCTTCTCGGTAGCCTCTCCGTACAGAGACCATGTCCGAATTGAAAATATTTTCACCCACGACGTACCTTTTAAGTGTTATGTTCCGTTATGGGAGCGTATTTGACGCACTTTTGCTTAATAAACCACGGCTCTATCTCTTACGGTTGATTTTTAAATAATTTCTAAAGTCGTCGTCGGCGACTCTTTACGGTAGCCACTCGGTAGGAAAAAATCTAAGTCCGAACTGAAATTATTTTCACCGACGAGGTACCTTTTAAATGTTAGATTGAGTTATAGGAGCGTATTTGAAGCACTTTTGCTTAATAAACCACGGCTCTATCTCTTACGGTTGATTTTTAAATTAATCAGAAAGTCTTCGTCGGTAGCGCTTCTCGGTAGCCTCTCCGTACAGAGACTAAGTCCGAATTGAAAATATTTTCATCCACGACGTATCTTTTAAGTGTTATGTTCCGTTATGGGAGCGTATTTGACGCACTTTTGCTTAATAAACCACTGCTCTATCTCTTACGGTTGATTTTTAAATAATTTCTAAAGTCGTCGACGGCCACTCTTCACGGTAGCCACTCGGTAGGAAAAAATCTAAGTCCGAACTGTAATTATTTTCACCGACGAGATACCTTTTATATGTTAGATTGAGTTATAGGAGCGTATTTGAAGCACTTTTGCTTAATAAACCACGGCTCTATCTCTTACGGTTGATTTTTAAATTAATCAGAAAGTCTTCGTCGGTAGCGCTTCTCGGTAGCCTCTCCGTACAGAGACTAAGTCCGAATTGAAAATATTTTCATCCACGACGTATCTTTTAAATGTTATGTTCCGTTATGGGAGCGTATTTGACGCACTTTTGCTTAATAAACCACGACCCTATCTCTTACGGTTGATTTTTAAATAATTTCTAAAGTCGTCGACGGCGACTCTTCACGGTAGCCACTCGGTAGGAAAAAATCTAAGTCCGAACTGTAATTATTTTCACCGACGAGGTACCTTTTATATGTTACATTGAGTTATAGGAGCGTATTTGAAGCACTTTTGCTTAATAAACCACGGCTCTATCTCTTACGGTTGATTTTTAAATTAATCAGAAAGTCTTCGTCGGTAGCGCTTCTCGGTAGCCTCTCCGTACAGAGACTAAGTCCGAATTGAAAATATTTTCATCCACGACGTATCTTTTAAGTGTTATGTTCCGTTATGGGAGCGTATTTGACGCACTTTTGCTTAATAAACCACGGCTCTATCTCTTACGGTTGATTTTTAAATAATTTCTAAAGTCGTCGACGGCCACTCTTCACGGTAGCCACTCGGTAGGAAAAAATCTAAGTCCGAACTCTAATTATTTTCACCGACGAGATACCTTTTATATGTTAGATTGAGTTATAGGAGCGTATTTGAAGCACTTTTGCTTAATAAACCACGGCTCTATCTCTTACGGTTGATTTTTAAATTAATCAGAAAGTCTTCGTCGGTAGCGCTTCTCGGTAGCCTCTCCGTACAGAGACTAAGTCCGAATTGAAAATATTTTCATCCACGACGTATCGTTTAAATGTTATGTTCCGTTATGGGAGCGTATTTGACGCACTTTTGCTTAATAAACCAAGGCTCTATCTCTTACGGTTGATTTTTAAATAATTTCTAAAGTCGTCGTCGGCGACTCTTCACGGTAGCCACTCGGTAGGAAAAAATCTAATTCCGAACTGTAATTATTTTCGCCGACGAGGTACCTTTTATATGTTAGATTGAGTTATAGGAGCGTATTTGAAGCACTTTTGCTTAATAAACCACGGCTCTATCTCTTACGGTTTATTTTTAAATTAATCAGAAAGTCCTCGTCGGTAGCGCTTCTCGGTAGCCTCTCCGTTCAGAGACTAAGTCCGAATTGAAAATAGTTTCACCGACGACGTATCTTTTAAATGGTATATTCCGTTATGGGAGCGTATTTGACGCACTTTTGCTTAATAAACCACGGCTCCATCTCTTACGGTTGATTTTTAAATAATTTCTAGTCGTCGTCGGCGACTCTTCACGGTAGCCACTCGGTAGGAAAAAATCTAATTCCGAACTGTAATTATTTTCGCCGACGAGGTACCTTTTATATGTTAGATTGAGTTATAGGAGCGTATGTGAAGCACTTTTGCTTAATAAACCACGGCTCTATCTCTTTCGGTTGATTTTTAAATTAATCAGAAAGTCTTCGTCGGTAGCGCTTCTCGGTAGCCTCTCCGTACAGAGACCATGTCCGAATTGAAAATATTTTCACCCACGACGTACCTTTTAAATGATATGTTCCGTTATGGGAGCGTATTTGACGCACTTTTGCTTAATAAACCACGGCTCTATCTCTTACGGTTGATTTTTAAATAATTTCTAAAGTCGTCGTCGGCGACTCTTTACGGTAGCCACTCGGTAGGAAAAAATCTAAGTCCGAACTGAAATTATTTTCACCGACGAGGTACCTTTTAAATGTTAGATTGAGTTATAGGAGCGTATTTGAAGCACTTTTGCTTAATAAACCACGGCTCTATCTCTTACGGTTGATTTTTAAATTAATCAGAAAGTCTTCGTCGGTAGCGCTTCTCGGTAGCCTCTCCGTACAGAGACTAAGTCCGAATTGAAAATATTTTCATCCACGACGTATCTTTTAAGTGTTATGTTCCGTTATGGGAGCGTATTTGACGCACTTTTGCTTAATAAACCACGGCTCTATCTCTTACGGTTGATTTTTAAATAATTTCTAAAGTCGTCGACGGCCACTCTTCACGGTAGCCACTCGGTAGGAAAAAATCTAAGTCCGAACTCTAATTATTTTCACCGACGAGATACCTTTTATATGTTAGATTGAGTTATAGGAGCGTATTTGAAGCACTTTTGCTTAATAAACCACGGCTCTATCTCTTACGGTTGATTTTTAAATTAATCAGAAAGTCTTCGTCGGTAGCGCTTCTCGGTAGCCTCTCCGTACAGAGACTAAGTCCGAATTGAAAATATTTTCATCCACGACGTATCTTTTAAATGTTATGTTCCGTTATGGGAGCGTATTTGACGCACTTTTGCTTAATAAACCACGACCCTATCTCTTACGGTTGATTTTTAAATAATTTCTAAAGTCGTCGACGGCGACTCTTCACGGTAGCCACTCGGTAGGAAAAAATCTAAGTCCGAACTGTAATTATTTTCACCGACGAGGTACCTTTTATATGTTACATTGAGTTATAGGAGCGTATTTGAAGCACTTTTGCTTAATAAACCACGGCTCTATCTCTTACGGTTGATTTTTCAATTAATCAGAAAGTCTTCGTCGGTAGCGCTTCTCGGTAGCCTCTCCGTACAGAGACTAAGTCCGAATTGAAAATATTTTCACCGACGACGTATCTTTTAAATGTTATGTTCGGTTATGGGAGCGTGTTTGACGCACTTTTGCTTAATAAACCACGGCTCCATCTCTTACGGTTGATTTTTAAATAATCTCTAAAGTCGTCGTCGGCGACTCTTCACGGTAGCCAGTCGGTAGGAAAAAATCTATGTCCGAACTGTAATTATTTTCACCGACGAGGTACCTTTTATATGTTAGATTGAGTTATAGGAGGGCATTTGAAGCACTTTTGCTTAATAAACCACGGCTCTATCTCTTACGGTTGATTTTTAAATTAATCAGAAAGTCTTCGTCGGTAGCGCTTCTCGGTAGCCTCTCCGTACAGAGACTAAGTCCGAATTGAAAATATTTTCATCCACGACGTATCGTTTAAATGTTATGTTCCGTTATGGGAGCGTATTTGACGCACTTTTGCTTAATAAACCACGGCTCTATCTCTTACGGTTGATTTTTAAATAATTTCTAAAGTCGTCGTCGGCGACTCTTCACGGTAGCCACTCGGTAGGAAAAAATCTAAGTCCGAACTGTAATTATTTTCACCGACGAGGTACCTTTTATATGTTAGATTGAGTTATAGGAGCGCATTTGAAGCACTTTTGCTTAATAAACCACGGCTCTATCTCTTACGGTTGATTTTTAAATTAATCAGAAAGTCTTCGTCGGTAGCGCTTCTCGGTAGCCTCTCCGTACAGAGACTAAGTCCGAATTGAAAATATTTTCACCGACGACGTATCTTTTAAATGTTATGTTCGGTTATGGGAGCGTATTTGACGCACTTTTGCTTAATAAACCACGGCTCCATCTCTTACGGTTGATTTTTAAATAATTTCTAAAGTCGTCGTCGGCGACTCTTCACGGTAGCCACTCGATCGGAAAAAATCTAAGCCCGAACTGAAATTATTTTCACCGACGAGGTACCTTTTATATGTTAGATTGAGTTATAGGAGCGCATTTGAAGCACTTTTGCTTAATAAACCACGGCTCTATCTCTTACGGTTGATTTTTAAATTAATCAGAAAGTCTTCGTCGGTAGCGCTTCTCGGTAGCCTCTCCGTACAGAGACTAAGTCCGAATTGAAAATATTTTCACCGACGACGTATCTTTTAAATGTTATGTTCCGTTATGGGAGCGTATTTGACGCACTTTTGCTTAATAAACCACGGCTCCATCTCTTACGCTTGATTTTTAAATAATTTCTAAAGTCGTCGTCGGCGACTCTTCACGGTAGCCACTCGGTAGGAAAAAATCTAAGTCCGAACTGTAATTATTTTCACCGACGAGGTACCTTTTATATGTTAGATTGAGTTATAGGAGCGCATTTGAAGCACTTTTGCTTAATAAACCACGGCTCTATCTCTTACGGTTGATTTTTAAATTAATCAGAAAGTCCTCGTCGGTAGCGCTTCTCGGTAGCCTCTCCGTTCAGAGACTAAGTCCGAATTGAAAATAGTTTCACCGACGACGTATCTTTTAAATGGTATATTCCGTTATGGGAGCGTATTTGACGCACTTTTGCTTAATAAACCACGGCTCCATCTCTTACGGTTGATTTTTAAATAATTTCTAGTCGTCGTCGGCGACTCTTCACGGTAGCCACTCGGTAGGAAAAAATCTAATTCCGAACTGTAATTATTTTCGCCGACGAGGTACCTTTTATATGTTAGATTGAGTTATAGGAGCGTATGTGAAGCACTTTTGCTTAATAAAGCACGGCTCTATCTCTTTCGGTTGATTTTTAAATTAATCAGAAAGTCTTCGTCGGTAGCGCTTCTCGGTAGCCTCTCCGTACAGAGACCATGTCCGAATTGAAAATATTTTCACCCACGACGTACCTTTTAAATGATATGTTCCGTTATGGGAGCGTATTTGACGCACTTTTGCTTAATAAACCACGGCTCTATCTCTACGGTTGATTTTTAAATAATTTCTAAAGTCGTCGTCGGCGACTCTTTACGGTAGCCACTCGGTAGGAAAAAATCTAAGTCCGAACTGAAATTATTTTCACCGACGAGGTACCTTTTAAATGTTAGATTGAGTTATAGGAGCGTATTTGAAGCACTTTTGCTTAATAAACCACGGCTCTATCTCTTACGGTTGATTTTTAAATTAATCAGAAAGTCTTCGTCGGTAGCGCTTCTCGGTAGCCTCTCCGTACAGAGACTAAGTCCGAATTGAAAATATTTTCATCCACGACGTATCTTTTAAGTGTTATGTTCCGTTATGGGAGCGTATTTGACGCACTTTTGCTTAATAAACCACGGCTCTATCTCTTACGGTTGATTTTTAAATAATTTCTAAAGTCGTCGACGGCCACTCTTCACGGTAGCCACTCGGTAGGAAAAAATCTAAGTCCCAACTCTAATTATTTTCACCGACGAGATACCTTTTATATGTTAGATTGAGTTATAGGAGCGTATTTGAAGCACTTTTGCTTAATAAACCACGGCTCTATCTCTTACGGTTGATTTTTAAATTAATCAGAAAGTCTTCGTCGGTAGCGCTTCTCGGTAGCCTCTCCGTACAGAGACTAAGTCCGAATTGAAAATATTTTCATCCACGACGTATCTTTTAAATGTTATGTTCCGTTATGGGAGCGTATTTGACGCACTTTTGCTTAATAAACCACGGCTCCATCTCTTACGGTTGATTTTTAAATAATTTCTAAAGTCGTCGTCGGCGACTCTTCACGGTAGCCACTCGGTAGGAAAAAATCTAAGTCCGAACTGTAATTATTTTCACCGACGGGGTACCTTTTATATGTTAGATTGAGTTATAGGAGCGCATTTGAAGCCTTAATAAACCACGGCTCTATCTCTTACGGTTGATTTTTAAATTAATCAGAAAGTCCTCGTCGGTAGCGCTTCTCGGTAGCCTCTCCGTACAGAGACTAAGTCCGAATTGAAAATATTTTCACCGACGACGTATCTTTTAAATGTTATGTTCCGTTATGGGAGCGTATTTGACGCACTTTTGCTTAATAAACCACGGCTTCATCTCTTACGGTTGATTTTTAAATATTTTCTAGTCGTCGTCGGCGACTCTTCACGGTAGCCACTCGGTAGGAAAAAATCTAAGTCCGAACTGTAATTATTTTCACCGACGAGGTACCTTTTATATGTTGGATTGAGCTATAGGAGCGTATTTGAAGCACTTTTGCTTAATAAACCACGGCTCTATCTCTTACGGTTGATTTTTCAATTAATCAGAAAGTCTTCGTCGGTAGCGCTTCTCGGTAGCCTCTCCGTACAGAGACTAAGTCCGAATTGAAAATATTTTCACCGACGACGTATCTTTTAAATGTTATGTTCCGTTATGGGAGCGTATTTGACGCACTTTTGCTTAATAAACCACGGCTCCATCTCTTACGGTTGATTTTTAAATAATTTCTAGTCGCCGTCGGCGACTCTTCACGGTAGCCACTCGGTAGGAAAAAATCTAAGTCCGAACTGTAATTATTTTCACCGACGAGGTACCTTTTATATGTTAGATTGATTTATAGGAGCGTATTTGAAGCACTTTTGCTTAATAAACCACGGCTCTATCTCTTTCGGTTGATTTTTAAATTAATCAGAAAGTCTTCGTCGGTAGCGCTTCTCGGTAGCCTCTCCGTACAGAGACTAAGTCCGAATTGAAAATATTTTCACCGACGACGTATCTTTTAAATGTTATGTTCCGTTATGGGAGCGTATTTGACGCACTTTTGCTTAATATACCACGGCTCCATCTCTTACGGTTGATTTTTAAATAATTTCTAAAGTCGTCGTCGGCGACTCTTCACGGTAGCCACTCGGTAGGAAAAAATCTAAGTCCGAACTGTATTTATTTTCACCGACGAGGTACCTTTTATATGTTAGATTGAGTTATAGGAGCGTATTTGAAGCACTTTTGCTTAATAAACCACGGCTCTATCTCTTACGGTTGATTTTTAAATTAATCAGAAAGTCTTCGTCGGTAGCGCTTCTCGGTAGCCTCTCCGTACAGAGACTAAGTCCGAATTGAAAATATTTTCATCCACGACGTATCTTTTAAATGTTATGTTCCGTTATGGGAGCGTATTTGACGCACTTTTGCTTAATAAACCACGGCTCCATCTCTTACGGTTGGTTTTTAAATAATTTCTAAAGTCGTCGTCGGCGACTCTTCACGGTAGCCACTCGGTAGGAAAAAATCTAAGTCCGAACTGAAATTATTTTCACCGACGAGGTACCTTTTAAATGTTAGATTGAGTTATAGGAGCGTATTTGAAGCACTTTTGCTTAATAAACCACGGCTCTATCTCTTACGGTTGATTTTTAAATTAATCAGAAAGTCTTCGTCGGTAGCGCTTCTCGGTAGCCTCTCCGTACAGAGACTAAGTCCGAATTGAAAATATTTTCATCCACGACGTATCTTTTAAGTGTTATGTTCCGTTATGGGAGCGTATTTGACGCACTTTTGTTTAATAAACCACGGCTCTATCTCTTACGGTTGATTTTTAAATAATTTCTAAAGTCGTCGTCGGCGACTCTTCACGGTAGCCACTCGGTAGGAAAAAATCTAATTCCGAACTGTAATTATTTTCGCCGACGAGGTACCTTTTATATGTTAGATTGAGTTATAGGAGCGTATTTGAAGCACTTTTGCTTAATAAACCACGGCTCTATCTCTTACGGTTGATTTTTAAATTAATCAGAAAGTCCTCGTCGGTAGCGCTTCTCGGTAGCCTCTCCGTTCAGAGACTAAGTCCGAATTGAAAATAGTTTCACCGACGACGTATCTTTTAAATGGCATATTCCGTTATGGGAGCGTATTTGACGCACTTTTGCTTAATAAACCACGGCTCCATCTCTTACGGTTGATTTTTAAATAATTTCTAGTCGTCGTCGGCGACTCTTCACGGTAGCCACTCGGTAGGAAAAAATCTAATTCCGAACTGTAATTATTTTCGCCGACGAGGTACCTTTTATATGTTAGATTGAGTTATAGGAGCGTATGTGAAGCACTTTTGCTTAATAAACCACGGCTCTATCTCTTTCGGTTGATTTTTAAATTAATCAGAAAGTCTTCGTCGGTAGCGCTTCTCGGTAGCCTCTCCGTACAGAGACCATGTCCGAATTGAAAATATTTTCACCCACGACGTACCTTTTAAATGATATGTTCCGTTATGGGAGCGTATTTGACGCACTTTTGCTTAATAAACCACGGCTCTATCTCTTACGGTTGATTTTTAAATAATTTCTAAAGTCGTCGTCGGCGACTCTTTACGGTAGCCACTCGGTAGGAAAAAATCTAAGTCCGAACTGAAATTATTTTCACCGACGAGGTACCTTTTAAATGTTAGATTGAGTTATAGGAGCGTATTTGAAGCACTTTTGCTTAATAAACCACGGCTCTATCTCTTACGGTTGATTTTTAAATTAATCAGAAAGTCTTCGTCGGTAGCGCTTCTCGGTAGCCTCTCCGTACAGAGACTAAGTCCGAATTGAAAATATTTTCATCCACGACGTATCTTTTAAGTGTTATGTTCCTTTATGGGAGCGTATTTGACGCACTTTTGCTTAATAAACCACTGCTCTATCTCTTACGGTTGATTTTTAAATAATTTCTAAAGTCGTCGACGGCCACTCTTCACGGTAGCCACTCGGTAGGAAAAAATCTAAGTCCGAACTGTAATTATTTTCACCGACGAGATACCTTTTATATGTTAGATTGAGTTATAGGAGCGTATTTGAAGCACTTTTGCTTAATAAACCACGGCTCTATCTCATACGGTTGTTTTTTAAATTAATCAGAAAGTCTTCGTCGGTAGCGCTTCTCGGTAGCCTCTCCGTACAGAGACTAAGTCCGAATTGAAAATATTTTCATCCACGACGTATCTTTTAAATGTTATGTTCCGTTATGGGAGCGTATTTGACGCACTTTTGCTTAATAAACCACGACCCTATCTCTTACGGTTGATTTTTAAATAATTTCTAAAGTCGTCGACGGCGACTCTTCACGGTAGCCACTCGGTAGGAAAAAATCTAAGTCCGAACTGTAATTATTTTCACCGACGAGGTACCTTTTATATGTTACATTGAGTTATAGGAGCGTATTTGAAGCACTTTTGCTTAATAAACCACGGCTCTATCTCTTACGGTTGATTTTTAAATTAATCAAAAGTCTTCGTCGGTAGCGCTTCTCGGTAGCCTCTCCGTACAGAGACTAAGTCCGAATTGAAAATATTTTCATCCACGACGTATCTTTTAAGTGTTATGTTCCGTTATGGGAGCGTATTTGACGCACTTTTGCTTAATAAACCACGGCTCTATCTCTTACGGTTGATTTTTAAATAATTTCTAAAGTCGTCGACGGCCACTCTTCACGGTAGCCACTCGGTAGGAAAAAATCTAAGTCCGAACTCTAATTATTTTCACCGACGAGATACCTTTTATATGTTAGATTGAGTTATAGGAGCGTATTTGAAGCACTTTTGCTTAATAAACCACGGCTCTATCTCTTACGGTTGATTTTTAAATTAATCAGAAAGTCTTCGTCGGTAGCGCTTCTCGGTAGCCTCTCCGTACAGAGACTAAGTCCGAATTGAAAATATTTTCATCCACGACGTATCGTTTAAATGTTATGTTCCGTTATGGGAGCGTATTTGACGCACTTTTGCTTAATAAACCAAGGCTCTATCTCTTACGGTTGATTTTTAAATAATTTCTAAAGTCGTCGTCGGCGACTCTTCACGGTAGCCACTCGGTAGGAAAAAATCTAATTCCGAACTGTAATTATTTTCGCCGACGAGGTACCTTTTATATGTTAGATTGAGTTATAGGAGCGTATTTGAAGCACTTTTGCTTAATAAACCACGGCTCTATCTCTTACGGTTGATTTTTAAATTAATCAGAAAGTCCTCGTCGGTAGCGCTTCTCGGTAGCCTCTCCGTTCAGAGACTAAGTCCGAATTGAAAATAGTTTCACCGACGACGTATCTTTTAAATGGTTTATTCCGTTATGGGAGCTTATTTGACGCACTTTTGCTTAATAAACCACGGCTCCATCTCTTACGGTTGATTTTTAAATAATTTCTAGTCGTCGTCGGCGACTCTTCACGGTAGCCACTCGGTAGGAAAAAATCTAATTCCGAACTGTAATTATTTTCGCCGACGAGGTACCTTTTATATGTTAGATTGAGTTATAGGAGCGTATGTGAAGCACTTTTGCTTAATAAACCACGGCTCTATCTCTTTCGGTTGATTTTTAAATTAATCAGAAAGTCTTCGTCGGTAGCGCTTCTCGGTAGCCTCTCCGTACAGAGACCATGTCCGAATTGAAAATATTTTCACCCACGACGTACCTTTTAAATGATATGTTCCGTTATGGGAGCGTATTTGACGCACTTTTGCTTAATAAACCACGGCTCTATCTCTTACGGTTGATTTTTAAATAATTTCTAAAGTCGTCGTCGGCGACTCTTTACGGTAGCCACTCGGTAGGAAAAAATCTAAGTCGGAACTGAAATTATTTTCACCGACGAGGTACCTTTTAAATGTTAGATTGAGTTATAGGAGCGTATTTGAAGCACTTTTGCTTAATAAACCACGGCTCTATCTCTTACGGTTGATTTTTAAATTAATCAGAAAGTCTTCGTCGGTAGCGCTTCTCGGTAGCCTCTCCGTACAGAGACTAAGTCCGAATTGAAAATATTTTCATCCACGACGTATCTTTTAAGTGTTATGTTCCGTTATGGGAGCGTATTTGACGCACTTTTGCTTAATAAACCACGGCTCTATCTCTTACGGTTGATTTTTAAATAATTTCTAAAGTCGTCGACGGCCACTCTTCACGGTAGCCACTCGGTAGGAAAAAAATCTAAGTCCGAACTCTAATTATTTTCACCGACGAGATACCTTTTATATGTTAGATTGAGTTATAGGAGCGTATTTGAAGCACTTTTGCTTAATAAACCACGGCTCTATCTCTTACGGTTGATTTTTAAATTAATCAGAAAGTCTTCGTCGGTAGCGCTTCTCGGTAGCCTCTCCGTACAGAGACTAAGTCCGAATTGAAAATATTTTCATCCACGACGTATCTTTTAAATGTTATGTTCCGTTATGGGAGCGTATTTGACGCACTTTTGCTTAATAAACCACGACCCTATCTCTTACGGTTGATTTTTAAATAATTTCTAAAGTCGTCGACGGCGACTCTTCACGGTAGCCACTCGGTAGGAAAAAATCTAAGTCCGAACTGTAATTATTTTCACCGACGAGGTACCTTTTATATGTTACATTGAGTTATAGGAGCGTATTTGAAGCACTTTTGCTTAATAAACCACGGCTCTATCTCTTACGGTTGATTTTTCAATTAATCAGAAAGTCTTCGTCGGTAGCGCTTCTCGGTAGCCTCTCCGTACAGAGACTAAGTCCGAATTGAAAATATTTTCACCGACGACGTATCTTTTAAATGTTATGTTCGGTTATGGGAGCGTGTTTGACGCACTTTTGCTTAATAAACCACGGCTCCATCTCTTACGGTTGATTTTTAAATAATCTCTAAAGTCGTCGTCGGCGACTCTTCACGGTAGCCAGTCGGTAGGAAAAAATCTATGTCCGAACTGTAATTATTTTCACCGACGAGGTACCTTTTATATGTTAGATTGAGTTATAGGAGCGCATTTGAAGCACTTTTGCTTAATAAACCACGGCTCTATCTCTTACGGTTGATTTTTAAATTAATCAGAAAGTCTTCGTCGGTAGCGCTTCTCGGTAGCCTCTCCGTACAGAGACTAAGTCCGAATTGAAAATATTTTCATCCACGACGTATCGTTTAAATGTTATGTTCCGTTATGGGAGCGTATTTGACGCACTTTTGCTTAATAAACCACGGCTCCATCTCTTACGGTTGATTTTTAAATAATTTCTAAAGTCGTCGTCGGCGACTCTTCACGGTAGCCACTCGGTAGGAAGAAATCTAAGTCCGAACTGTAATTATTTTCACCGACGAGGTACCTTTTATATGTTAGATTGAGTTATAGGAGCGTATTTGAAGCACTTTTGCTTAATAAACCACGGCTCTATCTCTTACGGTTGATTTTTAAATTAATCAGAAAGTCTTCGTCGGTAGCGCTTCTCGGTAGCCTCTCCGTACAGAGACCAAGTCCGAATTGAAAATATTTTCACCGACGACGTATCTTTTAAATGTTATGTTCCGTTATGGGAGCGTATTTGACGCACTTTTGCTTAATAAACCACGGCTCCATCTCTTACGGTTGATTTTTAAATAATTTCTAAAGTCGTCGTCGGCGACTCTTCACGGTAGCCACTCGATAGGAAAAAATCTAAGCCCGAACTGAAATTATTTTCACCGACGAGGTACCTTTTATATGTTAGATTGAGTTATAGGAGCGCATTTGAAGCACTTTTGCTTAATAAACCACGGCTCTATCTCTTACGGTTGATTTTTAAATTAATCAGAAAGTCTTCGTCGGTAGCGCTTCTCGGTAGCCTCTCCGTACAGAGACTAAGTCCGAATTGAAAATATTTTCACCGACGACGTATCTTTTAAATGTTATGTTCCGTTATGGGAGCGTATTTGACGCACTTTTGCTTAATAAACCACGGCTCCATCTCTTACGGTTGATTTTTAAATAATTTCTAAAGTCGTCGTCGGCGACTCTTCACGGTAGCCACTCGATAGGAAAAAATCTAAACCCGAACTGAAATTATTTTCACCGACGAGGTACCTTTTATATGTTAGATTGAGTTATAGGAGCGTATTTGAAGCACTTTTGCTTAATAAACCACGGCTCTATCTCTTACGGTTGATTTTTCAATTAATCAGAAAGTCTTCGTCGGTAGCGCTTCTCGGTAGCCTCTCCGTACAGAGACTAAGTCCGAATTGAAAATATTTTCACCGACGACGTATCTTTTAAATGTTATGTTCGGTTATGGGAGCGTGTTTGACGCACTTTTGCTTAATAAACCACGGCTCCATCTCTTACGGTTGATTTTTAAATAATTTCTAGTCGCCGTCGGCGACTCTTCATGGTAGCCACTCGGTAGGAAAAAATCTAAGTCCGAACTGTAATTATTTTCGCCGACGAGGTACCTTTTATATGTTAGATTGAGTTATAGGAGCGTATTTGAAGCACTTTTGCTTAATAAACCACGGCTCTATCTCTTACTGTTGATTTTTAAATTAATCAGAAAGTCTTCGTCGGTAGCGCTTCTCGGTAGCCTCTCCGTACAGAGACTAAGTCCGAATTGAAAATATTTTCAGCGACGACGTATCTTTTAAATGTTATGTTCGGTTATGGGAGCGTATTTGACGCTCTTTTGCTTAATAAACCACGGCTCTATCTCTTATGGTTGATTTTTAAATAATTTCTAAAGTCGTCGTCGGTGACTCTTTACGGTAGCCACTCGGTAGGAAAAAATCTAAGTCCGAACTGAAATTATTTTCACCGACGAGGTACCTTTTAAATGTTAGATTGAGTTATAGGAGCGTATTTGAAGCACTTTTGCTTAATAAACCACGGCTCTATCTCTTACGGTTGATTTTTAAATTAATCAGAAAGTCTTCGTCGGTAGCGCTTCTCGGTAGCCTCTCCGTACAGAGACTAAGTCCGAATTGAAAATATTTTCACCGACGACGTATCTTTTAAATGTTATGTTCGGTTATGGGAGCGTATTTGACGCACTTTTGCTTAATAAACCACGGCTCCATCTCTTACGGTTGATTTTTAAATAATTTGTAAAGTCGTCGTCGGCGACTCTTCACGGTAGCCACTCGATAGGAAAAAATCTAAGTCCGAACTGTAATTATTTTCACCGACGAGGTACCTTTTATATGTTAGATTGAGTTATAGGAGCGTATTTGAAGCACTTTTGCTTAATAAACCACGGCTCTATCTCTTACGGTTGATTTTTAAATTAATCAGAAAGTCTTCGTCGGTAGCGCTTCTCGGTAGCCTCTCCGTACAGAGACTAAGTCCGAATTGAAATTATTTTCACCGACGACGTATCTTTTAAATGTTATGTTCCGTTATGGGAGCGTATTTGACGCACTTTTGCTTAATAAACCACGGCTCCATCTCTTACGGTTGATTTTTAAATAATTTCTAAAGTCGTCGTCGGCGACTCTTCGCGGTAGCCACTCGATAGGAAAAAATCTAAGCCCGAACTGAAATTATTTTCACCGACGAGGTACCTTTATATGTTAGATTGAGTTATAGGAGCGCATTTGAAGCACTTTTGCTTAATAAACCACGGCTCTATCTCTTACGGTTGATTTTTAAATTAATCAGAAAGTCTTCGTCGGTAGCGCTTCTCGGTAGCCTCTCCGTACAGAGACTATGTCCGAATTGAAAATATTTTCACCGACGACGTATCTTTTAAATGTTATGTTCCGTTATGGGAGCGTGTTTGACGCACTTTTGCTTAATAAACCACGGCTCCATCTCTTACGGTTGATTTTTAAATAATCTCTAAAGTCGTCGTCGGCGACTCTTCACTGTAGCCAGTCGGTAGGAAAAAATCTATGTCCGAACTGTAATTATTTTCACCGACGAGGTACCTTTTATATGTTAGATTGAGTTATAGGAGCGTATTTGAAGCACTTTTGCTTAATAAACCATGGCTCTATCTCTTACGGTTGATTTTTAAATTAATCAGAAAGTCTTCGTCGGTAGCGCTTCTCGGTAGCCTCTCCGTACAGAGACTAAGTCCGAATTGAAATTATTTTCAACGACGACGTATCTTTTAAATGTTATGTTCCGTTATGGGAGCGTATTTGACGCACTTTTGCTTAATAAACCACGGCTCCATCTCTTACGGTTGATTTTTAAATAATTTCTAAAGTCGTCGTCGGCGACTCTTCGCGGTAGCCACTCGATAGGAAAAAATCTAAGCCCGAACTGAAATTATTTTCACCGACGAGGTACCTTTTATATGTTAGATTGAGTTATAGGAGCGTATTTGAAGCACTTTTGCTTAATAAACCACGGCTCTATCTCTTTCGGTTGATTTTTAAATTAATCAGAAAGTCTTCGTCGGTAGCGCTTCTCGGTAGCCTCTCCGTACAGAGACTAAGTCCGAATTGAAAATATTTTCATCCACGACGTATCGTTTAAATGTTATGTTCCGTTATGGGAGCGTATTTGACGCACTTTTGCTTAATAAACCACGGCTCCATCTCTTACGGTTGATTTTTAAATAATTTCTAAAGTCGTCGTCGGCGACTCTTCACGGTAGCCACTCGGTAGGAAGAAATCTAAGTCCGAACTGTAATTATTTTCACCGACGAGGTACCTTTTATATGTTAGATTGAGTTATAGGAGCGCATTTGAAGCACTTTTGCTTAATAAACCACGGCTCTATCTCTTACGGTTGATTTTTAAATTAATCAGAAAGTCTTCGTCGGTAGCGCTTCTCGGTAGCCTCTCCGTACAGAGACTAAGTCCGAATTGAAAATATTTTCATCCACGACGTATCGTTTAAATGTTATGTTCCGTTATGGGAGCGTATTTGACGCACTTTTGCTTAATAAACCACGGCTCCATCTCTTACGGTTGATTTTTAAATAATTTCTAAAGTCGTCGTCGGCGACTCTTCACGGTAGCCACTCGGTAGGAAGAAATCTAAGTCCGAACTGTAATTATTTTCACCGACGAGGTACCTTTTATATGTTAGATTGAGTTATAGGAGCGTATTTGAAGCACTTTTGCTTAATAAACCACGGCTCTATCTCTTACGGTTGATTTTTAAATTAATCAGAAAGTCTTCGTCGGTAGCGCTTCTCGGTAGCCTCTCCGTACAGAGACCAAGTCCGAATTGAAAATATTTTCACCGACGACGTATCTTTTAAATGTTATGTTCCGTTATGGGAGCGTATTTGACGCACTTTTGCTTAATAAACCACGGCTCCATCTCTTACGGTTGATTTTTAAATAATTTCTAAAGTCGTCGTCGGCGACTCTTCACGGTAGCCACTCGATAGGAAAAAATCTAAGCCCGAACTGAAATTATTTTCACCGACGAGGTACCTTTTATATGTTAGATTGAGTTATAGGAGCGCATTTGAAGCACTTTTGCTTAATAAACCACGGCTCTATCTCTTACGGTTGATTTTTAAATTAATCAGAAAGTCTTCGTCGGTAGCGCTTCTCGGTAGCCTCTCCGTACAGAGACTAAGTCCGAATTGAAAATATTTTCACCGACGACGTATCTTTTAAATGTTATGTTCCGTTATGGGAGCGTATTTGACGCACTTTTGCTTAATAAACCACGGCTCCATCTCTTACGGTTGATTTTTAAATAATTTCTAAAGTCGTCGTCGGCGACTCTTCACGGTAGCCACTCGATAGGAAAAAATCTAAACCCGAACTGAAATTATTTTCACCGACGAGGTACCTTTTATATGTTAGATTGAGTTATAGGAGCGTATTTGAAGCACTTTTGCTTAATAAACCACGGCTCTATCTCTTACGGTTGATTTTTCAATTAATCAGAAAGTCTTCGTCGGTAGCGCTTCTCGGTAGCCTCTCCGTACAGAGACTAAGTCCGAATTGAAAATATTTTCACCGACGACGTATCTTTTAAATGTTATGTTCGGTTATGGGAGCGTGTTTGACGCACTTTTGCTTAATAAACCACGGCTCCATCTCTTACGGTTGATTTTTAAATAATTTCTAGTCGCCGTCGGCGACTCTTCATGGTAGCCACTCGGTAGGAAAAAATCTAAGTCCGAACTGTAATTATTTTCGCCGACGAGGTACCTTTTATATGTTAGATTGAGTTATAGGAGCGTATTTGAAGCACTTTTGCTTAATAAACCACGGCTCTATCTCTTACTGTTGATTTTTAAATTAATCAGAAAGTCTTCGTCGGTAGCGCTTCTCGGTAGCCTCTCCGTACAGAGACTAAGTCCGAATTGAAAATATTTTCAGCGACGACGTATCTTTTAAATGTTATGTTCGGTTATGGGAGCGTATTTGACGCTCTTTTGCTTAATAAACCACGGCTCTATCTCTTATGGTTGATTTTTAAATAATTTCTAAAGTCGTCGTCGGTGACTCTTTACGGTAGCCACTCGGTAGGAAAAAATCTAAGTCCGAACTGAAATTATTTTCACCGACGAGGTACCTTTTAAATGTTAGATTGAGTTATAGGAGCGTATTTGAAGCACTTTTGCTTAATAAACCACGGCTCTATCTCTTACGGTTGATTTTTAAATTAATCAGAAAGTCTTCGTCGGTAGCGCTTCTCGGTAGCCTCTCCGTACAGAGACTAAGTCCGAATTGAAAATATTTTCACCGACGACGTATCTTTTAAATGTTATGTTCGGTTATGGGAGCGTATTTGACGCACTTTTGCTTAATAAACCACGGCTCCATCTCTTACGGTTGATTTTTAAATAATTTGTAAAGTCGTCGTCGGCGACTCTTCACGGTAGCCACTCGATAGGAAAAAATCTAAGTCCGAACTGTAATTATTTTCACCGACGAGGTACCTTTTATATGTTAGATTGAGTTATAGGAGCGTATTTGAAGCACTTTTGCTTAATAAACCACGGCTCTATCTCTTACGGTTGATTTTTAAATTAATCAGAAAGTCTTCGTCGGTAGCGCTTCTCGGTAGCCTCTCCGTACAGAGACTAAGTCCGAATTGAAATTATTTTCACCGACGACGTATCTTTTAAATGTTATGTTCCGTTATGGGAGCGTATTTGACGCACTTTTGCTTAATAAACCACGGCTCCATCTCTTACGGTTGATTTTTAAATAATTTCTAAAGTCGTCGTCGGCGACTCTTCGCGGTAGCCACTCGATAGGAAAAAATCTAAGCCCGAACTGAAATTATTTTCACCGACGAGGTACCTTTATATGTTAGATTGAGTTATAGGAGCGCATTTGAAGCACTTTTGCTTAATAAACCACGGCTCTATCTCTTACGGTTGATTTTTAAATTAATCAGAAAGTCTTCGTCGGTAGCGCTTCTCGGTAGCCTCTCCGTACAGAGACTATGTCCGAATTGAAAATATTTTCACCGACGACGTATCTTTTAAATGTTATGTTCCGTTATGGGAGCGTGTTTGACGCACTTTTGCTTAATAAACCACGGCTCCATCTCTTACGGTTGATTTTTAAATAATCTCTAAAGTCGTCGTCGGCGACTCTTCACTGTAGCCAGTCGGTAGGAAAAAATCTATGTCCGAACTGTAATTATTTTCACCGACGAGGTACCTTTTATATGTTAGATTGAGTTATAGGAGCGTATTTGAAGCACTTTTGCTTAATAAACCATGGCTCTATCTCTTACGGTTGATTTTTAAATTAATCAGAAAGTCTTCGTCGGTAGCGCTTCTCGGTAGCCTCTCCGTACAGAGACTAAGTCCGAATTGAAATTATTTTCAACGACGACGTATCTTTTAAATGTTATGTTCCGTTATGGGAGCGTATTTGACGCACTTTTGCTTAATAAACCACGGCTCCATCTCTTACGGTTGATTTTTAAATAATTTCTAAAGTCGTCGTCGGCGACTCTTCGCGGTAGCCACTCGATAGGAAAAAATCTAAGCCCGAACTGAAATTATTTTCACCGACGAGGTACCTTTTATATGTTAGATTGAGTTATAGGAGCGTATTTGAAGCACTTTTGCTTAATAAACCACGGCTCTATCTCTTTCGGTTGATTTTTAAATTAATCAGAAAGTCTTCGTCGGTAGCGCTTCTCGGTAGCCTCTCCGTACAGAGACTAAGTCCGAATTGAAAATATTTTCATCCACGACGTATCTTTTAAATGCTATGTTCCGTTATGGGAGCGTATTTGACGCACTTTTGCTTAATAAACCACGGCTCTATCTCTTACGGTTGATTTTTAAATAATTTCTAAAGTCGTCGACGGCGACTCTTCACGGTAGCCTCTCCGTACAGAGACTAAGTCCGAATTGAAAATATTTTCACCGACGACGTATCTTTTAAATGTTATGTTCCGTTATGGGAGCGTATTTGACGCACTTTTGCTTAATAAACCACGGCTCTATCTCTTACGGTTGATTTTTAAATAATTTCTAAAGTCGTCGACGGCGACTCTTCACGGTAGCCACTCGGTAGGAAAAAATCTAAGTCCGAACTGTAATTCTTTTCATCGACGATGTACATTTTATATGTTAGATTGAGTTATAGGAGCGCATTTGAAGCACTTTTGCTTAATAAACCACGGCTCTATCTCTTACGGTTGATTTTTAAATTAATCAGAAAGTCTTCGTCGGTAGCGCTTCTCGGTAGCCTCTCCGTACAGAGACTAAGTCCGAATTGAAAATATTTTCACCGACGACGTATCTTTTAAATGTTATGTTCCGTTATGGGAGCGTATTTGACGCACTTTTGCTTAATAAACCACGGCTCCATCTCTTACGGTTGATTTTTAAATAATTTCTAAAGTCGTCGTCGGCGACTCTTCACGGTAGCCACTCGATAGGAAAAAATCTAAGTCCGAACTGTAATTATTTTCACCGACGAGGTACGTTTTATATGTTAGATTGAGTTATAGGAGCGTATTTGAAGCACTTTTGCTTAATAAACCACGGCTCTATCTCTTACGGTTGATTTTTAAATTAATCAGAAAGTCTTCGTCGGTAGCGCTTCTCGGTAGCCTCTCCGTACAGAGACTAAGTCCGAATTGAAAATATTTTCACCGACGACGTATCTTTTAAATGTTATGTTCCGTTATGGGAGCGTATTTGACGCACTTTTGCTTAATAAACCACGGCTCTATCTCTTATGGTTGATTTTTAAATAATTTCTAAAGTCGTCGTCGGTGACTCTTTACGGTAGCCACTCGGTAGGAAAAAATCTAAGTCCGAACTGAAATTATTTTCACCGACGAGGTACCTTTTAAATGTTAGATTGAGTTATAGGAGCGTATTTGAAGCACTTTTGCTTAATAAACCACGGCTCTATCTCTTACGGTTGATTTTTAAATTAATCAGAAAGTCTTCGTCGGTAGCGCTTCTCGGTAGCCTCTCCGTACAGAGACCAAGTCCGAATTGAAAATATTTTCATCCACGACGTATCTTTTAAATGTTATGTTCCGTTATGGGAGCGTATTTGACGCACTTTTGCTTAATAAACCACGGCCCTATCTCTTACGGTTGATTTTTAAATAATTTCTAAAGTCGTCGACGGCGACTCTTCACGGTAGCCACTCGGTAGGAAAAAATCTAAGTCCGAACTGTAATTATTTTCACCGACGAGGTACCTTTTATATGTTAGATTGAGTTATAGGAGCGTATTTGAAGCACTTTTGCTTAATAAACCACGGCTCTATCTCTTTCGCTTGATTTTTAAATTAATCAGAAAGTCTTCGTCGGTAGGGCTTCTCGGTAGCCTCTCCATTCAGAGACTAAATCCGAATTGAAATTATTTTCACCGACGATGTATCTTTTAAATGTTATGTTCGGTTATGGGAGCGTATTTGACGCACTTTTGCTTAATAAACCACGGCTCCATCTCTTACGGTTGATTTTTAAATAATTTATAAAGTCGTCGTCGGCGACTCTTCACGGTAGCCACTCGGTAGGAAAAAATCAAAGTCCAAACTGTAATTATTTTCACCGACGAAGTACCTTTTATATGTTAGATTGAGTTATAGGAGCGCATTTGAAGCACTTTTGCTTAATAAACAACGGCTCTATCTCTTACGGTTGATTTTTCAATTAATCAGAAAGTCTTCGTCGGTAGCGCTTCTCGGTAGCCTCTCCGTACAGAGACCAAGTCCGAATTGAAAATATTTTCATCCACGACGTATCTTTTAAATGTTATGTTCCGTTATGGGAGCGTATTTGACGCACTTTTGCTTAATAAACCACGGCCCTATCTCTTACGGTTGATTTTTAAATAATTTCTAAAGTCGCCGACGACGACTCTTCACGGTAGCCACTCGGTAGGAAAAAATCTAAGTCCGAACTGTAATTATTTTCACCGACGAGGTACCTTTTATATGTTAGATTGAGTTATAGGAGCGTATTTGAAGCACTTTTGCTTAATAAACCACGGCTCTATCTCTTTCGCTTGATTTTTAAATTAATCAGAAAGTCTTCGTCGGTAGGGCTTCTCGGTAGCCTCTCCATTCAGAGACTAAATCCGAATTGAAATTATTTTCACCGACGATGTATCTTTTAAATGTTATGTTCGGTTATGGGAGCGTATTTGACGCACTTTTGCTTAATAAACCACGGCTCCATCTCTTACGGTTGATTTTTAAATAATTTATAAAGTCGTCGTCGGCGACTCTTCACGGTAGCCACTCGGTAGGAAAAAATCAAAGTCCAAACTGTAATTATTTTCACCGACGAGGTACCTTTTATATGTTAGATTGAGTTATAGGAGCGCATTTGAAGCACTTTTGCTTAATAAACAACGGCTCTATCTCTTACGGTTGATTTTTCAATTAATCAGAAAGTCCTCGTCGGTAGCGCTTCTCGGTAGCCTCTCCGTACAGAGACTAAGTCCGAATTGAAAATATTTTCACCGACGACGTATCTTTTAAATGGTATGTTCGGTTATGGGAGCGTATTTGACGCACTTTTGCTTAATAAAGACGGCTCCATCTCTTACGGTTGATTTTTAAATAATTTCTAAAGTCGTCGTCGGCGACTCTTCACGGTAGCCTCTCCGTACAGAGACTAAGTCCGAATTGAAAATATTTTCACCGACGACGTATCTTTTAAATGTTATGATCAGTTATGGGAGTGTATTTGACGAACTTTTGCTTAATAAACCACGGCTCTATCTCTTACGGTTGATTTTTAAATTAATCAGAAAGTCTTCGTCGGTAGCGCTTCTCGGTAGCCTCTCCGTACAGAGACTAAATCCGAATTGAAAATATTTTCACCGACGATGTATCTTTTAAATGTTATGTTCGGTTATGGGAGCGTATTTGACGCACTTTTGCTTAATAAACCACGGCTCTATCTCTTACGGTTGATTTTTAAATAATTTCTAGTCGTCGTCGGCGACTCTTCACGGTAGCCACTCGGTAGGAAAAAATCTAAGTCCAAACTGTAATTATTTTCACCGACGAAGTACCTTTTATATGTTAGATTGAGTTATAGGAGCGCATTTGAAGCACTTTTGCTTAATAAACCACGGCTCCATCTCTTACGGTTGATTTTTAAATAATTTATAAAGTCGTCGTCGGCGACTCTTCACGGTAGCCACTCGGTAGGAAAAAATCTAAGTCCAAACTGTAATTATTTTCACCGACGAGGTACCTTTTATATGTTAGATTGAGTTATAGGAGCGTATTTGAAGCACTTTTGCTTAATAAACCACGGCTCTATCTCTTTCGGTTGACTTTTAAATTAATCAGAAAGTCTTCGTCGGTAGGGCTTCTCGGTAGCCTCTCCATACAGAGACTAAATCCGAATTGAAAATATTTTCACCGACGATGTATCTTTTAAATGTTATGTTCGGTTATGGGAGCGTATTTGACGCACTTTTGCTTAATAAACCACGGCTCCATCTCTTACGGTTGATTATTAAATAATTTCAAAATCGTCGTCGGCGACTCTTCACGGTAGCCACTCGGTAGGAAAAAATCTAAGTCCGAACTGTAATTATTTTCACCGACGAGGTACCTTTTATATGTTAGATTGAGTTATAGGAGCGTATTTGAAGCACTTTTGCTTAATAAACCACGGCTCTATCTCTTTCGGTTGATTTTTAAATTCATCAGAAAGTCTTGGTCGGTAGCGCTTCTCGGTAGCCTCTCCGTACAGAGACTAAGTCCGAATTGAAAATATTTTCACCGACGACGTATCTTTTAAATGTTATGTTCGGTTATGGGAGCGTATTTGACGCACTTTTGCTTAATAAACCACGGCTCCATCTCTTACGGTTGATTTTTAAATAATTTCTAAAGTCGTCGTCGGCGACTCTTCACGGTAGCCTCTCCGTACAGAGACTAAGTCCGAATTGAAAATATTTTCACCGACGACGTATCTTTTAAATGTTATGTTCCGTTATGGGAGCGTATTTGACGCACTTTTGCTTAATAAACCACGGCTCTATCTCTTTCGGTTGATTTTTAAATTCATCAGAAAGTCTTGGTCGGTAGCGCTTCTCGGTAGCCTCTCCGTACAGAGACTAAGTCCGAATTGAAAATATTTTCACCGACGACGTATCTTTTAAATGTTATGTTCGGTTCTGGGAGCGTATTTGACGCACTTTTGCTTAATAAACCACGGCTCTATCTCTTACGGTTGATTTTTAAATAATTTCTAGTCGTCGTCGGCGACTCTTCACGGTAGCCACTCGGTAGGAAAAAACCTAAGTCCAAACTGTAATTATTTTCACCGACGAAGTACCTTTTATATGTTAGATTGAGTTATAGGAGCGCATTTGAAGCACTTTTGCTTAATAAACCACGGCTCCATCTCTTACGGTTGATTTTTAAATAATTTATAAAGTCGTCGTCGGCGACTCTTCACGGTAGCCACTCGGTAGGAAAAAATCTAAGTCCAAACTGTAATTATTTTCACCGACGAGGTACCTTTTATATGTTAGATTGAGTTATAGGAGCGTATTTGAAGCACTTTTGCTTAATAAACCACGGCTCTATCTCTTTCGGTTGACTTTTAAATTAATCAGAAAGTCTTCGTCGGTAGGGCTTCTCGGTAGCCTCTCCATACAGAGACTAAATCCGAATTGAAAATATTTTCACCGACGATGTATCTTTTAAATGTTATGTTCGGTTATGGGAGCGTATTTGACGCACTTTTGCTTAATAAACCACGGCTCCATCTCTTACGGTTGATTATTAAATAATTTCAAAATCGTCGTCGGCGACTCTTCACGGTAGCCACTCGGTAGGAAAAAATCTAAGTCCGAACTGTAATTATTTTCACCGACGAGGTACCTTTTATATGTTAGATTGAGTTATAGGAGCGTATTTGAAGCACTTTTGCTTAATAAACCACGGCTCTATCTCTTTCGGTTGATTTTTAAATTCATCAGAAAGTCTTGGTCGGTAGCGCTTCTCGGTAGCCTCTCCGTACAAAGACTAAGTCCGAATTGAAAATATTTTCACCGACGACGTATCTTTTAAATGTTATGTTCGGTTATGGGAGCGTATTTGACGCACTTTTGCTTAATAAACCACGGCTCTATCTCTTTCGGTTGATTTTTAAATTAAACAGAAAGTCTTCGTCGGTAGCGCTTCTCGGTAGCCTCTCCGTACAGAGACTAAGTCCGAATTGAAAATATTTTCACCGACGACGTATCTTTTAAATGTTATGTTCGGTTATGGGAGCGTATTTGACGCACTTTTGCTTAATAAACCACGGCTCCATCTCTTACGGTTGATTTTTAAATAATTTCTAGTCGTCGTCGGCGACTCTTCACGGTAGCCACTCGGTAGGAAAAAATCTAAGTCCAAACTGTAATTATTTTCACCGACGAAGTACCTTTTATATGTTAGATTGAGTTATAGGAGCGCATTTGAAGCACTTTTGCTTAATAAACCACGGCTCCATCTCTTACGGTTGATTTTTAAATAATTTATAAAGTCGTCGTCGGCGACTCTTCACGGTAGCCACTCGGTAGGAAAAAATCTAAGTCCAAACTGTAATTATTTTCACCGACGAGGTACCTTTTATATGTTAGATTGAGTTATAGGAGCGTATTTGAAGCACTTTTGCTTAATAAACCACGGCTCTATCTCTTTCGGTTGACTTTTAAATTAATCAGAAAGTCTTCGTCGGTAGGGCTTCTCGGTAGCCTCTCCATACAGAGACTAAATCCGAATTGAAAATATTTTCACCGACGATGTATCTTTTAAATGTTATGTTCGGTTATGGGAGCGTATTTGACGCACTTTTGCTTAATAAACCACGGCTCCATCTCTTACGGTTGATTATTAAATAATTTCAAAATCGTCGTCGGCGACTCTTCACGGTAGCCACTCGGTAGGAAAAAATCTAAGTCCGAACTGTAATTATTTTCACCGACGAGGTACCTTTTATATGTTAGATTGAGTTATAGGAGCGTATTTGAAGCACTTTTGCTTAATAAACCACGGCTCTATCTCTTTCTGTTGATTTTTAAATTCATCAGAAAGTCTTGGTCGGTAGCGCTTCTCGGTAGCCTCTCCGTACAGAGACTAAGTCCGAATTGAAAATATTTTCACCGACGACGTATCTTTTAAATGTTATGTTCGGTTCTGGGAGCGTATTTGACGCACTTTTGCTTAATAAACCACGGCTCCATCTCTTACGGTTGATTTTTAAATAATTTCTAAAGTCGTCGTCGGCGACTCTTCACGGTAGCCTCTCCGTACAGAGACTAAGTCCGAATTGAAAATATTTTCACCGACGACGTATCTTTTAAATGTTATGTTCCGTTATGGGAGCGTATTTGACGCACTTTTGCTTAATAAACCACGGCTCCATCTCTTACGGTTGATTTTTAAATAATTTCTAGTCGCCGTCGGCGACTCTTCACGGTAGCCACTCGGTAGGAAAAAATCTAAGTCCGAACTGTAATTATTTTCGCCGACGAGGTACCTTTTATATGTTAGATTGAGTTATAGGAGCGTATTTGAAGCACTTTTGCTTAATAAACCACGGCTCTATCTCTTTCGGTTGATTTTTAAATTAATCAGAAAGTCTTCGTCGGTAGCGCTTCTCGGTAGCCTCTCCGTACAGGGACTAAGTCCGAATTGAAAATATTTTCACCGACGATGTATCTTTTAAATGTTATGTTCGGTTATGGGAGCGTATTTGACGCACTTTTGCTTAATAAACCACGGCTCCATCTCTTACGGTTGATTTTTAAATAATTTCTAAAGTCGTCGTCGGCGACTCTTCACGGTAGCCACTCGGTAGGAAAAAATCAAAGTCCAAACTGTAATTATTTTCACCGACGAGGTACCTTTTATATGTTAGATTGAGTTATAGGAGCGAATTTGAAGCACTTTTGCTTAATAAACAACGGCTCTATCTCTTACGGTTGATTTTTCAATTAATCAGAAAGTCCTCGTCGGTAGCGCTTCTCGGTAGCCTCTCCGTACAGAGACTAAGTCCGAATTGAAAATATTTTCACCGACGACGTATCTTTTAAATGGTATGTTCGGTTATGGGAGCGTATTTGACGCACTTTTGCTTAATAAAGACGGCTCCATCTCTTACGGTTGATTTTTAAATAATTTCTAAAGTCGTCGTCGGCGACTCTTCACGGTAGCCTCTCCGTACAGAGACTAAGTCCGAATTGAAAATATTTTCACCGACGACGTATCTTTTAAATGTTATGATCAGTTATGGGAGTGTATTTGACGAACTTTTGCTTAATAAACCACGGCTCTATCTCTTACGGTTGATTTTTAAATTAATCAGAAAGCCTTCGTCGGTAGCGCTTCTCGGTAGCCTCTCCGTACAGAGACTAAATCCGAATTGAAAATATTTTCACCGACGATGTATCTTTTAAATGTTATGTTCGGTTATGGGAGCGTATTTGACGCACTTTTGCTAAAGTCGTCTTCGGCGACTCTTCACGGTAGCCACTCGGTAGGAAAAAATCTAATTCCGAACTGTAATTATTTTCACCGACGAGGTACATTTTATATGTTAGATTGAGTTATAGGAGCGCATTTGAAGCACTTTTGCTTAATAAACCACGGCTCTATCTCTTACGGTTGATTTTTAAATTAATCAGAAAGTCTTCGTCGGTAGCGCTTCTCGGTAGCCTCTCCGTACAGAGACTAAGTCCGAATTGAAAATATTTTCACCGACGACGTATCTTTTAAATGTTATGTTCGGTTATGGGAGCGTATTTGACGCACTTTTGCTTAATAAACCACGGCTCTATCTCTTTCGGTTGATTTTTAAATTAATCAGAAAGTCTTCGTCGGTAGCGCTTCTCGGTAGCCTCTCCGTACAGAGACTAAGTCCGAATTGAAAATATTTTCACCGACGACGTATCTTTTATATGTTATGTTCGGTTATGGGAGCGTATTTGACGCACTTTTGCTTAATAAACCACGGCTCTATCTCTTACGGTTGATTTTTAAATAATTTCTAGTCGTCGTCGGCGACTCTTCACGGTAGCCACTCGGTAGGAAAAAATCTAAGTCCAAACTGTAATTATTTTCACCGACGAAGTACCTTTTATATGTTAGATTGAGTTATAGGAGCGCATTTGAAGCACTTTTGCTTAATAAACCACGGCTCCATCTCTTACGGTTGATTTTTAAATAATTTATAAAGTCGTCGTCGGCGACTCTTCACGGTAGCCACTCGGTAGGAAAAAATCTAAGTCCAAACTGTAATTATTTTCACCGACGAGGTACCTTTTATATGTTAGATTGAGTTATAGGAGCGTATTTGAAGCACTTTTGCTTAATAAACCACGGCTCTATCTCTTTCGGTTGACTTTTAAATTAATCAGAAAGTCTTCGTCGGTAGGGCTTCTCGGTAGCCTCTCCATACAGAGACTAAATCCGAATTGAAAATATTTTCACCGACGATGTATCTTTTAAATGTTATGTTCGGTTATGGGAGCGTATTTGACGCACTTTTGCTTAATAAACCACGGCTCCATCTCTTACGGTTGATTATTAAATAATTTCAAAATCGTCGTCGGCGACTCTTCACGGTAGCCACTCGGTAGGAAAAAATCTAAGTCCGAACTGTAATTATTTTCACCGACGAGGTACCTTTTATATGTTAGATTGAGTTATAGGAGCGTATTTGAAGCACTTTTGCTTAATAAACAACGGCTCTATCTCTTTCGGTTGATTTTTAAATACATCAGAAAGTCTTGGTCGGTAGCGCTTCTCGGTAGCCTCTCCGTACAGAGACTAAGTCCGAATTGAAAATATTTTCACCGACGACGTATCTTTTAAATGTTATGTTCGGTTCTGGGAGCGTATTTGACGCACTTTTGCTTAATAAACCACGGCTCCATCTCTTACGGTTGATTTTTAAATAATTTCTAAAGTCGTCGTCGGCGACTCTTCACGGTAGCCTCTCCGTACAGAGACTAAGTCCGAATTGAAAATATTTTCACCGACGACGTATCTTTTAAATGTTATGTTCCGTTATGGGAGCGTATTTGACGCACTTTTGCTTAATAAACCACGGCTCCATCTCTTACGGTTGATTTTTAAATAATTTCTAGTCGCCGTCGGCGACTCTTCACGGTAGCCACTCGGTAGGAAAAAATCTAAGTCCGAACTGTAATTATTTTCGCCGACGAGGTACCTTTTATATGTTAGATTGAGTTATAGGAGCGTATTTGAAGCACTTTTGCTTAATAAACCACGGCTCTATCTCTTTCGGTTGATTTTTAAATTAATCAGAAAGTCTTCGTCGGTAGCGCTTCTCGGTAGCCTCTCCGTACAGGGACTAAGTCCGAATTGAAAATATTTTCACCGACGATGTATCTTTTAAATGTTATGTTCGGTTATGGGAGCGTATTTGACGCACTTTTGCTTAATAAACCACGGCTCCATCTCTTACGGTTGATTTTTAAATAATTTATAAAGTCGTCGTCGGCGACTCTTCACGGTAGCCACTCGGTAGGAAAAAATCAAAGTCCAAACTGTAATTATTTTCACCGACGAAGTACCTTTTATATGTTAGATTGAGTTATAGGAGCGAATTTGAAGCACTTTTGCTTAATAAACAACGGCTCTATCTCTTACGGTTGATTTTTCAATTAATCAGAAAGTCCTCGTCGGTAGCGCTTCTCGGTAGCCTCTCTGTACAGAGACTAAGTCCGAATTGAAAATATTTTCACCGACGACGTATCTTTTAAATGGTATGTTCGGTTATGGGAGCGTATTTGACGCACTTTTGCTTAATAAAGACGGCTCCATCTCTTACGGTTGATTTTTAAATAATTTCTAAAGTCGTCGTCGGCGACTCTTCACGGTAGCCTCTCCGTACAGAGACTAAGTCCGAATTGAAAATATTTTCACCGACGACGTATCTTTTAAATGTTATGATCAGTTATGGGAGTGTATTTGACGAACTTTTGCTTAATAAACCACGGCTCTATCTCTTACGGTTGATTTTTAAATTAATCAGAAAGCCTTCGTCGGTAGCGCTTCTCGGTAGCCTCTCCGTACAGAGACTAAATCCGAATTGAAAATATTTTCACCGACGATGTATCTTTTAAATGTTATGTTCGGTTATGGGAGCGTATTTGACGCACTTTTGCTAAAGTCGTCTTCGGCGACTCTTCACGGTAGCCACTCGGTAGGAAAAAATCTAATTCCGAACTGTAATTATTTTCACCGACGAGGTACATTTTATATGTTAGATTGAGTTATAGGAGCGCATTTGAAGCACTTTTGCTTAATAAACCACGGCTCTATCTCTTACGGTTGATTTTTAAATTAATCAGAAAGTCTTCGTCGGTAGCGCTTCTCGGTAGCCTCTCCGTACAGAGACTAAGTCCGAATTGAAAATATTTTCACCGACGACGTATCTTTTAAATGTTATGTTCGGTTATGGGAGCGTATTTGACGCACTTTTGCTTAATAAACCACGGCTCTATCTCTTACGGTTGATTTTTAAATTAATCAGAAAGTCTTCGTCGGTAGCGCTTCTCGGTAGCCTCTCCGTACAGAGACTAAGTCCGAATTGAAAATATTTTCACCGACGACGTATCTTTTATATGTTATGTTCGGTTATGGGAGCGTATTTGACGCACTTTTGCTTAATAAACCACGGCTCTATCTCTTACGGTTGATTTTTAAATAATTTCTAGTCGTCGTCGGCGACTCTTCACGGTAGCCACTCGGTAGGAAAAAATCTAAGTCCAAACTGTAATTATTTTCACCGACGAAGTACCTTTTATATGTTAGATTGAGTTATAGGAGCGTATTTGAAGCACTTTTGCTTAATAAACCACGGCTCTATCTCTTACGGTTGATTTTTAAATAATTTATAAAGTCGTCGTCGGCGACTCTTCACGGTAGCCACTCGGTAGGAAAAAATCTAAGTCCAAACTGTAATTATTTTCACCGACGAGGTACCTTTTATATGTTAGATTGAGTTATAGGAGCGTATTTGAAGCACTTTTGCTTAATAAACCACGGCTCTATCTCTTTCGGTTGACTTTTAAATTAATCAGAAAGTCTTCGTCGGTAGGGCTTCTCGGTAGCCTCTCCATACAGAGACTAAATCCGAATTGAAAATATTTTCACCGACGATGTATCTTTTAAATGTTATGTTCGGTTATGGGAGCGTATTTGACGCACTTTTGCTTAATAAACCACGGCTCCATCTCTTACGGTTGATTATTAAATAATTTCAAAATCGTCGTCGGCGACTCTTCACGGTAGCCACTCGGTAGGAAAAAATCTAAGTCCGAACTGTAATTATTTTCACCGACGAGGTACCTTTTATATGTTAGATGGAGTTATAGGAGCGTATTTGAAGCACTTTTGCTTAATAAACCACGGCTCCATCTCTTACGGTTGATTTTTAAATAATTTATAAAGTCGTCGTCGGCGACTCTTCACGGTAGCCACTCGGTAGGAAAAAATCTAAGTCCGAACTGTAATTATTTTCACCGACGAGGTACCTTTTATATGTTAGATGGAGTTATAGGAGCGTATTTGAAGCACTTTTGCTTAATAAACCACGGCTCTATCTCTTTCGGTTGACTTTTAAATTAATCAGAAAGTCTTCGTCGGTAGGGCTTCTCGGTAGCCTCTCCATACAGAGACTAAATCCGAATTGAAAATATTTTCACCGACGATGTATCTTTTAAATGTTATGTTCCGTTATGGGAGCGTATTTGACGCACTTTTGCTTAATAAACCACGGCTCCATCTCTTACGGTTGATTTTTAAATAATTTCTAAAGTCGTCGTCGGCGACTCTTCACGGTAGCCTCTCCGTACAGAGACTAAGTCCGAATTGAAAATATTTTCACCGACGACGTATCTTTTAAATGTTATGTTCGGTTATGGGAGCGTATTTGACGCACTTTTGCTTAATAAACCACGGCTCCATCTCTTACGGTTGATTTTTAAATAATTTCTAAAGTCGTCGTCGGCGACTCTTCACGGTAGCCACTCGGTAGGAAAAAATCTAAGTCCGAACTGTAATTATTTTCACCGACGAGGTACCTTTTATATGTTAGATTGAGTTATAGGAGCGTATTTGAAGCACTTTTGCTTAATAAACCACGGCTCTATCTCTTTCGGTTGATTTTTAAATTAATCAGAAAGTCTTCGTCGGTAGCGCTTCTCGGTAGCCTCTCCGTACAGGGACTAAGTCCGAATTGAAAATATTTTCATCCACGACGTATCTTTTAAATGTTATGTTCCGTTATGGGAGCGTATTTGACGCACTTTTGCTTAATAAACCACGGCTCCATCTCTTACGGTTGATTTTTAAATAATTTCTAAAGTCGTCGTCGGCGACTCTTCACGGTAGCCACTCGATAGGAAAAAATCTAAGTCCGAACTGTAATTATTTTCACCGACGAGGTACCTTTTATATGTTAGATTGAGTTATAGGAGCGTATTTGAAGCACTTTTGCTTAATAAACCACGGCTCTATCTCTTACGGTTGATTTTTAAATTAATCAGAAAGTCTTCGTCGGTAGCGCTTCTCGGTAGCCTCTCCGTACAGAGACTAAGTCCGAATTGAAAATATTTTCACCGACGACGTATCTTTTAAATGTTATGTTCAGTTATGGGAGCGTATTTGACGCACTTTTGCTTAATAAACCACGGCTCTATCTCTTATGGTTGATTTTTAAATAATTTCTAAAGTCGTCGTCGGTGACTCTTTACGGTAGCCACTCGGTAGGAAAAAATCTAAGTCCGAAGTGAAATTATTTTCACCGACGAGGTACCTTTTAAAGGTTAGATTGAGTTATAGGAGCGTATTTGAAGCACTTTTGCTTAATAAACCACGGCTCTATCTCTTACGGTTGATTTTTAAATTAATCAGAAAGTCTTCGTCGGTAGCGCTTCTCGGTAGCCTCTCCGTACAGAGACTAAGTCCGAATTGACAATATTTTCATCCACGACGTATCTTTTAAATGTTATGTTCCGTTATGGGAGCGTATTTGACGCACTTTTGCTTAATAAACCACGGCTCTATCTCTTACGGTTGATTTCTAAATAATTTCTAAAGTCGCCGACGACGACTCTTCACGGTAGCCACTCGGTAGGAAAAAATCTAAGTCCGAACTGTAATTATTTTCACCGACGAGGTACCTTTTATATGTTAGATTGAGTTATAGGAGCGTATTTGAAGCACTTTTGCTTAATAAACCACGGCTCTATCTCTTACGGTTGATTTTTCAATTAATCAGAAAGTCTTCGTCGGTAGCGCTTCTCGGTAGCCTCTCCGTACAGAGACTAAGTCCGAATTGAAAATATTTTCACCGACGACGTATCTTTTAAATGTTATGTTCCGTTATGGGAGCGTATTTGACGCACTTTTGCTTAATAAACCACGGCTCCATCTCTTACGGTTGATTTTTAAATAATTTCTAGTCGCCGTCGGCGACTCTTCACGGTAGCCACTCGGTAGGAAAAAATCTAAGTCCGAACTGTAATTCTTTTCATCGACGATGTACATTTTATATGTTAGATGGAGTTATAGGAGCGCATTTGAAGCACTTTTGCTTAATAAACCACGGCTCTATCTCTTACGGTTGATTTTATTAATTAATCAGAAAGTCTTCGTCGGTAGCGCTTCTCGGTAGCCTCTCCGTACAGAGACTAAGTCCGAATTGAAAATATTTTCACCGACGACGTATCTTTTAAATGTTATGTTCCGTTATGGGAGCGTATTTGACGCACTTTTGCTTAATAAACCACGGCTCCATCTCTTACGGTTGATTTTTAAATAATTTCTAAAGTCGTCGTCGGCGACTCTTCACGGTAGCCACTCGATAGGAAAAAATCTAAGCCCGAACTGAAATTATTTTCACCGACGAGGTACCTTTTATATGTTAGATTGAGTTATAGGAGCGTATTTGAAGCACTTTTGCTTAATAAACCACGGCTCTATCTGTTACGGTTGATTTTTCAATTAATCAGAAAGTCTTCGTCGGTAGCGCTTCTCGGTAGCCTCTCCGTACAGAGACTAAGTCCGAATTGAAAATATTTTCACCGACGACGTATCTTTTAAATGTTATGTTCGGTTATGGGAGCGTGTTTGACGCACTTTTGCTTAATAAACCACGGCTCCATCTCTTACGGTTGATTTTTAAATAATTTCTAGTCGCCGTCGGCGACTCTTCACGGTAGCCACTCGGTAGGAAAAAATCTAAGTCCGAACTGTAATTATTTTCACCGACGAGGTACCTTTTATATGTTAGATTGAGTTATAGGAGCGTATTTGAAGCACTTTTGCTTAATAAACCACGGCTCTATCTCTTACGGTTGATTTTTCAATTAATCAGAAAGTCTTCGTCGGTAGCGCTTCTCGGTAGCCTCTCCGTACAGAGACTAAGTCCGAATTGAAAATATTTTCACCGACGACGTATCTTTTAAATGTTATGTTCCGTTATGGGAGCGTATTTGACGCACTTTTGCTTAATAAACCACGGCTCCATCTCTTACGGTTGATTTTTAAATAATTTCTAGTCGCCGTCGGCGACACTTCACGGTAGCCACTCGGTAGGAAAAAATCTAAGTCCGAACTGTAATTATTTTCGCCGACGAGGTACCTTTTATATGTTAGATTGAGTTATAGGAGCGTATTTGAAGCACTTTTGCTTAATAAACCACGGCTCTATCTCTTTCGGTTGATTTTTAAATTAATCAGAAAGTCTTCGTCGGTAGCGCTTCTCGGCAGCCTCTCCGTACAGAGACTAAGTCCGAATTGAAAATATTTTCATCCACGACGTATCTTTTAAATGTTATGTTCCGTTATGGGAGCGTATTTGACGCACTTTTGCTTAATAAACCACGGCTCTATCTCTTACGGTTGATTTCTAAATAATTTCTAAAGTCGTCGACGGCGACTCTTCACGGTAGCCACTCGGTAGGAAAAAATCTAAGTCCGAACTGTAATTATTTTCACCGACGAGGTACCTTTTATATGTTAGATTGAGTTATAGGAGCGTATTTGAAGCACTTTTGCTTAATAAACCACGGCTCTATCTCTTTCGGTTGACTTTTAAATTAATCAGAAAGTCTTCGTCGGTAGGGCTTCTCGGTAGCCTCTCCATACAGAGACTAAATCCGAATTGAAAATATTTTCACCGACGATGTATCTTTTAAATGTTATGTTCGGTTATGGGAGCGTATTTGACGCACTTTTGCTTAATAAACCACGGCTCCATCTCTTACGGTTGATTATTAAATAATTTCAAAATCGTCGTCGGCGACTCTTCACGGTAGCCACTCGGTAGGAAAAAATCTAAGTCCGAACTGTAATTATTTTCACCGACGAGGTACCTTTTATATGTTAGATTGAGTTATAGGAGCGTATTTGAAGCACTTTTGCTTAATAAACCACGGCTCTATCTCTTTCGGTTGATTTTTAAATTCATCAGAAAGTCTTGGTCGGTAGCGCTTCTCGGTAGCCTCTCCGTACAAAGACTAAGTCCGAATTGAAAATATTTTCACCGACGACGTATCTTTTAAATGTTATGTTCGGTTATGGGAGCGTATTTGACGCACTTTTGCTTAATAAACCACGGCTCTATCTCTTTCGGTTGATTTTTAAATTAAACAGAAAGTCTTCGTCGGTAGCGCTTCTCGGTAGCCTCTCCGTACAGAGACTAAGTCCGAATTGAAAATATTTTCACCGACGACGTATCTTTTATATGTTATGTTCGGTTATGGGAGCGTATTTGACGCACTTTTGCTTAATAAACTACGGCTCTATCTCTTACGGTTGATTTTTAAATAATTTCTAGTCGTCGTCGGCGACTCTTCACGGTAGCCACTCGGTAGGAAAAAATCTAAGTCCAAACTGTAATTATTTTCACCGACGAAGTACCTTTTATATGTTAGATTGAGTTATAGGAGCGCATTTGAAGCACTTTTGCTTAATAAACCACGGCTCCATCTCTTACGGTTGATTTTTAAATAATTTATAAAGTCGTCGTCGGCGACTCTTCACGGTAGCCACTCGGTAGGAAAAAATCTAAGTCCAAACTGTAATTATTTTCACCGACGAGGTACCTTTTATATGTTAGATGGAGTTATAGGAGCGTATTTGAAGCACTTTTGCTTAATAAACCACGGCTCTATCTCTTTCGGTTGACTTTTAAATTAATCAGAAAGTCTTCGTCGGTAGGGCTTCTCGGTAGCCTCTCCATACAGAGACTAAATCCGAATTGAAAATATTTTCACCGACGATGTATCTTTTAAATGTTATGTTCCGTTATGGGAGCGTATTTGACGCACTTTTGCTTAATAAACCACGGCTCCATCTCTTACGGTTGATTTTTAAATAATTTCTAAAGTCGTCGTCGGCGACTCTTCACGGTAGCCTCTCCGTACAGAGACTAAGTCCGAATTGAAAATATTTTCACCGACGACGTATCTTTTAAATGTTATGTTCCGTTATGGGAGCGTATTTGACGCACTTTTGCTTAATAAACCACGGCTCCATCTCTTACGGTTGATTTTTAAATAATTTCTAAAGTCGTCGTCGGCGACTCTTCACGGTAGCCACTCGGTAGGAAAAAATCTAAGTCCGAACTGTAATTATTTTCACCGACGAGGTACCTTTTATATGTTAGATTGAGTTATAGGAGCGTATTTGAAGCACTTTTGCTTAATAAACCACGGCTCTATCTCTTTCGGTTGATTTTTAAATTAATCAGAAAGTCTTCGTCGGTAGCGCTTCTCGGTAGCCTCTCCGTACAGGGACTAAGTCCGAATTGAAAATATTTTCATCCACGACGTATCTTTTAAATGTTATGTTCCGTTATGGGAGCGTATTTGACGCACTTTTGCTTAATAAACCACGGCTCCATCTCTTACGGTTGATTTTTAAATAATTTCTAAAGTCGTCGTCGGCGACTCTTCACGGTAGCCACTCGATAGGAAAAAATCTAAGTCCGAACTGTAATTATTTTCACCGACGAGGTACCTTTTATATGTTAGATTGAGTTATAGGAGCGTATTTGAAGCACTTTTGCTTAATAAACCACGGCTCTATCTCTTACGGTTGATTTTTAAATTAATCAGAAAGTCTTCGTCGGTAGCGCTTCTCGGTAGCCTCTCCGTACAGAGACTAAGTCCGAATTGAAAATATTTTCACCGACGACGTATCTTTTAAATGTTATGTTCCGTTATGGGAGCGTATTTGACGCACTTTTGCTTAATAAACCACGGCTCTATCTCTTATGGTTGATTTTTAAATAATTTCTAAAGTCGTCGTCGGTGACTCTTTACGGTAGCCACTCGGTAGGAAAAAATCTAAGTCCGAACTGAAATTATTTTCACCGACGAGGTACCTTTTAAAGGTTAGATTGAGTTATAGGAGCGTATTTGAAGCACTTTTGCTTAATAAACCACGGCTCTATCTCTTACGGTTGATTTTTAAATTAATCAGAAAGTCTTCGTCGGTAGCGCTTCTCGGTAGCCTCTCCGTACAGAGACTAAGTCCGAATTGACAATATTTTCATCCACGACGTATCTTTTAAATGTTATGTTCCGTTATGGGAGCGTATTTGACGCACTTTTGCTTAATAAACCACGGCTCTATCTCTTACGGTTGATTTCTAAATAATTTCTAAAGTCGCCGACGACGACTCTTCACGGTAGCCACTCGGTAGGAAAAAATCTAAGTCCGAACTGTAATTATTTTCACCGACGAGGTACCTTTTATATGTTAGATTGAGTTATAGGAGCGTATTTGAAGCACTTTTGCTTAATAAACCACGGCTCTATCTCTTACGGTTGATTTTTAAATTAATCAGAAAGTCTTCGTCGGTAGCGCTTCTCGGTAGCCTCTCCGTACAGAGACTAAGTCCGAATTGAAAATTTTTTCACCGACGACGTATCTTTTAAATGTTATGTTCCGTTATGGGAGCGTATTTGACGCACTTTTGCTTAATAAACCACGGCTCCATCTCTTACGGTTGATTTTTAAATAATTTCTAGTCGCCGTCGGCGACTCTTCACGGTAGCCACTCGGTAGGAAAAAATCTAAGTCCGAACTGTAATTCTTTTCATCGACGATGTACATTTTATATGTTAGATGGAGTTATAGGAGCGCATTTGAAGCACTTTTGCTTAATAAACCACGGCTCTATCTCTTACGGTTGATTTTTAAATTAATCAGAAAGTCTTCGTCGGTAGCGCTTCTCGGTAGCCTCTCCGTACAGAGACTAAGTCCGAATTGAAAATATTTTCACCGACGACGTATCTTTTAAATGTTATGTTCCGTTATGGGAGCGTATTTGACGCACTTTTGCTTAATAAACCACGGCTCCATCTCTTACGGTTGATTTTTAAATAATTTCTAAAGTCGTCGTCGGCGACTCTTCACGGTAGCCACTCGATAGGAAAAAATCTAAGCCCGAACTGAAATTATTTTCACCGACGAGGTACCTTTTATATGTTAGATTGAGTTATAGGAGCGTATTTGAAGCACTTTTGCTTAATAAACCACGGCTCTATCTCTTACGGTTGATTTTTCAATTAATCAGAAAGTCTTCGTCGGTAGCGCTTCTCGGTAGCCTCTCCGTACAGAGACTAAGTCCGAATTGAAAATATTTTCACCGACGACGTATCTTTTAAATGTTATGTTCGGTTATGGGAGCGTGTTTGACGCACTTTTGCTTAATAAACCACGGCTCCATCTCTTACGGTTGATTTTTAAATAATTTCTAGTCGCCGACGACGACTCTTCACGGTAGCCACTCGGTAGGAAAAAATCTAAGTCCGAACTGTAATTATTTTCACCGACGAGGTACCTTTTATATGTTAGATTGAGTTATAGGAGCGTATTTGAAGCACTTTTGCTTAATAAACCACGGCTCTATCTCTTACGGTTGATTTTTCAATTAATCAGAAAGTCTTCGTCGGTAGCGCTTCTCGGTAGCCTCTCCGTACAGAGACTAAGTCCGAATTGAAAATATTTTCACCGACGACGTATCTTTTAAATGTTATGTTCCGTTATGGGAGCGTATTTGACGCACTTTTGCTTAATAAACCACGGCTCCATCTCTTACGGTTGATTTTTAAATAATTTCTAGTCGCCGTCGGCGACACTTCACGGTAGCCACTCGGTAGGAAAAAATCTAAGTCCGAACTGTAATTATTTTCGCCGACGAGGTACCTTTTATATGTTAGATTGAGTTATAGGAGCGTATTTGAAGCACTTTTGCTTAATAAACCACGGCTCTATCTCTTTCGGTTGATTTTTAAATTAATCAGAAAGTCTTCGTCGGTAGCGCTTCTCGGCAGCCTCTCCGTACAGAGACTAAGTCCGAATTGAAAATATTTTCATCCACGACGTATCTTTTAAATGTTATGTTCCGTTATGGGAGCGTATTTGACGCACTTTTGCTTAATAAACCACGGCTCTATCTCTTACGGTTGATTTCTAAATAATTTCTAAAGTCGTCGACGGCGACTCTTCACGGTAGCCACTCGGTAGGAAAAAATCTAAGTCCGAACTGTAATTATTTTCACCGACGAGGTACCTTTTATATGTTAGATTGAGTTATAGGAGCGTATTTGAAGCACTTTTGCTTAATAAACCACGGCTCTATCTCTTACGGTTGATTTTTCAATTAATCAGAAAGTCTTCGTCGGTAGCGCTTCTCGGTAGCCTCTCCGTACAGAGACTAAGTCCGAATTGAAAATATTTTCACCGACGACGTATCTTTTAAATGTTATGTTCCGTTATGGGAGCGTATTTGACGCACTTTTGCTTAATAAACCACGGCTCCATCTCTTACGGTTGATTTTTAAATAATTTCTAGTCGCCGTCGGCGACACTTCACGGTAGCCACTCGGTAGGAAAAAATCTAAGTCCGAACTGTAATTATTTTCGCCGACGAGGTACCTTTTATATGTTAGATTGAGTTATAGGAGCGTATTTGAAGCACTTTTGCTTAATAAACCACGGCTCTATCTCTTTCGGTTGATTTTTAAATTAATCAGAAAGTCTTCGTCGGTAGCGCTTCTCGGCAGCCTCTCCGTACAGAGACTAAGTCCGAATTGAAAATATTTTCATCCACGACGTATCTTTTAAATGTTATGTTCCGTTATGGGAGCGTATTTGACGCACTTTTGCTTAATAAACCACGGCTCCATCTCTTACGGTTGATTTTTAAATAATTTCTAGTCGCCGTCGGCGACACTTCACGGTAGCCACTCGGTAGGAAAAAATCTAAGTCCGAACTGTAATTATTTTCGCCGACGAGGTACCTTTTATATGTTAGATTCAGTTATAGGAGCGTATTTGAAGCACTTTTGCTTAATAAACCACGGCTCTATCTCTTTCGGTTGATTTTTAAATTAATCAGAAAGTCTTCGTCGGTAGCGCTTCTCGGCAGCCTCTCCGTACAGAGACTAAGTCCGAATTGAAAATATTTTCATCCACGACGTATCTTTTAAATGTTATGTTCCGTTATGGGAGCGTATTTGACGCACTTTTGCTTAATAAACCACGGCTCCATCTCTTACGGTTGATTTTTAAATAATTTCTAAAGTCGTCGTCGGCGACTCTTCACGGTAGCCACTCGATAGGAAAAAATCTAAGCCCGAACTGAAATTATTTTCACCGACGAGGTACCTTTTATATGTTAGATTGAGTTATAGGAGCGTATTTGAAGCACTTTTGCTTAATAAACCACGGCTCTATCTCTTACGGTTGATTTTTCAATTAATCAGAAAGTCTTCGTCGGTAGCGCTTCTCGGTAGCCTCTCCGTACAGAGACTAAGTCCGAATTGAAAATATTTTCACCGACGACGTATCTTTTAAATGTTATGTTCGGTTATGGGAGCGTGTTTGACGCACTTTTGCTTAATAAACCACGGCTCCATCTCTTACGGTTGATTTTTAAATAATTTCTAGTCGCCGTCGGCGACTCTTCACGGTAGCCACTCGGTAGGAAAAAATCTAAGTCCGAACTGTAATTATTTTCACCGACGAGGTACCTTTTATATGTTAGATTGAGTTATAGGAGCGTATTTGAAGCACTTTTGCTTAATAAACCACGGCTCTATCTCTTACGGTTGATTTTTCAATTAATCAGAAAGTCTTCGTCGGTAGCGCTTCTCGGTAGCCTCTCCGTACAGAGACTAAGTCCGAATTGAAAATATTTTCACCGACGACGTATCTTTTAAATGTTATGTTCCGTTATGGGAGCGTATTTGACGCACTTTTGCTTAATAAACCACGGCTCCATCTCTTACGGTTGATTTTTAAATAATTTCTAGTCGCCGTCGGCGACACTTCACGGTAGCCACTCGGTAGAAAAAAATCTAAGTCCGAACTGTAATTATTTTCGCCGACGAGGTACCTTTTATATGTTAGATTGAGTTATAGGAGCGTATTTGAAGCACTTTTGCTTAATAAACCACGGCTCTATCTCTTTCGGTTGATTTTTAAATTAATCAGAAAGTCTTCGTCGGTAGCGCTTCTCGGCAGCCTCTCCGTACAGAGACTAAGTCCGAATTGAAAATATTTTCATCCACGACGTATCTTTTAAATGTTATGTTCCGTTATGGGAGCGTATTTGACGCACTTTTGCTTAATAAACCACGGCTCTATCTCTTACGGTTGATTTCTAAATAATTTCTAAAGTCGTCGACGGCGACTCTTCACGGTAGCCACTCGATAGGAAAAAATCTAAGCCCGAACTGAAATTATTTTCACCGACGAGGTACCTTTTATATGTTAGATTGAGTTATAGGAGCGTATTTGAAGCACTTTTGCTTAATAAACCACGGCTCTATCTCTTACGGTTGATTTTTCAATTAATCAGAAAGTCTTCGTCGGTAGCGCTTCTCGGTAGCCTCTCCGTACAGAGACTAAGTCCGAATTGAAAATATTTTCACCGACGACGTATCTTTTAAATGTTATGTTCGGTTATGGGAGCGTGTTTGACGCACTTTTGCTTAATAAACCACGGCTCCATCTCTTACGGTTGATTTTTAAATAATTTCTAGTCGCCGTCGACGACTCTTCACGGTAGCCACTCGGTAGGAAAAAATCTAAGTCCGAACTGTAATTATTTTCACCGACGAGGTACCTTTTATATGTTAGATTGAGTTATAGGAGCGTATTTGAAGCACTTTTGCTTAATAAACCACGGCTCTATCTCTTACGGTTGATTTTTAAATTAATCAGAAAGTCTTCGTCGGTAGCGCTTCTCGGTAGCCTCTCCGTACAGAGACTAAGTCCGAATTGAAAATATTTTCACCGACGACGTATCTTTTAAATGTTATGTTCCGTTATGGGAGCGTATTTGACGCACTTTTGCTTAATAAACCACGGCTCCATCTCTTACGGTTGATTTTTAAATAATTTCTAGTCGCCGTCGGCGACACTTCACGGTAGCCACTCGGTAGGAAAAAATCTAAGTCCGAACTGTAATTATTTTCGCCGACGAGGTACCTTTTATATGTTAGATTGAGTTATAGGAGCGTATTTGAAGCACTTTTGCTTAATAAACCACGGCTCTATCTCTTTCGGTTGATTTTTAAATTAATCAGAAAGTCTTCGTCGGTAGCGCTTCTCGGCAGCCTCTCCGTACAGAGACTAAGTCCGAATTGAAAATATTTTCATCCACGACGTATCTTTTAAATGTTATGTTCCGTTATGGGAGTGTATTTGACGCACTTTTGCTTAATAAACCACGGCTCCATCTCTTACGGTTGATTTTTAAATAATTTCTAGTCGCCGTCGGCGACACTTCACGGTAGCCACTCGGTAGGAAAAAATCTAAGTCCGAACTGTAATTATTTTCGCCGACGAGGTACCTTTTATATGTTAGATTGAGTTATAGGAGCGTATTTGAAGCACTTTTGCTTAATAAACCACGGCTCTATCTCTTTCGGTTGATTTTTAAATTAATCAGAAAGTCTTCGTCGGTAGCGCTTCTCGGCAGCCTCTCCGTACAGAGACTAAGTCCGAATTGAAAATATTTTCATCCACGACGTATCTTTTAAATGTTATGTTCCGTTATGGGAGCGTATTTGACGCACTTTTGCTTAATAAACCACGGCTCCATCTCTTACGGTTGATTTTTAAATAATTTCTAAAGTCGTCGTCGGCGACTCTTCACGGTAGCCACTCGATAGGAAAAAATCTAAGCCCGAACTGAAATTATTTTCACCGACGAGGTACCTTTTATATGTTAGATTGAGTTATAGGAGCGTATTTGAAGCACTTTTGCTTAATAAACCACGGCTCTATCTCTTACGGTTGATTTTTCAATTAATCAGAAAGTCTTCGTCGGTAGCGCTTCTCGGTAGCCTCTCCGTACAGAGACTAAGTCCGAATTGAAAATATTTTCACCGACGACGTATCTTTTAAATGTTATGTTCGGTTATGGGAGCGTGTTTGACGCACTTTTGCTTAATAAACCACGGCTCCATCTCTTACGGTTGATTTTTAAATAATTTCTAGTCGCCGACGACGACTCTTCACGGTAGCCACTCGGTAGGAAAAAATCTAAGTCCGAACTGTAATTATTTTCACCGACGAGGTACCTTTTATATGTTAGATTGAGTTATAGGAGCGTATTTGAAGCACTTTTGCTTAATAAACCACGGCTCTATCTCTTACGGTTGATTTTTCAATTAATCAGAAAGTCTTCGTCGGTAGCGCTTCTCGGTAGCCTCTCCGTACAGAGACTAAGTCCGAATTGAAAATATTTTCACCGACGACGTATCTTTTAAATGTTATGTTCGGTTATGGGAGCGTATTTGACGCACTTTTGCTTAATAAACCACGGCTCCATCTCTTACGGTTGATTTTTAAATAATTTCTAGTCGCCGTCGGCGACACTTCACGGTAGCCACTCGGTAGGAAAAAATCTAAGTCCGAACTGTAATTATTTTCGCCGACGAGGTACCTTTTATATGTTAGATTGAGTTATAGGAGCGTATTTGAAGCACTTTTGCTTAATAAACCACGGCTCTATCTCTTTCGGTTGATTTTTAAATTAATCAGAAAGTCTTCGTCGGTAGCGCTTCTCGGCAGCCTCTCCGTACAGAGACTAAGTCCGAATTGAAAATATTTTCATCCACGACGTATCTTTTAAATGTTATGTTCCGTTATGGGAGCGTATTTGACGCACTTTTGCTTAATAAACCACGGCTCTATCTCTTACGGTTGATTTCTAAATAATTTCTAAAGTCGTCGACGGCGACTCTTCACGGTAGCCACTCGATAGGAAAAAATCTAAGCCCGAACTGTAATTATTTTCACCGACGAGGTACCTTTTATATGTTAGATTGAGTTATAGGAGCGTATTTGAAGCACTTTTGCTTAATAAACCACGGCTCTATCTCTTACGGTTGATTTTTCAATTAATCAGAAAGTCCTCGTCGGTAGCGCTTCTCGGTAGCCTCTCCGTACAGAGACTAAGTCCGAATTGAAAATATTTTCACCGACGACGTATCTTTTAAATGTTATGTTCGGTTATGGGAGCGTGTTTGACGCACTTTTGCTTAATAAACCACGGCTCCATCTCTTACGGTTGATTTTTAAATAATTTCTAGTCGCCGTCGGCGACTCTTCACGGTAGCCACTCGGTAGGAAAAAATCTAAGTCCGAACTGTAATTATTTTCACCGACGAGGTACCTTTTATATGTTAGATTGAGTTATAGGAGCGTATTTGAAGCACTTTTGCTTAATAAACCACGGCTCTATCTCTTTCGGTTGATTTTTAAATTAATCAGAAAGTCTTCGTCGGTAGCGCTTCTCGGCAGCCTCTCCGTACAGAGACTAAGTCCGAATTGAAAATATTTTCATCCACGACGTATCTTTTAAATGTTATGTTCGGTTATGGGAGCGTATTTGACGCACTTTTGCTTAATAAACCACGGCTCTATCTCTTACGGTTGATTTCTAAATAATTTCTAAAGTCGTCGACGGCGACTCTTCACGGTAGCCACTCGGTAGGAAAAAATCTAAGTCCGAACTGTAATTATTTTCACCGACGAGGTACCTTTTATATGTTAGATTGAGTTATAGGAGCGTATTTGAAGCACTTTTGCTTAATAAACCACGGCTCTATCTCTTACGGTTGATTTTTCAATTAATCAGAAAGTCTTCGTCGGTAGCGCTTCTCGGTAGCCTCTCCGTACAGAGACTAAGTCCGAATTGAAAATATTTTCACCGACGACGTATCTTTTAAATGTTATGTTCCGTTATGGGAGCGTATTTGACGCACTTTTGCTTAATAAACCACGGCTCCATCTCTTACGGTTGATTTTTAAATAATTTCTAGTCGCCGTCGGCGACTCTTCACGGTAGCCACTCGGTAGGAAAAAATCTAAGTCCGAACTGTAATTATTTTCACCGACGAGGTACCTTTTATATGTTAGATTGAGTTATAGGAGCGTATTTGAAGCACTTTTGCTTAATAAACCACGGCTCTATCTCTTACGGTTGATTTTTCAATTAATCAGAAAGTCTTCGTCGGTAGCGCTTCTCGGTAGCCTCTCCGTACAGAGACTAAGTCCGAATTGAAAATATTTTCACCGACGACGTATCTTTTAAATGTTATGTTCCGTTATGGGAGCGTATTTGACGCACTTTTGCTTAATAAACCACGGCTCCATCTCTTACGGTTGATTTTTAAATAATTTCTAGTCGCCGTCGGCGACTCTTCACGGTAGCCACTCGGTAGGAAAAAATCTAAGTCCGAACTGTAATTATTTTCGCCGACGAGGTACCTTTCATATGTTAGATTGAGTTATAGGAGCGTATTTGAAGCACTTTTGCTTAATAAACCACGGCTCTATCTCTTACGGTTGATTTTTAAATTAATCAGAAAATCCTCGTCGGTAGCGCTTCTCGGTAGCCTCTCCGTACAGAGACTAAGTCCGAATTGAAAATATTTTCACCAACGACGTATCTTTTAAATGTTATGTTCCGTTATGGGAGCGTATTTGACGCACTTTTGCTTAATAAACCACGGCTCCATCTCTTACGGTTGATTTTTAAATAATTTCTAAAGTCGTCGTCGGCGACTCTTCACGGTAGCCACTCGATAGGAAAAAAGCTAAGCCCGAACTGTAATTATTTTCACCGACGAGCTACCTTTTATATGTTAGATTGAGTTATAGGAGCGTATTTTCAGCACTTTTGCTTAATAAACCACGGCTCTATCTCTTACGGTAGATTTTTAAATTAATCAGAAAGTCTTCGTCGGTAGCGCTTCTCGGTAGCCTCTTCGGACAGAGACTAAGTCCGAATTGAAAATATTTTCACCGACGACGTATCTTTTAAATGTTATGTTCGGTTATGGGAGCGTATTTGACGCACTTTTGCTTAATAAACCACGGCTCTATCTCTTACGGTTGATTTTTAATAGTAATCAATAGTTTATTTCTTGTCTTCCTTTAACACCGAAGACATAAGCACCTAGGGCAGATAATAAGTAGCCTAGGACTTCTTTTAAATTAATGTTTAGACTGAAGAGAGTGCAAAATTGTACCGAAACGTTTCTAGGTTAAAAAAAAATAAAGAAGTTTAAATCTTTACATTGGTCTATCAAAAGCCGAAACCCAAAATCACACATACTGGTTGATTTTTAAATAATTTCTAAAGTCGTCGTCGGCGACTCTTCACGGTAGCCACTCGGTAGGAAAAAATCTAAGTCCGAACTGAAATTATATTCACCGACGAGATACCTTTTAAATGTTAGATTGAGTTATAGGAGCGTATTTGAAGCACTTTTGCTTAATAAACCACGGCTCTATCTCTTTCGGTTGATTTTTAAATTAATCAGAAAGTCTTCGTCGGTAGCGCTTTTCGGTAGCCTCTCCGTACAGAGACTAAGTCCGAATTGAAAATATTTTCACCGACGACGTATCTTTTAAATGTTATGTTCGGTTATGGGAGCGCATTTGACGCACTTTTGCTTAATAAACCACGGCTCCATCTCTTACGGTTGATTTTTAAATAATTTCTAAAGTCGTCGTCGGCGACTCTTCACGGTAGCCACTCGATAGGAAAAAAGCTAAGCCCGAACTGTAATTATTTTCACCGACGAGCTACCTTTTATATGTTAGATTGAGTTATAGGAGCGTATTTTCAGCACTTTTGCTTAATAAACCACGGCTCTATCTCTTACAGTAGATTTTTAAATTAATCAGAAAGTCCTCGTCGGTAGCGCTTCTCGGTAGCCTCTCCGTACAGAGACTAAGTCCGAATTGAAAATATTTTCACCGACGACGTATCTTTTAAATGTTATGTTGGGTTATGGGAGCGTATTTGACGCACTTTTGCTTAATAAACCACGGCTCCATCTCTTACGGTTGATTTTTAAATAATTTCTAAAGTCGTCGTCGGCGACTCTTCACGGTAGCCACTCGATAGGAAAAAAGCTAAGCCCGAACTGTAATTATTTTCACCGACGAGCTACCTTTTATATGTTAGATTGAGTTATAGGAGCGTATTTTCAGCACTTTTGCTTAATAAACCACGGCTCTATCTCTTACGGTAGATTTTTAAATTAATCAGAAAGTCTTCTTCGGTAGCGCTTCTCGGTAGCCTCTTCGGACAGAGACTAAGTCCGAATTGAAAATATTTTCACCGACGTCGTATCTTTTAAATGTTATGTTCGGTTATGGGAGCGTATTTGACGCACTTTTGCTTAATAAACCACGGCTCCATCTCTTACGGTTGATTTTTAAATTAATCAGAAAGTCCTCGTCGGTAGCGCTTCTCGGTAGCCTCTCCGTACAGAGACTAAGTCCGAATTGAAAATATTTTCACCGACGACGTATCTTTTAAATGTTATGTTCGGTTATGGGAGCGTATTTGACGCACTTTTGCTTAATAAACCACGGCTCCATCTCTTACGGTTGATTTTTAATAATAATCAATAGTTTATTTCTTGTCTTCCTTTAACACCGAAGACATAAGCACCTAGGGCAGATAATAAGTAGCCTAGGACTTCTTTTAAATTAATGTTTAGACTGAAGAGGGTGCAAAATTGTACCGAAACGTTTCTACGTTAAAAAAAAATAAAGAAGTTTAAATCTTTACATTGGTCTATCAAAAGCCGAAACCCAAAATCACACATACTGGTTGATTTTTAAATAATTTCTAAAGTCGTCGTCGGCGACTCTTCACGGTAGCCACTCGGTAGGAAAAAATCTAAGTCCGAACTGAAATTATATTCACCGACGAGATACCTTTTAAATGTTAGATTGAGTTATAGGAGCGTATTTGAAGCACTTTTGCTTAATAGACCACGGCTCTATCTCTTTCGGTTGATTTTTAAATTAATCAGAAAGTCTTCGTCTGTAGCGCTTTTCGGTAGCCTCTCCGTACAGAGACTAAGTCCGAATTGAAAATATTTTCACCGACGACGTATCTTTTAAATGTTATGTTCGGTTATGGGAGCGTATTTGACGCACTTTTGCTTAATAAACCACGGCTCCATCTCTTACGGTTGATTTTTAAATAATTTCTAAAGTCGTCGTCGGCGACTCTTCACGGTAGCCACTCGATAGGAAAAAAGCTAAGCCCGAACTGTAATTATTTTCACCGACGAGCTACCTTTTATATGTTAGATTGAGTTATAGGAGCGTATTTTCAGCACTTTTGCTTAATAAACCACGGCTCTATCTCTTACAGTAGATTTTTAAATTAATCAGAAAGTCCTCGTCGGTAGCGCTTCTCGGTAGCCTCTCCGTACAGAGACTAAGTCCGAATTGAAAATATTTTCACCGACGACGTATCTTTTAAATGTTATGTTCGGTTATGGGAGCGTATTTGACGCACTTTTGCTTAATAAACCACGGCTCCATCTCTTACGGTTGATTTTTAAATAATTTCTAAAGTCGTCGTCGGCGACTCTTCACGGTAGCCACTCGATAGGAAAAAAGCTAAGCCCGAACTGTAATTATTTTCACCGACGAGCTACCTTTTATATGTTAGATTGAGTTATAGGAGCGTATTGTCAGCACTTTTGCTTAATAAACCACGGCTCTATCTCTTACGGTAGATTTTTAAATTAATCAGAAAGTCTTCGTCGGTAGCGCTTCTCGGTAGCCTCTTCGGACAGAGACTAAGTCCGAATTGAAAATATTTTCACCGACGTCGTATCTTTTAAATGTTATGTTCGGTTATGGGAGCGTATTTGACGCACTTTTGCTTAATAAACAACGGCTCCATCTCTTACGGTTGATTTTTAAATAATTTCTAAAGTCGTCGTCGGCGACTCTTCGCGGTAGCCACTCGGTAGGAAAAAATCTAAGTCCGAACTGTAATTATTTTCACCGACGAAGTACCTTTTATATGTTAGATTGAGTTATAGGTGCGTATTTGAAGCACTTTTGCTTAATAAACCACGGCTCTATCTCTTACGGTAGATTTTTAAATTAATCAGAAAGTCTTCGTCGGTAGCGCTTCTCGGTAGCCTCTTCGGACAGAGACTAAGTCCGAATTGAAAATATTTTCACCGACGTCGTATCTTTTAAATGTTATGTTCGGTTATGGGAGCGTATTTGACGCACTTTTGCTTAATAAACCACGGCTCCATCTCTTACGGTTGATTTTTAAATAATTTCTAAAGTCGTCGTCGGCGACTCTTCGCGGTAGCCACTCGGTAGGAAAAAATCTAAGTCCGAACTGTAATTATTTTCACCGACGAGGTACCTTTTATATGTTAGATTGAGTTATAGGAGCGTATTTGAAGCACTTTTGCTTAATAAACCACGGCTCTATCTCTTACGGTAGATTTTTAAATTAATCAGAAATTCTGCGTCGGTAGCGCTTCTCGGTAGCCTCTTCGGACAGAGACTAAGTCCGAATTGAAAATATTTTCACCGACGTCGTATCTTTTAAATGTTATGTTCGGTTATGGGAGCGTATTTGACGCACTTTTGCTTAATAAACCACGGCTCCATCTCTTACGGTTGATTTTTAAATAATTTCTAAAGTCGTCGTCGGCGACTCTTCGCGGTAGCCACTCGGTAGGAAAAAATCTAAGTCCGAACTGTAATTATTTTCACCGACGAGGTACCTTTTATATGTTAGATTGAGTTATAGGAGCGTATTTGAAGCACTTTTGCTTAATAAACCACGGCTCTATCTCTTTAGGTAGATTTTTAAATTAAACAGAAAGTCTTCGTCGGTAGCGCTTCTCGGTAGCCTCTTCGGACAGAGACTAAGTCCGAATTGAAAATATTTTCACCGACGTCGTATCTTTTAAATGTTATGTTCGGTTATGGGAGCGTATTTGACGCACTTTTGCTTAATAAACCACGGCTCTATCTCTTACGGTTGATTTCTAAATAATTTCTAAAGTCGTCGACGGCGACTCTTCACGGTAGCCACTCGATAGGAAAAAATCTAAGCCCGAACTGAAATTATTTTCACCGACGAGGTACCTTTTATATGTTAGATTGAGTTATAGGAGCGTATTTGAAGCACTTTTGCTTAATAAACCACGGCTCTATCTCTTACGGTTGATTTTTCAATTAATCAGAAAGTCTTCGTCGGTAGCGCTTCTCGGTAGCCTCTCCGTACAGAGACTAAGTCCGAATTGAAAATATTTTCACCGACGACGTATCTTTTAAATGTTATGTTCGGTTATGGGAGCGTGTTTGACGCACTTTTGCTTAATAAACCACGGCTCCATCTCTTACGGTTGATTTTTAAATAATTTCTAGTCGCCGACGACGACTCTTCACGGTAGCCACTCGGTAGGAAAAAATCTAAGTCCGAACTGTAATTATTTTCACCGACGAGGTACCTTTTATATGTTAGATTGAGTTATAGGAGCGTATTTGAAGCACTTTTGCTTAATAAACCACGGCTCTATCTCTTTCGGTTGATTTTTAAATTAATCAGAAAGTCTTCGTCGGTAGCGCTTCTCGGTAGCCTCTCCGTACAGAGACTAAGTCCGAATTGAAAATATTTTCATCCACGACGTATCTTTTAAATGTTATGTTCCGTTATGGGAGCGTATTTGACGCACTTTTGCTTAATAAACCACGGCTCTATCTCTTACGGTTGATTTCTAAATAATTTCTAAAGTCGCCGACGACGACTCTTCACGGTAGCCACTCGGTAGGAAAAAATCTAAGTCCGAACTGTAATTATTTTCACCGACGAGGTACCTTTTATATGTTAGATTGAGTTATAGGAGCGTATTTGAAGCACTTTTGCTTAATAAACCACGGCTCTATCTCTTACGGTTGATTTTTCAATTAATCAGAAAGTCTTCGTCGGTAGCGCTTCTCGGTAGCCTCTCCGTACAGAGACTAAGTCCGAATTGAAAATATTTTCACCGACGACGTATCTTTTAAATGTTATGTTCCGTTATGGGAGCGTATTTGACGCACTTTTGCTTAATAAACCACGGCTCCATCTCTTACGGTTGATTTTTAAATAATTTCTAGTCGCCGTCGGCGACTCTTCACGGTAGCCACTCGGTAGGAAAAAATCTAAGTCCGAACTGTAATTATTTTCGCCGACGAGGTACCTTTCATATGTTAGATTGAGTTATAGGAGCGTATTTGAAGCACTTTTGCTTAATAAACCACGGCTCTATCTCTTACGGTTGATTTTTAAATTAATCAGAAAATCCTCGTCGGTAGCGCTTCTCGGTAGCCTCTCCGTACAGAGACTAAGTCCGAATTGAAAATATTTTCACCAACGACGTATCTTTTAAATGTTATGTTCCGTTATGGGAGCGTATTTGACGCACTTTTGCTTAATAAACCACGGCTCCATCTCTTACGGTTGATTTTTAAATAATTTCTAAAGTCGTCGTCGGCGACTCTTCACGGTAGCCACTCGATAGGAAAAAAGCTAAGCCCGAACTGTAATTATTTTCACCGACGAGCTACCTTTTATATGTTAGATTGAGTTATAGGAGCGTATTTTCAGCACTTTTGCTTAATAAACCACGGCTCTATCTCTTACGGTAGATTTTTAAATTAATCAGAAAGTCTTCGTCGGTAGCGCTTCTCGGTAGCCTCTTCGGACAGAGACTAAGTCCGAATTGAAAATATTTTCACCGACGACGTATCTTTTAAATGTTATGTTCGGTTATGGGAGCGTATTTGACGCACTTTTGCTTAATAAACCACGGCTCTATCTCTTACGGTTGATTTTTAATAGTAATCAATAGTTTATTTCTTGTCTTCCTTTAACACCGAAGACATAAGCACCTAGGGCAGATAATAAGTAGCCTAGGACTTCTTTTAAATTAATGTTTAGACTGAAGAGAGTGCAAAATTGTACCGAAACGTTTCTAGGTTAAAAAAAAATAAAGAAGTTTAAATCTTTACATTGGTCTATCAAAAGCCGAAACCCAAAATCACACATACTGGTTGATTTTTAAATAATTTCTAAAGTCGTCGTCGGCGACTCTTCACGGTAGCCACTCGGTAGGAAAAAATCTAAGTCCGAACTGAAATTATATTCACCGACGAGATACCTTTTAAATGTTAGATTGAGTTATAGGAGCGTATTTGAAGCACTTTTGCTTAATAGACCACGGCTCTATCTCTTTCGGTTGATTTTTAAATTAATCAGAAAGTCTTCGTCGGTAGCGCTTTTCGGTAGCCTCTCCGTACAGAGACTAAGTCCGAATTGAAAATATTTTCACCGACGACGTATCTTTTAAATGTTATGTTCGGTTATGGGAGCGCATTTGACGCACTTTTGCTTAATAAACCACGGCTCCATCTCTTACGGTTGATTTTTAAATAATTTCTAAAGTCGTCGTCGGCGACACTTCACGGTAGCCACTCGATAGGAAAAAAGCTAAGCCCGAACTGTAATTATTTTCACCGACGAGCTACCTTTTATATGTTAGATTGAGTTATAGGAGCGTATTTTCAGCACTTTTGCTTAATAAACCACTGCTCTATCTCTTACAGTTGATTTTTAAATTAATCAGAAAGTCCTCGTCGGTAGCGCTTCTCGGTAGCCTCTCCGTACAGAGACTAAGTCCGAATTGAAAATATTTTCACCGACGACGTATCTTTTAAATGTTATGTTCGGTTATGGGAGCGTATTTGACGCACTTTTGCTTAATAAACCACGGCTCCATCTCTTACGGTTGATTTTTAAATAATTTCTAAAGTCGTCGTCGGCGACTCTTCACGGTAGCCACTCGATAGGAAAAAAGCTAAGCCCGAACTGTAATTATTTTCACCGACGAGCTACCTTTTATATGTTAGATTGAGTTATAGGAGCGTATTTTCAGCACTTTTGCTTAATAAACCACGGCTCTATCTCTTACGGTAGATTTTTAAATTAATCAGAAAGTCTTCTTCGGTAGCGCTTCTCGGTAGCCTCTTCGGACAGAGACTAAGTCCGAATTGAAAATATTTTCACCGACGTCGTATCTTTTAAATGTTATGTTCGGTTATGGGAGCGTATTTGACGCACTTTTGCTTAATAAACCACGGCTCCATCTCTTACGGTTGATTTTTAAATTAATCAGAAAGTCCTCGTCGGTAGCGCTTCTCGGTAGCCTCTCCGTACAGAGACTAAGTCCGAATTGAAAATATTTTCACCGACGACGTATCTTTTAAATGTTATGTTCGGTTATGGGAGCGTATTTGACGCACTTTTGCTTAATAAACCACGGCTCCATCTCTTACGGTTGATTTTTAATAGTAATCAATAGTTTATTTCTTGTCTTCCTTTAACACCGAAGACATAAGCACCTAGGGCAGATAATAAGTAGCCTAGGACTTCTTTTAAATTAATGTTTAGACTGAAGAGGGTGCAAAATTGTACCGAAACGTTTCTACGTTAAAAAAAAATAAAGAAGTTTAAATCTTTACATTGGTCTATCAAAAGCCGAAACCCAAAATCACACATACTGGTTGATTTTTAAATAATTTCTAAAGTCGTCGTCGGCGACTCTTCACGGTAGCCACTCGGTAGGAAAAAATCTAAGTCCGAACTGAAATTATATTCACCGACGAGATACCTTTTAAATGTTAGATTGAGTTATAGGAGCGTATTTGAAGCACTTTTGCTTAATAGACCACGGCTCTATCTCTTTCGGTTGATTTTTAAATTAATCAGAAAGTCTTCGTCGGTAGCGCTTTTCGGTAGCCTCTCCGTACAGAGACTAAGTCCGAATTGAAAATATTTTCACCGACGACGTATCTTTTAAATGTTATGTTCGGTTATGGGAGCGTATTTGACGCACTTTTGCTTAATAAACCACGGCTCCATCTCTTACGGTTGATTTTTAAATAATTTCTAAAGTCGTCGTCGGCGACTCTTCACGGTAGCCACTCGATAGGAAAAAAGCTAAGCCCGAACTGTAATTATTTTCACCGACGAGCTACCTTTTATATGTTAGATTGAGTTATAGGAGCGTATTTTCAGCACTTTTGCTTAATAAACCACTGCTCTATCTCTTACAGTTGATTTTTAAATTAATCAGAAAGTCCTCGTCGGTAGCGCTTCTCGGTAGCCTCTCCGTACAGAGACTAAGTCCGAATTGAAAATATTTTCACCGACGACGTATCTTTTAAATGTTATGTTCGGTTATGGGAGCGTATTTGACGCACTTTTGCTTAATAAACCACGGCTCCATCTCTTACGGTTGATTTTTAAATAATTTCTAAAGTCGTCGTCGGCGACTCTTCACGGTAGCCACTCGATAGGAAAAAAGCTAAGCCCGAACTGTAATTATTTTCACCGACGAGCTACCTTTTATATGTTAGATTGAGTTATAGGAGCGTATTGTCAGCACTTTTGCTTAATAAACCACGGCTCTATCTCTTACGGTAGATTTTTAAATTAATCAGAAAGTCTTCGTCGGTAGCGCTTCTCGGTAGCCTCTTCGGACAGAGACTAAGTCCGAATTGAAAATATTTTCACCGACGTCGTATCTTTTAAATGTTATGTTCGGTTATGGGAGCGTATTTGACGCACTTTTGCTTAATAAACAACGGCTCCATCTCTTACGGTTGATTTTTAAATAATTTCTAAAGTCGTCGTCGGCGACTCTTCGCGGTAGCCACTCGGTAGGAAAAAATCTAAGTCCGAACTGTAATTATTTTCACCGACGAAGTACCTTTTATATGTTAGATTGAGTTATAGGTGCGTATTTGAAGCACTTTTGCTTAATAAACCACGGCTCTATCTCTTACGGTAGATTTTTAAATTAATCAGAAAGTCTTCGTCGGTAGCGCTTCTCGGTAGCCTCTTCGGACAGAGACTAAGTCCGAATTGAAAATATTTTCACCGACGTCGTATCTTTTAAATGTTATGTTCGGTTATGGGAGCGTATTTGACGCACTTTTGCTTAATAAACCACGGCTCCATCTCTTACGGTTGATTTTTAAATAATTTCTAAAGTCGTCGTCGGCGACTCTTCGCGGTAGCCACTCGGTAGGAAAAAATCTAAGTCCGAACTGTAATTATTTTCACCGACGAGGTACCTTTTATATGTTAGATTGAGTTATAGGAGCGTATTTGAAGCACTTTTGCTTAATAAACCACGGCTCTATCTCTTACGGTAGATTTTTAAATTAATCAGAAATTCTGCGTCGGTAGCGCTTCTCGGTAGCCTCTTCGGACAGAGACTAAGTCCGAATTGAAAATATTTTCACCGACGTCGTATCTTTTAAATGTTATGTTCGGTTATGGGAGCGTATTTGACGCACTTTTGCTTAATAAACCACGGCTCCATCTCTTACGGTTGATTTTTAAATAATTTCTAAAGTCGTCGTCGGCGACTCTTCGCGGTAGCCACTCGGTAGGAAAAAATCTAAGTCCGAACTGTAATTATTTTCACCGACGAGGTACCTTTTATATGTTAGATTGAGTTATAGGAGCGTATTTGAAGCACTTTTGCTTAATAAACCACGGCTCTATCTCTTTAGGTAGATTTTTAAATTAAACAGAAAGTCTTCGTCGGTAGCGCTTCTCGGTAGCCTCTTCGGACAGAGACTAAGTCCGAATTGAAAATATTTTCACCGACGTCGTATCTTTTAAATGTTATGTTCGGTTATGGGAGCGTATTTGACGCACTTTTGCTTAATAAACCACGGCTCCATCTCTTATGGTTGATTTTTAAATAATTTCTAAAGTCGTCGTCGGCGACTCTTCACGGTAGCCACTCGGTAGGAAAAAATCTAAGTCCGAACTGTAATTATTTTCACCGACGAGGTACCTTTTATATGTTAGATTGAGTTATAGGAGCGCATTTGAAGCACTTTTGCTTAATAAACCACGGCTCTATCTCTTACGGTTGATTTTTAAATTAATCAGAAAGTCCTCGTCGGTAGCGCTTCTCGGTAGCCTCTCCGTACAGAGACTAAGTCCGAATTGAAAATATTTTCACCGACGACGTATCTTTCAAATGTTATGTTCGGTTATGGGAGCGTATTTGACGCACTTTTGCTTAATAAACCACGGCTCCATCTCTTACGGTTGATTTTTAAATAATTTCTGAAGTCGTCGTCGGCGACTCTTCGCGGTAGCCACTCGGTAGGAAAAAATCTAAGTCCGAACTGTAATTATTTTCACCGACGAAGTACCTTTTATATGTTAGATTGAGTTATAGGTGCGTATTTGAAGCACTTTTGCTTAATAAACCACGGCTCTATCTCTTACGGTAGATTTTTAAATTAATCAGAAAGTCTTCGTCGGTAGCGCTTCTCGGTAGCCTCTTCGGACAGAGACTAAGTCCGAATTGAAAATATTTTCACCGACGTCGTATCTTTTAAATGTTATGTTCGGTTATGGGAGCGTATTTGACGCACTTTTGCTTAATAAACCACGGCTCCATCTCTTACGGTTGATTTTTAAATAATTTCTAAAGTCGTCGTCGGCGACTCTTCACGGTAGCCACTCGATAGGAAAAAATCTAAGCCCGAACTGTAATTATTTTCACCGACGAGGTACCTTTTATATGTTAGATTGAGTTATAGGAGCGTATTTTCAGCACTTTTGCTTAATAAACCACGGCTCTATCTCTTACGGTAGATTTTTAAATTAATCAGAAAGTCTTCGTCGGTAGCGCTTCTCGGTAGCCTCTTCGGACAGAGACTAAGTCCGAATTGAAAATATTTTCACCGACGACGTATCTTTCAAATGTTATGTTCGGTTATGGGAGCCTATTTGACGCACTTTTGCTTAATAAACCACGGCTCCATCTCTTACGGTTGATTTTTAAATAATTTCTAAAATCGTCGTCGGCGACTCTTCACGGTAGCCACTCGATAGGAAAAAATCTAAGCCCGAACTGTAATTATTTTCACCGACGAGGTACCTTTTATAAGTTAGATTGAGTTATAGGAGCGTATTTGAAGCACTTTTGCTTAATAAACCACGGCTCTATCTCTTACGGTTGATTTTTAAATTAATCAGAAAGTCCTCGTCGGTAGCGCTTCTCGGTAGCCTCTCCGTACAGAGACTAAGTCCGAATTGAAAATATTTTCACCGACGACGTATCTTTCAAATGTTATGTTCGGTTATGGGAGCGTATTTGACGCACTTTTGCTTAATAAACCACGGCTCCATCTCTTACGGTTGATTTTTAAATAATTTCTAAAGTCGTCGTCGGCGACTCTTCGCGGTAGCCACTCGGTAGGAAAAAATCTAAGTCCGAACTGTAATTATTTTCACCGACGAAGTACCTTTTATATGTTAGATTGAGTTATAGGTGCGTATTTGAAGCACTTTTGCTTAATAAACCACGGCTCTCTCTCTTACGGTAGATTTTTAAATTAATCAGAAAGTCTTCGTCGGTAGCGCTTCTCGGTAGCCTCTTCGGACAGAGACTAAGTCCGAATTGAAAATATTTTCACCGACGTCGTATCTTTTAAATGTTATGTTCGGTTATGGGAGCGTATTTGACGCACTTTTGCTTAATAAACCACGGCTCCATCTCTTACGGTTGATTTTTAAATAATTTCTAAAGTCGTCGTCGGCGACTCTTCGCGGTAGCCACTCGGTAGGAAAAAATCTAAGTCCGAACTGTAATTATTTTCACCGACGAGGTACCTTTTATATGTTAGATTGAGTTATAGGAGCGTATTTGAAGCACTTTTGCTTAATAAACCACGGCTCTATCTCTTACGGTAGATTTTTAAATTAATCAGAAATTCTTCGTCGGTAGCGCTTCTCGGTAGCCTCTTCGGACAGAGACTAAGTCCGAATTGAAAATATTTTCACCGACGTCGTATCTTTTAAATGTTATGTTCGGTTATGGGAGCGTATTTGACGCACTTTTGCTTAATAAACCACGGCTCCATCTCTTACGGTTGATTTTTAAATAATTTATAAAGTCGTCGTCGGCGACTCTTCACGGTAGCCACTCGGTAGGAAAAAATCAAAGTCCAAACTGTAATTATTTTCACCGACGAAGTACCTTTTATATGTTAGATTGAGTTATAGGAGCGCATTTGAAGCACTTTTGCTTAATAAACAACGGCTCTATCTCTTACGGTTGATTTTTCAATTAATCAGAAAGTCTTCGTCGGTAGCGCTTCTCGGTAGCCTCTCCGTACAGAGACCAAGTCCGAATTGAAAATATTTTCATCCACGACGTATCTTTTAAATGTTATGTTCCGTTATGGGAGCGTATTTGACGCACTTTTGCTTAATAAACCACGGCCCTATCTCTTACGGTTGATTTTTAAATAATTTCTAAAGTCGTCGACGGCGACTCTTCACGGTAGCCACTCGGTAGGAAAAAATCTAAGTCCGAACTGTAATTATTTTCACCGACGAGGTACCTTTTATATGTTAGATTGAGTTATAGGAGCGTATTTGAAGCACTTTTGCTTAATAAACCACGGCTCTATCTCTTTCGCTTGATTTTTAAATTAATCAGAAAGTCTTCGTCGGTAGGGCTTCTCGGTAGCCTCTCCATTCAGAGACTAAATCCGAATTGAAATTATTTTCACCGACGATGTATCTTTTAAATGTTATGTTCGGTTATGGGAGCGTATTTGACGCACTTTTGCTTAATAAACCACGGCTCCATCTCTTACGGTTGATTTTTAAATAATTTATAAAGTCGTCGTCGGCGACTCTTCACGGTAGCCACTCGGTAGGAAAAAATCAAAGTCCAAACTGTAATTATTTTCACCGACGAAGTACCTTTTATATGTTAGATTGAGTTATAGGAGCGAATTTGAAGCACTTTTGCTTAATAAACAACGGCTCTATCTCTTACGGTTGATTTTTCAATTAATCAGAAAGTCCTCGTCGGTAGCGCTTCTCGGTAGCCTCTCCGTACAGAGACTAAGTCCGAATTGAAAATATTTTCACCGACGATGTATCTTTTAAATGGTATGTTCGGTTATGGGAGCGTATTTGACGCACTTTTGCTTAATAAAGACGGCTCCATCTCTTACGGTTGATTTTTAAATAATTTCTAAAGTCGTCGTCGGCGACTCTTCACGGTAGCCTCTCCGTACAGAGACTAAGTCCGAATTGAAAATATTTTCACCGACGACGTATCTTTTAAATGTTATGATCAGTTATGGGAGTGTATTTGACGAACTTTTGCTTAATAAACCACGGCTCTATCTCTTACGGTTGATTTTTAAATTAATCAGAAAGCCTTCGTCGGTAGCGCTTCTCGGTAGCCTCTCCGTACAGAGACTAAATCCGAATTGAAAATATTTTCACCGACGATGTATCTTTTAAATGTTATGTTCGGTTATGGGAGCGTATTTGACGCACTTTTGCTTAATAAACCACGGCTCTATCTCTTACGGTTGATTTTTAAATAATTTCTAGTCGTCGTCGGCGACTCTTCACGGTAGCCACTCGGTAGGAAAAAATCTAAGTCCAAACTGTAATTATTTTCACCGACGAAGTACCTTTTATATGTTAGATTGAGTTATAGGAGCGCATTTGAAGCACTTTTGCTTAATAAACCACGGCTCTATCTCTTACGGTTGATTTTTAAATTATTTATAAAGTCGTCGTCGGCGACTCTTCACGGTAGCCACTCGGTAGGAAAAAATCTAAGTCCAAACTGTAATTATTTTCACCGACGAGGTACCTTTTATATGTTAGATTGAGTTATAGGAGCGTATTTGAAGCACTTTTGCTTAATAAACCACGGCTCTATCTCTTTCGGTTGACTTTTAAATTAATCAGAAAGTCTTCGTCGGTAGGGCTTCTCGGTAGCCTCTCCATACAGAGACTAAATCCGAATTGAAAATATTTTCACCGACGATGTATCTTTTAAATGTTATGTTCGGTTATGGGAGCGTATTTGACGCACTTTTGCTTAATAAACCACGGCTCCATCTCTTACGGTTGATTATTAAATAATTTCAAAATCGTCGTCGGCGACTCTTCACGGTAGCCACTCGGTAGGAAAAAAGCTAAGTCCGAACTGTAATTATTTTCACCGACGAGGTACCTTTTATATGTTAGATTGAGTTATAGGAGCGTATTTGAAGCACTTTTGCTTAATAAACCACGGCTCTATCTCTTTCGGTTGATTTTTAAATTCATCAGAAAGTCTTGGTCGGTAGCGCTTCTCGGTAGCCTCTCCGTACAGAGACTAAGTCCGAATTGAAAATATTTTCACCGACGACGTATCTTTTAAATGTTATGTTCGGTTATGGGAGCGTATTTGACGCACTTTTGCTTAATAAACCACGGCTCCATCTCTTACGGTTGATTTTTAAATAATTTCTAAAGTCGTCGTCGGCGACTCTTCACGGTAGCCTCTCCGTACAGAGACTAAGTCCGAATTGAAAATATTTTCACCGACGACGTATCTTTTAAATGTTATGTTCCGTTATGGGAGCGTATTTGACGCACTTTTGCTTAATAAACCACGGCTCTATCTCTTTCGGTTGATTTTTAAATTCATCAGAAAGTCTTGGTCGGTAGCGCTTCTCGGTAGCCTCTCCGTACAGAGACTAAGTCCGAATTGAAAATATTTTCACCGACGACGTATCTTTTAAATGTTATGTTCGGTTCTGGGAGCGTATTTGACGCACTTTTGCTTAATAAACCACGGCTCTATCTCTTACGGTTGATTTTTAAATAATTTCTAGTCGTCGTCGGCGACTCTTCACGGTAGCCACTCGGTAGGAAAAAACCTAAGTCCAAACTGTAATTATTTTCACCGACGAAGTACCTTTTATATGTTAGATTGAGTTATAGGAGCGCATTTGAAGCACTTTTGCTTAATAAACCACGGCTCCATCTCTTACGGTTGATTTTTAAATAATTTATAAAGTCGTCGTCGGCGACTCTTCACGGTAGCCACTCGGTAGGAAAAAATCTAAGTCCAAACTGTAATTATTTTCACCGACGAGGTACCTTTTATATGTTAGATTGAGTTATAGGAGCGTATTTGAAGCACTTTTGCTTAATAAACCACGGCTCTATCTCTTTCGGTTGACTTTTAAATTAATCAGAAAGTCTTCGTCGGTAGGGCTTCTCGGTAGCCTCTCCATACAGAGACTAAATCCGAATTGAAAATATTTTCACCGACGATGTATCTTTTAAATGTTATGTTCGGTTATGGGAGCGTATTTGACGCACTTTTGCTTAATAAACCACGGCTCCATCTCTTACGGTTGATTATTAAATAATTTCAAAATCGTCGTCGGCGACTCTTCACGGTAGCCACTCGGTAGGAAAAAATCTAAGTCCGAACTGTAATTATTTTCACCGACGAGGTACCTTTTATATGTTAGATTGAGTTATAGGAGCGTATTTGAAGCACTTTTGCTTAATAAACCACGGCTCTATCTCTTTCGGTTGATTTTTAAATTCATCAGAAAGTCTTGGTCGGTAGCGCTTCTCGGTAGCCTCTCCGTACAAAGACTAAGTCCGAATTGAAAATATTTTCACCGACGACGTATCTTTTAAATGTTATGTTCGGTTATGGGAGCGTATTTGACGCACTTTTGCTTAATAAACCACGGCTCTATCTCTTTCTGTTGATTTTTAAATTAAACAGAAAGTCTTCGTCGGTAGCGCTTCTCGGTAGCCTCTCCGTACAGAGACTAAGTCCGAATTGAAAATATTTTCACCGACGACGTATCTTTTATATGTTATGTTCGGTTATGGGAGCGTATTTGAAGCACTTTTGCTTAATAAACCACGGCTCTATCTCTTACGGTTGATTTTTAAATAATTTCTAGTCGTCGTCGGCGACTCTTCACGGTAGCCACTCGGTAGGAAAAAATCTAAGTCCAAACTGTAATTATTTTCACCGACGAAGTACCTTTTATATGTTAGATTGAGTTATAGGAGCGCATTTGAAGCACTTTTGCTTAATAAACCACGGCTCCATCTCTTACGGTTGATTTTTAAATAATTTATAAAGTCGTCGTCGGCGACTCTTCACGGTAGCCACTCGGTAGGAAAAAATCTAAGTCCAAACTGTAATTATTTTCACCGACGAGGTACCTTTTATATGTTAGATTGAGTTATAGGAGCGTATTTGAAGCACTTTTGCTTAATAAACCACGGCTCTATCTCTTTCGGTTGACTTTTAAATTAATCAGAAAGTCTTCGTCGGTAGGGCTTCTCGGTAGCCTCTCCATACAGAGACTAAATCCGAATTGAAAATATTTTCACCGACGATGTATCTTTTAAATGTTATGTTCGGTTATGGGAGCGTATTTGACGCACTTTTGCTTAATAAACCACGGCTGCATCTCTTACGGTTGATTATTAAATAATTTCAAAATCGTCGTCGGCGACTCTTCACGGTAGCCACTCGGTAGGAAAAAATCTAAGTCCGAACTGTAATTATTTTCACCGACGAGGTACCTTTTATATGTTAGATTGAGTTATAGGAGCGTATTTGAAGCACTTTTGCTTAATAAACCACGGCTCTATCTCTTTCGGTTGATTTTTAAATTCATCAGAAAGTCTTGGTCGGTAGCGCTTCTCGGTAGCCTCTCCGTACAGAGACTAAGTCCGAATTGAAAATATTTTCACCGACGACGTATCTTTTAAATGTTATGTTCGGTTCTGGGAGCGTATTTGACGCACTTTTGCTTAATAAACCACGGCTCCATCTCTTACGGTTGATTTTTAAATAATTTCTAAAGTCGTCGTCGGCGACTCTTCACGGTAGCCTCTCCGTACAGAGACTAAGTCCGAATTGAAAATATTTTCACCGACGACGTATCTTTTAAATGTTATGTTCCGTTATGGGAGCGTATTTGACGCACTTTTGCTTAATAAACCACGGCTCCATCTCTTACGGTTGATTTTTAAATAATTTCTAGTCGCCGTCGGCGACTCTTCACGGTAGCCACTCGGTAGGAAAAAATCTAAGTCCGAACTGTAATTATTTTCGCCGACGAGGTACCTTTTATATGTTAGATTGAGTTATAGGAGCGTATTTGAAGCACTTTTGCTTAATAAACCACGGCTCTATCTCTTTCGGTTGATTTTTAAATTAATCAGAAAGTCTTCGTCGGTAGCGCTTCTCGGTAGCCTCTCCGTACAGGGACTAAGTCCGAATTGAAAATATTTTCACCGACGATGTATCTTTTAAATGTTATGTTCGGTTATGGGAGCGTATTTGACGCACTTTTGCTTAATAAACCACGGCTCCATCTCTTACGGTTGATTTTTAAATAATTTATAAAGTCGTCGTCGGCGACTCTTCACGGTAGCCACTCGGTAGGAAAAAAATCAAAGTCCAAACTGTAATTATTTTCACCGACGAAGTACCTTTTATATGTTAGATTGAGTTATAGGAGCGAATTTGAAGCACTTTTGCTTAATAAACAACGGCTCTATCTCTTACGGTTGATTTTTCAATTAATCAGAAAGTCCTCGTCGGTAGCGCTTCTCGGTAGCCTCTCCGTACAGAGACTAAGTCCGAATTGAAAATATTTTCACCGACGACGTATCTTTTAAATGGTATGTTCGGTTATGGGAGCGTATTTGACGCACTTTTGCTTAATAAAGACGGCTCCATCTCTTACGGTTGATTTTTAAATAATTTCTAAAGTCGTCGTCGGCGACTCTTCACGGTAGCCTCTCCGTACAGAGACTAAGTCCGAATTGAAAATATTTTCACCGACGACGTATCTTTTAAATGTTATGATCAGTTATGGGAGTGTATTTGACGAACTTTTGCTTAATAAACCACGGCTCTATCTCTTACGGTTGATTTTTAAATTAATCAGAAAGCCTTCGTCGGTAGCGCTTCTCGGTAGCCTCTCCGTACAGAGACTAAATCCGAATTGAAAATATTTTCACCGACGATGTATCTTTTAAATGTTATGTTCGGTTATGGGAGCGTATTTGACGCACTTTTGCTAAAGTCGTCTTCGGCGACTCTTCACGGTAGCCACTCGGTAGGAAAAAATCTAATTCCGAACTGTAATTATTTTCACCGACGAGGTACATTTTATATGTTAGATTGAGTTATAGGAGCGCATTTGAAGCACTTTTGCTTAATAAACCACGGCTCTATCTCTTACGGTTGATTTTTAAATTAATCAGAAAGTCTTCGTCGGTAGCGCTTCTCGGTAGCCTCTCCGTACAGAGACTAAGTCCGAATTGAAAATATTTTCACCGACGACGTATCTTTTAAATGTTATGTTCGGTTATGGGAGCGTATTTGACGCACTTTTGCTTAATAAACCACGGCTCTATCTCTTACGGTTGATTTTTAAATTAAACAGAAAGTCTTCGTCGGTAGCGCTTCTCGGTAGCCTCTCCGTACAGAGACTAAGTCCGAATTGAAAATATTTTCACCGACGACGTATCTTTTATATGTTATGTTCGGTTATGGGAGCGTATTTGACGCACTTTTGCTTAATAAACCACGGCTCTATCTCTTACGGTTGATTTTTAAATAATTTCTAGTCGTCGTCGGCGACTCTTCACGGTAGCCACTCGGTAGGAAAAAATCTAAGTCCAAACTGTAATTATTTTCACCGACGAAGTACCTTTTATATGTTAGATTGAGTTATAGGAGCGCATTTGAAGCACTTTTGCTTAATAAACCACGGCTCCATCTCTTACGGTTGATTTTTAAATAATTTATAAAGTCGTCGTCGGCGACTCTTCACGGTAGCCACTCGGTAGGAAAAAATCTAAGTCCAAACTGTAATTATTTTCACCGACGAGGTACCTTTTATATGTTAGATTGAGTTATAGGAGCGTATTTGAAGCACTTTTGCTTAATGAACCACGGCTCTATCTCTTTCGGTTGACTTTTAAATTAATCAGAAAGTCTTCGTCGGTAGGGCTTCTCGGTAGCCTCTCCATACAGAGACTAAATCCGAATTGAAAATATTTTCACCGACGATGTATCTTTTAAATGTTATGTTCGGTTATGGGAGCGTATTTGACGCACTTTTGCTTAATAAACCACGGCTCCATCTCTTACGGTTGATTATTAAATAATTTCAAAATCGTCGTCGGCGACTCTTCACGGTAGCCACTCGGTAGGAAAAAATCTAAGTCCGAACTGTAATTATTTTCACCGACGAGGTACCTTTTATATGTTAGATTGAGTTATAGGAGCGTATTTGAAGCACTTTTGCTTAATAAACCACGGCTCTATCTCTTTCGGTTGATTTTTAAATTCATCAGAAAGTCTTGGTCGGTAGCGCTTCTCGGTAGCCTCTCCGTACAGAGACTAAGTCCGAATTGAAAATATTTTCACCGACGACGTATCTTTTAAATGTTATGTTCGGTTCTGGGAGCGTATTTGACGCACTTTTGCTTAATAAACCACGGCTCCATCTCTTACGGTTGATTTTTAAATAATTTCTAAAGTCGTCGTCGGCGACTCTTCACGGTAGCCTCTCCGTACAGAGACTAAGTCCGAATTGAAAATATTTTCACCGACGACGTATCTTTTAAATGTTATGTTCCGTTATGGGAGCGTATTTGACGCACTTTTGCTTAATAAACCACGGCTCCATCTCTTACGGTTGATTTTTAAATAATTTCTAGTCGCCGTCGGCGACTCTTCACGGTAGCCACTCGGTAGGAAAAAATCTAAGTCCGAACTGTAATTATTTTCGCCGACGAGGTACCTTTTATATGTTAGATTGAGTTATAGGAGCGCATTTGAAGCACTTTTGCTTAATAAACCACGGCTCCATCTCTTACGGTTGATTTTTAAATAATTTATAAAGTCGTCGTCGGCGACTCTTCACGGTAGCCACTCGGTAGGAAAAAATCTAAGTCCAAACTGTAATTATTTTCACCGACGAGGTACCTTTTATATGTTAGATTGAGTTATAGGAGCGTATTTGAAGCACTTTTGCTTAATAAACCACGGCTCTATCTCTTTCGGTTGACTTTTAAATTAATCAGAAAGTCTTCGTCGGTAGGGCTTCTCGGTAGCCTCTCCATACAGAGACTAAATCCGAATTGAAAATATTTTCACCGACGATGTATCTTTTAAATGTTATGTTCGGTTATGGGAGCGTATTTGACGCACTTTTGCTTAATAAACCACGGCTCCATCTCTTACGGTTGATTATTAAATAATTTCAAAATCGTCGTCGGCGACTCTTCACGGTAGCCACTCGGTAGGAAAAAATCTAAGTCCGAACTGTAATTATTTTCACCGACGAGGTACCTTTTATATGTTAGATGGAGTTATAGGAGCGTATTTGAAGCACTTTTGCTTAATAAACCACGGCTCCATCTCTTACGGTTGATTTTTAAATAATTTATAAAGTCGTCGTCGGCGACTCTTCACGGTAGCCACTCGGTAGGAAAAAATCTAAGTCCAAACTGTAATTATTTTCACCGACGAGGTACCTTTTATATGTTAGATGGAGTTATAGGAGCGTATTTGAAGCACTTTTGCTTAATAAACCACGGCTCTATCTCTTTCGGTTGACTTTTAAATTAATCAGAAAGTCTTCGTCGGTAGGGCTTCTCGGTAGCCTCTCCATACAGAGACTAAATCCGAATTGAAAATATTTTCACCGACGATGTATCTTTTAAATGTTATGTTCCGTTATGGGAGCGTATTTGACGCACTTTTGCTTAATAAACCACGGCTCCATCTCTTACGGTTGATTTTTAAATAATTTCTAAAGTCGTCGTCGGCGACTCTTCACGGTAGCCTCTCCGTACAGAGACTAAGTCCGAATTGAAAATATTTTCACCGACGACGTATCTTTTAAATGTTATGTTCCGTTATGGGAGCGTATTTGACGCACTTTTGCTTAATAAACCACGGCTCCATCTCTTACGGTTGATTTTTAAATAATTTCTAAAGTCGTCGTCGGCGACTCTTCACGGTAGCCACTCGATAGGAAAAAATCTAAGTCCGAACTGTAATTATTTTCACCGACGAGGTACCTTTTATATGTTAGATTGAGTTATAGGAGCGTATTTGAAGCACTTTTGCTTAATAAACCACGGCTCTATCTCTTTCGGTTGATTTTTAAATTAATCAGAAAGTCTTCGTCGGTAGCGCTTCTCGGTAGCCTCTCCGTACAGGGACTAAGTCCGAATTGAAAATATTTTCATCCACGACGTATCTTTTAAATGTTATGTTCCGTTATGGGAGCGTATTTGACGCACTTTTGCTTAATAAACCACGGCTCCATCTCTTACGGTTGATTTTTAAATAATTTCTAAAGTCGTCGTCGGCGACTCTTCACGGTAGCCACTCGATAGGAAAAAATCTAAGTCCGAACTGTAATTATTTTCACCGACGAGGTACCTTTTATATGTTAGATTGAGTTATAGGAGCGTATTTGAAGCACTTTTGCTTAATAAACCACGGCTCTATCTCTTACGGTTGATTTTTAAATTAATCAGAAAGTCTTCGTCGGTAGCGCTTCTCGGTAGCCTCTCCGTACAGAGACTAAGTCCGAATTGAAAATATTTTCACCGACGACGTATCTTTTAAATGTTATGTTCCGTTATGGGAGCGTATTTGACGCACTTTTGCTTAATAAACCACGGCTCTATCTCTTATGGTTGATTTTTAAATAATTTCTAAAGTCGTCGTCGGTGACTCTTTACGGTAGCCACTCGGTAGGAAAAAATCTAAGTCCGAAGTGAAATTATTTTCACCGACGAGGTACCTTTTAAAGGTTAGATTGAGTTATAGGAGCGTATTTGAAGCACTTTTGCTTAATAAACCACGGCTCTATCTCTTACGGTTGATTTTTAAATTAATCAGAAAGTCTTCGTCGGTAGCGCTTCTCGGTAGCCTCTCCGTACAGAGACTAAGTCCGAATTGACAATATTTTCATCCACGACGTATCTTTTAAATGTTATGTTCCGTTATGGGAGCGTATTTGACGCACTTTTGCTTAATAAACCACGGCTCTATCTCTTACGGTTGATTTCTAAATAATTTCTAAAGTCGTCGACGGCGACTCTTCACGGTAGCCACTCGGTAGGAAAAAATCTAAGTCCGAACTGTAATTATTTTCACCGACGAGGTACCTTTTATATGTTAGATTGAGTTATAGGAGCGTATTTGAAGCACTTTTGCTTAATAAACCACGGCTCTATCTCTTACGGTTGATTTTTCAATTAATCAGAAAGTCTTCGTCGGTAGCGCTTCTCGGTAGCCTCTCCGTACAGAGACTAAGTCCGAATTGAAAATATTTTCACCGACGACGTATCTTTTAAATGTTATGTTCCGTTATGGGAGCGTATTTGACGCACTTTTGCTTAATAAACCACGGCTCCATCTCTTACGGTTGATTTTTAAATAATTTCTAGTCGCCGTCGGCGACTCTTCACGGTAGCCACTCGGTAGGAAAAAATCTAAGTCCGAACTGTAATTCTTTTCATCGACGATGTACATTTTATATGTTAGATGGAGTTATAGGAGCGCATTTGAAGCACTTTTGCTTAATAAACCACGGCTCTATCTCTTACGGTTGATTTTATTAATTAATCAGAAAGTCTTCGTCGGTAGCGCTTCTCGGTAGCCTCTCCGTACAGAGACTAAGTCCGAATTGAAAATATTTTCACCGACGACGTATCTTTTAAATGTTATGTTCCGTTATGGGAGCGTATTTGACGCACTTTTGCTTAATAAACCACGGCTCCATCTCTTACGGTTGATTTTTAAATAATTTCTAAAGTCGTCGTCGGCGACTCTTCACGGTAGCCACTCGATAGGAAAAAATCTAAGCCCGAACTGAAATTATTTTCACCGACGAGGTACCTTTTATATGTTAGATTGAGTTATAGGAGCGTATTTGAAGCACTTTTGCTTAATAAACCACGGCTCTATCTCTTACGGTTGATTTTTCAATTAATCAGAAAGTCTTCGTCGGTAGCGCTTCTCGGTAGCCTCTCCGTACAGAGACTAAGTCCGAATTGAAAATATTTTCACCGACGACGTATCTTTTAAATGTTATGTTCGGTTATGGGAGCGTGTTTGACGCACTTTTGCTTAATAAACCACGGCTCCATCTCTTACGGTTGATTTTTAAATAATTTCTAGTCGCCGTCGGCGACTCTTCACGGTAGCCACTCGGTAGGAAAAAATCTAAGTCCGAACTGTAATTATTTTCACCGACGAGGTACCTTTTATATGTTAGATTGAGTTATAGGAGCGTATTTGAAGCACTTTTGCTTAATAAACCACGGCTCTATCTCTTACGGTTGATTTTTCAATTAATCAGAAAGTCTTCGTCGGTAGCGCTTCTCGGTAGCCTCTCCGTACAGAGACTAAGTCCGAATTGAAAATATTTTCACCGACGACGTATCTTTTAAATGTTATGTTCCGTTATGGGAGCGTATTTGACGCACTTTTGCTTAATAAACCACGGCTCCATCTCTTACGGTTGATTTTTAAATAATTTCTAGGTGCCGTCGGCGACACTTCACGGTAGCCACTCGGTAGGAAAAAATCTAAGTCCGAACTGTAATTATTTTCGCCGACGAGGTACCTTTTATATGTTAGATTGAGTTATAGGAGCGTATTTGAAGCACTTTTGCTTAATAAACCACGGCTCTATCTCTTTCGGTTGATTTTTAAATTAATCAGAAAGTCTTCGTCGGTAGCGCTTCTCGGCAGCCTCTCCGTACAGAGACTAAGTCCGAATTGAAAATATTTTCATCCACGACGTATCTTTTAAATGTTATGTTCCGTTATGGGAGCGTATTTGACGCACTTTTGCTTAATAAACCACGGCTCTATCTCTTACGGTTGATTTCTAAATAATTTCTAAAGTCGTCGACGGCGACTCTTCACGGTAGCCACTCGGTAGGAAAAAATCTAAGTCCGAACTGTAATTATTTTCACCGACGAGGTACCTTTTATATGTTAGATTGAGTTATAGGAGCGTATTTGAAGCACTTTTGCTTAATAAACCACGGCTCTATCTCTTTCGGTTGACTTTTAAATTAATCAGAAAGTCTTCGTCGGTAGGGCTTCTCGGTAGCCTCTCCATACAGAGACTAAATCCGAATTGAAAATATTTTCACCGACGATGTATCTTTTAAATGTTATGTTCGGTTATGGGAGCGTATTTGACGCACTTTTGCTTAATAAACCACGGCTCCATCTCTTACGGTTGATTATTAAATAATTTCAAAATCGTCGTCGGCGACTCTTCACGGTAGCCACTCGGTAGGAAAAAATCTAAGTCCGAACTGTAATTATTTTCACCGACGAGGTACCTTTTATATGTTAGATTGAGTTATAGGAGCGTATTTGAAGCACTTTTGCTTAATAAACCACGGCTCTATCTCTTTCGGTTGATTTTTAAATTCATCAGAAAGTCTTGGTCGGTAGCGCTTCTCGGTAGCCTCTCCGTACAAAGACTAAGTCCGAATTGAAAATATTTTCACCGACGACGTATCTTTTAAATGTTATGTTCGGTTATGGGAGCGTATTTGACGCACTTTTGCTTAATAAACCACGGCTCTATCTCTTTCGGTTGATTTTTAAATTAAACAGAAAGTCTTCGTCGGTAGCGCTTCTCGGTAGCCTCTCCGTACAGAGACTAAGTCCGAATTGAAAATATTTTCACCGACGACGTATCTTTTATATGTTATGTTCGGTTATGGGAGCGTATTTGACGCACTTTTGCTTAATAAACCACGGCTCTATCTCTTACGGTTGATTTTTAAATAATTTCTAGTCGTCGTCGGCGACTCTTCACGGTAGCCACTCGGTAGGAAAAAATCTAAGTCCAAACTGTAATTATTTTCACCGACGAAGTACCTTTTATATGTTAGATTGAGTTATAGGAGCGCATTTGAAGCACTTTTGCTTAATAAACCACGGCTCTATCTCTTACGGTTGATTTTTAAATAATTTATAAAGTCGTCGTCGGCGACTCTTCACGGTAGCCACTCGGTAGGAAAAAATCTAAGTCCAAACTGTAATTATTTTCACCGACGAGGTACCTTTTATATGTTAGATGGAGTTATAGGAGCGTATTTGAAGCACTTTTGCTTAATAAACCACGGCTCTATCTCTTTCGGTTGACTTTTAAATTAATCAGAAAGTCTTCGTCGGTAGGGCTTCTCGGTAGCCTCTCCATACAGAGACTAAATCCGAATTGAAAATATTTTCACCGACGATGTATCTTTTAAATGTTATGTTCCGTTATGGGAGCGTATTTGACGCACTTTTGCTTAATAAACCACGGCTCCATCTCTTACGGTTGATTTTTAAATAATTTCTAAAGTCGTCGTCGGCGACTCTTCACGGTAGCCTCTCCGTACAGAGACTAAGTCCGAATTGAAAATATTTTCACCGACGACGTATCTTTTAAATGTTATGTTCCGTTATGGGAGCGTATTTGACGCACTTTTGCTTAATAAACCACGGCTCCATCTCTTACGGTTGATTTTTAAATAATTTCTAAAGTCGTCGTCGGCGACTCTTCACGGTAGCCACTCGATAGGAAAAAATCTAAGTCCGAACTGTAATTATTTTCACCGACGAGGTACCTTTTATATGTTAGATTGAGTTATAGGAGCGTATTTGAAGCACTTTTGCTTAATAAACCACGGCTCTATCTCTTTCGGTTGATTTTTAAATTAATCAGAAAGTCTTCGTCGGTAGCGCTTCTCGGTAGCCTCTCCGTACAGGGACTAAGTCCGAATTGAAAATATTTTCATCCACGACGTATCTTTTAAATGTTATGTTCCGTTATGGGAGCGTATTTGACGCACTTTTGCTTAATAAACCACGGCTCCATCTCTTACGGTTGATTTTTAAATAATTTCTAAAGTCGTCGTCGGCGACTCTTCACGGTAGCCACTCGATAGGAAAAAATCTAAGTCCGAACTGTAATTATTTTCACCGACGAGGTACCTTTTATATGTTAGATTGAGTTATAGGAGCGTATTTGAAGCACTTTTGCTTAATAAACCACGGCTCTATCTCTTACGGTTGATTTTTAAATTAATCAGAAAGTCTTCGTCGGTAGCGCTTCTCGGTAGCCTCTCCGTACAGAGACTAAGTCCGAATTGAAAATATTTTCACCGACGACGTATCTTTTAAATGTTATGTTCCGTTATGGGAGCGTATTTGACGCACTTTTGCTTAATAAACCACGGCTCTATCTCTTATGGTTGATTTTTAAATAATTTCTAAAGTCGTCGTCGGTGACTCTTTACGGTAGCCACTCGGTAGGAAAAAATCTAAGTCCGAACTGAAATTATTTTCACCGACGAGGTACCTTTTAAAGGTTAGATTGAGTTATAGGAGCGTATTTGAAGCACTTTTGCTTAATAAACCACGGCTCTATCTCTTACGGTTGATTTTTAAATTAATCAGAAAGTCTTCGTCGGTAGCGCTTCTCGGTAGCCTCTCCGTACAGAGACTAAGTCCGAATTGACAATATTTTCATCCACGACGTATCTTTTAAATGTTATGTTCCGTTATGGGAGCGTATTTGACGCACTTTTGCTTAATAAACCACGGCTCTATCTCTTACGGTTGATTTCTAAATAATTTCTAAAGTCGTCGACGGCGACTCTTCACGGTAGCCACTCGGTAGGAAAAAATCTAAGTCCGAACTGTAATTATTTTCACCGACGAGGTACCTTTTATATGTTAGATTGAGTTATAGGAGCGTATTTGAAGCACTTTTGCTTAATAAACCACGGCTCTATCTCTTACGGTTGATTTTTCAATTAATCAGAAAGTCTTCGTCGGTAGCGCTTCTCGGTAGCCTCTCCGTACAGAGACTAAGTCCGAATTGAAAATATTTTCACCGACGACGTATCTTTTAAATGTTATGTTCCGTTATGGGAGCGTATTTGACGCACTTTTGCTTAATAAACCACGGCTCCATCTCTTACGGTTGATTTTTAAATAATTTCTAGTCGCCGTCGGCGACTCTTCACGGTAGCCACTCGGTAGGAAAAAATCTAAGTCCGAACTGTAATTCTTTTCATCGACGATGTACATTTTATATGTTAGATGGAGTTATAGGAGCGCATTTGAAGCACTTTTGCTTAATAAACCACGGCTCTATCTCTTACGGTTGATTTTTAAATTAATCAGAAAGTCTTCGTCGGTAGCGCTTCTCGGTAGCCTCTCCGTACAGAGACTAAGTCCGAATTGAAAATATTTTCACCGACGACGTATCTTTTAAATGTTATGTTCCGTTATGGGAGCGTATTTGACGCACTTTTGCTTAATAAACCACGGCTCCATCTCTTACGGTTGATTTTTAAATAATTTCTAAAGTCGTCGTCGGCGACTCTTCACGGTAGCCACTCGATAGGAAAAAATCTAAGCCCGAACTGAAATTATTTTCACCGACGAGGTACCTTTTATATGTTAGATTGAGTTATAGGAGCGTATTTGAAGCACTTTTGCTTAATAAACCACGGCTCTATCTCTTACGGTTGATTTTTCAATTAATCAGAAAGTCTTCGTCGGTAGCGCTTCTCGGTAGCCTCTCCGTACAGAGACTAAGTCCGAATTGAAAATATTTTCACCGACGACGTATCTTTTAAATGTTATGTTCGGTTATGGGAGCGTGTTTGACGCACTTTTGCTTAATAAACCACGGCTCCATCTCTTACGGTTGATTTTTAAATAATTTCTAGTCGCCGTCGGCGACTCTTCACGGTAGCCACTCGGTAGGAAAAAATCTAAGTCCGAACTGTAATTATTTTCACCGACGAGGTACCTTTTATATGTTAGATTGAGTTATAGGAGCGTATTTGAAGCACTTTTGCTTAATAAACCACGGCTCTATCTCTTACGGTTGATTTTTCAATTAATCAGAAAGTCTTCGTCGGTAGCGCTTCTCGGTAGCCTCTCCGTACAGAGACTAAGTCCGAATTGAAAATATTTTCACCGACGACGTATCTTTTAAATGTTATGTTCCGTTATGGGAGCGTATTTGACGCACTTTTGCTTAATAAACCACGGCTCCATCTCTTACGGTTGATTTTTAAATAATTTCTAGTCGCCGTCGGCGACACTTCACGGTAGCCACTCGGTAGGAAAAAATCTAAGTCCGAACTGTAATTATTTTCGCCGACGAGGTACCTTTTATATGTTAGATTGAGTTATAGGAGCGTATTTGAAGCACTTTTGCTTAATAAACCACGGCTCTATCTCTTTCGGTTGATTTTTAAATTAATCAGAAAGTCTTCGTCGGTAGCGCTTCTCGGCAGCCTCTCCGTACAGAGACTAAGTCCGAATTGAAAATATTTTCATCCACGACGTATCTTTTAAATGTTATGTTCCGTTATGGGAGCGTATTTGACGCACTTTTGCTAAATAAACCACGGCTCTATCTCTTACGGTTGATTTCTAAATAATTTCTAAAGTCGTCGACGGCGACTCTTCACGGTAGCCACTCGGTAGGAAAAAATCTAAGTCCGAACTGTAATTATTTTCACCGACGAGGTACCTTTTATATGTTAGATTGAGTTATAGGAGCGTATTTGAAGCACTTTTGCTTAATAAACCACGGCTCTATCTCTTACGGTTGATTTTTCAATTAATCAGAAAGTCTTCGTCGGTAGCGCTTCTCGGTAGCCTCTCCGTACAGAGACTAAGTCCGAATTGAAAATATTTTCACCGACGACGTATCTTTTAAATGTTATGTTCCGTTATGGGAGCGTATTTGACGCACTTTTGCTTAATAAACCACGGCTCTATCTCTTACGGTTGATTTCTAAATAATTTCTAAAGTCGTCGACGGCGACTCTTCACGGTAGCCACTCGGTAGGAAAAAATCTAAGTCCGAACTGTAATTATTTTCACCGACGAGGTACCTTTTATATGTTAGATTGAGTTATAGGAGCGTATTTGAAGCACTTTTGCTTAATAAACCACGGCTCTATCTCTTACGGTTGATTTTTCAATTAATCAGAAAGTCTTCGTCGGTAGCGCTTCTCGGTAGCCTCTCCGTACAGAGACTAAGTCCGAATTGAAAATATTTTCACCGACGACGTATCTTTTAAATGTTATGTTCCGTTATGGGAGCGTATTTGACGCACTTTTGCTTAATAAACCACGGCTCCATCTCTTACGGTTGATTTTTAAATAATTTCTAGTCGCCGTCGGCGACTCTTCACGGTAGCCACTCGGTAGGAAAAAATCTAAGTCCGAACTGTAATTCTTTTCATCGACGATGTACATTTTATATGTTAGATTGAGTTATAGGAGCGCATTTGAAGCACTTTTGCTTAATAAACCACGGCTCTATCTCTTACGGTTGATTTTTAAATTAATCAGAAAGTCTTCGTCGGTAGCGCTTCTCGGTAGCCTCTCCGTACAGAGACTAAGTCCGAATTGAAAATATTTTCACCGACGACGTATCTTTTAAATGTTATGTTCCGTTATGGGAGCGTATTTGACGCACTTTTGCTTAATAAACCACGGCTCCATCTCTTACGGTTGATTTTTAAATAATTTCTAAAGTCGTCGTCGGCGACTCTTCACGGTAGCCACTCGATAGGAAAAAATCTAAGCCCGAACTGAAATTATTTTCACCGACGAGGTACCTTTTATATGTTAGATTGAGTTATAGGAGCGTATTTGAAGCACTTTTGCTTAATAAACCACGGCTCTATCTCTTACGGTTGATTTTTCAATTAATCAGAAAGTCTTCGTCGGTAGCGCTTCTCGGTAGCCTCTCCGTACAGAGACTAAGTCCGAATTGAAAATATTTTCACCGCCGACGTATCTTTTAAATGTTATGTTCGGTTATGGGAGCGTGTTTGACGCACTTTTGCTTAATAAACCACGGCTCCATCTCTTACGGTTGATTTTTAAATAATTTCTAGTCGCCGTCGGCGACTCTTCACGGTAGCCACTCGGTAGGAAAAAATCTAAGTCCGAACTGTAATTATTTTCACCGACGAGGTACCTTTTATATGTTAGATTGAGTTATAGGAGCGTATTTGAAGCACTTTTGCTTAATAAACCACGGCTCTATCTCTTACGGTTGATTTTTCAATTAATCAGAAAGTCTTCGTCGGTAGCGCTTCTCGGTAGCCTCTCCGTACAGAGACTAAGTCCGAATTGAAAATATTTTCACCGACGACGTATCTTTTAAATGTTATGTTCCGTTATGGGAGCGTATTTGACGCACTTTTGCTTAATAAACCACGGCTCCATCTCTTACGGTTGATTTTTAAATAATTTCTAGTCGCCGTCGGCGACACTTCACGGTAGCCACTCGGTAGGAAAAAATCTAAGTCCGAACTGTAATTATTTTCGCCGACGAGGTACCTTTTATATGTTAGATTGAGTTATAGGAGCGTATTTGAAGCACTTTTGCTTAATAAACCACGGCTCTATCTCTTTCGGTTGATTTTTAAATTAATCAGAAAGTCTTCGTCGGTAGCGCTTCTCGGCAGCCTCTCCGTACAGAGACTAAGTCCGAATTGAAAATATTTTCATCCACGACGTATCTTTTAAATGTTATGTTCCGTTATGGGAGCGTATTTGACGCACTTTTGCTTAATAAACCACGGCTCTATCTCTTACGGTTGATTTCTAAATAATTTCTAAAGTCGTCGACGGCGACTCTTCACGGTAGCCACTCGGTAGGAAAAAATCTAAGTCCGAACTGTAATTATTTTCACCGACGAGGTACCTTTTATATGTTAGATTGAGTTATAGGAGCGTATTTGAAGCACTTTTGCTTAATAAACCACGGCTCTATCTCTTACGGTTGATTTTTCAATTAATCAGAAAGTCTTCGTCGGTAGCGCTTCTCGGTAGCCTCTCCGTACAGAGACTAAGTCCGAATTGAAAATATTTTCACCGACGACGTATCTTTTAAATGTTATGTTCCGTTATGGGAGCGTATTTGACGCACTTTTGCTTAATAAACCACGGCTCCATCTCTTACGGTTGATTTTTAAATAATTTCTAGTCGCCGTCGGCGACACTTCACGGTAGCCACTCGGTAGGAAAAAATCTAAGTCCGAACTGTAATTATTTTCGCCGACGAGGTACCTTTTATATGTTAGATTGAGTTATAGGAGCGTATTTGAAGCACTTTTGCTTAATAAACCACGGCTCTATCTCTTTCGGTTGATTTTTAAATTAATCAGAAAGTCTTCGTCGGTAGCGCTTCTCGGCAGCCTCTCCGTACAGAGACTAAGTCCGAATTGAAAATATTTTCATCCACGACGTATCTTTTAAATGTTATGTTCCGTTATGGGAGCGTATTTGACGCACTTTTGCTTAATAAACCACGGCTCTATCTCTTACGGTTGATTTCTAAATAATTTCTAAAGTCGTCGACGGCGACTCTTCACGGTAGCCACTCGGTAGGAAAAAATCTAAGTCCGAACTGTAATTATTTTCACCGACGAGGTACCTTTTATATGTTAGATTGAGTTATAGGAGCGTATTTGAAGCACTTTTGCTTAATAAACCACGGCTCTATCTCTTACGGTTGATTTTTCAATTAATCAGAAAGTCTTCGTCGGGAGCGCTTCTCGGTAGCCTCTCCGTACAGAGACTAAGTCCGAATTGAAAATATTTTCACCGACGACGTATCTTTTAAATGTTATGTTCCGTTATGGGAGCGTATTTGACGCACTTTTGCTTAATAAACCACGGCTCCATCTCTTACGGTTGATTTTTAAATAATTTCTAGTCGCCGTCGGCGACACTTCACGGTAGCCACTCGGTAGGAAAAAATCTAAGTCCGAACTGTAATTATTTTCGCCGACGAGGTACCTTTTATATGTTAGATTGAGTTATAGGAGCGTATTTGAAGCACTTTTGCTTAATAAACCACGGCTCTATCTCTTTCGGTTGATTTTTAAATTAATCAGAAAGTCTTCGTCGGTAGCGCTTCTCGGCAGCCTCTCCGTACAGAGACTAAGTCCGAATTGAAAATATTTTCATCCACGACGTATCTTTTAAATGTTATGTTCCGTTATGGGAGCGTATTTGACGCACTTTTGCTTAATAAACCACGGCTCCATCTCTTACGGTTGATTTTTAAATAATTTCTAAAGTCGTCGTCGGCGACTCTTCACGGTAGCCACTCGATAGGAAAAAATCTAAGCCCGAACTGAAATTATTTTCACCGACGAGGTACCTTTTATATGTTAGATTGAGTTATAGGAGCGTATTTGAAGCACTTTTGCTTAATAAACCACGGCTCTATCTCTTACGGTTGATTTTTCAATTAATCAGAAAGTCTTCGTCGGTAGCGCTTCTCGGTAGCCTCTCCGTACAGAGACTAAGTCCGAATTGAAAATATTTTCACCGACGACGTATCTTTTAAATGTTATGTTCGGTTATGGGAGCGTGTTTGACGCACTTTTGCTTAATAAACCACGGCTCCATCTCTTACGGTTGATTTTTAAATAATTTCTAGTCGCCGTCGGCGACTCTTCACGGTAGCCACTCGGTAGGAAAAAATCTAAGTCCGAACTGTAATTATTTTCACCGACGAGGTACCTTTTATATGTTAGATTGAGTTATAGGAGCGTATTTGAAGCACTTTTGCTTAATAAACCACGGCTCTATCTCTTACGGTTGATTTTTCAATTAATCAGAAAGTCTTCGTCGGTAGCGCTTCTCGGTAGCCTCTCCGTACAGAGACTAAGTCCGAATTGAAAATATTTTCACCGACGACGTATCTTTTAAATGTTATGTTCCGTTATGGGAGCGTATTTGACGCACTTTTGCTTAATAAACCACGGCTCCATCTCTTACGGTTGATTTTTAAATAATTTCTAGTCGCCGTCGGCGACACTTCACGGTAGCCACTCGGTAGGAAAAAATCTAAGTCCGAACTGTAATTATTTTCGCCGACGAGGTACCTTTTATATGTTAGATTGAGTTATAGGAGCGTATTTGAAGCACTTTTGCTTAATAAACCACGGCTCTATCTCTTTCGGTTGATTTTTAAATTAATCAGAAAGTCTTCGTCGGTAGCGCTTCTCGGCAGCCTCTCCGTACAGAGACTAAGTCCGAATTGAAAATATTTTCATCCACGACGTATCTTTTAAATGTTATGTTCCGTTATGGGAGCGTATTTGACGCACTTTTGCTTAATAAACCACGGCTCTATCTCTTACGGTTGATTTCTAAATAATTTCTAAAGTCGCCGACGACGACTCTTCACGGTAGCCACTCGATAGGAAAAAATCTAAGCCCGAACTGAAATTATTTTCACCGACGAGGTACCTTTTATATGTTAGATTGAGTTATGGGAGCGTATTTGAAGCACTTTTGCTTAATAAACCACGGCTCTATCTCTTACGGTTGATTTTTCAATTAATCAGAAAGTCTTCGTCGGTAGCGCTTCTCGGTAGCCTCTCCGTACAGAGACTAAGTCCGAATTGAAAATATTTTCACCGACGACGTATCTTTTAAATGTTATGTTCGTTTATGGGAGCGTGTTTGACGCACTTTTGCTTAATAAACCACGGCTCCATCTCTTACGGTTGATTTTTAAATAATTTCTAGTCGCCGTCGGCGACTCTTCACGGTAGCCACTCGGTAGGAAAAAATCTAAGTCCGAACTGTAATTATTTTCACCGACGAGGTACCTTTTATATGTTAGATTGAGTTATAGGAGCGTATTTGAAGCACTTTTGCTTAATAAACCACGGCTCTATCTCTTACGGTTGATTTTTCAATTAATCAGAAAGTCTTCGTCGGTAGCGCTTCTCGGTAGCCTCTCCGTACAGAGACTAAGTCCGAATTGAAAATATTTTCACCGACGACGTATCTTTTAAATGTTATGTTCCGTTATGGGAGCGTATTTGACGCACTTTTGCTTAATAAACCACGGCTCCATCTCTTACGGTTGATTTTTAAATAATTTCTAGTCGCCGTCGGCGACACTTCACGGTAGCCACTCGGTAGGAAAAAATCTAAGTCCGAACTGTAATTATTTTCGCCGACGAGGTACCTTTTATATGTTAGATTGAGTTATAGGAGCGTATTTGAAGCACTTTTGCTTAATAAACCACGGCTCTATCTCTTTCGGTTGATTTTTAAATTAATCAGAAAGTCTTCGTCGGTAGCGCTTCTCGGCAGCCTCTCCGTACAGAGACTAAGTCCGAATTGAAAATATTTTCATCCACGACGTATCTTTTAAATGTTATGTTCCGTTATGGGAGCGTATTTGACGCACTTTTGCTTAATAAACCACGGCTCCATCTCTTACGGTTGATTTTTAAATAATTTCTAGTCGCCGTCGGCGACACTTCACGGTAGCCACTCGGTAGGAAAAAATCTAAGTCCGAACTGTAATTATTTTCGCCGACGAGGTACCTTTTATATGTTAGATTGAGTTATAGGAGCGTATTTGAAGCACTTTTGCTTAATAAACCACGGCTCTATCTCTTTCCGTTGATTTTTAAATTAATCAGAAAGTCTTCGTCGGTAGCGCTTCTCGGCAGCCTCTCCGTACAGAGACTAAGTCCGAATTGAAAATATTTTCATCCACGACGTATCTTTTAAATGTTATGTTCCGTTATGGGAGCGTATTTGACGCACTTTTGCTTAATAAACCACGGCTCCATCTCTTACGGTTGATTTTTAAATAATTTCTAGTCGCCGTCGGCGACACTTCACGGTAGCCACTCGGTAGGAAAAAATCTAAGTCCGAACTGTAATTATTTTCGCCGACGAGGTACCTTTTATATGTTAGATTGAGTTATAGGAGCGTATTTGAAGCACTTTTGCTTAATAAACCACGGCTCTATCTCTTTCGGTTGATTTTTAAATTAATCAGAAAGTCTTCGTCGGTAGCGCTTCTCGGCAGCCTCTCCGTACAGAGACTAAGTCCGAATTGAAAATATTTTCATCCACGACGTATCTTTTAAATGTTATGTTCCGTTATGGGAGCGTATTTGACGCACTTTTGCTTAATAAACCACGGCTCCATCTCTTACGGTTGATTTTTAAATAATTTCTAAAGTCGTCGTCGGCGACTCTTCACGGTAGCCACTCGATAGGAAAAAATCTAAGCCCGAACTGAAATTATTTTCACCGACGAGGTACCTTTTATATGTTAGATTGAGTTATAGGAGCGTATTTGAAGCACTTTTGCTTAATAAACCACGGCTCTATCTCTTACGGTTGATTTTTCAATTAATCAGAAAGTCTTCGTCGGTAGCGCTTCTCGGTAGCCTCTCCGTACAGAGACTAAGTCCGAATTGAAAATATTTTCACCGACGACGTATCTTTTAAATGTTATGTTCGGTTATGGGAGCGTGTTTGACGCACTTTTGCTTAATAAACCACGGCTCCATCTCTTACGGTTGATTTTTAAATAATTTCTAGTCGCCGTCGGCGACTCTTCACGGTAGCCACTCGGTAGGAAAAAATCTAAGTCCGAACTGTAATTATTTTCACCGACGAGGTACCTTTTATATGTTAGATTGAGTTATAGGAGCGTATTTGAAGCACTTTTGCTTAATAAACCACGGCTCTATCTCTTACGGTTGATTTTTCAATTAATCAGAAAGTCTTCGTCGGTAGCGCTTCTCGGTAGCCTCTCCGTACAGAGACTAAGTCCGAATTGAAAATATTTTCACCGACGACGTATCTTTTAAATGTTATGTTCCGTTATGGGAGCGTATTTGACGCACTTTTGCTTAATAAACCACGGCTCCATCTCTTACGGTTGATTTTTAAATAATTTCTAGTCGCCGTCGGCGACACTTCACGGTAGCCACTCGGTAGGAAAAAATCTAAGTCCGAACTGTAATTATTTTCGCCGACGAGGTACCTTTTATATGTTAGATTGAGTTATAGGAGCGTATTTGAAGCACTTTTGCTTAATAAACCACGGCTCTATCTCTTTCGGTTGATTTTTAAATTAATCAGAAAGTCTTCGTCGGTAGCGCTTCTCGGTAGCCTCTCCGTACAGAGACTAAGTCCGAATTGAAAATATTTTCATCCACGACGTATCTTTTAAATGTTATGTTCCGTTATGGGAGCGTATTTGACGCACTTTTGCTTAATAAACCACGGCTCTATCTCTTACGGTTGATTTCTAAATAATTTCTAAAGTCGTCGACGGCGACTCTTCACGGTAGCCACTCGATAGGAAAAAATCTAAGCCCGAACTGAAATTATTTTCACCGACGAGGTACCTTTTATATGTTAGATTGAGTTATAGGAGCGTATTTGAAGCACTTTTGCTTAATAAACCACGGCTCTATCTCTTACGGTTGATTTTTCAATTAATCAGAAAGTCTTCGTCGGTAGCGCTTCTCGGTAGCCTCTCCGTACAGAGACTAAGTCCGAATTGAAAATATTTTCACCGACGACGTATCTTTTAAATGTTATGTTCGGTTATGGGAGCGTGTTTGACGCACTTTTGCTTAATAAACCACGGCTCCATCTCTTACGGTTGATTTTTAAATAATTTCTAGTCGCCGTCGGCGCCTCTTCACGGTAGCCACTCGGTAGGAAAAAATCTAAGTCCGAACTGTAATTATTTTCACCGACGAGGTACCTTTTATATGTTAGATTGAGTTATAGGAGCGTATTTGAAGCACTTTTGCTTAATAAACCACGGCTCTATCTCTTTCGGTTGATTTTTAAATTAATCAGAAAGTCTTCGTCGGTAGCGCTTCTCGGCAGCCTCTCCGTACAGAGACTAAGTCCGAATTGAAAATATTTTCATCCACGACGTATCTTTTAAATGTTATGTTCCGTTATGGGAGCGTATTTGACGCACTTTTGCTTAATAAACCACGGCTCTATCTCTTACGGTTGATTTCTAAATAATTTCTAAAGTCGCCGACGACGACTCTTCACGGTAGCCACTCGGTAGGAAAAAATCTAAGTCCGAACTGTAATTATTTTCACCGACGAGGTACCTTTTATATGTTAGATTGAGTTATAGGAGCGTATTTGAAGCACTTTTGCTTAATAAACCACGGCTCTATCTCTTACGGTTGATTTTTCAATTAATCAGAAAGTCTTCGTCGGTAGCGCTTCTCGGTAGCCTCTCCGTACAGAGACTAAGTCCGAATTGAAAATATTTTCACCGACGACGTATCTTTTAAATGTTATGTTCCGTTATGGGAGCGTATTTGACGCACTTTTGCTTAATAAACCACGGCTCCATCTCTTACGGTTGATTTTTAAATAATTTCTAGTCGCCGTCGGCGACTCTTCACGGTAGCCACTCGGTAGGAAAAAATCTAAGTCCGAACTGTAATTATTTTCGCCGACGAGGTACCTTTCATATGTTAGATTGAGTTATAGGAGCGTATTTGAAGCACTTTTGCTTAATAAACCACGGCTCTATCTCTTACGGTTGATTTTTAAATTAATCAGAAAATCCTCGTCGGTAGCGCTTCTCGGTAGCCTCTCCGTACAGAGACTAAGTCCGAATTGAAAATATTTTCACCAACGACGTATCTTTTAAATGTTATGTTCCGTTATGGGAGCGTATTTGACGCACTTTTGCTTAATAAACCACGGCTCCATCTCTTACGGTTGATTTTTAAATAATTTCTAAAGTCGTCGTCGGCGACTCTTCACGGTAGCCACTCGATAGGAAAAAAGCTAAGCCCGAACTGTAATTATTTTCACCGACGAGCTACCTTTTATATGTTAGATTGAGTTATAGGAGCGTATTTTCAGCACTTTTGCTTAATAAACCACGGCTCTATCTCTTACGGTAGATTTTTAAATTAATCAGAAAGTCTTCGTCGGTAGCGCTTCTCGGTAGCCTCTTCGGACAGAGACTAAGTCCGAATTGAAAATATTTTCACCGACGACGTATCTTTTAAATGTTATGTTCGGTTATGGGAGCGTATTTGACGCACTTTTGCTTAATAAACCACGGCTCTATCTCTTACGGTTGATTTTTAATAGTAATCAATAGTTTATTTCTTGTCTTCCTTTAACACCGAAGACATAAGCACCTAGGGCAGATAATAAGTAGCCTAGGACTTCTTTTAAATTAATGTTTAGACTGAAGAGAGTGCAAAATTGTACCGAAACGTTTCTAGGTTAAAAAAAAATAAAGAAGTTTAAATCTTTACATTGGTCTATCAAAAGCCGAAACCCAAAATCACACATACTGGTTGATTTTTAAATAATTTCTAAAGTCGTCGTCGGCGACTCTTCACGGTAGCCACTCGGTAGGAAAAAATCTAAGTCCGAACTGAAATTATATTCACCGACGAGATACCTTTTAAATGTTAGATTGAGTTATAGGAGCGTATTTGAAGCACTTTTGCTTAATAGACCACGGCTCTATCTCTTTCGGTTGATTTTTAAATTAATCAGAAAGTCTTCGTCGGTAGCGCTTTTCGGTAGCCTCTCCGTACAGAGACTAAGTCCGAATTGAAAATATTTTCACCGACGACGTATCTTTTAAATGTTATGTTCGGTTATGGGAGCGCATTTGACGCACTTTTGCTTAATAAACCACGGCTCCATCTCTTACGGTTGATTTTTAAATAATTTCTAAAGTCGTCGTCGGCGACTCTTCACGGTAGCCACTCGATAGGAAAAAAGCTAAGCCCGAACTGTAATTATTTTCACCGACGAGCTACCTTTTATATGTTAGATTGAGTTATAGGAGCGTATTTTCAGCACTTTTGCTTAATAAACCACGGCTCTATCTCTTACAGTAGATTTTTAAATTAATCAGAAAGTCCTCGTCGGTAGCGCTTCTCGGTAGCCTCTCCGTACAGAGACTAAGTCCGAATTGAAAATATTTTCACCGACGACGTATCTTTTAAATGTTATGTTGGGTTATGGGAGCGTATTTGACGCACTTTTGCTTAATAAACCACGGCTCCATCTCTTACGGTTGATTTTTAAATAATTTCTAAAGTCGTCGTCGGCGACTCTTCACGGTAGCCACTCGATAGGAAAAAAGCTAAGCCCGAACTGTAATTATTTTCACCGACGAGCTACCTTTTATATGTTAGATTGAGTTATAGGAGCGTATTTTCAGCACTTTTGCTTAATAAACCACGGCTCTATCTCTTACGGTAGATTTTTAAATTAATCAGAAAGTCTTCTTCGGTAGCGCTTCTCGGTAGCCTCTTCGGACAGAGACTAAGTCCGAATTGAAAATATTTTCACCGACGTCGTATCTTTTAAATGTTATGTTCGGTTATGGGAGCGTATTTGACGCACTTTTGCTTAATAAACCACGGCTCCATCTCTTACGGTTGATTTTTAAATTAATCAGAAAGTCCTCGTCGGTAGCGCTTCTCGGTAGCCTCTCCGTACAGAGACTAAGTCCGAATTGAAAATATTTTCACCGACGACGTATCTTTTAAATGTTATGTTCGGTTATGGGAGCGTATTTGACGCACTTTTGCTTAATAAACCACGGCTCCATCTCTTACGGTTGATTTTTAATAATAATCAATAGTTTATTTCTTGTCTTCCTTTAACACCGAAGACATAAGCACCTAGGGCAGATAATAAGTAGCCTAGGACTTCTTTTAAATTAATGTTTAGACTGAAGAGGGTGCAAAATTGTACCGAAACGTTTCTACGTTAAAAAAAAATAAAGAAGTTTAAATCTTTACATTGGTCTATCAAAAGCCGAAACCCAAAATCACACATACTGGTTGATTTTTAAATAATTTCTAAAGTCGTCGTCGGCGACTCTTCACGGTAGCCACTCGGTAGGAAAAAATCTAAGTCCGAACTGAAATTATATTCACCGACGAGATACCTTTTAAATGTTAGATTGAGTTATAGGAGCGTATTTGAAGCACTTTTGCTTAATAGACCACGGCTCTATCTCTTTCGGTTGATTTTTAAATTAATCAGAAAGTCTTCGTCGGTAGCGCTTTTCGGTAGCCTCTCCGTACAGAGACTAAGTCCGAATTGAAAATATTTTCACCGACGACGTATCTTTTAAATGTTATGTTCGGTTATGGGAGCGTATTTGACGCACTTTTGCTTAATAAACCACGGCTCCATCTCTTACGGTTGATTTTTAAATAATTTCTAAAGTCGTCGTCGGCGACTCTTCACGGTAGCCACTCGATAGGAAAAAAGCTAAGCCCGAACTGTAATTATTTTCACCGACGAGCTACCTTTTATATGTTAGATTGAGTTATAGGAGCGTATTTTCAGCACTTTTGCTTAATAAACCACGGCTCTATCTCTTACAGTAGATTTTTAAATTAATCAGAAAGTCCTCGTCGGTAGCGCTTCTCGGTAGCCTCTCCGTACAGAGACTAAGTCCGAATTGAAAATATTTTCACCGACGTCGTATCTTTTAAATGTTATGTTCGGTTATGGGAGCGTATTTGACGCACTTTTGCTTAATAAACAACGGCTCCATCTCTTACGGTTGATTTTTAAATAATTTCTAAAGTCGTCGTCGGCGACTCTTCGCGGTAGCCACTCGGTAGGAAAAAATCTAAGTCCGAACTGTAATTATTTTCACCGACGAAGTACCTTTTATATGTTAGATTGAGTTATAGGTGCGTATTTGAAGCACTTTTGCTTAATAAACCACGGCTCTATCTCTTACGGTAGATTTTTAAATTAATCAGAAAGTCTTCGTCGGTAGCGCTTCTCGGTAGCCTCTTCGGACAGAGACTAAGTCCGAATTGAAAATATTTTCACCGACGTCGTATCTTTTAAATGTTATGTTCGGTTATGGGAGCGTATTTGACGCACTTTTGCTTAATAAACCACGGCTCCATCTCTTACGGTTGATTTTTAAATAATTTCTAAAGTCGTCGTCGGCGACTCTTCGCGGTAGCCACTCGGTAGGAAAAAATCTAAGTCCGAACTGTAATTATTTTCACCGACGAGGTACCTTTTATATGTTAGATTGAGTTATAGGAGCGTATTTGAAGCACTTTTGCTTAATAAACCACGGCTCTATCTCTTACGGTAGATTTTTAAATTAATCAGAAATTCTGCGTCGGTAGCGCTTCTCGGTAGCCTCTTCGGACAGAGACTAAGTCCGAATTGAAAATATTTTCACCGACGTCGTATCTTTTAAATGTTATGTTCGGTTATGGGAGCGTATTTGACGCACTTTTGCTTAATAAACCACGGCTCCATCTCTTACGGTTGATTTTTAAATAATTTCTAAAGTCGTCGTCGGCGACTCTTCGCGGTAGCCACTCGGTAGGAAAAAATCTAAGTCCGAACTGTAATTATTTTCACCGACGAGGTACCTTTTATATGTTAGATTGAGTTATAGGAGCGTATTTGAAGCACTTTTGCTTAATAAACCACGGCTCTATCTCTTTAGGTAGATTTTTAAATTAAACAGAAAGTCTTCGTCGGTAGCGCTTCTCGGTAGCCTCTTCGGACAGAGACTAAGTCCGAATTGAAAATATTTTCACCGACGTCGTATCTTTTAAATGTTATGTTCGGTTATGGGAGCGTATTTGACGCACTTTTGCTTAATAAACCACGGCTCTATCTCTTACGGTTGATTTCTAAATAATTTCTAAAGTCGTCGACGGCGACTCTTCACGGTAGCCACTCGATAGGAAAAAATCTAAGCCCGAACTGAAATTATTTTCACCGACGAGGTACCTTTTATATGTTAGATTGAGTTATAGGAGCGTATTTGAAGCACTTTTGCTTAATAAACCACGGCTCTATCTCTTACGGTTGATTTTTCAATTAATCAGAAAGTCTTCGTCGGTAGCGCTTCTCGGTAGCCTCTCCGTACAGAGACTAAGTCCGAATTGAAAATATTTTCACCGACGACGTATCTTTTAAATGTTATGTTCGGTTATGGGAGCGTGTTTGACGCACTTTTGCTTAATAAACCACGGCTCCATCTCTTACGGTTGATTTTTAACTAATTTCTAGTCGCCGTCGGCGACTCTTCACGGTAGCCACTCGGTAGGAAAAAATCTAAGTCCGAACTGTAATTATTTTCACCGACGAGGTACCTTTTATATGTTAGATTGAGTTATAGGAGCGTATTTGAAGCACTTTTGCTTAATAAACCACGGCTCTATCTCTTTCGGTTGATTTTTAAATTAATCAGAAAGTCTTCGTCGGTAGCGCTTCTCGGCAGCCTCTCCGTACAGAGACTAAGTCCGAATTGAAAATATTTTCATCCACGACGTATCTTTTAAATGTTATGTTCCGTTATGGGAGCGTATTTGACGCACTTTTGCTTAATAAACCACGGCTCTATCTCTTACGGTTGATTTCTAAATAATTTCTAAAGTCGTCGACGGCGACTCTTCACGGTAGCCACTCGGTAGGAAAAAATCTAAGTCCGAACTGTAATTATTTTCACCGACGAGGTACCTTTTATATGTTAGATTGAGTTATAGGAGCGTATTTGAAGCACTTTTGCTTAATAAACCACGGCTCTATCTCTTACGGTTGATTTTTCAATTAATCAGAAAGTCTTCGTCGGTAGCGCTTCTCGGTAGCCTCTCCGTACAGAGACTAAGTCCGAATTGAAAATATTTTCACCGACGACGTATCTTTTAAATGTTATGTTCCGTTATGGGAGCGTATTTGACGCACTTTTGCTTAATAAACCACGGCTCCATCTCTTACGGTTGATTTTTAAATAATTTCTAGTCGCCGTCGGCGACTCTTCACGGTAGCCACTCGGTAGGAAAAAATCTAAGTCCGAACTGTAATTATTTTCGCCGACGAGGTACCTTTCATATGTTAGATTGAGTTATAGGAGCGTATTTGAAGCACTTTTGCTTAATAAACCACGGCTCTATCTCTTACGGTTGATTTTTAAATTAATCAGAAAATCCTCGTCGGTAGCGCTTCTCGGTAGCCTCTCCGTACAGAGACTAAGTCCGAATTGAAAATATTTTCACCAACGACGTATCTTTTAAATGTTATGTTCCGTTATGGGAGCGTATTTGACGCACTTTTGCTTAATAAACCACGGCTCCATCTCTTACGGTTGATTTTTAAATAATTTCTAAAGTCGTCGTCGGCGACTCTTCACGGTAGCCACTCGATAGGAAAAAAGCTAAGCCCGAACTGTAATTATTTTCACCGACGAGCTACCTTTTATATGTTAGATTGAGTTATAGGAGCGTATTTTCAGCACTTTTGCTTAATAAACCACGGCTCTATCTCTTACGGTAGATTTTTAAATTAATCAGAAAGTCTTCGTCGGTAGCGCTTCTCGGTAGCCTCTTCGGACAGAGACTAAGTCCGAATTGAAAATATTTTCACCGACGACGTATCTTTTAAATGTTATGTTCGGTTATGGGAGCGTATTTGACGCACTTTTGCTTAATAAACCACGGCTCTATCTCTTACGGTTGATTTTTAATAGTAATCAATAGTTTATTTCTTGTCTTCCTTTAACACCGAAGACATAAGCACCTAGGGCAGATAATAAGTAGCCTAGGACTTCTTTTAAATTAATGTTTAGACTGAAGAGAGTGCAAAATTGTACCGAAACGTTTCTAGGTTAAAAAAAAATAAAGAAGTTTAAATCTTTACATTGGTCTATCAAAAGCCGAAACCCAAAATCACACATACTGGTTGATTTTTAAATAATTTCTAAAGTCGTCGTCGGCGACTCTTCACGGTAGCCACTCGGTAGGAAAAAATCTAAGTCCGAACTGAAATTATATTCACCGACGAGATACCTTTTAAATGTTAGATTGAGTTATAGGAGCGTATTTGAAGCACTTTTGCTTAATAGACCACGGCTCTATCTCTTTCGGTTGATTTTTAAATTAATCAGAAAGTCCTCGTCGGTAGCGCTTTTCGGTAGCCTCTCCGTACAGAGACTAAGTCCGAATTGAAAATATTTTCACCGACGACGTATCTTTTAAATGTTATGTTCGGTTATGGGAGCGCATTTGACGCACTTTTGCTTAATAAACCACGGCTCCATCTCTTACGGTTGATTTTTAAATAATTTCTAAAGTCGTCGTCGGCGACTCTTCACGGTAGCCACTCGATAGGAAAAAAGCTAAGCCCGAACTGTAATTATTTTCACCGACGAGCTACCTTTTATATGTTAGATTGAGTTATAGGAGCGTATTTTCAGCACTTTTGCTTAATAAACCACGGCTCTATCTCTTACAGTAGATTTTTAAATTAATCAGAAAGTCCTCGTCGGTAGCGCTTCTCGGTAGCCTCTCCGTACAGAGACTAAGTCCGAATTGAAAATATTTTCACCGACGACGTATCTTTTAAATGTTATGTTCGGTTATGGGAGCGTATTTGACGCACTTTTGCTTAATAAACCACGGCTCCATCTCTTACGGTTGATTTTTAAATAATTTCTAAAGTCGTCGTCGGCGACTCTTCACGGTAGCCACTCGATAGGAAAAAAGCTAAGCCCGAACTGTAATTATTTTCACCGACGAGCTACCTTTTATATGTTAGATTGAGTTATAGGAGCGTATTTTCAGCACTTTTGCTTAATAAACCACGGCTCTATCTCTTACGGTAGATTTTTAAATTAATCAGAAAGTCTTCTTCGGTAGCGCTTCTCGGTAGCCTCTTCGGACAGAGACTAAGTCCGAATTGAAAATATTTTCACCGACGTCGTATCTTTTAAATGTTATGTTCGGTTATGGGAGCGTATTTGACGCACTTTTGCTTAATAAACCACGGCTCCATCTCTTACGGTTGATTTTTAAATTAATCAGAAAGTCCTCGTCGGTAGCGCTTCTCGGTAGCCTCTCCGTACAGAGACTAAGTCCGAATTGAAAATATTTTCACCGACGACGTATCTTTTAAATGTTATGTTCGGTTATGGGAGCGTATTTGACGCACTTTTGCTTAATAAACCACGGCTCCATCTCTTACGGTTGATTTTTAATAATAATCAATAGTTTATTTCTTGTCTTCCTTTAACACCGAAGACATAAGCACCTAGGGCAGATAATAAGTAGCCTAGGACTTCTTTTAAATTAATGTTTAGACTGAAGAGGGTGCAAAATTGTACCGAAACGTTTCTACGTTAAAAAAAAATAAAGAAGTTTAAATCTTTACATTGGTCTATCAAAAGCCGAAACCCAAAATCACACATACTGGTTGATTTTTAAATAATTTCTAAAGTCGTCGTCGGCGACTCTTCACGGTAGCCACTCGGTAGGAAAAAATCTAAGTCCGAACTGAAATTATATTCACCGACGAGATACCTTTTAAATGTTAGATTGAGTTATAGGAGCGTATTTGAAGCACTTTTGCTTAATAGACCACGGCTCTATCTCTTTCGGTTGATTTTTAAATTAATCAGAAAGTCTTCGTCGGTAGCGCTTTTCGGTAGCCTCTCCGTACAGAGACTAAGTCCGAATTGAAAATATTTTCACCGACGACGTATCTTTTAAATGTTATGTTCGGTTATGGGAGCGTATTTGACGCACTTTTGCTTAATAAACCACGGCTCCATCTCTTACGGTTGATTTTTAAATAATTTCTAAAGTCGTCGTCGGCGACTCTTCACGGTAGCCACTCGATAGGAAAAAAGCTAAGCCCGAACTGTAATTATTTTCACCGACGAGCTACCTTTTATATGTTAGATTGAGTTATAGGAGCGTATTTTCAGCACTTTTGCTTAATAAACCACGGCTCTATCTCTTACAGTAGATTTTTAAATTAATCAGAAAGTCCTCGTCGGTAGCGCTTCTCGGTAGCCTCTCCGTACAGAGACTAAGTCCGAATTGAAAATATTTTCACCGACGACGTATCTTTTAAATGTTATGTTCGGTTATGGGAGCGTATTTGACGCACTTTTGCTTAATAAACCACGGCTCCATCTCTTACGGTTGATTTTTAAATAATTTCTAAAGTCGTCGTCGGCGACTCTTCACGGTAGCCACTCGATAGGAAAAAAGCTAAGCCCGAACTGTAATTATTTTCACCGACGAGCTACCTTTTATATGTTAGATTGAGTTATAGGAGCGTATTGTCAGCACTTTTGCTTAATAAACCACGGCTCTATCTCTTACGGTAGATTTTTAAATTAATCAGAAAGTCTTCGTCGGTAGCGCTTCTCGGTAGCCTCTTCGGACAGAGACTAAGTCCGAATTGAAAATATTTTCACCGACGTCGTATCTTTTAAATGTTATGTTCGGTTATGGGAGCGTATTTGACGCACTTTTGCTTAATAAACCACGGCTCCATCTCTTACGGTTGATTTTTAAATAATTTCTAAAGTCGTCGTCGGCGACTCTTCGCGGTAGCCACTCGGTAGGAAAAAATCTAAGTCCGAACTGTAATTATTTTCACCGACGAGGTACCTTTTATATGTTAGATTGAGTTATAGGAGCGTATTTGAAGCACTTTTGCTTAATAAACCACGGCTCTATCTCTTTAGGTAGATTTTTAAATTAAACAGAAAGTCTTCGTCGGTAGCGCTTCTCGGTAGCCTCTTCGGACAGAGACTAAGTCCGAATTGAAAATATTTTCACCGACGTCGTATCTTTTAAATGTTATGTTCGGTTATGGGAGCGTATTTGACGCACTTTTGCTTAATAAACCACGGCTCCATCTCTTACGGTTGATTTTTAAATAATTTCTGAAGTCGTCGTCGGCGACTCTTCGCGGTAGCCACTCGGTAGGAAAAAATCTAAGTCCGAACTGTAATTATTTTCACCGACGAAGTACCTTTTATATGTTAGATTGAGTTATAGGTGCGTATTTGAAGCACTTTTGCTTAATAAACCACGGCTCTATCTCTTACGGTAGATTTTTAAATTAATCAGAAAGTCTTCGTCGGTAGCGCTTCTCGGTAGCCTCTTCGGACAGAGACTAAGTCCGAATTGAAAATATTTTCACCGACGTCGTATCTTTTAAATGTTATGTTCGGTTATGGGAGCGTATTTGACGCACTTTTGCTTAATAAACCACGGCTCCATCTCTTACGGTTGATTTTTAAATAATTTCTAAAGTCGTCGTCGGCGACTCATCACGGTAGCCACTCGATAGGAAAAAATCTAAGCCCGAACTGTAATTATTTTCACCGACGAGGTACCTTTTATATGTTAGATTGAGTTATAGGAGCGTATTTTCAGCACTTTTGCTTAATAAACCACGGCTCTATCTCTTACGGTAGATTTTTAAATTAATCAGAAAGTCTTCGTCGGTAGCGCTTCTCGGTAGCCTCTTCGGACAGAGACTAAGTCCGAATTGAAAATATTTTCACCGACGACGTATCTTTCAAATGTTATGTTCGGTTATGGGAGCCTATTTGACGCACTTTTGCTTAATAAACCACGGCTCCATCTCTTACGGTTGATTTTTAAATAATTTCTAAAATCGTCGTCGGCGACTCTTCACGGTAGCCACTCGATAGGAAAAAATCTAAGCCCGAACTGTAATTATTTTCACCGACGAGGTACCTTTTATAAGTTAGATTGAGTTATAGGAGCGTATTTGAAGCACTTTTGCTTAATAAACCACGGCTCTATCTCTTACGGTTGATTTTTAAATTAATCAGAAAGTCCTCGTCGGTAGCGCTTCTCGGTAGCCTCTCCGTACAGAGACTAAGTCCGAATTGAAAATATTTTCACCGACGACGTATCTTTCAAATGTTATGTTCGGTTATGGGAGCGTATTTGACGCACTTTTGCTTAATAAACCACGGCTCCATCTCTTACGGTTGATTTTTAAATAATTTCTAAAGTCGTCGTCGGCGACTCTTCGCGGTAGCCACTCGGTAGGAAAAAATCTAAGTCCGAACTGTAATTATTTTCACCGACGAAGTACCTTTTATATGTTAGATTGAGTTATAGGTGCGTATTTGAAGCACTTTTGCTTAATAAACCACGGCTCTATCTCTTACGGTAGATTTTTAAATTAATCAGAAAGTCTTCGTCGGTAGCGCTTCTCGGTAGCCTCTTCGGACAGAGACTAAGTCCGAATTGAAAATATTTTCACCGACGTCGTATCTTTTAAATGTTATGTTCGGTTATGGGAGCGTATTTGACGCACTTTTGCTTAATAAACCACGGCTCCATCTCTTACGGTTGATTTTTAAATAATTTCTAAAGTCGTCGTCGGCGACTCTTCGCGGTAGCCACTCGGTAGGAAAAAATCTAAGTCCGAACTGTAATTATTTTCACCGACGAGGTACCTTTTATATGTTAGATTGAGTTATAGGAGCGTATTTGAAGCACTTTTGCTTAATAAACCACGGCTCTATCTCTTACGGTAGATTTTTAAATTAATCAGAAATTCTTCGTCGGTAGCGCTTCTCGGTAGCCTCTTCGGACAGAGACTAAGTCCGAATTGAAAATATTTTCACCGACGTCGTATCTTTTAAATGTTATGTTCGGTTATGGGAGCGTATTTGACGCACTTTTGCTTAATAAACCACGGCTCCATCTCTTACGGTTCATTTTTAAATAATTTCTAAATTCGTCGTCGGCGACTATTTGCGGTAGCCACTCGGTAGGAAAAAATCTAAGTCCGAACTGTAATTATTTTCACCGACGAGGTACTTTTATATGTTAGATTGAGTTATAGGAGCGTATTTGAAGCACTTTTGCTTAATAAACCACGGCTCTATCTCTTACGGTTGATTTTTAAATTAATCAGAAAGTCTTCGTCGGTAGCGCTTCTCGGTAGCCTCTCCGTACAGAGACTAAGTCCGAATTGAAAATATTTTCACCGACGACGTATCTTTTAAATGTTATGTTCGGGTATCGGAGCGTATTTGACGCACTTTTGCTTAATAAACCACGGCTCCATCTCTTATGGTTGATTTTTAAATAATTTCTAAAGTCGTCGTCGGCGACTCTTCACGGTAGCCACTCGGTAGGAAAAAATCTAAGTCCGAACTGTAATTATTTTCACCGACGAGGTACCTTTTATATGTTAGATTGAGTTATAGGAGCGCATTTGAAGCACTTTTGCTTAATAAACCACGGCTCTATCTCTTACGGTTGATTTTTAAATTAATCAGAAAGTCCTCGTCGGTAGCGCTTCTCGGTAGCCTCTCCGTACAGAGACTAAGTCCGAATTGAAAATATTTTCACCGACGACGTATCTTTCAAATGTTATGTTCGGTTATGGGAGCGTATTTGACGCACTTTTGCTTAATAAACCACGGCTCCATCTCTTACGGTTGATTTTTAAATAATTTCTAAAGTCGTCGTCGGCGACTCTTCGCGGTAGCCACTCGGTAGGAAAAAATCTAAGTCCGAACTGTAATTATTTTCACCGACGAGGTACCTTTTATATGTTAGATTGAGTTATAGGAGCGTATTTGAAGCACTTTTGCTTAATAAACCACGGCTCTATCTCTTTAGGTAGATTTTTAAATTAAACAGAAAGTCTTCGTCGGTAGCGCTTCTCGGTAGCCTCTTCGGACAGAGACTAAGTCCGAATTGAAAATATTTTCACCGACGACGTATCTTTCAAATGTTATGTTCGGTTATGGGAGCCTATTTGACGCACTTTTGCTTAATAAACCACGGCTCCATCTCTTACGGTTGATTTTTAAATAATTTCTAAAATCGTCGTCGGCGACTCTTCACGGTAGCCACTCGATAGGAAAAAATCTAAGCCCGAACTGTAATTATTTTCACCGACGAGGTACCTTTTATTAGTTAGATTGAGTTATAGGAGCGTATTTTAAGCACTTTTGCTTAATAAACCACGGCTCTATCTCTTACGGTAGATTTTTAAATTAATCAGAAAGTCTTCGTCGGTAGCGCTTCTCGGTAGCCTCTTCGGACAGAGACTAAGTCCGAATTGAAAATATTTTCACCGACGTCGTATCTTTTAAATGTTATGTTCGGTTATGGGAGCGTATTTGACGCACTTTTGCTTAATAAACCACGGCTCCATCTCTTACGGTTGATTTTTAAATAATTTCTAAAGTCGTCGTCGGCGACTCTTCGCGGTAGCCACTCGGTAGGAAAAAATCTAAGTCCGAACTGTAATTATTTTCACCGACGAGGTACCTTTTATATGTTAGATTGAGTTATAGGAGCGTATTTGAAGCACTTTTGCTTAATAAACCACGGCTCTATCTCTTTAGGTAGATTTTTAAATTAAACAGAAAGTCTTCGTCGGTAGCGCTTCTCGGTAGCCTCTCCGTACAGAGACTAAGTCCGAATTGAAAATATTTTCACCGACGACGTATCTTTTAAATGTTATGTTCGGTTATGGGAGCGTATTTGACGCACTTTTGCTTAATAAACCACGGCTCCATCTCTTACGGTTGATTTTTAAATAATTTCTAAAGTCGTCGTCGGCGACTCTTCACGGTAGCCACTCGATAGGAAAAAAGCTAAGCCCGAACTGTAATTATTTTCACCGACGAGCTACCTTTTATATGTTAGATTGAGTTATAGGAGCGTATTGTCAGCACTTTTGCTTAATAAACCACGGCTCTATCTCTTACGGTAGATTTTTAAATTAATCAGAAAGTCTTCGTCGGTAGCGCTTCTCGGTAGCCTCTTCGGACAGAGACTAAGTCCGAATTGAAAATATTTTCACCGACGTCGTATCTTTTAAATGTTATGTTCGGTTATGGGAGCGTATTTGACGCACTTTTGCTTAATAAACCACGGCTCCATCTCTTACGGTTGATTTTTAAATAATTTCTAAAGTCGTCGTCGGCGACTCTTCGCGGTAGCCACTCGGTAGGAAAAAATCTAAGTCCGAACTGTAATTATTTTCACCGACGAGGTACCTTTTATATGTTAGATTGAGTTATAGGAGCGTATTTGAAGCACTTTTGCTTAATAAACCACGGCTCTATCTCTTTAGGTAGATTTTTAAATTAAACAGAAAGTCTTCGTCGGTAGCGCTTCTCGGTAGCCTCTTCGGACAGAGACTAAGTCCGAATTGAAAATATTTTCACCGACGTCGTATCTTTTAAATGTTATGTTCGGTTATGGGAGCGTATTTGACGCACTTTTGCTTAATAAACCACGGCTCCATCTCTTATGGTTGATTTTTAAATAATTTCTAAAGTCGTCGTCGGCGACTCTTCACGGTAGCCACTCGGTAGGAAAAAATCTAAGTCCGAACTGTAATTATTTTCACCGACGAGGTACCTTTTATATGTTAGATTGAGTTATAGGAGCGCATTTGAAGCACTTTTGCTTAATAAACCACGGCTCTATCTCTTACGGTTGATTTTTAAATTAATCAGAAAGTCCTCGTCGGTAGCGCTTCTCGGTAGCCTCTCCGTACAGAGACTAAGTCCGAATTGAAAATATTTTCACCGACGACGTATCTTTCAAATGTTATGTTCGGTTATGGGAGCGTATTTGACGCACTTTTGCTTAATAAACCACGGCTCCATCTCTTACGGTTGATTTTTAAATAATTTCTGAAGTCGTCGTCGGCGACTCTTCGCGGTAGCCACTCGGTAGGAAAAAATCTAAGTCCGAACTGTAATTATTTTCACCGACGAAGTACCTTTTATATGTTAGATTGAGTTATAGGTGCGTATTTGAAGCACTTTTGCTTAATAAACCACGGCTCTATCTCTTACGGTAGATTTTTAAATTAATCAGAAAGTCTTCGTCGGTAGCGCTTCTCGGTAGCCTCTTCGGACAGAGACTAAGTCCGAATTGAAAATATTTTCACCGACGTCGTATCTTTTAAATGTTATGTTCGGTTATGGGAGCGTATTTGACGCACTTTTGCTTAATAAACCACGGCTCCATCTCTTACGGTTGATTTTTAAATAATTTCTAAAGTCGTCGTCGGCGACTCATCACGGTAGCCACTCGATAGGAAAAAATCTAAGCCCGAACTGTAATTATTTTCACCGACGAGGTACCTTTTATATGTTAGATTGAGTTATAGGAGCGTATTTTCAGCACTTTTGCTTAATAAACCACGGCTCTATCTCTTACGGTAGATTTTTAAATTAATCAGAAAGTCTTCGTCGGTAGCGCTTCTCGGTAGCCTCTTCGGACAGAGACTAAGTCCGAATTGAAAATATTTTCACCGACGACGTATCTTTCAAATGTTATGTTCGGTTATGGGAGCCTATTTGACGCACTTTTGCTTAATAAACCACGGCTCCATCTCTTACGGTTGATTTTTAAATAATTTCTAAAATCGTCGTCGGCGACTCTTCACGGTAGCCACTCGATAGGAAAAAATCTAAGCCCGAACTGTAATTATTTTCACCGACGAGGTACCTTTTATAAGTTAGATTGAGTTATAGGAGCGTATTTGAAGCACTTTTGCTTAATAAACCACGGCTCTATCTCTTACGGTTGATTTTTAAATTAATCAGAAAGTCCTCGTCGGTAGCGCTTCTCGGTAGCCTCTCCGTACAGAGACTAAGTCCGAATTGAAAATATTTTCACCGACGACGTATCTTTCAAATGTTATGTTCGGTTATGGGAGCGTATTTGACGCACTTTTGCTTAATAAACCACGGCTCCATCTCTTACGGTTGATTTTTAAATAATTTCTAAAGTCGTCGTCGGCGACTCTTCGCGGTAGCCACTCGGTAGGAAAAAATCTAAGTCCGAACTGTAATTATTTTCACCGACGAAGTACCTTTTATATGTTAGATTGAGTTATAGGTGCGTATTTGAAGCACTTTTGCTTAATAAACCACGGCTCTATCTCTTACGGTAGATTTTTAAATTAATCAGAAAGTCTTCGTCGGTAGCGCTTCTCGGTAGCCTCTTCGGACAGAGACTAAGTCCGAATTGAAAATATTTTCACCGACGTCGTATCTTTTAAATGTTATGTTCGGTTATGGGAGCGTATTTGACGCACTTTTGCTTAATAAACCACGGCTCCATCTCTTACGGTTGATTTTTAAATAATTTCTAAAGTCGTCGTCGGCGACTCTTCGCGGTAGCCACTCGGTAGGAAAAAATCTAAGTCCGAACTGTAATTATTTTCACCGACGAGGTACCTTTTATATGTTAGATTGAGTTATAGGAGCGTATTTGAAGCACTTTTGCTTAATAAACCACGGCTCTATCTCTTACGGTAGATTTTTAAATTAATCAGAAATTCTTCGTCGGTAGCGCTTCTCGGTAGCCTCTTCGGACAGAGACTAAGTCCGAATTGAAAATATTTTCACCGACGTCGTATCTTTTAAATGTTATGTTCGGTTATGGGAGCGTATTTGACGCACTTTTGCTTAATAAACCACGGCTCCATCTCTTACGGTTCATTTTTAAATAATTTCTAAATTCGTCGTCGGCGACTATTTGCGGTAGCCACTCGGTAGGAAAAAATCTAAGTCCGAACTGTAATTATTTTCACCGACGAGGTACTTTTATATGTTAGATTGAGTTATAGGAGCGTATTTGAAGCACTTTTGCTTAATAAACCACGGCTCTATCTCTTACGGTTGATTTTTAAATTAATCAGAAAGTCTTCGTCGGTAGCGCTTCTCGGTAGCCTCTCCGTACAGAGACTAAGTCCGAATTGAAAATATTTTCACCGACGACGTATCTTTTAAATGTTATGTTCGGGTATCGGAGCGTATTTGACGCACTTTTGCTTAATAAACCACGGCTCCATCTCTTATGGTTGATTTTTAAATAATTTCTAAAGTCGTCGTCGGCGACTCTTCACGGTAGCCACTCGGTAGGAAAAAATCTAAGTCCGAACTGTAATTATTTTCACCGACGAGGTACCTTTTATATGTTAGATTGAGTTATAGGAGCGCATTTGAAGCACTTTTGCTTAATAAACCACGGCTCTATCTCTTACGGTTGATTTTTAAATTAATCAGAAAGTCCTCGTCGGTAGCGCTTCTCGGTAGCCTCTCCGTACAGAGACTAAGTCCGAATTGAAAATATTTTCACCGACGACGTATCTTTCAAATGTTATGTTCGGTTATGGGAGCGTATTTGACGCACTTTTGCTTAATAAACCACGGCTCCATCTCTTACGGTTGATTTTTAAATAATTTCTAAAGTCGTCGTCGGCGACTCTTCACGGTAGCCACTCGGTAGGAAAAAATCTAAGTCCGAACTGTAATTATTTTCACCGACGAGGTACCTTTTATATGTTAGATTGAGTTATAGGAGCGTATTTGAAGCACTTTTGCTTAATAAACCACGGCTCTATCTCTTTAGGTAGATTTTTAAATTAAACAGAAAGTCTTCGTCGGTAGCGCTTCTCGGTAGCCTCTTCGGACAGAGACTAAGTCCGAATTGAAAATATTTTCACCGACGACGTATCTTTCAAATGTTATGTTCGGTTATGGGAGCCTATTTGACGCACTTTTGCTTAATAAACCACGGCTCCATCTCTTACGGTTGATTTTTAAATAATTTCTAAAATCGTCGTCGGCGACTCTTCACGGTAGCCACTCGATAGGAAAAAATCTAAGCCCGAACTGTAATTATTTTCACCGACGAGGTACCTTTTATTAGTTAGATTGAGTTATAGGAGCGTATTTTAAGCACTTTTGCTTAATAAACCACGGCTCTATCTCTTACGGTAGATTTTTAAATTAATCAGAAAGTCTTCGTCGGTAGCGCTTCTCGGTAGCCTCTTCGGACAGAGACTAAGTCCGAATTGAAAATATTTTCACCGACGTCGTATCTTTTAAATGTTATGTTCGGTTATGGGAGCGTATTTGACGCACTTTTGCTTAATAAACCACGGCTCCATCTCTTACGGTTGATTTTTAAATAATTTCTAAAGTCGTCGTCGGCGACTCTTCGCGGTAGCCACTCGGTAGGAAAAAATCTAAGTCCGAACTGTAATTATTTTCACCGACGAGGTACCTTTTATATGTTAGATTGAGTTATAGGAGCGTATTTTAAGCACTTTTGCTTAATAAACCACGGCTCTATCTCTTTAGGTAGATTTTTAAATTAAACAGAAAGTCTTCGTCGGTAGCGCTTCTCGGTAGCCTCTTCGGACAGAGACTAAGTCCGAATTGAAAATATTTTCACCGACGTCGTATCTTTTAAATGTTATGTTCGGTTATGGGAGCGTATTTGACGCACTTTTGCTTAATAAACCACGGCTCCATCTCTTACGGTTGATTTTTAAATAATTTCTAAAGTCGTCGTCGGCGACTCTTCGCGGTAGCCACTCGGTAGGAAAAAATCTAAGTCCGAACTGTAATTATTTTCACCGACGAAGTACCTTTTATATGTTAGATTGAGTTATAGGTGCGTATTTGAAGCACTTTTGCTTAATAAACCACGGCTCTATCTCTTACGGTAGATTTTTAAATTAATCAGAAAGTCTTCGTCGGTAGCGCTTCTCGGTAGCCTCTTCGGACAGAGACTAAGTCCGAATTGAAAATATTTTCACCGACGTCGTATCTTTTAAATGTTATGTTCGGTTATGGGAGCGTATTTGACGCACTTTTGCTTAATAAACCACGGCTCCATCTCTTACGGTTGATTTTTAAATAATTTCTAAAATCGTCGTCGGCGACTCTTCACGGTAGCCACTCGATAGGAAAAAATCTAAGCCCGAACTGTAATTATTTTCACCGACGAGGTACCTTTTATTAGTTAGATTGAGTTATAGGAGCGTATTTTAAGCACTTTTGCTTAATAAACCACGGCTCTATCTCTTACGGTAGATTTTTAAATTAATCAGAAAGTCTTCGTCGGTAGCGCTTCTCGGTAGCCTCTTCGGACAGAGACTAAGTCCGAATTGAAAATATTTTCACCGACGTCGTATCTTTTAAATGTTATGTTCGGTTATGGGAGCGTATTTGACGCACTTTTGCTTAATAAACCACGGCTCCATCTCTTACGGTTGATTTTTAAATAATTTCTAAAGTCGTCGTCGGCGACTCTTCGCGGTAGCCACTCGGTAGGAAAAAATCTAAGTCCGAACTGTAATTATTTTCACCGACGAGGTACCTTTTATATGTTAGATTGAGTTATAGGAGCGTATTTGAAGCACTTTTGCTTAATAAACCACGGCTCTATCTCTTTAGGTAGATTTTTAAATTAAACAGAAAGTCTTCGTCGGTAGCGCTTCTCGGTAGCCTCTTCGGACAGAGACTAAGTCCGAATTGAAAATATTTTCACCGACGTCGTATCTTTTAAATGTTATGTTCGGTTATGGGAGCGTATTTGACGCACTTTTGCTTAATAAACCACGGCTCCATCTCTTACGGTTGATTTTTAAATAATTTCTAAAGTCGTCGTCGGCGACTCTTCGCGGTAGCCACTCGGTAGGAAAAAATCTAAGTCCGAACTGTAATTATTTTCACCGACGAAGTACCTTTTATATGTTAGATTGAGTTATAGGTGCGTATTTGAAGCACTTTTGCTTAATAAACCACGGCTCTATCTCTTACGGTAGATTTTTAAATTAATCAGAAAGTCTTCGTCGGTAGCGCTTCTCGGTAGCCTCTTCGGACAGAGACTAAGTCCGAATTGAAAATATTTTCACCGACGTCGTATCTTTTAAATGTTATGTTCGGTTATGGGAGCGTATTTGACGCACTTTTGCTTAATAAACCACGGCTCCATCTCTTACGGTTGATTTTTAAATAATTTCTAAAGTCGTCGTCGGCGACTCTTCGCGGTAGCCACTCGGTAGGAAAAAATCTAAGTCCGAACTGTAATTATTTTCACCGACGAGGTACCTTTTATATGTTAGATTGAGTTATAGGAGCGTATTTGAAGCACTTTTGCTTAATAAACCACGGCTCTATCTCTTACGGTAGATTTTTAAATTAATCAGAAATTCTTCGTCGGTAGCGCTTCTCGGTAGCCTCTTCGGACAGAGACTAAGTCCGAATTGAAAATATTTTCACCGACGTCGTATCTTTTAAATGTTATGTTCGGTTATGGGAGCGTATTTGACGCACTTTTGCTTAATAAACCACGGCTCCATCTCTTACGGTTGATTTTTAAATAATTTCTAAATTCGTCGTCGGCGACTCTTCGCGGTAGCCACTCGGTAGGAAAAAATCTAAGTCCGAACTGTAATTATTTTCACCGACGAGGTACCTTTTATATGTTAGATTGAGTTATAGGAGCGTATTTGAAGCACTTTTGCTTAATAAACCACGGCTCTATCTCTTACGGTTGATTTTTAAATTAATCAGAAAGTCTTCGTCGGTAGCGCTTCTCGGTAGCCTCTCCGTACAGAGACTAAGTCCGAATTGAAAATATTTTCACCGACGACGTATCTTTTAAATGTTATGTTCGGGTATCGGAGCGTATTTGACGCACTTTTGCTTAATAAACCACGGCTCCATCTCTTATGGTTGATTTTTAAATAATTTCTAAAGTCGTCGTCGGCGACTCTTCACGGTAGCCACTCGGTAGGAAAAAATCTAAGTCCGAACTGTAATTATTTTCACCGACGAGGTACCTTTTATATGTTAGATTGAGTTATAGGAGCGCATTTGAAGCACTTTTGCTTAATAAACCACGGCTCTATCTCTTACGGTTGATTTTTAAATTAATCAGAAAGTCCTCGTCGGTAGCGCTTCTCGGTAGCCTCTCCGTACAGAGACTAAGTCCGAATTGAAAATATTTTCACCGACGACGTATCTTTCAAATGTTATGTTCGGTTATGGGAGCGTATTTGACGCACTTTTGCTTAATAAACCACGGCTCCATCTCTTACGGTTGATTTTTAAATAATTTCTAAAGTCGTCGTCGGCGACTCTTCGCGGTAGCCACTCGGTAGGAAAAAATCTAAGTCCGAACTGTAATTATTTTCACCGACGAGGTACCTTTTATATGTTAGATTGAGTTATAGGAGCGTATTTGAAGCACTTTTGCTTAATAAACCACGGCTCTATCTCTTTAGGTAGATTTTTAAATTAAACAGAAAGTCTTCGTCGGTAGCGCTTCTCGGTAGCCTCTTCGGACAGAGACTAAGTCCGCATTGAAAATATTTTCACCGACGTCGTATCTTTTAAATGTTATGTTCGGTTATGGGAGCGTATTTGACGCACTTTTGCTTAATAAACCACGGCTCCATCTCTTATGGTTGATTTTTAAATAATTTCTAAAGTCGTCGTCGGCGACTCTTCGCGGTAGCCACTCGGTAGGAAAAAATCTAAGTCCGAACTGTAATTATTTTCACCGACGAGGTACCTTTTATATGTTAGATTGAGTTATAGGAGCGTATTTGAAGCACTTTTGCTTAATAAACCACGGCTCTATCTCTTACGGTTGATTTTTAAATTAATCAGAAAGTCTTCGTCGGTAGCGCTTCTCGGTAGCCTCTCCGTACAGAGACTAAGTCCGAATTGAAAATATTTTCACCGACGACGTATCTTTCAAATGTTATGTTCGGTTATGGGAGCGTATTTGACGCACTTTTGCTTAATAAACCACGGCTCCATCTCTTACGGTTGATTTTTAAATAATTTCTAAAGTCGTCGTCGGCGACTCTTCGCGGTAGCCACTCGGTAGGAAAAAATCTAAGTCCGAACTGTAATTATTTTCACCGACGAGGTACCTTTTATATGTTAGATTGAGTTATAGGAGCGTATTTGAAGCACTTTTGCTTAATAAACCACGGCTCTATCTCTTTAGGTAGATTTTTAAATTAAACAGAAAGTCTTCGTCGGTAGCGCTTCTCGGTAGCCTCTTCGGACAGAGACTAAGTCCGAATTGAAAATATTTTCACCGACGTCGTATCTTTTAAATGTTATGTTCGGTTATGGGAGCGTATTTGACGCACTTTTGCTTAATAAACCACGGCTCCATCTCTTATGGTTGATTTTTAAATAATTTCTAAAGTCGTCGTCGGCGACTCTTCGCGGTAGCCACTCGGTAGGAAAAAATCTAAGTCCGAACTGTAATTATTTTCACCGACGAGGTACCTTTTATATGTTAGATTGAGTTATAGGAGCGTATTTGAAGCACTTTTGCTTAATAAACCACGGCTCTATCTCTTACGGTTGATTTTTAAATTAATCAGAAAGTCTTCGTCGGTAGCGCTTCTCGGTAGCCTCTCCGTACAGAGACTAAGTCCGAATTGAAAATATTTTCACCGACGACGTATCTTTCAAATGTTATGTTCGGTTATGGGAGCGTATTTGACGCACTTTTGCTTAATAAACCACGGCTCCATCTCTTACGGTTGATTTTTAAATAATTTCTAAAGTCGTCGTCGGCGACTCTTCGCGGTAGCCACTCGGTAGGAAAAAATCTAAGTCCGAACTGTAATTATTTGCACCGACGAAGTACTTTTATATGTTAGATTGAGTTATAGGAGCGTATTTGAAGCACTTTTGCTTAATAAACCACGGCTCTATCTCTTACGGTAGATTTTTAAATTAATCAGAAAGTCTTCGTCGGTAGCGCTTCTCGGTAGCCTCTTCGGACAGAGACTAAGTCCGAATTGAAAATATTTTCACCGACGTCGTATCTTTTAAATGTTATGTTCGGTTATGGGAGCGTATTTGACGCACTTTTGCTTAATAAACCACGGCTCCATCTCTTACGGTTGATTTTTAAATAATTTCTAAAGTCGTCGTCGGCGACTCTTCGCGGTAGCCACTCGGTAGGAAAAAATCTAAGTCCGAACTGTAATTATTTTCACCGACGAGGTACCTTTTATATGTTAGATTGAGTTATAGGAGCGTATTTTAAGCACTTTTGCTTAATAAACCACGGCTCTATCTCTTACGGTAGATTTTTAAATTAATCAGAAAGTCTTCGTCGGTAGCGCTTCTCGGTAGCCTCTTCGGACAGAGACTAAGTCCGAATTGAAAATATTTTCACCGACGTCGTATCTTTTAAATGTTATGTTCGGTTATGGGAGCGTATTTGACGCACTTTTGCTTAATAAACCACGGCTCCATCCCTTACGGTTGATTTTTAAATAATTTCTAAAGTCGTCGTCGGCGACTCTTCACGGTAGCCACTCGGTAGGAAAAAATCTAAGTGCGAACTGTAATTATTTTCACCGACGAGGTACCTTTTATATGCTAGATTGAGTTATAGGAGCGCATTTGAAGCACTTTTGCTTAATAAACCACGGCTCTATCTCTTACGGTTGATTTTTAAATTAATCAGAAAGTCCTCGTCGGTAGCGCTTTTCGGTAGCCTCTCCGTACAGAGACTAAGTCCGAATTGAAAATATTTTCACCGACGACGTATCTTTTAAATGGTATGTTCCGTTATGGGAGCGTATTTGACGCACTTTTGCTCAATAAACCACGGCTCCATCTCTTACGGGTGATTTTTAAATAATTTCTAGTCGTCGTCGGCGACTCTTCACGGTAGCCACTCGGTAGGAAAAAATCTAAGTCCGAACTGTAATTATTTTCACCGACGAGGTACCTTTTATATGTTAGATTGAGTTATAGGAGCGCATTTGAAGCACTTTTGCTTAATAAACCACGGCTCTATCTCTTACGGTTGATTTTTAAATTAATCAGAAAGTCCTCGTCGGTAGCGCTTCTCGGTAGCCTCTCCGTACAGAGACTAAGTCCGAATTGAAAATATTTTCACCGACGACGTATCTTTTAAATGGTATGTTCCGTTATGGGAGCGTATTTGACGCACTTTTGCTTAACAAACCACGGCTCCATCTCTTACGGTTGATTTTTAAATAATTTCGAAAGTCGTCGTCGGCGACTCTTCGCAGTAGCCACTCGGTAGGAAAAAATCTAAGTGCGAACTGTAATTATTTTCACCGACGAGGTACCTTTTATATGTTAGATTGAGTTATAGGAGCGTATTTGAAGAACTTTTGCTTAATAAACCACGGCTCTATCTCTTACGGTTGATTTTTAAATTAATCAGAAAGTCTTCGTCGGTAGCGCTTCTCGGTAGCCTCTCCGTACAGAGACTAAGTCCAAATTGCAAATATTTTCACCGACGACGTATCTTTTAAATGGTATGTTCCGTTATGGGAGCGTATTTGACGCACTTTTGCTTAATAAACCACGGCTCCATCTCTTACGGTTGATTTTTAAATAATTTCTAAAGTCGTCGTCGGCGACTCTTAACGGTAGCCACTCGGTAGGAAAAAATCTAAGTGCGAACTGTAATTATTTTCTCCGACGAGGTACCTTTTATATGTTAGATTGAGTTATAGGAGCGCATTTGAAGCACTTTTGCTTAATAAACCACGGCTCTATCTCTTACGGTTGATTTTTAAATTAATCAGAAAGTCTTCGTCGGTAGCGCTTCTCGGTAGCCTCTCCGTACAGAGACTAAGTCCGAATTGCAAATATTTTCACCGACGACGTATCTTTTAAATGGTATGTTCCGTTATGGGAGCGTATTTGACGCACTTTTGCTTAATAAACCACGGCTCCATCTCTTACGGTTGATTTTTAAATAATTTCTAAAGTCGTCGTCGGCGACTCTTCACGGTAGCCACTCGGTAGGAAAAAATCTAAGTGCGAACTGTAATTATTTTCACCGACGAGGTACCTTTTATATGCTAGATTGAGTTATAGGAGCGCATTTGAAGCACTTTTGCTTAATAAACCACGGCTCTATCTCTTACGGTTGATTTTTAAATTAATCAGAAAGTCCTCGTCGGTAGCGCTTTTCGGTAGCCTCTCCGTACAGAGACTAAGTCCGAATTGAAAATATTTTCACCGACGACGTATCTTTTAAATGGTATGTTCCGTTATGGGAGCGTATTTGACGCACTTTTGCTCAATAAACCACGGCTCCATCTCTTACGGTTGATTTTTAAATAATTTCTAAAGTCGTCGTCGGCGACTCTTCTCGGTAGCCACTCGGTAGAAAAACATCTAAGTCCGAACTATAATTATTTTCACCGACGAGGTACCTTTTATATGTTAGATTGAGTTAGAGGAGCGTATTTTAAGCACTTTTGCTTAATAAACCACGGCTCTATCTCTTACGGTTGATTTTTAAATTAATCAGAAAGTCTTCGTCGGTAGCGCTTCTCGGTAGCCTCTCCGTACAGAGACTAAGTCCGAATTGAAAATATTTTCACGGACGACGTATCTTTTAAATGTTATGTTCGGTTATGGGAGCGTATTTGACGCACTTTTGCTTAATAAACCACGGCTCCATCTCTTACGGTGGATTTTTAAATAATTTCTAAAGTCGTCGTCGGCGACTCTTAACGGTAGCCACTCGGTAGGAAAAAATCTAAGTGCGAACTGTAATTATTTTCTCCGACGAGGTACCTTTTATATGTTAGATTGAGTTATAGGAGCGCATTTGAAGCACTTTTGCTTAATAAACCACGGCTCTATCTCTTACGGTTGATTTTTAAATTAATCAGAAAGTCTTCGTCGGTAGCGCTTCTCGGTAGCCTCTCCGTACAGAGACTAAGTCCGAATTGCAAATATTTTCACCGACGACGTATCTTTTAAATGGTATGTTCCGTTATGGGAGCGTATTTGACGCACTTTTGCTTAATAAACCACGGCTCCATCTCTTACGGTTGATTTTTAAATAATTTCTAAAGTCGTCGTCGGCGACTCTTCACGGTAGCCACTCGGTAGGAAAAAATCTAAGTGCGAACTGTAATTATTTTCACCGACGAGGTACCTTTTATATGCTAGATTGAGTTATAGGAGCGCATTTGAAGCACTTTTGCTTAATAAACCACGGCTCTATCTCTTACGGTTGATTTTTAAATTAATCAGAAAGTCCTCGTCGGTAGCGCTTTTCGGTAGCCTCTCCGTACAGAGACTAAGTCCGAATTGAAAATATTTTCACCGACGACGTATCTTTTAAATGGTATGTTCCGTTATGGGAGCGTATTTGACGCACTTTTGCTCAATAAACCACGGCTCCATCTCTTACGGTTGATTTTTAAATAATTTCTAAAGTCGTCGTCGGCGACTCTTCTCGGTAGCCACTCGGTAGAAAAACATCTAAGTCCGAACTATAATTATTTTCACCGACGAGGTACCTTTTATATGTTAGATTGAGTTAGAGGAGCGTATTTTAAGCACTTTTGCTTAATAAACCACGGCTCTATCTCTTACGGTTGATTTTTAAATTAATCAGAAAGTCTTCGTCGGTAGCGCTTCTCGGTAGCCTCTCCGTACAGAGACTAAGTCCGAATTGAAAATATTTTCACGGACGACGTATCTTTTAAATGTTATGTTCGGTTATGGGAGCGTATTTGACGCACTTTTGCTTAATAAACCACGGCTCCATCTCTTACGGTGGATTTTTAAATAATTTCTAAAGTCGTCGTCGGCGACTCTTCACGGTAGCCACTCGGTAGGAAAAAATCTAAGTGCGAACTGTAATTATTTTCACCGACGAGGTACCTTTTATATGTTAGATTGAGTTATAGGAGCGCATTTGAAGCACTTTTGCTTAATAAACCACGGCTCTATCTCTTACGGTTGATTTTTAAATTAATCAGAAAGTCTTCGTCGGTAGCGCTTCTCGGTAGCCTCTCCGTACAGAGACTAAGTCCGAATTGAAAATATTTTCACGGACGACGTATCTTTTAAATGTTATGTTCGGTTATGGGAGCGTATTTGACGCACTTTTGCTTAATAAACCACGGCTCCATCTCTTACGGTTGATTTTTAAATAATTTCTAAAGTCGTCGTCGGCGACTCTTCGCGGTAGCCACTCGGTAGAAAAACATCTAAGTCCGAACTGTAATTATTTTCACCGACGAGGTACCTTTTATATGTCAGATTGAGTTATAGGAGCGCATTTGAAGCACTTTTGCTTAATAAACCACGGCTCTATCTCTTACGGTAGATTTTTAAATTAATCAGAAAGTCTTCGTCGGTAGCGCTTCTCGGTAGCCTCTTCGGACAGAGACTAAGTCCGAATTGAAAATATTTTCACCGACGTCGTATCTTTTAAATGTTATGTTCGGTTATGGGAGCGTATTTGACGCACTTTTGCTTAATAAACCACGGCTCCATCTCTTACGGTTGATTTTTAAATAATTTCTAAAGTCGTCGTCGGCGACTCTTCGCGGTAGCCACTCGGTAGAAAAAAATCTAAGTCCGAACTATAATTATTTTCACCGACGAGGTACCTTTTATATGTTAGATTGAGTTATAGGAGCGTATTTTAAGCACTTTTGCTTAATAAACCACGGCTCTATCTCTTACGGTTGATTTTTAAATTAATCAGAAAGTCCTCATCGGTAGCGCTTTTCGGTAGCCTCTCCGTACAGAGACTAAGTCCGAATTGAAAATATTTTCACCGACGACGTATCTTTCAAATGTTATGTTCGGTTATGGGAGCCTATTTGACGCACTTTTGCTTAATAAACCACGGCTCCATCTCTTACGGGTGATTTTTAAATAATTTCTAGTCGTCGTCGGCGACTCTTCACGGTAGCCACGCGGTAGGAAAAAATCTAATTCCGAACTGTAATTATTTTCACCGACGAGGTACATTTTATATGTTAGATTGAGTTATAGGAGCGCATTTGAAGCACTTTTGCTTAATAAACCACGGCTCTATCTCTTACGGTTGATTTTTAAATTAATCAGAAAGTCCTCATCGGTAGCGCTTTTCGGTAGCCTCTCCGTAGAGAGACTAAGTCCGAATTGAAAATATTTTCACGGACGACGTATCTTTTAAATGTTATGTTCGGTTATGGGAGCGTATTTGACGCACTTTTGCTTAATAAACCACGGCTCCATCTCTTACGGTTGATTTTTAAATAATTTCTAAAGTCGTCGTCGGCGACTCTTCACGGTAGCCACTCGGTAGGAAAAAATCTAAGTCCGAACTGTAATTATTTTCACCGACGAGGTACCTTTTATATGTTAGATTGAGTTATAGGAGCGCATTTGAAGCACTTTTGCTTAATAAACCACGGCTCTATCTCTTACGGTTGATTTTCAAATTAATCAGAAAGTCCTCATCGGTAGCGCTTTTCGGTAGCCTCTCCGTACAGAGACTAAGTCCGAATTGAAAATATTTTCACCGACGTCGTATCTTTTAAATGTTATGTTCGGTTATGGGAGCGTATTTGACGCACTTTTGCTTAATAAACCACGGCTCCATCTCTTACGGTTGATTTTTAAATAATTTCTAAAGTCGTCGTCGGCGACTCTTCGCGGTAGCCACTCGGTAGGAAAAAATCTAAGTCCGAACTGTAATTATTTTCACCGACGAGGTACCTTTTATATGTTAGATTGAGTTATAGGAGCGCATTTGAAGCACTTTTGCTTAATAAACCACGGCTCCATCTCTTACGGGTGATTTTTAAATAATTTCTAGTCGTCGTCGGCGACTCTTCACGGTAGCCACTCGGTAGGAAAAAATCTAAGTCCGAACTGTAATTATTTTCACCGACGAGGTGCCTTTTATATGTTAGATTGAGTTAGGAGCGTATTTTAAGCACTTTTGCTTAATAAACCACGGCTCTATCTCTTACGGTAGATTTTTAAATTAATCAGAAAGTCTTCGTCGGTAGCGCTTCTCGGTAGCCTCTTCGGACAGAGACTAAGTCCGAATTGAAAATATTTTCACCGACGTCGTATCTTTTAAATGTTATGTTCGGTTATGGGAGCGTATTTGACGCACTTTTGCTTACTAAACCACGGCTCCATCTCTTACGGTTGATTTTTAAATAATTTCTAAAGTCGTCGTCGGCGACTCTTCGCGGTAGCCACACGGTAGGAAAAAATCTAAGTCCGAACTGTAATTATTTTCACCGACGAGGTACCTTTTATATGTTAGATTGAGTTATAGGAGCGCATTTGAAGCACTTTTGCTTAATAAACCACGGCTCTATCTCTTACGGTTGATTTTTAAATTAATCAGAAAGTCCTCGTCGGTAGCGCTTCTCGGTAGCCTCTTCGGACAGAGACTAAGTCCGAATTGAAAATATTTTCACCGACGACGTATCTTTTAAATGTTATGTTCGGTTATGGGAGCGTATTTGACGCACTTTTGCTTAATAAACCACGGCTCCATCTCTTACGGTTGATTTTTAAATAATTTCTAAAGTCGTCGTCGGCGACTCTTCACGGTAGCCACTCGGTAGGAAAAAATCTAAGTCCGAACTGTAATTATTTTCACCGACGAGGTACCTTTTATATGTTAGATTGAGTTATAGGAGCGTATTTGAAGCACTTTTGCTTAATAAACCACGGCTCCATCTCTTACGGGTGATTTTTAAATAATTTCTAGTCGTCGTCGGCGACTCTTCACGGTAGCCACTCGGTAGGAAAAAATCTAAGTCCGAACTGTAATTATTTTCACCGACGAGGTGCCTTTTATATGTTAGATTGAGTTAGGAGCGTATTTTAAGCACTTTTGCTTAATAAACCACGGCTCTATCTCTTACGTTAGATTTTTAAATTAATCAGAAAGTCTTCGTCGGTAGCGCTTCTCGGTAGCCTCTTCGGACAGAGACTAAGTCCGAATTGAAAATATTTTCACCGACGTCGTATCTTTTAAATGTTATGTTCGGTTATGGGAGCGTATTTGACGCACTTTTGCTTACTAAACCACGGCTCCATCTCTTACGGTTGATTTTTAAATAATTTCTAAAGTCGTCGTCGGCGACTCTTCGCGGTAGCCACACGGTAGGAAAAAATCTAAGTCCGAACTGTAATTATTTTCACCGACGAGGTACCTTTTATATGTTAGATTGAGTTATAGGAGCGCATTTGAAGCACTTTTGCTTAATAAACCACGGCTCTATCTCTTACGGTTGATTTTTAAATTAATCAGAAAGTCCTCGTCGGTAGCGCTTCTCGGTAGCCTCTTCGGACAGAGACTAAGTCCGAATTGAAAATATTTTCACCGACGACGTATCTTTTAAATGTTATGTTCGGTTATGGGAGCGTATTTGACGCACTTTTGCTTAATAAACCACGGCTCCATCTCTTACGGTTGATTTTTAAATAATTTCTAAAGTCGTCGTCGGCGACTCTTCACGGTAGCCACTCGGTAGGAAAAAATCTAAGTCCGAACTGTAATTATTTTCACCGACGAGGTACCTTTTATATGTTAGATTGAGTTATAGGAGCGTATTTGAAGCACTTTTGCTTAATAAACCACGGCTCTATCTCCTACGATTGATTTTTAAACTAATCAGAAAGTCTTCGTCGGTAGCGCTTCTCGGTAGCCTCTCCTTACAGAGACTGTTACGTGCGTAAGGAATTATTTCGTGGGCCGAGCGGTTAGCCGTTCCGCGCGTAACGCTTGAATAAATTTAATTTAGGATGGGTTGTATCATCTAAGATTCCATACGGAATCCGCGCATAGGTCAGGAATGAAATAGGTGTTAACGCAGAATAGAGGATAAATACCTTATTTGCCTGTTCTATTGATTTTTCACATTATATAAAAACAATTACACGGAATAGTTCAGAAATATCGGGGTCCAGAATGGATGACAATTTTACAATACCTATTTTAGTTGGAGTCTTAGATTGGTAAATTCCTAACGTGCTAAGTTTACGAATGGGCCCAAGGGAAATTCCGACAAGCATATAAACATATGTTTGGGTCCTCGTATCGCGATGCTAACATAAGTATGGAAAACTCACCAATGAATATTATCTTGGAAGCAATTGTTTTCGCTAGCTCTGATGTTGAGGGAGCCCGAAGATGAAGGAATGGCTGATGAACTTTTCACTTCTGTTTTCACTATACTATAAATACGATAAATACTATAAATACTATAAAGAAAAATTTAATGTATGAGGGTGGAGATTGATTTTGATCTGAATAATTCTTGTTTGCTGAGTCCTTCGGTAATTATGGAAGTAACTTCACTAATTTAACCCGAACTCTGGCTCAAAATAGCAACAAGGGCAAAACGCCACGCACCTCGCGATTTGACTAACGATTGCAACTCGCGGTGATTTCCTGCTCCTTTTTGTTGATTTTGGAACCGCTAAGGGGGGGAATTCCAAGAGCTGTGCTCATTCTTCCCACTTAGGAAATCACCCGTTTCCTGTCCAAAGAATTCCGCCAAAGTTCATCAACCCGCCCTCATCCACAGCCTCTCGCTATTGCAATTTTGCTTATTAGCGAAACGTGGCCGCTGTTCGGAGAATATTCGCGGTTGCTTAAATTCAGTTTTTGCAGACTAATAGTTCATCGATACCGTGTCGTAAGATCGGGCACGTGTGATGCCTACTCAGGAATTTTAACTTCCTCTTTCTTTTTTTTATATTTAATTTTTTATATGTGCTTGGCACGTAACACCCCTCCCCCCTTAGAATCATCATCGTCCTCGATGATGTTTAACCGTAGGTTAAGTTCGAGAGATGTTCGTATGTATACAATTTTTCGCAATTATTGAACAGGTGGTTCTACATAAAATGGTTGAACTTATATGAAATATAAATTATTGCTTATGATTGATTGCTCGTGCATGATTCGCTTAACTAAATTATGAGAAAAATATGGATTTCGCAAAGTACTATTAGAAAAATGTACAGATGATCTAATATAAAATATTTAATTTATCGCGTTTAAACGAAAGAATCGTGAGAATACGCTAACCATTCAGCATCCCTCCGAGGATGACCGTTGTTGTAATAACAGAGGCTTCAGCAAGGCAGAGACACGTACGTCATGTAGTGGATGCTCTCCAGCTCGTCATCCTGGCTTCTTAACATCTTCTTGTCGAAGGGTGCCGCAGAGTCGAAAGATTTCCGAGTCCACGAAGAACTTCGGTTCTGATAGTTGTTCCGTGATTTATGTTGATGATGACAAGTTATAATGATTGTCTAGGACCATTTTCCGTAGAGTAGGTCCAAATCGAACTACTGCCTAGTAGTATAGGTTGGATGTTGTACTTCCATAAGGCTATTGGTTAACCGACAATGTCAGTTGAGTTTCCCTGGAGAAGGTTGTTGACACTCCGGGAACGCCAAGCTCTGCTCACTTGCTCAGTGTCTCCTTTGTCTTTCGGTTTTTGCGTACGAATGACATCACACAGAATGATAGTGCTCCGGCCTCCTCGGTGGTGCTGAAGGCAACATACGCTACGTTCCTTCCGCTCCTCCTGGATCTATTCATGGTATTTTCGACAGAGTCCATTTTCTCAGTCATGTAAATATTAATCAAACAAGAGTAAAATAATAAAAGATAATAAACAATAAATAAATGCATGCAACAAGTTTTCAACCAAAACAATAGAAGAAAATTAATATAAAATAATTAAGTGTAACATTCTGAGTTTGGTAATCGACAATCCCGATTTCTTGATGTTGTTGATTGTGAGTCTTCCTCTAGTGCTGTTGTTTGGATGGTTGTCTTCCTTGTTCCTCTTTTTCTTAATTAGTGGCCAAAATATTATGTGCATGATGATACTTCGGTTGCAGAGTAGTATTGCTCCAGTTGAAGAAATTGGTTGTGATGTAACTTCTCCGTTGTGATGATTGTTTTGCCAATTGGTCCAATTTGCAATCGAATTCATACAGTGGATTGAATTCAGTGGAGATACTATTAATGTGTCTCCCAAATTATTTGGATTTCCTTTTGATATATGATTTGTGATTAATAAAAACAGAATTTATGTGCTGGTGTACTTGTTTTGAGTCGTTTGTGATTCCTTAAAGTAAATTTCCGAGTAAGTATCGATTTAAGTGATTCGATATAACTCATCCTGATATTTTAAATTTAGTATTATCTAAACAAAACTATTGCAATTATTCTTATCCTGAAAATACATGGGTATATATGATTCATTTTCTTTTTATATATTTTTTTTTTTCAAAATATAATCCCGGACTGTTCTTCAGCTCAGTAATTTGATATTTGTCCTCCGAATTTACCGCTGCTACTAGCCCCAGTAATAGGATGAGCATCGCCGAGTCCATTGCCATTCCTTATCAAATATCAGGCATCAATGATTAGTATTTTATGAACTTGGAAATTACTGTGCAGCCAATTCTACTTTATCTGCGTGTTTGATGAATCTTTTACCATTACCATCTTCCAAAACAATATTATTTTTCTCCAAAACTCCAACTATTTTATAGGGACCATGATATCGAGTACTGAACTTTCCTTTCCTGGGTTCTACTAGAACACGAGCCATATCTCCTACTTTTCCTGGGAATGGTCGTGCCTTTTCATCATAATATCCTTTAGACTTATGTTTAGCAGAAATTAAATTTTGTCCAGCTAATATTTGTGATTCGGAAAGTCGAATTATCAATTCACGAAGATATGAATTATACGTTAGCATATCATCATCTTCGGGAAATGAACTAGGGTAACGAGCTAATTTTCCAAAAACTAATTCATATGGAGTGAAGTTAGTGGCTTCGTGTACTGAGGTGTTGTATGAGAACATGGCAAACGGAACTAACTTATCCCAATCATCGAAATCATTTATATAATGTTTTATATAGTCCGTTAATACTATATGGCTCCTTTCTAAAGCACCGTTTGTCTGTGGTCTGTAACCAGACGTCGTTACGTGATGAATTTTGAAGATTTTTGTTAATTCCTTTAGAATCTTGTTTATAAAACTTGTTCCTCTGTCGGTTAATATAATACGCGGAGCTCCAAATTGTAAGATTAAATGTGTTACTATCGCGTGAGCAATTGTTTCAGCTTTTATATCCGGTACGGGTACGGCGATACAATATTTTGTCAAATTATCTTGCATAGTCAATATGTGCCGATTGCCATCAGGGGTTGTAGGTAGGGGTCCCACAGTATCTAATGATACTTTAGCAAACGGTCCTATAGGGGTATCTGTGATTATCATTGGTTCACGCGTTTTTGTTCTGACTAATTTATTTTCTTGACAGCTATGGCAAGTTCTAATGAAATTTTGAATATCATTCCTCATTCCTGGCCAATAGAATCTTTCGCGAATCCTACGATACGTTTTAGTTACTCCTTTGTGACCGCCGACTATGCCTTCATGTAATTCTGAAATTATATTATGACGAAGTTCTTCGGGAGGAATTTGAATTTTCCCAAGGCAAATTGTAATTTTGATGTCGATTTCCTCGAAGATTTCTGTTAGGGTTTCTTTTAGCGATTCGAGAGTAAGTGAATCGGTATAATCACCGGATTTTGAAATTCGAAAGGAATTAATATCGGAATTTGGAAGAATTAATTTTAAGTTCCTAAGCCCGGTTTTTATTTTCGCGACGGAAGTCTCGTCAAAATGATGTTTCTGCACAACGATGCTAAATATTTTGTACTTTCCCTGTCTAGTGATTAGTACTTGACCTTCCTTTGGTTTAATTTCTCTGAAATTTTCAACACTGATAGCGCCTATATCTGTTAGCAATTTTCCTACGGATGTTGTCAAATCGCAATCAGCAGAAATAAAGTGAACATAATTATCATGTGAGTAGGTCAAATTTTCTCGGCTAATATTAATTAATTTCTTTGAAGAGCGCTGTGGTTTCCGAGAAAGATTTACGGGAGAGCTAGGTGTGATATCCGGGGGAATTCCCTGAGTCAGCTGGATGCCAGTGCAGTACGTCTCGTTACCTGATACCGTCCTTGGAATTATTCGCCTTGGTATACCAAGAGATTTTGATTTAGTTTCACTGAAGTGTCCTGGTAGAAGTGCATTCTGTCTCGTATTGATTGGTGAAGCTGGAAAAGGAGTTGACAATGCCAATGGTTTAGAATGTGGAATAGGAGTAGGTAATGTGGATCTATGGGGTTGCCAATGAATTTTGGTCTGCTCGGATGTTTCCAATGTACAGTCAGGTTTTGATTTATCATGTCCTTCTGTTCCATATTGTTTAAGTAATTTTTCTATTCTACTATTTAACTCTACGTCGTCTAGTTCGTCAGTGTCCGAAGTATTACCTGATGATTCTTCCATAATTTCGCTGTGTTCTTTAAGAGATTCGTCAAAACGTTTGAAAGAGTCATGTAATTCCTGTTTGTTTATAGACAGTCTTCGTTCGTCATCTAGAAAAACGTCATCGTCACTGTCCTCTGCTGGTGGTTGTAACTCTAGTAGTATGGTGTCAGCGTTTATTGTTGTCTCGTCTACTGTTTCAGTGTGAACGTCCTCGGCAATTGGTTCCAATGTTTTCCCTTTCGTATGCTTTGAAGTAATTTTCTTGTGTAGATCCAGGCTTGGCATTACACTTTTTCTTTTCCGTAATATGGGTGGTTCTGATGACTCGTCATGTGAGTTATCGGAATCTACGTCTGGCGTATCTGCTGACGATGGAACTGTAGGTCGTGGTGGAATGTAAACGTTGGGTTTTAATTGATTTCGAGTCCTAGTTGCTACTGCACTGACATTTAAAGGATTTGAAATTTTTGGTTTATTTTTCGATCCAATGGGCCTTCCTGGTTTTCTGGGTGCTTCCGAAACTGATTTGGATATTGGTCTAGATGTGGTTCCTGCTGAGCTAAGTTTAGATTTTGCTGGTTGTTCTTGAATCGGTAGAATTTTTGATGATTCAAGTTCACTGACAGAGTCGGTACTGCTAGTATCTGAGAGATTAAATTTAACGACAGGATTTCTGGATAACGCGTCTGCACTTGTGTTTAATTTTCCTGCTTTATGAACGAAATTATAGTCGTAGTCACGCAATTTCAATCTCCATCGAATTAAACGTTGCCCTGGATCCTTTATGGAGTCTATCCATTTCAGGGGCTCGTGATCGCTAACTAACGTGAATTTCCTACCGTAAAGATACGGCCTAAAATGCAAAATTGCGTATAATACTGCCAAACATTCTTTTTCGGTGGTGAAATAATTTTTCTCAGGGTTTGTTAAAGTTCTAGAAAGATAAGCTATTGGTAAATCGTTTCCATCAACCTCCTGACTAAGTATTGCTCCTATCGCAAAATCTGAGGCGTCTGTTGTTAAAGTGAAAGGCTTATCAAAATTTGGATATTGGAGAATTGGACCTCTACAGAGCGCTTTTCGTAATTCCTGGAAGCTACGTTTTTGTTCCTTTCCCCAAACGAAGGTCGCGTTCTTTTTTAACAATTCTGTTAATGGTTTGGATTTTGCTGCAAAATCTTTAATAAATCTGCGATAATAACCTGCTAAACCTAAAAATTGTCTGACATTCTTTGCTGTTTTTGGTCGAGGAAAGTTTTTTACTGCTATAATCTTGTTTGGATCTGGTCTTACACCCTTTTGACTAATTATATGTCCTAGGTATGCTACTTCAGTTTTCAAAAATTCACATTTATCGGGTTGTAATGTCAATTTAGCTTTTTCTAACCGATTAAATAATCTACGAATTTTCTTTCCTTGTTCTTCAAGAGTTTTTGCGTACACTACAATGTCATCGAGATAAACGAAAACTTCCGTTCCCTGCAAACCACGTAACGTTTGATCCATAAGTCGTTGAAAGGTGGCAGGTGCATTTTTCAAACCTTCGGGCATACGGATATACTCGTAGTGCCCATTAGGAGTTGTAAAAGCTGTTTTAGCCCTATCCTTTGGATCCATCTCTATTTGTTGGAATCCACTTGCGAGATCGCTGATCGAGAAATATCTAGCTTGGCCTAATTGATCCAGAATATCGGTTATATTTGGTAACGGATATGCATCTCCTATCGTTTTTTCGTTAAGTTTGCGAAAATCAATTACCATTCTCCACCTGGGTCTTCCTTGAGAATCAGGTTTCTTAGGGACGATCCAGAGAGGTGAATTATAAGGCGAATTTGATGGTTTAATTATCCTATTGTTTAATTTTGTCAAAATTTGACGATGTATTTCTTCCTTGTGAACCGGTGGAAAGCGATACTGTCTGGTATTAATCGGTAAATCATCTGATGTCGGAATTGTATGTTTTATTAACGGGGTGAAAGGTAATTGGTCTCCTGGCAAATAAAAGCGATTTGGGTATTCTTCTATAATTTCGATTATATGGTCTCGTTCCTCGTCATTTAGGTGATCTAAACGCAAACGTTTTAGAATTTCGAAAAACCTATCGTGAACTATGGGCAAATTTTGAACTTCTGAGTCTGAATCGAAATATTCTTCTTCTGGAAAATCATAGTATTCAAAGGGAATTACTTCTTGTGGAGTAACCTCGACTTGTATGTCTTCTTCCAACGTATTAATTGCTAATACGTGGCAGACACCATCGCGTACACTAACAGCTGCTTCGCCTATGTATAAGCCTTCTACTGATTCTAACTTTGGCAAGTATCCTTCTTTTATTTCTGAATTAACCACGTCTATAGCTATCGGTTGACGAGTGCGAGCTTTAATCGTAAGAATTTGCGAACGAGGACTACGTTTAGATTTCTGATTTGGTTCTTCCCCAATGAACCTAAAAGGTCTGATGGGTTCAGTTTTTGTGACCAAGATATTATGAGCGAACGAGATTTCCACCTGCTCTTGACGTAAGTAATCTTTGCCTAAAATTCCATCATTATTTAAGGGAAACGATGATCTAACGACGTGAAATTTAACTGGTTGTTCCAAAAGTGTAACGGTAGTTGTTCCTAAGGTTCTCAATTTTTCCGGGGTAATTCCAGTTATAGAGACTGATTCCTGAATGTCTACTTCGACGTCTTCGTGCAAAGCATTTAATTTTATCAGATTTATATCTGCGCCGGTATCAACCAAAAATAAACCAGATTTATTGCGTAATTCTTTCGCAGACATTTTAATTAATGGTGATTCTAGCTGTCGTTTATAGGAATAGACGATTCCTCTGCTTCCAAAAATTTTACTGTTCGACGCTCCTGATTCGAGTAACTCGCCGTCGCGCCGGCACGACGAGTTGTGCGGGAGTTTAAATTTTCACTGTTCCTTCTCGGCGAATTCGAGTTAAAATGATCAAATGTTGGGATAGGGGAAGAAGATCTGGAATTTTGGTTAGTGGGTGTGTTGGATCTTGAAGGTTCAATGCTTCGCGAAGGAACTGGGGTTGGAGAATTTGCTCTGGTTAGAGTACGATTAGTCAAGTTTGGATTCATATGGAAAGATTGAGGGTGATCGTATAGTGGACTGTAAGGCGGATATGGCATTGGTGGATAAAAATACGGTGGATAGTATGGATAAGGATGCGGTGGCAACGGATAATGGTGATGCTTGTAAGGAACAGGTGATGTAGGACGTGCAGATTTTAGAATGGTAATCGGTGAATTTGCGCGATTATAGTTCGGATTTCTCATGGGACTGGGACTCCTCGAATCTTGCTCTCGCAAGGTTTGGGAGCGGTTTGTGTAGGTGGTAGGTAAGTCACGAGAATCTGGATTCGGAACTGAATGTTGTGATAACATTAACCACGAAGGTTCACCACCGGGGATTATTCCTGATTTCATTCGGGTTTCTATTCGTGCAGCAATTTTTACAGCGTCCTGTATCTTCTTTGGTTCACGCGAATCAACCGCGATAGCAATTTCGTCGGGTAATCCTCGAATAAAAGCCTCTAAAGCACATTCCTCTACGGGAGCCATCATTTGATTAGCGCGTTCTCCATATTTATCTTCTAAAGCGACTCGAGCACCGCTGATTAGGATATTTAATCGATCTGCAAAGTCACTGACCGCTTCTCCGCGTCTCATTCGGATATTTTCTATTTCGTGATGGTAGTATGGATATGTTTTACCCGGCGCAAATCTTTCCTTTAAATGTTTTATGAGATCATCTAATTTTTGAAAATTTTTACCCCAAATACTATCTCTCGCTGTTCCCTGCAATTTTCCTAATATTGCCCTTACATATGAAGTTTCCAGTGCTGGTGGCACATAGACTGCACCATTTTGAACGTCACCTAAGAAATTTTTAAGGGGAATGTTTTTCCCGTCAAAGAAAGGAATGTTTAGTGTACTGTGTTGAATTGTGAAGCATTCAGCCATAGAAGCCATCATCAAATTAGTAACGTGTAATTCGTCCAATGAAACATTTGCAGAAACTTGTGCTGCTGCATTACGAGAGGAATTTGTGGCCATTTTGATAAATTAAGTGAAGGAAATTCAGCAATCGCTATCGTGTAATTATAATTGATGTTGATTATTTGAACCATCTATGTAACAGTGTGCGAATCTCGAAATCTATACGATCCTTTAATTATTCTGCACTAACACATGCGCTAATTGACAATACGAAAATCCCACTTCTGACACCAATTCAGCCTCTTACGTGCGTAAGGAATTATTTCGTGGGCCGAGCGGTTAGCCGTTCCGCGCGTAACGCTTGAATAAATTTAATTTAGGATGGGTTGTATCATCTAAGATTCCATACGGAATCCGCGCATAGGTCAGGAATGAAATAGGTGTTAACGCAGAATAGAGGATAAATACCTTATTTGCCTGTTCTATTGATTTTTCACATTATATAAAAACAATTACACGGAATAGTTCAGAAATATCGGGGTCCAGAATGGATGACAATTTTACAATACCTATTTTAGTTGGAGTCTTAGATTGGTAAATTCCTAACGTGCTAAGTTTACGAATGGGCCCAAGGGAAATTCCGACAAGCATATAAACATATGTTTGGGTCCTCGTATCGCGATGCTAACATAAGTATGGAAAACTCACCAATGAATATTATCTTGGAAGCAATTGTTTTCGCTAGCTCTGATGTTGAGGGAGCCCGAAGATGAAGGAATGGCTGATGAACTTTTCACTTCTGTTTTCACTATACTATAAATACGATAAATACTATAAATACTATAAAGAAAAATTTAATGTATGAGGGTGGAGATTGATTTTGATCTGAATAATTCTTGTTTGCTGAGTCCTTCGGTAATTATGGAAGTAACTTCACTAATTTAACCCGAACTCTGGCTCAAAATAGCAACAAGGGCAAAACGCCACGCACCTCGCGATTTGACTAACGATTGCAACTCGCGGTGATTTCCTGCTCCTTTTTGTTGATTTTGGAACCGCTAAGGGGGGGGAATTCCAAGAGCTGTGCTCATTCTTCCCACTTAGGAAATCACCCGTTTCCTGTCCAAAGAATTCCGCCAAAGTTCATCAACCCGCCCTCATCCACAGCCTCTCGCTATTGCAATTTTGCTTATTAGCGAAACGTGGCCGCTGTTCGGAGAATATTCGCGGTTGCTTAAATTCAGTTTTTGCAGACTAATAGTTCATCGATACCGTGTCGTAAGATCGGGCACGTGTGATGCCTACTCAGGAATTTTAACTTCCTCTTTCTTTTTTTTATATTTAATTTTTTATATGTGCTTGGCACGTAACAAGACTAAGTCCGAATTGAAAATATTTTCACCGACGACGTATCTTTTAAATGTTATGTTCAGTTATGGGAGCGTATTTGACGCACTTTTGCTTAATAAACCACGGCTCTATCTCTTACGGTTGATTTTTAAATAATTTCTAAAATCGACGTCGGCGACTCTTCACGGTTGCCACTCGGTAGGAAAAAATCTAAGTCCGAACTGTAATTATTTTCACCGACGAGGTACCTTTTATATGTTAGATTGAGTTATAGGAGCGTTTTTGAAGCACTATTGCTTAATAAACCACGGCTCTATCTCTTACGGTAGATTTTTAAATTAATCAGAAAGTCTTCGTCGGTAGCGCTTCTCGGTAGCCTCTCCGTACAGAGACTAAGTCCGAATTGAAAATATTTTCACCGACGACGTATCTTTTATATGTTATGTTCGGTTATGGGAGCGTATTTGACGCACTTTTGCTTAATAAACCACGGCTCCATCTCTTACTGTTGATTTTTAAATAATTTCTAAAGTCGTCGTCGGCGACTCTTCACGGTAGCCACTCGATAGGAAAAAATCTAAGCCCGAACTGTAATTATTTTCACCGACGACGTACCTTTTATATGTTAGATTGAGTTATAGGAGCGTATTTTAAGCACTTTTGCTTAATAAACCACGGCTCTATCGCATACGGTAGATTTTTAAATTAATCAGAAAGTCTTCGTCGGTAGCGCTTCTCGGCAGCCTCTTCGGACAGAGACTAAGTCCGAATTGAAAATATTTTCACCGACGTCGTATCTTTTAAATGTTATGTTCGGTTATGGGAGCGTATTTGACGCACTTTTGCTTACTAAACCACGGCTCCATCTCTTACGGTTGATTTTTAAATAATTTCTAAAGTCGTCGTCGGCGACTCTTCGCGGTAGCCACTCGGTAGGAAAAAATCTAAGTCCGAACTGTAATTATTTTCACCGACGAGGTACCTTTTATATGTTAGATTGAGTTATCGGAGCGCATTTGAAGCACTTTTGCTTAATAAACCACGGCTCTATCTCTTACGGTTGATTTTTAAATTAATCAGAAAGTCCTCATCGGTAGCGCTTTTCGGTAGCCTCTCCGTACAGAGACTAAGTCCGAATTGAAAATATTTTCACCGACGACGTATCTTTCAAATGTTATGTTCGGTTATGGGAGCCTATTTGACGCACTTTCGCTTAATAAACCACGGCTCTATCTCTTACGGTTGATTTTTAAATTAATCAGAAAGTCCTCGTCGGTAGCGCTTCTCGGTAGCCTCTCCGTACAGAGACTAAGTCCGAATTGAAAATATTTTCACCGACGACGTATCTTTTAAATGGTATGTTCCGTTATGGGAGCGTATTTGACGCACTTTTGCTTAATAAACCACGGCTCCATCTCTTACGGGTGATTTTTAAATAATTGCTAGTCGTCGTCGGCGACTCTTCACGGTAGCCACTCGGTACGAAAAAATCTAAGTCCGAACTGTAATTATTTTCACCGGCGAGGTACCTTTTATATGTTAGTTTGAGTTATAGGAGCGTATTTGAAGCACTTTTGCTTAATAAACCAAGGCTGTATCTCTTACGGTTGATTTTTAAATTAATCAGAAAGTCTTCGTCGGCGACTCTTCACGGTAGCCTCTCCGTACAGAGACTAAGTCCGAATTGAAAATATTTTCACCGACGACGTATCTTTTAAATGGTATGTTCCGTTATTAGAGCGTATTTGACGCACTTTTGCTTAATAAACCACGGCTCCATCTCTTACGGGTGATTTTTAAATAATTGCTAGTCGTCGTCGGCGACTCTTCACGGTAGCCAATCGGTAGGAAAAAATCTAAGTCCGAACTGTAATTATTTTCACCGACGAGGTACCTTTTATATGTTAGATTGAGTTATAGGAGCGTATTTGAAGCACTTTTGCTTAGTAAACCACGGCTCTATCTCTTACGGTTGATTTTTAAATTAATCAGAAAGTCCTCGTCGGTAGCGCTTCTCGGTAGCCTCTCCGTACAGAGACTAAGTCCGAATTGAAAATATTTTCACCGACGACGTATCTTTTAAATGGTATGTTCCGTTATGGGAGCGTATTTGACGCACTTTTGCTTAATAAACCACGGCTCCATCTCTTACGGTTGATTTTTAAATAATTTCTAAAGTCGTCGTCGGCGACTCTTCACGGTAGCCACTCGGTAGGAAAAAATCTAAGTCCGAACTGTAATTATTTTCACCGGCGAGGTACCTTTTATATGTTAGATTGAGTTATAGGAGCGTATTTTAAGCACTTTTGCTTAATAAACCACGGCTCTATCTCTTACGGTTGATTTTTAAATTAATCAGAAAGTCTTCGTCGGTAGCGCTTCTCGGTAGCCTCTCCGTACAGAGACTAAGTTCGAATTGAAAATATTTTCACGGACGACGTATCTTTTAAATGTTATGTTCGGTTATGGGAGCGTATTTGACGCACTTTTGCTTAATAAACCACGGCTCCATCTCTTACGGTTGATTTTTAAATAATTTCTAAAGTCGTCGTCGGCGACTCTTCGCGGTAGCCACTCGGTAGGAAAAAATCTAAGTCCGAACTGTAATTATTTTCACCGACGAGGTACCTTTTATATGTTAGATTGAGTTATAGGAGCGCATTTGAAGCACTTTTGCTTAATAAACCACGGCTCTATCTCTTACGGTTGATTTTTAAATTAATCAGAAAGTCCTCGTCGGTAGCGCTTCTCGGTAGCCTCTCCGTACAGAGACTAAGTCCGAATTGAAAATATTTTCACCGACGACGCATCTTTTAAATGGTATGTTCCGTTATGGGAGCGTATTTGACGCACTTTTGCTTAATAAACCACGGCTCCATCTCTTACGGGTGATTTTTAAATAATTGCTAGTCGTCGTCGGCGACTCTTCACGGTAGCCAATCGGTAGGATAAAATCTAAGTCCGAACTGTAATTATTTTCACCGACGAGGTACCTTTTATATGTTAGATTGAGTTATAGGAGCGTATTTGAAGCACTTTTGCTTAATAAACCACGGCTCTATCTCTTACGGTTGATTTTTAAATTAATCAGAAAGTCCTCGTCGGTAGCGCTTCTCGGTAGCCTCTCCGTACAGAGACTAAGTCCGAATTGAAAATATTTTCACCGACGACGTATCTTTTAAATGGTATGTTCCGTTATGGGAGCGTATTTGACGCACTTTTGCTTAATAAACCACGGCTCCATCTCTTACGGTTGATTTTTAAATAATTTCTAAAGTCGTCGTCGGCGACTCTTCACGGTAGCCACTCGGTAGGAAAAAATCTAAGTCCGAACTGTAATTATTTTCACCGACGAGGTACCTTTTATATGTTAGATTGAGTTATAGGTGCGCATTTGAAGCACTTTTGCTTAATAAACCACGGCTCTATCTCTTACGGTTGATTTTTAAATTAATCAGAAAGTCCTCGTCGGTAGCGCTTCTCGGTAGCCTCTCCGTACAGAGACTAAGTCCGAATTCAAAATATTTTCACCGACAACGTATCTTTTAAATGGTATGTTCCGTTATGGGAGCGTATTTGACGCACTTTTGCTTAATAAACCACGGCTCCATCTCTTACGGGTGATTTTTAAATAATTTCTAGTCGTCGTCGGCGACTCTTCACGGTAGCCACTCGGTAGGAAAAAATCTAAGTCCGAACTGTAATTATTTTCACCGACGAGGTACCTTTTATATGTTAGATTGAGTTATAGGAGCGCATTTGAAGCACTTTTGCTTAATAAACCACGGCTCTATCTCTTACGGTTGATTTTTAAATTAATCAGAAAGTCCTCGTCGGTAGCGCTTCTCGGTAGCCTCTCCGTACAGAGACTAAGTCCGAATTGAAAATATATTCACCGACGACGTATCTTTTAAATGGTATGTTCCGTTATGGGAGCGTATTTGACGCACTTTTGCTTAATAAACCACGGCTCCATCTCTTACGGGTGATTTTTAAATAATTTCTAGTCGTCGTCGGCGACTCTTCACGGTAGCCACTCGGTAGGAAAAAATCTAAGTCCGAACTGTAATTATTTTCACCGGCGAGGTACCTTTTATATGTTAGATTGAGTTATAGGAGCGTATTTGAAGCACTTTTGCTTAATAAACCACGGCTGTATCTCTTACGGTTGATTTTTAAATTAATCAGAAAGTCTTCGTCGGCGACTCTTCGCGGTAGCCTCTCCGTACAGAGACTAAGTCCGAATTGAAAATATTTTCACCGACGACGTATCTTTTAAATGGTATGTTCCGTTATGGGAGCGTATTTGACGCACTTTTGCTTAATAAACCACGGCTCCATCTCTTACGGGTGATTTTTAAATAATTGCTAGTCGTCGTCGGCGACTCTTCACGGTAGCCAATCGGTAGGAAAAAATCTAAGTCCGAACTGTAATTATTTTCACCGACGAGGTACCTTTTATATGTTAGATTGAGTTATAGGAGCGTATTTGAAGCACTTTTGCTTAATAAACCACGGCTCTATCTCTTACGGTTGATTTTTAAATTAATCAGAAAGTCCTCGTCGGTAGCGCTTCTCGGTAGCCTCTCCGTACAGAGACTAAGTCCGAATTGAAAATATTTTCACCGACGACGTATCTTTTAAATGGTATGTTCCGTTATGGGAGCGTATTTGACGCACTTTTGCTTAATAAACCACGGCTCCATCTCTTACGGTTGATTTTTAAATAATTTCTAAAGTCGTCGTCGGCGACTCTTCACGGTAGCCACTCGGTAGGAAAAAATCTAAGTCCGAACTGTAATTATTTTCACCGACGAGGTACCTTTTATATGTTAGATTGAGTTATAGGTGCGCATTTGAAGCACTTTTGCTTAATAAACCACGGCTCTATCTCTTACGGTTGATTTTTAAATTAATCAGAAAGTCCTCGTCGGTAGCGCTTCTCGGTAGCCTCTCCGTACAGAGACTAAGTCCGAATTCAAAATATTTTCACCGACGACGTATCTTTTAAATGGTATGTTCCGTTATGGGAGCGTATTTGACGCACTTTTGCTTAATAAACCACGGCTCCATCTCTTACGGGTGATTTTTAAATAATTTCTTGTCGTCGTCGGCGACTCTTCACGGTAGCCACTCGGTAGAAAAAATCTAAGTCCGAACTGTAATTATTTTCACCGAAGACGTACCTTTTATATGTTAGATTGAGTTATAAGAACGTATTTGAAGCACTTTTGCTTAATAAACCACGGCTCTATCTCTTACGGTAGATTTTTAAATTAATCAGAAAGTCTTCGTCGGTAGCGCTTCTCGGTAGCCTCTTCGGACAGAGGCTAAGTCCGAATTGAAAATATTTTCACGGACGTCGTATCTTTTAAATGTGATGTTCCGTTATGGGAGCGTATTTGACGCACTTTTGCTTAATAAACCACGGCTCCATCTCTTACGGGTGATTTTTAAATAATTTCTAGTCGTCGTCGGCGACTCTTCACGGTAGCCACTCGGTAGGAAAAAATCTAAGTCCGAACTGTAATTATTTTCACCGACGAGGTGCCTTTTATATGTTAGATTGAGTTATAGGAGCGTATTTGAAGCACTTTTGCTTAATAAACCACGGCTCTATCTCTTTCGGTTGATTTTTAAATTAATCAGAAAGTCTTCGTCGGTAGCGCTTCTCGGTAGCCTCTCCGTACAGAGACTAAGTCCGAATTGAAAATATTTTCACCGACGACGTATCTTTTAAATGGTATGTTCCGTTATGGGAGCGTATTTGACGCACTTTTGCTTAATAAACCACGGCTCCATCTCTTACGGGTGATTTTTAAATAATTGCTAGTCGTCGTCGGCGACTCTTCACGGTAGCCAATCGGTAGGATAAAATCTAAGTCCGAACTGTAATTATTTTCACCGACGAGGTACCTTTTATATGTTAGATTGAGTTATAGGAGCGTATTTGAAGCACTTTTGCTTAATAAACCACGGCTCTATCTCTTACGGTTGATTTTTAAATTAATCAGAAAGTCCTCGTCGGTAGCGCTTCTCGGTAGCCTCTCCGTACAGAGACTAAGTCCGAATTGAAAATATTTTCACCGACGACGTATCTTTTAAATGGTATGTTCCGTTATGGGAGCGTATTTGACGCACTTTTGCTTAATAAACCACGGCTCCATCTCTTACGGGTGATTTTTAAATAATTTCTAGTCGTCGTCGGCGACTCTTCACGGTAGCCACTCGGTAGGAAAAAATCTAAGTCCGAACTGTAATTATTTTCACCGACGAGGTACCTTTTATATGTTAGATTGAGTTATAGGAGCGCATTTGAAGCACTTTTGCTTAATAAACCACGGCTCTATCTCTTACGGTTGATTTTTAAATTAATCAGAAAGTCCTCGTCGGTAGCGCTTCTCGGTAGCCTCTCCGTACAGAGACTAAGTCCGAATTGAAAATATATTCACCGACGACGTATCTTTTAAATGGTATGTTCCGTTATGGGAGCGTATTTGACGCACTTTTGCTTAATAAACCACGGCTCCATCTCTTACGGGTGATTTTTAAATAATTTCTAGTCGTCGTCGGCGACTCTTCACGGTAGCCACTCGGTAGGAAAAAATCTAAGTCCGAACTGTAATTATTTTCACCGGCGAGGTACCTTTTATATGTTAGATTGAGTTATAGGAGCGTATTTGAAGCACTTTTGCTTAATAAACCACGGCTGTATCTCTTACGGTTGATTTTTAAATTAATCAGAAAGTCTTCGTCGGCGACTCTTCACGGTAGCCTCTCCGTACAGAGACTAAGTCCGAATTGAAAATATTTTCACCGACGACGTATCTTTTAAATGGTATGTTCCGTTATGGGAGCGTATTTGACGCACTTTTGCTTAATAAACCACGGCTCCATCTCTTACGGGTGATTTTTAAATAATTGCTAGTCGTCGTCGGCGACTCTTCACGGTAGCCAATCGGTAGGAAAAAATCTAAGTCCGAACTGTAATTATTTTCACCGACGAGGTACCTTTTATATGTTAGATTGAGTTATAGGAGCGTATTTGAAGCACTTTTGCTTAATAAACCACGGCTCTATCTCTTACGGTTGATTTTTAAATTAATCAGAAAGTCCTCGTCGGTAGCGCTTCTCGGTAGCCTCTCCGTACAGAGACTAAGTCCGAATTGAAAATATTTTCACCGACGACGTATCTTTTAAATGGTATGTTCCGTTATGGGAGCGTATTTGACGCACTTTTGCTTAATAAACCACGGCTCCATCTCTTACGGTTGATTTTTAAATAATTTCTAAAGTCGTCGTCGGCGACTCTTCACGGTAGCCACTCGGTAGGAAAAAATCTAAGTCCGAACTGTAATTATTTTCACCGACGAGGTACCTTTTATATGTTAGATTGAGTTATAGGTGCGCATTTGAAGCACTTTTGCTTAATAAACCACGGCTCTATCTCTTACGGTTGATTTTTAAATTAATCAGAAAGTCCTCGTCGGTAGCGCTTCTCGGTAGCCTCTCCGTACAGAGACTAAGTCCGAATTCAAAATATTTTCACCGACGACGTATCTTTTAAATGGTATGTTCCGTTATGGGAGCGTATTTGACGCACTTTTGCTTAATAAACCACGGCTCCATCTCTTACGGGTGATTTTTAAATAATTTCTAGTCGTCGTCGGCGACTCTTCACGGTAGCCACTCGGTAGAAAAAATCTAAGTCCGAACTGTAATTATTTTCACCGAAGACGTACCTTTTATATGTTAGATTGAGTTATAAGAACGTATTTGAAGCACTTTTGCTTAATAAACCACGGCTCTATCTCTTACGGTAGATTTTTAAATTAATCAGAAAGTCTTCGTCGGTAGCGCTTCTCGGTAGCCTCTTCGGACAGAGGCTAAGTCCGAATTGAAAATATTTTCACCGACGTCGTATCTTTTAAATGTGATGTTCCGTTATGGGAGCGTATTTGACGCACTTTTGCTTAATAAACCACGGCTCCATCTCTTACGGTTGATTTTTAAATAATTTCTAAAGTCGTCGTCGGCGACTCTTCACGGTAGCCACTCGGTAGGAAAAAATCTAAGTCCGAACTGTAATTATTTTCACCGACGAGGTACCTTTTATATGTTAGATTGAGTTATAGGTGCGCATTTGAAGCACTTTTGCTTAATAAACCACGGCTCTATCTCTTACGGTTGATTTTTAAATTAATCAGAAAGTCCTCGTCGGTAGCGCTTCTCGGTAGCCTCTCCGTACAGAGACTAAGTCCGAATTGAAAATATTTTCACCGACGACGTATCTTTTAAATGGTATGTTCCGTTATGGGAGCGTATTTGACGCACTTTTGCTTAATAAACCACGGCTCCATCTCTTACGGGTGATTTTTAAATAATTTCTAGTCGTCGTCGGCGACTCTTCACGGTAGCCACTCGGAAAAAAAAAATCTAAGTCCGAACTGTAATTATTTTCACCGAAGACGTACCTTTTATATGTTAGATTGAGTTATAAGAACGTATTTGAAGCACTTTTGCTTAATAAACCACGGCTCTATCTCTTACGGTTGATTTTTAAATAATTTCTAAAATCGTCGTCGGCGACTCTTCACGGTAGCCACTCGGTAGGAAAAAATCTAAGTCCGAACTGTAATTATTTTCACCGACGAGGTACCTTTTATATGTTAGATTGAGTTATAGGAGCGTATTTTAAGCACTTTTGCTTAATAAACCACGGCTCTATCTCTTACGGTTGATTTTTAAATTAATCAGAAAGTCTTCGTCGGTAGCGCTTCTCGGTAGCCTCTCCGTACAGAGACTAAGTTCGAATTGAAAATATTTTCACGGACGACGTATCTTTTAAATGTTATGTTCGGTTATGGGAGCGTATTTGACGCACTTTTGCTTAATAAACCACGGCTCCATCTCTTACGGTTGATTTTTAAATAATTTCTAAAATCGTCATCGGCGACTCTTCACGGTAGCCACTCGATAGGAAAAAATCTAAGCCCGAACTGTAATTATTTTCACCGACGAGGTACCTTTTATATGTTAGATTGAGTTAGGAGCGTATTTTAAGCACTTTTGCTTAATAAACCACGGCTCTATCTCTTACGGTAGATTTTTAAATTAATCAGAAAGTCTTCGTCGGTAGCGCTTCTCGGTAGCCTCTTCGGACAGAGACTAAGTCCGAATTGAAAATATTTTCACCGACGTCGTATCTTTTAAATGTTAGATTGAGTTATAAGAACGTATTTGAAGCACTTTTGCTTAATAAACCACGGCTCTATCTCTTACGGTAGATTTTTAAATTAATCAGAAAGTCTTCGTCGGTAGTGCTTCTCGGTAGCCTCTTCGGACAGAGGCTAAGTCCGAATTGAAAATATTTTCACGGACGTCGTATCTTTTAAATGTGATGTTCCGTTATGGGAGCGTATTTGACGCACTTTTGCTTAATAAACCACGGCTCCATCTCTTGCGGGTGATTTTTAAATAATTTCTAAAGTCGTCGTCGGCGACTCTTCACGGTAGCCACTCGGTAGGAAAAAATCTAAGTCCGAACTGTAATTATTTTCACGGACGAGGTACCTTTTATATGTTAGATTGAGTTATAGGAGCGTATTTGAAGCACTTTTGCTTAATAAACCACGGCTCTATCTCTTACGGTTGATTTTTAAATTAATCAGAAAGTCTTCGTCGGTAGCGCTTCTCGGTAGCCTCTCCGTACAGAGACTAAATCCGAATTGAAAATATTTTCACCGACGACGTATCTTTTAAATGTTAAGTTCGGTTATGGGAGCGTATTTGACGCACTTTTGCTTAATAAACCATGGCTCTATCTCTTACGGTTGATTTTTAAATTAATCAGAAAGTATTCGTCGGTAGCGCTTCTCGGTAGCCTCTCCGTACAGAGACTAAGTCTGAATTGGAAATATTTTCACCGACGACGTATCTTTTAAATGTTATGTTCGGTTAGGGGAGCGTATTTGACGCACTTTTGCTTAATAAACCACGGCTCCATCTCTTGCGGGTGATTTTTAAATAATTTCTAAAGTCGTCGTCGGCGACTCTTCACGGTAGCCACTCGGTAGGAAAAAATCTAAGTCCGAACTGTAATTATTTTCACGGACGAGGTACCTTTTATATGTTAGATTGAGTTATAGGAGCGTATTTGAAGCACTTTTGCTTAATAAACCACGGCTCTATCTCTTACGGTTGATTTTTAAATTAATCAGAAAGTCCTCGTCGGTAGCGCTTCTCGGTAGCCTCTCCGTACAGAGACTAAGTCCGAATTGAAAATATTTTCACCGACGACGTGTCTTTTAAATGGTATGTTCCGTTATGGGAGCGTATTTGACGCACTTTTGCTTAATAAACCACGGCTCCATCTCTTACGGGTGATTTTTAAATAATTTCTAGTCGTCGTCGGCGACTCTTCACGGTAGCCACTCGGTAGGAAAAAATCTAAGTCCGAACTGTAATTATTTTCACCGGCGAGGTACCTTTTGTATGTTAGATTGAGTTATAGGAGCGCATTTGAAGCACTTTTGCTTAATAAACCACGGCTCTATCTCTTACGGTTGATTTTTAAATTAATCAGAAAGTCCTCGTCGGTAGCGCTTCTCGGTAGCCTCTCCGTACAGAGACTTAGTCCGAATTGAAAATATTTTCATCCACGACGTATCTTTTAAATGTTATGTTCCGTTATGGGAGCGTATGTGACGCACTTTTGCTTAATAAACCACGGCTCTATCTCTTACGGTTGATTTTTAAATAATTTCTAAAATCGTCGTCGGCGACTCTTCACGGTAGCCACTCGGTAGGAAAAAATCTAAGTCCGAACTGTAATTATTTTCACCGACGAGGTACCTTTTATATGTTAGATTGAGTTATAGGAGCGCATTTGAAGCACTTTTGCTTAATAAACCACGGCTCTGTCTCTTACGGTTGATTTTTAAATTAATGAGAAAGTCCTCGTCGGTAGCGCTTCTCGGTAGCCTCTCCGTACAGAGACTAAGTCCGAATTGAAAATATTTTCACCGACGACGTATCTTTTAAATGGTATGTTCCGTTATGGGAGCGTATTTGACGCACTTTTGCTTAATAAACCACAGCTCCATCTCTTACGGGTGATTTTTAAATAATTGCTAGTCGTCGTCGGCGACTCTTCACGGTAGCCACTCGGTAGGAAAAAATCTAAGTCCGAACTGTAATTATTTTCACCGACGAGGTACCTTTTATATGTTAGATTGAGTTATAGGAGCGTATTTGAAGCACTTTTGCTTAATAAACCACGGCTCTATCTCTTACGGTTGATTTTTAAATTAATCAGAAATTCCTCGTCGGTAGCGCTTCTCGGTAGCCTCTCCGTACAGAGACTAAGTCCGAATTGAAAATATTTTCACCGACGACGTATCTTTTAAATGGTATGTTCCGTTATGGGAGCGTATTTGACGCACTTTTGCTTAATAAACCACGGCTCCATCTCTTACGGGTGATTTTTAAATAATTTCTAGTCGTCGTCGGCGACTTTTCACGGTAGCCACTCGGTAGGAAAAAATCTAAGTCCGAACTGTAATTATTTTCACCGACGAGGTACCTTTTATATGTTAGATTGAGTTATAGGAGCGCATTTGAAGCACTTTTGCTTAATAAACCACGGCTCTATCTCTTACGCTTGATTTTTAAATTAATCAGAAAGTCCTCGTCGGTAGCGCTTCTCGGTAGCCTCTCCGTACAGAGACTAAGTCCGAATTGAAAATATTTTCACCGACGACGTATCTTTTAAATGGTATGTTCCGTTATGGGAGCGTATTTGACGCACTTTTGCTTAATAAACCACGGCTCCATCTCTTACGGGTGATTTTTAAATAATTGCTAGTCGTCGTCGGCGACTCTTCACGGTAGCCAATCGGTAGGAAAAAATCTAAGTCCGAACTGTAATTATTTTCACCGACGAGGTACCTTTTATATGTTAGATTGAGTTATAGGAGCGTATTTGAAGCACTTTTGCTTAATAAACCACGGCTCTATCTCTTACGGTTGATTTTTAAATTAATCAGAAAGTCCTCGTCGGTAGCGCTTCTCGGTAGCCTCTCCGTACAGAGACTAAGTCCGAATTGAAAATATTTTCACCGACGACGTATCTTTTAAATGGTATGTTCCGTTATGGGAGCGTATTTGACGCACTTTTGCTTAATAAACCACGGCTCCATCTCTTACGGTTGATTTTTAAATAATTTCTAAAGTCGTCGTCGGCGACTCTTCACGGTAGCCACTCGGTAGGAAAAAATCTAAGTCCGAACTGTAATTATTTTCACCGACGAGGTACCTTTTATATGTTAGATTGAGTTATAGGAGCGCATTTGAAGCACTTTTGCTTAATAAACCACGGCTCTATCTCTTACGGTTGATTTTTAAATTAATCAGAGAGTCCTCGTCGGTAGCGCTTCTCGGTAGCCTCTCCGTACAGAGACTAAGTCCGAATTGAAAATATATTCACCGACGACGTATCTTTTAAATGGTATGTTCCGTTATGGGAGCGTATTTGACGCACTTTTGCTTAATAAACCACGGCTCCATCTCTTACGGGTGATTTTTAAATAATTGCTAGTCGTCGTCGGCGACTCTTCACGGTAGCCAATCGGTAGGAAAAAATCTAAGTCCGAACTGTAATTATTTTCACCGACGAGGTACCTTTTATATGTTAGATTGAGTTATAGGAGCGCATTTGAAGCACTTTTGCTTAATAAACCACGGCTCTATCTCTTACGGTTGATTTTTAAATTAATCAGAAAGTCCTCGTCGGTAGCGCTTCTCGGTAGCCTCTCCGTACAGAGACTAAGTCCGAATTGAAAATATTTTCACCGACGACGTATCTTTTAAATGGTATGTTCCGTTATGGGAGCGTATTTGACGCACTTTTGCTTAATAAACCACGGCTCCATCTCTTACGTGTGATTTTTAAATAATTTCTAGTCGTCGTCGGCGACTCTTCACGGTAGCCACTCGGTAGGAAAAAATCTAAGTCCGAACTGTAATTATTTTCACCGACGAGGTACCTTTTATATGTTAGATTGAGTTATAGGAGCGCATTTGAAGCACTTTTGCTTATAAATTAATAATAAACAGAGACTATTGAAAATATTTTCACCGACGACGTATCTTTTAAATGGTATGTTCCGTTATGGGAGCGTATTTGACGCACTTTTGCTTAATAAACCACAGCTCCATCTCTTACGGGTGATTTTTAAATAATTGCTAGTCGTCGTCGGCGACTCTTCACGGTAGCCACTCGGTAGGAAAAAATCTAAGTCCGAACTGTAATTATTTTCACCGACGAGGTACCTTTTATATGTTAGATTGAGTTATAGGAGCGTATTTGAAGCACTTTTGCTTAATAAACCACGGCTCTATCTCTTACGGTTGATTTTTAAATTAATCAGAAATTCCTCGTCGGTAGCGCTTCTCGGTAGCCTCTCCGTACAGAGACTAAGTCCGAATTGAAAATATTTTCACCGACGACGTATCTTTTAAATGGTATGTTCCGTTATGGGAGCGTATTTGACGCACTTTTGCTTAATAAACCACGGCTCCATCTCTTACGGGTGATTTTTAAATAATTTCTAGTCGTCGTCGGCGACTCTTCACGGTAGCCACTCGGTAGGAAAAAATCTAAGTCCGAACTGTAATTATTTTCACCGACGAGGTACCTTTTATATGTTAGATTGAGTTATAGGAGCGCATTTGAAGCACTTTTGCTTAATAAACCACGGCTCTATCTCTTACGCTTGATTTTTAAATTAATCAGAAAGTCCTCGTCGGTAGCGCTTCTCGGTAGCCTCTCCGTACAGAGACTAAGTCCGAATTGAAAATATTTTCACCGACGACGTATCTTTTAAATGGTATGTTCCGTTATGGGAGCGTATTTGACGCACTTTTGCTTAATAAACCACGGCTCCATCTCTTACGGGTGATTTTTAAATAATTGCTAGTCGTCGTCGGCGACTCTTCACGGTAGCCAATCGGTAGGAAAAAATCTAAGTCCGAACTGTAATTATTTTCACCGACGAGGTACCTTTTATATGTTAGATTGAGTTATAGGAGCGCATTTGAAGCACTTTTGCTTAATAAACCACGGCTCTATCTCTTACGGTTGATTTTTAAATTAATGAGAAAGTCCTCGTCGGTAGCGCTTCTCTGTAGCCTCTCCGTACAGAGACTAAGTCCGAATTGAAAATATTTTCACCGACGACGTATCTTTTAAATGGTATGTTCCGTTATGGGAGCGTATTTGACGCACTTTTGCTTAATAAACCACAGCTCCATTTCTTACGGGTGATTTTTAAATAATTGCTAGTCGTCGTCGGCGACTCTTCACGGTAGCCACTCGGTAGGAAAAAATCTAAGTCCGAACTGTAATTATTTTCACCGACGAGGTACCTTTTATATGTTAGATTGAGTTATAGGAGCGTATTTGAAGCACTTTTGCTTAATAAACCACGGCTCTATCTCTTACGGTTGATTTTTAAATTAATCAGAAAGTCCTCGTCGGTAGCGCTTCTCGGTAGCCTCTCCGTACAGAGACTAAGTCCGAATTGAAAATATTTTCACCGACGACGTATCTTTTAAATGGTATGTTCCGTTATGGGAGCGTATTTGACGCACTTTTGCTTAATAAACCACGGCTCCATCTCTTACGGGTGATTTTTAAATAATTTCTAGTCGTCGTCGGCGACTCTTCACGGTAGCCACTCGGTAGGAAAAAATCTAAGTCCGAACTGTAATTATTTTCACCGACGAGGTACCTTTTATATGTTAGATTGAGTTATAGGAGCGCATTTGAAGCACTTTTGCTTAATAAACCACGGCTCTATCTCTTACGCTTGATTTTTAAATTAATCAGAAAGTCCTCGTCGGTAGCGCTTCTCGGTAGCCTCTCCGTACAGAGACTAAGTCCGAATTGAAAATATTTTCACCGACGACGTATCTTTTAAATGGTATGTTCCGTTATGGGAGCGTATTTGACGCACTTTTGCTTAATAAACCACGGCTCCATCTCTTACGGGTGATTTTTAAATAATTGCTAGTCGTCGTCGGCGACTCTTCACGGTAGCCAATCGGTAGGAAAAAATCTAAGTCCGAACTGTAATTATTTTCACCGACGAGGTACCTTTTATATGTTAGATTGAGTTATAGGAGCGTATTTGAAGCACTTTTGCTTAATAAACCACGGCTCTATCTCTTACGGTTGATTTTTAAATTAATCAGAAAGTCCTCGTCGGTAGCGCTTCTCGGTAGCCTCTCCGTACAGAGACTAAGTCCGAATTGAAAATATTTTCACCGACGACGTATCTTTTAAATGGTATGTTCCGTTATGGGAGCGTATTTGACGCACTTTTGCTTAATAAACCACGGCTCCATCTCTTACGGTTGATTTTTAAATAATTTCTAAAGTCGTCGTCGGCGACTCTTCACGGTAGCCACTCGGTAGGAAAAAATCTAAGTCCGAACTGTAATTATTTTCACCGACGAGGTACCTTTTATATGTTAGATTGAGTTATAGGTGCGCATTTGAAGCACTTTTGCTTAATAAACCACGGCTCTATCTCTTACGGTTGATTTTTAAATTAATCAGAAAGTCCTCGTCGGTAGCGCTTCTCGGTAGCCTCTCCGTACAGAGACTAAGTCCGAATTCAAAATATTTTCACCGACGACGTATCTTTTAAATGGTATGTTCCGTTATGAGAGCGTATTTGACGCACTTTTGCTTAATAAACCACGGCTCCATCTCTTACGGGTGATTTTTAAATAATTTCTAGTAGTCGTCGGCGACTCTTCACGGTAGCCAATCGGTAGGAAAAAATCTAAGTCCGAACTGTAATTATTTTCACCGACGAGGTACCTTTTATATGTTAGATTGAGTTATAGGAGCGTATTTGAAGCACTTTTGCTTAATAAACCACGGCTCTATCTCTTACGGTTGATTTTTAAATTAATCAGAAAGTGCTCGTCGGTAGCGCTTCTCGGTAGCCTCTCCGTACAGAGACCAAGTCCGAATTCAAAATATTTTCACCGACGACGTATCTTTTAAATGGTATGTTCCGTTATGAGAGCGTATTTGACGCACTTTTGCTTAATAAACCACGGCTCCATCTCTTACGGTTGATTTTTAAATAATTTCTAAAGTCGTCGTCGGCGACTCTTCACGGTAGCCACTCGGTAGGAAAAAATCTAAGTCCGAACTGTAATTATTTTCACCGACGAGGTACCTTTTATATGTTAGATTGAGTTATAGGTGCGCATTTGAAGCACTTTTGCTTAATAAACCACGGCTCTATCTCTTACGGTTGATTTTTAAATTAATCAGAAAGTCCTCGTCGGTAGCGCTTCTCGGTAGCCTCTCCGTACAGAGACTAAGTCCGAATTCAAAATATTTTCACCGACGACGTATCTTTTAAATGGTATGTTCCGTTATGGGAGGGTATTTGACGCACTTTTGCTTAATAAACCACGGCTCCATCTCTTACGGGTGATTTTTAAATAATTTCTAGTCGTCGTCGGCGACTCTTCACGGTAGCCACTCGGTAGGAAAAAATCTAAGTCCGAACTGTAATTATTTTCACCGACGAGGTACCTTTTATATGTTAGATTGAGTTATAGGTGCGCATTTGAAGCACTTTTGCTTAATAAACCACGGCTCTATCTCTTACGGTTGATTTTTAAATTAATCAGAAAGTCCTCGTCGGTAGCGCTTCTCGGTAGCCTCTCCGTACAGAGACTAAGTCCGAATTGAAAATATTTTCACCGACGACGTATCTTTTAAATGGTATGTTCCGTTATGGGAGCGTATTTGACGCACTTTTGCTTAATAAACCACGGCTCCATCTCTTACGGGTGATTTTTAAATAATTTCTAGTAGTCGTCGGCGACTCTTCACGGTAGCCAATCGGTAGGAAAAAATCTAAGTCCGAACTGTAATTATTTTCACCGACGAGGTACCTTTTATATGTTAGATTGAGTTATAGGAGCGTATTTGAAGCACTTTTGCTTAATAAACCACGGCTCTATCTCTTACGGTTGATTTTTAAATTAATCAGAAAGTGCTCGTCGGTAGCGCTTCTCGGTAGCCTCTCCGTACAGAGACCAAGTCCGAATTGAAAATATTTTCACCGACGACGTATCTTTTAAATGGTATGTTCCGTTATGGGAGCGTATTTGACGCACTTTTGCTTAATAAACCACGGCTCCATCTCTTACGGGTGATTTTTAAATAATTTCTAGTAGTCGTCGGCGACTCTTCACGGTAGCCAATCGGTAGGAAAAAATCTAAGTCCGAACTGTAATTATTTTCACCGACGAGGTACCTTTTATATGTTAGATTGAGTTATAGGAGCGTATTTGAAGCACTTTTGCTTAATAAACCACGGCTCTATCTCTTTCGGTTGATTTTTAAATTAATCAGAAAGTCTTCGTCGGTAGCGCTTCTCGGTAGCCTCTCCGTACAGAGACTTAGTCCGAATTGAAAATATTTTCATCCACGACGTATCTTTTAAATGTTATGTTCCGTTATGGGAGCTTATTTGACGCACTTTTGCTTAATAAACCACGGCTCCATCTCTTACGGTTGATTTTTAAATAATTTCTAAAGTCGTCGTCGGCGACTCTTCACGGTAGCCACTCGGTAGGAAAAAATCTAAGTCCGAACTGTAATTGTTTTCACGGAGGAGGTACCTTTTATATGTTAGATTGAGTTATAGGAGCGTATTTGAAGCACTTTTGCTTAATAAACCACGGCTCTATCTCTTTCGGTTGATTTTTAAATTAATCAGAAAGTCTTCGTCGGTAGCGCTTCTCGGTAGCCTCTCCGTACAGAGACTAAATCCGAATTGAAAATATTTTCACCGACGACGTATCTTTTAAATGTTATGTTCGGTTATGGGAGCGTATTTGACGCACTTTTGCTTAATAAACCACGGCTCTATCTCTTACGGTTGATTTTTAAATAATTTCTAAAATCGTCGTCGGCGACTCTTCACGGTAGCCACTCGGTAGGAAAAAATCTAAGTCCGAACTGTAATTATTTTCACCGGCGAGGTACCTTTTATATGTTAGATTGAGTTATAGGAGCGTATTTGAAGCACTTTTGCTTAATAAACCACGGCTCTATCTCTTTCGGTTGATTTTTAAATTAATCAGAAAGTCTTCGTCGGTAGCGCTTCTCGGTAGCCTCCCCGTACAGAGACTAAATCCGAATTGAAAATATTTTCACCGACGACGTATCTTTTAAATGTTATGTTCGGTTATGGGAGCGTATTTGACGCACTCTTGCTTAATAAACCACGGCTCCATCTCTTACGGTTGAGTTTTAAATAATTTCTAAATTCGTCGTCGGCGACTCTTCACGGTAGCCTCTCGGTAGGAAAAAATCTAAGTCCGAACTGTAATTATTTTCACCGACGAGGTAACTTTTATATGTTAGATTGAGTTATAGGAGCGCATTTGAAGCACTTTTGCTTAATAAACCACGGCTCTATATCTTACGGTTGATTTTTAAATTAATCAGAAAGTCCTCGTCGGTAGCGCTTCTCGGTAGCCTCTCCGTACAGAGACTAAGTCAGAATTGAAAATATTTTCACCGACGACGAATCTTTTAAATGTTATGTTCAGTTATGGGAGCGTATTTGACGCACTTTTGCTTAATAAACCACGGCTCTATCTCTTACGGTTGATTTTTAAATAATTTCTAAAGTCGTCTTCGGCGACTCTTCACGGTAGCCTCTCCGTACAGAGACTAAGTCCGAATTGAAAATATTTTCACCGACGACGTATCTTTTAAATGGTATGTTCCGTTATGGGAGCGTATTTGACGCACCTTTGCTTAATAAACCACGGCTCCATCTCTTACGGTTGATTTTTAAATAATTTCTAAAGTCGTCGTCGGCGACTCTTCACGGTAGCCACTCGGTAGGAAAAAATCTAAGTCCGAACTGTAATTATTTTCAGCGACGAGGTACCTTTTATATGTTAGATTGAGTTATAGGAGCGCATTTGAAGCACTTTTGCTTAATAAACCACGGCTCTATATCTTACGGTTGATTTTTAAATTAATCAGAAAGTCCTCGTCGGTAGCGCTTCTCGGTAGCCTCTCCGTACAGAGACTAAGTCCGAATTGAAAATATTTTCACCGACGACGAATCTTTTAAATGTTATGTTCAGTTATGGGAGCGTATTTGACGCACTTTTGCTTAATAAACCACGGCTCTATCTCTTACGGTTGATTTTTAAATAATTTCTAAAGTCGTCTTCGGCGACTCTTCACGGTAGCCTCTCCGTACAGAGACTAAGTCCGAATTGAAAATATTTTCACCGACGACGTATCTTTTAAATGTTATGATCAGTTATGGGAGCGTATTTGACGCACTTTTGCTTAATAAACCACGGCTCTATCTCTTACGGTTGATTTTTAAATAATTTCTAAAGTCGTCGTCGGCGACTCTTCACGGTAGCCACTCGGTAGGAAAAAATCTAAGTCCGAACTGTAATTATTTTCACCGACGAGGTACCTTTTATATGTTAGATTGAGTTATAGGAGCGCATTTGAAGCACTTTTGCTTAATAAACCACGGCTCTATCTCTTTCGGTTGATTTTTAAATTAATCAGAAAGTCTTCGTCGGTAGCGCTTCTCGGTAGCCTCTCCGTACAGAGACTTAGTCCGAATTGAAAATATTTTCATCCACGACGTATCTTTTAAATGTTATGTTCCGTTATGGGAGCGTATGTGACGCACTTTTGGTTAATAAACCACGGCTCTATCTCTTACGGTTGATTTTTAAATAATTTCTAAAATCGTCGTCGGCGACTCTTCACGGTAGCCACTCGGTAGGAAAAAAGCTAAGTCCGAACTGTAATTATTTTCACCGACGAGGTACCTTTTATATGTTAGATTGAGTTATAGGAGCGCATTTGAAGCACTTTTGCTTAATAAACCACGGCTCTATCTCTTACGGTTGATTTTTAAATTAATGAGAAAGTCCTCGTCGGTAGCGCTTCTCGGTAGCCTCTCCGTACAGAGACTAAGTCCGAATTGAAAATATTTTCACCGACGACGTATCTTTTAAATGGTATGTTCCGTTATGGGAGCGTATTTGACGCACTTTTGCTTAATAAACCACAGCTCCATTTCTTACGGGTGATTTTTAAATAATTGCTAGTCGTCGTCGGCGACTCTTCACGGTAGCCACTCGGTAGGAAAAAATCTAAGTCCGAACTGTAATTATTTTCACCGACGAGGTACCTTTTATATGTTAGATTGAGTTATAGGAGCGTATTTGAAGCACTTTTGCTTAATAAACCACGGCTCTATCTCTTACGGTTGATTTTTAAATTAATCAGAAAGTCCTCGTCGGTAGCGCTTCTCGGTAGCCTCTCCGTACAGAGACTAAGTCCGAATTGAAAATATTTTCACCGACGACGTATCTTTTAAATGGTATGTTCCGTTATGGGAGCGTATTTGACGCACTTTTGCTTAATAAACCACGGCTCCATCTCTTACGGGTGATTTTTAAATAATTTCTAGTCGTCGTCGGCGACTCTTCACGGTAGCCACTCGGTAGGAAAAAATCTAAGTCCGAACTGTAATTATTTTCACCGACGAGGTACCTTTTATATGTTAGATTGAGTTATAGGAGCGCATTTGAAGCACTTTTGCTTAATAAACCACGGCTCTATCTCTTACGCTTGATTTTTAAATTAATCAGAAAGTCCTCGTCGGTAGCGCTTCTCGGTAGCCTCTCCGTACAGAGACTAAGTCCGAATTGAAAATATTTTCACCGACGACGTATCTTTTAAATGGTATGTTCCGTTATGGGAGCGTATTTGACGCACTTTTGCTTAATAAACCACGGCTCCATCTCTTACGGGTGATTTTTAAATAATTGCTAGTCGTCGTCGGCGACTCTTCACGGTAGCCAATCGGTAGGAAAAAATCTAAGTCCGAACTGTAATTATTTTCACCGACGAGGTACCTTTTATATGTTAGATTGAGTTATAGGAGCGTATTTGAAGCACTTTTGCTTAATAAACCACGGCTCTATCTCTTACGGTTGATTTTTAAATTAATCAGAAAGTCCTCGTCGGTAGCGCTTCTCGGTAGCCTCTCCGTACAGAGACTAAGTCCGAATTGAAAATATTTTCACCGACGACGTATCTTTTAAATGGTATGTTCCGTTATGGGAGCGTATTTGACGCACTTTTGCTTAATAAACCACGGCTCCATCTCTTACGGTTGATTTTTAAATAATTTCTAAAGTCGTCGTCGGCGACTCTTCACGGTAGCCACTCGGTAGGAAAAAATCTAAGTCCGAACTGTAATTATTTTCACCGACGAGGTACCTTTTATATGTTAGATTGAGTTATAGGTGCGCATTTGAAGCACTTTTGCTTAATAAACCACGGCTCTATCTCTTACGGTTGATTTTTAAATTAATCAGAAAGTCCTCGTCGGTAGCGCTTCTCGGTAGCCTCTCCGTACAGAGACTAAGTCCGAATTCAAAATATTTTCACCGACGACGTATCTTTTAAATGGTATGTTCCGTTATGGGAGCGTATTTGACGCACTTTTGCTTAATAAACCACGGCTCCATCTCTTACGGGTGATTTTTAAATAATTTCTAGTAGTCGTCGGCGACTCTTCACGGTAGCCAATCGGTAGGAAAAAATCTAAGTCCGAACTGTAATTATTTTCACCGACGAGGTACCTTTTATATGTTAGATTGAGTTATAGGAGCGTATTTGAAGCACTTTTGCTTAATAAACCACGGCTCTATCTCTTACGGTTGATTTTTAAATTAATCAGAAAGTGCTCGTCGGTAGCGCTTCTCGGTAGCCTCTCCGTACAGAGACCAAGTCCGAATTGAAAATATTTTCACCGACGACGTATCTTTTAAATGGTATGTTCCGTTATGGGAGCGTATTTGACGCACTTTTGCTTAATAAACCACGGCTCCATCTCTTACGGGTGATTTTTAAATAATTTCTAGTAGTCGTCGGCGACTCTTCACGGTAGCCAATCGGTAGGAAAAAATCTAAGTCCGAACTGTAATTATTTTCACCGACGAGGTACCTTTTATATGTTAGATTGAGTTATAGGAGCGTATTTGAAGCACTTTTGCTTAATAAACCACGGCTCTATCTCTTACGGTTGATTTTTAAATTAATCAGAAAGTGCTCGTCGGTAGCGCTTCTCGGTAGCCTCTCCGTACAGAGACCAAGTCCGAATTGAAAATATTTTCACCGACGACGTATCTTTTAAATGGTATGTTCCGTTATGGGAGCGTATTTGACGCACTTTTGCTTAATAAACCACGGCTCCATCTCTTACGGTTGATTTTTAAATAATTTCTAAAGTCGTCGTCGGCGACTCTTCACGGTAGCCACTCGGTAGGAAAAAATCTAAGTCCGAACTGTAATTATTTTCACCGACGAGGTACCTTTTATATGTTAGATTGAGTTATAGGTGCGCATTTGAAGCACTTTTGCTTAATAAACCACGGCTCTATCTCTTACGGTTGATTTTTAAATTAATCAGAAAGTCCTCGTCGGTAGCGCTTCTCGGTAGCCTCTCCGTACAGAGACTAAGTCCGAATTCAAAATATTTTCACCGACGACGTATCTTTTAAATGGTATGTTCCGTTATGGGAGGGTATTTGACGCACTTTTGCTTAATAAACCACGGCTCCATCTCTTACGGGTGATTTTTAAATAATTTCTAGTCGTCGTCGGCGACTCTTCACGGTAGCCACTCGGTAGGAAAAAATCTAAGTCCGAACTGTAATTATTTTCACCGACGAGGTACCTTTTATATGTTAGATTGAGTTATAGGTGCGCATTTGAAGCACTTTTGCTTAATAAACCACGGCTCTATCTCTTACGGTTGATTTTTAAATTAATCAGAAAGTCCTCGTCGGTAGCGCTTCTCGGTAGCCTCTCCGTACAGAGACTAAGTCCGAATTGAAAATATTTTCACCGACGACGTATCTTTTAAATGGTATGTTCCGTTATGGGAGCGTATTTGACGCACTTTTGCTTAATAAACTACGGCTCCATCTCTTACGGGTGATTTTTAAATAATTTCTAGTAGTCGTCGGCGACTCTTCACGGTAGCCAATCGGTAGGAAAAAATCTAAGTCCGAACTGTAATTATTTTCACCGACGAGGTACCTTTTATATGTTAGATTGAGTTATAGGAGCGTATTTGAAGCACTTTTGCTTAATAAACCACGGCTCTATCTCTTACGGTTGATTTTTAAATTAATCAGAAAGTGCTCGTCGGTAGCGCTTCTCGGTAGCCTCTCCGTACAGAGACCAAGTCCGAATTGAAAATATTTTCACCGACGACGTATCTTTTAAATGGTATGTTCCGTTATGGGAGCGTATTTGACGCACTTTTGCTTAATAAACCACGGCTCCATCTCTTACGGGTGATTTTTAAATAATTTCTAGTAGTCGTCGGCGACTCTTCACGGTAGCCAATCGGTAGGAAAAAATCTAAGTCCGAACTGTAATTATTTTCACCGACGAGGTACCTTTTATATGTTAGATTGAGTTATAGGAGCGTATTTGAAGCACTTTTGCTTAATAAACCACGGCTCTATCTCTTTCGGTTGATTTTTAAATTAATCAGAAAGTCTTCGTCGGTAGCGCTTCTCGGTAGCCTCTCCGTACAGAGACTTAGTCCGAATTGAAAATATTTTCATCCACGACGTATCTTTTAAATGTTATGTTCCGTTATGGGAGCTTATTTGACGCACTTTTGCTTAATAAACCACGGCTCCATCTCTTACGGTTGATTTTTAAATAATTTCTAAAGTCGTCGTCGGCGACTCTTCACGGTAGCCACTCGGTAGGAAAAAATCTAAGTCCGAACTGTAATTGTTTTCACGGAGGAGGTACCTTTTATATGTTAGATTGAGTTATAGGAGCGTATTTGAAGCACTTTTGCTTAATAAACCACGGCTCTATCTCTTTCGGTTGATTTTTAAATTAATCAGAAAGTCTTCGTCGGTAGCGCTTCTCGGTAGCCTCTCCGTACAGAGACTAAATCCGAATTGAAAATATTTTCACCGACGACGTATCTTTTAAATGTTATGTTCGGTTATGGGAGCGTATTTGACGCACTTTTGCTTAATAAACCACGGCTCTATCTCTTACGGTTGATTTTTAAATAATTTCTAAAATCGTCGTCGGCGACTCTTCACGGTAGCCACTCGGTAGGAAAAAATCTAAGTCCGAACTGTAATTATTTTTACCGGCGAGGTACCTTTTATATGTTAGATTGAGTTATAGGAGCGTATTTGAAGCACTTTTGCTTAATAAACCACGGCTCTATCTCTTTCGGTTGATTTTTAAATTAATCAGAAAGTCTTCGTCGGTAGCGCTTCTCGGTAGCCTCCCCGTACAGAGACTAAATCCGAATTGAAAATATTTTCACCGACGACGTATCTTTTAAATGTTATGTTCGGTTATGGGAGCGTATTTGACGCACTCTTGCTTAATAAACCACGGCTCCATCTCTTACGGTTGAGTTTTAAATAATTTCTAAATTCGTCGTCGGCGACTCTTCACGGTAGCCTCTCGGTAGGAAAAAATCTAAGTCCGAACTGTAATTATTTTCACCGACGAGGTAACTTTTATATGTTAGATTGAGTTATAGGAGCGCATTTGAAGCACTTTTGCTTAATAAACCACGGCTCTATATCTTACGGTTGATTTTTAAATTAATCAGAAAGTCCTCGTCGGTAGCGCTTCTCGGTAGCCTCTCCGTACAGAGACTAAGTCAGAATTGAAAATATTTTCACCGACGACGAATCTTTTAAATGTTATGTTCAGTTATGGGAGCGTATTTGACGCACTTTTGCTTAATAAACCACGGCTCTATCTCTTACGGTTGATTTTTAAATAATTTCTAAAGTCGTCTTCGGCGACTCTTCACGGTAGCCTCTCCGTACAGAGACTAAGTCCGAATTGAAAATATTTTCACCGACGACGTATCTTTTAAATGGTATGTTCCGTTATGGGAGCGTATTTGACGCACCTTTGTTTAATAAACCACGGCTCCATCTCTTACGGTTGATTTTTAAATAATTTCTAAAGTCGTCGTCGGCGACTCTTCACGGTAGCCACTCGGTAGGAAAAAATCTAAGTCCGAACTGTAATTATTTTCAGCGACGAGGTACCTTTTATATGTTAGATTGAGTTATAGGAGCGCATTTGAAGCACTTTTGCTTAATAAACCACGGCTCTATATCTTACGGTTGATTTTTAAATTAATCAGAAAGTCCTCGTCGGTAGCGCTTCTCGGTAGCCTCTCCGTACAGAGACTAAGTCCGAATTGAAAATATTTTCACCGACGACGAATCTTTTAAATGTTATGTTCAGTTATGGGAGCGTATTTGACGCACTTTTGCTTAATAAACCACGGCTCTATCTCTTACGGTTGATTTTTAAATAATTTCTAAAGTCGTCTTCGGCGACTCTTCACGGTAGCCTCTCCGTACAGAGACTAAGTCCGAATTGAAAATATTTTCACCGACGACGTATCTTTTAAATGTTATGATCAGTTATGGGAGCGTATTTGACGCACTTTTGCTTAATAAACCACGGCTCTATCTCTTACGGTTGATTTTTAAATAATTTCTAAAGTCGTCGTCGGCGACTCTTCACGGTAGCCACTCGGTAGGAAAAAATCTAAGTCCGAACTGTAATTATTTTCACCGACGAGGTACCTTTTATATGTTAGATTGAGTTATAGGAGCGCATTTGAAGCACTTTTGCTTAATAAACCACGGCTCTATCTCTTTCGGTTGATTTTTAAATTAATCAGAAAGTCTTCGTCGGTAGCGCTTCTCGGTAGCCTCTCCGTACAGAGACTTAGTCCGAATTGAAAATATTTTCATCCACGACGTATCTTTTAAATGTTATGTTCCGTTATGGGAGCGTATGTGACGCACTTTTGGTTAATAAACCACGGCTCTATCTCTTACGGTTGATTTTTAAATAATTTCTAAAATCGTCGTCGGCGACTCTTCACGGTAGCCACTCGGTAGGAAAAAATCTAAGTCCGAACTGTAATTATTTTCACCGACGAGGTACCTTTTATATGTTAGATTGAGTTATAGGAGCGCATTTGAAGCACTTTTGCTTAATAAACCACGGCTCTATCTCTTACGGTTGATTTTTAAATTAATGAGAAAGTCCTCGTCGGTAGCGCTTCTCGGTAGCCTCTCCGTACAGAGACTAAGTCCGAATTGAAAATATTTTCACCGACGACGTATCTTTTAAATGGTATGTTCCGTTATGGGAGCGTATTTGACGCACTTTTGCTTAATAAACCACAGCTCCATTTCTTACGGGTGATTTTTAAATAATTGCTAGTCGTCGTCGGCGACTCTTCACGGTAGCCACTCGGTAGGAAAAAATCTAAGTCCGAACTGTAATTATTTTCACCGACGAGGTACCTTTTATATGTTAGATTGAGTTATAGGAGCGTATTTGAAGCACTTTTGCTTAATAAACCACGGCTCTATCTCTTACGGTTGATTTTTAAATTAATCAGAAAGTCCTCGTCGGTAGCGCTTCTCGGTAGCCTCTCCGTACAGAGACTAAGTCCGAATTGAAAATATTTTCACCGACGACGTATCTTTTAAATGGTATGTTCCGTTATGGGAGCGTATTTGACGCACTTTTGCTTAATAAACCACGGCTCCATCTCTTACGGGTGATTTTTAAATAATTTCTAGTCGTCGTCGGCGACTCTTCACGGTAGCCACTCGGTAGGAAAAAATCTAAGTCCGAACTGTAATTATTTTCACCGACGAGGTACCTTTTATATGTTAGATTGAGTTATAGGAGCGCATTTGAAGCACTTTTGCTTAATAAACCACGGCTCTATCTCTTACGCTTGATTTTTAAATTAATCAGAAAGTCCTCGTCGGTAGCGCTTCTCGGTAGCCTCTCCGTACAGAGACTAAGTCCTAATTGAAAATATTTTCACCGACGACGTATCTTTTAAATGGTATGTTCCGTTATGGGAGCGTATTTGACGCACTTTTGCTTAATAAACCACGGCTCCATCTCTTACGGGTGATTTTTAAATAATTGCTAGTCGTCGTCGGCGACTCTTCACGGTAGCCAATCGGTAGGAAAAAATCTAAGTCCGAACTGTAATTATTTTCACCGACGAGGTACCTTTTATATGTTAGATTGAGTTATAGGAGCGTATTTGAAGCACTTTTGCTTAATAAACCACGGCTCTATCTCTTACGGTTGATTTTTAAATTAATCAGAAAGTCCTCGTCGGTAGCGCTTCTCGGTAGCCTCTCCGTACAGAGACTAAGTCCGAATTCAAAATATTTTCACCGACGACGTATCTTTTAAATGGTATGTTCCGTTATGGGAGCGTATTTGACGCACTTTTGCTTAATAAACCACGGCTCCATCTCTTACGGGTGATTTTTAAATAATTTCTAGTAGTCGTCGGCGACTCTTCACGGTAGCCAATCGGTAGGAAAAAATCTAAGTCCGAACTGTAATTATTTTCACCGACGAGGTACCTTTTATATGTTAGATTGAGTTATAGGAGCGTATTTGAAGCACTTTTGCTTAATAAACCACGGCTCTATCTCTTACGGTTGATTTTTAAATTAATCAGAAAGTGCTCGTCGGTAGCGCTTCTCGGTAGCCTCTCCGTACAGAGACCAAGTCCGAATTGAAAATATTTTCACCGACGACGTATCTTTTAAATGGTATGTTCCGTTATGGGAGCGTATTTGACGCACTTTTGCTTAATAAACCACGGCTCCATCTCTTACGGGTGATTTTTAAATAATTTCTAGTAGTCGTCGGCGACTCTTCACGGTAGCCAATCGGTAGGAAAAAATCTAAGTCCGAACTGTAATTATTTTCACCGACGAGGTACCTTTTATATGTTAGATTGAGTTATAGGAGCGTATTTGAAGCACTTTTGCTTAATAAACCACGGCTCTATCTCTTTCGGTTGATTTTTAAATTAATCAGAAAGTCTTCGTCGGTAGCGCTTCTCGGTAGCCTCTCCGTACAGAGACTTAGTCCGAATTGAAAATATTTTCATCCACGACGTATCTTTTAAATGTTATGTTCCGTTATGGGAGCTTATTTGACGCACTTTTGCTTAATAAACCACGGCTCCATCTCTTACGGTTGATTTTTAAATAATTTCTAAAGTCGTCGTCGGCGACTCTTCACGGTAGCCACTCGGTAGGAAAAAATCTAAGTCCGAACTGTAATTGTTTTCACGGAGGAGGTACCTTTTATATGTTAGATTGAGTTATAGGAGCGTATTTGAAGCACTTTTGCTTAATAAACCACGGCTCTATCTCTTTCGGTTGATTTTTAAATTAATCAGAAAGTCTTCGTCGGTAGCGCTTCTCGGTAGCCTCTCCGTACAGAGACTAAATCCGAATTGAAAATATTTTCACCGACGACGTATCTTTTAAATGTTATGTTCGGTTATGGGAGCGTATTTGACGCACTTTTGCTTAATAAACCACGGCTCTATCTCTTACGGTTGATTTTTAAATAATTTCTAAAATCGTCGTCGGCGACTCTTCACGGTAGCCACTCGGTAGGAAAAAATCTAAGTCCGAACTGTAATTATTTTTACCGGCGAGGTACCTTTTATATGTTATATTGAGTTATAGGAGCGTATTTGAAGCACTTTTGCTTAATAAACCACGGCTCTATCTCTTTCGGTTGATTTTTAAATTAATCAGAAAGTCTTCGTCGGTAGCGCTTCTCGGTAGCCTCCCCGTACAGAGACTAAATCCGAATTGAAAATATTTTCACCGACGACGTATCTTTTAAATGTTATGTTCGGTTATGGGAGCGTATTTGACGCACTCTTGCTTAATAAACCACGGCTCCATCTCTTACGGTTGAGTTTTAAATAATTTCTAAATTCGTCGTCGGCGACTCTTCACGGTAGCCTCTCGGTAGGAAAAAATCTAAGTCCGAACTGTAATTATTTTCACCGACGAGGTAACTTTTATATGTTAGATTGAGTTATAGGAGCGCATTTGAAGCACTTTTGCTTAATAAACCACGGCTCTATATCTTACGGTTGATTTTTAAATTAATCAGAAAGTCCTCGTCGGTAGCGCTTCTCGGTAGCCTCTCCGTACAGAGACTAAGTCAGAATTGAAAATATTTTCACCGACGACGAATCTTTTAAATGTTATGTTCAGTTATGGGAGCGTATTTGACGCACTTTTGCTTAATAAACCACGGCTCTATCTCTTACGGTTGATTTTTAAATAATTTCTAAAGTCGTCTTCGGCGACTCTTCACGGTAGCCTCTCCGTACAGAGACTAAGTCCGAATTGAAAATATTTTCACCGACGACGTATCTTTTAAATGGTATGTTCCGTTATGGGAGCGTATTTGACGCACCTTTGCTTAATAAACCACGGCTCCATCTCTTACGGTTGATTTTTAAATAATTTCTAAAGTCGTCGTCGGCGACTCTTCACGGTAGCCACTCGGTAGGAAAAAATCTAAGTCCGAACTGTAATTATTTTCAGCGACGAGGTACCTTTTATATGTTAGATTGAGTTATAGGAGCGCATTTGAAGCACTTTTGCTTAATAAACCACGGCTCTATATCTTACGGTTGATTTTTAAATTAATCAGAAAGTCCTCGTCGGTAGCGCTTCTCGGTAGCCTCTCCGTACAGAGACTAAGTCCGAATTGAAAATATTTTCACCGACGACGAATCTTTTAAATGTTATGTTCAGTTATGGGAGCGTATTTGACGCACTTTTGCTTAATAAACCACGGCTCTATCTCTTACGGTTGATTTTTAAATAATTTCTAAAGTCGTCTTCGGCGACTCTTCACGGTAGCCTCTCCGTACAGAGACTAAGTCCGAATTGAAAATATTTTCACCGACGACGTATCTTTTAAATGTTATGATCAGTTATGGGAGCGTATTTGACGCACTTTTGCTTAATAAACCACGGCTCGATCTCTTACGGTTGATTTTTAAATAATTTCTAAAGTCGTCGTCGGCGACTCTTCACGGTAGCCACTCGGTAGGAAAAAATCTAAGTCCGAACTGTAATTATTTTCACCGACGAGGTACCTTTTATATGTTAGATTGAGTTATAGGAGCGTATTTGAAGCACTTTTGCTTAATAAACCACGGCTCTATCTCTTTCGGTTGATTTTTAAATTAATCAGAAAGTCTTCGTCGGTAGCGCTTCTCGGTAGCCTCCCCGTACAGAGACTAAATCCGAATTGAAAATATTTTCACCGACGACGTATCTTTTAAATGTTATGTTCGGTTATGGGAGCGTATTTGACGCACTCTTGCTTAATAAACCACGGCTCCATCTCTTACGGTTGAGTTTTAAATAATTTCTAAATTCGTCGTCGGCGACTCTTCACGGTAGCCTCTCGGTAGGAAAAAATCTAAGTCCGAACTGTAATTATTTTCACCGACGAGGTAACTTTTATATGTTAGATTGAGTTATAGGAGCGCATTTGAAGCACTTTTGCTTAATAAACCACGGCTCTATATCTTACGGTTGATTTTTAAATTAATCAGAAAGTCCTCGTCGGTAGCGCTTCTCGGTAGCCTCTCCGTACAGAGACTAAGTCAGAATTGAAAATATTTTCACCGACGACGAATCTTTTAAATGTTATGTTCAGTTATGGGAGCGTATTTGACGCACTTTTGCTTAATAAACCACGGCTCTATCTCTTACGGTTGATTTTTAAATAATTTCTAAAGTCGTCTTCGGCGACTCTTCACGGTAGCCTCTCCGTACAGAGACTAAGTCCGAATTGAAAATATTTTCACCGACGACGTATCTTTTAAATGTTATGATCAGTTATGGGAGCGTATTTGACGCACTTTTGCTTAATAAACCACGGCTCTATCTCTTACGGTTGATTTTTAAATAATTTCTAAAGTCGTCGTCGGCGACTCTTCACGGTAGCCACTCGGTAGGAAAAAATCTAAGTCCGAACTGTAATTATTTTCACCGACGAGGTACCTTTTATATGTTAGATTGAGTTATAGGAGCGTATTTGAAGCACTTTTGCTTAATAAACCACGGCTCTATCTCTTTCGGTTGATTTTTAAATTAATCAGAAAGTCTTCGTCGGTAGCGCTTCTCGGTAGCCTCTCCGTACAGAGACTTAGTCCGAATTGAAAATATTTTCATCCACGACGTATCTTTTAAATGTTATGTTCCGTTATGGGAGCGTATTTGACGCACTTTTGCTTAATAAACCACGGCTCCATCTCTTACGGTTGATTTTTAAATAATTTCTAAAATCGTCATCGGCGACTCTTCACGGTAGCCACTCGGTAGGAAAAAATCTAAGTCCGAACTGTAATTATTTTCACCGACGAGGTACCTTTTATATGTTAGATTGAGTTATAGGAGCGTATTTGAAGCACTTTTGCTTAAGAAACCACGGCTCTATCTCTTACGGTTGATTTTTAAATTAATCAGAAAGTCCTCGTCGGTAGCGCTTCTCGGTAGCCTCTCCGTACAGAGACTAAGTCCGAATTGAAAATATTTTCACCGACGACGTATCTTTTAAATGGTATGTTCCGTTATGGGAGCGTATTTGACGCACTTTTGCTTAATAAACCACGGCTCCATCTCTTACGGGTGATTTTTAAATAATTTCTAGTCGTCGTCGGCGACTCTTCACGGTAGCCACTCGGTAGGAAAAAATCTAAGTCCGAACGGTAATTATTTTCACCGACGAGGTACCTTTTATATGTTAGATTGAGTTATAGGAGCGCATTTGAAGCACTTTTGCTTAATAAACCACGGCTCTATCTCTTACGGTTGATTTTTAAATTAATCAGAAAGTCCTCGTCGGTAGCGCTTCTCGGTAGCCTCTCCGTACAGAGACTAAGTCCGAATTGAAAATATTTTCACCGACGACGTATCTTTTAAATGGTATGTTCCGTTATGGGAGCGTATTTGACGCACTTTTGCTTAATAAACCACGGCTCCATCTCTTACGTGTGGTTTTTAAATAATTGCTAGTCGTCGTCGGCGACTCTTCACGGTAGCCACTCGGTAGGAAAAAATCTAAGTCCGAACTGTAATTATTTTCACCGACGAGGTACCTTTTATATGTTAGATTGAGTTATAGGAGCGTATTTGAAGCACTTTTGCTTAATAAACCACGGCTCTATCTCTTACGGTTGATTTTTAAATTAATCAGAAAGTCCTCGTCGGTAGCGCTTCTCGGTAGCCTCTCCGTACAGAGACTAAGTCCGAATTGAAAATATTTTCACCGACGACGTATCTTTTAAATGGTATGTTCCGTTATGGGAGCGTATTTGACGCACTTTTGCTTAATAAACCACGGCTCCATCTCTTACGGTTGATTTTTAAATAATTTCTAAAATCGTCGTCGGCGACTCTTCACGGTAGCCACTCGGTAGGAAAAAATCTAAGTCCGAACTGTAATTATTTTCACCGGCGAGGTACCTTTTATATGTTAGATTGAGTTATAGGAGCGTATTTGAAGCACTTTTGCTTAATAAACCACGGCTCTATCTCTTTCGGTTGATTTTTAAATTAATCAGAAAGTCATCGTCGGTAGCGCTTCTCGGTAGCCTCTCCGTACAGAGACTTAGTCCGAATTGAAAATATTTTCATCCACGACGTATCTTTTAAATGTTATGTTCCGTTATGGGAGCGTATTTGACGCACTTTTGCTTAATAAACCACGGCTCTATCTCTTACGGTTGATTTTTAAATAATTTCTAAAATCGTCGTCGGCGACTCTTCACGGTAGCCACTCGGTAGGAAAAAATCTAAGTCCGAACTGTAATTATTTTTACCGGCGAGGTACCTTTTATATGTTAGATTGAGTTATAGGAGCGTATTTGAAGCACTTTTGCTTAATAAACCACGGCTCTATCTCTTTCGGTTGATTTTTAAATTAATCAGAAAGTCTTCGTCGGTAGCGCTTCTCGGTAGCCTCCCCGTACAGAGACTAAATCCGAATTGAAAATATTTTCACCGACGACGTATCTTTTAAATGTTATGTTCGGTTATGGGAGCGTATTTGACGCACTCTTGCTTAATAAACCACGGCTCTATCTCTTACGGTTGAGTTTTAAATAATTTCTAAATTCGTCGTCGGCGACTCTTCACGGTAGCCTCTCGGTAGGAAAAAATCTAAGTCCGAACTGTAATTATTTTCACCGACGAGGTACATTTTATATGTTAGATTGAGTTATAGGAGCGCATTTGAAGCACTTTTGCTTAATAAACCACGGCTCTATATCTTACGGTTGATTTTTAAATTAATCAGAAAGTCCTCGTCGGTAGCGCTTCTCGGTAGCCTCTCCGTACAGAGACTAAGTCCGAATTGAAAATATTTTCACCGACGACGAATCTTTTAAATGTTATGTTCAGTTATGGGAGCGTATTTGACGCACTTTTGCTTAATAAACCACGGCTCTATCTCTTACGGGTGATTTTTAAATAATTTCTAGTCGTCGCCGGCGACTCTTCACGGTAGCCACTCGGTAGGAAAAAATCTAAGTCCGAACTGTAATTATTTTCACCGACGAGGTACCTTTTATATGTTAGATTGAGTTATAGGAGCGCATTTGAAGCACTTTTGCTTAATAAACCACGGCTCTATCTCTTACGGTTGATTTTTAAATTAATCAGAAAGTCCTCGTCGGTAGCGCTTCTCGGTAGCCTCTCCGTACAGAGACTAAGTCCGAATTGAAAATATTTTCACCGACGACGTATCTTTTAAATGGTATGTTCCGTTATGGGAGCGTATTTGACGCACCTTTGCTTAATAAACCACGGCTCCATCTCTTACGGTTGATTTTTAAATAATTTCTAAAGTCGTCGTCGGCGACTCTTCACGGTAGCCACTCGGTAGGAAAAAATCTAAGTCCGAACTGTAATTATTTTCAGCGACGAGGTACCTTTTATATGTTAGATTGAGTTATAGGAGCGCATTTGAAGCACTTTTGCTTAATAAACCACGGCTCTATATCTTACGGTTGATTTTTAAATTAATCAGAAAGTCCTCGTCGGTAGCGCTTCTCGGTAGCCTCTCCGTACAGAGACTAAGTCCGAATTGAAAATATTTTCACCGACGACGAATCTTTTAAATGTTATGTTCAGTTATGGGAGCGTATTTGACGCACTTTTGCTTAATAAACCACGGCTCTATCTCTTACGGTTGATTTTTAAATAATTTCTAAAGTCGTCTTCGGCGACTCTTCACGGTAGCCTCTCCGTACAGAGACTAAGTCCGAATTGAAAATATTTTCACCGACGACGTATCTTTTAAATGTTATGATCAGTTATGGGAGCGTATTTGACGCACTTTTGCTTAATAAACCACGGCTCTATCTCTTACGGTTGATTTTTAAATAATTTCTAAAGTCGTCGTCGGCGACTCTTCACGGTAGCCACTCGGTAGGAAAAAATCGAAGTCCGAACTGTAATTATTTTCACCGACGAGGTACCTTTTATATGTTAGATTGAGTTATAGGAGCGTATTTGAAGCACTTTTGCTTAATAAACCACGGCTCTATCTCTTTCGGTTGATTTTTAAATTAATCAGAAAGTCTTCGTCGGTAGCGCTTCTCGGTAGCCTCTCCGTACAGAGACTTAGTCCGAATTGAAAATATTTTCATCCACGACGTATCTTTTAAATGTTATGTTCCGTTATGGGAGCGTATTTGACGCACTTTTGCTTAATAAACCACGGCTCTATCTCTTACGGTTGATTTTTAAATAATTTCTAAAATCGTCGTCGGCGACTCTTCACGGTAGCCACTCGGTAGGAAAAAATCTAAGTCCGAACTGTAATTATTTTCACCGACGAGGTACCTTTTATATGTTAGATTGAGTTATAGGAGCGCATTTGAAGCACTTTTGCTTAATAAACCACGGCTCTATCTCTTACGGTTGATTTTTAAATTAATCAGAAAGTCCTCGTCGGTAGCGCTTCTCGGTAGCCTCTCCGTACAGAGACTAAGTCCGAATTGAAAATATTTTCACCGACGACGTATCTTTTAAATGTTATGATCAGTTATGGGAGCGTATTTGACGCACTTTTGCTTAATAAACCACGGCTCTATCTCTTACGGTTGATTTTTAAATAATTTCTAAAGTCGTCGTCGGCGACTCTTCACGGTAGCCACTCGGTAGGAAAAAATCTAAGTCCGAACTGTAATTATTTTCACCGACGAGGTACCTTTTATATGTTAGATTGAGTTATAGGTGCGCATTTGAAGCACTTTTGCTTAATAAACCACGGCTCTATCTCTTACGGTTGATTTTTAAATTAATCAGAAAGTCCTCGTCGGTAGCGCTTCTCGGTAGCCTCTCCGTACAGAGACTAAGTCCGAATTGAAAATATTTTCACCGACGACGAATCTTTTAAATGTTATGTTCAGTTATGGGAGCGTATTTGACGCACTTTTGCTTAATAAACCACGGCTCTATCTCTTACGGTTGATTTTTAAATAATTTCTAAAGTCGTCTTCGGCGACTCTTCACGGTAGCCTCTCCGTACAGAGACTAAGTCCGAATTGAAAATATTTTCACCGACGACGTATCTTTTAAATGTTATGATCAGTTATGGGAGCGTATTTGACGCACTTTTGCTTAATAAACCACGGCTCTATCTCTTACGGTTGATTTTTAAATAATTTCTAAAGTCGTCGTCGGCGACTCTTCACGGTAGCCACTCGGTAGGAAAAAATCTAAGTCCGAACTGTAATTATTTTCACCGACGAGGTACCTTTTATATGTTAGATTGAGTTATAGGAGCGTATTTGAAGCACTTTTGCTTAATAAACCACGGCTCTATCTCTTTCGGTTGATTTTTAAATTAATCAGAAAGTCTTCGTCGGTAGCGCTTCTCGGTAGCCTCTCCGTACAGAGACTTAGTCCGAATTGAAAATATTTTCATCCACGACGTATCTTTTAAATGTTATGTTCCGTTATGGGAGCGTATTTGACGCACTTTTGCTTAATAAACCACGGCTCTATCTCTTACGGTTGATTTTTAAATAATTTCTAAAATCGTCGTCGGCGACTCTTCACGGTAGCCACTCGGTAGGAAAAAATCTAAGTCCGAACTGTAATTATTTTCACCGACGAGGTACCTTTTATATGTTAGATTGAGTTATAGGAGCGCATTTGAAGCACTTTTGCTTAATAAACCACGGCTCTATCTCTTACGGTTGATTTTTAAATTAATCAGAAAGTCCTCGTCGGTAGCGCTTCTCGGTAGCCTCTCCGTACAGAGACTAAGTCCGAATTGAAAATATTTTCACCGACGACGTATATTTTAAATGTTATGATCAGTTATGGGAGCGTATTTGACGCACTTTTGCTTAATAAACCACGGCTCTATCTCTTACGGTTGATTTTTAAATAATTTCTAAAGTCGTCGTCGGCGACTCTTCACGGTAGCCACTCGGTAGGAAAAAATCTAAGTCCGAACTGTAATTATTTTCACCGACGAGGTACCTTTTATATGTTAGATTGAGTTATAGGTGCGCATTTGAAGCACTTTTGCTTAATAAACCACGGCTCTATCTCTTACGGTTGATTTTTAAATTAATCAGAAAGTCCTCGTCGGTAGCGCTTCTCGGTAGCCTCTCCGTACAGAGACTAAGTCCGAATTCAAAATATTTTCACCGACGACGTATCTTTTAAATGGTATGTTCCGTTATGGGAGCGTATTTGACGCACTTTTGCTTAATAAACCACGGCTCCATCTCTTACGGGTGATTTTTAAATAATTTCTCGTCGTCGTCGGCGACTCTTCACGGTAGCCACTCGGTAGGAAAAAATCTAAGTCCGAACTGTAATTATTTTCACCGACGAGGTACCTTTTATATGTTAGATTGAGTTATAGGAGCGCATTTGAAGCACTTTTGCTTAATAAACCACGGCTCTATCTCTTACGGTTGATTTTTAAATTAATCAGAAAGTCCTCGTCGGTAGCGCTTCTCGGTAGCCTCTCCGTACAGAGACTAAGTCCGAATTGAAAATATTTTCACCGACGACGTATCTTTTAAATGGTATGTTCCGTTATGGGAGCGTATTTGACGCACTTTTGCTTAATAAACCACGGCTCCATCTCTTACGGTTGATTTTTAAATAATTTCTAAAATCGTCGTCGGCGACTCTTCACGGTAGCCACTCGGTAGGAAAAAATCTAAGTCCGAACTGTAATTATTTTCACCGGCGAGGTACCTTTTATATGTTAGATTGAGTTATAGGAGCGTATTTGAAGCACTTTTGCTTAATAAACCACGGCTCTATCTCTTTCGGTTGATTTTTAAATTAATCAGAAAGTCTTCGTCGGTAGCGCTTCTCGGTAGCCTCTCCGTACAGAGACTTAGTCCGAATTGAAAATATTTTCATCCACGACGTATCTTTTAAATGTTATGTTCCGTTATGGGAGCGTATTTGACGCACTTTTGCTTAATAAACCACGGCTCTATCTCTTACGGTTGATTTTTAAATAATTTCTAAAATCGTCGTCGGCGACTCTTCACGGTAGCCACTCGGTAGGAAAAAATCTAAGTCCGAACTGTAATTATTTTCACCGGCGAGGTACCTTTTATATGTTAGATTGAGTTATAGGAGCGTATTTGAAGCACTTTTGCTTAATAAACCACGGCTCTATCTCTTTCGGTTGATTTTTAAATTAATCAGAAAGTCTTCGTCGGTAGCGCTTCTCGGTAGCCTCCCCGTACAGAGACTAAATCCGAATTGAAAATATTTTCACCGACGACGTATCTTTTAAATGTTATGTTCGGTTATGGGAGCGTATTTGACGCACTTTTGCTTAATAAACCACGGCTCCATCTCTTACGGGTGATTTTTAAATAATTGCTAGTCGTCGTCGGCGACTCTTCACGGTAGCCACTCGGTAGGAAAAAATCTAAGTCCGAACTGTAATTATTTTCACCGACGAGGTACCTTTTATATGTTAGATTGAGTTATAGGAGCGTATTTGAAGCACTTTTGCTTAATAAACCACGGCTCTATCTCTTACGGTTGATTTTTAAATTAATCAGAAAGTCCTCATCGGTAGCGCTTCTCGGTAGCCTCTCCGTACAGAGACTAAGTCCGAATTGAAAATATTTTCACCGACGACGTATCTTTTAAATGGTATGTTCCGTTATGGGAGCGTATTTGACGCACTTTTGCTTAATAAACCACGGCTCCATCTCTTACGGTTGATTTTTAAATAATTTCTAAAATCGTCATCGGCGACTCTTCACGGTAGCCACTCGGTAGGAAAAAATCTAAGTCCGAACTGTAATTATTTTCACCGACGAGGTACCTTTTATATGTTAGATTGAGTTATAGGAGCGTATTTGAAGCACTTTTGCTTAATAAACCACGGCTCTATCTCTTACGGTTGATTTTTAAATTAATCAGAAAGTCCTCGTCGGTAGCGCTTCTCGGTAGCCTCTCCGTACAGAGACTAAGTCCGAATTGAAAATATTTTCACCGACGACGTATCTTTTAAATGGTATGTTCCGTTATGGGAGCGTATTTGACGCACTTTTGCTTAATAAACCACGGCTCCATCTCTTACGGTTGATTTTTAAATAATTTCTAAAATCGTCGTCGGCGACTCTTCACGGTAGCCACTCGGTAGGAAAAAATCTAAGTCCGAACTGTAATTATTTTCACCGACGAGGTACCTTTTATATGTTAGATTGAGTTATAGGTGCGCATTTGAAGCACTTTTACTTAATAAACAACGGCTCTATCTCTTACGGTTGATTTTTAAATTAATCAGAAAGTCCTCGTCGGTAGCGCTTCTCGGTAGCCTCTCCGTACAGAGACTAAGTCCGAATTCAAAATATTTTCACCGACGACGTATCTTTTAAATGGTATGTTCCGTTATGGGAGCGTATTTGACGCACTTTTGCTTAATAAACCACGGCTCCATCTCTTACGGGTGATTTTTAAATAATTTCTAGTCGTCGTCGGCGACTCTTCACGGTAGCCACTCGGTAGGAAAAAATCTAAGTCCGAACTGTAATTATTTTCACCGACGAGGTACCTTTTATATGTTAGATTGAGTTATAGGAGCGCATTTGAAGCACTTTTGCTTAATAAACCACGGCTCTATCTCTTACGGTTGATTTTTAAATTAATCAGAAAGTCCTCGTCGGTAGCGCTTCTCGGTAGCCTCTCCGTACAGAGACTAAGTCCGAATTGAAAATATTTTCACCGACGACGTATCTTTTAAATGGTATGTTCCGTTATGGGAGCGTATTTGACGCACTTTTGCTTAATAAACCACGGCTCCATCTCTTACGTGTGGTTTTTAAATAATTGCTAGTCGTCGTCGGCGACTCTTCACGGTAGCCACTCGGTAGGAAAAAATCTAAGTCCGAACTGTAATTATTTTCACCGACGAGGTACCTTTTATATGTTAGATTGAGTTATAGGAGCGTATTTGAAGCACTTTTGCTTAATAAACCACGGCTCTATCTCTTACGGTTGATTTTTAAATTAATCAGAAAGTCCTCGTCGGTAGCGCTTCTCGGTAGCCTCTCCGTACAGAGACTAAGTCCGAATTGAAAATATTTTCACCGACGACGTATCTTTTAAATGGTATGTTCCGTTATGGGAGCGTATTTGACGCACTTTTGCTTAATAAACCACGGCTCCATCTCTTACGGTTGATTTTTAAATAATTTCTAAAATCGTCGTCGGCGACTCTTCACGGTAGCCACTCGGTAGGAAAAAATCTAAGTCCGAACTGTAATTATTTTCACCGGCGAGGTACCTTTTATATGTTAGATTGAGTTATAGGAGCGTATTTGAAGCACTTTTGCTTAATAAACCACGGCTCTATCTCTTTCGGTTGATTTTTAAATTAATCAGAAAGTCATCGTCGGTAGCGCTTCTCGGTAGCCTCTCCGTACAGAGACTTAGTCCGAATTGAAAATATTTTCATCCACGACGTATCTTTTAAATGTTATGTTCCGTTATGGGAGCGTATTTGACGCACTTTTGCTTAATAAACCACGGCTCTATCTCTTACGGTTGATTTTTAAATAATTTCTAAAATCGTCGTCGGCGACTCTTCACGGTAGCCACTCGGTAGGAAAAAATCTAAGTCCGAACTGTAATTATTTTCACCGGCGAGGTACCTTTTATATGTTAGATTGAGTTATAGGAGCGTATTTGAAGCACTTTTGCTTAATAAACCACGGCTCTATCTCTTTCGGTTGATTTTCAAATTAATCAGAAAGTCTTCGTCGGTAGCGCTTCTCGGTAGCCTCCCCGTACAGAGACTAAATCCGAATTGAAAATATTTTCACCGACGACGTATCTTTTAAATGTTATGTTCGGTTATGGGAGCGTATTTGACGCACTCTTGCTTAATAAACCACGGCTCTATCTCTTACGGTTGAGTTTTAAATAATTTCTAAATTCGTCGTCGGCGACTCTTCACGGTAGCCTCTCGGTAGGAAAAAATCTAAGTCCGAACTGTAATTATTTTCACCGACGAGGTACATTTTATATGTTAGATTGAGTTATAGGAGCGCATTTGAAGCACTTTTGCTTAATAAACCACGGCTCTATATCTTACGGTTGATTTTTAAATTAATCAGAAAGTCCTCGTCGGTAGCGCTTCTCGGTAGCCTCTCCGTACAGAGACTAAGTCCGAATTGAAAATATTTTCACCGACGACGAATCTTTTAAATGTTATGTTCAGTTATGGGAGCGTATTTGACGCACTTTTGCTTAATAAACCACGGCTCTATCTCTTACGGTTGATTTTTAAATAATTTCTAAAGTCGTCGTCGGCGACTCTTCACGGTAGCCTCTCCGTACAGAGACTAAGTCCGAATTGAAAATATTTTCACCGACGACGTATCTTTTAAATGTTATGATCAGTCATGGGAGCGTATTTGACGCACTTTTGCTTAATAAACCACGGCTCTATCTCTTGCGGTTGATTTTTAAATAATTTCTAAAGTCGTCGTCGGCGACTCTTCACGGTAGCCACTCGGTAGGAAAAAATCTAAGTCCGAACTGTAATTATTTTCACCGACGAGGTACCTTTTATATGTTAGATTGAGTTATAGGAGCGTATTTGAAGCACTTTTGCTTTATAAACAACGGCTCTATCTCTTACGGTTGATTTTTAAATTAATCAGAAAGTCCTCGTCGGTAGCGCTTCTCGGTAGCCTCTCCGTACAGAGACTAAGTCCGAATTCAAAATATTTTCACCGACGACGTATCTTTTAAATGGTATGTTCCGTTATGGGAGCGTATTTGACGCACTTTTGCTTAATAAACCACGGCTCCATCTCTTACGGGTGATTTTTAAATAATTTCTAGTCGTCGTCGGCGACTCTTCACGGTAGCCACTCGGTAGGAAAAAATCTAAGTCCGAACTGTAATTATTTTCACCGACGAGGTACCTTTTATATGTTAGATTGAGTTATAGGAGCGCATTTGAAGCACTTTTGCTTAATAAACCACGGCTCTATCTCTTACGGTTGATTTTTAAATTAATCAGAAAGTCCTCGTCGGTAGCGCCTCTCGGTAGCCTCTCCGTACAGAGACTAAGTCCGAATTGAAAATATTTTCACCGACGACGTATCTTTTAAATGGTATGTTCCGTTATGGGAGCGTATTTGACGCACTTTTGCTTAATAAACCACGGCTCCATCTCTTACGGGTGATTTTTAAATAATTGCTAGTCGTCGTCGGCGACTCTTCACGGTAGCCACTCGGTAGGAAAAAATCTAATTCCGAACTGTAATTATTTTCACCGACGAGGTACCTTTTATATGTTAGATTGAGTTATAGGAGCGTATTTGAAGCACTTTTGCTTAATAAACCACGGCTCTATCTCTTACGGTTGATTTTTAAATTAATCAGAAAGTCCTCGTCGGTAGCGCTTCTCGGTAGCCTCTCCGTACAGAGACTAAGTCCGAATTGAAAATATTTTCACCGACGACGTATCTTTTAAATGGTATGTTCCGTTATGGGAGCGTATTTGACGCACTTTTGCTTAATAAACCACGGCTCCATCTCTTACGGGTGATTTTTAAATAATTTCTAGTCGTCGTCGGCGACTCTTCACGGTAGCCAATCGGTAGGAAAAAATCTAAGTCCGAACTGTAATTATTTTCACCGGCGAGGTACCTTTTATATGTTAGATTGAGTTATAGGAGCGTATTTGAAGCACTTTTGCTTAATAAACCACGGCTCTATCTCTTTCGGTTGATTTTTAAATTAATCAGAAAGTCTTCGTCGGTAGCGCTTCTCGGTAGCCTCCCCGTACAGAGACTAAATCCGAATTGAAAATATTTTCACCGACGACGTATCTTTTAAATGTTATGTTCCGTTATGGGAGCGTATTTGACGCACTCTTGCTTAATAAACCACGGCTCTATCTCTTACGGTTGAGTTTTAAATAATTTCTAAATTCGTCGTCGGCGACTCTTCACGGTAGCCTCTCGGTAGGAAAAAATCTAAGTCCGAACTGTAATTATTTTCACCGACGAGGTACCTTTTATATGTTAGATTGAGTTATAGGAGCGCATTTGAAGCACTTTTGCTTAATAAACCACGGCTCTATATCTTACGGTTGATTTTTAAATTAATCAGAAAGTCCTCGTCGGTAGCGCTTCTCGGTAGCCTCTCCGTACAGAGACTAAGTCCGAATTGAAAATATTTTCACCGACGACGAATCTTTTAAATGTTATGTTCAGTTATGGGAGCGTATTTGACGCACTTTTGCTTAATAAACCACGGCTCCATCTCTTACGGGTGATTTTTAAATAATTGCCAGTCGTCGTCGGCGACTCTTCACGGTAGCCACTCGGTAGGAAAAAATCTAAGTCCGAACTGTAATTATTTTCACCGGCGAGGTACCTTTTATATGTTAGATTGAGTTATAGGAGCGTATTTGAAGCACTTTTGCTTAATAAACCACGGCTCTATCTCTTTCGGTTGATTTTTAAATTAATCAGAAAGTCCTCGTCGGTAGCGCTTCTCGGTAGCCTCTCCGTACAGAGACTAAGTCCGAATTGAAAATATTTTCACCGACGACGTATCTTTTAAATGTTATGTTCAGTTATGGGAGCGTATTTGACGCACTTTTGCTTAATAAACCACGGCTCTATCTCTTACGGTTGATTTTTAAATAATTTCTAAAGTCGTCGTCGGCGACTCTTCACGGTAGCCTCTCCGTACAGAGACTAAGTCCGAATTGAAAATATTTTCACCGACGACGTATCTTTTAAATGTTATGATCAGTTATGGGAGCGTATTTGACGCACTTTTGCTTAATAAACCACGGCTCTATCTCTTACGGTTGATTTTTAAATAATTTCTAAAGTCGTCGTCGGCGACTCTTCACGGTAGCCACTCGGTAGGAAAAAATCTAAGTCCGAACTGTAATTATTTTCACCGACGAGGTACCTTTTATATGTTAAATTGAGTTATAGGAGCGTATTTGAAGCACTTTTGCTTAATAAACCACGGCTCTATCTCTTACGGTTGATTTTTGAATTAATCAGAAAGTCTTCGTCGGTAGCGCTTCTCGGTAGCCTCTCCGTACAGAGACTAAGTCCGAATTGAAAATATTTTCACCGACGACGTATCTTTTAAATGTTATGTTCGGTTATGGGAGCGTATTTGACGCACTTTTGCTTAATAAACCACGGCTCCATCTCTTACGGTTGATTTTTAAATAATTTCTAAAGTCGTCGTCGGCGACTCTTCACGGTAGCCACTCGGCAGGAAAAAATCTAAGTCCGAACTGTAATTATTTTCACCGACGAGGTACCTTTTATATGTTAAATTGAGTTATAAGAGCGTATTTGAAGCACTTTTGCTTAATAAACCACGGCTCTATCTCTTACGGTTGATTTTTGAATTAATCAGAAAGTCTTCGTCGGTAGCGCTTCTCGGTAGCCTCTCCGTACAGAGACTAAGTCCGAATTGAAAATATTTTCACCGACGACGTATCTTTTAAATGGTATGTTCCGTTATGGGAGCGTATTTGACGCACTTTTGCTTAATAAACCACGGCTCTATCTCTTACGGTTGATTTTTAAATAATTTCTAAAGTCGTCGTCGGCGACTCTTCACGGTAGCCACTCGGTAGGAAAAAATCTAAGTCCGAACTGTAATTATTTTCACCGACGAGGTACCTTTTATATGTTAAATTGAGTTATAGGAGCGTATTTGAAGCACTTTTGCTTAATAAACCACGGCTCTATCTCTTACGGTTGATTTTTGAATTAATCAGAAAGTCTTCGTCGGTAGCGCTTCTCGGTAGCCTCTCCGTACAGAGACTAAGTCCGAATTGAAAATATTTTCACCGACGACGTATCTTTTAAATGTTATGTTCGGTTATGGGAGCGTATTTGACGCACTTTTGCTTAATAAACCACGGCTCCATCTCTTACGGTTGATTTTTAAATAATTTCTAAAGTCGTCGTCGGCGACTCTTCACGGTAGCCACTCGGCAGGAAAAAATCTAAGTCCGAACTGTTATTATTTTCACCGACGAGGTACCTTTTATATGTTAAATTGAGTTATAGGAGCGTATTTGAAGCACTTTTGCTTAATAAACCACGGCTCTATCTCTTACGGTTGATTTTTGAATTAATCAGAAAGTCTTCGTCGGTAGCGCTTCTCGGTAGCCTCTCCGTACAGAGACTAAGTCCGAATTGAAAATATTTTCACCGACGACGTATCTTTTAAATGGTATGTTCCGTTATGGGAGCGTATTTGACGCACTTTTGCTTAATAAACCACGGCTCCATCTCTTACGGGTGATTTTTAAATAATTTCTAGTCGTCGTCGGCGACTCTTCACGGTAGCCACTCGGTAGGAAAAAATCTAAGTCCGAGCTGTAGTTATTTTCACGGACGAGGTACCTTTTATATGTTAGATTGAGTTATAGGAGCGTATTTGAAGCACTTTTGCTTAATAAACCACGGCTCTATCTCTTACGGTTGATTTTTGAATTAATCAGAAAGTCTTCGTCGGTAGCGCTTCTCGGTATCCCTCTCCGTACAGAGACTAAGTCCGAATTGAAAATATTTTCACCGGCGACGTATCTTTTAAATGCTATGTTCGGTTATGGGAGCGTATTTGACGCACTTTTGCTTAATAAACCACGGCTCCATCTCTTACGGTTGATTTTTAAATAATTTCTAAAGTCGTCGTCGGCGACTCTTCACGGTAGCCACTCGGTAGGAAAAAATCTAAGTCCGAACTGTAATTATTTTCACCGACGAGGTACCTTTTATATGTTAGATTGAGTTATAGGAGCGTATTTGAAGCACTTTTGCTTAATAAACCACGGCTCTATCTCTTACGGTTGATTTTTAAATTAATCAGAAAGTCTTCGTCGGTAGCGCTTCTCGGTAGTCTCTCCGTACAGAGACTAAGTCCGAATTGAAAATATTTTCACCGACGACGTATCTTTTAAATGTTATGATCAGTTATGGGAGCGTATTTGACGCACTTTTGCTTAATAAACCACGGCTCTATCTCTTACGGTTGATTTTTAAATAATTTCTAAAGTCGTCGTCGGCGACTCTTCACGGTAGCCTCTCCGTACAGAGACTAAGTCCGAATTGAAAATATTTTCACCGACGACGTATCTTTTAAATGTTATGATCAGTTATGGGAGCGTATTTGACGCACTTTTGCTTAATAAACCACGGCTCTATCTCTTACGGTTGATTTTTAAATAATTTCTAAAGTCGTCGTCGGCGACTCTTCACGGTAGCCACTCGGTAGGAAAAAATCTAAGTCCGAACTGTAATTATTTTCACCGACGAGGTACCTTTTATATGTTAGATTGAGTTATAGGAGCGCATTTGAAGCACTTTTGCTTAATAAACCACGGCTCTATATCTTACGGTTGATTTTTAAATTAATCAGAAAGTCTTCGTCGGTAGCGCTTCTCGGTAGTCTCTCCGTACAGAGACTAAATCCGAATTGAAAATATTTTCACCGACGACGTATCTTTTAAATGTTATGTTCAGTTATGGGAGCGTATTTGACGCACTTTTGCTTAATAAACCACGGCTCTATCTCTTACGGTTGATTTTTAAATAATTTCTAAAGTCGTCGTCGGCGACTCTTCACGGTAGCCTCTCCGTACAGAGACTAAGTCCGAATTGAAAATATTTTCACCGACGACGTATCTTTTAAATGTTATGATCAGTTATGGGAGCGCATTTGAAGCACTTTTGCTTAATAAACAACGGCTCTATCTCTTACGGTTGATTTTTAAATTAATCAGAAAGTCCTCGTCGGTAGCGCTTCTCGGTAGCCTCTCCGTTCAGACACTAAGTCCGAATTGAAAATAGTTTCACCGACGACGTATCTTTTAAATGGTATGTTCCGTTATGGGAGCGTATTTGACGCACTTTTGCTTAATAAACCACGGCTCCATCTCTTACGGGTGATTTTTAAATAATTTCTAGTCGTCGTCGGCGACTCTTCACGGTAGCCACTCGGTAGGAAAAAATCTAAGTCCGAACTGTAATTATTTTCACCGACGAGGTACCTTTTATATGTTAGATTGAGTTATAGGAGCGCATTTGAAGCACTTTTGCTTAATAAACAACGGCTCTATCTCTTACGGTTGATTTTTTAATTAATCAGAAAGTCCTCGTCGGTAGCGCTTCTCGGTAGCCTCTCCGTTCAGAGACTAAGTCCGAATTGAAAATAGTTTCACCGACGACGGATCTTTTAAATGGTATGTTCCGTTATGGGAGCGTATTTGACGCACTTTTGCTTAATAAACCACGGCTCCATCTCTTACGGGTGATTTTTAAATAATTTCTAGTCGTCGTCGGCGACTCTTCACGGTAGCCACTCGGTAGGAAAAAATCTAATTCCGAACTGTAATTATTTTCACCGAGGAGGTACCTTTTATATGTTAGATTGAGTTATAGGAGCGTATTTGAAGCACTTTTGCTTAATAAACCACGGCTCCATCTCTTACGGTTGATTTTTAAATTAATCAGAAAGTCTTCGTCGGTAGCGCTTCTCGGTAGCCTCTCCGTACAGAGACTAAGTCCGAATTGAAAATATTTTCACCGACGACGTATCTTTTAAATGTTATGTTCAGTTATGGGAGCGTATTTGACGCACTTTTGCTCAATAAACCACGGCTCTATCTCTTACGGTTGAGTTTTAAATAATTTCTAAATACGTCGTCGGCGACTCTTCACGGTAGCCTCTCCGTACTGAGACTAAGTCCGAATTGAAAATATTTTCACCGACGACGTATCTTTTAAATGTTATGTTCAGTTATGGGAGCGTATTTGACGCACTTTTGCTTAATAAACCACGGCTCTATCTCTTACGGTAGATTTTTAAATAATTTCTAAAGTCGTCGTCGGCGACTCTTCACGGTAGCCTCTCCGTACAGAGACTAAGTCCGAATTGAAAATATTTTCACCGACGACGTATCTTTTAAATGTTATGATCAGTTATGGGAGCGTATTTGACGCACTTTTGCTTAATAAACCACGGCTCTATCTCTTACGGTTGATTTTTAAATAATTTCTAAAGTCGTCGTCGGCGACTCTTCACGGTAGCCACTCGGTAGGAAAAAATCTAAGTCCGAACTGTAATTATTTTCACCGACGAGGTACCTTTTATATGTTAGATTGAGTTATAGGAGCGCATTTGAAGCACTTTGCTTAATAAACCACGGCTCTATCTCTTACGGTTGATTTTTAAATTAATCAGAAAGTCTTCGTCGGTAGCGCTTCTCGGTAGCCTCTCCGTACAGAGACTAAGTACGAATTGAAAATATTTTCACCGACGACGTATCTTTTAAATGTTATGATCAGTTATGGGAGCGTATTTGACGCACTTTTGCTTAATAAACCACGGCTCTATCACTTACGGTTGATTTTTAAATAATTTCTAAAGTCGTCGTCGGCGACTCTTCACGGTAGCCACTCGGTAGGAAAAAATCTAAGTCCGAACTGTAATTATTTTCACCGATGAGGTACCTTTTATATGTTAGATTGAGTTATAGGAGCGTATTTGAAGCACTTTTGCTTAATAAACCACGGCTCTATCTCTTACGGTTGATTTTTAAATTAATCAGAAAGTCTTCGTCGGTAGCGCTTCTCGGTAGCCTCTCCGTACAGAGACTAAGTCCGAATTGAAAATATTTTCACCGGCGACGTATCTTTTAAATGTTATGTTCGGTTATGGGAGCGTATTTGACGCACTTTTGCTTAATAAACCACGGCTCCATCTCTTACGGTTGATTTTTAAATAATTTCTAAAGTCGTCGTCGGCGACTCTTCACGGTAGCCACTCTGTAGGAAAAAATCTAAGTCCGAACTGTAATTATTTTCACGGACGAGGTACCTTTTATATGTTAGATTGAGTTATAGGAGCGTATTTGAAGCACTTTTGCTTAATAAAGCACGGCTCTATCTCTTACGGTTGATTTTTAAATTAATCAGAAAGTCCTCGTCGGTAGCGCTTCTCGGTAGCCTCTCCGTACAGAGACTAAGTCCGAATTGAAAATATTTTCACCGACGACGTATCTTTTAAATGTTATGTTCCGTTATGGGAGCGTATTTGACGCACTTTTGCTTAATAAACCACGGCTCTATCTCTTACGGTTGATTTTTAAATAATTTCTAAAGTCGTCGTCGGCGACTCTTCACGGTAGCCACTCGGTAGGAAAAAATCTAAGTCCGAACTGTAATTATTTTCACCGACGAGGTACCTTTTATATGTTAGATTGAGTTATAGGAGCGCATTTGAAGCACTTTGCTTAATAAACCACGGCTCTATCTCTTACGGTTGATTTTTAAATTAATCAGAAAGTCTTCGTCGGTAGCGCTTCTCGGTAGCCTCTCCGTACAGAGACTAAGTACGAATTGAAAATATTTTCACCGACGACGTATCTTTTAAATGTTATGATCAGTTATGGGAGCGTATTTGACGCACTTTTGCTTAATAAACCACGGCTCTATCACTTACGGTTGATTTTTAAATAATTTCTAAAGTCGTCGTCGGCGACTCTTCACGGTAGCCACTCGGTAGGAAAAAATCTAAGTCCGAACTGTAATTATTTTCACCGATGAGGTACCTTTTATATGTTAGATTGAGTTATAGGAGCGTATTTGAAGCACTTTTGCTTAATAAACCACGGCTCTATCTCTTACGGTTGATTTTTAAATTAATCAGAAAGTCCTCGTCGGTAGCGCTTCTCGGTAGCCTCTCCGTACAGAGACTAAGTCCGAATTGAAAATATTTTCACCGACGACGTATCTTTTAAATGGTATGTTCCGTTATGGGAGCGTATTTGACGCACTTTTGCTTAATAAACCACGGCTCCATCTCTTACGTGTGGTTTTTAAATAATTGCTAGTCGTCGTCGGCGACTCTTCACGGTAGCCACTCGGTAGGAAAAAATCTAAGTCCGAACTGTAATTATTTTCACCGACGAGGTACCTTTTATATGTTAGATTGAGTTATAGGAGCGTATTTGAAGCACTTTTGCTTAATAAACCACGGCTCTATCTCTTACGGTTGATTTTTAAATTAATCAGAAAGTCCTCGTCGGTAGCGCTTCTCGGTAGCCTCTCCGTACAGAGACTAAGTCCGAATTGAAAATATTTTCACCGACGACGTATCTTTTAAATGGTATGTTCCGTTATGGGAGCGTATTTGACGCACTTTTGCTTAATAAACCACGGCTCCATCTCTTACGGTTGATTTTTAAATAATTTCTAAAATCGTCGTCGGCGACTCTTCACGGTAGCCACTCGGTAGGAAAAAATCTAAGTCCGAACTGTAATTATTTTCACCGGCGAGGTACCTTTTATATGTTAGATTGAGTTATAGGAGCGTATTTGAAGCACTTTTGCTTAATAAACCACGGCTCCATCTCTTACGGTTGATTTTTAAATAATTTCTAAAATCGTCGTCGGCGACTCTTCACGGTAGCCACTCGGTAGGAAAAAATCTAAGTCCGAACTGTAATTATTTTCACCGACGAGGTACCTTTTATATGTTAGATTGAGTTATAGGTGCGCATTTGAAGCACTTTTACTTAATAAACAACGGCTCTATCTCTTACGGTTGATTTTTAAATTAATCAGAAAGTCCTCGTCGGTAGCGCTTCTCGGTAGCCTCTCCGTACAGAGACTAAGTCCGAATTCAAAATATTTTCACCGACGACGTATCTTTTAAATGGTATGTTCCGTTATGGGAGCGTATTTGACGCACTTTTGCTTAATAAACCACGGCTCCATCTCTTACGGGTGATTTTTAAATAATTTCTAGCCGTCGTCGGCGACTCTTCACGGTAGCCACTCGGTAGGAAAAAATCTAAGTCCGAACTGTAATTATTTTCACCGACGAGGTACCTTTTATATGTTAGATTGAGTTATAGGAGCGCATTTGAAGCACTTTTGCTTAATAAACCACGGCTCTATCTCTTACGGTTGATTTTTAAATTAATCAGAAAGTCCTCGTCGGTAGCGCTTCTCGGTAGCCTCTCCGTACAGAGACTAAGTCCGAATTGAAAATATTTTCACCGACGACGTATCTTTTAAATGGTATGTTCCGTTATGGGAGCGTATTTGACGCACTTTTGCTTAATAAACCACGGCTCCATCTCTTACGTGTGGTTTTTAAATAATTGCTATTCGTCGTCGGCGACTCTTCACGGTAGCCACTCGGTAGGAAAAAATCTAAGTCCGAACTGTAATTATTTTCACCGACGAGGTACCTTTTATATGTTAGATTGAGTTATAGGAGCGTATTTGAAGCACTTTTGCTTAATAAACCACGGCTCTATCTCTTACGGTTGATTTTTAAATTAATCAGAAAGTCCTCGTCGGTAGCGCTTCTCGGTAGCCTCTCCGTACAGAGACTAAGTCCGAATTGAAAATATTTTCACCGACGACGTATCTTTTAAATGGTATGTTCCGTTATGGGAGCGTATTTGACGCACTTTTGCTTAATAAACCACGGCTCCATCTCTTACGGTTGATTTTTAAATAATTTCTAAAATCGTCGTCGGCGACTCTTCACGGTAGCCACTCGGTAGGAAAAAATCTAAGTCCGAACTGTAATTATTTTCACCGGCGAGGTACCTTTTATATGTTAGATTGAGTTATAGGAGCGTATTTGAAGCACTTTTGCTTAATAAACCACGGCTCTATCTCTTACGGTTGATTTTTAAATTAATCAGAAAGTCCTCGTCGGTAGCGCTTCTCGGTAGCCTCTCCGTACAGAGACTAAGTCCGAATTGAAAATATTTTCACCGACGACGTATCTTTTAAATGGTATGTTCCGTTATGGGAGCGTATTTGACGCACTTTTGCTTAATAAACCACGGCTCCATCTCTTACGGTTGATTTTTAAATAATTTCTAAAATCGTCGTCGGCGACTCTTCACGGTAGCCACTCGGTAGGAAAAAATCTAAGTCCGAACTGTAATTATTTTCACCGACGAGGTACCTTTTATATGTTAGATTGAGTTATAGGTGCGCATTTGAAGCACTTTTGCTTAATAAACCACGGCTCTATCTCTTACGGTTGATTTTTAAATTAATCAGAAAGTCCTCGTCGGTAGCGCTACTCGGTAGCCTCTCCGTACAGAGACTAAGTCCGAATTCAAAATATTTTCACCGACGACGTATCTTTTAAATGGTATGTTCCGTTATGGGAGCGTATTTGACGCACTTTTGCTTAATAAACCACGGCTCCATCTCTTACGGGTGATTTTTAAATAATTTCTAGCCGTCGTCGGCGACTCTTCACGGTAGCCACTCGGTAGGAAAAAATCTAAGTCCGAACTGTAATTATTTTCACCGACGAGGTACCTTTTATATGTTAGATTGAGTTATAGGAGCGCATTTGAAGCACTTTTGCTTAATAAACTACGGCTCTATCTCTTACGGTTGATTTTTAAATTAATCAGAAAGTCCTCGTCGGTAGCGCTTCTCGGTAGCCTCTCCGTACAGAGACTAAGTCCGAATTGAAAATATTTTCACCGACGACGTATCTTTTAAATGGTATGTTCCGTTATGGGAGCGTATTTGACGCACTTTTGCTTAATAAACCACGGCTCCATCTCTTACGTGTGGTTTTTAAATAATTGCTAGTCGTCGTCGGCGACTCTTCACGGTAGCCACTCGGTAGGAAAAAATCTAAGTCCGAACTGTAATTATTTTCACCGACGAGGTACCTTTTATATGTTAGATTGAGTTATAGGAGCGTATTTGAAGCACTTTTGCTTAATAAACCACGGCTCTATCTCTTACGGTTGATTTTTAAATTAATCAGAAAGTCCTCGTCGGTAGCGCTTCTCGGTAGCCTCTCCGTACAGAGACTAAGTCCGAATTGAAAATATTTTCACCGACGACGTATCTTTTAAATGGTATGTTCCGTTATGGGAGCGTATTTGACGCACTTTTGCTTAATAAACCACGGCTCCATCTCTTACGGTTGATTTTTAAATAATTTCTAAAATCGTCGTCGGCGACTCTTCACGGTAGCCACTCGGTAGGAAAAAATCTAAGTCCGAACTGTAATTATTTTCACCGGCGAGGTACCTTTTATATGTTAGATTGAGTTATAGGAGCGTATTTGAAGCACTTTTGCTTAATAAACCACGGCTCTATCTCTTTCGGTTGATTTTTAAATTAATCAGAAAGTCATCGTCGGTAGCGCTTCTCGGTAGCCTCTCCGTACAGAGACTTAGTCCGAATTGAAAATATTTTCATCCACGACGTATCTTTTAAATGTTATGTTCCGTTATGGGAGCGTATTTGACGCACTTTTGCTTAATAAACCACGGCTCTATCTCTTACGGTTGATTTTTAAATAATTTCTAAAATCGTCGTCGGCGACTCTTCACGGTAGCCACTCGGTAGGAAAAAATCTAAGTCCGAACTGTAATTATTTTCACCGACGAGGTACCTTTTATATGTTAGATTGAGTTATAGGAGCGTATTTGAAGCACTTTTGCTTAATAAACCACGGCTCTATCTCTTACGGTTGATTTTTAAATTAATCAGAAAGTCCTCGTCGGTAGCGCTTCTCGGTAGCCTCTCCGTACAGAGACTAAGTCCGAATTGAAAATATTTTCACCGACGACGTATCTTTTAAATGTTATGTTCAGTTATGGGAGCGTATTTGACGCACTTTTGCTTAATAAACCACGGCTCTATCTCTTACGGTTGATTTTTAAATAATTTCTAAAGTCGTCGTCGGCGACTCTTCACGGTAGCCTCTCCGTACAGAGACTAAGTCCGAATTGAAAATATTTTCACCGACGACGTATCTTTTAAATGTTATGATCAGTCATTGGAGCGTATTTGACGCACTTTTGCTTAATAAACCACGGCTCTATCTCTTACGGTTGATTTTTAAATAATTTCTAAAGTCGTCGTCGGCGACTCTTCACGGTAGCCACTCGGTAGGAAAAAATCTAAGTCCGAACTGTAATTATTTTCACCGACGAGGTACCTTTTATATGTTAGATTGAGTTATAGGAGCGTATTTGAAGCACTTTTGCTTAATAAACAACGGCTCTATCTCTTACGGTTGATTTTTAAATTAATCAGAAAGTCCTCGTCGGTAGCGCTTCTCGGTAGCCTCTCCGTACAGAGACTAAGTCCGAATTCAAAATATTTTCACCGACGACGTATCTTTTAAATGGTATGTTCCGTTATGGGAGCGTATTTGACGCACTTTTGCTTAATAAACCACGGCTCCATCTCTTACGGGTGATTTTTAAATAATTTCTAGTCGTCGTCGGCGACTCTTCACGGTAGCCACTCGGTAGGAAAAAATCTAAGTCCGAACTGTAATTATTTTCACCGACGAGGTACCTTTTATATGTTAGATTGAGTTATAGGAGCGCATTTGAAGCACTTTTGCTTAATAAACCACGGCTCTATCTCTTACGGTTGATTTTTAAATTAATCAGAAAGTCCTCGTCGGTAGCGCTTCTCGGTAGCCTCTCCGTACAGAGACTAAGTCCGAATTGAAAATATTTTCACCGACGACGTATCTTTTAAATGGTATGTTCCGTTATGGGAGCGTATTTGACGCACTTTTGCTTAATAAACCACGGCTCCATCTCTTACGGTTGATTTTTAAATAATTTCTAAAATCGTCGTCGGCGACTCTTCACGGTAGCCACTCGGTAGGAAAAAATCTAAGTCCGAACTGTAATTATTTTCACCGGCGAGGTACCTTTTATATGTTAGATTGAGTTATAGGAGCGTATTTGAAGCACTTTTGCTTAATAAACCACGGCTCTATCTCTTTCGGTTGATTTTTAAATTAATCAGAAAGTCATCGTCGGTAGCGCTTCTCGGTAGCCTCTCCGTACAGAGACTTAGTCCGAATTGAAAATATTTTCATCCACGACGTATCTTTTAAATGTTATGTTCCGTTATGGGAGCGTATTTGACGCACTTTTGCTTAATAAACCACGGCTCTATCTCTTACGGTTGATTTTTAAATAATTTCTAAAATCGTCGTCGGCGACTCTTCACGGTAGCCACTCGGTAGGAAAAAATCTAAGTCCGAACTGTAATTATTTTCACCGACGAGGTACCTTTTATATGTTAGATTGAGTTATAGGAGCGTATTTGAAGCACTTTTGCTTAATAAACCACGGCTCTATCTCTTACGGTTGATTTTTAAATTAATCAGAAAGTCCTCGTCGGTAGCGCTTCTCGGTAGCCTCTCCGTACAGAGACTAAGTCCGAATTGAAAATATTTTCACCGACGACGTATCTTTTAAATGTTATGTTCAGTTATGGGAGCGTATTTGACGCACTTTTGCTTAATAAACCACGGCTCTATCTCTTACGGTTGATTTTTAAATAATTTCTAAAGTCGTCGTCGGCGACTCTTCACGGTAGCCTCTCCGTACAGAGACTAAGTCCGAATTGAAAATATTTTCACCGACGACGTATCTTTTAAATGTTATGATCAGTCATTGGAGCGTATTTGACGCACTTTTGCTTAATAAACCACGGCTCTATCTCTTACGGTTGATTTTTAAATAATTTCTAAAGTCGTCGTCGGCGACTCTTCACGGTAGCCACTCGGTAGGAAAAAATCTAAGTCCGAACTGTAATTATTTTCACCGACGAGGTACCTTTTATATGTTAGATTGAGTTATAGGAGCGTATTTGAAGCACTTTTGCTTAATAAACAACGGCTCTATCTCTTACGGTTGATTTTTAAATTAATCAGAAAGTCCTCGTCGGTAGCGCTTCTCGGTAGCCTCTCCGTACAGAGACTAAGTCCGAATTCAAAATATTTTCACCGACGACGTATCTTTTAAATGGTATGTTCCGTTATGGGAGCGTATTTGACGCACTTTTGCTTAATAAACCACGGCTCCATCTCTTACGGGTGATTTTTAAATAATTTCTAGTCGTCGTCGGCGACTCTTCACGGTAGCCACTCGGTAGGAAAAAATCTAAGTCCGAACTGTAATTATTTTCACCGACGAGGTACCTTTTATATGTTAGATTGAGTTATAGGAGCGCATTTGAAGCACTTTTGCTTAATAAACCACGGCTCTATCTCTTACGGTTGATTTTTAAATTAATCAGAAAGTCCTCGTCGGTAGCGCTTCTCGGTAGCCTCTCCGTACAGAGACTAAGTCCGAATTGAAAATATTTTCACCGACGACGTATCTTTTAAATGGTATGTTCCGTTATGGGAGCGTATTTGACGCACTTTTGCTTAATAAACCACGGCTCCATCTCTTACGGGTGATTTTTAAATAATTGCTAGTCGTCGTCGGCGACTCTTCACGGTAGCCACTCGGTAGGAAAAAATCTAAGTCCGAACTGTAATTATTTTCACCGACGAGGTACCTTTTATATGTTAGATTGAGTTATAGGAGCGTATTTGAAGCACTTTTGCTTAATAAACCACGGCTCTATCTCTTACGGTTGATTTTTAAATTAATCAGAAAGTCCTCGTCGGTAGCGCTTCTCGGTAGCCTCTCCGTACAGAGACTAAGTCCGAATTGAAAATATTTTCACCGACGACGTATCTTTTAAATGGTATGTTCCGTTATGGGAGCGTACTTGACGCACTTTTGCTTAATAAACCACGGCTCCATCTCTTACGGGTGATTTTTAAATAATTTCTAGTCGTCGTCGGCGACTCTTCACGGTAGCCAATCGGTAGGAAAAAATCTAAGTCCGAACTGTAATTATTTTCACCGGCGAGGTACCTTTTATATGTTAGATTGAGTTATAGGAGCGTATTTGAAGCACTTTTGCTTAATAAACCACGGCTCTATCTCTTTCGGTTGATTTTTAAATTAATCAGAAAGTCTTCGTCGGTAGCGCTTCTCGGTAGCCTCCCCGTACAGAGACTAAATCCGAATTGAAAATATTTTCACCGACGACGTATCTTTTAAATGTTATGTTCCGTTATGGGAGCGTATTTGACGCACTCTTGCTTAATAAACCACGGCTCTATCTCTTACGGTTGAGTTTTAAATAATTTCTAAATTCGTCGTCGGCGACTCTTCACGGTAGCCTCTCGGTAGGAAAAAATCTAAGTCCGAACTGTAATTATTTTCACCGACGAGGTACCTTTTATATGTTAGATTGAGTTATAGGAGCGCATTTGAAGCACTTTTGCTTAATAAACCACGGCTCTATATCTTACGGTTGATTTTTAAATTAATCAGAAAGTCCTCGTCGGTAGCGCTTCTCGGTAGCCTCTCCGTACAGAGACTAAGTCCGAATTGAAAATATTTTCACCGACGACGAATCTTTTAAATGTTATGTTCAGTTATGGGAGCGTATTTGACGCACTTTTGCTTAATAAACCACGGCTCCATCTCTTACGGGTGATTTTTAAATAATTGCCAGTCGTCGTCGGCGACTCTTCACGGTAGCCACTCGGTAGGAAAAAATCTAAGTCCGAACTGTAATTATTTTCACCGGCGAGGTACCTTTTATATGTTAGATTGAGTTATAGGAGCGTATTTGAAGCACTTTTGCTTAATAAACCACGGCTCTATCTCTTTCGGTTGATTTTTAAATTAATCAGAAAGTCCTCGTCGGTAGCGCTTCTCGGTAGCCTCTCCGTACAGAGACTAAGTCCGAATTGAAAATATTTTCACCGACGACGTATCTTTTAAATGTTATGTTCAGTTATGGGAGCGTATTTGACGCACTTTTGCTTAATAAACCACGGCTCTATCTCTTACGGTTGATTTTTAAATAATTTCTAAAGTCGTCGTCGGCGACTCTTCACGGTAGCCTCTCCGTACAGAGACTAAGTCCGAATTGAAAATATTTTCATCCACGACGTATCTTTTAAATGTTATGTTCGGTTATGGGAGCGTATTTGACGCACTTTTGCTTAATAAACCACGGCTCCATCTCTTACGGTTGATTTTTAAATAATTTCTAAAGTCGTCGTCGGCGACTTTTCACGGTAGCCACTCGGTAGGAAAAAATCTAAGTCCGAACTGTAATTATTTCCACGGACGAGGTACCTTTTATATGTTAGATTGAGTTATAGGAGCGTATTTGAAGCACTTTTGCTTAATAAACCACGGCTCTATCTCTTACGGTTGATTTTTAAATTAATCAGAAAGTCTTCGTCGGTAGCGCTTCTCGGTAGCCCCTCCGTACAGAGACTAAGTCCGAATTGAAAATATTTTCACCGACGACGTATCTTGTAAATTTTATGATCAGTTATGGGAGCGTATTTGACGCACTTTTGCTTAATAAACCACGGCTCCATCTCTTACGGTTGATTTTTAAATAATTTCTAAAGGCGTCGTCGGCGACTCTTCACGGTAGACCCTCGGTAGGAAAAAATCCAAGTCCGAACTGTAATTATTTTCACCGACGAGGTACCTTTTATATGTTAGATTGAGTTATAGGAGCGTATTTGAAGCACTTTTGCTTAATAAACCACGGCTCTATCTCTTACGGTTGATTTTTAAATTAATCAGAAAGTCTTCGTCGGTAGCGCTTCTCGGTAGCCTCTCCGTGCAGAGACTAAGTCCGAATTGAAAATATTTTCACCGACGACGTATCTTATAAATGTTATGTTCAGTTATGGGAGCGTATTTGACGCACTTTTGCTTAATAAACCACGGCTCTATCTCTTACGGTTGATTTTTAAATAATTTCTAAAGTCGTCGTCGGCGACTCTTCACGGTAGCCACTCGGTAGGAAAAAATCTAAGTCCGAGCTGTAATTATTTTTACCGACGAGGTACCTTTTATATGTTAGATTGAGTTATAGGAGCGTATTTGAAGCACTTTTGCTTAATAAACCACGGCTCCATCTCTTACGGTTGATTTTTAAATAATTTCTAAAGTCGTCGTCGGCGACTCTTCAAGGTAGCTTCTCCGTTGAGAGACTAAGTCCGAATTGAAAATATTTTCACCGACGACGTATCTTTTAAATGTTAGATTGAGTTATAGGAGCGTATTTGAAACACTTTTGCTTAATAAACCACGGCTCTATCTCTTACGGTTGATTTTTAAATTAATCAGAAAGTCTTCGTCGGTAGCGGTTCTCGGTAGCCTCTCCGTACCGAGACTAAGTCCGAATTGAAAATATTTTCACCGACGACGTATCTTTTAAATGTTATGTTCAGTTATGGGAGCGTAGTTGAAGCACTTTTGCTTAATAAACCACGGCTCTATCTCTTACGGTTGATTTTTAAATCAATCAGAAAGTCTTCGTCGGTAGCGCTTCTCGGTAGCCTCTCCGTACAGAGACTAAGTCCGAATTGAAAATATTTTCACCGACGACGTATCTTTTAAATGTTATGTTCGGTTATGGGAGCGTATTTGACGCACTTTTGCTTAATAACCCACGGCTCCATCTCTTACGGCTGATTTTTAAATAATTTCTAAAGTCGTCGTCGGCGAGTCTTCACGGTAGCCACTCGGTAGGAAAAAATCTAAGTCCGAACTGTTATTATTTTCACCGACGAGGTACCTTTTATATGTTAGATTGAGTTATAGGAGCGTATTTGAAGCACTTTTGCTTAATAAAACACGGCTCTATCTCTTACGTTTGATTTTTAAATTAATCAGAAAGTCTTCGTCGGTAGCGCTTCTCGGTAGCCTCTCCGTGCAGAGACTAAGTCCGAATTGAAAATATTTTCACCGACGACCTAGCTTTTAAATGTTATGTTCAGTTATGGGAGCGTATTTGACGCACTTTTGCTTAATAAACCACGGCTCTATCTCTTACGGTTGATTTTTAAATAATTTCTAAAGTCGTCGTCGGCGAGTCTTCACGGTAGCCACTCGGTAGGAAAAAATCTAAGTCCGAACTGTTATTATTTTCACCGACGAGGTACCTTTTATATGTTAGATTGTGTTATAGGAGCGTATTTGAAGCACTTTTGCTTAATAAAACACGGCTCTATCTCTAACATTTGATTTTTAAATTAATCAGAAAGTCTTCGTCGGTAGCGCTTCTCGGTAGCCTCTCCGTGCAGAGACTAAGTCCGAATTGAAAATATTTTCACCGACGACGTATCTTTTAAATGTTATGTTCAGTTATGGGAGCGTATTTGACGCACTTTTGCTTAATAAACCACGGCTCTATCTCTTACGGTTGATTTTTAAATAATTTCTAAAGTCGTCATCGGCGACTCTTCACGGTAGCCACTCGGTAGGAAAAAATCTAAGTCCGAGCTGTAATTATTTTTACCGACGAGGTACCTTTTATATGTTAGATTGAGTTATAGGAGCGTATTTTAAGCACTTTTGCTTAATAAACCACGGCTCTATCTCTTACGGTTGATTTTTAAATTAATCAGAAAGTCTTCGTCGGTAGCGCTTCTCGGAAGCCTCTCCGTACAGAGACTAAGTCCGAATTGAAAATATTTTCACCGACGACGTATCTTTTAAATGTTATGTTCAGTTATGGGAGCGTATTTGACGCACTTTTGCTTAATAAACCACGGCTCTATCTCTTACGGTTGATTTTTAAATTAGTCAGAAATCCTTCGTCGGTAGCGCTTCTCGGTAGCCTCTCCGTACAGAGACTAAGTCCGAATTGAAAATATTTTCACCGACGACGTATCTTTTAAATGTTAAATTGAGTTATAGGAGCGTATTTGAAGCACTTTTGCTTAATAAACCACGGCTCTATCTCTTACGGTTGATTTTTAAATTAATCAGAAAGTCTTCGTCGGTAGCGCTTCTCGGAAGCCTCTCCGTACAGAGACTAAGTCCGAATTGAAAATATTTTCACCGACGACGTATCTTTTAAATGTTATGTTCAGTTATGGGAGCGTATTTGACGCACTTTTGCTTAATAAACCACGGCTCTATCTCTTACGGTTGATTTTTAAATTAGTCAGAAATCCTTCGTCGGTAGCGCTTCTCGGTAGCCTCTCCGTACAGAGACTAAGTCCGAATTGAAAATATTTTCACCGACGACGTATCTTTTAAATGTTAAATTGAGTTATAGGAGCGTATTTGAAACACTTTTGCTTAATAAACCACGGCTCTATCTCTTACGGTTGATTTTTAAATTAATCAGAAAGTCTTCGTCGGTAGCGCTTCTCGGTAGCCTCTCCGTGCAGAGACTAAGTCCGAATTGAAAATATTTTCACCGACGACGTATCTTTTAAATGTTATGTTCAGTTATGGGAGCGTATTTGACGCACTTTTGCTTAATAAACCACGGCTCTATCTCTTACGGTTGATTTTTAAATAATTTCTAAAGTCGTCGTCGGCGACTCTTCACGGTAGCCACTCGGTAGGAAAAAATCTAAGTCCGAGCTGTAATTATTTTTACCGACGAGGTACCTTTTATATGTTAGATTGAGTTATAGGAGCGTATTTGAAGCACTTTTGCTTAATAAACCACGGCTCTATCTCTTACGGTTGATTTTTAAATTAATCAGAAAGTCTTCGTCGGTAGCGCTTCTCGGTAGCCTCTCCGTACAGAGACTAAGTCCGAATTGAAAATATTTTCACCGACGACGTATCTTTTAAATGTTATGTTCAGTTATGGGAGCGTATTTGACGCACTTTTGCTTAATAAACCACGGCTCTATCTCTTACTGTTGATTTTTAAATAATTTCTAAAGTCGTCGTCGGCGACTCTTCACGGTAGCCTCTCCGTACAGAGACTAAGTTCGAATTGAAAATATTTTCACCGACGACGTATCTTTTAAATGTTATGATCAGTTATGGGAGCGTATTTGACGCACTTTTGTTTAATAAACCACGGCTCCATCTCTTACGGTTGATTTTTAAATAATTTCTAGTGGACGTCGGCGACTCTTCACGGTAGCCACTCGGTAGGAAAAAATCTAAGTCCGAACTGTAATTATTTTCACCGACGAGGTACCTATTATATGTTAGATTGAGTTATAGGAGCGTATTTGAAGCACTTTTGCTTAATAAACCACGGCTCTATCTCTTACGGTTGATTTTTAAATTAATCAGAAAGTCTTCGTCGGTAGCGCTTCTCGGTAGCCTCTCCGTACCGAGACAAAGTCCGAATTGAAAATATTTTCACCGACGACGTATCTTTTAAATGTTATGTTCAGTTATGGGAGCGTATTTGACGCACTTTTGCTTAATAAACCACGGCTCTATCTCTTACGGTTAATTTTTAAATAATTTCTAAAGTTGTCGTCGGCGACTCTTCACGGTAGCCTCTCCGTACAGAGACTAAGTCCGAATTGAAAATATTTTCACCGACGACGTATCTTTTAAATGTTATGTTCAGTTATGGGAGCGTATTTGACGCACTTTTCCTTAATAAACAACGGCTCTATCTCTTACGGTTGATTTTTAAATAATTTCTAAAGTCGTCGTCGGCGACTATTCACGGTAGCCACTCGGTAGGAAAAAATCTAAGTCCGAACTGTAATTATTTTCACCGACGAGGTACCTTTTATATGTTAGATTGAGTTATAGGAGCGTATTTGAAGCACTTTTGCTTAATAAACCACGGCTCTATCTCTTACGGTTGATTTTTAAATTAATCAGAAAGTCTTCGTCGGTAGCGCTTCTCGGTAGCCTCTCCGTGCAGAGACTAAGTCCGAATTGAAAATATTTTCACCGACGACGTATCTTTTAAATGTTAAATTGAGTTATAGGAGCGTATTTGAAACACTTTTGCTTAATAAACCACGGCTCTATCTCTTACGGTTGATTTTTAAATTAATCAGAAAGTCTTCGTCGGTAGCGGTTCTCGGTAGCCTCTCCGTACCGAGACTAAGTCCGAATTGAAAATATTTTGACCGACGACGTATCTTTTAAATGTTATGTTCAGTTATGGGAGCGTAGTTGAAGCACTTTTGCTTAATAAACCACGGCTCTATCTCTTACGGTTGATTTTTAAATAATTTCTAAAGTCGTCGTCGGCGACTCTTCACGGTAGCCTCTCCGTACAGAGACTAAGTCCCAATTGAAAATATTTTCACCGACGACGTATCTTTTAAATGTTAGATTGAGTTATAGGAGCGTATTTGAAACACTTTTGCTTAATAAACCACGGCTCTATCTCTTACGGTTGATTTTTAAATTAATCAGAAAGTCTTCGTCAGTAGCGGTTCTCGGTAGCCTCTCCGTACCGAGACTAAGTCCGAATTGAAAATATTTTCACCGACGACGTATCTTTTAAATGTTATGTTCAGTTATGGGAGCGTATTTGACGCACTTTTGCTTAATAAACCACGGCTCTATCTCTTACTGTTGATTTTTAAATAATTTCTAATGTCGTCGTCGGCGACTCTTCACGGTAGCCTCTCCGTACAGAGACTAAGTTCGAATTGAAAATATTTTCACCGACGACGTATCTTTTAAATGTTATGATCAGTTATGGGAGCGTATTTGACGCACTTTTGTTTAATAAACCACGGCTCCATCTCTTACGGTTGATTTTTAAATAATTTCTAGTGGACGTCGGCGACTCTTCACGGTAGCCACTCGGTAGGAAAAAATCTAAGTCCGAACTGTAATTATTTTCACCGACGAGGTACCTATTATATGTTAGATTGAGTTATAGGAGCGTATTTGAAGCACTTTTGCTTAATAAACCACGGCTCTATCTCTTACGGTTGATTTTTAAATTACTCAGAAAGTCTTCGTCGGTAGCGCTTCTCGGAAGCCTCTCCGTACAGAGACTAAGTCCGAATTGAAAATATTTTCACCGACGACGTATCTTTTAAATGTTATGTTCAGCTATGGGAGCGTATTTGACGCACTTTTGCTTAATAAACCACGGCTCTATCTCTTACGGTTAATTTTTAAATAATTTCTAAAGTTGTCGTCGGCGACTCTTCACGGTAGCCTCTCCGTACAGAGACTAAGTCCGAATTGAAAATATTTTCACCGACGACGTATCTTTTAAATGTTATGTTCAGTTATGGGAGCGTATTTGACGCACTTTTGCTTAATAAACAACGGCTCTATCTCTTACGGTTGATTTTTAAATAATTTCTAAAGTCGTCGTCGGCGACTATTCACGGTAGCCACTCGGTAGGAAAAAATCTAAGTCCGAACTGTAATTATTTTCACCGACGAGGTACCTATTATATGTTAGATTGAGTTATAGGAGCGTATTTGAAGCACTTTTGCTTAATAAACCACGGCTCTATCTCTTACGGTTGATTTTTAAATTACTCAGAAAGTCTTCGTCGGTAGCGCTTCTCGGAAGCCTCTCCGTACAGAGACTAAGTCCGAATTGAAAATATTTTCACCGACGACGTATCTTTTAAATGTTATGTTCAGCTATGGGAGCGTATTTGACGCACTTTTGCTTAATAAACCACGGCTCTATCTCTTACGGTTAATTTTTAAATAATTTCTAAAGTTGTCGTCGGCGACTCTTCACGGTAGCCTCTCCGTACAGAGACTAAGTCCGAATTGAAAATATTTTCACCGACGACGTATCTTTTAAATGTTAAATTGAGTTATAGGAGCGTATTTGAAACACTTTTGCTTAATAAACCACGGCTCTATCTCTTACGGTTGATTTTTAAATTAATCAGAAAGTCTTCGTCGGTAGCGGTTCTCGGTAGCCTCTCCGTACCGAGACTAAGTCCGAATTGAAAATATTTTGACCGACGACGTGTCTTTTAAATGTTATGTTCAGTTATGGGAACGTAGTTGAAGCACTTTTGCTTAATAAACCACGGCTCTATCTCTTACGGTTGATTTTTAAATAATTTCTAAAGTCGTCGTCGGCGACTCTTCACGGTAGCCTCTCCGTACAGAGACTAAGTCCCAATTGAAAATATTTTCACCGACGACGTATGTTTTAAATGTTATGTTCAGTTATCGGAGCGTAGTTGAAGCACTTTTGCTTAATAAACCACGGCTCTATCTCTTACGGTTGATTTTTAAATTAATCAGAAAGTCTTCGTCAGTAGCGGTTCTCGGTAGCCTCTCCGTACCGAGACTAAGTCCGAATTGAAAATATTTTCACCGACGACGTATGTTTTAAATGTTATGTTCAGTTATCGGAGCGTAGTTGAAGCACTTTTGCTTAATAAACCACGGCTCTATCTCTTACGGTTGATTTTTAAATTAATCAGAAAGTCTTCGTCGGTAGCGCTTCTCGGTAGCCTCTCCGTACAGAGACTAAGTCCGAATTGAAAATATTTTCACCGACGACGTATCTTTTAAATGTTATGTTCAGTTATGGGAGCGTATTTGACGCACTTTTGCTTAATAAACCACGGCTCTATCTCTTACGGTTGATTTTTAAATTAGTCAGAAAGTCTTCGTCGGTAGCGCTTCTCGGTAGCCTCTCCGTACAGAGACTAAGTCCGAATTGAAAATATTTTCACCGACGACGTATCTTTTAAATGTTATGTTCAGTTATGGGAGCGTATTTGACGCACTTTTGCTTAATAAATCACGGCTCCATCTCTTACGGTTGATTTTTAAATAATTTCTAAAGCCGTCGTCGGCGACTCTTCACGGTAGCCACTCGATAGGAAAAAATCTAAATCTGGCACAGTATCGAACACTTAGTTTCAGCTAGAACGATTAGTTTAAAATGGAACTAAGTTTCGCATCTGGAGTTTCCTCTCCCACAAGGTCGGCCACTTAGTTAACTCGAACACATACGGTTTCGTGTAGCATCGCCACTGATCTCAGAGAACAGGCGCTACCTGGCACAGTATCGAATACTTAGTTTCAGATAGAACAATTAGTTTAAAATGGAACTAATTTTCGCATCTGGAGTTTCCTCTCTCACAAGGTCCACCACATAGTTTCGTCGAACACATACGGTTTCGAGTGGCATCGCCACACTATTCAGAAAGCAGGCGCTTCACCTGGCACAGTATCGGACACTTAGTTTCAGATAGAAAAATTAGTTTAAAGTTGAACTATGTTTCGCATTTGGAGTTTCCCCTCTCGCAAGGTCGACCACTTAGTTTCATCGCACACATGTGGTTTCGAGTTACATCGCCACACATTTGAGAGAACAGGCGCTTCTCCTGGCACAGGATCGAACACATAGTTTCAGATAGAACAATTAGTTTAAAATGGAACTAAGTTTCGCATCTGGAGTTTCCTCTCCCACAAGTTCGACCACTTAGTTTCGTCCAACACATACGGTTTGGAGTGGCATCGCCACAGATTTCAGAGAACAGACGCTTCTCCTGGCACAGTATCGAACACTTAGTTTCAGATAGAAGAATTAGTTTAAAATGGAACTAAGTTTGGCATCTGGAGTTTCCTCTCTCACAAGGTCGGCCACTTAGTTTCGTCGAACACATACGGTTTCGAGTGGCATGGTCACAGGTTTCACAAAACGGGCGCTTCTCCTGGCACAGTATCGAACACTCAGTATCAGATAGAACAATTATTTTAAAATTGAAGAAAGCTCCGCATTTGGAGTTTCTTCTCTCACAAGGTCGACCACTGATTTTCGTCGAACACATACAGTTTCGAGTAGCATCGCCACAGATTTCAGAGAACAGTCGCTTCTCCTGGCACAGTGTTGAACACTTAATTTCAGATGGAACATTTAGTTTAAAATGGAACTAAGTTTCGCATCGGAAGTTTCCTCTCTCACAAGGTCGGCCACTTAGTTTCGTCGAACACATACGGTTTCGAGTGGCATCGCCACAGATTTCAGACAACAGGCGCTTCGCCTGGCACAGTATCGAACATTTAGTTTCAGATGGAACTTCTAGTTTAAAATTGAACTATGTCTTGCATCTGGAGTTTCCTCTCTCACAAGTTCGACCACTTAGTTTCGCCGAACGCATACAGTTTCGAGTGGCATCGCCACAGATTTCAGAGAACAGGCGCTTCTACTGGCACAGTACCGAACACTTAGTTTCAGATAGAACAATTAATTTAAAATGGAACTAAGTTTCGCATCTGCACTTTCCTCTCTCACAAGGTCGGCCACTTAGTTTCGTCGAACACATACGGTTTCGAGTGGCATCGCCACAGATTTCAGACAACAGGCGCTTCGCCTGGCACAGTATCGAACATTTAGTTTCAGATGGAACTTTTAGTTTAAAATTGAACTATGTCTTGCATCTGGAGTTTCCTCTCTCACAAGGTCGACCACTTAGTTTCGTCGAACACATACGGTTTCGAGTAGCATCGCCACCGATTTCAGAGAACAGGCGCTTTTCCTGGCACAGTATCGAACATTTAGTCTCAGATGGAACTTTTAGTTTAAAATTGAACTATGTCTTGCATCTGGAGTTTCCTCTCTCACAAGGTCGACCACTTAGTTTCGTCGAACACATACGGTTTCGAGTAGCATCGCCACCGATTTCAGAGAACAGGCGCTTTTCCTGGCACATTATCGAACACTTAGTTTCAGATAGAACAATTAGTTTAAAATCTCCCTAAGTTTCGCGTCTGGAGTTTCCTCTCTCACAAGGTCGACCACTCAGTTTCGCCGAACGCATACAGTTTCGAGTGGCATCGCCACAGATTTCAGAGAACAGGCGCTTCTACTGGCACAGTACCGAACACTTAGTTTCAGATAGAACAATTAATTTAAAATGGAACTAAGTTTCGCATCTGCAGTTTCCTCTCTCACAAGGTCGGCCACTTAGTTTCGTCGAACACATACGGTTTCGAGTGGCATCGCCACAGATTTCAGACAACAGGCGCTTCGCCTGGCACAGTATCGAACATTTAGTTTCAGATGGAACTTCTAGTTTAAAATGGAACTATGTCTTGCATCTGGAGTTTCCTCTCTCACAAGGTCGACCACTTACTTTCGCCGAACGCGTACGGTTTCGAGTGGCATCGCCACAGATTTCAGAGAACAGGCGCTTCTCCTGGCACAGTATCGAACACTTAGTTTCAGATGGAACAATTAGTTTAAAATGGAACTATGTTTCGCATCTGGAATTTCCACTCTCACAAGGTCAACGACTTACTTTCGTCGAACACATACGGTTTCAAGTGGCATCGCCACACATTTCAGAGAACAGTCGCTTCTCCTGGCACAGTACCGAACACTTAGTTTCAGATAGAACAATTAGTTTAAAATGGAACTAAGTTTCGCATCTGGAGTTTCCTCACTCACAAGGTCGACCACTTAGTTTCGTCGAACACATACCGTTTCGAGTAGCATCGCCACAGATTTCAGAGAACAGTCGCTTCTCCTGGCACAGTGTCGAACACTTAGTTTCAGATAGAACAATTAGTTTAAAATGGAACTAAGTTTCGCATCTGGAGTTTCCTCACTCACAAGGTCGACCACTTAGTTTCGTCGAACACATACGGTTTCGAGTAGCATCGCCACCGATTTCAGAGAACAGGCGCTTTTCCTGGCACAGTATCGAACACTTAGTTTCAGATAGAACAATTAATTTAAAATGGAACTAAGTTTCGCATCTGCAGTTTCCTCTCTCACAAGGTCGGCCACTTAGTTTCGTCGAACACATACGGTTTCGAGTGGCATCGCCACAGATTTCAGACAACAGGCGCTTCGCCTGGCACAGTATCGAACATTTAGTTTCAGATGGAACTTCTAGTTTAAAATGGAACTATGTCTTGCATCTGGAGTTTCCTCTCTCACAAGGTCGACCACTTACTTTCGCCGAACGCGTACGGTTTCGAGTGGCATCGCCACAGATTTCAGAGAACAGGCGCTTCTCCTGGCACAGTATCGAACACTTAGTTTCAGATGGAACAATTAGTTTAAAATGGCACTAAGTTTCGCGTCTGGAGTTTCCTCTCTCACAAGGTCGACCACTCAGTTTCGTCGAACACATACCGTTTCGAGTGGTATCGCCACAGGTTTCACAAAACGGGCGCTTCTCCTGGCACAGTATCGAACACTTAGTTGCAGATAGAACAATTAGTTTAAAATGGCACTAAGTTTCGCGTCTGGAGTTTCCTCTCTCACAAGGTCGACCACTTAGTTTCGTCGAACAAATACAGTTTCGAGTAGCATCGCCACAGATTTCAGAGAACAGTCGCTTCTCCTGGCACAGTGTCGAACACTTAGTTTCAGATAGAACAATTAGTTTAAAATGGAACTAAATTTCGCATCTGGAGTTTCCTCACTCACAAGGTCGACCACTTAGTTTCGTCGAACACATACGGTCTCGAGTAGCATCGCCACCGATTTCAGAGAACAGGCGCTTTTCCTGGCACAGTATCGAACACTTAGTTTCAGATAGAACAATTAGTTTAAAATGGCACTAAGTTTCGCGTCTGGGGTTGCCTCTCTCACAAGGTCGACCACTCAGTTTCGTCGAACACATACCGTTTCGAGTGGTATCGCCACAGGTTTCACTGAACGGGCGCTTCTCCTGGCACAGTGTCGAACACTTAATTTCAGATGGAACATTTAGTTTAAAATGGAACTAAGTTTCGCATCGGAAGTTTCCTCTCTCACAAGGTCGGCCACTTAGTTTCGTCGAACACATACGGTTTCGAGTGGCATCGCCACAGATTTCAGAGAACAGGCGCTTCTCCTGGCACAGTATCGAACACTTAGTTTCAGATGGAACGTTTAGTTTAAAATTGAACTATGTTTCGCATCTGTAGTTTCCTCTCTCACAAGTTCGACCACTTAGTTTCGCCGAACGCATACAGTTTCGAGTGGCATCGCCACAGATTTCAGAGAACAGTCGCTTCTCCTGGCACAGTGTCGAACACTTAGTTTCAGATAGAACAATTAGTTTAAAATGGAACTAAGTTTCGCATCTGGAGTTTCTTCACTCACAAGGTCGACCACTTAGCTTCGTCGAACACATACGGTTTCGAGTGGCATCGCCACAGATTTCAGAGAACAGGCGCTTCTCCTGGCACAGTATCGAAAACTTAGTTTCAGGTAGAACAATAAGATTAAAATGGAACTATGTTTCGCATTTGGAGTTTCCCCTCTCACAAGGGCGGCCACTTACTTTCGTCGAAAACATACGGTTTCGAGTGGCATCGACACAGATTTCAGAGAACAGGCGTTTCTCCTGGCACAGTATCGAACACTTAGTTTCAGATAGAACAATTAGTTTAAAATGGAACTAAGTTTCGCATCTGGAGTTTCCTCTCTCACAAGGTCGACCACTTAGCTTCGTCGAACACATACGGTTTCGAGTGGCATCGCCACAGATTTCAGAGAACAGGCGCTTCTCCTGGCACAGTATCGAACACTTAGTTACAGATAGAACACTTAGCTTAAAATGGAACTAAGTTTCGCGTCTGGGGTTTCCTCTCTCACAAGGTCGACCACTCAGTTTCGTCGAACACATACCGTTTCGAGTGGTATCGCCACAGGTTTCGCTGAACGGGCGCTTCTCCTGGCACAGTGTCGAACACTTAATTTCAGATGGAACATTTAGTTTAAAATGGAACTAAGTTTCGCATCGGAGGTTTCCTCTCTCACAAGGTCGGCCACTTAGTTTCGTCGAACACATACGGTTTCGAGTAGCATCGCCACCGATTTCAGAGAACAGGCGCTTTTCCTGGCACAGTATCGAACACTTAGTTTCAGATAGAACAATTAGTTTAAAATGGCACTAAGTTTCACGTCTGGGGTTTCCTCTCTCACAAGGTCGACCACTCAGTTTCGTCGAACACATACCGTTTCGAGTGGTATCGCCACAGGTTTCACTGAACGGGCGCTTCTCCTGGCACAGTGTCGAACACTTAATTTCAGATGGAACATTTAGTTTAAAATGGAACTAAGTTTCGCATCGGAAGTTTCCTCTCTCACAAGGTCGGCCACTTAGTTTCGTCGAACACATACGGTTTCGAGTGGCATCGCCACAGATTTCAGAGAACAGGCGCTTCTCCTGGCACAGTATCGAACACTTAGTTTCAGATGGAACGTTTAGTTTAAAATTGAACTATGTTTCGCATCTGGAGTTTCCTCTCTCAGAAGTTCGACCACTTAGTTTCGCCGAACGCATACAGTTTCGAGTGGCATCGCCACAGATTTCAGAGAACAGGCGCTTCTACTGGTACAGTACCGAACACTTAGTTTCAGATAGAACAATTAGTTTAAAATGGAACTAAGTTTCGCATCGGAAGTTTCGTCTCTCACAAGGTCGGCCACTTAGTTTCGTCGAACTCATACGGTTTCGAGTGGCATCGCCACAGATTTCAGAGAACAGGCGCTTCTCCTGGCACAGTATCGAACACTTAGTTACAGATAGAACAATTAGTTTAAAATGGAACTAAGATTCGCATCTGGAGTTTCCTCTCTCACAAAGTCGACCATTTAGATTCGTCGAACACATACGGTTTCGAATAGCATCGCCACAGATTTCAGAGAACAGTCGCTTCTCCTGGCACAGTGTCGAACACTTAGTTTCAGATAGAACAATTAGTTTAAAATGGAACTAAGTTTCGCATCTGGAGTTTCCTCACTCACAAGGTCGACCACTTAGTTTCGTCGAACACATACGGTTTCGAGTGGCATCTCCACAGATTTCAGAGAACAGGCGCTTCTCCTGGCACAGTATCGAACACTTAGTTTCAGATGGAACGTTTAGCTTAAAATTGAACTATGTTTCGCATCTGGAGTTTCCTCTCTCAGAAGTTCGACCACTTAGTTTCGCCGAACGCATATAGTTTCGAGTGGCATCGCCACAGATTTCAGAGAACAGGCGCTTCTACTGGCACAGTATCGAACACTTAGTTTCAGATAGAACAATTAGTTTAAAATGGAAGTAAGTTTCGCATCTGGAGTTTCCTCTCTCACAAGGCGACCACTTAGTTTCGACGAACACATACGGTTTCGAGTGGCATCGCCACATATTTCAGAGAACAGTCGCTTCTCCTGGCACAGTATCGAACACGTAGTTTCAGATAGATCAATTAGTTTAAAATGGAAGTAAGTTTCGCATCTGGAGTTTCCTCTCTCACAAGGTCGACCACTTAATTTCGTCGAACACATACGGTTTCGAGTAGCATCGCCACCGATTTCAGAGAACAGGCGCTTTTCCTGGCACAGTATCGAACACTTAGTTTCAGATAGAACAATTAGTTTAAAATGGCACTAAGTTTCGCGTCTGGGGTTTCCTCTCTCACAAGGTCGACCACTCAGTTTCGTCGAAAACATACCGTTTCGAGTTGTATCGCCACAGGTTTCACTGAACGGGCGCTTCTCCTGGCACAGTGTCGAACACTTAGTTACAGATAGAACACTTAGCTTAAAATGGAACTATGTTTCGCATTTGGAGTTTCTTCTCTCACACGGTCTACCACTTACTTTCGTCGAACACATTCCGCTTCGAGTAGCAACGCCACAGGTTTCAGAGAACAGGCGCTTCTACTGGCAGAGTATCGAATACTTAGTTTCAGATAGAACATTTAGTTTAAAATGGAAATATGTTTCGCATTTGGAGTTTCCTCCCTCACAAGTTCGACCACTTAGTTTCCTCGAACACATACGGTTTCGAGTAGCATCGCCACAGATTTCAGAGAACAGGCGCTTCTCCTGGCACAGTATCGAACATTTAGTTTCAGATGGAACTTCTAGTTTAAAATTGAACTATGTCTCGCATCTGGAGTTTCCTCTCTCACAAGGTCGACCACTTACTTTCGCCGAACGCATACGGTTTCGAGTGGCATCACCACAGATTTCAGAGAACAGGCGCTTCTGCTGGCATAGTGTCGAACACTTAGTTTCAGATGGAACAATTAGTTTAAAATGGCACTAAGTTCGCGTCTGGAGTTTCCTCTCTCACAAGGTCGACCACTTAGTTTCGCCGAACGTATACGGTTTCGAGTAGCATCGCCACAGATTTCAGAGAACAGGCGCTTCTCCTGGCACAGTATCGAACACTTAGTTTCAGATAGAACAATTAGTTTAAAATGGAACTAAGTTTCGCATCTGGAGTTTCCTCTCTCACAAGGTCGACCACTTAGCTTCGTCGAACACATACGGTTTCGAGTGGCATCGCCACAGATTTCAGAGAACAGGCGCTTCGCCTGGCACAGTATCGAAAACTTAGTTTCAGGTAGAACAATAAGATTAAAATGGAACTATGTTTCGCATTTGGAGTTTCCCCTCTCACAAGGGCGGCCACTTACTTTCGTCGAAAACATACGGTTTCGAGTGGCATCGACACAGATTTCAGAGAACAGGCGTTTCTCCTGGCACAGTATCGAACACTTAGTTTCAGATAGAACAATTAGTTTAAAATGGAACTAAGTTTCGCATCTGGAGTTTCCTCTCTCACAAGGTCGACCACTTAGCTTCGTCGAACACATACGGTTTCGAGTGGCATCGCCACAGATTTCAGAGAACAGGCGCTTCTCCTGGCACAGTATCGAACACTTAGTTACAGATAGAACACTTAGCTTAAAATGGAACTAAGTTTCGCGTCTGGGGTTTCCTCTCTCACAAGGTCGACCACTCAGTTTCGTCGAACACATACCGTTTCGAGTGGTATCGCCACAGGTTTCACTGAACGGGCGCTTCTCCTGGCACAGTGTCGAACACTTAATTTCAGATGGAACATTTAGTTTAAAATGGAACTAAGTTTCGCATCGGAAGTTTCCTCTCTCACAAGGTCGGCCACTTAGTTTCGTCGAACACATACGGTTTCGAGTAGCATCGCCACCGATTTCAGAGAACAGGCGCTTTTCCTGGCACAGTATCGAACACTTAGTTTCAGATAGAACAATTAGTTTAAAATGGCACTAAGTTTCACGTCTGGGGTTTCCTCTCTCACAAGGTCGACCACTCAGTTTCGTCGAACACATACCGTTTCGAGTGGTATCGCCACAGGTTTCACTGAACGGGCGCTTCTCCTGGCACAGTGTCGAACACTTAGTTTCAGATAGAACAATTAGTTTAAAATGGAACTAAGTTTCGCATCTGGAGTTTCCTCACTCACAAGGTCGACCACTTAGTTTCGTCGAACACATACGGTTTCGAGTGGCATCGCCACAGATTTCAGAGAACAGGCGCTTCTCCTGGCACAGTATCGAACACTTAGTTTCAGATGGAACGTTTAGTTTAAAATTGAACTATGTTTCGCATCTGGAGTTTCCTCTCTCAGAAGTTCGACCACTTAGTTTCGCCGAACGCATATAGTTTCGAGTGGCATCGCCACAGATTTCAGAGAACAGGCGCTTCTACTGGCACAGTATCGAACACTTAGTTTCAGATAGAACAATTAGTTTAAAATGGAAGTAAGTTTCGCATCTGGAGTTTCCTCTCTCACAAGGCGACCACTTAGTTTCGACGAACACATACGGTTTCGAGTGGCATCGCCACATATTTCAGAGAACAGTCGCTTCTCCTGGCACAGTATCGAACACGTAGTTTCAGATAGATCAATTAGTTTAAAATGGAAGTAAGTTTCGCATCTGGAGTTTCCTCTCTCACAAGGTCGACCACTTAATTTCGTCGAACACATTCCGCTTCGAGTAGCAACGCCACAGGTTTCAGAGAACAGGCGCTTCTACTGGCAGAGTATCGAATACTTAGTTTCAGATAGAACATTTAGTTTAAAATGGAAATATGTTTCGCATTTGGAGTTTCCTCCCTCACAAGTTCGACCACTTAGTTTCCTCGAACACATACGGTTTCGAGTAGCATCGCCACAGATTTCAGAGAACAGGCGCTTCTCCTGGCACAGTATCGAACATTTAGTTTCAGATGGAACTTCTAGTTTAAAATTGAACTATGTCTCGCATCTGGAGTTTCCTCTCTCACAAGGTCGACCACTTACTTTCGCCGAACGCATACGGTTTCGAGTGGCATCACCACAGATTTCAGAGAACAGGCGCTTCTGCTGGCATAGTATCGAACACTTAGTTTCAGATGGAACAATTAGTTTAAAATGGCACTAAGTTTCGCGTCTGGAGTTTCCTCTCTCACAAGGTCGACCACTTAGTTTCGCCGAACGTATACGGTTTCGAGTAGCATCGCCACAGATTTCAGAGAACAGGCGCTTCTCCTGGCACAGTATCGAACACTTAGTTTCAGATAGAACAATTAGTTTAAAATGGAACTAAGTTTCGCATCTGGAGTTTCCTCTCTCACAAGGTCGACCACTTAGCTTCGTCGAACCCATACGGTTTCGAGTGGCATCGCCACAGGTTTCAGAGAACAGGCGCTTCTACTGGCAGATTATCGAACACTTAGTTTCAGATGGAACATTTGGTTTAAAATGGAACTAAATTTCACATCTGGAGTTTCCTCTCTCGCAAGGTCGACCACTTAGTTTCGTCGAACACATACGGTTTCGAGTAGCATCGCCACAGATTTCAGAGAACAGGCGCTACTCCTGGCACAGTATCGAATACTTAGTTTCAGATAGAACAATTAGTTTAAAATGGAACTAGTTTTCGCATCTGGAGTTTCCTCTCTCACAAGGTCGGCGAATTAGTTTCGTCGAACACATACGGTTTCGAGTGGCATCGCCACAGGTTTCAGAGAACAGGCGCTTCTCCTGGCACAGTATCGAACACTTAGCTTCAGATAGAACAATTAGTTTAAAATGGAACTAAGTTTCGCATCCGGAGTTTCCTCTCTCAGAAGGTCGACCACTTAGTTTCGTCGAACTCATACGGTTTCGAGTAGCAACGCCACAGGTTTCAGAGAACAGGCGCTTCTACTGGCAGATTAACGAACACTTAGTTTCAGATGGAACATTTGGTTTAAAATGGAACTATGTTTCGCATCTGGAGTTTCCTCTCCCACAAGGTCGACCACTCAGTTTCGTCGAACACATACGGTTTCGAGTGGCATCGCCACACAGTTCAGAGACCAGGCGCTTCTCCTGGCACAGTATCGGACACTTAGCTTCAGATAGAACAATTAGTTTAAAATGGAACTAAGTTTCGCATCCGGAGTTTCCTCTCTCAGAAGGTCGACCACTTAGTTTCGTCGAACTCATACGTTTTCGAGTAGCAACGCCACAGGTTTCAGAGAACAGGCGCTTCTACTGGCAGATTAACGAACACTTAGTTTCAGATGGAACATTTGGTTTAAAATGGAACTATGTTTCGCATCTGGAGTTTCCTCTCCCACAAGGTCGACCACTTAGTTTCGTCGAACACATACGGTTTCGAGTGGCATCGCCACAGATTTCAGAGAACAGGCGCTTCTCGTGGCACAGTATCGAACACTTAGTTTCAGATAGAACAATTAGTTTAAAATGGAACTAAGTTTCGCATCCGGAGTTTCCTCTCTCAGAAGGTCGAACACATACGGTTTCGAGTAGTAACGCCACAGATTTCAGAGAACAGGCGCTTCTCGTGGCACAGTATCGAACACTTAGTTTCAGATAGAACAATTAGTTTAAAATGGAACTATGTTTCGCATCTGGAGTTTCCTCTCTCACAAGGTCGGCGACTTAGTTTCGTCGAACACATACGGTTTCGAGTAGCATCGCCACAGATTTCAGAGAACAGGGGCTTCTCCTGGCACTGTATCGAACACTTATTTTCAGATAGAACAATTAGTTTAAAATGGAACTATGTTTCGAATCTGGAGTTTCCTCTCTCACAAGGTCGACCACTTAGTTTCGTCGAACACATACGGTTTCGAGTGGCATCGCCACAGATTTCAGAGAACAGGCGCTTCTCGTGGCACAGTATGGAACACTTAGTTTCAGATAGAACAATTAGTTTAAAATGGAACTAAGTTTCGCATTTGGAGTATCCTCTCTCACAAGGTCAACCACTTAGTTTCGTCGAACACATACGGTTTCGAGCGTCATCGCCACACAGTTCAGAGAACAGGCGCTTCGCCTGGCACCTTATCGAACACTTAGTTTCAGACAGAACAATTAGTTTAAAATGGAACTATGTTTCGCATCTGGAGTATCCTCTCTCACAAGGTCAACCACTTAGTTTCGTCGAACACATACGCTTTCGAGTTGCATCGCCACAGATTTAAGAGAACAGGCGCTACTCCTGGCACAGTATCGAACACTTATTTCAGACAGAACAATTAGTTTAAAATGGACCTATATTTCGCATCTGGAGTCTCCTCTCTCACAAGGTCGACCGCTTAGTTTCGACGAACACATACGGTTTCGAGTAGCATCGCCACAGATTTCAGAGAACAGGCGCTCCTGCTGGCACAGTATCGAACACTTAGTTTCAGATAGAACAATTAGTTTAAAATGGAAATAAGTTTCGCATCTGAAGTTTCCTCTCTCACAAGGTCGACCACTTAGTTTCGTCGAACACATACGGGTTCGAGTGGCATCGCGACAGATTTCAGAGAACAGGCGCTTCTCCTGGCACAGTATCGAACACTTAGTTTCAGATAGAACAATTAGTTGAAAATGGCACTAAGTTTCGCGTCTGCAGTTTCCTCTCTCACAAGGTCGACCACTCAGTTTCGTCGAACACATACCGTTTCGAGTGGTATCGCCACAGGTTTCACAAAACGGGCGCTTCTCCTGGCACAGTATCTAACACTTAGTTTCAGATAGAACAATTCATTTAAAATGGAACTAATTTTCGCATCTGTAGTTTCCTTTCTCACAAGGTCGGCCACTTAGTTTCGTCGAACACATACGGTTTCGAGTGGCATCCCCACATATTTCAGAGAACAGGCGCTTCTCCTGGCACAGTATCTAACACTTAGTTTCAGATGGAACATTTAGTTTAAAATTGAACTATGTTTCGCATATGGAGTTTCCTCTCTCACAAGGTCGAACACTTAGTTTCGCCGAACGCATACGGTTTCGAGTGGCATCGCGACAGATTTCAGAGAGCAGGCGCTCCTGCTGGCACAGGATCGAACACTTATTTCAGACAGAACAATTAGTTTAAAATGGACCTATATTTCGCATCTGGAGTCTCCTCTCTCACAAGGTCGACCGCTTAGTTTCGACGAACACATACGGTTTCGAGTAGCATCGCCACAGATTTCAGAGAACAGGCGCTTCTCCTGGCACAGTAACGAATACTTAGTTTCAGAAAGAACAATTTGTTTAAAATGGAACTAAGTTTCGCATCTGGAGTTTCCTCTCCCACCAGGTCGACCACTTAGTTTCGTCGAACACATACGGTTTCGAGTGGCATCGCCACAGATTTCAGAGAACAGTCGCTTCTCCTGGCACAGTGTCGAACGCTTAGTTTCAGATAGAACAATTAGTTAATATGTGAAATATTGTTTTAAGCGGCTATTAATAAGGCCAAAGTTTAGGCTAATACTTCTTTATTTCAATTTTCGACGAAACGTTTCGATAAGGTAGTTCTTATCCTCTTCAGTCGTATAAATTGTCTGTTGAACGGATGGATGAAATAAGTATACAGAATATAAAAATTATAACATATAAATATTGTAGGATTTCTTTAGGAAGGGATAGAGAGGAGAGATTGAACCTTTAATTCGTCAAGTGATATGACTAATATCTATATAATATATTTAATGAACTAGGAAATAAAGTAATAACAATTCACTACACTATTTAAATTACAACACTAACTCTACGACTCAATCAACACTATGCTAGACAACTCAAAAACTGCACTCTTTCACTACTTCGACTACTCGCTTAAACGTCTCAGACAACTCTCTTCAACGTCTCCGACAACTCTGCTCAACGTCTCCGACAACTCCCTTCAACGTCTCCGACAACTCTGCTCAACGTCTCCGACAACTCTCTTCAACGTCTCCGACAACTCTGCTCAACGTCTCCGACAACTCTGCTCGCATTCATCCCCATAACCAAAACACTCATTCCTCCATAACCGAAACACTCGCTCTCTCCCCCACACGCACACACACACATAGCAGCTCTCGAGATAGCCACTCACACACTCACTCTCTCATTCTTTCTCACACCCCACACTCGGCCGTCCTGCGCTTACACCTGTCCTCAGGTGACATCCGGTTCTTTAAAAATTGCATTTACGTATCTTTGGAAAATGGAAGGGGAATTGCACAACCCAAATGGCACTCTAAGAAATTCAAATTGACCGTCGGGCACAATGAAAGCGGTGTATTTACAACTCTCTTTTCCTATCGGCACATGGAAAAACCCATTTTTTAAATCCAGGACACTAAAAATTTTCGCACCTTCCAACAAATCTAATTGATCTTCGATCAACGGAAGTGGGTAACGATCTCGTATGATCTTTTCGTTAAGCCGACGGTAATCTACGCACAGTCTCATTGTACCATCCTTTTTCTTAACTAAAACCACCGGACTGGCAAATTCGGAAAGTGACGGCTGAACTATACCATCGGTAAGCCATTCTTCAATCTGTGCATTTACCCTTTCACGTTCCAGAGGAGCTAACCGTCTAGCTCTCTGAAAGACTGGTTCCTCATCTCTTAAAACTATGTCCATTTTAATCCCTACCTCGCGTGTTTTCATCGGATTATATGCTTCGACCATACCCTCTATTGTTCGCTTATATTTTTCATTTGTAACATGAGTTACCTCTATCGCATTCGGCTTGTAACCGCAATCTATTGCAAAAATTTCCGGTACATCATCGACGGTTTCTAATTTGGAAATTCTAGTGACAAACACTTGCTTCTGTTTGATCTGGACCTCTACAGTTTTAAGAAAATCCATGCCTATTAACATTTCATGGCGCATCAAATCATCTCCGACTACGTGGATTATAATTGGATGTATAACATCGTCTATTAAAATATCGGTTTTCAACTCGCCTAACGTTTTATTATGGTTCGAGCCGATTCCACGAAACACTATTTTTTTCTCTATCAAACGCGGCGCTCCTATTTCTACATATTTACTCGCACGCATTAGACAAATGTCGCTACCCGTATCAACTAGCGCGGTCATCCTTTTCATATTAATCATTACTTCTTTGTAATACTTATCATCTACTGGTCGACTCGAGCTGCTATCATTTACTTCGCATGGCTTCTCGGGACAATCGGGCGCTCTATGCCCAAACCGCCTGCACTTGAAACATTTCGGGCCCCTTTCCCTGGTGGGACAGGCCGCTGCCAGATGGTCCTTTCCTCCGCATACAAAACATCTCTTCTCAAAGTCGACGTTCGACGTGTGATTGTTTTGGATTGGCCTCTTCACGTGGTGTCTCAAATCTCCTTGCTGGGTTTTTAAAGTAACCCTCTCGAACGCGTCCAATAACAAAGATTTGTCTTGGAATCTTTGAATGCGTGCTTGATCTCGTAAGGCGGGATCCGGGATGCCTTCGATAATGTAGTCGATGACATCCGCCTCGTCAATCGGTACGCGATTTCCCAATATTAATTTTTCGTGAACGTATTCACAAAAGGGCTCACCCTTACGCCACATACGGTTCTCAAATTGTTTCCTCGCTACGATCGTGCTGGGCCGGCGATGAAACATTGCGCACATCTCGAATAACAGCCTGTCCATGTCCATCTCTAAATATTCAGGCTTCGAGTGGAACCACTCGAGCGCTTTCCCCTTCAAGCGTGACCCGATGAGAATTTTTACGGCATCTTCTCCTAATCCGTAAGATTTTCTCAGGAAACGAACTTGCCTTTCCCACACTTTATAAGAATGCTCTGCTCCGTCGAAACATCCTAATAAATCGGCGATCGCCTTGATGCTTATCATCGGCTTGCTTATCGTCGGTTGGCTTGTCGTTGAGAAAGACGATGCTGCTTCAGGCGCGGATTGCGACACACTCATTTGTTGCATCCGCCGTAACATTTGCACCTCCAGTTGTGCTATTCGCGCTTTTTCTTCGGCCAACTCTTTCTCTCTTCTCATCAACTCTATTTCTCTATGCAACAGATCTAATGATTTATATTCCACCTCGAAATCGGCGGCTGCACTTCCATTAGTCCGCTCTGCGTCAGCACTAGCTTCTGCAATCCCCCTTGCACTTGCCATGCAACTTGCATCAGGGTCGATCTCCATCATCCTGGCGACGAGACTGGCTTTGTTACCTGTGGTAGGCATATCCAATTCTGCCAGCAGTTCTCTCAACCGCGTCACAGTCAAATTGTTATAGTCCTTGTTCATCTTTACTCGACACTACAGCACTGTCTACTGTCCACCACTGTCCGACACTAGGATATCACTTAAACGAAATATGGCTCTATGTACTCTCTTTTCCCTTTGGCTCCTTCAATCCCGGACGAGCCCCCAATTTTTCTGTAGGATTTCTTTAGGAAGGGATAGAGAGGAGAGATTGAACCTTTAATTCGTCAAGTGATATGACTAATATCTATATAATATATTTAATGAACTAGGAAATAAAGTAATAACAATTCACTACACTATTTAAATTACAACACTAACTCTACGACTCAATCAACACTATGCTAGACAACTCAAAAACTGCACTCTTTCACTACTTCGACTACTCGCTTAAACGTCTCAGACAACTCTCTTCAACGTCTCCGACAACTCTGCTCAACGTCTCCGACAACTCTCTTCAACGTCTCCGACAACTCTGCTCAACGTCTCCGACAACTCTCTTCAACGTCTCCGACAACTCTGCTCAACGTCTCCGACAACTCTGCTCGCATTCATCCCCATAACCAAAACACTCATTCCTCCATAACCGAAACACTCGCTCTCTCCCCCACACGCACACACACACATAGCAGCTCTCGAGATAGCCACTCACACACTCACTCTCTCATTCTTTCTCACACCCCACAATATAAATTAGGAATTAAGTGTAAATATAAAATATAGAAATAAATAAGTTAAATGTATACAGATAAATAAGTATGTGAATAAAGTCATTACATCGATAGGAAAAACGTTTTATGACTTACACCAAGAAGTCCTAGGATGTGGATTTTACAGTAATTAGTCCAAGGTGCTATCGTCTCCGGTGTTGGTTGAGACTGAATAGCATTAAACAATTTAAATCTGGGGTGAGTCAAGCAAGTGGGGGAGATGGACGTTAGGTCATTGTTCTGATCTTTATTTTAAAAACATTGCGGTGTTAATTGTTATGTATTGTGCACTAGTTGGCATTGATAAATGTAGGTGTCTCTGCCACTACGACCTTTGAGGGATCTGAAGTCGATAATTTAAGTCGATCCGGAACCGGAAGCGCGTCGCACAACGGTGAGTGAAGGAGTGGATGGTGGTTCCATTCACAACGTGCGCTCATTGAATCGAAGGTAGTAGTGGAAGACACATGGTCGATAGAAAGACATACAAAGTAATACCAGATACAAAATAACTGCACTAAAGACTTGGCGTGGGCACCCTCTGCGGAATTAAGTAAGAATCGAAACTAGGTCAGTGTAGTACGACGAGATGTTAATAGATTCGAATTTCTTATTGACACTATTTTCTTTCATGATGTATAGGGACTCGGCTATCGTACGACGCCAGTTGTTCGTGTCCCTGTGTAACACCTCCGTATCCTCGAAATTGAAAGTGTGACCGAAGTCGAGCACGTGTTCCGTCAAGGCGGTCTTTTGCATATTGTGTACAAGGCTATACTTGTGTTGGTATATCCTAGTCGACAACAAATTATGCGTTTGGCCCATGTAACTCTCCGAGCAATCACCACACGGTATTTTATATACCACATCTGTCAATTTTTTAACATTAATTTTGTCTTTCCCTTTGTTAAAAAAGGAAAGGGCATTGCATTTGTTGGTATGTATGCAACGAATGTTAAATGTTCGCAGAATGTGGCTGAGGTTAATTCCGGGGATATGTGGGAGCAACACAAAGCTGTTAGAAGACGAATCGCCCGCACACTGGAGTTTTTCGTTATATACCCTAATTGGGTGATATAGCTCATCCACTCGTTTTTTGATTAGGTGTTTTATAAGGTCTAGCGGGTAACCATTCTTTCTTAATGTGTCAATAATGATACGAATATTGTCTCTCCTGAACCTAGGGCAAGCTTAATACCGCGATCAATTAGTCCTATGATCAAGCTGATTTTTTGCTTGAAAGGATGTGCAGATATGTAATTTATATATCTTCCAGACCACGTCTTTTTTCGATACCAATTAGTGATAATTCGACCTTCGTCTCTGACGACCTCCGTATCTAGGAAACTGATCTTATTATTTTGTTCCAATTCAAACGTGAACTTTATACGGTTGTGAAATGTCTCGAAAATGTCAATAGTGTGATCTATGCTGTGTGAGGGAAGGCATGTAATTATATCGTCTACGTACCTATAGAAGAAAGGAATATGGAAAGTTAATTGATTAATACTAACAATTTGCAATTTTTGCATGACTATTTCTGCAGCTATTGGTGAAAGGGGTGAGCCCATGGCTGCACCGAAAATCTGTTTGTAAGATTTGTTATTAAATTTAAACACATTAGAAGTTAAAAAGAATTCTACAGCTTTTATGAAACTAGTTTTGTCTATTTTTGTATGAGACGATATATTTGTCCATCCCTCACTCAGCACTTGAGAGACCACATCGATAGGAATGTTATTGAATAATGCTGTGACATCCAGAGATACCAACGAGTAATCATCCGGGATGGTCACACCATTAATTTTGTCGACAAAACACCAAATGTCCTTAATATAGTAAGGATTGTCACCTATGTTTTACTTAAGATATTTGAGAGATACTTGGAGAGTTTGTAACAAGGACCTCCTATGGATGATACGACTATCCTCCATGGGATGCCCTCTTTATGAACTTTAGGTAAGCCATATGCTCTGGGTGTCACAGCACTGTTAGTACAATTACCTTTGTAAGTGGCATCGGTTATATAGTTTTTGTTAAGCCACTGTTTTATAATTTGGTTGTTCTGTGTCTGGAAGGTAGATGTATATACTACCTTCGATTCAATGAGCGCACGTTGTGAATGGAACCACCATCCACTCCTTCACTCACCGTTGTGCGACGCGCTTCCGGTTTCGGATCGACTTAAACTATCGACTTCAGATCTCTCACAGGTGGTAGTGACAGAGACACCTACATTTATCAATGCCAACTAGTGCACAATACATAACAATTGACACCGCAATGTTTTTAAAATAAAGATCAGAACAATGACCTAACGTCCATCTCCCCCACTTGCTTGACTCACCCCAGATTTAAATTGTTTAACGCTATTCAGTCTCAACCAACACCGGAGACGATAGCACCTAGGACTAATTACTGTAAAATCCACATCCTAGGACTTCTTGGTGTGAGTCATAAAACGTTTTTCCTATCGATGTAATGACTTTATTCACATACTTATTTATCTGTATACATTTATCTTATTTCTTTCTATATTTTATATTTACACTTAATTCCTAATTTATATTTATATGTTATAATTTTTATATTCTGTATACTTATTTCATCCATCCGTTCAACAGACAATTTATACGACTGAAGAGGATAAGAACTACCTTATCGAAACGTTTCGTCGAAAATTGAAATGAAGAAGTATTAGCCTAAACTTTGGCCTTATTAATAGCCGCTTAAAACAATATTTCACATATTAACTAATTGTTCTATCTGAAACTAAGCGTTCGACACTGTGCCAGGAGAAGCGACTGTTCTCTGAAATCTGTGGCGATGCCACTCGAAACCGTATGTGTTCGACGAAACTAAGTGGTCGACCTGGTGGGAGAGGAAACTCCAGATGCGAAGCTTAGTTCCATTTTAAACTATTTGTTCTATCTGAAACTAAGTGTTCGATAATGAGCCAGGAGAAGCGCCTGTTGTCTGAAATCTGTGGCGATAAACCACGGCTCTATCTCTTACGGTTGATTTTTAAATAATTTCTAACGTCGTCGTCGGCGACTCTTCACGGTAGCCACTCGGTAGGAAAAAAGCTAAGTCCGAACTGTAATTATTTTCACCGACGAGGTACCTTTTATATGTTAGATTGAGTTATAGGAGCGTATTTGAAGCACTTTTGCTTAACAAACCACGGCTCTATCTATTACGGTTGATTTTTAAATTAATCAGAAAGTCTTCGTCGGTTGCGCTTCTCGGTAGCCTCTCCGTACAGAGACTAAGTCCGAATTGAAAATATTTTCACCGACGACGTATCTTTCAAATGTTATGTTCGGTTATGGGAGCGTATTTGACGTACTTTTGCTTAATAAACCACTCCTCCATCTCTTACGGTTGATTTTTAAATAATTTCTAAAGTCGTCGTCGGCGACTCTTCACGGTAGCCACTCGGTAGGAAAAAATCAAAGTCCGAACTGAAATTATTTCCACCGACGAGGTACCTTTTAAATGTTAGATTGAGTTATAGGAGCGTATTTGAAGCACTTTTGCTTAATAAACCACGGCTCTATCTCTTTCGGTTGATTTTTAAATTAATCAGAAAGTCTTCGTCGGTAGCGCTTCTCGGTAGCCTCTCCGTACAGAGACTAAGTCCGAATTGAAAATATTTTCACCGACGACGTATCTTTTAAATGTTATGTTCGGTTATGGGAGCATATTTGACGCACTTTTGCTTAATAAACCACGGCTCCATCTCTTACGGTTGATATTTAAATAATTTCTAAAGTCGTCGTCGGCGACTCTTCACGGTAGCCACTCGGTAGGAAAAAATCTAAGTCCGAACTGTAATTATTTTCACCGACGAGGTACCTTTTATATGTTAGATTGAATTATAGGAGCGTATTTGACGCACTTTTGCTTAATAAACCACGGCTCTATCTCTTTCGGTTGATTTTTAAATTAATCAGAAAGTCTTCGTCGGTAGCGCTTCTCGGTAGCCTCTCCGTCCAGAGACTAAGTCCGAATTGAAAATATTTTCACCGACGACGTATCTTGTAAATGTTATGTTCGGTTATGGGAGCGTATTTGACGCACTTTTGCTTAATAAACCACGGCTCCATCTCTTACGGTTGATTTTTAAATAATTTCTAAATTCGTCGTCGGCGACTGTTCACGGTAGCCACTCGGTAGGAAAAAATCTAAGTCCGAACTGTAATTATTTTCATCGACGAGGTACATTTTATATGTTAGATCGAGTTATAGGAGCGTATTTGAAGCACTTTTGCTTAATAAACCACGGCTCTATCTCTTTCGGTTGATTTTTATATTAATCAGACGTTCTTCGTCGGTAGCGCTTCACGGTAGCCTCTCCGTCCAGAGACTAAGTCCGAATTGAAAATATTTTCACCGACGACGTATCTTTTAAATATTATGTTCCGTAATGGGAGCGTATTTGACGCACTTTTGCTTAATAAACCACGGCTCTATCTCTTACGGTTGATTTTTAAATAATTTCTAAAGTCGTCGTCGGCGAGTCTTCACGGTAGCCACTCGGTAGGAAAAAATCTAAGTCCGAACTGTAATTATTTTCATCGACGAGGTACATTTTATATGTTAGATTGAGTTATAGGAGCGTATTTGAAGCACTTTTGCTTAATAAACCACGGCTCTATCTCTTTCGGTTGATTTTTAAATTAATCAGAAAGTCTTCGTCGGTAGCGCTTCTCGGTAGCCTCTCCGTCCAGAGACTAAGTCCGAATTGAAAATATTTTCACCGACGACGTATCTTTTAAATGTTATGTTCGGTTATGGGAGCGTATTTGACGCACTTTTGCTTAATAAACCACGGCTCCATCTCTTACGGTTGATTTTTAAATAATTTCTAAATTCGTCGTCGGCGACTGTTCACGGTAGCCACTCGGTAGGAAAAAATCTAAGTCCGAACTGTAATTATTTTCATCGACGAGGTACATTTTATATGTTAGATCGAGTTATAGGAGCGTATTTGAAGCACTTTTGCTTAATAAACCACGGCTCTATCTCTTTCGGTTGATTTTTAAATTAATCAGACGTTCTTCGACGGTAGCGCTTCTCGGTAGCCTCTCCGTCCAGAGACTAAGTCCGAATTGAAAATATTTTCATCCACGACGTATCTTTTAAATGTTATGTTCCGTTATGGGAGCGTATTTGACGCACTTTTGCTTAATAAACCACGGCTCTATCTCTTACGGTTGATTTTTAAATAATTTCTAAAGTCGTCGACGGCGACTCTTCACGGTAGCCACTCGGTAGGAAAAAATCTAAGTCCGAACTGTAATTATTTTCACCGACGAGGTACCTTTTATATGTTAGATTGAGTTATAGGAGCGTATTTGAAGCACTTTTGCTTAATAAACCACGGCTCTATCTCTTACGGTTGATTTTTCAATTAATCAGAAAGTCTTCGTCGGTAGCGCTTCTCGGTAGCCTCTCCGTACAGAGACTAAGTCCGAATTGAAAATATTTTCACCGACGACGTATCTTTTAAATGTTATGTTCGGTTATGGGAGCGTATTTGACGCACTTTTGCTTAATAAACCACGGCTCCATCTCTTACGGTTGATTTTTAAATAATTTCTAAAGTCGTCGTCGGCGACTCTTCACGGTAGCCACTCGATAGGAAAAAATCTAAGTCCGAACTGTAATTATTTTCACCGACGAGGTACCTTTTATATGTTAGATTGAGTTATAGGAGCGTATTTGAAGCACTTTTGCTTAATAAACCACGGCTCTATCTCTTACGGTTGATTTTTAAATTAATCAGAAAGTCTTCGTCGGTAGCGCTTCTCGGTAGCCTCTCCGTACAGAGACTAAGTCCGAATTGAAAATATTTTCACCGACGACGTATCTTTTAAATGTTATGTTCGGTTATGGGAGCATATTTGACGCACTTTTGCTTAATAAACCACGGCTCTATCTCTTACGGTTGATTTTTAAATAATTTCTAAAGTCGTCGTCGGCGACTCTTCACGGTAGCCACTCGGTAGGAAAAAATCTAAGTCCGAACTGTAATTATTTTCACCGACGAGGTACCTTTTATATGTTAGATTGAGTTATAGGAGCGCATTTGAAGCACTTTTGCTTAATAAACCACGGCTCTATCTCTTACGGTAGATTTTTAAATTAATCAGAAAGTCTTCGTCGGTAGCGCTTCTCGGTAGCCTCTTCGGACAGAGACTAAGTCCGAATTGAAAATATTTTCACCGACGACGTATCTTTTAAATGTTATGTTCAGTTATGGGAGCGTATTTTACGCACTTTTGCTTAATAAACCACGGCTCTATCTCTTACGGTTGATTTTTAATAGTATTCAATAGTTTATTTCTTGTCTTCCTTTAACACCGAAGACATAAGCACCTAGGGCAGATAATAAGTAGCCTAGGACTTCTTTTAAATTAATGTTTAGACTGAAGAGGGTGCAAAATTGTACCGAAACGTTTCTACGTTAAAAAAAAATAAAGAAGTTTAAATCTTTACATTGGTCTATCAAAAGCCGAAACCCAAAATCACACATACTGGTTGATTTTTAAATAATTTCTAAAGTCGTCGTCGGCGACTCTTCACGGTAGCCACTCGGTAGGAAAAAATCTAAGTCCGAACTGAAATTATATTCACCGACGAGATACCTTTTAAATGTTAGATTGAGTTATAGGAGCGTATTTGAAGCACTTTTGCTTAATAGACCACGGCTCTATCTCTTTCGGTTGATTTTTAAATTAATCAGAAAGTCTTCGTCGGTAGCGCTTTTCGGTAGCCTCTCCGTACAGAGACTAAGTCCGAATTGAAAATATTTTCACCGACGACGTATCTTTTAAATGTTATGTTCGGTTATGGGAGCGTATTTGACGCACTTTTGCTTAATAAACCACGGCTCCATCTCTTACGGTTGATTTTTAAATAATTTCTAAAGTCGTCGTCGGCGACTCTTCACGGTAGCCACTCGATAGGAAAAAAGCTAAGCCCGAACTGTAATTATTTTCACCGACGAGGTACCTTTTATATGTTAGATTGAGTTATAGGAGCGTATTTGAAGCACTTTTGCTTAATAAACCACGGCTCTATCTCTTACGGTTGATTTTTAAATTAATCAGAAAGTCCTCGTCGGTAGCGCTTCTCGGTAGCCTCTCCGTACAGAGACTAAGTCCGAATTGAAAATATTTTCACCGACGACGTATCTTTTAAATGTTATGTTCGGTTATGGGAGCGTATTTGACGCACTTTTGCTTAATAAACCACGGCTCCATCTCTTACGGTTGATTTTTAAATAATTTCTAAAGTCGTCGTCGGCGACTCTTCACGGTAGCCACTCGATAGGAAAAAATCTAAGTCCGAACTGTAATTATTTTCACCGACGAGGTACCTTTTATATGTTAGATTGAGTTATAGGAGCGTATTTGAAGCACTTTTGCTTAATAAACCACGGCTCTATCTCGTACGGTTGATTTTTAAATTAATCAGAAAGTCCTCGTCGGTAGCGCTTCTCGGTAGCCTCTCCGTACAGAGACTAAGTCCGAATTGAAAATATTTTCACCGACGACGTATATTTTAAATGTTATGTTCGGTTATGGGAGCGTATTTGACGCACTTTTGCTTAATAAACCACGGCTCCATCTCTTACGGTTGATTTTTAAATAATTTCTAAAGTCGTCGTCGGCGACTCTTCACGGTAGCCACTCGATAGGAAAAAAGCTAAGTCCGAACTGTAATTATTTTCACCGACGAGGTACCTTTTATATGTTAGATTGAGTTATAGGAGCGTATTTTCAGCACTTTTGCTTAATAAACCACGGCTCTATCTCGTACGGTTGATTTTTAAATTAATCAGAAAGTCCTCGTCGGTAGCGCTTCTCGGTAGCCTCTCCGTACAGAGACTAAGTCCGAATTGAAAATATTTTCACCGACGACGTATCTTTTAAATGTTATGTTCGGTTATGGGAGCGTATTTGACGCACTTTTGCTTAATAAACCACGGCTCCATCTCTTACGGTTGATTTTTAAATAATTTCTAAAGTCGTCGTCGGCGACTCTTCACGGTAGCCACTCGATAGGAAAAAAGCTAAGTCCGAACTGTAATTATTTTCACCGACGAGGTACCTTTTATATGTTAGATTGAGTTATAGGAGCGTATTTTCAGCACTTTTGCTTAATAAACCACGGCCCTATCTCGTACGGTTGATTTTTAAATTAATCAGAAAGTCCTCGTCGGTAGCGCTTCTCGGTAGCCTCTCCGTACAGAGACTAAGTCCGAATTGAAAATATTTTCACCGACGACGTATCTTTTAAATGTTATGTTCGGTTATGGGAGCGTATTTGACGCACTTTTGCTTAATAAACCACGGCTCCATCTCTTACGGTTGATTTTTAAATAATTTCTAAAGTCGTCGTCGGCGACTCTTCACGGTAGCCACTCGATAGGAAAAAAGCTAAGCCCGAACTGTAATTATTTTCACCGACGAGCTACCTTTTATATGTTAGATTGAGTTATAGGAGCGTATTTTCAGCACTTTTGCTTAATAAACCACGGCTCTATCTCTGACGGTAGATTTTTAAATTAATCAGAAAGTCTTCGTCGGTAGCGCTTCTCGGTAGCCTCTTCGGACAGAGACTAAGTCCGAATTGAAAATATTTTCACCGACGTCGTATCTTTTAAATGTTATGTTCGGTTATGGGAGCGCATTTGACGCACTTTTGCTTAATAAACCACGGCTCCATCTCTTACGGTTGATTTTCAAATAATTTCTAAAGTCGTCGTCGGCGACTCTTCACGGTAGCCACTCGATAGGAAAAAAGCTAAGCCGGAACTGTAATTATTTTCACCGACGAGGTACCTTTTATATGTTAGATTGAGTTATAGGAGCGTATTTGAAGCACTTTTGCTTAATAAACCACGGCTCTATCTCGTACGGTTGATTTTTAAATTAATCAGAAAGTCCTCGTCGGTAGCGCTTCTCGGTAGCCTCTCCGTACAGAGACTAAGTCCGAATTGAAAATATTTTCACCGACGACGTATCTTTTAAATGTTATGTTCGGTTATGGGAGCGTATTTGACGCACTTTTGCTTAATAAACCACGGCTCCATCTCTTACGGTTGATTTTTAAATAATTTCTAAAGTCGTCGTCGGCGACTCTTCACGGTAGCCACTCGATAGGAAAAAATCTAAGTCCGAACTTTAATTATTTTCACCGACGAGGTACCTTTTATATGTTAGATTGAGTTATAGGAGCGTATTTGAAGCACTTTTGCTTAATAAACCACGGCTCTATCTCGTACGGTTGATTTTTAAATTAATCAGAAAGTCCTCGTCGGTAGCGCTTCTCGGTAGCCTCTCCGTACAGAGACTAAGTCCGAATTGAAAATATTTTCACCGACGACGTATCTTTTAAATGTTATGTTCGGTTATGGGAGCGTATTTGACGCACTTTTGCTTAATAAACCACGGCTCCATCTCTTACGGTTGATTTTTAAATAATTTCTAAAGTCGTCGTCGGCGACTCTTCACGGTAGCCACTCGATAGGAAAAAAGCTAAGTCCGAACTGTAATTATTTTCACCGTCGAGGTACCTTTTATATGTTAGATTGAGTTATAGGAGCGTATTTTCAGCACTTTTGCTTAATAAACCACGGCTCTATCTCGTACGGTTGATTTTTAAATTAATCAGAAAGCCCTCGTCGGTAGCGCTTCTCGGTAGCCTCTCCGTACAGAGACTAAGTCCGAATTGAAAATATTTTCACCGACGACGTATCTTTGAAATATTATGTTCGGTTATGGGAGCGTATTTGACGCACTTTTGCTTAATAAACCACGGCTCCATCTCTTACGGTTGATTTTTAAATAATTTCTAAAGTCGTCGTCGGCGACTCTTCACGGTAGCCACTCGATAGGAAAAAAGCTAAGTCCGAACTGTAATTATTTTCACCGTCGAGGTACCTTTTATATGTTAGATTGAGTTATAGGAGCGTATTTTCAGCACTTTTGCTTAATAAACCACGGCTCTATCTCGTACGGTTGATTTTTAAATTAATCAGAAAGCCCTCGTCGGTAGCGCTTCTCGGTAGCCTCTCCGTACAGAGACTAAGTCCGAATTGAAAATATTTTCACCGACGACGTATCTTTGAAATATTATGTTCGGTTATGGGAGCGTATTTGACGCACTTTTGCTTAATAAACCACGGCTCCATCTCTTACGGTTGATTTTTAAATAATTTCTAAAGTCGTCGTCGGCGACTCTTCACGGTAGCCACTCGATAGGAAAAAAGCTAAGCCCGAACTGTAATTATTTTCACCGACGAGCTACCTTTTATATGTTAGATTGAGTTATAGGAGCGTATTTTCAGCACTTTTGCTTAATAAACCACGGCTCTATCTCTTACGGTAGATTTTTAAATTAATCAGAAATTCTTCGTCGGTAGCGCTTCTCGGTAGCCTCTTCGGACAGAGACTAAGTCCGAATTGAAAATATTTTCACCGACGTCGTATCTTTTAAATGTTATGTTCGGTTATGGGAGCGCATTTGACGCACTTTTGCTTAATAAACCACGGCTCCATCTCTTACGGTTGATTTTTAAATAATTTCTAAAGTCGTCGTCGGCGACTCTTCACGGTAGCAACTCAATAGGAAAAAATCTAAGCCCGAACTGTAATTATTTTCACCGACGAGGTACCTTTTATATGTTAGATTGAGTTATAGGAGCGTATTTGAAGCACTTTTGCTTAATAAACCACGGCTCTATCTCTTACGGTTGATTTTTAAATTAATCAGAAAGTCCTCGTCGGTAGCGTTTTTCGGTAGCCTCTCCGTACAGAGACTAAGTCCGAATTGAAAATATTTTCACCGACGACGTATCTTTCAAATGTTATGTTCGGTTATGGGAGCGTATTTGACGCACTTTTGCTTAATAAACCACGGCTCCATCTCTTACGGTTGATTTTTAAATAATTTCTAAAGTCGTCGTCGGCGACTCTTCACGGTAGCCACTCGATAGGAAAAAATCTAAGCCCGAACTGTAATTATTTTCACCGAAGAGCTACCTTTTATATGTTAGATTGAGGTATTGGAGCGTATTTTCAGCACTTTTGCTTAATAAACCACGGCTCTATCTCTTACGGTTGATTTTTAAATTAATCAGAAAGTCCTCGTCGGTAGCGCTTTTCGGTAGCCTCTCCGTACAGAGACTAAGTCCGAATTGAAAATATTTTCACCGACGACGTATCTTTTAAATGTTATGTTCGGTTATGGGAGCGTATTTGACGCACTTTTGCTTAATAAACCACGGCTCTATCTCTTACGGTTGATTTTTAAATAATTTCTAAAGTCGTCGTCGGCGACTCTTCACGGTAGCCACTCGGTAGGAAAAAATCTAAGTCCGAACTGTAATTATTTTCACCGACGAGGTACCTTTTATATGTTAGATTGAGTTATAGGAGCGTATTTGAAGCACTTTTGCTTAATAAACCACGGCTCTATCTCTTACGGTTGATTTTTAAATTAATCAGAAAGTCCTCGTCGCTAGCGCTTCTCGGTAGCCTCTCCGTACAGAGACTAAGTCCGAATTGAAAATATTTTCACCGACGACGTATCTTTTAAATGTTATGTTCGGGTATGGGAGCGTATTTGACGCACTTTTGCTTAATAAACCACGGCTCCATCTCTTACGGTTGATTTTTAAATAATTTCTAAAGTCGTCGTCGGCGACTCTTCACGGTAGCCACTCGATAGGAAAAAAGCTAAGCCCGAACTGTAATTATTTTCACCGACGAGCTACCTTTTATATGTTAGATTGAGTTATAGGAGCGTATTTTCAGCACTTTTGCTTAATAAACCACGGCTCTATCTCTTACGGTAGATTTTTAAATTAATCAGAAAGTCTTCGTCGGTAGCGCTTCTCGGTAGCCTCTTCGGACAGAGACTAAGTCCGAATTGAAAATATTTTCACCGACGTCGTATCTTTTAAATGTTATGTTCGGTTATGGGAGCGCATTTGACGCACTTTTGCTTAATAAACCACGGCTCCATCTCTTACGGTTGATTTTTAAATAATTTCTAAAGTCGTCGTCGGCGACACTTCACGGTAGCCACTCGATAGGAAAAAATCTAAGCCCGAACTGTAATTATTTTCACCGACGAGGTACCTTTTATATGTTAGATTGAGTTATAGGAGCGTATTTTCAGCACTTTTGCTTAATAAACCACGGTTCTATCTCTTACGGTAGATTTTTAAATTAATCAGAAAGTCCTCGTCGGTAGCGCTTTTCGGTAGCCTCTCCGTACAGAGACTAAGTCCGAATTGAAAATATTTTCACCGACGACGTATCTTTTAAATGTTATGTTCGGTTATGGGAGCGTATTTGACGCACTTTTGCTTAATAAACCACGGCTCTATCTCTTACGGTTGATTTTTAAATAATTTCTAAAGTCGTCGTCGGCGACTCTTCACGGTAGCCACTCGGTAGGAAAAAATCTAAGTCCGAACTGTAATTATTTTCACCGACGAGGTACCTTTTATATGTTAGATTGAGTTATAGGAGCGTATTTGAAGCACTTTTGCTTAATAAACCACGGCTCTATCTCTTACGGTTGATTTTTAAATTAATCAGAAAGTCCTCGTCGCTAGCGCTTCTCGGTAGCCTCTCCGTACAGAGACTAAGTCCGAATTGAAAATATTTTCACCGACGACGTATCTTTTAAATGTTATGTTCGGTTATGGGAGCGTATTTGACGCACTTTTGCTTAATAAACCACGGCTCCATCTCTTACGGTTGATTTTTAAATAATTTCTAAAGTCGTCGTCGGCGACTCTTCACGGTAGCCACTCGATAGGAAAAAAGCTAAGCCCGAACTGTAATTATTTTCACCGACGAGCTACATTTTATATGTTAGATTGAGTTATAGGAGCGTATTTTCAGCACTTTTGCTTAATAAACCACGGCTCTATCTCTTACGGTAGATTTTTAAATTAATCAGAAAGTCTTCGTCGGTAGCGCTTCTCGGTAGCCTCTTCGGACAGAGACTAAGTCCGAATTGAAAATATTTTCACCGACGTCGTATCTTTTAAATGTTATGTTCGGTTATGGGAGCGCATTTGACGCACTTTTGCTTAATAAACCACGGCTCTATCTCTTACGGTTGATTTTTAAATAATTTCTAAAGTCGTCGTCGGCGACTCTTCACGGTAGCCACTCGGTAGGAAAAAATCTAAGTCCGAACTGTAATTATTTTCACCGACGAGGTACCTTTTATATGTTAGATTGAGTTATAGGAGCGTATTTGAAGCACTTTTGCTTAATAAACCACGGCTCTATCTCTTACGGTTGATTTTTAAATTAATCAGAAAGTCCTCGTCGCTAGCGCTTCTCGGTAGCCTCTCCGTACAGAGACTAAGTCCGAATTGAAAATATTTTCACCGACGACGTATCTTTTAAATGTTATGTTCGGTTATGGGAGCGTATTTGACGCACTTTTGCTTAATAAACCACGGCTCCATCTCTTACGGTTGATTTTTAAATAATTTCTAAAGTCGTCGTCGGCGACTCTTCACGGTAGCCACTCGATAGGAAAAAAGCTAAGCCCGAACTGTAATTATTTTCACCGACGAGCTACCTTTTATATGTTAGATTGAGTTATAGGAGCGTATTTTCAGCACTTTTGCTTAATAAACCACGGCTCTATCTCTTACGGTAGATTTTTAAATTAATCAGAAAGTCTTCGTCGGTAGCGCTTCTCGGTAGCCTCTTCGGACAGAGACTAAGTCCGAATTGAAAATATTTTCACCGACGTCGTATCTTTTAAATGTTATGTTCGGTTATGGGAGCGCATTTGACGCACTTTTGCTTAATAAACCACGGCTCTATCTCTTACGGTTGATTTTTAAATAATTTCTAAAGTCGTCGTCGGCGACTCTTCACGGTAGCCACTCGGTAGGAAAAAATCTAAGTCCGAACTGTAATTATTTTCACCGACGAGGTACCTTTTATATGTTAGATTGAGTTATAGGAGCGTATTTGAAGCACTTTTGCTTAATAAACCACGGCTCTATCTCTTACGGTTGATTTTTAAATTAATCAGAAAGTCCTCGTCGCTAGCGCTTCTCGGTAGCCTCTCCGTACAGAGACTAAGTCCGAATTGAAAATATTTTCACCGACGACGTATCTTTTAAATGTTATGTTCGGGTATGGGAGCGTATTTGACGCACTTTTGCTTAATAAACCACGGCTCCATCTCTTACGGTTGATTTTTAAATAATTTCTAAAGTCGTCGTCGGCGACTCTTCACGGTAGCCACTCGATAGGAAAAAAGCTAAGCCCGAACTGTAATTATTTTCACCGACGAGCTACCTTTTATATGTTAGATTGAGTTATAGGAGCGTATTTTAAGCACTTTTGCTTAATAAACCACGGCTCTATCTCTTACGGTAGATTTTTAAATTAATCAGAAAGTCTTCGTCGGTAGCGCTTCTCGGTAGCCTCTTCGGACAGAGACTAAGTCCGAATTGAAAATATTTTCACCGACGTCGTATCTTTTAAATGTTATGTTCGGTTATGGGAGCGCATTTGACGCACTTTTGCTTAATAAACCACGGCTCCATCTCTTACGGTTGATTTTTAAATAATTTCTAAAGTCGTCGTCGGCGACACTTCACGGTAGCCACTCGATAGGAAAAAATCTAAGCCCGAACTGTAATTATTTTCACCGACGAGGTACCTTTTATATGTTAGATTGAGTTATAGGAGCGTATTTTCAGCACTTTTGCTTAATAAACCACGGTTCTATCTCTTACGGTAGATTTTTAAATTAATCAGAAAGTCCTCGTCGGTAGCGCTTTTCGGTAGCCTCTCCGTACAGAGACTAAGTCCGAATTGAAAATATTTTCACCGACGACGTATCTTTTAAATGTTATGTTCGGTTATGGGAGCGTATTTGACGCACTTTTGCTTAATAAACCACGGCTCTATCTCTTACGGTTGATTTTTAAATAATTTCTAAAGTCGTCGTCGGCGACTCTTCACGGTAGCCACTCGGTAGGAAAAAATCTAAGTCCGAACTGTAATTATTTTCACCGACGAGGTACCTTTTATATGTTAGATTGAGTTATAGGAGCGTATTTGAAGCACTTTTGCTTAATAAACCACGGCTCTATCTCTTACGGTTGATTTTTAAATTAATCAGAAAGTCCTCGTCGCTAGCGCTTCTCGGTAGCCTCTCCGTACAGAGACTAAGTCCGAATTGAAAATATTTTCACCGACGACGTATCTTTTAAATGTTATGTTCGGTTATGGGAGCGTATTTGACGCACTTTTGCTTAATAAACCACGGCTCCATCTCTTACGGTTGATTTTTAAATAATTTCTAAAGTCGTCGTCGGCGACTCTTCACGGTAGCCACTCGATAGGAAAAAAGCTAAGCCCGAACTGTAATTATTTTCACCGACGAGCTACCTTTTATATGTTAGATTGAGTTATAGGAGCGTATTTTCAGCACTTTTGCTTAATAAACCACGGCTCTATCTCTTACGGTAGATTTTTAAATTAATCAGAAAGTCTTCGTCGGTAGCGCTTCTCGGTAGCCTCTTCGGACAGAGACTAAGTCCGAATTGAAAATATTTTCACCGACGTCGTATCTTTTAAATGTTATGTTCGGTTATGGGAGCGCATTTGACGCACTTTTGCTTAATAAACCACGGCTCCATCTCTTACGGTTGATTTTTAAATAATTTCTAAAGTCGTCGTCGGCGACACTTCACGGTAGCCACTCGATAGGAAAAAATCTAAGCCCGAACTGTAATTATTTTCACCGACGAGGTACCTTTTATATGTTAGATTGAGTTATAGGAGCGTATTTGAAGCACTTTTGCTTAATAAACCACGGCTCTATCTCTTACGGTTGATTTTTAAATTAATCAGAAAGTCCTCGTCGGTAGCGCTTTTCGGTAGCCTCTCCGTACAGAGACTAAGTCCGAATTGAAAATATTTTCACCGACGACGTATCTTTTAAATGTTATGTTCGGTTATGGGAGTGTATTTGACGCACTTTTGCTTAATAAACCACGGCTCCATCTCTTACGGTTGATTTTTAAATAATTTCTAAAGTCGTCGTCGGCGACTCTTCACGGTAGCCACTCGATAGGAAAAAATCTAAGCCCGAACTGTAATTATTTTCACCGACGAGCTACCTTTTATATGTTAGATTGAGTTATTGGAGCGTATTTTCAGCACTTTTGCTTAATAAACCACGGCTCTATCTCTTACGGTTGATTTTTAAATTAATCAGAAAGTCCTCGTCGGTAGCGCTTTTCGGTAGCCTCTCCGTACAGAGACTAAGTCCGAATTGAAAATATTTTCACCGACGACGTATCTTTTAAATGGTATGTCCCGTTATGGGAGCGTATTTGACGCACTTTTGCTTAATAAACCACGGCTCCATCTCTTACGGGTGATTTTTAAATAATTTCTAGTCGTCGTCGGCGACTCTTCACGGTAGCCACTCGGTAGGAAAAAATCTAAGTCCGAACTGTAATTATTTTCACCGACGAGGTACCTTTTATATGTTAGATTGAGTTATAGGAGCGTATGTGAAGCACTTTTGCTTAATAAACCACTGCTCTATCTCTTACGGTTGATTTTTAAATTAATCAGAAAGTCTTCGTCGGTAGCGCTTCTCGGTAGCCTCTCCGTACAGAGACTAAGTCCGAATTGAAAATATTTTCACCGACGACGTATCTTTTAAATGTTATGTTCGGTTATGGGAGCGTATTTGACGCACTTTTGCTTAATAAACCACGGCTCTATCTCTTACGGTTGATTTTTAAATAATTTCTAAAGTCGTCGTCGGCGACTCTTCACGGTAGCCACTCGGTAGGAAAAAATCTAAGTCCGAACTGTAATTATTTTCACCGACGAGGTACCTTTTATATGTTAGATTGAGTTATAGGAGCGTATTTTCAGCACTTTTGCTTAATAAACCACGGCTCTATCTCTTACGGTTGATTTTTAAATTAATCAGAAAGTCCTCGTCGCTAGCGCTTCTCGGTAGCCTCTCCGTACAGAGACTAAGTCCGAATTGAAAATATTTTCACCGACGACGTATCTTTTAAATGTTATGTTCGGTTATGGGAGCGTATTTGACGCACTTTTGCTTAATAAACCACGGCTCCATCTCTTACGGTTGATTTTTAAATAATTTCTAAAGTCGTCGTCGGCGACTCTTCACGGTAGCCACTCGATAGGAAAAAAGCTAAGCCCGAACTGTAATTATTTTCACCGACGAGCTACCTTTTATATGTTAGATTGAGTTATAGGAGCGTATTTTCAGCACTTTTGCTTAATAAACCACGGCTCTATCTCTTACGGTAGATTTTTAAATTAATCAGAAAGTCTTCGTCGGTAGCGCTTCTCGGTAGCCTCTTCGGACAGAGACTAAGTCCGAATTGAAAATATTTTCACCGACGTCGTATCTTTTAAATGTTATGTTCGGTTATGGGAGCGCATTTGACGCACTTTTGCTTAATAAACCACGGCTCCATCTCTTACGGTTGATTTTTAAATACTTTCTAAAGTCGTCGTCGGCGACACTTCACGGTAGCCACTCGATAGGAAAAAATCTAAGCCCGAACTGTAATTATTTTCACCGACGAGGTACCTTTTATATGTTAGATTGAGTTATAGGAGCGTATTTGAAGCACTTTTGCTTAATAAACCACGGCTCTATCTCTTACGGTTGATTTTTAAATTAATCAGAAAGTCCTCGTCGGTAGCGCTTTTCGGTAGCCTCTCCGTACAGAGACTAAGTCCGAATTGAAAATATTTTCACCGACGACGTATCTTTTAAATGTTATGTTCGGTTATGGGAGCGTATTTGACGCACTTTTGCTTAATAAACCACGGCTCCATCTCTTACGGTTGATTTTTAAATAATTTCTAAAGTCGTCGTCGGCGACTCTTCACGGTAGCCACTCGATAGGAAAAAATCTAAGCCCGAACTGTAATTATTTTCACCGACGAGCTACCTTTTATATGTTAGATTGAGTTATTGGAGCGTATTTTCAGCACTTTTGCTTAATAAACCACGGCTCTATCTCTTACGGTTGATTTTTAAATTAATCAGAAAGTCCTCGTCGGTAGCGCTTTTCGGTAGCCTCTCCGTACAGAGACTAAGTCCGAATTGAAAATATTTTCACCGACGACGTATCTTTTAAATGGTATGTCCCGTTATGGGAGCGTATTTGACGCACTTTTGCTTAATAAACCACGGCTCCATCTCTTACGGGTGATTTTTAAATAATTTCTAGTCGTCGTCGGCGACTCTTCACGGTAGCCACTCGGTAGGAAAAAATCTAAGTCCGAACTGTAATTATTTTCACCGACGAGGTACCTTTTATATGTTAGATTGAGTTATAGGAGCGTATGTGAAGCACTTTTGCTTAATAAACCACTGCTCTATCTCTTACGGTTGATTTTTAAATTAATCAGAAAGTCATCGTCGGTAGCGCTTCTCGGTAGCCTCTCCGTACAGAGACTAAGTCCGAATTGAAAATATTTTCACCGACGACGTATCTTTTAAATGTTATGTTCGGTTATGGGAGCGTATTTGACGCACTTTTGCTTAATAAACCACGGCTCTATCTCTTACGGTTGATTTTTAATAATAATCAATAGTTTATTTCTTGTCTTCCTTTAACACCGAAGACATAAGCACCTAGGGCAGATAATAAGTAGCCTAGGACTTCTTTTAAATTAATGTTTAGACTGAAGAGGGTGCAAAATTGTACCGAAACGTTTCTACGTTAAAAAAAAATAAAGAAGTTTAAATCTTTACATTGGTCTATCAAAAGCCGAAACCCAAAATCACACATACTGGTTGATTTTTAAATAATTTCTAAAGTCGTCGTCGGCGACTCTTCACGGTAGCCACTCGGTAGGAAAAAATCTAAGTCCGAACAGTAATTATTTTCACCGACGAGGTACCTTTTATATGTTAGATTGAGTTATAGGAGCGTATTTTCAGCACTTTTGCTTAATAAACCTCGGTTCTATCTCTTACGGTAGATTTTTAAATTAATCAGAAAGTCCTCGTCGGTAGCGCTTTTCGGTAGCCTCTCCGTACAGAGACTAAGTCCGAATTGAAAATATTTTCACCGACGACGTATCTTTTAAATGTTATGTTCGGTTATGGGAGCGTATTTGACGCACTTTTGCTTAATAAACCACGGCTCCATCTCTTACGGTTGATTTTTAAATAATTTCTAAAGTCGTCGTCGGCGACTCTTCACGGTAGCCACTCGATAGGAAAAAATCTAAGCCCGAACTGTAATTATTTTCACCGACGAGCTACCTTTTATATGTTAGATTGAGTTATTGGAGCGTATTTTCAGCGCTTTTGCTTAATAAACCACGGCACCATCTCTTACGGTTGATTTTTAAATAATTTCTAAAGTCGTCGTCGGCGACTCTTCACGGTAGCCACTCGGTAGGAAAAAATCTAAGTCCGAACTGTAATTATTTTCACCGACGAGGTACCTTTTATATGTTAGATTGAGTTATAGGAGCGTATTTTCAGCACTTTTGCTTAATAAACCACGGTTCTATCTCTTACGGTAGATTTTTAAATTAATCAGAAAGTCCTCGTCGGTAGCGCTTTTCGGTAGCCTCTCCGTACAGAGACTAAGTCCGAATTGAAAATATTTTCACCGACGACGTATCTTTTAAATGTTATGTTCGGTTATGGGAGCGTATTTGACGCACTTTTGCTTAATAAACCACGGCTCCATCTCTTACGGTTGATTTTTAAATAATTTCTAAAGTCGTCGTCGGCGACTCTTCACGGTAGCCACTCGATAGGAAAAAATCTAAGCCCGAACTGTAATTATTTTCACCGACGAGCTACCTTTTATATGTTAGATTGAGTTATTGGAGCGTATTTTCAGCGCTTTTGCTTAATAAACCACGGCTCTATCTCTTACGGTTGATTTTTAAATTAATCAGAAAGTCCTCGTCGGTAGCGCTTTTCGGTAGCCTCTCCGTACAGAGACTAAGTCCGAATTGAAAATATTTTCACCGACGACGTATCTTTTAAATGGTATGTCCCGTTATGGGAGCGTATTTGACGCACTTTTGCTTAATAAACCACGGCTCCATCTCTTACGGGTGATTTTTAAATAATTTCTAGTCGTCGTCGGCGACTCTGCACGGTAGCCACTCGGTAGGAAAAAATCTAAGTCCGAACTGTAATTAGTTTCACCGACGAGGTACCTTTTATATGTTAGATTGAGTTATAGGAGCGTATTTGAAGCACTTTTGCTTAATAAACCACTGCTCTATCTCTTACGGTTGATTTTTAAATTAATCAGAAAGACTTCGTCGGTAGCGCTTCTCGGTAGCCTCTCCGTACAGAGACTAAGTCCGAATTGAAAATATTTTCACCGACGACGTATCTTTTAAATGTTATGTTCGGTTATGGGAGCGTATTTGACGCACTTTTGCTTAATAAACCACGGCTCTATCTCTTACGGTTGATTTTTAATAATAATCAATAGTTTATTTCTTGTCTTCCTTTAACACCGAAGACATAAGCACCTAGGGCAGATAATAAGTAGCCTAGGACTTCTTATAAAATTAATGTTTAGACTGAAGAGGGTGCAAAATTGTACCGAAACGTTTCTACGTTAAAAAAAAATAAAGAAGTTTAAATCTTTACATTGGTCTATCAAAAGCCGAAACCCAAAATCACACATACTGGTTGATTTTTAAATAATTTCTAAAGTCGTCGTCGGCGACTCTTCACGGTAGCCACTCGGTAGGAAAAAATCTAAGTCCGAACTGAAATTATTTTCACCGACGAGGTACCTTTTATATGTTAGATTGAGTTATAGGAGCGTATTTTCAGCACTTTTGCTTAATAAACCACGGTTCTATCTCTTACGGTAGATTTTTAAATTAATCAGAAAATCCTCGTCGGTAGCGCTTTTCGGTAGCCTCTCCGTACAGAGACTAAGTCCGAATTGAAAATATTTTCACCGACGACGTATCTTTTAAATGTTATGTTCGGTTATGGGAGCGTATTTGACGCACTTTTGCTTAATAAACCACGGCTCCATCTCTTACGGTTGATTTTTAAATAATTTCTAAAGTCGTCGTCGGCGACTCTTCACGGTAGCCACTCGATAGGAAAAAAGCTAAGCCCGAACTGTAATTATTTTCACCGACGAGCTACCTTTTATATGTTAGATTGAGTTATAGGAGCGTATTTTCAGCACTTTTGCTTAATAAACCACGGCTCTATCTCTTACGGTAGATTTTTAAATTAATCAGAAAGTCTTCGTCGGTAGCGCTTCTCGGTAGCCTCTTCGGACAGAGACTAAGTCCGAATTGAAAATATTTTCACCGACGTCGTATCTTTTAAATGTTATGTTCGGTTATGGGAGCGTATTTGACGCACTTTTGCTTAATAAACCACGGCTCTATCTCTTACGGTTGATTTTTAAATAATTTCTAAAGTCGTCGTCGGCGACTCTTCACGGTAGCCACTCGGTAGGAAAAAATCTAAGTCCGAACTGTAATTATTTTCACCGACGAGGTACCTTTTATATGTTAGATTGAGTTATAGGAGCGTATTTGAAGCACTTTTGCTTAATAAACCACGGCTCTATCTCTTACGGTTGATTTTTAAATTAATCAGAAAGTCCTCGTCGCTAGCGCTTCTCGGTAGCCTCTCCGTACAGAGACTAAGTCCGAATTGAAAATATTTTCACCGACGACGTATCTTTTAAATGTTATGTTCGGTTATGGGAGCGTATTTGACGCACTTTTGCTTAATAAACCACGGCTCCATCTCTTACGGTTGATTTTTAAATAATTTCTAAAGTCGTCGTCGGCGACTCTTCACGGTAGCCACTCGATAGGAAAAAAGCTAAGCCCGAACTGTAATTATTTTCACCGACGAGCTACCTTTTATATGTTAGATTGAGTTATAGGAGCGTATTTTCAGCACTTTTGCTTAATAAACCACGGCTCTATCTCTTACGGTAGATTTTTAAATTAATCAGAAAGTCTTCGTCGGTAGCGCTTCTCGGTAGCCTCTTCGGACAGAGACTAAGTCCGAATTGAAAATATTTTCACCGACGTCGTATCTTTTAAATGTTATGTTCGGTTATGGGAGCGCATTTGACGCACTTTTGCTTAATAAACCACGGCTCCATCTCTTACGGTTGATTTTTAAATAATTTCTAAAGTCGTCGTCGGCGACACTTCACGGTAGCCACTCGATAGGAAAAAATCTAAGCCCGAACTGTAATTATTTTCACCGACGAGGTACCTTTTATATGTTAGATTGAGTTATAGGAGCGTATTTGAAGCACTTTTGCTTAATAAACAACGGCTCTATCTCTTACGGTTGATTTTTAAATTAATCAGAAAGTCCTCGTCGGTAGCGCTTTTCGGTAGCCTCTCCGTACAGAGACTAAGTCCGAATTGAAAATATTTTCACCGACGACGTATCTTTTAAATGTTATGTTCGGTTATGGGAGCGTATTTGACGCACTTTTGCTTAATAAACCACGGCTCCATCTCTTACGGTTGATTTTTAAATAATTTCTAAAGTCGTCGTCGGCGACTCTTCACGGTAGCCACTCGATAGGAAAAAATCTAAGCACGAACTGTAATTATTTTCACCGACGAGGTACCTTTTATATGTTAGATTGAGTTATAGGAGCGTATTTGAAGCACTTTTGCTTAATAAACCACGGCTCTATCTCTTACGGTTGATTTTTAAATTAATCAGAAAGTCCTCGTCGGTAGCGCTTTTCGGTAGCCTCTCCGTACAGAGACTAAGTCCGAATTGAAAATATTTTCACCGACGACGTATCTTTTAAATGTTATGTTCGGTTATGGGAGCGTATTTGACGCACTTTTGCTTAATAAACCACGGCTCCATCTCTTACGGTTGATTTTTAAATAATTTCTAAAGTCGTCGTCGGCGACTCTTCACGGTAGCCACTCGATAGGAAAAAATCTAAGCCCGAACTGTAATTATTTTCACCGACGAGCTACCTTTTATATGTTAGACTGAGTTATTGGAGCGTATTTTCAGCACTTTTGCTTAATAAACCACGGCTCTATCTCTTACGGTTGATTTTTAAATTAATCAGAAAGTCCTCGTCGGTAGCGCTTTTCGGTAGCCTCTCCGTACAGAGACTAAGTCCGAATTGAAAATATTTTCACCGACGACGTATCTTTTAAATGGTATGTCCCGTTATGGGAGCGTATTTGACGCACTTTTGCTTAATAAACCACGGCTCCATCTCTTACGGGTGATTTTTAAATAATTTCTAGTCGTCGTCGGCGACTCTTCACGGTAGCCACTCGGTAGGAAAAAATCTAAGTCCGAACTGTAATTATTTTCACCGACGAGGTACCTTTTATATGTTAGATTGAGTTATAGGAGCGTATTTGAAGCACTTTTGCTTAATAAACCACGGCTCTATCTCTTACGGTTGATTTTTAAATTAATCAGAAAGTCCTCGTCGCTAGCGCTTCTCGGTAGCCTCTCCGTACAGAGACTAAGTCCGAATTGAAAATATTTTCTCCGACGACGTATCTTTTAAATGTTATGTTCGGTTATGGGACCGTATTTGACGCACTTTTGCTTAATAAACCACGGCTCCATCTCTTACGGTTGATTTTTAAATAATTTCTAAAGTCGTCGTCGGCGACTCTTCACGGTAGCCACTCGATAGGAAAAAAGCTAAGCCCGAACTGTAATTATTTTCACCGACGAGCTACCTTTTATATGTTAGATTGAGTTATAGGAGCGTATTTTCAGCACTTTTGCTTAATAAACCACGGCTCTATCTCTTACGGTAGATTTTTAAATTAATCAGAAAGTCTTCGTCGGTAGCGCTTCTCGGTAGCCTCTTCGGACAGAGACTAAGTCCGAATTGAAAATATTTTCACCGACGTCGTATCTTTTAAATGTTATGTTCGGTTATGGGAGCGTATTTGACGCACTTTTGCTTAATAAACCACGGCTCCATCTCTTACGGGTGATTTTTAAATAATTTCTAGTCGTCGTCGGCGACTCTGCACGGTAGCCACTCGGTAGGAAAAAATCTAAGTCCGAACTGTAATTAGTTTCACCGACGAGGTACCTTTTATATGTTAGATTGAGTTATAGGAGCGTATTTGAAGCACTTTTGCTTAATAAACCACTGCTCTATCTCTTACGGTTGATTTTTAAATTAATCAGAAAGTCTTCGTCGGTAGCGCTTCTCGGTAGCCTCTCCGTACAGAGACTAAGTCCGAATTGAAAATATTTTCACCGACGACGTATCTTTTAAATGTTATGTTCGGTTATGGGAGCGTATTTGACGCACTTTTGCTTAATAAACCACGGCTCTATCTCTTACGGTTGATTTTTAATAATAATCAATAGTTTATTTCTTGTCTTCCTTTAACACCGAAGACATAAGCACCTAGGGCAGATAATAAGTAGCCTAGGACTTCTTATAAAATTAATGTTTAGACTGAAGAGGGTGCAAAATTGTACCGAAACGTTTCTACGTTAAAAAAAAATAAAGAAGTTTAAATCTTTACATTGGTCTATCAAAAGCCGAAACCCAAAATCACACATACTGGTTGATTTTTAAATAATTTCTAAAGTCGTCGTCGGCGACTCTTCACGGTAGCCACTCGGTAGGAAAAAATCTAAGTCCGAACTGTAATTATTTTCACCGACGAGGTACCTTTTATATGTTAGATTGAGTTATAGGAGCGTATTTTCAGCACTTTTGCTTAATAAACCACGGTTCTATCTCTTACGGTAGATTTTTAAATTAATCAGAAAATCCTCGTCGGTAGCGCTTTTCGGTAGCCTCTCCGTACAGAGACTAAGTCCGAATTGAAAATATTTTCACCGACGACGTATCTTTTAAATGTTATGTTCGGTTATGGGAGCGTATTTGACGCACTTTTGCTTAATAAACCACGGCTCCATCTCTTACGGTTGATTTTTAAATAATTTCTAAAGTCGTCGTCGGCGACTCTTCACGGTAGCCACTCGATAGGAAAAAATCTAAGCCCGAACTGTAATTATTTTCACCGACGAGCTACCTTTTATATGTTAGATTGAGTTATTGGAGCGTATTTTCAGCGCTTTTGCTTAATAAACCACGGCTCTATCTCTTACGGTTGATTTTTAAATTAATCAGAAAGTCCTCGTCGGTAGCGCTTTTCGGTAGCCTCTCCGTACAGAGACTAAGTCCGAATTGAAAATATTTTCACCGACGACGTATCTTTTAAATGGTATGTCCCGTTATGGGAGCGTATTTGACGCACTTTTGCTTAATAAACCACGGCTCCATCTCTTACGGGTGATTTTTAAATAATTTCTAGTCGTCGTCGGCGACTCTGCACGGTAGCCACTCGGTAGGAAAAAATCTAAGTCCGAACTGTAATTAGTTTCACCGACGAGGTACCTTTTATATGTTAGATTGAGTTATAGGAGCGTATTTGAAGCACTTTTGCTTAATAAACCACGGCTCTATCTCTTACGGTTGATTTTTAAATTAATCAGAAAGTCTTCGTCGGTAGCGCTTCTCGGTAGCCTCTCCGTACAGAGACTAAGTCCGAATTGAAAATATTTTCACCGACGACGTATCTTTTAAATGTTATGTTCGGTTATGGGAGCGTATTTGACGCACTTTTGCTTAATAAACCACGGCTCTATCTCTTACGGTTGATTTTTAATAATAATCAATAGTTTATTTCTTGTCTTCCTTTAACACCGAAGACATAAGCACCTAGGGCAGATAATAAGTAGCCTAGGACTTCTTATAAAATTAATGTTTAGACTGAAGAGGGTGCAAAATTGTACCGAAACGTTTCTACGTTAAAAAAAAATAAAGAAGTTTAAATCTTTACATTGGTCTATCAAAAGCCGAAACCCAAAATCACACATACTGGTTGATTTTTAAATAATTTCTAAAGTCGTCGTCGGCGACTCTTCACGGTAGCCACTCGGTAGGAAAAAATCTAAGTCCGAACTGTAATTATTTTCACCGACGAGGTACCTTTTATATGTTAGATTGAGTTATAGGAGCGTATTTGACGCACTTTTGCTTAATAAACCACGGCTCCATCTCTTACGGTTGGTTTTTAAATAATTTCTAAAGTCGTCGTCGGCGACTCTTCACGGTAGCCACTCGATAGGAAAAAATCTAAGCCCGAACTGTAATTATTTTCACCGACGAGCTACCTTTTATATGTTAGATTGAGTTATTGGAGCGTATTTTCAGCGCTTTTGCTTAATAAACCACGGCTCTATCTCTTACGGTTGATTTTTAAATTAATCAGAAAGTCCTCGTCGGTAGCGCTTTTCGGTAGCCTCTCCGTACAGAGACTAAGTCCGAATTGAAAATATTTTCACCGACGACGTATCTTTTAAATGTTATGTTCGGTTATGGGAGCGTATTTGACGCACTTTTGCTTAATAAACCACGGCTCTATCTCTTACGGTTGATTTTTAAATAATTTCTAAAGTCGTCGTCGGCGACTCTTCACGGTAGCCACTCGGTAGGAAAAAATCTAAGTCCGAACTGTAATTATTTTCACCGACGAGGTACCTTTTATATGTTAGATTGAGTTATAGGAGCGTATTTGAAGCACTTTTGCTTAATAAACCACGGCTCTATCTCTTACGGTTGATTTTTAAATTAATCAGAAAGTCCTCGTCGCTAGCGCTTCTCGGTAGCCTCTCCGTACAGAGACTAAGTCCGAATTGAAAATATTTTCACCGACGACGTATCTTTTAAATGTTATGTTCGGTTATGGGAGCGTATTTGACGCACTTTTGCTTAATAAACCACGGCTCCATCTCTTACGGTTGATTTTTAAATAATTTCTAAAGTCGTCGTCGGCGACTCTTCACGGTAGCCACTCGATAGGAAAAAAGCTAAGCCCGAACTGTAATTATTTTCACCGACGAGCTACCTTTTATATGTTAGATTGAGTTATTGGAGCGTATTTTCAGCGCTTTTGCTTAATAAACCACGGCTCTATCTCTTACGGTTGATTTTTAAATTAATCAGAAAGTCCTCGTCGGTAGCGCTTTTCGGTAGCCTCTCCGTACAGAGACTAAGTCCGAATTGAAAATATTTTCACCGACGACGTATCTTTTAAATGTTATGTTCGGTTATGGGAGCGTATTTGACGCACTTTTGCTTAATAAACCACGGCTCTATCTCTTACGGTTGATTTTTAAATAATTTCTAAAGTCGTCGTCGGCGACTCTTCACGGTAGCCACTCGGTAGGAAAAAATCTAAGTCCGAACTGTAATTATTTTCACCGACGAGGTACCTTTTATATGTTAGATTGAGTTATAGGAGCGTATTTGAAGCACTTTTGCTTAATAAACCACGGCTCTATCTCTTACGGTTGATTTTTAAATAATTTCTAAAGTCGTCGTCGGCGACTCTTCACGGTAGCCACTCGGTAGGAAAAAATCTAAGTCCGAACTGTAATTATTTTCACCGACGAGGTACCTTTTATATGTTAGATTGAGTTATAGGAGCGTATTTGACGCACTTTTGCTTAATAAACCACGGCTCCATCTCTTACGGTTGGTTTTTAAATAATTTCTAAAGTCGTCGTCGGCGACTCTTCACGGTAGCCACTCGATAGGAAAAAATCTAAGCCCGAACTGTAATTATTTTCACCGACGAGCTACCTTTTATATGTTAGATTGAGTTATTGGAGCGTATTTTCAGCGCTTTTGCTTAATAAACCACGGCTCTATCTCTTACGGTTGATTTTTAAATTAATCAGAAAGTCCTCGTCGGTAGCGCTTTTCGGTAGCCTCTCCGTACAGAGACTAAGTCCGAATTGAAAATATTTTCACCGACGACGTATCTTTTAAATGTTATGTTCGGTTATGGGAGCGTATTTGACGCACTTTTGCTTAATAAACCACGGCTCTATCTCTTACGGTTGATTTTTAAATAATTTCTAAAGTCGTCGTCGGCGACTCTTCACGGTAGCCACTCGGTAGGAAAAAATCTAAGTCCGAACTGTAATTATTTTCACCGACGAGGTACCTTTTATATGTTAGATTGAGTTATAGGAGCGTATTTGAAGCACTTTTGCTTAATAAACCACGGCTCTATCTCTTACGGTTGATTTTTAAATTAATCAGAAAGTCCTCGTCGCTAGCGCTTCTCGGTAGCCTCTCCGTACAGAGACTAAGTCCGAATTGAAAATATTTTCACCGACGACGTATCTTTTAAATGTTATGTTCGGTTATGGGAGCGTATTTGACGCACTTTTGCTTAATAAACCACGGCTCCATCTCTTACGGTTGATTTTTAAATAATTTCTAAAGTCGTCGTCGGCGACTCTTCACGGTAGCCACTCGATAGGAAAAAAGCTAAGCCCGAACTGTAATTATTTTCACCGACGAGCTACCTTTTATATGTTAGATTGAGTTATTGGAGCGTATTTTCAGCGCTTTTGCTTAATAAACCACGGCTCTATCTCTTACGGTTGATTTTTAAATTAATCAGAAAGTCCTCGTCGGTAGCGCTTTTCGGTAGCCTCTCCGTACAGAGACTAAGTCCGAATTGAAAATATTTTCACCGACGACGTATCTTTTAAATGTTATGTTCGGTTATGGGAGCGTATTTGACGCACTTTTGCTTAATAAACCACGGCTCTATCTCTTACGGTTGATTTTTAAATAATTTCTAAAGTCGTCGTCGGCGACTCTTCACGGTAGCCACTCGGTAGGAAAAAATCTAAGTCCGAACTGTAATTATTTTCACCGACGAGGTACCTTTTATATGTTAGATTGAGTTATAGGAGCGTATTTGAAGCACTTTTGCTTAATAAACCACGGCTCTATCTCTTACGGTTGATTTTTAAATTAATCAGAAAGTCCTCGTCGCTAGCGCTTCTCGGTAGCCTCTCCGTACAGAGACTAAGTCCGAATTGAAAATATTTTCACCGACGACGTATCTTTTAAATGTTATGTTCGGTTATGGGAGCGTATTTGACGCACTTTTGCTTAATAAACCACGGCTCCATCTCTTACGGTTGATTTTTAAATAATTTCTAAAGTCGTCGTCGGCGACTCTTCACGGTAGCCACTCGATAGGAAAAAAGCTAAGCCCGAACTGTAATTATTTTCACCGACGAGCTACCTTTTATATGTTAGATTGAGTTATAGGAGCGTATTTTCAGCACTTTTGCTTAATAAACCACGGCTCTATCTCTTACGGTAGATTTTTAAATTAATCAGAAAGTCTTCGTCGGTAGCGCTTCTCGGTAGCCTCTTCGGACAGAGACTGAGTCCGAATTGAAAATATTTTCACCGACGTCGTATCTTTTAAATGTTATGTTCGGTTATGGGAGCGCATTTGACGCACTTTTGCTTAATAAACCACGGCTCCATCTCTTACGGTTGATTTTTAAATAATTTCTAAAGTCGTCGTCGGCGACACTTCACGGTAGCCACTCGATAGGAAAAAATCTAAGCCCGAACTGTAATTATTTTCACCGACGAGGTACCTTTTATATGTTAGATTGAGTTATAGGAGCGTATTTGAAGCACTTTTGCTTAATAAACCACGGCTCTATCTCTTACGGTTGATTTTTAAATTAATCAGAAAGTCCTCGTCGGTAGCGCTTTTCGGTAGCCTCTCCGTACAGAGACTAAGTCCGAATTGAAAATATTTTCACCGACGACGTATCTTTTAAATGTTATGTTCGGTTATGGGAGCGTATTTGACGCACTTTTGCTTAATAAACCACGGCTCCATCTCTTACGGTTGATTTTTAAATAATTTCTAAAGTCGTCGTCGGCGACTCTTCACGGTAGCCACTCGATAGGAAAAAATCTAAGCCCGAACTGTAATTATTTTCACCGACGAGCTACCTTTTATATGTTAGATTGAGTTATTGGAGCGTATTTTCAGCGCTTTTGCTTAATAAACCACGGCTCTATCTCTTACGGTTGATTTTTAAATTAATCAGAAAGTCCTCGTCGGTAGCGCTTTTCGGTAGCCTCTCCGTACAGAGACTAAGTCCGAATTGAAAATATTTTCACCGACGACGTATCTTTTAAATGTTATGTTCGGTTATGGGAGCGTATTTGACGCACTTTTGCTTAATAAACCACGGCTCCATCTCTTACGGTTGATTTTTAAATAATTTCTAAAGTCGTCGTCGGCGACTCTTCACGGTAGCCACTCGATAGGAAAAAATCTAAGCCCGAACTGTAATTATTTTCACCGACGAGCTACCTTTTATATGTTAGATTGAGTTATTGGAGCGTATTTTCAGCGCTTTTGCTTAATAAACCACGGCTCTATCTCTTACGGTTGATTTTTAAATTAATCAGAAAGTCCTCGTCGGTAGCGCTTTTCGGTAGCCTCTCCGTACAGAGACTAAGTCCGAATTGAAAATATTTTCACCGACGACGTATCTTTTAAATGGTATGTCCCGTTATGGGAGCGTATTTGACGCACTTTTGCTTAATAAACCACGGCTCCATCTCTTACGGGTGATTTTTAAATAATTTCTAGTCGTCGTCGGCGACTCTGCACGGTAGCCACTCGGTAGGAAAAAATCTAAGTCCGAACTGTAATTAGTTTCACCGACGAGGTACCTTTTATATGTTAGATTGAGTTATAGGAGCGTATTTGAAGCACTTTTGCTTAATAAACCACTGCTCTATCTCTTACGGTTGATTTTTAAATTAATCAGAAAGTCTTCGTCGGTAGCGCTTCTCGGTAGCCTCTCCGTACAGAGACTAAGTCCGAATTGAAAATATTTTCACCGACGACGTATCTTTTAAATGTTATGTTCGGTTATGGGAGCGTATTTGACGCACTTTTGCTTAATAAACCACGGCTCTATCTCTTACGGTTGATTTTTAATAATAATCAATAGTTTATTTCTTGTCTGCCTTTAACACCGAAGACATAAGCACCTAGGGCAGATAATAAGTAGCCTAGGACTTCTTATAAAATTAATGTTTAGACTGAAGAGGGTGCAAAATTGTACCGAAACGTTTCTACGTTAAAAAAAATTAAGAAGTTTAAATCTTTACATTGGTCTATCAAAAGCCGAAACCCAAAATCACACATACTGGTTGATTTTTAAATAATTTCTAAAGTCGTCGTCGGCGACTCTTCACGGTAGCCACTCGGTAGGAAAAAATCTAAGTCCGAACTGTAATTATTTTCACCGACGAGGTACCTTTTATATGTTAGATTGAGTTATAGGAGCGTATTTTCAGCACTTTTGCTTAATAAACCACGGTTCTATCTCTTACGGTAGATTTTTAAATTACTCAGAAAGTCCTCGTCGGTAGCGCTTTTCGGTAGCCTCTCCGTACAGAGACTAAGTCCGAATTGAAAATATTTTCACCGACGACGTATCTTTTAAATGTTATGTTCGGTTATGGGAGCGTATTTGACGCACTTTTGCCTAATAAACCACGGCTCCATCTCTTACGGTTGATTTTTAAATAATTTCTAAAGTCGTCGTCGGCGACTCTTCACGGTAGCCACTCGATAGGAAAAAATCTAAGCCCGAACTGTAATTATTTTCACCGACGAGCTACCTTTTATATGTTAGATTGAGTTATTGGAGCGTATTTTCAGCACTTTTGCTTAATAAACCACGGCTCTATCTCTTACGGTTGATTTTTAAATTAATCAGAAAGTCCTCGTCGGTAGCGCTTTTCGGTAGCCTCTCCGTACAGAGACTAAGTCCGAATTGAAAATATTTTCACCGACGACGTATCTTTTAAATGGTATGTCCCGTTATGGGAGCGTATTTGACGCACTTTTGCTTAATAAACCACGGCTCCATCTCTTACGGGTGATTTTTAAATAATTTCTAGTCGTCGTCGGCGACTCTGCACGGTAGCCACTCGGTAGGAAAAAATCTAAGTCCGAACTGTAATTATTTTCACCGACGAGGTACCTTTTATATGTTAGATTGAGTTATAGGAGCGTATTTGAAGCACTTTTGCTTAATAAACCACTGCTCTATCTCTTACGGTTGATTTTTAAATTAATCAGAAAGTCTTCGTCGGTAGCGCTTCTCGGTAGCCTCTCCGTACAGAGACTAAGTCCGAATTGAAAATATTTTCACCGACGACGTATCTTTTAAATGTTATGTTCGGTTATGGGAGCGTATTTGACGCACTTTTGCTTAATAAACCACGGCTCTATCTCTTACGGTTGATTTTTAATAATAATCAATAGTTTATTTCTTGTCTTCCTTTAACACCGAAGACATAAGCACCTAGGGCAGATAATAAGTAGCCTAGGACTTCTTTTAAATTAATGTTTAGACTGAAGAGGGTGCAAAATTGTACCGAAACGTTTCTACGTTAAAAAAAAATAAAGAAGTTTAAATCTTTACATTGGTCTATCAAAAGCCGAAACCCAAAATCACACATACTGGTTGATTTTTAAATAATTTCTAAAGTCGTCGTCGGCGACTCTTCACGGTAGCCACTCGGTAGGAAAAAATCTAAGTCCGAACTGTAATTATTTTCACCGACGAGGTACCTTTTATATGTTAGATTGAGTTATAGGAGCGTATTTTCAGCACTTTTGCTTAATAAACCACGGTTCTATCTCTTACGGTAGATTTTTAAATTAATCAGAAAGTCCTCGTCGGTAGCGCTTTTCGGTAGCCTCTCCGTACAGAGACTAAGTCCGAATTGAAAATATTTTCACCGACGACGTATCTTTTAAATGTTATGTTCGGTTATGGGAGCGTATTTGACGCACTTTTGCTTAATAAACCACGGCTCTATCTCTTACGGTTGATTTTTAAATAATTTCTAAAGTCGTCGTCGGCGACTCTTCACGGTAGCCACTCGGTAGGAAAAAATCTAAGTCCGAACTGTAATTATTTTCACCGACGAGGTACCTTTTATATGTTAGATTGAGTTATAGGAGCGTATTTGAAGCACTTTTGCTTAATAAACCACGGCTCTATCTCTTACGGTTGATTTTTAAATTAATCAGAAAGTCCTCGTCGGTAGCGCTTCTCGGTAGCCTCTCCGTACAGAGACTAAGTCCGAATTGAAAATATTTTCACCGACGACGTATCTTTTAAATGTTATGTTCGGTTATGGGAGCGTATTTGACGCACTTTTGCTTAATAAACCAGGGCTCCATCTCTTACGGTAGATTTTTAAATTAATCAGAAAGTCCTCGTCGGTAGCGCTTTTCGGTAGCCTCTCCGTACAGAGACTAAGTCCGAATTGAAAATATTTTCACCGACGACGTATCTTTTAAATGTTATGTTCGGTTATGGGAGCGTATTTGACGCACTTTTGCTTAATAAACCACGGCTCCATCTCTTACGGTTGATTTTTAAATAATTTCTAAAGTCGTCGTCGGCGACTCTTCACGGTAGCCACTCGGTAGGAAAAAATCTAAGTCCGAACTGTAATTATTTTCACCGACGAGGTACCTTTTATATGTTAGATTGAGTTATAGGAGCGTATTTGAAGCACTTTTGCTTAATAAACCACTGCTCTATCTCTTACGGTTGATTTTTAAATTAATCAGAAAGTCTTCGTCGGTAGCGCTTCTCGGTAGCCTCTCCGTACAGAGACTAAGTCCGAATTGAAAATATTTTCACCGACGTCGTATCTTTTAAATGTTATGTTCGGTTATGGGAGCGCATTTGACGCACTTTTGCTTAATAAACCACGGCTCCATCTCTTACGGTTGATTTTTAAATAATTTCTAAAGTCGTCGTCGGCGACACTTCACGGTAGCCACTCGATAGGAAAAAATCTAAGCCCGAACTCTAATTATTTTCACCGACGAGGTACCTTTTATATGTTAGATTGAGTTATAGGAGCGTATTTGAAGCACTTTTGCTTAATAAACCACGGCTCTATCTCTTACGGTTGATTTTTAAATTAATCAGAAAGTCCTCGTCGGTAGCGCTTTTCGGTAGCCTCTCCGTACAGAGACTAAGTCCGAATTGAAAATATTTTCACCGACGACGTATCTTTTAAATGTTATGTTCGGTTATGGGAGCGTATTTGACGCACTTTTGCTTAATAAACCACGGCTCCATCTCTTACGGTTGATTTTTAAATAATTTCTAAAGTCGTCGTCGGCGACTCTTCACGGTAGCCACTCGATAGGAAAAAATCTAAGCCCGAACTGTAATTATTTTCACCGACGAGCTACCTTTTATATGTTAGATTGAGTTATTGGAGCGTATTTTCAGCACTTTTGCTTAATAAACCACGGCTCTATCTCTTACGGTTGATTTTTAAATTAATCAGAAAGTCCTCGTCGGTAGCGCTTTTCGGTAGCCTCTCCGTACAGAGACTAAGTCCGAATTGAAAATATTTTCACCGACGACGTATCTTTTAAATGGTATGTCCCGTTATGGGAGCGTATTTGACGCACTTTTGCTTAATAAACCACGGCTCCATCTCTTACGGGTGATTTTTAAATAATTTCTAGTCGTCGTCGGCGACTCTTCACGGTAGCCACTCGGTAGGAAAAAATCTAAGTCCGAACTGTAATTATTTTCACCGACGAGGTACCTTTTATATGTTAGATTGAGTTATAGGAGCGTATTTGAAGCACTTTTGCTTAATAAACCACTGCTCTATCTCTTACGGTTGATTTTTAAATTAATCAGAAAGTCTTCGTCGGTAGCGCTTCTCGGTAGCCTCTCCGTACAGTGACTAAGTCCGAATTGAAAATATTTTCACCGACGACGTATCTTTTAAATGTTATGTTCGGTTATGGGAGCGTATTTGACGCACTTTTGCTTAATAAACCACGGCTCTATCTCTTACGGTTGATTTTTAATAATAATCAATAGTTTATTTCTTGTCTTCCTTTAACACCGAAGACATAAGCACCTAGGGCAGATAATAAGTAGCCTAGGACTTCTTTTAAATTAATGTTTAGACTGAAGAGGGTGCAAAATTGTACCGAAACGTTTCTACGTTAAAAAAAAATAAAGAAGTTTAAATCTTTACATTGGTCTATCAAAAGCCGAAACCCAAAATCACACATACTGGTTGATTTTTAAATAATTTCTAAAGTCGTCGTCGGCGACTCTTCACGGTAGCCACTCGGTAGGAAAAAATCTAAGTCCGAACTGTAATTATTTTCACCGACGAGGTACCTTTTATATGTTAGATTGAGTTATAGGAGCGTATTTTCAGCACTTTTGCTGAATAAACCACGGTTCTATCTCTTACGGTAGATTTTTAAATTAATCAGAAAGTCCTCGTCGGTAGCGCTTTTCGGTAGCCTCTCCGTACAGAGACTAAGTCCGAATTGAAAATATTTTCACCGACGACGTATCTTTTAAATGTTATGTTCGGTTATGGGAGCGTATTTGACGCACTTTTGCTTAGTAAACCACGGCTCTATCTCTTACGGTTGATTTTTAAATAATTTCTAAAGTCGTCGTCGGCGACTCTTCACGGTAGCCACTCGGTAGGAAAAAATCTAAGTCCGAACTGTAATTATTTTCACCGACGAGGTACCTTTTATATGTTAGATTGAGTTATAGGAGCGTATTTGAAGCACTTTTGCTTAATAAACCACGGCTCTATCTCTTACGGTTGATTTTTAAATTAATCAGAAAGTCCTCGTCGCTAGCGCTTCTCGGTAGCCTCTCCGTACAGTGACTAAGTCCGAATTGAAAATATTTTCACCGACGACGTATCTTTTAAATGTTATGTTCGGTTATGGGAGCGTATTTGACGCACTTTTGCTTAATAAACCACGGCTCTATCTCTTACGGTTGATTTTTAATAATAATCAATAGTTTATTTCTTGTCTTCCTTTAACACCGAAGACATAAGCACCTAGGGCAGATAATAAGTAGCCTAGGACTTCTTTTAAATTAATGTTTAGACTGAAGAGGGTGCAAAATTGTACCGAAACGTTTCTACGTTAAAAAAAAATAAAGAAGTTTAAATCTTTACATTGGTCTATCAAAAGCCGAAACCCAAAATCACACATACTGGTTGATTTTTAAATAATTTCTAAAGTCGTCGTCGGCGACTCTTCACGGTAGCCACTCGGTAGGAAAAAATCTAAGTCCGAACTGTAATTATTTTCACCGACGAGGTACCTTTTATATGTTAGATTGAGTTATAGGAGCGTATTTTCAGCACTTTTGCTTAATAAACCACGGTTCTATCTCTTACGGTAGATTTTAAATTAATCAGAAAGTCCTCGTCGGTAGCGCTTTTCGGTAGCCTCTCCGTACAGAGACTAAGTCCGAATTGAAAATATTTTCACCGACGACGTATCTTTTAAATGTTATGTTCGGTTATGGGAGCGTATTTGACGCACTTTTGCTTAATAAACCACGGCTCCATCTCTTACGGTTGATTTTTAAATAATTTCTAAAGTCGTCGTCGGCGACACTTCACGGTAGCCACTCGATAGGAAAAAATCTAAGCCCGAACTGTAATTATTTTCACCGACGAGGTACCTTTTATATGTTAGATTGAGTTATAGGAGCGTATTTGAAGCACTTTTGCTTAATAAACCACGGCTCTATCTCTTACGGTTGATTTTTAAATTAATCAGAAAGTCCTCGTCGGTAGCGCTTTTCGGTAGCCTCTCCGTACAGAGACTAAGTCCGAATTGAAAATATTTTCACCGACGACGTATCTTTTAAATGTTATGTTCGGTTATGGGAGCGTATTTGACGCACTTTTGCTTAATAAACCACGGCTCCATCTCTTACGGTTGATTTTTAAATAATTTCTAAAGTCGTCGTCGGCGACTCTTCACGGTAGCCACTCGATAGGAAAAAATCTAAGCCCGAACTGTAATTATTTTCACCGAGGAGCTACCTTTTATATGTTAGATTGAGTTATTGGAGCGTATTTTCAGCACTTTTGCTTAATAAACCACGGCTCTATCTCTTACGGTTGATTTTTAAATTAATCAGAAAGTCCTCGTCGGTAGCGCTTCTCGGTAGCCTCTCCGTACAGAGACTAAGTCCGAATTGAAAATATTTTCACCGACGACGTATCTTTTAAATGTTATGTTCGGTTATGGGAGCGTATTTGACGCACTTTTGCTTAATAAACCACGGCTCCATCTCTTACGGTAGATTTTTAAATTAATCAGAAAGTCCTCGTCGGTAGCGCTTTTCGGTAGCCTCTCCGTACAGAGACTAAGTCCGAATTGAAAATATTTTCACCGACGACGTATCTTTTAAATGTTATGTTCGGTTATGGGAGCGTATTTGACGCACTTTTGCTTAATAAACCACGGCTCCATCTCTTACGGTTGATTTTTAAATAATTTCTAAAGTCGTCGTCGGCGACTCTTCACGGTAGCCACTCGGTAGGAAAAAATCTAAGTCCGAACTGTAATTATTTTCACCGACGAGGTACCTTTTATATGTTAGATTGAGTTATAGGAGCGTATTTGAAGCACTTTTGCTTAATAAACCACAGCTCTATCTCTTACGGTTGATTTTTAAATTAATCAGAAAGTCTTCGTCGGTGGCGCTTCTCGGTAGCCTCTCCGTACAGAGACTAAGTCCGAATTGAAAATATTTTCACCGACGTCGTATCTTTTAAATGTTATGTTCGGTTATGGGAGCGCATTTGACGCACTTTTGCTTAATAAACCACGGCTCCATCTCTTACGGTTGATTTTTAAATAATTTCTAAAGTCGTCGTCGGCGACACTTCACGGTAGCCACTCGATAGGAAAAAATCTAAGCCCGAACTGTAATTATTTTCACCGACGAGGTACCTTTTATATGTTAGATTGAGTTATAGGAGCGTATTTGAAGCACTTTTGCTTAATAAACCACGGCTCTATCTCTTACGGTTGATTTTTAAATTAATCAGAAAGTCCTCGTCGGTAGCGCTTTTCGGTAGCCTCTCCGTACAGAGACTAAGTCCGAATTGAAAATATTTTCACCGACGACGTATCTTTTAAATGTTATGTTCGGTTATGGGAGCGTATTTGACGCACTTTTGCTTAATAAACCACGGCTCCATCTCTTACGGTTGATTTTTAAATAATTTCTAAAGTCGTCGTCGGCGACTCTTCACGGTAGCCACTCGATAGGAAAAAATCTAAGCCCGAACTGTAATTATTTTCACCGACGAGCTACCTTTTATATGTTAGATTGAGTTATTGGAGCGTATTTTCAGCACTTTTGCTTAATAAACCACGGCTCTATCTCTTACGGTTGATTTTTAAATTAATCAGAAAGTCCTCGTCGGTAGCGCTTTTCGGTAGCCTCTCCGTACAGAGACTAAGTCCGAATTGAAAATATTTTCACCGACGACGTATCTTTTAAATGGTATGTCCCGTTATGGGAGCGTATTTGACGCACTTTTGCTTAATAAACCACGGCTCCATCTCTTACGGGTGATTTTTAAATAATTTCTAGTCGTCGTCGGCGACTCTTCACGGTAGCCACTCGGTAGGAAAAAATCTAAGTCCGAACTGTAATTATTTTCACCGACGAGGTACCTTTTATATGTTAGATTGAGTTATAGGAGCGTATTTGAAGCACTTTTGCTTAATAAACCACGGCTCTATCTCTTACGGTTGATTTTTAAATTAATCAGAAAGTCCTCGTCGCTAGCGTTTCTCGGTAGCCTCTCCGTACAGTGACTAAGTCCGAATTGAAAATATTTTCACCGACGACGTATCTTTTAAATGTTATGTTCGGTTATGGGAGCGTATTTGACGCACTTTTGCTTAATAAACCACGGCTCTATCTCTTACGGTTGATTTTTAATAATAATCAATAGTTTATTTCTTGTCTTCCTTTAACACCGAAGACATAAGCACCTAGGGCAGATAATAAGTAGCCTAGGACTTCTTTTAAATTAATGTTTAGACTGAAGAGGGTGCAAAATTGTACCGAAACGTTTCTACGTTAAAAAAAAATAAAGAAGTTTAAATCTTTACATTGGTCTATCAAAAGCCGAAACCCAAAATCACACATACTGGTTGATTTTTAAATAATTTCTAAAGTCGTCGTCGGCGACTCTTCACGGTAGCCACTCGGTAGGAAAAAATCTAAGTCCGAACTGTAATTATTTTCACCGACGAGGTACCTTTTATATGTTAGATTGAGTTATAGGAGCGTATTTTCAGCACTTTTGCTTAATAAACCACGGTTCTATCTCTTACGGTAGATTTTTAAATTAATCAGAAAGTCCTCGTCGGTAGCGCTTTTCGGTAGCCTCTCCGTACAGAGACTAAGTCCGAATTGAAAATATTTTCACCGACGACGTATCTTTTAAATGTTATGTTCGGTTATGGGAGCGTATTTGACGCACTTTTGCTTAATAAACCACGGCTCCATCTCTTACGGTTGATTTTTAAATAATTTCTAAAGTCGTCGTCGGCGACACTTCACGGTAGCCACTCGATAGGAAAAAATCTAAGCCCGAACTGTAATTATTTTCACCGACGAGGTACCTTTTATATGTTAGATTGAGTTATAGGAGCGTATTTGAAGCACTTTTGCTTAATAAACCACGGCTCTATCTCTTACGGTTGATTTTTAAATTAATCAGAAAGTCCTCGTCGGTAGCGCTTTTCGGTAGCCTCTCCGTACAGAGACTAAGTCCGAATTGAAAATATTTTCACCGACGACGTATCTTTTAAATGTTATGTTCGGTTATGGGAGCGTATTTGACGCACTTTTGCTTAATAAACCACGGCTCCATCTCTTACGGTTGATTTTTAAATAATTTCTAAAGTCGTCGTCGGCGACTCTTCACGGTAGCCACTCGATAGGAAAAAATCTAAGCCCGAACTGTAATTATTTTCACCGAGGAGCTACCTTTTATATGTTAGATTGAGTTATTGGAGCGTATTTTCAGCACTTTTGCTTAATAAACCACGGCTCTATCTCTTACGGTTGATTTTTAAATTAATCAGAAAGTCCTCGTCGGTAGCGCTTCTCGGTAGCCTCTCCGTACAGAGACTAAGTCCGAATTGAAAATATTTTCACCGACGACGTATCTTTTAAATGTTATGTTCGGTTATGGGAGCGTATTTGACGCACTTTTGCTTAATAAACCACGGCTCCATCTCTTACGGTTGATTTTTAAATTAATCAGAAAGTCCTCGTCGGTAGCGCTTTTCGGTAGCCTCTCCGTACAGAGACTAAGTCCGAATTGAAAATATTTTCACCGACGACGTATCTTTTAAATGTTATGTTCGGTTATGGGAGCGTATTTGACGCACTTTTGCTTAATAAACCACGGCTCCATCTCTTACGGTTGATTTTTAAATAATTTCTAAAGTCGTCGTCGGCGACTCTTCACGGTAGCCACTCGGTAGGAAAAAATCTAAGTCCGAACTGTAATTATTTTCACCGACGAGGTACCTTTTATATGTTAGATTGAGTTATAGGAGCGTATTTGAAGCACTTTTGCTTAATAAACCACAGCTCTATCTCTTACGGTTGATTTTTAAATTAATCAGAAAGTCTTCGTCGGTAGCGCTTCTCGGTAGCCTCTCCGTACAGAGACTAAGTCCGAATTGAAAATATTTTCACCGACGTCGTATCTTTTAAATGTTATGTTCGGTTATGGGAGCGCATTTGACGCACTTTTGCTTAATAAACCACGGCTCCATCTCTTACGGTTGATTTTTAAATAATTTCTAAAGTCGTCGTCGGCGACACTTCACGGTAGCCACTCGATAGGAAAAAATCTAAGCCCGAACTGTAATTATTTTCACCGACGAGGTACCTTTTATATGTTAGATTGAGTTATAGGAGCGTATTTGAAGCACTTTTGCTTAATAAACCACGGCTCTATCTCTTACGGTTGATTTTTAAATTAATCAGAAAGTCCTCGTCGGTAGCGCTTTTCGGTAGCCTCTCCGTACAGAGACTAAGTCCGAATTGAAAATATTTTCACCGACGACGTATCTTTTAAATGTTATGTTCGGTTATGGGAGCGTATTTGACGCACTTTTGCTTAATAAACCACGGCTCCATCTCTTACGGTTGATTTTTAAATAATTTCTAAAGTCGTCGTCGGCGACTCTTCACGGTAGCCACTCGATAGGAAAAAATCTAAGCCCGAACTGTAATTATTTTCACCGACGAGCTACCTTTTATATGTTAGATTGAGTTATTGGAGCGTATTTTCAGCACTTTTGCTTAATAAACCACGGCTCTATCTCTTACGGTTGATTTTTAAATTAATCAGAAAGTCCTCGTCGGTAGCGCTTTTCGGTAGCCTCTCCGTACAGAGACTAAGTCCGAATTGAAAATATTTTCACCGACGACGTATCTTTTAAATGGTATGTCCCGTTATGGGAGCGTATTTGACGCACTTTTGCTTAATAAACCACGGCTCCATCTCTTACGGGTGATTTTTAAATAATTTCTAGTCGTCGTCGGCGACTCTTCACGGTAGCCACTCGGTAGGAAAAAATCTAAGTCCGAACTGTAATTATTTTCACCGACGAGGTACCTTTTATATGTTAGATTGAGTTATAGGAGCGTATTTGAAGCACTTTTGCTTAATAAACCACTGCTCTATCTCTTACGGTTGATTTTTAAATTAATCAGAAAGTCTTCGTCGGTAGCGCTTCTCGGTAGCCTCTCCGTACAGTGACTAAGTCCGAATTGAAAATATTTTCACCGACGACGTATCTTTTAAATGTTATGTTCGGTTATGGGAGCGTATTTGACGCACTTTTGCTTAATAAACCACGGCTCTATCTCTTACGGTTGATTTTTAATAATAATCAATAGTTTATTTCTTGTCTTCCTTTAACACCGAAGACATAAGCACCTAGGGCAGATAATAAGTAGCCTAGGACTTCTTTTAAATTAATGTTTAGACTGAAGAGGGTGCAAAATTGTACCGAAACGTTTCTACGTTAAAAAAAAATAAAGAAGTTTAAATCTTTACATTGGTCTATCAAAAGCCGAAACCCAAAATCACACATACTGGTTGATTTTTAAATAATTTCTAAAGTCGTCGTCGGCGACTCTTCACGGTAGCCACTCGGTAGGAAAAAATCTAAGTCCGAACTGTAATTATTTTCACCGACGAGGTACCTTTTATATGTTAGATTGAGTTATAGGAGCGTATTTTCAGCACTTTTGCTGAATAAACCACGGTTCTATCTCTTACGGTAGATTTTTAAATTAATCAGAAAGTCCTCGTCGGTAGCGCTTTTCGGTAGCCTCTCCGTACAGAGACTAAGTCCGAATTGAAAATATTTTCACCGACGACGTATCTTTTAAATGTTATGTTCGGTTATGGGAGCGTATTTGACGCACTTTTGCTTAGTAAACCACGGCTCTATCTCTTACGGTTGATTTTTAAATAATTTCTAAAGTCGTCGTCGGCGACTCTTCACGGTAGCCACTCGGTAGGAAAAAATCTAAGTCCGAACTGTAATTATTTTCACCGACGAGGTACCTTTTATATGTTAGATTGAGTTATAGGAGCGTATTTGAAGCACTTTTGCTTAATAAACCACGGCTCTATCTCTTACGGTTGATTTTTAAATTAATCAGAAAGTCCTCGTCGCTAGCGCTTCTCGGTAGCCTCTCCGTACAGTGACTAAGTCCGAATTGAAAATATTTTCACCGACGACGTATCTTTTAAATGTTATGTTCGGTTATGGGAGCGTATTTGACGCACTTTTGCTTAATAAACCACGGCTCTATCTCTTACGGTTGATTTTTAATAATAATCAATAGTTTATTTCTTGTCTTCCTTTAACACCGAAGACATAAGCACCTAGGGCAGATAATAAGTAGCCTAGGACTTCTTTTAAATTAATGTTTAGACTGAAGAGGGTGCAAAATTGTACCGAAACGTTTCAACGATAAAAAAAAATAAAGAAGTTTAAATCTTTACATTGGTCTATCAAAAGCCGAAACCCAAAATCACACATACTGGTTGATTTTTAAATAATTTCTAAAGTCGTCGTCGGCGACTCTTCACGGTAGCCACTCGATAGGAAAAAATCTAAGCCCGAACTGTAATTATTTTCACCGACGAGGTACCTTTTATATGTTAGATTGAGTTATAGGAGCGTATTTGAAGCACTTTTGCTTAATAAACCACGGCTCTATCTCTTACGGTTGATTTTTAAATTAATCAGAAAGTCCTCGTCGGTAGCGCTTTTCGGTAGCCTCTCCGTACAGAGACTAAGTCCGAATTGAAAATATTTTCACCGACGACGTATCTTTTAAATGTTATGTTCGGTTATGGGAGCGTATTTGACGCACTTTTGCTTAATAAACCACGGCTCCATCTCTTACGGTTGATTTTTAAATAATTTCTAAAGTCGTCGTCGGCGACTCTTCACGGTAGCCACTCGATAGGAAAAAATCTAAGCCCGAACTGTAATTATTTTCACCGAGGAGCTACCTTTTATATGTTAGATTGAGTTATTGGAGCGTATTTTCAGCACTTTTGCTTAATAAACCACGGCTCTATCTCTTACGGTTGATTTTTAAATTAATCAGAAAGTCCTCGTCGGTAGCGCTTTTCGGTAGCCTCTCCGTACAGAGACTAAGTCCGAATTGAAAATATTTTCACCGACGACGTATCTTTTAAATGTTATGTTCGGTTATGGGAGCGTATTTGACGCACTTTTGCTTAATAAACCACGGCTCCATCTCTTACGGTTGATTTTTAAATAATTTCTAAAGTCGTCGTCGGCGACTCTTCACGGTAGCCACTCGATAGGAAAAAATCTAAGCCCGAACTGTAATTATTTTCACCGAGGAGCTACCTTTTATATGTTAGATTGAGTTATTGGAGCGTATTTTCAGCACTTTTGCTTAATAAACCACGGCTCTATCTCTTACGGTTGATTTTTAAATTAATCAGAAAGTCCTCGTCGGTAGCGCTTTTCGGTAGCCTCTCCGTACAGAGACTAAGTCCGAATTGAAAATATTTTCACCGACGACGTATCTTTTAAATGGTATGTTCCGTTATGGGAGCGTATTTGACGCACTTTTGCTTAATAAACCACGGCTCCATCTCTTACGGGTGATTTTTAAATAATTTCTAGTCGTCGTCGGCGACTCTGCACGGTAGCCACTCGGTAGGAAAAAATCTAAGTCCGAACTGTAATTATTTTCACCGACGAGGTACCTTTTATATGTTAGATTGAGTTATAGGTGCGTATTTGAAGCACTTTTGCTTAATAAACCACGGCTCTATCTCTTACGGTAGATTTTTAAATTAATCAGAAAGTCTTCGTCGGTAGCGCTTCTCGGTAGCCTCTTCGGACAGAGACTAAGTCCGAATTGAAAATATTTTCACAGACGTCGTATCTTTTAAATGTTATGTTCGGTTATGGGAGCGTATTTGACGCACTTTTGCTTAATAAACCACGGCTCCATCTCTTACGGTTGATTTTTAAATAATTTCTAAAGTCGTCGTCGGCGACTCTTCACGGTAGCCACTCGATAGGAAAAAATCTAAGCCCGAACTGTAATTATTTTCACCGAGGAGCTACCTTTTATATGTTAGATTGAGTTATTGGAGCGTATTTTCAGCACTTTTGCTTAATAAACCACGGCTCTATCTCTTACGGTTGATTTTTAAATTAATCAGAAAGTCCTCGTCGGTAGCGCTTTTCGGTAGCCTCTCCGTACAGAGACTAAGTCCGAATTGAAAATATATTCACCGACGACGTATCTTTTAAATGTTATGTTCGGTTATGGGAGCGTATTTGACGCACTTTTGCTTAATAAACCACGGCTCCATCTCTTACGGTTGATTTTTAAATAATTTCTAAAGTCGTCGTCGGCGACTCTTCGCGGTAGCCACTCGGTCGGAAAAAATCTAAGTCCGAACTGTAATTATTTTCACCGACGAAGTACCTTTTATATGTTAGATTGAGTTATAGGTGCGTATTTGAAGCACTTTTGCTTAATAAACCACGGCTCTATCTCTTACGGTAGATTTTTAAATTAATCAGAAAGTCTTCGTCGGTAGCGCTTCTCGGTAGCCTCTTCGGACAGAGACTAAGTCCGAATTGAAAATATTTTCACAGACGTCGTATCTTTTAAATGTTATGTTCGGTTATGGGAGCGTATTTGACGCACTTTTGCTTAATAAACCACGGCTCCATCTCTTACGGTTGATTTTTAAATAATTTCTAAAGTCGTCGTCGGCGACTCTTCACGGTAGCCACTCGATAGGAAAAAATCTAAGTCCGAATTGTAATTATTTTCACCGACGAGGTACCTTTTATATGTTAGATTGAGTTATAGGAGCGCATTTGAAGCACTTTTGCTTAATAAACCACGGCTCTATCTCTTACGGTTGATTTTTAAATGAATCAGAAAGTCCTCGTCGGTAGCGCTTCTCGGTAGCCTCTCCGTACAGAGACTAAGTCCGAATTGAAAATATTTTCACCGACGACGTATCTTTTAAATGTTATGTTCGGTTATGGGAGCGTATTTGACGCACTTTTGCTTAATAAACAACGGCTCCATCTCTTACGGTTGATTTTTAAATAATTTCTAAAGTCGTCGTCGGCGACTCTTCGCGGTAGCCACTCGGTAGGAAAAAATCTAAGTCCGAACTGTAATTATTTTCACCGACGAGGTACCTTTTATATGTTAGATTGAGTTATAGGAGCGTATTTGAAGCACTTTTGCTTAATAAACCACGGCTCTATCTCTTACGGTTGATTTTTAAATTAATCAGAAAGTCCTCGTCGCTAGCGCTTCTCGGTAGCCTCTCCGTACAGTGACTAAGTCCGAATTGAAAATATTTTCACCGACGACGTATCTTTTAAATGTTATGTTCGGTTATGGGAGCGTATTTGACGCACTTTTGCTTAATAAACCACGGCTCTATCTCTTACGGTTGATTTTTAATAATAATCAATAGTTTATTTCTTGTCTTCCTTTAACACCGAAGACATAAGCACCTAGGGCAGATAATAAGTAGCCTAGGACTTCTTTTAAATTAATGTTTAGACTGAAGAGGGTGCAAAATTGTACCGAAACGTTTCTACGTTAAAAAAAAATAAAGAAGTTTAAATCTTTACATTGGTCTATCAAAAGCCGAAACCCAAAATCACACATACTGGTTGATTTTTAAATAATTTCTAAAGTCGTCGTCGGCGACTCTTCACGGTAGCCACTCGGTAGGAAAAAATCTAAGTCCGAACTGTAATTATTTTCACCGACGAGGTACCTTTTATATGTTAGATTGAGTTATAGGAGCGTATTTTCAGCACTTTTGCTTAATAAACCACGGTTCTATCTCTTAAGGTAGATTTTTAAATTAATCAGAAAGTCCTCGTCGGTAGCTCTTTTCGGTAGCCTCTCCGTACAGAGACTAAGTCCGAATTGAAAATATTTTCACCGACGACGTATCTTTTAAATGTTATGTTCGGTTATGGGAGCGTATTTGACGCACTTTTGCTTAATAAACCACGGCTCCATCTCTTACGGTTGATTTTTAAATAATTTCTAAAGTCGTCGTCGGCGACACTTCACGGTAGCCACTCGATAGGAAAAAATCTAAGCCCGAACTGTAATTATTTTCACCGACGAGGTACCTTTTATATGTTAGATTGAGTTATAGGAGCGTATTTGAAGCACTTTTGCTTAATAAACCACGGCTCTATCTCTTACGGTTGATTTTTAAATTAATCAGAAAGTCCTCGTCGGTAGCGCTTTTCGGTAGCCTCTCCGTACAGAGACTAAGTCCGAATTGAAAATATTTTCACCGACGACGTATCTTTTAAATGTTATGTTCGGTTATGGGAGCGTATTTGACGCACTTTTGCTTAATAAACCACGGCTCCATCTCTTACGGTTGATTTTTAAATAATTTCTAAAGTCGTCGTCGGCGACTCTTCACGGTAGCCACTCGATAGGAAAAAATCTAAGCCCGAACTGTAATTATTTTCACCGAGGAGCTACCTTTTATATGTTAGATTGAGTTATTGGAGCGTATTTTCAGCACTTTTGCTTAATAAACCACGGCTCTATCTCTTACGGTTGATTTTTAAATTAATCAGAAAGTCCTCGTCGGTAGCGCTTTTCGGTAGCCTCTCCGTACAGAGACTAAGTCCGAATTGAAAATATTTTCACCGACGACGTATCTTTTAAATGGTATGTCCCGTTATGGGAGCGTATTTGACGCACTTTTGCTTAATAAACCACGGCTCCATCTCTTACGGGTGATTTTTTAAATAATTTCTAGTCGTCGTCGGCGACTCTGCACGGTAGCCACTCGGTAGGAAAAAATCTAAGTCCGAACTGTAATTATTTTCACCGACGAGGTACCTTTTATATGTTAGATTGAGTTATAGGTGCGTATTTGAAGCACTTTTGCTTAATAAACCACGGCTCTATCTCTTACGGTAGATTTTTAAATTAATCAGAAAGTCTTCGTCGGTAGCGCTTCTCGGTAGCCTCTTCGGACAGAGACTAAGTCCGAATTGAAAATATTTTCACAGACGTCGTATCTTTTAAATGTTATGTTCGGTTATGGGAGCGTATTTGACGCACTTTTGCTTAATAAACCACGGCTCCATCTCTTACGGTTGATTTTTAAATAATTTCTAAAGTCGTCGTCGGCGACTCTTCACGGTAGCCACTCGATAGGAAAAAATCTAAGCCCGAACTGTAATTATTTTCACCGAGGAGCTACCTTTTATATGTTAGATTGAGTTATTGGAGCGTATTTTCAGCACTTTTGCTTAATAAACCACGGCTCTATCTCTTACGGTTGATTTTTAAATTAATCAGAAAGTCCTCGTCGGTAGCGCTTCTCGGTAGCCTCTCCGTACAGAGACTAAGTCCGAATTGAAAATATATTCACCGACGACGTATCTTCTAAATGTTATGTTCGGTTATGGGAGCGTATTTGACGCACTTTTGCTTAATAAACCACGGCTCCATCTCTTACGGTTGATTTTTAAATAATTTCTAAAGTCGTCGTCGGCGACTCTTCGCGGTAGCCACTCGGTCGGAAAAAATCTAAGTCCGAACTGTAATTATTTTCACCGACGAAGTACCTTTTATATGTTAGATTGAGTTATAGGTGCGTATTTGAAGCACTTTTGCTTAATAAACCACGGCTCTATCTCTTACGGTAGATTTTTAAATTAATCAGAAAGTCTTCGTCGGTAGCGCTTCTCGGTAGCCTCTTCGGACAGAGACTAAGTCCGAATTGAAAATATTTTCACAGACGTCGTATCTTTTAAATGTTATGTTCGGTTATGGGAGCGTATTTGACGCACTTTTGCTTAATAAACCACGGCTCCATCTCTTACGGTTGATTTTTAAATAATTTCTAAAGTCGTCGTCGGCGACTCTTCACGGTAGCCACTCGATAGGAAAAAATCTAAGTCCGAATTGTAATTATTTTCACCGACGAGGTACCTTTTATATGTTAGATTGAGTTATAGGAGCGCATTTGAAGCACTTTTGCTTAATAAACCACGGCTCTATCTCTTACGGTTGATTTTTAAATGAATCAGAAAGTCCTCGTCGGTAGCGCTTCTCGGTAGCCTCTCCGTACAGAGACTAAGTCCGAATTGAAAATATTTTCACCGACGACGTATCTTTTAAATGTTATGTTCGGTTATGGGAGCGTATTTGACGCACTTTTGCTTAATAAACCACGGCTCCATCTCTTACGGTTGATTTTTAAATAATTTCTAAAGTCGTCGTCGGCGACTCTTCGCGGTAGCCACTCGGTAGGAAAAAATCTAAGTCCGAACTGTAATTATTTTCACCGACGAGGTACCTTTTATATGTTAGATTGAGTTATAGGAGCGTATTTGAAGCACTTTTGCTTAATAAACCACGGCTCTATCTCTTACGGTTGATTTTTAAATTAATCAGAAAGTCCTCGTCGCTAGCGCTTCTCGGTAGCCTCTCCGTACAGTGACTAAGTCCGAATTGAAAATATTTTCACCGACGACGTATCTTTTAAATGTTATGTTCGGTTATGGGAGCGTATTTGACGCACTTTTGCTTAATAAACCACGGCTCTATCTCTTACGGTTGATTTTTAATAATAATCAATAGTTTATTTCTTGTCTTCCTTTAACACCGAAGACATAAGCACCTAGGGCAGATAATAAGTAGCCTAGGACTTCTTTTAAATTAATGTTTAGACTGAAGAGGGTGCAAAATTGTACCGAAACGTTTCTACGTTAAAAAAAAATAAAGAAGTTTAAATCTTTACATTGGTCTATCAAAAGCCGAAACCCAAAATCACACATACTGGTTGATTTTTAAATAATTTCTAAAGTCGTCGTCGGCGACTCTTCACGGTAGCCACTCGGTAGGAAAAAATCTAAGTCCGAACTGTAATTATTTTCACCGACGAGGTACCTTTTATATGTTAGATTGAGTTATAGGAGCGTATTTTCAGCACTTTTGCTTAATAAACCACGGTTCTATCTCTTAAGGTAGATTTTTAAATTAATCAGAAAGTCCTCGTCGGTAGCTCTTTTCGGTAGCCTCTCCGTACAGAGACTAAGTCCGAATTGAAAATATTTTCACCGACGACGTATCTTTTAAATGTTATGTTCGGTTATGGGAGCGTATTTGACGCACTTTTGCTTAATAAACCACGGCTCCATCTCTTACGGTTGATTTTTAAATAATTTCTAAAGTCGTCGTCGGCGACACTTCACGGTAGCCACTCGATAGGAAAAAATCTAAGCCCGAACTGTAATTATTTTCACCGACGAGGTACCTTTTATATGTTAGATTGAGTTATAGGAGCGTATTTGAAGCACTTTTGCTTAATAAACCACGGCTCTATCTCTTACGGTTGATTTTTAAATTAATCAGAAAGTCCTCGTCGGTAGCGCTTTTCGGTAGCCTCTCCGTACAGAGACTAAGTCCGAATTGAAAATATTTTCACCGACGACGTATCTTTTAAATGTTATGTTCGGTTATGGGAGCGTATTTGACGCACTTTTGCTTAATAAACCACGGCTCCATCTCTTACGGTTGATTTTTAAATAATTTCTAAAGTCGTCGTCGGCGACTCTTCACGGTAGCCACTCGATAGGAAAAAATCTAAGCCCGAACTGTAATTATTTTCACCGAGGAGCTACCTTTTATATGTTAGATTGAGTTATTGGAGCGTATTTTCAGCACTTTTGCTTAATAAACCACGGCTCTATCTCTTACGGTTGATTTTTAAATTAATCAGAAAGTCCTCGTCGGTAGCGCTTTTCGGTAGCCTCTCCGTACAGAGACTAAGTCCGAATTGAAAATATTTTCACCGACGACGTATCTTTTAAATGGTATGTCCCGTTATGGGAGCGTATTTGACGCACTTTTGCTTAATAAACCACGGCTCCATCTCTTACGGGTGATTTTTAAATAATTTCTAGTCGTCGTCGGCGACTCTGCACGGTAGCCACTCGGTAGGAAAGAATCTAAGTCCGAACTGTAATTATTTTCACCGACGAGGTACCTTTTATATGTTAGATTGAGTTATAGGTGCGTATTTGAAGCACTTTTGCTTAATAAACCACGGCTCTATCTCTTACGGTAGATTTTTAAATTAATCAGAAAGTCTTCGTCGGTAGCGCTTCTCGGTAGCCTCTTCGGACAGAGACTAAGTCCGAATTGAAAATATTTTCACAGACGTCGTATCTTTTAAATGTTATGTTCGGTTATGGGAGCGTATTTGACGCACTTTTGCTTAATAAACCACGGCTCCATCTCTTACGGTTGATTTTTAAATAATTTCTAAAGTCGTCGTCGGCGACTCTTCACGGTAGCCACTCGATAGGAAAAAATCTAAGCCCGAACTGTAATTATTTTCACCGAGGAGCTACCTTTTATATGTTAGATTGAGTTATTGGAGCGTATTTTCAGCACTTTTGCTTAATAAACCACGGCTCTATCTCTTACGGTTGATTTTTAAATTAATCAGAAAGTCCTCGTCGGTAGCGCTTTTCGGTAGCCTCTCCGTACAGAGACTAAGTCCGAATTGAAAATATATTCACCGACGACGTATCTTTTAAATGTTATGTTCGGTTATGGGAGCGTATTTGACGCACTTTTGCTTAATAAACCACGGCTCCATCTCTTACGGTTGATTTTTAAATAATTTCTAAAGTCGTCGTCGGCGACTCTTCGCGGTAGCCACTCGGTCGGAAAAAATCTAAGTCCGAACTGTAATTATTTTCACCGACGAAGTACCTTTTATATGTTAGATTGAGTTATAGGTGCGTATTTGAAGCACTTTTGCTTAATAAACCACGGCTCTATCTCTTACGGTAGATTTTTAAATTAATCAGAAAGTCTTCGTCGGTAGCGCTTCTCGGTAGCCTCTTCGGACAGAGACTAAGTCCGAATTGAAAATATTTTCACAGACGTCGTATCTTTTAAATGTTATGTTCGGTTATGGGAGCGTATTTGACGCACTTTTGCTTAATAAACCACGGCTCCATCTCTTACGGTTGATTTTTAAATAATTTCTAAAGTCGTCGTCGGCGACTCTTCACGGTAGCCACTCGATAGGAAAAAATCTAAGTCCGAATTGTAATTATTTTCACCGACGAGGTACCTTTTATATGTTAGATTGAGTTATAGGAGCGCATTTGAAGCACTTTTGCTTAATAAACCACGGCTCTATCTCTTACGGTTGATTTTTAAATGAATCAGAAAGTCCTCGTCGGTAGCGCTTCTCGGTAGCCTCTCCGTACAGAGACCAAGTCCGAATTGAAAATATTTTCACCGACGACGTATCTTTTAAATGTTATGTTCGGTTATGGGAGCGTATTTGACGCACTTTTGCTTAATAAACCACGGCTCCATCTCTTACGGTTGATTTTTAAATAATTTCTAAAGTCGTCGTCGGCGACTCTTCGCGGTAGCCACTCGGTAGGAAAAAATCTAAGTCCGAACTGTAATTATTTTCACCGACGAGGTACCTTTTATATGTTAGATTGAGTTATAGGAGCGTATTTGAAGCACTTTTGCTTAATAAACCACGGCTCTATCTCTTACGGTTGATTTTTAAATTAATCAGAAAGTCCTCGTCGCTAGCGCTTCTCGGTAGCCTCTCCGTACAGTGACTAAGTCCGAATTGAAAATATTTTCACCGACGACGTATCTTTTAAATGTTATGTTCGGTTATGGGAGCGTATTTGACGCACTTTTGCTTAATAAACCACGGCTCTATCTCTTACGGTTGATTTTTAATAATAATCAATAGTTTATTTCTTGTCTTCCTTTAACACCGAAGACATAAGCACCTAGGGCAGATAATAAGTAGCCTAGGACTTCTTTTAAATTAATGTTTAGACTGAAGAGGGTGCAAAATTGTACCGAAACGTTTCTACGTTAAAAAAAAATAAAGAAGTTTAAATCTTTACATTGGTCTATCAAAAGCCGAAACCCAAAATCACACATACTGGTTGATTTTTAAATAATTTCTAAAGTCGTCGTCGGCGACTCTTCACGGTAGCCACTCGGTAGGAAAAAATCTAAGTCCGAACTGTAATTATTTTCACCGACGAGGTACCTTTTATATGTTAGATTGAGTTATAGGAGCGTATTTTCAGCACTTTTGCTTAATAAACCACGGTTCTATCTCTTACGGTAGATTTTTAAATTAATCAGAAAGTCCTCGTCGGTAGCGCTTTTCGGTAGCCTCTCCGTACAGAGACTAAGTCCGAATTGAAAATATTTTCACCGACGACGTATCTTTTAAATGTTATGTTCGGTTATGGGAGCGTATTTGACGCACTTTTGCTTAATAAACCACGGCTCCATCTCTTACGGTTGATTTTTAAATAATTTCTAAAGTCGTCGTCGGCGACTCTTCACGGTAGCCACTCGATAGGAAAAAATCTAAGCCCGAACTGTAATTATTTTCACCGACGAGGTACCTTTTATATGTTAGATTGAGTTATAGGAGCGTATTTGAAGCACTTTTGCTTAATAAACCACGGCTCTATCTCTTACGGTTGATTTTTAAATTAATCAGAAAGTCCTCGTCGGTAGCGCTTTTCGGTAGCCTCTCCGTACAGAGACTAAGTCCGAATTGAAAATATTTTCACCGACGACGTATCTTTTAAATGTTATGTTCGGTTATGGGAGCGTATTTGACGCACTTTTGCTTAATAAACCACGGCTCCATCTCTTACGGTTGATTTTTAAATAATTTCTAAAGTCGTCGTCGGCGACTCTTCACGGTAGCCACTCGATAGGAAAAAATCTAAGCCCGAACTGTAATTATTTTCACCGAGGAGCTACCTTTTATATGTTAGATTGAGTTATTGGAGCGTATTTTCAGCACTTTTGCTTAATAAACCACGGCTCTATCTCTTACGGTTGATTTTTAAATTAATCAGAAAGTCCTCGTCGGTAGCGCTTTTCGGTAGCCTCTCCGTACAGAGACTAAGTCCGAATTGAAAATATTTTCACCGACGACGTATCTTTTAAATGGTATGTCCCGTTATGGGAGCGTATTTGACGCACTTTTGCTTAATAAACCACGGCTCCATCTCTTACGGGTGATTTTTAAATAATTTCTAGTCGTCGTCGGCGACTCTGCACGGTAGCTACTCGGTAGGAAAAAATCTAAGTCCGAACTGTAATTATTTTCACCGACGAGGTACCTTTTATATGTTAGATTGAGTTATAGGTGCGTATTTGAAGCACTTTTGCTTAATAAACCACGGCTCTATCTCTTACGGTAGATTTTTAAATTAATCAGAAAGTCTTCGTCGGTAGCGCTTCTCGGTAGCCTCTTCGGACAGAGACTAAGTCCGAATTGAAAATATTTTCACAGACGTCGTATCTTTTAAATGTTATGTTCGGTTATGGGAGCGTATTTGACGCACTTTTGCTTAATAAACCACGGCTCCATCTCTTACGGTTGATTTTTAAATAATTTCTAAAGTCGTCGTCGGCGACTCTTCACGGTAGCCACTCGATAGGAAAAAATCTAAGCCCGAACTGTAATTATTTTCACCGAGGAGCTACCTTTTATATGTTAGATTGAGTTATTGGAGCGTATTTTCAGCACTTTTGCTTAATAAACCACGGCTCTATCTCTTACGGTTGATTTTTAAATTAATCAGAAAGTCCTCGTCGGTAGCGCTTTTCGGTAGCCTCTCCGTACAGAGACTAAGTCCGAATTGAAAATATTTTCACCGACGACGTATCTTTTAAATGGTATGTCCCGTTATGGGAGCGTATTTGACGCACTTTTGCTTAATAAACCACGGCTCCATCTCTTACGGGTGATTTTTAAATAATTTCTAGTCGTCGTCGGCGACTCTGCACGGTAGCTACTCGGTAGGAAAAAATCTAAGTCCGAACTGTAATTATTTTCACCGACGAGGTACCTTTTATATGTTAGATTGAGTTATAGGTGCGTATTTGAAGCACTTTTGCTTAATAAACCACGGCTCTATCTCTTACGGTAGATTTTTAAATTAATCAGAAAGTCTTCGTCGGTAGCGCTTCTCGGTAGCCTCTTCGGACAGAGACTAAGTCCGAATTGAAAATATTTTCACAGACGTCGTATCTTTTAAATGTTATGTTCGGTTATGGGAGCGTATTTGACGCACTTTTGCTTAATAAACCACGGCTCCATCTCTTACGGTTGATTTTTAAATAATTTCTAAAGTCGTCGTCGGCGACTCTTCACGGTAGCCACTCGATAGGAAAAAATCTAAGCCCGAACTGTAATTATTTTCACCGACGAGGTACCTTTTATATGTTAGATTGAGTTATAGGAGCGCATTTGAAGCACTTTTGCTTAATAAACCACGGCTCTATCTCTTACGGTTGATTTTTAAATTAATCAGAAAGTCCTCGTCGGTAGCGCTTCTCGGTAGCCTCTCCGTTCAGAGACTAAGTCCGAATTGAAAATAGTTTCACCGACGACGGATCTTTTAAATGGTATGTTCCGTTATGGGAGCGTATTTGACGCACTTTTGCTTAATAAACCACGGCTCCATCTCTTACGGTTGATTTTTAAATAATTTCTAAAGTCGTCGTCGGCGACTCTTCACGGTAGCCACTCGATAGGAAAAAATCTAAGCCCGAACTGTAATTATTTTCACCGAGGAGCTACCTTTTATATGTTAGATTGAGTTATAGGTGCGTATTTGAAGCACTTTTGCTTAATAAACCACGGCTCTATCTCTTACGGTAGATTTTTAAATTAATCAGAAAGTCTTCGTCGGTAGCGCTTCTCGGTAGCCTCTTCGGACAGAGACTAAGTCCGAATTGAAAATATTTTCACAGACGTCGTATCTTTTAAATGTTATGTTCGGTTATGGGAGCGTATTTGACGCACTTTTGCTTAATAAACCACGGCTCCATCTCTTACGGTTGATTTTTAAATAATTTCTAAAGTCGTCGTCGGCGACTCTTCACGGTAGCCACTCGATAGGAAAAAATCTAAGTCCGAATTGTAATTATTTTCACCGACGAGGTACCTTTTATATGTTAGATTGAGTTATAGGAGCGCATTTGAAGCACTTTTGCTTAATAAACCACAGCTCTATCTCTTACGGTTGATTTTTAAATGAATCAGAAAGTCCTCGTCGGTAGCGCTTCTCGGTAGCCTCTCCGTACAGAGACTAAGTCCGAATTGAAAATATTTTCACCGACGACGTATCTTTTAAATGTTATGTTCGGTTATGGGAGCGTATTTGACGCACTTTTGCTTAATAAACCACGGCTCCATCTCTTACGGTTGATTTTTAAATAATTTCTAAAGTCGTCGTCGGCGACTCTTCGCGGTAGCCACTCGGTAGGAAAAAATCTAAGTCCGAACTGTAATTATTTTCACCGACGAAGTACCTTTTATATGTTAGATTGAGTTATAGGAGCGTATTTGAAGGACTTTTGCTTAATAAACCACGGCTCTATCTCTTACGGTTGATTTTTAAATTAATCAGAAAGTCCTCGTCGGTAGCGCTTTTCGGTAGCCTCTCCGTACAGAGACTAAGTCCGAATTGAAAATATTTTCACCGACGACGTATCTTTTAAATGTTATGTTCGGTTATGGGAGCGTATTTGACGCACTTTTGCTTAATAAACCACGGCTCCATCTCTTACGGTTGATTTTTAAATAATTTCTAAAGTCGTCGTCGGCGACTCTTCACGGTAGCCACTCGATAGGAAAAAATCTAAGCCCGAACTGTAATTATTTTCACCGAGGAGCTACCTTTTATATGTTAGATTGAGTTATTGGAGCGTATTTTCAGCACTTTTGCTTAATAAACCACGGCTCTATCTCTTACGGTTGATTTTTAAATTAATCAGAAAGTCCTCGTCGGTAGCGCTTTTCGGTAGCCTCTCCGTACAGAGACTAAGTCCGAATTGAAAATATTTTCACCGACGACGTATCTTTTAAATGGTATGTCCCGTTATGGGAGCGTATTTGACGCACTTTTGCTTAATAAACCACGGCTCCATCTCTTACGGGTGATTTTTAAATAATTTCTAGTCGTCGTCGGCGACTCTGCACGGTAGCCACTCGGTAGGAAAAAATCTAAGTCCGAACTGTAATTATTTTCACCGACGAGGTACCTTTTATATGTTAGATTGAGTTATAGGTGCGTATTTGAAGCACTTTTGCTTAATAAACCACGGCTCTATCTCTTACGGTAGATTTTTAAATTAATCAGAAAGTCTTCGTCGGTAGCGCTTCTCGGTAGCCTCTTCGGACAGAGACTAAGTCCGAATTGAAAATATTTTCACAGACGTCGTATCTTTTAAATGTTATGTTCGGTTATGGGAGCGTATTTGACGCACTTTTGCTTAATAAACCACGGCTCCATCTCTTACGGTTGATTTTTAAATAATTTCTAAAGTCGTCGTCGGCGACTCTTCACGGTAGCCACTCGATAGGAAAAAATCTAAGCCCGAACTGTAATTATTTTCACCGAGGAGCTACCTTTTATATGTTAGATTGAGTTATTGGAGCGTATTTTCAGCACTTTTGCTTAATAAACCACGGCTCTATCTCTTACGGTTGATTTTTAAATTAATCAGAAAGTCCTCGTCGGTAGCGCTTTTCGGTAGCCTCTCCGTACAGAGACTAAGTCCGAATTGAAAATATATTCACCGACGACGTATCTTTTAAATGTTATGTTCGGTTATGGGAGCGTATTTGACGCACTTTTGCTTAATAAACCACGGCTCCATCTCTTACGGTTGATTTTTAAATAATTTCTAAAGTCGTCGTCGGCGACTCTTCGCGGTAGCCACTCGGTCGGAAAAAATCTAAGTCCGAACTGTAATTATTTTCACCGACGAAGTACCTTTTATATGTTAGATTGAGTTATAGGTGCGTATTTGAAGCACTTTTGCTTAATAAACCACGGCTCTATCTCTTACGGTAGATTTTTAAATTAATCAGAAAGTCTTCGTCGGTAGCGCTTCTCGGTAGCCTCTTCGGACAGAGACTAAGTCCGAATTGAAAATATTTTCACAGACGTCGTATCTTTTAAATGTTATGTTCGGTTATGGGAGCGTATTTGACGCACTTTTGCTTAATAAACCACGGCTCCATCTCTTACGGTTGATTTTTAAATAATTTCTAAAGTCGTCGTCGGCGACTCTTCACGGTAGCCACTCGATAGGAAAAAATCTAAGTCCGAATCGTAATTATTTTCACCGACGAGGTACCTTTTATATGTTAGATTGAGTTATAGGAGCGTATTTGAAGCACTTTTGCTTAATAAACCACAGCTCTATCTCTTACGGTTGATTTTTAAATGAATCAGAAAGTCCTCGTCGGTAGCGCTTCTCGGTAGCCTCTCCGTACAGAGACTAAGTCCGAATTGAAAATATTTTCACCGACGACGTATCTTTTAAATGTTATGTTCGGTTATGGGAGCGTATTTGACGCACTTTTGCTTAATAAACCACGGCTCCATCTCTTACGGTTGATTTTTAAATAATTTCTAAAGTCGTCGTCGGCGACTCTTCGCGGTAGCCACTCGGTAGGAAAAAATCTAAGTCCGAACTGTAATTATTTTCACCGACGAAGTACCTTTTATATGTTAGATTGAGTTATAGGAGCGTATTTGAAGGACTTTTGCTTAATAAACCACGGCCTTATCTCTTACGGTAGATTTTTAAATTAATCAGAAAGTCTTCGTCGGTAGCGCTTCTCGGTAGCCTCTTCGGACAGAGACTAAGTCCGAATTGAAAATATTTTCACCGACGTCGTATCTTTTAAATGTTATGTTCGGTTATGGGAGCGTATTTGACGCACTTTTGCTTAATAAACCACGGCTCCATCTCTTACGGTTGATTTTTAAATAATTTCTAAAGTCGTCGTCGGCGACTCTTCGCGGTAGCCACTCGGTAGGAAAAAATCTAAGTCCGAACTGTAATTATTTTCACCGACGAGGTACCTTTTATATGTTAGATTGAGTTATAGGAGCGTATTTTAAGCACTTTTGCTTAATAAACCACGGCTCTATCTCTTACGGTAGATTTTTAAATTAATCAGAAAGTCTTCGTCGGTAGCGCTTCTCGGTAGCCTCTTCGGACAGAGACTAAGTCCGAATTGAAAATATTTTCACCGACGTCGTATCTTTTAAATGTTATGTTCGGTTATGGGAGCGTATTTGACGCACTTTTGCTTAATAAACCACGGCTCCATCTCTTACGGTTGATTTTTAAATAATTTCTAAAGTCGTCGTCGGCGACTCTTCGCGGTAGCCACTCGGTAGGAAAAAATCTAAGTCCGAATTGTAATTATTTTCACCGACGAGGTACCTTTTATATGTTAGATTGAGTTATAGGAGCGCATTTGAAGCACTTTTGCTTAATAAACCACAGCTCTATCTCTTACGGTTGATTTTTAAATGAATCAGAAAGTCCTCGTCGGTAGCGCTTCTCGGTAGCCTCTCCGTACAGAGACTAAGTCCGAATTGAAAATATTTTCACCGACGACGTATCTTTTAAATGTTATGTTCGGTTATGGGAGCGTATTTGACGCACTTTTGCTTAATAAACCACGGCTCCATCTCTTACGGTTGATTTTTAAATAATTTCTAAAGTCGTCGTCGGCGACTCTTCGCGGTAGCCACTCGGTAGGAAAAAATCTAAGTCCGAACTGTAATTATTTTCACCGACGAAGTACCTTTTATATGTTAGATTGAGTTATAGGAGCGTATTTGAAGGACTTTTGCTTAATAAACCACGGCTCTATCTCTTACGGTTGATTTTTAAATTAATCAGAAAGTCCTCGTCGGTAGCGCTTTTCGGTAGCCTCTCCGTACAGAGACTAAGTCCGAATTGAAAATATTTTCACCGACGACGTATCTTTTAAATGTTATGTTCGGTTATGGGAGCGTATTTGACGCACTTTTGCTTAATAAACCACGGCTCCATCTCTTACGGTTGATTTTTAAATAATTTCTAAAGTCGTCGTCGGCGACTCTTCACGGTAGCCACTCGATAGGAAAAAATCTAAGCCCGAACTGTAATTATTTTCACCGACGAGCTACCTTTTATATGTTAGATTGAGTTATTGGAGCGTATTTTCAGCACTTTTGCTTAATAAACCACGGCTCTATCTCTTACGGTTGATTTTTAAATTAATCAGAAAGTCCTCGTCGGTAGCGCTTTTCGGTAGCCTCTCCGTACAGAGACTAAGTCCGAATTGAAAATATTTTCACCGACGAGGTATCTTTTAAATGGTATGTCCCGTTATGGGAGCGTATTTGACGCACTTTTGCTTAATAAACCACGGCTCCATCTCTTACGGGTGATTTTTAAATAATTTCTAGTCGTCGTCGGCGACTCTGCACGGTAGCCACTCGGTAGGAAAAAATCTAAGTCCGAACTGTAATTATTTTCACCGACGAGGTACCTTTTATATGTTAGATTGAGTTATAGGTGCGTATTTGAAGCACTTTTGCTTAATAAACCACGGCTCTATCTCTTACGGTAGATTTTTAAATTAATCAGAAAGTCTTCGTCGGTAGCGCTTCTCGGTAGCCTCTTCGGACAGAGACTAAGTCCGAATTGAAAATATTTTCACAGACGTCGTATCTTTTAAATGTTATGTTCGGTTATGGGAGCGTATTTGACGCACTTTTGCTTAATAAACCACGGCTCCATCTCTTACGGTTGATTTTTAAATAATTTCTAAAGTCGTCGTCGGCGACTCTTCACGGTAGCCACTCGATAGGAAAAAATCTAAGCCCGAACTGTAATTATTTTCACCGAGGAGCTACCTTTTATATGTTAGATTGAGTTATTGGAGCGTATTTTCAGCACTTTTGCTTAATAAACCACGGCTCTATCTCTTACGGTTGATTTTTAAATTAATCAGAAAGTCCTCGTCGGTAGCGCTTTTCGGTAGCCTCTCCGTACAGAGACTAAGTCCGAATTGAAAATATATTCACCGACGACGTATCTTTTAAATGTTATGTTCGGTTATGGGAGCGTATTTGACGCACTTTTGCTTAATAAACCACGGCTCCATCTCTTACGGTTGATTTTTAAATAATTTCTAAAGTCGTCGTCGGCGACTCTTCGCGGTAGCCACTCGGTCGGAAAAAATCTAAGTCCGAACTGTAATTATTTTCACCGACGAAGTACCTTTTATATGTTAGATTGAGTTATAGGTGCGTATTTGAAGCACTTTTGCTTAATAAACCACGGCTCTATCTCTTACGGTAGATTTTTAAATTAATCAGAAAGTCTTCGTCGGTAGCGCTTCTCGGTAGCCTCTTCGGACAGAGACTAAGTCCGAATTGAAAATATTTTCACAGACGTCGTATCTTTTAAATGTTATGTTCGGTTATGGGAGCGTATTTGACGCACTTTTGCTTAATAAACCACGGCTCCATCTCTTACGGTTGATTTTTAAATAATTTCTAAAGTCGTCGTCGGCGACTCTTCACGGTAGCCACTCGATAGGAAAAAATCTAAGTCCGAATTGTAATTATTTTCACCGACGAGGTACCTTTTATATGTTAGATTGAGTTATAGGAGCGCATTTGAAGCACTTTTGCTTAATAAACCACAGCTCTATCTCTTACGGTTGATTTTTAAATGAATCAGAAAGTCCTCGTCGGTAGCGCTTCTCGGTAGCCTCTCCGTACAGAGACTAAGTCCGAATTGAAAATATTTTCACCGACGACGTATCTTTTAAATGTTATGTTCGGTTATGGGAGCGTATTTGACGCACTTTTGCTTAATAAACCACGGCTCCATCTCTTACGGTTGATTTTTAAATAATTTCTAAAGTCGTCGTCGGCGACTCTTCGCGGTAGCCACTCGGTAGGAAAAAATCTAAGTCCGAACTGTAATTATTTTCACCGACGAAGTACCTTTTATATGTTAGATTGAGTTATAGGAGCGTATTTGAAGGACTTTTGCTTAATAAACCACGGCCTTATCTCTTACGGTAGATTTTTAAATTAATCAGAAAGTCTTCGTCGGTAGCGCTTCTCGGTAGCCTCTTCGGACAGAGACTAAGTCCGAATTGAAAATATTTTCACCGACGTCGTATCTTTTAAATGTTATGTTCGGTTATGGGAGCGTATTTGACGCACTTTTGCTTAATAAACCACGGCTCCATCTCTTACGGTTGATTTTTAAATAATTTCTAAAGTCGTCGTCGGCGACTCTTCGCGGTAGCCACTCGGTAGGAAAAAATCTAAGTCCGAACTGTAATTATTTTCACCGACGAGGTACCTTTTATATGTTAGATTGAGTTATAGGAGCGTATTTTAAGCACTTTTGCTTAATAAACCACGGCTCTATCTCTTACGGTAGATTTTTAAATTAATCAGAAAGTCTTCGTCGGTAGCGCTTCTCGGTAGCCTCTTCGGACAGAGACTAAGTCCGAATTGAAAATATTTTCACCGACGTCGTATCTTTTAAATGTTATGTTCGGTTATGGGAGCGTATTTGACGCACTTTTGCTTAATAAACCACGGCTCCATCTCTTACGGTTGATTTTTAAATAATTTCTAAAGTCGTCGTCGGCGACTCTTCGCGGTAGCCACTCGGTAGGAAAAAATCTAAGTCCGAACTGTAATTATTTTCACCGACGAGGTACCTTTTATATGTTAGATTGAGTTATAGGAGCGTATTTGAAGCACTTTTGCTTAATAAACCACTGCTCTATCTCTTACGGTTGATTTTTAAATTAATCAGAAAGTCTTCGTCGGTAGCGCTTCTCGGTAGCCTCTCCGTACAGAGACTAAGTCCGAATTGAAAATATTTTCACCGACGACGTATCTTTTAAATGTTATGTTCGGTTATGGGAGCGTATTTGACGCACATTTGCTTAATAAACCACGGCTCTATCTCTTACGGTTGATTTTTAATAATAATCAATAGTTTATTTCTTGTCTTCCTTTAACACCGAAGACATAAGCACCTAGGGCAGATAATAAGTAGCCTAGGACTTCTTTTAAATTAATGTTTAGACTGAAGAGGGTGCAAAATTGTACCGAAACGTTTCTACGTTAAAAAAAAATAAAGAAGTTTAAATCTTTACATTGGTCTATCAAAAGCCGAAACCCAAAATCACACATACTGGTTGATTTTTAAATAATTTCTAAAGTCGTCGTCGGCGACTCTTCACGGTAGCCACTCGGTAGGAAAAAATCTAAGTCCGAACTGTAATTATTTTCACCGACGAGGTACCTTTTATATGTTAGATTGAGTTATAGGAGCGTATTTTCAGCACTTTTGCTTAATAAACCACGGTTCTATCTCTTACGGTAGATTTTTAAATTAATCAGAAAGTCCTCGTCGGTAGCGCTTTTCGGTAGCCTCTCCGTACAGAGACTAAGTCCGAATTGAAAATATTTTCACCGACGACGTATCTTTTAAATGTTATGTTCGGTTATGGGAGCGTATTTGACGCACTTTTGCTTAATAAACCACGGCTCTATCTCTTACGGTTGATTTTTAAATAATTTCTAAAGTCGTCGTCGGCGACTCTTCACGGTAGCCACTCGGTAGGAAAAAATCTAAGTCCGAACTGTAATTATTTTCACCGACGAGGTACCTTTTATATGTTAGATTGAGTTATAGGAGCGTATTTGAAGCACTTTTGCTTAATAAACCACGGCTCTATCTCTTACGGTTGATTTTTAAATTAATCAGAAAGTCCTCGTCGCTAGCGCTTCTCGGTAGCCTCTCCGTACAGTGACTAAGTCCGAATTGAAAATATTTTCACCGACGACGTATCTTTTAAATGTTATGTTCGGTTATGGGAGCGTATTTGACGCACTTTTGCTTAATAAACCACGGCTCTATCTCTTACGGTTGATTTTTAATAATAATCAATAGTTTATTTCTTGTCTTCCTTTAACACCGAAGACATAAGCACCTAGGGCAGATAATAAGTAGCCTAGGACTTCTTTTAAATTAATGTTTAGACTGAAGAGGGTGCAAAATTGTACCGAAACGTTTCTACGTTAAAAAAAAATAAAGAAGTTTAAATCTTTACATTGGTCTATCAAAAGCCGAAACCCACAATCACACATACTGGTTGATTTTTAAATAATTTCTAAAGTCGTCGTCGGCGACTCTTCACGGTAGCCACTCGGTAGGAAAAAATCTAAGTCCGAACTGTAATTATTTTCACCGACGAGGTACCTTTTATATGTTAGATTGAGTTATAGGAGCGCATTTGAAGCACTTTTGCTTAATAAACCACGGCTCTATCTCTTACGGTTGATTTTTAAATTAATCAGAAAGTCCTCGTCGGTAGCGCTTTTCGGTAGCCTCTCCGTACAGAGACTAAGTCCGAATTGAAAATATTTTCACCGACGACGTATCTTTTAAATGTTATGTTCGGTTATGGGAGCGTATTTGACGCACTTTTGCTTAATAAACCACGGCTCCATCTCTTACGGTTGATTTTTAAATAATTTCTAAAGTCGTCGTCGGCGACTCTTCACGGTAGCCACTCGATAGGAAAAAATCTAAGCCCGAACTGTAATTATTTTCACCGAGTAGCTACCTTTTATATGTTAGATTGAGTTATTGGAGCGTATTTTCAGCACTTTTGCTTAATAAACCACGGCTCTATCTCTTACGGTTGATTTTTAAATTAATCAGAAAGTCCTCGTCGGTAGCGCTTTTCGGTAGCCTCTCCGTACAGAGACTAAGTCCGAATTGAAAATATTTTCACCGACGACGTATCTTTTAAATGTTATGTTCGGTTATGGGAGCGTATTTGACGCACTTTTGCTTAATAAACCACGGCTCCATCTCTTACGGTTGATTTTTAAATAATTTCTAAAGTCGTCGTCGGCGACTTTTCACGGTAGCCACTCGATAGGAAAAAATCTAAGCCCGAACTGTAATTATTTTCACCGAGGAGCTACCTTTTATATGTTAGATTGAGTTATTGGAGCGTATTTTCAGCACTTTTGCTTAATAAACCACGGCTCTATCTCTTACGGTTGATTTTTAAATTAATCAGAAAGTCCTCGTCGGTAGCGCTTTTCGGTAGCCTCTCCGTACAGAGACTAAGTCCGAATTGAAAATATTTTCACCGACGACGTATCTTTTAAATGGTATGTCCCGTTATGGGAGCGTATTTGACGCACTTTTGCTTAATAAACCACGGCTCCATCTCTTACGGGTGATTTTTAAATAATTTCTAGTCGTCGTCGGCGACTCTGCACGGTAGCCACTCGGTAGGAAAAAATCTAAGTCCGAACTGTAATTATTTTCACCGACGAGGTACCTTTTATATGTTAGATTGAGTTATAGGAGCGTATTTTAAGCACTTTTGCTTAATAAACCACGGCTCTATCTCTTACGGTAGATTTTTAAATTAATCAGAAAGTCTTCGTCGGTAGCGCTTCTCGGTAGCCTCTTCGGACAGAGACTAAGTCCGAATTGAAAATATTTTCACCGACGTCGTATCTTTTAAATGTTATGTTCGGTTATGGGAGCGTATTTGACGCACTTTTGCTTAATAAACCACGGCTCCATCTCTTACGGTTGATTTTTAAATAATTTCTAAAGTCGTCGTCGGCGACTCTTCGCGGTAGCCACTCGGTAGGAAAAAATCTAAGTCCGAACTGTAATTATTTTCACCGACGAGGTACCTTTTATATGTTAGATTGAGTTATAGGAGCGTATTTGAAGCACTTTTGCTTAATAAACCACTGCTCTATCTCTTACGGTTGATTTTTAAATTAATCAGAAAGTCTTCGTCGGTAGCGCTTCTCGGTAGCCTCTCCGTACAGAGACTAAGTCCGAATTGAAAATATTTTCACCGACGACGTATCTTTTAAATGTTATGTTCGGTTATGGGAGCGTATTTGACGCACATTTGCTTAATAAACCACGGCTCTATCTCTTACGGTTGATTTTTAATAATAATCAATAGTTTATTTCTTGTCTTCCTTTAACACCGAAGACATAAGCACCTAGGGCAGATAATAAGTAGCCTAGGACTTCTTTTAAATTAATGTTTAGACTGAAGAGGGTGCAAAATTGTACCGAAACGTTTCTACGTTAAAAAAAAATAAAGAAGTTTAAATCTTTACATTGGTCTATCAAAAGCCGAAACCCAAAATCACACATACTGGTTGATTTTTAAATAATTTCTAAAGTCGTCGTCGGCGACTCTTCACGGTAGCCACTCGGTAGGAAAAAATCTAAGTCCGAACTGTAATTATTTTCACCGACGAGGTACCTTTTATATGTTAGATTGAGTTATAGGAGCGTATTTTCAGCACTTTTGCTTAATAAACCACGGTTCTATCTCTTACGGTAGATTTTTAAATTAATCAGAAAGTCCTCGTCGGTAGCGCTTTTCGGTAGCCTCTCCGTACAGAGACTAAGTCCGAATTGAAAATATTTTCACCGACGACGTATCTTTTAAATGTTATGTTCGGTTATGGGAGCGTATTTGACGCACTTTTGCTTAATAAACCACGGCTCTATCTCTTACGGTTGATTTTTAAATAATTTCTAAAGTCGTCGTCGGCGACTCTTCACGGTAGCCACTCGGTAGGAAAAAATCTAAGTCCGAACTGTAATTATTTTCACCGACGAGGTACCTTTTATATGTTAGATTGAGTTATAGGAGCGTATTTGAAGCACTTTTGCTTAATAAACCACGGCTCTATCTCTTACGGTTGATTTTTAAATTAATCAGAAAGTCCTCGTCGCTAGCGCTTCTCGGTAGCCTCTCCGTACAGTGACTAAGTCCGAATTGAAAATATTTTCACCGACGACGTATCTTTTAAATGTTATGTTCGGTTATGGGAGCGTATTTGACGCACTTTTGCTTAATAAACCACGGCTCTATCTCTTACGGTTGATTTTTAATAATAATCAATAGTTTATTTCTTGTCTTCCTTTAACACCGAAGACATAAGCACCTAGGGCAGATAATAAGTAGCCTAGGACTTCTTTTAAATTAATGTTTAGACTGAAGAGGGTGCAAAATTGTACCGAAACGTTTCTACGTTAAAAAAAAATAAAGAAGTTTAAATCTTTACATTGGTCTATCAAAAGCCGAAACCCACAATCACACATACTGGTTGATTTTTAAATAATTTCTAAAGTCGTCGTCGGCGACTCTTCACGGTAGCCACTCGGTAGGAAAAAATCTAAGTCCGAACTGTAATTATTTTCACCGACGAGGTACTATTTATATGTTAGATTGAGTTATAGGAGCGCATTTGAAGCACTTTTGCTTAATAAACCACGGCTCTATCTCTTACGGTTGATTTTTAAATTAATCAGAAAGTCCTCGTCGGTAGCGCTTTTCGGTAGCCTCTCCGTACAGAGACTAAGTCCGAATTGAAAATATTTTCACCGACGACGTATCTTTTAAATGTTATGTTCGGTTATGGGAGCGTATTTGACGCACTTTTGCTTAATAAACCACGGCTCCATCTCTTACGGTTGATTTTTAAATAATTTCTAAAGTCGTCGTCGGCGACTCTTCACGGTAGCCACTCGATAGGAAAAAATCTAAGCCCGAACTGTAATTATTTTCACCGAGGAGCTACCTTTTATATGTTAGATTGAGTTATTGGAGCGTATTTTCAGCACTTTTGCTTAATAAACCACGGCTCTATCTCTTACGGTTGATTTTTAAATTAATCAGAAAGTCCTCGTCGGTAGCGCTTTTCGGTAGCCTCTCCGTACAGAGACTAAGTCCGAATTGAAAATATTTTCACCGACGACGTATCTTTTAAATGTTATGTTCGGTTATGGGAGCGTATTTGACGCACTTTTGCTTAATAAACCACGGCTCCATCTCTTACGGTTGATTTTTAAATAATTTCTAAAGTCGTCGTCGGCGACTCTTCACGGTAGCCACTCGATAGGAAAAAATCTAAGCCCGAACTGTAATTATTTTCACCGAGGAGCTACCTTTTATATGTTAGATTGAGTTATTGGAGCGTATTTTCAGCACTTTTGCTTAATAAACCACGGCTCTATCTCTTACGGTTGATTTTTAAATTAATCAGAAAGTCCTCGTCGGTAGCGCTTTTCGGTAGCCTCTCCGTACAGAGACTAAGTCCGAATTGAAAATATTTTCACCGACGACGTATCTTTTAAATGGTATGTCCCGTTATGGGAGCGTATTTGACGCACTTTTGCTTAATAAACCACGGCTCCATCTCTTACGGGTGATTTTTAAATAATTTCTAGTCGTCGTCGGCGACTCTGCACGGTAGCCACTCGGTAGGAAAAAATCTAAGTCCGAACTGTAATTATTTTCACCGACGAGGTACCTTTTATATGTTAGATTGAGTTATAGGAGCGTATTTTAAGCACTTTTGCTTAATAAACCACGGCTCTATCTCTTACGGTAGATTTTTAAATTAATCAGAAAGTCTTCGTCGGTAGCGCTTCTCGGTAGCCTCTTCGGACAGAGACTAAGTCCGAATTGAAAATATTTTCACCGACGTCGTATCTTTTAAATGTTATGTTCGGTTATGGGAGCGTATTTGACGCACTTTTGCTTAATAAACCACGGCTCCATCTCTTACGGTTGATTTTTAAATAATTTCTAAAGTCGTCGTCGGCGACTCTTCGCGGTAGCCACTCGGTAGGAAAAAATCTAAGTCCGAACTGTAATTATTTTCACCGACGAGGTACCTTTTATATGTTAGATTGAGTTATAGGAGCGTATTTGAAGCACTTTTGCTTAATAAACCACGGCTCTATCTCTTACGGTTGATTTTTAAATTAATCAGAAAGTCTTCGTCGGTAGCGCTTCTCGGTAGCCTCTCCGTACAGAGACTAAGTCCGAATTGAAAATATTTTCACCGACGACGTATCTTTTAAATGTTATGTTCGGGTATCGGAGCGTATTTGACGCACTTTTGCTTAATAAACCACGGCTCCATCTCTTATGGTTGATTTTTAAATAATTTCTAAAGTCGTCGTCGGCGACTCTTCACGGTAGCCACTCGGTAGGAAAAAATCTAAGTCCGAACTGTAATTATTTTCACCGACGAGGTACCTTTTATATGTTAGATTGAGTTATAGGAGCGCATTTGAAGCACTTTTGCTTAATAAACCACGGCTCTATCTCTTACGGTTGATTTTTAAATTAATCAGAAAGTCCTCGTCGGTAGCGCTTCTCGGTAGCCTCTCCGTACAGAGACTAAGTCCGAATTGAAAATATTTTCACCGACGACGTATCTTTCAAATGTTATGTTCGGTTATGGGAGCGTATTTGACGCACTTTTGCTTAATAAACCACGGCTCCATCTCTTACGGTTGATTTTTAAATAATTTCTAAAGTCGTCGTCGGCGACTCTTCGCGGTAGCCACTCGGTCGGAAAAAATCTAAGTCCGAACTGTAATTATTTTCACCGACGAAGTACCTTTTATATGTTAGATTGAGTTATAGGTGCGTATTTGAAGCACTTTTGCTTAATAAACCACGGCTCTATCTCTTACGGTAGATTTTTAAATTAATCAGAAAGTCTTCGTCGGTAGCGCTTCTCGGTAGCCTCTTCGGACAGAGACTAAGTCCGAATTGAAAATATTTTCACAGACGTCGTATCTTTTAAATGTTATGTTCGGTTATGGGAGCGTATTTGACGCACTTTTGCTTAATAAACCACGGCTCCATCTCTTACGGTTGATTTTTAAATAATTTCTAAAGTCGTCGTCGGCGACTCTTCACGGTAGCCACTCGATAGGAAAAAATCTAAGTCCGAACTGTAATTATTTTCACCGACGAGGTACCTTTTATATGTTAGATTGAGTTATAGGAGCGCATTTGAAGCACTTTTGCTTAATAAACCACGGCTCTATCTCTTACGGTTGATTTTTAAATGAATCAGAAAGTCCTCGTCGGTAGCGCTTCTCGGTAGCCTCTCCGTACAGAGACTAAGTCCGAATTGAAAATATTTTCACCGACGACGTATCTTTTAAATGTTATGTTCGGTTATGGGAGCGTATTTGACGCACTTTTGCTGAATAAACCACGGCTCCATCTCTTACGGTTGATTTTTAAATAATTTCTAAAGTCGTCGTCGGCGACTCTTCGCGGTAGCCACTCGGTAGGAAAAAATCTAAGTCCGAACTGTAATTATTTTCACCGACGAGGTACCTTTTATATGTTAGATTGAGTTATAGGAGCGCATTTGAAGCACTTTTGCTTAATAAACCACGGCTCTATCTCTTACGGTTGATTTTTAAATTAATCAGAAAGTCCTCGTCGGTAGCGCTTCTCGGTAGCCTCTCCGTACAGAGACTAAGTCCGAATTGAAAATATTTTCACCGACGACGTATCTTTTAAATGTTATGTTCGGTTATGGGAGCGTATTTGACGCACTTTTGCTTAATAAACCACGGCTCCATCTCTTACGGTTGATTTTTAAATAATTTCTAAAGTCGTCGTCGGCGACTCTTCGCGGTAGCCACTCGGTAGGAAAAAATCTAAGTCCGAACTGTAATTATTTTCACCGACGAAGTATCTTTTATATGTTAGATTGAGTTATAGGAGCGTATTTGAAGCACTTTTGCTTAATAAACCACGGCCTTATCTCTTACGGTAGATTTTTAAATTAATCAGAAAGTCTTCGTCGGTAGCGCTTCTCGGTAGCCTCTTCGGACAGAGACTAAGTCCGAATTGAAAATATTTTCACCGACGTCGTATCTTTTAAATGTTATGTTCGGTTATGGGAGCGTATTTGACGCACTTTTGCTTAATAAACCACGGCTCCATCTCTTACGGTTGATTTTTAAATAATTTCTAAAGTCGTCGTCGGCGACTCTTCGCGGTAGCCACTCGGTAGGGAAAAATCTAAGTCCGAACTGTAATTATTTTCACCGACGAGGTACCTTTTATATGTTAGATTGAGTTATAGGAGCGTATTTTAAGCACTTTTGCTTAATAAACCACGGCTCTATCTCTTACGGTAGATTTTTAAATTAATCAGAAAGTCTTCGTCGGTAGCGCTTCTCGGTAGCCTCTTCGGACAGAGACTAAGTCCGAATTGAAAATATTTTCACCGACGTCGTATCTTTTAAATGTTATGTTCGGTTATGGGAGCGTATTTGACGCACTTTTGCTTAATAAACCACGGCTCCATCTCTTACGGTTGATTTTTAAATAATTTCTAAAGTCGTCGTCGGCGACTCTTCGCGGTAGCCACTCGGTAGGAAAAAATCTAAGTCCGAACTGTAATTATTTTCACCGACGAGGTACCTTTTATATGTTAGATTGAGTTATAGGAGCGTATTTGAAGCACTTTTGCTTAATAAACCACTGCTCTATCTCTTACGGTTGATTTTTAAATTAATCAGAAAGTCTTCGTCGGTAGCGCTTCTCGGTAGCCTCTCCGTACAGAGACTAAGTCCGAATTGAAAATATTTTCACCGACGACGTATCTTTTAAATGTTATGTTCGGTTATGGGAGCGTATTTGACGCACATTTGCTTAATAAACCACGGCTCTATCTCTTACGGTTGATTTTTAATAATAATCAATAGTTTATTTCTTGTCTTCCTTTAACACCGAAGACATAAGCACCTAGGGCAGATAATAAGTAGCCTAGGACTTCTTTTAAATTAATGTTTAGACTGAAGAGGGTGCAAAATTGTACCGAAACGTTTCTACGTTAAAAAAAAATAAAGAAGTTTAAATCTTTACATTGGTCTATCAAAAGCCGAAACCCAAAATCACACATACTGGTTGATTTTTAAATAATTTCTAAAGTCGTCGTCGGCGACTCTTCACGGTAGCCACTCGGTAGGAAAAAATCTAAGTCCGAACTGTAATTATTTTCACCGACGAGGTACCTTTTATATGTTAGATTGAGTTATAGGAGCGTATTTTCAGCACTTTTGCTTAATAAACCACAGTTCTATCTCTTACGGTAGATTTTTAAATTAATCAGAAAGTCCTCGTCGGTAGCGCTTTTCGGTAGCCTCTCCGTACAGAGACTAAGTCCGAATTGAAAATATTTTCACCGACGACGTATCTTTTAAATGTTATGTTCGGTTATGGGAGCGTATTTGACGCACTTTTGCTTAATAAACCACGGCTCTATCTCTTACGGTTGATTTTTAAATAATTTCTAAAGTCGTCGTCGGCGACTCTTCACGGTAGCCACTCGGTAGGAAAAAATCTAAGTCCGAACTGTAATTATTTTCACCGACGAGGTACCTTTTATATGTTAGATTGAGTTATAGGAGCGTATTTGAAGCACTTTTGCTTAATAAACCACGGCTCTATCTCTTACGGTTGATTTTTAAATTAATCAGAAAGTCCTCGTCGGTAGCGCTTCTCGGTAGCCTCTCCGTACAGAGACTAAGTCCGAATTGAAAATATTTTCACCGACGACGTATCTTTTAAATGTTATGTTCGGTTATGGGAGCGTATTTGACGCACTTTTGCTTAATAAACCACGGCTCCATCTCTTACGGTTGATTTTTAAATAATTTCTAAAGTCGTCGTCGGCGACTCTTCACGGTAGCCACTCGATAGGAAAAAAGCTAAGCCCGAACTGTAATTATTTTCACCGACGAGCTACCTTTTATATGTTAGATTGAGTTATAGGAGCGTATTTTCAGCACTTTTGCTTAATAAACGACGGCTCTATCTCTTACGGTAGATTTTTAAATTAATCAGAAAGTCTTCGTCGGTAGCGCTTCTCGGTAGCCTTTTCGGACAGAGACTAAGTCCGAATTGAAAATATTTTCACCGACGTCGTATCTTTTAAATGTTATGTTCGGTTATGGGAGCGTATTTGACGCACTTTTGCTTAATAAACCACGGCTCCATCTCTTACGGTTGATTTTTAAATAATTTCTAAAGTCGTCGTCGGCGACTCTTCGCGGTAGCCACTCGGTAGGAAAAAATCTAAGTCCGAACTGTAATTATTTTCACCGACGAGGTACCTTTTATAAGTTAGATTGAGTTATAGGAGCGTATTTGAAGCACTTTTGCTTAATAAACCACGGCTCTATCTCTTACGGTTGATTTTTAAATTAATCAGAAAGTCTTCGTCGGTAGCGCTTCTCGGTAGCCTCTCCGTACAGAGACTAAGTCCGAATTGAAAATAATTTCACCGACGACGTATCTTTCAAATGTTATGTTCGGTTATGGGAGCCTATTTGACGCACTTTTGCTTAATAAACCACGGCTCCATCTCTTACGGTTGATTTTTAAATAATTTCTAAAGTCGTCGTCGGCGACTCTTCACGGTAGCCACTCGATAGGAAAAAATCTAAGCCCGAACTGTAATTATTTTCACCGACGAGGTACCTTTTATATGTTAGATTGAGTTATAGGAGCGTATTTTAAGCACTTTTGCTGAATAAACCACGGCTCTATCTCTTACGGTAGATTTTTAAATTAATCAGAAAGTCTTCGTCGGTAGCGCTTCTCGGTAGCCTCTTCGGACAGAGACTAAGTCCGAATTGAAAATATTTTCACCGACGTCGTATCTTTTAAATGTTATGTTCGGTTATGGGAGCGTATTTGACGCACTTTTGCTTAATAAACCACGGCTCCATCTCTTACGGTTGATTTTTAAATAATTTCTAAAGTCGTCGTCGGCGACTCTTCGCGGTAGCCACTCGGTAGGAAAAAATCTAAGTCCGAACTGTAATTATTTTCACCGACGAGGTACCTTTTATATGTTAGATTGAGTTATAGGAGCGTATTTGAAGCACTTTTGCTTAATAAACCACTGCTCTATCTCTTACGGTTGATTTTTAAATTAATCAGAAAGTCTTCGTCGGTAGCGCTTCTCGGTAGCCTCTCCGTACAGAGACTAAGTCCGAATTGAAAATATTTTCACCGACGACGTATCTTTTAAATGTTATGTTCGGTTATGGGAGCGTATTTGACGCACATTTGCTTAATAAACCACGGCTCTATCTCTTACGGTTGATTTTTAATAATAATCAATAGTTTATTTCTTGTCTTCCTTTAACACCGAAGACATAAGCACCTAGGGCAGATAATAAGTAGCCTAGGACTTCTTTTAAATTAATGTTTAGACTGAAGAGGGTGCAAAATTGTACCGAAACGTTTCTACGTTAAAAAAAAATAAAGAAGTTTAAATCTTTACATTGGTCTATCAAAAGCCGAAACCCAAAATCACACATACTGGTTGATTTTTAAATAATTTCTAAAGTCGTCGTCGGCGACTCTTCACGGTAGCCACTCGGTAGGAAAAAATCTAAGTCCGAACTGTAATTATTTTCACCGACGAGGTACCTTTTATATGTTAGATTGAGTTATAGGAGCGTATTTTCAGCACTTTTGCTTAATAAACCACGGTTCTATCTCTTACGGTAGATTTTTAAATTAATCAGAAAGTCCTCGTCGGTAGCGCTTTTCGGTAGCCTCTCCGTACAGAGACTAAGTCCGAATTGAAAATATTTTCACCGACGACGTATCTTTTAAATGTTATGTTCGGTTATGGGAGCGTATTTGACGCACTTTTGCTTAATAAACCACGGCTCTATCTCTTACGGTTGATTTTTAAATAATTTCTAAAGTCGTCGTCGGCGACTCTTCACGGTAGCCACTCGGTAGGAAAAAATCTAAGTCCGAACTGTAATTATTTTCACCGACGAGGTACCTTTTATATGTTAGATTGAGTTATAGGAGCGTATTTGACGCACTTTTGCTTAATAAACCACGGCTCCATCTCTTACGGTTGATTTTTAAATAATTTCTAAAGTCGTCGTCGGCGACTCTTCACGGTAGCCACTCGATAGGAAAAAATCTAAGCCCGAACTGTAATTATTTTCACCGAGGAGCTACCTTTTATATGTTAGATTGAGTTATTGGAGCGTATTTTCAGCACTTTTGCTTAATAAACCACGGCTCTATCTCTTACGGTAGATTTTTAAATTAATCAGAAAGTCTTCGTCGGTAGCGCTTCTCGGTAGCCTCTTCGGACAGAGACTAAGTCCGAATTGAAAATATTTTCACCGACGACGTATCTTTTAAATGTTATGTTCGGTTATGGGAGCGTATTTGAAGCACTTTTGCTTAATAAACCACGGCTCTATCTCTTACGGTTGATTTTTAAATTAATCAGAAAGTCCTCGTCGGTAGCGCATCTCGGTAGCCTCTCCGTACAGAGACTAAGTCCGAATTGAAAATATTTTCACCGACGACGTATCTTTTAAATGTTATGTTCGGTTATGGGAGCGTATTTGACGCACTTTTGCTTAATAAACCACGGCTCCATCTCTTACGGTTGATTTTTAAATAATTTCTAAAGTCGTCGTCGGCGACTCTTCACGGTAGCCACTCGATAGGAAGAAAGCTAAGCCCGAACTGTAATTATTTTCACCGACGAGCTACCTTTTATATGTTAGATTGAGTTATAGGAGCGTATTTTCAGCACTTTTGCTTAATAAACGACGGCTCTATCTCTTACGGTAGATTTTTAAATTAATCAGAAAGTCTTCGTCGGTAGCGCTTCTCGGTAGCCTTTTCGGACAGAGACTAAGTCCGAATTGAAAATATTTTCACCGACGTCGTATCTTTTAAATGTTATGTTCGGTTATGGGAGCGTATTTGACGCACTTTTGCTTAATAAACCACGGCTCCATCTCTTACGGTTGATTTTTAAATAATTTCTAAAGTCGTCGTCGGCGACTCTTCGCGGTAGCCACTCGGTAGGAAAAAATCTAAGTCCGAACTGTAATTATTTTCACCGACGAGGTACCTTTTATAAGTTAGATTGAGTTATAGGAGCGTATTTGAAGCACTTTTGCTTAATAAACCACGGCTCTATCTCTTACGGTTGATTTTTAAATTAATCAGAAAGTCCTCGTCGGTAGCGCTTCTCTGTAGCCTCTCCGTACAGAGACTAAGTCCGAATTGAAAATAATTTCACCGACGACGTATCTTTCAAATGTTATGTTCGGTTATGGGAGCCTATTTGACGCACTTTTGCTTAATAAACCACGGCTCCATCTCTTACGGTTGATTTTTAAATAATTTCTAAAGTCGTCGTCGGCGACTCTTCACGGTAGCCACTCGATAGGAAAAAATCTAAGCCCGAACTGTAATTATTTTCACCGACGAGGTACCTTTTATATGTTAGATTGAGTTATAGGAGCGTATTTTAAGCACTTTTGCTAAATAAACCACGGCTCTATCTCTTACGGTAGATTTTTAAATTAATCAGAAAGTCTTCGTCGGTAGCGCTTCTCGGTAGCCTCTTCGGACAGAGACTAAGTCCGAATTGAAAATATTTTCACCGACGTCGTATCTTTTAAATGTTATGTTCGGTTATGGGAGCGTATTTGACGCACTTTTGCTTAATAAACCACGGCTCCATCTCTTACGGTTGATTTTTAAATAATTTCTAAAGTCGTCGTCGGCGACTCTTCGCGGTAGCCACTCGGTAGGAAAAAATCTAAGTCCGAACTGTAATTATTTTCACCGACGAGGTACCTTTTATATGTTAGATTGAGTTATAGGAGCGTATTTGAAGCACTTTTGCTTAATAAACCACGGCTCTATCTCTTACGGTTGATTTTTAAATTAATCAGAAAGTCCTCGTCGGTAGCGCTTCTCGGTAGCCTCTCCGTACAGAGACTAAGTCCGAATTGAAAATATTTTCACCGACGACGTATCTTTTAAATGTTATGCTCGGTTATGGGAGCGTATTTGACGCACTTTTGCTTAATAAACCACGGCTCCATCTCTTACGGTTGATTTTTAAATAATTTCTAAAGTCGTCGTCGGCGACTCTTCACGGTAGCCACTCGATAGGAAAAAAGCTAAGCCCGAACTGTAATTATTTTCACCGACGAGCTACCTTTTATATGTTAGATTGAGTTATAGGAGCGTATTTTCAGCACTTTTGCTTAATAAACCACGGCTCTATCTCTTACGGTAGATTTTTAAATTAATCAGAAAGTCTTCGTCGGTAGCGCTTCTCGGTAGCCTCTTCGGACAGAGACTAAGTCCGAATTGAAAATATTTTCACCGACGTCGTATCTTTTAAATGTTATGTTCGGTTATGGGAGCGTATTTGACGCACTTTTGCTTAATAAACCACGGCTCCATCTCTTACGGTTGATTTTTAAATAATTTCTAAAGTCGTCGTCGGCGACTCTTCGCGGTAGCCACTCGGTAGGAAAAAATCTAAGTCCGAACTGTAATTATTTTCACCGACGAGGTACCTTTTATATGTTAGATTGAGTTATAGGAGCGTATTTGAAGCACTTTTGCTTAATAAACCACGGCTCCATCTCTTACGGTTGATTTTTAAATAATTTCTAAAGTCGTCGTCGGCGACTCTTCGCTGTAGCCACTCGGTAGGAAAAAATCTAAGTCCGAACTGTAATTATTTTCACCGACGAGGTACCTTTTATAAGTTAGATTGAGTTATAGGAGCGTATTTGAAGCACTTTTGCTTAATAAACCACGGCTCTATCTCTTACGGTTGATTTTTAAATTAATCAGAAAGTCTTCGTCGGTAGCGCTTCTCGGTAGCCTCTCCGTACAGAGACTAAGTCCGAATTGAAAATATTTTCACCGACGACGTATCTTTTAAATGTTATGTTCGGTTATGGGAGCGTATTCGACGCACTTTTGCTTAATAAACCACGGCTCCATCTCTTACGGTTGATTTTTAAATAATTTCTAAAGTCGTCGTCGGCGACTCTTCGCGGTAGCCACTCGGTAGGAAAAAATCTAAGTCCGAACTGTAATTATTTTCACCGACGAGGTACCTTTTATATGTTAGATTGAGTTATAGGAGCGTATTTGAAGCACTTTTGCTTAATAAACCACGGCTCCATCTCTTACGGTTGATTTTTAAATAATTTCTAAAGTCGTCGTCGGCGACTCTTCGCTGTAGCCACTCGGTAGGAAAAAATCTAAGTCCGAACTGTAATTATTTTCACCGACGAGGTACCTTTTATAAGTTAGATTGAGTTATAGGAGCGTATTTGAAGCACTTTTGCTTAATAAACCACGGCTCTATCTCTTACGGTTGATTTTTAAATTAATCAGAAAGTCTTCGTCGGTAGCGCTTCTCGGTAGCCTCTCCGTACAGAGACTAAGTCCGAATTGAAAATATTTTCACCGACGACGTATCTTTTAAATGTTATGTTCGGTTATGGGAGCGTATTCGACGCACTTTTGCTTAATAAACCACGGCTCCATCTCTTACGGTTGATTTTTAAATAATTTCTAAAGTCGTCGTCGGCGACTCTTCGCGGTAGCCACTCGGTAGGAAAAAATCTAAGTCCGAATTGTAATTATTTTCACCGACGAAGTACCTTTTATATGTTAGATTGAGTTATAGGAGCGTATTTGAAGCACTTTTGCTTAATAAACCACGGCTCTATCTCTTACGGTAGATTTTTAAATTAATCAGAAAGTCTTCGTCGGTAGCGCTTCTCGGTAGCCTCTTCGGACAGAGACTAAGTCCGAATTGAAAATATTTTCACCGACGTCGTATCTTTTAAATGTTATGTTCGGTTATGGGAGCGTATTTGACGCACTTTTGCTTAATAAACCACGGCTCCATCTCTTACGGTTGATTTTTAAATAATTTCTAAAGTCGTCGTCGGCGACTCTTCGCGGTAGCCACTCGGTAGGAAAAAATCTAAGTCCGAACTGTAATTATTTTCACCGACGAGGTACCTTTTATATGTTAGATTGAGTTATAGGAGCGTATTTGAAGCACTTTTGCTTAATAAACCACGGCTCTATCTCTTACGGTTGATTTTTAAATTAATCAGAAAGTCTTCGTCGGTAGCGCTTCTCGGTAGCCTCTCCGTACAGAGACTAAGTCCGAATTGAAAATAATTTCACCGACGACGTATCTTTCAAATGTTATGTTCGGTTATGGGAGCCTATTTGACGCACTTTTGCTTAATAAACCACGGCTCCATCTCTTACGGTTGATTTTTAAATAATTTCTAAAGTCGTCGTCGGCGACTCTTCACGGTAGCCACTCGATAGGAAAAAATCTAAGCCCGAACTGTAATTATTTTCACCGACGAGGTACCTTTTATATGTTAGATTGAGTTATAGGAGCGTATTTTAAGCACTTTTGCTTAATAAACCACGGCTCTATCTCTTACGGTAGATTTTTAAATTAATCAGAAAGTCTTCGTCGGTAGCGCTTCTCGGTAGCCTCTTCGGACAGAGACTAAGTCCGAATTGAAAATATTTTCACCGACGTCGTATCTTTTAAATGTTATGTTCGGTTATGGGAGCGTATTTGACGCACTTTTGCTTAATAAACCACGGCCCCATCCCTTACGGTTGATTTTTAAATAATTTCTAAAGTCGTCGTCGGCGACTCTTCGCGGTAGCCACTCGGTAGGAAAAAATCTAAGTCCGAATTGTAATTATTTTCACCGACGAGGTACCTTTTATATGTTAGATTGAGTTATAGGAGCGCATTTGAAGCACTTTTGCTTAATAAACCACGGCTCTATCTCTTACGGTTGATTTTTAAATTAATCAGAAAGTCCTCGTCGGTAGCGCTTCTCGGTAGCCTCTCCGTAGAGAGACTAAGTCCGAATTGAAAATATTTTCACCGACGACGTATCTTTTAAATGTTATGTTCGGTTATGGGAGCGTATTTGACGCACTTTTGCTTAATAAACCACGGCTCCATCTCTTACGGTTGATTTTTAAATAATTTCTAAAGTCGTCGTCGGCGACTCTTCGCGGTAGCCACTCGGTAGGAAAAAATCTAAGTCCGAACTGTAATTATTTTCACCGACGAGGTACCTTTTATATGTTAGATTGAGTTATAGGAGCGTATTTGAAGCACTTTTGCTTAATAAACCACGGCTCTATCTCTTACGGTTGATTTTTAAATTAATCAGAAAGTCTTCGTCGGTAGCGCTTCTCGGTAGCCTCTCCGTACAGAGACTAAGTCCGAATTGAAAATAATTTCACCGACGACGTATCTTTCAAATGTTATGTTCGGTTATGGGAGCCTATTTGACGCACTTTTGCTTAATAAACCACGGCTCCATCTCTTACGGTTGATTTTTAAATAATTTCTAAAGTCGTCGTCGGCGACTCTTCACGGTAGCCACTCGATAGGAAAAAATCTAAGCCCGAACTGTAATTATTTTCACAGACGAGGTACCTTTTATATGTTAGATTGAGTTATAGGAGCGTATTTTAAGCACTTTTGCTTAATAAACCACGGCTCTATCTCTTACGGTAGATTTTTAAATTAATCAGAAAGTCTTCGTCGGTAGCGCTTCTCGGTAGCCTCTTCGGACAGAGACTAAGTCCGAATTAAAATATTTTCACCGACGTCGTATCTTTTAAATGTTATGTTCGGTTATGGGAGCGTATTTGACGCACTTTTGCTTAATAAACCACGGCTCCATCCCTTACGGTTGATTTTTAAATAATTTCTAAAGTCGTCGTCGGCGACTCTTCGCGGTAGCCACTCGGTAGGAAAAAATCTAAGCCCGAACTGTAATTATTTTCACCGACGAGCTACCTTTTATATGTTAGATTGAGTTATTGGAGCGTATTTGAAGCACTTTTGCTTAATAAACCACGGCTCTATCTCTTACGGTAGATTTTTAAATTAATCAGAAAGTCTTCGTCGGTAGCGCTTCTCGGTAGCCTCTTCGGACAGAGACTAAGTCCGAATTGAAAATATTTTCACCGACGTCGTATCTTTTAAATGTTATGTTCGGTTATGGGAGCGTATTTGACGCACTTTTGCTTAATAAACCACGGCCCCATCCCTTACGGTTGATTTTTAAATAATTTCTAAAGTCGTCGTCGGCGACTCTTCGCGGTAGCCACTCGGTAGGAAAAAATCTAAGTCCGAATTGTAATTATTTTCACCGACGAGGTACCTTTTATATGTTAGATTGAGTTATAGGAGCGCATTTGAAGCACTTTTGCTTAATAAACCACGGCTCTATCTCTTACGGTTGATTTTTAAATTAATCAGAAAGTCCTCGTCGGTAGCGCTTCTCGGTAGCCTCTCCGTAGAGAGACTAAGTCCGAATTGAAAATATTTTCACCGACGACGTATCTTTTAAATGTTATGTTCGGTTATGGGAGCGTATTTGACGCACTTTTGCTTAATAAACCACGGCTCCATCTCTTACGGTTGATTTTTAAATAATTTCTAAAGTCGTCGTCGGCGACTCTTCGCGGTAGCCACTCGGTAGGAAAAAATCTAAGTCCGAACTGTAATTATTTTCACCGACGAGGTACCTTTTATATGTTAGATTGAGTTATAGGAGCGTATTTGAAGCACTTTTGCTTAATAAACCACGGCTCTATCTCTTACGGTTGATTTTTAAATTAATCAGAAAGTCTTCGTCGGTAGCGCTTCTCGGTAGCCTCTCCGTACAGAGACTAAGTCCGAATTGAAAATAATTTCACCGACGACGTATCTTTCAAATGTTATGTTCGGTTATGGGAGCCTATTTGACGCACTTTTGCTTAATAAACCACGGCTCCATCTCTTACGGTTGATTTTTAAATAATTTCTAAAGTCGTCGTCGGCGACTCTTCACGGTAGCCACTCGATAGGAAAAAATCTAAGCCCGAACTGTAATTATTTTCACAGACGAGGTACCTTTTATATGTTAGATTGAGTTATAGGAGCGTATTTTAAGCACTTTTGCTTAATAAACCACGGCTCTATCTCTTACGGTAGATTTTTAAATTAATCAGAAAGTCTTCGTCGGTAGCGCTTCTCGGTAGCCTCTTCGGACAGAGACTAAGTCCGAATTGAAAATATTTTCACCGACGTCGTATCTTTTAAATGTTATGTTCGGTTATGGGAGCGTATTTGACGCACTTTTGCTTAATAAACCACGGCTCCATCCCTTACGGTTGATTTTTAAATAATTTCTAAAGTCGTCGTCGGCGACTCTTCGCGGTAGCCACTCGGTAGGAAAAAATCTAAGTCCGAACTGTAATTATTTTCACCGACGAGGTACCTTTTATATGTTAGATTGAGTTATAGGAGCGTATTTGAAGCACTTTTGCTTAATAAACCACGGCTCTATCTCTTACGGTTGATTTTTAAATTAATCAGAAAGTCTTCGTCGGTAGCGCTTCTCGGTAGCCTCTCCGTACAGAGACTAAGTCCGAATTGAAAATAATTTCACCGACGACGTATCTTTCAAATGTTATGTTCGGTTATGGGAGCCTATTTGACGCACTTTTGCTTAATAAACCACGGCTCCATCTCTTACGGTTGATTTTTAAATAATTTCTAAAGTCGTCGTCGGCGACTCTTCACGGTAGCCACTCGATAGGAAAAAATCTAATCCCGAACTGTAATTATTTTCACAGACGAGGTACCTTTTATATGTTAGATTGAGTTATAGGAGCGTATTTTAAGCACTTTTGCTTAATAAACCACGGCTCTATCTCTTACGGTAGATTTTTAAATTAATCAGAAAGTCTTCGTCGGTAGCGCTTCTCGGTAGCCTCTTCGGACAGAGACTAAGTCCGAATTGAAAATATTTTCACCGACGTCGTATCTTTTAAATGTTATGTTCGGTTATGGGAGCGTATTTGACGCACTTTTGCTTAATAAACCACGGCTCCATCCCTTACGGTTGATTTTTAAATAATTTCTAAAGTCGTCGTCGGCGACTCTTCGCGGTAGCCACTCGGTAGGAAAAAATCTAAGTCCGAATTGTAATTATTTTCACCGACGAGGTACCTTTTATATGTTAGATTGAGTTATAGGAGCGCATTTGAAGCACTTTTGCTTAATAAACCACGGCTCTATCTCTTACGGTTGATTTTTAAATTAATCAGAAAGTCCTCGTCGGTAGCGCTTCTCGGTAGCCTCTCCGTACAGAGACTAAGTCCGAATTGAAAATATTTTCACCGACGACGTATCTTTTAAATGTTATGTTCGGTTATGGGAGCGTATTTGACGCACTTTTGCTTAATAAACCACGGCTCCATCTCTTACGGTTGATTTTTAAATAATTTCTAAAGTCGTCGTCGGCGACTCTTCGCGGTAGCCACTCCGTAGGAAAAAATCTAAGTCCGAACTGTAATTATTTTCACCGACGAGGTACCTTTTATATGTTAGATTGAGTTATAGGAGCGTATTTTAAGCACTTTTGCTTAATAAACCACGGCTCTATCTCTTACGGTAGATTTTTAAATTAATCAGAAAGTCTTCGTCGGTAGCGCTTCTCGGTAGCCTCTTCGGACAGAGACTAAGTCCGAATTGAAAATATTTTCACCGACGTCGTATCTTTTAAATGTTATGTTCGGTTATGGGAGCGTATTTGACGCACTTTTGCTTAATAAACCACGGCTCCATCTCTTACGGTTGATTTTTAAATAATTTCTAAAGTCGTCGTCGGCGACTCTTCGCGGTAGCCACTCGGTAGGAAAAAATCTAAGTCCGAACTGTAATTATTTTCACCGACGAGGTACCTTTTATATGTTAGATTGAGTTATAGGAGCGCATTTGAAGCACTTTTGCTTAATAAACCACGGCTCTATCTCTTACGGTTGATTTTTAAATTAATCAGAAAGTCCTCGTCGGTAGCGCTTCTCGGTAGCCTCTCCGTACAGAGACTAAGTCCGAATTGAAAATATTTTCACCGACGACGTATCTTTTAAATGTTATGTTCGGTTATGGGAGCGTATTTGACGCACTTTTGCTTAATAAACCACGGCTCCATCTCTTACCGTTGATTTTTAAATAATTTCTAAAGTCGTCGTCGGCGACTCTTCGCGGTAGCCACTCGGTAGGAAAAAATCTAAGTCCGAACTGTAATTATTTTCACCGACGAAGTACCTTTTATATGTTAGATTGAGTTATAGGAGCGTATTTGAAGCACTTTTGCTTAATAAACCACGGCTCTATCTCTTACGGTTGATTTTTAAATTAATCAGAAAGTCTTCGTCGGTAGCGCTTCTCGGTAGCCTCTCCGTACAGAGACTAAGTCCGAATTGAAAATAATTTCACCGACGACGTATCTTTCAAATGTTATGTTCGGTTATGGGAGCCTATTTGACGCACTTTTGCTTAATAAACCACGGCTCCATCTCTTACGGTTGATTTTTAAATAATTTCTAAAGTCGTCGTCGGCGACTCTTCACGGTAGCCACTCGATAGGAAAAAATCTAAGCCCGAACTGTAATTATTTTCACAGACGAGGTACCTTTTATATGTTAGATTGAGTTATAGGAGCGTATTTTAAGCACTTTTGCTTAATAAACCACGGCTCTATCTCTTACGGTAGATTTTTAAATTAATCAGAAAGTCTTCGTCGGTAGCGCTTCTCGGTAGCCTCTTCGGACAGAGACTAAGTCCGAATTGAAAATATTTTCACCGACGTCGTATCTTTTAAATGTTATGTTCGGTTATGGGAGCGTATTTGACGCACTTTTGCTTAATAAACCACGGCTCCATCCCTTACGGTTGATTTTTAAATAATTTCTAAAGTCGTCGTCGGCGACTCTTCGCGGTAGCCACTCGGTAGGAAAAAATCTAAGTCCGAACTGTAATTATTTTCACCGACGAGGTACCTTTTATATGTTAGATTGAGTTATAGGAGCGTATTTGAAGCACTTTTGCTTAATAAACCACGGCTCTATCTCTTACGGTTGATTTTTAAATTAATCAGAAAGTCTTCGTCGGTAGCGCTTCTCGGTAGCCTCTCCGTACAGAGACTAAGTCCGAATTGAAAATAATTTCACCGACGACGTATCTTTCAAATGTTATGTTCGGTTATGGGAGCCTATTTGACGCACTTTTGCTTAATAAACCACGGCTCCATCTCTTACGGTTGATTTTTAAATAATTTCTAAAGTCGTCGTCGGCGACTCTTCACGGTAGCCACTCGATAGGAAAAAATCTAATCCCGAACTGTAATTATTTTCACAGACGAGGTACCTTTTATATGTTAGATTGAGTTATAGGAGCGTATTTTAAGCACTTTTGCTTAATAAACCACGGCTCTATCTCTTACGGTAGATTTTTAAATTAATCAGAAAGTCTTCGTCGGTAGCGCTTCTCGGTAGCCTCTTCGGACAGAGACTAAGTCCGAATTGAAAATATTTTCACCGACGTCGTATCTTTTAAATGTTATGTTCGGTTATGGGAGCGTATTTGACGCACTTTTGCTTAATAAACCACGGCTCCATCCCTTACGGTTGATTTTTAAATAATTTCTAAAGTCGTCGTCGGCGACTCTTCGCGGTAGCCACTCGGTAGGAAAAAATCTAAGTCCGAATTGTAATTATTTTCACCGACGAGGTACCTTTTATATGTTAGATTGAGTTATAGGAGCGCATTTGAAGCACTTTTGCTTAATAAACCACGGCTCTATCTCTTACGGTTGATTTTTAAATTAATCAGAAAGTCCTCGTCGGTAGCGCTTCTCGGTAGCCTCTCCGTACAGAGACTAAGTCCGAATTGAAAATATTTTCACCGACGACGTATCTTTTAAATGTTATGTTCGGTTATGGGAGCGTATTTGACGCACTTTTGCTTAATAAACCACGGCTCCATCTCTTACGGTTGATTTTTAAATAATTTCTAAAGTCGTCGTCGGCGACTCTTCGCGGTAGCCACTCCGTAGGAAAAAATCTAAGTCCGAACTGTAATTATTTTCACCGACGAGGTACCTTTTATATGTTAGATTGAGTTATAGGAGCGTATTTTAAGCACTTTTGCTTAATAAACCACGGCTCTATCTCTTACGGTAGATTTTTAAATTAATCAGAAAGTCTTCGTCGGTAGCGCTTCTCGGTAGCCTCTTCGGACAGAGACTAAGTCCGAATTGAAAATATTTTCACCGACGTCGTATCTTTTAAATGTTATGTTCGGTTATGGGAGCGTATTTGACGCACTTTTGCTTAATAAACCACGGCTCCATCTCTTACGGTTGATTTTTAAATAATTTCTAAAGTCGTCGTCGGCGACTCTTCGCGGTAGCCACTCGGTAGGAAAAAATCTAAGTCCGAACTGTAATTATTTTCACCGACGAGGTACCTTTTATATGTTAGATTGAGTTATAGGAGCGCATTTGAAGCACTTTTGCTTAATAAACCACGGCTCTATCTCTTACGGTTGATTTTTAAATTAATCAGAAAGTCCTCGTCGGTAGCGCTTCTCGGTAGCCTCTCCGTACAGAGACTAAGTCCGAATTGAAAATATTTTCACCGACGACGTATCTTTTAAATGTTATGTTCGGTTATGGGAGCGTATTTGACGCACTTTTGCTTAATAAACCACGGCTCCATCTCTTACCGTTGATTTTTAAATAATTTCTAAAGTCGTCGTCGGCGACTCTTCGCGGTAGCCACTCGGTAGGAAAAAATCTAAGTCCGAACTGTAATTATTTTCACCGACGAAGTACCTTTTATATGTTAGATTGAGTTATAGGAGCGTATTTGAAGCACTTTTGCTTAATAAACCACGGCTCTATCTCTTACGGTAGATTTTTAAATTAATCAGAAAGTCTTCGTCGGTAGCGCTTCTCGGTAGCCTCTTCGGACAGAGACTAAGTCCGAATTGAAAATATTTTCACCGACGTCGTATCTTTTAAATGTTATGTTCGGTTATGGGAGCGTATTTGACGCACTTTTGCTTAATAAACCACGGCTCCTTCTCTTACGGTTGATTTTTAAATAATTTCTAAAGTCGTCGTCGGCGACTCTTCGCGGTAGCCACTCGGTAGGAAAAAATCTAAGTCCGAACTGTAATTATTTTCACCGACGAGGTACCTTTTATATGTTAGATTGAGTTATAGGAGCGTATTTTAAGCACTTTTGCTTAATAAACCACGGCTCTATCTCTTACGGTAGATTTTTAAATTAATCAGAAAGTCTTCGTCGGTAGCGCTTCTCGGTAGCCTCTTCGGACAGAGACTAAGTCCGAATTGAAAATATTTTCACCGACGTCGTATCTTTTAAATGTTATGTTCGGTTATGGGAGCGTATTTGACGCACTTTTGCTTAATAAACCACGGCTCCATCTCTTACGGTTGATTTTTAAATAATTTCTAAAGTCGTCGTCGGCGACTCTTCGCGGTAGCCACTCGGTAGGAAAAAATCTAAGTCCGAACTGTAATTATTTTCACCGACGAGGTACCTTTTATATGTTAGATTGAGTTATAGGAGCGTATTTGAAGCACTTTTGCTTAATAAACCACGGCTCTATCTCTTACGGTAGATTTTTAAATTAATCAGAAAGTCTTCGTCGGTAGCGCTTCTCGGTAGCCTCTTCGGACAGAGACTAAGTCCGAATTGAAAATATTTTCACCGACGTCGTATCTTTTAAATGTTATGTTCGGTTATGGGAGCGTATTTGACGCACTTTTGCTTAATAAACCACGGCTCCATCTCTTACGGTTGATTTTTAAATAATTTCTAAAGTCGTCGTCGGCGACTCTTCACGGTAGCCACTCGATAGGAAAAAATCTAAGCCCGAACTGTAATTATTTTCACCGACGAGGTGCCTTTTATATGTTAGATTGAGTTATAGGAGCGTATTTTAAGCACTTTTGCTTAATAAACCACGGCTCTATCTCTTACGGTTGATTTTTAAATTAATCAGAAAGTCCTCGTCGGTAGCGCTTCTCGGTAGCCTCTCCGTACAGAGACTAAGTCCGAATTGAAAATATTTTCACCGACGACGTATCTTTTAAATGTTATGTTCGGTTATGGGAGCGTATTTGACGCACTTTTGCTTAATAAACCACGGCTCCATCTCTTACGGTTGATTTTTAAATAATTTCTAAAGTCGTCGTCGGCGACTCTTCGCGGTAGCCACTCGGTAGGAAAAAATCTAAGTCCGAACTGTAATTATTTTCACCGACGAGGTACCTTTTATATGTTAGATTGAGTTATAGGAGCGTATTTTAAGCACTTTTGCTTAATAAACCACGGCTCTATCTCTTACGGTAGATTTTTAAATTAATCAGAAAGTCTTCGTCGGTAGCGCTTCTCGGTAGCCTCTTCGGACAGAGACTAAGTCCGAATTGAAAATATTTTCACCGACGACGTATCTTTTAAATGTTATGTTCGGTTATGGGAGCGTATTTGACGCACTTTTGCTTAATAAACCACGGCTCCATCTCTTACGGTTGATTTTTAAATAATTTCTAAAGTCGTCGTCGGCGACTCTTCGCGGTAGCCACTCGGTAGGAAAAAATCTAAGTCCGAACTGTAATTATTTTCACCGACGAGGTACCTTTTATATGTTAGATTGAGTTATAGGAGCGTATTTGAAGCACTTTTGCTTAATAAACCACGGCTCTATCTCTTACGGTAGATTTTTAAATTAATCAGAAAGTCTTCGTCGGTAGCGCTTCTCGGTAGCCTCTTCGGACAGAGACTAAGTCCGAATTGAAAATATTTTCACCGACGTCGTATCTTTTAATTGTTATGTTCGGTTATGGGAGCGTATTTGACGCACTTTTGCTTAATAAACCACGGCTCCATCTCTTACGGTTGATTTTTAAATAATTTCTAAAGTCGTCGTCGGCGACTCTTCACGGTAGCCACTCGATAGGAAAAAATCTAAGCCCGAACTGTAATTATTTTCACCGACGAGGTGCCTTTTATATGTTAGATTGAGTTATAGGAGCGTATTTTAAGCACTTTTGCTTAATAAACCACGGCTCTATCTCTTACGGTTGATTTTTAAATTAATCAGAAAGTCCTCGTCGGTAGCGCTTCTCGGTAGCCTCTCCGTACAGAGACTAAGTCCGAATTGAAAATATTTTCACCGACGACGTATCTTTTAAATGTTATGTTCGGTTATGGGAGCGTATTTGACGCACTTTTGCTTAATAAACCACGGCTCCATCTCTTACGGTTGATTTTTAAATAATTTCTAAAGTCGTCGTCGGCGACTCTTCGCGGTAGCCACTCGGTAGGAAAAAATCTAAGTCCGAACTGTAATTATTTTCACCGACGAGGTACCTTTTATATGTTAGATTGAGTTATAGGAGCGTATTTTAAGCACTTTTGCTTAATAAACCACGGCTCTATCTCTTACGGTAGATTTTTAAATTAATCAGAAAGTCTTCGTCGGTAGCGCTTCTCGGTAGCCTCTTCGGACAGAGACTAAGTCCGAATTGAAAATATTTTCACCGACGACGTATCTTTTAAATGTTATGTTCGGTTATGGGAGCGTATTTGACGCACTTTTGCTTAATAAACCACGGCTCCATCTCTTACGGTTGATTTTTAAATAATTTCTAAAGTCGTCGTCGGCGACTCTTCGCGGTAGCCACTCGGTAGGAAAAAATCTAAGTCCGAACTGTAATTATTTTCACCGACGAGGTACCTTTTATATGTTAGATTGAGTTATAGGAGCGCATTTGAAGCACTTTTGCTTAATAAACCACGGCTCTATCCCTTACGGTTGATTTTTAAATTAATCAGAAAATCCTCGTCGGTAGCGCTTCTCGGTAGCCTCTCCGTACAGAGACTAAGTCCGAATTGAAAATATTTTCACCGACGACGTATCTTTTAAATGTTATGTTCGGTTATGGGAGCGTATTTGACGCACTTTTGCTTAATAAACCACGGCTCCATCTCTTACGGTTGATTTTTAAATAATTTCTAAAGTCGTCGTCGGCGACTCTTCGCGGTAGCCACTCGGTAGGAAAAAATCTAAGTCCGAACTGTAATTATTTTCACCGACGAAGTACCTTTTATATGTTAGATTGAGTTATAGGAGCGTATTTGAAGCACTTTTGCTTAATAAACCACGGCTCTATCTCTTACGGTAGATTTTTAAATTAATCAGAAAGTCTTCGTTGGTAGCGCTTCTCGGTAGCCTCTTCGGACAGAGACTAAGTCCGAATTGAAAATATTTTCACCGACGTCGTATCTTTTAAATGTTATGTTCGGTTATGGGAGCGTATTTGACGCACTTTTGCTTAATAAACCACGGCTCCATCTCTTACGGTTGATTTTTAAATAATTTCTAAAGTCGTCGTCGGCGACTCTTCACGGTAGCCACTCGATAGGAAAAAATCTAAGCCCGAACTGTAATTATTTTCACCGACGAGGTGCCTTTTATATGTTAGATTGAGTTATAGGAGCGTATTTTAAGCACTTTTGCTTAATAAACCACGGCTCTATCTCTTACGGTTGATTTTTAAATTAATCAGAAAGTCCTCGTCGGTAGCGCTTCTCGGTAGCCTCTCCGTACAGAGACTAAGTCCGAATTGAAAATATTTTCACCGACGACGTATCTTTTAAATGTTATGTTCGGTTATGGGAGCGTATTTGACGCACTTTTGCTTAATAAACCACGGCTCCATCTCTTACGGTTGATTTTTAAATAATTTCTAAAGTCGTCGTCGGCGACTCTTCGCGGTAGCCACTCGGTAGGAAAAAATCTAAGTCCGAACTGTAATTATTTTCACCGACGAGGTACCTTTTATATGTTAGATTGAGTTATAGGAGCGTATTTTAAGCACTTTTGCTTAATAAACCACGGCTCTATCTCTTACGATAGATTTTTAAATTAATCAGAAAGTCTTCGTCGGTAGCGCTTCTCGGTAGCCTCTTCGGACAGAGACTAAGTCCGAATTGAAAATATTTTCACCGACGACGTATCTTTTAAATGTTATGTTCGGTTATGGGAGCGTATTTGACGCACTTTTGCTTAATAAACCACGGCTCCATCTCTTACGGTTGATTTTTAAATAATTTCTAAAGTCGTCGTCGGCGACTCTTCGCGGTAGCCACTCGGTAGGAAAAAATCTAAGTCCGAACTGTAATTATTTTCACCGACGAGGTACCTTTTATATGTTAGATTGAGTTATAGGAGCGCATTTGAAGCACTTTTGCTTAATAAACCACGGCTCTATCCCTTACGGTTGATTTTTAAATTAATCAGAAAATCCTCGTCGGTAGCGCTTCTCGGTAGCCTCTCCGTACAGAGACTAAGTCCGAATTGAAAATATTTTCACCGACGACGTATCTTTTAAATGTTATGTTCGGTTATGGGAGCGTATTTGACGCACTTTTGCTTAATAAACCACGGCTCCATCTCTTACGGTTGATTTTTAAATAATTTCTAAAGTCGTCGTCGGCGACTCTTCGCGGTAGCCACTCGGTAGGAAAAAATCTAAGTCCGAACTGTAATTATTTTCACCGACGAAGTACCTTTTATATGTTAGATTGAGTTATAGGAGCGTATTTGAAGCACTTTTGCTTAATAAACCACGGCTCTATCTCTTACGGTAGATTTTTAAATTAATCAGAAAGTCTTCGTTGGTAGCGCTTCTCGGTAGCCTCTTCGGACAGAGACTAAGTCCGAATTGAAAATATTTTCACCGACGTCGTATCTTTTAAATGTTATGTTCGGTTATGGGAGCGTATTTGACGCACTTTTGCTTAATAAACCACGGCTTCATCTCTTACGGTTGATTTTTAAATAATTTCTAAAGTCGTCGTCGGCGACTCTTCGCGGTAGCCACTCGGTAGGAAAAAATCTAAGTCCGAACTGTAATTATTTTCACCGACGAGGTACCTTTTATATGTTAGATTGAGTTATAGGAGCGCATTTGAAGCACTTTTGCTTAATAAACCACGGCTCTATCCCTTACGGTTGATTTTTAAATTAATCAGAAAATCCTCGTCGGTAGCGCTTCTCGGTAGCCTCTCCGTACAGAGACTAAGTCCGAATTGAAAATATTTTCACCGACGACGTATCTTTTAAATGTTATGTTCGGTTATGGGAGCGTATTTGACGCACTTTTGCTTAATAAACCACGGCTCCATCTCTTACGGTTGATTTTTAAATAATTTCTAAAGTCGTCGTCGGCGACTCTTCGCGGTAGCCACTCGGTAGGAAAAAATCTAAGTCCGAACTGTAATTATTTTCACCGACGAAGTACCTTTTATATGTTAGATTGAGTTATAGGAGCGTATTTGAAGCACTTTTGCTTAATAAACCACGGCTCTATCTCTTACGGTAGATTTTTAAATTAATCAGAAAGTCTTCGTTGGTAGCGCTTCTCGGTAGCCTCTTCGGACAGAGACTAAGTCCGAATTGAAAATATTTTCACCGACGTCGTATCTTTTAAATGTTATGTTCGGTTATGGGAGCGTATTTGACGCACTTTTGCTTAATAAACCACGGCTCCATCTCTTACGGTTGATTTTTAAATAATTTCTAAAGTCGTCGTCGGCGACTCTTCGCGGTAGCCACTCGGTAGGAAAAAATCTAAGTCCGAACTGTAATTATTTTCACCGACGAGGTACCTTTTATATGTTAGATTGAGTTATAGGAGCGTATTTTAAGCACTTTTGCTTAATAAACCACGGCTCTATCTCTTACGGTAGATTTTTAAATTAATCAGAAGTCTTCGTCGGTAGCGCTTCTCGGTAGCCTCTTCGGACAGAGACTAAGTCCGAATTGAAAATATTTTCACCGCCGTCGTATCTTTTAAATGTTATGTTCGGTTATGGGAGCGTATTTGACGCACTTTTGCTTAATAAACCACGGCTCCATCTCTTACGGTTGATTTTTAAATAATTTCTAAAGTCGTCGTCGGCGACTCTTCGCGGTAGCCACTCGATAGGAAAAAATCTAAGTCCGAACTGTAATTATTTTCACCGACGAGGTGCCTTTTATATGTTAGATTGAGTTATAGGAGCGTATTTTAAGCACTTTTGCTTAATAAACCACGGCTCTATCTCTTACGGTTGATTTTTAAATTAATCAGAAAGTCCTCGTCGGTAGCGCTTCTCGGTAGCCTCTCCGTACAGAGACTAAGTCCGAATTGAAAATATTTTCACCGACGACGTATCTTTTAAATGTTATGTTCGGTTATGGGAGCGTATTTGACGCACTTTTGCTTAATAAACCACGGCTCCATCTCTTACGGTTGATTTTTAAATAATTTCTAAAGTCGTCGTCGGCGACTCTTCGCGGTAGCCACTCGGTAGGAAAAAATCTAAGTCCGAACTGTAATTATTTTCACCGACGAGGTACCTTTTATATGTTAGATTGAGTTATAGGAGCGTATTTTAAGCACTTTTGCTTAATAAACCACGGCTCTATCTCTTACGATAGATTTTTAAATTAATCAGAAAGTCTTCGTCGGTAGCGCTTCTCGGTAGCCTCTTCGGACAGAGACTAAGTCCGAATTGAAAATATTTTCACCGACGACGTATCTTTTAAATGTTATGTTCGGTTATGGGAGCGTATTTGACGCACTTTTGCTTAATAAACCACGGCTCCATCTCTTACGGTTGATTTTTAAATAATTTCTAAAGTCGTCGTCGGCGACTCTTCGCGGTAGCCACTCGGTAGGAAAAAATCTAAGTCCGAACTGTAATTATTTTCACCGACGAGGTACCTTTTATATGTTAGATTGAGTTATAGGAGCGCATTTGAAGCACTTTTGCTTAATAAACCACGGCTCTATCCCTTACGGTTGATTTTTAAATTAATCAGAAAATCCTCGTCGGTAGCGCTTCTCGGTAGCCTCTCCGTACAGAGACTAAGTCCGAATTGAAAATATTTTCACCGACGACGTATCTTTTAAATGTTATGTTCGGTTATGGGAGCGTATTTGACGCACTTTTGCTTAATAAACCACGGCTCCATCTCTTACGGTTGATTTTTAAATAATTTCTAAAGTCGTCGTCGGCGACTCTTCGCGGTAGCCACTCGGTAGGAAAAAATCTAAGTCCGAACTGTAATTATTTTCACCGACGAAGTACCTTTTATATGTTAGATTGAGTTATAGGAGCGTATTTGAAGCACTTTTGCTTAATAAACCACGGCTCTATCTCTTACGGTAGATTTTTAAATTAATCAGAAAGTCTTCGTTGGTAGCGCTTCTCGGTAGCCTCTTCGGACAGAGACTAAGTCCGAATTGAAAATATTTTCACCGACGTCGTATCTTTTAAATGTTATGTTCGGTTATGGGAGCGTATTTGACGCACTTTTGCTTAATAAACCACGGCTTCATCTCTTACGGTTGATTTTTAAATAATTTCTAAAGTCGTCGTCGGCGACTCTTCGCGGTAGCCACTCGGTAGGAAAAAATCTAAGTCCGAACTGTAATTATTTTCACCGACGAGGTACCTTTTATATGTTAGATTGAGTTATAGGAGCGCATTTGAAGCACTTTTGCTTAATAAACCACGGCTCTATCCCTTACGGTTGATTTTTAAATTAATCAGAAAATCCTCGTCGGTAGCGCTTCTCGGTAGCCTCTCCGTACAGAGACTAAGTCCGAATTGAAAATATTTTCACCGACGACGTATCTTTTAAATGTTATGTTCGGTTATGGGAGCGTATTTGACGCACTTTTGCTTAATAAACCACGGCTCCATCTCTTACGGTTGATTTTTAAATAATTTCTAAAGTCGTCGTCGGCGACTCTTCGCGGTAGCCACTCGGTAGGAAAAAATCTAAGTCCGAACTGTAATTATTTTCACCGACGAAGTACCTTTTATATGTTAGATTGAGTTATAGGAGCGTATTTGAAGCACTTTTGCTTAATAAACCACGGCTCTATCTCTTACGGTAGATTTTTAAATTAATCAGAAAGTCTTCGTTGGTAGCGCTTCTCGGTAGCCTCTTCGGACAGAGACTAAGTCCGAATTGAAAATATTTTCACCGACGTCGTATCTTTTAAATGTTATGTTCGGTTATGGGAGCGTATTTGACGCACTTTTGCTTAATAAACCACGGCTCCATCTCTTACGGTTGATTTTTAAATAATTTCTAAAGTCGTCGTCGGCGACTCTTCGCGGTAGCCACTCGGTAGGAAAAAATCTAAGTCCGAACTGTAATTATTTTCACCGACGAGGTACCTTTTATATGTTAGATTGAGTTATAGGAGCGTATTTTAAGCACTTTTGCTTAATAAACCACGGCTCTATCTCTTACGGTAGATTTTTAAATTAATCAGAAGTCTTCGTCGGTAGCGCTTCTCGGTAGCCTCTTCGGACAGAGACTAAGTCCGAATTGAAAATATTTTCACCGACGTCGTATCTTTTAAATGTTATGTTCGGTTATGGGAGCGTATTTGACGCACTTTTGCTTAATAAACCACGGCTCCATCTCTTACGGTTGATTTTTAAATAATTTCTAAAGTCGTCGTCGGCGACTCTTCGCGGTAGCCACTCGATAGGAAAAAATCTAAGTCCGAACTGTAATTATTTTCACCGACGAGGTACCTTTTATATGTTAGATTGAGTTATAGGAGCGCATTTGAAGCACTTTTGCTTAATAAACCACGGCTCCATCTCTTACGGTTGATTTTTAAATTAATCAGAAAGTCCTCGTCGGTAGCGCTTCTCGGTAGCCTCTCCGTACAGAGACTAAGTCCGAATTGAAAATAATTTCACCGACGACGTATCTTTCAAATGTTATGTTCGGTTATGGGAGCCTATTTGACGCACTTTTGCTTAATAAACCACGGCTCCATCTCTTACGGTTGATTTTTAAATAATTTCTAAAGTCGTCGTCGGCGACTCTTCACGGTAGCCACTCGATAGGAAAAAATCTAAGCCCGAACTGTAATTATTTTCACCGACGAGGTACCTTTTATATGTTAGATTGAGTTATAGGAGCGTATTTTAAGCACTTTTGCTTAATAAACCACGGCTCTATCTCTTACGGTAGATTTTTAAATTAATCAGAAAGTCTTCGTCGGTAGCGCTTCTCGGTAGCCTCTTCGGACAGAGACTAAGTCCGAATTGAAAATATTTTCACCGACGTCGTATCTTTTAATTGTTATGTTCGGTTATGGGAGCGTATTTGACGCACTTTTGCTTAATAAACCACGGCTCCATCTCTTACGGTTGATTTTTAAATAATTTCTAAAGTCGTCGTCGGCGACTCTTCACGGTAGCCACTCGATAGGAAAAAATCTAAGTCCGAACTGTAATTATTTTCACCGACGAGGTACCTTTTATATGTTAGATTGAGTTATAGGAGCGTATTTGAAGCACTTTTGCTTAATAAACCACGGCTCTATCTCTTACGGTTGATTTTTAAATTAATCAGAAAGTCTTCGTCGGTAGCGCTTCTCGGTAGCCTCTCCGTACAGAGACTAAGTCCGAATTGAAAATATTTTCACCGGCGACGTATCTGTTAAATGTTATGATCAGTTTTGGGAGCGTATTTGACGCACTTTTGCTTAATAAACCACGGCCCTATCTCTTACGGTTGATTATTAAATAATTTCTAAAGTCGTCGTCAGCGACTCTTCACGGTAGCCACTCGGTAGGAAAAAATCTAAGTCCGAACTGTAATTATTTTCACCGACGAGGTACCTTTTATATGTTAGATTGAGTTATAGGAACGTATTTGAAGCACTTTTGCTTAATAAACCACGGCTCTATCTCTTACGGTTGTTTTTTAAATTAATCAGAAAGTCTTCGTCGGTAGCGCTTCTCGGTAGCCTCTCCGTACAGAGACTAAGTCCGAATTGAAAATATTTTCACCGACGACGTATCTTTTAAATGGTATGTTCCGTTATGGGAGCGTATTTGACGCACTTTTGCTTAATAAACCACGGCTCCATCTCTTACGGTTGATTTTTAAATTAATCAGAAAGTCCTCGTCGGTAGCGCTTCTCGGTAGCCTCTCCGTACAGAGACTAAGTCCGAATTGAAAATAATTTCACCGACGACGTATCTTTCAAATGTTATGTTCGGTTATGGGAGCCTATTTGACGCACTTTTGCTTAATAAACCACGGCTCCATCTCTTACGGTTGATTTTTAAATAATTTCTGAAGTCGTCGTCGGCGACTCTTCACGGTAGCCACTCGATAGGAAAAAATCTAAGCCCGAACTGTAATTATTTTCACCGACGAGGTACCTTTTATATGTTAGATTGAGTTATAGGAGCGTATTTTAAGCACTTTTGCTTAATAAACCACGGCTCTATCTCTTACGGTAGATTTTTAAATTAATCAGAAAGTCTTCGTCGGTAGCGCTTCTCGGTAGCCTCTTCGGACAGAGACTAAGTCCGAATTGAAAATATTTTCACCGACGTCGTATCTTTTAAATGTTATGTTCGGTTATGGGAGCGTATTTGACGCACTTTTGCTTAATAAACCACGGCTCCATCCCTTACGGTTGATTTTTAAATAATTTCTAAAGTCGTCGTCGGCGACTCTTCGCGGTAGCCACTCGGTAGGAAAAAATCTAAGTCCGAACTGTAATTATTTTCACCGACGAGGTACCTTTTATATGTTAGATTGAGTTATAGGAGCGTATTTGAAGCACTTTTGCTTAATAAACCACGGCTCTATCTCTTTAGGTAGATTTTTAAATTAATCAGAAAGTCTTCGTCGGTAGCGCTTCTCGGTAGCCTCTTCGGACAGAGACTAAGTCCGAATTGAAAATATTTTCACCGACGTCGTATCTTTTAAATGTTATGTTCGGTTATGGGAGCGTATTTGACGCACTTTTGCTTAATAAACCACGGCTCCATCTCTTACGGTTGATTATTAAATAATTTCTAAAGTCGTTGTCGGCGACTCTTCGCGGTAGCCACTCGGTAGGAAAAAATCTAAGTCCGAACTGTAATTATTTTCACCGACGAGGTACCTTTTATATGTTAGATTGAGTTATAGGAGCGTATTTGAAGCACTTTTGCTTAATAAACCACGGCTCTATCTCTTTAGGTAGATTTTTAAATTAATCAGAAAGTCTTCGTCGGTAGCGCTTCTCGGTAGCCTCTTCGGACAGAGACTAAGTCCGAATTGAAAATATTTTCACCGACGTCGTATCTTTTAAATGTTATGTTCGGTTATGGGAGCGTATTTGACGCACTTTTGCTTAATAAACCACGGCTCCATCTCTTACGGTTGATTTTTAAATAATTTCTAAAGTCGTCGTCGGCGACTCTTCGCGGTAGCCACTCGGTAGGAAAAAATTTAAGTCCGAACTGTAATTATTTTCACCGACGAGGTACCTTTTATATGTTAGATTGAGTTATAGGAGCGTATTTGAAGCACTTTTGCTTAATAAACCACGGCTCTATCTCTTATGGTAGATTTTTAAATTAATCAGAAAGTCTTCGTTGGTAGCGCTTCTCGGTAGCCTCTTCGGACAGAGACTAAGTCCGAATTGAAAATATTTTCACCGACGTCGTATCTTTTAAATGTTATGTTCGGTTATGGGAGCGTATTTGACGCACTTTTGCTTAATAAACCACGGCTCCATCTCTTACGGTTGATTTTTAAATAATTTCTAAAGTCGTCGTCGGCGACTCTTCGCGGTAGCCACTCGGTAGGAAAAATCTAAGTCCGAACTGTAATTATTTTCACCGACGAGGTACCTTTTATATGTTAGATTGAGTTATAGGAGCGTATTTTAAGCACTTTTGCTTAATAAACCACGGCTCTATCTCTTACGGTAGATTTTTAAATTAATCAGAAGTCTTCGTCGGTAGCGCTTCTCGGTAGCCTCTTCGGACAGAGACTAAGTCCGAATTGAAAATATTTTCACCGACGTCGTATCTTTTAAATGTTATGTTCGGTTATGGGAGCGTATTTGACGCACTTTTGCTTAATAAACCACGGCTCCATCTCTTACGGTTGATTTTTAAATAATTTCTAAAGTCGTCGTCGGCGACTCTTCGCGGTAGCCACTCGATAGGAAAAAATCTAAGTCCGAACTGTAATTATTTTCACCGACGAGGTACCTTTTATATGTTAGATTGAGTTATAGGAGCGCATTTGAAGCACTTTTGCTTAATAAACCACGGCTCCATCTCTTACGGTTGATTTTTAAATTAATCAGAAAGTCCTCGTCGGTAGCGCTTCTCGGTAGCCTCTCCGTACAGAGACTAAGTCCGAATTGAAAATAATTTCACCGACGACGTATCTTTCAAATGTTATGTTCGGTTATGGGAGCCTATTTGACGCACTTTTGCTTAATAAACCACGGCTCCATCTCTTACGGTTGATTTTTAAATAATTTCTAAAGTCGTCGTCGGCGACTCTTCACGGTAGCCACTCGATAGGAAAAAATCTAAGCCCGAACTGTAATTATTTTCACCGACGAGGTACCTTTTATATGTTAGATTGAGTTATAGGAGCGTATTTTAAGCACTTTTGCTTAATAAACCACGGCTCTATCTCTTACGGTAGATTTTTAAATTAATCAGAAAGTCTTCGTCGGTAGCGCTTCTCGGTAGCCTCTTCGGACAGAGACTAAGTCCGAATTGAAAATATTTTCACCGACGTCGTATCTTTTAATTGTTATGTTCGGTTATGGGAGCGTATTTGACGCACTTTTGCTTAATAAACCACGGCTCCATCTCTTACGGTTGATTTTTAAATAATTTCTAAAGTCGTCGTCGGCGACTCTTCACGGTAGCCACTCGATAGGAAAAAATCTAAGTCCGAACTGTAATTATTTTCACCGACGAGGTACCTTTTATATGTTAGATTGAGTTATAGGAGCGTATTTGAAGCACTTTTGCTTAATAAACCACGGCTCTATCTCTTACGGTTGATTTTTAAATTAATCAGAAAGTCTTCGTCGGTAGCGCTTCTCGGTAGCCTCTCCGTACAGAGACTAAGTCCGAATTGAAAATATTTTCACCGGCGACGTATCTGTTAAATGTTATGATCAGTTTTGGGAGCGTATTTGACGCACTTTTGCTTAATAAACCACGGCCCTATCTCTTACGGTTGATTATTAAATAATTTCTAAAGTCGTCGTCAGCGACTCTTCACGGTAGCCACTCGGTAGGAAAAAATCTAAGTCCGAACTGTAATTATTTTCACCGACGAGGTACCTTTTATATGTTAGATTGAGTTATAGGAACGTATTTGAAGCACTTTTGCTTAATAAACCACGGCTCTATCTCTTACGGTTGTTTTTTAAATTAATCAGAAAGTCTTCGTCGGTAGCGCTTCTCGGTAGCCTCTCCGTACAGAGACTAAGTCCGAATTGAAAATATTTTCACCGACGACGTATCTTTTAAATGGTATGTTCCGTTATGGGAGCGTATTTGACGCACTTTTGCTTAATAAACCACGGCTCCATCTCTTACGGTTGATTTTTAAATTAATCAGAAAGTCCTCGTCGGTAGCGCTTCTCGGTAGCCTCTCCGTACAGAGACTAAGTCCGAATTGAAAATAATTTCACCGACGACGTATCTTTCAAATGTTATGTTCGGTTATGGGAGCCTATTTGACGCACTTTTGCTTAATAAACCACGGCTCCATCTCTTACGGTTGATTTTTAAATAATTTCTAAAGTCGTCGTCGGCGACTCTTCACGGTAGCCACTCGATAGGAAAAAATCTAAGCCCGAACTGTAATTATTTTCACCGACGAGGTACCTTTTATATGTTAGATTGAGTTATAGGAGCGTATTTTAAGCACTTTTGCTTAATAAACCACGGCTCTATCTCTTACGGTAGATTTTTAAATTAATCAGAAAGTCTTCGTCGGTAGCGCTTCTCGGTAGCCTCTTCGGACAGAGACTAAGTCCGAATTGAAAATATTTTCACCGACGTCGTATCTTTTAAATGTTATGTTCGGTTATGGGAGCGTATTTGACGCACTTTTGCTTAATAAACCACGGCTCCATCCCTTACGGTTGATTTTTAAATAATTTCTAAAGTCGTCGTCGGCGACTCTTCGCGGTAGCCACTCGGTAGGAAAAAATCTAAGTCCGAACTGTAATTATTTTCACCGACGAGGTACCTTTTATATGTTAGATTGAGTTATAGGAGCGTATTTGAAGCACTTTTGCTTAATAAACCACGGCTCTATCTCTTACGGTTGATTTTTAAATTAATCAGAAAGTCTTCGTCGGTAGCGCTTCTCGGTAGCCTCTCCGTACAGAGACTAAGTCCGAATTGAAAATATTTTCACCGACGACGTATCTTTTAAATGTTATGTTCGGTTATGGGAGCGTATTTGACGCACTTTTGCTTAATAAACCACGGCTCCATCTCTTACGGTTGATTTTTAAATTAATCAGAAAGTCCTCGTCGGTAGCGCTTCTCGGTAGCCTCTCCGTACAGAGACTAAGTCCGAATTGAAAATATTTTCACCGACGACGTATCTTTTAAATGGTATGTTCCGTTATGGGAGCGTATTTGACGCACTTTTGCTTAATAAACCACGGCTCCATCTCTTACGGTTGATTTTTAAATTAATCAGAAAGTCCTCGTCGGTAGCGCTTCTCGGTAGCCTCTCCGTACAGAGACTAAGTCCGAATTGAAAATAATTTCACCGACGACGTATCTTTCAAATGTTATGTTCGGTTATGGGAGCCTATTTGACGCACTTTTGCTTAATAAACCACGGCTCCATCTCTTACGGGTGATTTTTAAATAATTTCTAGTCGTCGTCGGCGACTCTGCACGGTAGCCACTCGGTAGGAAAAAATCTAAGTCCGAACTGTAATTATTTTCACCGACGAGGTACCTTTTATATGTTAGATTGAGTTATAGGAGCGTATTTGAAGCACTTTTGCTTAATAAACCACGGCTCTATCTCTTACGGTTGATTTTTAAATTAATCAGAAAGTCTTCGTCGGTAGCGCTTCTCGGTAGCCTCTCCGTACAGAGACTAAGTCCGAATTGAAAATATTTTCATCGACGACGTATCTTTTAAATGGTATGTTCCGTTATGGGAGCGTATTTGACGCACTTTTGCTTAATAAACCACGGCTCCATCTCTTACGGTTGATTTTTAAATTAATCAGAAAGTCCTCGTCGGTAGCGCTTCTCGGTAGCCTCTCCGTACAGAGACTAAGTCCGAATTGAAAATAATTTCACCGACGACGTATCTTTCAAATGTTATGTTCGGTTATGGGAGCCTATTTGACGCACTTTTGCTTAATAAACCACGGCTCCATCTCTTACGGTTGATTTTTAAATAATTTCTAAAGTCGTCGTCGGCGACTCTTCACGGTAGCCACTCGATAGGAAAAAATCTAAGCCCGAACTGTAATTATTTTCACCGACGAGGTACCTTTTATATGTTAGATTGAGTTATAGGAGCGTATTTTAAGCACTTTTGCTTAATAAACCACGGCTCTATCTCTTACGGTAGATTTTTAAATTAATCAGAAAGTCTTCGTCGGTAGCGCTTCTCGGTAGCCTCTTCGGACAGAGACTAAGTCCGAATTGAAAATATTTTCACCGACGTCGTATCTTTTAAATGTTATGTTCGGTTATGGGAGCGTATTTGACGCACTTTTGCTTAATAAACCACGGCTCCATCCCTTACGGTTGATTTTTAAATAATTTCTAAAGTCGTCGTCGGCGACTCTTCGCGGTAGCCACTCGGTAGGAAAAAATCTAAGTCCGAACTGTAATTATTTTCACCGACGAGGTACCTTTTATATGTTAGATTGAGTTATAGGAGCGTATTTGAAGCACTTTTGCTTAATAAACCACGGCTCTATCTCTTTAGGTAGATTTTTAAATTAATCAGAAAGTCTTCGTCGGTAGCGCTTCTCGGTAGCCTCTTCGGACAGAGACTAAGTCCGAATTGAAAATATTTTCACCGACGTCGTATCTTTTAAATGTTATGTTCGGTTATGGGAGCGTATTTGACGCACTTTTGCTTAATAAACCACGGCTCCATCTCTTACGGTTGATTATTAAATAATTTCTAAAGTCGTTGTCGGCGACTCTTCGCGGTAGCCACTCGGTAGGAAAAAATCTAAGTCCGAACTGTAATTATTTTCACCGACGAGGTACCTTTTATATGTTAGATTGAGTTATAGGAGCGTATTTGAAGCACTTTTGCTTAATAAACCACGGCTCTATCTCTTTAGGTAGATTTTTAAATTAATCAGAAAGTCTTCGTCGGTAGCGCTTCTCGGTAGCCTCTTCGGACAGAGACTAAGTCCGAATTGAAAATATTTTCACCGACGTCGTATCTTTTAAATGTTATGTTCGGTTATGGGAGCGTATTTGACGCACTTTTGCTTAATAAACCACGGCTCCATCTCTTACGGTTGATTTTTAAATAATTTCTAAAGTCGTCGTCGGCGACTCTTCGCGGTAGCCACTCGGTAGGAAAAAATCTAAGTCCGAACTGTAATTATTTTCACCGACGAGGTACCTTTTATATGTTAGATTGAGTTATAGGAGCGTATTTGAAGCACTTTTGCTTAATAAACCACGGCTCTATCTCTTACGGTTGATTTTTAAATTAATCAGAAAGTCTTCGTCGGTAGCGCTTCTCGGTAGCCTCTCCGTACAGAGACTAAGTCCGAATTGAAAATATTTTCACCGACGACGTATCTTTTAAATGTTATGTTCGGTTATGGGAGCGTATTTGACGCACTTTTGCTTAATAAACCACGGCTCCATCTCTTATGGTTGATTTTTAAATAATTTCTAAAGTCGTCGTCGGCGACTCTTCGCGGTAGCCACTCGGTAGGAAAAAATCTAAGTCCGAACTGTAATTATTTTCACCGACGAGGTACCTTTTATATGTTAGATTGAGTTATAGGAGCGTATTTGAAGCACTTTTGCTTAATAAACCACGGCTCTATCTCTTTAGGTAGATTTTTAAATTAATCAGAAAGTCTTCGTCGGTAGCGCTTCTCGGTAGCCTCTTCGGACAGAGACTAAGTCCGAATTGAAAATATTTTCACCGACGTCGTATCTTTTAAATGTTATGTTCGGTTATGGGAGCGTATTTGACGCACTTTTGCTTAATAAACCACGGCTCCATCTCTTACGGTTGATTTTTAAATAATTTCTAAAGTCGTCGTCGGCGACTCTTCGCGGTAGCCACTCGGTAGGAAAAAATCTAAGTCCGAACTGTAATTATTTTCACCGACGAGGTACCTTTTATATGTTAGATTGAGTTATAGGAGCGTATTTGAAGCACTTTTGCTTAATAAACCACGGCTCTATCTCTTACGGTTGATTTTTAAATTAATCAGAAAGTCTTCGTCGGTAGCGCTTCTCGGTAGCCTCTCCGTACAGAGACTAAGTCCGAATTGAAAATATTTTCACCGACGACGTATCTTTTAAATGTTATGTTCGGTTATGGGAGCGTATTTGACGCACTTTTGCTTAATAAACCACGGCTCCATCTCTTATGGTTGATTTTTAAATAATTTCTAAAGTCGTCGTCGGCGACTCTTCACGGTAGCCACTCGGTAGGAAAAAATCTAAGTCCGAACTGTAATTATTTTCACCGACGAGGTACCTTTTATATGTTAGATTGAGTTATAGGAGCGCATTTGAAGCACTTTTGCTTAATAAACCACGGCTCTATCTCTTACGGTTGATTTTTAAATTAATCAGAAAGTCCTCGTCGGTAGCGCTTCTCGGTAGCCTCTCCGTACAGAGACTAAGTCCGAATTGAAAATATTTTCACCGACGACGTATCTTTTAAATGTTATGTTCGGTTATGGGAGCGTATTTGACGCACTTTTGCTTAATAAACCACGGCTCCATCTCTTACGGTTGATTTTTAAATAATTTCTAAAGTCGTCGTCGGCGACTCTTCGCGGTAGCCACTCGGTAGGGAAAAATCTAAGTCCGAATTGAAATTATTTTCACCGACGAGGTACCTTTTATATGTTAGATTGAGTTATAGGAGCGTATTTGAAGCACTTTTGCTTAATAAACCACGGCTCTATCTCTTACGGTTGATTTTTAAATTAATCAGAAAGTCTTCGTCGGTAGCGCTTCTCGGTAGCCTCTCCGTACAGAGACTAAGTCCGAATTGAAAATATTTTCACCGACGACGTATCTTTTAAATGTTATGTTCGGTTATGGGAGCGTATTTGACGCACTTTTGCTTAATAAACCACGGCTCCATCTCTTATGGTTGATTTTTAAATAATTTCTAAAGTCGTCGTCGGCGACTCTTCGCGGTAGCCACTCGGTAGGAAAAAATCTAAGTCCGAACTGTAATTATTTTCACCGACGAGGTACCTTTTATATGTTAGATTGAGTTATAGGAGCGTATTTGAAGCACTTTTGCTTAATAAACCACGGCTCTATCTCTTTAGGTAGATTTTTAAATTAATCAGAATGTCTTCGTCGGTAGCGCTTCTCGGTAGCCTCTTCGGACAGAGACTAAGTCCGAATTGAAAATATTTTCACCGACGTCGTATCTTTTAAATGTTATGTTCGGTTATGGGAGCGTATTTGACGCACTTTTGCTTAATAAACCACGGCTCCATCTCTTACGGTTGATTTTTAAATAATTTCTAAAGTCGTCGTCGGCGACTCTTCGCGGTAGCCACTCGGTAGGAAAAAATCTAAGTCCGAACTGTAATTATTTTCACCGACGAGGTACCTTTTATATGTTAGATTGAGTTATAGGAGCGTATTTGAAGCACTTTTGCTTAATAAACCACGGCTCTATCTCTTACGGTTGATTTTTAAATTAATCAGAAAGTCTTCGTCGGTAGCGCTTCTCGGTAGCCTCTCCGTACAGAGACTAAGTCCGAATTGAAAATATTTTCACCGACGACGTATCTTTTAAATGTTATGTTCGGTTATGGGAGCGTATTTGACGCACTTTTGCTTAATAAACCACGGCTCCATCTCTTATGGTTGATTTTTAAATAATTTCTAAAGTCGTCGTCGGCGACTCTTCGCGGTAGCCACTCGGTAGGAAAAAATCTAAGTCCGAACTGTAATTATTTTCACCGACGAGGTACCTTTTATATGTTAGATTGAGTTATAGGAGTGTATTTGAAGCACTTTTGCTTAATAAACCACGGCTCTATCTCTTACGGTTGATTTTTAAATTAATCAGAAAGTCTTCGTCGGTAGCGCTTCTCGGTAGCCTCTCCGTACAGAGACTAAGTCCGAATTGAAAATATTTTCACCGACGACGTATCTTTTAAATGTTATGTTCGGTTATGGGAGCGTATTTGACGCACTTTTGCTTAATAAACCACGGCTCCATCTCTTACGGTTGATTTTTAAATAATTTCTAAAGTCGTCGTCGGCGACTCTTCGCGGTAGCCACTCGGTAGGAAAAAATCTAAGTCCGAACTGTAATTATTTTCACCGACGAGGTACCTTTTATATGTTAGATTGAGTTATAGGAGCGTATTTGAAGCACTTTTGCTTAATAAACCACGGCTCTATCTCTTACGGTTGATTTTTAAATTAATCAGAAAGTCTTCGTCGGTAGCGCTTCTCGGTAGCCTCTCCGTACAGAGACTAAGTCCGAATTGAAAATATTTTCACCGACGACGTATCTTTTAAATGTTATGTTCGGTTATGGGAGCGTATTTGACGCACTTTTGCTTAATAAACCACGGCTCCATCTCTTACGATTGATTTTTAAATAATTTCTAAAATCGTCATCGGCGACTCTTCACGGTAGCCACTCGGTAGGAAAAAATCTAAGCCCGAACTGTAATTATTTTCACCGACGAGGTACCTTTTATATGTTAGATTGAGTTAGGAGCGTATTTTAAGCACTTTTGCTTAATAAACCACGGCTCTATCTCTTACGGTAGATTTTTAAATTAATCAGAAAGTCTTCGTCGGTAGCGCTTCTCGGTAGCCTCTTCGGACAGAGACTAAGTCCGAATTGAAAATATTTTCACCGACGTCGTATCTTTTAAATGTTATGTTCGGTTATGGGAGCGTATTTGACGCACTTTTGCTTAATAAACCACGGCTCCATCTCTTACGGTTGATTTTTAAATAATTTCTAAAGTCGTCGTCGGCGACTCTTCGCGGTAGCCACTCGGTAGGAAAAAATCTAAGTCCGAACTGTAATTATTTTCACCGACGAGGTACCTTTTATATGTTAGATTGAGTTATAGGAGCGCATTTGAAGCACTTTTGCTTAATAAACCACGGCTCCATCTCTTACGGGTGATTTTTAAATAATTTCTAGTCGTCGTCGGCGACTCTTCACGGTAGCCACTCGGTAGGAAAAAATCTAAGTCCGAACTGTAATTATTTTCACCGACGAGGTACCTTTTATATGTTAGATTGAGTTATAGGAGCGTATTTGAAGCACTTTTGCTTAATAAACCACGGCTCTATCTCTTACGATTGATTTTTAAACTTATCAGAAAATCTTCGTCGGTAGCGCTTCTCGGTAGCCTCTCCTTACAGAGACTAAGTCCGAATTGAAAATATTTTCACCGACGACGTATCTTTTAAATGTTATGTTCAGTTATGGGAGCGTATTTGACGCACTTTTGCTTAATAAACCACGGCTCTATCTCTTACGGTTGATACTTAAATAATTTCTAAAATCGTCGTCGGCGACTCTTCACGGTAGCCACTCGGTAGGAAAAAATCTAAGTCCGAACTGTAATTATTTTCACCGAGGAGGTACCTTTTATATATTAGATTGAGTTATAGGAGCGTATTTGAAGCACTTTTGCTTAATAAACCACGGCTCTATCTCTTACGGTAGATTTTTAAATTAATCAGAAAGTCTTCGTCGGTAGCGCTTCTCGGTAGCCTCTTCGGACAGAGGCTAAGTCCGAATTGAAAATATTTTCACCGACGTCGTATCTTTTAAATGTGATGTTCCGTTATGGGAGCGTATTTGACGCACTTTTGCTTAATAAACCACGGCTCCATCTCTTACGGTTGATTTTTAAATAATTTCTAAAGTCGTCGTCGGCGACTCTTCACGGTAGCCACTCGGTAGGAAAAAATCTAAGTCCGAACTGTAATTATTTTCACCGACGAGGTACCTTTTATATGTTAGATTGAGTTATAGGAGCGTATTTTAAGCACTTTTGCTTAATAAACCACGGCTCTATCTCTTACGGTTGATTTTTAAATTAATCAGAAAGTCTTCGTCGGTAGCGCTTCTCGGTAGCCTCTCCGTACAGAGACTGAGTCCGAATTGAAAATATTTTCACGGACGACGTATCTTTTAAATGTTATGTTCGGTTATGGGAGCGTATTTGACGCACTTTTGCTTAATAAACCACGGCTCCATCTCTTACGGTTGATTTTTGAATAATTTCTAAAGTCGTCATCGGCGACTCTTCACGGTAGCCACTCGATAGGAAAAAAATCTAAGCCCGAACTGTAATTATTTTCACCGACGAGGTACCTTTTATATGTTAGATTGAGTTATAGGAGCGCATTTGAAGCACTTTTGCTTAATAAACCACGGCTCTATCTCTTACGGTTGATTTTTAAATTAATCAGAAAGTCCTCATCGGTAGCGCTTTTCGGTAGCCTCTCCGTACAGAGACTAAGTCCGAATTGAAAATATTTTCTCCGACGTCGTATCTTTTAAATGTTATGTTCGGTTATGGGAGCGTATTTGACGCACTTTTGCTTAATAAACCACGGCTCTATCTCTTACGGTTGATTTTTAAATAATTTCTAAAATCGTCGTCGGCGACTCTTCACGGTAGCCACTCGGTAGGAAAAAATCTAAGTCCGAACTGTAATTATTTTCACCGACGAGGTGCCTTTTATATGTTAGATTGAGATATAGGAGCGTATTTTAAGCACTTTTGCTTAATAAACCACGGCTCTATCTCTTACGGTAGATTTTTAAATTAATCAGAAAGTCTTCGTCGGTAGCGCTTCTCGGTAGCCTCTTCGGACAGAGACTAAGTCCGAATTGAAAATATTTTCACCGACGTCGTATCTTTTAAATGTTATGTTCGGTTATGGGAGCGTATTTGACGCACTTTTGCTTAATAAACCACGGCTCCATCTCTTACGGTTGATTTTTAAATAATTTCTAAAGTCGTCGTCGGCGACTCTTCGCGGTAGCCACTCGGTAGGAAAAAATCTAAGTCCGAACTGTAATTATTTTCACCGACGAGGTACCTTTTATATGTTAGATTGAGTTATAGGAGCGCATTTGAAGCACTTTTGCTTAATAAACCACGGCTCCATCTCTTACGGGTGATTTTTAAATAATTTCTAGTCGTCGTCGGCGAATCTTCACGGTAGCCACTCGGTAGGAAAAAATCTAAGTCCGAACTGTAATTATTTTCACCGACGAGGTACCTTTTATATGTTAGATTGAGTTATAGGAGCGTATTTGAAGCACTTTTGCTTAATAAACCACGGCTCTATCTCTTACGATTGATTTTTAAACTAATCAGAAAATCTTCGTCGGTAGCGCTTCTCGGTAGCCTCTCCTTACAGAGACTAAGTCCGAATTGAAAATATTTTCACCGACGACGTATCTTTTAAAAAATCTAAATCTAAGTCCGAACTGTAATTATTTTCACCGACGAGGTGCCTTTTATATGTTAGATTGAGTTATAGGAGCGTATTTGAAGCACTTTTGCTTAATAAACCACGGCTCTATCTCTTACGATTGATTTTTAAACTAATCAGAAAATCTTCGTCGGTAGCGCTTCTCGGTAGCCTCTCCTTACAGAGACTAAGTCCGAATTGAAAATATTTTCACCGACGACGTATCTTTTAAATGTTATGTTCAGTTATGGGAGCGTATTTGACGCACTTTTGCTTAATAAACCACGGCTCTATCTCTTACGGTTGATACTTAAATAATTTCTAAAATCGTCGTCGGCGACTCTTCACGGTAGCCACTCGGTAGGAAAAAATCTAAGTCCGAACTGTAATTATTTTCACCGAGGAGGTACCTTTTATATATTAGATTGAGTTATAGGAGCGTATTTGAAGCACTTTTGCTTAATAAACCACGGCTCTATCTCTTACGGTAGATTTTTAAATTAATCAGAAAGTCTTCGTCGGTAGCGCTTCTCGGTAGCCTCTTCGGACAGAGGCTAAGTCCGAATTGAAAATATTTTCACCGACGTCGTATCTTTTAAATGTGATGTTCCGTTATGGGAGCGTATTTGACGCACTTTTGCTTAATAAACCACGGCTCCATCTCTTACGGTTGATTTTTAAATAATTTCTAAAGTCGTCGTCGGCGACTCTTCACGGTAGCCACTCGGTAGGAAAAAATCTAAGTCCGAACTGTAATTATTTTCACCGACGAGGTACCTTTTATATGTTAGATTGAGTTATAGGAGCGTATTTTAAGCACTTTTGCTTAATAAACCACGGCTCTATCTCTTACGGTTGATTTTTAAATTAATCAGAAAGTCTTCGTCGGTAGCGCTTCTCGGTAGCCTCTCCGTACAGAGACTAAGTCCGAATTGAAAATATTTTCACGGACGACGTATCTTTTAAATGTTATGTTCGGTTATGGGAGCGTATTTGACGCACTTTTGCTTAATAAACCACGGCTCCATCTCTTACGGTTGATTTTTGAATAATTTCTAAAGTCGTCATCGGCGACTCTTCACGGTAGCCACTCGATAGGAAAAAAATCTAAGCCCGAACTGTAATTATTTTCACCGACGAGGTACCTTTTATATGTTAGATTGAGTTATAGGAGCGCATTTGAAGCACTTTTGCTTAATAAACCACGGCTCTATCTCTTACGGTTGATTTTTAAATTAATCAGAAAGTCCTCATCGGTAGCGCTTTTCGGTAGCCTCTCCGTACAGAGACTAAGTCCGAATTGAAAATATTTTCACGGACGACGTATCTTTTAAATGTTATCTTCGGTTATGGGAGCGTATTTGACGCACTTTTGCTTAATAAACCACGGCTCCATCTCTTACGGTTGATTTTTAAATAATTTCTAAAGTCGTCATCGGCGACTCTTCACGGTAGCCACTCGATAGGAAAAAATCTAAGCCCGAACTGTAATTATTTTCACCGACGAGGTACCTTTTATATGTTAGATTGAGTTAGGAGCGTATTTTAAGCACTTTTGCTTAATAAACCACGGCTCTATCTCTTACGGTAGATTTTTAAATTAATCAGAAAGTCTTCGTCGGTAGCGCTTCTCGGTAGCCTCTTCGGACAGAGACTAAGTCCGAATTGAAAATATTTTCACCGACGTCGTATCTTTTAAATGTTATATTCGGTTATGGGAGCGTATTTGGCGCACTTTTGCTTAATAAACCACGGCTCCATCTCTTACGGTTGATTTTTAAATAATTTCTAAAGTCGTCGTCGGCGACTCTTCGCGGTAGCCACACGGTAGGAAAAAATCTAAGCCCGAACTGTAATTATTTTCACCGACGAGGTACCTTTTATATGTTAGATTGAGTTATAGGAGCGCATTTGAAGCACTTTTGCTTAATAAACCACGGCTCTATCTCTTACGGTTGATTTTTAAATTAATCAGAAAGTCTTCGTCGGTAGCGCTTCTCGGTAGCCTCTCCGTACAGAGACTAAGTCCGAATTGAAAATATTTTCACCGACGACGTATCTTTTAAATGTTATGTTCAGTTATGGGAGCGTATTTGACGCACTTTTGCTTAATAAACCACGGCTCTATCTCTTACGGTTGATTTTTAAATAATTTCTAAAATCGTCGTCGGGGACTCTTCACGGTAGCCACTCGGTAGGAAAAAATCTAAGTCCGAACTGTAATTATTTTCACCGACGAGGTACCTTTTATATGTTAGATTGAGTTATAGGAGCGTATTTTAAGCACTTTTGCTTAATAAACCACGGCTCTATCTCTTACGGTTGATTTTTAAATTAATCAGAAAGTCTTCGTCGGTAGCGCTTCTCGGTAGCCTCTCCGTACAGAGACTAAGTCCGAATTGAAAATATTTTCACGGACGACGTATCTTTTAAATGTTATGTTCGGTTATGGGAGCGTATTTGACGCACTTTTGCTTAATAAACCACGGCTCCATCTCTTACGGTTGATTTTTGAATAATTTCTAAAGTCGTCATCGGCGACTCTTCACGGTAGCCACTCGATAGGAAAAAAATCTAAGCCCGAACTGTAATTATTTTCACCGACGAGGTACCTTTTATATGTTAGATTGAGTTATAGGAGCGCATTTGAAGCACTTTTGCTTAATAAACCACGGCTCTATCTCTTACGGTAGATTTTTAAATTAATCAGAAAGTCTTCGTCGGTAGCGCTTCTCGGTAGCCTCTTCGGACAGAGACTAAGTGCGAATTGAAAATATTTTCACCGACGTCGTATCTTTTAAATGTTATGTTCGGTTATGGGAGCGTATTTGGCGCACTTTTGCTTAATAAACCACGGCTCCATCTCTTACGGTTGATTTTTAAATAATTTCTAAAGTCGTCGTCGGCGACTCTTCGCGGTAGCCACACGGTAGGAAAAAATCTAAGCCCGAACTGTAATTATTTTCACCGACGAGGTACCTTTTATATGTTAGATTGAGTTATAGGAGCGCATTTGAAGCACTTTTGCTTAATAAACCACGGCTCTATCTCTTACGGTTGATTTTTAAATTAATCAGAAAGTCTTCGTCGGTAGCGCTTCTCGGTAGCCTCTCCGTACAGAGACTAAGTCCGAATTGAAAATATTTTCACCGACGACGTATCTTTTAAATGTTATGTTCAGTTATGGGAGCGTATTTGACGCACTTTTGCTTAATAAACCACGGCTCTATCTCTTACGGTTGATTTTTAAATAATTTCTAAAATCGTCGTCGGGGACTCTTCACGGTAGCCACTCGGTAGGAAAAAATCTAAGCCCGAACTGTAATTATTTTCACCGACGAGGTACCTTTTACATGTTAGATTGAGTTATAGGAGCGCATTTGAAGCACTTTTGCTTAATAAACCACGGCTCTATCTCTTACGGTTGATTTTTAAATTAATCAGAAAGTCCTCATCGGTAGCGCTTTTCGGTAGCCTCTCCGTACAGAGACTAAGTCCGAATTGAAAATATTTTCTCCGACGTCGTATCTTTTAAATGTTATGTTCGGTTATGGGAGCGTATTTGACGCACTTTTGCTTAATAAACCACGGCTCCATCTCTTACGGTTGATTTTTAAATAATTTCTAAAGTCGTCGTCGGCGACTCTTCGCGGTAGCCACTCGGTAGGAAAAAACCTAAGTCCGAACTGTAATTATTTTCACCGACGAGGTGCCTTTTATATGTTAGATTGAGTTATAGGAGCGTATTTGAAGCACTTTTGCTTAATAAACCACGGCTCTATCTCTTACGGTTGATTTTTAAATTAATCAGAAAGTCCTCGTCGGTAGCGCTTTTCGGTAGCCTCTCCGTACAGAGACTAAGTCCGAATTGAAAATATTTTCACCGACCTCGTATCTTTTAAATGTTATGTTCGGTTATGGGAGCGTATTTGACGCAGTTTTGCTTAATAAACCACGGCTATCATCTCTTACGGTTGATTTTTAAATAATTTCTAAAGTCGTCGTCGGCGACTCTTCGCGGTGCCCACTCGGTAGGAAAAAATCTATGTCCGAACTGTAATTATTTTCACCGACGAGGTACCTTTTATATGTTAGATTGAGTTATAGGAGCGCATTTGAAGCACTTTTGCTTAATAAACCACGGCTCTATCTCTTACGGTTGATTTTTAAATTAATCAGAAAGTCCTCGTCGGTAGCGCTTTTCGGTAGCCTCTCCGTACAGAGATTAAGTCCGAATTGAAAATATTTTCACCGACGTCGTATCTTTTAAATGTTATCTTCGGTTATGGGAGTGTATTTGACGCAGTTTTGCTTAATAAACCACGGCTATCATCTCTTACGGTTGATTTTTAAATAATTTCTAAAGTCGTCGTCGGCGACTCTTCGCGGTGCCCACTCGGTAGGAAAAAATCTAAGTCCGAACTGTAATTATTTTCACCGACGAGGTACCTTTTATATGTTAGATTGAGTTATAGGAGCGCATTTGAAGCACTTTTGCTTAATAAACCACGGCTCTATCTCTTACGGTTGATTTTTAAATTAATCAGAAAGTCCTCATCGGTAGCGCTTTTCGGTAGCCTCTCCGTACAGAGACTAAGTCCGAATTGAAAATATTTTCTCCGACGTCGTATCTTTTAAATGTTATGTTCGGTTATGGGAGCGTATTTGACGCACTTTTGCTTAATAAACCACGGCTCCATCTCGTACGGTTGATTTTTAAATAATTTCTAAAGTCGTCGTCGGCTACTCTTCGCGGTAGCCACTCGGTAGGAAAAAACCTAAGTCCGAACTGTAATTATTTTCACCGACGAGGTGCCTTTTATATGTTAGATTGAGTTATAGGAGCGTATTTGAAGCACTTTTGCTTAATAAACCACGGCTCTATCTCTTACGGTTGATTTTTAAATTAATCAGAAAGTCCTCGTCGGTAGCGCTTTTCGGTAGCCTCTCCGTACAGAGACTAAGTCCGAATTGAAAATATTTTCACCGACGTCGTATTTTTTAAATGTTATGTTCGGTTATGGGAGCGTATTTGACGCAGTTTTGCTTAATAAACCACGGCTATCATCTCTTACGGTTGATTTTTAAATAATTTCTAAAGTCGTCGTCGGCGACTCTTCGCGGTGCCCACTCGGTAGGAAAAAATCTAAGTCCGAACTGTAATTATTTTCACCGACGAGGTACCTTTTATATGTTAGATTGAGTTATAGGAGCGCATTTGAAGCACTTTTGCTTAATAAACCACGGCTCTATCTCTTACGGTTGATTTTTAAATTAATCAGAAAGTCCTCGTCGGTAGCGCTTTTCGGTAGCCTCTCCGTACAGAGACTAAGTCCGAATTGAAAATATTTTCACCGACGTCGTATCTTTTAAATGTTATCTTCGGTTATGGGAGTGTATTTGACGCAGTTTTGCTTAATAAACCACGGCTATCATCTCTTACGGTTGATTTTTAAATAATTTCTAAAGTCGTCGTCGGCGACTCTTCGCGGTGCCCACTCGGTAGGAAAAAATCTAAGTCCGAACTGTAATTATTTTCACCGACGAGGTACCTTTTATATGTTAGATTGAGATATAGGAGCGTATTTTAAGCACTTTTGCTTAATAAACCACGGCTCTATCTCTTACGGTAGATTTTTAAATTAATCAGAAAGTCTTCGTCGGTAGCGCTTCTCGGTAGCCTCTCCGTACAGAGACTAAGTCCGAATTGAAAATATTTTCACCGACGACGTATCTTTTAAATGTTATGTTCAGTTATGGGAGCGTATTTGACGCACTTTTGCTTAATAAACCACGGCTCTATCTCTTACGGTTGATACTTAAATAATTTCTAAAATCGTCGTCGGCGACTCTTCACGGTAGCCACTCGGTAGGAAAAAATCTAAGTCCGAACTGTAATTATTTTCACCGAGGAGGTACCTTTTATATATTAGATTGAGTTATAGGAGCGTATTTGAAGCACTTTTGCTTAATAAACCACGGCTCTATCTCTTACGGTAGATTTTTAAATTAATCAGAAAGTCTTCGTCGGTAGCGCTTCTCGGTAGCCTCTTCGGACAGAGGCTAAGTCCGAATTGAAAATATTTTCACCGACGTCGTATCTTTTAAATGTGATGTTCCGTTATGGGAGCGTATTTGACGCACTTTTGCTTAATAAACCACGGCTCCATCTCTTACGGTTGATTTTTAAATAATTTCTAAAATCGTCGTCGGGGACTCTTCACGGTAGCCACTCGGTAGGAAAAAATCTAAGTCCGAACTGTAATTATTTTCACCGACGAGGTACCTTTTATATGTTAGATTGAGTTATAGGAGCGTATTTTAAGCACTTTTGCTTAATAAACCACGGCTCTATCTCTTACGGTTGATTTTTAAATTAATCAGAAAGTCTTCGTCGGTAGCGCTTCTCGGTAGCCTCTCCGTACAGAGACTAAGTCCGAATTGAAAATATTTTCACGGACGTCGTATCTTTTAAATGTTATGTTCGGTTATAGGAGCGTATTTGACGCACTTTTGCTTAATAAACCACGGCTCCATCTCTTACGGTTGATTTTTAAATAATTTCTAAAGTCGTCGTCGGCGACTCTTCGCGGTAGCCACTCGGTAGGAAAAAATCTAAGTCCGAACTGTAATTATTTTCACCGACGAGGTGCCTTTTATATGTTAGATTGAGATATAGGAGCGTATTTTAAGCACTTTTGCTTAATAAACCACGGCTCTATCTCTTACGGTAGATTTTTAAATTAATCAGAAAGTCTTCGTCGGTAGCGCTTCTCGGTAGCCCCTCCGTACAGAGACTAAGTCCGAATTGAAAATATTTTCACCGACGACGTATCTTTTAAATGTTATGTTCCGTTATGGGAGCGTATTTGACGCACTTTTGCTTAATAAACCACGGCTCTATCTCTTACGGTTGATTTTTAAATAATTTCTAAAATCGTCGTCGGCGACTCTTCACGGTAGCCACTCGGTAGGAAAAAATCTAAGTCCGAACTGTAATTATTTTCACCGACGAGGTACCTTTTATATGTTAGATTGAGTTATAGGAGCGTATTTTAAGCACTTTTGCTTAATAAACCACGGCTCTATCTCTTACGGTTGATTTTTAAATTAATCAGAAAGTCTTCGTCGGTAGCGCTTCTCGGTAGCCTCTCCGTACAGAGACTAAGTCCGAATTGAAAATATTTTCACGGACGACGTATCTTTTAAATGTTATCTTCGGTTATGGGAGCGTATTTGACGCACTTTTGCTTAATAAACCACGGCTCCATCTCTTACGGTTGATTTTTAAATAATTTCTAAAGTCGTCATCGGCGACTCTTCACGGTAGCCACTCGATAGGAAAAAATCTAAGCCCGAACTGTAATTATTTTCACCGACGAGGTACCTTTTATATGTTAGATTGAGTTAGGAGCGTATTTTAAGCACTTTTGCTTAATAAACCACGGCTCTATCTCTTACGGTAGATTTTTAAATTAATCAGAAAGTCTTCGTCGGTAGCGCTTCTCGGTAGCCTCTTCGGACAGAGACTAAGTCCGAATTGAAAATATTTTCACCGACGTCGTATCTTTTAAATGTTATGTTCCGTTATGGGAGCGTATTTAACGCACTTTTGCTTAATAAACCACGGCTCCATCTCTTACGGTTGATTTTTAAATAATTTCTAAAGTCGTCGTCGGCGACTCTTCACGGTAGCCACTCGGTAGGAAAAAATCTAAGTCCGAACTGTAATTATTTTCACCGACGAGGTACCTTTTATATGTTAGATTGAGATATAGGAGCGTATTTTAAGGACTTTTGCTTAATAAACCACGGCTCTATCTCTTACGGTAGATTTTTAAATTAATCAGAAAGTCTTCGTCGGTAGCGCTTCTCGGTAGCCTCTCCGTACAGAGACTAAGTCCGAATTCAAAATATTTTCACCGACGTCGTATCTTTTAAATGTTATGTTCGGTTATGGGAGCGTATTTGGCGCACTTTTGCTTAATAAACCACGGCTCCATCTCTTACGGTTGATTTTTAAATAATTTCTAAAGTCGTCGTCGGCGACTCTTCGCGGTAGCCACACGGTAGGAAAAAATCTAAGTCCGAACTGTAATTATTTTCACCGACGAGGTACCTTTTATATGTTAGATTGAGTTATAGGAGCGTATTTTTAGCACTTTTGCTTAATAAACCACGGCTCTATCTCTTACGGTTGATTTTTAAATTAATCAGAAAGTCTTCGTCGGTAGCGCTTCTCGGTAGCCTCTCCGTACAGAGACTAAGTCCGAATTGAAAATATTTTCACCGACGACGTATCTTTTAAATGTTATGTTCAGTTATGGGAGCGTATTTGACGCACTTTTGCTTAATAAACCACGGCTCTATCTCTTACGGTTGATTTTTAAATAATTTCTAAAATCGTCGTCGGGGACTCTTCACGGTAGCCACTCGGTAGGAAAAAATCTAAGTCCGAACTGTAATTATTTTCACCGACGAGGTACCTTTTATATGTTAGATTGAGTTATAGGAGCGTATTTTAAGCACTTTTGCTTAATAAACCACGGCTCTATCTCTTACGGTTGATTTTTAAATTAATCAGAAAGTCTTCGTCGGTAGCGCTTCTCGGTAGCCTCTCCGTACAGAGACTAAGTCCGAATTGAAAATATTTTCACCGACGACGTATCTTTTAAATGTTATGTTCGGTTATGGGAGCGTATTTGACGCACTTTTGCTTAATAAACCACGGCTCCATCTCTTACGGTTGATTTTTGAATAATTTCTAAAGTCGTCATCGGCGACTCTTCACGGTAGCCACTCGATAGGAAAAAAATCTAAGCCCGAACTGTAATTATTTTCACCGACGAGGTACCTTTTATATGTTAGATTGAGTTATAGGAGCGCATTTGAAGCACTTTTGCTTAATAAACCACGGCTCTATCTCTTACGGTTGATTTTTAAATTAATCAGAAAGTCTTCGTCGGTAGCGCTTCTCGGTAGCCTCTCCGTACAGAGACTAAGTCCGAATTGAAAATATTTTCACGGACGACGTATCTTTTAAATGTTATGTTCGGTTATGGGAGCGTATTTGACGCACTTTTGCTTAATAAACCACGGCTCCATCTCTTACGGTTGATTTTTGAATAATTTCTAAAGTCGTCATCGGCGACTCTTCACGGTAGCCACTCGATAGGAAAAAAATCTAAGCCCGAACTGTAATTATTTTCACCGACGAGGTACCTTTTATATGTTAGATTGAGTTATAGGAGCGCATTTGAAGCACTTTTGCTTAATAAACCACGGCTCTATCTCTTACGGTTGTTTTTAAAATTAATCAGAAAGTCCTCATCGGTAGCGCTTTTCGGTAGCCTCTCCGTACAGAGACTAAGTCCGAATTGAAAATATTTTCTCCGACGTCGTATCTTTTAAATGTTATGTTCGGTTATGGGAGCGTATTTGACGCACTTTTGCTTAATAAACCACGGCTCCATCTCTTACGGTTGATTTTTAAATAATTTCTAAAGTCGTCGTCGGCGACTCTTCGCGGTAGCCACTCGGTAGGAAAAAACCTAAGTCCGAACTGTAATTATTTTCACCGACGAGGTGCCTTTTATATGTTAGATTGAGTTATAGGAGCGTATTTGAAGCACTTTTGCTTAATAAACCACGGCTCTATCTCTTACGGTTGATTTTTAAATTAATCAGAAAGTCCTCGTCGGTAGCGCTTTTCGGTAGCCTCTCCGTACAGAGACTAAGTCCGAATTGAAAATATTTTCACCGACGTCGTATCTTTTAAATGTTATGTTCGGTTATGGGAGCGTATTTGACGCAGTTTTGCTTAATAAACCACGGCTATCATCTCTTACGGTTGATTTTTAAATAATTTCTAAAGTCGTCGTCGGCGACTCTTCGCGGTGCCCACTCGGTAGGAAAAAATCTAAGTCCGAACTGTAATTATTTTCACCGACGAGGTACCTTTTATATGTTAGATTGAGTTATAGGAGCGCATTTGAAGCACTTTTGCTTAATAAACCACGGCTCTATCTCTTACGGTAGATTTTTAAATTAATCAGAAAGTCTTCGTCGGTAGCGCTTCTCGGTAGCCTCTTCGGACAGAGACTAAGTCCGAATTGAAAATATTTTCACCGACGACGTATCTTTTAAATGTTATGTTCAGTTATGGGAGCGTATTTGACGTAGTTTTGCTTAATAAACCACGGCTATCATCTCTTACGGTTGATTTTTAAATAATTTCTAAAGTCGTCATCGGCGACTCTTCACGGTAGCCACTCGATAGGAAAAAATCTAAGCCCGAACTGTAATTATTTTCACCGACGAGGTACCTTTTATATGTTAGATTGAGTTAGGAGCGTATTTTAAGCACTTTTGCTTAATAAACCACGGCTCTATCTCTTACGGTAGATTTTTAAATTAATCAGAAAGTCTTCGTCGGTAGCGCTTCTCGGTAGCCTCTTCGGACAGAGACTAAGTCCGAATTGAAAATATTTTCACCGACGTCGTATATTTTAAATGTTATGTTCGGTTATGGGAGCGTATTTGGCGCACTTTTGCTTAATAAACCACGGCTCCATCTCTTACGGTTGATTTTTAAATAATTTCTAAAGTCGTCGTCGGCGACTCTTCGCGGTAGCCACACGGTAGGAAAAAATCTAAGTCCGAACTGTAATTATTTTCACCGACGAGGTACCTTTTATATGTTAGATTGAGTTATAGGAGCGTATTTTAAGCACTTTTGCTTAATAAACCACGGCTCTATCTCTTACGGTTGATTTTTAAATTAATCAGAAAGTCTTCGTCGGTAGCGCTTCTCGGTAGCCTCTCCGTACAGAGACTAAGTCCGAATTGAAAATATTTTCACGGACGACGTATCTTTTAAATGTTATGTTCGGTTATGGGAGCGTATTGGACGCACTTTTGCTTAATAAACCACGGCTCCATCTCTTAAGGTTGATTTTTAAATAATTTCTAAAGTCGTCGTCGGCGACTCTTCACGGTAGCCACTCGGTAGGAAAAAATCTAAGTCCGAACTGTAATTATTTTCACCGACGAGGTACCTTTTATATGTTAGATTGAGTTATAGGAGCGCATTTGAAGCACTTTTGCTTAATAAACCACGGCTCTATCTCTTACGGTAGATTTTTAAATTAATCAGAAAGTCTTCGTCGGTAGCGCTTCTCGGTAGCCTCTTCGGACAGAGACTAAGTCCGAATTGAAAATATTTTCACCGACGACGTATCTTTTAAATGTTATGTTCAGTTATGGGAGCGTATTTGACGCACTTTTGCTTAATAAACCACGGCTCTATCTCTTACGGTTGATTTTTAAATAATTTCTAAAATCGTCGTCGGCGACTCTTCACGGTAGCCACTCGGTAGGAAAAAATCTAAGTCCGAACTGTAATTATTTTCACCGACGAGGTACCTTTTATATGTTAGATTGAGTTATAGGAGCGTATTTTAAGCACTTTTGCTTAATAAACCACGGCTCTATCTCTTACGGTTGATTTTTAAATTAATCAGAAAGTCTTCGTCGGTAGCGCTTCTCGGTAGCCTCTCCGTACAGAGACTAGTCGTCTGTAGTGGAATGGCGGGGGGTCAATATTAAGGGGGGGTGTGGGCCTCCCAGGGGGTTAACCCAGGTGGGAGGATAAGTGCTTGCCACCTAAAGTATAAGGGTGGCTGCAGCGCACACACCTGCTCGTGAACAGTTTCTTAGTTCCCTGCGGTTTAGGCAGGTGAGCTTGCGATTCCCCGCCCACGCTATGGCTACTGCCCCTCTTGCCCGATGCCTCCTGAGACACCCCGCCCCTAGCGGGCAGGAGAGTCTTAAAGACGATCGGGTTGGACGGAGGGCGAGCGTGATTGGGATTCGCTATGCCGCGTCGACGTGCTACGCGAGCGAGAGAGCAGTGTTACACCGGGGTGATCTGGCCCACCGGGAGCCGCCGATCCGACTTAAATTGTATGCGCCCAACGACTCGAGGCGATACGGTCCTCTGCCCGCGATGCTCTTTCTCTCTCGCAGCGCACGCCGACTAGGGCGGCTTTGTCGTGGAGCCAGGTCGTTAACCTGGAGAGTTGCGAGGCGAGTGAAGATAGGTTCTCTGACCTTGTTTAAGTCTGGGTGTCCCCGGTAACTGGATACCCCGAATCACACCCCAAGCTCCTTTCGGAGAGACCGTACGGTGTCAGAGGTGGCTCGGTTTTCCCCTGCAGCCACCTATTCCTCTCGCCAAACGTCTCCGTTCGACTGATGTCCCGGGGGACTTGTCACGCGCGAGGCGGACGGGTGGGCTGTTGGTTAAGGCCGCTCCTGCCTATCGTTTAGCGGTAATTGGACTCCCCGCTAAGGAGGTGAGGGTGGGTAGAGGCTACCCCCAAGCCTATCGCACATCGGAGAGCGCAGCGTCCCTCCTGCCCCCCACGTGTCGTCCGTACGGGACTCCGCGCATATGGTTCTGCCCAGTCCATACCTTGGATTCCTCTCGCGGGTCCCTCTGGTCGGTCACGGGCGTTGTTATGGAGCCCCTGGGAGGTACGTGGGGGAGGCAGGTGCGTCGCTCCGTCCTCCGATGTTGTGTGGCGCAGTCCAACCTGGCCTGCGAGATGTGGCGGTATCCCGCCAGCTCCCACCGCTGACATGGGTGAGTGACTTGCCTGTGGTCCGGGCCGGAAGTCGGGGTGAAATAACGACCACCCCATAGCCGATCTTTGCGATATTTCGCGGGCTCCCACCTCAGGGGGGAGTGATTGCCTTTAGTCCGGGCCGGAGGTCGGGTGCTTAGGGCCACCACGCAGCCTATTTTGACGGTATTCGTCAGCTCCCACCACGAACAGGGTGGGAAATTGCCTTTAATCCGGGCCGGAGGTCGGGTGCTTGAGGCCACCACGCAGCCTTTACCGGCGGCGATCGTCAGCCCCCACCACGAGGGTGGGTACATGCCTCTGATCTGTGCCGGGTTTCGGGTGCATAAAGGCCACCACGTAGCCTATTACGGCGGTACATTGCCGGCTCCCACCTCAGGGGGGAGTAGTTGCCTTTAGTCCGGGCCGGAGGTCGGGTGTACAAAGGCCACCACGCAGCCTATTTTGACGGTATTTCGTCAGCGCCCACCGCAACAGGGTGGGCAATTGCCTTTAATCCGAGCCGGAGGTCGGGTGCTTAAGGCCACCACGCAGCCTATTTGATGGTGTTTCGTCAGCGCCCTCCGCAACAGGGTGGGCAATTGCCTTTAATCCGGGCCGGGACGGGGAGTGTATAAAGGCCGCTCTATCCTGTTTACGGGGTTTATTCCGTGTTTGTGGGAGGGGGTATGGAGTGGTGAAGGTGGGGGTGTGTCGATTTCCCGCCCCCGCGATCCGGTCATGGTCCGGGTCGCTTCTAGGGGGCTGAGGATTCTATTTAGTGTCGTCTAGAGGGCGGTGTATCGATCCCGCGTTAATGGTCGCGGGGCCGTTTGCCGCCTCTAGTCTTTTGTGGAGGGGTTGGGTTGGGGTGCGGACGTTTCCGCCCGCTTCTGGTACTAGGGCCAGGAGTTGTGGTTGGGTTGTGTAGGGACCCACCGGCCCTGCTGGTGGACGGCATCTCTCCTGGGCTGGGCTGCTCTGGGGGGTCGGCTAGTGGGGTGGCTTCCCCGATGCCGCGGATCGCCTTCGCCCTGGTGATCCACCTCGTCAGGACCGCGAGGGGGATGGACCGCAATTCCTCCGGTGTGGGATTCGGGGTCCCCATGATGGTCGTCCTCCATCCCGTCAGTGCTGGGCAGTCCAGCAATATGTGCTGGGCCGTCTCCGGTGCCTCCTGGCATCTCGGGCAGGTCGGGGTGTCCGCCAGACCCATCCTCCACAGCGTATGTCCTGTAGGGGCGTAGCCGATGAGTAAGCTCACCGCCTCCCTCGCCTGTTGTTTCTGCAGGCACAGAAGTTCCTTGCCCCTCCTTAGGTTTATTTCAGGCCCCAGGAGGAGCTTGGCTTGTCGACAGCCGTCGACGTTATTCCAGTGGGCCTGGTGCAGTGCCCGGGTTCTGGCCTTCAGCGACGTTGTGAACGTTGCTTTGGCCAGCCCGAACGCTGGCTCAGGCCCGATGAAGGGGCTGTCCGACCCGAGGTTCGCCAGCCTGTCAGCCTCCTCGTTTCCGAGGATGCCTCTGTGGCCAGGGACCCAGGTCAGGGACAGCTTGTTCTTCCCGCCCAACTGGTTGAGCGTATCCATGCCGTCCAGGGTCAGCTTTGATCTGCTCGTCGGGTTGCCAAGTGCCACGAGGGCGGCTTGGCTGTCGGAGCAGATCTTGATCACCTGGCCGACGGTTTTTTCCTCTATGAGGAGTCTTGCGCATCTAATGATGGCGTACAGTTCCGCCTGGAAGACGGTGGGGCTTGACCCCAGGGAGGCAAAGTCGCCTCTGCTCCCTGGACCCCTCGTCCAGGCGGCTCCGACTAGGTCGTTTTTACGCGACCCGTCGGTGTACCAGACTTGGTTTATGGTCCTAGTCAGGACCTTGTTCGTGGCCCACTCTTCCCGGGTGGGGATCGTGACCATGTAGTTCTTTTTGAACCTGAACTCAGGGTTAGTCGAGTCTAGAGGATAGTTATCCTCTAGCTCATCCCTCCGCTCCGGGAGGTTGGCGTGTCCGTGGTCCTGCGTGTGCCAACGCCTCCATGAGCTTAGGCAGTGGGCCGTCCTCATTGCTACCTCCTGCGCCCTCAGGTGGAGTGGTGGACATCCCAAGATGGCCTCCAGGGCTGCCGTTGGTGCGGTTGGTAGGGCTCCCGTGATGGACCTCAGTGCCGCTCCCTGGATTTTGCCCAGGAGCGTCTGCATCGTGGCCAGCTGGGCCCCTTTCCACCATAGAAGAGCCCCGAAGAGGATCCTCGGGACGGTTATGGCCTCATAGATCCACTTGGTTATACCGGGTCCAAGTCCCCATGTCGGCCCCATGACGCGCCGTAACGTCTTCAGGGAAGTGAGGGCCCTGTTCCCTTGCGTCCTCAAGTGGGGCCTCCAGCTCATCCTCCAGTCCAACGTGACACCCAGGTATCTGGCTGTTTTGGTGGTCACGAGGGGCTGTCCGAAGAGCACGGGAGCCGTATACTTGGGGACGACGTTTTTCCTGGTGACCAGCACCATTTCCGTTTTGGTCGGATTAACCATGAGGCCGGTGCATTCGCACCAGATCTCCGTGGCTGCGAGAGCCGTTTGGCATCGGTCCATAATGGAGTCGATATTCTTGCCGTATGCCATTATCAGGAAGTCATCGGCGTAGGCTTGCGCCTCCACTCCGCTGGCCTCCAAGGCTCCGATCAGACTGTCGGCCACTAAGGTCCACAGAAGCGGCGAGAGGATCCCTCCCTGAGGGCAACCTTTATTGGTTGTCCCCTCTACCGTTTCCTGACCTCTTCGGACCGCCAGTCGTCTCGAGTTCAGCATTGTTTTTATCCACCTGCTGATGGTGGACGGGATGGCGAAATCCCGGAGTGCGTTTTGTATAGCCTCCGCCGAGGTTTGGTTAAATGCACCTTCAATATCCATGAAGATGCATACCGTCATGCCCTTGTCCCTGATCCCCGCCTCCAGCTTTCCCACAACTCTGTGGAGGGCGGCCTCAACCGAGAGGCCAGCCCTGAAAGCGTACTGGTGGCGGTGGAGTGGGGTTTCGACCAGATAGACCTCTTTTATATACCTGTCCACCAATCTTTCCAGGGTCTTCAGGAGGAAGGAGGTCAGGCTTATTGGTCTAAAGGCCTTGGGGGTGGTGTAGTCCGCCTTTTTGGGCTTTGGAAGGAACACCACCCTCGTCTCTGTCCATGGCCTCGGGATAATCCCCGTGGCTATGCTGGCCCTCAGTACTCTCGTGAGAGGCTGGCACAACTGGGCCAGACCTTTCTGTAAGAGCACCGGGTGGATTTCATCCGGGCCTGGAGCCTTGTAGGGTGAGAACGAGTTTATGGCCCATTTCACCCTGGCTTCATTTACGATTTTGTTCGCCAGGCCCCAGTTAGGGGGTCCGGGAACGTCATCGTCAGCGATATCGCCCGCCGCGGCGTTAGGCACTGTGGGCTCCCCATGGGGGTGGAAGCCCGGGAAGTGTTCCCTCATCAAAATCTCCGTGATTTCTCGGTCCGATGTGGTGAAGCTGCCATCGGGCCTTTTGAGGGGGCCGAGGTTTTCGCTCGGTTCCCTCTCCAGGATTCTGTGCAGCCTCACCGTCTCCGGGATCGACCGGACGTCCTTGCAGTGGGCCTTCCATGCTAGGTTGCGAGCTTTCCGCGTTGCCTTCCTCATGGCTGCTCTGGCCGTCCTCATTTCCAGCCACTGACTCCTTCGTCCTCCTCTCCTGGCTGCCGTCTCGAGTTTGCGGAGGTGGTTCTTCTGCTTCTGCAGGTCCTCGTTCCACCACATCACGGAGGTTTTCCGGGACCTCTCTTTGGCCTCGCAGGCCCCGTTGAAGGCCCCTGAGATTGCCTCCGTGATGCGGGTGGCTGCCGCCTCCAGGTCATCCCTGGTCCCGTACCTGGAGGGCAGATCTTTCAGGTTCGCCCTGAGGGCGTTCCCGTAGGCGGTCCAATCCGTATTTCTCGGATTGGCCTTCCTTATCGGGGGGGTGGGATCCCCCCTACCTCGAAAGGTGCAGGTAATGTACCTGTGATCGGACAAGGATGGAACGTCGGAGACCTTCCAATCCGTTGCCCTTTCCGCCATGCTCTCGGAGCATACCGTGATATCTAAGGTTTCTTTCCGAGTCCTTATCTCGTAGGTGTGTTCACACCCCCTGTTAATGTGCCTCAGGTCTAGGCTGTCGAGGAAGTCCATAACGGACTCTCCTCTTCGGTTGGTGGTCGTGCTGCCCCAGTCTCTGTGGCAAGCATTCGCGTCCATACCGATAACCAACTCCTTGCCGTTCGCCGTGGCCCACTCGGCCACGGCTCTCAGCTCGTTGGTGGGGGGAGGGTACGGGAGGTCCCAGGGTTGGTAGGATGAAACCACCACTACCTCCTTCTGGGCTCCGTTCTCCCCCCTGGTTGTCCAGATCCCCGCTGCTTGGTCCCTTTTACAGAATTGTGGCAGCGGGGTGAACGGGCAGTTCCTCCTGGCGAGGATGCAGGCCCTGGGGGCTGGATCCTCGGAGGCGTGTGCCGTTTGCCCGATAAGTCCAAGTCCCCTAGGGGCCTTGAAGCTTATCCAGGGCTCTTGGATTAGCGCCAAGTCCGCTTTAGTTGTGGCCATGAACTTCACCAAATGTGATGAAGCCACGTCACTGTGGTGCAGGTTGATCTGCACCACTTTTAATCCGCCGCTGTCGGAGGGGTGGTCGTCTCTTCCTGACTGGGATCCTCCCTCTCCGTTGGCTCCCGTGGTTGGCGCTCTTTCCTCTCTATTGGTTCCGAGGGTTGTCGTCCTTCCTGCTCCGCTGGTTCCAGGGGTTGCCATCCTGTCCGTCTGGGGGTCGTCTCGTTGATCGGTGGTTCTTTCCCTCCTGTTGCCGTTTGCTTCCTTGGTTCGCTAAAGAGGAGAAGGAACGATACGTTAGGTTTTGTCGGCTTGTAGTGGGGAATTACCTTGTTTGCGCCTTGGTCCCTCCGGTCCCGGTTTGGTCGCGGGTCCTGGTGGGTTTGCCCGGGGCTTCACTGAGGTGGTGGGGGAGACGTTGGGGGGGGAGATGGTTTGCCGTTATTGGTTTGTGATTTGGGTGCTGTGTTTGTTAGAGGGAGGTGGTCTGGGTCCGATGCCCCTGAGGTTTTGGAGGCCTAGCGGGGGGGGAGCGGTTGTTAGGTTGGGTCTGGTGTGTTGGGGGCCCCCTGCCAGGTGACTTCCATGTCGGCTTTCTCCTCTCCTGTCCGGCTGGGCGGCTGATACCTACTCTGTGGGTATCTGGACATGCCTTGTGTGTGTGTGTGTTCGGGTGTGACGCGAGGAGGTTAGTTTAATGCTTTGATTGTGGTTAACCTAGACCTAACCCAGGGGGATACGCGGGGATACCCTCCACTGGATCCCTGTTAACCTAAGTTGTAGCGAGCGTGTAAAACGACAGAATTTATCACCGTAATATTCATAGCGAATTGCTACAGAATGATTCCATGTACTTTTAGCATCCATGTAACCCCTCAAGATCTCCCAATTAGTTTTGTACTACATGGTTTATTTTAATTCGAATATATATGTTCATTATACTTTCATAGCCACATTCATCATCCACATCTTACAGTCATGGTCAACGAATGAGAACCTGTATAGGTTTGGCCACTTGGGATTCTCGTACAATCCTGCCTATATCTATTTCGTAGATATAATTATTTCTAAATTAGTTTTATTTATTTTTTTTTTTTTTTATTCATCCACCGCCCTAGCGCGTTACCAGTATCAGAGCAGAAACAGTAGCACCCACCATAGCAACACATTTAATTTTACAATTTGGTTCGCCTCGCGTAATTCTAACTGATAGGGGCACTAGTTTCATAAATGAAGTAATCAGGGATTTAACAAAGATATTCGAAATTGATCACGTCACAACATCTAGTTACAGACCTCCAACTAATGGGTCTTTTAGAAAGACGTCACATAGTTCCAGTAGAATGCATCAAGCATTATTTAGATGATTGTGATGACTGGGATAAACTAGCTTCATTTGCTATGTTCCTTACAATACGTCTGCTCACGAGGCAACTACTTTCACGCCCTATGAATTAGTATTTGGTGGGATATCGAGATGCCCTAGTTCCTTTTCAACCAATGAAGGACTAGCAACCTACAACTCTTATCTTCGAGAATTAATTACACGTCTTAATGAGTTACAAACGGAAGCAGGGCAAAATTTAATCATCGCGAGACACCGATTCAAGGCGTATTATGATGAAAAAGCACGACCTTTTCCAGGTAAAATTGGGGACATGGTACGCGTTTTAGTTGAACCCAAGGTAGGAAAATTCCGTAACCGTTATCATGGTCCGTATAGGTAGTAGGCATTTGGAATGAGATAATTTAGTGTTAGAAAAAGAAAAAATGGTGATAGATCTTAAAACGTGCGGACAAGTTACGATTAGCTCACAGAGATAGTACCTAAGTTCACCGACATTTCCATTTTCCAGTTTGTTTACAATAGTTGTTCAGAATGAAGAGATCGTATTTAGAATAATAAAAAAAAATAGAAAATGAAGAGAAAGAAAGAAAGAAAGAAAGAAAGAAAGAAAGAATGAAAGAAAGAAAGAAAGAAAGAAAGAAAGAAAGAAAGAAGGGAAGAAGGGAAGAAAGAAAGGAAGAAAGAAGGAAAGGAAGATAGAAAGAAAGAAAGAAGGAAAGAAGGAAAGAAAGAAAGAAAGTAAGAAAGGAAGAAAGAAAGGAAGAAAGAAAGAAAGAAAGAGAGAAAGAAAGAAAGGGAAAAATAAAGAGAGAAAAAAGAAATAGAAAGCGAATGAGTCATGTATATATCCACGTATTTCAGGGTAAGAGTAATTACAATAATTTTGTTTAGGTAATACTAGATTTAACACGTCAGGATGAGTTATATCCAGTCACTCAAATCGATGCTTGCTCGGGAATTTACTTTAGGGAATCACCAATGGCTTAAAACAGTAAACCAGCACGTAGATTCTGTTTTATTAATCACAAATCATATATCAAAGGGGAATCCAAAAAAAATTTGGGAGACACATTGATAGTATCTCTACCGAATTCAATCCACTGCATGGATTCGGTTGCAAAATTGGACCCGTTGGCTGAATAATCATCACGACGGAGAGATTAAATGAGAAGGCGAAGGAGTAAATAAAAACCGGTTGTTGAAATTGTAGCGAGCGTGTAAAACGACAGAATTTGTCACCGTAATATTCATAGCGAATTGCTACAGAATGATTCCATGTACTTTTAGCATCCATGTAACCCCTCAAGATCTCCTAATTAATTTTGTACTACATGGTTTATTTAATTCGAATATATTTGTTCATTATACTTTTCATAGCGACATTCGTTATCCACGTCTTACAATCATAGTCAACGAATGAGAACCTGTATAGGTTTAGCTACTTGGGACTTCCGTACAATCCTTCCTATATCTATTCCGTAGATATAATTATTCTAAATTAGTTTTATTCTTTTATCCATCCATCGCCCTAGCGCGTTACCGATATCAAAGCAGAAACAGTAGCACCCACAATAGCAACAAATTTAATTTTACAATTTGGTTCACCTCGCGTAATTTTAACTGATAGAGGCACTAGTTTCATTAACAAAGATATTCAAAATTGATCGCGTCACAACATCTGATTACAGACCTCAAGCTAATGGGTCTTTAGGAAGAAGTCACATAGTTCCAGTAGACTACATCAAACATTATTTGGGTGGTTGTGATGACTGGGATAAACTAGTTCCATTTGCTATGTTCCTTACAATACATCTGCTCACGAGGCAACAACTTTCACGCCCTATGAATTAGTATTTGGTGGAGTACCAAGATGCCCTAGTTCATTTCAGCCGATGAAGGACTAGCAACCTACAACTCTTATCTTCAAGAATTAATTACATGTCTTAATGAGTTACAAACGGAAGCAGGACAAAATTTAATCATCGCGAAACACCGATGCAAGGCGTATTGTGATGAAAAAGCACGACCTTTTCCAGGTAAAATTGGGGACATGGTGCGCGTTTTAGTTGAACCCAAGATAGGAAAATTCAGTGACCGTTATCATGGCTTTTTGGAACGAAATAATTTAGTATTAGAAGGAGGAGATGGTGATAGATTTTTAAGACATGCGGGCAAGTTACGATTGACTCACAGAGATAATACCTAATTTTCACCGACATTTTCCATTTTCAAGTTTGTTTTTCAGTAGTGTGTTTCAGAGTGAAGAGATAATATTTAGAATAGAAAATAATAGGAAGGCAAAATAAGATAAATAAAAATAAAGAAATAGCTAGATCCGAAATACTAGATAAAGAACGGCGCGTGCGGCACTCTAACGTTCCGCTTGTTATGTCTGCTGTTGAATTAAGTATACTGAACGGCGGTGATTGCCCGCGTATTTCGCGGGGGAATTAATTTTAAGGTTTCGTTCGTTAATTAACTTAGTGTTTAGCCGTGGGAGGATAAATTTATGTATGGAGAGGGTCGCGAGGTTGCCGGCGGGGCATCCGTGTTTTCGTTAGTTACGGCGTTCGTGAGAGAGAGAGGGAGAGAGAGAGAGAGAGCGATCAGATTATATTTGGGCTTGGAAGTTTTACATTTTCGCTACATCCTTGGCGGTAAACGCGTTATTGTGCGGAAGGTACGCGGAAGTAGCTAGGTGGTCATGTGGATGGCGGTGGGGCTTCGCGGCCCCGTGGGGGAAAGTTAGTCGGTTTTCCCCTCGGTTTGTCGTTTGACTATATTCCGTGGTTGTTCGCGCCGCGTGTCGGTGGTGTTGCGCAACGTTCTCTTCGTCTCGCGGGCGGTCTTTGTTTATTGTTAATTAACAGGGTGTGGTGGGTTTCCCGTGCTTGTCGCCGTTTCAAATGTGTGTTGTTATTGTACAGAGACTAAGTCCGAATTGAAAATATTTTCACGGACGACGTATCTTTTAAATGTTATCTTCGGTTATGGGAGCGTATTTGACGCACTTTTGCTTAATAAACCACGGCTCCATCTCTTACGGTTGATTTTTAAATAATTTCTAAAGTCGTCATCGGCGACTCTTCACGGTAGCCACTCGATAGGAAAAAATCTAAGCCCGAACTGTAATTATTTTCACCGACGAGGTACCTTTTATATGTTAGATTGAGTTAGGAGCGTATTTTAAGCACTTTTGCTTAATAAACCACGGCTCTATCTCTTACGGTAGATTTTTAAATTAATCAGAAAGTCTTCGTCGGTAGCGCTTCTCGGTAGCCTCTTCGGACAGAGACTAAGTCCGAATTGAAAATATTTTCACCGACGTCGTATCTTTTAAATGTTATATTCGGTTATGGGAGCGTATTTGGCGCACTTTTGCTTAATAAACCACGGCTCCATCTCTTACGGTTGATTTTTAAATAATTTCTAAAGTCGTCGTCGGCGACTCTTCGCGGTAGCCACACGGTAGGAAAAAATCTAAGTCCGAACTGTAATTATTTTCACCGACGAGGTACCTTTTATATGTTAGATTGAGTTATAGGAGCGTATTTTAAGCACTTTTGCTTAATAAACCACGGCTCTATCTCTTACGGTTGATTTTTAAATTAATCAGAAAGTCTTCGTCGGTAGCGCTTCTCGGTAGCCTCTCCGTACAGAGACTAAGTCCGAATTGAAAATATTTTCACGGACGACGTATCTTTTAAATGTTATGTTCGGTTATGGGAGCGTATTGGACGCACTTTTGCTTAATAAACCACGGCTCCATCTCTTAAGGTTGATTTTTAAATAATTTCTAAAGTCGTCGTCGGCGACTCTTCACGGTAGCCACTCGGTAGGAAAAAATCTAAGTCCGAACTGTAATTATTTTCACCGACGAGGTACCTTTTATATGTTAGATTGAGTTATAGGAGCGTATTTGAAGCACTTTTGCTTAATAAACCACGGCTCTACCTCTTACGGTTGATTTTTAAATTAATCAGAAAGTCTTCGTCGGTAGCGCTTCTCGGTAGCCTCTCCGTACAGAGACTAAGTCCGAATTGAAAATATTTTCACCGACGACGTATCTTTTAAATGTTATGTTCGGTTATGGGAGCGTATTTGACGCACTTTTGCTTAATAAACCATGGCTCCATCTCTTACGGTTGATTTTTGAATAATTTCTAAAGTCGTCGTCGGCGACTCTTCACGGTAGCCACTCGATAGGAAAAAAATCTAAGTCCGAACTGTAATTATTTTCACCGACGAGGTACCTTTTATATGTTAGATTGAGTTATAGGAGCGTATTTGAAGCACTTTTGCTTAATAAACCACGGCTCTATCTCTTACGGTTGATTTTTAAATTAATCAGAAAGTCCTCGTCGGTAGCGCTTTTCGGTAGCCTCTCCGTACAGAGACTAAGTCCGAATTGAAAATATTTTCACCGACGTCGTATCTTTTAAATGTTATGTTCGGTTATGGGAGCGTATTTGACGCAGTTTTGCTTAATAAACCACGGCTATCATCTCTTACGGTTGATTTTTAAATAATTTCTAAAGTCGTCGTCGGCGACTCTTCGCGGTGCCCACTCGGTAGGAAAAAATCTAAGTCCGAACTGTAATTATTTTCACCGACGAGGTACCTTTTATATGTTAGATTGAGATATAGGAGCGTATTTTAAGCACTTTTGCTGAATAAACCACGGCTCTATCTCTTAAGTTGATTTTTAAATTAATCAGAAAGTCTTCGTCGGTAGCGCTTCTCGGTAGCCTCTCCGTACAGAGACTAAGTCCGAATTGAAAATATTTTCACGGACGACGTATCTTTTAAATGTTATGTTCGGTTATGGGAGCGTATTTGACGCACTTTTGCTTAATAAACCACGGCTCCATCTCTTACGGTTGATTTTTAAATAATTTCTAAAGTCGTCGTCGGCGACTCTTCACGGTAGCCACTCGGTAGGAAAAAATCTAAGTCCGAACTGTAATTATTTTCACGGACGAGGTACCTTTTATATGTTAGATTGAGTTATAGGAGCGTATTTGAAGCACTTTTGCTTAATAAACCACGGCTCTATCTCTTACGGTTGATTTTTAAATTAATCAGAAAGTCTTCGTCGGTAGCGCTTCTCGGTAGCCTCTCCGTACAGAGACTAAGTCCGAATTGAAAATATTTTCACGGACGACGTATCTTTTAAATGTTATGTTCGGTTATGGGAGCGTATTGGACGCACTTTTGCTTAATAAACCACGGCTCCATCTCTTAAGGTTGATTTTTAAATAATTTCTAAAGTCGTCGTCGGCGACTCTTCACGGTAGCCACTCGGTAGGAAAAAATCTAAGTCCGAACTGTAATTATTTTCACCGACGAGGTACCTTTTATATGTTAGATTGAGTTATAGGAGCGTATTTGAAGCACTTTTGCTTAATAAACCACGGCTCTACCTCTTACGGTTGATTTTTAAATTAATCAGAAAGTCTTCGTCGGTAGCGCTTCTCGGTAGCCTCTCCGTACAGAGACTAAGTCCGAATTGAAAATATTTTCACCGACGACGTATCTTTTAAATGTTATGTTCGGTTATGGGAGCGTATTTGACGCACTTTTGCTTAATAAACCATGGCTCCATCTCTTACGGTTGATTTTTGAATAATTTCTAAAGTCGTCATCGGCGACTCTTCACGGTAGCCACTCGATAGGAAAAAAATCTAAGTCCGAACTGTAATTATTTTCACCGACGAGGTACCTTTTATATGTTAGATTGAGTTATAGGAGCGTATTTGAAGCACTTTTGCTTAATAAACCACGGCTCTATCTCTTACGGTTGATTTTTAAATTAATCAGAAAGTCCTCGTCGGTAGCGCTTTTCGGTAGCCTCTCCGTACAGAGACTAAGTCCGAATTGAAAATATTTTCACCGACGTCGTATCTTTTAAATGTTATGTTCGGTTATGGGAGCGTATTTGACGCAGTTTTGCTTAATAAACCACGGCTATCATCTCTTACGGTTGATTTTTAAATAATTTCTAAAGTCGTCGTCGGCGACTCTTCGCGGTGCCCACTCGGTAGGAAAAAATCTAAGTCCGAACTGTAATTATTTTCACCGACGAGGTACCTTTTATATGTTAGATTGAGATATAGGAGCGTATTTTAAGCACTTTTGCTGAATAAACCACGGCTCTATCTCTTAAGTTGATTTTTAAATTAATCAGAAAGTCTTCGTCGGTAGCGCTTCTCGGTAGCCTCTCCGTACAGAGACTAAGTCCGAATTGAAAATATTTTCACGGACGACGTATCTTTTAAATGTTATGTTCGGTTATGGGAGCGTATTTGACGCACTTTTGCTTAATAAACCACGGCTCCATCTCTTACGGTTGATTTTTAAATAATTTCTAAAGTCGTCGTCGGCGACTCTTCATGGTAGCCACTCGGTAGGAAAAAATCTAAGTCCGAACTGTAATTATTTTCACGGACGAGGTACCTTTTATATGTTAGATTGAGTTATAGGAGCGTATTTGAAGCACTTTTGCTTAATAAACCACGGCTCTATCTCTTACGGTTGATTTTTAAATTAATCAGAAAGTCTTCGTCGGTAGCGCTTCTCGGTAGCCTCTCCGTACAGAGACTAAGTCCGAATTGAAAATATTTTCACCGACGACGTATCTTTTAAATGGTATGTTCCGTTATGGGAGCGTATTTGACGCACTTTTGCTTAATAAACCACGGCTCCATCTCTTACGGGTGATTTTTAAATAATTTCTAGTCGTCGTCGGCGACTCTTCACGGTAGCCACTCGGTAGGAAAAAATCTATGTCCGAACTGTAATTATTTTCACCGACGAGGTACCTTTTATATGTTACATTGAGTTATAGGAGCGTATTTGAAGCACTTTTGCTTAATAAACCACGGCTCTACCTCTTACGGTTGATTTTTAAATTAATCAGAAAGTCCTCGTCGGTAGCGCTTTTCGGTAGCCTCTCCGTACAGAGACTAAGTCCGAATTGAAAATATTTTCACCGACGTCGTATCTTTTAAATGTTATGTTCGGTTATGGGAGCGTATTTGACGCAGTTTTGCTTAATAAACCACGGCTATCATCTCTTACGGTTGATTTTTAAATAATTTCTAAAGTCGTCGTCGGCGACTCTTCGCGGTGCCCACTCGGTAGGAAAAAATCTAAGTCCGAACTGTAATTATTTTCACCGACGAGGTACCTTTTATATGTTAGATTGAGATATAGGAGCGTATTTTAAGCACTTTTGCTGAATAAACCACGGCTCTATCTCTTAAGTTGATTTTTAAATTAATCAGAAAGTCTTCGTCGGTAGCGCTTCTCGGTAGCCTCTCCGTACAGAGACTAAGTCCGAATTGAAAATATTTTCACGGACGACGTATCTTTTAAATGTTATGTTCGGTTATGGGAGCGTATTTGACGCACTTTTGCTTAATAAACCACGGCTCCATCTCTTACGGTTGATTTTTAAATAATTTCTAAAGTCGTCGTCGGCGACTCTTCACGGTAGCCACTCGGTAGGAAAAAATCTAAGTCCGAACTGTAATTATTTTCACGGACGAGGTACCTTTTATATGTTAGATTGAGTTATAGGAGCGTATTTGAAGCACTTTTGCTTAATAAACCACGGCTCTATCTCTTACGGTTGATTTTTAAATTAATCAGAAAGTCTTCGTCGGTAGCGCTTCTCGGTAGCCTCTCCGTACAGAGACTAAGTCCGAATTGAAAATATTTTCACCGACGACGTATCTTTTAAATGGTATGTTCCGTTATGGGAGCGTATTTGACGCACTTTTGCTTAATAAACCACGGCTCCATCTCTTACGGGTGATTTTTAAATAATTTCTAGTCGTCGTCGGCGACTCTTCACGGTAGCCACTCGGTAGGAAAAAATCTATGTCCGAACTGTAATTATTTTCACCGACGAGGTACCTTTTATATGTTAGATTGAGTTATAGGAGCGTATTTGAAGCACTTTTGCTTAATAAACCACGGCTCTACCTCTTACGGTTGATTTTTAAATTAATCAGAAAGTCTTCGTCGGTAGCGCTTCTCGGTAGCCTCTCCGTACAGAGACTAAGTCCGAATTGAAAATATTTTCACCGACGACGTATCTTTTAAATGTTATGTTCGGTTATGGGAGCGTATTGGACGCACTTTTGCTTAATAAACCACGGCTCCATCTCTTAAGGTTGATTTTTAAATAATTTCTAAAGTCGTCGTCGGCGACTCTTCACGGTAGCCACTCGGTAGGAAAAAATCTAAGTCCGAACTGTAATTATTTTCACCGACGAGGTACCTTTTATATGTTAGATTGAGTTATAGGAGCGTATTTGAAGCACTTTTGCTTAATAAACCACGGCTCTACCTCTTACGGTTGATTTTTAAATTAATCAGAAAGTCTTCGTCGGTAGCGCTTCTCGGTAGCCTCTCCGTACAGAGACTAAGTCCGAATTGAAAATATTTTCACCGACGACGTATCTTTTAAATGTTATGTTCGGTTATGGGAGCGTATTTGACGCACTTTTGCTTAATAAACCATGGCTCCATCTCTTACGGTTGATTTTTGAATAATTTCTAAAGTCGTCATCGGCGACTCTTCACGGTAGCCACTCGATAGGAAAAAAATCTAAGTCCGAACTGTAATTATTTTCACCGACGAGGTACCTTTTATATGTTAGATTGAGTTATAGGAGCGTATTTGAAGCACTTTTGCTTAATAAACCACGGCTCTATCTCTTACGGTTGATTTTTAAATTAATCAGAAAGTCCTCGTCGGTAGCGCTTTTCGGTAGCCTCTCCGTACAGAGACTAAGTCCGAATTGAAAATATTTTCACCGACGTCGTATCTTTTAAATGTTATGTTCGGTTATGGGAGCGTATTTGACGCAGTTTTGCTTAATAAACCACGGCTATCATCTCTTACGGTTGATTTTTAAATAATTTCTAAAGTCGTCGTCGGCGACTCTTCGCGGTGCCCACTCGGTAGGAAAAAATCTAAGTCCGAACTGTAATTATTTTCACCGACGAGGTACCTTTTATATGTTAGATTGAGATATAGGAGCGTATTTTAAGCACTTTTGCTGAATAAACCACGGCTCTATCTCTTAAGTTGATTTTTAAATTAATCAGAAAGTCTTCGTCGGTAGCGCTTCTCGGTAGCCTCTCCGTACAGAGACTAAGTCCGAATTGAAAATATTTTCACGGACGACGTATCTTTTAAATGTTATGTTCGGTTATGGGAGCGTATTTGACGCACTTTTGCTTAATAAACCACGGCTCCATCTCTTACGGTTGATTTTTAAATAATTTCTAAAGTCGTCGTCGGCGACTCTTCACGGTAGCCACTCGGTAGGAAAAAATCTAAGTCCGAACTGTAATTATTTTCACGGACGAGGTACCTTTTATATGTTAGATTGAGTTATAGGAGCGTATTTGAAGCACTTTTGCTTAATAAACCACGGCTCTATCTCTTACGGTTGATTTTTAAATTAATCAGAAAGTCTTCGTCGGTAGCGCTTCTCGGTAGCCTCTCCGTACAGAGACTAAGTCCGAATTGAAAATATTTTCACCGACGACGTATCTTTTAAATGGTATGTTCCGTTATGGGAGCGTATTTGACGCACTTTTGCTTAATAAACCACGGCTCCATCTCTTACGGGTGATTTTTAAATAATTTCTAGTCGTCGTCGGCGACTCTTCACGGTAGCCACTCGGTAGGAAAAAATCTATGTCCGAACTGTAATTATTTTCACCGACGAGGTACCTTTTATATGTTAGATTGAGTTATAGGAGCGTATTTGAAGCACTTTTGCTTAATAAACCACGGCTCTACCTCTTACGGTTGATTTTTAAATTAATCAGAAAGTCCTCGTCGGTAGCGCTTTTCGGTAGCCTCTCCGTACAGAGACTAAGTCCGAATTGAAAATATTTTCACCGACGTCGTATCTTTTAAATGTTATGTTCGGTTATGGGAGCGTATTTGACGCAGTTTTGCTTAATAAACCACGGCTATCATCTCTTACGGTTGATTTTTAAATAATTTCTAAAGTCGTCGTCGGCGACTCTTCGCGGTGCCCACTCGGTAGGAAAAAATCTAAGTCCGAACTGTAATTATTTTCACCGACGAGGTACCTTTTATATGTTAGATTGAGATATAGGAGCGTATTTTAAGCACTTTTGCTGAATAAACCACGGCTCTATCTCTTAAGTTGATTTTTAAATTAATCAGAAAGTCTTCGTCGGTAGCGCTTCTCGGTAGCCTCTCCGTACAGAGACTAAGTCCGAATTGAAAATATTTTCACGGACGACGTATCTTTTAAATGTTATGTTCGGTTATGGGAGCGTATTTGACGCACTTTTGCTTAATAAACCACGGCTCCATCTCTTACGGTTGATTTTTAAATAATTTCTAAAGTCGTCGTCGGCGACTCTTCACGGTAGCCACTCGGTAGGAAAAAATCTAAGTCCGAACTGTAATTATTTTCACGGACGAGGTACCTTTTATATGTTAGATTGAGTTATAGGAGCGTATTTGAAGCACTTTTGCTTAATAAACCACGGCTCTATCTCTTACGGTTGATTTTTAAATTAATCAGAAAGTCTTCGTCGGTAGCGCTTCTCGGTAGCCTCTCCGTACAGAGACTAAGTCCGAATTGAAAATATTTTCACCGACGACGTATCTTTTAAATGGTATGTTCCGTTATGGGAGCGTATTTGACGCACTTTTGCTTAATAAACCACGGCTCCATCTCTTACGGGTGATTTTTAAATAATTTCTAGTCGTCGTCGGCGACTCTTCACGGTAGCCACTCGGTAGGAAAAAATCTATGTCCGAACTGTAATTATTTTCACCGACGAGGTACCTTTTATATGTTAGATTGAGTTATAGGAGCGTATTTGAAGCACTTTTGCTTAATAAACCACGGCTCTACCTCTTACGGTTGATTTTTAAATTAATCAGAAAGTCTTCGTCGGTAGCGCTTCTCGGTAGCCTCTCCGTACAGAGACTAAGTCCGAATTGAAAATATTTTCACCGACGACGTATCTTTTAAATGTTATGTTCGGTTATGGGAGCGTATTTGACGCACTTTTGCTTAATAAACCACGGCTCCATCTCTTACGGTTGATTTTTAAATAATTTCTAAAGTCGTCGTCGGCGACTCTTCGCGGTGCCCACTCGGTAGGAAAAAATCTAAGTCCGAACTGTAATTATTTTCACCGACGAGGTACCTTTTATATGTTAGATTGAGATATAGGAGCGTATTTTAAGCACTTTTGCTGAATAAACCACGGCTCTATCTCTTAAGTTGATTTTTAAATTAATCAGAAAGTCTTCGTCGGTAGCGCTTCTCGGTAGCCTCTCCGTACAGAGACTAAGTCCGAATTGAAAATATTTTCACGGACGACGTATCTTTTAAATGTTATGTTCGGTTATGGGAGCGTATTTGACGCACTTTTGCTTAATAAACCACGGCTCCATCTCTTACGGTTGATTTTTAAATAATTTCTAAAGTCGTCGTCGGCGACTCTTCACGGTAGCCACTCGGTAGGAAAAAATCTAAGTCCGAACTGTAATTATTTTCACGGACGAGGTACCTTTTATATGTTAGATTGAGTTATAGGAGCGTATTTGAAGCACTTTTGCTTAATAAACCACGGCTCTATCTCTTACGGTTGATTTTTAAATTAATCAGAAAGTCTTCGTCGGTAGCGCTTCTCGGTAGCCTCTCCGTACAGAGACTAAGTCCGAATTGAAAATATTTTCACCGACGACGTATCTTTTAAATGGTATGTTCCGTTATGGGAGCGTATTTGACGCACTTTTGCTTAATAAACCACGGCTCCATCTCTTACGGGTGATTTTTAAATAATTTCTAGTCGTCGTCGGCGACTCTTCACGGTAGCCACTCGGTAGGAAAAAATCTATGTCCGAACTGTAATTATTTTCACCGACGAGGTACCTTTTATATGTTAGATTGAGTTATAGGAGCGTATTTGAAGCACTTTTGCTTAATAAACCACGGCTCTACCTCTTACGGTTGATTTTTAAATTAATCAGAAAGTCTTCGTCGGTAGCGCTTCTCGGTAGCCTCTCCGTACAGAGACTAAGTCCGAATTGAAAATATTTTCACCGACGACGTATCTTTTAAATGTTATGTTCGGTTATGGGAGCGTATTTGACGCACTTTTGCTTAATAAACCACGGCTCCATCTCTTACGGTTGATTTTTAAATAATTTCTAAAGTCGTCGTCGGCGACTCTTCACGGTAGCCACTCGGTAGGAAAAAATCTAAGTCCGAACTGTAATTATTTTCACGGACGAGGTACCTTTTATATGTTAGATTGAGTTATAGGAGCGTATTTGAAGCACGTTTGCTTAATAAACCACGGCTCTATCTCTTACGGTTGATTTTTAAATTAATCAGAAAGTCTTCGTCGGTAGCGCTTCTCGGTAGCCTCTCCGTACAGAGACTTAGTCCGAATTGAAAATATTTTCACGGACGACGTATCTTTTAAATGTTATCTTCGGTTATGGGAGCGTATTTGACGCACTTTTGCTTAATAAACAACGGCTCCATCTCTTACGGTTGATTTTTAAATAATTTCTAAAGTCGTCATCGGCGACTCTTCACGGTAGCCACTCGATAGGAAAAAATCTAAGCCCGAACTGTAATTATTTTCACCGACGAGGTACCTTTTATATGTTAGATTGAGTTAGGAGCGTATTTTAAGCACTTTTGCTTAATAAACCACGGCTCTATCTCTTACGGTAGATTTTTAAATTAATCAGAAAGTCTTCGTCGGTAGCCTCTTCGGACAGAGACTAAGTCCGAATTGAAAATATTTTCACCGACGTCGTATATTTTAAATGTTATGTTCGGTTATGGGAGCGTATTTGGCGCACTTTTGCTTAATAAACCACGGCTCCATCTCTTACGGTTGATTTTTAAATAATTTCTAAAGTCGTCGTCGGCGACTCTTCGCGGTAGCCACACGGTAGGAAAAAATCTAAGTCCGAACTGTAATTATTTTCACCGACGAGGTACCTTTTATATGTTAGATTGAGTTATAGGAGCGTATTTTAAGCACTTTTGCTTAATAAACCACGGCTCTATCTCTTACGGTTGATTTTTAAATTAATCTGAAAATCTTCGTCGGTAGCGCTTCTCGGTAGCCTCTCCGTACAGAGACTAAGTCCGAATTGAAAATATTTTCACGGACGACGTATCTTTTAAATGTTATGTTCGGTTATGGGAGCGTATTGGACGCACTTTTGCTTAATAAACCACGGCTCCATCTCTTACGGTTGATTTTTAAATAATTTCTAAAGTCGTCGTCGGCGACTCTTCACGGTAGCCACTCGGTAGGAAAAAATCTAAGTCCGAACTGTAATTATTTTCACCGACGAGGTACCTTTTATATGTTAGATTGAGTTATAGGAGCGTATTTGAAGCACTTTTGCTTAATAAACCACGGCTCTACCTCTTACGGTTGATTTTTAAATTAATCAGAAAGTCTTCGTCGGTAGCGCTTCTCGGTAGCCTCTCCGTACAGAGACTAAGTCCCAATTGAAAATATTTTCACCGACGACGTATCTTTTAAATGGTATGTTCCGTTATGGGAGCGTATTTGACGCACTTTTGCTTAATAAACCACGGCTCCATCTCTTACGGGTGATTTTTAAATAATTTCTAGTCGTCGTCGGCGACTCTTCACGGTAGCCACTCGGTAGGAAAAAATCTAAGTCCGAACTGTAATTATTTTCACCGACGAGGTACCTTTTATATGTTAGATTGAGTTATAGGAGCGTATTTGAAGCACTTTTGCTTAATAAACCACGGCTCTATCTCTTACGGTTGATTTTTAAGTTAATCAGAAAGTCTTCGTCGGTAGCGCTTCTCGGAAGCCTCTCCGTACAGAGACTAAGTCCGAATTGAAAATATTTTCACCGACGACGTATCTTTTAAATGTTATGTTCAGTTATGGGAGCGTATTTGACGCACTTTTGCTTAATAAACCACGGCTCTATCTCTTACGGTTGATTTTTAAATTAATCAGAAAGTCTTCGTCGGTAGCGCTTCTCGGTAGCCTCTCCGTACAGAGACTAAGTCCGAATTGAAAATATTTTCACCGACGAGGTATCTTTTAAATGTTATGTTCAGTTATGGGAGCGTATTTGACGCACTTTTGCTTAATAAACCACGGCTCTATCTCTTACGGTTGATTTTTAAATCAATCAGAAAGTCTTCGTCGGTAGCGCTTCTCGGTAGCCTCTCCGTACAGAGACTAAGTCCGAATTGAAAATATTTTCACCGAGGACGTATCTTTTAAATGTTATGTTCGGTTATGGGAGCGTATTTGACGCACTTTTGCTTAATAACCCACGGCTCCATCTCTTACGGCTGATTTTTAAATAATTTCTAAAGTCGTCGTCGGCGAGTCTTCACGGTAGCCACTCGGTAGGAAAAAATCTAAGTCCGAACTGTTATTATTTTCACCGACGAGGTACCTTTTATATGTTAGATTGAGTTATAGGAGCGTATTTGAAGCACTTTTGCTTAATAAAACACGGCTCTATCTCTTACGTTTGATTTTTAAATTAATCAGAAAGTCTTCGTCGGTAGCGCTTCTCGGTAGCCTCTCCGTGCAGAGACTAAGTCCGAATTGAAAATATTTTCACCGACGACGTACCTTTTAAATGTTATGTTCAGTTATGGGAGCGTATTTGACGCACTTTTGCTTAATAAACCACGGCTCTATCTCTTACGGTTAATTTTTAAATAATTTCTAAAGTTGTCGTCGGCGACTCTTCACGGTAGCCTCTCCGTACAGAGACTAAGTCCGAATTGAAAATATTTTCACCGACGACGTATCTTTTAAATGTTATGTTCAGTTATGGGAGCGTATTTGACGCACTTTTGCTTAATAAACCACGGCTCTATCTCTTACGGTTGATTTTTAAATAATTTCTAAAGCCGTTGTCGGCGACTCTTCACGGTAGCCACTCGGTAGGAAAAAATCTAAGTCCGAACTGTAATTATTTTTACCGACGAGGTACCTTTTATATGTTAGATTGAGTTATAGGAGCGTATTTGAAGCACTTTTGCTCAATAAACCACGGCTCTATCTCTTACGGTTGATTTTTAAATTAATCAGAAAGTCTTCGTCGGTAGCGCTTCTCGGTAGCCTCTCCGTACAGAGACTAAGTCCGAATTGAAAATATTTTCACCGACGACGTATCTTTTAAATGTTATGTTCAGTTATGGGAGCGTATTTGACGCACTTTTGCTTAATAAACCACGGCTCTATTTCTTACGGTTGATTTTTAAATAATTTCTAAAGTCGTCGTCGGCGACTATTCACGGTAGCCACTCGGTAGGAAAAAATCTAAGTCCGAACTGTAATTATTTTCACCGACGAGGTACCTTTTATATGTTAGATTGAGTTATAGGAGCGTATTTGAAGCACTTTTGCTTAATAAACCACGGCTCTATCTCTTACGGTTGATTTTTAAATTAATCAGAAAGTCTTCGTCGGTAGCGCTTCTCGGTAGCCTCTCCGTGCAGAGACTAAGTCCGAATTGAAAATATTTTCACCGACGACGTATCTTTTAAATGTTATGTTCAGTTATGGGAGCGTATTTGACGCACTTTTGCTTAATAAACCACGGCTCTATCTCTTACGGTTGATTTTTAAATTAGTCAGAAATCCTTCGTCGGTAGCGCTTCTCGGTAGCCTCTCCGTACAGAGACTAAGTCCGAATTGAAAATATTTTCACCGACGACGTATCCTTTAAATGTTAAATTGAGTTATAGGAGCGTATTTGAAACACTTTTGCTTAATAAACCACGGCTCTATCTCTTACGGTTGATTTTTAAATTAATCAGAAAGTCTTCGTCGGTAGCGCTTCTCGGTAGCCTCTCCGTACAGAGACTAAGTCCGAATTCAAAATATTTTCACCGACGACGTATCTTTTAAATGGTATGTTCCGTTATGGGAGCGTATTTGACGCACTTTTGCTTAATAAACCACGGCTCCATCTCTTACGGGTGATTTTTAAATAATTTCTAGTCGTCGTCGGCGACTCTTCACGGTAGCCACTCGGTAGGAAAAAATCTAAGTCCGAACTGTAATTATTTTCACCGACGAGGTACCTTTTATATGTTAGATTGAGTTATAGGAGCGCATTTGAAGCACTTTTGCTTAATAAACCACGGCTCTATCTCTTACGGTTGATTTTTAAATTAATCAGAAAGTCTTCGTCGGTAGCGCTTCTCGGTAGCCTCTCCGTACAGAGACTAAGTCCGAATTGAAAATATTTTCACCGACGACGTATCTTTTAAATGTTATGATCAGTTATGGGAGCGTATTTGACGCACTTTTGTTTAATAAACCACGGCTCCATCTCTTACGGTTGATTTTTAAATAATTTCTAGTGGACGTCGGCGACTCTTCACGGTAGCCACTCGGTAGGAAAAAATCTAAGTCCGAACTGTAATTATTTTCACCGACGAGGTACCTATTATATGTTAGATTGAGTTATAGGAGCGTATTTGAAGCACTTTTGCTTAATAAACCACGGCTCTATCTCTTACGGTTGATTTTTAAATTAATCAGAAAGTCTTCGTCGGTAGCGCTTCTCGGTAGCCTCTCCGTACCGAGACTAAGTCCGAATTGAAAATATTTTCACCGACGACGTATCTTTTAAATGTTATGTTCAGTTATGGGAGCGTATTTGACGCACTTTTGCTTAATAAACCACGGCTCTATCTCTTACGGTTAATTTTTAAATAATTTCTAAAGTTGTCGTCGGCGACTCTTCACGGTAGCCTCTCCGTACAGAGACTAAGTCCGAATTGAAAATATTTTCACCGACGACGTATCTTTTAAATGTTATGTTCAGTTATGGGAGCGTATTTGACGCACTTTTGCTTAATAAACAACGGCTCTATCTCTTACGGTTGATTTTTAAATAATTTCTAAAGTCGTCGTCGGCGACTATTCACGGTAGCCACTCGGTAGGAAAAAATCTAAGTCCGAACTGTAATTATTTTCACCGACGAGGTACCTTTTATATGTTAGATTGAGTTATAGGAGCGTATTTGAAGCACTTTTGCTTAATAAACCACGGCTCTATCTCTTACGGTTGATTTTTAAATTAATCAGAAAGTCTTCGTCGGTAGCGCTTCTCGGTAGCCTCTCCGTACAGAGACTAAGTCCGAATTGAAAATATTTTCACCGACGACGTATCTTTTAAATGTTATGTTCAGTTATGGGAGCGTATTTGACGCACTTTTGCTTAATAAACCACGGCTCTATCTCTTACGGTTGATTTTTAAATTAGTCAGAAAGTCTTCGTCGGTAGCGCTTCTCGGTAGCCTCTCCGTACAGAGACTAAGTCCGAATTGAAAATATTTTCACCGACGACGTATCTTTTAAATGTTATGTTCAGTTATGGGAGCGTATTTGACGCACTTTTGCTTAATAAATCACGGCTCCATCTCTTACGGTTGATTTTTAAATAATTTCTAAAGTCGTCGTCGGCGACTCTTCACGGTAGCCACTCGATAGGAAAAAATCTAAATCTGGCACAGTATCGAACACTTAGTTTCAGCTAGAACGATTAGTTTAAAATGGAACTAAGTTTCGCATCTGGAGTTTCCTCTCCCACAAGGTCGGCCACTTAGTTAACTCGAACACATACGGTTTCGTGTAGCATCGCCACTGATCTCAGAGAACAGGCGCTACTCCTGGCACAGTATCGAATACTTAGTTTCAGATAGAACAATTAGTTTAAAATGGAACTAATTTTCGCCTCTGGAGTTTCCTCTCTCACAAGGTCCACCACATAGTTTCGTCGAACACATACGGTTTCGAGTGGCATCGCCACACTATTCAGAAAGCAGGCGCTTCACCTGGCACAGTATCGGACACTTAGTTTCAGATAGAAAAATTAGTTTAAAGTTGAACTATGTTTCGCATTTGGAGTTTCCCCTCTCGCAAGGTCGACCACTTAGTTTCGTCGCACACATGTGGTTTCGAGTTACATCGCCACACATTTGAGAGAACAGGCGCTTCTCCTGGCACAGGATCGAACACATAGTTTCAGATAGAACAATTAGTTTAAAATGGAACTAAGTTTCGCATCTGGAGTTTCCTCTCCCACAAGTTCGACCACTTAGTTTCGTCCAACACATACGGTTTGGAGTGGCATCGCCACAGATTTCAGAGAACAGACGCTTCTCCTGGCACAGTATCGAACACTTAGTTTCAGATAGAAGAATTAGTTTAAAATGGAACTAAGTTTGGCATCTGGAGTTTCCTCTCTCACAAGGTCGGCCACTTAGTTTCGTCGAACACATACGGTTTCGAGTGGCATGGTCACAGGTTTCACAAAACGGGCGCTTCTCCTGGCACAGTATCGAACACTCAGTATCAGATAGAACAATTATTTTAAAATTGAAGAAATCTCCGCATTTGGAGTTTCCTCTCTCACAAGGTCGACCACTGATTTTCGTCGAACACATACAGTTTCGAGTAGCATCGCCACAGATTTCAGAGAACAGTCGCTTCTCCTGGCACAGTGTTGAACACTTAGTTTCAGATAGAACAATTAGTTTAAAATGGAACTATGTTTCGCATCTGGAATTTCCACTCTCACAAGGTCAACGACTTACTTTCGTCGAACACATACGGTTTCAAGTGGCATCGCCACACATTTCAGAGAACAGGCGCTTCTCCTGGCACAGTATCGAACACTTAGTATCAGATAGAACAATTAGTTTAAAATGGAACTAAGTTTCTTCTCTCACAAGGTCGACCACTCAGTTTCGTCGAACACATACCGTTTCGAGTGGTATCGCCACAGGTTTCACTGAACGGGCGCTTCTCCTGGCACAGTGTCGAACACTTAATTTCAGATGGAACATTTAGTTTAAAATGGAACTAAGTTTCGCATCGGAAGTTTCCTCTCTCACAAGGTCGGCCACTTAGTTTCGTCGAACACATACGGTTTCGAGTGGCATCGCCACAGATTTCAGACAACAGGCGCTTCGCCTGGCACAGTATCGAACATTTAGTTTCAGATAGAACAATTAGTTTTAAATGGCACTAAGTTTCGCGTCTGGAGTTTCCTCTCTCACAAGGTCGACCACTCAGTTTCGTCGAACACATACCGTTTCGAGTGGTATCGCCACAGGTTTCACTGAACGGGCGCTTCTCCTGGCACAGTGTCGAACACTTAATTTCAGATGGAACATTTAGTTTAAAATGGAACTAAGTTTCGCATCGGAAGTTTCCTCTCTCACAAGGTCGGCCACTTAGTTTCGTCGAACACATACGGTTTCGAGTGGCATCGCCACAGATTTCAGAGAACAGGCGCTTCTCCTGGCACAGTATCGAACACTTAGTTACAGATAGAACAATTAGTTTAAAATGGAACTAAGATTCGCATCTGGAGTTTCCTCTCTCACAAAGTCGACCATTTAGATTCGTCGAACACATACAGTTTCGAGTAGCATCGCCACAGATTTCAGAGAACAGGCGCTTCTCCTGGCACAGTATCGAACACTTAGTTTCAGATACAACAATTAGTTTAAAATGGAAGTAAGTTTCGCATCTGGAGTTTCCTGTCTCACAAGGTCGACCACTTAGTTTCGTCGAACAAATAAAGTTTCGAGTAGCATCGCCACAGATTTCAGAGAACAGTCGCTTCTCCTGGCACAGTGTCGAACACTTAGTTTCAGATAGAACAATTAGTTTAAAATGGAACTAAGTTTCGCATCTGGAGTTTCCCCACTCACAAGGTCGACCACTTAGTTTCGTCGAACACATACGGTTTCGAGTAGCATCGCCACCGATTTCAGAGAACAGGCGCTTTTCCTGGCACAGTATCGAACACTTAGTTTCAGATAGAACAATTAGTTTAAAATGGCACTAAGTTTCGCGTCTGGAGTTTCCTCTCTCACAAGGTCGACCACTCAGTTTCGTCGAACACATACCGTTTCGAGTGGTATCGCCACAGGTTTCACTGAGCGGGCACTTCTCCTGGCACAGTGTCGAACACTTAGTTTCAGATGGAACATTTAGTTTAAAATGGAACTAAGTTTCGCATCGGAAGTTTCCTCTCTCACAAGGTCGGCCACTTAGTTTCGTCGAACACATACGGTTTCGAGTGGCATCGCCACATATTTCAGAGAACAGTCGCTTCTCCTGGCACAGTATCGAACACGTAGTTACAGATAGAACAATTAGTTTAAAATGGAACTACGTTTCGCATCTGGAGTTTCCTCTCTCACAAGGTCGACCACTTAGTTTCGCCGAAAGCATACAGTTTCGAGTAGCATCGCCACAGATTTCAGAGAACAGTCGCTTCTCCTGGCACAGTGTCGAACACTTAGTTTCAGATAGAACAATTAGTTTAAAATGGAACTAAGTTTCGCATCTGGAGTTTCCTCACTCACAAGGTTGACCACTTAGTTTCGTCGAACACATACGGTTTCGAGTAGCATCGCCACCGATTTCAGAGAACAGGCGCTTTTCCTGGCACAGTATCGAACACGTAGTTACAGATAGAACAATTAGTTTAAAATGGAACTACGTTTCGCATCTGGAGTTCCCTCTCTCACAAGGTCGACCACTTAGTTTCGTCGAACACATACGGTTTCGAGTGGCATCGCCACAGATTTCAGAAAACAGTCGCTTCTCCTGGCACAGTATCGAACACTTAGTTTCAGATGGAACGTTTAGTTTAAAATTGAACTATGTTTCGCATCTGGAGTTTCCTCTCTCACAAGTTCGACCACTTAGTTTCGCCGAACGCATACCGTTTCGAGTGGTATCGCCACAGGTTTCACTGAACGGGCACTTCTCCTGGCACAGTGTCGAACACTTAGTTTCAGATAGAACAATTAGTTTAAAATGGCCCTAAGTTTCGCGTCTGGAGTTTCCTCTCTCACAAGGTCGGCCACTTAGTTTCGTCGAACACATACGGTTTCGAGTGGCATCGCCACATATTTCAGAGAACAGTCGCTTTTCCTGGCACAGTATCGAACACGTAGATACAGATAGAACAATTAGTTTAAAATGGAACTACGTTTCGCATCTGGTGTTTCCTCTCTCACAAGGTCGACCACTTAGTTTCGTCGAACACATACGGTTTCGAGTGGCATCGCCACAGATTTCAGAGAACAGTCGCTTCTCCTGGCACAGTGTCGAACACTTAGTTTCAGATAGAACAATTAGTTTAAAATGGCACTAAGTTTCGCGTCTGGAGTTTCCTCTCTCACAAGGTCGACCACTCAGTTTCGTCGAACACATACCGTTTCGAGTGGTATCGCCACAGGTTTCACTGAACGGGCACTTCTCCTGGCACAGTGTCGAACACTTAGTTTCAGATAGAGCAATTAGTTTAAAATGGCACTAAGTTTCGCGTCTGGAGTTTCCTCTCTCACAAGGTCGACCACTCAGTTTCGTCGAACACATACCGTTTCGAGTGGTATCGCCACAGGTTTCACTGAACGGGCGCTTCTCCTGGCACAGTATCGAACACTTAGTTTCAGATGGAACGTTTAGTTTAAAATTGAACTATGTTTCGCATCTGGAGTTTCCTCTCTCACAAGTTCGACCACTTAGTTTCGCCGAACGCATACAGTTTCGAGTGGCATCGCCACAGATTTCAGAGAACAGGCGCTTCTACTGGCACAGTACCGAACACTTAGTTTCAGATAGAACAATTAATTTAAAATGGAACTAAGTTTCGCATCTGCAGTTTCTTCTCTCACAAGGTCGGCCACTTAGTTTCGTCGAACACATACGGTTTCGAGTGGCATCGCCACAGATTTCAGAGAACAGGCGCTTCTCCTGGCACAGTATCGAACACTTAGTTTCAGATGGAACGTTTAGTTTAAAATTGAACTATGTTTCGCATCAGGAGTTTCCTCTCTCACAAGTTCGACCACTTAGTTTCGCCGAACGCATACAGTTTCGAGTGGCATCGCCACAGATTTCAGAGAACAGTCGCTTCTCCTGGCACAGTATCGAACACGTAGTTACAGATAGAACAATTAGTTTAAAATGGAACTACGTTTCGCATCTGGAGTTTCCTCTCTCACAAGGTCGGCCACTTAGTTTCGTCGAACACATACGGTTTCGAGTGGCATCGCCACATATTTCAGAGAACAGTCGCTTCTCCTGGCACAGTATCGAACACGTAGTTACAGATAGAACAATTAGTTTAAAATGGAACTACGTTTCGCATCTGGAGTTTCCTCTCTCACAAGGTCGACCTCTTAGTTTCGTCGAACACATACGGTTTCGAGTGGCATCGCCACAGATTTCAGAGAACAGTCGCTTCTCCTGGCACAGTATCGAACACTTAGTTTCAGATAGAACAATTAGTTTAAAATGGAACTAAGTTTCGCATCTGGAGTTTCCTGTCTCACAAGGTCGACCACTTAGTTTCGTCGAACACATACAGTTTCGAGTAGCATCGCCACAGATTTCAGTGAACAGTCGCTTCTCCTGGCACAGTGTCGAACACTTAGTTTCAGATAGAACAATTAGTTTAAAATGGAACTAGGTTTCGCATCTGGAGTTTCCTCACTCACAAGGTCGACCACTTAGTTTCGTCGAACACATACGGTTTCGAGTAGCATCGCCACCGATTTCAGAGAACAGGCGCTTTTCCTGGCACAGTATCGAACACTTAGTTTCAGATAGAACAATTAGTTTAAAATGGCACTAAGTTTCGCGTCTGGAGTTTCCTCTCTCACAAGGTCGACCACTCAGTTTCGTCGAACACATACGGTTTCGAGTGACATCGCCACAGATTTCAGACAACAGGCGCTTCGCCTGGCACAGTATCGAACATTTAGTTTCAGATGGAACTTCTAGTTTAAAATTGAACTATGTCTTGCATCTGGAGTTTCCTCTCTCACAAGGTCGACCACTTACTTTCGCCGAACGCGTACGGTTTCGAGTGGCATCGCCACAGATTTCAGAGAACAGTCGCTTCTCCTGGCACAGTATCGAACACGTAGTTACAGATAGAACAATTAGTTTAAAATGGAACTACGTTTCGCATCTGGAGTTTCCTCTCTCACAAGGTCGGCCACTTAGTTTCGTCGAACACATACGGTTTCGAGTGGCATCGCCACATATTTCAGAGAACAGTCGCTTCTCCTGGCACAGTATCGAACACGTAGTTACAGATAGAACAATTAGTTTAAAATGGAACTACGTTTCGCATCTGGAGTTTCCTCTCTCACAAGGTCGACCACTTAGTTTCGTCGAACACATACGGTTTCGAGTGGCATCGCCACAGATTTCAGATAACAGTCGCTTCTCCTGGCACAGTATCGAACACTTAGTTTCAGATAGAACAATCGTTTAAAATGGAACTAAGTTTCGCATCTGGAGTTTCCTGTCTCACAAGGTCGACCACTTAGTTTCGTCGAACACATACGGTTTCGAGTGGCATCGCCACAGATTTCAGAGAACAGGCGCTTCTCCTGGCACAGTACCGAACACTTAGTTTCAGATAGAACAATTAGTTTAAAATGGAACTAAGTTTCGCATCGGAAGTTTCCTCTCTCACAAGGTCGGCCACTTAGTTTCGTCGAACACATACGGTTTCGAGTGGCATCGCCACATATTTCAGAGAACAGTCGCTTCTCCTGGCACAGTATCGAACACGTAGTTACAGATAGAACAATTAATTTAAAATGGAACTACGTTTCGCATCTGGAGTTTCCTCTCTCACAAGGTCGACCACTTAGTTTCGTCGAACACATACGGTTTCGAGTGGCATCGCCACAGATTTCAGAGAACAGTCGCTTCTCCTGGCACAGTATCGAACACTTAGTTTCAGATAGAACAATTAGTTTAAAATGGAACTACGTTTCGCATCTGGAGTTTCCTCTCTCACAAGGTCGACCACTTAGTTTCGTCGAACACATACGGTTTCGAGTGGCATCGCCACAGATTTCAGATAACAGTCGCTTCTCCTGGCACAGTATCGAACACTTAGTTTCAGATAGAACAATCGTTTAAAATGGAACTAAGTTTCGCATCTGGAGTTTCCTGTCTCACAAGGTCGACCACTTAGTTTCGTCGAACACATACGGTTTCGAGTTGCATCGCCACAGATTTCAGAGAACAGGCGCTTCTCCTGGCACAGTACCGAACACTTAGTTTCAGATAGAACAATTAGTTTAAAATGGAACTAAGTTTCGCATCGGAAGTTTCCTCTCTCACAAGGTCGGCCACTTAGTTTCGTCGAACACATACGGTTTCGAGTGGCATCGCCACATATTTCAGAGAACAGTCGCTTCTCCTGGCACAGTATCGACCACGTAGTTACAGATAGAACAATTAGTTTAAAATGGAACTACGTTTCGCATCTGGAGTTTCCTCTCTCACAAGGTCGACCACTTAGTTTCGTCGAACACATACGGTTTCGAGTGGCATCGCCACAGATTTCAGAGAACAGTCGCTTCTCCTGGCACAGTATCGAACACTTAGTTTCAGATAGAACAATTAGTTTAAAATGGAACTAAGTTTCGCATCTGGGGTTTCCTCTCTCACAAGGTCGACCACTCAGTTTCGTCGAACACATACCGTTTCGAGTGGTATCGCCACAGGTTTCACTGAACGGGCGCTTCTCCTGGCACAGTGTCGAACACTTAATTTCAGATGGAACATTTAGTTTAAAATGGAACTAAGTTTCGCATCGGAAGTTTCCTCTCTCACAAGGTCGGCCACTTAGTTTCGTCGAACACATACGGTTTCGAGTGGCATCGCCACAGATTTCAGAGAACAGGCGCTTCTCCTGGCACAGTATCGAACACTTAGTTTCAGATGGAACGTTTAGTTTAAAATTGAACTATGTTTCGCATCTGGAGTTTCCTCTCTCAGAAGTTCGACCACTTAGTTTCGCCGAACGCATACAGTTTCGAGTGGCATCGCCACAGATTTCAGAGAACAGGCGCTTCTACTGGTACAGTACCGAACACTTAGTTTCAGATAGAACAATTAGTTTAAAATGGAACTAAGTTTCGCGTCTGGAGTTTCCTCTCTCACAAGGTCGTACACTCAGTTTCGTCGAACACATACCGTTTCGAGTGGTATCGCCACAGGTTTCACTGAACGGGCGCTTCTCCTGGCACAGTGTCGAACACTTAATTTCAGATGGAACATTTAGTTTAAAATGGCACTAAGTCTCGCGTCTGGAGTTTCCTCTCTCACAAGGTCGACCACTCAGTTTCGTCGAACACATACCGTTTCGAGTAGCATCGCGACAGATTTCAGAGAACAGGCGCTTCTCCTGGCACTGTATCGAACACTTAGTTTCAGATGGAACGTTTAGTTTAAAATGGAACTAAGTTTCGCATCGGAAGTTTCCTCTCTCACAAGGTCGGCCACTTAGTTTCGTCGAACACATACGGTTTCGAGTGGCATCGCCACATATTTCAGAGAACAGTCGCTTCTCCTGGCACAGTATCGAACACGTAGTTACAGATAGAACAATTAATTTAAAATGGAACTACGTTTCGCATCTGGAGTTTCCTCTCTCACAAGGTCGACCACTTAGTTTCGTCGAACACATACGGTTTCGAGTGGCATCGCCACAGATTTCAGAGAACAGTCGCTTCTCCTGGCACAGTATCGAACACTTAGTTTCAGATAGAACAATTAGTTTAAAATGGAACTAAGTTTCGCATCTGGAGTTTCCTGTCTCACAAGGTCGACCACTTAGTTTCGTCGAACACATACAGTTTCGAGTAGCATCGCCACAGATTTCAGAGAACAGTCGCTTCTCCTGGCACAGTGTCGAACACTTAGTTTCAGATAGAACAATTAGTTTAAAATGGAACTAGGTTTCGCATCTGGAGTTTCCTCACTCACAAGGTCGGCCACTTAGTTTCGTCGAACACATACGGTTTCGAGTGGCATCGCCACAGATTTCAGAGAACAGTCGCTTCTCCTGGCACAGTATCGAACACTTAGTTTCAGATAGAACAATTAGTTTAAAATGGAACTAAGTTTCGCATCTGGAGTTTCCTGTCTCACAAGGTCGACCACTTAGTTTCGTCGAACACATACAGTTTCGAGTAGCATCGCCACAGATTTCAGAGAACAGTCGCTTCTCCTGGCACAGTGTCGAACACTTAGTTTCAGATAGAACAATTAGTTTAAAATGGAACTAGGTTTCGCATCTGGAGTTTCCTCTCTCACAAGGTCGACCACTTAGTTTCGTCGAACACATACGGTTTCGAGTAGCATCGCCACCGATTTCAGAGAACAGGCGCTTTTCCTGGCACAATATCGAACACTTAGTTTCAGATAGAACAATTAGTTTAAAATGGCACTAAGTTTCGCGTCTGGAGTTTCCTCTCTCACAAGGTCGACCACTCAGTTTCGTCGAACACATACGGTTTCGAGTGACATCGCCACAGATTTCAGACAACAGGCGCTTCGCCTGGCACAGTATCGAACATTTAGTTTCAGATGGAACTTCTAGTTTAAAATTGAACTATGTCTTGCATCTGGAGTTTCCTCTCTCACAAGGTCGACCACTTACTTTCGCCGAACGCGTACGGTTTCGAGTGGCATCGCCACAGATTTCAGAGAACAGTCGCTTCTCCTGGCACAGTATCGAACACGTAGTTACAGATAGAACAATTAGTTTAAAATGGAATTACGTTTCGCATCTGGAGTTTCCTCTCTCACAAGGTCGGCCACTTAGTTTCGTCGAACACATACGGTTTCGAGTGGCATCGCCACATATTTCAGAGAACAGTCGCTTCTCCTGGCACAGTATCGAACACGTAGTTACAGATAGAACAATTAGTTTAAAATGGAACTACGTTTCGCATCTGGAGTTTCCTCTCTCACAAGGTCGACCACTTAGTTTCGTCGAACACATACGGTTTCGAGTGGCATCGCCACAGATTTCAGAGAACAGTCGCTTCTCCTGGCACAGTATCGAACACTTATTTTCAGATAGAACAATCGTTTAAAATGGAACTAAGTTTCGCATCTGGAGTTTCCTGTCTCACAAGGTCGACCACTTAGTTTCGTCGAACACATACGGTTTCGAGTGGCATCGCCACAGATTTCAGAGAACAGGCGCTTCTCCTGACACAGTATCGAACACTTAGTTTCAGATAGAACAATTAGTTTAAAATGGAACTACGTTTCGCATCTGGAGTTTCCTCTCTCACAAGGTCGACCACTTAGTTTCGTCGAACACATACGGTTTCGAGTAGCATCGCCACAGATTTCAGAGAACAGTCGCTTCTCCTGGCACAGTATCGAACACTTAGTTTCAGATAGAACAATTAGTTTAAAATGGAACTAAGTTTCGCATCTGGAGTTTCCTGTCTCACAAGGTCGACCACTTAGTTTCGTCGAACACATACGGTTTCGAGTAGCATCGCCACAGATTTCAGAGAACAGGCGCTTCTCCTGACACAGTATCGAACACTTAGTTTCAGATAGAACAATTAGTTTAAAATGGAACTACGTTTCGCATCTGGAGTTTCCTCTCTCACAAGGTCGACCACTTAGTTTCGTCGAACACATACGGTTTCGAGTGGCATCGCCACAGATTTCAGAGAACAGTCGCTTCTCCTGGCACAGTATCGAACACTTAGTTTCAGATAGAACAATTAGTTTAAAATGGAACTAAGTTTCGCATCTGGAGTTTCCTGTCTCACAAGGTCGACCACTTAGTTTCGTCGAACACATACGGTTTCGAGTAGCATCGCCACCGATTTCAGAGAACAGGCGCTTTTCCTGGCACAATATCGAACACTTAGTTTCAGATAGAACAATTAGTTTAAAATGGCACTAAGTTTCGCGTCTGGAGTTTCCTCTCTCACAAGGTCGACCACTCAGTTTCGTCGAACACATACGGTTTCGAGTGACATCGCCACAGATTTCAGACAACAGGCGCTTCGCCTGGCACAGTATCGAACATTTAGTTTCAGATGGAACTTCTAGTTTAAAATTGAACTATGTCTTGCATCTGGAGTTTCCTCTCTCACAAGGTCGACCACTTACTTTCGCCGAACGCGTACGGTTTCGAGTGGCATCGCCACAGATTTCAGAGAACAGTCGCTTCTCCTGGCACAGTATCGAACACGTAGTTACAGATAGAACAATTAGTTTAAAATGGAATTACGTTTCGCATCTGGAGTTTCCTCTCTCACAAGGTCGGCCACTTAGTTTCGTCGAACACATACGGTTTCGAGTGGCATCGCCACATATTTCAGAGAACAGTCGCTTCTCCTGGCACAGTATCGAACACGTAGTTACAGATAGAACAATTAGTTTAAAATGGAACTACGTTTCGCATCTGGAGTTTCCTCTCTCACAAGGTCGACCACTTAGTTTCGTCGAACACATACGGTTTCGAGTGGCATCGCCACAGATTTCAGAGAACAGTCGCTTCTCCTGGCACAGTATCGAACACTTATTTTCAGATAGAACAATCGTTTAAAATGGAACTAAGTTTCGCATCTGGAGTTTCCTGTCTCACAAGGTCGACCACTTAGTTTCGTCGAACACATACGGTTTCGAGTGGCATCGCCACAGATTTCAGAGAACAGGCGCTTCTCCTGACACAGTATCGAACACTTAGTTTCAGATAGAACAATTAGTTTAAAATGGAACTACGTTTCGCATCTGGAGTTTCCTCTCTCACAAGGTCGACCACTTAGTTTCGTCGAACACATACGGTTTCGAGTAGCATCGCCACAGATTTCAGAGAACAGTCGCTTCTCCTGGCACAGTATCGAACACTTAGTTTCAGATAGAACAATTAGTTTAAAATGGAACTAAGTTTCGCATCTGGAGTTTCCTGTCTCACAAGGTCGACCACTTAGTTTCGTCGAACACATACGGTTTCGAGTAGCATCGCCACAGATTTCAGAGAACAGGCGCTTCTCCTGACACAGTATCGAACACTTAGTTTCAGATAGAACAATTAGTTTAAAATGGAACTACGTTTCGCATCTGGAGTTTCCTCTCTCACAAGGTCGACCACTTAGTTTCGTCGAACACATACGGTTTCGAGTGGCATCGCCACAGATTTCAGAGAACAGTCGCTTCTCCTGGCACAGTATCGAACACTTAGTTTCAGATAGAACAATTAGTTTAAAATGGAACTAAGTTTCGCATCTGGAGTTTCCTGTCTCACAAGGTCGACCACTTAGTTTCGTCGAACACATACAGTTTCGAGTAGCATCGCCACAGATTTCAGAGAACAGTCGCTTCTCCTGGCACAGTGTCGAACACTTAGTTTCAGATAGAACAATTAGTTTAAAATGGAACTAGGTTTCGCATCTGGAGTTTCCTCACTCACAAGGTCGACCACTTAGTTTCGTCGAACACATACGGTTTCGAGTAGCATCGCCACCGATTTCAGAGAACAGGCGCTTTTCCTGGCACAGTATCGAACACTTAGTTTCAGATAGAACAATTAGTTTAAAATGGCACTAAGTTTCGCGTCTGGAGTTTCCTCTCTCACAAGGTCGACCACTCAGTTTCGTCGAACACATACGGTTTCGAGTGGCATCGCCACAGATTTCAGACAACAGGCGCTTCGCCTGGCACAGTATCGAACATTTAGTTTCAGATGGAACTTCTAGTTTAAAATTGAACTATGTCTTGCATCTGGAGTTTCCTCTCTCACAAGGTCGACCACTTACTTTCGCCGAACGCGTACGGTTTCGAGTGGCATCGCCACAGATTTCAGAGAACAGTCGCTTCTCCTGGCACAGTATCGAACACGTAGTTACAGATAGAACAATTAGTTTAAAATGGAACTACGTTTCGCATCTGGAGTTTCCTCTCTCACAAGGTCGGCCACTTAGTTTCGTCGAACACATACGGTTTCGAGTGGCATCGCCACATATTTCAGAGAACAGTCGCTTCTCCTGGCACATTATCGAACACGTAGTTACAGATAGAACAATTAGTTTAAAATGGAACTACGTTTCGCATCTGGAGTTTCCTCTCTCACAAGGTCGACCACTTAGTTTCGTCGAACACATACGGTTTCGAGTGGCATCGCCACAGATTTCAGAGAACAGTCGCTTCTCCTGGCACAGTATCGAACACTTAGTTTCAGATAGAACAATCGTTTAAAATGGAACTAAGTTTCGCATCTGGAGTTTCCTGTCTCACAAGGTCGACCACTTAGTTTCGTCGAACACATACGGTTTCGAGTGGCATCGCCACAGATTTCAGAGAACAGGCGCTTCTCCTGGCACAGTACCGAACACTTAGTTTCAGATAGAACAATTAGTTTAAAATGGAACTAAGATTCGCATCTGGAGTTTCCTCTCTCACAAAGTCGACCATTTAGATTCGTCGAACACATACGGTTTCGAGTAGCATCGCCACAGATTTCAGAGAACAGGCGCTTCTCCTGACACAGTATCGAACACTTAGTTTCAGATAGAACAATTAGTTTAAAATGGCACTAAGTTTCGCGTCTGGAGTTTCCTCTCTCACAAGGTCGACCACTCAGTTTCGTCGAACACATACCGTTTCGAGTGGTATCGCCACAGGTTTCACTGAACGGGCGCTTCTCCTGGCACAGTGTCGAACACTTAATTTCAGATGGAACATTTAGTTTAAAATGGAACTAAGTTTCGCATCGGAAGTTTCGTCTCTCACAAGGTCGGCCACTTAGTTTCGTCGAACTCATACGGTTTCGAGTGGCATCGCCACAGATTTCAGAGAACAGGCGCTTCTCCTGGCACAGTATCGAACACTTAGTTACAGATAGAACAATTAGTTTAAAATGGAACTAAGATTCGCATCTGGAGTTTCCTCTCTCACAAAGTCGACCATTTAGATTCGTCGAACACATACGGTTTCGAGTAGCATCGCCACAGATTTCAGAGAACAGGCGCTTCTCCTGGCACAGTATCGAACACTTAGTTTCAGATAGAACAATTAGTTTAAAATGGAAGTAAGTTTCGCATCTGGAGTTTCCTCTCTCACAAGGTCGACCACTTAGTTTCGTCGAACAAATACAGTTTCGAATAGCATCGCCACAGATTTCAGAGAACAGTCGCTTCTCCTGGCACAGTGTCGAACACTTAGTTTCAGATGGAACATTTAGTTTAAAATGGAACTAAGTTTCGCATCGGAAGTTTCCTCTCTCACAAGGTCGGCCACTTAGTTTCGTCGAACACATACGGTTTCGAGTGGCATCGCCACAGATTTCAGAGAACAGGCGCTTCTCCTGGCACAGTATCGAACACTTAGTTTCAGATGGAACGTTTAGTTTAAAATTGAACTATGTTTCGCATCTGTAGTTTCCTCTCTCACAAGTTCGACCACTTAGTTTCGCCCAACGCATACAGTTTCGAGTGGCATCGCCACAGATTTCAGAGAACAGTCGCTTCTCCTGGCACAGTGTCGAACACTTAGTTTCAGATAGAACAATTAGTGTAAAATGGAACTAAGTTTCGCATCTGGAGTTTCCTCACTCACAAGGTCGACCACTTAGTTTCGTCGAACACATACGGTTTCGAGTGGCATCGCCACAGATTTCAGAGAACAGGCGCTTCTCCTGGCACAGTATCGAACACTTAGTTTCAGACGGAACGTTTAGTTTAAAATTGAACTATGTTTCGCATCTGGAGTTTCCTCTCTCACAAGTTCGACCACTTAGTTTCGCCGAACGCATACAGTTTCGAGTGGCATCGCCACAGATTTCAGAGAACAGGCGCTTCTACTGGCACAGTATCGAACACTTAGTTTCAGATGGAACGTTTAGTTTAAAATTGAACTATGTTTCGCATCTGGAGTTTCCTCTCTCACAAGTTCGACCACTTAGTTTCGCCGAACGCATACAGTTTCGAGTGGCATCGCCACAGATTTCAGAGAACAGGCGCTTCTACTGGCACAGTACCGAACACTTAGTTTCAGATAGAACAATTAATTTAAAATGGAACTAAGTTTCGCATCTGCAGTTTCCTCTCTCACAAGGTCGGCCACTTAGTTTCGTCGAACACATACGGTTTCGAGTGGCATCGCCACAGATTTCAGACAACAGGCGCTTCGCCTGGCACAGTATCGAACATTTAGTTTCAGATGGAACTTCTAGTTTAAAATTGAACTATGTCTTGCATCTGGAGTTTCCTCTCTCACAAGGTCGACCACTTACTTTCGCCGAACGCGTATGGTTTCGAGTGGCATCGCCACAGATTTCAGAGAACAGGCGCTTCTCCTGGCACAGTATCGAACACTTAGTTTCAGATGGAACAATTAGTTTAAAATGGCACTAAGTTTCGCGTCTGGAGTTTCCTCTCTCACAAGGTCGACCACTTAGTTTCGCCGAACGCATACAGTTTCGAGTGGCATCGCCACAGATTTCAGAGAACAGGCGCTTCTACTGGCACAGTATCGAACACTTAGTTTCAGATGGAACGTTTAGTTTAAAATTGAACTATGTTTCGCATCTGGAGTTTCCTCTCTCACAAATTCGACCACTTAGTTTCGCCGAACGCATACAGTTTCGAGTGGCATCGCCACAGATTTCAGAGAACAGGCGCTTCTACTGGCACAGTATCGAACACTTAATTTCAGATGGAACGTTTAGTTTAAAATTGAACTATGTTTCGCATCTGGAGTTTCCTCTCTCACAAGTTCGACCACTTAGTTTCGCCGAACGCATACAGTTTCGAGTGGCATCGCCACAGATTTCAGAGAACAGGCGCTTCTACTGGCACAGTACCGAACACTTAGTTTCAGATAGAACAATTAATTTAAAATGGAACTAAGTTTCGCATCTGCAGTTTCCTCTCTCACAAGGTCGGCCACTTAGTTTCGTCGAACACATACGGTTTCGAGTGGCATCGCCACAGATTTCAGACAACAGGCGCTTCGCCTGGCACAGTATCGAACACTTAGTTTCAGATGGAAGAATTAGTTTAAAATGGCACTAAGTTTCGCGTCTGGAGTTTCCTCTCTCACAAGGTCGATCACTCAGTTTCGTCGAACACATACCGTTTCGAGTGGTATCGCCACAGGTTTCACAAAACGGGCGCTTCTCCTGGCACAGTATCGAACACTTAGTTTCAGATAGAACAATTAGTTTAAAATGGCACTAAGTCTCGCGTCTGGAGTTTCCTCTCTCACAAGGTCGACCACTCAGTTTCGTCGAACACATACCGTTTCGAGTAGCATCGCGACAGATTTCAGAGAACAGGCGCTTCTCCTGGCACTGTATCGAACACTTAGTTTCAGATGGAACGTTTAGTTTAAAATGGAACTAAGTTTCGCATCGGAAGTTTCCTCTCTCACAAGGTCGGCCACTTAGTTTCGTCGAACACATACGGTTTCGAGTGGCATCGCCACATATTTCAGAGAACAGTCGCTTCTCCCGGCACAGTATCGAACACGTAGTTACAGATAGAACAATTAATTTAAAATGGAACTACGTTTCGCATCTGGAGTTTCCTCTCTCACAAGGTCGACCACTTAGTTTCGTCGAACACATACGGTTTCGAGTGGCTTCGCCACAGATTTCAGAGAACAGTCGCTTCTCCTGGCACAGTATCGAACACTTAGTTTCAGATAGAACAGTTAGTTTAAAATGGAACTAAGTTTCGCATCTGGAGTTTCCTGTCTCACAAGGTCGACCACTTAGTTTCGTCGAACACATACAGTTTCGAGTAGCATCGCCACAGATTTCAGAGAACAGTCGCTTCTCCTGGCACAGTGTCGAACACTTAGTTTCAGATAGAACAATTAGTGTAAAATGGAACTAAGTTTCGCATCTGGAGTTTCCTCACTCACAAGGTCGACCACTTAGTTTCGTCGAACACATACGGTTTCGAGTGGCATCGCCACAGATTTCAGAGAACAGGCGCTTCTCCTGGCACAGTATCGAACACTTAGTTTCAGACGGAACGTTTAGTTTAAAATTGAACTATGTTTCGCATCTGGAGTTTCCTCTCTCACAAGTTCGACCACTTAGTTTCGCCGAACGCATACAGTTTCGAGTGGCATCGCCACAGATTTCAGAGAACAGGCGCTTCTACTGGCACAGTATCGAACACTTAGTTTCAGATGGAACGTTTAGTTTAAAATTGAACTATGTTTCGCATCTGGAGTTTCCTCTCTCACAAGTTCGACCACTTAGTTTCGCCGAACGCATACAGTTTCGAGTGGCATCGCCACAGATTTCAGAGAACAGGCGCTTCTACTGGCACAGTACCGAACACTTAGTTTCAGATAGAACAATTAATTTAAAATGGAACTAAGTTTCGCATCTGCAGTTTCCTCTCTCACAAGGTCGGCCACTTAGTTTCGTCGAACACATACGGTTTCGAGTGGCATCGCCACAGATTTCAGACAACAGGCGCTTCGCCTGGCACAGTATCGAACATTTAGTTTCAGATGGAACTTCTAGTTTAAAATTGAACTATGTCTTGCATCTGGAGTTTCCTCTCTCACAAGGTCGACCACTTACTTTCGCCGAACGCGTATGGTTTCGAGTGGCATCGCCACAGATTTCAGAGAACAGGCGCTTCTCCTGGCACAGTATCGAACACTTAGTTTCAGATGGAACAATTAGTTTAAAATGGCACTAAGTTTCGCGTCTGGAGTTTCCTCTCTCACAAGGTCGACCACTCAGTTTCGTCGAACACATACCGTTTCGAGTGGTATCGCCACAGGTTTCACAAAACGGGCGCTTCTCCTGGCACAGTATCGAACACTTAGTTTCAGATAGAACAATTAGTTTAAAATGGCACTAAGTCTCGCGTCTGGAGTTTCCTCTCTCACAAGGTCGACCACTCAGTTTCGTCGAACACATACCGTTTCGAGTAGCATCGCGACAGATTTCAGAGAACAGGCGCTTCTCCTGGCACTGTATCGAACACTTAGTTTCAGATGGAACGTTTAGTTTAAAATGGAACTAAGTTTCGCATCGGAAGTTTCCTCTCTCACAAGGTCGGCCACTTAGTTTCGTCGAACACATACGGTTTCGAGTGGCATCGCCACATATTTCAGAGAACAGTCGCTTCTCCTGGCACAGTATCGAACACGTAGTTACAGATAGAACAATTAATTTAAAATGGAACTACGTTTCGCATCTGGAGTTTCCTCTCTCACAAGGTCGACCACTTAGTTTCGTCGAACACATACGGTTTCGAGTGGCATCGCCACAGATTTCAGAGAACAGTCGCTTCTCCTGGCACAGTATCGAACACGTAGTTACAGATAGAACAATTAATTTAAAATGGAACTACGTTTCGCATCTGGAGTTTCCTCTCTCACAAGGTCGACCACTTAGTTTCGTCGAACACATACGGTTTCGAGTGGCATCGCCACAGATTTCAGAGAACAGTCGCTTCTCCTGGCACAGTATCGAACACTTAGTTTCAGATAGAACAATTAGTTTAAAATGGAACTAAGTTTCGCATCTGGAGTTTCCTGTCTCACAAGGTCGACCACTTAGTTTCGTCGAACACATACAGTTTCGAGTAGCATCGCCACAGATTTCAGAGAACAGTCGCTTCTCCTGGCACAGTGTCGAACACTTAGTTTCAGATAGAACAATTAGTTTAAAATGGAACTAGGTTTCGCATTTGGAGTTTCCTCACTCACAAGGTCGACCACTTAGTTTCGTCGAACACATACGGTTTCGAGTAGCATCGCCACCGATTTCAGAGAACAGGCGCTTTTCCTGGCACAGTATCGAACACTTAGTTTCAGATAGAACAATTAGTTTAAAATGGCACTAAGTTTCGCGTCTGGAGTTTCCTCTCTCACAAGGTCGACCACTCAGTTTCGTCGAACACATACGGTTTCGAGTGGCATCGCCACAGATTTCAGACAACAGGCGCTTCGCCTGGCACAGTATCGAACATTTAGTTTCAGATGGAACTTCTAGTTTAAAATTGAACTATGTCTTGCATCTGGAGTTTCCTCTCTCACAAGGTCGACCACTTACTTTCGCCGAACGCGTACGGTTTCGAGTGGCATCGCCACAGATTTCAGAGAACAGTCGCTTCTCCTGGCACAGTATCGAACACGTAGTTACAGATAGAACAATTAGTTTAAAATGGAACTACGTTTCGCATCTGGAGTTTCCTCTCTCACAAGGTCGGCCACTTAGTTTCGTCGAACACATACGGTTTCGAGTGGCATCGCCACATATTTCAGAGAACAGTCGCTTCTCCTGGCACAGTATCGAACACTTAGTTTCAGATAGAACAATTAGTTTAAAATGGCACTAAGTTTCGCGTCTGGAGTTTCCTCTCTCACAAGGTCGACCACTCAGTTTCGTCGAACACATACGGTTTCGAGTGGCATCGCCACAGATTTCAGACAACAGGCGCTTCGCCTGGCACAGTATCGAACATTTAGTTTCAGATGGAACTTCTAGTTTAAAATTGAACTATGTCTTGCATCTGGAGTTTCCTCTCTCACAAGGTCGACCACTTACTTTCGCCGAACGCGTACGGTTTCGAGTGGCATCGCCACAGATTTCAGAGAACAGTCGCTTCTCCTGGCACAGTATCGAACACGTAGTTACAGATAGAACAATTATTTTAAAATGGAACTACGTTTCGCATCTGGAGTTTCCTCTCTCACAAGGTCGGCCACTTAGTTTCGTCGAACACATACGGTTTCGAGTGGCATCGCCACATATTTCAGAGAACAGTCGCTTCTCCTGGCACAGTATCGAACACGTAGTTACAGATAGAACATTTAGTTTAAAATGGAAATATGTTTCGCATTTGGAGTTTCCTCCCTCACAAGTTCGACCACTTAGTTTCCTCGAACACATACGGTTTCGAGTAGCATCGCCACAGATTTCAGAGAACAGGCGCTTCTCCTGGCACAGTATCGAACATTTAGTTTCAGATGGAACTTCTAGTTTAAAATTGAACTATGTCTCGCATCTGGAGTTTCCTCTCTCACAAGGTCGACCACTTACTTTCGCCGAACGCATACGGTTTCGAGTGGCATCACCACAGATTTCAGAGAACAGGCGCTTCTGCTGGCATAGTATCGAACACTTAGTTTCAGATGGAACAATTAGTTTAAAATGGCACTAAGTTTCGCGTCTGGAGTTTCCTCTCTCACAAAGTCGACCACTTAGTTTCGCCGAACGTATACGGTTTCGAGTAGCATCGCCACAGATTTCAGAGAACAGGCGCTTCTCCTGGCACAGTATCGAACACTTAGTTTCAGATAGAACAATTAGTTTATAATGGAACTAAGTTTCGCATCTGGAGTTTCCTCTCTAACAAGGTCGACCACTTAGCTTCGTCGAACACATACGGTTTCGAGTGGCATCGCCACAGATTTCAGAGAACAGGCGCTTCTCCTGGCACAGTATCGAAAACTTAGTTTCAGGTAGAACAATAAGATTAAAATGGAACTATGTTTCGCATTTGGAGTTTCCCCTCTCACAAGGGCGGCCACTTACTTTCGTCGAAAACATACGGTTTCGAGTGGCATCGACACAGATTTCAGAGAACAGGCGTTTCTCCTGGCACAGTATCGAACACTTAGTTTCAGATAGAACAATTAGTTTAAAATGGAACTAAGTTTCGCATCTGGAGTTTCCTCTCTCACAAGGTCGACCACTTAGCTTCGTCGAACACATACGGTTTCGAGTGGCATCGCCACAGATTTCAGAGAACAGGCGCTTCTCCTGGCACAGTATCGAACATTTAGTTTCAGATGGAACTTCTAGTTTAAAATTGAACTGTCTCGCATCTGGAGTTTCCTCTCTCACAAGGTCGACCACTTACTTTCGCCGAACGCACACGGTTTCGAGTGGCATCGCCACAGATTTCAGAGAACAGGCGCTTCTGCTGGCACAGTATCGAACACTTAGTTTCAGATAGAACAATTAGTTTAAAATGGAAGTAAGTTTCGCATCTGAAGTTTCCTCTCTCACAAGGTCGGCCACTTATTTTCGTCGAACATATACGGTTTCGAGTGGCATCGCCACAGATTTCAGAGAACAGGCGCTTCTCCTGGCACAGTATCGAAAACTTAGTTTCAGGTAGAACAATAAGATTAAAATGGAACTATGTTTCGCATCTGGAGTATCCACTCTCACAAGGTCGGCCACTTATTTTCGTCGAACACATACGGTTTCGAGTGGCATCGCGACAGATTTCAGAGAACAGGCGCTTCTCCTGGCACAGTATCGAAAACTTAGTTTCAGGTAGAACAATAAGATTAAAATGGAACTATGTTTCGCATTTGGAGTTTCCCCTCTCACAAGGGCGGCCACTTAGTTTCGTCGAACACATACGGTTTCGAGTGGCATCGCCACAGATTTCAGAGAACAGGCGTTTCTCCTGGCACAGTGTCGAACACTTAGTTACAGATAGAACATTTAGCTTAAAATGGAACTATGTTTCGCATTTGGAGTTTCTTCTCTCGCACGGTCTACCACTTACTTTCGTCGAACACATTCGGCTTCGAGTAGCAACGCCACAGGTTTCAGAGTACAGGCGCTTCTACTGGCAGAGTATCGAATACTTAGTTTCAGATAGAACATTTAGTTTAAAATGGAAATATGTTTCGCATTTGGAGTTTCCTCCCTCACAAGTTCGACCACTTAGTTTCCTCGAACACATACGGTTTCGAGTAGCATCGCCACAGATTTCAGAGATCAGGCGCTTCTCCTGGCACAGTATCGAACATTTTGTTTCAGATGGAACTTCTAGTTTAAAATTGAACTATGTCTCGCATCTGGAGTTTCCTCTCTCACAAGGTCGACCACTTACTTTCGCCGAACGCATACGGTTTCGAGTGGCATCACCACAGATTTCAGAGAACAGGCGCTTCTGCTGGCACAGTATCGAACACTTAGTTTCAGATGGAACAATTAGTTTAAAATGGCACTAAGTTTCGCGTCTGGAGTTTCCTCTCTCACAAGGTCGACCACTTAGTTTCGCCGAACGCATACGGTTTCGTGTGGCATCGCCACAGATTTCAGAGAACAGGCGCTTCTGCTGGCACAGTATCGAACACTTAGTTTCAGATAGAACAATTAGTTTAAAATGGCACTAAGTTTCGCGTCTGGAGTTTCCTCTATCACAAGGTCGACCACTCAGTTTCGTCGAACACATGCCGTTTCGAGTAGCATCGCGACAGATTTCAGAGAACAGGCGCTTCTCCTGGCACAGTATCGAACACTTAGTTTCAGATAGAACAATTAGTTTAAAATGGAAGTAAATTTCGCATCTGAAGTTTCCTCTCCCACAAGGTCGGCCACTTATTTTCGTCGAACACATACGGTTTCGAGTGGCATCGCCACAGATTTCAGAGAACAGGCGCTTCTCCTGGCACATTATCGAAAACTTAGTTTCAGGTAGAACAATAAGATTAAAATGGAACTATGTTTCGCATTTGGAGTTTCCCCTCTCACAAGGGCGGCCACTTACTTTCGTCGAAAACATACGGTTTCGAGTGGCATCGACACAGATTTCAGAGAACAGGCGTTTCTCCTGGCACAGTATCGAACACTTAGTTTCACATAGAACAATTAGTTTAAAATGGAACTAAGTTTCGCATCTGGAGTTTCCTCTCTCACAAGGTCGACCACTTAGCTTCGTCGAACACATACGGTTTCGAGTGGCATCGCCACAGATTTCAGAGAACAGGCGCTTCTCCTGGCACAGTATCGAACACTTAGTTACAGATAGAACACTTAGCTTAAAATGGAACTATGTTTCGCATTTGGAGTTTCTTCTCTCACACGGTCTACCACTTACTTTCGTCGAACACATTCGGCTTCGAGTAGCAACGCCACAGGTTTCAAAGAACAGGCACTTCTACTGGCAGAGTATCGAATACTTAGTTTCAGATAGAACATTTAGTTTAAAATGGAAATATGTTTCGCATTTGGAGTTTCCTCCCTCACAAGTTCGACCACTTAGTTTCCTCGAACACATACGGTTTCGAGTAGCATCGCCACAGATTTCAGAGATCAGGCGCTTCTCCTGGCACAGTATCGAACATTTTGTTTCAGATGGAACTTCTAGTTTAAAATTGAACTATGTCTCGCATCTGGAGTTTCCTCTCTCACAAGGTCGACCACTTACTTTCGCCGAACGCATACGGTTTCGAGTGGCATCACCACAGATTTCAGAGAACAGGCGCTTCTGCTGGCACAGTATCGAACACTTAGTTTCAGATGGAACAATTAGTTTAAAATGGCACTAAGTTTCGCGTCTGGAGTTTCCTCTCTCACAAGGTCGACCACTTAGTTTCGCCGAACGCATACGGTTTCGAGTGGCATCGCCACAGATTTCAGAGAACAGGCGCTTCTGCTGGCACAGTATCGAACACTTAGTTTCAGATAGAACAATTAGTTTAAAATGGCACTAAGTTTCGCGTCTGGAGTTTCCTCTATCACAAGGTCGACCACTCAGTTTCGTCGAACACATGCCGTTTCGAGTAGCATCGCGACAGATTTCAGAGAACAGGCGCTTCTCCTGGCACAGTATCGAACACTTAGTTTCAGATAGAACAATTAGTTTAAAATGGAACTAAGATTCGCATCTGGAGTTTCCTCTCTCACAAAGTCGACCAATTAGATTCGTCGAACACATACGGTTTCGAGTAGCATCGCCACAGATTTCAGAGAACAGGCGCTTCTCCTGGCACAGTATCGAACACTTAGTTTCAGATAGAACAATTAGTTTAAAATGGAAGTAAATTTCGCATCTGAAGTTTCCTCTCCCACAAGGTCGGCCACTTATTTTCGTCGAACACATACGGTTTCGAGTAGCATCGCCACAGATTTCAGAAAGCAGGCGCTACTCCTGGCACAGTATCGAATACTTAGTTTCAGATAGAACAATTAGTTTAAAATGGAACTAGTTTTCGCATCTGGAGTTTCCTCTCTCACAAGGTCGACCACTTAGCTTCGTCGAACACATACGGTTTCGAGTGGCATCGCCACAGATTTCAGAGAACAGGCGCTTCTCCTGGCACAGTATCGAACACTTAGTTACAGATAGAACACTTAGCTTAAAATGGAACCATGTTTCGCATTTGGAGTTTCTTCTCTCACACGGTCTACCACTTACTTTCGTCGAACACATTCGGCTTCGAGTAGCAACGCCACAGGTTTCAAAGAACAGGCACTTCTACTGGCAGAGTATCGAATACTTAGTTTCAGACAGAACATTTAGTTTAAAATGGAAATATGTTTCGCATTTGGAGTTTCATTCCTCACAAGTTCGACCACTTAGTTTCCTCGAACACATACGGTTTCGAGTAGCATCGCCACTGATTTCAGAGAACAGGCGCTTCTCCTGGCACAGTATCGAATATTTAGTTTCAGATGGAACTTCTAGTTTAAAATTGAACTATGTCTCGCATCTGGAGTTTCCTCTCTCACAAGGTCGACCACTTACTTTCGCCGAACGCATACGGTTTCGAGTGGCATCGCCACAGATTTCAGAGAACAGGCGCTTCTCCTGGCACAGTATCGAACACTTAGATTCAGAAGGAACAATTAGTTTAAAATGGAAATAATTTTCGCATCTGGAGTTTCCTCTCTCAAAAGGTCGACCACTTAGTTTCGTCGAACACATACGGTTTCGAGTAGCATCGCGACAGATTTCAGAGAACAGGCGCGTCTCCTGGCACTGTATCGAACACTTAGTTTCAGATGGAACACTTAGTTTTAAATGGAACAAAGTTTCGCTTCTGGAGTTTGCTCTCTCACATGGTCGACCATTTAGATTCGTCGAACACATACGGTTTCGAGTGGTATCACCACAGATTTCGCAAAACGGCGTTTCTCCTGGCACATTATCGAACACTTAGTTTCAAATAGAACAATTAGTTTAAAATGGAACTAGGTTTCGCATCTGGAGTTTCCTCTCTCACAAGGTCGACCATTTAGTTTCGTCGAACACATACGGTTTCGAGTGGCATCGCCACAGATTTCAGAGAACAGGCGCTTCTCCTGGCACAGTATCGAACACTTATTTTCAGATAGAACAATTAGTTTAAAATGGAACTGTGTTTCGCATCTGGAGTTTCCTCTCTCACAAGGTCCACCACTTTTTTTCGTCGAACACATACGGTTTCGAGTGGCATCGCCACAGATTTCAGAGAACAGGCGCATCTCCTGGCACAGTATCGAACACTTAGATTCAGAAGGAACAATTAGTTTAAAATGGAAATAAGTTTCGCATCTGGAGTTTCCTCTCTCGCAAGGTCGACCACTTAGTTTCGTCGAACACATACGGTTTCGAGTAGCATCGCCACAGATTTCAGAAAACAGGCGCTACTCCTGGCACAGTATCGAATACTTAGTTTCAGATAGAACAATTAGTTTAAAATGGAACTAGTTTTCGCATCTGGAGTTTCCTCTCTCACAAGGTCCACCACATATTTTCGTCGAACACATACGGTTTCGAGTGGCATCGCCAGAGATTTCAGAGAACAGGCGTTTCTCCTGGCACAGTATCGAACACTTAGTTTCAGCTAGAACGATTAGTTAAAATGGAACAAAGTTTCGCATCTGGAGTGTCCTCTCCCACAAGGTCGGCCACTTAGTTTCCTCGAACACATACGGTTTCGAGTAGTAACGCCACAGGTTTCAGAGAACAGGCGCTTCTACTGGCAGATTATCGAACACTTAGTTTCAGATGGAACATTTGGTTTAAAATGGAACTAAATTTCACATCTGGAGTTTCCTCTCTCGCAAGGTCGACCACTTAGTTTCGTCGAACACATACGGTTTCGAGTAGCATCGCCACAGATTTCAGAAAACAGGCGCTACTCCTGGCACAGTATCGAATACTTAGTTTCAGATAGAACAATTAGTTTAAAATGGAACTAGTTTTCGCATCTGGAGTTTCCTCTCTCACAAGGTCCACCACATAGTTTCGTCGAACACATACGGTTTCGAGTGGCATCGCCACAGATTTCAGAGAACAGGCGTTTCTCCTGGCACAGTATCGAACACTTAGTTTCAGCTAGAACGATTAGTTAAAATGGAACAAAGTTTCGCATCTGGAGTGTCCTCTCCCACAAGGTCGGCCACTTAGTTTCCTCGAACACATACGGTTTCGAGTAGTAACGCCACAGGTTTCAGAGAACAGGCGCTTCTACTGGCAGATTATCGAACACTTAGTTTCAGATGGAACATTTGGTTTAAAATGGAACTAAATTTCACATCTGGAGTTTCCTCTCTCGCAAGGTCGACCACTTAGTTTCGTCGAACACATACGGTTTCGAGTAGCATCGCCACAGATTTCAGAGAACAGGCGCTATTCCTGGCACAGTATCGAATACTTAGTTTCTGATAGAACAATTAGTTTAAAATGGAACTAGTTTTCGCATCTGGAGTTTCCTCTCTCACAAGGTCCACCACATAGTTTCGTCGAACACATACGGTTTCGAGTAGCATCGCCACAGATTTCAGAGAACAGGGGCTTCTCCTGGCACAGTATCGAACACTTATTTTCAGATAGAACAATTAGTTTAAAATGGAACTATGTTTCGCATCTGGAGTTTCCTCTCTCACAAGGTCGGCGACTTAGTTTCGTCGAACACATACGGTTTCGAGTGGCATCGCCACAGGTTTCAGAGAACAGGCGCTTCTCCTGGCACAGTATCGAACACTTAGTTTCAGCTAGAACGATTAGTTTAAAATGCAACAAAGTTTCGCATCTGGAGTGTCCTCTCCCACAAGGTCGGCCACTTAGTTTCCTCGAACACATACGGTTTCGAGTAGTAACGCCACAGGTTTCAGAGAACAGGCGCTTCTACTGGCAGATTATCGAACACTTAGTTTCAGATGGAACATTTGGTTTAAAATGGAACTAAATTTCACATCTGGAGTTTCCTCTCTCGCAAGGTCGACCACTTAGTTTCGTCGAACACATACGGTTTCGAGTAGCATCGCCACAGATTTCAGAGAACAGGCGCTACTCCTGGCACAGTATCGAATACTTAGTTTCAGATAGAACAATTAGTTTAAAATGGAACTAGTTTTCGCATCTGGAGTTTCCTCTCTCACAAGGTCCACCACATAGTTTCGTCGAACACATACGGTTTCGAGTAGCATCGCCACAGATTTCAGAGAACAGGGGCTTCTCCTGGCACTGTATCGAACACTTATTTTCAGATAGAACAATTAGTTTAAAATGGAACTATGTTTCGCATCTGGAGTTTCCTCTCTCACAAGGTCGGCGACTTAGTTTCGTCGAACACATACGGTTTCGAGTGGCATCGCCACAGGTTTCAGAGAACAGGCGCTTCTCCTGGCACAGTATCGAACACTTAGCTTCAGATAGAACAATTAGTTTAAAATGGAACTAAGTTTCGCATTTGGAGTTTCCCCTCTCACAAGGGCGGCCACTTAGTTTCGTCGAACACATACGGTTTCGAGTGGCATCGCCACAGATTTCAGAGAACAGGCGTTTCTCCTGGCACAGTATCGAACACTTAGTTACAGATAGAACACTTAGCTTAAAATGGAACTATGTTTCGCATTTGGAGTTTCTTCTCTCACACGGTCTACCACTTACTTTCGTCGAACACATTCGGCTTCGAGTAGCAACGCCACAGGTTTCAGAGTACAGGCGCTTCTACTGGCAGAGTATCGAATACTTAGTTTCAGATAGAACATTTAGTTTAAAATGGAAATATGTTTCGCATTTGGAGTTTCCTCCCTCACAAGTTCGACCACTTAGTTTCCTCGAACACATACGGTTTCGAGTAGCATCGCCACAGATTTCAGAGATCAGGCGCTTCTCCTGGCACAGTATCGAACATTTTGTTTCAGATGGAACTTCTAGTTTAAAATTGAACTATGTCTCGCATCTGGAGTTTCCTCTCTCACAAGGTCGACCACTTACTTTCGCCGAACGCATACGGTTTCGAGTGGCATCACCACAGATTTCAGAGAACAGGCGCTTCTGCTGGCACAGTATCGAACACTTAGTTTCAGATGGAACAATTAGTTTAAAATGGCACTAAGTTTCGCGTCTGGAGTTTCCTCTCTCACAAGGTCGACAACTTAGTTTCGCCGAACGCATACGGTTTCGAGTGGCATCGCCACAGATTTCAGAGAACAGGCGCTTCTCCTGGCACAGTATCGAACACTTAGTTTCAGATAGAACAATTAGTTTAAAATGGAACTAAGTTTCGCATCTGGAGTTTCCTCTCTAACAAGGTCGACCACTTAGCTTCGTCGAACACATACGGTTTCGAGTGGCATCGCCACAGATTTCAGAGAACAGGCGCTTCTCCTGGCACAGTATCGAAAACTTAGTTTCAGGTAGAACAATAAGATTAAAATGGAACTATGTTTCGCATTTGGAGTTTCCCCTCTCACAAGGGCGGCCACTTACTTTCGTCGAAAACATACGGTTTCGAGTGGCATCGACACAGATTTCAGAGAACAGGCGTTTCTCCTGGCACAGTATCGAACACTTAGTTTCAGATAGAACAATTAGCTTAAAATGGAACTATGTTTCGCATTTGGAGTTTCTTCTCTCACACGGTCTACCACTTACTTTCGTCGAACACATTCGGCTTCGAGTAGCAACGCCACAGGTTTCAGAGTACAGGCGCTTCTACTGGCAGAGTATCGAATACTTAGTTTCAGATAGAACATTTAGTTTAAAATGGAAATATGTTTCGCATTTGGAGTTTCCTCCCTCACAAGTTCGACCACTTAGTTTCCTCGAACACATACGGTTTCGAGTAGCATCGCCACAGATTTCAGAGATCAGGCGCTTCTCCTGGCACAGTATCGAACATTTTGTTTCAGATGGAACTTCTAGTTTAAAATTGAACTATGTCTCGCATCTGGAGTTTCCTCTCTCACAAGGTCGACCACTTACTTTCGCCGAACGCATACGGTTTCGAGTGGCATCACCACAGATTTCAGAGAACAGGCGCTTCTGCTGGCACAGTATCGAACACTTAGTTTCAGATGGAACAATTAGTTTAAAATGGCACTAAGTTTCGCGTCTGGAGTTTCCTCTCTCACAAGGTCGACCACTTAGTTTCGCCGAACGCATACGGTTTCGAGTGGCATCGCCACAGATTTCAGAGAACAGGCGCTTCTGCTGGCACAGTATCGAACACTTAGTTTCAGATAGAACAATTAGTTTAAAATGGCACTAAGTTTCGCGTCTGGAGTTTCCTCTATCACAAGGTCGACCACTCAGTTTCGTCGAACACATGCCGTTTCGAGTAGCATCGCGACAGATTTCAGAGAACAGGCGCTTCTCCTGGCACAGTATCGAACACTTAGTTTCAGATAGAACAATTAGTTTAAAATGGAACTAAGATTCGCATCTGGAGTTTCCTCTCTCACAAAGTCGACCAATTAGATTCGTCGAACACATACGGTTTCGAGTAGCATCGCCACAGATTTCAGAGAACAGGCGCTTCTCCTGGCACAGTATCGAACACTTAGTTTCAGATAGAACAATTAGTTTAAAATGGAAGTAAATTTCGCATCTGAAGTTTCCTCTCCCACAAGGTCGGCCACTTATTTTCGTCGAACACATACGGTTTCGAGTGGCATCGCCACAGATTTCAGAGAACAGGCGCTTCTCCTGGCACATTATCGAAAACTTAGTTTCAGGTAGAACAATAAGATTAAAATGGAACTATGTTTCGCATTTGGAGTTTCCCCTCTCACAAGGGCGGCCACTTACTTTCGTCGAAAACATACGGTTTCGAGTGGCATCGACACAGATTTCAGAGAACAGGCGTTTCTCCTGGCACAGTATCGAACACTTAGTTTCACATAGAACAATTAGTTTAAAATGGAACTAAGTTTCGCATCTGGAGTTTCCTCTCTCACAAGGTCGACCACTTAGCTTCGTCGAACACATACGGTTTCGAGTGGCATCGCCACAGATTTCAGAGAACAGGCGCTTCTCCTGGCACAGTATCGAACACTTAGTTACAGATAGAACACTTAGCTTAAAATGGAACTATGTTTCGCATTTGGAGTTTCTTCTCTCACACGGTCTACCACTTACTTTCGTCGAACACATTCGGCTTCGAGTAGCAACGCCACAGGTTTCAAAGAACAGGCACTTCTACTGGCAGAGTATCGAATACTTAGTTTCAGATAGAACATTTAGTTTAAAATGGAAATATGTTTCGCATTTGGAGTTTCCTCCCTCACAAGTTCGACCACTTAGTTTCCTCGAACACATACGATTTCGAGTAGCATCGCCACAGATTTCAGAGATCAGGCGCTTCTCCTGGCACAGTATCGAACATTTTGTTTCAGATGGAACTTCTAGTTTAAAATTGAACTATGTCTCGCATCTGGAGTTTCCTCTCTCACAAGGTCGACCACTTACTTTCGCCGAACGCATACGGTCTCGAGTGGCATCACCACAGATTTCAGAGAACAGGCGCTTCTGCTGGCACAGTATCGAACACTTAGTTTCAGATGGAACAATTAGTTTAAAATGGCACTAAGTTTCGCGTCTGGAGTTTCCTCTCTCACAAGGTCGACCACTTAGTTTCGCCGAACGCATACGGTTTCGAGTGGCATCGCCACAGATTTCAGAGAACAGGCGCTTCTGCTGGCACAGTATCGAACACTTAGTTTCAGATAGAACAATTAGTTTAAAATGGCACTAAGTTTCGCGTCTGGAGTTTCCTCTATCACAAGGTCGACCACTCAGTTTCGTCGAACACATGCCGTTTCGAGTAGCATCGCGACAGATTTCAGAGAACAGGCGCTTCTCCTGGCACAGTATCGAACACTTAGTTTCAGATAGAACAATTAGTTTAAAATGGAACTAAGATTCGCATCTGGAGTTTCCTCTCTCACAAAGTCGACCAATTAGATTCGTCGAACACATACGGTTTCGAGTAGCATCGCCACAGATTTCAGAGAACAGGCGCTTCTCCTGGCACAGTATCGAACACTTAGTTTCAGATAGAACAATTAGTTTAAAATGGAAGTAAATTTCGCATCTGAAGTTTCCTCTCCCACAAGGTCGGCCACTTATTTTCGTCGAACACATACGGTTTCGAGTGGCATCGCCACAGATTTCAGAGAACAGGCGCTTCTCCTGGCACATTATCGAAAACTTAGTTTCAGGTAGAACAATAAGATTAAAATGGAACTATGTTTCGCATTTGGAGTTTCCCCTCTCACAAGGGCGGCCACTTACTTTCGTCGAAAACATACGGTTTCGAGTGGCATCGACACAGATTTCAGAGAACAGGCGTTTCTCCTGGCACAGTATCGAACACTTAGTTTCACATAGAACAATTAGTTTAAAATGGAACTAAGTTTCGCATCTGGAGTTTCCTCTCTCACAAGGTCGACCACTTAGCTTCGTCGAACACATACGGTTTCGAGTGGCATCGCCACAGATTTCAAAGAACAGGCACTTCTACTGGCAGAGTATCGAATACTTAGTTTCAGACAGAACATTTAGTTTAAAATGGAAATATGTTTCGCATTTGGAGTTTCATTCCTCACAAGGTCGACCACTTAGCTTCGTCGAACACATACGGTTTCGAGTGGCATCGCGACAGATTTCAGAGAACAGGCGCTTCTCCTGGCACAGTATCGAACACTTAGTTTCAGATAGAACAATTAGTTTAAAATGGAACTAAGATTCGCATCTGGAGTTTCCTCTCTCACAAAGTCGACCAATTAGATTCGTCGAACACATACGGTTTCGAGTAGCATCGCCACAGATTTCAGAGAACAGGCGCTTCTCCTGGCACAGTATCGAACACTTAGTTTCAGATAGAACAATTAGTTTAAAATGGAAGTAAATTTCGCATCTGAAGTTTCCTCTCCCACAAGGTCGGCCACTTATTTTCGTCGAACACATACGGTTTCGAGTGGCATCGCCACAGATTTCAGAGAACAGGCGCTTCTCCTGGCACATTATCGAAAACTTAGTTTCAGGTAGAACAATAAGATTAAAATGGAACTATGTTTCGCATTTGGAGTTTCCCCTCTCACAAGGGCGGCCACTTACTTTCGTCGAAAACATACGGTTTCGAGTGGCATCGACACAGATTTCAGAGAACAGGCGCTTCTGCTGGCACAGTATCGAACACTTAGTTTCAGATAGAACAATTAGTTTAAAATGGCACTAAGTTTCGCGTCTGGAGTTTCCTCTATCACAAGGTCGACCACTCAGTTTCGTCGAACACATGCCGTTTCGAGTAGCATCGCGACAGATTTCAGAGAACAGGCGCTTCTCCTGGCACAGTATCGAACACTTAGTTTCAGATAGAACAATTAGTTTAAAATGGAACTAAGATTCGCATCTGGAGTTTCCTCTCTCACAAAGTCGACCAATTAGATTCGTCGAACACATACGGTTTCGAGTAGCATCGCCACAGATTTCAGAGAACAGGCGCTTCTCCTGGCACAGTATCGAACACTTAGTTTCAGATAGAACAATTAGTTTAAAATGGAAGTAAATTTCGCATCTGAAGTTTCCTCTCCCACAAGGTCGGCCACTTATTTTCGTCGAACACATACGGTTTCGAGTGGCATCGCCACAGATTTCAGAAAACAGGCGCTACTCCTGGCACAGTATCGAATACTTAGTTTCAGATAGAACAATTAGTTTAAAATGGAACTAGTTTTCGCATCTGGAGTTTCCTCTCTCACAAGGTCGACCACTTAGCTTCGTCGAACACATACGGTTTCGAGTGGCATCGCCACAGATTTCAGAGAACAGGCGCTTCTCCTGGCACAGTATCGAACACTTAGTTACAGATAGAACACTTAGCTTAAAATGGAACTATGTTTCGCATTTGGAGTTTCTTCTCTCACACGGTCTACCACTTACTTTCGTCGAACACATTCGGCTTCGAGTAGCAACGCCACAGGTTTCAAAGAACAGGCACTTCTACTGGCAGAGTATCGAATACTTAGTTTCAGACAGAACATTTAGTTTAAAATGGAAATATGTTTCGCATTTGGAGTTTCATTCCTCACAAGTTCGACCACTTAGTTTCCTCGAACACATACGGTTTCGAGTAGCATCGCCACTGATTTCAGAGAACAGGCGCTTCTCCTGGCAGAGTATCGAATATTTAGTTTCAGATGGAACTTCTAGTTTAAAATTGAACTATGTCTCGCATCTGGAGTTTCCTCTCTCACAAGGTCGACCACTTACTTTCGCCGAACGCATACGGTTTCGAGTGGCATCGCCACAGATTTCAGAGAACAGGCGCTTCTGCTGGCACAGTATCGAACACTTAGTTTCAGATAGAACAATTAGTTTAAAATTGAAGTAAGTTTCGCATCTGAAGTTTCCTCTCTCACAAGGTCGGCCACTTATTTTCGTCGAACACATACGGTTTCGAGTGGCATCGCCACAGATTTCAGAGAACAGGCGCTTCTCCTGGCACAGTATCGAACACTTAGATTCAGAAGGAACAATTAGTTTAAAATGGAAATAATTTTCGCATCTGGAGTTTCCTCTCTCAAAAGGTCGACCACTTAGTTTCGTCGAACACATACGGTTTCGAGTAGCATCGCGACAGATTTCAGAGAACAGGCGCGTCTCCTGGCACTGTATCGAACACTTAGTTTCAGATGGAACACTTAGTTTTAAATGGAACAAAGTTTCGCTTCTGGAGTTTGCTCTCTCACATGGTCGACCATATAGATTCGTCGAACACATACGGTTTCGAGTGGTATCGCCACAGATTTCGCAGAACGGCGTTTCTCCTGGCACATTATCGAACACTTAGTTTCAAATAGAACAATTAGTTTAAAATGGAACTAGGTTTCGCATCTGGAGTTTCCTCTCTCACAAGGTCGACCACTTAGTTTCGTCGAACACATACGGTTTCGAGTGGCATCGCCACAGATTTCAGAGAACAGGCGCTTCTCCTGGCACAGTATCGAACACTTATTTTCAGATAGAACAATTAGTTTAAAATGGAACTGTGTTTCGCATCTGGAGTTTCCTCTCTCACAAGGTCCACCACTTTTTTTCGTCGAACACATACGGTTTCGAGTGGCATCGCCACAGATTTCAGAGAACAGGCGCTTCTCCTGGCACAGTATCGAACACTTAGATTCAGAAGGAACAATTAGTTTAAAATGGAAATAAGTTTCGCATCTGGAGTTTCCTCTCTCGCAAGGTCGACCACTTAGTTTCGTCGAACACATACGGTTTCGAGTAGCATCGCCACAGATTTCAGAAAACAGGCGCTACTCCTGGCACAGTATCGAATACTTAGTTTCAGATAGAACAATTAGTTTAAAATGGAACTAGTTTTCGCATCTGGAGTTTCCTCTCTCACAAGGTCCACCACATATTTTCGTCGAACACATACGGTTTCGAGTGGCATCGCCACAGATTTCAGAGAACAGGCGTTTCTCCTGGCACAGTATCGAACACTTAGTTTCAGCTAGAACGATTAGTTAAAATGGAACAAAGTTTCGCATCTGGAGTGTCCTCTCCCACAAGGTCGGCCACTTAGTTTCCTCGAACACATACGGTTTCGAGTAGTAACGCCACAGGTTTCAGAGAACAGGCGCTTCTACTGGCAGATTATCGAACACTTAGTTTCAGATGGAACATTTGGTTTAAAATGGAACTAAATTTCACATCTGGAGTTTCCTCTCTCGCAAGGTCGACCACTTAGTTTCGTCGAACACATACGGTTTCGAGTAGCATCGCCACAGATTTCAGAAAACAGGCGCTACTCCTGGCACAGTATCGAATACTTAGTTTCAGATAGAACAATTAGTTTAAAATGGAACTAGTTTTCGCATCTGGAGTTTCCTCTCTCACAAGGTCCACCACATAGTTTCGTCGAACACATACGGTTTCGAGTGGCATCGCCACAGATTTCAGAGAACAGGCGTTTCTCCTGGCACAGTATCGAACACTTAGTTTCAGCTAGAACGATTAGTTAAAATGGAACTAGGTTTCGCTTCTGGAGTTTGCTCTCTCACATGGTCGACCATTTAGATTCGTCGAACACATACGGTTTCGAGTGGTATCACCACAGATTTCGCAGAACGGCGTTTCTCCTGGCACATTATCGAACACTTAGTTTCAAATAGAACAATTAGTTTAAAATGGAACTAGGTTTCGCATCTGGAGTTTCCTCTCTCACAAGGTCGACCACTTAGTTTCGTCGAACACATACGGTTTCGAGTGGCATCGCCACAGATTTCAGAGAACAGGCGCTTCTCCTGGCACAGTATCGAACACTTATTTTCAGATAGAACAATTAGTTTAAAATGGAACTGTGTTTCGCATCTGGAGTTTCCTCTCTCACAAGGTCCACCACTTTTTTTCGTCGAACACATACGGTTTCGAGTGGCATCGCCACAGATTTCAGAGAACAGGCGCTTCTCCTGGCACAGTATCGAACACTTAGATTCAGAAGGAACAATTAGTTTAAAATGGAAATAAGTTTCGCATCTGGAGTTTCCTCTCTCGCAAGGTCGACCACTTAGTTTCGTCGAACACATACGGTTTCGAGTAGCATCGCCACAGATTTCAGAAAACAGGCGCTACTCCTGGCACAGTATCGAATACTTAGTTTCAGATAGAACAATTAGTTTAAAATGGAACTAGTTTTCGCATCTGGAGTTTCCTCTCTCACAAGGTCCACCACATATTTTCGTCGAACACATACGGTTTCGAGTGGCATCGCCACAGATTTCAGAGAACAGGCGTTTCTCCTGGCACAGTATCGAACACTTAGTTTCAGCTAGAACGATTAGTTAAAATGGAACAAAGTTTCGCATCTGGAGTGTCCTCTCCCACAAGGTCGGCCACTTAGTTTCCTCGAACACATACGGTTTCGAGTAGTAACGCCACAGGTTTCAGAGAACAGGCGCTTCTACTGGCAGATTATCGAACACTTAGTTTCAGATGGAACATTTGGTTTAAAATGGAACTAAATTTCACATCTGGAGTTTCCTCTCTCGCAAGGTCGACCACTTAGTTTCGTCGAACACATACGGTTTCGAGTAGCATCGCCACAGATTTCAGAAAACAGGCGCTACTCCTGGCACAGTATCGAATACTTAGTTTCAGATAGAACAATTAGTTTAAAATGGAACTAGTTTTCGCATCTGGAGTTTCCTCTCTCACAATGTCCACCACATAGTTTCGTCGAACACATACGGTTTCGAGTGGCATCGCCACAGATTTCAGAGAACAGGCGTTTCTCCTGGCACAGTATCGAACACTTAGTTTCAGCTAGAACGATTAGTTAAAATGGAACTAGGTTTCGCTTCTGGAGTTTGCTCTCTCACATGGTCGACCATTTAGATTCGTCGAACACATACGGTTTCGAGTGGTATCGCCACAGATTTCGCAGAACGGCGTTTCTCCTGGCATATTATCGAACACTTAGTTTCAAATAGAACAATTAGTTTAAAATGGAACTAGGTTTCGCATCTGGAGTTTCCTCTCTCACAAGGTCGACCACTTAGTTTCGTCGAACACATACGGTTTCGAGTGGCATCGCCACAGATTTCAGAGAACAGGCGCTTCTCCTGGCACAGTATCGAACACTTATTTTCAGATAGAACAATTAGTTTAAAATGGAACTGTGTTTCGCATCTGGAGTTTCCTCTCTCACAAGGTCCACCACTTTTTTTCGTCGAACACATACGGTTTCGAGTGGCATCGCCACAGATTTCAGAGAACAGGCGCTTCTCCTGGCACAGTATCGAACACTTAGATTCAGAAGGAACAATTAGTTTAAAATGGAAATAAGTTTCGCATCTGGAGTTTCCTCTCTCGCAAGGTCGACCACTTAGTTTCGTCGAACACATACGGTTTCGAGTAGCATCGCCACAGATTTCAGAAAACAGGCGCTACTCCTGGCACAGTATCGAATACTTAGTTTCAGATAGAACAATTAGTTTAAAATGGAACTAGTTTTCGCATCTGGAGTTTCCTCTCTCACAAGGTCCACCACATATTTTCGTCGAACACATACGGTTTCGAGTGGCATCGCCACAGATTTCAGAGAACAGGCGTTTCTCCTGGCACAGTATCGAACACTTAGTTTCAGCTAGAACGATTAGTTAAAATGGAACAAAGTTTCGCATCTGGAGTGTCCTCTCCCACAAGGTCGGCCACTTAGTTTCCTCGAACACATACGGTTTCGAGTAGTAACGCCACAGGTTTCAGAGAACAGGCGCTTCTACTGGCAGATTATCGAACACTTAGTTTCAGATGGAACATTTGGTTTAAAATGGAACTAAATTTCACATCTGGAGTTTGCTCTCTCACATGGTCGACCATTTAGATTCGTCGAACACATACGGTTTCGAGTGGTATCACCACAGATTTCGCAGAACGGCGTTTCTCCTGGCACATTATCGAACACTTAGTTTCAAATAGAACAATTAGTTTAAAATGGAACTAGGTTTCGCATCTGGAGTTTCCTCTCTCACAAGGTCGACCACTTAGTTTCGTCGAACACATACGGTTTCGAGTGGCATCGCCACAGATTTCAGAGAACAGGCGCTTCTCCTGGCACAGTATCGAACACTTATTTTCAGATAGAACAATTAGTTTAAAATGGAACTGTGTTTCGCATCTGGAGTTTCCTCTCTCACAAGGTCCACCACTTTTTTTCGTCGAACACATACGGTTTCGAGTGGCATCGCCACAGATTTCAGAGAACAGGCGCTTCTCCTGGCACAGTATCGAACACTTAGTTTCAGATGGAACATTTGGTTTAAAATGGAACTGTGTTTCGCATCTGGAGTTTCCTCTCTCACAAGGTCCACCACTTTTTTTCGTCGAACACATACGGTTTCGAGTGGCATCGCCACAGATTTCAGAGAACAGGCGCTTCTCCTGGCACAGTATCGAACACTTAGATTCAGAAGGAACAATTAGTTTAAAATGGAAATAAGTTTCGCATCTGGAGTTTCCTCTCTCGCAAGGTCGACCACTTAGTTTCGTCGAACACATACGGTTTCGAGTAGCATCGCCACAGATTTCAGAAAACAGGCGCTACTCCTGGCACAGTATCGAATACTTAGTTTCAGATAGAACAATTAGTTTAAAATGGAACTAGTTTTCGCATCTGGAGTTTCCTCTCTCACAAGGTCCACCACATATTTTCGTCGAACACATACGGTTTCGAGTGGCATCGCCACAGATTTCAGAGAACAGGCGTTTCTCCTGGCACAGTATCGAACACTTAGTTTCAGCTAGAACGATTAGTTAAAATGGAACAAAGTTTCGCATCTGGAGTGTCCTCTCCCACAAGGTCGGCCACTTAGTTTCCTCGAACACATACGGTTTCGAGTAGTAACGCCACAGGTTTCAGAGAACAGGCGCTTCTACTGGCAGATTATCGAACACTTAGTTTCAGATGGAACATTTGGTTTAAAATGGAACTAAATTTCACATCTGGAGTTTCCTCTCTCGCAAGGTCGACCACTTAGTTTCGTCGAACACATACGGTTTCGAGTAGCATCGCCACAGATTTCAGAAAACAGGCGCTACTCCTGGCACAGTATCGAATACTTAGTTTCAGATAGAACAATTAGTTTAAAATGGAACTAGTTTTCGCATCTGGAGTTTCCTCTCTCACAAGGTCCACCACATAGTTTCGTCGAACACATACGGTTTCGAGTGGCATCGCCACAGATTTCAGAGAACAGGCGTTTCTCCTGGCACAGTATCGAACACTTAGTTTCAGCTAGAACGATTAGTTAAAATGGAACAAAGTTTCGCATCTGGAGTGTCCTCTCCCACAAGGTCGGCCACTTAGTTTCCTCGAACACATACGGTTTCGAGTAGTAACGCCACAGGTTTCAGAGAACAGGCGCTTCTACTGGCAGATTATCGAACACTTAGTTTCAGATGGAACATTTGGTTTAAAATGGAACTAAATTTCACATCTGGAGTTTCCTCTCTCGCAAGGTCGACCACTTAGTTTCGTCGAACACATACGGTTTCGAGTAGCATCGCCACAGATTTCAGAGAACAGGCGCTACTCCTGGCACAGTATCGAATACTTAGTTTCTGATAGAACAATTAGTTTAAAATGGAACTAGTTTTCGCATCTGGAGTTTCCTCTCTCACAAGGTCCACCACATAGTTTCGTCGAACACATACGGTTTCGAGTAGCATCGCCAGAGATTTCAGAGAACAGGGGCTTCTCCTGGCACTGTATCGAACACTTATTTTCAGATAGAACAATTAGTTTAAAATGGAACTATGTTTCGCATCTGGAGTTTCCTCTCTCACAATGTCGGCGACTTAGTTTCGTCGAACACATACGGTTTCGAGTGGCATCGCCACAGGTTTCAGAGAACAGGCGCTTCTCCTGGCACAGTATCGAACACTTAGTTTCAGCTAGAACGATTAGTTTAAAATGCAACAAAGTTTCGCATCTGGAGTGTCCTCTCCCACAAGGTCGGCCACTTAGTTTCCTCGAACACATACGGTTTCGAGTAGTAACGCCACAGGTTTCAGAGAACAGGCGCTTCTACTGGCAGATTATCGAACACTTAGTTTCAGATGGAACATTTGGTTTAAAATGGAACTAAATTTCACATCTGGAGTTTCCTCTCTCGCAAGGTCGACCACTTAGTTTCGTCGAACACATACGGTTTCGAGTAGCATCGCCACAGATTTCAGAGAACAGGCGCTACTCCTGGCACAGTATCGAATACTTAGTTTCAGATAGAACAATTAGTTTAAAATGGAACTAGTTTTCGCATCTGGAGTTTCCTCTCTCACAAGGTCCACCACATAGTTTCGTCGAACACATACGGTTTCGAGTAGCATCGCCACAGATTTCAGAGAACAGGGGCTTCTCCTGGCACTGTATCGAACACTTATTTTCAGATAGAACAATTAGTTTAAAATGGAACTATGTTTCGCATCTGGAGTTTCCTCTCTCACAAGGTCGGCGACTTAGTTTCGTCGAACACATACGGTTTCGAGTGGCATCGCCACAGGTTTCAGAGAACAGGCGCTTCTCCTGGCACAGTATCGAACACTTAGTTTCAGATAGAACAATTAGTTTAAAATGGAACTAAGTTTCGCATTTGGAGTTTCCCCTCTCACAAGGGCGGCCACTTAGTTTCGTCGAACACATACGGTTTCGAGTGGCATCGCCACAGATTTCAGAGAACAGGCGTTTCTCCTGGCACAGTATCGAACACTTAGTTACAGATAGAACACTTAGCTTAAAATGGAACTATGTTTCGCATTTGGAGTTTCTTCTCTCACACGGTCTACCACTTACTTTCGTCGAACACATTCGGCTTCGAGTAGCAACGCCACAGGTTTCAGAGTACAGGCGCTTCTACTGGCAGAGTATCGAATACTTAGTTTCAGATAGAACATTTAGTTTAAAATGGAAATATGTTTCGCATTTGGAGTTTCCTCCCTCACAAGTTCGACCACTTAGTTTCCTCGAACACATACGGTTTCGAGTAGCATCGCCACAGATTTCAGAGATCAGGCGCTTCTCCTGGCACAGTATCGAACATTTTGTTTCAGATGGAACTTCTAGTTTAAAATTGAACTATGTCTCGCATCTGGAGTTTCCTCTCTCACAAGGTCGACCACTTACTTTCGCCGAACGCATACGGTTTCGAGTGGCATCACCACAGATTTCAGAGAACAGGCGCTTCTGCTGGCACAGTATCGAACACTTAGTTTCAGATGGAACAATTAGTTTAAAATGGCACTAAGTTTCGCGTCTGGAGTTTCCTCTCTCACAAGGTCGACCACTTAGTTTCGCCGAACGCATACGGTTTCGAGTGGCATCGCCACAGATTTCAGAGAACAGGCGCTTCTGCTGGCACAGTATCGAACACTTAGTTTCAGATAGAACAATTAGTTTAAAATGGCACTAAGTTTCGCGTCTGGAGTTTCCTCTATCACAAGGTCGACCACTCAGTTTCGTCGAACACATGCCGTTTCGAGTAGCATCGCGACAGATTTCAGAGAACAGGCGCTTCTCCTGGCACAGTATCGAACACTTAGTTTCAGATAGAACAATTAGTTTAAAATTGAAGTAAGTTTCGCATCTGAAGTTTCCTCTCTCACAAGGTCGGCCACTTATTTTCGTCGAACACATACGGTTTCGAGTGGCATCGCCACAGATTTCAGAGAACAGGCGCTTCTCCTGGCACAGTATCGAACACTTAGATTCAGAAGGAACAATTAGTTTAAAATGGAAATAAGTTTCGCATCTGGAGTTTCCTCTCTCAAAAGGTCGACCACTTAGTTTCGTCGAACACATACGGTTTCGAGTAGCATCGCGACAGATTTCAGAGAACAGGCGCGTCTCCTGGCACTGTATCGAACACTTAGTTTCAGATGGAACACTTAGTTTTAAATGGAACAAAGTTTCGCTTCTGGAGTTTGCTCTCTCACATGGTCGACCATTTCGATTCGTCGAACACATACGGTTTCGAGTGGTATCACCACAGATTTCGCAGAACGGCGTTTCTCCTGGCACATTATCGAACACTTAGTTTCAAATAGAACAATTAGTTTAAAATGGAACTAGGTTTCGCATCTGGAGTTTCCTCTCTCACAAGGTCGACCACTTAGTTTCGTCGAACACATACGGTTTCGAGTGGCATCGCCACAGATTTCAGAGAACAGGCGCTTCTCCTGGCACAGTATCGAACACTTATTTTCAGATAGAACAATTAGTTTAAAATGGAACTGTGTTTCGCATCTGGAGTTTCCTCTCTCACAAGGTCGGCGACTTAGTTTCGTCGAATACATACGGTTTCGAGAGGCATCGCCACAGATTTCAGAGATCAGGCGCTTCTCCTGGCACTGTGTCGAACACTTAGTTTCAGATAGAACAATTAGATTAAAATGGAACTAAGTTTCGCAACTGGTGTTGCCTCTCTCATAAGGTCGACCACTTAGCTTCGTCGAACACATACGGTTTAGAGTGGCATCGCCACAGATTTCAGAGAACAGGCGCTGCTCCTGGCACAGTATCGAACACTTATTTTCAGATAGAACAATTAGTTTAAAATGGAACTATGTTTCGCATCTGGAGTGTCCTCTCCCACAAGGTCGGCCACTTAGTTTCCTCGAACACATACGGTTTCGAGTAGTAACGCCACAGGTTTCAGAGAACAGGCGCTTCTACTGGCAGATTATCGAACACTTAGTTTCAGATGGAACATTTGGTTTAAAATGGAACTAAATTTCACATCTGGAGTTTCCTCTCTCGCAAGGTCGACCACTTAGTTTCGTCGAACACATACGGTTTCGAGTAGCATCGCCACAGATTTCAGAAAACAGGCGCTACTCCTGGCACAATATCGAATACTTAGTTTCAGATAGAACAATTAGTTTAAAATGGAACTAGTTTTCGCATCTGGAGTTTCCTCTCTCACAAGGTCCACCACATAGTTTCGTCGAACACATACGGTTTCGAGTGGCATCGCCACAGATTTCAGAGAACAGGCGTTTCTCCTGGCACAGTATCGAACACTTAGTTTCAGCTAGAACGATTAGTTAAAATGGAACAAAGTTTCGCATCTGGAGTGTCCTCTCCCACAAGGTCGGCCACTTAGTTTCCTCGAACACATACGGTTTCGAGTAGTAACGCCACAGGTTTCAGAGAACAGGCGCTTCTACTGGCAGATTATCGAACACTTAGTTTCAGATGGAACATTTGGTTTAAAATGGAACTAAATTTCACATCTGGAGTTTCCTCTCTCGCAAGGTCGACCACTTAGTTTCGTCGAACACATACGGTTTCGAGTAGCATCGCCACAGATTTCAGAGAACAGGCGCTACTCCTGGCACAGTATCGAAGACTTAGTTTCAGATAGAACAATTAGTTTAAAATGGAACTAGTTTTCGCATCTGGAGTTTCCTCTCTCACAAGGTCCACCACATAGTTTCGTCGAACACATACGGTTTCGAGTAGCATCGCCACAGATTTCAGAGAACAGGGGCTTCTCCTGGCACTGTATCGAACACTTATTTTCAGATAGAACAATTAGTTTAAAATGGAACTATGTTTCGCATCTGGAGTTTCCTCTCTCACAAGGTCGGCGACTTAGTTTCGTCGAACACATACGGTTTCGAGTGGCATCGCCACAGGTTTCAGAGAACAGGCGCTTCTCCTGGCACAGTATCGAACACTTAGTTTCAGCTAGAACGATTAGTTTAAAATGCAACAAAGTTTCGCATCTGGAGTGTCCTCTTCCACAAGGTCGGCCACTTAGTTTCCTCGAACACATACGGTTTCGAGTAGTAACGCCACAGGTTTCAGAGAACAGGCGCTTCTACTGGCAGATTATCGAACACTTAGTTTCAGATGGAACATTTGGTTTAAAATGGAACTAAATTTCACATCTGGAGTTTCCTCTCTCGCAAGGTCGACCACTTAGTTTCGTCGAACACATACGGTTTCGAGTAGCATCGCCACAGATTTCAGAGAACAGGCGCTACTCCTGGCACAGTATGGAACACTTACTTTCAGATAGAACAATTAGTTTAAAATGGAACTAAGTTTCGCATCTGAAGTTTCCTCTCTCACAAGGTCGACCACTTAGTTTCGTCGAACACATACGGGTTCGAGTGGCAGCGCGACAGATTTCAGAGAACAGGCGCTTCTCCTGGCACAGTATCGAACACTTAGTTTCAGATAGAACATTTGGTTTAAAATGGAACTAAATTTCGCATCTGGAGTTTCCTCTCTCGCAAGGTCGACCACTTAGTTTCGTCGAACACATACGGTTTCGAGTAGCATCGCCACAGATTTCAGAGAACAGGCGCTTCTCCTGGCACAGTATGGAACACTTAGTTTCAGATAGAACAATTAGTTTAAAATGGAACTAAGTTTCGCATCTGAAGTTTCCTCTCTCACAAGGTCGACCACTTAGTTTCGTCGAACACATACGGGTTCGAGTGGCATCGCGACAGATTTCAGAGAACAGGCGCTTCTCCTGGCACAGTATCGAACACTTAGTTTCAGATAGAACAATTAGTTGAAAATGGCACTAAGTTTCGCGTCTGCAGTTTCCTCTCTCACAAGGTCGACCACTCAGTTTCGTCGAACACATACCGTTTCGAGTGGTATCGCCACAGGTTTCACAAAACGGGCGCTTCTCCTGGCACAGTATCTAACACTTAGTTTCAGATAGAACAATTCATTTAAAATGGAACTAATTTTCGCATCTGTAGTTTCCTTTCTCACAAGGTCGGCCGCTTAGTTTCGTCGAACACATACGGTTTCGAGTGGCATCCCCACATATTTCAGAGAACAGGCGCTTCTCCTGGCACAGTATCTAACACTTAGTTTCAGATGGAACATTTAGTTTAAAATTGAACTATGGTTCGCATATGGAGTTTCCTCTCTCACAAGGTCGAACACTTAGTTTCGCCGAACGCATACGGTTTCGAGTGGCATCGCGACAGATTTCAGAGAGCAGGCGCTCCTGCTGGCACAGGATCGAACACTTATTTCAGACAGAACAATTAGTTTAAAATGGACCTATATTTCGCATCTGGAGTCTCCTCTCTCACAAGGTCGACCGCTTAGTTTCGACGAACACATACGGTTTCGAGTAGCATCGCCACAGATTTCAGAGAACAGGCGCTTCTCCTGGCACAGTAACGAATACTTAGTTTCAGAAAGAACAATTTGTTTAAAATGGAACTAAGTTTCGCATCTGGAGTTTCCTCTCCCACCAGGTCGACCACTTAGTTTCGTCGAACACATACGGTTTCGAGTGGCATCGCCACAGATTTCAGAGAACAGTCGCTTCTCCTGGCACAGTGTCGAACGCTTAGTTTCAGATAGAACAATTAGTTAATATGTGAAATATTGTTTTAAGCGGCTATTAATAAGGCCAAAGTTTAGGCTAATACTTCTTTATTTCAATTTTCGACGAAACGTTTCGATAAGGTAGTTCTTATCCTCTTCAGTCGTATAAATTGTCTGTTGAACGGATGGATGAAATAAGTATACAGAATATAAAAATTATAACATATAAATATAAATTAGGAATTAAGTGTAAATATAAAATATAGAAATAAATAAGTTAAATGTATACAGATAAATAAGTATGTGAATAAAGTCATTACATCGATAGGAAAAACGTTTTATGACTTACACCAAGAAGTCCTAGGATGTGGATTTTACAGTAATTAGTCCAAGGTGCTATCGTCTCCGGTGTTGGTTGAGACTGAATAGCGTTAAACAATTTAAATCTGGGGTGAGTCAAGCAAGTGGGGGAGATGGACGTTAGGTCATTGTTCTGATCTTTATTTTAAAAACATTGCGGTGTCAATTGTTATGTATTGTGCACTAGTTGGCATTGATAAATGTAGGTGTCTCTGCCACTACGACCTTTGAGGGATCTGAAGTCGATAATTTAAGTCGATCCGGAACCGGAAGCGCGTCGCACAACGGTGAGTGAAGGAGTGGATGGTGGTTCCATTCACAACGTGCGCTCATTGAATCGAAGGTAGTAGTGGAAGACACATGGTGGATAGAAAGACATACAAAGTAATACCAGATACAAAATAACTGCACTAAAGACTTGGCGTGGGCACCCTCTGCGGAATTAAGTAAGAATCGAAACTAGGTCAGTGTAGTACGACGAGATGTTAATAGATTCGAATTTCTTATTGACACTATTTTCTTTCATGATGTATAGGGACTCGGCTATCGTACGACGCCAGTTGTTCGTGTCCCTGTGTAACACCTCCGTATCCTCGAAATTGAAAGTGTGACCGAAGTCGAGCACGTGTTCCGTCAAGGCGGTCTTTTGCATATTGTGTACAAGGCTATACTTGTGTTGGTATATCCTAGTCGACAACAAATTATGCGTTTGGCCCATGTAACTCTCCGAGCAATCACCACACGGTATTTTATATACCACATCTGTCAATTTGTTAACATTAATTTTGTCTTTCCCTTTGTTAAAAAAGGAAAGGGCATTGCATTTGTTGGTATGTATGCAACGAATGTTAAATGTTCGCAGAATGTGGCTGAGGTTAATTCCGGGGATATGTGGGAGCAACACAAAGCTGTTAGAAGACGAATCACCCGCACGCTGGAGTTTTTCGTTATATACCCTAATTGGGTGATATAGCTCATCCACTCGTTTTTTGATTAGGTGTTTTATAAGGTCTAGCGGGTAACCATTCTTTCTTAATGTGTCAATAATGATACGAATATTGTCTCTCCTGAACCTAGGGTGTGCAAGCTTAATACCGCGATCAATTAGTCCTATGATCAAGCTGATTCTTTGCTTGAAAGGATGTGCAGATATGTAATTTATATATCTTCCAGACCACGTCTTTTTTCGATACCAATTAGTGATAATTCGACCTTCGTCTCTGACGACCTCCGTATCTAGGAAACTGATCTTATTATTTTGTTCCAATTCAAACGTGAACTTTATACGGTTGTGAAATGTCTCGAAAATGTCAATAGTGTGATCTATGCTGTGTGAGGGAAGGCATGTAATTATATCGTCTAGGTACCTATAGAAGAAAGGAATATGGAAAGTTAATTGATTAATACTAACAATTTACAATTTTTGCATGACTATTTCTGCAGCTATTGGTGAAAGGGGTGAGCCCATGGCTGCACCGAAAATCTGTTTGTAAGATTTGTTATTAAATTTGAACACATTAGAAGTTAAACAGAATTCTACAGCTTTTATGAAACTAGTTTTGTCTATTTTTGTATGAGACGATATATTTGTCCATCCCTCACTCAGCACTTGAGAGACCACATCGATAGGAATGTTATTGAATAATGCTGTGACATCCAGAGATACCAACGAGTAATCATCCGGGATGGTCACACCATTAATTTTGTCGACAAAACACCAAATGTCCTTAATATAGTAAGGATTGTCACCTATGTTTTACTTAAGATATTTGAGAGATACTTGGAGAGTTTGTAACAAGGACCTCCTATGGATGATACGATTATCCTCCATGGGATGCCCTCTTTATGAACTTTAGGTAAGCCATATGCTCTGGGTGTCACAGCATTGTTAGTACAAATACATTTGTAAGTGGCATCGGTTATATAGTTTTTGTTAAGCCACTGTTTTATAATTTGGTTCTTCTGTGTCTGGAAGGTAGATGTATATACTACCTTCGATTCAATGACCGCACGTTGTGAATAGAACCACCATCCACTCCTTCACTCACCGTTGTGCGACGCGCTTCCGGTTTCGGATCGACTTAAATTATCGACTTCAGATCTCTCACAGGTGGTAGTAACAGAGACACCTACATTTATCAATGCCAACTAGTGCACAATACATAACAATTGACACCGCAATGTTTTTAAAATAAAGATCAGAACAATGACCTAACGTCCATCTCCCCCACTTGCTTGACTCACCCCAGATTTAAATTGTTTAACGCTATTCAGTCTCAACCAACACCGGAGACGATAGCACCTAGGACTAATTACTGTAAAATCCACATCCTAGGACTTCTTGGTGTGAGTCATAAAACGTTTTTCCTATCGATGTAATGACTTTATTCACATACTTATTTATCTGTATACATTTAACTTATTTATTTCTATATTTTATATTTACACTTAATTCCTAATTTATATTTATATGTTATAATTTTTATATTCTGTATACTTATTTCATCCATCCGTTCAACACACAATTTATACGACTGAAGAGGATAAGAACTACCTTATCGAAACGTTTCGTCGAAAATTGAAATAAAGAAGTATTAGCCTAAACTTTGGCCTTATTAATAGCCGCTTAAAACAATATTTCACATATTAACTAATTGTTCTATCTGAAACTAAGCGTTCGACACTGTGCCAGGAGAAGCGACTGTTCTCTGAAATCTGTGGCGATGCCACTCGAAACCGTATGTGTTCGACGAAACTAAGTGGTCGACCTGGTGGGAGAGGAAACTCCAGATGCGAAACTTAGTTCCATTTTAAACTAATTGTTCTATCTGATACTAAGTATTCGATACTGTGCCAGGAGTAGCGCCTGTTCTCTGAGATCATTGGCGATGCTACTCGAAACCGTATGTGTTCGACGAAACTACGTGGTCGACCTTCTGAGAGAGGAAACTCCATATGCGAAACTTACTTCCATTTTAAACAAATTGTTCTATCTGAAACTAAGTGTTCGATACTCTGCCAGGGGAAGCGCCTGTTCTCTGAAATCTGTGGCGATGCCACTCGAAACCGAATGCGTTCAACGAAACTAAATGGTCGACCTGGTGGGAGAGGAAACTCCAGATGCGAAACTTAGTTCCATTTTAAACTAATTGTTCTATCTGAAACTAAGCGTTCGACACTGTGCCAGGAGAAGCGACTGTTCTCTGAAATCTGTGGCGATGCCACTCGAAACCGTATGTGTTCGACGAAACTAAGTGGTCGACCTGGTGGGAGAGGAAACTCCAGATGCGAAACTTAGTTCCATTTTAAACTAATTGTTCTATCTGATACTAAGTATTCGATACTGTGCCAGGAGTAGCGCCTGTTCTCTGAGATCATTGGCGATGCTACTCGAAACCGTATGTGTTCGACGAAACTACGTGGTCGACCTTCTGAGAGAGGAAACTCCATATGCGAAACTTACTTCCATTTTAAACAAATTGTTCTATCTGAAACTAAGTGTTCGATACTCTGCCAGGGGAAGCGCCTGTTCTCTGAAATCTGTGGCGATGCCACTCGAAACCGAATGCGTTCAACGAAACTAAATGGTCGACCTGGTGGGAGAGGAAACTCCAGATGCGAAACTTACTTCCATTTTAAACAAATTGTTCTATCTGAAACTAAGTGTTCGATACTGTCCCAGGGGAAGCGCCTGTTCTCTGAAATCTGTGGCGATGCCACTCGCAACCGAATGCGTTCAACGAAACTAAGTCGTCGATCTTGTGAGTGAGGAAACTCCAGATGCGACACATAGTTCCATTTTAAACTAATTGTTCTATCTGAAACTAAGTTTTCGATACTGTGCCAGCAGAAGCGCCTGTTCTCTGAAATCTGTGGCGATGCCACTCGAAACCGTATGTGTTCGACGAAACTGAGTGGTCGACCTTCTGAGAGAGGAAACTCCATATGCGAAATATAGTTCAATTTTAAACTAAATGTTCCATCTGAAACTAAGTGTTCCATACTGCGCCAGGAGAAGCGCCTGTTCTCTGAAATCTGTGGGGATGCCACTCGAAACCGTATGTGTTCGACGAAACTAAGTGGCCGACCTTGTGAGAGAGGAAACTACAGATGCGAAACTTAGTTCCATTTTAAATGAATTGTTCTCTCTGAAACTAAGTGTTTGATACTGTGCCAGGAGAAGCGCCCGTTTTGTGAAACCTGCGGCGATACCACTCGAAACGGTATGTGTTCGACGAAACTAAGTGGTCGACCTGGTGAGAGAGGAAACTCCAGATGCGAAACTTAATTCCATTTTAAACCAAATGTTCCATCTGAAACTAAGTGTTCGCTACTGTGCCAGGAGAAGCGCCTGTTCTTTGAAATCTGTGGCGTTGCCACTCGAAACCGTATGTGTTCGACGAAACTAAGTGGTCGAGCTTGTGAGAGAGGAAACTCCAGTTGCGACACTTAGTTCCATTTTAAACTAATTGTTCTATCTGAAACTAAGGGTTCGATAATGTGCCAGGAGAAGCGCCTGTTCTCTGAAATCTCTGGCGATGATACTCGAAACCGTATGAGTTCGACGAAACTAAGTGGCCCACCTTGTGACAGAGGAAACACCAAATGCGAAACATAGTTCCATTTTAAACTAACTGTTCTATCTGAAACTAAGTGTTCTATACTGTGCCAGGAGAAGCGCCTGCTCTCTGAAATCAGTGGCGATGCTACTCGAAACCGTATGTGTTCGACGAAACTAAGTGGTCGAGCTTGTGAGAGAGCAAACTCCAGTTGCGACACTTAGTTCCATTTTAAACTAATTGTTCTATCTGAAACTAAGGGTTCGATAATGTGCCAGGAGAAGCGCCTGTTCTCTGAAATCTCTGGCGATGATACTCGAAACCGTATGAGTTCGACGAAACTAAGTGGTCGACCTTGTGAGGGAGGAAACTCCAAATTGCGAAACTTAATTCATTTTAAACTAATTTTTCTATCTGAAACTAAGTGTTCGATACTGTGCCAGGAGAAGCGCCTGTTCTCTGAAATCTCTGGCGATGATACTCGAAACCGTATGTGTTCGACGAAACTAAGTGGCCGACCTTTTGAGAGAGGAAACTCCAGTTGCGACACTTAGTTCCATTTTAAACTAATTGTTCTATCTGAAACTAAGGGTTCGATAATGTGCCAGGAGAAGCGCCTGTTCTCTGAAATCTCTGGCGATGATACTCGAAACCGTATGAGTTCGACGAAACTAAGTGGTCGACCTTGTGAGGGAGGAAACTCCAAATTGCGAAACTTAATTCATTTTAAACTAATAATCCTATCGGACACTAAGTGTTCGCTACTGTGCCAGGAGAAGCGCCTGTTCTTTGAAATCTGTGGCGTTGCCACTCGAAACCGTATGTGTTCGACGAAACTAAGTCGCCCACCTTGTGACAGAGGAAACACCAAATGCGAAACATAGTTCCATTTTAAACTAATTTTTCTATCTGAAACTAAGTGTTCGATACTGTGCCAGGGGAAGCGCCTGTTCTCTGAAATCTGTGGCGATGCTACTCCAAACCGTATGTGTTCGACGAAACTAAGTGGTCGACCTTGTGAGCGAGGAAAATCCAGTTGCGACATTTAGTTCCATTTTAAACTAATTGTTCGATCTGAAACTAAGGGTTCGATAATGTGCCAGGAGAAGCGCCTGTTCTCTGAAATCTCTGGCGATGATACTCGAAACCGTATGAGTTCGACGAAACTAAGTGGTCGACCTTGTGAGGGAGGAAACTCCAAATTGCGAAACTTAATTCATTTTAAACTAATAATACTATCGGACACTAAGTGTTCGCTACTGTGCCAGGAGAAGCGCGTGTTCTTTGAAATCTGTGGCGTTGCCACTCGAAACCGTATGTGTTCGACGAAACTAAGTGGCCCACCTTGTGACAGAGGAAACACCAAATGCGAAACATAGTTCCATTTTAAACTAATTTTTCTATCTGAAACTAAGTGTTCGATACTATGCCAGGGGAAGCGCCTGTTCTCTGAAATCTGTGGCGATGCTACTCCAAACCGTATGTGTTCGACGAAACTAAGTGGTCGACCTTGTGAGAGAGGAAAATCCAGTTCCGACATTTAGTTCCATTTTAAACTAATTGTTCGATCTGAAACTAAGGGTTCGATAATGTGCCAGGAGAAGCGCCTGTTCTCTGAAATCTCTGGCGATGATACTCGAAACCGTATGTGTTCGACGAAACTAAGTGGCCGACCTTTTGAGAGAGGAAACTCCAGATGCGAAGCTTAGTTCCATTTTAAACTAACTGTTCTATCTGAAACTAAGTGTTCTATACTGTGCCAGGAGAAGCGCCTGCTCTCTGAAATCTGTGGCGATGCTACTCGAAACCGTATGTGTTCGACGAAACTAAGTGGTCGAGCTTGTGAGAGAGGAAACTCCAGTTGCGACACTTAGTTCCATTTTAAACTAATTGTTCTATCTGAAACTAAGGGTTCGATAATGTGCCAGGAGAAGCGCCTGTTCTCTGAAATCTCTGGCGATGATACTCGAAACCGTATGAGTTCGACGAAACTAAGTGGCCCACCTTGTGACAGAGGAAACACCAAATGCGAAACATAGTTCCATTTTAAACTAACTGTTCTATCTGAAACTAAGTGTTCTATACTGTGCCAGGAGAAGCGCCTGCTCTCTGAAATCTGTGGCGATGCTACTCGAAACCGTATGTGTTCGACGAAACTAAGTGGTCGAGCTTGTGAGAGAGGAAACTCCAGTTGCGACACTTAGTTCCATTTTAAACTAATTGTTCTATCTGAAACTAAGGGTTCGATAATGTGCCAGGAGAAGCGCCTGTTCTCTGAAATCTCTGGCGATGATACTCGAAACCGTATGAGTTCGACGAAACTAAGTGGTCGACCTTGTGAGGGAGGAAACTCCAAATTGCGAAACTTAATTCATTTTAAACTAATAATCCTATCGGACACTAAGTGTTCGCTACTGTGCCAGGAGAAGCGCCTGTTCTTTGAAATCTGTGGCGTTGCCACTCGAAACCGTATGTGTTCGACGAAACTAAGTGGCCCACCTTGTGACAGAGGAAACACCAAATGCGAAACATAGTTCCATTTTAAACTAATTTTTCTATCTGAAACTAAGTGTTCGATACTGTGCCAGGGGAAGCGCCTGTTCTCTGAAATCTGTGGCGATGCTACTCCAAACCGTATGTGTTCGACGAAACTAAGTGGTCGACCTTGTGAGAGAGGAAAATCCAGTTGCGACATTTAGTTCCATTTTAAACTAATTGTTCGATCTGAAACTAAGGGTTCGATAATGTGCCAGGAGAAGCGCCTGTTCTCTGAAATCTCTGGCGATGATACTCGAAACCGTATGTGTTCGACGAAACTAAGTGGCCGACCTTTTGAGAGAGGAAACTCCAGATGCGAAGCTTAGTTCCATTTTAAACTAACTGTTCTATCTGAAACTAAGTGTTCTATACTGTGCCAGGAGAAGCGCCTGCTCTCTGAAATCTGTGGCGATGCTACTCGAAACCGTATGTGTTCGACGAAACTAAGTGGTCGAGCTTGTGAGAGAGGAAACTCCAGTTGCGACACTTAGTTCCATTTTAAACTAATTGTTCTATCTGAAACTAAGGGTTCGATAATGTGCCAGGAGAAGCGCCTGTTCTCTGAAATCTCTGGCGATGATACTCGAAACCGTATGAGTTCGACGAAACTAAGTGGTCGACCTTGTGAGGGAGGAAACTCCAAATTGCGAAACTTAATTCATTTTAAACTAATAATCCTATCGGACACTAAGTGTTCGCTACTGTGCCAGGAGAAGCGCCTGTTCTTTGAAATCTGTGGCGTTGCCACTCGAAACCGTATGTGTTCGACGAAACTAAGTGGCCCACCTTGTGACAGAGGAAACACCAAATGCGAAACATAGTTCCATTTTAAACTAATTTTTCTATCTGAAACTAAGTGTTCGATACTGTGCCAGGGGAAGCGCCTGTTCTCTGAAATCTGTGGCGATGCTACTCCAAACCGTATGTGTTCGACGAAACTAAGTGGTCGACCTTGTGAGAGAGGAAAATCCAGTTGCGACATTTAGTTCCATTTTAAACAAATTGTTCGATCTGAAACTAAGGGTTCGATAATGTGCCAGGAGAAGCGCCTGTTCTCTGAAATCTCTGGCGATGATACTCGAAACCGTATGTGTTCGACGAAACTAAGTGGCCGACCTTTTGAGAGAGGAAACTCCAGATGCGAAGCTTAGTTCCATTTTAAACTAACTGTTCTATCTGAAACTAAGTGTTCTATACTGTGCCAGGAGAAGCGCCTGCTCTCTGAAATCTGTGGCGATGCTACTCGAAACCGTATGTGTTCGACGAAACTAAGTGGTCGAGCTTGTGAGAGAGGAAACTCCAGTTGCGACACTTAGTTCCATTTTAAACTAATTGTTCTATCTGAAACTAAGGGTTCGATAATGTGCCAGGAGAAGCGCCTGTTCTCTGAAATCTCTGGCGATGATACTCGAAACCGTATGAGTTCGACGAAACTAAGTGGTCGACCTTGTGAGGGAGGAAACTCCAAATTGCGAAACTTAATTCATTTTAAACTAATAATCCTATCGGACACTAAGTGTTCGCTACTGTGCCAGGAGAAGCGCCTGTTCTTTGAAATCTGTGGCGTTGCCACTCGAAACCGTATGTGTTCGACGAAACTAAGTGGCCCACCTTGTGACAGAGGAAACACCAAATGCGAAACATAGTTCCATTTTAAACTAATTTTTCTATCTGAAACTAAGTGTTCGATACTGTGCCAGGGGAAGCGCCTGTTCTCTGAAATATGTGGCGATGCTACTCCAAACCATATGTGTTCGACGAAACTAAGTGGTCGACCTTGTGAGAGAGGAAAATCCAGTTGCGACATTTAGTTCCATTTTAAACTAATTGTTCGATCTGAAACTAAGGGTTCGATAATGTGCCAGGAGAAGCGCCTGTTCTCTGAAATCTCTGGCGATGATACTCGAAACCGTATGTGTTCGACGAAACTAAGTGGCCGACCTTTTGAGAGAGGAAACTCCAGATGCGAAGCTTAGTTCCATTTTAAACTAACTGTTCTATCTGAAACTAAGTGTTCTATACTGTGCCAGGAGAAGCGCCTGCTCTCTGAAATCTGTGGCGATGCTACTCGAAACCGTATGTGTTCGACGAAACTAAGTGGTCGAGCTTGTGAGAGAGGAAACTCCAGTTGCGACACTTAGTTCCATTTTAAACTAATTGTTCTATCTGAAACTAAGGGTTCGATAATGTGCCAGGAGAAGCGCCTGTTCTCTGAAATCTCTGGCGATGATACTCGAAACCGTATGAGTTCGACGAAACTAAGTGGCCCACCTTGTGGCAGAGGAAACACCAAATGCGAAACATAGTTCCATTTTAAACTAACTGTTCTATCTGAAACTAAGTGTTCTATACTGTGCCAGGAGAAGCGCCTGCTCTCTGAAATCTGTGGCGATGCTACTCGAAACCGTATGTGTTCGACGAAACTAAGTGGTCGAGCTTGTGAGAGAGGAAACTCGAGTTGCGACACTTAGTGCCATTTTAAACTAAATGTTCTATCTTAAACTAAGTGTTCGATACTGTGCCAGCAGAAGCGCCTGTTCTCTGAAATCTGTGGCGATGCCACTCGAAACCGTATGTGTTCGACGAAACTAAGTGGCCGACCTTGTGAGAGAGTAAACTTCAGATACGAAACTCAATTCCATTTCAAATTAATTGTTCTATCTGATACTAAGTGTTCGATACTGTGCCAGGAGAAGCGCCTGTTCTCTGAAATGTGTGGCGATGCCACTCGAAACCGTATGTGTTCGGGGAAACTAAGTGGTTGATCCTGTGAGAGAGGAAACTCCAGATGCGAAACTTAGTTCCATTTAAACTAATTGTTCTATCTGAAACTATGTGTCTGATACTGTGCCAGGAGAAGCACCTGTTCTCTGAAATCTGTGGCGTTGCCACTCGAAGCCGTATGTGTTCGACGAAACTAAGTGGTCGAACTTGTGAGAGAGAAAACTCCAAATGCGAAACATAGGTCCATTTTAAACTAATTGTTCTATCTGAAACTAAGTGTTCCATACTGTGCCAGGAGAAGTGCTTGTTCTCTGAAATCTGTGGCGATGCTACTCGAAACCGTATGTGTCTGACGAATCTAAGTGGTCGACCTTGTGAGAGAGGAAACTCCAGAAGCGGAACTTAGTTCCATTTTAAACTGATTGTTCTATCTGAAACTTAGTGTTTGATAATGAGCCAGGAGAAGCGCCTGTTCTCTGAAATCTGTGGCGATGCTACTCGAAACCGTATGTGTTCGACGAAACTGAGTTGTCGATACTGTGTCAGGAGAAGCGCCTGTTCTCTGAAATCTGTGGCGATGCCACTCGAAACCGTATGTGTTCGACGAAACTAAGTGGCCGACCTTGTGAGAGAGTAAACTTCAGATACGAAACTCAATTCCATTTCAAATTAATTGTTCTATCTGAAACTAAGTGTTCGATACTGTGCCAATAGAAGCGCCTGTTCTCTGAAATCTGTGGCGATGCCACTCGAAACCGTATGTGTTCGACGAAACTAAGTGGTCGACTATGTGAGGGAGGAATCTCCAGATGCGAAACTTAGTTCCATTTTGAACAAATTGTTTTATCTGAAACTAAGTATTCGATACTGTGCCAGGAGAAGCGCCTGTTCTCTGCAATCTGTGGCGATGCTACTCGAAACCGTATGTGTTCGACGAAACTAAGAGGTCGACCTTGTGAGAGAGGAAACTCCAGATGCGAAACTTAGTTCCATTTTAAACTAATTGTTCTATCTGAAACTAAGTGTTCGATACTGTGCCAGGAGAAGCGCCTGTTCTCTGAAATCTGTGGCGATGCTACTCGAAACCGTATGTGTTCGACGAAACTAAGTGGTCGACTATGTGAGAGAGGAATCTCCAGATGCGAAACTTAGTTCCATTTTGAACAAATTGTTTTATCTGAAACTAAGTATTCGATACTGTGCCAGGAGAAGCGCCTGTTCTCTGCAATCTGTGGCGATGCTACTCGAAACCGTATGTGTTCGACGAAACTAAGAGGTCGACCTTGTGAGAGAGGAAACTCCAGATGCGAAACATAGTTCCATTTTAAACTAATTGTTCTATCTGAAACTAAGTCTTCGATACTGTGCCAGGAGAAGCGCCTGTTCTCTGAAATCTGTGGCGATGCTCCTCGAAACCTTATGTGTTCGACGAAACTAAGTCGTCGACCTTCTGAGAGAGGAAACTCCAGATGCGAAACTTAGTTCCATTTTAAACTAAATGTTCCGTCTGAAACTAAGTGTTCGATACTGTGCCAGGAGAAGCGCCTGTTCTCTGAAATCTGTGGCGATGCTACTCGAAACCGTATGTGGTCGACGAAACTAAGTGATCCACCTTGTGAGAGAGGAAACTCAAGATGCGAAGCTTTGGTCCAATTTAAACTAATTGTTCTATCTGATACTAAGTTCGACACTGTGCCAGGAGAAGCGACTGTTCTCTGAAATCTGTGCCGATGCCACTCGAAACCGTATGTGCTCGACGAAACTAAGTGGTCGACCTTGTGAGAGAGGAAACTCCAAATGCGAAACATAGTTCCATTTTAAACTAATTGTTCTCTCTGAAACTAAGTGTTCCATAATGTGCCAGCAGAAGCGCTTGTTCTCTGAAATCTGTGGCGATGCTACTCGAAACCCTATGTGTTCGACGAAACTAAGTGGTCGACCTTGTGAGAGAGGAAACTCCAGATGCGAAACTTACTTCCATTCTAAACTAATTGTTCTATCTGAAACTAAGTCTTCGATACTGTGCCAGGAGAAGCGCCTGTTCTCTGAAATCTGTGGCGATGCTCCTCGAAACCTTATGTGTTCGACGAAACTAAGTCGTCGACCTTCTGAGAGAGGAAACTCCAGATGCGAAACTAAGTTCCATTTTAAACTAAATGTTCTATCTGAAACTAAGTGTTCGATACTGTGCCAGCAGAAGCGCCTGTTCTCTGAAATCTGTGGCGATGCCACTCGAAACCGTATGTGTTCGACGAAACTAAGAGGTCGACCTTGTGAGAGAGGAAACTCCAGATGCGAAACTTAGTTCCATTTTAAACTAATTGTTCTATCTGAAACTAAGTGTTCGATACTGTGCCAGGAGAAGCGCCTGTTCTCTGAAATCTGTGGCGATGCTACTCGAAACCGTATGTGTTCGACGAAACTAAGTAGTCGACTATGTGAGAGAGGAATCTCCAGATGCGAAACTTAGTTCCATTTTGAACAAATTGTTCTATCTGATACTAAGTGTTCGATACTGTGCCAGGAGAAGCGCCTGTTCTCTGAAATCTGTGGCGATGCCACTCGAAACCGTATGTGTTCGACGAAACTAAGTGGTCGACTATGTGAGAGAGGAATCTCCAGATGCGAAACTTAGTTCCATTTTGAACAAATTGTTTTATCTGAAACTAAGTATTCGATACTGTGCCAGGAGAAGCGCCTGTTCTCTGCAATCTGTGGCGATGCTACTCGAAACCGTATGTGTTCGACGAAACTAAGAGGTCGACCTTGTGAGAGAGGAAACTCCAGATGCGAAACTTAGTTCCATTTTAAACTAATTGTTCTATCTGAAACTAAGTGTTCGATACTGTGCCAGGAGAAGCGCCTGTTCTCTGAAATCTGTGGCGATGCTACTCGAAACCGTATGTGTTCGACGAAACTAAGTGGTCGACTATGTGAGAGAGGAATCTCCAGATGCGAAACTTAGTTCCATTTTGAACAAATTGTTTTATCTGAAACTAAGTATTCGATACTGTGCCAGGAGAAGCGCCTGTTCTCTGCAATCTGTGGCGATGCTACTCGAAACCGTATGTGTTCGACGAAACTAAGAGGTCGACCTTGTGAGAGAGGAAACTCCAGATGCGAAACATAGTTCCATTTTAAACTAATTGTTCTATCTGAAACTAAGTCTTCGATACTGTGCGAGGAGAAGCGCCTGTTCTCTGAAATCTGTGCCGATGCCACTCGAAACCGTATGTGCTCGACGAAACTAAGTGGTCGACCTTGTGAGAGAGGAAACTCCAAATGCGAAACATAGTTCCATTTTAAACTAATTGTTCTCTCTGAAACTAAGTGTTCCATAATGTGCCAGCAGAAGCGCTTGTTCTCTGAAATCTGTGGCGATGCTACTCGAAACCCTATGTGTTCGACGAAACTAAGTGGTCGACCTTGTGAGAGAGGAAACTCCAGATGCGAAACTTACTTCCATTTTAAACTAATTGTTCTATCTGAAACTAAGTCTTCGATACTGTGCCAGGAGAAGCGCCTGTTCTCTGAAATCTGTGGCGATGCTCCTCGAAACCTTATGTGTTCGACGAAACTAAGTCGTCGACCTTCTGAGAGAGGAAACTCCAGATGCGAAACTAAGTTCCATTTTAAACTAAATGTTCCGTCTGAAACTAAGTGTTCGATACTGTGCCAGGAGAAGCGCCTGTTCTCTGAAATCTGTGGCGATGCTACTCGAAACCGTATGTGGTCGACGAAACTAAGTGATCCACCTTGTGAGAGAGGAAACTCAAGATGCGAAGCTTTGTTCCAATTTAAACTAATTGTTCTATCTGATACTAAGTTCGACACTGTGCCAGGAGAAGCGACTGTTCTCTGAAATCTGTGCCGATGCCACTCGAAACCGTATGTGCTCGACGAAACTAAGTGGTCGACCTTGTGAGAGAGGAAACTCCAAATGCGAAACATAGTTCCATTTTAAACTAATTGTTCTCTCTGAAACTAAGTGTTCCATAATGTGCCAGCAGAAGCGCTTGTTCTCTGAAATCTGTGGCGATGCTACTCGAAACCCTATGTGTTCGACGAAACTAAGTTGTCGACCTTGTGAGAGAGGAAACTCCAAATGCGAAACATAGTTCCATTTTAAACTAATTTTTCTCTCTGAAACTAAGTGTTCCATAATGTGCCAGCAGAAGCGCTTGTTCTCTGAAATCTGTGGCGATGCTACTCGAAACCCTATGTGTTCGACGAAACTAAGTGGTCGACCTTGTGAGAGAGGAAACTCCAGATGCGAAACTTACTTCCATTTTAAACTAATTGTTCTATCTGAAACTAAGTGTTCGATACTGTGCCAGGAGAAGCGCCTGTTCTCTGAAATCTGTGGCGATGCTACTCGAAACCGTATGTGTTCGACGAAACTAAGAGGTCGACCTTGTGAGAGAGGAAACTCCAGATGCGAAACTTAGTTCCATTTTAAACTAATTGTTCTATCTGAAACTAAGTGTTCGATACTGTGCCAGGAGAAGCGCCTGTTCTCTGAAATCTGTGGCGATGCTACTCGAAACCGTATGTGTTCGACGAAACTAAGTGGTCGACTATGTGAGAGAGGAATCTCCAGATGCGAAACTTAGTTCCATTTTGAACAAATTGTTTTATCTGAAACTAAGTATTCGATACTGTGCCAGGAGAAGCGCCTGTTCTCTGCAATCTGTGGCGATGCTACTCGAAACCGTATGTGTTCGACGAAACTAAGAGGTCGACCTTGTGAGAGAGGAAACTCCAGATGCGAAACATAGTTCCATTTTAAACTAATTGTTCTATCTGAAACTAAGTCTTCGATACTGTGCCAGGAGAAGCGCCTGTTCTCTGAAATCTGTGCCGATGCCACTCGAAACCGTATGTGCTCGACGAAACTAAGTGGTCGACCTTGTGAGAGAGGAAACTCCAAATGCGAAACATAGTTCCATTTTAAACTAATTTTTCTCTCTGAAACTAAGTGTTCCATAATGTGCCAGCAGAAGCGCTTGTTCTCTGAAATCTGTGGCGATGCTACTCGAAACCCTATGTGTTCGACGAAACTAAGTGGTCGACCTTGTGAGAGAGGAAACTCCAGATGCGAAACTTACTTCCATTTTAAACTAATTGTTCTATCTGAAACTAAGTCTTCGATACTGTGCCAGGAGAAGCGCCTGTTCTCTGAAATCTGTGCCGATGCCACTCGAAACCGTATGTGCTCGACGAAACTAAGTGGTCGACCTTGTGAGAGAGGAAACTCCAAATGCGAAACATAGTTCCATTTTAAACTAATTGTTCTCTCTGAAACTAAGTGTTCCATAATGTGCCAGCAGAAGCGCTTGTTCTCTGAAATCTGTGGCGATGCTACTCGAAACCCTATGTGTTCGACGAAACTAAGTGGTCGACCTTGTGAGAGAGGAAACTCCAGATGCGAAACTTACTTCCATTTTAAACTAATTGTTCTATCTGAAACTAAGTCTTCGATACTGTGCCAGGAGAAGCGCCTGTTCTCTGAAATCTGTGGCGATGCTCCTCGAAACCTTATGTGTTCGACGAAACTAAGTCGTCGACCTTCTGAGAGAGGAAACTCCAGATGCGAAACTAAGTTCCATTTTAAACTAAATGTTCCGTCTGAAACTAAGTGTTCGATACTGTGCCAGGAGAAGCGCCTGTTCTCTGAAATCTGTGGCGATGCCACTCGAAACCGTATGTGGTCGACGAAACTAAGTGATCCACCTTGTGAGAGAGGAAACTCAAGATGCGAAGCTTTGTTCCAATTTAAACTAATTGTTCTATCTGATACTAAGTTCGACACTGTGCCAGGAGAAGCGACTGTTCTCTGAAATCTGTGCCGATGCCACTCGAAACCGTATGTGCTCGACGAAACTAAGTGGTCGACCTTGTGAGAGAGGAAACTCCAAATGCGAAACATAGTTCCATTTTAAACTAATTGTTCTCTCTGAAACTAAGTGTTCCATAATGTGCCAGCAGAAGCGCTTGTTCTCTGAAATCTGTGGCGATGCTACTCGAAACCCTATGTGTTCGACGAAACTAAGTGGTCGACCTTGTGAGAGAGGAAACTCCAAATGCGAAACATAGTTCCATTTTAAACTAATTTTTCTCTCTGAAACTAAGTGTTCCATAATGTGCCAGCAGAAGCGCTTGTTCTCTGAAATCTGTGGCGATGCTACTCGAAACCCTATGTGTTCGACGAAACTAAGTGGTCGACCTTGTGAGAGAGGAAACTCCAGATGCGAAACTTACTTCCATTTTAAACTAATTGTTCTATCTGAAACTAAGTGTTCGATACTGTGCCAGGAGAAGCGCCTGTTCTCTGAAATCTGTGGCGATGCTACTCGAAACCTTATGTGTTCGACGAAACTAAGTCGTCGACCTTCTGAGAGAGGAAACTCCAGATGCGAAACTTAGTTCCATTTTAAACTAATTGTTCTATCTGAAACTAAGTGTTCGAAACTGTGCCAGGAGAAGCGCCTGTTCTCTGAAATCTGTGGCGATGCCACTCGAAACCGTATGTGTTCGACGAAACTAAGTCGTCGACTATGTGAGAGAGGAATCTCCAGATGCGAAACTTAGTTCCATTTTGAACAAATTGTTTTATCTGAAACTAAGTATTCGATACTGTGCCAGGAGAAGCGCCTGTTCTCTGCAATCTGTGGCGATGCTACTCGAAACCGTATGTGTTCGACGAAACTAAGAGGTCGACCTTGTGAGAGAGGAAACTCCAGATGCGAAACATAGTTCCATTTTAAACTAATTGTTCTATCTGAAACTAAGTCTTCGATACTATGCCAGGAGAAGCGCCTGTTCTCTGAAATCTGTGGCGATGCTCCTCGAAACCTTATGTGATCGACGAAACTAAGTCGTCGACCTTCTGAGAGAGGAAACTCCAGATGCGAAACTTAGTTCCATTTTAAACTAAAAGTTCCGTCTGAAACTAAGTGTTCGATACTGTGCCAGGAGAAGCGCCTGTTCTCTGAAATCTGTGGCGATGCTACTCGAAACCGTATGTGGTCGACGAAACTAAGTGATCCACCTTGTGAGAGAGGAAACTCCAGATGCGAAGCTTTGTTCCAATTTAAACTAATTGTTCTATCTGATACTAAGTTCGACACTGTACCAGGAGAAGCGACTGTTCTCTGAAATCTGTGCCGATGCCACTCGAAACCGTATGTGTTCGAAGAAACTAAGTGGTCGACCTTGTGAGAGAGGAAACTCCAAATGGGAAACATAGTTCCATTTTAAACTAATTGTTCTCTCTGAAACTAAGTGTTCCATAATGTGCCAGGAGAAGCGCTTGTTCTCCGAAATCTGTGGCGATGCTACTCGAAACCCTATGTGTTCGACGAAACTAAGTGGTCGACCTTGTGAGAGAGGAAACTCCAGATGCGAAACTTACTTCCATTTTAAACTAATTGTTCTATCTGAAACTAAGTGTTCGATACTGTGCCAGGAGAAGCGCCTGTTCTCTGAAATCTGTGGCGATGCTACTCGAAACCGTATGTGTTCGACGAAACTAAGTGGTCGACCTTGTGAGAGAGGAAACTCCAGATGCGAAACTCAGTTCCATTTAAACCTAATAGTTGTATCTGAAACTAAGTTTTCGATACTGTGCCAGGAGAAGCGCCTGTTCTCTGAAATCTGTGGCGATGCTACTCGAAACCGTATGTGTTCAACGAAACTAAGTGGGCGACCTTGTGAGAGAGGAAACTCCAAATGCGAAACATAGTTCCATTTTAAACTAATTGTTCTCTCTGAAACTATGTGTTCGATGCTGTAAGAGGAGAAGCGCCTATTCTCTGAAATCTGTGGCGATGCCAGTCGAAACCGTATGTTTTCGGCGAAATTAAGTGGTCGACCTTGTGAGAGAGGAAACTCCAGATGCGAAACATAGTTCAATTTTAAACTAAATGTTCCATCTGAAACTAAGTGTTCGATACTGTGCCAGGAGAAGCGCCTGTTCTCTGAAATCTGTGGCGATGCCACTCGAAACCGTATGTGATCGACGAAACTAAGTGGTCGACCTTGTGGGAGAGGAAACTCCAGATGCGAAACTTAGTTCCATTTTAAACTGATTGTTCTATCTGAAACTAAGTGTTCGATACTGTGCCAGGAGAAGCGCCTGTTCTCTGAAATCTGGGGCGATGCCACTGGAAACCGTATATGTTTGACGAAACTAAGTGATCCACCTTGGGAGAGAGGAAACTTCAAATGCGAAACATAGTTCCATTTTAAACTAATTGTTCTCCCTGGAACTAAGTGTTCGATACTGTGCCAGTAGAAGCGCCTGTTCTCTGAAACCTGTGGCGATGCCACTCGAAACCGTATGTGTTTGACGAAACTAAGTGGTCCACCTTGTGAGAGAGGAAACTCCAAATGCGAAACATAGTTCCATTTTAAACTAAGTGTTCCATCTGTAACTAAGTGTTAAACATAGTTCCATTTTAAACTAAGTGTTCTATCTGTAACTAAGTGTTCAATACTGTGCCAGGAGAAGCGCCCGTTCTCTGAAATCTGTGGCGATGCTACTCGAAACCGTATGTGTTCGACGAAACTAAGTGGTCGACCGTGTGAGGGAGAAAACTCCAAATGCGAAATATATTTCCATTTTAAACTAAATGTTCAAACTGAAACTAAGTATTCGGTACTGTGCCAGGAGAAGCGCCTGTTCTCTGAAATCTGTGGCGCTGCTACTCGAAACCGTATGTGTTCGACGAAACTAAGTGGTCGACCTTGTGAGGGAGAAAACTCCAAATGCGAAACATATTTCCATTTTAAACTAAATGTTCTATCTGAAACTAAGTATTCCGTACTGTGCCAGGAGAAGCGCCTGTTTTCTGAAATCTGTGGCGATGCTACTCGAAACCGTATGTGTTCGACAACACTAAGTTGTCGACCTTGTGAGGGAGGAAACTCCAAACGCGAAACTTATTTCCATTTTAAACTAAGTGTTCTATCTGTAACCAAGTGTTCGATACTGTGCCAGGAGAAGCGCCTGTTCTCTGAAATCTGTGGCGATGCTACTCGAAACCGTATGTGTTCAACGAAACTAAGTGGGCGACCTTGTGAGAGAGGAAACTCCAAATTCGAAACTTAGTTCCATTTTAAACTAAATGTTCTATCTGAAACTAAGTATTCGGTACTGTGCCAGGAGAAGCGCCTGTTCTCTGAAATCTGTGGCGATGCTACTCGAAACCGTATGTGTTCAACGAAACTAAGTGGGCGACCTTGTGAGAGAGGAAACTCCAAATGCGAAAATTAGTTCCATTTTAAACTAAATGTTCTATCTGAAACTAAGTATTCGGTACTGTGCCAGGAGAAGCGCCTGTTCTCTGAAATCTGTGGCGATGCTACTCGAAACCGTATGTGTTCAACGAAACTAAGTGGGCGACCTTGTGAGAGAGGAAACTCCAAATGCGAAACTTAGTTCCATTTTAAACGAATTGTTCTCTCTGAAACTATGTGTTCGATGCTGTAACAGGAGAAGCGGCTGTTCTCTGAAATCTGTGGCGATGCCAGTCGAAACCGTATGTGTTCGGCGAAATTAAGTGGTCGACCTTGTGAGAGAGGAAACTCCAGATGCGAAACATAGTTCAATTTTAAACTAAATGTTCCATCTGAAACTAAGTGTTCGATACTGTGCCAGGAGAAGCGCCTGTTCTCTGAAATCTGTGGCCATGCCACTCGAAACCGTATGTGATCGACGAAACTAAGTGGTCGACCTTGTGGGAGAGGATACTCCAGATGCGAAACTTAGTTCCATTTTAAACTGATTGTTCTATCTGAAACTAAGTGTTCGATACTGTGCCAGGAGAAGCGCCTGTTCTCTGAAATCTGTGGCGATGCTACTCGAAACCGTATGTGGTCGACGAAACTAAGTGGTCCACCTTGTGAGAGAGGTAACTCCAAATGCGAAACTTAAGTCCATTTTAAACTAATTGTTCTATCTGAAACTAAGTGTTCGATACTCTGCCAGGAGAAGCGCCTGTTCTCTGAAATCTGTGGCGATGCCACTCGAAACCGTATGTTTTCCACGAAACTAAGTGGTCGCCTTGTGAGAGAGGAAACTCCAGATGCGAAACTTCGTTCCATTTTAAATTAATTGTTCTAACTGAGACTAAGTGTTCGCTACTGTGCCAGGAGATGCGCCTGTTCCCTGAAATTTGTGGCAATGCTACTCGAAACCGTATGTGTTCGACGAAAATAAGTGGTCGACCTTGTGAGAGAGGAAACTCCAGAAGCGAAACTTAGTTCCATTTAAAACTAATTGTTCTATCTGAAATTAAGTTTTCGATACTGTGCCAGGAGAAGCGCCTGTTCCCTGAAATCTGTGGCAATGCCACTCGAAACCGTATGTGTTCGACGAAACTAAGTGGACGCCTTGTGAGGAAGAAACTCCAAATGCGAGACTTAGTACCATTTTAAACTAATTGTTCTATCTGAAACTAAGTGTTCGATGCTGTGCCAGGAGAAGCGCCTGTTCCCTGAAATCTGTGGCAATGCCACTCGAAGCCTTATGTGTTCGACGAAACTAAGTGGACGCCTTGTGAGGGAAGAAACTCCAAATGCGAAACTTAGTACCATTTTAAACTAATTGTTCTATCTGAAACTAAGTGTTCGATACTGTGCCAGGAGAAGCGCCTGTTCCCTGAAATCTGTGGGAATTCCACTCGAAACCGTATGTGTTCGACGAAACTAAGTGGTCGCCTTGTGAGGGAAGAAACTCCAAATGCGAAACTTAGTACCATTTTAAACTAATTGTTCTATCTGAAACTAAGTGTTCGATACTGTGCCTGGGGAAGCGCCTGTTCTCTGAAATCTGTGGCGATGCCACTCGAAACCGTATGTGTTCGACGAAACTAAGTAGTCGACCTTGTGGGAGAGGAATCTCCAGATGCGAAACTTATTTCCATTTTAAACTAATTGTTCTATCTGAAACTAAGTGGCCGATACTGTGCCAGGAGAAGCGCCTGCTCTCTGAAATCTGTGGCGATGCTACTCGAAACCGTATGTGTTCGAGGAAACTAAGTGGTCGACATTGTGGGACAGGAAACTCCAGATGCGAAACTTATTTCCATTTTAAACTAATTGTTCTATCGGAAACTATGTGTTCGACACTGTGCCAGGAGAACCGCCTGTTCTCTGAAATATGTAGCGATGCCACTTGTTGACGAGTAAAAACTCTAAGTCGCAAGATTTGTCCACTCTATCCACCAATCACCACCCTTCATTTTGAACCTCCCACTACCCCCTTTTTATGTAGTCGATGCTTCGACTGTCTAGCGCTAGAACAAATTCAACAACTTACGAAATCACAAGCAAAGCGAGCAGACGAATTCTGAAGAAACTCGAGAATTAACCCTTTGCGGACGGAAGGCGCGGTTACCGCGCCGCGACGATACGCGCCGCAGGTCGGATGGCGCCAGAGCCGCGACCATCGGTGTTTATGTTAGATTTCGTTAGCTGCAAGCGATAGGAACGCAGTATTGGTTCTTGAAATGGTTCCTTAGCTGTTGATGTTCTTTCGTATGAAGTGTCAAATGACACATCTTAATGGGGATAAAGTAAACTTTGTAAAAGGTTCTTCTAAGACTGTGGCTCTGAAAATGTCTCCGACGTCAATTGAGACTCGACGATCGTGGCGAAAGTATCTGGAAAATCTGTATACTATAGAGTGGTTTTGTTCGAACTCCGAGAAAAATGGATAGCAGAAATGAAATCGGTTCTAGCGACGATGAATTCTGTTTTGAAATAGTCCAGGACGAAATCGATCGCATTTATAGAGAAATGAGTGATAAACAATGCGAAAGCAGTGATGAAGATGATGATGTGGTATTGGGTGTAAGGAATCGAAGGATCAGAATAATAGACAGCGAATCCGAAAGTGAAAGTGATGCCTCACAATCCTCTGATCAATCGGAATGGGCACCTTTTGCGGAATCTATGGAAATACCACCCAGGATAAATTTTATTCCCGGCGAAAGACCTGCAGTGCCCCGGGTATCCTCAAATGTTGTAGAGCCTCTGGATTTTTTCAAGTTGTTTTTTACCGAGGAGCTGGTGGATCAGGTAGTAGCAGATACAAACCGCTATGCTTCAAGAAAGTTAGAGGGAATGGTTCTATCGTCAAGATCAATTTGGCACACGTGGTATAATGTCACAAAAGCAGAATTTTGGGCGTTTATCGCACTTATAGTAAATATGGGGACAATGACAGCGGCCAATATGAAAGAATATTGGTCAACAGACGCTACAGGCTACATTCCATTTTACCCGAATACATTTTCAAGAGATCGGTTTACACAAATTTTTTGGATGTTACATGCAGAGATAGTTTCAGCGCAAGGTAGAAACACCAGAACACGTTTACAACTGATAACTGGCTACCTTGATTACATAAATTCAAGACTTTTCAACTATTTCACACCGGGCAGAAAAATTTGTGTCGATGAGTCTGTTGTAAAATTCAAAGGGCGGGTTTCATTTATTACATATAACCCAAAGAAACCGACCAAATGGGGATTTATACACTGGCGCATTTATACACTGGCAGATTCTGGTACGGGATATATTTGCGGAATTCTACCGTACTATGGCAGTCTGACGACACAAACATTGATAAGACCGGACCTTCCAGTATCAACAAGAATTCCATTGCATTTATACACAATGCTGTTGAATAGAGTTCCTGGTGCGCAGGGACATCATATGTTTACCGACCGGTATTACACCAGCTACATTTTGGCGAATGAATTGCATAAACTGAAGTGTCATTTGACTGGGACAATCTTGCCTAATAGAAAAGACTTGCCAGTTGCGATTAAAAAAAACAACTTCCAAAAGGAAAATCGATGGTAGCCTACCGCAGAACTGATAATTTGGTTCTAGCGTGGAAAGATAAGAGAATTGTTACGCTATTGACAAATTTTCATAATGCGGCAATGAGTGACGTAGAACGAACACTCCGGCATGGTGTTCAAGCAGTTGTTAGAAAGCCCGATGCTGTCATTAGTTATATAAAATTCATGGGCGGCGTTGACCTGGCCGATCAGTATGCCTCGACATACTGCTTTATGCGAAAATCATTGAAGTGGTGGCGCAAGCTATTTTTTTGGGGATTAGAAATTTGCTTAATCAATTCTTATATTCTGTACAAGCTAGTCAAAAGGCAGAGAAACGAGCAGCCACTTAACCACTTACAATTCAGAAAAATTTTAGTATAGCAGTTGAAAGGAGATTTTCGGTAGCCGCGAAAACCTTCAACCTTCACCTCCGACTCGGATGAGATTCGGCTCAATAGAAAGCTCCACATAATGCTTAGAGGTACAAAAAGAGATTGCAAAGTTTGCTCTAGCCGATACACACCAGGTGGAAGACGCGAGACGAGTTCCTACTGCGATACATGTCCAAACAAGCCAAGAATGCATCTTGGTCAGTGCTTTATAAATTACCACACGAAAGTAAAATAGAGAGATTAGGTTTGCGAAATTATATTCTTAAAGATGTAAATATAGATAAACTGTAAAAATATATCGTTTTTGTAAGAGAATTTATGTATAAGATCATTTTATTGTACCTATAAGGCGCCCGACACATTCGCGAAAATCGCGTCGACCTGCCACCCGCCCGGCCGAAAAAGTCGTCGTCCGCAAAGGGTTAATACAATAGTGCAACAAACGTACATCACAAAACCAATTTACGCCGTATAAAGAACTAGTTCCTCGCAACTACAACCCGGGGAACAAGGATAGTTGACGATCCGACTATCCGACTCAACACCACTCGAAACCGTATGTGTTCGACGAAATTAAGTGGTCGTCTTGTGAGGGAAGAAACTCCAGATGTGAAGTTTAGTTCCATTTTAAACTAATTGTTCTATCTGAAACTAAGTGTTCGATACTGTGCCAGGAGAAGCGCCTGATCTCTGAAATCTGTGGCGATGCCACTCGAAACCGTATGTGTTCGACGAAACTAAGTGGCCGACCTTGTGAGAGAGGAAATTCCAGAAGCGAAACTTAGTCCCATTTAAAACTAATTGTTCTATCTGAAACTAAGTTTTCAATACTGTGCCAGGAGAAACTCCCGTTCCGTTTCTCACTTCATCAAATTCTGTAAGATTTGATTCGCCTTTTGGTGTCCTCGCGCTGATGTCCATGATAACGACTGTGCCGTGTCGATTCTATATCCATTAGGCGATATGCGTCAATACTGGTCGGAGGCGCAGATCTTTGCATATTTCTAACACGTGAATTCCATCTGAACCCATGACGTCTGACTACATCCGTTGTGGGCCTCCCAATGTAGTCCGACCGAAACCGCTCCGCCTTCTTCCTGAGGGATCTCCTTACCCTTTGCCTGAGTTTCACATCAGCCCGCAAAACAGATAGCCACTTCCGGGAAACAAGTGCTGCGCTCAGAAAAGATGCAGAATCCAATTGCCGCAGAATCAACTGCGATATTTCCAGAGGTAACTCATGGACGAAGTCCACATTTGCCGAGCGTGGCGTCCCGATTGCATGTAGCAACAAACTGAAGGACTCCATGCTAACACGACTGATGCACGTGTGCATTTGATCCCCGTTTGCGCATCTGCACGTATTATATAGGTGGCAAATATCTTGCGGTCCATGTTCCGGATGATTAGGTTCACCAATGAGCGACAACTATCTGAATACTTTTTAAGAAATCAGCCCGAAAATCTGAATTCCATGAATCAGAAGGGTTTGCTTCAACTTTGCATACACCGGATGATGATGCACGGTGCGGAATGTGTCGATTCCACAACCCACTGTTGGAAAACAGTCACATGTCTTCTACGGGTCCTCTGGGGCTCGACTAGGTTCTTCACCATTGGGATTTTTTGCAATTGGTTTTAACGTAAAGAATGAAGTTACACACCTCCCACGACCGAAATATTGTTTTAGGCATGAGGGCGTAGAGTACTTGGTTGGACAGCCGATAGTGCTACTTAACGGGTGTTTGACTCAGTCATTCTTATACTATATTTTCACACTACATTCTCTACGCTTCTCCTGGCACAGTATCGAACACATAGTTTCAGATAGAACAATTAGTTTAAAATGGAACTATGTTTCGCATCTGGAGTATCCTCTCTCACAAGGTCAACCACTTAGTTTCGTCGAACACATACGGTTTCGAGTGGCATCGCTACAAATTTCAGAGAACGGCGTTTCTCCTGGCACAGTATCGAACACTTATTTTCAGATAGAACAATTAGTTTAAAATAGAACTATGTTTTGCATCTGGAGTTTCCTCTCTCACAATGTCGGCAACTTAGTTTCGTCGAACACAGACGGTTTCGATTGGCATCGCCACAGATTTCAGAGAACAGGCGCTTCTCCTGGCACAGTATCGAACACTTAGTTTCAGTTAGAATATTTAGTTTAAAATGGAAATATGTTTCGCATTTGGAGTTTCCTCTCTCACAAGGTCGACCACTTAGTTTCGTCTAACACATACGGTTTCGAGTGGCATCGCTACATATTTCAGAGAACAGGCGCTTCTCCTGGCACAGTGTCGAACACATAGTTTCAGATAGAACAATAAGTTTAAAATGGAACTAATTTTCGCATCTGGAGTTTCCTGTCCCACAAGGTCGACCACTTAGTTTCCTCGAACACATACGGTTTCGAGTAGCATCGCCACAGATTTCAGAGAACAGGCGCTTCTCCTGGCACAGTATCGAACACTTAGTTTCAGATAGAACTATTAGTTTAAAATGGCAATAAGTTTCGCATCTGGAGATTCCTCTCTCACAAGGTCGACTACTTAGTTTCGTCGAAAACATACGGTTTCGAGTAGCATCGCCACAGATTTCAGAGAACAGGCGCTTCTCCTGGCACAGTATCGAACACTTAGTTTCAGATAGAACTATTAGTTTAAAATGGAAATAAGTTTCGCATCTGGAGATTCCTCTCTCACAAGGTCGACTACTTAGTTTCGTCGAACACATACGGTTTCGAGTAGCATCGCCACAGATTTCAGAGAACAGGCGCTTCTCCTGGCACAGTATCGAACACTTAGTTTCAGATAGAACTATTAGTTTAAAATGGAAATAAGTTTCGCATCTGAAGATTCCTCTCTCACAAGGTCGACTACTTAGTTTCGTCGAACAAATACGGTTTCGAGTGGCATCGCCACACATTTCAGAGAACAGGCGCTTCTCCTGGCACAGTATCGAACACTTAGTTTCAGATAGAACAATTAGTTTAAAATGGAAATAAGTTTCGCATCTGGAGATTCCTCTCTCACAAGGTCGACCACTTAGTTTCCTCGAACACATACGGTTTCGAGTAGCATCGCCACAGATTTCAGAGAACAGGCGCTTCTCCAGGCACAGTATCGAACACTTAGTTTCAGATAGAACTATTAGTTTAAAATGGAAATAAGTTTCGCATCTGGAGATTCCTCTCTCACAAGGTCGACCACCTAGTTTCTTCGAACACATACGGTTTCGAGGAGCATCGCCACAGATTTCAGAGAACAGGCAGTTCTCCTGGCACAGTATCGAACACTTAGTTTCAGATAGAACAATTAGTTTAAAATGGAACTATGTTTCGCATCTGGAATATCCTCTCTAACAAGATCAACCACTTAGTTTCGTCGAACACATACGGTTTCGAGTGGCATCGCCACAGATTTCAGAGAACAGGCGCTTCTCTTGGCACAGTATCGAACACTTAGTTTCGGATAGAACAATTTGTTGAAAATGGAACTAAGTTTCGCATCTGGAGTTTCCTCTCTCACAAGGTCGACCACCTAGTTTCGTCGAACATATACGGTTTCGAGCGTTATCGCCACCGATTTCAGAGAACAGGCGCTTCTCCTGGCACAGTATCGAACACGTAGTTTCAGATATAACAATTAGTTCAAAATGGAACTAAGTTTCGCATCTGGAGTTTCCTCTCCCACAAGGTCGACCACTTAGTTTCCTAGAACACATACGTTTTCGAGTAGCATCGCCACAGATTTCACAGAACAAGCGCTTCTCCTGGCACAGTATCGAACACTTAGTTTCAGAGAGAACAATTAGTTTAAAATGGAACTATGTTTCGCATTTGGAATTTCCTCTCTCACAAGGTGGAACACTTAGTTTCGTCAAACACATACGGATTCGAATAGCATCGCCACAGATTTCGGAGAACAGGCGCGACTCCTGGCACAGTATCGAACACTTTCAGATAGAACAATTAGTTTAAAATGGAACTATGTTCCGCATCTTGAGAATCCTCTCTCACAAGGTCGACCGACATTAGGCACGTCAGCGGAAGAGACAACGAAGTAGCAGACGCATTATCGCGGATAGATTCAGTCAGTTCGTCAGTGGACTTTAGTAAATTAGCTATATCGCAGAACTCGGACGAAGATTTAGAAAAGTTCCGAAAGACGTCTGGTACTTCGCTGCAGCTCGAACGCGTCAGGTTGGCAGACAGTAACACCGAAGTATTCTGCGACGTATCGACAGGTGTTGCCAGACCCTTCGTGACAAGACCTTTCCGCAGACAGGTATTTATGTACGTGCACAGCCTCGCACACCCAGGTGTGAAGGCAACCGTAAAATTAATTAAAGTGCGTTTCGTAGGGCCGTCTGTGGAAAGGGATTGCCGCGAATGGACCCGCGCTTCTCTGGAATGCCAGAAAGCAAAAATTCACAAACACGTAACGAGCCCCGTTAAAGATTTCGCTCAAACGTCTGCTAGGTTCGAGCATGTACATATCGACCTAGTGGGTCCGTTACCTGTTTCGCGAATCTGCCGGTATTGCCTGACGTGTGTCGATAGATTTACGCGCTGGCCCGAGGTTTTCCCATTAGAAAACATCGAAGCAGAAACGGTCGCGAGAGCTTTTGTCCACGGTTGAATTGCTCGTTTCGGCACACCAGCACGCATTACGACTGACCAAGGGAGGCAATTTGAGTCTCACTTGTTTAGACGACTCAATGCGTTGCTGGGTACGATACACCTGCGAATGACGGCATACCATCCGGCCGCAAACGGTTTAGTCGAGCGTCACCAACGCTACCTGAAGGCAGCAATAAAATGCCACAATGACCAAACCTGGGTTGACGCCTTACCCATTGTATTGTTAGGCATGCGTACGGCATATCGCGAAGACCTAAAAGCCTCCGTCGCCGAATTAGTATACGGAGAAAGGTTACTTCTGCCGGCAGACTCTTTTGTTAAACCGGGCGAAACCGCAATAGAACCGGCAGAATTGATATCACAGCTACGCGCACATTTTACCGTACTGCGACCGGTCGCGGCAACTCGGCACGGAACGAAAAAAGTTTTCGTGTACAAGGAGCTTGCAACCGCGTCGCACGTCTTTGTCCGCGTTGATCGCGTAACGATCGCGTACGAAGGACCATACCCGGTAGTGGAACGACGCGACAAAACCTTCCTAATTACAATGAAAGGCCGAGACACTGTAATCTCAATAGACCGCCTCAAACCTGCGTTCATAATCGCAGATCAGGACTATGATACGCAAACGTCAAATATCACCGCGCAACAAACAATTTCAACGAGTAGACCCCCTCTCATGCAAGAACCGGTACGGACGCGTTCCGATAGGCGTGTGAGATTTCCAGACCGTCTTCAGGTAGGGTCCTAGCGATTTTAATAAGTACTTAGTATAATAATTTTCTTGTCATTAATGTATAAGTTTAGTCGTAAGTAGATAATAAGTCGTCGCTAGTTCGCGCATAGATTATAATAGTAACGTTTGCACTGGCAGGGGGGTGATGTAGCGGCCAGATGCACGTACAAGTGAAAATACTTGGCGTGCAAACGGTCAAAACGATTTATGACGCCCGCGCCTGCGTAAGCTATTTTTGAGGAACTGTTTTCCATCGTTTTTAAGTGTTCGAAAGGAACAACTCACTTTCTCCGCGAAGAATAGTCGACAGGCTCAATAGCGTTCGCAAGTGTCATAAACCCGGAATTTCCTAAGGGCCCTCGAGTCCAGACACGCCGGTCGGGGACCTCCGGAGGCGTAAGTTCGGGCCTGCAGGAAAGCCAGCTGCATCTCGTCCCATCGGCAAGATATCCTCCCTGACAGGTTGCACCCCCGTTCCAGCAAAAGGCGCGCTTAGGGCGTGAGGAATAGGCGGTGCAACCTTATCGAAAAAACCACCTAATTGGTTAAGCCAGGTTTCGGGCCCAACCAATTAGGCAACGAGTTCGTACAAGGATAGTCGTCGTAGGATAAGATCTAAATGTAAAATATCATTAACGATTCGAAACTCGAACGGAAAAGACCAGTATAATAAAAGCAACAGAAACAAACTTGTGATTATTTAAACACAACCACGAATCCTTCAGAGGAAACTGCAGATGCGAAATTTAGTTCCATTTTAAACTAATTGTTCTATCTGAAACTAAGTGTTCGATACTGTGCCAGGGGAAGTGCCCGTTCTCTGAAATCTGTGGCGATGCTACTCGAAGCCGTATATGTTCGACGAAACTAAGTGGTCGACCTTGTGTGAGAGGAAACTCCAGAAGTGAAACTTAGTTTCATTCAAAACTAACTGTTCTGTCTGACACTAAGTATTCGATACTCTGCCAGGAGAAGCGCCTGTTCTCTGAAATCTGTGGCGATGCTGCTCGAAACCGCATGTGTCCGACGAAACTAAGTGGTCGACCTTCTGAGAGAGGAACCTCCGGATGCGAAACTTAGTTCCATTTATACTAATTGTTCTATCTGAAACTAAGTGTTCGACACTGTGCCAGGAGAAGCGCCTGTTCTCTGAAATTTGTGGCAATGCCATTCGAAACCGTATGTGTTCGACGAAATTAAGTCGTCGACCTTGTGAGGGAGGAAACTCCAAATGCGAAACATATTTCCATTTTAAAATAAATGTTCTATCTGAAACTAAGTATTCGATACTCTGCCAGTAGAAGCGCCTGTTCTCTGAAATCTGTGGCGATGATACTCGAAACCGTATGTGTTCGACGGATCTAAGTGGTCCACCTTGTGAGAGAGGAAATTCCAAATGCGAAATTTAAATCCATTTTAAAATAATTGTTCTATCTGAAACTAAGTGTTCGATACTGTGCCAGGAGGTGCGCCTGTTCTCTGAAATCTGTGGCGATGCGCACTCGAATCCGCATGCGTTCGACGAAACTAAGTGGTCGACCTTGTGAGAGAGTAAACTCCAGACCCGAAACTTAGTTCCATTTTAAACTAATTGTTCCATCTGAAACTAAGTGTTCGATACTGTGTCAGGAGAAGCGCCTGTTCTCTGTAATCTGTGGCGATACCACTCGAAACCGTATGTGTTCGACGAAACAAAGTGGCCGACCTTGTGAGAGAGGAAACTCCAGATGCGAAACATAGTTCCATTTTAAACTAATTGTTGTATCTGAAACTAAGTGTTCGATACTGTGCCAGGAGAAACTCCCGTTCTGCGGAATCTGTGGCGATACTACTCGAAACCTTATGTGTTCAACGAAACTTAGTGGTCGACCTTGTGAGAGAGGAAACTTCAGATGCGAAACTTAGTTCCATTTTAAACTAATTGTTCTATCTGATACTAAGTGTTCGATACTGTGCCAGGAGAAGCGCCTGTTCTCTGAAATCTGTGGCGATGCCACTCGAAACCGTATGTGTTCCACGAAACTAAGTGGTCGACCTTGTGTGAGAGGAAACTCCAGAAGTGAAACTTAGTTTCATTCAAAACTAACTGTTCTGTCTGACACTAAGTATTCGATACTCTGCCAGGAGAAGCGCCTGTTCTCTGAAATCTGTGGCGATGCTGCTCGAAACCGCATGTGTCCGACGAAACTAAGTGGTCGACCTTCTGAGAGAGGAACCTCCGGATGCGAAACTTAGTTCCATTTATACTAATTGTTCTATCTGAAACTAAGTGTTCGACACTGTGCCAGGAGAAGCGCCTGTTCTCTGAAATTTGTGGCAATGCCATTCGAAACCGTATGTGTTCGACGAAATTAAGTCGTCGACCTTGTGAGGGAGGAAACTCCAAATGCGAAACATATTTCCATTTTAAAATAAATGTTCTATCTGAAACTAAGTATTCGATACTCTGCCAGTAGAAGCGCCTGTTCTCTGAAATCTGTGGCGATGATACTCGAAACCGTATGTGTTCGACGGATCTAAGTGGTCCACCTTGTGAGAGAGGAAATTCCAAATGCGAAATTTAAATCCATTTTAAAATAATTGTTCTATCTGAAACTAAGTGTTCGATACTGTGCCAGGAGGTGCGCCTGTTCTCTGAAATCTGTGGCGATGCGCACTCGAATCCGCATGCGTTCGACGAAACTAAGTGGTCGACCTTGTGAGAGAGTAAACTCCAGACCCGAAACTTAGTTCCATTTTAAACTAATTGTTCCATCTGAAACTAAGTGTTCGATACTGTGTCAGGAGAAGCGCCTGTTCTCTGTAATCTGTGGCGATACCACTCGAAACCGTATGTGTTCGACGAAACAAAGTGGCCGACCTTGTGAGAGAGGAAACTCCAGATGCGAAACATAGTTCCATTTTAAACTAATTGTTGTATCTGAAACTAAGTGTTCGATACTGTGCCAGGAGAAACTCCCGTTCTGCGGAATCTGTGGCGATACTACTCGAAACCTTATGTGTTCAACGAAACTTAGTGGTCGACCTTGTGAGAGAGGAAACTTCAGATGCGAAACTTAGTTCCATTTTAAACTAATTGTTCTATCTGATACTAAGTGTTCGATACTGTGCCAGGAGAAGCGCCTGTTCTCTGAAATCTGTGGCGATGCCCCACGAAACCGTATGTGTTCGACGAAACTAAGTGTTCGACCTTGTGGGAGACGAGACTCCAGATGCGAAACTTAGTTCCATTTGAAACTAATTGTTCCATCTGAAACTAAGTGTTCGGTACTGTGCCAGGAGAAGCGCCTGTTCTCTGAAATCTGTGGCGAGGCCACTCGAAACCTTATGTGTTTGACGAAAATAAGTTGTCGACCTCGTGAGAGAGGAACTCCAGGTGCGAAAATTAGTTCCATTTTAAACTATTTGTTCTATCTGAAACTAAGTGTTCGACACTGTGCCAGGAGAAGCTACTGTTCTCTGAAATCTGTGGCGATGCTACTTGAAACCGTATGTGTTCGTCGAAACTAAGCGGTCGACCTTGTGAGAGAGGAAACTCCAGATGCGAAACTTAGTTCCAATTGAAAATAATTGTTCCATCTGAAACTAAGTGTTCGGTACTGTGCCAGGAGAAGCGCCTGTTCTCTGAAATCTGTGGCGATGCCACTCGAAACCGTATATGTTCGACGAAACTAATTGGTCGACCTTCTGAGAGAGGAAACTCCGGATGCGAAACTTAGTTCCATTTTAAACTAAATGTTCCATCTGAAATTAAGTGTTCGATACTGTGCCAGGAGAAGCGCCTGTTCTCTGAAATCTGTGGCGATGCCACTCGAAACCGTATGTGTTCGACGAAACTAAGTGCCTGACCTTGTGAGGGAGGATTCACCAGATGCGGAACATAGTTCCATTTTAAACTAATTGTTCTATCTGAAACTAAGTGTTCGAAACTGTGCCAGGAGAAGCGCCTGTTCTCTGAAATCTGTGGCGATGCCACTCGAAACCGTATGTGTTCCACGAAACTAAGTGGTCGCCTTGTGAGAGAAGAAACTCCAGATGCGAAACTTAGTTTCTTTTAAAACTAACTGTTCTAGCTGAAACTAAGTGTTCGATACTGTGCCAGGAGAAGCGCCTGTTCCCTGAAATCTGTGGCGATGCCACTCGAAACCGTATGTGTGCGACGAAACTAAGTGGTCGACCTTGTGAGGGAGGAAACTCCAGATGCGAAACTTCGTTCAATTTGAAATTAATTGAGGTAACTGAGACTAAGTGTTCGATACTGTGCCAGGAGAAGCGCAAGTTCTCTGAAACCTATGGCCATGCCACTCGAAACCGTATATGTTCGACGAAACTAAGTCGTCGACCTTGTGAGAGAGGAAACTCCAGATGCGAAACATAGTTCCATATAAAACTACTTGTTCTATCTGAAACTAAGTGTTCGATAGTGTGCCAGGAGAAACTCCCGTTCGGCGAAATCTGTGGCGATACCACTCGACACCATATGTGTTCGACGAAACTAAGTTGTCGACCTCGTGAGAGAGGAACTCCAGGTGCGAAAATTAGTTCCATTTTAAACTATTTGTTCTATCTGAAACTAAGTGTTCGACACTGTGCCAGGAGAAGCGCCTGTTCTCTGAAATCTGTGGCGATGCTACTCGAAACCGTATGTGTTCGTCGAAACTAAGCGGTCGACCTTGTGAGAGAGGAAACTCCAGATGCGAAACTTAGTTCCATTTGAAACTAATTGTTCCATCTGAAACTAAGTGTTCGGTACTGTGCCAGGAGAAGCGCCTGTTCTCTGAAATCTGTGGCGATGCCACTCGAAACCGTATGTGTTCGACGAAACTAATTGGTCGACCTTCTGAGAGAGGAAACTCCGGATGCGAAACTTAGTTCCATTTTAAACTAAATGTTCCATCTGAAATTAAGTGTTCGATACTGTGCCAGGAGAAGCGCCTGTTCTCTGAAATCTGTGGCGATGCCACTCGAAACCGTATGTGTTCGACGAAACTAAGTGCCTGATCTTGTGAGGGAGGATTCACCAGATGCGGAACATAGTTCCATTTTAAACTAATTGTTCTATCTGAAACTAAGTGTTCGAAACTGTGCCAGGAGAAGCGCCTGTTCTCTGAAATCTGTGGCGATGCCACTCGAAACCGTATGTGTTCGACGAAACTAATTGGTCGACCTTCTGAGAGAGGAAACTCCGGATGCGAAACTTAGTTCCATTTTAAACTAAATGTTCCATCCGAAATTAAGTGTTCGATACTGTGCCAGGAGAAGCGCCTGTTCTCTGAAATCTGTGGCGATGCCACTCGAAACCGTATGTGTTCGACGAAACTAAGTGCCCGACCTTGTGAGGGAGGATTCACCAGATGCGGAACATAGTTCCATTTTAAACTAATTGTTCTATCTGAAACTAAGTGTTCGAAACTGTGCCAGGAGAAGCGCCTGTTCTCTGAAATCTGTGGCGATGCCACTCGAAACCGTATGTGTTCCACGAAACTAAGTCGTCGCCTTGTGAGAGAGGAAACTCCAGATGCGAAACATATTTCAATTTTCAACTAAATGTTCCATCTGAAACTAAGTGTTCGATACTGTGCCAGGAGAAGCGCAAGTTCTCTGAAACCTATGGCGATGCCACTCGAAACCGTATATGTTCGACGAAACTAAGTCGTCGACCTTGTGAGAGAGGAAACTCCAGATGCGAAACATAGTTCCATATAAAACTACTTGTTCTATCTGAAACTAAGTGTTCGATAGTGTGGCAGGAGAAACTCCCGTTCGGCGAAATCTGTGGGGGTACCACTCGACACCATATGTGTTCGACGAAACTAAGTCGCCGACCTTGTTAGAGAGGAAACTACAGATGCGAAACATAGTTCCATTGTAAATGAATTGTTCTCTCTGAAACTAAGTGTTCGATACTGTGCCAGGAGAAGCGCCCGTTTTGTGAAACCTGTGGCGATACCACTGGACACGGTATGTGTTTGACGAAACTAAGTGGTCGACCTTCTGAGAGAGGAAACTCCAGATGCGAAACTTAGTTCCATTTGAAACTAATTGTTCCATCTGAAACTAAGTGTTCGGTACTGTGCCAGGAGAAGCGCCTGTTCTCTGAAATCTGTGGCGAGGCCACTCGAAACCTTATGTGTTTGACGAAACTAAGTTGTCGACCTCGTGAGAGAGGATCTCCAGGTGCGAAAATTAGTTCCATTTTAAACTATTTGTTCTATCTGAAACTAAGTGTTCGACACTGTGCCAGGAGAAGCGCCTGTTCTCTGAAATCTGTGGCGATGCTACTCGAAACCGTATACGTTCGATGAAACTTAGTGGTCGACCTTGTGAGAGAGGAAACTCCAAATGCGAAGCTTAGTTCCATTTTAAACTATTTGTTCTATCTGAAACTAAGTGTTCGATATGGTGCCAGGAGAAGCGCCTGTTCTCTGAAATCTGTGGCGATGCTACTCGAAACCGTATGTGTCCGACGAAACTATGTGGTCGACCTTGTGAGAGAGTAAACTCCAGATGCGAAACTTAGTTCCATTTTAAACTAATTGTTCTATCTGAATCTATGTGTTCGATAAGGTGCCAGGAGAAGCGCCTGTTCTCTGAAAACTGTGGCGATGCCACTCGAAACCTTATGTGTTCGACGAAACTTAGTGGTCCAACTTGTGAGAGAGGAAACTCCAAATGCGAAACTTAGTTCCATTTTAAACTAATTTTTCTATCTGAAACTAAGTGTTCGATACTGTGCCAGGAGAAGCGCCTGTTCTCTGAAATCTGTGGCGATGCTACTCGAAACCGTATACGTTCGATGAAACTTAGTGGTCGACCTTGTGAGAGAGGAAACTCCAAATGCGAAGCTTAGTTCCATTTTAAACTATTTGTTCTATCTGAAACTAAGTGTTCGATATGGTGCCAGGAGAAGCGCCTGTTCTCTGAAATCTGTGGCGATGCTACTCGAAACCGTATGTGTCCGACGAAACTATGTGGTCGACCTTGTGAGAGAGTAAACTCCAGATGCGAAACTTAGTTCCATTTTAAACTAATTGTTCTATCTGAATCTATGTGTTCGATAAGGTGCCAGGAGAAGCGCCTGTTCTCTGAAAACTGTGGCGATGCCACTCGAAACCGTGTGTGTTCGACGAAACTAACTGGTCGATACTGTGCCAGGATAGACTCCCGTTCTGCGAAATCTGTGCTGATAGCACTCGAAACCGTATGTGTTCGACGAAACTAAGTTGGCGACCTTGTGACAGAGGAAACTCCAGATGCGAAACTTAGTTCCATTTTAAACTAATAGTTCTATCTGAAACTAAGTGTTCGATAATGAGCCAGGATAAGCGCCTGTTGTCTGATATCTGTGGCGATAAACCACGGCTCTATCTCTTACGGTTGATTTTTAAATAATTTCTAACGTCGTCGTCGGCGACTCATCACGGTAGCCACTCGGTAGGAAAAAATCTACGTCCGAACTGCAATTATTTTCACCGACGAGGTACCTTTTAAATGTTAGATTGAGTTATAGGAGCGTATTTGGAGCACTTTTGCTTAATAAACCACGGCTCTATCTCTTACGGTTGATTTTTAAATTAATCAGAAAATCTTCGTCGGTAGCGCTTCTCGGTAGCCTCTCCGTATAGAGACCAAGTCCGAATTGAAAATATTTTCACCGACGACGTATCTTTTAAATGTTATGTTCGGTTATGGGAGCGTATTTGACGCACTTTTGCTTAATAAACCACGGCTCCATCTATTACGGTTGATTTTTAAATAATTTCTAAAGTCGTCGTCGGCGACTCTTCACGGTAGCCACTCGGTAGGAAAAAAGCTAAGTCCGAACTGGAATTATTTTCACCGACGAGGTACCTTTTATATGTTAGATTGAGTTATAGGAGCGTATGTGAAGCACTTTTGCTTAATAAACCACGGCTCTATCTCTTACGGTTGTTCTTTAAAATAATCAGAAAGTCTTCGTCGGTAGCGCTTCTCGGTAGCCCCTCCGTACAGAGACTAAGTCCGAATTGCAAATATTTTCACCGACGACGTATCTTTTAAATGGTACGTTCCGTTATGGGAGCGTATTTGACGCACTTTTGCTTAATAAACCACGGCTCCATCTCTTACGGGTGATTTTTAAATAATTTCTAGTCGTCGTCGGCGACTCTTCACGGTAGCCACTCGGTAGGAAAAAATCTAAGGCCGAACTGTAATTATTTTCACCGACGGGGTACCTTTTATATGTTAGATTGAGTTATAGGAGCGTATGTGAAGCACTTTTGCTTAATAAACCACGGCTCTATCTCTTACGGTTGATTTTTAAATTAATCAGAAAGTCTTCGTCGGTAGCGCTTCTCGGTAGCCTCTCCGTACAGAGACTAAGTCCGAATTGAAAATATTTTCACCGACGACGTATCTTTTAAATGTTATGTTCGGTTATGGGAGCGTATTTGACGCACTTTTGCTTAATAAACCACGGCTCCATCTCTTACGGTTGATTTTTAAATAATTTCTAAAGTCGTCGTCGGCGACTCTTCACGGTAGCCACTCGGTAGGAAAAAATCTAAGTCCGAACTGTAATTATTTTCACCGACGAGGTGCCTTTTATATGTTAGATTGAGTTATAGGAGCGTATTTGAAGCACTTTTGCTTAATAAACCACGGCTCTATCTCTTACGGTTGATTTTTAAATAATTTCTAAAGTCGTCGTCGGCGACTCTTCACGGTAGCCTCACCGTACAGAGACTAAGTCCGAATTGAAAATATTTTCACCGACGACGTATCTTTTAAATGTTATGTTCCGTTATGGGAGCGTATTTGACGCACTTTTGCTTAATAAACCACGGTTCCATCTCTTACGGTTGATTTTTAAATAATTTCTAAAGTCGTCGTCGGCGACTCTTCACGGTAGCCACTCGGTAGGAAAAAATCTAAGTCCGAACTGTAATTATTTTCACCGACGAGGTACATTTTATATGTTAGATTGAGTTATAGGAGCGTATTTGATGCACTTTTGCTTAATAAACCACGGCTCTATCTCTTTCGGTTGATTTTTAAATTAATCAGAAAGTCTTCGTCGGTAGCGCTTCTCGGTAGCCTCTCCGTCCAGAGACTAAGTCCGAATTGAAAATATTTTCACCGACGACGTATCTTTTAAATGTTATGTTCGGTTATGGGAGCGTATTTGACGCACTTTTGCTTAATAAACCACGGCTCCATCTCTTACGGTTGATTTTTAAATAATTTCTAAAGTCGTCGTCGGCGACTCTTCACGGTAGCCACTCGGTAGGAAAAATCTAAGTCCGAACTGTAATTATTTTCACCGACGAGGTACATTTTATATGTTAGATTGAGTTATAGGAGCGTATTTGAAGCACTTTTGCTTAATAAACCACGGCTCTATCTCTTTCGGTTGATTTTTAAATTAATCAGAAAGTCTTCGTCGGTAGCGCTTCTCGGTAGCCTCTCCGTCCAGAGACTAAGTCCGAATTGAAAATATTATCACCGACGACGTATCTTTTAAATGTTATGTTCGGTTATGGGAGCGTATTTGACGCACTTTTGCTTAATAAACCACGGCTCCATCTCTTACGGTTGATTTTTAAATAATTTCTAAAGTCGTCGTCGGCGACTCTTCACGGTAGCCACTCGGTAGGAAAAAATCTAAGTCCGAACTGTAATTATTTTCACCGACGAGGTACATTTTATATGTTAGATTGAGTTATAGGAGCGTATTTGAAGCACTTTTGCTTAATAAACCACGGCTCTATCTCTTTCGGTTGATTTTTAAATTAATCAGAAAGTCTTCGTCGGTAGCGCTTCTCGGTAGCCTCTCCGTCCAGAGACTAAGTCCGAATTGAAAATATTTTCACCGACGACGTATCTTTTAAATGTTATGTTCGGTTATGGGAGCGTATTTGACGCACTTTTGCTTAATAAACCACGGCTCCATCTCTTACGGTTGATTTTTAAATAATTTCTAAAGTCGTCGTCGGCGACTCTTCACGGTAGCCACTCGGTAGGAAAAAATCTAAGTCCGAACTGTAATTATTTTCACCGACGAGGTGCCTTTTATATGTTAGATTGAGTTATAGGAGCGTATTTGAAGCACTTTTGCTTAATAAACCACGGCTCTATCTCTTACGGTTGATTTTTAAATAATTTCTAAAGTCGTCGTCGGCGACTCTTCACGGTAGCCTCTCCGTACAGAGACTAAGTCCGAATTGAAAATATTTTCACCGACGACGTATCTTTTAAATGTTATGTTCGGTTATGGGAGCGTATTTGACGCACTTTTGCTTAATAAACCACGGCTCCATCTCTTACGGTTGATTTTTAAATAATTTCTAAAGTCGTCGTCGGCGACTCATCACGGTAGCCACTCGGTAGGAAAAAATCTACGTCCGAACTGCAATTATTTTCACCGACGAGGTACCTTTTAAATGTTAGATTGAGTTATAGGAGCGTATTTGGAGCACTTTTGCTTAATAAACCACGGCTCCATCTATTACGGTTGATTTTTAAATAATTTCTAAAGTCGTCGTCGGCGACTCTTCACGGTAGCCACTCGGTAGGAAAAAAGCTAAGTCCGAACTGGAATTATTTTCACCGACGAGGTACCTTTTATATGTTAGATTGAGTTATAGGAGCGTATGTGAAGCACTTTTGCTTAATAAACCACGGCTCTATCTCTTACGGTTGTTCTTTAAAATAATCAGAAAGTCTTCGTCGGTAGCGCTTCTCGGTAGCCCCTCCGTACAGAGACTAAGTCCGAATTGCAAATATTTTCACCGACGACGTATCTTTTAAATGGTACGTTCCGTTATGGGAGCGTATTTGACGCACTTTTGCTTAATAAACCACGGCTCCATCTCTTACGGGTGATTTTTAAATAATTTCTAGTCGTCGTCGGCGACTCTTCACGGTAGCCACTCGGTAGGAAAAAATCTAAGGCCGAACTGTAATTATTTTCACCGACGGGGTACCTTTTATATGTTAGATTGAGTTATAGGAGCGTATGTGAAGCACTTTTGCTTAATAAACCACGGCTCTATCTCTTACGGTTGATTTTTAAACTAATCAGAAAGTCTTCGTCGGTAGCGCTTCTCGGTAGCCTCTCCGTACAGAGACTAAGTCCGAATTGAAAATATTTTCACCGACGACGTATCTTTTAAATGTTATGTTCGGTTATGGGAGCGTATTTGACGCACTTTTGCTTAATAAACCACGGCTCCATCTCTTACGGTTGATTTTTAAATAATTTCTAAAGTCGTCGTCGGCGACTCTTCACGGTAGCCACTCGGTAGGAAAAAATCTAAGTCCGAACTGTAATTATTTTCACCGACGAGGTGCCTTTTATATGTTAGATTGAGTTATAGGAGCGTATTTGAAGCACTTTTGCTTAATAAACCACGGCTCTATCTCTTACGGTTGATTTTTAAATAATTTCTAAAGTCGTCGTCGGCGACTCTTCACGGTAGCCTCTCCGTACAGAGACTAAGTCCGAATTGAAAATATTTTCACCGACGACGTATCTTTTAAATGTTATGTTCCGTTATGGGAGCGTATTTGACGCACTTTTGCTTAATAAACCACGGTTCCATCTCTTACGGTTGATTTTTAAATAATTTCTAAAGTCGTCGTCGGCGACTCTTCACGGTAGCCACTCGGTAGGAAAAAATCTAAGTCCGAACTGTAATTATTTTCACCGACGAGGTACATTTTATATGTTAGATTGAGTTATAGGAGCGTATTTGATGCACTTTTGCTTAATAAACCACGGCTCTATCTCTTTCGGTTGATTTTTAAATTAATCAGAAAGTCTTCGTCGGTAGCGCTTCTCGGTAGCCTCTCCGTCCAGAGACTAAGTCCGAATTGAAAATATTTTCACCGACGACGTATCTTTTAAATGTTATGTTCGGTTATGGGAGCGTATTTGACGCACTTTTGCTTAATAAACCACGGCTCCATCTCTTACGGTTGATTTTTAAATAATTTCTAAAGTCGTCGTCGGCGACTCTTCACGGTAGCCACTCGGTAGGAAAAATCTAAGTCCGAACTGTAATTATTTTCACCGACGAGGTACATTTTATATGTTAGATTGAGTTATAGGAGCGTATTTGAAGCACTTTTGCTTAATAAACCACGGCTCTATCTCTTTCGGTTGATTTTTAAATTAATCAGAAAGTCTTCGTCGGTAGCGCTTCTCGGTAGCCTCTCCGTCCAGAGACTAAGTCCGAATTGAAAATATTATCACCGACGACGTATCTTTTAAATGTTATGTTCGGTTATGGGAGCGTATTTGACGCACTTTTGCTTAATAAACCACGGCTCCATCTCTTACGGTTGATTTTTAAATAATTTCTAAAGTCGTCGTCGGCGACTCTTCACGGTAGCCACTCGGTAGGAAAAAATCTAAGTCCGAACTGTAATTATTTTCACCGACGAGGTACATTTTATATGTTAGATTGAGTTATAGGAGCGTATTTGATGCACTTTTGCTTAATAAACCACGGCTCTATCTCTTTCGGTTGATTTTTAAATTAATCAGAAAGTCTTCGTCGGTAGCGCTTCTCGGTAGCCTCTCCGTCCAGAGACTAAGTCCGAATTGAAAATATTTTCACCGACGACGTATCTTTTAAATGTTATGTTCGGTTATGGGAGCGTATTTGACGCACTTTTGCTTAATAAACCACGGCTCCATCTCTTACGGTTGATTTTTAAATAATTTCTAAAGTCGTCGTCGGCGACTCTTCACGGTAGCCACTCGGTAGGAAAAAATCTAAGTCCGAACTGTAATTATTTTCACCGACGAGGTGCCTTTTATATGTTAGATTGAGTTATAGGAGCGTATTTGAAGCACTTTTGCTTAATAAACCACGGCTCTATCTCTTACGGTTGATTTTTAAATAATTTCTAAAGTCGTCGTCGGCGACTCTTCACGGTAGCCTCTCCGTACAGAGACTAAGTCCGAATTGAAAATATTTTCACCGACGACGTATCTTTTAAATGTTATGTTCGGTTATGGGAGCGTATTTGACGCACTTTTGCTTAATAAACCACGGCTCCATCTCTTACGGTTGATTTTTAAATAATTTCTAAAGTCGTCGTCGGCGACTCATCACGGTAGCCACTCGGTAGGAAAAAATCTACGTCCGAACTGCAATTATTTTCACCGACGAGGTACCTTTTAAATGTTAGATTGAGTTATAGGAGCGTATTTGGAGCACTTTTGCTTAATAAACCACGGCTCTATCTCTTACGGTTGATTTTTAAATTAATCAGAAAATCTTCGTCGGTAGCGCTTCTCGGTAGCCTCTCCGTATAGAGACCAAGTCCGAATTGAAAATATTTTCACCGACGACGTATCTTTTAAATGTTATGTTCGGTTATGGGAGCGTATTTGACGCACTTTTGCTTAATAAACCACGGCTCCATCTATTACGGTTGATTTTTAAATAATTTCTAAAGTCGTCGTCGGCGACTCTTCACGGTAGCCACTCGGTAGGAAAAAAGCTAAGTCCGAACTGGAATTATTTTCACCGACGAGGTACCTTTTATATGTTAGATTGAGTTATAGGAGCGTATGTGAAGCACTTTTGCTTAATAAACCACGGCTCTATCTCTTACGGTTGTTCTTTAAAATAATCAGAAAGTCTTCGTCGGTAGCGCTTCTCGGTAGCCCCTCCGTACAGAGACTAAGTCCGAATTGCAAATATTTTCACCGACGACGTATCTTTTAAATGGTACGTTCCGTTATGGGAGCGTATTTGACGCACTTTTGCTTAATAAACCACGGCTCCATCTCTTACGGGTGATTTTTAAATAATTTCTAGTCGTCGTCGGCGACTCTTCACGGTAGCCACTCGGTAGGAAAAAATCTAAGGCCGAACTGTAATTATTTTCACCGACGGGGTACCTTTTATATGTTAGATTGAGTTATAGGAGCGTATGTGAAGCACTTTTGCTTAATAAACCACGGCTCTATCTCTTACGGTTGATTTTTAAATTAATCAGAAAGTCTTCGTCGGTAGCGCTTCTCGGTAGCCTCTCCGTACAGAGACTAAGTCCGAATTGAAAATATTTTCACCGACGACGTATCTTTTAAATGTTATGTTCTGTTATGGGAGCGTAGTTGAAGCACTTTTGCTTAATAAACCACGGCTCTATCTCTTACGGTTGATTTTTAAATTAATCACAAAATCTTCGTCGGTAGCGCCTCTCGGTAGCCTCTCCGTACAGAGACTAAGTCCGAATTGAAAATATTTTCACCGACGACGTATCTTTTAAATGTTATGTTCAGTTATGGGAGCGTATTTGACGCACTTTTGCTTAATAAACCACGGCTCTATCTCTTACGGTTGATTTTTAAATAATTTCTAATGTCGTCGTCGGCGACTCTTCACGGTAGCCTCTCCGTACAGAGACTAAGTCCGAATTGAAAATATTTTCACCGATGACGTATCTTTTAAATGGTACGTTCCGTTATGGGAGCGTATTTGACGCACTTTTGCTTAATAAACCACGGCTCCATCTCTTACGGGTGATTTTTAAATAATTTCTAGTCGTCGTCGGCGACTCTTCACGGTAGCCACTCGGTAGGAAAAAATCTAAGTCCGAACTGTAATTATTTTCACCGACGGTGTACCTTTTATATGTTAGATTGAGTTATAGGAGCGTATTTGAAGCACTTTTGCTTAATAAACCACGGCTCTATCTCTTTCGGTTGATTTTTAAATTAATCAGAAAGTCTTCGTCGGTAGCGCTTCTCGGTAGCCTCTCCGTACAGAGACTAAGTCCGAATTGAAAATATTTTCACCGACGACGTATCTTTTAAATGTTATGTTCGGTTATGGGAGCGTATTTGACGCACTTTTGCTTAATAAACCACGGCTCCATCTCTTACGGTTGATTTTTAAATAATTTCTAAAGTCGTCGTCGGCGACTCTTCACGGTAGCCACTCGGTAGGAAAAAATCTAAGTCCGAACTGTAATTATTTTCACCGACGAGGTGCCTTTTATATGTTAGATTGAGTTATAGGAGCGTATTTGAAGCACTTTTGCTTAATAAACCACGGCTCTATCTCTTACGGTTGATTTTTAAATAATTTCTAAAGTCGTCGTCGGCGACTCTTCACGGTAGCCACTCGGTAGCCTCTCAGTACAGAGACTAAGTCCGAATTGAAAATATTTTCACCGACGACGTATCTTTTAAATGTTATGTTCCGTTATGGGAGCGTATTTGACGCACTTTTGCTTAATAAACCACGGTTCCATCTCTTACGGTTGATTTTTAAATAATTTCTAAAGTCGTCGTCGGCGACTCTTCACGGTAGCCACTCGGTAGGAAAAAATCTAAGTCCGAACTGTAATTATTTTCACCGACGAGGTACATTTTATATGTTAGATTGAGTTATAGGAGCGTATTTGATGCACTTTTGCTTAATAAACCACGGCTCTATCTCTTTCGGTTGATTTTTAAATTAATCAGAAAGTCTTCGTCGGTAGCGCTTCTCGGTAGCCTCTCCGTCCAGAGACTAAGTCCGAATTGAAAATATTTTCACCGACGACGTATCTTTTAAATGTTATGTTCGGTTATGGGAGCGTATTTGACGCACTTTTGCTTAATAAACCACGGCTCCATCTCTTACGGTTGATTTTTAAATAATTTCTAAAGTCGTCGTCGGCGACTCTTCACGGTAGCCACTCGGTAGGAAAAATCTAAGTCCGAACTGTAATTATTTTCACCGACGAGGTACATTTTATATGTTAGATTGAGTTATAGGAGCGTATTTGAAGCACTTTTGCTTAATAAACCACGGCTCTATCTCTTTCGGTTGATTTTTAAATTAATCAGAAAGTCTTCGTCGGTAGCGCTTCTCGGTAGCCTCTCCGTCCAGAGACTAAGTCCGAATTGAAAATATTATCACCGACGACGTATCTTTTAAATGTTATGTTCGGTTATGGGAGCGTATTTGACGCACTTTTGCTTAATAAACCACGGCTCCATCTCTTACGGTTGATTTTTAAATAATTTCTAAAGTCGTCGTCGGCGACTCTTCACGGTAGCCACTCGGTAGGAAAAAATCTAAGTCCGAACTGTAATTATTTTCACCGACGAGGTACATTTTATATGTTAGATTGAGTTATAGGAGCGTATTTGATGCACTTTTGCTTAATAAACCACGGCTCTATCTCTTTCGGTTGATTTTTAAATTAATCAGAAAGTCTTCGTCGGTAGCGCTTCTCGGTAGCCTCTCCGTCCAGAGACTAAGTCCGAATTGAAAATATTTTCACCGACGACGTATCTTTTAAATGTTATGTTCGGTTATGGGAGCGTATTTGACGCACTTTTGCTTAATAAACCACGGCTCCATCTCTTACGGTTGATTTTTAAATAATTTCTAAAGTCGTCGTCGGCGACTCTTCACGGTAGCCACTCGGTAGGAAAAAATCTAAGTCCGAACTGTAATTATTTTCACCGACGAGGTGCCTTTTATATGTTAGATTGAGTTATAGGAGCGTATTTGAAGCACTTTTGCTTAATAAACCACGGCTCTATCTCTTACGGTTGATTTTTAAATAATTTCTAAAGTCGTCGTCGGCGACTCTTCACGGTAGCCTCTCCGTACAGAGACTAAGTCCGAATTGAAAATATTTTCACCGACGACGTATCTTTTAAATGTTATGTTCGGTTATGGGAGCGTATTTGACGCACTTTTGCTTAATAAACCACGGCTCCATCTCTTACGGTTGATTTTTAAATAATTTCTAAAATCGTCGTCGGCGACTCTTCACGGTAGCCACTCGGTAGGAAAAATCTAAGTCCGAACTGTAATTATTTTCACCGACGAGGTACATTTTATATGTTAGATTGAGTTATAGGAGCGTATTTGAAGCACTTTTGCTTAATAAACCACGGCTCTATCTCTTTCGGTTGATTTTTAAATTAATCAGAAAGTCTTCGTCGGTAGCGCTTCTCGGTAGCCTCTCCGTCCAGAGACTAAGTCCGAATTGAAAATATTATCACCGACGACGTATCTTTTAAATGTTATGTTCGGTTATGGGAGCGTATTTGACGCACTTTTGCTTAATAAACCACGGCTCCATCTCTTACGGTTGATTTTTAAATAATTTCTAAAGTCGTCGTCGGCGACTCTTCACGGTAGCCACTCGGTAGGAAAAAATCTAAGTCCGAACTGTAATTATTTTCACCGACGAGGTACATTTTATATGTTAGATTGAGTTATAGGAGCGTATTTGATGCACTTTTGCTTAATAAACCACGGCTCTATCTCTTTCGGTTGATTTTTAAATTAATCAGAAAGTCTTCGTCGGTAGCGCTTCTCGGTAGCCTCTCCGTCCAGAGACTAAGTCCGAATTGAAAATATTTTCACCGACGACGTATCTTTTAAATGTTATGTTCGGTTATGGGAGCGTATTTGACGCACTTTTGCTTAATAAACCACGGCTCCATCTCTTACGGTTGATTTTTAAATAATTTCTAAAGTCGTCGTCGGCGACTCTTCACGGTAGCCACTCGGTAGGAAAAAATCTAAGTCCGAACTGTAATTATTTTCACCGACGAGGTGCCTTTTATATGTTAGATTGAGTTATAGGAGCGTATTTGAAGCACTTTTGCTTAATAAACCACGGCTCTATCTCTTACGGTTGATTTTTAAATAATTTCTAAAGTCGTCGTCGGCGACTCTTCACGGTAGCCTCTCCGTACAGAGACTAAGTCCGAATTGAAAATATTTTCACCGACGACGTATATTGCAAATGTTATGATCGGTTATGGGAGCGTATTTTACGCACTTTTGCTTAATAAACCACGGCTCCATCTCTTACGGTTGATTTTTAAATAATTTCTAAAGTCGTCGTCGGCGACTCTTCACGGTAGCCACTCGGTAGGAAAAAATATAAGTCCGAACTGTAATTATTTTCACCGACGAGGTACATTTTATATGCTAGATTGAGTTATAGGAGCGTATTTGAAGCACTTTTGCTTCATAAACTACGGCTCTATCTCTTTCGGTTGATTTTTAAATTAATCAGAAAGTCTTCGTCGGTAGCGCTTCTCGGTAGCCTCTCCGTCCAGAGACTAAGTCCGAATTGAAAATATTTTCACCGACGACGTATCTTTTAAATGTTATGTTCGGTTATGGGAGCGTATTTGACGCACTTTTGCTTAATAAACCACGGCTCCATCTCTTACGGTTGATTTTTAAATAATTTCTAAAGTCGTCGTCGGCGACTCTTCACGGTAGCCACTCGGTAGGAAAAAATCTAAGTCCGAACTGTAATTATTTTCACCGACGAGGTACATTTTATATGTTAGATTGAGTTATAGGAGCGTATTTGAAGCACTTTTGCTTAATAAACCACGGCTCTATCTCTTTCGGTTGATTTTTAAATTAATCAGAAAGTCTTCGTCGGTAGCGCTTCTCGGTAGCCTCTCCGTCCAGAGACTAAGTCCGAATTGAAAATATTTTCACCGACGACGTATCTTTTAAATGTTATGTTCGGTTATGGGAGCGTATTTGACACACTTTTGTTAATAAACCACGGCTCCATCTCTTACGGTTGATTTTTAAATAATTTCTAAAGTCGTCGTCGGCGACTCTTCACGGTAGCCACTCGGTAGGAAAAAATCTAAGTCCGAACTGTAATTATTTTCACCGACGAGGTACATTTTATATGTTAGATTGAGTTATAGGAGCGTATTTGAAGCACTTTTGCTTAATAAACCACGGCTCTATCTCTTTCGGTTGATTTTTAAATTAATCAGAAAGTCTTCGTCGGTAGCGCTTCTCGGTAGCCTCTCCGTCCAGAGACTAAGTCCGAATTGAAAATATTTTCACCGACGACGTATCTTTTAAATGTTATGTTCGGTTATGGGAGCGTATTTGACACACTTTTGTTAATAAACCACGGCTCCATCTCTTACGGGTGATTTTTAAATAATTTCTAGTCGTCGTCGGCACACTCTTCACGGGAGCCACTCGGTAGGAAAAAATCAATGTCCGAACTGTAATTATTTTCACCGACGAGGTACATTTTATATGTTAGATTGAGTTATAGGAGCGTATTTGAAGCACTTTTGCTTAATAAACCACGGCTCTATCTCTTTCGGTTGATTTTTAAATTTATCAGAAAGTCCTCTTCGGTAGCGCTTCTCGGTAGCCTCTCCGTACAGAGGCTAAGTCCGAATTGAAAATATTTTCACCGACGACGTATCTTTTAAATGTTATGTTCGGTTAGGGGAGCGTATTTGACGCACTTTTGCTTAATAAACCACGGCTCCATCTCTTACGGGTGATTTTTAAATAATTTCTAGTCGTCGTCGGCACACTCTTCACGGGAGCCACTCGGTAGGAAAAAATCTAAGTCCGAACTGTAATTATTTTCACCGACGAGGTAACTTTTATATGTTAGATTGAGTTATAGGAGCGTATTTGAAGCACTTTTGCTTAATAAACCACGGCTCTATCTCTTACGGTTGATTTTTAAATTAATCAGAAAGTCTTCGTCGGTAGCGCTTCTCGGTAGCCTCTCCGTACAGAGACTAAGTCCGAATTGAAAATATTTTCACCGAGAATGTATCTTTTAAATGTTATGTTCGGTTATGGGAGCGTATTTGACGCACATTTGCTTAATAAACCACGGCTCCATCACTTACGGTTGAATTTTAAATAATTTCTAAAGTCGTCGTCGGCGACTCTTCACGGTAGCCACTCGGTAGGAAAAAATCTAAGTCCGAACTGTAATTATTTTCACCGACGAGGTACCTTTTATATGTTAGATTGAGTTATAGGAGCGTATTTTAAGAACTTTTGCTTAATAAATCACGGCTCTATCTCTTACGGTAGATTTTTATATTAATCAGAAAGTCTTCGTCGGTAGCGCTTCTCGGTAGCCACTCCGTACAGAGACTAAGTCCGAATTGAAAATATTTTCACCGCCGACGAATCTTTTAAATGTTATGTTCGGTTATGGGAGCGTATTGGACGCACTTTTGCTTAATAAACCACGGCTCCATCTCTTACGGTTGATTTTTAAATAATTTCTAAAGTCGTCGTCGGCGACTCTTCACGGTAGCCACTCGGTAGGAAAAAATCTAAGCCCGAACTGTAATTATTTTCACCGACGAGGTACCTTTTATATGTTAGATTGAGTTATAGGTGCGCATTTGAAGCACTTTTGCTTAATAAACCACGGCTCTATCTCTTACGGTTGATTTTTAAATTAATCAGAAAGTCCTCGTCGGTAGCGCTTCTCGGTAGCCTCTCCGTACAGAGACTAAGTCCGAATTGAAAATATTTTCACCGACGACGTATCTTTTAAATGTTATGTTCAGTTATGGGAGCGTATTTGACGCACTTTTGCTTAATAAACCGCGGCTCCATCTTTTACGGTTGATTTTTAAATAATTTCTAAAGTCGTCGTCGGCGACTCTTCACGGTAGCCACTCGGTAGGAAAAAATCTAAGTCCGAACTGTAATTATTTTCACCGACGAGGTAACTTTTATATGTTAGATTGAGTTATAGGAGCGTATTTGAAGCACTTTTGCTTAATAAACCACGGCTCTATCTCTTACGGTTGATTTTTATATTAATCAGAAAGTCTTCGTCGGTAGCGCTTCTCGGTAGCCTCTCCGTACAGAGACTAAGTCCGAATTGAAAATATTTTCACCGAGAATGTATCTTTTAAATGTTATGTTCGGTTATGGGAGCGTATTTGACGCACATTTGCTTAATAAACCACGGCTCCATCACTTACGGTTGAATTTTAAATAATTTCTAAAGTCGTCGTCGGCGACTCTTCACGGTAGCCACTCGGTAGGAAAAAATCTAAGTCCGAACTGTAATTATTTTCACCGACGAGGTACCTTTTATATGTTAGATTGAGTTATAGGAGCGTATTTTAAGAACTTTTGCTTAATAAATCACGGCTCTATCTGTTACGGTAGATTTTTATATTAATCAGAAAGTCTTCGTCGGTAGCGCTTCTCGGTAGCCACTCCGTACAGAGACTAAGTCCGAATTGAAAATATTTTCACCGACGACGAATCTTTTAAATGTTATGTTCGGTTATGGGAGCGTATTTGACGCACTTTTGCTTAATAAACCACGGCTCCATCTCTTACGGTTGATTTTTAAATAATTTCTAAAGTCGTCGTCGGCGACTCTTCACGGTAGCCACTCGGTAGGAAAAAATCTAAGCCCGAACTGTAATTATTTTCACCGACGAGGTACCTTTTATATGTTAGATTGAGTTATAGGAGCGCATTTGAAGCACTTTTGCTTAATAAACCACGGCTCTATCTCTTACGGTTGATTTTTAAATTAATCAGAAAGTCCTCGTCGGTAGCGCTTCTCGGTAGCCTCTCCGTACAGAGACTAAGTCCGAATTGAAAATATTTTCACCGACGACGTATCTTTTAAATGTTATGTTCAGTTATGGGAGCGTATTTGACGCACTTTTGCTTAATAAACCGCGGCTCCATCTTTTACGGTTGATTTTTAAATAATTTCTAAAGTCGTCGTCGGCGACTCTTCACGGTAGCCAATCGGTAGGAAAAAATCTAAGTCCGAACTGTAATTATTTTCACCGACGAGGTACCTGTTATATGTTAGATTGAGTTATAGGAGCGCATTTGAAGCACTTTTGCTTAATAAATCACGGCTCTATCTCTTACGGTAGATTTTTATATTAATCAGAAAGTCTTCGTCGGTAGCGCTTCTCGGTAGCCACTCCGTACAGAGACTAAGTCCGAATTGAAAATATTTTCACCGCCGACGAATCTTTTAAATGTTATGTTCGGTTATGGGAGCGTATTGGACGCACTTTTGCTTAATAAACCACGGCTCCATCTCTTACGGTTGATTTTTAAATAATTTCTAAAGTCGTCGTCGGCGACTCTTCACGGTAGCCACTCGGTAGGAAAAAATCTAAGCCCGAACTGTAATTATTTTCACCGACGAGGTACCTTTTATATGTTAGATTGAGTTATAGGAGCGCATTTGAAGCACTTTTGCTTAATAAACCACGGCTCTATCTCTTACGGTTGATTTTTAAATTAATCAGAAAGTCCTAGTCGGTAGCGCTTCTCGGTAGCCTCTCCGTACAGAGACTAAGTCCGAATTGAAAATATTTTCACCGACGACGTATCTTTTAAATGTTATGTTCAGTTATGGGAGCGTATTTGACGCACTTTTGCTTAATAAACCGCGGCTCCATCTTTTACTGTTGATTTTTAAATAATTTCTAAAGTCGTCGTCGGCGACTCTTCACGGTAGCCACTCGTTAGGAAAAAATCTAAGTCCGAACTGTAATTATTTTCACCGACGAGGTACCTTTTATACGTTAGATTGAGTTATAGGAGCGCATTTGAAGCACTTTTGCTTAATAAATCACGGCTCTATCTCTTACGGTAGATTTTTATATTAATCAGAAAGTCTTCGTCGGTAGCGCTTCTCGGTAGCCACTCCGTACAGAGACTAAGTCCGAATTGAAAATATTCTCACCGACGACGTATCTTTTAAATGTTATGTTCGGTTATGGGAGCGTATTTGACGCACTTTTGCTTAATAAACCACGGCTCCATCTCTTACGGTTGATTTTTAAATAATTTCTAAAGTCGTCGTCGGCGACTCTTCACGGTAGCCAATCGGTAGGAAAAAATCTAAGTCCGAACTGTAATTATTTTCACCGACGAGGTACCTTTTATATGTTAGATTGAGTTATAGGAGCGCATTTGAAGCACTTTTGCTTAATAAACCACGGCTCTATCTCTTACGGTTGATTTTTAAATTAATCAGAAAGTCCTCGTCGGTAGCGCTTCTCGGTAGCCTCTCCGTACAGAGACTAAGTCCGAATTGAAAATATTTTCACCGACGACGTATCTTTTAAATGTTATATTCAGTTATGGGAGCGTATTTGACGCACTTTTGCTTAATAAACCGCGGCTCCATATTTTACGGTTGATTTTTAAATAATTTCTAAAGTCGTCGTCGGCGACTCTTCACGGTAGCCACTCGGTAGGAAAAAATCTAAGTCCGAACTGTAATTATTTTCACCGACGAGGTAACTTTTATATGTTAGATTGAGTTATAGGAGCGTATTTGAAGCACTTTTGCTTAATAAACCACGGCTCTATCTCTTACGGTTGATTTTTAAATTAATCAGAAAGTCTTCGTCGGTAGCGCTTCTCGGTAGCCTCTCCGTACAGAGACTAAGTCCGAATTGAAAATATTTTCACCGACGACGAATCTTTTAAATGATATGTTCGGTTATGGGAGCGTATTTGACGCACTTTTGCTTAATAAACCACGGCTCCATCTCTTACGGTTGATTTTTAAATAATTTCTAAAGTCGTCGTCGGCGACTCTTCACGGTAGCCACTCGGTAGGAAAAAATCTAAGCCCGAACTGTAATTATTTTCACCGACGAGGTACCTTTTATATGTTAGATTGAGTTATAGGAGCGCATTTGAAGCACTTTTGCTTAATAAACCACGGCTCTATCTCTTACGGTTGATTTTTAAATTAATCAGAAAGTCCTCGTCGGTAGCGCTTCTCGGTAGCCTCTCCGTACAGAGACTAAGTCCGAATTGAAAATATTTTCACCGACGACGTATCTTTTAAATGTTATGTTCAGTTATGGGAGCGTATTTGACGCACTTGTGCTTAATAAACCGCGGCTCCATCTTTTACGGTTGATTTTTAAATAATTTCTAAAGTCGTCGTCGGCGACTCTTCACGGTAGCCAATCGGTAGGAAAAAATCTAAGTCCGAACTGTAATTATTTTCACCGACGAGGTACCTGTTATATGTTAGATTGAGTTATAGGAGCGCATTTGAAGCACTTTTGCTTAATAAACCACGGCTCTATCTCTTACGGTTGATTTTTAAATTAATCAGAAAGTCCTAGTCGGTAGCGCTTCTCGGTAGCCTCTCCGTACAGAGACTAAGTCCGAATTGAAAATATTTTCACCGACGACGTATCTTTTAAATGTTATGTTCAGTTATGGGAGCGTATTTGACGCACTTTTGCTTAATAAACCGCGGCTCCATCTTTTACGGTTGATTTTTAAATAATTTCTAAAGTCGTCGTCGGCGACTCTTCACGGTAGCCACTCGTTAGGAAAAAATCTAAGTCCGAACTGTAATTATTTTCACCGACGAGGTACCTTTTATACGTTAGATTGAGTTATAGGAGCGCATTTGAAGCACTTTTGCTTAATAAATCACGGCTCTATCTCTTACGGTAGATTTTTATATTAATCAGAAAGTCTTCGTCGGTAGCGCTTCTCGGTAGCCACTCCGTACAGAGACTAAGTCCGAATTGAAAATATTCTCACCGACGACGTATCTTTTAAATGTTATGTTCGGTTATGGGAGCGTATTTGACGCACTTTTGCTTAATAAACCACGGCTCCATCTCTTACGGTTGATTTTTAAATAATTTCTAAAGTCGTCGTCGGCGACTCTTCACGGTAGCCAATCGGTAGGAAAAAATCTAAGTCCGAACTGTAATTATTTTCACCGACGAGGTACCTTTTATATGTTAGATTGAGTTATAGGAGCGCATTTGAAGCACTTTTGCTTAATAAACCACGGCTCTATCTCTTACGGTTGATTTTTAAATTAATCAGAAAGTCCTCGTCGGTAGCGCTTCTCGGTAGCCTCTCCGTACAGAGACTAAGTCCGAATTGAAAATATTTTCACCGACGACGTATCTTTTAAATGTTATGTTCAGTTATGGGAGCGTATTTGACGCACTTTTGCTTAATAAACCACGGCTCCATCTCTTACGGTTGAATTTTAAATAATTTCTAAAGTTGTCGTCGGCGACTCTTCACGGTAGCCACTCGTTAGGAAAAAATCTAAGTCCGAACTGTAATTATTTTCACCGACGAGGTACCTTTTATATGTTAGATTGAGTTATAGGAGCGTATTTGAAGCACTTTTGCTTAATAAACCATGGCTCTATCTCTTCCGGTTGATTTTTAAATAATTTCTAAAGTCGTCGTGGCGACTCTTCACGGTAGCCACTCGGTAGGAAAAAATCTAAGCCCGAACTGTATTTATTTTCACCGACGAGGTACCTTTTATATGTTAGATTGAGTTATAGGAGCGTATTTTAAGCACTTTTGCTTAATAAATCACGGCTCTATCTCTTACGGTAGATTTTTATATTAATCAGAAAATCTTCGTCGGTAGCGCTTCTCGGTAGCCTCTCCGTACAGAGACTAAGTCCGAATTGATAATATTTTCACCGAGAATGTGTCTTTTAAATGTTATGTTCGGTTATGGGAGCGTATTTGACGAACTTTTGCTTAATAAACCACGGCTCCATCTCTTACGGTTGAATTTTAAATAATTTCTAAAGTCGTCGTCGGCGACTCTTCACGGTAGCCACTCGTTAGGAAAAAATCTAAGTCCGAACTGTAATTATTTTCACCGACGAGGTACCTTTTATATGTTAGATTGAGTTATAGGAGCGTATTTGAAGCACTTTTGCTTAATAAACCATGGCTCTATCTCTTACGGTTGATTTTTAAATAATTTCTAAAGTCGTCGTCGGCGACTCTTCACGGTAGCCACTCGGTAGGAAAAAATCTAAGCCCGAACTGTAATTATTTTCACCGACGAGGTACCTTTTATATGTTAGATTGAGTTATAGGAGCGCATTTGAAGCACTTTTGCTTAATAAACCACGGCTCTATCTCTTACGGTTGATTTTTACATTAATCAGAAAGTCCTCGTCGGTAGCGCTTCTCGGTAGCCTCTCCGTACAGAGACTAAGTCCGAATTGAAAATATTTTCACCGACGACGTATCTTTTAAATGTTATGTTCAGTTATGGGAGCGTATTTGACGCACTTTTGCTTAATAAACCACGGCTCCATCTCTTACGGTTGATTTTTAAATAATTTCTAAAGTCGTCGTCGGCGACTCTTCACGGTAGCCACTCGGTAGGAAAAAATCTAAGCCCGAACTGTAATTATTTTCACCGACGAGGTACCTTTTATATGTTAGATTGAGTTATAGGAGCGTATTTTAAGAACTTTTGCTTAATAAATCACGGCTCTATCTCTTACGGTAGATTTTTATATTAATCAGAAAGCCTTCGTCGGTAGCGCTTCTCGGTAGCTACTCCGTACAGAGACTAAGTCCGAATTGAAAATATTTTCACCGACGACGTATCTTTTAAATGTTATGTTCGGTTATGGGAGCGTATTTGACGCACTTTTGCTTAATAAACCACGGCTCCATCTCTTACGGTTGATTTTTAAATAATTTCTAAAGTCGTCGTCGGCGACTCTTCACGGTAGCCACTCGTTAGGAAAAAATCTAAGTCCGAACTGTAATTATTTTCACCGACGAGGTACCTTTTATATGTTAGATTGAGTTATAGGAGCGTATTTGAAGCACTTTTGCTTAATAAACCATGGCTCTATCTCTTACGGTTGATTTTTAAATAATTTCTAAAGTCGTCGTCGGCGACTCTTCACGGTAGCCACTCGGTAGGAAAAAATCTAAGCACGAACTGTAATTATTTTCACCGACGAGGTACCTTTTATATGTTAGATTGAGTTATAGGAGCGTATTTTAAGCACTTTTGCTTAATAAATCACGGCTCTATCTCTTACGGTAGATTTTTATATTAATCAGAAAGTCTTCGTCGGTAGCGCTTCTCGGTAGCCACTCCGTACAGAGACTAAGTCCGAATTGAAAATATTCTCACCGACGACGTATCTTTTAAATGTTATGTTCGGTTATGGGAGCGTATTTGACGCACTTTTGCTTAATAAACCACGGCTCCATCTCTTACGGTTGATTTTTAAATAATTTCTAAAGTCGTCGTCGGCGACTCTTCACGATAGCCACTCGGTAGGAAAAAATCTAAGCCCGAACTGTAATTATTTTCACCGACGAGGTACCTTTTATATGTTAGAATGAGTTATAGGAGCGCATTTGAAGCACTTTTGCTTAATAAACCACGGCTCTATCTCTTACGGTTGATTTTTAAATTAATCAGAAAGTCCTCGTCGGTAGCGCTTCTCGGTAGCCTCTCCGTACAGAGACTAAGTCCGAATTGAAAATATTTTCACCGACGACGTATCTTTTAAATGTTATGTTCGGTTATGGGAGCGTATTTGACGCACTTTTGCTTAATAAACCGCGGCTCCATCTCTTATGGTTGATTTTTAAATAATTTCTAAAGTTGTCGTCGGCGACTCTTCACGGTAGCCACTCGGTAGGAAAAAATCTAAGCCCGAACTGTAATTATTTTCGCCGACGAGGTACCTTTTATATGTTAGATTGAGTTATAGGAGCGTATTTTAAGAACTTTTGCTTAATAAATCACGGCTCTATCTCTTACGGTTGATTTTTAAATTAATCAGAAAGTCCTCGTCGGTAGCGCTTCTCGGTAGCCTCTCCGTACAGAGACTAAGTCCGAATTGAAAATATTTTCACCGACGACGTATCTTTTAAATGTTATGTTCAGTTATGGGAGCGTATTTGACGCACTTTTGCTTAATAAACCGCGGCTCCATCTTTTACGGTTGATTTTTAAATAATTTCTAAAGTCGTCGTCGGCGACTCTTCACGGTAGCTACTCGGTAGGAAAAAATCTAAGTCCGAACTGTAATTATTTTCACCGACGAGGTACCTTTTATATGTTAGATTGAGTTATAGGAGCGCATTTGAAGCACTTTTGCTTAATAAACCACGGCTCTATCTCTTACGGTTGATTTTTAAATTAATCATAAAGTCCTCGTCGGTAGCGCTTCTCGGTAGCCACTCCGTACAGAGACTAAGTCCGAATTGAAAATATTCTCACCGACGACGTATCTTTTAAATGTTATGTTCGGTTATGGGAGCGTATTTGACGCACTTTTGCTTAATAAACCACGGCTCCATCTCTTACGGTTGATTTTTAAATAATTTCTAAAGTCGTCGTCGGCGACTCTTCACGGTAGCCAATCGGTAGGAAAAAATCTAAGTCCGAACTGTAATTATTTTCACCGACGAGGTACCTTTTATATGTTAGATTGAGTTATAGGAGCGCATTTGAAGCACTTTTGCTTAATAAACCACGGCTCTATCTCTTACGGTTGATTTTTAAATTAATCAGAAAGTCCTCGTCGGTAGCGCTTCTCGGTAGCCTCTCCGTACAGAGACTAAGTCCGAATTGAAAATATTTTCACCGACGACGTATCTTTTAAATGTTATGTTCAGTTATGGGAGCGTATTTGACGCACTTTTGCTTAATAAACCACGGCTCCATCTCTTACGGTTGAATTTTAAATAATTTCTAAAGTCGTCGTCGGCGACTCTTCACGGTAGCCACTCGTTAGGAAAAAATCTAAGTCCGAACTGTAATTATTTTCACCGACGAGGTACCTTTTATATGTTAGATTGAGTTATAGGAGCGTATTTGAAGCACTTTTGCTTAATAAACCATGGCTCTATCTCTTACGGTTGATTTTTAAATAATTTCTAAAGTCGTCGTCGGCGACTCTTCACGGTAGCCACTCGGTAGGAAAAAATCTAAGCCCGAACTGTATTTATTTTCACCGACGAGGTACCTTTTATATGTTAGATTGAGTTATAGGAGCGTATTTTAAGCACTTTTGCTTAATAAATCACGGCTCTATCTCTTACGGTAGATTTTTATATTAATCAGAAAGTCTTCGTCGGTAGCGCTTCTCGGTAGCCACTCCGTACAGAGACTAAGTCCGAATTGAAAATAATCTCACCGACGACGTATCTTTTAAATGTTATGTTCGGTTATGGGAGCGTATTTGACGCACTTTTGCTTAATAAACCACGGCTCCATCTCTTACGGTTGATTTTTAAATAATTTCTAAAGTCGTCGTCGGCGACTCTTCACGGTAGCCACTCGGTAGGAAAAAATCTAAGCCCGAACTGTAATTATTTTCACCGACGAGGTACCTTTTATATGTTAGATTGAGTTATAGGAGCGTATTTTAAGCACTTTTGCTTAATAAATCACGGCTCTATCTCTTACGGTAGTTTTTTATATTAATCAGAAAGTCTTCGTCGGTAGCGCTTCTCGGTAGCCTCTCCGTACAGAGACTAAGTCCGAATTGAAAATATTTTCACCGAGAATGTATCTTTTAAATGTTATGTTCGGTGATGGGAGCGTATTTGACGCACTTTTGCTTAATAAACCACGGCTCCATCTCTTACGGTTGAATTTTAAATAATTTCTAAAGTCGTCGTCGGCGACTCTTCACGGTAGCCACTCGGTAGGAAAAAATCTAAGCCCGAACTGTAATTATTTTCACCGACGAGGTACCTTTTATATGTTAGATTGAGTTATAGGAGCGTATTTGAAGCACTTTTGCTTAATAAACCACGGCTCCATCTCTTACGGTTGATTTTTAAATAATTTCTAAAGTCGTCGTCGGCGACTCTTCACGGTAGCCACTCGATAGGAAAAAATCTAAGCCCGAACTGTAATTATTTTCACCGACGAGGTACCTTTTATATGTTAGATTGAGTTATAGGAGCGTATTTTAAGCACTTTTGCTTAATAAATCACGGCTCTATCTCTTACGGTAGATTTTTATATTAATCAGAAAGTCTTCGTCGGTAGCGCTTCTCGGTAGCCTCTACGTACAGAGACTAAGTCCGAATTGAAAATATTTTCACCGACGACGTATCTTTTAAATGTTATGTTCGGTTATGAGAGCGTATTTGACGCACTTTTGCTTAATAAACCACGGCTCCATCTCTTACGGTTGATTTTTAAATAATTTCTGAAGTCGTCGTCGGCGACTCTTCACGGTAGCCAATCGGTAGGAAAAAATCTAAGTCCGAACTGTAATTATTTTCACCGATGAGGTACCTTTTATATGTTAGATTGAGTTATAGGAGCGCATTTGAAGCACTTTTGCTTAATAAACCACGGCTCTATCTCTTACGGTTGATTTTTAAATTAATCAGAAAGTCCTCGTCGGTAGCGCTTCTCGGTAGCCTCTCCGTACAGAGACTAAGTCCGAATTGAAAATATTTTCACCGACGACGTATCTTTTAAATGTTATGTTCGGTTATGCGAGCGTATTTGACGCACTTTTGCTTAATAAACCACGGCTCCATCTCTTACGGTTGATTTTAAAATAATTTCTAAAGTCGTCGTCGGCGACTCTTCACGGTAGCCACTCGGTAGGAAAAAATCTAAGCCCGAACTGTAATTATTTTCACCGACGAGGTACCTTTTATATGTTAGATTGAGTTATAGGAGCGTATTTGAAGCACTTTTGCTTAATAAAGCACGGCTCTATCTCTTACGGTTGATTTTTAAATTAATCAGAAAGTCTTCGTCGGTAGCGCTTCTCGGTAGCCTCTCCGTACAGAGACTAAGTCCGAATTGAAAATATTTTCACCGACGACGTATCTTTTAAATGTTATGTTCAGTTATGGGAGCGTATTTGACGCACTTTTGCTTAATAAACCACGGCTCTATCTCTTACGGTTGATTTTTAAATAATTTCTAAAGTCGTCGTCGGCGACTCTTCACGGTAGCCACTCGGTAGGAAAAAATCTAAGTCCGAACTGTAATTATTTTCACCGACGAGGTAACTTTTATATGTTAGATTGAGTTATAGGAGCGTATTTGAAGCACTTTTGCTTAATAAACCACGGCTCTATCTCTTACGGTTGATTTTTAAATTAATCAGAAAGTCTTCGTCGGTAGCGCTTCTAGGTAGCCTCTCCGTACAGAGACTAAGTCCGAATTGAAAATATTTTCACCGACGACGTATCTTTTAAATGTTATGTTCAGTTATGGGAGCGTATCTGACGCACTTTTGCTTAATAAACCACGGCTCCTTCTCTTACGGTTGATTTTTAAATAATTTCTAAAGTCGTCGTCGGCGACTCTTCACGGTAGCCACTCGGTAGGAAAAAATCTAAGCCCGAACTGTAATTATTTTCACCGACGAGGTACCTTTTATATGTTAGATTGAGTTATAGGAGCGTATTTTAAGCACTTTTGCTTAATAAATCACGGCTCTATCTCTTACGGTAGATTTTTATATTAATCAGAAACTCTTCGTCGGTAGCGCTTCTCGGTAGCCTCTCCGTACAGAGACTAAGTCCGAATTGAAAATATTTTCACCGACGACGTATCTTTTAAATGTTATGTTCGGTTATGGGAGCGTATTTGACGCACTTTTGCTTAATAAACCACGGCTCCATCTCTTACGGTTGATTTTTAAATAATTTCTAAAGTCGTCGTCGGCGACTCTTCACGGTAGCCACTCGGTAGGAAAAAATCTAAGTCCGAACTGTAATTATTTTCACCGACGAGGTACCTTTTATATGTTAGATTGAGTTATAGGAGCGTATTTGAATCACTTTTGCTTAATAAACCACGGCTCTATCTCTTTCGGTTGATTTTTAAATTAATCAGAAAGTCTTCGTCGGTAGCGCTTCTCGGTAGCCTCTCCGTACAGAGACTAAGTCCGAATTGAAAATATTTTCACCGACGACGTATCTTTTAAATGTTATGTTCGGTTATGGGAGCGTATTTGACGCACTTTTGCTTAATAAACCACGGCTCCATCTCTTACGGTTGATTTTTAAATAATTTCTAAAGTCGTCGTCGGCGACTCTTCACGGTAGCCACTCGGTAGGAAAAAATCTAAGTCCGAACTGTAATTATTTTCACCGACGAGGTACCTTTTATATGTTAGATTGAGTTATAGGAGCGCATTTGAAGCACTTTTGCTTAGTAAACCACGGCTCTATCTCTTACGGTTGATTTTTAAATTAATCAGAAAGTCTTCGTCGGTAGCGCTTCTCGGTAGCCTCTCCGTACAGAGACTAAGTCCGAATTGAAAATATTTTCACCGACGACGTATCTTTTAAATGTTATGTTCGGTTATGAGAGCGTATTTGACGCACTTTTGCTTAATAAACCACGGCTCCATCTCTTACGGTTGATTTTTAAATAATTTCTGAAGTCGTCGTCGGCGACTCTTCACGGTAGCCAATCGGTAGGAAAAAATCTAAGTCCGAACTGTAATTATTTTCACCGATGAGGTACCTTTTATATGTTAGATTGAGTTATAGGAGCGCATTTGAAGCACTTTTGCTTAATAAACCACGGCTCTATCTCTTACGGTTGATTTTTAAATTAATCAGAAAGTCCTCGTCGGTAGCGCTTCTCGGTAGCCTCTCCGTACAGAGACTAAGTCCGAATTGAAAATATTTTCACCGACGACGTATCATTTAAATGTTATGTTCGGTTATGGGAGCGTATTTGACGCACTTTTGCTTAATAAACCACGGCTCCATCTCTTACGGTTGATTTTTAAATAATTTCTGAAGTCGTCGTCGGCGACTCTTCACGGTAGCCAATCGGTAGGAAAAAATCTAAGTCCGAACTGTAATTATTTTCACCGACGTGGTACCTTTTATATGTTAGATTGAGTTATAGGAGCGCATTTGAAGCACTTTTGCTTAATAAACCACGGCTCTATCTCTTACGGTTGATTTTTAAATTAATCAGAAAGTCCTCGTCGGTAGCGCTTCTCGGTAGCCTCTCCGTACAGAGACTAAGTCCGAATTGAAAATATTTTCACCGACGACGTATCTTTTAAATGTTATGTTCGGTTATGGGAGCGTATTTGACGCACTTTTGCTTAATAAACCACGGCTCCATCTCTTACGGTTGATTTTTAAATAATTTCTGAAGTCGTCGTCGGCGACTCTTCACGGTAGCCAATCGGTAGGAAAAAATCTAAGTCCGAACTGTAATTATTTTCACCGACGAGGTACCTTTTATATGTTAGATTGAGTTATAGGAGCGCATTTGAAGCACTTTTGCTTAATAAACCACGGCTCTATCTCTTACGGTTGATTTTTACATTAATCAGAAAGTCCTCGTCGGTAGCGCTTCTCGGTAGCCTCTCCGTACAGAGACTAAGTCCGAATTGAAAATATTTTCACCGACGACGTATCTTTTAAATGTTATGTTCGGTTATGGGAGCGTATTTGACGCACTTTTGCTTAATAAACCACGGCTCCATCTCTTACGGTTGATTTTTAAATAATTTCTAAAGTCGTCGTCGGCGACTCTTCACGGTAGCCACTCGGTAGGAAAAAATCTAAGCCCGAACTGTAATTATTTTCACCGACGAGGTACCTTTTATATGTTAGATTGAGTTATAGGAGCGTATTTTAAGCACTTTTGCTTAATAAATCACGGCTCTATCTCTTACGGTAGATTTTTATATTAATCAGAAACTCTTCGTCGGTAGCGCTTCTCGGTAGCCTCTCCGTACAGAGACTAAGTCCGAATTGAAAATATTTTCACCGACGACGTATCTTTTAAATGTTATGTTCGGTTATGGGAGCGTATTTGACGCACTTTTGCTTAATAAACCACGGCTCCATCTCTTACGGTTGATTTTTAAATAATTCCTAAAGTCGTCGTCGGCGACTCTTCACGGTAGCCACTCGGTAGGAAAAAATCTAAGTCCGAACTGTAATTATTTTCACCGACGAGGTACCTTTTATATGTTAGATTGAGTTATAGGAGCGCATTTGAAGCACTTTTGCTTAATAAACCACGGCTCTATCTCTTACGGTTGATTTTTAAATTAATCAGAAAGTCTTCGTCGGTAGCGCTTCTCGGTAGCCTCTCCGTACAGAGACTAAGTCCGAATTGAAAATATTTTCACCGACGACGTATCTTTTAAATGTTATGTTCGGTTATGGGAGCGTATGTGACGCACTTTTGCTTAATAAACCACGGCTCCATCTCTTACCGTTGATTTTTAAATAATTTCTAAAGTCGTCGTCGGCGACTCTTCACGGTAGCCACTCGGTAGGAAAAAATCTAAGTCCGAACTGTAATTATTTTCACCGACGATGTACCTTTTATATGTTAGATTGAGTTATAGGAGCGCATTTGAAGCACTTTTGCTTAATAAACCATGGCTCTATCTCTTACGGTTGATTTTTAAATTAATCAGAAAGTCTTCGTCGGTAGCGCTTCTCGGTAGCCTCTCAGTACAGAGACTAAGTCCGAATTGAAAATATTTTCACCGACGACGTATCTTTTAAATGTTATGTTCGGTTATGGGAGCGTATTTGACGCACTTTTGCTTAATAAACCACGGCTCCATCTCTTACGGTTGATTTTTAAATAATTTCTAAAGTCGTCGTCGGCGACTCTTCACGGTAGCCACTCGGTAGGAAAAAATCTAAGTCCGAACTGTAATTATTTACACCGACGAGGTACCTTTTATATGTTAGATTGAGTTATAGGAGCGCATTTGAAGCACTTTTGCTTAATAAACCACGGCTCTATCTCTTACGGTTGATTTTTAAATTAATCAGAAAGTCTTCGTCGTTAGCGCTTCTCGGTAGCCTCTCCGTACAGAGACTAAGTCCGAATTGAAAATATTTTCACCGACGACGTATCTTTTAAATGTTATGTTCGGTTATGGGAGCGTATTTGACGCACTTTTGCTTAATAAACCACGGCTCCATCTCTTACGGTTGATTTTTAAATAATTTCTAAAGTCGTCGTCGGCGACTCTTCACGGTAGCCACTCGGTAGGAAAAAATCTAAGTCCGAACTGTAATTATTTACACCGACGAGGTACCTTTTATATGTTAGATTGAGTTATAGGAGCGCATTTGAAGCACTTTTGCTTAATAAACCACGGCTCTATCTCTTACGGTTGATTTTTAAATTAATCAGAAAGTCTTCGTCGGTAGCGCTTCTCGGTAGCCTCTCCGTACAGAGACTAAGTCCGAATTGAAAATATTTTCACCGACGACGTATCTTTTAAATGTTGTGTTCCGTTATGGGAGCGTATGTGACGCACTTTTGCTTAATAAACCACGGCTCCATCTCTTACGGTTGATTTTTAAATAATTTCTAAAGTCGTCGTCGGCGACTCTTCACGGTAGCCACTCGGTAGGAAAAAATCTAAGTCCGAACTGTAATTATTTTCACCGACGAGGTACCTTTTATATGTTAGATTGAGTTATAGGAGCGTATTTGAATCACTTTTGCTTAATAAACCACGGCTCTATCTCTTTCGGTTGATTTTTAAATTAATCAGAAAGTCTTCGTCGGTAGCGCTTCTCGGTAGCCTCTCCGTACAGAGACTAAGTCCGAATTGAAAATATTTTCACCGACGACGTATCTTTTAAATGTTATGTTCGGTTATGGGAGCGTATTTGACGCACTTTTGCTTAATAAACCACGGCTCCATCTCTTACGGTTGATTTTTAAATAATTTCTAAAGTCGTCGTCGGCGACTCTTCACGGTAGCCACTCGGTAGGAAAAAATCTAAGTCCGAACTGTAATTATTTACACCGACGAGGTACCTTTTATATGTTAGATTGAGTTATAGGAGCGCATTTGAAGCACTTTTGCTTAATAAACCATGGCTCTATCTCTTACGGTTGATTTTTAAATTAATCAGAAAGTCTTCGTCGGTAGCGCTTCTCGGTAGCCTCTCAGTACAGAGACTAAGTCCGAATTGAAAATATTTTCACCGACGACGTATCTTTTAAATGTTATGTTCGGTTATGGGAGCGTATTTGACGCACTTTTGCTTAATAAACCACGGCTCCATCTCTTACGGTTGATTTTTAAATAATTTCTAAAGTCGTCGTCGGCGACTCTTCACGGTAGCCACTCGGTAGGAAAAAATCTAAGTCCGAAGTGTAATTATTTTCACCGACGAGGTACATTTTATATGTTAGATTGAGTTATAGGAGCGCATTTGAAGCACTTTTGCTTAGTAAACCACGGCTCTATCTCTTACGGTTGATTTTTAAATTAATCAGAAAGTCCTCGTCGGTAGCGCTTCTCGGTAGCCTCTCCGTACAGAGACTAAGTCCGAATTGAAAATATTTTCACCGACGACGTATCTTTTAAATGTTATGTTCGGTTATGGGAGCGTATTTGACGCACTTTTGCTTAATAAACCACGGCTCCATCTCTTACGGTTGATTTTTAAATAATTTCTAAAGTCGTCGTCGGCGACTCTTCACGGTAGCCACTCGGTAGGAAAAAATCTAAGTCCGAACTGTAATTATTTACACCGACGAGGTACCTTTTATATGTTAGATTGAGTTATAGGAGCGCATTTGAAGCACTTTTGCTTAATAAACCACGGCTCTATCTCTTACGGTTGATTTTTAAATTAATCAGAAAGTCTTCGTCGGTAGCGCTTCTCGGTAGCCTCTCCGTACAGAGACTAAGTCCGAATTGAAAATATTTTCACCGACGACGTATCTTTTAAATGTTATGTTCGGTTATGGGAGCGTATGTGACGCACTTTTGCTTAATAAACCGCGGCTCCATCTCTTACGGTTGATTTTTAAATAATTTCTAAAGTCGTCGTCGGCGACTCTTCACGGTAGCCACTCGGTAGGAAAAAATCTAAGTCCGAACTGTAATTATTTTCACCGACGAGGTACCCTTTATATGTTAGATTGAGTTATAGGAGCGCATTTGAAGCACTTTTGCTTAATAAACCATGGCTCTATCTCTTACGGTTGATTTTTAAATTAATCAGAAAGTCTTCGTCGGTAGCGCTTCTCGGTAGCCTCTGAGTACAGAGACTAAGTCCGAATTGAAAATATTTTCACCGACGACGTATCTTTTAAATGTTATGTTCGGTTATGGGAGCGTATTTGACGCACTTTTGCTTAATAAACCACGGCTCCATCTCTTACGGTTGATTTTTAAATAATTTCTAAAGTCGTCGTCGGCGACTCTTCACGGTAGCCACTCGGTAGGAAAAAATCTAAGTCCGAACTGTAATTATTTTCACCGACGAGGTACATTTTATATGTTAGATTGAGTTATAGGAGCGCATTTGAAGCACTTTTGCTTAGTAAACCACGGCTCTATCTCTTACGGTTGATTTTTAAATTAATCAGAAAGTCTTCGTCGGTAGCGCTTCTCGGTAGCCTCTCCGTACAGAGACTAAGTCCGAATTGAAAATATTTTCACCGACGACGTATCTTTTAAATGTTGTGTTCCGTTATGGGAGCGTATGTGACGCACTTTTGCTTAATAAACCACGGCTCCATCTCTTACCGTTGATTTTTAAATAATTTCTAAAGTCGTCGTCGGCGACTCTTCACGGTAGCCACTCGGTAGGAAAAAATCTAAGTCCGAACTGTAATTATTTTCACCGACGAGGTACCTTTTATATGTTAGATTGAGTTATAGGAGCGTATTTGAATCACTTTTGCTTAATAAACCACGGCTCTATCTCTTTCGGTTGATTTTTAAATTAATCAGAAAGTCTTCGTCGGTAGCGCTTCTCGGTAGCCTCTCCGTACAGAGACTAAGTCCGAATTGAAAATATTTTCACCGACGACGTATCTTTTAAATGTTATGTTCGGTTATGGGAGCGTATTTGACGCACTTTTGCTTAATAAACCACGGCTCCATCTCTTACGGTTGATTTTTAAATAATTTCTAAAGTCGTCGTCGGCGACTCTTCACGGTAGCCACTCGGTAGGAAAAAATCTAAGTCCGAACTGTAATTATTTACACCGACGAGGTACCTTTTATATGTTAGATTGAGTTATAGGAGCGCATTTGAAGCACTTTTGCTTAATAAACCACGGCTCTATCTCTTACGGTTGATTTTTAAATTAATCAGAAAGTCTTCGTCGGTAGCGCTTCTCGGTAGCCTCTCCGTACAGAGACTAAGTCCGAATTGAAAATATTTTCACCGACGACGTATCTTTTAAATGTTATGTTCGGTTATGGGAGCGTATTTGACGCACTTTTGCTTAATAAACCACGGCTCCATCTCTTACGGTTGATTTTTAAATAATTTCTAAAGTCGTCGTCGGCGACTCTTCACGGTAGCCACTCGGTAGGAAAAAATCTAAGTCCGAACTGTAATTATTTACACCGACGAGGTACCTTTTATATGTTAGATTGAGTTATAGGAGCGCATTTGAAGCACTTTTGCTTAATAAACCACGGCTCTATCTCTTACGGTTGATTTTTAAATTAATCAGAAAGTCCTCGTCGGTAGCGCTTCTCGGTAGCCTCTCCGTACAGAGACTAAGTCCGAATTGAAAATATTTTCACCGACGACGTATCTTTTAAATGTTATGTTCGGTTATGGGAGCGTATTTGACGCACTTTTGCTTAATAAACCACGGCTCCATCTCTTACGGTTGATTTTTAAATAATTTCTAAAGTCGTCGTCGGCGACTCTTCACGGTAGCCACTCGGTAGGAAAAAATCTAAGTCCGAACTGTAATTATTTACACCGACGAGGTACCTTTTATATGTTAGATTGAGTTATAGGAGCGCATTTGAAGCACTTTTGCTTAATAAACCACGGCTCTATCTCTTACGGTTGATTTTTAAATTAATCAGAAAGTCTTCGTCGGTAGCGCTTCTCGGTAGCCTCTCCGTACAGAGACTAAGTCCGAATTGAAAATATTTTCACCGACGACGTATCTTTTAAATGTTATGTTCGGTTATGGGAGCGTATGTGACGCACTTTTGCTTAATAAACCACGGCTCCATCTCTTACGGTTGATTTTTAAATAATTTCTAAAGTCGTCGTCGGCGACTCTTCACGGTAGCCACTCGGTAGGAAAAAATCTAAGTCCGAACTGTAATTATTTTCACCGACGAGGTACCTTTTATATGTTAGATTGAGTTATAGGAGCGCATTTGAAGCACTTTTGCTTAATAAACCATGGCTCTATCTCTTACGGTTGATTTTTAAATTAATCAGAAAGTCTTCGTCGGTAGCGCTTCTCGGTAGCCTCTCAGTACAGAGACTAAGTCCGAATTGAAAATATTTTCACCGACGACGTATCTTTTAAATGTTATGTTCGGTTATGGGAGCGTATTTGACGCACTTTTGCTTAATAAACCACGGCTCCATCTCTTACGGTTGATTTTTAAATAATTTCTAAAGTCGACGTCGGCAACTCTTCACGGTAGCCACTCGGTAGGAAAAAATCTAAGTCCGAACTGTAATTATTTTCACCGACGAGGTACATTTTATATGTTAGATTGAGTTATAGGAGCGCATTTGAAGCACTTTTGCTTAGTAAACCACGGCTCTATCTCTTACGGTTGATTTTTAAATTAATCAGAAAGTCTTCGTCGGTAGCGCTTCTCGGTAGCCTCTCCGTACAGAGACTAAGTCCGAATTGAAAATATTTTCACCGACGACGTATCTTTTAAATGTTATGTTCGGTTATGGGAGCGTATTTGACGCACTTTTGCTTAATAAACCACGGCTCCATCTCTTACGGTTGATTTTTAAATAATTTCTAAAGTCGTCGTTGGCGACTCTTCACGGTAGCCACTCGGTAGGAAAAAATCTAAGTCCGAACTGTAATTATTTACACCGACGAGGTACCTTTTATATGTTAGATTGAGTTATAGGAGCGCATTTGAAGCACTTTTGCTTAATAAACCACGGCTCTATCTCTTACGGTTGATTTTTAAATTAATCAGAAAGTCTTCGTCGGTAGCGCTTCTCGGTAGCCTCTCCGTACAGAGACTAAGTCCGAATTGAAAATATTTTCACCGACGACGTATCTTTTAAATGTTGTGTTCCGTTATGGGAGCGTATGTGACGCACTTTTGCTTAATAAACCACGGCTCCATCTCTTACGGTTGATTTTTAAATAATTTCTAAAGTCGTCGTCGGCGACTCTTCACGGTAGCCACTCGGTAGGAAAAAATCTAAGTCCGAACTGTAATTATTTTCACCGACGATGTACCTTTTATATGTTAGATTGAGTTATAGGAGCGCATTTGAAGCACTTTTGCTTAATAAACCATGGCTCTATCTCTTACGGTTGATTTTTAAATTAATCAGAAAGTCTTCGTCGGTAGCGCTTCTCGGTAGCCTCTCAGTACAGAGACTAAGTCCGAATTGAAAATATTTTCACCGACGACGTATCTTTTAAATGTTATGTTCGGTTATGGGAGCGTATTTGACGCACTTTTGCTTAATAAACCACGGCTCCATCTCTTACGGTTGATTTTTAAATAATTTCTAAAGTCGTCGTCGGCGACTCTTCACGGTAGCCACTCGGTAGGAAAAAATCTAAGTCCGAACTGTAATTATTTACACCGACGAGGTACCTTTTATATGTTAGATTGAGTTATAGGAGCGCATTTGAAGCACTTTTGCTTAATAAACCACGGCTCTATCTCTTACGGTTGATTTTTAAATTAATCAGAAAGTCTTCGTCGGTAGCGCTTCTCGGTAGCCTCTCCGTACAGAGACTAAGTCCGAATTGAAAATATTTTCACCGACGACGTATCTTTTAAATGTTATGTTCGGTTATGGGAGCGTATTTGACGCAATTTTGCTTAATAAACCACGGCTCCATCTCTTACGGTTGATTTTTAAATAATTTCTAAAGTCGTCGTCGGCGACTCTTCACGGTAGCCACTCGGTAGGAAAAAATCTAAGTCCGAACTGTAATTATTTACACCGACGAGGTACCTTTTATATGTTAGATTGAGTTATAGGAGCGCATTTGAAGCACTTTTGCTTAATAAACCACGGCTCTATCTCTTACGGTTGATTTTTAAATTAATCAGAAAGTCTTCGTCGGTAGCGCTTCTCGGTAGCCTCTCCGTACAGAGACTAAGTCCGAATTGAAAATATTTTCACCGACGACGTATCTTTTAAATGTTGTGTTCCGTTATGGGAGCGTATGTGACGCACTTTTGCTTAATAAACCACGGCTCCATCTCTTACGGTTGATTTTTAAATAATTTCTAAAGTCGTCGTCGGCGACTCTTCACGGTAGCCACTCGGTAGGAAAAAATCTAAGTCCGAACTGTAATTATTTTCACCGACGAGGTACCTTTTATATGTTAGATTGAGTTATAGGAGCGTATTTGAATCACTTTTGCTTAATAAACCACGGCTCTATCTCTTTCGGTTGATTTTTAAATTAATCAGAAAGTCTTCGTCGGTAGCGCTTCTCGGTAGCCTCTCCGTACAGAGACTAAGTCCGAATTGAAAATATTTTCACCGACGACGTATCTTTTAAATGTTATGTTCGGTTATGGGAGCGTATTTGACGCACTTTTGCTTAATAAACCACGGCTCCATCTCTTACGGTTGATTTTTAAATAATTTCTAAAGTCGTCGTCGGCGACTCTTCACGGTAGCCACTCGGTAGGAAAAAATCTAAGTCCGAACTGTAATTATTTACACCGACGAGGTACCTTTTATATGTTAGATTGAGTTATAGGAGCGCATTTGAAGCACTTTTGCTTAATAAACCACGGCTCTATCTCTTACGGTTGATTTTTAAATTAATCAGAAAGTCTTCGTCGGTAGCGCTTCTCGGTAGCCTCTCCGTACAGAGACTAAGTCCGAATTGAAAATATTTTCATCCACGACGTATCTTTTAAATGTTATGTTCCGTTATGGGAGCGTATTTGACGCACTTTTGCTTAATAAACCTCGGCTCTATCTCTTACGGTTGATTTTTAAATAATTTCTAAAGTCGTCGTCGGCGACTCTTCACGGTAGCCACTCGGTAGGAAAAAATCTAAGTCCGAACTGTAATTATTTTCACCGACGAGGTACCTTTTATATGTTAGATTGAGTTATAGGAGCGCATTTGAAGCACTTTTGCTTAGTAAACCACGGCTCTATCTCTTTCGGTTGATTTTTAAATTAATCAGAAAGTCTTCGTCGGTAGCGCTTCTCGGTAGCCTCTCCGTACAGAGACTAAGTCCGAATTGAAAATATTTTCACCGACGACGTATCTTTTAAATGTTATGTTCGGTTATGGGAGCGTATTTGACGCACTTTTGCTTAATAAACCACGGCTCCATCTCTTACGGTTGATTTTTAAATAATTTCTAAAGTCGTCGTCGGCGTCTCTTCACGGTAGCCACTAGGTAGGAAAAAATCTAAGTCCGAACTGTAATTATTTTCACCGACGAGGTACCTTTTGTATGTTAGATTGAGTTATAGGAGCGCATTTGAAGCACTTTTGCTTAATAAACCACGGCTCTATCTCTTACGGTTGATTTTTAAATTAATCAGAAAGTCTTCGTCGGTAGCGCTTCTCGGTAGCCTCTCCGTACAGAGACTAAGTCCGAATTGAAAATATTTTCACCGACGACGTATCTTTTAAATGTTGTGTTCCGTTATGGGAGCGTATGTGACGCACTTTTGCTTAATAAACCACGGCTCCATCTCTTACGGTTGATTTTTAAATAATTTCTAAAGTCGTCGTCGGCGACTCTTCACGGTAGCCACTCGGTAGGAAAAAATCTAAGTCCGAACTGTAATTATTTTCACCGACGAGGTACCTTTTATATGTTAGATTGAGTTATAGGAGCGTATTTGAATCACTTTTGCTTAATAAAGCACGGCTCTATCTCTTTCGGTTGATTTTTAAATTAATCAGAAAGTCTTCGTCGGTAGCGCTTCTCGGTAGCCTCTCCGTACAGAGACTAAGTCCGAATTGAAAATATTTTCACCGACGACGTATCTTTTAAATGTTATGTTCGGTTATGGGAGCGTATTTGACGCACTTTTGCTTAATAAACCACGGCTCCATCTCTTACGGTTGATTTTTAAATAATTTCTAAAGTCGTCGTCGGCGACTCTTCACGGTAGCCACTCGGTAGGAAAAAATCTAAGTCCGAACTGTAATTATTTACACCGACGAGGTACCTTTTATATGTTAGATTGAGTTATAGGAGCGCATTTGAAGCACTTTTGCTTAATAAACCACGGCTCTATCTCTTACGGTTGATTTTTAAATTAATCAGAAAGTCTTCGTCGGTAGCGCTTCTCGGTAGCCTCTCCGTACAGAGACTAAGTCCGAATTGAAAATATTTTCATCCACGACGTATCTTTTAAATGTTATGTTCCGTTATGGGAGCGTATTTGACGCACTTTTGCTTAATAAACCACGGCTCTATCTCTTACGGTTGATTTTTAAATAATTTCTAAAGTCGTCGTCGGCGACTCTTCACGGTAGCCACTCGGTAGGAAAAAATCTAAGTCCGAACTGTAATTATTTTCACCGACGAGGTACCTTTTATATGTTAGATTGAGTTATAGGAGCGCATTTGAAGCACTTTTGCTTAGTAAACCACGGCTCTATCTCTTACGGTTGATTTTTAAATTAATCAGAAAGTCTTCGTCGGTAGCGCTTCTCGGTAGCCTCTCCGTACAGAGACTAAGTCCGAATTGAAAATATTTTCACCGACGACGTATCTTTTAAATGTTATGTTCGGTTATGGGAGCATATTTGACGCACTTTTGCTTAATAAACCTCGGCTCTATCTCTTACGGTTGATTTTTAAATAATTTCTAAAGTCGTCGTCGGCGACTCTTCACGGTAGCCAATCGGTAGGAAAAAATCTAAGTCCGAACTGTAATTATTTTCACCGACGAGGTACCTTTTATATGTTAGGTTGAGTTATAGGAGCGCATTTGAAGCACTTTTGCTTAATAAACCACGGCTCTATCTCTTTCGGTTGATTTTTAAATTAATCAGAAAGTCTTCGTCGGTAGCGCTTCTCGGTAGCCTCTCCGTACAGAGACTAAGTCCGAATTGAAAATATTTTCACCGACGACGTATCTTTTAAATGTTATGTTCGGTTATGGGAGCGTATTTGACGCACTTTTGCTTAATAAACCACGGCTCCATCTCTTACGGTTGATTTTTAAATAATTTCTAAAGTCGTCGTCGGCGACTCTTCACGGTAGCCACTCGGTAGGAAAAAATCTAAGTCCGAACTGTAATTATTTTCACCGACGAGGTACCTTTTATATGTTAGATTGAGTTATAGGAGCGCATTTGAAGCACTTTTGCTTAGTAAACCACGGCTCTATCTCTTACGGTTGATTTTTAAATTAATCAGAAAGTCTTCGTCGGTAGCGCTTCTCGGTAGCCTCTCCGTACAGAGACTAAGTCCGAATTGAAAATATTTTCACCGACGACGTATCTTTTAAATGTTATGTTCCGTTATGGGAGCGTATTTGACGCACTTTTGCTTAATAAACCACGGCTCCATCTCTTACGGTTGATTTTTAAATAATTTCTAAAGTCGTCGTCGGCGACTCTTCACGGTAGCCACTCGGTAGGAAAAAATCTAAGTCCGAACTGTAATTATTTACACCGACGAGGTACCTTTTATATGTTAGATTGAGTTATAGGAGCGCATTTGAAGCACTTTTGCTTAATAAACCACGGCTCTATCTCTTACGGTTGATTTTTAAATTAATCAGAAAGTCTTCGTCGGTAGCGCTTCTCGGTAGCCTCTCCGTACAGAGACTAAGTCCGAATTGAAAATATTTTCACCGACGACGTATCTTTTAAATGTTGTGTTCCGTTATGGGAGCGTATGTGACGCACTTTTGCTTAATAAACCACGGCTCCATCTCTTACGGTTGATTTTTAAATAATTTCTAAAGTCGTCGTCGGCGACTCTTCACGGTAGCCACTCGGTAGGAAAAAATCTAAGTCCGAACTGTAATTATTTTCACCGACGAGGTACCTTTTATATGTTAGATTGAGTTATAGGAGCGTATTTGAATCACTTTTGCTTAATAAACCACGGCTCTATCTCTTTCGGTTGATTTTTAAATTAATCAGAAAGTCTTCGTCGGTAGCGCTTCTCGGTAGCCTCTCCGTACAGAGACTAAGTCCGAATTGAAAATATTTTCACCGACGACGTATCTTTTAAATGTTATGTTCGGTTATGGGAGCGTATTTGACGCACTTTTGCTTAATAAACCACGGCTCCATCTCTTACGGTTGATTTTTAAATAATTTCTAAAGTCGTCGTCGGCGACTCTTCACGGTAGCCACTCGGTAGGAAAAAATCTAAGTCCGAACTGTAATTATTTTCACCGACGAGGTAACTTTTATATGTTAGATTGAGTTATAGGAGCGTATTTGAAGCACTTTTGCTTAATAAACCACGGCTCTATCTCTTACGGTTGATTTTTAAATAATTTCTAAAGTCGTCGTCGGCGACTCTTCACGGTAGCCACTCGGTAGGAAAAAATCTAAGCCCGAACTGTAATTATTTTCACCGACGAGGTACCTTTTATATGTTAGATTGAGTTATAGGAGCGTATTTTAAGCACTTTTGCTTAATAAATCACGGCTCTATCTCTTACGGTAGATTTTTATATTAATCAGAAACTCTTCGTCGGTAGCGCTTCTCGGTAGCCTCTCCGTACAGAGACTAAGTCCGAATTGAAAATATTTTCACCGACGACGTATCTTTTAAATGTTATGTTCGGTTATGGGAGCGTATTTGACGCACTTTTGCTTAATAAACCACGGCTCCATCTCTTACGGTTGATTTTTAAATAATTTCTAAAGTCGTCGTCGGCGACTCTTCACGGTAGCCACTCGGTAGGAAAAAATCTAAGTCCGAACTGTAATTATTTTCACCGACGAGGTACCTTTTATATGTTAGATTGAGTTATAGGAGCGCATTTGAAGCACTTTTGCTTAGTAAAACACGGCTCTATCTCTTACGGTTGATTTTTAAATTAATCAGAAAGTCTTCGTCGGTAGCGCTTCTCGGTAGCCTCTCCGTACAGAGACTAAGTCCGAATTGAAAATATTTTCACCGACGACGTATCTTTTAAATGTTATGTTCGGTTATGGGAGCGTATTTGACGCACTTTTGCTTAATAAACCTCGGCTCTATCTCTTACGGTTGATTTTTAAATAATTTCTAAAGTCGTCGTCCGCGACTCTTCACGGTAGCCAATCGGTAGGAAAAAATCTAAGTCCGAACTGTAATTATTTTCACCGACGAGGTACCTTTTATATGTCAGGTTGAGTTATAGGAGCGCATTTGAAGCACTTTTGCTTAATAAACCACGGCTCTATCTCTTACGGTTGATTTTTAAATTAATCAGAAAGTCTTCGTCGGTAGCGCTTCTCGGTAGCCTCTCAGTACAGAGACTAAGTCCGAATTGAAAATATTTTCACCGATTACGTATCTTTTAAATGTTATGTTCGGTTATGGGAGCGTATTTGACGCACTTTTGCTTAATAAACAACGGCTCCATCTCTTACGGTTGATTTTTAAATAATTTCTAAAGTCGTCGTCGGCGACTCTTCACGGTAGCCACTCGGTAGGAAAAAATCTAAGTCCGAACTGTAATTATTTTCACCGACGAGGTACCTTTTATATGTTAGATTGAGTTAAAGGAGCGTATTTGAAGCACTTTTGCTTAATAAACACGGCTCTATCTCTTACGGTTGATTTTTAAATTAATCAGAAAGTCTTCGTCGGTAGCGCTTCTCGGTAGCCTCTCCGTACAGAGACTAAGTCCGAATTGAAAATATTTTCATCCACGACGTATCTTTTAAATGTTATGTTCCGTTATGGGAGCGTATTTGACGCACTTTTGCTTAATAAACCACGGCTCCAACTCTTACGGTTGATTTTTAAATAATTTCTAGTCGTCGTCGGCGACTCTTCACGGTAGCCACTCGGTAGGAAAAAATCTAAGTCCGAACTGTAATTATTTTCACCGACGAGGTACCTTTTATATGTTAGATTGAGTTATAGGAGCGCATTTGAAGCACTTTTGCTTAGTAAACCACGGCTCTATCTCTTACGGTTGATTTTTAAATTAATCAGAAAGTCTTCGTCGGTAGCGCTTCTCGGTAGCCTCTCCGTACAGAGACTAAGTCCGAATTGAAAATATTTTCACCGACGACGTATCTTTTAAATGTTATGTTCCGTTATGGGAGCGTATTTGACGCACTTTTGCTTAATAAACCACGGCTCCATCTCTTACGGTTGATTTTTAAATAATTTCTAAAGTCGTCGTCGGCGACTCTTCACGGTAGCCACTCGGTAGGAAAAAATCTAAGTCCGAACTGTAATTATTTACACCGACGAGGTACCTTTTATATGTTAGATTGAGTTATAGGAGCGCATTTGAAGCACTTTTGCTTAATAAACCACGGCTCTATCTCTTACGGTTGATTTTTAAATTAATCAGAAAGTCTTCGTCGGTAGCGCTTCTCGGTAGCCTCTCCGTACAGAGACTAAGTCCGAATTGAAAATATTTTCACCGACGACGTATCTTTTAAATGTTGTGTTCCGTTATGGGAGCGTATGTGACGCACTTTTGCTTAATAAACCACGGCTCCATCTCTTACGGTTGATTTTTAAATAATTTCTAAAGTCGTCGTCGGCGACTCTTCACGGTAGCCACTCGGTAGGAAAAAATCTAAGTCCGAACTGTAATTATTTTCACCGACGAGGTACCTTTTATATGTTAGATTGAGTTATAGGAGCGTATTTGAATCACTTTTGCTTAATAAACCACGGCTCTATCTCTTTCGGTTGATTTTTAAATTAATCAGAAAGTCTTCGTCGGTAGCGCTTCTCGGTAGCCTCTCCGTACAGAGACTAAGTCCGAATTGAAAATATTTTCACCGACGACGTATCTTTTAAATGTTATGTTCGGTTATGGGAGCGTATTTGACGCACTTTTGCTTAATAAACCACGGCTCCATCTCTTACGGTTGATTTTTAAATAATTTCTAAAGTCGTCGTCGGCGACTCTTCACGGTAGCCACTCGGTAGGAAAAAATCTAAGTCCGAACTGTAATTATTTTCACCGACGAGGTAACTTTTATATGTTAGATTGAGTTATAGGAGCGTATTTGAAGCACTTTTGCTTAATAAACCACGGCTCTATCTCTTACGGTTGATTTTTAAATAATTTCTAAAGTCGTCGTCGGCGACTCTTCACGGTAGCCACTCGGTAGGAAAAAATCTAAGTCCGAACTGTAATTATTTTCACCGACGAGGTACCTTTTATATGTTAGATTGAGTTATAGGAGCGTATTTTAAGCACTTTTGCTTAATAAATCACGGCTCTATCTCTTACGGTAGATTTTTATATTAATCAGAAACTCTTCGTCGGTAGCGCTTCTCGGTAGCCTCTCCGTACAGAGACTAAGTCCGAATTGAAAATATTTTCACCGACGACGTATCTTTTAAATGTTATGTTCGGTTATGGGAGCGTATTTGACGCACTTTTGCTTAATAAACCACGGCTCCATCTCTTACGGTTGATTTTTAAATAATTTCTAAAGTCGTCGTCGGCGACTCTTCACGGTAGCCACTCGGTAGGAAAAAATCTAAGTCCGAACTGTAATTATTTTCACCGACGAGGTACCTTTTATATGTTAGATTGAGTTATAGGAGCGCATTTGAAGCACTTTTGCTTAGTAAAACACGGCTCTATCTCTTACGGTTGATTTTTAAATTAATCAGAAAGTCTTCGTCGGTAGCGCTTCTCGGTAGCCTCTCCGTACAGAGACTAAGTCCGAATTGAAAATATTTTCACCGACGACGTATCTTTTAAATGTTATGTTCGGTTATGGGAGCGTATTTGACGCACTTTTGCTTAATAAACCTCGGCTCTATCTCTTACGGTTGATTTTTAAATAATTTCTAAAGTCGTCGTCCGCGACTCTTCACGGTAGCCAATCGGTAGGAAAAAATCTAAGTCCGAACTGTAATTATTTTCACCGACGAGGTACCTTTTATATGTTAGGTTGAGTTATAGGAGCGCATTTGAAGCACTTTTGCTTAATAAACCACGGCTCTATCTCTTACGGTTGATTTTTAAATTAATCAGAAAGTCTTCGTCGGTAGCGCTTCTCGGTAGCCTCTCAGTACAGAGACTAAGTCCGAATTGAAAATATTTTCACCGATTACGTATCTTTTAAATGTTATGTTCGGTTATGGGAGCGTATTTGACGCACTTTTGCTTAATAAACAACGGCTCCATCTCTTACGGTTGATTTTTAAATAATTTCTAAAGTCGTCGTCGGCGACTCTTCACGGTAGCCACTCGGTAGGAAAAAATCTAAGTCCGAACTGTAATTATTTTCACCGACGAGGTACCTTTTATATGTTAGATTGAGTTAAAGGAGCGTATTTGAAGCACTTTTGCTTAATAAACACGGCTCTATCTCTTACGGTTGATTTTTAAATTAATCAGAAAGTCTTCGTCGGTAGCGCTTCTCGGTAGCCTCTCCGTACAGAGACTAAGTCCGAATTGAAAATATTTTCATCCACGACGTATCTTTTAAATGTTATGTTCCGTTATGGGAGCGTATTTGACGCACTTTTGCTTAATAAACCACGGCTCCAACTCTTACGGTTGATTTTTAAATAATTTCTAGTCGTCGTCGGCGACTCTTCACGGTAGCCAATCGGTAGGAAAAAATCTAAGTCCGAACTGTAATTATTTTCAACGACGAGGTACCTTTTATATGTTAGATTGAGTTATAGGAGCGCATTTGAAGCACTTTTGCTTAATAAACCACGGCTCTATATCTTACTGTTGATTTTTAAATTAATCAGAAAGTCTTCGTCGGTAGCGCTTCTCGGTAGCCTCTCCGTACAGAGACTAAGTCCGAATTGAAAATATTTTCACCGACAAGGTATCTTTTAAATGTTATGTTCGGTTATGGGAGCGTATTTGACGCACTTTTGCTTAATAAACCACGGCTCCATCTCTTACGGTTGATTTTTAAATAATTTCTAAAGTCGTCGTCGGCGACTCTTCACGGTAGCCACTCGGTAGGAAAAAATCTGAGTCCGAACTGTAATTATTTTCACCGACGAGGTACCTTTTATATGTTAGATTGAGTTATAGGAGCGCATTTGAAGCACTTTTGCTTAATAAACCACGGCTCTATCTCTTACGGTTGATTATTTAATTAATCAGAAAGTCCTCGTCGGTAGCGCTTCTCGGTAGCCTCTCCGTACAGAGACTAAGTCCGAATTGAAAATATTTTCACCGACGACGTATATTTTAAATGTTATGTTCCGTTATGGGAGCGTATTTGACGCACTTTTGCTTAATAAACCACGGCTCCATCTCTTACGGTTGATTTTTAAATAATTTCTAGTCGTCGTCGGCGACTCTTCACGGTAGCCAATCGGTAGGAAAAAATCTAAGTCCGAACTGTAATTATTTTCACCGACGAGGTACCTTTTATATGTTAGATTGAGTTATAGGAGCGTATTTGAAGCACTTTTGCTGAATAAACCACGGCTCTATATCTTACTGTTGATTTTTAAATTAATCAGAAAGTCTTCGTCGGTGCCGCTTCTCGGTAGCCTCTCCGTACAGAGACTAAGTCCGAATTGAAAATATTTTCACCGACAAGGTATCTTTTAAATGTTATGTTCGGTTATGGGAGCGTATTTGACGCACTTTTGCTTAATAAACCACGGCTCCATCTCTAACTGTTGATTTTTAAATAATTTCTAGTCGTCGTCGGCGACTCTTCACGGTAGCCACTCGGTAGGAAAAAATCTATGTCCGAACTGTAATTATTTTCACCGACGAGGTACCTTTTATATGTTAGATTGAGTTATACGAGCGCATTTGAAGCACTTTTGCTTAATAAACCACGGCTCTATCTCTTACGGTTGATTTTTAAATTAATCAGAAAGTCCTCGTCGGTAGCGCTTCTCGGTAGCCTCTCCGTACAGAGACTAAGTACGAATTGAAAATATTTTCACCGACGACGTATCTTTTAAATGTTATGTTCCGTTATGGGAGCGTATTTGACGCACTTTTGCTTAATAAACCACGGCTCCATCTCTTACGGTTGATTTTTAAATAATTTCTAGTCGTCGTCGGCGACTCTTCACGGTAGCCAATCGGTAGGAAAAAATCTAAGTCCGAACTGTAATTATTTTCACCGACGAGGTACCTTTTATATGTTAGATTGAGTTATAGGAGCGTATTTGAAGCACTTTTGCTGAATAAACGACGGCTCTATATCTTACTGTTGATTTTTAAATTAATCAGAAAGTCTTCGTCGGTGCCGCTTCTCGGTAGCCTCTCCGTACAGAGACTAAGTCCGAATTGAAAATATTTTCACCGACAAGGTATCTTTTAAATGTTATGTTCGGTTATGGGAGCGTATTTGACGCACTTTTGCTTAATAAACCACGGCTCCATCTCTTACGGTTGATTTTTAAATAATTTCTAAAGTCGTCGTCGGCGACTCTTCACGGTAGCCACTCGGTAGGAAAAAATCTATGTCCGAACTGTAATTATTTTCACCGACGAGGTACCTTTTATATGTTAGATTGAGTTATAGGAGCGCATTTGAAGCACTTTTGCTTAATAAACCACGGCTCTATCTCTTACGGTTGATTTTTACATTAATCAGAAAGTCCTCGTCGGTAGCGCTTCTCGGTAGCCTCTCCGTACAGAGACTAAGTCCGAATTGAAAATATTTTCACCGACGACGTATCTTTTAAATGTTATGTTCGGTTATGGGAGCGTATTTGACGCACTTTTGCTTAATAAACCACGGCTCCATCTTTTACGGTTGATTTTTAAATAATTTCTAAAGTCGTCGTCGGCGACTCTTCACGGTAGCCACTCGGTAGGAAAAAATCTAAGTCCGAACTGTAATTATTTTCACCGACGAGGTAACTTTTATATGTTAGATTGAGTTATAGGAGCGTATTTGAAGCACTTTTGCTTAATAAACCACGGCTCTATCTCTTACGGTTGATTTTTAAATTAATCAGAAAGTCTTCGTCGGTAGCGCTTCTAGGTAGCCTCTCCGTACAGAGACTAAGTCCGAATTGAAAATATTTTCACCGACGACGTATCTTTTAAATGTTATGTTCAGTTATGGGAGCGTATTTGACGCACTTTTGCTTAATAAACCACGGCTCCATCTCTTACGGTTGATTTTTAAATAATTTCTAAAGTCGTCGTCGGCGACTCTTCACGGTAGCCACTCGGTAGGAAAAAATCTAAGCCCGAACTGTAATTATTTTCACCGACGAGGTACCTTTTATATGTTAGATTGAGTTATAGGAGCGTATTTTAAGCACTTTTGCTTAATAAATCACGGCTCTATCTCTTACGGTAGATTTTTATATTAATCAGAAACTCTTCGTCGGTAGCGCTTCTCGGTAGCCTCTCCGTACAGAGACTAAGTCCGAATTGAAAATATTTTCACCGACGACGTATCTTTTAAATGTTATGTTCGGTTATGGGAGCGTATTTGACGCACTTTTGCTTAATAAACCACGGCTCCATCTCTTACGGTTGATTTTTAAATAATTCCTAAAGTCGTCGTCGGCGACTCTTCACGGTAGCCACTCGGTAGGAAAAAATCTAAGTCCGAACTGTAATTATTTTCACCGACGAGGTACCTTTTATATGTTAGATTGAGTTATAGGAGCGCATTTGAAGCACTTTTGCTTAATAAACCACGGCTCTATCTCTTACGGTTGATTTTTAAATTAATCAGAAAGTCTTCGTCGGTAGCGCTTCTCGGTAGCCTCTCCGTACAGAGACTAAGTCCGAATTGAAAATATTTTCACCGACGACGTATCTTTTAAATGTTATGTTCGGTTATGGGAGCGTATGTGACGCACTTTTGCTTAATAAACCACGGCTCCATCTCTTACCGTTGATTTTTAAATAATTTCTAAAGTCGTCGTCGGCGACTCTTCACGGTAGCCACTCGGTAGGAAAAAATCTAAGTCCGAACTGTAATTATTTTCACCGACGAGGTAACTTTTATATGTTAGATTGAGTTATAGGAGCGTATTTGAAGCACTTTTGCTTAATAAACCACGGCTCTATCTCTTACGGTTGATTTTTAAATTAATCAGAAAGTCTTCGTCGGTAGCGCTTCTAGGTAGCCTCTCCGTACAGAGACTAAGTCCGAATTGAAAATATTTTCACCGACGACGTATCTTTTAAATGTTATGTTCAGTTATGGGAGCGTATTTGACGCACTTTTGCTTAATAAACCACGGCTCCATCTCTTACGGTTGATTTTTAAATAATTTCTAAAGTCGTCGTCGGCGACTCTTCACGGTAGCCACTCGGTAGGAAAAAATCTAAGCCCGAACTGTAATTATTTTCACCGACGAGGTACCTTTTATATGTTAGATTGAGTTATAGGAGCGTATTTTAAGCACTTTTGCTTAATAAATCACGGCTCTATCTCTTACGGTAGATTTTTATATTAATCAGAAACTCTTCGTCGGTAGCGCTTCTCGGTAGCCTCTCCGTACAGAGACTAAGTCCGAATTGAAAATATTTTCACCGACGACGTATCTTTTAAATGTTATGTTCGGTTATGGTAGCGTATTTGACGCACTTTTGCTTAATAAACCACGGCTCCATCTCTTACGGTTGATTTTTAAATAATTCCTAAAGTCGTCGTCGGCGACTCTTCACGGTAGCCACTCGGTAGGAAAAAATCTAAGTCCGAACTGTAATTATTTTCACCGACGAGGTACCTTTTATATGTTAGATTGAGTTATAGGAGCGTATTTGAAGCACTTTTGCTGAATAAACGACGGCTCTATATCTTACTGTTGATTTTTAAATTAATCAGAAAGTCTTCGTCGGTGCCGCTTCTCGGTAGCCTCTCCGTACAGAGACTAAGTCCGAATTGAAAATATTTTCACCGACAAGGTATCTTTTAAATGTTATGTTCGGTTATGGGAGCGTATTTGACGCACTTTTGCTTAATAAACCACGGCTCCATCTCTTACGGTTGATTTTTAAATTAATCAGAAAGTCTTCGTCGGTAGCGCTTCTAGGTAGCCTCTCGGTACAGAGACTAAGTCCGAATTGAAAATATTTTCACCGACGACGTATCTTTTAAATGTTATGTTCAGTTATGGGAGCGTATTTGACGCACTTTTGCTTAATAAACCACGGCACCATCTCTTACGGTTGATTTTTAAATAATTTCTAAAGTCGTCGTCGGCGACTCTTCACGGTAGCCACTCGGTAGGAAAAAATCTAAGCCCGAACTGTAATTATTTTCACCGACGAGGTACCTTTTATATGTTAGATTGAGTTATAGGAGCGTATTTTAAGCACTTTTGCTTAATAAATCACGGCTCTATCTCTTACGGTAGATTTTTAAATTAATCAGAAAGTCCTCGTCGGTAGCGCTTCTCGGTAGCCTCTCCGTACAGAGACTAAGTACGAATTGAAAATATTTTCACCGACGACGTATCTTTTAAATGTTATGTTCCGTTATGGGAGCGTATTTGACGCACTTTTGCTTAATAAACCACGGCTCCATCTCTTACGGTTGATTTTTAAATAATTTCTAGTCGTCGTCGGCGACTCTTCACGGTAGCCAATCGGTAGGAAAAAATCTAAGTCCGAACTGTAATTATTTTCACCGACGAGGTACCTTTTATATGTTAGATTGAGTTATAGGAGCGTATTTGAAGCACTTTTGCTGAATAAACGACGGCTCTATATCTTACTGTTGATTTTTAAATTAATCAGAAAGTCTTCGTCGGTGCCGCTTCTCGGTAGCCTCTCCGTACAGAGACTAAGTCCGAATTGAAAATATTTTCACCGACAAGGTATCTTTTAAATGTTATGTTCGGTTATGGGAGCGTATTTGACGCACTTTTGCTTAATAAACCACGGCTCCATCTCTTATGGTTGATTTTTAAATAATTTCTAAAGTCGTCGTCGGCGACTCTTCACGGTAGCCACTCGGTAGGAAAAAATCTATGTCCGAACTGTAATTATTTTCACCGACGAGGTACCTTTTATATGTTAGATTGAGTTATAGGAGCGCATTTGAAGCACTTTTGCTTAATAAACCACGGCTCTATCTCTTACGGTTGATTTTTACATTAATCAGAAAGTCCTCGTCGGTAGCGCTTCTCGGTAGCCTCTCCGTACAGAGACTAAGTCCGAATTGAAAATATTTTCACCGACGACGTATCTTTTAAATGTTATGTTCGGTTATGGGAGCGTATTTGACGCACTTTTGCTTAATAAACCACGGCTCCATCTTTTACGGTTGATTTTTAAATAATTTCTAAAGTCGTCGTCGGCGACTCTTCACGGTAGCCACTCGGTAGGAAAAAATCTAAGTCCGAACTGTAATTATTTTCACCGACGAGGTAACTTTTATATGTTAGATTGAGTTATAGGAGCGTATTTGAAGCACTTTTGCTTAATAAACCACGGCTCTATCTCTTACGGTTGATTTTTAAATTAATCAGAAAGTCTTCGTCGGTAGCGCTTCTAGGTAGCCTCTCCGTACAGAGACTAAGTCCGAATTGAAAATATTTTCACCGACGACGTATCTTTTAAATGTTATGTTCAGTTATGGGAGCGTATTTGACGCACTTTTGCTTAATAAACCACGGCTCCATCTCTTACGGTTGATTTTTAAATAATTTCTAAAGTCGTCGTCGGCGACTCTTCACGGTAGCCACTCGGTAGGAAAAAATCTAAGCCCGAACTGTAATTATTTTCACCGACGAGGTACCTTTTATATGTTAGATTGAGTTATAGGAGCGTATTTTAAGCACTTTTGCTTAATAAATCACGGCTCTATCTCTTACGGTAGATTTTTATATTAATCAGAAACTCTTCGTCGGTAGCGCTTCTCGGTAGCCTCTCCGTACAGAGACTAAGTCCGAATTGAAAATATTTTCACCGACGACGTATCTTTTAAATGTTATGTTCGGTTATGGGAGCGTATTTGACGCACTTTTGCTTAATAAACCACGGCTCCATCTCTTACGGTTGATTTTTAAATAATTCCTAAAGTCGTCGTCGGCGACTCTTCACGGTAGCCACTCGGTAGGAAAAAATCTAAGTCCGAACTGTAATTATTTTCACCGACGAGGTACCTTTTATATGTTAGATTGAGTTATAGGAGCGCATTTGAAGCACTTTTGCTTAATAAACCACGGCTCTATCTCTTACGGTTGATTTTTAAATTAATCAGAAAGTCTTCGTCGGTAGCGCTTCTCGGTAGCCTCTCCGTACAGAGACTAAGTCCGAATTGAAAATATTTTCACCGACGACGTATCTTTTAAATGTTATGTTCGGTTATGGGAGCGTATGTGACGCACTTTTGCTTAATAAACCACGGCTCCATCTCTTACCGTTGATTTTTAAATAATTTCTAAAGTCGTCGTCGGCGACTCTTCACGGTAGCCACTCGGTAGGAAAAAATCTAAGTCCGAACTGTAATTATTTTCACCGACGAGGTAACTTTTATATGTTAGATTGAGTTATAGGAGCGTATTTGAAGCACTTTTGCTTAATAAACCACGGCTCTATCTCTTACGGTTGATTTTTAAATTAATCAGAAAGTCTTCGTCGGTAGCGCTTCTAGGTAGCCTCTCCGTACAGAGACTAAGTCCGAATTGAAAATATTTTCACCGACGACGTATCTTTTAAATGTTATGTTCAGTTATGGGAGCGTATTTGACGCACTTTTGCTTAATAAACCACGGCTCCATCTCTTACGGTTGATTTTTAAATAATTTCTAAAGTCGTCGTCGGCGACTCTTCACGGTAGCCACTCGGTAGGAAAAAATCTAAGCCCGAACTGTAATTATTTTCACCGACGAGGTACCTTTTATATGTTAGATTGAGTTATAGGAGCGTATTTTAAGCACTTTTGCTTAATAAATCACGGCTCTATCTCTTACGGTAGATTTTTATATTAATCAGAAACTCTTCGTCGGTAGCGCTTCTCGGTAGCCTCTCCGTACAGAGACTAAGTCCGAATTGAAAATATTTTCACCGACGACGTATCTTTTAAATGTTATGTTCGGTTATGGTAGCGTATTTGACGCACTTTTGCTTAATAAACCACGGCTCCATCTCTTACGGTTGATTTTTAAATAATTCCTAAAGTCGTCGTCGGCGACTCTTCACGGTAGCCACTCGGTAGGAAAAAATCTAAGTCCGAACTGTAATTATTTTCACCGACGAGGTACCTTTTATATGTTAGATTGAGTTATAGGAGCGCATTTGAAGCACTTTTGCTTAATAAACCACGGCTCTATCTCTTACGGTTGATTTTTAAATTAATCAGAAAGTCTTCGTCGGTAGCGCTTCTCGGTAGCCTCTCCGTACAGAGACTAAGTCCGAATTGAAAATATTTTCACCGACGACGTATCTTTTAAATGTTATGTTCGGTTATGGGAGCGTATGTGACGCACTTTTGCTTAATAAACCACGGCTCCATCTCTTACCGTTGATTTTTAAATAATTTCTAAAGTCGTCGTCGGCGACTCTTCACGGTAGCCACTCGGTAGGAAAAAATCTAAGTCCGAACTGTAATTATTTTCACCGACGATGTACCTTTTATATGTTAGATTGAGTTATAGGAGCGCATTTGAAGCACTTTTGCTTAATAAACCATGGCTCTATCTCTTACGGTTGATTTTTAAATTAATCAGAAAGTCTTCGTCGGTAGCGCTTCTCGGTAGCCTCTCAGTACAGAGACTAAGTCCGAATTGAAAATATTTTCACCGACGACGTATCTTTTAAATGTTATGTTCGGTTATGGGAGCGTATTTGACGCACTTTTGCTTAATAAACCACGGCTCCATCTCTTACGGTTGATTTTTAAATAATTTCTAAAGTCGTCGTCGGCGACTCTTCACGGTAGCCACTCGGTAGGAAAAAATCTAAGTCCGAACTGTAATTATTTACACCGACGAGGTACCTTTTATATGTTAGATTGAGTTATAGGAGCGCATTTGAAGCACTTTTGCTTAATAAACCACGGCTCTATCTCTTACGGTTGATTTTTAAATTAATCAGAAAGTCTTCGTCGGTAGCGCTTCTCGGTAGCCTCTCCGTACAGAGACTAAGTCCGAATTGAAAATATTTTCACCGACGACGTATCTTTTAAATGTTATGTTCGGTTATGGGAGCGTATTTGACGCACTTTTGCTTAATAAACCACGGCTCCATCTCTTACGGTTGATTTTTAAATAATTTCTAAAGTCGTCGTCGGCGACTCTTCACGGTAGCCACTCGGTAGGAAAAAATCTAAGTCCGAACTGTAATTATTTACACCGACGAGGTACCTTTTATATGTTAGATTGAGTTATAGGAGCGCATTTGAAGCACTTTTGCTTAATAAACCACGGCTCTATCTCTTACGGTTGATTTTTAAATTAATCAGAAAGTCTTCGTCGGTAGCGCTTCTCGGTAGCCTCTCCGTACAGAGACTAAGTCCGAATTGAAAATATTTTCACCGACGACGTATCTTTTAAATGTTGTGTTCCGTTATGGGAGCGTATGTGACGCACTTTTGCTTAATAAACCACGGCTCCATCTCTTACGGTTGATTTTTAAATAATTTCTAAAGTCGTCGTCGGCGACTCTTCACGGTAGCCACTCGGTAGGAAAAAATCTAAGTCCGAACTGTAATTATTTTCACCGACGAGGTACCTTTTATATGTTAGATTGAGTTATAGGAGCGCATTTGAAGCACTTTTGCTTAATAAACCACGGCTCTATCTCTTACGGTTGATTTTTAAATTAATCAGAAAGTCCTCGTCGGTAGCGCTTCTCGGTAGCCTCTCCGTACAGAGACTAAGTCCGAATTGAAAATATTTTCACCGACGACGTATCTTTTAAATGTTATGTTCGGTTATGGGAGCGTATTTGACGCACTTTTGCTTAATAAACCACGGCTCCATCTCTTACGGTTGATTTTTAAATAATTTCTAAAGTCGTCGTCGGCGACTCTTCACGGTAGCCACTCGGTAGGAAAAAATCTAAGTCCGAACTGTAATTATTTACACCGACGAGGTACCTTTTATATGTTAGATTGAGTTATAGGAGCGCATTTGAAGCACTTTTGCTTAATAAACCACGGCTCTATCTCTTACGGTTGATTTTTAAATTAATCAGAAAGTCTTCGTCGGTAGCGCTTCTCGGTAGCCTCTCCGTACAGAGACTAAGTCCGAATTGAAAATATTTTCACCGACGACGTATCTTTTAAATGTTGTGTTCCGTTATGGGAGCGTATGTGACGCACTTTTGCTTAATAAACCACGGCTCCATCTCTTACGGTTGATTTTTAAATAATTTCTAAAGTCGTCGTCGGCGACTCTTCACGGTAGCCACTCGGTAGGAAAAAATCTAAGTCCGAACTGTAATTATTTTCACCGACGATGTACCTTTTATATGTTAGATTGAGTTATAGGAGCGCATTTGAAGCACTTTTGCTTAATAAACCATGGCTCTATCTCTTACGGTTGATTTTTAAATTAATCAGAAAGTCTTCGTCGATAGCGCTTCTCGGTAGCCTCTCAGTACAGAGACTAAGTCCGAATTGAAAATATTTTCACCGACGACGTATCTTTTAAATGTTATGTTCGGTTATGGGAGCGTATTTGATGCACTTTTGCTTAATAAACCACGGCTCCATCTCTTACGGTTGATTTTTAAATAATTTCTAAAGTCGTCGTCGGCGACTCTTCACGGTAGCCACTCGGTAGGAAAAAATCTAAGTCCGAACTGTAATTATTTACACCGACGAGGTACCTTTTATATGTTAGATTGAGTTATAGGAGCGCATTTGAAGCACTTTTGCTTAATAAACCACGGCTCTATCTCTTACGGTTGATTTTTAAATTAATCAGAAAGTCTTCGTCGGTAGCGCTTCTCGGTAGCCTCTCCGTACAGAGACTAAGTCCGAATTGAAAATATTTTCACCGACGACGTATCTTTTAAATGTTATGTTTGTGGTGTGGTGATGGGGTTTAAATAACTAAAGCCTTCTTCTACAGATATATGGTTTAATCTTAGTTTCCAAAATGTTCGTTAACTTCCTTTCATGCCACGCTTCGCTCTCGTCTTTTACACGCACACACTGCCATTCACCTCGCCCCACGCTCCCGCCAGATGTCCTTCTCCTCTCTTACCATTATACCTCATTCACACTGCACGCATCATCCTTTAACATTCATCCACAGAAAACGATCACTCTCACACACACCCCCTTCGTTTCTATGGACTCGCTGTCTCTAAGATCTTTCTTACATTTTTTAACAAACCTGGCCCACTCAACGGTTTCGTCATACAGTCTGCAGTCATATGCTCTTTTGGTACATGTAATACATTCAACCTTTGGTTTATAACAGCCTCGCGTATATAATAACATTTTCTATTAACTAACTTAGACTTCGTTTTAAAGTTCCCTCCATTTGCCAGTTTTACTGCATTCAAGTTGTCGCACATTACCCTCTTTTCTGTTCCGTCTTTAACACCGATCTCTTTTAGCAAATTATTGCACCACGTAATCTCTTTTACACCCTCTAACATAGCTTCAAGTTCACTTTCTGTTGTCGATAATGCCACTGTTCCCTGTTTCCTACTCCTCCAGTGCACCAGGTCCCCACTCCTATAGGTCAGTATTCCTGTGAAGGATTTCGCGTCCTTAGTGCTGTCCCAAGAAGCATCAGTCTCACAGATCAGCCCCTTGACGCCCTTGCCTCCAAATATGAGTCGGTAGTCAATCGTCCCCTTTAAGTATCTTAATACACGTTTCAAACCTGCCATGTGCATATCTTTCGGATTCTGATTAAATTGCGATAGACAACTTAAAGCGTATGCTATATCAGGTCTTGCATACACGCTGAGGTACATCATTCTTCCCAGCAGTTCCTGATATTCCTTTATACTGCACTTGTTACTGGATTCGTGGTTTTCCATCTTCACGTTTATGTCAATAGGCGAGGTAGACGGGTTGCAGTCTTCCATCCCGTACAACTTCAGCAGTTTTTCAATGTATCCTTTTTGACTCACTTCAATCCTTCCTTTTTCCTGTTTTACCTGCATTCCTAGAATGCTCCTTCCTTCTCCCAAGTAGCCACTCGGTAGGAAAAAATCTAAGTCCGAACTGTAATTATTTTCACCGACGAGGTACCTTTTATATGTTAGATTGAGTTATAGGAGCGCATTTGAAGCACTTTTGCTTAATAAACCATGGCTCTATCTCTTACGGTTGATTTTTAAATTAATCAGAAAGTCTTCGTCGGTAGCGCTTCTCGGTAGCCTCTCAGTACAGAGACTAAGTCCGAATTGAAAATATTTTCACCGACGACGTATCTTTTAAATGTTATGTTCGGTTATGGGAGCGTATTTGACGCACTTTTGCTTAATAAACCACGGCTCCATCTCTTACGGTTGATTTTTAAATAATTTCTAAAGTCGTCGTCGGCGACTCTTCACGGTAGCCACTCGGTAGGAAAAAATCTAAGTCCGAACTGTAATTATTTTCACCGACGAGGTACATTTTATATGTTAGATTGAGTTATAGGAGCGCATTTGAAGCACTTTTGCTTAGTAAACCACGGCTCTATCTCTTACGGTTGATTTTTAAATTAATCAGAAAGTCTTCGTCGGTAGCGCTTCTCGGTAGCCTCTCCGTATAGAGACTAAGTCCGAATTGAAAATATTTTCACCGACGACGTATCTTTTAAATGTTATGTTCGGTTATGGGAGCGTATTTGACGCACTTTTGCTTAATAAACCACGGCTCCATCTCTTACGGTTGATTTTTAAATAATTTCTAAAGTCGTCGTTGGCGACTCTTCACGGTAGCCACTCGGTAGGAAAAAATCTAAGTCCGAACTGTAATTATTTACACCGACGAGGTACCTTTTATATGTTAGATTGAGTTATAGGAGCGCATTTGAAGCACTTTTGCTTAATAAACCACGGCTCTATCTCTTACGGTTGATTTTTAAATTAATCAGAAAGTCTTCGTCGGTAGCGCTTCTCGGTAGCCTCTCCGTACAGAGACTAAGTCCGAATTGAAAATATTTTCACCGACGACGTATCTTTTAAATGTTGTGTTCCGTTATGGGAGCGTATGTGACGCACTTTTGCTTAATAAACCACGGCTCCATCTCTTACGGTTGATTTTTAAATAATTTCTAAAGTCGTCGTCGGCGACTCTTCACGGTAGCCACTCGGTAGGAAAAAATCTAAGTCCGAACTGTAATTATTTTCACCGACGATGTACCTTTTATATGTTAGATTTAGTTATAGGAGCGCATTTGAAGCACTTTTGCTTAATAAACCATGGCTCTATCTCTTACGGTTGATTTTTAAATTAATCAGAAAGTCTTCGTCGATAGCGCTTCTCGGTAGCCTCTCAGTACAGAGACTAAGTCCGAATTGAAAATATTTTCACCGACGACGTATCTTTTAAATGTTATGTTCGGTTATGGGAGCGTATTTGACGCACTTTTGCTTAATAAACCACGGCTCCATCTCTTACGGTTGATTTTTAAATAATTTCTAAAGTCGTCGTCGGCGACTCTTCACGGTAGCCACTCGGTAGGAAAAAATCTAAGTCCGAACTGTAATTATTTACACCGACGAGGTACCTTTTATATGTTAGATTGAGTTATAGGAGCGCATTTGAAGCACTTTTGCTTAATAAACCACGGCTCTATCTCTTACGGTTGATTTTTAAATTAATCAGAAAGTCTTCGTCGGTAGCGCTTCTCGGTAGCCTCTCCGTACAGAGACTAAGTCCGAATTGAAAATATTTTCACCGACGACGTATCTTTTAAATGTTATGTTTGTGGTGTGGTGATGGGGTTTAAATAACTAAAGCCTTCTTCTACAGATATATGGTTTAATCTTAGTTTCCAAAATGTTCGTTAACTTCCTTTCATGCCACGCTTCGCTCTCGTCTTTTACACGCACACACTGCCATTCACCTCGCCCCACGCTCCCGCCAGATGTCCTTCTCCTCTCTTACCATTATACCTCATTCACACTGCACGCATCATCCTTTAACATTCATCCACAGAAAACGATCACTCTCACACACACCCCCTTCGTTTCTATGGACTCGCTGTCTCTAAGATCTTTCTTACATTTTTTAACAAACCAGGCCCACTCAACGGTTTCGTCATACAGTCTGCAGTCATATGCTCTTTTGGTACATGTAATACATTCAACCTTTGGTTTATAACAGCCTCGCGTATATAATAACATTTTCTATTAACTAACTTAGACTTCGTTTTAAAGTTCCCTCCATTTGCCAGTTTTACTGCATTCAAGTTGTCGCACATTACCCTCTTTTCTGTTCCGTCTTTAACACCGATCTCTTTTAGCAAATTATTGCACCACGTAATCTCTTTTACACCCTCTAACATAGCTTCAAGTTCACTTTCTGTTGTCGATAATGCCACTGTTCCCTGTTTCCTACTCCTCCAGTGCACCAGGTCCCCACTCCTATAGGTCAGTATTCCTGTGAAGGATTTCGCGTCCTTAGTGCTGTCCCAAGAAGCATCAGTCTCACAGATCAGCCCCTTGACGCCCTTGCCTCCAAATATGAGTCGGTAGTCAATCGTCCCCTTTAAGTATCTTAATACACGTTTCAAACCTGCCATGTGCATATCTTTCGGATTCTGATTAAATTGCGATAGACAACTTAAAGCGTATGCTATATCAGGTCTTGCATACACGCTGAGGTACATCATTCTTCCCAGCAGTTCCTGATATTCCTTTATACTGCACTTGTTACTGGATTCGTGGTTTTCCATCTTCACGTTTATGTCAATAGGCGAGGTAGACGGGTTGCAGTCTTCCATCCCGTACAACTTCAGCAGTTTTTCAATGTATCCTTTTTGACTCACTTCAATCCTTCCTTTTTCCTGTTTTACCTGCATTCCTAGAATGCTCCTTCCTTCTCCCAAGTTCTTTATCTCCATCTCCTTTCCAATCATGTCCATACACTCGTTCTCAAAATCATTTTTGCTGGACACAACTATCATATCATCCACATGTACTCCACAATATAGATAATCTTCGCCACGCATTTTGTAAAATAAACACGGATCTTCTTTACATTGTATCAGTCCGTTTTTCACCAACACCTTAGTGAGGAATTCGTTCCAGCACTTTCCGGCCTGTTTCAGTCCATAAACACTCTTCTTTAATTTACAAACGTAGTCATTATTCGTCTCCATTCCTTTTGGCAATTCCATGTACATTTCCTCCTTTAATTCCCCGTGTAAAAAAGCTGTTTTCACATCGTACATATTAACCTTTCGCCCCTTTTCTGCACTAATACTAAATAACAGTCTAACTGTTTCAGTTCTAATGACTGGTGCAAAGGTCTCATTATAATCATACCCTGGACGTTGTCCACATCCGATTGCCACCAAACGCGCCTTGTAGCTTTTTTCTTTGGTCACAGGGTTCTCTTTAATGCTAAATACCCATTTGTTATTTATCACTCTTTTTCCTATCGGCCGCCGAACAATATCCCACACTCTGTGCTTCTTCATCGAGTTTATTTCTTCGTTTATTGCCTCTTTCCATCTGGCCCAATTTTCCGTATCTTTGGCTTGTCGCACAGTCTTTGGAATCTCTTCATCAATCATCAACATTGCACTATGCTTTTCTCTAATTCTCTGTGATCTTCTTATTCCTTCTCTCTCTGCTCTTTCCCTTGCATCATTAATCCTCAGACTATTTCGCGCTTCCATCGCCTGTCTTGTAGTACCTCTGGGTCTTCCTCCCCTATTTCTTATTTCCACTGTGTCGTCTTCACCACTCATCGGCTCACTTGTACTTTCGCTTTCCTCCTGTGTTTGATTTCTCTCCTCTATTTCTTCCGTGATAGCATCCTCGTACTCACTGTTATCTTCAGTTAATATCTCTTCTATCTCTTCTGTCTCTTCTTCGATTATTTCGGGCTCTTCGCATTCCTCTTCAGTATCCTGCCCTATTATTACAAGTTCTGTATCGTTCTTACACACCTCTCTTCCGCCGAACATCATCAATTGCACCCCATTCTTACTCTCATCAAACTTAACGTCGCAATCCTGCTTTACCTTCCTTGTTTGCGGTATATACATTCTATACGTCTTGTTGTCTCCATATCCAACGAAGATTCCTTTCAGGGTCTTTGGCTCAAATTTGTTCTTCGACCTTTCTTTGTTTAACATATACCCTATGCACCCAAATCTCTTCATATATCTAACATTCGGTTTCCTTTCATACCACATCTCATATGGAGTTTTTCCATGCACACTTGTTTTTACCCTATTCTTAATGTGAGCTGCCGTGCACATTGCTTCCCCCCAAAAACCCATAGGTAGGCACGAATCTGACATCATAGACCTCGTCATTTCTATTAGTGATCTATTTCCCCTTTCGGCCACTCCATTACATTGTGGTGTCCTGGGTGGACTCAGTTGGTGGTGGATCCCTTTTCTTTCCAACCACTCTCTTAGGTTGTTACCTATAAACTCGCCTCCATTATCCGAACGTATAGATTTTAATCTTTTTCCTGATTGGTTCTCTTTTAACACTATCAGTTTTTTCAGCTGTTCAGCTGCTTCTCTCTTCTCTTTTAATAATATTACAAAATGCACCCTCGAATAATCATCTATTATAGTGAACACATATTTCTTGCCACCTAGTGTTGCAGGATCTATTGGCCCAATCAAATCTAAATGCCATAACTCTAATATTTCCTTGCTTCTCCTGTCTTTCAATCTGGTGTGTGTCTTCCTACACATTTTTCCATCAACACAGTTTTCGCATTGCACATTCAACTTATTCCTTTCTTCCAATCCTATCACTAATTCTTCCTTCTTCATTTCTTCTATGGTCTTCATGTTGACGTGTCCAAGTCTTCGGTGCCATATATCCTCTTCTTTCGTCACTCTTATAATCTCAGTGTCCATTCCAATCAATTCCACACTGTATGCATTTCCCTTCCGTACAGCTTTCATCTGCATTCTTCCTGATTCTCCATATACTTTTGCACCATGTTTGTCAAACATTACTTTATATCCATGATCTGTGAACTTTGCCACAGATAATAGGTTTGTATTTAGGTCAGGAACGTGTAGCACATCTTTCAATCTCACTCTGTTTTCTATCCCTATTTGCTTTAGAGGAATCTCACCAATACCTTTGGAAAACAGTTTTCGTCCCTCTTTGTCAGCTAGTGTAATTTCCTTTTTTTCATGTTTTATATTGTCAAACAGTTTTTCATTACAAGTCATATGACTAGTGGACCCTGAATCCAACAGCCATTCAGTATTTTTCATGATCTGGTGCGGACCTTCACCCTTTCTTCCTTCAGCTCTTCTTTCTTGATGTCTTCCATCCATCACATTCATTGTTGCTTCATCGCTTGATCTCATCATAGCTTCTCCTCTACCAAATCTGTGCCCATTTCCTCTTGGATTCCTATTCCTTTGAAATCTGCCACGTTGCCCTCTTCCTCTGAATGGTTTTGAAGTCCTTGTCTCCCTACATTCAGTGGAAACATGCCCAACTCCTTGGCAATTAAAGCATTTCTTCTGTTCATAGCACTCCCGAGACATGTGTCCTTTCTTTCCACAGTTGTAACATTCAATATCCCTATTCATTGACTCTTTTGCCTTCTTTACTCCTTCAGGATCCCTCTGTTTACCCTCATTTTTTCTTCTTTCCTTTCTCACTTCCTCTTGTTTTAATGCAAATCTGATATCATTTATATTTGCTTCTCTGTTGTTTTCTATTACTCTAACATTTTGGTCAAACTCTGATCTCAGGCCCTTCAGAATGTACATCTTTAACTCGTATCCTTCAATTGGCTTACCTAATTGAGTGCACTGATTTCTAAGTCCTTCCGCTCTGTCCATATATTCATCCACTTTTTCATCTCTCAACATTTGCAAATTCGTCAATTCACTCAGCGCTCTCGTCTTGATTTGTTCTGATTCCGCAGCCATTTCGCATTTTATTTTATTCCATAATTTATCTGCACTCTTTTCCTCGCAGTATTTTAACACCTGTGCTTTATCCATTGAATTTACCATTATAGCTCTCGCCGCATGGTTGTCATCGTCCCAAGCGTCCCATCTTCTCAGTTTCACTTCATAGTTTTCTTCACCTTCCTCAGGTCTCTCAACAGTTTTTACCCCTATCACCTTCTTCCATAGTTTTTTTGCTCGCAATATTCCCTCAATTTTTTCTTTCCAAAGAAAGTAGTTCCCATTATTTAATGGCTCGACGCTCATCAAATTCCAGCCGTCCGCCATTATCCCTTTGTGTGCACGCCACGTGGCTTTCTCTACTCTTTAATCTCCCTTTTTTATTGCGAGTCTCTCAAGCTGCGCAACCACGGACCTCTGCTACCATTTGTGGTGTGGTGATGGGGTTTAAATAACTAAAGCCTTCTTCTACAGATATATGGTTTAATCTTAGTTTCCAAAATGTTCGTTAACTTCCTTTCATGCCACGCTTCGCTCTCGTCTTTTACACGCACACACTGCCATTCACCTCGCCCCACGCTCCCGCCAGATGTCCTTCTCCTCTCTTACCATTATACCTCATTCACACTGCACGCATCATCCTTTAACATTCATCCACAGAAAACGATCACTCTCACAATGTTCGGTTATGGGAGCGTATTTGACGCAATTTTGCTTAATAAACCACGGCTCCATCTCTTACGGTTGATTTTTAAATAATTTCTAAAGTCGCCGTCGGCGACTCTTCACGGTAGCCACTCGGTAGGAAAAAATCTAAGTCCGAACTGTAATTATTTACACCGACGAGGTACCTTTTATATGTTAGATTGAGTTATAGGAGCGCATTTGAAGCACTTTTGCTTAATAAACCACGGCTCTATCTCTTACGGTTGATTTTTAAATTAATCAGAAAGTCTTCGTCGGTAGCGCTTCTCGGTAGCCTCTCCGTACAGAGACTAAGTCCGAAGTGAAAATATTTTCACCGACGACGTATCTTTTAAATGTTGTGTTCCGTTATGGGAGCGTATGTGACGCACTTTTGCTTAATAAACCACGGCTCCATCTCTTACGGTTGATTTTTAAATAATTTCTAAAGTCGTCGTCGGCGACTCTTCACGGTAGCCACTCGGTAGGAAAAAATCTAAGTCCGAACTGTAATTATTTTCACCGACGAGGTACCTTTTATATGTTAGATTGAGTTATAGGAGCGTATTTGAATCACTTTTGCTTAATAAACCACGGCTCTATCTCTTTCGGTTGATTTTTAAATTAATCAGAAAGTCTTCGTCGGTAGCGCTTCTCGGTAGCCTCTCCGTACAGAGACTAAGTCCGAATTGAAAATATTTTCACCGACGACGTATCTTTTAAATGTTATGTTCGGTTATGGGAGCGTATTTGACGCACTTTTGCTTAATAAACCACGGCTCCATCTCTTACGGTTGATTTTTAAATAATTTCTAAAGTCCTCGTCGGCGACTCTTCACGGTAGCCACTCGGTAGGAAAAAATCTAAGTCCGAACTGTAATTATTTACACCGACGAGGTACCTTTTATATGTTAGATTGAGTTATAGGAGCGCATTTGAAGCACTTTTGCTTAATAAACCACGGCTCTATCTCTTACGGTTGATTTTTAAATTAATCAGAAAGTCTTCGTCGGTAGCGCTTCTCGGTAGCCTCTCCGTACAGAGACTAAGTCCGAATTGAAAATATTTTCATCCACGACGTATCTTTTAAATGTTATGTTCCGTTATGGGAGCGTATTTGACGCACTTTTGCTTAATAAACCTCGGCTCTATCTCTTACGGTTGATTTTTAAATAATTTCTAAAGTCGTCGTCGGCGACTCTTCACGGTAGCCACTCGGTAGGAAAAAATCTAAGTCCGAACTGTAATTATTTTCACCGACGAGGTACCTTTTATATGTTAGATTGAGTTATAGGAGCGCATTTGAAGCACTTTTGCTTAGTAAACCACGGCTCTATCTCTTTCGGTTGATTTTTAAATTAATCAGAAAGTCTTCGTCGGTAGCGCTTCTCGGTAGCCTCTCCGTACAGAGACTAAGTCCGAATTGAAAATATTTTCACCGACGACGTATCTTTTAAATGTTATGTTCGGTTATGGGAGCGTATTTGACGCACTTTTGCTTAATAAACCACGGCTCCATCTCTTACGGTTGATTTTTAAATAATTTCTAAAGTCGTCGTCGGCGTCTCTTCACGGTAGCCACTAGGTAGGAAAAAATCTAAGTCCGAACTGTAATTATTTTCACCGACGAGGTACCTTTTGTATGTTAGATTGAGTTATAGGAGCGCATTTGAAGCACTTTTGCTTAATAAACCACGGCTCTATCTCTTACGGTTGATTTTTAAATTAATCAGAAAGTCTTCGTCGGTAGCGCTTCTCGGTAGCCTCTCCGTACAGAGACTAAGTCCGAATTGAAAATATTTTCACCGACGACGTATCTTTTAAATGTTGTGTTCCGTTATGGGAGCGTATGTGACGCACTTTTGCTTAATAAACCACGGCTCCATCTCTTACGGTTGATTTTTAAATAATTTCTAAAGTCGTCGTCGGCGACTCTTCACGGTAGCCACTCGGTAGGAAAAAATCTAAGTCCGAACTGTAATTATTTTCACCGACGAGGTACCTTTTATATGTTAGATTGAGTTATAGGAGCGTATTTGAATCACTTTTGCTTAATAAACCACGGCTCTATCTCTTTCGGTTGATTTTTAAATTAATCAGAAAGTCTTCGTCGGTAGCGCTTCTCGGTAGCCTCTCCGTACAGAGACTAAGTCCGAATTGAAAATATTTTCACCGACGACGTATCTTTTAAATGTTATGTTCGGTTATGGGAGCGTATTTGACGCACTTTTGCTTAATAAACCACGGCTCCATCTCTTACGGTTGATTTTTAAATAATTTCTAAAGTCGTCGTCGGCGACTCTTCACGGTAGCCACTCGGTAGGAAAAAATCTAAGTCCGAACTGTAATTATTTACACCGACGAGGTACCTTTTATATGTTAGATTGAGTTATAGGAGCGCATTTGAAGCACTTTTGCTTAATAAACCACGGCTCTATCTCTTACGGTTGATTTTTAAATTAATCAGAAAGTCTTCGTCGGTAGCGCTTCTCGGTAGCCTCTCCGTACAGAGACTAAGTCCGAATTGAAAATATTTTCATCCACGACGTATCTTTTAAATGTTATGTTCCGTTATGGGAGCGTATTTGACGCACTTTTGCTTAATAAACCTCGGCTCTATCTCTTACGGTTGATTTTTAAATAATTTCTAAAGTCGTCGTCGGCGACTCTTCACGGTAGCCACTCGGTAGGAAAAAATCTAAGTCCGAACTGTAATTATTTTCACCGACGAGGTACCTTTTATATGTTAGATTGAGTTATAGGAGCGCATTTGAAGCACTTTTGCTTAGTAAACCACGGCTCTATCTCTTACGGTTGATTTTTAAATTAATCAGAAAGTCTTCGTCGGTAGCGCTTCTCGGTAGCCTCTCCGTACAGAGACTAAGTCCGAATTGAAAATATTTTCACCGACGACGTATCTTTTAAATGTTATGTTCGGTTATGGGAGCGTATTTGACGCACTTTTGCTTAATAAACCTCGGCTCTATCTCTTACGGTTGATTTTTAAATAATTTCTAAAGTCGTCGTCGGCGACTCTTCACGGTAGCCAATCGGTAGGAAAAAATCTAAGTCCGAACTGTAATTATTTTCACCGACGAGGTACCTTTTATATGTTAGGTTGAGTTATAGGAGCGCATTTGAAGCACTTTTGCTTAATAAACCACGGCTCTATCTCTTACGGTTGATTTTTAAATTAATCAGAAAGTCTTCGTCGGTAGCGCTTCTCGGTAGCCTCTCCGTACAGAGACTAAGTCCGAATTGAAAATATTTTCATCCACGACGTATCTTTTAAATGTTATGTTCGGTTATGGGAGCGTATTTGACGCACTTTTGCTTAATAAACCACGGCTCTATCTCTTTCGGTTGATTTTTAAATTAATCAGAAAGTCTTCGTCGGTAGCGCTTCTCGGTAGCCTCTCCGTACAGAGACTAAGTCCGAATTGAAAATATTTTCACCGACGACGTATCTTTTAAATGTTATGTTCGGTTATGGGAGCGTATTTGACGCACTTTTGCTTAATAAACCACGGCTCCATCTCTTACGGTTGATTTTTAAATAATTTCTAAAGTCGTCGTCGGCGACTCTTCACGGTAGCCACTCGGTAGGAAAAAATCTAAGTCCGAACTGTAATTATTTTCACCGACGAGGTACCTTTTATATGTTAGATTGAGTTATAGGAGCGCATTTGAAGCACTTTTGCTTAATAAACCACGGCTCTATCTCTTACGGTTGATTTTTAAATTAATCAGAAAGTCTTCGTCGGTAGCGCTTCTCGGTAGCCTCTCCGTACAGAGACTAAGTCCGAATTGAAAATATTTTCACCGACGACGTATCTTTTAAATGTTATGTTCCGTTATGGGAGCGTATTTGACGCACTTTTGCTTAATAAACCACGGCTCCATCTCTTACGGTTGATTTTTAAATAATTTCTAAAGTCGTCGTCGGCGACTCTTCACGGTAGCCACTCGGTAGGAAAAAATCTAAGTCCGAACTGTAATTATTTACACCGACGAGGTACCTTTTATATGTTAGATTGAGTTATAGGAGCGCATTTGAAGCACTTTTGCTTAATAAACCACGGCTCTATCTCTTACGGTTGATTTTTAAATTAATCAGAAAGTCTTCGTCGGTAGCGCTTCTCGGTAGCCTCTCCGTACAGAGACTAAGTCCGAATTGAAAATATTTTCACCGACGACTTATCTTTTAAATGTTGTGTTCCGTTATGGGAGCGTATGTGACGCACTTTTGCTTAATAAACCACGGCTCCATCTCTTACGGTTGATTTTTAAATAATTTCTAAAGTCGTCGTCGGCGACTCTTCACGGTAGCCACTCGGTAGGAAAAAATCTAAGTCCGAACTGTAATTATTTTCACCGACGAGGTACCTTTTATATGTTAGATTGAGTTATAGGAGCGTATTTGAATCACTTTTGCTTAATAAACCACGGCTCTATCTCTTTCGGTTGATTTTTAAATTAATCAGAAAGTCTTCGTCGGTAGCGCTTCTCGGTAGCCTCTCCGTACAGAGACTAAGTCCGAATTGAAAATATTTTCATCCACGACGTATCTTTTAAATGTTATGTTCCGTTATGGGAGCGTATTTGACGCACTTTTGCTTAATAAACCTCGGCTCTATCTCTTACGGTTGATTTTTAAATAATTTCTAAAGTCGTCGTCGGCGACTCTTCACGGTAGCCACTCGGTAGGAAAAAATCTAAGTCCGAACTGTAATTATTTTCACCGACGAGGTACCTTTTATATGTTAGATTGAGTTATAGGAGCGCATTTGAAGCACTTTTGCTTAGTAAACCACGGCTCTATCTCTTACGGTTGATTTTTAAATTAATCAGAAAGTCTTCGTCGGTAGCGCTTCTCGGTAGCCTCTCCGTACAGAGACTAAGTCCGAATTGAAAATATTTTCACCGACGACGTATCTTTTAAATGTTATGTTCCGTTATGGGAGCGTATTTGACGCACTTTTGCTTAATAAACCACGGCTCCATCTCTTACGGTTGATTTTTAAATAATTTCTAAAGTCGTCGTCGGCGACTCTTCACGGTAGCCACTCGGTAGGAAAAAATCTAAGTCCGAACTGTAATTATTTACACCGACGAGGTACCTTTTATATGTTAGATTGAGTTATAGGAGCGCATTTGAAGCACTTTTGCTTAATAAACCACGGCTCTATCTCTTACGGTTGATTTTTAAATTAATCAGAAAGTCTTCGTCGGTAGCGCTTCTCGGTAGCCTCTCCGTACAGAGACTAAGTCCGAATTGAAAATATTTTCACCGACGACGTATCTTTTAAATGTTGTGTTCCGTTATGGGAGCGTATGTGACGCACTTTTGCTTAATAAACCACGGCTCCATCTCTTACGGTTGATTTTTAAATAATTTCTAAAGTCGTCGTCGGCGACTCTTCACGGTAGCCACTCGGTAGGAAAAAATCTAAGTCCGAACTGTAATTATTTTCACCGACGAGGTACCTTTTATATGTTAGATTGAGTTATAGGAGCGTATTTGAATCACTTTTGCTTAATAAACCACGGCTCTATCTCTTTCGGTTGATTTTTAAATTAATCAGAAAGTCTTCGTCGGTAGCGCTTCTCGGTAGCCTCTCCGTACAGAGACTAAGTCCGAATTGAAAATATTTTCATCCACGACGTATCTTTTAAATGTTATGTTCCGTTATGGGAGCGTATTTGACGCACTTTTGCTTAATAAACCTCGGCTCTATCTCTTACGGTTGATTTTTAAATAATTTCTAAAGTCGTCGTCGGCGACTCTTCACGGTAGCCACTCGGTAGGAAAAAATCTAAGTCCGAACTGTAATTATTTTCACCGACGAGGTACCTTTTATATGTTAGATTGAGTTATAGGAGCGCATTTGAAGCACTTTTGCTTAGTAAACCACGGCTCTATCTCTTACGGTTGATTTTTAAATTAATCAGAAAGTCTTCGTCGGTAGCGCTTCTCGGTAGCCTCTCCGTACAGAGACTAAGTCCGAATTGAAAATATTTTCACCGACGACGTATCTTTTAAATGTTATGTTCGGTTATGGGAGCGTATTTGACGCACTTTTGCTTAATAAACCTCGGCTCTATCTCTTACGGTTGATTTTTAAATAATTTCTAAAGTCGTCGTCGGCGACTCTTCACGGTAGCCAATCGGTAGGAAAAAATCTAAGTCCGAACTGTAATTATTTTCACCGACGAGGTACCTTTTATATGTTATGTTGAGTTATAGGAGCGCATTTGAAGCACTTTTGCTTAATAAACCACGGCTCTATCTCTTACGGTTGATTTTTAAATTAATCAGAAAGTCTTCGTCGGTAGCGCTTCTCGGTAGCCTCTCCGTACAGAGACTAAGTCCGAATTGAAAATATTTTCATCCACGACGTATATTTTAAATGTTATGTTCGGTTATGGGAGCGTATTTGACGCACTTTTGCTTAATAAACCACGGCTCTATCTCTTTCGGTTGATTCTTAAATTAATCAGAAAGTCTTCGTCGGTAGCGCTTCTCGGTAGCCTCTCCGTACAGAGACTAAGTCCGAATTGAAAATATTTTCACCGACGACGTATCTTTTAAATGTTATGTTCGGTTATGGGAGCGTATTTGACGCACTTTTGCTTAATAAACCACGGCTCCATCTCTTACGGTTGATTTTTAAATAATTTCTAAAGTCGTCGTCGGCGACTCTTCACGGTAGCCACTCGGTAGGAAAAAATCTAAGTCCGAACTGTAATTATTTTCACCGACGAGGTACCTTTTATATGTTAGATTGAGTTATAGGAGCGCATTTGAAGCACTTTTGCTTAGTAAACCACGGCTCTATCTCTTACGGTTGATTTTTAAATTAATCAGAAAGTCTTCGTCGGTAGCGCTTCTCGGTAGCCTCTCCGTACAGAGACTAAGTCCGAATTGAAAATATTTTCACCGACGACGTATCTTTTAAATGTTATGTTCCGTTATGGGAGCGTATTTGACGCACTTTTGCTTAATAAACCACGGCTCCATCTCTTACGGTTGATTTTTAAATAATTTCTAAAGTCGTCGTCGGCGACTCTTCACGGTAGCCACTCGGTAGGAAAAAATCTAAGTCCGAACTGTAATTATTTACACCGACGAGGTACCTTTTATATGTTAGATTGAGTTATAGGAGCGCATTTGAAGCACTTTTGCTTAATAAACCACGGCTCTATCTCTTACGGTTGATTTTTAAATTAATCAGAAAGTCTTCGTCGGTAGCGCTTCTCGGTAGCCTCTCCGTACAGAGACTAAGTCCGAATTGAAAATATTTTCACCGACGACGTATCTTTTAAATGTTGTGTTCCGTTATGGGAGCGTATGTGACGCACTTTTGCTTAATAAACCACGGCTCCATCTCTTACGGTTGATTTTTAAATAATTTCTAAAGTCGTCGTCGGCGACTCTTCACGGTAGCCACTCGGTAGGAAAAAATCTAAGTCCGAACTGTAATTATTTTCACCGACGAGGTACCTTTTATATGTTAGATTGAGTTATAGGAGCGTATTTGAATCACTTTTGCTTAATAAACCACGGCTCTATCTCTTTCGGTTGATTTTTAAATTAATCAGAAAGTCTTCGTCGGTAGCGCTTCTCGGCAGCCTCTCCGTACAGAGACTAAGTCCGAATTGAAAATATTTTCACCGACGACGTATCTTTTAAATGTTATGTTCGGTTATGGGAGCGTATTTGACGCACTTTTGCTTAATAAACAACGGCTCCATCTCTTACGGTTGATTTTTAAATAATTTCTAAAGTCCTCGTCGGCGACTCTTCACGGTAGCCACTCGGTAGGAAAAAATCTAAGTCCGAACTGTAATTATTTACACCGACGAGGTACCTTTTATATGTTAGATTGAGTTATAGGAGCGCATTTGAAGCACTTTTGCTTAATAAACCACGGCTCTATCTCTTACGGTTGATTTTTAAATTAATCAGAAAGTCTTCGTCGGTAGCGCTTCTCGGTAGCCTCTCCGTACAGAGACTAAGTCCGAATTGAAAATATTTTCATCCACGACGTATCTTTTAAATGTTATGTTCCGTTATGGGAGCGTATTTGACGCACTTTTGCTTAATAAACCTCGGCTCTATCTCTTACGGTTGATTTTTAAATAATTTCTAAAGTCGTCGTCGGCGACTCTTCACGGTAGCCACTCGGTAGGAAAAAATCTAAGTCCGAACTGTAATTATTTTCACCGACGAGGTACCTTTTATATGTTAGATTGAGTTATAGGAGCGCATTTGAAGCACTTTTGCTTAGTAAACCACGGCTCTATCTCTTTCGGTTGATTTTTAAATTAATCAGAAAGTCTTCGTCGGTAGCGCTTCTCGGTAGCCTCTCCGTACAGAGACTAAGTCCGAATTGAAAATATTTTCACCGACGACGTATCTTTTAAATGTTATGTTCGGTTATGGGAGCGTATTTGACGCACTTTTGCTTAATAAACCACGGCTCCATCTCTTACGGTTGATTTTTAAATAATTTCTAAAGTCGTCGTCGGCGTCTCTTCACGGTAGCCACTAGGTAGGAAAAAATCTAAGTCCGAACTGTAATTATTTTCACCGACGAGGTACCTTTTGTATGTTAGATTGAGTTATAGGAGCGCATTTGAAGCACTTTTGCTTAATAAACCACGGCTCTATCTCTTACGGTTGATTTTTAAATTAATCAGAAAGTCTTCGTCGGTAGCGCTTCTCGGTAGCCTCTCCGTACAGAGACTAAGTCCGAATTGAAAATATTTTCACCGACGACGTATCTTTTAAATGTTGTGTTCCGTTATGGGAGCGTATGTGACGCACTTTTGCTTAATAAACCACGGCTCCATCTCTTACGGTTGATTTTTAAATAATTTCTAAAGTCGTCGTCGGCGACTCTTCACGGTAGCCACTCGGTAGGAAAAAATCTAAGTCCGAACTGTAATTATTTTCACCGACGAGGTACCTTTTATATGTTAGATTGAGTTATAGGAGCGTATTTGAATCACTTTTGCTTAATAAACCACGGCTCTATCTCTTTCGGTTGATTTTTAAATTAATCAGAAAGTCTTCGTCGGTAGCGCTTCTCGGTAGCCTCTCCGTACAGAGACTAAGTCCGAATTGAAAATATTTTCACCGACGACGTATCTTTTAAATGTTATGTTCGGTTATGGGAGCGTATTTGACGCACTTTTGCTTAATAAACCACGGCTCCATCTCTTAGGGTTGATTTTTAAATAATTTCTAAAGTCGTCGTCGGCGACTCTTCACGGTAGCCACTCGGTAGGAAAAAATCTAAGTCCGAACTGTAATTATTTACACCGACGAGGTACCTTTTATATGTTAGATTGAGTTATAGGAGCGCATTTGAAGCACTTTTGCTTAATAAACCACGGCTCTATCTCTTACGGTTGATTTTTAAATTAATCAGAAAGTCTTCGTCGGTAGCGCTTCTCGGTAGCCTCTCCGTACAGAGACTAAGTCCGAATTGAAAATATTTTCATCCACGACGTATCTTTTAAATGTTATGTTCCGTTATGGGAGCGTATTTGACGCACTTTTGCTTAATAAACCTCGGCTCTATCTCTTACGGTTGATTTTTAAATAATTTCTAAAGTCGTCGTCGGCGACTCTTCACGGTAGCCACTCGGTAGGAAAAAATCTAAGTCCGAACTGTAATTATTTTCACCGACGAGGTACCTTTTATATGTTAGATTGAGTTATAGGAGCGCATTTGAAGCACTTTTGCTTAGTAAACCACGGCTCTATCTCTTACGGTTGATTTTTAAATTAATCAGAAAGTCTTCGTCGGTAGCGCTTCTCGGTAGCCTCTCCGTACAGAGACTAAGTCCGAATTGAAAATATTTTCACCGACGACGTATCTTTTAAATGTTATGTTCGGTTATGGGAGCGTATTTGACGCACTTTTGCTTAATAAACCTCGGCTCTATCTCTTACGGTTGATTTTTAAATAATTTCTAAAGTCGTCGTCGGCGACTCTTCACGGTAGCCAATCGGTAGGAAAAAATCTAAGTCCGAACTGTAATTATTTTCACCGACGAGGTACCTTTTATATGTTAGGTTGAGTTATAGGAGCGCATTTGAAGCACTTTTGCTTAATAAACCACGGCTCTATCTCTTACGGTTGATTTTTAAATTAATCAGAAAGTCTTCGTCGGTAGCGCTTCTCGGTAGCCTCTCCGTACAGAGACTAAGTCCGAATTGAAAATATTTTCATCCACGACGTATCTTTTAAATGTTATGTTCGGTTATGGGAGCGTATTTGACGCACTTTTGCTTAATAAACCACGGCTCTATCTCTTTCGGTTGATTTTTAAATTAATCAGAAAGTCTTCGTCGGTAGCGCTTCTCGGTAGCCTCTCCGTACAGAGACTAAGTCCGAATTGAAAATATTTTCACCGACGACGTATCTTTTAAATGTTATGTTCGGTTATGGGAGCGTATTTGACGCACTTTTGCTTAATAAACCACGGCTCCATCTCTTACGGTTGATTTTTAAATAATTTCTAAAGTCGTCGTCGGCGACTCTTCACGGTAGCCACTCGGTAGGAAAAAATCTAAGTCCGAACTGTAATTATTTTCACCGACGAGGTACCTTTTATATGTTAGATTGAGTTATAGGAGCGCATTTGAAGCACTTTTGCTTAGTAAACCACGGCTCTATCTCTTACGGTTGATTTTTAAATTAATCAGAAAGTCTTCGTCGGTAGCGCTTCTCGGTAGCCTCTCCGTACAGAGACTAAGTCCGAATTGAAAATATTTTCACCGACGACGTATCTTTTAAATGTTATGTTCCGTTATGGGAGCGTATTTGACGCACTTTTGCTTAATAAACCACGGCTCCATCTCTTACGGTTGATTTTTAAATAATTTCTAAAGTCGTCGTCGGCGACTCTTCACGGTAGCCACTCGGTAGGAAAAAATCTAAGTCCGAACTGTAATTATTTACACCGACGAGGTACCTTTTATATGTTAGATTGAGTTATAGGAGCGCATTTGAAGCACTTTTGCTTAATAAACCACGGCTCTATCTCTTACGGTTGATTTTTAAATTAATCAGAAAGTCTTCGTCGGTAGCGCTTCTCGGTAGCCTCTCCGTACAGAGACTAAGTCCGAATTGAAAATATTTTCACCGACGACGTATCTTTTAAATGTTGTGTTCCGTTATGGGAGCGTATTTGACGCACTTTTGCTTAATAAACCACGGCTCCATCTCTTACGGTTGATTTTTAAATAATTTCTAAAGTCGTCGTCGGCGACTCTTCACGGTAGCCACTCGGTAGGAAAAAATCTAAGTCCGAACTGTAATTATTTTCACCGACGAGGTACCTTTTATATGTTAGATTGAGTTATAGGAGCGTATTTGAATCACTTTTGCTTAATAAACCACGGCTCTATCTCTTTCGGTTGATTTTTAAATTAATCAGAAAGTCTTCGTCGGTAGCGCTTCTCGGTAGCCTCTCCGTACAGAGACTAAGTCCGAATTGAAAATATTTTCACCGACGACGTATCTTTTAAATGTTATGTTCGGTTATGGGAGCGTATTTGACGCACTTTTGCTTAATAAACCACGGCTCCATCTCTTACGGTTGATTTTTAAATAATTTCTAAAGTCGTCGTCGGCGACTCTTCACGGTAGCCACTCGGTAGGAAAAAATCTAAGTCCGAACTGTAATTATTTTCACCGACGAGGTAACTTTTATATGTTAGATTGAGTTATAGGAGCGTATTTGAAGCACTTTTGCTTAATAAACCACGGCTCTATCTCTTACGGTTGATTTTTAAATAATTTCTAAAGTCGTCGTCGGCGACTCTTCACGGTAGCCACTCGGTAGGAAAAAATCTAAGCCCGAACTGTAATTATTTTCACCGACGAGGTACCTTTTATATGTTAGATTGAGTTATAGGAGCGTATTTTAAGCACTTTTGCTTAATAAATCACGGCTCTATCTCTTACGGTAGATTTTTATATTAATCAGAAACTCTTCGTCGGTAGCGCTTCTCGGTAGCCTCTCCGTACAGAGACTAAGTCCGAATTGAAAATATTTTCACCGACGACGTATCTTTTAAATGTTATGTTCGGTTATGGGAGCGTATTTGACGCACTTTTGCTTAATAAACCACGGCTCCATCTCTTACGGTTGATTTTTAAATAATTTCTAAAGTCGTCGTCGGCGACTCTTCACGGTAGCCACTCGGTAGGAAAAAATCTAAGTCCGAACTGTAATTATTTTCACCGACGAGGTACCTTTTATATGTTAGATTGAGTTATAGGAGCGCATTTGAAGCACTTTTGCTTAGTAAAACACGGCTCTATCTCTTACGGTTGATTTTTAAATTAATCAGAAAGTCTTCGTCGGTAGCGCTTCTCGGTAGCCTCTCCGTACAGAGACTAAGTCCGAATTGAAAATATTTTCACCGACGACGTATCTTTTAAATGTTATGTTCGGTTATGGGAGCGTATTTGACGCACTTTTGCTTAATAAACCTCGGCTCTATCTCTTACGGTTGATTTTTAAATAATTTCTAAAGTCGTCGTCCGCGACTCTTCACGGTAGCCAATCGGTAGGAAAAAATCTAAGTCCGAACTGTAATTATTTTCACCGACGAGGTACCTTTTATATGTTAGGTTGAGTTATAGGAGCGCATTTGAAGCACTTTTGCTTAATAAACCACGGCTCTATCTCTTACGGTTGATTTTTAAATTAATCAGAAAGTCTTCGTCGGTAGCGCTTCTCGGTAGCCTCTCAGTACAGAGACTAAGTCCGAATTGAAAATATTTTCACCGATTACGTATCTTTTAAATGTTATGTTCGGTTATGGGAGCGTATTTGACGCACTTTTGCTTAATAAACAACGGCTCCATCTCTTACGGTTGATTTTTAAATAATTTCTAAAGTCGTCGTCGGCGACTCTTCACGGTAGCCACTCGGTAGGAAAAAATCTAAGTCCGAACTGTAATTATTTTCACCGACGAGGTACCTTTTATATGTTAGATTGAGTTAAAGGAGCGTATTTGAAGCACTTTTGCTTAATAAACACGGCTCTATCTCTTACGGTTGATTTTTAAATTAATCAGAAAGTCTTCGTCGGTAGCGCTTCTCGGTAGCCTCTCCGTACAGAGACTAAGTCCGAATTGAAAATATTTTCATCCACGACGTATCTTTTAAATGTTATGTTCCGTTATGGGAGCGTATTTGACGCACTTTTGCTTAATAAACCACGGCTCCAACTCTTACGGTTGATTTTTAAATAATTTCTAGTCGTCGTCGGCGACTCTTCACGGTAGCCAATCGGTAGGAAAAAATCTAAGTCCGAACTGTAATTATTTTCACCGACGAGGTACCTTTTATATGTTAGATTGAGTTATAGGAGCGCATTTGAAGCACTTTTGCTTAATAAACCACGGCTCTATATCTTACTGTTGATTTTTAAATTAATCAGAAAGTCTTCGTCGGTAGCGCTTCTCGGTAGCCTCTCCGTACAGAGACTAAGTCCGAATTGAAAATATATTCACCGACAAGGTATCTTTTAAATGTTATGTTCGGTTATGGGAGCGTATTTGACGCACTTTTGCTTAATAAACCACGGCTCCATCTCTTACGGTTGATTTTTAAATAATTTCTAAAGTCGTCGTCGGCGACTCTTCACGGTAGCCACTCGGTAGGAAAAAATCTGAGTCCGAACTGTAATTATTTTCACCGACGAGGTACCTTTTATATGTTAGATTGAGTTATAGGAGCGCATTTGAAGCACTTTTGCTTAATAAACCACGGCTCTATCTCTTACGGTTGATTATTTAATTAATCAGAAAGTCCTCGTCGGTAGCGCTTCTCGGTAGCCTCTCCGTACAGAGACTAAGTCCGAATTGAAAATATTTTCACCGACGACGTATATTTTAAATGTTATGTTCCGTTATGGGAGCGTATTTGACGCACTTTTGCTTAATAAACCACGGCTCCATCTCTTACGGTTGATTTTTAAATAATTTCTAGTCGTCGTCGGCGACTCTTCACGGTAGCCAATCGGTAGGAAAAAATCTAAGTCCGAACTGTAATTATTTTCACCGACGAGGTACCTTTTATATGTTAGATTGAGTTATAGGAGCGTATTTGAAGCACTTTTGCTGAATAAACCACGGCTCTATATCTTACTGTTGATTTTTAAATTAATCAGAAAGTCTTCGTCGGTGCCGCTTCTCGGTAGCCTCTCCGTACAGAGACTAAGTCCGAATTGAAAATATTTTCACCGACAAGGTATCTTTTAAATGTTATGTTCGGTTATGGGAGCGTATTTGACGCACTTTTGCTTAATAAACCACGGCTCCATCTCTTACGGTTGATTTTTAAATAATTTCTAAAGTCGTCGTCGGCGACTCTTCACGGTAGCCACTCGGTAGGAAAAAATCTATGTCCGAACTGTAATTATTTTCACCGACGAGGTACCTTTTATATGTTAGATTGAGTTATAGGAGCGCATTTGAAGCACTTTTGCTTAATAAACCACGGCTCTATCTCTTACGGTTGATTTTTAAATTAATCAGAAAGTCCTCGTCGGTAGCGCTTCTCGGTAGCCTCTCCGTACAGAGACTAAGTACGAATTGAAAATATTTTCACCGACGACGTATATTTTAAATGTTATGTTCCGTTATGGGAGCGTATTTGACGCACTTTTGCTTAATAAACCACGGCTCCAACTCTTACGGTTGATTTTTAAATAATTTCTAGTCGTCGTCGGCGACTCTTCACGGTAGCCAATCGGTAGGAAAAAATCTAAGTCCGAACTGTAATTATTTTCACCGACGAGGTACCTTTTATATGTTAGATTGAGTTATAGGAGGGTATTTGAAGCACTTTTGCTTAATAAACCACGGCTCTATCTCTTACGGTTGATTATTTAATTAATCAGAAAGTCCTCGTCGGTAGCGCTTCTCGGTAGCCTCTCCGTACAGAGACTAAGTCCGAATTGCAAATATTTTCACCGACGACGTATCTTTTAAATGTTATGTTCGGTTATGGGAGCGTATTTGACGCACTTTTGCTTAATAAACCACGGCTCCATCTCTTACGGTTGATTTTTAAATAATTTCTAAAGTCGTCGTCGGCGACTCTTCACGGTAGCCACTCGGTAGGAAAAAATCTGAGTCCGAACTGTAATTATTTTCACCGACGAGGTACCTTTTATATGTTAGATTGAGTTATAGGAGCGCATTTGAAGCACTTTTGCTTAATAAACCACGGCTCTATCTCTTACGGTTGATTATTTAATTAATCAGAAAGTCCTCGTCGGTAGCGCTTCTCGGTAGCCTCTCCGTACAGAGACTAAGTCCGAATTGAAAATATTTTCACCGACGACGTATCTTTTAAATGGTATGTTCCGTTATGGGAGCGTATTTGACGCACTTTTGCTTAATAAACCACGGCTCCATCTCTTATTGTTGATTTTTAAATAATTTCTAGTCGTCGTCGGCGACTCTTCACGGTAGCCACTCGGTAGGAAAAAATCTAAGTCCGAACTGTAATTATTTTCACCGACGAGGTACCTTTTATATGTTAGATTGAGTTATAGGAGCGTATTTGAAGCACTTTTGCTGAATAAACCACGGCTCTATATCTTACTGTTGATTTTTAAATTAATCAGAAAGTCTTCGTCGGTGCCGCTTCTCGGTAGCCTCTCCGTACAGAGACTAAGTCCGAATTGAAAATATTTTCACCGACAAGGTATCTTTTAAATGTTATGTTCGGTTATGGGAGCGTATTTGACGCACTTTTGCTTAATAAACCACGGCTCCATCTCTAACTGTTGATTTTTAAATAATTTCTAGTCGTCGTCGGCGACTCTTCACGGTAGCCAATCGGTAGGAAAAAATCTAAGTCCGAACTGTAATTATTTTCACCGACGAGGTACCTTTTATATGTTAGATTGAGTTATAGGAGGGTATTTGAAGCACTTTTGCTTAATAAACCACGGCTCTATCTCTTACGGTTGATTATTTAATTAATCAGAAAGTCCTCGTCGGTAGCGCTTCTCGGTAGCCTCTCCGTACAGAGACTAAGTCCGAATTGCAAATATTTTCACCGACGACGTATCTTTTAAATGTTATGTTCGGTTATGGGAGCGTATTTGACGCACTTTTGCTTAATAAACCACGGCTCCATCTCTTACGGTTGATTTTTAAATAATTTCTAAAGTCGTCGTCGGCGACTCTTCACGGTAGCCACTCGGTAGGAAAAAATCTGAGTCCGAACTGTAATTATTTTCACCGACGAGGTACCTTTTATATGTTAGATTGAGTTATAGGAGCGCATTTGAAGCACTTTTGCTTAATAAACCACGGCTCTATCTCTTACGGTTGATTATTTAATTAATCAGAAAGTCCTCGTCGGTAGCGCTTCTCGGTAGCCTCTCCGTACAGAGACTAAGTCCGAATTGAAAATATTTTCACCGACGACGTATCTTTTAAATGGTATGTTCCGTTATGGGAGCGTATTTGACGCACTTTTGCTTAATAAACCACGGCTCCATCTCTTATTGTTGATTTTTAAATAATTTCTAGTCGTCGTCGGCGACTCTTCACGGTAGCCACTCGGTAGGAAAAAATCTAAGTCCGAACTGTAATTATTTTCACCGACGAGGTACCTTTTATATGTTAGATTGAGTTATAGGAGCGTATTTGAAGCACTTTTGCTGAATAAACCACGGCTCTATATCTTACTGTTGATTTTTAAATTAATCAGAAAGTCTTCGTCGGTGCCGCTTCTCGGTAGCCTCTCCGTACAGAGACTAAGTCCGAATTGAAAATATTTTCACCGACAAGGTATCTTTTAAATGTTATGTTCGGTTATGGGAGCGTATTTGACGCACTTTTGCTTAATAAACCACGGCTCCATCTCTAACTGTTGATTTTTAAATAATTTCTAGTCGTCGTCGGCGACTCTTCACGGTAGCCACTCGGTAGGAAAAAATCTATGTCCGAACTGTAATTATTTTCACCGACGAGGTACCTTTTATATGTTAGATTGAGTTATACGAGCGCATTTGAAGCACTTTTGCTTAATAAACCACGGCTCTATCTCTTACGGTTGATTTTTAAATTAATCAGAAAGTCCTCGTCGGTAGCGCTTCTCGGTAGCCTCTCCGTACAGAGACTAAGTACGAATTGAAAATATTTTCACCGACGACGTATCTTTTAAATGTTATGTTCCGTTATGGGAGCGTATTTGACGCACTTTTGCTTAATAAACCACGGCTCCATCTCTTACGGTTGATTTTTAAATAATTTCTAGTCGTCGTCGGCGACTCTTCACGGTAGCCAATCGGTAGGAAAAAATCTAAGTCCGAACTGTAATTATTTTCACCGACGAGGTACCTTTTATATGTTAGATTGAGTTATAGGAGCGTATTTGAAGCACTTTTGCTGAATAAACCACGGCTCTATATCTTACTGTTGATTTTTAAATTAATCAGAAAGTCTTCGTCGGTGCCGCTTCTCGGTAGCCTCTCCGTACAGAGACTAAGTCCGAATTGAAAATATTTTCACCGACAAGGTATCTTTTAAATGTTATGTTCGGTTATGGGAGCGTATTTGACGCACTTTTGCTTAATAAACCACGGCTCCATCTCTTACGGTTGATTTTTAAATAATTTCTAAAGTCGTCGTCGGCGACTCTTCACGGTAGCCACTCGGTAGGAAAAAATCTATGTCCGAACTGTAATTATTTTCACCGACGAGGTACCTTTTATATGTTAGATTGAGTTATAGGAGCGCATTTGAAGCACTTTTGCTTAATAAACCACGGCTCTATCTCTTACGGTTGATTTTTAAATTAATCAGAAAGTCCTCGTCGGTAGCGCTTCTCGGTAGCCTCTCCGTACAGAGACTAAGTACGAATTGAAAATATTTTCACCGACGACGTATATTTTAAATGTTATGTTCCGTTATGGGAGCGTATTTGACGCACTTTTGCTTAATAAACCACGGCTCCAACTCTTACGGTTGATTTTTAAATAATTTCTAGTCGTCGTCGGCGACTCTTCACGGTAGCCAATCGGTAGGAAAAAATCTAAGTCCGAACTGTAATTATTTTCACCGACGAGGTACCTTTTATATGTTAGATTGAGTTATAGGAGCGCATTTGAAGCACTTTTGCTTAATAAACCACGGCTCTATCTCTTACGGTTGATTATTTAATTAATCAGAAAGTCCTCGTCGGTAGCGCTTCTCGGTAGCCTCTCCGTACAGAGACTAAGTCCGAATTGAAAATATTTTCACCGACGACGTATATTTTAAATGTTATGTTCCGTTATGGGAGCGTATTTGACGCACTTTTGCTTAATAAACCACGGCTCCATCTCTTACGGTTGATTTTTAAATAATTTCTAGTCGTCGTCGGCGACTCTTCACGGTAGCCACTCGGTAGGAAAAAATCTAAGTCCGAACTGTAATTATTTTCACCGACGAGGTACCTTTTATATGTTAGATTGAGTTATAGGAGCGTATTTGAAGCACTTTTGCTGAATAAACCACGGCTCTATATCTTACTGTTGATTTTTAAATTAATCAGAAAGTCTTCGTCGGTGCCGCTTCTCGGTAGCCTCTCCGTACAGAGACTAAGTCCGAATTGAAAATATTTTCACCGACAAGGTATCTTTTAAATGTTATGTTCGGTTATGGGAGCGTATTTGACGCACTTTTGCTTAATAAACCACGGCTCCATCTCTAACTGTTGATTTTTAAATAATTTCTAGTCGTCGTCGGCGACTCTTCACGGTAGCCACTCGGTAGGAAAAAATCTATGTCCGAACTGTAATTATTTTCACCGACGAGGTACCTTTTATATGTTAGATTGAGTTATACGAGCGCATTTGAAGCACTTTTGCTTAATAAACCACGGCTCTATCTCTTACGGTTGATTTTTAAATTAATCAGAAAGTCCTCGTCGGTAGCGCTTCTCGGTAGCCTCTCCGTACAGAGACTAAGTACGAATTGAAAATATTTTCACCGACGACGTATCTTTTAAATGTTATGTTCCGTTATGGGAGCGTATTTGACGCACTTTTGCTTAATAAACCACGGCTCCATCTCTTACGGTTGATTTTTAAATAATTTCTAGTCGTCGTCGGCGACTCTTCACGGTAGCCAATCGGTAGGAAAAAATCTAAGTCCGAACTGTAATTATTTTCACCGACGAGGTACCTTTTATATGTTAGATTGAGTTATAGGAGCGTATTTGAAGCACTTTTGCTGAATAAACCACGGCTCTATATCTTACTGTTGATTTTTAAATTAATCAGAAAGTCTTCGTCGGTGCCGCTTCTCGGTAGCCTCTCCGTACAGAGACTAAGTACGAATTGAAAATATTTTCACCGACGACGTATCTTTTAAATGTTATGTTCCGTTATGGGAGCGTATTTGACGCACTTTTGCTTAATAAACCACGGCTCCAACTCTTACGGTTGATTTTTAAATAATTTCTAGTCGTCGTCGGCGACTCTTCACGGTAGCCAATCGGTAGGAAAAAATCTAAGTCCGAACTGTAATTATTTTCACCGACGAGGTACCTTTTATATGTTAGATTGAGTTATAGGAGGGTATTTGAAGCACTTTTGCTTAATAAACCACGGCTCTATATCTTACTGTTGATTTTTAAATTAATCAGAAAGTCTTCGTCGGTAGCGCTTCTCGGTAGCCTCTCCGTACAGAGACTAAGTCCGAATTGAAAATATTTTCACCGACAAGGTATCTTTTAAATGTTATGTTCGGTTATGGGAGCGTATTTGACGCACTTTTGCTTAATAAACCACGGCTCCATCTCTTACGGTTGATTTTTAAATAATTTCTAAAGTCGTCGTCGGCGACTCTTCACGGTAGCCACTCGGTAGGAAAAAATCTATGTCCGAACTGTAATTATTTTCACCGACGAGGTACCTTTTATATGTTAGATTGAGTTATACGAGCGCATTTGAAGCACTTTTGCTTAATAAACCACGGCTCTATCTCTTACTGTTGATTTCTAAATTAATCAGAAAGTCCTCGTCGGTAGCGCTTCTCGGTAGCCTCTCCGTACAGAGACTAAGTCCCAATTGAAAATATTTTCACCGACGACGTATCTTTTAAATGTTATGTTCGGTTATGGGAGCGTATTTGACGCACTTTTGCTTAATAAACCACGGCTCCATCTCTTACGGTTGATTTTTAAATAATTTCTAAAGTCGTCGTCGGCGACTCTTCACGGTAGCCACTCGGTAGGAAAAAATCTGAGTCCGAACTGTAATTATTTTCACCGACGGGGTACCTTTTATATGTTAGATTGAGTTATAGGAGCGCATTTGAAGCACTTTTGCTTAATAAACCACGGCTCTATCTCTTACGGTTGATTTTTAAATTAATCAGAAAGTCCTCGTCGGCAGCGCTTCTCGGTAGCCTCTCCGTACAGAGACTAAGTCCGAATTGAAAATATTTTCACCGACGACGTATCTTTTAAATGTTATGTTCCGTTATGGGAGCGTATTTGACGCACTTTTGCTTAATAAACCACGGCTCCATCTCTTACGGTTGATTTTTAAATAATTTCTAGTCGTCGTCGGCGACTCTTCACGGTAGCCACTCGGTAGGAAAAAATCTAAGTCCGAACTGTAATTATTTTCACCGACGATGTACCTTTTATATGTTAGATTGAGTTATAGGAGCGTATTTGAAGCACTTTTGCTTAATAAACAACGGCTCTATCTCTTTCGGTTGATTTTTAAATTAATCACAAAGTCTTCGTCGGTAGCGCTTCTCGGTAGCCTCTCCGTACAGAGAATAAGTCCGAATTGAAAATATTTTCACCGACGACGTATCTTTTAAATGTTATGTTAGGTTATGGGAGCGTATTTGACGCACTTTTGCTTAATAAACCACGGCTCCATCTCTTACGGTTGATTTTTAAATAATTTCTAAATTCGTCTTCGGCGACTCTTCACGGTAGCCACTCGGTAGGAAAAAATCTAAGTCCGAACTGTAATTATTTTCACCGACGAGGTACCTTTTTATGTTAGATTGAGTTATAGGAGCGCATTTGAAGCACTTTTGCTTAATAAACCACGGCTCTATCTCTTACGGTTGATTATTAAATTAATCAGAAACTCCTCGTCGGTAGCGCTTCTCGGTAGCCTCTCCGTACAGAGACTAAGTCCGAATTGAAAATATTTTCACCGACGACGTATCTTTTAAATGGTATGTTCCGTTATGGGAGCGTATTTGACGCACTTTTGCTTAATAAACCACGGCTCCATCTCTTACGGTTGATTTTTAAATAATTTCTAAAGTCGTCGTCGGGGACTCTTCACGGTAGCCACTCGGTAGGAAAAAATCTAAGCCCGAACTGTAATTATTTTCACCGACGAGGTACCTTTTATATGTTAGATTGAGTTATAGGAGCGTATTTGAAGCACTTTTGCTTAATAAACCACGGCTCTATATCTTACTGTTGAGTTTTAAATTAATCAGAAAATCTTCGTCGGTAGCGCTTCTCGGTAGCCTCTCCGTACAGAGACTAAGTCCGAATTGAAAATATTTTCACCGACAAGGTATCTTTTAAATGTTATGTTCGGTTATGGGAGCGTATTTGACGCACTTTTGCTTAATAAACCACGGCTCCATCTCTTACGGTTGATTTTAAATAATTTCTAAAGTCGTCGTCGGCGACTCTTCACGGTAGCCACTCGGTAGGAAAAAATCTAAGTCCGAACTGTAATTATTTTCACCGACGAGGTACCTTTTATATGTTAGATTGAGTTATAGGAGCGCATTTGAAGCACTTTTGCTTAATAAACCACGGCTGTATCTCTTACGGTTGATTTTTAAATTAATCAGAAAGTCCTCGTCGGTAGCGCTTCTCGGTAGCCTCTCCGTACAGAGACTAAGTCCGAATTGAAAATATTTTCACCGACGACGTATCTTTTAAATGTTATGTTCCGTTATGGGAGCGTATTTGACGCACTTTTGCTTAATAAACCACGGCTCCATCTCTTACGGTTGATTTTTAAATAATTTCTAGTCGTCGTCGGCGACTCTTCACGGTAGCCACTCGGTAGGAAAAAATCTAAGTCCGAACTGTAATTATTTTCACCGACGAGGTACCTTTTATATGTCAGATTAAGTTATAGGAGCGCATTTGAAGCACTTTTGCTTAATAAACCACGGCTCTATCTCTTACGGTTGATTTTTAAATTAATCAGAAAGTCCTCGTCGGTAGCGCTTCTCGGTAGCCTCTCCGTACAGAGACTAAGTCCGAATTGAAAATATTTTCACCGACGACGTATCTTTTGAATGTTATGTTCCGTTATGGGAGCGTATTTGACGCACTTTTGCTTAATAAACCACGGCTCTATATCTTACGGTTGATTTTTAAAAAATTTCTAAAATCGTCGGCGGCGACTCTTCATGGTAGCCACTCGGTAGGAAAAAATCTAAGTCCGAACTGTAATTATTTTCACCGACGAGGTACCTTTTATATGTTAGATTGAGTTATAGGAGCGTATTTGAAGCACTTTTGCTTAATAAACCACGGCTCTATCTCTCTCGGTTGATTTTTAAATTAATCAGAAAGTCTTCGTCGGTAGCATTTCTCGGTAGCCTCTCCGTACAGAGACTAAATCCGAATTGAAAATATTTTCACCGACGACGTATCCCTTAAATGTTATGTTCGGTTATGGGAGCGTATTTGACGCACTTTTGCTTAATAAACCACGGCTCCATCTCTTACGGTTGATTTTAAATAATTTCTAAAGTCGTCGTCGGCGACTCTTCACGGTAGCCACTCGGTAGGAAAAAATCTAAGTCCGAACTGTAATTATTTTCACCGACGAGGTACCTTTTATATGTTAGATTGAGTTATAGGAGCGTATTTGAAGCACTTTTGCTTAATAAACCACGGCTCTATCTCTTTCGGTTGATTTTTAAATTAATCAGAAAGTCTTCGTCGGTAGCGCTTCTCGGTAGCCTCTCCGTACAGAGACTAAGTCCGAATTGAAAATATTTTCACCGACGACGTATCTTTTAAATGTTATGTTCGGTTATGGGAGCGTATTTGACGCACTTTTGCTTAATAAACCACGGCTCCATCTCTTACGGTTGATTTTTAAATAATTTCTAAAGTCGTCGTCGGCGACTCTTCACGGTAGCCACTCGGTAGGAAAAAATCTAAGTCCGAACTGTAATTATTTTCACCGACGAGGTACCTTTTTATATTAGATTGAGTTATAGGAGCGCATTTGAAGCACTTTTGCTTAATATACCACGCCTCTATCTCTTACGGTTGATTATTAAATTAATCAGAAAGTCCTCGTCGGTAGCGCTTCTCGGTAGCCTCTCCGTACAGAGACTAAGTCCGAATTGAAAATATTTTCACCGACGACGTATCTTTTAAATGGTATGTTCCGTTATTGGAGCGTATTTGACGCACTTTTGCTTAATAAACCACGGCTCCATCTCTTACGGGTGATTTTTAAATAATTTCTAGTCGTCGTCGGCGACTCTTCACGGTAGCCACTCGGTAGGAAAAAATCTAAGTCCGAACTGTAATTATTTTCACCGACGAGGTACCTTTTATATGTCAGATTGAGTTATAGGAGCGCATTTGAAGCACTTTTGCTTAATAAACCACGGCTCTATCTCTTACTATTGATTTTTAAATTAATCAGAAAGTCTTCATCGGTAGCGCTTCTCGGTAGCCTCTCCGTACAGAGACTAAGTCCGAATTGAAAATATTTTCACCGACGACGTATCTTTTAAATGTTATGTTCGGTTATGGGAGCGTATTTGACGCACTTTTGCTTAATAAACCACGGCTCCATCTCTTACGGTTGATTTTTAAATAATTTCTAGTCGTCGTCGGCGACTCTTCACGGTAGCCACTCGGTAGGAAAAAATCTAAGTCCGAACTGTAATTATTTTCACCGACGAGGTACCTTTTATTTGTCAGATTGAGTTATAGGAGCGCATTTGAAGCACTTTTGCTTAATAAACCACGGCTCTATCTCTTACGGTTGATTTTTAAATTAATCAGAAAGTCTTCGTCGGTAGCCTCTCCGTACAGAGACTAAGTCCGAATTGAAAATATTTTCACCGACGACGTATCTTTTAAATGTTATGTTCCGTTATGGGAGCGTATTTGACGCACTTTTGCTTAATAAACCACGGCTCCATCTCTTACTGTTGATTTTTAAATAATTTCTAGTCGTCGTCGGCGACTCTTCACGGTAGCCACTCGGTAGGAAAAAATCTAAGTCCGAACTGTAATTATTTTCACCGACGAGGTACCTTTTATATGTTAGATTTAGTTATAGGAGCGTATTTGAAGCACTTTTGCTTAATAAACCACGGCTCTATCTCTTTCGGTTGATTTTTAAATTAATCAGAAAGTCTTCGTCGGTAGCGCTTCTCGGTAGCCTCTCCGTACAGAGACTAAGTCCGAATTGAAAATATTTTCACCGACGACGTATCTTTTAAATGTTATATTCGGTTATGGGAGCGTATTTGACGCACTTTTGCTTAATAAACCACGGCTCCATCTCTTACGGTTGATTTTTAAATAATTTCTAAAGTCGTCGTCGCCGACTCTTCACGGTAGCCACTCGGTAGGAAAAAATCTAAGTCCGAACTGTAATTATTTTCACCGACGAGGTACCTTTTTATGTTAGATTGAGTTATAGGAGCGCATTTGAAGCACTTTTGCTTAATATACCACGGCTCTATCTCTTACGGTTGATTATTAAATTAATCAGAAAGTCCTCGTCGGTAGCGCTTCTCGGTAGCCTCTCCGTACAGAGACTAAGTCCGAATTGAAAATATTTTCACCGACGACGTATCTTTTAAATGTTATGTTCGGTTATGGGAGCGTATTTGACGCACTTTTGCTTAATAAACCACGGCTTCATCTCTTACGGGTGATTTTTAAATATTTTCGAGTCGTCGTCGGCGACTCTTCACGGTAGCCACTCGGTAGGAAAAAATCTAAGTCCGAACTGTAATTATTTTCACCGACGAGGTACCTTTTATATGTTAGATTGAGTTATAGGAGCGTATTTGAAGCACTTTTGCTTAATAAACCACGGCTCTATCTCTTACTATTGATTTTTAAATTAATCAGAAAGTCTTCATCGGTAGCGCTTCTCGGTAGCCTCTCCGTAGAGAGACTAAGTCCGAATTGAAAATATTTTCACCGACGACGTATCTTTTAAATGTTATGTTCGGTTATGGGAGCGTATTTGACGCACTTTTGCTTAATAAACCACGGCTCCATCTCTTACGGTTGATTTTTAAATAATTTCTAAAGTCGTCGTCGGCGACTCTTCACGGTAGCCACTCGGTAGGAAAAAATCTAAGTCCGAACTGTAATTATTTTCACCGACGAGGTACCTTTTTATGTTAGATTGAGTTATAGGAGCGCATTTGAAGCACTTTTGCTTAATATACCACGGCTCTATCTCTTAAGTTGATTTTTAAATTAATCAGAAAGTCTTCGTCGGTAGCCTCTCCGTACAGAGACTAAGTCCGAATTGAAAATATTTTCACCGACGACGTATCTTTTAAATGTTATGTTCCGTTATGGGAGCGTATTTGACGCACTTTTGCTTAATAAACCACGGCTCCATCTCTTACTGTTGATTTTTAAATAATTTCTAGTCGTCGTCGGCGACTCTTCACGGTAGCCACTCGGTAGGAGAAAATCTAAGTCCGAACTGTAATTATTTTCACCGACGAGGTACCTTTTATATGTTAGATTTAGTTATAGGAGCGTATTTGAAGCACTTTTGCTTAATAAACCACGGCTCTATCTCTTTCGGTTGATTTTTAAATTAATCAGAAAGTCTTCGTCGGTAGCGCTTCTCGGTAGCCTCTCCGTACAGAGACTAAGTCCGAATTGAAAATATTTTCACCGACGACGTATCTTTTAAATATTATGTTCAGTTATGGAAGCGTATTTGACGCACTTTTGCTTAATAAACCACGGCTCTATATCTTACGGTTGATTTTTAAAAAATTTCTAAAATCGTCGTAGGCGACTCTTCATGGTAGCCACTCGGTAGGAAAAAATCTAAGTCCGAACTGTAATTATTTTCACCGACGAGGTACCTTTTATATGTTAGATTGAGTTATAGGAGCGTATTTGAAGCACTTTTGCTTAATAAACCACGGCTCTATCTCTTAAGTTGATTTTTAAATTAATCAGAAAGTCTTCGTCGGTAGCGCTTCTCGGTAGCCTCTCCGTACAGAGACTAAGTCCGAATTGAAAATATTTTCACCGACGACGTATCTTTTAAATGTTATGTTCCGTTATGGGAGCGTATTTGACGCACTTTTGCTTAATAAACCACGGCTCCATCTCTTACTGTTGATTTTTAAATAATTTCTAGTCGTCGTCGGCGACTCTTCACGGTAGCCACTCGGTAGGAAAAAATCTAAGTCCGAACTGTAATTATTTTCACCGACGAGGTACATTTTATATGTTAGATTGAGTTATAGGAGCGTATTTGAAGCACTTTTGCTTAATAAACCACGGCTCTATCTCTTACTATTGATTTTTAAATTAATCTGAAAGTCTTCATCGGTAGCGCTTCTCGGTAGCCTCTCCGTACAGAGACTAAGTCCGAATTGAAAATATTTTCACCGACGACGTATCTTTTAAATATTATGTTCAGTTATGGGAGCGTATTTGACGCACTTTTGCTTAATAAACCACGGCTCCATCTCTTACTGTTGATTTTTAAATAATTTCTAGTCGTCGTCGGCGACTCTTCACGGTAGCCACTCGGTAGGAAAAAATCTAAGTCCGAACTGTAATTATTTTCACCGACGAGGTACCTTTTATATGTCAGATTGAGTTATAGGAGCGCATTTGAAGCACTTTTGCTTAATAAACCACGGCTCTATCTCTTACGGTTGATTTTTAAATTAATCAGAAAGTCCTCGTCGGTAGCGCTTCTCGGTAGCCTCTCCGTACAGAGACTAAGTCCGAATTGAAAATATTTTCACCGACGACGTATCTTTTAAATGTTATGTTCGGTTATGGGAGCGTATTTGACGCACTTTTGCTTAATAAACCACGGCTCTATCTCTTTCGGTTGATTTTTAAATTAATCAGAAAGTCTTCGTCGGTAGCGCTTCTCGGTAGCCTCTCCGTACAGAGACTAAGTCCGAATTGAAAATATTTTCACCGACGACGTATCTTTTAAATGTTATGTTCGGTTATGGGAGCGTATTTGACGCACTTTTGCTTAATAAACCACGGCTCCATCTCTTACGGTTGATTTTTAAATAATTTCTAAAGTCGTCGTCGGCGACTCTTCACGGTAGCCACTCGGTAGGAAAAAATCTAAGTCCGAACTGTAATTATTTTCACCGACGAGGTACCTTTTTATGTTAGATTGAGTTATAGGAGCGCATTTGAAGCACTTTTGCTTAATATACCACGGCTCTATCTCTTACGGTTGATTATTAAATTAATCAGAAAGTCCTCGTCGGTAGCGCTTCTCGGTAGCCTCTCCGTACAGAGACTAAGTCCGAATTGAAAATATTTTCACCGACGACGTATCTTTTAAATGGTATGTTCCGTTATTGGAGCGTATTTGACGCACTTTTGCTTAATAAACCACGGCTCCATCTCTTACGGGTGATTTTTAAATAATTTCTAGTCGTCGTCGGCGACTCTTCACGGTAGCCACTCGGTAGGAAAAAATCTAAGTCCAAACTGTAATTATTTTCACCGACGAGGTACCTTTTATACAGCCCGCGAAATTTCTATAAAGCCACCACGTTTTTTGCTAATATCTTATAAATATTTCATATTTTTGATAAGTTTGTGGGTGATATTATTTTAGGAGTATTAAAGACACATATTTGTCGGTTTAAATAATTGAAATAACATTTATTTAAAATAGGAAACGGAAATATGTAATATGACATAAAATCCAATGCGAAATTTCTATAAAGCCACCGGATTTTTTGAGCGATAAAATCAATATTCACAATAATTTATTTTTTATTTATACATTAATAGTTTGTATAACTGCCATTACATCGAATAACTTCGAAAATTCGATTCGGCATTGATGCAATTAAATTTCGAAGCGTGTCAATTTCGAGAGATGCCCACCCTTCGTTCACCGCTGTCCATAATTCGTTAATTGACGAATATTGCTTGCAATTGCCATAAACTTTACTCGCAATTATTCCCCAAAGATTTTCTATTGGGTTTAGGTCGGGGGAACAAGCAGGCCATGATAGAATTCTAATGTTTTTTTCACAAAACCACTGCTTGGTGTGGTTCGATGTATGAACACTGGCATTGTCGTGCTGATAAATAAAATTATCGTGCTCAAAATCTTCTGTGAATGGTATTAGCACTGTGTCTAATAATTCTGTATATTCTACAGAATTCATTTTTGTGCTGATTCGGCAGATAGGTGTTTTTGCATCAGCACGAAATGCAGCCCAAATCATTAGCGAACCACCACCGAAGTTGCGGCTCATTGAAACCTTCCTTTCCTTCGTTATATCGTGCCAATAATATTTAAAGCCATCTGGCCCGTCTAGATTGAATTTTTTTTCGTCCGAAAAAATAACACCTTCCCATTCTTTGGACCACGACATGTGAAATTGCGCAAAATTGAGGCGAGCCTCTTTGTGCGCTGCCTTGAGTGCTGGTTTCTGCAACATTTTGGTCCACTGAAACCTCTGGGAATTGTTTAGAACTTGCTGCACACGCCTCGTTGTTACTGGCAACTCCAATTCACTGCGAAGTTGTGCTGCACTTTTGAATTCCTTTGCTGCAGACCTTAGTAACAACGAACGCTGCCTCTTGGTCAACTTTTTGTTTCCTCCTTTGGCATGATTTTTTCCATACTCTTCGCCCAGTATAACGTAATTATTTACGAGCGTACGTGATCTCTTAATTTTGTTCGCAATTGTCCGATTAGAACATCCCATACTTTTATAAGCATCAATGGATGCTTTTTCTTCGCTCGTTAATAACTTTCCTCGTGGCATCTCGAAGTCAATTTGAGGAAAGACTGATTTTCCGATTTTCTTTCACTATTTATCGATGGACAACCAGGTCCCTACCTTCGTGGAGGCGGAGAACCTTCTGCAATTTGCACTATCCTAATTGGTCGAACCAAGTTGGAACATTACTATTGGGTTCCATTGTTTGCAATAAATTCCAGGAATCCGCGAACTCCTATGGGTCGTGCGTCCAGGTAGGGCCGCGAGGATCGACGTTTGGTCGCCAGATGTGGGACTTATCCGTTCGCTCAAAAATAAGTAATAATTTGCGAAGCTAGGTACAGGGCGTAAGGACCGATGCATAACTAGCAACAATAGACCAACAACACAATAGGTCCTCTGGCCGCTGTAGCATCGGTCCGTCCCAAAGCAAGACGACCGTACGGTTTTAGGGTAATAAAAACTCCATACGAAATGGTAAAAAGTTCAAAATGGTACATCCGTTTAACCGTGAAAGTAGTACCACGTGCACAAATTACAAAAATAAAATGTATCGGTTCCGGGACGCAAAATTATCCACACAAAACTAAGTGGCTTTATAGAAATTTCGCATTGGATTTTATGTCATATTACATATTTCCGTTTCCTATTTTAAATAAATGTTATTTCAATTATTTAAACCGACAAATATGTGTCTTTAATACTCCTAAAATAATATCACCCACAATATATCAAAAATATGAAATATTTATAAGATATTAGCAAAAAACGTGGTGGCTTTATAGAAATTTCGCGGGCTGTATGTTAGATTGAGTTATAGGAGCGTATTTGAAGCACTTTTGCTTAATAAACCACGGCTCTATCTCTTAAGTTGATTTTTAAATTAATCAGAAAGTCTTCGTCGGTAGCGCTTCTCGGTAGCCTCTCCGTACAGAGACTAAGTCCGAATTGAAAATATTTTCACCGACGACGTATCTTTTAAATATTATGTTCAGTTATGGGAGCGTATTTGACGCACTTTTGCTTAATAAACCACGGCTCCATCTCTTACTGTTGATTTTTAAATAATTTCTAGTCGTCGTCGGCGACTCTTCACGGTAGCCACTCGGTAGGAAAAAATCTAAGTCCGAACTGTAATTATTTTCACCGACGAGGTACCTTTTATATGTTAGATTTAGTTATAGGAGCGTATTTGAAGCACTTTTGCTTAATAAACCACGGCTCTATCTCTTTCGGTTGATTTTTAAATTAATCAGAAAGTCTTCGTCGGTAGCGCTTCTCGGTAGCCTCTCCGTACAGAGACTAAGTCCGAATTGAAAATATTTTCACCGACGACGTATCTTTTAAATGTTATGTTCGGTTATGGGAGCGTATTTGACGCACTTTTGCTTAATAAACCACGGCTCCATCTCTTACGGTTGATTTTTAAATAATTTCTAAAGTCGTCGTCGGCGACTCTTCACGGTAGACACTCGGTAGGAAAAAATCTAAGTCCAAACTGTAATTATTTTCACCGACGAGGTACCTTTTATATGTTAGGTTGAGTTATAGGAGCGTATTTGAAGCACTTTTGCTTAATAAACCACGGCTCTATCTCTTACGGTTGATTTTTAAATTAATCAGAAAGTCTTCGACGGTAGCGCTTCTCGGTAGCCTCTCCGTACAGAGACTAGGTCCGAATTGAAAATATTTTCACCGACGACGTATCTTTTAAATGTTATGTTCGGTTATGGGAGCGTATTTGACGCACTTTTGCTTAATAAACCACGGCTCCATCTCTTACTGTTGATTTTTAAATAATTTCTAAAGTCGTCGTCGGCGACTCTTCACGGTAGCCACTCGATAGGAAAAAATCTAAGTCCGAACTGTAATTATTTTCACCGACGAGGTACCTTTTATATGTTAGATTTAGTTATAGGAGCGTATTTGAAGCACTTTTGCTTAATAAACCACGGCTCTATCTCTTTCGGTTGATTTTTAAATTAATCAGAAATTCTTCGTCGGTAGCGCTTCTCGGTAGCCTCTCCGTACAGAGACTAAGTCCGAATTGAAAATATTTTCACCGACGACGTATCTTTTAAATGTTATGTTCCGTTATGGGAGCGTATTTGACGCACTTTTGCTTAATAAACCACGGCTCCATCTCTTACTGTTGATTTTTAAATAATTTCTAGTCGTCGTCGGCGACTCTTCACGGTAGCCACTCGGTAGGAAAAAATCTAAGTCCGAACTGTAATTATTTTCACCGACGAGGTACCTTTTATATGTTAGATTTAGTTATAGGAGCGTATTTGAAGCACTTTTGCTTAATAAACCACGGCTCTATCTCTTTCGGTTGATTTTTAAATTAATCAGAAAGTCTTCGTCGGTAGCGCTTCTCGGTAGCCTCTCCGTACAGAGACTAAGTCCGAATTGAAAATATTTTCACCGACGACGTATCTTTTAAATGTTATGTTCGGTTATGGGAGCGTATTTGACGCACTTTTGCTTAATAAACCACGGCTCCATCTCTTACTGTTGATTTTTAAATAATTTCTAGTCGTCGTCGGCGACTCTTCACGGTAGCCACTCGGTAGGAAAAAATCTAAGTCCGAACTGTAATTATTTTCACCGACGAGGTACCTTTTATATGTTAGATTTAGTTATAGGAGCGTATTTGAAGCACTTTTGCTTAATAAACCACGGCTCTATCTCTTTCGGTTGATTTTTAAATTAATCAGAAAGTCTTCGTCGGTAGCGCTTCTCGGTAGCCTCTCCGTACAGAGACTAAGTCCGAATTGAAAATATTTTCACCGACGACGTATCTTTTAAATGTTATGTTCGGTTATGGGAGCGTATTTGACGCACTTTTGCTTAATAAACCACGGCTCCATCTCTTACGGTTGATTTTTAAATAATTTCTAAAGTCGTCGTCGCCGACTCTTCACGGTAGCCACTCGGTAGGAAAAAATCTAAGTCCGAACTGTAATTATTTTCACCGACGAGGTACCTTTTTATGTTAGATTGAGTTATAGGAGCGCATTTGAAGCACTTTTGCTTAATATACCACGGCTCTATCTCTTACGGTTGATTATTAAATTAATCAGAAAATCCTCGTCGGTAGCGCTTCTCGGTAGCCTCTCCGTACAGAGACTAAGTCCGAATTGAAAATATTTTCACCGACGACGTATCTTTTAAATGGTATGTTCCGTTATGGGAGCGTATTTGACGCACTTTTGCTTAATAAACCACGGCTCCATCTCTTACGGGTGATTTTTAAATAATTTCTAGTCGTCGTCGGCGACTCTTCACGGTTGCCACTCGGTAGGAAAAAATCTAAGTCCAAACTGTAATTATTTTCACCGACGAGGTACCTTTTATATGTTAGATTGAGTTATAGGAGCGTATTTGAAGCACTTTTGCTTAATAAACCACGGCTCTATCTCTTAAGTTGATTTTTAAATTAATCAGAAAGTCTTCGTCGGTAGCGCTTCTCGGTAGCCTCTCCGTACAGAGACTAAGTCCGAATTGAAAATATTTTCACCGACGACGTATCTTTTAAATGTTATGTTCGGTTATGGGAGCGTATTTGACGCACTTTTGCTTAATAAACCACGGCTTCATCTCTTACGGGTGATTTTTAAATATTTTCGAGTCGTCGTCGGCGACTCTTCACGGTAGCCACTCGGTAGGAAAAAATCTAAGTCCGAACTGTAATTATTTTCACCGACGAGGTACCTTTTATATGTTAGATTGAGTTATAGGAGCGTATTTGAAGCACTTTTGCTTAATAAACCACGGCTCTATCTCTTACTATTGATTTTTAAATTAATCAGAAAGTCTTCATCGGTAGCGCTTCTCGGTAGCCTCTCCGTACAGAGACTAAGTCCGAATTGAAAATATTTTCACCGACGACGTATCTTTTAAATATTATGTTCAGTTATGGGAGCGTATTTGACGCACTTTTGCTTAATAAACCACGGCTCTATATCTTACGGTTGATTTTTAAAAAATTTCTAAAATCGTCGTAGGCGACTCTTCATGGTAGCCACTCGGTAGGAAAAAATCTAAGTCCGAACTGTAATTATTTTCACCGACGAGGTACCTTTTATATGTTAGATTGAGTTATAGGAGCGTATTTGAAGCACTTTTGCTTAATAAACCACGGCTCTATCTCTTTCGGTTGATTTTTAAATTAATCAGAAAGTCTTCGTCGGTAGCATTTCTCGGTAGCCTCTCCGTACAGAGACTAAATCCGAATTGAAAATATTTTCACCGACGACGTATCCCTTAAATGTTATGTTCGGTTATGGGAGCGTATTTGACGCACTTTTGCTTAATAAACCACGGCTCCATCTCTTACGGGTGATTTTTAAATAATTTCTAGTCGTCGTCGGCGACTCTTCACGGTAGCCACTCGGTAGGAAAAAATTTAAGTCCGAACTGTAATTATTTTCACCGACGAGGTACCTTTTATATGTCAGATTGAGTTATAGGAGCGCATTTGAAGCACTTTTGCTTAATAAACCACGGCTCTATCTCCTTCGGTTGATTTTTAAATTAATCAGAAAGTCTTCGTCGGTAGCGTTTCTCGGTAGCCTCTCCGTACAGAGACTAAGTCCGAATTGAAAATATTTTCACCGACAATGTACCTTTTAAATGTTATGTTCGGTTATGGGAGCGTATTTGACGCACTTTTGCTTAATAAACCACGGCTCCATCTCTTACGGTTGATTTTTAAATAATTTCTAAAGTCGTCGTCGGCGACTCTTCACGGTAGCCACTCGGTAGGAAAAAATCTAAGTCCGAACTGTAATTATTTTCACCGACGAGGTACCTTTTATATGTTAGATTTAGTTATAGGAGCGTATTTGAAGCACTTTTGCTTAATAAACCACGGCTCTATCTCTTTCGGTTGATTTTTAAATTAATCAGAAAGTCTTCGTCGGTAGCGCTTCTCGGTAGCCTCTCCGTACAGAGACTAAGTCCGAATTGAAAATATTTTCACCGACGACGTATCCCTTAAATGTTATGTTCGGTTATGGGAGCGTATTTGACGCACTTTTGCTTAATAAACCACGGCTCCATCTCTTACGGGTGATTTTTAAATAATTTCTAGTCGTCGTCGGCGACTCTTCACGGTAGCCACTCGGTAGGAAAAAATTTAAGTCCGAACTGTAATTATTTTCACCGACGAGGTACCTTTTATATGTCAGATTGAGTTATAGGAGCGCATTTGAAGCACTTTTGCTTAATAAACCACGGCTCTATCTCCTTCGGTTGATTTTTAAATTAATCAGAAAGTCTTCGTCGGTAGCGTTTCTCGGTAGCCTCTCCGTACAGAGACTAAGTCCGAATTGAAAATATTTTCACCGACAATGTACCTTTTAAATGTTATGTTCGGTTATGGGAGCGTATTTGACGCACTTTTGCTTAATAAACCACGGCTCCATCTCTTACGGTTGATTTTTAAATAATTTCTAAAGTCGTCGTCGGCGACTCTTCACGGTAGCCACTCGGTAGGAAAAAATCTAAGTCCGAACTGTAATTATTTTCACCGACGAGGTACCTTTTATATGTTAGATTTAGTTATAGGAGCGTATTTGAAGCACTTTTGCTTAATAAACCACGGCTCTATCTCTTTCGGTTGATTTTTAAATTAATCAGAAAGTCTTCGTCGGTAGCGCTTCTCGGTAGCCTCTCCGTACAGAGACTAAGTCCGAATTGAAAATATTTTCACCGACGACGTATCTTTTAAATGTTATGTTCCGTTATGGGAGCGTATTTGACGCACTTTTGCTTAATAAACCACGGCTCCATCTCTTACTGTTGATTTTTAAATAATTTCTAGTCGTCGTCGGCGACTCTTCACGGTAGCCACTCGGTAGGAAAAAATCTAAGTCCGAACTGTAATTATTTTCACCGACGAGGTACCTTTTATATGTTAGATTTAGTTATAGGAGCGTATTTGAAGCACTTTTGCTTAATAAAACACGGCTCTATCTCTTTCGGTTGATTTTTAAATTAATCAGAAAGTCTTCGTCGGTAGCGCTTCTCGGTAGCCTCTCCGTACAGAGACTAAGTCCGAATTGAAAATATTTTCACCGACGACGTATCTTTTAAATGTTATGTTCGGTTATGGGAGCGTATTTGACGCACTTTTGCTTAATAAACCACGGCTCCATCTCTTACTGTTGATTTTTAAATAATTTCTAGTCGTCGTCGGCGACTCTTCACGGTAGCCACTCGGTAGGAAAAAATCTAAGTCCGAACTGTAATTATTTTCACCGACGAGGTACCTTTTATATGTTAGATTGAGTTATAGGAGCGTATTTGAAGCACTTTTGCTTAATAAACCACGGCTCTATCTCTTTCGGTTGATTTTTAAATTAATCAGAAAGTCTTCGTCGGTAGCGCTTCTCGGTAGCCTCTCCGTACAGAGACTAAGTCCGAATTGAAAATATTTTCACCGACGACGTATCTTTTAAATGTTATGTTCGGTTATGGGAGCGTATTTGACGCACTTTTGCTTAATAAACCACGGCTCCATCTCTTACGGTTGATTTTTAAATAATTTCTAAAGTCGTCGTCGCCGACTCTTCACGGTAGCCACTCGGTAGGAAAAAATCTAAGTCCGAACTGTAATTATTTTCACCGACGAGGTACCTTTTTATGTTAGATTGAGTTATAGGAGCGCATTTGAAGCACTTTTGCTTAATAAACCACGGCTCTATCTCTTACGGTTGATTATTAAATTAATCAGAAAATCCTCGTCGGTAGCGCTTCTCGGTAGCCTCTCCGTACAGAGACTAAGTCCGAATTGAAAATATTTTCACCGACGACGTATCTTTTAAATGGTATGTTCCGTTATGGGAGCGTATTTGACGCACTTTTGCTTAATAAACCACGGCTCCATCTCTTACGGGTGATTTTTAAATAATTTCTAGTCGTCGTCGGCGACTCTTCACGGTTGCCACTCGGTAGGAAAAAATCTAAGTCCAAACTGTAATTATTTTCACCGACGAGGTACCTTTTATATGTTAGATTGAGTTATAGGAGCGTATTTGAAGCACTTTTGCTTAATAAACCACGGCTCTATCTCTTAAGTTGATTTTTAAATTAATCAGAAAGTCTTCGTCGGTAGCGCTTCTCGGTAGCCTCTCCGTACAGAGACTAAGTCCGAATTGAAAATATTTTCACCGACGACGTATCTTTTAAATGTTATGTTCGGTTATGGGAGCGTATTTGACGCACTTTTGCTTAATAAACCACGGCTTCATCTCTTACGGGTGATTTTTAAATATTTTCGAGTCGTCGTCGGCGACTCTTCACGGTAGCCACTCGGTAGGAAAAAATCTAAGTCCGAACTGTAATTATTTTCACCGACGAGGTACCTTTTATATGTTAGATTGAGTTATAGGAGCGTATTTGAAGCACTTTTGCTTAATAAACCACGGCTCTATCTCTTACTATTGATTTTTAAATTAATCAGAAAGTCTTCATCGGTAGCGCTTCTCGGTAGCCTCTCCGTACAGAGACTAAGTCCGAATTGAAAATATTTTCACCGACGACGTATCTTTTAAATATTATGTTCAGTTATGGGAGCGTATTTGACGCACTTTTGCTTAATAAACCACGGCTCTATATCTTACGGTTGATTTTTAAAAAATTTCTAAAATCGTCGTAGGCGACTCTTCATGGTAGCCACTCGGTAGGAAAAAATCTAAGTCCGAACTGTAATTATTTTCACCGACGAGGTACCTTTTATATGTTAGATTGAGTTATAGGAGCGTATTTGAAGCACTTTTGCCTAATAAACCACGGCTCTATCTCTTTCGGTTGATTTTTAAATTAATCAGAAAGTCTTCGTCGGTAGCATTTCTCGGTAGCCTCTCCGTACAGAGACTAAATCCGAATTGAAAATATTTTCACCGACGACGTATCCCTTAAATGTTATGTTCGGTTATGGGAGCGTATTTGACGCACTTTTGCTTAATAAACCACGGCTCCATCTCTTACGGGTGATTTTTAAATAATTTCTAGTCGTCGTCGGCGACTCTTCACGGTAGCCACTCGGTAGGAAAAAATTTAAGTCCGAACTGTAATTATTTTCACCGACGAGGTACCTTTTATATGTCAGATTGAGTTATAGGAGCGCATTTGAAGCACTTTTGCTTAATAAACCACGGCTCTATCTCCTTCGGTTGATTTTTAAATTAATCAGAAAGTCTTCGTCGGTAGCGTTTCTCGGTAGCCTCTCCGTACAGAGACTAAGTCCGAATTGAAAATATTTTCACCGACAATGTACCTTTTAAATGTTATGTTCGGTTATGGGAGCGTATTTGACGCACTTTTGCTTAATAAACCACGGCTCCATCTCTTACGGTTGATTTTTAAATAATTTCTAAAGTCGTCGTCGGCGACTCTTCACGGTAGCCACTCGGTAGGAAAAAATCTAAGTCCGAACTGTAATTATTTCCACCGACGAGGTACCTTTTATATGTTAGATTGAGTTATAGGAGCGCATTTTAAGCACTTTTGCTTAATAAACCACGGCTCTATCTCTTACGGTTGATTTTTAAATTAATCAGAAATTCCTCGTCGGTAGTGCTTTTCGGTAGCCTCTCCGTACAGAGACTAAGTCCGAATTGAAAATATTTTCACCGACGACGTATCTTTTAAATGGTATGTTCCGTTATCGGAGCGTATTTGACGCACTTTTGCTTAATAAACCACGGCTCCATCTCTTACGGGTGATTTTTAAATAATTTCTAGTCGTCGTCGGCGACTCTTCACTGTAGCCACTCGGTAGGAAAAAATCTAAGTCCGAACTGTAATTATTTTCACCGACGAGGTACCTTTTATATGTTAGATTGAGTTATAGGAGCGTATTTGAAGCACTTTTGCTTAATAAACCACGGCTCTATCTCTTTCGGTTGATTTTTAAATTAATCAGAAAGTCTTCGTCGGTAGCGTTTCTCGGTAGCCTCTCCGTACAGAGACTAAATCCGAATTGAAAATATTTTCACCGACGACGTATCTTTTAAATGTTATGTTCGGTTATGGGAGCGTATTTGACGCACTTTTGCTTAATAAACCACGGCTCCATCTCTTAGGGTTGATTTTTAAATAATTTCTAAAGTCGTCGTCGGCGACTCTTCACGGTAGCCACTCGGTAGGAAAAAATCTAAGTCCAAACTGTAATTATTTTCACCGACGAGGTACCTTTTATATGTTAGGTTGAGTTATAGGAGCGTATTTGAAACACTTTTGCTTAATAAACCACGGCTCTATCTCTTACGGTTGATTTTTAAATTAATCAGAAAGTCTTCGACGGTAGCGCTTATCGGTAGCCTCTCCGTACAGAGACTAGGTCCGAATTGAAAATATTTTCACCGACGACGTATCTTTTAAATGGTATGTTCCGTTATGGGAGCGTATTTGACGCACTTTTGCTTGATAAACCACGGCTCCATCTCTTACGGGTGATTTTTAAATAATTTCTAGTCGTCGTCGGCGACTCTTCACGGTAGCCACTCGGTAGGAAAAAATTTAAGTCCGAACTGTAATTATTTTCACCGACGATGTACCTTTTATATGTTAGATTGGGTTATAGGAGCGTATTTGAAGCACCTTTGCGTAATAAACCACGGCTCTATCTCTTACGGTTGATTTTTAAATTAATCAGAAAGTCTTCGTCGGTAGCGCTTCTCGGTAGCCTCTCCGTACAGAGACTAAGTCCGAATTGAAAATATTTTCACCGACGACGTATCTTTTAAATGTTATGTTCGGTTATGGGAGCGTATTTGACGCACTTTTGCTTAATAAACCAAGGCTCCATCTCTTAGGGTTGATTTTTAAATAATTTCTAAAGTCGTCGTCGGCGACTCTTCACGGTAGCCACTCGGTAGGAAAAAATCTAAGTCCAAACTGTAATTATTTTCACCGACGAGGTACCTTTTATATGTTAGGTTGAGTTATAGGAGCGTATTTGAAGCACTTTTGCTTAATAAACCACGGCTCTATCTCTTACGGTTGATTTTTAAATTAATCAGAAAGTCTTCGACGGTAGCGCTTCTCGGTAGCCTCTCCGTACAGAGACTAGGTCCGAATTGAAAATATTTTCACCGACGACGTATCTTTTAAATGTTATGTTCGGTTATGGGAGCGTATTTGACGCACTTTTGCTTAATAAACCACGGCTCCATCTCTTACTGTTGATTTTTAAATAATTTCTAAAGTCGTCGTCGGCGACTCTTCACGGTAGCCACTCGATAGGAAAAAATCTAAGTCCGAACTGTAATTATTTTCACCGACGAGGTACCTTTTATATGTTAGATTGAGTTATAGGAGCGCATTTGATGCACTTTTGCTTAATAAACAACGGCTCTATCTCTTACGGTTGATTTTTAAATAATTTCTAAAGTCGTCGTCGGCGACTCTTCACGGTAGCCACTCGATAGGAAAAAATCTAAATCTGGCACAGTATCGAACACTTAGTTTCAGCTAGAACGATTAGTTTAAAATGGAACTAAGTTTGGCATCTGGAGTTTCCTCTCTCACAAGGTCGGCCACTTAGTTAACTCGAACACATACGGTTTCGAGTAGCATCGCCACTGATCTCAGAGAACAGGCGCTACTCCTGGCACAGTATCGAATACTTAGTTTCAGATAGAACAATTAGTTTAAAATGGAACTAATTTTCGCATCTGGAGTTTCCTATCTCACAAGGTCCACCACATATTTTCGTCGAACACATACGGTTTCGAGTGGCATCGCCACACTATTCAGAAAGCAGGCGCTTCACCTGGCACAGTAACGGACACTTAGTTTCAGATAGAAAAATTAGTTTAAAGTTGAACTATGTTTCGCATTTGGAGTTTCCCCTCTCGCAAGGTCGACCACTTAGTTTCGTCGAACACATGTGGTTTCGAGTTACATCGCCACACATTTGAGAGAACAGGCGCTTCTCCTGGTACAGTATCGAACACATAGTTTCAGATAGAACAATTAGTTTAAAATGGAACTATGTTTCGCATCTGGAGTTTCCTCTCTCACTTAGTTTCGTCGAACACATGCGGTTTCGAGTGGCATCGCCACAGATTTCAGAGAACAGGCGCTTCTCCTGGCACTGTATCGAACACATAGATTCAGATAGAACAATTAATTTAATAAGGAACTAAGTTTCGCATCTGGAATTTCCTCTCCCACAAGTTCGACCACTTAGTTTCGTCCAACACATACGGTTTGGAGTGGCATCGCCACAGATTTCAGAGAACAGACGCTTCTCCTGGCACAGTATCGAACACTTAGTTTCAGATAGAAGAATTAGTTTAAAATGGAACTAAGTTTGGCATCTGGAGTTTCCTCTCTCACAAGGTCGGCCACTTAGTTTCGTCGAACACATACGGTTTCGAGTGGCATGGTCACAGGTTTCACAAAACGGGCGCTTCTCCTGGCACATTATCGAACACTCAGTATCAGATAGAACAATTATTTTAAAATTGAAGAAAGCTTCGCATTTGGAGTTTCCTCTCTCACAAGGTCGACCACTGAGTTTCGTCGAACACATACAGTTTCGAGTCGCATCCCCACCGATATCAGAGAACAGTCGCTTCTCCTGGCACAGTGTTGAACACTTAGTTTCAGATAGAACAATTAGTTTAAAATGGAACTATGTTTCGCATCTGGAATTTCCACTCTCACAAGGTCAACGACTTACTTTCGTCGAACACATACGGTTTCGAGTGGCATCGCCACAGATTTCAGAGAACAGGCGCTTCGCCTGGCACAGTATCGAACACTTATTTCAGACAGAACAATTAGTGTAAAATGGAATTATGTTTCGCCTCTGGAGTTTCCTCTCTCACAAGATCAACCAACTAGTTTCCTCGAACACATACGGTTTCGAGTGGCATCGCCACAGATTTCAGAGAACAGTCGCTTCTCCTGGCACAGTATCGAACACTCAGTTTCAGATAGAACAATTAGTTTAAAATGGAACTAAGTTTCGCATCTGGAGTTTCCTCTCTCACAAGATCGACCACTTAGTTTCGTCGAACACATAGGGTTTCGAGTGGCATCGCCACAGATTTCAGAGAACAGGCGCTTCGCCTGGCACAGTATCGAACACTTATTTCAGACAGAACAATTAGTGTAAAATGGAATTATGTTTCGCATCTGGAGTATCCTCTCTCACAAGATCAACCAATTAGTTTCCTCGAACACATACGGTTTCGAGTGGCATCGCCACAGATTTCAGAGAACAGTCGCTTCTCCTGGCACAGTATCGAACACTCAGTTTCAGATAGAACAATTACTTCAAAATGGAACTATGTTTCGCATCTGGAGTATCATCTCTCACAAGGTCGACCACTTAGTTTTGACGAACACATACGGTTTCGAGTGGCATCGCCACAGATTTCAGAGAACAGGCCCTTCTCCTGGCACAGTATCGAACACCTAGATTCAGATACAACAATTAGTTTAAAATGGAACTAAGTTTCGCATCTGGAGTTTCCTCTCTCACAAGGTCGACCACTTAGTTTCGTCGAACATATACTGTTTCGAGTAGCATCGCCACGGATTTCAGAGAACAGTCGCTTCTCCTGGCACAGTATCGGACACTTAGTTTCAGATAGAAAAATTAGTTTCAAATGGAATTATGTTTCGCATCTGGAGTATCCTCTCTCACAAGATCAACCAATTAGTTTCCTCGAACACATACGGTTTCGAGTGGCATCGCCACAGATTTCAGAGAACAGGCGCTTCGCCTGGCACAGTATCGAACACTTATTTCAGATAGAAAAATTAGTTTCAAATGGAATTATGTTTCGCATCTGGAGTTTCCTCTCTCACAAGGTCGACCACTTAGTTTCGTCGAACATATACTGTTTCGAGTAGCATTGCCACAGATTTCAGAGAACAGTCGCTTCTCCTGGCACAGTATCGGACACTTAGTTTCAGATAGAAAAATTAGTTTCAAATGGAACAAAGCTTCCTATTTGGAGTTTCCGATCCCACAAGTTCGACCACTTAGTTTCGTCCAACAGATACGGTTTGGAGTGGCATCGCCACAGATTTCAGAGAACAGACGCTTCTCCTGGCACAGTATCGAACACTTAGTTTCAGATAGAAGAATTAGTTTAAAATGGAACTAAGTTTCGCATCTGGAGTTTCCTCTCTCACAAGGTCGACCACTTAGTTTCGTCGAACACATAGGGTTTCGAGTTGTATCGCCACAGATTTCGCCGAACGGCAGTTTCTCCTGGCACAGTATCGACCACTTAGTTTTGACGAACACATACGGTTTCGAGTGGCATCGCTACAGATTTCAGAGAACAGGCCCTTCTCCTGGCACAGTCTCGAACACCTAGATTCAGATACAACAATTAATTTAAAATGGAACTAAGTTTCGCATCTGGAGTTTCCTCTCTCACAAGGTCGACCACTTAGTTTCGAACAACACATACGGTTTCGAGTGGCATGGTCACAGGTTTCACAAAACGGGCGCTTCTCCTGGCACATTATCGAACACTCAGTATCAGATAGAACAATTATTTTAAAATTGAAGAAAGCTTCGCATTTGGAGTTTCCTCTCTCACAAGGTCGACCACTGAGTTTCGTCGAACACATACAGTTTCGAGTCGCATCGCCACCGATATCAGAGAACAGTCGCTTCTCCTGGCACAGTGTTGAACACTTAGTTTCAGATAGAACAATTAGTTTAAAATGGAACTATGTTTCGCATCTGGAATTTCCACTCTCACAAGGTCAACGACTTACTTTCGTCGAACACATACAGTTTCGAGTGGCATCGCCACCGATATCAAAGAACAGTCGCTTCTCCTGGCACAGTGTTGAACACTTAGTTTCAGATAGAACAATTAGTTTAAAATGGAACTATGTTTCGCATCTGCAGTTTCCTCTCTCACAAGGTCAACGACTTACTTTCGTCGAACACATACGGTTTCGAGTGGCATCGCCACAGATTTCAGAAAACAGGCGCTTCGCCTGGCACAGTATCGAACACTTGTTTCAGACAGAACAATTAGTGTAAAATGGAATTATGTTTCGCATCTGGAGTATCCTCTCTCACAAGATCAACCAATTAGTTTCCTCGAACACATACGGTTTCGAGTGGCATCGCCACAGATTTCAGAGAACAGGCGCTTCGCCTGGCACAGTATCGAACACTTATTTCAGACAGAACAATTAGTGTAAAATGGAATTATGTTTCGCATCTGGAGTATCCTCTCTCACAAGATCAACCAACTAGTTTCCTCGAACACATACGGTTTCGAGTGGCATCGCCACAGATTTCAGAGAACAGTCGCTTCTCCTGGCACAGTATCGAACACTCAGTTTCAGATAGAACAATTAGTTTAAAATGGAACTAAGTTTCGCATCTGGAGTTTCCTCTCTCGCAAGGTCGACCACTTAGTTTCGTCGAACACATAGGGTTTCGAGTTGTATCGCCACAGATTTCGCCGAACGGCAGTTTCTCCTGGCACAGTATCGACCACTTAGTTTTGACGAACACATACGGTTTCGAGTGGCATCGCCACAGATTTCAGAGAACAGGCCCTTCTCCTGGCACAGTATCGAACACCTAGATTCAGATACAACAATTAATTTAAAATGGAACTAAGTTTCGCATCTGGAGTTTCCTCTCTCACAAGGTCGACCACTTAGTTTCGAACAACACATACGGTTTCGAGTGGTATCGCCACAGATTTCAGAGAACAGTCGCTTCTCCTGGCACAGTGTTGAACACTTAGTTTCAGATAGAACAATTACTTTAAAATGGAACTATGTTTCGCATCTGGAGTATCATCTCTCACAAGGTCGACCACTTAGTTTTGACGAACACATACGGTTTCGAGTGGCATCGCCACAGATTTCAGAGAACAGGCCCTTCTCCTGGCACAGTATCGAACACCTAGATTCAGATACAACAATTAGTTTAAAATGGAACTAAGTTTCGCATCTGGAGTTTCCTCTCTCACAAGGTCGACCACTTAGTTTCGTCGAACACATAGGGTTTCGAGTTGTATCGCCACAGATTTCGCCGAACGGCAGTTTCTCCTGGCACAGTATCGACCACTTAGTTTTGACGAACACATACGGTTTCGAGTGGCATCGCCACAGATTTCAGAGAACAGGCCCTTCTCCTGGCACAGTATCGAACACCTAGATTCAGATACAACAATTAATTTAAAATGGAACTAAGTTTCGCATCTGGAGTTTCCTCTCTCACAAGGTCGACCACTTAGTTTCGAACAACACATACGGTTTCGAGTGGTATCGCCACAGATTTCAGAGAACAGTCGCTTCTCCTGGCACAGTGTTGAACACTTAGTTTCAGATAGAACAATTACTTTAAAATGGAACTATGTTTCGCATCTGGAGTATCATCTCTCACAAGGTCGACCACCTAGTTTTGACGAACACATACGGTTTCGAGTGGCATCGCCACAGATTTCAGAGAACAGGCCCTTCTCCTGGCACAGTATCGAACACCTAGATTCAGATACAACAATTAGTTTAAAATGGAACTAAGTTTCGCATCTGGAGTTTCCTCTCTCACAAGGTCGACCACTTAGTTTCGTCGAACATATACTGTTTCGAGTAGCATCGCCACGGATTTCAGAGAACAGTCGCGTCTCCTGGCACAGTATCGGACACTTAGTTTCAGATAGAAAAATTAGTTTCAAATGGAACAAAGCTTCCTATTTGGAGTTTCCTCTCCCACAAGTTCGACCACTTAGTTTCGTCCAACACATACGGTTTGGAGTGGTATCGCCACAGATTTCAGAGAACAGTCGCTTCTCATGGCACAGTATCGAACACTTAGTTTCAGATAGAACAATTAGTTTAAAAGGGAACTAAGTTTCGCATCTGGAGTTTCCTCTCTCACAAGGTCGACCACTTAGTTTCGTCGAACATATACTGTTTCGAGTAGCATCGCCACAGATTTCAGAGAACAGTCGCTTCTCCTGGCACAGTATCGGACACTTAGTTTCAGACAGAACAATTAGTGTAAAATGGAATTATGTTTCGCATCTGGAGTATCCTCTCTCACAAGATCAACCAATTAGTTTCCTCGAACACATACGGTTTCGAGTGGCATCGCCACAGATTTCAGAGAACAGGCGCTTCGCCTGGCACAGTATCGAACACTTATTTCAGACAGAACAATTAGTGTAAAATGGAATTATGTTTCGCATCTGGAGTATCCTCTCTCACAAGATCAACCAATTAGTTTCCTCGAACACATACGGTTTCGAGTGGCATCGCCACAGATTTCAGAGAACAGTCGCTTCTCCTGGCACAGTATCGAACACTCAGTTTCAGATAGAACAATTACTTTAAAATGGAACTATGTTTCGCATCTGGAGTATCATCTCTCACAAGGTCGACCACTTAGTTTCGTCGAACACATACGGTTTCGAGTAGCATCGCCACCGATTTCAGAGAACAGGCGCTTTTCCTGGCACAGTATCGAACACTTAGTTTCAGATAGAACAATTAGTTTAAAATGGCACTAAGTTTCGCGTCTGGAGTTTTCTCTCTCACAAGGTCGACCACTCAGTTTCGTCGAACACATACCGTTTCGAGTGGTATCGCCACAGGTTTCACTGAACGGGCGCTTCTCCTGGCACAGTGTCGAACACTTAATTTCAGATTGTTTAAATAAGTGACCAGTAGTTGTTTCACCCGATCACGAGCCTCATAGTTGATTTCTTTTTCTTGAGTCTACCGAGTTTATTTGACCGGTGTGATTCGAAAAGGAAATAGAAAAACTAGCGAGGTCCAATAACATGACAATGATTGTTTTCGTCTAGACCGTGGGAGACCAGAGATCGACACGTCTGACCGGTACATATTACCGTTTGAAGACGTTCGAATTCGCGAATAGTAAACGGATATGAGAGAGAGTGAGAAAGAACTAATAGTTTGACGAAAGCGCCGCGTAACGAGGAATTACTCGTTCGTGTAACGTCGCAGACAGTCAGTTCAATTTAGAGAGTCCTCAGAAACAGTTCGCACGGAGCGCATCGATTGTCGATCGTGCTCCCGTCATAACGAACACAGCTTTCAGCTCAACACCAGCAATTGTGAAACTGAATCGAGAATAGCACACGACAATTCGTGTTGACTCTTCAGCACAATAGCTGCGCCTTTTAGTAATTTAGCGGTCTTTCCCCTGAATTAGTACTGGGGCGAAAATCATTGTTATTCGACGTGGGAGCGTCAGGAGTCCACTCCTTGGATGACCACTGGTCGGCGGAGCACTACGTTAGTTGGCGCGCTATTCTAACTTAAGACCCGCTACTCGTTCTCTACCGGGAATCGCCTTGGTGACGTTTAGAGAAACCAAAGAGCGACCGGAGAGTTTCGATACCGCTGTGTCTAGGCTTCCTTCACGACGCGGCGTGTTGAAGAAGACGGGTTAGAAATAGCGTTGGTCCACTCTTACTCCACGCCAAAGCGTGTTGAGAAAGAAACGGTTAGATCAGCCTCCGTTGTCAGCCACCGGGACTAGTTACTAGTAACCGTGGATCTCCCCGCTCACGGAATCCATACAGGAGATTTACAACCTCCGCCTTGGTTTTCCGTTCGAGGCAGTACGACTGTGCGGTCGTTGCACTAAAGATTTCATTGCGTAAATCTAGCCGACCGCCACGATTGTGTTCCTGAAAAAGACGGAACAGGTCGGCCAAAAGAGTCGACGCGTGGCTTACCGTATTTAAAAGCCACGCACCAGTACACGCATTAGCACACACAGCACGGTTACCGTTGCTGTTTAAGTGTGCGCGTCAAAACATTCCCGAGACAGAACGTTAATACGATTATCGTATTTCAGGTGATTACACCGGTTCGTTCTTTTTTCTGTTGTTCCAGAGTCATAACCTAGGACAACCAGGCCCGCCGACAGCCAGGCTACCAAGAAGCTAAATTCTTGAGATCGGCAAAACACTGTATTATACAGAGCGAAAAAGGGTCTGTAATAAACGACTGTCCTTTTCAGGACAGTCAAAGGGAATCAAAGGCGTATTGGTTTGGAGTTACCTTTACCCACTCTCCCTCGACCGGACCGGAGGAGGAAGCTTCACTTCCTCCAATATCGGTTATAGTTGGCCGATAATTTTAAAACAAATTTCAACACAGATGGAACATTTAGTTTAAAATGGAACTAAGTTTCGCGTCTGGAGTTTCCTCTCTCACAAAGTGGACCACTCAGTTTCGTCGAACACATACCGTTTCGAGTGGTATCGCCAGAGGTTTCACAGAACGGGCGCTTCTCCTGGCACAGTATCGGACACTTAGTTTCAGATAGAAAAATTAGTTTAAAATGGAACTAAGTTTCGCATCTGGAGTTTCCTCTCTCACAAGGTCGACCACTTAGTTTCGTCGAACACATACAGTTTCGAGTAGCATCGTCACAGATTTCAGAGAACAGTCGCTTCTCCTGGCACAGTGTCGAACACTTAGTTTCAGATAGAACAATTAGTTTAAAATGGAACTAAGTTTCGCATCTGGAGTTTCCTCACTCACAAGGTCGACCACTTAGTTTCGTCGAACACATACGGTTTCGAGTAGCATCACCACCGATTTCAGAGAACAGGCGCTTTTCCTGGCACAGTATCGAACACTTAGTTTCAGATAGAACAATTAGTTTAAAATGGCACTAAGTTTCGCGTCTGGAGTTTCCTCTCTCACAAGGTCGACCACTCAGTTTCGTCGAACACATACCGTTTCGAGTGGCATCGCCACAGATTTCAGAGAAAAGGCCCTTCTCCTGGCACAGTATCGAACACTTAGTTTCAGATGGAACATTTAGTTTAAAATAGAACTATGTTTCGCATTTGGAGTTTTCTCTCGCACAAGGTGGACCACTTAGTATCGTCAAACACGTACGGTTTCGAGTTGTATCGCCACAGATTTCAGAGAACTGGCGCTTCTCCTGGCACATTATCGAACACTTAGTTTCAGATAGAACAGTTAGTTTTAAAAGAAACTAAATTTCACTTCGGGAGTTTCCTCTCTCGCAAGGTGGACCACTTAGTTTCGTCAAAGACATACGGTTTCGAGTGGAATCGCCACAGGTTTCAGAGAACTGGCGCTTCTCCTGGCACAGTATCGAACACTTAGTTTCAGGTAGAACAATAAGATTAAAATGGAACTATGTTTCGCATTTGGAGTTTCCCCTCTCACAAGGTCGGCCACTTAGTTTCGTCGAACACATACGGTTTCGAGTAGCATCGCCACAGATTTCAGAGAACAGGCGCTTCTCCTGGCACAGTATCGAACACTTAGTTTCAGATAGAACAATTAGTTTAAAATGGAAGTATGTTTCGCATCTGGAGTTTCCTCTCTCACAAGGTAGACCACTTAATTTCGTCGAACACATACAGTTTCGAGTAGCATCGCCACAGATTTCAGAGAACAGTCGCTTCTCCTGGCACAGTGTCGAACACTTAGTTTCAGATAGAACAATTAGTTTAAAATGGAACTAAGTTTCGCATCTGGAGTTTCCTCACTCACAAGGTCGACCACTTAGTTTCGTCGAACACATACGGTTTCGAGTAGCATCGCCACCGATTTGAGAGAACAGGCGCTTTTCCTGGCACAGTATCGAACACTTAGTTTCAGATAGAACAATTAGTTTAAAATGGCACTAAGTTTCGCGTCTGGAGTTTCCTCTCTCACAAGGTCGACCATTCAGTTTCGTCGAACACATACCGTTTCGAGTGGTATCGCCACAGGTTTCACTGAACGGGCGCTTCTCCTGGCACAGTGTCGAACACTTAATTTCAGATGGAACATTTAGTTTAAAATGGAACTAAGTTTCGCATCGGAAGTTTCCTCTCTCACAAGGTCGGCCACTTAGTTTCGTCGAACACATACGGTTTCGAGTGGCATCGCCACAGATTTCAGAGAACAGGCGCTTCTAAAGGCACAGTACCGAACAGTTAGTTTCAGATAGAACAATTAGTTTAAAATGGCACTAAGTTTCGCGTCTGGAGTTTCCTCTCTCACAAGGTCGACCACTCAGTTTCGTCGAAAACATACCGTTTCGAGTAGCATCGCGACAGATTTCAGAGAACAGGCGCTTCTCCTGGCACAGTATCGAACACTTAGTTTCAGATAGAACAATTAGTTTAAAATGGAACTAAGATTCGCATCTGGAGTTTCCCCTCTCACAAAGTCGACCATTTAGATTCGTCGAACACATACGGTTTCGAGTAGCATCGCCACAGATTTCAGAGAACAGTCGCTTCTCCTGGTACAGTGTCGAACACGTAGTTTCAGATAGAACAATTAGTTTAAAATGGAACTAAGTTTCGCATCTGGAGTTTCCTCACTCACAAGGTCGACCACTTAGTTTCGTCGAACACATACGGTTTCGAGTAGCATCGCCACAGATTTCAGAGAAAAGGCGCTTCGCCTGGCACAGTATCGAACATTTAGTTTCAGATGGAACTTCTAGTTTAAAATTGAACTATGTCTTGCATCTGGAGTTTCCTCTCTCACAAGGTCGACCACTTACTTTCGCCGAACGCGTACGGTTTCGAGTGGCATCGCCACAGATTTCAGAGAACAGGCGCTTCTCCTGGCACAGTATCGAACACTTAGTTTCAGATGGAACAATTAGTTTAAAATGGAACTAAGATTCGCATCTGGAGTTTCCTCTCTCACAAAGTCGACCACTCAGTTTCGTCGAACACATACCGTTTCGAGTGGTATCGCCACAGGTTTCACAAAACGGGCGCTTCTCCTGGCACATTATCGAACACTTAGTTTCAGAGAGAAGAAGTCATTTAAAATGGAACTATGTTTCGCATCTGTAGTTTCCTCTCTCACAAGGTCGGCCACTGAGTTTCGTCGAACACATACGGTTTCGTGTGGCATCGCCAGAGATTTCAGAGAACAGGCGCTTCGCCTGGCACAGTATCGAGCACTTAGTATCAGATGGAACATTTAGTTTAAAATTGAACTATGTTTCGCACCTGGAGTTTCCTCTCTCACAAGGTCGACAACTCAGTTTCGTCGAACACATACCGTTTCGAGTAGCATCGCCACAGATTTCAGAGAACTGGCGCTTCTCCTGGCACATTATCGAACACTTAGTTTCAGATAGAACAGTTAGTTTTAAAAGAAACTAAATTTCACTTCGGGAGTTTCCTCTCTCGCAAGGTGGACCACTTAGTTTCGTCAAAGACATACGGTTTCGAGTGGAATCGCCACAGGTTTCAGAGAACTGGCGCTTCTCCTGGCACAGTATCGAACACTTAGTTTCAGGTAGAACAATAAGATTAAAATGGAACTATGTTTCGCATTTGGAGTTTCCCCTCTCACAAGGTCGGCCACTTAGTTTCGTCGAACACATACGGTTTCGAGTAGCATCGCGACAGATTTCAGAGAACAGGCGCTTCTCCTGGCACAGTATCCAAAACTTAGTTTCAGGTAGAACAATAAGATTAAAATGGAACTAAGTTTCGCATCTGGAGTTTCCTCTCTCACAAGGTCGACCACTTAGTTTCGTCGAACACATACGGTTTCAAGTGGCATCGCCACAGATTTCAGAGAACAGTCGCTTCTCCTGGCACATTATCGAACACTTAGTTTCAGATAGAACAATTAGTTTAAAATGGAACTAAGATTCGCATCTGGAGTTTCCTCTCTCACAAAGTCGACCATTTAGATTCGTCGAACACATACGGTTTCGAGTGGAATCGCCACAGATTTCACAGAACAGGCGCTTCTCCTGGCACAGTATCGAAAACTTAGTTTCAGGTAGAACAATAAGATTAAAATGGAACTAAGTTTCGCATCTGGAGTTTCCTATCTCACAAGGTCGACCACTTAGTTTCGTCGAACACATACGGTTTCAAGTGGCATCGCCACAGATTTCAGAGAACAGTCGCTTCTCCTGGCACATTATCGAACACTTAGTTTCAGATAGAACAATTAGTTTAAAATGGCACTAAGTTTCGCGTCTGGAGTTTCCTCTCTCACAAGGTCGACCACTCAGTTTCGTCGAACACATACCGTTTCGAGTGGTATCGCCACAGGTTTCACAAAACGGGCGCTTCTCCTGGTACAGTATCGAACACTTAGTTTCAGAGAGAACAATTCATTTAAAATGGAACTATGTTTCGCATCTGTAGTTTCCTCTCTCACAAGGTCGGCCACTTAGTTTCGTCGAACACATACGGTTTCGAGTGGCATCGCCACAGATTTCAGAGAACAGGCGCTTCGCCTGGCACAGTATCGAACACTTAGTTTCAGATAGAACAATTAGTTTAAAATGGCACTAAGTTTCGCATCTGGAGTTTCCTCTCTCACAAGGTCGACCACTTAATTTCGTCGAACACATACAGTTTCGAGTAGCATCGCCACAGATTTCAGAGAACAGTCGCTTCTGCTGGCACAGTATCGAACACTTAGTTTCAGATAGAACAATGAGTTTAAAATGGAACTAAGTTTCTCATCTGGAGTTTCCTGTCCAACATGGTCGACCACTTAGTTTCCTCGAACACATACGGTTTCGAGTGGCATCGCCACAGATTTCAGAGAAAAGGCCCTTCTCCTGGCACAGTATCGAACACTTAGTTTCAGATGGAACATTTAGTTTAAAATAGAACTATGTTTCGCATTTGGTGTTTTCGCTCTCACAAGGTGGACCACTTAGTATCGTCAAACACATACGGTTTCGAGTTGTATCGCCACAGATTTCAGAGAACTGGCGCTTCTCCTGGCACATTATCGAACACTTAGTTTCAGATAGAACAATTTGTTTAAAATGGAACTAAGATTCGCATCTGGAGTTTCCTCTCTCACAAAGTCGACCATTTAGATTCGTCGAACACATACGGTTTCGAGTGGCATCGCCACAGATTTCACAGAACAGGCGCTTCTCCTGGCACAGTATCGAACACTTAGTTTCAGGTAGAACAATAAGATTAAAATGGAACTATGTTTCGCATTTGGAGTTTCCCCTCTCACAAGGTCGGCCACTTAGTTTCGTCGAACACATACGGTTTCGAGTGGCATCGCCACAGATTTCAGAGAACAGGCGCTTCGCCTGGCACAGTATCGAACACTTAGTTTCAGATAGAACAATTAGTTTAAAATGGCACTAAGTTTCGCATCTGGAGTTTCCTCTCTCACAAGGTCGACCACTTAATTTCGTCGAACACATACAGTTTCGAGTAGCATCGCCACAGATTTCAGAGAACAGTCGCTTCTGCTGGCACAGTATCGAACACTTAGTTTCAGATAGAACAATGAGTTTAAAATGGAACTAAGTTTCTCATCTGGAGTTTCCTGTCCCACATGGTCGACCACTTAGTTTCCTCGAACACATACGGTTTCGAGTGGCATCGCCACAGATTTCAGAGAAAAGGCCCTTCTCCTGGCACAGTATCGAACACTTAGTTTCAGATAGAACAATTAGTTTAAAATGGCACTAAGTTTCGCATCTGGAGTTTCCTCTCTCACAAGGTCGACCACTTAATTTCGTCGAACACATACAGTTTCGAGTAGCATCGCCACAGATTTCAGAGAACAGTCGCTTCTGCTGGCACAGTATCGAACACTTAGTTTCAGATAGAACAATGAGTTTAAAATGGAACTAAGTTTCTCATCTGGAGTTTCCTGTCCCACATGGTCGACCACTTAGTTTCCTCGAACACATACGGTTTCGAGTGGCATCGCCACAGATTTCAGAGAAAAGGCCCTTCTCCTGGCACAGTATCGAACACTTAGTTTCAGATGGAACATTTAGTTTAAAATAGAACTATGTTTCGCATTTGGTGTTTTCGCTCTCACAAGGTGGACCACTTAGTATCGTCAAACACATACGGTTTCGAGTTGTATCGCCACAGATTTCAGAGAACTGGCGCTTCTCCTGGCACATTATCGAACACTTAGTTTCAGATAGAACAGTTAGTTTTAAAAGAAACTAAATTTCACTTTGGGAGTTTCCTCTCTCGCAAGGTGGACCACTTAGTTTCGTCAAAGACATACGGTTTCGAGTGGAATCGCCACAGGTTTCAGGGAACTGGCGCTTTTCCTGGCACAGTATCGAACACTTAGTTTCAGGTAGAACAATAAGATTAAAATGGAACTATGTTTCGCATTTGGAGTTTCCCCTCTCACAAGGTCGGCCACTTAGTTTCGTCGAACACATACGGTTTCGAGTAGCATCGCCACAGATTTCAGAGAACAGGCGCTTCTCCTGGCACAGTATCGAACACTTAGTTCCAGATAGAACACTTAGCTTAAATGGAACTATGTTTCGCATTTGGAGTTTCTTCTCTCACACGGTCTACCACTTACTTTCGTCGAACACATTCGGCTTCGAGTAGCAACGCCACAGGTTTCAGAGAACAGGCGCTTCTACTGGCAGAGTATCGAATACTTAGTTTCAGATAGAACATTTAGTTTAAAATTGAACTATGTCTCGCATCTGGAGTTTCCTCTCTCACAAGGTCGCCCACTTACTTTCGCCGAACGCATACGGTTTCGAGTGGCATCGCCACAGATTTCAGAGAACAGGCGCTTCTGCTGGCACAGTATCGAACACTTAGTTTCAGATAGAACAATTAGTTTAAAATGGAAGTAAGTTTCGCATCTGAAGTTTCCTCTCTCACAAGGTCGGCCACTTATTTTCGTCGAACACATACGGTTTCGAGTAGCATCGCCACAGATTTCAGAGAACAGGCGCTTCTCCTGGCACAGTATCGAACACTTAGTTAGAGATAGAACACTTAGCTTAAATGGAACTATGTTTCGCATTTGGAGTTTCTTCTCTCACACGGTCTACCACTTACTTTCGTCGAACACATTCGGCTTCGAGTAGCAACGCCACAGGTTTCAGAGAACAGGCGCTTCTACTGGCAGAGTATCGAATACTTAGTTTCAGATAGAACATTTAGTTTAAAATGGAACTAAGATTCGCATCTGGAGTTTCCTCTCTCACAAAGTCGACCATTTAGATTCGTCGAACACATACGGTTTCGAGTAGCATCGCCACAGATTTCAGAGAACAGGGGCTTCTCCTGGCACAGTACCGAACACTTAGCTTAAGATAAAACAATTAGTTTAAAATGGCACTAAGTTTCGCGTCTGGAGTTTCCTCTCTCAGAAGGTCGACCATTCAGTTTCGTCGAACACATACCGTTTCGAGTGGTATCGCCACAGGTTTCACTGAACGGGCGCTTCTCCTGGCACAGTGTCGAACACTTAATTTCAGATGGAACATTTAGTTTAAAATGGAACTAAGTTTCGCATCGGAAGTTTCCTCTCTCACAAGGTCGGCCACTTAGTTTCGTCGAACACATACGGTTTCGAGTGGCATCGCCACAGATTTCAGAGAACAGGCGCTTCTAAAGGCACAGTACCGAACAGTTAGTTTCAGATAGAACAATTAGTTTAAAATGGCACTAAGTTTCGCGTCTGGAGTTTCCTCTCTCACAAGGTCGACCACTCAGTTACGTCGAACACATACCGTTTCGAGTGGCATCGCCACAGATTTCAGAGAAAAGGCGCTTCTCCTGGCACACTACCGAACACTTAGTTTCAGATAGAACAATTAGTTTAAAATGGAACTAAGATTCGCATCTGGAGTTTCCTCTCTCACAAAGTCGACCATTTAGATTCGTCGAACACATACGGTTTCGAGTAGCATCGCCACAGATTTCAGAGAACAGGCGCTTCTCCTGGCACAGTATCGAAAACTTAGTTTCAGATAGAACAATCAGTTTAAAATGGAACTAAGTTTCGCATCCGGAATTTCCTCTCTCACAAAGTCGACCACTTAGTTTCCTCGAACACGTACGGTTTCGAGTGGCATCGCCACAGATTTCAGAGAAAAGGCCCTTCTCCTGGCACAGTATCGAACACTTAGTTTCAGATGGAACATTTAGTTTAAAATAGAACTATGTTCCGCATTTGGAGTTTTCTCCCTCACAAGGTGGACCACTTAGTATCGTCAAACACATACGGTTTCGAGTTGTATCGCCACAGATTTCAGAGAACTGGCGCTTCTCCTGGAACATTATCGAACACTTAGTTTCAGATAGAACAGTTAGTTTTAAAAGAAACTAAATTTCACTTCGGGAGTTTCCTCTCTCGCAAGGTGGACCACTTAGTTTCGTCAAAGACATACGGTTTCGAGTGGAATCGCCACAGGTTTCAGAGAACTGGCGCTTCTCCTGGCACAGTATCGAACACTTAGTTTCAGGTAGAACAATAAGATTAAAATGGAACTATGTTTCGCATTTGGAGTTTCCCCTCTCACAAGGTCGGCCACTTAGTTTCGTCGAACACATACGGTTTCGAGTAGCATCGCCACAGATTTCAGAGAACAGGCGCTTCTCCTGGCACAGTATCGAACACTTAGTTACAGATAGAACACTTAGCTTAAATGGAACTATGTTTCGCATTTGGAGTTTCTTCTCTCACACGGTCTACCACTTACTTTCGTCGAACACATTCGGCTTCGAGTAGCAACGCCACAGGTTTCAGAGAACAGGCGCTTCTACTGGCAGAGTATCGAATACTTAGTTTCAGATAGAACATTTAGTTTAAAATGGAAATGTGTTTCGCATTTGGAGTTTCCTCCCTCCCAAGGTCGACCACTTAGTTTCCTCGAACACATACGGTTTCGAGTAGCATCGCCACAGATTTCAGAGAACAGGCGCTTCTCCTGGCACAGTATCGAACATTTAGTTTCAGATGGAACTTCTAGTTTAAAATTGAAATATGTCTCGCATCTGGAGTTTCCTCTCTCACAAGGTCGCCCACTTACTTTCGCCGAACGCATACGGTTTCGAGTGGCATCGCCACAGATTTCAGAGAACAGGCGCTTCTGCTGGCACAGTATCGAACACTTAGTTTCAGATAGAACAATTAGTTTAAAATGGAAGTAAGTTTCGCATCTGAAGTTTCCTCTCTCACAAGGTCGGCCACTTATTTTCGTCGAACACATACGGTTTCGAGTGGCATCGCCACAGATTTCAGAGAACAGGCGCTTCTCCTGGCACAGTATCGAAAACTTAGTTTCAGGTAGAACAATAAGATTAAAATGGAACTATGTTTCGCATCTGGAGTATCCACTCTCACAAGGTCAACCACTTAGGTCCGTCGAACACATACGGTTTCGAGTGGCATCGCTACACATTTCAGAGAACAGGCGCTTCTCCTGGCACAGTGTCGAACACATAGTTTCATATAGAGCAATTAGTTTAATATGGAACAAAGTTTCGCATCTGGAGTTTCCTGTCCCACAAGGTCGACCACTTAGTTTCCTCGAACACATACGGTTTCGAGTGGCATCGCCACAGATTTCAGAGAAAAGGCCCTTCTCCTGGCACAGTATCGAACACTTAGTTTCAGATGGAACATTTAGTTTAAAATAGAACTATGTTTCGCATTTGGAGTTTCCTCTCTCACAAGGTGGCCCACTTAGTATCGTCAAACACATACGGTTTCGAGTTGTATCGCCACAGATTTCAGAGAACTGGCGCTTCTCCTGGCACATTATCGAACACTTAGTTTCAGATAGAACAGTTAGTTTTAAAAGAAACTAAATTTCACTTCTGGAGTTTCCTCTCTCACAAGGTGGACCACTTAGTTTCGTCGAATACATACGGTTTCGAGTAGCATCGCCACAGATTTCAGAGAACAGGCGCTTCTCCTGGCACAGTATCGAACACTTGTTACAGATAGAACACTTAGCTTAAAATGGAACTATGTTTCGTATTTGGAGTTTCTTCTCTCACACGGTCTACCACTTACTTTCGTCGAACACATTCGGCTTCGAGTAGCAACGCCACAGGTTTCAGAGAACAGGCGCTTCTACTGGCAGAGTATCGAATACTTAGTTTCAGATAGAACATTTAGTTTAAAATGGAAATATGTTTCGCATTTGGAGTTTCCTCCCTCCCAAGGTCGACCACTTAGTTTCCTCGAACACATACGGTTTCGAGTAGCATCGCCACAGATTTCAGAGAACAGGCGCTTCTCCTGGCACAGTATCGAACATTTAGTTTCAGATGGAACTTCTGGTTTAAAATTGAACTATGTCTCGCATCTGGAGTTTGCTCTCTCACAAGGTCGACCATTTAGATTCGTCGAACACATACGGTTTCGAGTGGTATCGCCACAGATTTCGCAGAACGGCGTTTCTCCTTGCACATTATCGAACACTTAGTTTCAAATAGAACAATTAGTTTAAAATGGAACTAGGTTTCGCATCTGGAGTTTCCTCTCTCACAAGGTCGACCACTTAATTTCGTCGAACACATACAGTTTCGAGTAGCATCGCCACAGATTTCAGAGAACAGTCGCTTCTCCTGGTACAGTGTCGAACACTTAGTTTCAGATAGAACAATTAGTTTAAAATGGAACTAAGTTTCGCATCTGGAGTTTCCTCACTCACAAGGTCGACCACTTAGTTTCGTCGAACACATACGGTTTCGAGTAGCATCGCCACAGATTTCAGAGAACAGTCGCTTCTCCTGGCACAGTGTCGAACACTTAGTTTCAGATAGAACATTTAGTTTAAAATTGAACTATGTTTCGCACCTGGAGTTTCCTCTCTCCCAAGGTCGGCCACTTAGTTTCGTCGAACACATACGGTTTCGAGTGGCATCGCCACAGATTTCAGAGAAAAGGCGCTTCGCCTGGCACAGTATCGAACATTTAGTTTCAGATGGAACTTCTAGTTTAAAATTGAACTATGTCTTGCATCTGGAGTTTCCTCTCTCACAAGGTCGACCACTTACTTTCGCCGAACGCGTACGGTTTCGAGTGGCATCGCCACAGATTTCAGAGAACAGGCGCTTCTCCTGGCACAGTATCGAACACTTAGTTTCAGATGGAACAATTAGTTTAAAATGGAACTAAGATTCGCATCTGGAGTTTCCTCTCTCACAAAGTCGACCACTCAGTTTCGTCGAACACATACCGTTTCGAGTGGTATCGCCACAGGTTTCACAAAACGGGCGCTTCTCCTGGCACAGTATCGAACACTTAGTTTCAGAGAGAACAATTCATTTAAAATGGAACTATGTTTCGCATCTGTAGTTTCCTCTCTCACAAGGTCGGCCACTTAGTTTCGTCGAACACATACGGTTTCGAGTGGCATCGCCACAGATTTCAGAAGACAGGCGCTTCTGCTGGCACAGTATCGAACACTTAGTTTCAGATAGAACAATTAGTTTAAAATGGCAATAGGTTTCGCGTCTGGAGTTTCCTCTCTCACAAGGTCGACCACTCAGTTTCGTCGAACACATACCGTATCGAGTAGCATCGCGACAGATTTCAGAGAACAGGCGCTTCTCCTGGCAGAGTATCGAACACTTAGTTTCAGATAGAACAATTTGTTTAAAATGGAACTAAGATTCGCATCTGGAGTTTCCTCTCTCACAAAGTCGACCATTTAGATTCGTCGAACACATACGGTTTCGAGTGGCATCGCCACAGATTTCACAGAACAGGCGCTTCTCCTGGCACAGTATCGAAAACTTAGTTTCAGGTAGAACAATAAGATTAAAATGGAACTATGTTTCGCATTTGGAGTTTCCTCTCTCACAAAGTCGACCATTTAGATTCGTCGAACACATACGGTTTCGAGTAGCATCGCCACAGATTTCAGAGAACAGGCGCTTCTCCTGGCACAGTATCGAAAACTTAGTTTCAGATAGAACAATCAGTTTAAAATGGAACTAAGTTTCGCATCCGGAATTTCCTCTCTCACAAGGTCGACCACTTAATTTCGTCGAACACATACAGTTTCGAGTAGCATCGCCACAGATTTCAGAGAACAGTCGCTTCTGCTGGCAAAGTATCGAACACTTAGTTTCAGATAGAACAATTAGTTTAAAATGGAACTAAGTTTCTCATCTGGAGTTTCCTGTCCCACATGGTCGACCACTTAATTTCCTCGAACACGTACGGTTTCGAGTGGCATCGCCACAGATTTCAGAGAAAAGCCCCTTCTCCTGGCACAGTATCGAACACTTAGTTTCAGATGGAACATTTAGTTTAAAATAGAACTATGTTCCGCATTTGGAGTTTTCTCCCTCACAAGGTGGACCACTTAGTATCGTCAAACACATACGGTTTCGAGTTGTATCGCCACAGATTTCAGAGAACTGGCGCTTCTCCTGGAACATTATCGAACACTTAGTTTCAGATAGAACAGTTAGTTTTAAAAGAAACTAAATTTCACTTCGGGAGTTTCCTCTCTCGCAAGGTGGACCACTTAGTTTCGTCAAAGACATACGGTTTCGAGTGGAATCGCCACAGGTTTCAGAGAACTGGCGCTTCTCCTGGCACAGTATCGAACACTTAGTTTCAGGTAGAACAATAAGATTAAAATGGAACTATGTTTCGCATTTGGAGTTTCCCCTCTCATAAGGTCGGCCACTCAGTTTCGTCGAACACATACGGTTTCGAGTAGCATCGCCACAGATTTCAGAGAACAGGCGCTTCTCCTGGCACATTATCGAACACTTAGTTTCAGATAGAACAGTTAGTTTTAAAAGAAACTAAATTTCACTTCGGGAGTTTCCTCTCTCGCAAGGTGGACCACTTAGTTTCGTCAAAGACATACGGTTTCGAGTGGAATCGCCACAGGTTTCAGGGAACTGGCGCTTTTCCTGGCACAGTATCGAACACTTAGTTTCAGGTAGAACAATAAGATTAAAATGGAACTATGTTTCGCATTTGGAGTTTCCCCTCTCACAAGGTCGGCCACTTAGTTTCGTCGAACACATACGGTTTCGAGTAGCATCGCCGCAGGTTTCAGAGAACAGGCGCTTCTCCTGGCACAGTATCGAACACTTAGTTCCAGATAGAACAGTTAGTTTTAAAAGAAACTAAATTTCACTTCGGGAGTTTCCTCTCTCGCAAGGTGGACCACTTAGTTTCGTCAAAGACATACGGTTTCGAGTGGAAACGCCACAGGTTTCAGAGAACTGGCGCTTCTCCTGGCACAGTATCGAACACTTAGTTTCAGGTAGAACAATAAGATTAAAATGGAACTATGTTTCGCATTTGGAGTTTCCCCTCTCATAAGGTCGGCCACTCAGTTTCGTCGAACACATACGTTTTCGAGTAGCATCGCCACAGATTTCAGAGAACAGGCGCTTCTCCTGGCACATTATCGAACACTTAGTTTCAGATAGAACAGTTAGTTTTAAAAGAAACTAAATTTCACTTCGGGAGTTTCCTCTCTCGCAAGGTGGACCACTTAGTTTCGTCAAAGACATACGGTTTCGAGTGGAATCGCCACAGGTTTCAGGGAACTGGCGCTTTTCCTGGCACAGTATCGAACACTTAGTTTCAGGTAGAACAATAAGATTAAAATGGAACTATGTTTCGCATTTGGAGTTTCCCCTCTCACAAGGTCGGCCACTTAGTTTCGTCGAACACATACGGTTTCGAGTAGCATCGCCGCAGATTTCAGAGAACAGGCGCTTCTCCTGGCACAGTATCGAACACTTAGTTCCAGATAGAACACTTAGCTTAAATGGAACTATGTTTCGCATTTGGAGTTTCTTCTCTCACACGGTCTACCACTTACTTTCGTCGAACACATTCGGCTTCGAGTAGCAACGCCACAGGTTTCAGAGAACAGGCGCTTCTACTGGCAGAGTATCGAATACTTAGTTTCAGATAGAACATTTAGTTTAAAATTGAACTATGTCTCGTATCTGGAGTTTCCTCTCTCACAAGGTCGCCCACTTACTTTCGCTGAACGCATACGGTTTCGAGTGGCATCGCCACAGGTTTCAGAGAACAGGCGCTTCTACTGGCAGAGTATCGAATACTTAGTTTCAGATAGAACATTTAGTTTAAAATGGAACTAAGATTCGCATCTGGAGTTTCCTCTCTCACAAAGTCGACCATTTAGATTCGTCGAACACATACGGTTTCGAGTAGCATCGCCACAGATTTCAGAGAACAGGGGCTTCTCCTGGCACAGTACCGAACACTTAGCTTAAGATAAAACAATTAGTTTAAAATGGCACTAAGTTTCGCGTCTGGAGTTTCCTCTCTCACAAGGTCGACCACTTAATTTCGTCGAACACACACGGTTTCAAGTGGCATCGCCACAGATTTCAGAGAACAGTCGCTTCTCCTGGCACAGTATCGAACACTTAGTTTCAGATAGAACAATTAGTTTTAAATGGCACTAAGTTTCGCGTCTGGAGTTTCCTCTCTCACAAGGTCGACAACTCAGTTACGTCGAACACATACCGTTTCGAGTGGCATCGCCACAGATTTCAGAGAAAAGGCGCTTCTCCTGGCACACTACCGAACACTTAGTTTCAGATAGAACAATTAGTTTAAAATGGAACTAAGATTCGCATCTGGAGTTTCCTCTCTCACAAAGTCGACCATTTAGATTCGTCGAACACATACGGTTTCGAGTAGCATCGCCACAGATTTCAGAGAACAGGCGCTTCTCCTGGCACAGTATCGAAAACTTAGTTTCAGATAGAACAATCAGTTTAAAATGGAACTAAGTTTCGCATCCGGAATTTCCTCTCTCACAAAGTCGACCATTTAGATTCGTCGAACACATACGGTTTCGAGTAGCATCGCCACAGATTTCAGAGAACAGGCGCTTCTCCTGGCACAGTATCGAAAACTTAGTTTCAGATAGAACAATCAGTTTAAAATGGAACTAAGTTTCGCATCCGGAATTTCCTCTCTCACAAGGTCGACCACTTAATTTCGTCGAACACATACAGTTTCGAGTAGCATCGCCACAGATTTCAGAGAACAGTCGCTTCTGCTGGCAAAGTATCGAACACTTAGTTTCAGATAGAACAATTAGTTTAAAATGGAACTAAGTTTCTCATCTGGAGTTTCCTGTCCCACATGGTCGACCACTTAGTTTCCTCGAACACGTACGGTTTCGAGTGGCATCGCCACAGATTTCAGAGAAAAGGCCCTTCTCCTGGCACAGTATCGAACACTTAGTTTCAGATGGAACATTTAGTTTAAAATAGAACTATGTTCCGCATTTGGAGTTTTCTCCCTCACAAGGTGGACCACTTAGTATCGTCAAACACATACGGTTTCGAGTTGTATCGCCACAGATTTCAGAGAACTGGCGCTTCTCCTGGAACATTATCGAACACTTAGTTTCAGATAGAACAGTTAGTTTTAAAAGAAACTAAATTTCACTTCGGGAGTTTCCTCTCTCGCAAGGTGTACCACTTAGTTTCGTCAAAGACATACGGTTTCGAGTGGAATCGCCACAGGTTTCAGAGAACTGGCGCTTCTCCTGGCACAGTATCGAACACTTAGTTTCAGGTAGAACAATAAGATTAAAATGGAACTATGTTTCGCATTTGGAGTTTCCCCTCTCACAAGGTCGGCCACTTAGTTTCGTCGAACACATACGGTTTCGAGTAGCATCGCCACAGATTTCAGAGAACAGGCGCTTCTCCTGGCACAGTATCGAACACTTAGTTACAGATAGAACACTTAGCTTAAATGGAACTATGTTTCGCATTTGGAGTTTCTTCTCTCACACGGTCTACCACTTACTTTCGTCGAACACATTCGGCTTCGAGTAGCAACGCCACAGGTTTCAGAGAACAGGCGCTTCTACTGGCAGAGTATCGAATACTTAGTTTCAGATAGAACATTTAGTTTAAAATGGAAATGTGTTTCGCATTTGGAGTTTCCTCCCTCCCAAGGTCGACCACTTAGTTTCCTCGAACACATACGGTTTCGAGTAGCATCGCCACAGATTTCAGAGAACAGGCGCTTCTCCTGGCACAGTATCGAACATTTAGTTTCAGATGGAACTTCTAGTTTAAAATTGAAATATGTCTCGCATCTGGAGTTTCCTCTCTCACAAGGTCGCCCACTTACTTTCGCCGAACGCATACGGTTTCGAATGGCATCGCCACAGATTTCAGAGAACAGGCGCTTCTGCTGGCACAGTATCGAACACTTAGTTTCAGATAGAACAATTAGTTTAAAATGGAAGTAAGTTTCGCATCTGAAGTTTCCTCTCTCACAAGGTCGGCCACTTATTTTCGTCGAACACATACGGTTTCGAGTGGCATCGCCACAGATTTCAGAGAACAGGCGCTTCTCCTGGCACAGTATCGAAAACTTAGTTTCAGGTAGAACAATAAGATTAAAATGGAACTATGTTTCGCATCTGGAGTATCCACTCTCACAAGGTCAACCACTTAGGTCCGTCGAACACATACGGTTTCGAGTGGCATCGCTACACATTTCAGAGAACAGGCGCTTCTCCTGGCACAGTGTCGAACACATAGTTTCATATAGAGCAATTAGTTTAATATGGAACAAAGTTTCGCATCTGGAGTTTCCTGTCCCACAAGGTCGACCACTTAGTTTCCTCGAACACATACGGTTTCGAGTGGCATCGCCACAGATTTCAGAGAAAAGGCCCTTCTCCTGGCACAGTATCGAACACTTAGTTTCAGATGGAACATTTAGTTTAAAATAGAACTATGTTTCGCATTTGGAGTTTCCTCTCTCACAAGGTGGCCCACTTAGTATCGTCAAACACATACGGTTTCGAGTTGTATCGCCACAGATTTTAGAGAACTGGCGCTTCTCCTGGCACATTATCGAACACTTAGTTTCAGATAGAACAGTTAGTTTTAAAAGAAACTAAATTTCACTTCTGGAGTTTCCTCTCTCACAAGGTGGACCACTTAGTTTCGTCGAATACATACGGTTTCGAGTAGCATCGCCACAGATTTCAGAGAACAGGCGCTTCTCCTGGCACAGTATCGAACACTTGTTACAGATAGAACACTTAGCTTAAAATGGAACTATGTTTCGCATTTGGAGTTTCTTCTCTCACACGGTCTACCACTTACTTTCGTCGAACACATTCGGCTTCGAGTAGCAACGCCACAGGTTTCAGAGAACAGGCGCTTCTACTGGCAGAGTATCGAATACTTAGTTTCAGATAGAACATTTAGTTTAAAATGGAAATATGTTTCGCATTTGGAGTTTCCTCCCTCCCAAGGTCGACCACTTAGTTTCCTCGAACACATACGGTTTCGAGTAGCATCGCCACAGATTTCAGAGAACAGGCGCTTCTCCTGGCACAGTATCGAACATTTAGTTTCAGATGGAACTTCTGGTTTAAAATTGAACTATGTCTCGCATCTGGAGTTTGCTCTCTCACAAGGTCGACCATTTAGATTCGTCGAACACATACGGTTTCGAGTGGTATCGCCACAGATTTCGCAGAACGGCGTTTCTCCTTGCACATTATCGAACACTTAGTTTCAAATAGAACAATTAGTTTAAAATGGAACTAGGTTTCGCATCTGGAGTTTCCTCTCTCACAAGGTCGACCACTTAATTTCGTCGAACACATACAGTTTCGAGTAGCATCGCCACAGATTTCAGAGAACAGTCGCTTCTCCTGGTACAGTGTCGAACACTTAGTTTCAGATAGAACAATTAGTTTAAAATGGAACTAAGTTTCGCATCTGGAGTTTCCTCCCTCACAAGGTCGACCACTTAGTTTCGTCGAACACATACGGTTTCGAGTAGCATCGCCACAGATTTCAGAGAACAGTCGCTTCTCCTGGCACAGTGTCGAACACTTAGTTTCAGATAGAACATTTAGTTTAAAATTGAACTATGTTTCGCACCTGGAGTTTCCTCTCTCCCAAGGTAGGCCACTTAGTTTCGTCGAACACATACGGTTTCGAGTGGCATCGCCACAGATTTCAGAGAAAAGGCGCTTCGCCTGGCACAGTAGCGAACATTTAGTTTCAGATGGAACTTCTAGTTTAAAATTGAACTATGTCTTGCATCTGGAGTTTCCTCTCTCACAAGGTCGACCACTTACTTTCGCCGAACGCGTACGGTTTCGAGTGGCATCGCCACAGATTTCAGAGAACAGGCGCTTCTCCTGGCACAGTATCGAACACTTAGTTTCAGATGGAACAATTAGTTTAAAATGGAACTAAGATTCGCATCTGGAGTTTCCTCTCTCACAAAGTCGACCACTCAGTTTCGTCGAACACATACCGTTTCGAGTGGTATCGCCACAGGTTTCACAAAACGGGCGCTTCTCCTGGCACAGTATCGAACACTTAGTTTCAGAGAGAACAATTCATTTAAAATGGAACTATGTTTCGCATCTGTAGTTTCCTCTCTCACAAGGTCGGCCACTTAGTTTCGTCGAACACATACGGTTTCGAGTGGCATCGCCACAGATTTCAGAAGACAGGCGCTTCTGCTGGCACAGTATCGAACACTTAGTTTCAGATAGAACAATTAGTTTAAAATGGCAATAGGTTTCGCGTCTGGAGTTTCCTCTCTCACAAGGTCGACCACTCAGTTTCGTCGAACACATACCGTATCGAGTAGCATCGCGACAGATTTCAGAGAACAGGCGCTTCTCCTGGCAGAGTATCGAACACTTAGTTTCAGATAGAACAATTTGTTTAAAATGGAACTAAGATTCGCATCTGGAGTTTCCTCTCTCACAAAGTCGACCATTTAGATTCGTCGAACACATACGGTTTCGAGTGGCATCGCCACAGATTTCACAGAACAGGCGCTTCTCCTGGCACAGTATCGAAAACTTAGTTTCAGGTAGAACAATAAGATTAAAATGGAACTATGTTTCGCATTTGGAGTTTCCCCTCTCACAAGGTCGGCCACTTAGTTTCGTCGAACACATACGGTTTCGAGTAGCATCGCCACAGATTTCAGAGAACAGGCGCTTCTCCTGGCACAGTATCGAACACTTAGTTACAGATAGAACACTTAGCTTAAATGGAACTATGTTTCGCATTTGGAGTTTCTTCTCTCACACGGTCTACCACTTACTTTCGTCGAACACATTCGGCTTCGAGTAGCAACGCCACAGGTTTCAGAGAACAGGCGCTTCTACTGGCAGAGTATCGAATACTTAGTTTCAGATAGAACATTTAGTTTAAAATGGAAATATGTTTCGCATTTGGAGTTTCCTCCCTCCCAAGGTCGACAACTTAGTTTCCTCGAACACATACGGTTTCGAGTAGCATCGCCACAGATTTCAGAGAACAGGCGCTTCTCCTGGCACAGTATCGAACATTTAGTTTCAGATGGAACTTCTAGTTTAAAATTGAACTATGTCTCGCATCTGGAGTTTCCTCTCTCACAAGGTCGCCCACTTAGTTTCGTCGAACACATACGGTTTCCAGTAGCATCGCCATTGATTTCAGAGAACAGGCGCTTCTCCTGGCGCAGTATCGAACACTTAGTTACAGATAGAACAATTAGTTTAAAATGGAACTAAGTTTCGCATCTGTAGTTTCCTCTCCCAGAAGGTCGACCACTTAGTTTCGTCGACCACATATGGTTTCGAGTGGCATCGCCACAGATTTCAGAGAACAGGCGCTTCTCCTGGCGCAGTATCGAGCACTTAGTTAAAGATAAAACATTTAGTTTAAAATGGAAATATGTTTCGCATTTGGAGTTTCCTCTGTCACAAGGTCGACCACTTAGTTTCGTCGAACACATACGATTTCGAGTAGCATCGCCACAGATTTCAGTGAACAGGCGCTTCTCTTGGCACAGTATCGAACACTTAGTTTCAGATAGAACAATTAGTTTAAAATGGAACTATGTTCCGCATCTAGTGAAACCTCTCTCACAAGGTCGACCACTTAGTTTCGTCGAACACATACGGTTTCGAGTGGCATCGCCACAGATATCAGAGAACAGGCGCTTCTCCGGGCGCAGTATCGAGCACTTAGTTAAAGATAAAACATTTAGTTTAAAATGGAAATATGTTTCGCATCTGTAGTTTCCTCTCCCAGAAGGTCGACCACTTAGTTTCGTCGACCACATATGGTTTCGAGTGGCACCGCCACAGATTTCAGAGAACAGGCGCTTCTCCTGGCGCAGTATCGAGCACTTAGTTAAAGATAAAACATTTAGTTTCAAATGGAAATATGTTTCGCATCTGGAGTTTCCTCTCTCACAAGGTCGACCACTTAGTATCGTCGAACACATACGGTATCGAGTGGCATCGCCACAGATATCAGAGAACAGGCGCTTCTCCGGGCACAGTATGGAACACTTAGTTTCAGATAGAACAATTAGTTTAAAATGGAACTAAGTTTCGCATTTGGAGTATCCTCTCTCACAAGGTCAACCACTTAGTTTCGTCGAACACATACGGTTTCCAGTGGCATCGCCATTGATTTCAGAGAACAGGCGATTCTCCTGGCACAGTATCGAACACTGTTTCAGGTAGAACAATTAGTTTTAAATGGAACTAAGTTTGGCATCTGGAGTTTCCTCTCTCACAAGGTCTACCACTTACTTACGTCGAACACATGCGGTTTCGAGAAGCATGGCCACAGATTTCAGAGAATAGGCGCTTCTCCTGGCACAGTATCGAATACATAGTTTCAGATAGAATATTTCGTTTAAAATGGAAATTTGTTTCGCATTTGGAGTTTCCTCCCTCACAAGGTCGACCACTTTGTTTCGTCGAACACATACGGTTTCGAGTGGCATCGCCACAGATTTCAGAGAACAGGCGCTTCTCCTGGCACAGTATCGAACACTTAGTTTCAGATGGAACATTTGGTTTAAAATGGAACTAAGTTTCGCATCTGAAGTTTCCTCTCGCACAAGGTCGGCCACTTAGTATCGTCGAACACATACGGTTTCGGGTAGCAACGCCACAGGTTTCCGAGAAGAGGCGCTTCTACTTGCAGATTATCGAATACTTATTTTCAGATAGAATATTTAGTTTAAAATGGAACTAACTTTCGCATCTGGAGATTCCTCTCTCACATGGTCGATCACTTAGTTTCGTCGAATACATACGGTTTCGAGTGGCATCGCCACAGATCTCAGAGAACAGGCGCTACTCCTGGCACAGTATCGAACACTTAGTTTCACATAGAACAATTAGTTTAAATTGGAACTCTGTTTCGCATTTGGAGTTTCCTCTCCCACAAGGTCGACCACTTAGTTTCGTTGAACACATACGGTTTCGAGTGGCAACGCCACAGATTTCAGAGAACGGGAGTTTCTCCTGGCACAGTATCGACCACTTAGTTTCAGATAGAACAATTAGTTTAAAATGGAACTAAGTTTCGCATCCGGAGTTTCCTCTCTCAGAAGGTCGACCACTTAGTTTCGTCGAACACATACGGTTTCGAGTAGTATCGCCACAGATTTCGCAGAACGGGAGTTTCTCCTGGCACAGTATCGAACACTTAGTTTCAGTTAGAATAATTAGTTTAAAATGGAAATATGTTTCGCATTTGGAGTTTCCTCTCTCAGAAGGTCGTCCACTTAGTTTCGTCGAACACATACGGTTTCGAGTGGCATCGCCACAGATTTCAGAGAACAGGCGCTTCTCCTGGGACAGTATCGGACACTTAGTTTCAGATGGAACATTTGGTTTAAAATGGAACTAAATTTCGAATGTGGAGTTTCCTCTGTCACAAGGTCGGCCACTTAGTTTCGTCGAACACATACGGTTTCGAGTAGCATCGCGACACATGTGTTCGACGAATCTAAATGGTCGACCTGGTGGGAGAGGAAACTCCAGATGCGAAACTTAGTTCCATTTTAAACTAATTGTTCTATCTGATACTAAGTATTCGATACTGTGCCAGGAGTAGCGCCGGTTCTCTGAGATCATTGGCGATGCTACTCGAAACCGTATGTGTTCGACGAAACTAAGTGGTCGACCTTCTGAGAGAGGAAACTCCATATGCGAAAATTACTTCCATTTTAAACAAATTGTTCTATCTGAAACTAAGTGTTCGATACTTTGCCAGGGGAAGCGCCTGTTCTCTGAAATCTGTGGCGATGCTACTCGAAACCGTATGTGTTCGACAAAACTAAGTGGTCGACCTTGTGGGAGAGGAAATTCCGGATGCGAAACTTAGTTCCATTTTAAACTGATTGTTCTATCTGAAACTAAGTTTTCGATACTGTGCCAGGAGAAGCGCCTGTTCTCTGAAATCTGTGGCGATGCTACTCGAAACCGTATGTGTTCGACGAAACTAAGTGGTCGACCTTGTGGGAGAGGAAATTCCGGATGCGAAACTTAGTTCCATTTTAAACTGATTGTTCTATCTGAAACTAAGTTTTCGATACTGTGCCAGGAGAAGCGCCTGTTCTCTGAAATCTGTGGCGATGCTACTCGAAACCGTATGTGTTCGACGAAACTAAGTGGTCGACCTTGTGAGAGAGGAAACTCCAGATGAGAAACTTAGTTCCATTTTAAACTAAATGTTCCATCTGAAACTAAGTGTTCGATACTGTGCCAGGAGAAGGGCCTGTTCTCAGAAATCTGTGGCGATGCTACTCGAAACCGTATGTGTTCGACGAAACTGAGTGGTCGACCTTGTGAGAGAGGAAATTCCGGACCCGAAACTTTGTGCCATTTTAAACTAATTGTTCTATCTGAAACTAAGTGTTCGATACTGTGCCAGCAGAAGCGCCTGATCTCTGAAATCTGTGGTGATGCCACTCGAAACCGTATGCGTTCGGCGAAACTAAGTGGTCGACCTTGTGAGAGAGGAAACTCCAGATGCGAAACATAGTTCAATTTTAAACTAAATGTTCCATCTGAAACTAAGTGTTCGATACTGTGCCAGGAGAAGCGCCTGTTCTCTGAAATCTGTGCTGATGCCACTCGAAACTGTATGTGTTCGACGCAACTAGGTGGCCGACCTTGTGAGAGAGGAAACTTCAGATGCGAAACTTAGTTCCATTTTAAACTAATTGTTCTATCTGAAACTAAGTGTTCGATACTATGCCAGCAGAAGCGCCTGTTCTCTGAAATCTGTGGCGATGCCACTCGAAACCGTATGCGTTCGACGAATCTAAATGGTCGACCTTGTGAGAGAGGAAACTCCAGATGCGAAACTTAGTTCCACTTTAAACCAAATGTTCCATCCAAAACTAAGCGTTCGATACTGTGCCAGGAGAAGCGCCTGTTCTCTGAAATCTGTGGCGATGCCACTCGAAACCGTATGTGTTCGACGAAACTAAGTGGTCCACCTTGCGAGAGAGGAAACTCCAAATGCGAAACATAGTTCCATTTTAAACTAATTGTTCTCTCTGAAACTAAGTGTTCGATACTGTGCCAGGCGAAGCACCTGTTCTCTGAAATCTGTGGCGATGCTACTCGAGGCCGCATGTGTTCGCGGAAACTAAGTGGTCGACCTTGTGGGAGAGGAAACTCCAGATGCGAAACTTAGTTGCATTTTAAACTAATTGTTGTATCTGGAACTAAGTGCTCGTTACTGTTCCAGGAGAAGCGCCTGTTCTCTGAAATCTGTGCTGATGCCACTCGAAACTGTATGTGTTCGACGCAACTAAGTCGTCGACCTTGTGAGAGTGGATACTCCAGATGCGACACATAGTTACATTTTAAACTAATTGTTCTATCTGAATATAAGTGTTCGATACTGTACCAGAAGAATCGCCTGTTCTCTGAAATCTGTGGCGATGCTACTCGAAACCGTATGTGTTCGACAAAGCTAAGTGGTCGACCTTGTGGGAGAGGAAATTCCGGATGCGAAACTTAGTTCCATTTTAAACTGATTGTTCTATCTGAAACTAAGTTTTCGATACTGTGCCAGGAGAAGCGCCTGTTCTCTGAAATCTGTGGTGATGCCACTCGAAACCGTATGCGTTCGGCGAAACTAAGTGGTCGACCTTGTGAGAGAGGAAACTCCAGATGCGAAACATAGATCAATTTTAAACTAAATGTTCCATCTGAAACTAAGTGTTCGATACTATGCCAGGAGAAGCGCCTGTTCTCTGAAATCTGTGCTGATGCCACTCGAAACTGTATGTGTTCGACGCAACTAGGTGGCCGACCTTGTGAGAGAGGAAACTTCAGATGCGAAACTTAGTTCCATTTTAAACTAATTGTTCTATCTGAAACTAAGTGTTCGATACTATGCCAGCAGAAGCGCCTGTTCTCTGAAATCTGTGGCGATGCCACTCGAAACCGTATGCGTTCGACGAATCTAAATGGTCGACTTTGTGAGAGAGGAAACTCCAGATGCGAAACTTAGTTCCACTTTAAACCAAATGTTCCATCCAAAACTAAGCGTTCGATACTGTGCCAGGAGAAGCGCCTGTTCTCTGAAATCTGTGGCGATGCCACTCGAAACCGTATGTGTTCGACGAAACTAAGTGGTCCACCTTGCGAGAGAGGAAACTCCAAATGCGAAACATAGTTCCATTTTAAACTAATTGTTCTCTCTGAAACTAAGTGTTCGATACTGTGCCAGGCGAAGCACCTGTTCTCTGAAATCTGTGGCGATGCTACTCGAGGCCGCATGTGTTCGCGGAAACTAAGTGGTCGACCTTGTGGGAGAGGAAACTCCAGATGCGAAACTTAGTTGCATTTTAAACTAATTGTTGTATCTGGAACTAAGTGCTCGTTACTGTTCCAGGAGAAGCGCCTGTTCTCTGAAATCTGTGCTGATGCCACTCGAAACTGTATGTGTTCGACGCAACTAAGTCGTCGACCTTGTGAGAGTGGATACTCCAGATGCGACACATAGTTACATTTTAAACTAATTGTTCTATCTGAATCTAAGTGTTCGATACTGTACCAGGAGAATCGCCTGTTCTCTGAAATCTGTGGCGATGCTACTCGAAACCGTATGTGTTCGACAAAGCTAAGTGGTCGACCTTGTGGGAGAGGAAATTCCGGATGCGAAATTTAGTTCCATTTTAAACTAATCGTTCTGTCTGAAACTAAGTGTTCGATACTGTGCCAGGAGAAGCGCCTGTTCTCTGAAATCTGTGGCGATGCTACTCGAAACTGTATGTGTTCGACAAAACTAAGTGGTCGACCTTGTGGGAGAGGAAATTCCGGATGCGAAACTTAGTTCCATTTTAAACTGATTGTTCTATCTGAAACTAAGTTTTCGATACTGTGCCAGGAGAAGCGCCTGTTCTCTGAAATCTGTGGCGATGCTACTCGAAACCGTATGTGTTCGACGAAACTAAGTGGTCGACCTTGTGAGAGAGGAAACTCCAGATGAGAAACTTAGTTCCATTTTAAACTAAATGTTCCATCTGAAACTAAGTGTTCGATACTGTGCCAGGAGAAGGGCCTGTTCTCAGAAATCTGTGGCGATGCTACTCGAAACCGTATGTGTTCGACGGAACTAAGTGGTCGACCTTGTGAGAGAGGAAACTCCAGATGCGGAACTTAATACCATTTTAAATTAATTGTTCTATCTGAAACTATGTGTCCGATACTGTGCCAGGAGAAGCGCCTGTTCTCTGAAATGTGTGGCGATGTCACTCGAAACCGTATGTGTTCGACGAAACTAAGTGGTCGACCTTGTGAGAGAGGAAATTCCAGATGCGAATCTTAGTTCCATTTTAAACTAATTGTTCTATCTGAAACTAAGTGTTCGATACTGTGCCAGGAGAAGCGCCTGTTCTCTGAAATCTGTCGCGATGTCACTCGAAACCGTATGTGTTCGACGAAACTGAGTGGTCGACCTTGTGAGAGAGGAAATTCCGGACGCGAAACTTAGTGCCATTTTAAACTAATTGTTCTATCTGAAACTAAGTGTTCGATACTGTGCCAGCAGAAGCGCCTGATCTCTGAAATCTGTGGTGATGCCACTCGAAACCGTATGCGTTCGGCGAAACTAAGTGGTCGACCTTGTGAGAGAGGATTCACCAGATGCGGAACATAGTTCCATTTAAAACTAATTGTTCTATCTGATACTAAGTGTCCGATACTGTGCCAGGAGAAGCATCTGTTCTCCGAAATCGGTGGCGATGCTACTCGAAACCGTATGTGGTCCACGAAACTAAGTGATCGTCTTGTGAGAGAGGAAACTCCAGATGCGAAACTTAGTACCATTTTAAACTAATAGTTCTATCTGAAACTAAGTGTTCGATAGTGTGCTAGGAGAAGCGCCTGTTCTCTGAAATGTGTGGCGATGCCACTCGAAACCGTATGTGTCCGACGAAACTAAGTGGTCGACCTTGTGAAAGAGGACACTCCAGAAGCGAAACTTAGTTCCAATTAAAACTAATTGTTCTATCTGAATCTAAGTGTTCGACAGTGTGCCAGGAGAAACGCCTGTTCTCTGAAATCTGTGGCGATGCTACTCGAAACCGTATGTGTTCGACGAAACCAAGTGGTCGACCTTGTGAGGGAGGAAACTCCAAATGCGAAACATATTTCCATTTTAAACTAAATGTTCTATTTGAAACTAAGTGTTCGATACTGTGCCAGGAGAAGCGCCTGTTCTCTGAAATCTGTCGCGATGTCACTCGAAACCGTATGTGTTCGACGAAACTGAGTGGTCGACCTTGTGAGAGAGGAAATTCCGGACGCGAAACTTAGTGCCATTTTAAACTAATTGTTCTATCTGAAACTAAGTGTTCGATACTGTGCCAGCAGAAGCGCCTGATCTCTGAAATCTGTGGTGATGCCACTCGAAACCGTATGCGTTCGGCGAAACTAAGTGGTCGACCTTGTGAGAGAGGAAACTCCAGATGCGAAACATAGATCAATTTTAAACTAAATGTTCCATCTGAAACTAAGTGTTCGATACTATGCCAGGAGAAGCGCCTGTTCTCTGAAATCTGTGCTGATGCCACTCGAAACTGTATGTGTTCGACGCAACTAGGTGGCCGACCTTGTGAGAGAGGAAACTTCAGATGCGAAACTTAGTTCCATTTTAAACTAATTGTTCTATCTGAAACTAAGTGTTCGATACTATGCCAGCAGAAGCGCCTGTTCTCTGAAATCTGTGGCGATGCCACTCGAAACCGTATGCGTTCGACGAATCTAAATGGTCGACTTTGTGAGAGAGGAAACTCCAGATGCGAAACTTAGTTCCACTTTAAACCAAATGTTCCATCCAAAACTAAGCGTTCGATACTGTGCCAGGAGAAGCGCCTGTTCTCTGAAATCTGTGGCGATGCCACTCGAAACCGTATGTGTTCGACGAAACTAAGTGGTCCACCTTGCGAGAGAGGAAACTCCAAATGCGAAACATAGTTCCATTTTAAACTAATTGTTCTCTCTGAAACTAAGTGTTCGATACTGTGCCAGGCGAAGCACCTGTTCTCTGAAATCTGTGGCGATGCTACTCGAGGCCGCATGTGTTCGCGGAAACTAAGTGGTCGACCTTGTGGGAGAGGAAACTCCAGATGCGAAACTTAGTTGCATTTTAAACTAATTGTTGTATCTGGAACTAAGTGCTCGTTACTGTTCCAGGAGAAGCGCCTGTTCTCTGAAATCTGTGCTGATGCCACTCGAAACTGTATGTGTTCGACGCAACTAAGTCGTCGACCTTGTGAGAGTGGATACTCCAGATGCGACACATAGTTACATTTTAAACTAATTGTTCTATCTGAATCTAATTGTTCGATACTGTACCAGGAGAATCGCCTGTTCTCTGAAATCTGTGGCGATGCTACTCGAAACCGTATGTGTTCGACAAAGCTAAGTGGTCGACCTTGTGGGAGAGGAAATTCCGGATGCGAAATTTAGTTCCATTTTAAACTAATCGTTCTGTCTGAAACTAAGTGTTCGATACTGTGCCAGGAGAAGCGCCTGTTCTCTGAAATCTGTGGCGATGCTACTCGAAACTGTATGTGTTCGACAAAACTAAGTGGTCGACCTTGTGGGAGAGGAAATTCCGGATGCGAAACTTAGTTCCATTTTAAACTGATTGTTCTATCTGAAACTAAGTTTTCGATACTGTGCCAGGAGAAGCGCCTGTTCTCTGAAATCTGTGGCGATGCTACTCGAAACCGTATGTGTTCGACGAAACTAAGTGGTCGACCTTGTGAGAGAGGAAACTCCAGATGAGAAACTTAGTTCCATTTTAAACTAAATGTTCCATCTGAAACTAAGTGTTCGATACTGTGCCAGGAGAAGGGCCTGTTCTCAGAAATCTGTGGCGATGCTACTCGAAACCGTATGTGTTCGACGGAACTAAGTGGTCGACCTTGTGAGAGAGGAAACTCCAGATGCGGAACTTAATACCATTTTAAATTAATTGTTCTATCTGAAACTATGTGTCCGATACTGTGCCAGGAGAAGCGCCTGTTCTCTGAAATGTGTGGCGATGTCACTCGAAACCGTATGTGTTCGACGAAACTAAGTGGTCGACCTTGTGAGAGAGGAAATTCCAGATGCGAATCTTAGTTCCATTTTAAACTAATTGTTCTATTTGAAACTAAGTGTTCGATACTGTGCCAGGAGAAGCGCCTGTTCTCTGAAATCTGTCGCGATGTCACTCGAAACCGTATGTGTTCGACGAAACTGAGTGGTCGACCTTGTGAGAGAGGAAATTCCGGACGCGAAACTTAGTGCCATTTTAAACTAATTGTTCTATCTGAAACTAAGTGTTCGATACTGTGCCAGCAGAAGCGCCTGATCTCTGAAATCTGTGGTGATGCCACTCGAAACCGTATGCGTTCGGCGAAACTAAGTGGTCGACCTTGTGAGAGAGGATTCACCAGATGCGGAACATAGTTCCATTTAAAACTAATTGTTCTATCTGATACTAAGTGTCCGATACTGTGCCAGGAGAAGCATCTGTTCTCCGAAATCGGTGGCGATGCTACTCGAAACCGTATGTGGTCCACGAAACTAAGTGGTCGTCTTGTGAGAGAGGAAACTCCAGATGCGAAACTTAGTACCATTTTAAACTAATAGTTCTATCTGAAACTAAGTTTTCGATACTGTGCCAGGAGAAGCGCCTGTTCTCTGAAATCTGTGGCGATGCTACTCGAAACCGTATGTGTTCGACGAAACTAAGTGGTCGACCTTGTGAGAGAGGAAACTCCAGATGAGAAACTTAGTTCCATTTTAAACTAAATGTTCCATCTGAAACTAAGTGTTCGATACTGTGCCAGGAGAAGGGCCTGTTCTCAGAAATCTGTGGCGATGCTACTCGAAACCGTATGTGTTCGACGGAACTAAGTGGTCGACCTTGTGAGAGAGGAAACTCCAGATGCGGAACTTAATACCATTTTAAATTAATTGTTCTATCTGAAACTATGTGTCCGATACTGTGCCAGGAGAAGCGCCTGTTCTCTGAAATGTGTGGCGATGTCACTCGAAACCGTATGTGTTCGACGAAACTAAGTGGTCGACCTTGTGAGAGAGGAAATTCCAGATGCGAATCTTAGTTCCATTTTAAACTAATTGTTCTATTTGAAACTAAGTGTTCGATACTGTGCCAGGAGAAGCGCCTGTTCTCTGAAATCTGTCGCGATGTCACTCGAAACCGTATGTGTTCGACGAAACTGAGTGGTCGACCTTGTGAGAGAGGAAATTCCGGACGCGAAACTTAGTGCCATTTTAAACTAATTGTTCTATCTGAAACTAAGTGTTCGATACTGTGCCAGCAGAAGCGCCTGATCTCTGAAATCTGTGGTGATGCCACTCGAAACCGTATGCGTTCGGCGAAACTAAGTGGTCGACCTTGTGAGAGAGGATTCACCAGATGCGAAACATAGTTCCATTTAAAACTAATTGTTCTATCTGATACTAAGTGTCCGATACTGTGCCAGGAGAAGCATCTGTTCTCCGAAATCGGTGGCGATGCTACTCGAAACCGTATGTGGTCCACGAAACTAAGTGGTCGTCTTGTGAGAGAGGAAACTCCAGATGCGAAACTTAGTACCATTTTAAACTAATAGTTCTATCTGAAACTAAGTGTTCGATAGTGTGCTAGGAGAAGCGCCTGTTCTCTGAAATGTGTGGCGATGCTACTCGAAACTGTATGTGTTCGACAAAACTAAGTGGTCGACCTTGTGGGAGAGGAAATTCCGGATGCGAAACTTAGTTCCATTTTAAACTGATTGTTCTATCTGAAACTAAGTTTTCGATACTGTGCCAGGAGAAGCGCCTGTTCTCTGAAATCTGTGGCGATGCTACTCGAAACCGTATGTGTTCGACGAAACTAAGTGGTCGACCTTGTGAGAGAGGAAACTCCAGATGCGAAACTTAGTTGCATTTTAAACTAATTGTTGTATCTGGAACTAAGTGCTCGTTACTGTTCCAGGAGAAGCGCCTGTTCTCTGAAATCTGTGCTGATGCCACTCGAAACTGTATGTGTTCGACGCAACTAAGTCGTCGACCTTGTGAGAGTGGATACTCCAGATGCGACACATAGTTACATTTTAAACTAATTGTTCTATCTGAATCTAAGTGTTCGATACTGTACCAGGAGAATCGCCTGTTCTCTGAAATCTGTGGCGATGCTACTCGAAACCGTATGTGTTCGACAAAGCTAAGTGGTCGACCTTGTGGGAGAGGAAATTCCGGATGCGAAACTTAGTTCCATTTTAAACTAATCGTTCTGTCTGAAACTAAGTGTTCGATACTGTGCCAGGAGAAGCGCCTGTTCTCTGAAATCTGTGGCGATGCTACTCGAAACTGTATGTGTTCGACAAAACTAAGTGGTCGACCTTGTGGGAGAGGAAATTCCGGATGCGAAACTTAGTTCCATTTTAAACTGATTGTTCTATCTGAAACTAAGTTTTCGATACTGTGCCAGGAGAAGCGCCTGTTCTCTGAAATCTGTGGCGATGCTACTCGAAACCGTATGTGTTCGACGAAACTAAGTGGTCGACCTTGTGAGAGAGGAAACTCCAGATGAGAAACTTAGTTCCATTTTAAACTAAATGTTCCATCTGAAACTAAGTGTTCGATACTGTGCCAGGAGAAGGGCCTGTTCTCAGAAATCTGTGGCGATGCTACTCGAAACCGTATGTGTTCGACGGAACTAAGTGGTCGACCTTGTGAGAGAGGAAACTCCAGATGCGGAACTTAATACCATTTTAAATTAATTGTTCTATCTGAAACTAGGTGTCCGATACTGTGCCAGGAGAAGCGCCTGTTCTCTGAAATGTGTGGCGATGTCACTCGAAACCGTATGTGTTCGACGAAACTAAGTGGTCGACCTTGTGAGAGAGGAAATTCCAGATGCGAATCTTAGTTCCATTTTAAACTAATTGTTCTATTTGAAACTAAGTGTTCGATACTGTGCCAGGAGAAGCGCCTGTTCTCTGAAATCTGTCGCGATGTCACTCGAAACCGTATGTGTTCGACGAAACTGAGTGGTCGACCTTGTGAGAGAGGAAATTCCGGACGCGAAACTTAGTGCCATTTTAAACTAATTGTTCTATCTGAAACTAAGTGTTCGATACTGTGCCAGCAGAAGCGCCTGATCTCTGAAATCTGTGGTGATGCCACTCGAAACCGTATGCGTTCGGCGAAACTAAGTGGTCGACCTTGTGAGAGAGGATTCACCAGATGCGGAACATAGTTCCATTTAAAACTAATTGTTCTATCTGATACTAAGTGTCCGATACTGTGCCAGGAGAAGCATCTGTTCTCCGAAATCGGTGGCGATGCTACTCGAAACCGTATGTGGTCCACGAAACTAAGTGGTCGTCTTGTGAGAGAGGAAACTCCAGATGCGAAACTTAGTACCATTTTAAACTAATAGTTCTATCTGAAACTAAGTTTTCGATACTGTGCCAGGAGAAGCGCCTGTTCTCTGAAATCTGTGGCGATGCTACTCGAAACCGTATGTGTTCGACGAAACTAAGTGGTCGACCTTGTGAGAGAGGAAACTCCAGATGAGAAACTTAGTTCCATTTTAAACTAAATGTTCCATCTGAAACTAAGTGTTCGATACTGTGCCAGGAGAAGGGCCTGTTCTCAGAAATCTGTGGCGATGCTACTCGAAACCGTATGTGTTCGACGGAACTAAGTGGTCGACCTTGTGAGAGAGGAAACTCCAGATGCGGAACTTAATACCATTTTAAATTAATTGTTCTATCTGAAACTATGTGTCCGATACTGTGCCAGGAGAAGCGCCTGTTCTCTGAAATGTGTGGCGATGTCACTCGAAACCGTATGTGTTCGACGAAACTAAGTGGTCGACCTTGTGAGAGAGGAAATTCCAGATGCGAATCTTAGTTCCATTTTAAACTAATTGTTCTATTTGAAACTAAGTGTTCGATACTGTGCCAGGAGAAGCGCCTGTTCTCTGAAATCTGTCGCGATGTCACTCGAAACCGTATGTGTTCGACGAAACTGAGTGGTCGACCTTGTGAGAGAGGAAATTCCGGACGCGAAACTTAGTGCCATTTTAAACTAATTGTTCTATCTGAAACTAAGTGTTCGATACTGTGCCAGCAGAAGCGCCTGATCTCTGAAATCTGTGGTGATGCCACTCGAAACCGTATGCGTTCGGCGAAACTAAGTGGTCGACCTTGTGAGAGAGGATTCACCAGATGCGGAACATAGTTCCATTTAAAACTAATTGTTCTATCTGATACTAAGTGTCCGATACTGTGCCAGGAGAAGCATCTGTTCTCCGAAATCGGTGGCGATGCTACTCGAAACCGTATGTGGTCCACGAAACTAAGTGGTCGTCTTGTGAGAGAGGAAACTCCAGATGCGAAACTTAGTACCATTTTAAACTAATAGTTCTATCTGAAACTAAGTGTTCGATAGTGTGCTAGGAGAAGCGCCTGTTCTCTGAAATGTGTGGCGATGCTACTCGAAACTGTATGTGTTCGACAAAACTAAGTGGTCGACCTTGTGGGAGAGGAAATTCCGGATGCGAAACTTAGTTCCATTTTAAACTGATTGTTCTATCTGAAACTAAGTTTTCGATACTGTGCCAGGAGAAGCGCCTGTTCTCTGAAATCTGTGGCGATGCTACTCGAAACCGTATGTGTTCGACGAAACTAAGTGGTCGACCTTGTGAGAGAGGAAACTCCAGATGAGAAACTTAGTTCCATTTTAAACTAAATGTTCCATCTGAAACTAAGTGTTCGATACTGTGCCAGGAGAAGGGCCTGTTCTCAGAAATCTGTGGCGATGCTACTCGAAACCGTATGTGTTCGACGGAACTAAGTGGTCGACCTTGTGAGAGAGGAAACTCCAGATGCGGAACTTAATACCATTTTAAATTAATTGTTCTATCTGAAACTATGTGTCCGATACTGTGCCAGGAGAAGCGCCTGTTCTCTGAAATGTGTGGCGATGTCACTCGAAACCGTATGTGTTCGACGAAACTAAGTGGTCGACCTTGTGAGAGAGGAAATTCCAGATGCGAATCTTAGTTCCATTTTAAACTAATTGTTCTATTTGAAACTAAGTGTTCGATACTGTGCCAGGAGAAGCGCCTGTTCTCTGAAATCTGTCGCGATGTCACTCGAAACCGTATGTGTTCGACGAAACTGAGTGGTCGACCTTGTGAGAGAGGAAATTCCGGACGCGAAACTTAGTGCCATTTTAAACTAATTGTTCTATCTGAAACTAAGTGTTCGATACTGTGCCAGCAGAAGCGCCTGATCTCTGAAATCTGTGGTGATGCCACTCGAAACCGTATGCGTTCGGCGAAACTAAGTGGTCGACCTTGTGAGAGAGGATTCACCAGATGCGGAACATAGTTCCATTTAAAACTAATTGTTCTATCTGATACTAAGTGTCCGATACTGTGCCAGGAGAAGCATCTGTTCTCCGAAATCGGTGGCGATGCTACTCGAAACCGTATGTGGTCCACGAAACTAAGTGGTCGTCTTGTGAGAGAGGAAACTCCAGATGCGAAACTTAGTACCATTTTAAACTAATAGTTCTATCTGAAACTAAGTGTTCGATAGTGTGCTAGGAGAAGCGCCTGTTCTCTGAAATGTGTGGCGATGCCACTCGAAACCGTATGTGTCCGACGAAACTAAGTGGTCGACCTTGTGAAAGAGGACACTCCAGAAGCGAAACTTAGTTCCAATTAAAACTAATTGTTCTATCTGAATCTAAGTGTTCGACAGTGTGCCAGGAGAAACGCCTGTTCTCTGAAATCTGTGGCGATGCTACTCGAAACCGTATGTGTTCGACGAATCTAAATGGTCGACCTTGTGAGATGGGAAACTCCAAATGCGAAACTTAGTTCCAATTTAAACCGATTGTTCTATCTGAAACTAAGTGTTCGATACTGTGCCAGGAGAAGCGCCTGTTCTCTTAAATGTGTGGCGATCCCACTCGAAACCGTATGTGTCCGACGAAACCAAGTGGTCGACCTTGTGAGGGAGGAAACTCCAAATGCGAAACATATTTCCATTTTAAACTAAATGTTCTATCTGATACTAAGTATTCGATACTCTGCCAGGAGAAGCGCCTGTTCTCTGAAATGTGTGGCGATGTCACTCGAAACCGTATGTGTTCGACGAAACTAAGTGGTCGACCTTGTGAGAGAGGAAATTCCAGATGCGAATCTTAGTTCCATTTTAAACTAATTGTTCTATTTGAAACTAAGTGTTCGATACTGTGCCAGGAGAAGCGCCTGTTCTCTGAAATCTGTCGCGATGTCACTCGAAACCGTATGTGTTCGACGAAACTGAGTGGTCGACCTTGTGAGAGAGGAAATTCCGGACGCGAAACTTAGTGCCATTTTAAACTAATTGTTCTATCTGAAACTAAGTGTTCGATACTGTGCCAGCAGAAGCGCCTGATCTCTGAAATCTGTGGTGATGCCACTCGAAACCGTATGCGTTCGGCGAAACTAAGTGGTCGACCTTGTGAGAGAGGATTCACCAGATGCGGAACATAGTTCCATTTAAAACTAATTGTTCTATCTGATACTAAGTGTCCGATACTGTGCCAGGAGAAGCATCTGTTCTCCGAAATCGGTGGCGATGCTACTCGAAACCGTATGTGGTCCACGAAACTAAGTGGTCGTCTTGTGAGAGAGGAAACTCCAGATGCGAAACTTAGTACCATTTTAAACTAATAGTTCTATCTGAAACTAAGTGTTCGATAGTGTGCTAGGAGAAGCGCCTGTTCTCTGAAATGTGTGGCGATGCCACTCGAAACCGTATGTGTCCGACGAAACCAAGTGGTCGACCTTGTGAGGGAGGAAACTCCAAATGCGAAACATATTTCCATTTTAAACTAAATGTTCTATCTGATACTAAGTATTCGATACTCTGCCAGGAGAAGCGCCTGTTCTCTGAAATCTGTGGCGATGCTACTCGAAACCGTATGTGTTCGACGAATCTAAATGGTCGACCTTGTGAGATGGGAAACTCCAAATGCGAAACTTAGTTCCAATTTAAACCGATTGTTCTATCTGAAACTAAGTGTTCGATACTGTGCCAGGAGAAGCGCCTGTTCTCTTAAATGTGTGGCGATCCCACTCGAAACCGTATGTGTTCGAGGAAACTAAGTGGTTCATCTTGTGAGAGAGGATACTCCAAATGCGAAACATAGGTCCATTTTAAACTAATTGTTCTATCTGAAACTAAGTGTTCGATAATGTGCCAGGAGAAGCGCCTGTTCTCTGAAATCTGTGGCGATGCTACTCGAAACCGTTTTAGTTCGGGGAAACTAAGTGGTTGATCTTGTGAGAGAGGAAACTCCAGATGCGAAACTTAGTTCCATTTTAAACTAATTGTTCTATCTGAAAGTGTTCGATACTGTGCCAGGAGAAACTCCCGTTCTGCGAAATCTGTGGCGATACTACTCGAAACCGTATGTGTTCGATGAATCTAAATGGTCGACCTTGTGAGAGGGGAAACCCCAGAAGCGAAACCTAGTTCCATTTAAAACTAATTGTTCCATCTGAAACTATGTGTTCGATACTGTGCCAGTAGAAGCGTCTGTTCTCTGAAATCTGTGGCGATGCCACTAGAAACCGTATTTGTTCGACGAAACTAAGTTGTCGACCTTGTGAAAGAGGAAACTCCAAATGCGAAACTTAGTTCCATTTTAAACTAATTGTTCTATCTGGAAACAAAGTGTTCGATACTGTGCCAGGTGAAGTGCCTGTTCTCTGACATCTGTGGCTATACCACTCGAAACCGTATGTGTTCGACGAAACTAAGTGGCCGACCTTGTGAGAGAGGAAACTCCAGATGCGAAACATAGTTGCATTTTAAACTAATTGTTCTATCTGAAACTAAGTGTTCGATACTGTGCCAGGAGAAACTCCCGTTCTGCGAAATCTGTGGCGATACTACTCGTAACCGTATGTGTTCGACGAAACTAAGTGGTCGACCTTGTGAGAGAGGATACTCCAGATGCGAAACTTAGTTCCATTTTAAACTAATTGTTCTATCTGATACTAAGTTTTCGATACTGTGCTAGGAGAAGCGTCTGTTCTCTGAAATCTGTGGCGATGCCACTCGAAACCGTATTTGTTCGACGCAACTAAGTTGTCGACCTTGTGAGAGAGGAAACTGCAGATGCGAAACTTACTTCCATTTTAAAATAATTTTTCCCTCTGAAACTAAGTGTTCGATACTGTGCCAGGAGAAGCGCTTGTTCTTTGAAATCTGTGGCGATGCTACTCGAAACCGTATGTGTTCGACGAAACTAAGTGGTCGACCTTGTGAGAGAGGAAGCTCCAAATGCGAAATATATTTCCATTTTAAACTAATTATTCTAACTAAAACTAAGTGTTCGATAATGTGCCAGGAGAAGCGCCTGTTCTCTGGAATCTGTGGCGATACCACTCGAAACCGTATGTGTTCGACGAAACTAAGTGGCCGACCTTGTGAGAGAGGAAACTCCAGATGCGAAACATAGTTGCATTTTAAACTAATTGTTCTATCTGAAACTAAGTGTTCGATACTGTGCCAGGAGAAACTCCCGTTCTGCGAAATCTGTGGCGATACTACTCGTAACCGTATGTGTTCGACGAAACTAAGTGGTCGACCTTGTGAGAGAGGATTCACCAGATGCGAAACATAGTTCCATTTTAAACTAATTGTTCTATCTGAAACTGAGTGTTCGATACTGTGCCAGGAGAAGCGCCTGTTCTCTGAAATCTGTGGCGATGCCACTCGAAACCGGATGTGTTCGACGAAACTAAGTGGTTGACCTTGTGGGAGAGGATTCACAAGATGCGGAACATAGTTCCATTTTAAACTAATTGTTCTATCTGTAACTAAGTGTTCGATAATGTGACAGGAGAAGCGTCTGTTCTCTAAAATCTGTGGCGATGCCACTCGAAACCGTGTGTTCGACGAAACTAAGTGGTTGAACTTGTGAGAGAGCATACTCTAGATACGAAACATAGTTCCATTTTAAACTAATTGTTCTATCTGATACTAAGTGTTCGATACTGTGCCAGGAGAAGCGCCTGTTCTCTGAAATCTGTGGCGATGCTACTCGAAACCGTATGTGTTCGACGAAACTAAGTGGTCCACCTTGTGAGGGAGGAAACTCCAGGTGCCAGACTTATTTTCATTTAAAACTAATTGTTCTATCTGAAACTGAGTGTTCGATACTGTGCCAGGAGAAGCGCCTGTTCTCTGAAATCTGTGACGATGCCACTCGAAACCGTATGTGTTCGACGAAACTAAGTGGCCGACCTTCTGAGAGAGGAAACTCCAGATGCGAAACATAGTTCCATTTTAAACTAATTGTTCTATCTGTAACTATGTGTTCGATACTGTGCCAGGAGAAGCGCCTGCTCTCTGAAATCTGTGGCGATGCCACTCGATACCGTATGTGATCGACGAAACTAAGTGGTCCACCTTGTGAGAGAGGAATCTCCAGATGCGAAACATAGTACCATTTTAAACTAATTGTTCTATCTGAAACTAAGTGTTCGATACAGTGCCAGGAGAAGCGCCCGTTCTGTGAAACCTGTGGCTATACCACTCGAAGCGGTATGCGTTTGACGAAACTGAGTGGTCGACATTGTGAGAGAGGAAACTCCGGATGAGAAAGATAGATCCATTTTAAACGAATTGTTCTATCTGAAACTAAGTGTTCGATACTGTGCCAGGAGAAGCGCCTGTTCTCTGAAATGTATGGCGATGCCGCTGGAAACCGTATGTGTTCGACGAAACTAAGTGGTTGACCTTGTGAGAGAGGATAATCCAGATGCGAAACATAGTTCCATTTTAAACTAATTGTTCTATCTGAAACTAAGTGTTCGATACTGTGCCAGGAGAAGCGCCTGTTCTCTGAAATGTGTGGCGACGCCGCTCGAAACCGTATGTGTTCGACGAAACTAAGTGGCCGACCTTGTGAGAGAGGACACTCCAGATGCGAAACATAGATCCATTTTAAACTAATTGTTCTTTCTGAAACTAAGTGTTCGATACTGTGCCAGGAGAAACTCCCGTTCTGCGAAATCTGTGGCGATACTACTCGAAACCGTACGTGTTCGACGAAACTAAGTGGTCGACCTTGTGAGAGAGGATACTCCAGATGCGAAACTTAGTTCCATTTTAAACTAATTGTTCTATCTGATACTAAGTGTTCGATACTGTGCTAGGAGAAGCGCCTGTTCTCTGAAATCTGTGGCGATACCACTCGAAACCGTATGTGTTCGACGAAACTAAGTGGCCGACCTTGTGAGACAGGAAACTCCAGATGCGAAACATAGTTGCATTTTAAACTAATTGTTCTATCTGATACTAAGTGTTCAATACTGTGCCAGGAGAAGCGCCTCTTCTCTGAAATGTGTGGCAATGCTACTCGATACCGTATGTGATCGACGAAACTAAGTGGTCCACCTTGTGAGAGAGGAATCTCCAGATGCGAAACATAGTACCATTTTAAACTAATTGTTCTATCTGAAACTAAGTGTTCGATACAGTGCCAGGAGAAGCGCCCGTTCTGTGAAACCTGTGGCTATACCACTCGAAGCGGTATGCGTTTGACGAAACTGAGTGGTCGACATTGTGAGAGAGGAAACTCCGGATGAGAAAGATAGATCCATTTTAAACGAATTGTTCTATCTGAAACTAAGTGTTCGATACTGTGCCAGGAGAAGCGCCTGTTCTCTGAAATGTATGGCGATGCCGCTGGAAACCGTATGTGTTCGACGAAACTAAGTGGTTGACCTTGTGAGAGAGGATAATCCAGATGCGAAACATAGTTCCATTTTAAACTAATTGTTCTATCTGAAACTAAGTGTTCGATACTGTGCCAGGAGAAGCGCCTGTTCTCTGAAATGTGTGGCGACGCCGCTCGAAACCGTATGTGTTCGACGAAACTAAGTGGCCGACCTTGTGAGAGAGGACACTCCAGATGCGAAACATAGATCCATTTTAAACTAATTGTTCTTTCTGAAACTAAGTGTTCGATACTGTGCCAGGAGAAACTCCCGTTCTGCGAAATCTGTGGCGATACTACTCGAAACCGTATGTGTTCGACGAAACTAAGTGGTCGACCTTGTGAGAGAGGATACTCCAGATGCGAAACTTAGTTCCATTTTAAACTAATTGTTCTATCTGATACTAAGTGTTCGATACTGTGCTAGGAGAAGCGCCTGTTCTCTGAAATCTGTGGCGATACCACTCGAAACCGTATGTGTTCGACGAAACTAAGTGGCCGACCTTGTGAGAGAGGAAACTCCAGAAGCGAAACTTAGTTCCATTTAAAACTAATTGTTCTATCTGAAACTATGTGTTCGATACTGTCCCAGTAGAAGCGTCTGTTCTCTCAAATCTGTGGCGATGCCACTAGAAACCGTATTTGTTCGACGAAACTAAGTTGTCGACCTTGTGAAAGAGGAAACTCCAAATGCGAAACTTAGTTCCATTTTAAACTAATTGTTCCATCTGAAACAAAGTGTTCGATAGTGCGCCAGGAGAAGTGCCTGTTCTCTGACATCTGTGGCTATACCACTCGAAACCGTATGTGTTCGACGAAACTAAGTGGCCGACCTTGTGAAAGAGGAAACTCCAAATGCGAAACTTAGTTCCATTTTAAACTAATTGTTCCATCTGAAACAAAGTGTTCGATAGTGTGCCAGGAGAAGTGCCTGTTCTCTGACATCTGTGGCTATACCACTCGAAACCGTATGTGTTCGACGAAACTAAGTGGCCGACCTTGTGAGAGAGGAAACTCCAGATGCGAAACATAGTTGCATTTTAAACTAATTGTTCTATCTGAAACTAAGTGTTCGATACTGTGCCAGGAGAAGCGCCTGTTCTCTGGAATCTGTGGCGATACAACTCGAAACCGTATGTGTTCGACGAAACTAAGTGGCCGACCTTGTGAGACAGGAAACTCCAGATGCGAAACATAGTTGCATTTTAAACTAATTGTTCTATCTGAAACTAAGTGTTCGATACTGTGCCAGGAGAAGCGCCTGTTCTCTGGAATCTGTGGCGATACCACTCGAAACCGTATGTGTTCGACGAAACTAAGTGGCCGACCTTGTGAGACAGGAAACTCCAGATGCGAAACATAATTGCATTTTAAACTAATTGTTCTATCTGATACTAAGTGTTCGATACTGTGCCAGGAGAAGCGCCTCTTCTCTGAAATGTGTGGCAATGCTACTCGATACCGTATGTGATCGACGAAACTAAGTGGTCCACCTTGTGAGAGAGGAATCTCCAGATGCGAAACATAGTACCATTTTAAACTAATTGTTCTATCTGAAACTAAGTGTTCGATACAGTGCCAGGAGAAGCGCCCGTTCTGTGAAACCTGTGGCTATACCACTCGAAGCGGTATGCGTTTGACGAAACTGAGTGGTCGACCTTGTGAGAGAGGAAACTCCAGATGCGAAACTTAGTTCCATTTTAAACTAATTGTTCTATCTGTTACTAAGTGTTCGATACTGTGCCAGGAGAAGCGCCTGTTCTCTGAAATCTGTGGCGATGCCACTCGAAACCGTATGTGTTCGACGAAACTAAGTGGCCGACCTTGTGAGAGAGGAAACTCCAGAAGCGAAACTTAGTTCCATTTAAAACTAATTGTTCTATCTGAAACTATGTGTTCGATACTGTCCCAGTAGAAGCGTCTGTTCTCTCAAATCTGTGGCGATGCCACTAGAAACCGTATTTGTTCGACGAAACTAAGTTGTCGACCTTGTGAAAGAGGAAACTCCAAATGCGAAACTTAGTTCCATTTTAAACTAATTGTTCCATCTGAAACAAAGTGTTCGATAGTGTGCCAGGAGAAGTGCCTGTTCTCTGACATCTGTGGCTATACCACTCGAAACCGTATGTGTTCGACGAAACTAAGTGGCCGACCTTGTGAAAGAGGAAACTCCAAATGCGAAACTTAGTTCCATTTTAAACTAATTGTTCCATCTGAAACAAAGTGTTCGATAGTGTGCCAGGAGAAGTGCCTGTTCTCTGACATCTGTGGCTATACCACTCGAAACCGTATGTGTTCGACGAAACTAAGTGGCCGACCTTGTGAGAGAGGAAACTCCAGATGCGAAACATAGTTGCATTTTAAACTAATTGTTCTATCTGAAACTAAGTGTTCGATACTGTGCCAGGAGAAGCGCCTGTTCTCTGGAATCTGTGGCGATACCACTCGAAACCGTATGTGTTCGACGAAACTAAGTGGCCGACCTTGTGAGACAGGAAACTCCAGATGCGAAACATAGTTGCATTTTAAACTAATTGTTCTATCTGAAACTAAGTGTTCGATACTGTGCCAGGAGAAGCGCCTGTTCTCTGGAATCTGTGGCGATACCACTCGAAACCGTATGTGTTCGACGAAACTAAGTGGCCGACCTTGTGAGACAGGAAACTCCAGATGCGAAACATAGTTGCATTTTAAACTAATTGTTCTATCTGATACTAAGTGTTCGATACTGTGCCAGGAGAAGCGCCTCTTCTCTGAAATGTGTGGCAATGCTACTCGATACCGTATGTGATCGACGAAACTAAGTGGTCCACCTTGTGAGAGAGGAATCTCCAGATGCGAAACATAGTACCATTTTAAACTAATTGTTCTATCTGAAACTAAGTGTTCGATACAGTGCCAGGAGAAGCGCCCGTTCTGTGAAACCTGTGGCTATACCACTCGAAGCGGTATGCGTTTGACGAAACTGAGTGGTCGACCTTGTGAGAGAGGACACTCCAGATGCGAAACATAGATCCATTTTAAACTAATTGTTCTTTCTGAAACTAAGTGTTCGATACTGTGCCAGGAGAAACTCCCGTTCTGCGAAATCTGTGGCGATACTACTCGAAACCGTATGTGTTCGACGAAACTAAGTGGTCGACCTTGTGAGAGAGGATACTCCAGATGCGAAACTTAGTTCCATTTTAAACTAATTGTTCTATCTGATACTAAGTGTTCGATACTGTGCTAGGAGAAGCGCCTGTTCTCTGAAATCTGTGGCGGTGCCACTCGAAACCGTATGTGTTCGACGAAACTGAGTGGTCGCCTTGTGTAAGGGGAAACTCCAGATGCGAAACTTAGTTCCATTTAAAACTAATTGTTCCATCTGAAACTAAGTGTTCGATACTGTGCCAGGAGAAGCGCCTGTTCTCTGAAATCTGTGGCGATACCACTCGAAACCGTATGTGTTCGACGAAACTAAGTGGCCGACCTTGTGAGAGAGGAAACTCCAGATGCGAAACATAGTTCCATTTTAAACTAATTGTTCTATCTGAAACTAAGTGTTCGATACTGTGCCAGGAGAAGCGCCTGTTCTCTGAAATGTGTGGCGACGCCGCTCGAAACCGTATGTGTTCGACGAAACTAAGTTGTCGACCTTGTGAGAGAGGAAACTCCAAATGCGAAACTTAATTCCATATTAAAATAATTGTTCTATCTGAAACTAAGTGTTCGACAGTGTGCCAGGAGAAAAGCCGGTTCTCTGAAATCTGAGGCGATGCCACTCGAAACCGTATGTGTTCGACAAAACTAAGTGGTCGAGCTGGTGAGAGAGGAAACTCCAGTTGCGAAACTTAGTTCCATTTTAAACTAATTGTTCTATATGATATTAAGTGTTCGATACTGTGCCAGGAGAAGCGCCTGTTCTCTGAAATCTGCGGCGATGCCACTCGAAACCGTATGTGTTCGACGAAACTAAGTGGCCGACTTTGTGACAGAGGAATCTCCAGATGCGAAACTTAGTTCCACTTTAAACTAATTGTTCTATCTGAAAGTGTTCGATACTGTGCCTGGAGAAGCGCGTGTTCTCTGAAATCTGTGGCGATGCTACTCGAAACCGTATGTGTTCGACGAATCTAAATGGTCGACCTTGTGAGAGAGGAAACTCCAGATGCGAAACTTAGTACCATTTTAAACTAATTGTTGTATCTGAAACTAAGTGTCCGATACTGTGCCAGGAGGAGCTCCTATTCTCTGATATCTGTGGCGATACTACTCGAAACCGTATGTGTTCGACGAAACTAAGTGGTCGACCTTGTGAGAGAGGATACTCCAGATGCGAAAGATAGATCCATTTTAAACTAATTGTTCTATCTGATACTAAGTGTTCGATACTGTGCCAGGAGAAGCGCCTGTTCTCTGAAATGTATGGCGATGCCGCTCGAAACCGTATGTTTTCGACGAAACTAAGTGGTTGACCTTGTGAGAGAGGATAATCCAGATGCGAAACATAGTTCCATTTTAAACTAATTGTTCTATCTGTAACTAAGTGTTCGATACTGTGCCAGGAGAAGCGCCTGTTTTCTGAAATCTGTGGTGATGCCACTCGAAACCGTATGTGTTCGTCGAAACTAAGTGGTTGACCTTGTGAGAGAGGATACTCCAGATGCGAAACATAGTTCCATTTTAAACTAATTGTTCTATCTGAAACTAAGTGTTGGATACGGTGCCAGGAGAAGCGCCTGTTCTCGGAAATCTGTCGCGATGCTACACGAAAGCGTATATGTTCGACGAATCTAAGTGGTCGAAATGGTGAGAGAGGAAACTCCAGATGCGAAATTTAATTCCATTTTGAACTAATTGTTCTATCTGAAACTAAGTGTTCGATACCGTGCCAGGAGAAGCGCCTGTTTTCTGAAATCTGTGGCGATGCCACTCGAAACCGTATGTGATCGGCGAAAATAAGTGGCCGACCTTGTGAGAGAGGAAACTCCAGATGCGAAACTTAGTTCCATTTTAAACTGATTGTTCTATCTGAAACTAAGTGTTCGATACAGTGCCAGGAGAAGCGCCTGTTCTCTCAAATCTGTGGCGATGCCACTCGAAACCGTATGTGCTCGGCGAAACCAAGTGGCCGACCTTGTGGAAGAGGAAACTCCAGATGCGAAACTTAGTTCCATTTTAAACAAATTGTTCTATCTGAAACTAAGTTTTCGATACTGTGCCAGGAGAAGCGCCTGTTCTCTGAAATCTGTGGCGATGCTATTCGAAACCATATGTGTTCGACGAAACTAAGTGGTCGACCTTGTTGGAGAGGAAACTCCAGATGCGAGACTTAGTTCCATTTTAAACTAATTGTGCTACCTGAAACATAGTGTTCGATAATGTGGCAGGAGAAACTCCCGTTCTGCGAAATCTGTGGCGATACCACTCGAAACCGTATGTGTTCTTCGAAACTAAGTGGTCGACCTTGTGGGAGAGGAAACTCCAGATGCTAAACTTAGTTCCATTTTAAACTAATTGTTCTATCTGAAACTAAGTGTTCGATAATGTGCCAGGAGAAGCGCCTGTTCTCTGAAATCTGTGGCGATGCCACTCGAAACCGTATGTGTTTGACGAAACTAAGTTGTCGACCTTGTGAGAGAGGAACTCCAGATGCGAAACTTAGTACCATTTTAAACTAATTGTTCTATCTGAAAGTAAGTGTTCGATACTGTGAGAGGAGAAGCGCCTGTTCTCGGAAATCTGTCGCGATGCTACTCGAAACCGTATGTGTTCGACGAAACTAGGTCGTCGACCTTGTGGGAGAGGAAACTCCAGATGCGAAGCTTAGTACCATTTAAAACTAATTGTTCTATCTGAAACTAAGGGTTCGATTCTGTGCCAGGTGAAGCGCCTGTTCTGTGAAATCTGTCGCAATGCTACTCGAAACCGTATGTGTTCGACGAAACTAAGTGGCCGACCTTGTGAGAGAGGAAACTTCAGATGCGAAACTTAGTTCCATTTTAAATTAATTGTTCTATCTGAAACTAAGTGTTCGATACAGTGCCAGGAGAAGAGCCTGTTCTCTGAAATCTGTGGCGATGCTATTCGAAACCATATGTGTTCGACGAAACTAAGTGGTCGACCTTGTTGGAGAGGAAACTCCAGATGCGAGACTTAGTTCCATTTTAAACTAATTGTGCTATCTGAAACATAGTGTTCGATAATGTGCCAGGAGAAACTCCCGTTCTGCGAAATCTGTGGCGATACCACTCGAGACCGTATGTGTTCTTCGAAACTAAGTGGTCGACCTTGTGGGAGAGGAAACTCCAGATGCTAAACTTTGTTCCATTTTAAACTAATTGTTCTATCTGAAACTAAGTGTTCGATACTGTGCCAGCAGAAGCGCCCGTTCTCTGAAATCTGTGGCGATGCCACTCGAAACCGTATGTGTTCGACGAAACTAAGTGGTCGACCTTGTGAGAGAGGAAACTCCAGATGCGAAATTTAGTTCCATTTTAAACTAATTGTTCTATCTGAAACTAAGTGTTCGATAATGTGCCAGGAGAAGCGCCTGTTCTCTGAAATCTGTGGCGATGCCACTCGAAACCGTATGTGTTTGACGAAACTAAGTTGTCGACCTTGTGAGAGAGGAACTCCAGATGCGAAACTTAGTTCCATTTTAAACTAATTGTTCTATCTGAAAGTAAGTGTTCGATACTGTGCCAGGAGAAGCGCCTGTTCTCTGAAATCTGTGGCGATGCCACTCGAAACCGTATGTGTTCGACGAAACTATGTTGTCGACCTTGTGGAAGAGGAAACTCCAGATGCGAAACCTAGTTCCATTTTAAACTAATTGTTCTATCTGAAACTAAGTGTTCGATACTGTGCCAGGAGAAGCGACTGTTCTCTGAAATCTGTGGCGATGCCACTCGAAACCGTATGTGTTCGACGAAACTAAGTGGTCGACCTTGTGAGAGAGGAAACTCCAGTTGCGAAATTTAGTTCCATTTTAAACTAATTGTTCTATCTGAAACTAAGTGTTCGATAATGTGACAGGAGAAGCGCCTTCTCTCTGAAATATGTGGCGATGCTACTCGAAACCGTATGTGTTCGAAGAAACTAAGTGGTCGACCTTGTGAGAGAGGAAACTCAAGATGCGAAACTTAGTTCCATTTTAAACTAATTGTTCTATCTGAAACTAAGTGTTCGATACTGTGCCAGGAGAAGCGACCGTTCTGTGAAACCTGTGGCGATACCACTCGAAACGGTATATGTTCGACGAAACTCAGTGGTCGACCTTTTGAGAGAGGAAACTCCAGACGCGAAACTTAGTGCCCCTTTAAACTAATTGTTCTATCTGAAACTAAGGGTTCGATACTGTGCCAGGAGAAGCGCCTGTTCTCTGAAATCTGTGGCGATACCACTCGGAACCGTATGTGTTCGACGAAACTAAGTGGCCGACCTTGTGAGAGAGGAAACTCCAGATGCGAAACTTAGTTCCATTTTAAACTAATTGTTCTATCCGAAACTAAGTGTTCGATACTGTGCCAGGGAAGTGCGCGTTCTCTGAAATCTGTGGCGATGCCACTCGAAACCGTATTGTGTTCGACGAAACTAAGTGGTTGACCTTGTGAGAGAGGAAACTACGGATGCGAAACTTAGTTCCATTTTAAACTAATTGTTCTATCTGAAACTATGTGTTCGACACTGTGCCAGGAGAAGCGCCTGTTCTCTGAAATGTGTAGCGATGGCACTCGAAACCGTATGTGTTCGACGAAACTAAGTGGTCGACCTTGTGAGAGAGGATTCACCAGATGCGGAACATAGTTCCATTTTAAACTAATTGTTCTATCTGAAACTAAGTGTTCGATACTGTGCCAGGAGAAGGGCCTGTTCTCTGAAATCTGTGGCGATGCCCCTCGAAACGGTATGTGGTCCACGAAACTAAGTGGTCGCCTTGTGAGAGAGGAAACTCCAGATCCGAAACTTAGTACCATTTTAAACTAATAGTTCTATCTGAAACTAAGTGTTCGATAGTGTGCTAGGAGAAGCGCCTGTTCTCTGAAATGTGTGGCGATGCCACTCGAAACCGTATGTGTCCGACGAAACTAAGTGGTCGACCTTGTGAGAGAGGACACTCCAAAGCGAAACTTAGTTCCAATTAAAACTAATTGTTCTATCTGAAACTAAGTGTTCGACAGTGTGCCAGGAGAAACGCCTGTTCTCTGAAATCTGTGGCGATGCTACTCGAAACCGTATGTGTTCGACGAAACTAAGTGGTCGACCTTGTGAGGGAGGAAACTCCAAATGCGAAACATATTTCCATTTTAAACTAAATGTTCTATCAGATACTAAGTATTCGATACTCTTCCAGGAGAAGCGCCTGTTCTCTGAAATCTGTGGCGATGCTACTCGAAACCGTATGTGTTCGACGAATCTAAATGGTCGACCTTGTGAGATGGGAAACTCCAAATGCGAAACTTAGTTCCAATTTAACCAATTGTTCTATCTGAAACTAAGTGTTCGATACTGTGCCAGGAGAAGCGCCTGTTCTCTGAAATGTGTGGCGATCCCACTCGAAACCGTATGTGTTCGAAGAAACTAAGTGGTTGACCTTGTGAGAGAGCATACTCCAGATACGAAACATAGTTCCATTTTAAACTAATTGTTCTATCTGATACTAAGTGTCCGATACTGTGCCAGGAGAAGCGCCTGTTCTCCGAAATCGGTGGCGATGCTACTCGAAACCGTATGTGTTCGACGAAACTAAGTGGTCGAACTTGTGGGAGAGGAAACTCCAGATGCGAAAAATAGTTGCATTTTAAACTAATTTTTCCCTCTGAAACTAAGTGTTCGATAGTGTGCCAGGAGGATCGCCTGTTCTCTGAAATCTGTGGCGATACCACTCGGAACCGTATGTGTTCGACGAAACTAAGTGGCCGACCTTCTGAGAGAGGAAACTCCAGATGCGAAACTTAGTTCCATTTTAAACTAATTGTTCTATCCGAAACTAAGTGTTCGATACTGTGCCAGGGGAAGTGCGCGTTCTCTGAAATCTGTGGCGATGCCACTCGAAACCGTATTGTGTTCGACGAAACTAAGTGGTTGACCTTGTGAGAGAGGAAACTATGGATGCGAAACTTAGTTCCATTTTAAACTAATTGTTCTATCTGAAACTATGTGTTCGACACTGTGCCAGGAGAAGCGCCTGTTCTCTGAAATGTGTAGCGATGGCACTCGAAACCGTATGTGTTCGACGAAACTAAGTGGTCGACCTTGTGAGAGAGGATTCACCAGATGCGGAACATAGTTCCATTTTAAACTAATTGTTCTATCTGAAACTAAGTGTTCGATACTGTGCCAGGAGAAGCGCCTGTTCTCTGAAATCTGTGGCGATGCCCCTCGAAACGGTATGTGGTCCACGAAACTAAGTGGTCGCCTTGTGAGAGAGGAAACTCCAGATCCGAAACTTAGTACCATTTTAAACTAATAGTTCTATCTGAAACTAAGTGTTCGATAGTGTGCTAGGAGAAGCGCCTGTTCTCTGAAATGTGTGGCGATGCCACTCGAAACCGTATGTGTCCGACGAAACTAAGTGGTCGACCTTGTGAGAGAGGACACTCCAAAGCGAAACTTAGTTCCAATTAAAACTAATTGTTCTATCTGAAACTAAGTGTTCGACAGTGTGCCAGGAGAAACGCCTGTTCTCTGAAATCTGTGGCGATGCTACTCGAAACCGTATGTGTTCGACGAAACTAAGTGGTCGACCTTGTGAGGGAGGAAACTCCAAATGCGAAACATATTAGCATTTTAAACTAAATGTTCTATCTGATACTAAGTATTCGATACTCTGCCAGGAGAAGCGCCTGTTCTCTGAAAACTGTGGCGATGCTACTCGAAACCGTATGTGTTCGACGAATCTAAATGGTCGACCTTGTGAGATGGGAAACTCCAAGTGCGAAACTTAGTTCCAATTTAAACCAATTGTTCTATCTGAAACTAAGTGTTCGATACTGTGCCAGGAGAAGTGCCTGTTCTCTGAAATGTGTGGCGATCCCACTCGAAACCGTATGTGTTCGAAGAAACTAAGTGGTTGACCTTGTGAGAGAGCATACTCCAGATACGAAACATAGTTCCATTTTAAACTAATTGTTCTATCTGATAATAACTGTCCGATACTGTGCCAGGAGAAGCGTCTGTTCTCCGAAATCGGTGGCGATGCTACTCGAAACAGTATGTGTTCGACGAAACTAAGTGGTCGAACTTGTGAGAGAGGAAACTCCAGATGCGAAAAATAGTTGCATTTTAAACTAATTTTTCCCTCTGAAACTAAGTGTTCGATAGTGTGCCAGGAGAAGCGCCTGTTCTCTGAAATCTGTGGCGATACCACTCGGAACCGTATGTGTTCGACGAAACTAAGTGGCCGACCTTGTGAGAGAGGAAACTCCAGATGCGAAACTTAGTTCCATTTTAAACTAATTGTTCTATCCGAAACTAAGTGTTCGATACTGTGCCAGGAGAAGTGCGCGTTCTCTGAAATCTGTGGCGATGCCACTCGAAACCGTATGTGTTCGACGAATCTAAATGGTCGACCTTGTGAGAGAGGAAACTCCAGATGCGAAACTTAGTTCCATTTTAAACTAATTGTTCTATCTGAAACTATGTGTTCGATACTATACCAGGAGAAGCGCCTGTGCTCTGAAATGTGTGGCGATGACACTCGAAACAGTATTGTGTTCGACGAAACTAAGTGGTTGACCTTGTGAGAGAGGAAACTACGGATGCGAAACTTAGTTCCATTTTAAACTAATTGTTCTATCTGAAACTATGCGTTCGACACTGTGCCAGGAGAAGCGCCTGTTCTCTGAAATGAGTAGCGATGGCACTCGAAACCGTATGTGTTCGACGAAACTAAGTGGTCGACTTTGTGAGAGAGGATTCACCAGATGCGGAACATAGTTCCAATTTAAACTAATTGTTCTATCTGAAACTAAGTGTTCGATACTGTGCCAGGAGAAGCGCCTGTTCTCTGAAATCTGTGGCGATGCCCCTCGAAACGGTATGTGGTCCACGAAACTAAGTGGTCGCCTTTTGAGAGAGGAAACTCCGGATGCGAAAGTTAGCTCCATTTTAAACTAATTGTTCTATCTGAAACTATGTGTTCGACACTGTGCCAGGAGAAGCGCCTGTTCTCTGAAATGTGTAGCGATGGCACTCGAAACCGTATGTGTTCGACGAATCTAAATGGTCGACCTTGTGAAATGGGAAACTCCAAATGCGAAACTTAGTTCCAATTTAAACCAATTGTTCTATCTGAAACTAAGTGTTCGATACTGTGCCAGGAGAAGCGCCTGTTCTCTGAAATGTGTGGCGATCCCACTCGAAACCGTATGTGTTCGAGGAAACTAAGTGGTTCATCTTGTGAGAGAGGATACTCCAAATGCGAAACATAGGTCCATTTTAAACTAATTGTTCTATCTGAAACTAAGTGTTCGATAATGTGCCAGGAGAAGCGCCTGTTCTCTGAAATCTGTGGCGATGCTACTCGAAACCGTTTTTGTTCGGGGAAACTAAGTGGTTGATCTTGTGAGAGAGGAAACTCCAGATGCGAAACTTAGTTCCATTTTAAAGTAATTGTTCTATCTGAATCTTATTGTTCGATACTGTGCCAGGTGAAACGTCTGTACTCTGAAATCTGTGGCGATGATACTCGAAACCGTATGTGTTCGACGAAACTAAGTGGTCGACCTTTTGAGAGAGGAAACTCCAGATGCGAAACTTAGTTCCATTTAAAACTAATTGTTCTATCTGATGCTAAGTGTCCGATACTGTGCCAGGAGAAGCGTCTGTTCTCCGAAATCGGTGGCGATGCTACTCGAAACCGTATGTGTTCGACGGAACTAAGTGGTCGAACTTGTGAGAGAGGAAACTCCAGATGCGAAACATAGTTGCATTTTAAACTAATTTTTCCCTCTGAAACTAAGTGTTCGATACTGTGCCAGGAGAAGCGCCTGTTCTCTGAAATCTGTGGCGATACCACTCGGAACCGTATGTGTTCGACGAAACTAAGTGGCCGACCTTGTGGGAGAGGAAACTCCAGATGCGAAACTTAGTTCCATTTTAAACTAATTGTTCTATCTGAAACTATGTGTTCGATACTATACCAGGAGAAGCGCCTGTGCTCTGAAATGTGTGGCGATGACACTCGAAACCGTATTGTGTTCGACGAAACTCAGTGGTTGACCTTGTGAGAGAGGAAACTACGGATGCGAAACTTAGTTCCATTTTGAACTAATTGTTCTATCTGAAACTATGTGTTCGACACTGTGCCAGGAGAAGCGCCTGTTCTCTGAAATGTGTAGCGATGGCACTCGAAACCGTATGTGTTCGACGAAACTGAGTGGTCGACATTCTGAGAGAGGAAACTCCAGACGCGAAACATAGTGCCATTTTGACCTAATTGTTCTACCCGAAACTAAGTGTTCGATACTGTGCCAGCAGAAGCGCCTGCTCTCTGAAATCTGTGGCGATGCCACTCGAAACCGTATGCGTTAGGCGAAACTAAGTGGTCGACCTTGTGAGAGAGGAAACTCCAGATGCGAAACATAGTTCAATTTTAAACTAAATGTTCCATCTGAAACTAACGAGGAGAGGTTGTCAGTCAGGGATGAGATTTTTCAACGAGACTTTGGGGAAACGTAGTACAATCAGAACTGATTCCATTGCGCCCAAGAATTTGCCCTAACTACCCACGGTTTTTTCAGGAAAAGGGTTTAAAATTAAACGTTCCCTACATATGTTTATGCACCTTTCCTTATACAGTGTGACCCTAGCGGAACGGATAGCGCGCCTGCCTCACGCCGCGCAGATCCGAGTTCAAATCCTCGATGGGGCGAAAGACGACGTTAAACTTTTTTTTCCGCGAAAATAATTCAGAACGGTAAAAAACAAGTTTCTATCATCGGAAAATAATACGTTAAAAGATAATACCGAATAATAAATACGTGGGAAGAATTTTTATACATTATATTCTAGATTAATTTATGTACACAGAGGAACAAGCCATACACACACACACACACATATGTAAGCATATAATACACAAAAATTCAATTAACGGTCAAAATAAAGTTATGATTATTATATATAAAAAGTAAAAGTAATAAATAAAACATCGGTAGAAACATTTAATTGTAATACACATATGTACATCTGACACGCATAAAAATGGTACTCAGAAGTAAGAATTAGTGGACGGTTTAGATCATTGTAAAAAGTTGTTGTACGTGAAAGGAGTTATTAGTGGACAACCAAGTGAAGAAAAAAGTGAAAAATCAATTTTACTCGGTGCAGAGCTGTACAGAAGATTGAATGATCAGATTTAAAGAACAGAGTTTAACCTGTATAAATTCAATTATAAAGACACTCTTTGCTGGCCCGTATTCCGGAAGTACCTCTTGCCCGAAAGTTATTAATTACGGATATTATCAATACTTCTTTGCAGTTAATTGTATTTTTGTATATTATACATATGTGTCTGTGTGTGCATGCATAAAATAATTTAGGATATAATGTGTAAAAATACCTTTTCTCGCATTATTCTTTAAGAAATTATTTTCCAATGTTAGAAACTTGTTTTTTACCGTTCTGAATTATTTTCGCGGAAAAAAAAGTTTAACGTCGTCTTTCGCCCGATCGAGGATTTGAACTCGGATCTGCGCGGCGTGAGGCAGGCGCGCTATCCGTTCCGCTAGGGTCACACTGTATAAGGAAAGTTGCATAAACATATGTAGGGAACGTTTAATTTTAAACCCTTTTCCTGAAAAAACCGTGGGTAGTTAGGGCAAATTCTTGGTTGCAATGGAATCAGTTCTGATTGTACTACGTTTCCCCAAAGTCTCGTTGAAAAATCTCATCCCTGACTGACAACCTCTCCTCGTAAGTGTTCGATACTGTGCCAGGAGAAGCGCCTGTTCTCTGAAATCTGTGGCGATGCCACTCGAAACCGTATGTGTTCGACGAAACTAAATGGTCGACCTTGTGAGACAGGAAACTCCAGATGCGAAACATAGTTCAATTGTAAACTAAATGTTCCGTCTGAAACTAAGTGTTCGATACTGTGCCAGGAGACGCGCCTGTTCTCTGAAATCTGTGGCGATGCTACTCGAAACCGTATGTGTTTGACGAAACTAAGTGTTCGAACTTTTGAGAGAGGAAACTCCAGATGCGAAATTTAGTACCATTTTAAACTAATTATTCTAACTGAAACTCTGTGTCCGATACTGTGCTAGGAGAAGCGCCTGTTCTCTGAAATGTGTGACGATGCCACTCGAAACCGTATGTGTTCGACGAAATTAAGTGGTCCACCTTGCGAGAGAGGAAAGTCCAAATGCGAAACATAGTTCCATTATAACTAATTGTTCTCTCTGAAACTAAGTGTTCGATACTGTGCCAGGAGAAGCGCCCGTTCTCTGAAATCTGTGGCGATGCTACTCGAAACCGTATGTGTTCGACGAAACTAAGTGGTCGACCTTGTGAGGGAGGAAACTCCAAATGCGAAACATATTTCCATTTTAAGCTAAATATTCTATCTGAAACTAAGTATTCGATAAACTGCGAGCAGAAGCGCCTGTTCTGAAACCTGTGGCGTTGCTACACGAAACCGAATGTGTTCCACGAAAGTAAGTGGTCTACATTGTGAGAGAGGAAACTCCAGATGGGAAACTTAGTTCCATTTTAAACCAAATGTTCCATCTGAAACTAAGTGTTCGATACTGGGCCAGGAGAAGCGCCTGTTCTCTGAAATCTGTGGCGATGGCACTCGAAACCGTATGTGTTCGACGAAACTAAGTGGTCGACCTTGTGAGGGAGGAAATTCCAAATGCGAAACATATTTCCATTTTAAGCTAAATATTCTATCTGAAACTAAGTATTCGATAAACTGCCAGTAGAAGCGCCTGTTCTCTGAAACCTGTGGCGTTGCTACTCGAAGCCGAATGTGTTCGACGAAAGTAAGTGGTAGACCGTGTGAGAGAGGAAACTCCAAATGCGAAACATAGTTCCATTTTAAACTAAGTGTTCTATCTGTAACTAAGTGTTCGATACTGTGCAGGAGAAGCGCATGTCCTCTGAAATCTGTGACGTTGCTACACGAAACCGAATGTTTTCGACGAAAGTAAGTGGTCGACGGTGTGAGAGAGGAAACTCCAGATGCGAAACTTAGTTCCATTTTAAACCGAATGTTCCATCTGAAACTAAGTATTCGATAAACTGCCAGTAGAAGCGCCTGTTCTCTGAAATCTGTGGCGTTGCTACACGAAACCGAATGTGTTCGACGAAAGTAAGTGGTCGACCATGTGAGAGAGGAAACTCCAGATGCGAAACATAGTTCAATTGTAAACTAAATGTTCCATCTGAAACTAAGTGTTCGATACTGTGCCAGGAGAAGCGCCTGTTCTCTGAAATCTGTGGCGATGCCACTCGAAACCGTCTGTGTTCGACGAAACTAAGTGGTCGACCTTGTGGGAGAGGAAACTCCAGATGCGAAACTTAGTTCCATTTTAAACTAATTGTTCTACCTGAAACTTAGTGTTCGATAATGTGCCAGGAGAAGCGTCTGTACTCTGACATCGGTGGCGATGCTACTCGAAACCGTATGTGTTCGACGAAACAAAGTGGTCGAACTTGTGAGAGAGGAAACTACAAATGCGAAACTTAGTTCCATTTTAAACTAATTATTCTATCTGAAACTAAGTGTTCGATACTGTGCCAGGAGAAGCGCCTGTTCTGTGAAATTTGTGGCGATCTTACTCGAAACCGTATGTGTTCGTCGAAACTAAGCGGTCGACGTTGTGAGAGAGGAAACTCCAGATGCGAAACTTAGTTCCTTTTTAAAATAATTGTTCTATATGATATTAAGTGTTCGATACTGTGCCAGGAGAAGCGCCCGTTCTCTGAAATCTGTGGCGATACTACTCGAAACCGTATGTGTTCGTAGAAACTAAGCGGTCGACCTTGTGAGAGAGGAAACTCCAAATGCGAAACTTAGTTCCATTTTAAACTAATTGTTCTATCTGAAACTAAGTGTTCGTTACTGTACCAGGAGAAGCGCCTGTTTTCTGAAATCTGTGGCGATGTTACTCGAAACCGTATGTGTTCGATGAAACTAAGTGGTCCACCTTGTGAGAGAGGAAACTCCAGATGCGAAATTTAGTACCATTTTAAACTAATTGTTCTAACTGAAACTCTGTGTCCGATACTGTGCCAGGAGAAGCGCCTGTTCTCTGAAATGTGTGACGATGCCACTCAAAACCGTATGTGTTCGACGAAATTAAGTGGTCCACCTTGCGAGAGAGGAAACTCCAAATGCGAAACATAGTTCCATTTTAAACTAATTGTTCTATCTGAAACTAAGTGTTCGATACTGTGCCAGGAGAAGCGCCTTTTCTCTGGAATCTGTGGCGATGCCACTCGAAACCGAATGTGATCCACGAAACTAAGTGGCCGCCTTGTGAGGGAGGAAATTCCACATGCGAAATTTAGTACCATTTTAAACTAATGGTTCTATCTGAAACTAAGTGTTCGATACTGTGCCAGGAGACGAGCCTGTTCTCTGAAATCTGTGGCGATGCTACTCGAAACCGTATGTGTTCGATGAAACTAAGTGGTCCACCTTGTGAGAGAGGAAACTCCAAATGCGAAATATAGTTCCATTTTAAACTAATTGTTCTCTCTGAAACTAAGTGTTCGATACTGTGCCAGGAGACGCGCCTGTTCTCTGAAATCTGTGGCGATGCTACTCGAAACCGTATGTGTTCGATGAAACTAAGTGGTCCACCTTGTGAGAGAGGAAACTCCAAATGCGAAATATAGTTCCATTTTAAACTAATTGTTCTCTCTGAAACTAAGTTTTCGATACTGTGCCAGGAGAAGCGCCCGTTCTCTGAAATCTGTGGCGATACTCCTCGAAACCGTATGTGTTCGTCGAAACTAAGCGGTCGACCTTGTGAGAGAGGAAACTCCAGATGTGAAACTTAGTTCCATTTTAAATTAATTGTTCTATCTGAAACTAAGTGTTCGATACTGTGCCAGGAGAAGCGCCTGTTCTGTGAAATTTGTGGCGATGTTACTCGAAACCGAATGTGTTCGTCGAAACTAAGCGGTCGACCTTGTGAGAGAGGAAACTCCAGATGCGAAACTTAGTTCGTTTTTAAAATAATTGTTCTATATGATATTAAGTGTTCGATACTGTGCCAGGAGAAGCGCCCGTTCTCTGAAATCTGTGGCGATACTACTCGAAACCGTATGTGTTCGTCGAAACTAAGCGGTCGACCTTGTGAGAGAGGAAACTCCAAATGCGAAACTTAGTTCCATTTTAAACTAATTGTTCTATCTGAAACTAAGTGTTCGTTACTGTACCAGGAGAAGCGCATGTTCTCTGAAATCTGTGGCGATGTTACTCGAAACCGTATGTGTTCGATGAAACTAAGTGGTCCACCTTGTGAGAGAGGAAACTCCAAATGCGAAATATAGTTCCATTATAAACTAATATTTCTCTCTGAAACTAAGTGTTCGATACTGTGCCAGGAGAAGCGCCTGTTCTCTGAAATCTCTGGCGATGCTACTCGAAACCAAATGTGCTCCACGAAACTAAGTGGCCGCCTTGTGAGAGAGGAAACTCCAGATGCGAAATTTAGTACCATTTTAAACTAATTGTTCTAACTGAAACTCTGTGTCCGATACTGTGCCAGGAGAAGCGCCTGTTCTCTGAAATGTGTGACGATGCCACTCAAAACCGTATGTGTTCGACGAAATTAAGTGGTCCACCTTGCGAGAGAGGAAACTCCAAATGCGAAACATAGTTCCATTTTAAACTAATTGTTCTATCTGAAACTAAGTGTTCGATACTGTGCCAGGAGAAGCGCCTTTTCTCTGGAATCTGTGGCGATGCCACTCGAAACCGAATGTGATCCACGAAACTAAGTGGCCGCCTTGTGAGAGAGGAAATTCCACATGCGAAACTTAGTTCCATTTTAAATTAATTGTTCTATCTGAAACTAAGTTTTCGATACTGTGCCAGGAGAAGCGCCCGTTCTCTGAAATCTGTGGCGATACTACTCGAAACCGTATGTGTTCGTTGAAACTAAGCGGTCGACCTTGTGAGAGAGGAAATTCCAGATGCGAAACTTAGTTCCATTTTAAATTAATTGTTCTATCTGAAACTAAGTGTTCGATACTGTGCCAGGAGAAGCGCCTGTTCTGTGAAATTTGTGGCAATACCACTCGAAACCGTATGTGTTCGACGAAACTAAGTGGCCGACCTTGTGAAAGGGGAAACTCCAGATGCGAAACTTAGTTCCATTTAAAACTAATTGTTCCATCTGAAACTAAGTGTTCGATACTGTGCCAGGAGAAGCGCCTGTTCTCTGAAATCTGTGGCGATACCACTCGAAACCGTATGTGTTCGACGAAACTAAGTGGCCGACCTTGTGCGAGAGGAAACTCCAGATGCGAAACATAGTTCCATTTTAAACTAATTGTTCTAACTGAAACTCTGTGTCCGATACTGTGCCAGGAGAAGCGCCTGTTCTCTGAAATGTGTGACGATGCCACTCAAAACCGTATGTGTTCGACGAAATTAAGTGGTCCACCTTGCGAGAGAGGAAACTCCAAATGCGAAACATAGTTCCATTTTAAACTAATTGTTCTATCTGAAACTAAGTGTTCGATACTGTGCCAGGAGAAGCGCCTTTTCTCTGGAATCTGTGGCGATGCCACTCGAAACCGAATGTGATCCACGAAACTAAGTGGCCGCCTTGTGAGGGAGGAAATTCCACATGCGAAATTTAGTACCATTTTAAACTAATGGTTCTATCTGAAACTAAGTGTTCGATACTGTGCCAGGAGACGAGCCTGTTCTCTGAAATCTGTGGCGATGCTACTCGAAACCGTATGTGTTCGATGAAACTAAGTGGTCCACCTTGTGAGAGAGGAAACTCCAAATGCGAAATATAGTTCCATTTTAAACTAATTGTTCTCTCTGAAACTAAGTGTTCGATACTGTGCCAGGAGACGCGCCTGTTCTCTGAAATCTGTGGCGATGCTACTCGAAACCGTATGTGTTCGATGAAACTAAGTGGTCCACCTTGTGAGAGAGGAAACTCCAAATGCGAAATATAGTTCCATTTTAAACTAATTGTTCTCTCTGAAACTAAGTTTTCGATACTGTGCCAGGAGAAGCGCCCGTTCTCTGAAATCTGTGGCGATACTACTCGAAACCGTATGTGTTCGTCGAAACTAAGGGGTCGACCTTGTGAGAGAGGAAACTCCAGATGTATAACTTAGTTCCATTTTAAATTAATTGTTCTATCTGAAACTAAGTGTTCGATACTGTGCCAGGAGAAGCGCCTGTTCTGTGAAATTTGTGGCGATGTTACTCGAAACCGAATGTGTTCGTCGAAACTAAGCGGTCGACCTTGTGAGAGAGGAAACTCCAGATGCGAAACTTAGTTCGTTTTTAAAATAATTGTTCTATATGATATTAAGTGTTCGATACTATGCCAGGAGAAGCGCCTGTTCTCTGAAATGTGTGGCGATGCTACTCGAAACCGTATGTGTTCGACGAAACAAAGTTGTCGAACTTGTGAGAGAGGAAACTCCAAATGCGAAACTTAGTTCCATTTTAAACTAATTGTTCTATCTGAAACTAAGTGTTCGTTACTGTACCAGGAGAAGCGCATGTTCTCTGAAATCTGTGGCGATGTTACTCGAAACCGTATGTGTTCGATGAAACTAAGTGGTCCACCTTGTGAGAGAGGAAACTCCAAATGCGAAATATAGTTCCATTTTAAACTAATATTTCTCTCTGAAACTAAGTGTTCGATACTGTGCCAGGAGAAGCGCCTGTTCTCTGAAATCTGTGGCGATGCTACTCGAAACCAAATGTGCTCCACGAAACTAAGTGGCCGCCTTGTGAGAGAGGAAACTCCAGATGCGAAATTTAGTACCATTTTAAACTAATTGTTCTAACTGAAACTCTGTGTCCGATACTGTGCCAGGAGAAGCGCCTGTTCTCTGAAATGTGTGACGATGCCACTCAAAACCGTATGTGTTCGACGAAATTAAGTGGTCCACCTTGCGAGAGAGGAAACTCCAAATGCGAAACATAGTTCCATTTTAAACTAATTGTTCTATCTGAAACTAAGTGTTCGATACTGTGCCAGGAGAAGCGCCTTTTCTCTGGAATCTGTGGCGATGCCACTCGAAACCGAATGTGATCCACGAAACTAAGTGGCCGCCTTGTGAGAGAGGAAATTCCACATGCGAAACTTAGTTCCATTTTAAATTAATTGTTCTATCTGAAACTAAGTTTTCGATACTGTGCCAGGAGAAGCGCCCGTTCTCTGAAATCTGTGGCGATACTACTCGAAACCGTATGTGTTCGTTGAAACTAAGCGGTCGACCTTGTGAGAGAGGAAATTCCAGATGCGAAACTTAGTTCCATTTTAAATTAATTGTTCTATCTGAAACTAAGTGTTCGATACTGTGCCAGGAGAAGCGCCTGTTCTGTGAAATTTGTGGCAATACCACTCGAAACCGTATGTGTTCGACGAAACTAAGTGGCCGACCTTGTGAAAGGGGAAACTCCAGATGCGAAACTTAGTTCCATTTAAAACTAATTGTTCCATCTGAAACTAAGTGTTCGATACTGTGCCAGGAGAAGCGCCTGTTCTCTGAAATCTGTGGCGATACCACTCGAAACCGTATGTGTTCGACGAAACTAAGTGGCCGACCTTGTGCGAGAGGAAACTCCAGATGCGAAACATAGTTCCATTTTAAACTAATTGTTCTATCTGAAACTAAGTGTTCGATACTATGCCAGGAGAAGCGCCTGTTCTCTGAAATGTGTGGCGATGCTACTCGAAACCGTATGTGTTCGACGAAACAAAGTTGTCGAACTTGTGAGAGAGGAAACTAAAAAAAGGGAAACTTAGTTCCATTTTAAACTAATTTTTCTATCTGAAACTAAGTGTTCGATACTGTGCCAGGAGCAGCGCCTGTTCTGTGAAATTTGTGGCAATACCACTCGAAACCGTATGTGTTCGACGAAACTAAGTGGCCGACCTTGTGAAAGGGGAAACTCCAGATGCGAAACATAGTTCCATTTTAAACTAATTGTTCTATCTGAAACTAAGTGTTCGATACTGTGCCAGGAGAAGCGCCTGTTCTCTGAAATCTGTGGCGATACCACTCGAAACCGTATGTGTTCGACGAAACTAAGTGGCCGACCTTGTGCGAGAGGAAACTCCAGATGCGAAACATAGTTCCATTTTAAACTAATTGTTCTATCTGAAACTAAGTGTTCGATACTATGCCAGGAGAAGCGCCTGTTCTCTGAAATGTGTGGCGACGCCGCTCGAAACCGTATGTGTTCGACGAAACTAACTTGTCGACCTAGTGAGAGAGGAAACTCCAAATGCGAAACTTAATTCCATATTAAAATAATTGTTCTATCTGAAACTAAGTGTTCGACAGTGTGCCAGGAGAAACGCCGGTTCTCTGAAATCTGAGGCGATGCCACTCGAAACCGTATGTGTTCGACGAAACTAAGTGGTCGACCTGGTGAGAGAGGAAACTCCAGTTGCGAAACTTAGTTCCATTTTAAACTAATTGTTCTATATGATATTAAGTGTTCGATACTGTGCCAGGAGAAGCGCCTGTTCTCTGAAATCTGCGGCGATGCCACTCGAAACCGTATGTGTTCGACGAAACTCAGTGGCCGACTTTGTGACAGAGGAATCTCCAGATGCGAAACTAAGTTCCACTTTAAACTAATTGTTCTATCTGAAAGTGTTCGATACTGTGCCTGGAGGAGCGCGTGTTTTCTGAAATCTGTGGCAATACCACTCGAAACCGTATGTGTTCGACGAAACTAAGTGGCCGACCTTGTGAAAGGGGAAACTCCAGATGCGAAACTTAGTTCCATTTAAAACTAATTGTTCCATCTGAAACTAAGTGTTCGATACTGTGCCAGGAGAAGCGCCTGTTCTCTGAAATCTGTGGCGATACCACTCGAAACCGTATGTGTTCGACGAAACTAAGTGGCCGACCTTGTGCGAGAGGAAACTTCAGATGCGAAACATAGTTCCATTTTAAACTAATTGTTCTATCAGAAACTAAGTGTTCGATACTATGCCAGGAGAAGCGCCTGTTCTCTGAAATGTGTGGCGACGCCGCTCGAAACCGTATGTGTTCGACGAAACTAAGTTTTCGACCTAGTGAGAGAGGAAACTCCAAATGCGAAACTTAATTCCATATTAAAATAATTGTTCTATCTGAAACTAAGTGTTCGACAGTGTGTCAGGAGAAACGCCGGTTCTCTGAAATCTGAGGCGATGCCACTCGAAACCGTATGTGTTCGACGAAACTAAGTGGTCGACCTGGTGAGAGAGGAAACTCCAGTTGCGAAACTTAGTTCCATTTTAAACTAATTGTTCTATATGATATTAAGTGTTCGATACTGTGCCAGGAGAAGCGCCTGTTCTCTGAAATCTGCGGCGATGCCACTCGAAACCGTATGTGTTCGACGAAACTCAGTGGCCGACTTTGTGACAGAGGAATCTCCAGATGCGAAACTAAGTTCCACTTTAAACTAATTGTTCTATCTCTAACTACGTGTTCGATAGTGTGCCAGGAGAAACGCCGGTTCTCTGAAATCTGTGGCGATGCCACTCGAAACCGTATGTGTTCGACGAAACTAAGTGGTCGACCTTGTGAGATAGGAAATTCCAGATGCGAAACTTAGTTCCATTTTAAACTAATTGTTCTATCTGAATCTATGTGTTCGAAAATGTGCCAGGAGAAACCCCGTTCTGCGAAATCTGTGGCCGTACTATTCGAAACCGTATGTGTTCGACGAAACTAAGTGGTCGACCTTGTGAGAGAGGACATTCCAGATGCGAAACATAGATCCATTTTAAACTAATTGTTCTATCTGTAACTAAGTGTTCGATACTGCGCCAGGAGAAACACCTGTTCTCTGAAATCGGTGGCGATGCTACTCGAAACCGTATGTGTTCGACGAAACTAAGTGTTCGACCTTGTGAGAGAGGAAACTCCAGATGCGATATTTAGTACCATTTTAAACTAATTATTCTATCTGAAACTATGTGTTCGTTACTGTGCCATGAGAAGCGCCTGTTCTCTGAAATCTGTGGAGATGCGACTCGAAACCGTATGTGTTCCACGAAACTAAGAGGTCGCCATGTGAGAGGGGAAACTCCAGATGCGAAACTTAGTACCATTTTAAACTAATTGTTGTATCTGAAACTATGTGTCCGATACTGTGTCAGGAGAAGCGCCTGTTCTCTGAAATCTGTGACGATGCCCCTCGAAACCGTATGTGTTCGACGAAACTAAGTGGTCGACCTTGTGGGAGAGGAAACTGCTGATGCGAAACTTAGTTCCATTTTAAATTAATTTTTCTATCTGAAACTATGTGTTCGGTACTGTGCTAGAGGAAGCGCCTGTTCTCTGAAATCTGTGGCGATGCCACTCGAAACCGTATGAGTTCCACGAAACTAAGAGGTCGCCTTGTGAGAGAGGAAACTCCAGATGCGAAACTTAGTACCATTTTAAACTAATTGTTCTATCTGAAACTAAGTGTTCGATACTGTGCCAGGAGAAGCGCCTGTTCTCTGAAAGCTGTGGCGATGCTACTCGAAACCATATATGTGTTCGACGAAACTAAGTGGTCGACCTTCTGAGAGAGGAAGCTCCAGATACGAAAATTAGTTCCATTTTAAACCAATTGTTCTATCTGAAACTAAGTGTTCGATACTGTGCCAGGAGAAGCGCCTGTTCTCTGAAATCTGCGGCGATGCCACTCGAAACCGTATGTGTTCGACGAAACTCAGTTGCCGACTTTGTGACAGAGGAATCTCCAGATGCGAAACTAAGTTCCACTTTAAACTAATTGTTCTATCTCTAACTACGTGTTCGATAGTGTGCCAGGAGAAGCGCCTGTTCTCTGAAATCTGTGGCGATACCACTCGAAACCGTATGTGTTCGAAGAAACAAAGTGGCCGACTTTGTGAGAGAGGGAACTCCATAATCGAACCATAGTTCCATTTTAACTAATTGTTCTATCTCAAACTAAGTGTTCGATACTGTGCCAGGAGAAACTCCCGTTCTGCGAAATCTGTGGCGATACTACTCGAAACCGTATGTGTTCGACGAAACTAAGTGGCCCACCTTGTGAGAGGGGACACTCCAAATGCGAAACTTAATTCCATTTTAAAATAATTGTTCTATATGATATTAAGTGTTCGATACTGTGCCAGGAGAAGCGCCTGTTCTCTGAAATGTGTGGCGATGCCGCTCGAAACCGTATGTGTTCGACGAAACTAAGTTGTTGACCTTGTGAGAGAGGATCCTCCAGATGCGAAATATAGTTCCATTTTAAACCAATTGTTCTATCTGTAACTAAGTGTTCGATAATGTGCCAGGAGAAGCGCCTGTTCTCTGAAATCTGTGGCGATGCCACTCGAAACCGTACGTGTTCCACGAAACTGAGTGGTCGCCTTGTGAAAGGGGAAACTCCAGGTGCGAAACATAGTTCCATTTTAAACCAATTGTTCTATCTGAAACTAAGTGTTCGATACTGTGCCAAGAGAAACTCCCGTTTTGCGAAATCTGTGGCGATACCACTCGAAACCGTATGTGTTCGACGAAACTAAGTGGCCGACCTTGTGAGAGAGGAAACTCCAGATGCGAAACATAGTTCCATTTTAAACTAATTGTTCTATCTGTAACTAAGTGTTCGATAATGTGCCAGGAGAAGCGCCTGTTCTCTGAAATCTGTGGCAATGCCACTCGACACCGTATGTGTTCGCCGAAACTAAGTTGTCGACGTAGTGAGAGAGGAATCTCCAGATGCGAAACATAGTTCCATTTTAAACTATTTGTTGTATCTGATACTAAGTGTTCGATACTGTGCCAGGAGAAGCGCCTGTTCCCTGAAATCTGTGGCGATGCCACTCGAAACCGTATTTGTTCGACGAAACTAAGTTGTCGACCTTGTGAGAGAGGAAACTCCAAATGCGAAACTTAATTCCATTTTAAAATAATTGTTCTATATGATATTAAGTGTTCGATACTGTGCCAGGAGAAAGTCCCGTTCTGCGAAATCTGTGGCGATACTGCTCGAAACCGTATGTGTTCGACGAAACTAAGTGGTCGACCTTGTGAGAGAGGACACTCCAGATGCGAAACATAGATCCATTTTAAACTAATTGTTCTATCTGATACTAAGTGTTCGATACTGTGCCAGGAGAAGCGCCTGTTCTCTGAAATGTGTGGCGATGCCGCTCGAAACCATATGTGTTCGACGAAACTAAGTTGTTGACCTTGTGAGAGAGGATCCTCCAGATGCGAAATATAGTTCCACTTTAAACCAATTGTTCTATCTGTAACTAAGTGTTCGATAATGTGCCAGGAGAAGCGCCTGTTCTCTGAAATCTGTGGCGATGCCACTCGAAACCGTACGTGTTCCACGAAACTGAGTGGTCGCCTTGTGAAAGGGGAAACTCCAGATGCGAAACATAGTTCCATTTTAAACCAATTGTTCTATCTGAAACTAAGTGTTCGATACTGTGCCAAGAGAAACTCCCGTTTTGCGAAATCTGTGGCGATACTACTCGAAACCGTATGTGTTCGACGAAACTAAGTGGTCGACCTTGTGAGAGAGGACACTCCAGATGCGAAACATAGATCCATTTCAAACTAATTGTTCTATCTGATACTAAGTGTTCGATACTGTGCCCGGAGAAGCGCCTGTTCTCTGAAATGTGTGGCGATGCTACTCGAAACCGTATGTGTTCGACGAAACTGGGTGGTCGCCTTGTGAAAGGGGAAACTCCAGATGCGAAACTTAGTTCCATTTAAAACTAATTGTTCCATCAGAAACTATGTGTTCGATACTGTGCCACGAGAAACTCCCGTTCTGCCAAATCTGTGGCGATTCTACTCGAAACCGTATGTGTTCGACGAAACTTAGTGGTCGACCTTGTGAGAGAGGATACTCCAGATGCGAAACTTAGTTCCATTTTAAACTAATTGTTCTATCTGATACTAAGTGTTCGATACTGTGCTAGGAGAAGCGCCTGTTTTCTGAAATCTGTGGCGATGCTACTCGAAACCGTATGTGTTCGTCGAAACTAAGCGGTCGACCTTGTGAGAGAGGAAACTCCAGATGCGAATCGTACTTCCATTTTAAACTAATTGTTCTATCTGATACTAAGTGTTCGATACTGTGCTAGGAGAAGCGCCTGTTTTCTGAAATCTGTGGCGATGCCACTCGAAACCGTATGTGTTCGACGAAACTGAGTGGTCGCCTTGTGAAAGGGGAAACTCCAGATGCGAAACTTAGTTCCATTTAGACTAATTGTTCCATCTGAAACTATGTGTTCGATACTGTGCCAGGAGAAGCGCCCGTTCTGTGAAACCTGTGGCGATAACACTCGAAACGGTATGTGTTCGACGAAACTGAGTGGTCGACCTTGTGAGAGAGGAAACTCCAGATGCGAAACATAGTTCCATTTTAAACTAATTGTTCTATCTGAAACTAAGTGTTCGATACTGTGCCACGAGAAACTCCCGTTCTGCGAAATCTGTGGCGATTCTACTCGAAACCGTATGTGTTCGACGAAACTTAGTGGTCGACCTTGTGAGAGAGGATACTCCAGATGCGAATCGTACTTCCATTTTAAACTAATTGTTCTATCTGATACTAAGTGTTCGATACTGTGCCAGGAGAAACGCCTGTTCTCTGAAATCTGTGGCGATGCTACTCGAAACCGTATGTGTTCGACGAAACTGAGTGGTCGCCTTGTGAAAGGGGAAACTCCAGATGCGAAACTTAGTTCCATTTAAAACTAATTGTTCCATCAGAAACTATGTGTTCGATACTGTGCCACGAGAAACTCCCGTTCTGCGAAATCTGTGGCGATTCTACTCGAAACCGTATGTGTTCGACGAAACTTAGTGGTCGACCTTGTGAGAGAGGATACTCCAGATGCGAAACTTAGTTCCATTTTAAACTAATTGTTCTATCTGATACTAAGTGTTCGATACTGTGCTAGGAGAAGCGCCTGTTTTCTGAAATCTGTGGCGATCCTACTCGAAACCGTATGTGTTCGTCGAAACTAAGCGGTCGACCTTGTGAGAGAGGAAACTCCAGATGCGAATCGTACTTCCATTTTAAACTAATTGTTCTATCTGATACTAAGTGTTCGATACTGTGCTAGGAGAAGCGCCTGTTTTCTGAAATCTGTGGCGATGCCACTCGAAACCGTATGTGTTCGACGAAACTGAGTGGTCGCCTTGTGAAAGGGGAAACTCCAGATGCGAAACTTAGTTCCATTTAGACTAATTGTTCCATCTGAAACTATGTGTTCGATACTGTGCCAGGAGAAGCGCCCGTTCTGTGAAACCTGTGGCGATAACACTCGAAACGGTATGTGTTCGACGAAACTGAGTGGTCGACCTTGTGAGAGAGGAAACTCCAGATGCGAAACATAGTTCCATTTTAAACTAATTGTTCTATCTGAAACTAAGTGTTCGATACTGTGCCACGAGAAACTCCCGTTCTGCGAAATCTGTGGCGATTCTACTCGAAACCGTATGTGTTCGACGAAACTTAGTGGTCGACCTTGTGAGAGAGGATACTCCAGATGCGAATCGTACTTCCATTTTAAACTAATTGTTCTATCTGATACTAAGTGTTCGATACTGTGCCAGGAGAAACGCCTGTTCTCTGAAATCTGTGGCGGTGCCACTCGAAACCGTATGTGTTCGACGAAACTAAGTTGTCGACCTTGTGAGAGAGGAAACTCCAGATGCGAATCGTACTTCCATTTTAAACTAATTGGTCTATCTGATACTAAGTGTTCGATACTGTGCCAGGAGAAACGCCTGTTCTCTGAAATCTGTGGCGGTGCCACTCGAAACCGTATGTGTTCGACGAAACTGAGTGGTCGCCTTGTGAAAGGGGAAACTCCAGATGCGAAACTTAGTTCCATTTAAAACTAATTGTTCCATCTGAAACTAAGTGTTCGATACTGTGCCAGGAGAAGCGCCTGTTCTCTGAAATCTGTGGCAATGCCACTCGACACCGTATGTGTTCGCCGAAACTAAGTTGTCGACCTAGTGAGAGAGGAATCTCCAGATGCGAAACATAGTTCCATTTTAAACTATTTGTTGTATCTGATACTAAGTGTTCGATACTGTGCCAGGAGAAGCGCCTGTTCCCTGAAATCTGTGGCGATGCCACTCGAAACCGTATTTGTTCGACGAAACTAAGTTGTCGACCTTGTGAGAGAGGAAACTCCAAATGCGAAACTTAATTCCATTTTAAAATAATTGTTCTATATGATATTAAGTGTTCGATACTGTGCCAGGAGAAGCGCCCGTTCTCTGAAATCTGTGGCGATGCTACTTGAAACCGTATGTGTTCGACGAAACTAAGTTGTTGACCTTGTGAGAGAGGATCCTACAGATGCGAAACATAGTTCCATTTTAAACTAATTGTTCTATCTGTAACTAAGTGTTCGATAATGTGCCAGTAGAAGCGCCTGTTCTCTGAAATCTGTGGCGATGCCACTCGAAACCGTATATGTTCGACGAAACTAAGTTGTCGACCTTGTGAGAGAGGAAATTCCAGATGCGAATCGTACTTCCATTTTAAACTAATTGTTCTATCTGATACTAAGTGTTCGATACTGTGCTAGGAGAAGCGCCTGTTTTCTGAAATCTGTGGCGATGCTACTCGAAACCGTATGTGTTCGTCGAAACTAAGCGGTCGACCTTGTGAGAGAGGAAACTCCAGATGCGAATCGTACTTCCATTTCAAACTAATTGTTCTATCTGATACTAAGTGTTCGATACTGTGCCCGGAGAAGCGCCTGTTCTCTGAAATGTGTGGCGATGCTACTCGAAACCGTATGTGTTCGACGAAACTGAGTGGTCGCCTTGTGAAAGGGGAAACTCCAGATGCGAAACTTAGTTCCATTTAAAACTAATTGTTCCATCTGAAACTATGTGTTCGATACTGTGCCACGAGAAACTCCCGTTCTGCGAAATCTGTGGCGATTCTACTCGAAACCGTATGTGTTCGACGAAACTTAGTGGTCGACCTTGTGAGAGAGGATACTCCAGATGCGAAACTTAGTTCCATTTAAAACTAATTGTTCTATCTGATACTAAGTGTTCGATACTGTGCCAGGAGAAGCGCCTGTTCTCTGAAATGTGTGGCGATGCCACTCGAAACCGTATGTGTTCGAGGAAACTAAGTGGTCCACCTTGTGAGAGAGGAAACTCCAGATGCGAAGTTTAGTTCCATTTAAAACTAATTGTTCTATCTGATACTAAGTGTTCGATACTGTGCCCGGAGAAGCGCCTGTTCTCTGAAATGTGTGGCGATGCTACTCGAAACCGTATGTGTTCGACGAAACTGAGTGGTCGCCTTGTGAAAGGGGAAACTCCAGATGCGAAACTTAGTTCCATTTAAAACTAATTGTTCCATCAGAAACTATGTGTTCGATACTGTGCCACGAGAAACTCCCGTTCTGCGAAATCTGTGGCGATTCTACTCGAAACCGTATGTGTTCGACGAAACTTAGTGGTCGACCTTGTGAGAGAGGATACTCCAGATGCGAAACTTAGTTCCATTTTAAACTAATTGTTCTATCTGATACTAAGTGTTCGATACTGTGCTAGGAGAAGCGCCTGTTTTCTGAAATCTGTGGCGATGCTACTCGAAACCGTATGTGTTCGTCGAAACTAAGCGGTCGACCTTGTGAGAGAGGAAACTCCAGATGCGAATCGTACTTCCATTTTAAACTAATTGTTCTATCTGATACTAAGTGTTCGATACTGTGCTAGGAGAAGCGCCTGTTTTCTGAAATCTGTGGCGATGCCACTCGAAACCGTATGTGTTCGACGAAACTGAGTGGTCGCCTTGTGAAAGGGGAAACTCCAGATGCGAAACTTAGTTCCATTTAGACTAATTGTTCCATCTGAAACTATGTGTTCGATACTGTGCCAGGAGAAGCGCCCGTTCTGTGAAACCTGTGGCGATAACACTCGAAACGGTATGTGTTCGACGAAACTGAGTGGTCGACCTTGTGAGAGAGGAAACTCCAGATGCGAAACATAGTTCTATTTTAAACTAATTGTTCTATCTGAAACTAAGTGTTCGATACTGTGCCACGAGAAACTCCCGTTCTGCGAAATCTGTGGCGATTCTACTCGAAACCGTATGTGTTCGACGAAACTTAGTGGTCGACCTTGTGAGAGAGGATACTCCAGATGCGAATCGTACTTCCATTTTAAACTAATTGTTCTATCTGATACTAAGTGTTCGATACTGTGCCAGGAGAAACGCCTGTTCTCTGAAATCTGTGGCGATGCTACTCGAAACCGTATGTGTTCGACGAAACTGAGTGGTCGCCTTGTGAAAGGGGAAACTCCAGATGCGAAACTTAGTTCCATTTAAAACTAATTGTTCCATCAGAAACTATGTGTTCGATACTGTGCCACGAGAAACTCCCGTTCTGCGAAATCTGTGGCGATTCTACTCGAAACCGTATGTGTTCGACGAAACTTAGTGGTCGACCTTGTGAGAGAGGATACTCCAGATGCGAAACTTAGTTCCATTTTAAACTAATTGTTCTATCTGATACTAAGTGTTCGATACTGTGCTATGAGAAGCGCCTGTTTTCTGAAATCTGTGGCGATGCTACTCGAAACCGTATGTGTTCGTCGAAACTAAGCGGTCGACCTTGTGAGAGAGGAAACTCCAGATGCGAATCGTACTTCCATTTTAAACTAATTGTTCTATCTGATACTAAGTGTTCGATACTGTGCTAGGAGAAGCGCCTGTTTTCTGAAATCTGTGGCGATGCCACTCGAAACCGTATGTGTTCGACGAAACTGAGTGGTCGCCTTGTGAAAGGGGAAACTCCAGATGCGAAACTTAGTTCCATTTAGACTAATTGTTCCATCTGAAACTATGTGTTCGATACTGTGCCAGGAGAAGCGCCCGTTCTGTGAAACCTGTGGCGATAACACTCGAAACGGTATGTGTTCGACGAAACTGAGTGGTCGACCTTGTGAGAGAGGAAACTCCAGATGCGAAACATAGTTCCATTTTAAACTAATTGTTCTATCTGAAACTAAGTGTTCGATACTGTGCCACGAGAAACTCCCGTTCTGCGAAATCTGTGGCGATTCTACTCGAAACCGTATGTGTTCGACGAAACTTAGTGGTCGACCTTGTGAGAGAGGATACTCCAGATGCGAATCGTACTTCCATTTTAAACTAATTGTTCTATCTGATACTAAGTGTTCGATACTGTGCCAGGAGAAACGCCTGTTCTCTGAAATCTGTGGCGGTGCCACTCGAAACCGTATGTGTTCGACGAAACTAAGTTGTCGACCTTGTGAGAGAGGAAACTCCAGATGCGAATCGTACTTCCATTTTAAACTAATTGTTCTATCTGATACTAAGTGTTCGATACTGTGCCAGGAGAAACGCCTGTTCTCTGAAATCTGTGGCGGTGCCACTCGAAACCGTATGTGTTCGACGAAACTGAGTGGTCGCCTTGTGAAAGGGGAAACTCCAGATGCGAAACTTAGTTCCATTTAAAACTAATTGTTCCATCTGAAACTAAGTGTTCGATACTGTGCCAGGAGAAGCGCCTGTTCTCTGAAATCTGTGGCAATGCCACTCGACACCGTATGTGTTCGCCGAAACTAAGTTGTCGACCTAGTGAGAGAGGAATCTCCAGATGCGAAACATAGTTCCATTTTAAACTATTTGTTGTATCTGATACTAAGTGTTCGATACTGTGCCAGGAGAAGCGCCTGTTCCCTGAAATCTGTGGCGATGCCACTCGAAACCGTATTTGTTCGACGAAACTAAGTTGTCGACCTTGTGAGAGAGGAAACTCCAAATGCGAAACTTAATTCCATTTTAAAATAATTGTTCTATATGATATTAAGTGTTCGATACTGTGCCAGGAGAAGCGCCCGTTCTCTGAAATCTGTGGCGATGCTACTTGAAACCGTATGTGTTCGACGAAACTAAGTTGTTGACCTTGTGAGAGAGGATCCTACAGATGCGAAACATAGTTCCATTTTAAACTAATTGTTCTATCTGTAACTAAGTGTTCGATAATGTGCCAGTAGAAGCGCCTGTTCTCTGAAATCTGTGGCGATGCCACTCGAAAACGTATATGTTCGACGAAACTAAGTTGTCGACCTTGTGAGAGAGGAAATTCCAGATGCGAATCGTACTTCCATTTTAAACTAATTGTTCTATCTGATACTAAGTGTTCGATACTGTGCTAGGAGAAGCGGCTGTTTTCTGAAATCTGTGGCGATGCCACTTGAAACCGTATGTGTTCGACGAAACTGAGTGGTCGCCTTGTGAAAGGGGAAACTCCAGATGCGAAACTTAGTTCCATTTAAACTAATTGTTCCATCTGAAACTAAGTGTTCGATACTGTGCCAGGAGAAACTCCCGTTCTGCGAAATCTGTGGCGATACTGCTCGAAACCGTATGTGTTCGACGAAACTAAGTGGTCGACCTTGTGAGAGAGGACACTCCAGATGCGAAACATAGATCCATTTTAAACTAATTGTTCTATCTGATACTAAGTGTTCGATACTGTGCCAGGAGAAGCGCCTGTTCTCTGAAATGTGTGGCGATGCCGCTCGAAACCGTATGTGTTCGACGAAACTAAGTTGTTGACCTTGTGAGAGAGGATCCTCCAGATGCGAAATATAATTCCATTTTAAACCAATTGTTCTATCTGGAACTAAGTGTTCGATAATGTGCCAGGAGAAGCGCCTGTTCTCTGAAATCTGTGGCGATGCCATTCGAAACCGTACGTGTTCCACGAAACTGAGTGGTCGCCTTGTGAAAGGGGAAACTCCAGATGCGAAACATAGTTCCATTTTAAACCAATTGTTCTATCTGAAACTAAGTGTTCGATACTGTGCCAAGAGAAACTCCCGTTTTGCGAAATCTGTGGCGATACTACTCGAAACCGTATGTGTTCGACGAAACTAAGTGGTCGACCTTGTGAGAGAGGACACTCCAGATGCGAAACATAGATCCATTTCAAACTAATTGTTCTATCTGATACTAAGTGTTCGATACTGTGCCCGGAGAAGCGCCTGTTCTCTGAAATGTGTGGCGATGCTACTCGAAACCGTATGTGTTCGACGAAACTGAGTGGTCGCCTTGTGAAAGGGGAAACTCCAGATGCGAAACTTAGTTCCATTTAAAACTAATTGTTCCATCTGAAACTATGTGTTCGATACTGTGCCACGAGAAACTCCCGTTCTGCGAAATCTGTGGCGATTCTACTCGAAACCGTATGTGTTCGACGAAACTTAGTGGTCGACCTTGTGAGAGAGGATACTCCAGATGCGAAACTTAGTTCCATTTAAAACTAATTGTTCTATCTGATACTAAGTGTTCGATACTGTGCCAGGAGAAGCGCCTGTTCTCTGAAATGTGTGGCGATGCCACTCGAAACCGTATGTGTTCGAGGAAACTAAGTGGTCCACCTTGTGAGAGAGGAACCTCCAGATGCGAAGTTTAGTTCCATTTAAAACTAATTGTTCTATCTGATACTAAGTGTTCGATACTGTGCCAGGAGAAGCGCCTGTTATCTTAAATCTGTGGCGATGCCACTCGAAACCGTATTTGTTCGACGAAACTAAGTTGTCGACCTTGTGAGAGAGGAAACTCCAAATGCGAAACTTAATTCCATTTTAAAATAATTGTTCTATATGATATTAAGTGTTCGATACTGTGCCAGGAGAAGCGCCCGTTCTCTGAAATCTGTGGCGATGCTACTTGAAACCGTATGTGTTCGACGAAACTAAGTTGTTGACCTTGTGAGAGAGGATCCTACAGATGCGAAACATAGTTCCATTTTAAACTAATTGTTCTATCTGTAACTAAGTGTTCGATAATGTGCCAGTAGAAGCGCCTGTTCTCTGAAATCTGTGGCGATGCCACTCGAAAACGTATATGTTCGACGAAACTAAGTTGTCGACCTTGTGAGAGAGGAAATTCCAGATGCGAATCGTACTTCCATTTTAAACTAATTGTTCTATCTGATACTAAGTGTTCGATACTGTGCTAGGAGAAGCGGCTGTTTTCTGAAATCTGTGGCGATGCCACTTGAAACCGTATGTGTTCGACGAAACTGAGTGGTCGCCTTGTGAAAGGGGAAACTCCAGATGCGAAACTTAGTTCCATTTAAACTAATTGTTCCATCTGAAACTAAGTGTTCGATACTGTGCCAGGAGAAACTCCCGTTCTGCGAAATCTGTGGCGATACTGCTCGAAACCGTATGTGTTCGACGAAACTAAGTGGTCGACCTTGTGAGAGAGGACACTCCAGATGCGAAACATAGATCCATTTTAAACTAATTGTTCTATCTGATACTAAGTGTTCGATACTGTGCCAGGAGAAGCGCCTGTTCTCTGAAATGTGTGGCGATGCCGCTCGAAACCGTATGTGTTCGACGAAACTAAGTTGTTGACCTTGTGAGAGAGGATCCTCCAGATGCGAAATATAATTCCATTTTAAACCAATTGTTCTATCTGGAACTAAGTGTTCGATAATGTGCCAGGAGAAGCGCCTGTTCTCTGAAATCTGTGGCGATGCCATTCGAAACCGTACGTGTTCCACGAAACTGAGTGGTCGCCTTGTGAAAGGGGAAACTCCAGATGCGAAACATAGTTCCATTTTAAACCAATTGTTCTATCTGAAACTAAGTGTTCGATACTGTGCCAAGAGAAACTCCCGTTTTGCGAAATCTGTGGCGATACTACTCGAAACCGTATGTGTTCGACGAAACTAAGTGGTCGACCTTGTGAGAGAGGACACTCCAGATGCGAAACATAGATCCATTTCAAACTAATTGTTCTATCTGATACTAAGTGTTCGATACTGTGCCCGGAGAAGCGCCTGTTCTCTGAAATGTGTGGCGATGCTACTCGAAACCGTATGTGTTCGACGAAACTGAGTGGTCGCCTTGTGAAAGGGGAAACTCCAGATGCGAAACTTAGTTCCATTTAAAACTAATTGTTCCATCTGAAACTATGTGTTCGATACTGTGCCACGAGAAACTCCCGTTCTGCGAAATCTGTGGCGATTCTACTCGAAACCGTATGTGTTCGACGAAACTTAGTGGTCGACCTTGTGAGAGAGGATACTCCAGATGCGAAACTTAGTTCCATTTAAAACTAATTGTTCTATCTGATACTAAGTGTTCGATACTGTGCCAGGAGAAGCGCCTGTTCTCTGAAATGTGTGGCGATGCCACTCGAAACCGTATGTGTTCGAGGAAACTAAGTGGTCCACCTTGTGAGAGAGGAACCTCCAGATGCGAAGTTTAGTTCCATTTAAAACTAATTGTTCTATCTGATACTAAGTGTTCGATACTGTGCCAGGAGAAGCGCCTGTTCTCTTAAATCTGTGGCGATGCCACTCGAAACCGGATGTGTTCGACGAAATTAAGTGGTCGACCTTGTGAGAGAGGATTCACCAGATGCGGAACACAGTTCCATTTTAAACTAATTGTTGTATCTGTAACTAAGTGTTCGATAATGTGACAGGAGAAGCGTCTGTTCTCTGAAATCTGTGGCGATGCCACTCGAAACCGTATGTTTTCGACGAAACTAAGTGGTCCACCTTGTGAGAGAGGAAACTCCAGATGCGAAGTTCAGTTCCATTTAAAACTAATTGTTCTATCTGATACTAAGTGTTCGATACTGTGCCAGGAGTAGGGCCTGTTCTCTGAAATGTGTGGTGATGCCACTCGAAACCGTATGTGTTCGACGAAACTAAGTGGTCGACCTTGTGAGAGAGGATACTCCAGATGCGAAGCTTATTTCCATTTTAAACTAATTGTTCTATCTGATACTTAGTGTTAGATACGGTGCCAGGAGAAGCGCCTGTTCTCTGAAATCTGTGGCGATACCACTTGAAACCGTATGTGTTCGACGAAACTAAGTGGCCGACCTTGTGAGAGAGGAAACTCCAGATGCGAAACATAGTTGCATTTTAAACTAATTGTTCTATCTGAAACTATGTGTTCGATACTGTGCCAGGAGAAACTCCCGTTCTGCGAAATCTGTGGCGATACTACTCGAAACCGTATGTGGTCGACGAAACTAAGTGGTCGACCTTGTGAGAGAGGAAACTGCAGATGCGAAACTTACTTCCATTTTAAACTAATTGTTCTATCTGAAACTAAGTGTTCGATACTGTGCCAGGAGAAGCGCCTGTTCCCTGAAATCTGTGGCAATGCCACTCGAAACCGTATGTGTTCGACGAGACTAAGTGGTCGCCTTGTGCGGGAAGAAACTCCAAATGCGAAACTTAGTACCATTTTAAACTAATTGTTCTATCTGAAACTAAGTGTTCGATACTGTGCCAGGAGAAGCGCCTGTTCTCTGAAATCTGTCGCGATGCGCACTCGACACGGTATGTGTTCGACGAAACTAAGTGGTCGACCTTGTGAGAGAGGAAACTCCAGGAGCGAAACTTAGTTCCATTTTAAACTAATTGTTCTATCTGAAACTAAGTGTTCGATACTGTGCCAGGAAAAGCGCCTGTTCTCTGAAATCTGTGGCGATACTACTCGAAACCGTATGTGTTCGACGAAACTAAGTGGTCGACATGGTGAGAGAGATAACTCCAGATGCGAAGCTTATTTCCATTTTAAACTAATTGTTCTATCTGAATCTAAGTGTTCGATACTGTGCCAGGAGAAGCGCCTGTTCTCTGAAATGTGTGGCGATGGTTCTCGAAACCGTATGTGTTCGACGAAACTAAGTGGTCGATCTTGTGAGAGAGGCAACTCCAGATGCGAAACTTAGTTCCATTTAAAACTAATTGCTCTATCTGAAACTAAGTGTACGATACTGTGCCAGGAGAAGCGCCTGTTCTCTGAAATCTGTGGCAATGCCTGTCGAAACCGTATGTGTTCGACGAAACTCAGTAGTCGATACTGTGCCGGGAGAAGCGCCTGTTCTCTGAAATTTGTGGCGATACCACTTGAAACCGTATGTGTTCGACGAAACTAAGTGGCCGACCTTGTGAGAGAGGAAACTCCTGATGCGAAACATAGTTGCATTTTAAACTAATTGTTCTATCTGAAACTATTTGTTCGATACTGTGCCAGGAGAAACTCCCGTTCTGCGAAATCTGTGGCGATACTACTCGAAACCGTATGTGTTCGACGAAACTAAGTGGTCGACCTTGTGAGAGAGGAAACTGCAGATGCGAAACTTACTTCCATTTTAAATTAATTGTTCTATCTGAAACTTAGTGTTCGATACTGTGCCAGGAGAGGCGCCTGTACTCTGAAATCTGTGGCGATGCTACTCGATACCGTATGTGTTCGACGAACCTAAGTGGTCGCCTTGTGAAAGAGGAAACTCCAGATGCGAAACATAGTACCATTTTAAACTAATTGTTCTATCTGAAACTATGTGTTCGATACTGTGCCAGGAGAAGCGCCTGTTCCCTGAAATCTGTGGCAATGCCTGTCGAAACCGTATGTGTTCGACGAAACTCAGTAGTCGATACTGTGCCGGGAGAAGCTCCGGTTCGGCGAAATCTGTGGCGATACCACTCGCAACCGTATGTGTTCGGCGAAGCTAAGTGGTCAACCTTGTGAGAGATGTAACTCCAGAAGCGAAACATAATTCCATTTTAAACTAATTTTTTTATATGAAACTAAGTGTCCGATAATGTGCCAGGAGAAACGCCGTTCTGCGAAATCTGTGGCGATGCCACTCGAAACTGTATGTGTTCGACGAAATTAAGTGGTCGACCTGGTGAGAGAGGAAACTCCAGATGCGAAACTTAGTTCCATTTTAAACTAATTGTTCTATATGATATTAAGTGTTCGATACTGTGCCAGGAGAAGCGCCTGTTCTCTGAAATCTGTGGCGATGCCACTCGAAACCGTATGTGTTCGACGAAACTAAGTGCCTGACCTTGTGAGGGAGGATTCACCAGATGCGAAACATAGTTCCATTTAAAACTAATTGTTCTATCTGGAACTAAGTGTTCGATAGTGTGCCACGATAAACGCCTGTTCTTTGAAATCTGTGGCGATGCCACACGAAACCGTATGTGTTCGACGAAACTAAGTGGTCGAACTTGTGAGAGAGAAAACTCCAAATGCGAAATATAGGTCCATTTTAAACTAATTGTTCTATCTGAAACTAAGTGTTCCATACTGTGCCAGGAGAAGTGCTTGTTCTCTGAAATCTCTGGCGATGCTACTCGAAACCGTATGTGTTCGACGAAACTAAGTGGTCCACCTTGTGAGAGAGGAAACTCCAGGTGCCAGACTTAGTTTCAATTAAAACTAATTGTTCTATCTGAAACTAAGTGTTCGATACTGTGCCAGGAGAAGCGCCTGTTCTCTGAACTGTGTGGCGATGCCGCTCGAAACCGTATGTGCTCGACGAAACTAAGTGGTCGACCTTGTGAGATAGGAAACTCCAGATGCGAAACTTAGTTCCATTTTAAACTAATTGTTCTATCTGAAACTAAGTGTTCCATACTGTGCCAGGAGAAGCGCCTGTTCTCTGAAATCTGTCGCGATGCTACTCGAAACCGTATGTGTTCGACGAAACTAAGTGGTCCACCTTGTGAGGCAGAAAACTCCAGATGCGAAGCTTAGTTCCATTTTAAAGTAATTGTTCTATCCGATACTTAGTGTTCGATACTGTGCCGGGAGACGCGCCTGTTCTCTGAAATCTGTGGCGATGCTACTCGAAGCCGTATGTGTTCGACGAAACTAATTGGTCGATCATGTGAGAGAGGAAACTCCAGATCCGAAACTTAGATCCATTTTAAACTAAGTGTTCTATCTGTAACTAAGTGTTCGATACTGTGCCAGGAGAAGCTCCTGTTCTCTGAAATCTGTGGCGATGCCACTCGAAACCGTATGTGTTTGGCGAAACTAAGTGGTCGACCTTGTGGGAGAGGAAACTCGAGATGCGAAAATTAGTTCCATTTAAAACTAATTGTTCTATCAGAAACTAAGTTTTCGATACTCTGCCGGGAGAAACGCCTGTTCTCTAAAGACTGTGGCGATGCCACTCGAAACCGTATGTGTTCGAGGAAACTAAGTGCTCGACCTTGTGAGAGAGGAAACTCCAGATGCGAAACATAGTTCCAATTTGAACTAATTGTTCTATCTGAAACTAAGTGTTCGATACTGTGCCAGGAGAAGCGCCTGTTCTCTGAAATCTGTGGCGATGCCACTCGAAACCGTATGTGTTCGACGAAACTAAGTTGCCGACCTTGTGAGAGAGGAAACTCCAGATGCGAAATTTAGTTCCATTTTATACTAATTGTTCTATCTGAAACTATGTGTTCGATACTGTGCCAGGAGAAGCGCCTGTTCTCTGATAATTGTGGCGATGCCATTCGAAACCGTATGTGTTCGACGAAATTAAGTCGTCGACCTTGTGAGAGAGGAAACTCCAGATGCGAAACTTAGCTCCATTTTAAACTAATTGTTCAATCTGAAACTAAGTGTTCGATACTGTGCCAGGAGAAGTACCTGTTCTCTGAAATCTGTGGCGATGCCACTCTAAACCGTATGTGTTCGACGAAACTAAGTGGTCGACCTTGTGAAGGAGGAAACTCCAGTTGCGAAACTTAGTTCAATTTTAAACCAAATGTTCCATCTGAAACTAAGTGTTCGATAATCTGCAAGTAGAAGCGCCTGTTCTCTGAAATCTGTGGCGATGCCACTCGAAACCGTATGTGTTCGTCGAAACTAAGTGGCCGACCTTGTGAGAGAGGAAACTCCAGATGCGAAACTTAGTTCCATTTTAAACAAATTGTTCTATCTGAAACTAAGTGTTCGATACTGTGCCAGGAGAAGCGCCTGTTCTCTGAAATTTGTCGCGATGCTACTCGAAACCGCATGTGTTCGACGAAACTAAGTGGTCGACCTTGTGAAGGAGGAAACTCCAGTTGCGAAACCTAGTTCAATTTTAAACCAAATGTTCCATCTGAAACTAAGTGTTCGATAATCTCTAAGTAGAAGCGCCTGTTCTCTGAAATCTGTGGCGATGCTAATCGAAACCGTATGTGTTCGACGAAACTAAGAAGTCGAACTTTTGGGGAGAGGAGGCTCCAGATGCGAAGCTAAGTTCCATTTTAAAGTAATTGTTCAATCCGATACTAAGTGTTCGATACTGTGCCGGGAGAAACGCCTGTTCTCTGAAATCTGTGGCCATGCCACTCGAAACCGTATGAGTTCGACGAAACTAAGTGGTCGACCTTGTGGGAGAGGAAACTCCAGATGCGAAACTTAGTTCCATTTTAAACTAATTGTTCTATCTGAAACTAAGTGTTCGATAATCTGCCAGTAGAAGCGCCTGTTCTCTGAAACCTGTGGCGTTGCTACTCGAAACCGAATGTGTTCGACGAAAGTAAGTGGTCGTCCTTGTGAAAGAGGAAACTCCAGATGCGAAACATAGTACCATTTTAAACTAATTGTTCTATCTGAAACTATGTGTTCGATACTGTGCCAGGAGAAGCGCCTGTTCCCTGAAATCTGTGGCAATGCCTGTCGAAACCGTATGTGTTCGACGAAACTCAGTAGTCGATACTGTGCCGGGAGAAGCTCCGGTTCGGCGAAATCTGTGGCGATACCACTCGCAACCGTATGTGTTCGGCGAAGCTAAGTGGTCAACCTTGTGAGAGATGTAACTCCAGAAGCGAAACATAGTTCCATTTTAAACTAATTTTTTTATATGAAACTAAGTGTCCGATAATGTGCCAGGAGAAACGCCGTTCTGCGAAATCTGTGGCGATGCCACTCGAAACTGTATGTGTTCGACGAAATTAAGTGGTCGACCTGGTGAGAGAGGAAACTCCAGATGCGAAACTTAGTTCCATTTTAAACTAATTGTTCTATATGATATTAAGTGTTCGATACTGTGCCAGGAGAAGCGCCTGTTCTCTGAAATCTGTGGCGATGCCACTCGAAACCGTATGTGTTCGACGAAACTAAGTGCCTGACCTTGTGAGGGAGGATTCACCAGATGCGAAACATAGTTCCATTTAAAACTAATTGTTCTATCTGGAACTAAGTGTTCGATAGTGTGCCACGATAAACGCCTGTTCTTTGAAATCTGTGGCGATGCCACACGAAACCGTATGTGTTCGACGAAACTAAGTGGTCGAACTTGTGAGAGAGAAAACTCCAAATGCGAAATATAGGTCCATTTTAAACTAATTGTTCTATCTGAAACTAAGTGTTCCATACTGTGCCAGGAGAAGTGCTTGTTCTCTGAAATCTCTGGCGATGCTACTCGAAACCGTATGTGTTCGACGAAACTAAGTGGTCCACCTTGTGAGAGAGGAAACTCCAGGTGCCAGACTTAGTTTCAATTAAAACTAATTGTTCTATCTGAAACTGAGTGTTCGATACTGTGCCAGGAGAGGCGCCTGTTCTCTGAAATCTGTGGCGATGCTACTCGAAACCGTATGTGTTCGACGAAACTAAGTGGTCGCCTTGAGAAGGAGGAAACTCCAGATGCGAAACATATTACCATTTTAAACTAATTGTTCTACCTGAAACTAAGTGTTCGATACTGTGCCAGGAGAAGCGCCTGTTCTCTGAAATCTGTGGAGATGCCACTCGAAACCGTAGGTGTTCGTCGAAATTAAGTGGTCGCGTTGTGAGGGAAGAAACTCCAGATGCGAAATTTAGTACAATTTTAGACTAATTGTTCTATCTGATACTAAGTGTTCCATACTGTGCCAGGAGAAGCGCCTGTTCTCTGAAATCTGTCGCGATGCTACTCGAAACCGTATGTGTTCGACGAAACTAAGTGGTCGACCTCTGAGAGAGGAAACGCCAGATGTGAAACTTAGTTCCATTTTAAACTAATTGTTCTATCTGAAACTAAGTGTTCGATACTGTGCCAGGAGAAGCGCCTGTTCTCTGAACTGTGTGGCGATGCCGCTCGAAACCGTATGTGCTCGACGAAACTAAGTGGTCGACCTTGTGAGATAGGAAACTCCAGATGCGAAACTTAGTTCCATTTTAAACTAATTGTTCTATCTGAAACTAAGTGTTCCATACTGTGCCAGGAGAAGCGCCTGTTCTCTGAAATCTGTCGCGATGCTACTCGAAACCGTATGTGTTCGACGAAAATAAGTGGTCCACCTTGTGAGGCAGAAAACTCCAGAAGCGAAGCTTAGTTCCATTTTAAAGTAATTGTTCTATCCGATACTTAGTGTTCGATACTGTGCCGGGAGACGCGCCTGTTCTCTGAAATCTGTGGCGATGCTACTCGAAGCCGTATGTGTTCGACGAAACTAATTGGTCGATCTTGTGAGAGAGGAAACTCCAGATCCGAAACTTAGATCCATTTTAAACTAAGTGTTCTATCTGTAACTAAGTGTTCGATACTGTGCCAGGAGAAGCTCCTGTTCTCTGAAATCTGTGGCGATGCCACTCGAAACCGTATGTGTTTGGCGAAACTAAGTGGTCGACCTTGTGGGAGAGGAAACTCGAGATGCGAAAATTAGTTCCATTTAAAACTAATTGTTCTATCAGAAACTAAGTTTTCGATACTCTGCCGGGAGAAACGCCTGTTCTCTAAAGACTGTGGCGATGCCACTCGAAACCGTATGTGTTCGATGAAACTAAGTGCTCGACCTTGTGAGAGAGGAAACTCCAGATGCGAAACATAGTTCCAATTTGAACTAATTGTTCTATCTGAAACTAAGTGTTCGATACTGTGCCAGGAGAAGCGCCTGTTCTCTGAAATCTGTGGCGATGCCACTCGAAACCGTATGTGTTCGACGAAACTAAGTTGCCGACCTTGTGAGAGAGGAAACTCCAGATGCGAAATTTAGTTCCATTTTATACTAATTGTTCTATCTGAAACTATGTGTTCGATACTGTGCCAGGAGAAGCGCCTGTTCTCTGATAATTGTGGCGATGCCATTCGAAACCGTATGTGTTCGACGAAATTAAGTCGTCGACCTTGTGAGAGAGGAAACTCCAGATGCGAAACTTAGCTCCATTTTAAACTAATTGTTCAATCTGAAACTAAGTGTTCGATACTGTGCCAGGAGAAGTACCTGTTCTCTGAAATCTGTGGCGATGCCACTCTAAACCGTATGTGTTCGACGAAACTAAGTGGTCGACCTTGTGAAGGAGGAAACTCCAGTTGCGAAACTTAGTTCAATTTTAAACCAAATGTTCCATCTGAAACTAAGTGTTCGATAATCTGCAAGTAGAAGCGCCTGTTCTCTGAAATCTGTGGCGATGCCACTCGAAACCGTATGTGTTCGTCGAAACTAAGTGGCCGACCTTGTGAGAGAGGAAACTCCAGATGCGAAACTTAGTTCCATTTTAAACAAATTGTTCTATCTGAAACTAAGTGTTCGATACTGTGCCAGGAGAAGCGCCTGTTCTCTGAAATTTGTCGCGATGCTACTCGAAACCGCATGTGTTCGACGAAACTAAGTGGTTGACCTTGTGAAGGAGGAAACTCCAGTTGCGAAACCTAGTTCAATTTTAAACCAAATGTTCCATCTGAAACTAAGTGTTCGATAATCTCTAAGTAGAAGCGCCTGTTCTCTGAAATCTGTGGCGATGCTAATCGAAACCGTATGTGTTCGACGAAACTAAGAAGTCGAACTTTTGGGGAGAGGAGGCTCCAGATGCGAAGCTAAGTTCCATTTTAAAGTAATTGTTCAATCCGATACTAAGTGTTCGATACTGTGCCGGGAGAAACGCCTGTTCTCTGAAATCTGTGGCCATGCCACTCGAAACCGTATGAGTTCGACGAAACTAAGTGGTCGACCTTGTGGGAGAGGAAACTCCAGATGCGAAACTTAGTTCCATTTTAAACTAATTGTTCTATCTGAAACTAAGTGTTCGATAATCTGCCAGTAGAAGCGCCTGTTCTCTGAAACCTGTGGCGTTGCTACTCGAAACCGAATGTGTTCGACGAAAGTAAGTGGTCGTCCTTGTGAGAGAGGAAACTCCAGATGCGAAACTTAGTTCCATTTTAAACCAAATGTTCCATCTGAAACTAAGTGTTCGATACTGTGCCAGGAGAAGGGCCTGTTCTCTGAAATCTGTGGCGATGCCACTCGAAACCGTATGTGTTCGACGATACTAAGTGGCCGACCTTGTGAGAGAGGAATCTCCAGTTGCGAAACTGAGTTCCATTTTAAACTAATTGTTCTATCTGATACTGAGTGTTCGATACTGTGCCCGGAGAAACGCCTGTTCCCTGAAATCTGTGGCGATGATACTCGAAACCGTATGTGTTCGACGAATCTGAATGTTCGACCTTGTGAGAGAGGAAACTCCAAATGCGAAACTTAGTTCCATTTTACACTAATTGTTCTATCTGAAACTAAGTGTTCCATACTGTGCCAGGAGAAGCGCCTGTCCTCTGAAATATGTGGCGATGCCACTCGAAACCGTATGTGTTCGTCTAAACTAAGTGGTCGACCTTGTGAGAGAGGAAACTCCAGTTGCGAAACTGAGTTCCATTTTAAATTAATTGTTCTATCTGAAACTAAGTGTTCGATACTGTGCCAGGAGAATCGCCTGTTCTCTGAAATCTGTGGCGATGCCACTCGAAACCGTATATGTTCGACGAAATTAAGTGGTCGCCTTGTGAGAGAGGAAACTCCAGATGCGAAACTTAGTTCCATTTTAAATTAATTGTTCTATCTGAAACTAAGTGTTCGATAATGTGCCAGGAGAAGCGCCTGTTCTCTGAAATCTGTGGCGTTGCCACTCGAAACCGTATGTGTTCGACGAAACTAAGTGGTCGACCTTGTGAGAGAGGAACCTCCTGATGCGAAACTTAGTTCCATTTTAAAGGAAATTTTTCTATCTGAAACTATGTGTTCGATAATGTGCCAGGCGAAACGCCGTTCTCCGAAATCTGTGGCGATACCACTCGAAACTGTATGTGTTCGACGAAACTAAGTGGTCGACCTTGTGAGAGAGAAAACTCCAGATGCGAAACTTAGTTCCATTTTAAATTAATTGTTCTATCTGAAACTAAGTGTTCGATACTGTGCCAGGAGAAGCGCCTGTTCTCTGAAATCTGTGATGTTGCCACTCGAAACCGTATGTGTTAGACGAAACTAAGTGGTCGACCTTGTGAGAGAGGAACCTCCTGATGCGAAACTTAGTTCCATTTTAAAGGAAATTTTTCTATCTGAAACTATGTGTTCGATAATGTGCCAGGCGAAACGCCGTTCTCCGAAATCTGTGGCGATACCACTCGAAACTGTATGTGTTCGACGAAACTAAGTGGTCGACCTTGTGAGAGAGGATTCACCAGATGCGGAACATAGTTCCACTTTAAACTAATTGTTCTATCTGAAACTAAGTGTTCGATACTGTGCCAGGAGAAGCGCCTGTTCTCTGAAATCTGTGGCGTTGCCACTCGAAACCGTATGTGTTCGACGATACTAAGTGGCCGACCTTGTGAGAGAGGAATCTCCAGTTGCGAAACTGAGTTCCATTTTAAACTAATTGTTCTATCTGATACTGAGTGTTCGATACTGTGCCCGGAGAAACGCCTGTTCCCTGAAATCTGTGGCGATGATACTCGAAACCGTATGTGTTCGACGAATCTGAATGTTCGACCTTGTGAGAGAGGAAACTCCAAATGCGAAACTTAGTTCCATTTTACACTAATTGTTCTATCTGAAACTAAGTGTTCCATACTGTGCCAGGAGAAGCGCCTGTCCTCTGAAATATGTGGCGATGCCACTCGAAACCGTATGTGTTCGTCTAAACTAAGTGGTCGACCTTGTGAGAGAGGAAACTCCAGTTGCGAAACTGAGTTCCATTTTAAATTAATTGTTCTATCTGAAACTAAGTGTTCGATACTGTGCCAGGAGAATCGCCTGTTCTCTGAAATCTGTGGCGATGCCACTCGAAACCGTATATGTTCGACGAAATTAAGTGGTCGCCTTGTGAGAGAGGAAACTCCAGATGCGAAACTTAGTTCCATTTTAAATTAATTGTTCTATCTGAAACTAAGTGTTCGATAATGTGCCAGGAGAAGCGCCTGTTCTCTGAAATCTGTGGCGTTGCCACTCGAAACCGTATGTGTTCGACGAAACTAAGTGGTCGACCTTGTGAGAGAGGAACCTCCTGATGCGAAACTTAGTTCCATTTTAAAGGAAATTTTTCTATCTGAAACTATGTGTTCGATAATGTGCCAGGCGAAACGCCGTTCTCCGAAATCTGTGGCGATACCACTCGAAACTGTATGTGTTCGACGAAACTAAGTGGTCGACCTTGTGAGAGAGAAAACTCCAGATGCGAAACTTAGTTCCATTTTAAATTAATTGTTCTATCTGAAACTAAGTGTTCGATACTGTGCCAGGAGAAGCGCCTGTTCTCTGAAATCTGTGATGTTGCCACTCGAAACCGTATGTGTTAGACGAAACTAAGTGGTCGACCTTGTGAGAGAGGAACCTCCTGATGCGAAACTTAGTTCCATTTTAAAGGAAATTTTTCTATCTGAAACTATGTGTTCGATAATGTGCCAGGCGAAACGCCGTTCTCCGAAATCTGTGGCGATACCACTCGAAACTGTATGTGTTCGACGAAACTAAGTGGTCGACCTTGTGAGAGAGAAAACTCCAGATGCGAAACTTAGTTCCATTTTAAACTAATCGTTCTATCTGAAACTATGTATTCGATACTGTGCGAGTAGAAGCGTCTGTTCTCTGAAATCTGTGGCGATGCCACTCGAAACCGTATTTGTTCGACGAAACTGAGTGGTCGACCTTGTGAGAGAGGAAACTTCAGATGCGAAACTTAGTTCCATTTCAAATTAATTGTTCTATCTGAAATTAAGTGTTCGCTACTGTGCCAGGAGAAGCGCCCGTTCTGTGAAACCTGTGGCGATACCATTCGAAACGGTATGTGTTCGACGAAACTGAGTGGTCGACTTTGTGAGAGAGGAAACTCAACATGCGACACATAGTTACATTTTAAACTAATTGTTCTATCTGAAATTAAGTGTTCGCTACTGTGCCGGGAGAAGCGGCTGTTCTCTGAAATGTGTGGCGATGCCACTCGAAACCGTATGTGTTCGACGAAACTAAGTGGTCGACCTTGTGAGAGAGGATTCACCAGATGCGGAACATAGTTCCATTTTAAACAAATTGTTCTATCTGAAACTAAGTGTTCGATACTGTGCCAGGAGAAGCGCCTGTTCTCTGAAATCTGTGGTGATGCCACTCGAAACCGTATGTGTTCGACGAAACTAAGTGGTCGACCTTGTGAGAGAGGATTCACCAGATGCGGAACATAGTTCCACTTTAAACTAATTGTTCTATCTGAAACTAAGTGTTCGATACTGTGCCAGAAGAAGCGCCTGTTCTCTGAAATCTGTGGCGTTGCCACTCGAAACCGTATGTGTTCGACGAAACTAAGTGGTCGACCTTGTGAGAGAGGAACCTCCTGATGCGAAACTTAGTTCCATTTTAAACTAATTGTTCTATCTGAAACTATGTGTTCGATACTGTGCCAGGCGAAACGCCGTTCTCCGAAATCTGTGGCGATGCTACTCGAAACCGTATGTGTTCGACGAAACTAAGTGGTCGACCTTGTGAGAGAGGATTCACCAGATGCGGAACATAGTTCCATTTTAAACAAATTGTTCTATCTGAAACTAAGTGTTCGATACTGTGCCAGGAGAAGCGCCTGTTCTCTGAAATCTGTGGTGATGCCACTCGAAACCGTATGTGTTCGACGAAACTAAGTGGTCGACCTTGTGAGAGAGGATTCACCAGATGCGGAACATAGTTCCACTTTAAACTAATTGTTCTATCTGAAACTAAGTGTTCGATACTGTGCCAGGAGAAGCGCCTGTTCTCTGAAATCTGTGGCGATGCCACTCCAAACCGTATGTGTTCGACGAAACTAAGTAGTCGACCTTGTGAGAGAGGAATCTCCAGATGCGAAACTTATTTCCATTTCAAAATAATTTTTCTATCTGAAACTAAGTGTTCGATACTGTGCCAGGAGAAGTGCCTGTTCTCTAAAATCTGTGGCGATGCCACTCGAAACCGTATGTGTTCGAGGAAACTAAGTGGTCGACCTTGTGGGACAGGAAACTCCAGATGCGAAACTTAGTTCCATTTTAAACTAATTGTTCTATCTGAAACTATGTGTTCGACACTGTGTCAAGAGAAGCGCCTGCTCTCTGAAATCTGTGGCGATGCTACTCGAAACCGTGTATGTTCGACGAAACTAAGTGGTCGACCTTGTGAGAGAGGAAAATACAGATGCGCAACTTAGTTCCATTTTAAATTAATTGTTCTATCTGAAACTAAGTGTTCGATAATGTGCCAGGAGAAGCGCCTGTTCTCTGAAATCTGTGGCGTTGCCACTCGAAACCGTATGTGTTCGACGAAACTAAGTGGTCGACCTTGTGAGAGAGGAACCTCCTGATGCGAAACTTAGTTCCATTTTAAACTAATTGTTCTATCTGAAACTATGTGTTCGATAATGTGCCAGGCGAAACGCCGTTCTCCGAAATCTGTGGCGATACCACTCGAAACTGTATGTGTTCGACGAAACTAAGTGGTCGACCTTGTGAGAGAGGATTCACCAGATGCGGAACATAGTTCCACTTTAAACTAATTGTTCTATCTGAAACTAAGTGTTCGATACTGTGCCAGGAGAAGCGCCTGTTCTCTGAAATCTGTGGCGTTGCCACTCGAAACCGTATGTGTTCGACGAAACTAAGTGGTCGACCTTGTGAGAGAGGAACCTCCTGATGCGAAACTTAGTTCCATTTTAAACTAATTGTTCTATCTGAAACTATGTTTTCGATAATGTGCCAGGCGAAACGCCGTTCTCCGAAATCTGTGGCGATACCACTCGAAACTGTATGTGTTCGAGGAAACTAAGTGGTCGACCTTGTGAGAGAGGAACCTCCTGATGCGAAACTTAGTTCCATTTTAAACTAATTGTTCTATCTGAAACTATGTGTTCGATAATGTGCCAGGCGAAACGCCGTTCTCCGAAATCTGTGGCGATACCACTCGAAACTGTATGTGTTCGACGAAACTAAGTGGTCGACCTTGTGAGAGAGAAAACTCCAGATGCGAAACTTAGTTCCATTTTAAACTAATCGTTCTATCTGAAACTATGTATTCGATACTGTGCGAGTAGAAGCGTCTGTTCTCTGAAATCTGTGGCGATGCCACTCGAAACCGTATTTGTTCGACGAAACTGAGTGGTCGACCTTGTGAGAGAGGAAACTTCAGATGCGAAACTTAGTTCCATTTCAAATTAATTGTTCTATCTGAAATTAAGTGTTCGCTACTGTGCCAGGAGAAGCGCCCGTTCTGTGAAACCTGTGGCGATACCATTCGAAACGGTATGTGTTCGACGAAACTGAGTGGTCGACTTTGTGAGAGAGGAAACTCAACATGCGACACATAGTTACATTTTAAACTAATTGTTCTATCTGAAAGTAAGTGTTCGATACTGTGCCAGGAGAAGCGCCTGTTCTCTGAAATCTGTGGTGATGCCACTCGAAACCGTATGTGTTCGACGAAACTAAGTGGTCGACCTTGTGAGAGAGGATTCACCAGATGCGGAACATAGTTCCACTTTAAACTAATTGTTCTATCTGAAACTAAGTGTTCGATACTGTGCCAGAAGAAGCGCCTGTTCTCTGAAATCTGTGGCGTTGCCACTCGAAACCGTATGTGTTCGACGAAACTAAGTGGTCGACTTTGTGAGAGAGGAAACTCAACATGCGACACATAGTTACATTTTAAACTAATTGTTCTATCTGAAATTAAGTGTTCGCTACTGTGCCGGGAGAAGCGGCTGTTCTCTGAAATGTGTGGCGATGCCACTCGAAACCGTATGTGTTCGACGAAACTAAGTGGTCGACCTTGTGAGAGAGGATTCACCAGATGCGGAACATAGTTCCACTTTAAACTAATTGTTCTATCTGAAACTAAGTGTTCGATAATGTGCCAGGAGAAGTGCCTGTTCTCTGAAATCTGTGGCGATGCCACTCCAAACCGTATGTGTTCGACGAAACTAAGTAGTCGACCTTGTGAGAGAGGAATCTCCAGATGCGAAACTTATTTCCATTTTAAAATAATTTTTCTATCTGAAACTAAGTGTTCGATACTGTGCCAGGAGAAGCGCCTGTTCTCTAAAATCTGTGGCGATGCCACTCGAAACCGTATGTGTTCGAGGAAACTAAGTGGTCGACCTTGTGGGACAGGAAACTCCAGATGCGAAACTTAGTTCCATTTTAAACTAATTGTTCTATCTGAAACTATGTGTTCGACACTGTGTCAAGAGAAGCGCCTGCTCTCTGAAATCTGTGGCGATGCTACTCGAAACCGTGTATGTTCGACGAAACTAAGTGGTCGACCGTGTGAGAGAGGAAAATACAGATGCGCAACTTAGTTCCATTTTAAATTAATTGTTCTATCTGAAACTAAGTGTTCGATAATGTGCCAGGAGAAGCGCCTGTTCTCTGAAATCTGTGGCGTTGCCACTCGAAACCGTATGTGTTCGACGAAACTAAGTGGTCGACCTTGTGAGAGAGGAACCTCCTGATGCGAAACTTAGTTCCATTTTAAAGGAAATTTTTCTATCTGAAACTATGTGTTCGATAATGTGCCAGGCGAAACGCCGTTCTCCGAAATCTGTGGCCATACCACTCGAAACTATATGTGTTCGACGAAACTAAGTGGTCGACCTTGTGAGAGAGAAAACTCCAGATGCGAAACTTAGTTCCATTTTAAATTAATTGTTCTATCTGAAACTAAGTGTTCGATACTGTGCCAGGAGAAGCGCCTGTTCTCTGAAATCTGTGATGTTGCCACTCGAAACCGTATGTGTTCGACGAAACTAAGTGGTCGACCTTGTGAGAGAGGAAACTCCTGATGCGAAACTTAGTTCCATTTTAAAGGAAATTTTTCTATCTGAAACTATGTGTTCGATAATGTGCCAGGCGAAACGCCGTTCTCCGAAATCTGTGGCGATACCACTCGAAACTGTATGTGTTCGACGAAACTAAGTGGTCGACCTTGTGAGAGAGGATTCACCAGATGCGGAACATAGTTCCACTTTAAACTAATTGTTCTATCTGAAACTAAGTGTTCGATACTGTGCCAGGAGAAGCGCCTGTTCTCTGAAATCAGTGGCGATGCCATTCAAAACCGTATGTGTTCGACGATACTAAGTGGCCGACCTTGTGAGAGAGGAAACTCCAGATGCGGAACTTAGTTCCATTTTAAACTAATTGTTCTATCTGAACTAAGTGTTAGATACTGTGCCAGGAGAAACCCCCGTTCTGCGAAATCTGTGGCGATACTACTCGAAACCGTATGTGTTCGACGAAACTAAGTGGTCGACCTTGTGAGAGAGGATACTCCAGATGCGAAACATATTTCCATTTTAAACTAAGCGTTCTATCTGTAACTAGGTGTTCGATACTGCGCCAGGAAAAGCGCCTGTTCTCTGAAATGTGTGGCGATGCCACTCGAAACCGTATGTGTTCGACGAAACTAAGTGCTCGACCTTGTGAGGGAGGATACTCCAGATGCGAAACATAGTTACATTTTAAACTAATTGTTCTATCTGAAACTAAGTGTTCGATACTGTGCCACGAGAAGCGCCTGTTCTCTGAAATGTGTGGCGATGCCGCTCGAAACCGTATGTGTTCGACGAAACTAAGTGGTCGACCTTGTGAGAGAGGAGACTGCAGATGCGAAACTTACTTCCATTTTAAACTAAGCGTTCTATCTGTAACTAGGTGTTCGATACTGCGCCAGGAAAAGCGCCTGTCCTCTGAAATCTGTGGCGATGCCACTCGAAACCGTATGTGTTCGACGAAACTAAGTGGCCGACCTTGGGAGAGAGGAAACTCCAGATGCGAAACTTAGTTCCATTTTAAACTAATTGTTCTATCTGAAACTAAGTTTTCGATACTGTGCCAGGAGAAGCGCCTGTTCTCTGAAATCTGTGGCGATGCCACTCGAAACCGTATGTGTTCGACGAAACTAAGTGGCCGGCCTTGTGAGAGAGGAAACTCCAGATGCGAAACATAGTTCCATTTTAAACTAATTGTTCTATCTGAAACTAAGTGTTCGATACTGTGCCAGGAGAAACTCCCGTTCTGCGAAATCTGTGGCGATACTACTCGAAACCGTATGTGTTCGACGAAACTAAGTGGTCGACCTTGTGAGAGAGGAAACTCCAAATGCGAAACTTAATTCCATATTAAAATAATTGTTCTATCTGAAACTAAGTGTTCGATACTGTGCCTCGAGAAGCGCCTGTTCTCTGAAATCAGTGGCGATGCCATTCAGAACCGTATGTGTTCGACGATACTAAGTGGCCGACCTTGTGAGAGAGGAAACTCCAGATGCGGAACTTAGTTCCATTTTAAACTAATTGTTCTATCTGAAACTAAGTGTTCGATACTGTGCCAGCAGAAACTCCCGTTCTGCGAAATCTGTGGCGATACTACTCGAAACCGTATGTGTTCGTCGAAACTAAGTGGTCGACCTTGTGAGAGAGGAAACTCCAGATGCGAAACTTAGTTCCATTTTAAACTAATTGTTCTATCTGAACTAAGTGTTAGATACTGTGCCAGGAGAAACCCCCGTTCTGCGAAATCTGTGGCGATACTACTCGAAACCGTATGTGTTCGACGAAACTAAGTGGTCGACCTTGTGAGAGAGGATACTCCAGATGCGAAACATATTTCCATTTTAAACTAAGCGTTCTATCTGTAACTAGGTGTTCGATACTGCGCCAGGAAAAGCGCCTGTTCTCTGAAATGTGTGGCGATGCCACTCGAAACCGTATGTGTTCGACGAAACTAAGTGCTCGACCTTGTGAGGGAGGATACTCCAGATGCGAAACATAGTTACATTTTAAACTAATTGTTCTATCTGAAACTAAGTGTACGATACTGTGCCACGAGAAGCGCCTGTTCTCTGAAATGTGTGGCGATGCCGCTCGAAACCGTATGTGTTCGACGAAACTAGGTGGTCGCCTTGTGAAAGAGGAAACTCCAGATGGGAAACTTGGTTCCATTTAAAACCAATTGTTCCATCTGAAACTAAGTTTTCGATACTGTGCCAGGAGAAGCTCCTGTTCTCTGAAATCTGTGGCGATGCTACTCGAAACCGTATGTGTTCGACGAAACTAAGTGGTCGCCTTGTCAAAGAGGAAACTCCAGATGCGAAACATAGTGCCATTTTAAACTAACTGTTCTATCTGAAACTATGTGTTCGATACTGTGCCAGGAGAAGCGCCTGTTCCCTGAAATCTGTAGCAGTGCCACTCGAAACCGTATGTGTTCGATGAAACTAAGTGGTCGCCTTGTGAGGGAAGAAACTCCTAATGCGAAACTTAGTACCATTTTATACTAATTGTTCTATCTGAAACTAAGTGTTCGATACTGTGCCAGGAGGAGCGCCTGTTCTCTGAAATCTGTGGCGATGCCACTCGAAACCGTATGTGTTCGACGAAACTAAGTGGTCGACCTTGTGAGAGAGGAGACTGCAGATGCGAAACTTACTTCCATTTTAAACTAAGCGTTCTATCTGTAACTAGGTGTTCGATACTGCGCCAGGAAAAGCGCCTGTCCTCTGAAATCTGTGGCGATGCCGCTCGAAACCGTATGTGTTCGACGAAACTAAGTGGCCGACCTTGGGAGAGAGGAAACTCCAGATGCGAAACTTAGTTCCATTTTAAACTAATTGTTCTATCTGAAACTAAGTTTTCGATACTGTGCCAGGAGAAGCGCCTGTTCTCTGAAATCTGTGGCGATGCTACTCGAAACCGTATGTGTTCGACGAAACTAAGTGGTCGCTTTGTGAGAGAGGAAACTCCAGCAGCGAAACATAGTTCCATTTTAAACTAATTGTTCTATCTGAAACTAAGTGTTCGATACTGTGCCAGGAGAAGCGCCTGTTCTCTGAAATCTGTGGCGATGCTACTCGAAACCCTATGTGTTAGACGAAACTAAGTGGCCCAACTTGTGAGAGAGGAAACACCAGATGCTACACTTAGATCCATTTTAAACTAATTGTTCTATCTGAAAGTAAGTGTTCGATACTGTGCCAGGAGAAGCGCCTTTTCTCTGAAATCTGTGGCGATGCCAATCGAAACCGTCTGTTTTCGACGAAACTAGGTGGTCGCCTTCTGAAAGAGGAAACTCCAGATGGGAAACTTGGTTCCATTTAAAACTAATTGTTCCATCTGAAACTAAGTTTTCGATACTGTGCCAGGAGAAGCGCCTGTTCTCTGAAATCTGTGGCAATGCCACTCGAAACCGTATGTGTTCGACGAAACTAAGTGGTCGCCTTGTGAAAGAGGAAACTCCAAATGCGGAACATAGTACCATTTTAAACTAACTGTTCTATCTGAAACTATGTGTTCGATACTGTGCCAGGAGAAGCGCCTACTCCCTGAAATCTGTGGCAATGCCACTCGAAACCGTATGTGTTCGATGAAACTAAGTGGTCCCCTTGTGAGGGAAGAAACTCCAAATGCGAAACTTAGTTCCATTTTAAACTAATTGTTCTATCTGAAACTAAGTTTTCGATACTGTGCCAGGAGAAGCGCCTGTTCTCTGAAATCTGTGGCGACGCCACTCGAAACCGTATGTGTTCAACGAAACTAAGTGGTCGACCTTGTGAGAGAGGAAACTCCAGATGCAAGACTTAGTTCCATTTTAAACTAAATGTTCCTTCTCAAACTAAGTGTTCGATACTGTGCCAGGAGAAGCGCCTGTTCTCTGAAATCTGTGGCGATGCCACTCGAAACCGTATGTGTTCGACGAAACTAAGTGGCCGACCTTGTGAGAGAGGAAACTCCAGATGCGAAACTTAGTTCCATTTTAAACTAATTATTCTATCTGAAACTAAGTGTTCGATACTGTGCCAGGAGAAGCGCATGTTCTCTGAAATCTGTGGCGATACCACTCGAAACCGTATGTGTTCGACGAAACTAAGTGGCCGACATTGTGAGAGAGGAAACTCCAGATGCGAAACATAGTTGCATTTTAAACTAATTGTTCTATCTGAAACTAAGTGTTCGATACTGTGCCAGGCGAAGCGCCTGTTCTCTGAAATCTGTGGCGATGTCACTCGAAACCGTATGTGTTCGACGAAACTAAGTGGTCGACCTTGTGAGAGAGGAAACTCCAAATGCGAAACATATTTCCATTTAAAACTATATATTCTAGCTGAAATAAAGTGTTCGATACTGTGCCAGGAGAAGCGCCTGTTCTCTGAAATCTTTGGCGATGCCACTCGAAACCGTGTGTGTTCGACGAAACTATGTGGTCGCCTTGTGAAAGAGGAAACTCCAGATGCGAAACTTAGTTCCATTTTAAACTAATTATTCTATCTGAAACTATGTGTTCGTTACTGTGCCAGGAGAAGCGCCTGTTCTCTGAAATCTGTGGCGATGCGACTCGAAACCGTATGTGTTCGACGAAACTAAGAGGTCGCCTTGTGAGAGAGGAAACTCCAGATGCGAAACTTAGTACCATTTTAAACTAATTGTTGTATCTGAAACTATGTGTCCGATACTGTGTCAGGAGAAGCGCCTGTTCTCTGAAATCTGTGGCGATGCCACTCGAAACCGTATGAGTTCCACGAAACTAAGAGGTCGCCTTGTGAGAGAGGAAACTCCAGATGCGAAACTTAGTACCATTTTAAACTAATTGTTCTATCTGAAACTAAGTGTTCGATACTGTGCCAGGGGAGGCGCCTGTTCTCTGAAATCTGTGGCGATGCTACTCGAAACAGTATGTGTTCGACGAAACTAAGTGGTCGCCTTGTGAAAGACGAAACTCCAGATGCGAAATTTAGTACCATTTTAAACTAATTGTTGTATCTGAAACTATGTGTCCGATACTGTGCCAGGAGAAGCGCCTGCTCTCTGAAATCTGTGGCGATGCTACTCGAAACCGTATGTGTTCGACGAAACTAAATGGTCGACCTTGTGAGAGAGGAAACTCCAGATGCGAAACTTAGTTCCATTATAATCTTGTTGTTCTATATGAAACTGAGTGTTCGATACTGTGCCACCAGAAGCGCCTGTTCTCTGAAATCTGTGGCGATGCCACTCAAAACCGTATGTGTTCGACGAAACTAAGTCTTTGACCTTGTGAGAGAGGAAACTCCAGATGCGAAGCTTAGTTGCATTTTAAAGTAATTGTTCTATGTGAAACTAAGTATTCGATAATCTGCCAGTAGAAGCGCCTGTTCTCTGAAATCAGTGGCGATGCTACTCGAAACCGTATGTGTTCGACGAAACTAAGTGGTCCACATTGTGAGAGAGGAAGCTCCAGATGCGAAACTTACTTCCATTTTAAACCAAATGTTCCATCTGAAACTAAGTGTTCGATACTGTGTCAGGAGAGGCGCCTGTCCTCTGAAATATGTGGCGTTGCCACTCGAAACCGTATGTGTTCAACGAAACTAAGTGGTCGACCTTGTGAGAGAGGAAACTCCAGATGCAAGACTTAGTTCCATTTTAAACTAAATGTTCCTTCTCAAACTAAGTGTTCGATACTGTGCCAGGAGAAGCGCCTGTTCTCTGAAATCTGTGGCGATGCCACTCGAAACCGTATGTGTTCGACGAAACTAAGTGGCCGACCTTGTGAGAGAGGAAACTCCAGATGCGAAACTTAGTTCCATTTTAAACTATTTATTCTATCTGAAACTAAGTGTTCGATACTGTGCCAGGCGAAGCGCCTGTTCTCTGAAATCTGTGGCGATGTCACTCGAAACCGTATGTGTTCGACGAAACTAAGTGGTCGACCTTGTGAGAGAGGAAACTCCAAATGCGAAACATATTTCCATTTAAAACTATATATTCTAGCTGAAATAAAGTGTTCGATACTGTGCCAGGAGAAGCGCCTGTTCTCTGAAATCTTTGGCGATGCCACTCGAAACCGTGTGTGTTCGACGAAACTAAGTGGTCGCCTTGTGAAAGAGGAAACTCCAGATGCGAAACTTAGTTCCATTTTAAACTAATTATTCTATCTGAAACTATGTGTTCGTTACTGTGCCAGGAGAAACTCCCGTTCTGCGAAATCTGTGGCGATGCGACTCGAAACCGTATGTGTTCGTCGAAACTAAGAGGTCGCCTTGTGAGAGAGGAAACTCCAGATGCGAAACTTAGTACCATTTTAAACTAATTGTTGTATCTGAAACTATGTGTCCGATACTGTGTCAGGAGAAGCGCCTGTTCTCTGAAATCTGTGGCGATGCCACTCGAAACCGTATGAGTTCCACGAAACTAAGAGGTCGCCTTGTGAGAGAGGAAACTCCAGATGCGAAACTTAGTACCATTTTAAACTAATTGTTCTATCTGAAACTAAGTGTTCGATACTGTGCCAGGAGAGGCGCCTGTTCTCTGAAATCTGTGGCGATGCTACTCGAAACCGTATGTGTTCGACGAAAGTAAGTGGTCGCCTTGTGAAAGAGGAAACTCCAGATGCGAAACTTAGTACCATTTTAAACTAATTGTTGTATCTGAAACTATGTGTCCGATACTGTGCCAGGAGAAGCGCCTGCTCTCTGAAATCTGTGGCGATGCTACTCGAAACCGTATGTGTTCGACGAAACTAAATGGTCGACCTTGTGAGAGAGGAAACTCCAGATGCGAAACTTAGTTCCATTTTAATCTTGTTGTTCTATCTGAAACTGAGTGTTCGATACTGTGCCACCAGAAGCGCCTGTTCTCTGAAATCTGTGGCGATGCCACTCGAAACCGTATGTGTTCGACGAAACTAAGTCTTTGACCTTGTGAGAGAGGAAACTCCAGATGCGAAGCTTAGTTGCATTTTAAAGTAATTGTTCTATGTGAAACTAAGTATTCGATAATCTGCCAGTATAAGCGCCTGTTCTCTGAAATCAGTGGCGATGCTACTCGAAACCGTATGTGTTCGACGAAACTAAGTGGTCCACATTGTGGGAGAGGAAGCTCCAGATGCGAAAATTAGTTCCATTTTAAACCAAATGTTCCAACTGAAACTAAGTGTTCGATACTGTGCCAGATGAAGCGCCTGTTCTCTGAAATCTGTGGCGATGCTACTCGAAACCGTATGTGTTCGACGAAAGTAAGTGGTCGCCTTGTGAAAGAGGAAACTCCAGATGCGAAACTTAGTACCATTTTAAACTAATTGTTGTATCTGAAACTATGTGTCCGATACTGTGCCAGGAGAAGCGCCTGCTCTCTGAAATCTGTGGCGATACTACTCGAAACCGTATGTGTTCGACGAAAGTAAGTGGTCGCCTTGTGAAAGAGGAAACTCCAGATGCGAAACTTAGTACCATTTTAAACCAAATGTTCCATCTGAAACTAAGTGTTCGATACTGTGTCAGGAGAGGCGCCTGTCCTCTGAAATATGTGGCGTTGCCACTCGAAACCGTATGTGTTCAACGAAACTAAGTGGTCGACCTTGTGAGAGAGGATACTCCAGATGCAAGACTTAGTTCCATTTTAAACTAAATGTTCCTTCTCAAACTAACTGTTCGATACTGTGCCAGGAGAAGCGCCTGTTCTCTGAAATCTGTGGCGATGCCACTCGAAACCGTATGTGTTCGACGAAACTAAGTGGCCGACCTTGTGAGAGAGGAAACTCCAGATGCGAAACTTAGTTCCATTTTAAACTATTTATTCTATCTGAAACTAAGTGTTCGATACTGTGCCAGGCGAAGCGCCTGTTCTCTGAAATCTGTGGCGATGTCACTCGAAACCGTATGTGTTCGACGAAACTAAGTGGTCGACCTTGTGAGAGAGGAAACTCCAAATGCGAAACATATTTCCATTTAAAACTATATATTCTAGCTGAAATAAAGTGTTCGATACTGTGCCAGGAGAAGCGCCTGTTCTCTGAAATCTTTGGCGATGCCACTCGAAACCGTGTGTGTTCGACGAAACTAAGTGGTCGCCTTGTGAAAGAGGAAACTCCAGATGCGAAACTTAGTTCCATTTTAAACTAATTATTCTATCTGAAACTATGTGTTCGTTACTGTGCCAGGAGAAACTCCCGTTCTGCGAAATCTGTGGCGATGCGACTCGAAACCGTATGTGTTCGTCGAAACTAAGAGGTCGCCTTGTGAGAGAGGAAACTCCAGATGCGAAACTTAGTACCATTTTAAACTAATTGTTGTATCTGAAACTATGTGTCCGATACTGTGCCAGGAGAGGCGCCTGTTCTCTGAAATCTGTGGCGATGCTACTCGAAACCGTATGTGTTCGACGAAAGTAAGTGGTCGCCTTGTGAAAGAGGAAACTCCAGATGCGAAACTTAGTACCATTTTAAACTAATTGTTGTATCTGAAACTATGTGTCCGATACTGTGCCAGGAGAAGCGCCTGCTCTCTGAAATCTGTGGCGATGCTACTCGAAACCGTATGTGTTCGACGAAACTAAATTGTCGACCTTGTGAGAGAGGAAACTCCAGATGCGAAACTTAGTTCCATTTTAATCTTGTTGTTCTATCTGAAACTGAGTGTTCGATACTGTGCCACCAGAAGCGCCTGTTCTCTGAAATCTGTGGCGATGCCACTCGAAACCGTATGTGTTCGACGAAACTAAGTCTTTGACCTTGTGAGAGAGGAAACTCCAGATGCGAAGCTTAGTTGCATTTTAAAGTAATTGTTCTATGTGAAACTAAGTATTCGATAATCTGCCAGTATAAGCGCCTGTTCTCTGAAATCAGTGGCGATGCTACTCGAAACCGTATGTGTTCGACGAAACTAAGTGATCCACATTGGGGGAGAGGAAGCTCCAGATGCGAAAATTAGTTCCATTTTAAACCAAATGTTCCAACTGAAACTAAGTGTTCGATACTGTGCCAGATGAAGCGCCTGTTCTCTGAAATCTGTGGCGATGCTACTCGAAACCGTATGTGTTCGACGAAAGTAAGTGGTCGCCTTGTGAAAGAGGAAACTCCAGATGCGAAACTTAGTACCATTTTAAACTAATTGTTGTATCTGAAACTATGTGTCCGATACTGTGCCAGGAGAAGCGCCTGCTCTCTGAAATCTGTGGCGATGCTACTCGAAACCGTATGTGTTCGACGAAACTAAATGGTCGACCTTGTGAGAGAGGAAACTCCAGATGCGAAACTTAGTTCCATTTTAATCTTGTTGTTCTATCTGAAACTGAGTGTTCGATACTGTGTCACCAGAAGCGCCTGTCCTCTGAAATCTGTGGCGATGCCACTCGAAACCGTATATGTTCGACGAAACTAAGTGGCCGACCTTGGGAGAGAGGAAACTCCAGATGCGAAACTTAGTTCCATTTTAAACTAATTGTTCTATCTGAAACTAAGTTTTCGATACTGTGCCAGGAGAAGCGCCTGTTCTCTGAAATCTGTGGCGATGCCACTCGAAACCGTATGTGTTCGACGAAACTAAGTGGCCGGCCTTGTGAGAGAGGAAACTCCAGATGCGAAACATAGTTCCATTTTAAACTAATTGTTCTATCTGAAACTAAGTGTTCGATACTGTGCCAGGAGAAACTCCCGTTCTGCGAAATCTGTGGCGATGCTACTCGAAACCGTATGTGTTCGACGAAAGTAAGTGGTCGCCTTGTGAAAGAGGAAACTCCAGATGCGAAACTTAGTACCATTTTAAACTAATTGTTGTATCTGAAACTATGTGTCCGATACTGTGCCAGGAGAAGCGCCTGCTCTCTGAAATCTGTGGCGATGCTACTCGAAACCGTATGTGTTCGACGAAACTAAATGGTCGACCTTGTGAGAGAGGAAACTCCAGATGCGAAACTTAGTTCCATTTTAATCTTGTTGTTCTATCTGAAACTGAGTGTTCGATACTGTGTCACCAGAAGCGCCTGTCCTCTGAAATCTGTGGCGATGCCACTCGAAACCGTATATGTTCGACGAAACTAAGTGGCCGACCTTGGGAGAGAGGAAACTCCAGATGCGAAACTTAGTTCCATTTTAAACTAATTGTTCTATCTGAAACTAAGTTTTCGATACTGTGCCAGGAGAAGCGCCTGTTCTCTGAAATCTGTGGCGATGCCACTCGAAACCGTATGTGTTCGACGAAACTAAGTGGCCGGCCTTGTGAGAGAGGAAACTCCAGATGCGAAACATAGTTCCATTTTAAACTAATTGTTCTATCTGAAACTAAGTGTTCGATACTGTGCCAGGAGAAACTCCCGTTCTGCGAAATCTGTGGCGATACTACTCGAAACCGTATGTGTTCGACGAAACTAAGTGGTCGACCTTGTGTGAGAGGAAACTCCAGATGCGAAACTCAGTTCCATTTTAAACTAATAGTTTTATCTGAAACTAAGTTTTCGATACTGTGCCAGGAGAAGCGTCTGTTCTCTGAAATCGGTGGCGATGCTACTCGAAACCGTATGTGTTCGACGAAACTAAGTGGTCGAACTTGTGAGAGAGGAAACTCCAGATGCGAAACTTAGTTCCATTTTAAACAAATTGTTCTATCTGGAACTAAGTGTTCGATACTGTTCCAGGAGAAGCGTCTGTTCTCTGAAATCTGTGGCGATGCTACTCGAAACCGTATGTGTTCGTCGAAAGTAAGTGGTCGCCTTGTGAAAGAGGAAACTCCAGATGCGAAACTTAGTACCATTTTAAACTAATTGTTGTATCTGAAACTATGTGTCCGATACTGTGCCAGGAGAAGCGCCTGCTCTCTGAAATCTGTGGCGATGCTACTCGAAACCGTATGTGTTCGACGAAACTAAATGGTCGACCTTGTGAGAGAGGAAACTCCAGATGCGAAACTTAGTTCCATTTTAATCTTGTTGTTCTATCTGAAACTGAGTGTTCGATACTGTGCCACCAGAAGCGCCTGTTCTCTGAAATCTGTGGCGATGCCACTCGAAACCGTATGTGTTCGACGAAACTAAGTGGTCGACCTTGTGAGAGAGGAGACTGCAGATGCGAAACTTACTTCCATTTTAAACTAATTGTTCTATCTGAACTAAGTGTTAGATACTGTGCCAGGAGAAACCCCCGTTCTGCGAAATCTGTGGCGATACTACTCGAAACCGTATGTGTTCGACGAAACTAAGTGGTCGACCTTGTGAGAGAGGATACTCCAGATGCGAAACATATTTCCATTTTAAACTAAGCGTTCTATCTGTAACTAGGTGTTCGATACTGCGCCAGGAAAAGCGCCTGTTCTCTGAAATGTGTGGCGATGCCACTCGAAACCGTATGTGTTCGACGAAACTAAGTGCTCGACCTTGTGAGGGAGGATACTCCAGATGCGAAACTTAGTTCCATTTTAATCTTGTTGTTCTATCTGAAACTGAGTGTTCGATACTGTGCCACCAGAAGCGCCTGTTCTCTGAAATCTGTGGCGATACCACTCGAAACCGTATGTGTTCGACGAAACTAAGTGGTCGACCTTGTGTGAGAGGAAACTCCAGATGCGAAACTCAGTTCCATTTTAAACTAATAGTTTTATCTGAAACTAAGTTTTCGATACTGTGCCAGGAGAAGCGTCTGTTCTCTGAAATCGGTGGCGATGCTACTCGAAACCGTATGTGTTCGACGAAACTAAGTGGTCGAACTTGTGAGAGAGGAAACTCCAGATGCGAAACTTAGTTCCATTTTAAACAAATTGTTCTATCTGGAACTAAGTGTTCGATACTGTTCCAGGAGAAGCGTCTGTTCTCTGAAATCTGTGGCGATGCTACTCGAAACCGTATGTGTTCGTCGAAACTAAGTGGTCGACCTTGTGAGAGAGGAAACTCCAGATGCGAAACTTAGTTCCATTTTAAACTAATTGTTCTATCTGAACTAAGTGTTAGATACTGTGCCAGGAGAAACCCCCGTTCTGCGAAATCTGTGGCGATACTACTCGAAACCGTATGTGTTCGACGAAAATAAGTGGTCGACCTTGTGAGAGAGGATACTCCAGATGCGAAACATATTTCCATTTTAAACTAAGCGTTCTATCTGTAACTAGGTGTTCGATACTGCGCCAGGAAAAGCGCCTGTTCTCTGAAATGTGTGGCGATGCCACTCGAAACCGTATGTGTTCGACGAAACTAAGTGCTCGACCTTGTGAGGGAGGATACTCCAGATGCGAAACATAGTTACATTTTAAACTAATTGTTCTATCTGAAACTAAGTGTTCGATACTGTGCCAGGAGAAGCGCCTGTTCTCTGAAATGTGTGGCGATGCCGCTCGAAACCGTATGTGTTCGACGAAACTAGGTGGTCGCCTTGTGAAAGAGGAAACTCCAGATGGGAAACTTGGTTCCATTTAAAACCAATTGTTCCATCTGAAACTAAGTTTTCGATACTGTGCCAGGAGAAGCTCCTGTTCTCTGAAATCTGTGGCGATGCTACTCGAAACCGTATGTGTTCGACGAAACTAAGTGGTCGCCTTGTCAAAGAGGAAACTCCAGATGCGAAACATAGTACCATTTTAAACTAACTGTTCTATCTGAAACTATGTGTTCGATACTGTGCCAGGAGAAGCGCCTGTTCCCTGAAATCTGTGGCAGTGCTACTCGAAACCGTATGTGTTCGATGAAACTAAGTGGTCGCCTTGTGAGGGAAGAAACTCCAAATGCGAAACTTAGTACCATTTTAAAATAATTGTTCTATCTGAAACTAAGTGTTCGATACTGTGCCAGGAGGAGCGCCTGTTCTCTGAAATCTGTGGCGATGCCACTCGAAACCGTATGTGTTCGACGAAATTAAGTGGTCGACCTTGTGAGAGAGGAGACTGCAGATGCGAAACTTACTTCCATTTTAAACTAATTGTTCTATCTGAAATAAGTTTTCGATACTGTGCCAGGAGAGGCGCCTGTCCTCTGAAATCTGTGGCGATGCCACTCGAAACCGTATGTGTTCGACGAAACTAAGTGGCCGACCTTGGGAGAGAGGAAACTCCAGATGCGAAACTTAGTTCCATTTTAAACTAATTGTTCTATCTGAAACTAAGTTTTCGATACTGTGCCAGGAGAAGCGCCTGTTCTTTGAAATCTGTGGCGATGCCACTCGAAACCGTATGTGTTCGACGAAACTAAGTGGCCGGCCTTGTGAGAGAGGAAACTCCAGATGCGAAACATAGTTCCATTTTAAACTAATTGTTCTATCTGAAACTAAGTGTTCGATACTGTGCCAGGAGAAACTCCCGTTCTGCGAAATCTGTGGCGATACTACTCGAAACCGTATGTGTTCGACGAAACTAAGTGGCCGACCTTGGGAGAGAGGAAACTCCAGATGCGAAACTTAGTTCCATTTTAAACTAATTGTTCTATCTGAAACTAAGTTTTCGATACTGTGCCAGGAGAAGCGCCTGTTCTCTGAAATCTGTGGCGATGCCACTCGAAACCGTATGTGTTCGACGAAACTAAGTGGCCGGCCTTGTGAGAGAGGAAACTCCAGATGCGAAACATAGTTCCATTTTAAACTAATTGTTCTATCTGAAACTAAGTGTTCGATACTGTGCCAGGAGAAACTCCCGTTCTGCGAAATCTGTGGCGATACTACTCGAAACCGTATGTGTTCGACGAAACTAAGTGGTCGACCTTGTGTGAGAGGAAACTCCAGATGCGAAACTCAGTTCCATTTTAAACTAATAGTTTTATCTGAAACTAAGTTTTCGATACTGTGCCAGGAGAAGCGTCTGTTCTCTGAAATCGGTGGCGATGCTACTCGAAACCGTATGTGTTCGACGAAACTAAGTGGTCGAACTTGTGAGAGAGGAAACTCCAGATGCGAAACTTAGTTCCATTTTAAACAAATTGTTCTATCTGGAACTAAGTGTTCGATACTGTTCCAGGAGAAGCGTCTGTTCTCTGAAATCTGTGGCGATGCTACTCGAAACCGTATGTGTTCGACGATACTAAGTGGCCGACCTTGTGAGAGAGGAAACTCCAGATGCGGAACTTATTTCCATTTTAAACTAATTGTTCTATCTGAAACTAAGTGTTCGATACTGTGCCAGGAGAAGCGCCTGCTTTCTAAAATCTGTGGCGTTGCTACTCGAAACCGTATGTGTTCGACGTAAATAAGTGGTCGACCTTGTGAGGGATTAAACTCCAAATGCGAAACATATTTCCATTTTAAACTAAATGTTCTATCAGAAACTAAGTGTTCGATACTGTGCCAGCAGAAACTCCCGTTCTGCGAAATCTGTGGCGATACTACTCGAAACCGTATGTGTTCGTCGAAACTAAGTGGTCGACCTTGTGAGAGAGGAAACTCCAGATGCGAAACTTAGTTCCATTTTAAACTAATTGTTCTATCTGAACTAAGTGTTAGATACTGTGCCAGGAGAAACCCCCGTTCTGCGAAATCTGTGGCGATACTACTCGAAACCGTATGTGTTCGACGAAACTAAGTGGTCGACCTTGTGAGAGAGGATACTCCAGATGCGAAACATATTTCCATTTTAAACTAAGCGTTCTATCTGTAACTAGGTGTTCGATACTGCGCCAGGAAAAGCGCCTGTTCTCTGAAATGTGTGGCGATGCCACTCGAAACCGTATGTGTTCGACGAAACTAAGTGCTCGACCTTGTGAGGGAGGATACTCCAGATGCGAAACATAGTTACATTTTAAACTAATTGTTCTATCTGAAACTAAGTGTTCGATACTGTGCCAGGAGAAGCGCCTGTTCTCTGAAATGTGTGGCGATGCCGCTCGAAACCGTATGTGTTCGACGAAACTAGGTGGTCGCCTTGTGAAAGAGGAAACTCCAGATGGGAAACTTGGTTCCATTTAAAACCAATTGTTCCATCTGAAACTAAGTTTTCGATACTGTGCCAGGAGAAGCTCCTGTTCTCTGAAATCTGTGGCGATGCTACTCGAAACCGTATGTGTTCGACGAAACTAAGTGGTCGCCTTGTCAAAGAGGAAACTCCAGATGCGAAACATAGTACCATTTTAAACTAACTGTTCTATCTGAAACTATGTGTTCGATACTGTGCCAGGAGAAGCGCCTGTTCCCTGAAATCTGTGGCAGTGCCACTCGAAACCGTATGTGTTCGATGAAACTAAGTGGTCGCCTTGTGAGGGAAGAAACTCCAAATGCGAAACTTAGTACCATTTTATACTAATTGTTCTATCTGAAACTAAGTGTTCGATACTGTGCCAGGAGGAGCGCCTGTTCTCTGAAATCTGTGGCGATGCCACTCGAAACCGTATGTGTTCGACGAAATTAAGTGGTCGACCTTGTGAGAGAGGAGACTGCAGATGCGAAACTTACTTCCATTTTAAACTAATTGTTCTATCTGAAATAAGTTTTCGATACTGTGCCAGGAGAGGCGCCTGTCCTCTGAAATCTGTGGCGATGCCACTCGAAACCGTATGTGTTCGACGAAACTAAGTGGCCGACCTTGGGAGAGAGGAAACTCCAGATGCGAAACTTAGTTCCATTTTAAACTAATTGTTCTATCTGAAACTAAGTTTTCGATACTGTGCCAGGAGAAGCGCCTGTTCTCTGAAATCTGTGGCGATGCCACTCGAAACCGTATGTGTTCGACGAAACTAAGTGGCCGGCCTTGTGAGAGAGGAAACTCCAGATGCGAAACATAGTTCCATTTTAAACTAATTGTTCTATCTGAAACTAAGTGTTCGATACTGTGCCAGGAGAAACTCCCGTTCTGCGAAATCTGTGGCGATACTACTCGAAACCGTATGTGTTCGACGAAACTAAGTGGCCGACCTTGGGAGAGAGGAAACTCCAGATGCGAAACATAGTTGCATTTTAAACTAATTGTTCTATCTGAAACTAAGTGTTCGATACTGTGCCAGGAGAAGCGCCTGTTCTCTGGAATCTGTGGCGATACCACTCGAAACCGTATGTGTTCGACGAAACTAAGTGGTCGACCTTGTGTGAGAGGAAACTCCAGATGCGAAACTCAGTTCCATTTTAAACTAATAGTTTTATCTGAAACTAAGTTTTCGATACTGTGCCAGGAGAAGCGTCTGTTCTCTGAAATCGGTGGCGATGCTACTCGAAACCGTATGTGTTCGACGAAACTAAGTGGCCGACCTTGTGAGAGAGGAAACTCCAGATGCGGAACTTATTTCCATTTTAAACTAATTGTTCTATCTGAAACTAAGTGTTCGATACTGTGCCAGGAGAAGCGCCTGCTTTCTAAAATCTGTGGCGTTGCTACTCGAAACCGTATGTGTTCGACGTAAATAAGTGGTCGACCTTGTGAGGGATTAAACTCCAAATGCGAAACATATTTCCATTTTAAACTAAATGTTCTATCAGAAACTAAGTGTTCGATACTGTGCCAGCAGAAACTCCCGTTCTGCGAAATCTGTGGCGATACTACTCGAAACCGTATGTGTTCGTCGAAACTAAGTGGTCGACCTTGTGAGAGAGGAAACTCCAGATGCGAAACTTAGTTCCATTTTAAACTAATTGTTCTATCTGAACTAAGTGTTAGATACTGTGCCAGGAGAAACCCCCGTTCTGCGAAATCTGTGGCGATACTACTCGAAACCGTATGTGTTCGACGAAACTAAGTGGTCGACCTTGTGAGAGAGGATACTCCAGATGCGAAACATATTTCCATTTCAAACTAAGCGTTCTATCTGTAACTAGGTGTTCGATACTGCGCCAGGAAAAGCGCCTGTTCTCTGAAATGTGTGGCGATGCCACTCGAAACCGTATGTGTTCGACGATACTAAGTGGCCGACCTTGTGAGAGAGGAAACTCCAGATGCGGAACTTATTTCCATTTTAAACTAATTGTTCTATCTGAAACTAAGTGTTCGATACTGTGCCAGGAGAAGCGCCTGCTTTCTAAAATCTGTGGCGTTGCTACTCGAAACCGTATGTGTTCGACGTAAATAAGTGGTCGACCTTGTGAGGGATTAAACTCCAAATGCGAAACATATTTCCATTTTAAACTAAATGTTCTATCAGAAACTAAGTGTTCGATACTGTGCCAGCAGAAACTCCCGTTCTGCGAAATCTGTGGCGATACTACTCGAAACCGTATGTGTTCGTCGAAACTAAGTGGTCGACCTTGTGAGAGAGGAAACTCCAGATGCGAAACTTAGTTCCATTTTAAACTAATTGTTCTATCTGAACTAAGTGTTAGATACTGTGCCAGGAGAAACCCCCGTTCTGCGAAATCTGTGGCGATACTACTCGAAACCGTATGTGTTCGACGAAACTAAGTGGTCGACCTTGTGAGAGAGGATACTCCAGATGCGAAACATATTTCCATTTTAAACTAAGCGTTCTATCTGTAACTAGGTGTTCGATACTGCGCCAGGAAAAGCGCCTGTTCTCTGAAATGTGTGGCGATGCCACTCGAAACCGTATGTGTTCGACGAAACTAAGTGCTCGACCTTGTGAGGGAGGATACTCCAGATGCGAAACATAGTTACATTTTAAACTAATTGTTCTATCTGAAACTAAGTGTTCGATACTGTGCCAGGAGAAGCGCCTGTTCTCTGAAATGTGTGGCGATGCCGCTCGAAACCGTATGTGTTCGACGAAACTAGGTGGTCGCCTTGTGAAAGAGGAAACTCCAGATGGGAAACTTGGTTCCATTTAAAACCAATTGTTCCATCTGAAACTAAGTTTTCGATACTGTGCCAGGAGAAGCTCCTGTTCTCTGAAATCTGTGGCGATGCCACTCGAAACCGTATGTGTTCGACGAAACTAAGTGGTCGCCTTGTCAAAGAGGAAACTCCAGATGCGAAACATAGTACCATTTTAAACTAACTGTTCTATCTGAAACTATGTGTTCGATACTGTGCCAGGAGAAGCGCCTGTTCCCTGAAATCTGTGGCAGTGCCACTCGAAACCGTATGTGTTCGATGAAACTAAGTGGTCGCCTTGTGAGGGAAGAAACTCGAAATGCGAAACTTAGTACCATTTTATACTAATTGTTCTATCTGAAACTAAGTGTTCGATACTGTGCCAGGAGGAGCGCCTGTTCTCTGAAATCTGTGGCGATGCCACTCGAAACCGTATGTGTTCGACGAAACTAAGTGGTCGACCTTGTGAGAGAGGAGACTGCAGATGCGAAACTTACTTCCATTTTAAACTAATTGTTCTATCTGAAACTAAGTTTTCGATACTGTGCCAGGAGAGGCGCCTGTCCTCTGAAATCTGTGGCGATGCCACTCGAAACCGTATGTGTTCGACGAAACTAAGTGGTCGAACTTGTGAGAGAGGACACTCCAGATGCGAAACTTAGTTCCATTTTAAACAAATTGTTCTATCTGGAACTAAGTGTTCGATACTGTTCCAGGAGAAGCGTCTGTTCTCTGAAATCTGTGGCGATGCTACTCGAAACCGTATGTGTTCGACGAAACTAAGTGGTCGCTTTGTGAGAGAGGAAACTCCAGCAGCGAAACATAGTTCCATTTTAAACTAATTGTTCTATCTGAAACTAAGTGTTCGATACTGTGCCAGGAGAAGCGCCTGTTCTCTGAAATCTGTGGCGATGCTACTCGAAACCCTATGTGTTAGACGAAACTAAGTGGCCCACCTTGTGAGAGAGGAAACACCAGATGCTACACTTAGATCCATTTTAAACTAATTGTTCTATCTGAAAGTAAGTGTTCGATACTGTGCCAGGAGAAGCGTCTGTTCTCTGAAATCGGTGGCGATGCTACTCGAAACCGTATGTGTTCGACGAAACTAAGTGGTCGAACTTGTGAGAGAGGAAACTCCAGATGCGAAACTTAGTTCCATTTTAAACAAATTGTTCTATCTGGAACTAAGTGTTCGATACTGTTCCAGGAGAAGCGTCTGGTCTCTGAAATCTGTGGCGATGCTACTCGAAACCGTATGTGTTCGACGAAACTAAGTGGTCGCCTTGTGAAAGAGGAAACTCCAAATGCGAAACATAGTACCATTTTAAACTAACTGTTCTATCTGAAACTAAGTGTTCGATACTGTGCCAGGAGAAGCGGCTGTTCTCTGAAATCATTGGCGATGCCACTCGAAACCGTATGTGTTCGACAAATCTAAATGTTCGACCTTGGGGGAGAGGAATCTCCAGATGCGAAACTTAGTTCCATTTTAAACAAATTGTTCTATCTGAAACTAAGGGCTCGATACTGTGCCAGGAGAAGCGCCTGTTCTCTGAAATCCGTGGCGATGCTGCTCGAAAACGTATGTGTTCGACGAAACTAAGTGGTCGACCTTGTGAGAGAGGAAACTCCAGATGCGAAACTTAGTTCAATTTTAAACAAATTGTTCTATCTGAAACTAAGTGTTCGATACTGTGCCAAGAGAAGCACCTGTTCTCTGAAATCTGTGGCGATGCTACTCGAAACCGTATGTGTTCGACGAAACGAAGTGGCCGACCTTGTGAGAGAGGAAACTCCAGATGCGAAACTTAGTTCCATTTTAAACAAATTGTTCTATCTGAAACTAAGTGTTCGATACTGTGCCAGGAGTAGCGCCAGTTCTCTGAAACCTGTGGTGTTGCCACTCGAAACCGTATGTGTTTGCCGAAACTAAGTGGTCGACCTTGTGAGAGAGGAAACTCCAAATGCGAAACTTAATTCCATATTAAAATAATTGTTCTATCTGAAACTAAGTGTTCGATACTGTGCCTCGAGAAGCGCCTGTTCTCTGAAATCAGTGGCGATGCCATTCAAAACCGTATGTGTTCGACGATACTAAGTGGCCGACCTTGTGAGAGAGGAAACTCCAGATGCGGAACTTAGTTCCATTTTAAACTAATTGTTCTATCTGAAACTAAGTGTTCGATACTGTGCCAGGAGAAGCGCCTGCTTTCTAAAATCTGTGGCGATGCTACTCGAAACCGTATGTGTTCGACGTAAATAAGTGGTCGACCTTGTGAGGGATTAAACTCCAAATGCGAAACATATTTCCATTTTAAACTAAATGTTCTATCAGAAACTAAGTGTTCGATACTGTGCCAGCAGAAACTCCCGTTCTGCGAAATCTGTGGCGATACTACTCGAAACCGTATGTGTTCGTCGAAACTAAGTGGTCGACCTTGTGAGAGAGGAAACTCCAGATGCGAAACTTAGTTCCATTTTAAACTAATTGTTCTATCTGAACTAAGTGTTAGATACTGTGCCAGGAGAAACCCCCGTTCTGCGAAATCTGTGGCGATACTACTCGAAACCGTATGTGTTCGACGAAACTAAGTGGTCGACCTTGTGAGAGAGGATACTCCAGATGCGAAACATATTTCCATTTCAAACTAAGCGTTCTATCTGTAACTAGGTGTTCGATACTGCGCCAGGAAAAGCGCCTGTTCTCTGAAATGTGTGGCGATGCCACTCGAAACCGTATGTGTTCGACGAAACTAAGTGCTCGACCTTTGTGAGGGAGGATACTCCAGATGCGAAACATAGTTACATTTTAAACTAATTGTTCTATCTGAAACTAAGTGTTCGATACTGTGCCAGGAGAAGCGCCTGTTCTCTGAAATGTGTGGCGATGCCGCTCGAAACCGTATGTGTTCGACGAAACTAGGTGGTCGCCTTGTGAAAGAGGAAACTCCAGATGGGAAACTTGGTTCCATTTAAAACCAATTGTTCCATCTGAAACTAAGTTTTCGATACTGTGCCAGGAGAAGCTCCTGTTCTCTGAAATCTGTGGCGATGCTACTCGAAACCGTATGTGTTCGACGAAACTAAGTGGTCGCCTTGTCAAAGAGGAAACTCCAGATGCGAAACATAGTACCATTTTAAACTAACTGTTCTATCTGAAACTATGTGTTCGATACTGTGCCAGGAGAAGCGCCTGTTCCCTGAAATCTGTAGCAGTGCCACTCGAAACCGTATGTGTTCGATGAAACTAAGTGGTCGCCTTGTGAGGGAAGAAACTCCTAATGCGAAACTTAGTACCATTTTATACTAATTGTTCTATCTGAAACTAAGTGTTCGATACTGTGCCAGGAGGAGCGCCTGTTCTCTGAAATCTGTGGCGATGCCACTCGAAACCGTATGTGTTCGACGAAACTAAGTGGTCGACCTTGTGAGAGAGGAGACTGCAGATGCGAAACTTACTTCCATTTTAAACTAAGCGTTCTATCTGTAACTAGGTGTTCGATACTGCGCCAGGAAAAGCGCCTGTCCTCTGAAATCTGTGGCGATGCCACTCGAAACCGTATGTGTTCGACGAAACTAAGTGGCCGACCTTGGGAGAGAGGAAACTCCAGATGCGAAACTTAGTTCCATTTTAAACTAATTGTTCTATCTGAAACTAAGTTTTCGATACTGTGCCAGGAGAAGCGCCTGTTCTCTGAAATCTGTGGCGATGCCACTCGAAACCGTATGTGTTCGACGAAACTAAGTGGCCGGCCTTGTGAGAGAGGAAACTCCAGATGCGAAACATAGTTCCATTTTAAACTAATTGTTCTATCTGAAACTAAGTGTTCGATACTGTGCCAGGAGAAACTCCCGTTCTGCGAAATCTGTGGCGATACTACTCGAAACCGTATGTGTTCGTCGAAACTAAGTGGTCGACCTTGTGTGTAGGAAACTCCAGATGCGAAACTCAGTTCCATTTTAAACTAATAGTTTTATCTGAAACTAAGTTTTCGATACTGTGCCAGGAGAAGCGTCTGTTCTTCGAAATCGGTGGCGATGCTACTCGAAACCGTATGTGTTCGACGAAACTAAGTGGTCGAACTTGTGAGAGAGGAAACTCCAGATGCGAAACTTAGTTCCATTTTAAACAAATTGTTCTATCTGGAACTAAGTGTTCGATACTGTTCCAGGAGAAGCGTCTGTTCTCTGAAATCTGTGGCGATGCTACTCGAAACCGTATGTGTTCGACGAAACTAAGTGGTCGCTTTGTGAGAGAGGAAACTCCAGCAGCGAAACATAGTTCCATTTTAAACTAATTGTTCTATCTGAAACTAAGTGTTCGATACTGTGCCAGGAGAAGCGCCTGTTCTCTGAAATCTGTGGCGATGCTACTCGAAACCCTATGTGTTAGACGAAACTAAGTGGCCCACCTTGTGAGAGAGGAAACACCAGATGCTACACTTAGATCCATTTTAAACTAATTGTTCTATCTGAAAGTAAGTGTTCGATACTGTGCCAGGAGAAGCGCCTTTTCTCTGAAATCTGTGGCGATGCCAATCGAAACCGTCTGTTTTCGACGAAACTAGGTGGTCGCCTTCTGAAAGAGGAAACTCCAGATGGGAAACTTGGTTCCATTTAAAACTAATTGTTCCATCTGAAACTAAGTTTTCGATACTGTGCCAGGAGAAGCGCCTGTTCTCTGAAATCTGTGGCAATGCCACTCGAAACCGTATGTGTTCGACGAAACTAAGTGGTCGCCTTGTGAAAGAGGAAACTCCAAATGCGAAACATAGTACCATTTTAAACTAACTGTTCTATCTGAAACTATGTGTTCGATACTGTGCCAGGAGAAGCGCCTGCTCCCTGAAATCTGTGGCAATGCCACTCGAAACCGTATGTGTTCGATGAAACTAAGTGGTCCCCTTGTGAGGGAAGAAACTCCAAATGCGAAACTTAGTTCCATTTTAAACTAATTGTTCTATCTGAAACTAAGTTTTCGATACTGTGCCAGGAGAAGCGCCTGTTCTCTGAAATCTGTGGCGACGCCACTCGAAACCGTATGTGTTCAACGAAACTAAGTGGTCGACCTTGTGAGAGAGGAAACTCCAGATGAAAGACTTAGTTCCATTTTAAACTAAATGTTCCTTCTCAAACTAAGTGTTCGATACTGTGCCAGGAGAAGCGCCTGTTCTCTGAAATCTGTGGCGATGCCACTCGAAACCGTATGTGTTCGACGAAACTAAGTGGCCGACCTTGTGAGAGAGGAAACTCCAGATGCGAAACTTAGTTCCATTTTAAACTAATTATTCTATCTGAAACTAAGTGTTCGATACTGTGCCAGGAGAAGCGCATGTTCTCTGAAATCTGTGGCGATGCTACTCGAAACCGTATGTGTTCGACGAAACTAAATGGTCGACCTTGTGAGAGAGGAAACTCCAGATGCGAAACATAGTTGCATTTTAAACTAATTGTTCTATCTGAAACTAAGTGTTCGATACTGTGCCAGGCGAAGCGCCTGTTCTCTGAAATCTGTGGCGATGTCACTCGAAACCGTATGTGTTCGACGAAACTAAGTGGTCGACCTTGTGAGAGAGGAAACTCCAAATGCGAAACATATTTCCATTTAAAACTATATATTCTAGCTGAAATAAAGTGTTCGATACTGTGCCAGGAGAAGCGCCTGTTCTCTGAAATCTTTGGCGATGCCACTCGAAACCGTGTGTGTTCGACGAAACTATGTGGTCGCCTTGTGAAAGAGGAAACTCCAGATGCGAAACTTAGTTCCATTTTAAACTATTTATTCTATCTGAAACTAAGTGTTCGATACTGTGCCAGGCGAAGCGCCTGTTCTCTGAAATCTGTGGCGATGTCACTCGAAACCGTATGTGTTCGACGAAACTAAGTGGTCGACCTTGTGAGAGAGGAAACTCCAAATGCGAAACATATTTCCATTTAAAACTATATATTCTAGCTGAAATAAAGTGTTCGATACTGTGCCAGGAGAAGCGCCTGTTCTCTGAAATCTTTGGCGATGCCACTCGAAACCGTGTGTGTTCGACGAAACTAAGTGGTCGCCTTGTGAAAGAGGAAACTCCAGATGCGAAACTTAGTTCCATTTTAAACTAATTATTCTATCTGAAACTATGTGTTCGTTACTGTGCCAGGAGAAGCGCCTGTTCTCTGAAATCTGTGGCGATGCGACTCGAAACCGTATGTGTTCGTCGAAACTAAGAGGTCGCCTTGTGAGAGAGGAAACTCCAGATGCGAAACTTAGTACCATTTTAAACTAATTGTTGTATCTGAAACTATGTGTCCGATACTGTGTCAGGAGAAGCGCCTGTTCTCTGAAATCTTTGGCGATGCCACTCGAAACCGTGTGTGTTCGACGAAACTATGTGGTCGCCTTGTGAAAGAGGAAACTCCAGATGCGAAACTTAGTTCCATTTTAAACTATTTATTCTATCTGAAACTAAGTGTTCGATACTGTGCCAGGCGAAGCGCCTGTTCTCTGAAATCTGTGGCGATGTCACTCGAAACCGTATGTGTTCGACGAAACTAAGTGGTCGACCTTGTGAGAGAGGAAACTCCAAATGCGAAACATATTACCATTTAAAACTATATATTCTAGCTGAAATAAAGTGTTCGATACTGTGCCAGGAGAAGCGCCTGTTCTCTGAAATCTTTGGCGATGCTACTCGAAACCGTATGTGTTCGACGAAAGTAAGTGGTCGCCTTGTGAAAGAGGAAACTCCAGATGCGAAACTTAGTACCATTTTAAACTAATTGTTGTATCTGAAACTATGTGTCCGCTACTGTGCCAGGAGAAGCGCCTGCTCTCTGAAATCTGTGGCGATGCTACTCGAAACCGTATGTGTTCGACGAAACTAAATGATCGACCTTGTGAGAGAGGAAACTCCAGATGCGAAACTTAGTTCCATTTTAATCTTGTTGTTCTATCTGAAACTGAGTGTTCGATACTGTGCCACCAGAAGCGCCTGTTCTCTGAAATCTGTGGCGATGCCACTCGAAACCGTATGTGTTCGACGAAACTAAGTCTTTGACCTTGTGAGAGAGGAAACTCCAGATGCGAAGCTTAGTTGCATTTTAAAGTAATTGTTCTATGTGAAACTAAGTATTCGATAATCTGCCAGTAGAAGCGCCTGTTCTCTGAAATCAGTGGCGATGCTACTCGAAACCGTATGTGTTCGACGAAACTAAGTGGTCCACATTGTGAGAGAGGAAGCTCCAGATGCGAAACTTAGTTCCATTTTAAACCAAATGTTCCAACTGAAACTAAGTGTTCGATACTGTGCCAGATGAAGCGCCTGTTCTCTGAAATCTGTGGCGATGCCACTCGAAAGCGTATGCGTTCGACGTAAATAAGTGGTCGACCTTGTGAGGGATTAAACTCCAAATGCGAAACATATTTCCATTTTAAACTAAATGTTCTATCAGAAACTAAGTGTTCGATACTGTGCCAGCAGAAACTCCCGTTCTGCGAAATCTGTGGCGATACTACTCGAAACCGTATGTGTTCGTCGAAACTAAGTGGTCGACCTTGTGAGAGAGGAAACTCCAGATGCGAAACTTAGTTCCATTTTAAACTAATTGTTCTATCTGAACTAAGTGTTAGATACTGTGCCAGGAGAAACCCCCGTTCTGCGAAATCTGTGGCGATACTACTCGAAACCGTATGTGTTCGACGAAACTAAGTGGTCGACCTTGTGAGAGAGGATACTCCAGATGCGAAACATATTTCCATTTCAAACTAAGCGTTCTATCTGTAACTAGGTGTTCGATACTGCGCCAGGAAAAGCGCCTGTTCTCTGAAATGTGTGGCGATGCCACTCGAAACCGTATGTGTTCGACGAAACTAAGTGCTCGACCTTGTGAGGGAGGATACTCCAGATGCGAAACATAGTTACATTTTAAACTAATTGTTCTATCTGAAACTAAGTGTTCGATACTGTGCCAGGAGAAGCGCCTGTTCTCTGAAATGTGTGGCGATGCCGCTCGAAACCGTATGTGTTCGACGAAACTAGGTGGTCGCCTTGTGAAAGAGGAAACTCCAGATGGGAAACTTGGTTCCATTTAAAACCAATTGTTCCATCTGAAACTAAGTTTTCGATACTGTGCCAGGAGAAGCTCCTGTTCTCTGAAATCTGTGGCGATGCTACTCGAAACCGTATGTGTTCGACGAAACTAAGTGGTCGCCTTGTCAAAGAGGAAACTCCAGATGCGAAACATAGTACCATTTTAAACTAACTGTTCTATCTGAAACTATGTGTTCGATACTGTGCCAGGAGAAGCGCCTGTTCCCTGAAATCTGTAGCAGTGCCACTCGAAACCGTATGTGTTCGATGAAACTAAGTGGTCGCCTTGTGAGGGAAGAAACTCCTAATGCGAAACTTAGTACCATTTTATACTAATTGTTCTATCTGAAACTAAGTGTTCGATACTGTGCCAGGAGGAGCGCCTCTTCTCTGAAATCTGTGGCGATGCCACTCGAAACCGTATGTGTTCGACGAAACTAAGTGGTCGACCTTGTGAGAGAGGAGACTGCAGATGCGAAACTTACTTCCATTTTAAACTAAGCGTTCTATCTGTAACTAGGTGTTCGATACTGCGCCAGGAAAAGCGCCTGTCCTCTGAAAACTGTGGCGATGCCACTCGAAACCGTATGTGTTCGACGAAACTAAGTGGCCGACCTTGGGAGAGAGGAAACTCCAGATGCGAAACTTAGTTCCATTTTAAACTAATTGTTCTATCTGAAACTAAGTTTTCGATACTGTGCCAGGAGAAGCGCCTGTTCTCTGAAATCTGTGGCGATGCCACTCGAAACCGTATGTGTTCGACGAAACTAAGTGGCCGGCCTTGTGAGAGAGGAAACTCCAGATGCGAAACATAGTTCCATTTTAAACTAATTGTTCTATCTGAAACTAAGTGTTCGATACTGTGCCAGGAGAAACTCCCGTTCTGCGAAATCTGTGGCGATACTACTCGAAACCGTATGTGTTCGACGAAACTAAGTGGTCGCCTTGTCAAAGAGGAAACTCCAGATGCGAAACATAGTACCATTTTAAACTAACTGTTCTATCTGAAACTATGTGTTCGATACTGTGCCAGGAGAAGCGCCTGTTCCCTGAAATCTGTAGCAGTGCCACTCGAAACCGTATGTGTTCGATGAAACTAAGTGGTCGCCTTGTGAGGGAAGAAACTCCTAATGCGAAACTTAGTACCATTTTATACTAATTGTTCTATCTGAAACTAAGTGTTCGATACTGTGCCAGGAGGAGCGCCTCTTCTCTGAAATCTGTGGCGATGCCACTCGAAACCGTATGTGTTCGACGAAACTAAGTGGTCGACCTTGTGAGAGAGGAGACTGCAGATGCGAAACTTACTTCCATTTTAAACTAAGCGTTCTATCTGTAACTAGGTGTTCGATACTGCGCCAGGAAAAGCGCCTGTCCTCTGAAAACTGTGGCGATGCCACTCGAAACCGTATGTGTTCGACGAAACTAAGTGGCCGACCTTGGGAGAGGGGAAACTCCAGATGCGAAACTTAGTTCCATTTTAAACTAATTGTTCTATCTGAAACTAAGTTTTCGATACTGTGCCAGGAGAAGCGCCTGTTCTCTGAAATCTGTGGCGATGCCACTCGAAACCGTATGTGTTCGACGAAACTAAGTGGCCGGCCTTGTGAGAGAGGAAACTCCAGATGCGAAACATAGTTCCATTTTAAACTAATTGTTCTATCTGAAACTAAGTGTTCGATACTGTGCCAGGAGAAACTCCCGTTCTGCGAAATCTGTGGCGATACTACTCGAAACCGTATGTGTTCGACGAAACTAAGTGGTCGACCTTGTGTGTAGGAAACTCCAGATGCGAAACTCAGTTCCATTTTAAACTAATAGTTTTATCTGAAACTAAGTTTTCGATACTGTGCCAGGAGAAGCGTCTGTTCTCTGAAATCGGTGGCGATGCTACTCGAAACCGTATGTGTTCGACGAAACTAAGTGGTCGAACTTGTGAGAGAGGAAACTCCAGATGCGAAACTTAGTTCCATTTTAAACAAATTGTTCTATCTGGAACTAAGTGTTCGATACTGTTCCAGGAGAAGCGTCTGTTCTCTGAAATCTGTGGCGATGCTACTCGAAACCGTATGTGTTCGACGAAACTAAGTGGTCGCTTTGTGAGAGAGGAAACTCCAGCAGCGAAACATAGTTCCATTTTAAACTAATTGTTCTATCTGAAACTAAGTGTTCGATACTGTGCCAGGAGAAGCGCCTGTTCTCTGAAATCTGTGGCGATGCTACTCGAAACCCTATGTGTTAGACGAAACTAAGTGGCCCACCTTGTGAGAGAGGAAACACCAGATGCTACACTTAGATCCATTTTAAACTAATTGTTCTATCTGAAAGTAAGTGTTCGATACTGTGCCAGGAGAAGCGCCTTTTCTCTGAAATCTGTGGCGATGCCAATCGAAACCGTCTGTTTTCGACGAAACTAGGTGGTCGCCTTCTGAAAGAGGAAACTCCAGATGGGAAACTTGGTACCATTTAAAACTAATTGTTCCATCTGAAACTAAGTTTTCGATACTGTGCCAGGAGAAGCGCCTGTTCTCTGAAATCTGTGGCAATGCCACTCGAAACCGTATGTGTTCGACGAAACTAAGTGGTCGCCTTGTGAAAGAGGAAACTCCAAATGCGAAACATAGTACCATTTTAAACTAACTGTTCTATCTGAAACTATGTGTTCGATACTGTGCCAGGAGAAGCGCCTGCTCCCTGAAATCTGTGGCAATGCCACTCGAAACCGTATGTGTTCGATGAAACTAAGTGGTCCCCTTGTGAGGGAAGAAACTCCAAATGCGAAACTTAGTTCCATTTTAAACTAATTGTTCTATCTGAAACTAAGTTTTCGATACTGTGCCAGGAGAAGCGCCTGTTCTCTGAAATCTGTGGCGACGCCACTCGAAACCGTATGTGTTCAACGAAACTAAGTGGTCGACCTTGTGAGAGAGGAAACTCCAGATGCAAGACTTAGTTCCATTTTAAACTAAATGTTCCTTCTCAAACTAAGTGTTCGATACTGTGCCAGGAGAAGCGCCTGTTCTCTGAAATCTGTGGCGATGCCACTCGAAACCGTATGTGTTCGACGAAACTAAGTGGCCGACCTTGTGAGAGAGGAAACTCCAGATTCGAAACATAGTTGCATTTTAAACTAATTGTTCTATCTGAAACTAAGTGTTGGATACTGTGCCAGGCGAAGCGCCTGTTCTCTGAAATCTGTGGCGATGTCACTCGAAACCGTATGTGTTCGACGAAACTAAGTGGTCGACCTTGTGAGAGAGGAAACTCCAAATGCGAAACATATTTCCATTTAAAACTATATATTCTAGCTGAAATAAAGTGTTCGATACTGTGCCAGGAGAAGCGCCTGTTCTCTGAAATCTTTGGCGATGCCACTCGAAACCGTGTGTGTTCGACGAAACTATGTGGTCGCCTTGTGAAAGAGGAAACTCCAGATGCGAAACTTAGTTCCATTTTAAACTATTTATTCTATCTGAAACTAAGTGTTCGATACTGTGCCAGGCGAAGCGCCTGTTCTCTGAAATCTGTGGCGATGTCACTCGAAACCGTATGTGTTCGACGAAACTAAGTGGTCGACCTTGTGAGAGAGGAAACTCCAAATGCGAAACATATTTCCATTTAAAACTATATATTCTAGCTGAAATAAAGTGTTCCATACTGTGCCAGGAGAAGCGCCTGTTCTCTGAAATCTTTGGCGATGCCACTCGAAACCGTGTGTGTTCGACGAAACTAAGTGGTCGCCTTGTGAAAGAGGAAACTCCAGATGCGAAACTTAGTTCCATTTTAAACTAATTATTCTATCTGAAACTATGTGTTCGTTACTGTGCCAGGAGAAGCGCCTGTTCTCTGAAATCTGTGGCGATGCGACTCGAAACCGTATGTGTTCGTCGAAACTAAGAGGTCGCCTTGTGAGAGAGGAAACTCCAGATGCGAAACTTAGTACCATTTTAAACTAATTGTTGTATCTGAAACTATGTGTCCGATACTGTGTCAGGAGAAGCGCCTGTTCTCTGAAATCTTTGGCGATGCCACTCGAAACCGTGTGTGTTCGACGAAACTATGTGGTCGCCTTGTGAAAGAGGAAACTCCAGATGCGAAACTTAGTTCCATTTTAAACTATTTATTCTATCTGAAACTAAGTGTTCGATACTGTGCCAGGCGAAGCGCCTGTTCTCTGAAATCTGTGGCGATGTCACTCGAAACCGTATGTGTTCGACGAAACTAAGTGGTCGACCTTGTGAGAGAGGAAACTCCAAATGCGAAACATATTTCCATTTAAAACTATATATTCTAGCTGAAATAAAGTGTTCGATACTGTGCCAGGAGAAGCGCCTGTTCTCTGAAATCTTTGGCGATGCTACTCGAAACCGTATGTGTTCGACGAAAGTAAGTGGTCGACCTAGTGAGAGAGGATACTCCAAATGCGAAACATAGTTCCATTTTAATCTAATTGTTCTGTCTGAAATAAGTGTTCGATACTGTGCCAGGAGAAGCGCCTGCTCTCTGAAATCTGTGGCGATGCTACTCGAAACCGTATGTGTTCGCCGAAACTAAGTGGTGGACCTTGTGAGAGAGGAAACTCCAGATAAGAAATTTAGTTCCATTTTAATCTTGTTGTTCTATCTGAAACTGAGTGTTCGATACTGTGCCACGAGAAACGCCTGTTCTCTGAAATCTGTGGCGATGTCACTCGAAACCGTATGTGTTCGACGAAACTAAGTGGTCGACCTTGTGAGAGAGGAAACTCCAAATGCGAAACATATTTCCATTTAAAACTATATATTCTAGCTGAAATAAAGTGTTCGATACTGTGCCAGGAGAAGCGCCTGTTCTCTGAAATCTTTGGCGATGCCACTCGAAACCGTGTGTGTTCGACGAAACTAAGTGGTCGCCTTGTGAAAGAGGAAACTCCAGATGCGAAACTTAGTTCCATTTTAAACTAATTATTCTATCTGAAACTATGTGTTCGTTACTGTGCCAGGAGAAGCGCCTGTTCTCTGAAATCTGTGGCGATGCGACTCGAAACCGTATGTGTTCGTCGAAACTAAGAGGTCGCCTTGTGAGAGAGGAAACTCCAGATGCGAAACTTAGTACCATTTTAAACTAATTGTTGTATCTGAAACTATGTGTCCGATACTGTGTCAGGAGAAGCGCCTGTTCTCTGAAATCTGTGGCGATGCCACTCGAAACCGTATGAGTTCCACGAAACTAAGAGGTCGCCTTGTGAGAGAGGAAACTCCAGATGCGAAACTTAGTACCATTTTAAACTAATTGTTCTATCTGAAACTAAGTGTTCGATACTGTGCCAGGAGAGGCGCCTGTTCTCTGAAATCTGTGGCGATGCTACTCGAAACCGTATGTGTTCGACGAAAGTAAGTGGTCGCCTTGTGAAAGAGGAAACTCCAGATGCGAAACTTAGTACCATTTTAAACTAATTGTTGTATCTGAAACTATGTGTCCGATACTGTGCCAGGAGAAGCGCCTGCTCTCTGAAATCTGTGGCGATGCTACTCGAAACCGTATGTGTTCGACGAAACTAAATGGTCGACCTTGTGAGAGAGGAAACTCCAGATGCGAAACTTAGTTCCATTTTAATCTTGTTGTTCTATCTGAAACTGAGTGTTCGATACTGTGCCACCAGAAGCGCCTGTTCTCTGAAATCTGTGGCGATGCCACTCGAAACCGTATGTGTTCGACGAAACTAAGTCTTTGACCTTGTGAGAGAGGAAACTCCAGATGCGAAGCTTAGTTGCATTTGAAAGTAATTGTTCTATGTGAAACTAAGTATTCGATAATCTGCCAGTAGAAGCGCCTGTTCTCTGAAATCAGTGGCGATGCTACTCGAAACCGTATGTGTTCGACGAAACTAAGTGGTCCACATTGTGAGAGAGGAAGCTCCAGATGCGAAACTTAGTTCCATTTTAAACCAAATGTTCCAACTGAAACTAAGTGTTCGATACTGTGCCAGATGAAGCGCCTGTTCTCTGAAATCTGTGGCGATGCCACTCGAAAGCGTATGCGTTCGGCGAAACTAAGTGGTCGACCTTGTGAGAGAGGAAACTCCAGATGCGAAATTTAGTTCCATTTTAAACTAATTGTTCTCTCTGAAACTATGTTTTCGATACTGTGCCAGGAGAAGCGCCTGCTCTCTAAAATCTGTGGCGATGCTACTCGAAACCTTATGTGTTCGACGAAACTATGTGGTCGACCTAGTGAGAGAGGATACTCCAAATGCGAAACATAGTTCCATTTTAATCTAATTGTTCTGTCTGAAATAAGTGTTCGATACTGTGCCAGGAGAAGCGCCTGCTCTCTGAAATCTGTGGCGATGCTACTCGAAACCGTATGTGTTCGCCGAAACTAAGTGGTCGACCTTGTGAGAGAGGAAACTCCAGATAAGAAATTTAGTTCCATTTTAATCTTGTTGTTCTATCTGAAACTGAGTGTTCGATACTGTGCCACGAGAAACGCCTGTTCTCTGAAACCTGTGGCGTTGCTACTCGAAACCGTATGTGTTCGACGAAAGTAAGTGGTCGTCCTTGTGAGACAGGAAACTCCAGATGCGAAACTTAGTTCCATTTTAAACCAAATGTTCCATCTGAAACTAAGTGTTCGATACTGTGCCAGGAGAAGGGCCTGTTCTCTGAAATCTGTGGCGATGCCATTCGAAACCGTATGTGTTCGACGATACTAAGTGGTCGACCTTCTGAGAGAGGAAACTCCGGATGCGAAACTTAGTTGCATTTTAAAGTAATTGTTCTATGTGAAACTAAGTATTCGATAATCTGCCAGTAGAAGCGCATGTTCTCTGAAATCAGTGGCGATGCTACTCGAAACCGTATGTGTTCGACGAAACTAAGTGGTCCACATTGTGAGAGAGGAAGCTCCAGATGCGAAACCTAGTTCCATTTTAAACCAAATGTTCCATCTGAAACTAAGTGTTCGATACTGTGCCAGATGAAGCGCCTGTTCTCTGAAATCTGTGGCGATGCCACTCGAAAGCGTATGCGTTCGGCGAAACTAAGTGGTCGACCTTGTGAGAGAGGAAACTCCAGATGCGAAATTTAGTTCCATTTTAAACTAATTGTTCTCTCTGAAACTATGTTTTCGATACTGTGCCAGGAGAAGCGCCTGCTCTCTAAAATCTGTGGCGATGCTACTCGAAACCCTATGTGTTCGACGAAACTAAGTGGCCCACCTTGTGAGAGAGGAAACACCAGATGCGAAACATAGTTCCATTTTAAACTAACTGTTCTATCTGAAACTATGTGTTCGATACTGTGCCAGGAGAAGCGCCTGCTCCCTGAAATCTGTGGCAATGCCACTCGAAACCGTATGTGTTCGATGAAACTAAGTGGTCGCCTTGTGAGGGAAGAAACTCCAAATGCAAAACTTAGTTCCATTTTAAATTAATTGTTCTATCTGAAACTAAGTTATCGATACTGTGCCAGGAGAAGCGCCTGTTCTCTGAAATCTGTGGTGATGCCACTCGAAACCGTATGTGTTCGACGAAATTAAGTGGTCGACCTTGTGAGAGAGGAGACTGCAGATGCGAAACTTACTTCCATTTTAAACTAATTGTTCTATCTGAAACTAAGTTTTCGATACTGTGCCAGGAGAGGCGCCTGTCCTCTGAAATATGTGGCGTTGCCACTCGAAACCGTATGTGTTCAACGAAACTAAGTGGTCGACCTTGTGAGAGAGGAAACTCCAGATGCAAGACTTAGTTCCATTTTAAACTAAATGTTCCTTCTCAAACTAAGTGTTCGATACTGTGCCAGGAGAAGCGCCTGTTCTCTGAAATCTGTGGCGATGCCACTCGAAACCGTATGTGTTCGACGAAACTAAGTGGCCGACCTTGTGAGAGAGGAAACTCCAGATGCGAAACTTAGTTCCATTTTAAACTAATTATTCTATCTGAAACTAAGTGTTCGATACTGTGCCAGGAGAAGCGCCTGTTCTCTGAAATCTGTGGCGATACCACTCGAAACCGTATGTGTTCGACGAAACTAAGTGGCCGACCTTGTGAGAGAGGAAATTCCAGATGCGAAACATAGTTGCATTTTCAACTAATTGTTCTATGTGAAACTAAGTATTCGATAATCTGCCAGTAGAAGCGCCTGTTCTCTGAAATCAGTGGCGATGCTACTCGAAACCGTATGTGTTCGACGAAACTAAGTGGTCCACATTGTGAGAGAGGAAGCTCCAGATGCGAAACTTAGTTCCATTTTAAACCAATTGTTCCATCTGAAACTAAGTGTTCGATACTGTGCCAGATGAAGCGCCTGTTCTCTGAAATCTGTGGCGATGCCACTCGAAAGCGTATGCGTTCGGCGAAACTAAGTGTTCGACCTTGTGAGAGAGGAAACTCCAGATGCGAAATTTAGTTCCATTTTAAACTAATTGTTCTCTCTGAAACTATGTTTTCGATACTGTGCCAGGAGAAGCGCCTGCTCCCTGAAATCTGTGGCGATGCTACTCGAAACCGTATGTGTTCGACGAAACTAAGTGGTCGCCTTGTGAAAGAGGAAACTCCAGATGCGAAACTTAGTACCATTTTAAACTAATTGTTGTATCTGAAACTATGTGTCCGATACTGTGCCAGGAGAAGCGCCTGCTCTCTAAAATCTGTGGCGATGCTACTCGAAACCTTATGTGTTCGACGAAACTATGTGGTCGACCTAGTGAGAGAGGATACTCCAAATGCGAAACATAGTTCCATTTTAATCTAATTGTTCTGTCTGAAATAAGTGTTCGATACTGTGCCAGGGGAAGCGCCTGTTCTCTGAAACCTGTGGCGTTGCTACTCGAAACCGAATGTGTTCGACGAAAGTAAGTGGTCGTCCTTGTGAGACAGGTAACTCCAGATGCGAAACTTAGTTCCATTTTAAACCAAATGTTCCATCTGAAACTAAGTGTTCGATACTGTGCCAGGAGAAGGGCCTGTTCTCTGAAATCTGTGGCGATGCCAATCGAAACCGTATGTGTTCGACGATACTAAGTGGTCGACCTTCTGAGAGAGGAAACTCCGGATGCGAAACTTAGTTCCATTTTAAACTAATTGTTCTATCTGAAACAAAGTGTTCGATACTCTGCCAGGAGAAGGGGCTGTTCTCTGAAATCTGTGGCGATGCCACTCAAAACCGAATGTGTTCGACGAAACTAAGTTGTCGACCTTGTGAGGGAGGAAACTCCAAATGCGAAACATATTTCCATTTTAATCTAAATGTTCTATCTGGAACTAAGTATACGATACTCTGCCAGTAGAAGCGCCTGTTCTCTGAAACCTGTGGCGTTGCTACTCGAAGCCGAATGTGTTCGACGAAAGTAAGCGGTAGACCGTGTGAGAGAGGAACATCCAGATGCGAAACATAGTTCAATTTTAAACTAAATGTTCCATCTGAAACTAAGTGTTCGATACTGTGTCAGGAGAAGCGCCTGTTCTCTGAAATCTGTGACGATGCCCCTCGAAACCGTATGTGTTCGACGAAACTAAGTGGTCGGCCTTGTGGGAGAGGAAACTGCTGATGCGAAACTTAGTTCCATTTTAAATTAATTTTTCTATCTGAAACTATGTGTTCGATACTGTGCTAGAAGAAGCGCCTGCTCTCTAAAATCTGTGGCGATGCTACTCGAAACCCTATGTGTTCGAGGAAACTAAGTGGCCCACCTTGTGAGAGAGGAAACACCAGATGCGAAACATAGTACCATTTTAAACTAACTGTTCCATCTGAAACTATGTGTTCGATACTGTGCCAGGAGAAGCGCCTGCTCCCTGAAATCTGTGGCAATGCCACTCGAAACCGTATGTGTTCGATGAAACTAAGTGGTCGCCTTGTGAGGGAAGAAACTCCAAATGCAAAACTTAGTTCCATTTTAAATTAATTGTTCTATCTGAAACTAAGTTATCGATACTGTGCCAGGAGAAGCGCCTGTTCTCTGAAATCTGTGGTGATGCCACTCGAAACCGTATGTGTTCGACGAAATTAAGTGGTCGACCTTGTGAGAGAGGAGACTGCAGATGCGAAACTTACTTCCATTTTAAACTAATTGTTCTATCTGAAACTAAGTTTTCGATACTGTGCCAGGAGAGGCGCCTGTCCTCTGAAATATGTGGCGTTGCCACTCGAAACCGTATGTGTTCAACGAAACTAAGTGGTCGACCTTGTGAGAGAGGAAACTCCAGATGCAAGACTTAGTTCCATTTTAAACTAAATGTTCCTTCTCAAACTAAGTGTTCGATACTGTGCCAGGAGAAGCGCCTGTTCTCTGAAATCTGTGGCGATGCCACTCGAAACCGTATGTGTTCGACGAAACTAAGTGGCCGACCTTGTGAGAGAGGAAACTCCAGATGCGAAACTTAGTTCCATTTTAAACTAATTATTCTATCTGAAACTAAGTGTTCGATACTGTGCCAGGAGAAGCGCCTGTTCTCTGAAATCTGTGGCGATACCACTCGAAACCGTATGTGTTCGACGAAACTAAGTGGCCGACCTTGTGAGAGAGGAAATTCCAGATGCGAAACATAGTTGCATTTTCAACTAATTGTTCTATGTGAAACTAAGTATTCGATAATCTGCCAGTAGAAGCGCCTGTTCTCTGAAATCAGTGGCGATGCTACTCGAAACCGTATGTGTTCGACGAAACTAAGTGGTCCACATTGTGAGAGAGGAAGCTCCAGATGCGAAACTTAGTTCCATTTTAAACCAATTGTTCCATCTGAAACTAAGTGTTCGATACTGTGCCAGATGAAGCGCCTGTTCTCTGAAATCTGTGGCGATGCCACTCGAAAGCGTATGCGTTCGGCGAAACTAAGTGTTCGACCTTGTGAGAGAGGAAACTCCAGATGCGAAATTTAGTTCCATTTTAAACTAATTGTTCTCTCTGAAACTATGTTTTCGATACTGTGCCAGGAGAAGCGCCTGCTCCCTGAAATCTGTGGCGATGCTACTCGAAACCGTATGTGTTCGACGAAACTAAGTGGTCGCCTTGTGAAAGAGGAAACTCCAGATGCGAAACTTAGTACCATTTTAAACTAATTGTTGTATCTGAAACTATGTGTCCGATACTGTGCCAGGAGAAGCGCCTGCTCTCTAAAATCTGTGGCGATGCTACTCGAAACCTTATGTGTTCGACGAAACTATGTGGTCGACCTAGTGAGAGAGGATACTCCAAATGCGAAACATAGTTCCATTTTAATCTAATTGTTCTGTCTGAAATAAGTGTTCGATACTGTGCCAGGGGAAGCGCCTGTTCTCTGAAACCTGTGGCGTTGCTACTCGAAACCGAATGTGTTCGACGAAAGTAAGTGGTCGTCCTTGTGAGACAGGTAACTCCAGATGCGAAACTTAGTTCCATTTTAAACCAAATGTTCCATCTGAAACTAAGTGTTCGATACTGTGCCAGGAGAAGGGCCTGTTCTCTGAAATCTGTGGCGATGCCAATCGAAACCGTATGTGTTCGACGATACTAAGTGGTCGACCTTCTGAGAGAGGAAACTCCGGATGCGAAACTTAGTTCCATTTTAAACTAATTGTTCTATCTGAAACAAAGTGTTCGATACTCTGCCAGGAGAAGGGGCTGTTCTCTGAAATCTGTGGCGATGCCACTCGAAACCGTATGTGTTCGACGATACTAAGTGGTCGACCTTGTGAGGGAGGAAACTCCAAATACGAAACATATTTCCATTTTAATCTAAATGTTCTATCTGGAACTAAGTATACGATACTCTGCCAGTAGAAGCGCCTGTTCTCTGAAACCTGTGGCGTTGCTACTCGAAGCCGAATGTGTTCGACGAAAGTAAGCGGTAGACCGTGTGAGAGAGGAACATCCAGATGCGAAACATAGTTCAATTTTAAACTAAATGTTCCATCTGAAACTAAGTGTTCGATACTGTGTCAGGAGAAGCGCCTGTTCTCTGAAATCTGTGACGATGCCCCTCGAAACCGTATGTGTTCGACGAAACTAAGTGGTCGGCCTTGTGGGAGAGGAAACTGCTGATGCGAAACTTAGTTCCATTTTAAATTAATTTTTCTATCTGAAACTATGTGTTCGATACTGTGCTAGAAGAAGCGCCTGCTCTCTAAAATCTGTGGCGATGCTACTCGAAACCCTATGTGTTCGAGGAAACTAAGTGGCCCACCTTGTGAGAGAGGAAACACCAGATGCGAAACATAGTACCATTTTAAACTAACTGTTCCATCTGAAAATATGTGTTCGATACTGTGCCAGGAGAAGCGCCTGCTCCCTGAAATCTGTGGCGATGCTACTCGAAACCGTATGTGTTCGACGAAACTAAGTGGTCGCCTTGTGAGAGAGGAAACTCCGGATGCGAAACTTAGTTCCATTTTAAACTAATTGTTCTATCTGAAACAAAGTGTTCGATACTCTGCCAGGAGAAGGGGCTGTTCTCTGAAATCTGTGGCGATGCCACTCAAAACCGAATGTGTTCGACGAAACTAAGTTGTCGACCTTGTGAGGGAGGAAACTCCAAATGCGAAACATATTTCCATTTTAATCTAAATGTTCTATCTGGAACTAAGTATACGATACTCTGCCAGTAGAAGCGCCTGTTCTCTGAAACCTGTGGCGTTGCTACTCGAAGCCGAATGTGTTCGACGAAAGTAAGTGGTAGACCGTGTGAGAGAGGAACATCCAGATGCGAAACATAGTTCAATTTTAAACTAAATGTTCCATCTGAAACTAAGTGTTCGATACTGTGTCAGGAGAAGCGCCTGTTCTCTGAAATCTGTGACGATGCCCCTCGAAACCGTATGTGTTCGACGAAACTAAGTGGTCGGCCTTGTGGGAGAGGAAACTGCTGATGCGAAACTTAGTTCCATTTTAAATTAATTTTTCTATCTGAAACTATGTGTTCGATACTGTGCTAGAAGAAGCGCCCGTTCTCTGAAATCTGTGGCGATACTACTCGAAACCGTATGTGTTCGACGGAACTATGTTGTCGACCTTGTGAGGGAGGAAACTCCAGATGCGAAACTTAGTTCCATTTTAAACCAAATGTTCCATCTGAAACTATGTTTTCGATACTGTGCCAGGAGAAGCTCCTGTTCTCTGAAATCTGTGGCGATACTACTCGAAACCGTATGTGTTCGACGGAACTATGTTGTCGACCTTGTGAGGGAGGAAACTCCAGATGCGAAACTTAGTTCCATTTTAAACCAAATGTTCCATCTGAAACTAAGTGTTCGATACAGTGCCAGGGGAAGCGCCTGTTCTCTGAAACCTGCGGCGTTGCTACTCGAAACCGAAAGTGTTCGACGAAAGTAAGTGGTCGCCTTGCGAAAGAGGAAACTCCAGATGCGAAACTTAGTTCCATTTCAAATTAATTGTTCTATCTGAAACTAAGTGTTCGATACTCTGCCAGGAGAAGCGCCTGTTCTCTGAAATCTTTGGCGATGCCACTCGAAACCGTGTGTGTTCGACGAAACTAAGAGGTCGCCTGGTCAGAGAGGAAACTCCAGATGCGAAACTTAGTACCATTTTAAACTAATTGTTGTATCTGAAACTATGTGTCCGATACTGTGTCAGTAGAAGCGCCTGTTCTCTGAAATCTGTGACGATGCCCCTCGAAACCGTATGTGTTCGACGAAACTAAGTGGTCGTCCTTGTGAGACAGGTAACTCCAGATGCGAAACTTAGTTCCATTTTAAACCAAATGTTCCATCTGAAACTAAGTGTTCGATACTGTGCCAGGAGAAGGGCCTGTTCTCTGAAATCTGTGGCGATGCCAATCGAAACCGTATGTGTTCGACGATACTAAGTGGTCGACCTTCTGAGAGAGGAAACTCCGGATGCGAAACTTAGTTCCATTTTAAACTAATTGTTCTATCTGAAACAAAGTGTTCGATACTCTGCCAGGAGAAGGGGCTGTTCTCTGAAATCTGTGGCGATGCCACTCAAAACCGAATGTGTTCGACGAAACTAAGTTGTCGACCTTGTGAGGGAGGAAACTCCAAATGCGAAACATATTTCCATTTTAATCTAAATGTTCTATCTGGAACTAAGTATACGATACTCTGCCAGTAGAAGCGCCTGTTCTCTGAAACCTGTGGCGTTGCTACTCGAAGCCGAATGTGTTCGACGAAAGTAAGTGGTAGACCGTGTGAGAGAGGAACATCCAGATGCGAAACATAGTTCAATTTTAAACTAAATGTTCCATCTGAAACTAAGTGTTCGATACTGTGTCAGGAGAAGCGCCTGTTCTCTGAAATCTGTGACGATGCCCCTCGAAACCGTATGTGTTCGACGAAACTAAGTGGTCGGCCTTGTGGGAGAGGAAACTGCTGATGCGAAACTTAGTTCCATTTTAAATTAATTTTTCTATCTGAAACTATGTGTTCGATACTGTGCTAGAAGAAGCGCCTGCTCTCTAAAATCTGTGGCGATGCTACTCGAAACCCTATGTGTTCGAGGAAACTAAGTGGCCCACCTTGTGAGAGAGGAAACACCAGATGCGAAACATAGTACCATTTTAAACTAACTGTTCCATCTGAAAATATGTGTTCGATACTGTGCCAGGAGAAGCGCCTGCTCCCTGAAATCTGTGGCGATGCTACTCGAAACCGTATGTGTTCGACGAAACTAAGTGGTCGCCTTGTGAGAGAGGAAACTCCGGATGCGAAACTTAGTTCCATTTTAAACTAATTGTTCTATCTGAAACAAAGTGTTCGATACTCTGCCAGGAGAAGGGGCTGTTCTCTGAAATCTGTGGCGATGCCACTCAAAACCGAATGTGTTCGACGAAACTAAGTTGTCGACCTTGTGAGGGAGGAAACTCCAAATGCGAAACATATTTCCATTTTAATCTAAATGTTCTATCTGGAACTAAGTATACGATACTCTGCCAGTAGAAGCGCCTGTTCTCTGAAACCTGTGGCGTTGCTACTCGAAGCCGAATGTGTTCGACGAAAGTAAGTGGTAGACCGTGTGAGAGAGGAACATCCAGATGCGAAACATAGTTCAATTTTAAACTAAATGTTCCATCTGAAACTAAGTGTTCGATACTGTGTCAGGAGAAGCGCCTGTTCTCTGAAATCTGTGACGATGCCCCTCGAAACCGTATGTGTTCGACGAAACTAAGTGGTCGGCCTTGTGGGAGAGGAAACTGCTGATGCGAAACTTAGTTCCATTTTAAATTAATTTTTCTATCTGAAACTATGTGTTCGATACTGTGCTAGAAGAAGCGCCTGCTCTCTAAAATCTGTGGCGATGCTACTCGAAACCCTATGTGTTCGAGGAAACTAAGTGGCCCACCTTGTGAGAGAGGAAACACCAGATGCGAAACATAGTACCATTTTAAACTAACTGTTCCATCTGAAAATATGTGTTCGATACTGTGCCAGGAGAAGCGCCTGCTCCCTGAAATCTGTGGCGATGCTACTCGAAACCGTATGTGTTCGACGAAACTAAGTGGTCGCCTTGTGAGAGAGGAAACTCCGGATGCGAAACTTAGTTCCATTTTAAACTAATTGTTCTATCTGAAACAAAGTGTTCGATACTCTGCCAGGAGAAGGGGCTGTTCTCTGAAATCTGTGGCGATGCCACTCAAAACCGAATGTGTTCGACGAAACTAAGTTGTCGACCTTGTGAGGGAGGAAACTCCAAATGCGAAACATATTTCCATTTTAATCTAAATGTTCTATCTGGAACTAAGTATACGATACTCTGCCAGTAGAAGCGCCTGTTCTCTGAAACCTGTGGCGTTGCTACTCGAAGCCGAATGTGTTCGACGAAAGTAAGTGGTAGACCGTGTGAGAGAGGAACATCCAGATGCGAAACATAGTTCAATTTTAAACTAAATGTTCCATCTGAAACTAAGTGTTCGATACTGTGTCAGGAGAAGCGCCTGTTCTCTGAAATCTGTGACGATGCCCCTCGAAACCGTATGTGTTCGACGAAACTAAGTGGTCGGCCTTGTGGGAGAGGAAACTGCTGATGCGAAACTTAGTTCCATTTTAAATTAATTTTTCTATCTGAAACTATGTGTTCGATACTGTGCTAGAAGAAGCGCCCGTTCTCTGAAATCTGTGGCGATACTACTCGAAACCGTATGTGTTCGACGGAACTATGTTGTCGACCTTGTGAGGGAGGAAACTCCAGATGCGAAACTTAGTTCCATTTTAAACCAAATGTTCCATCTGAAACTATGTTTTCGATACTGTGCCAGGAGAAGCTCCTGTTCTCTGAAATCTGTGGCGATACTACTCGAAACCGTATGTGTTCGACGGAACTATGTTGTCGACCTTGTGAGGGAGGAAACTCCAGATGCGAAACTTAGTTCCATTTTAAACCAAATGTTCCATCTGAAACTAAGTGTTCGATACAGTGCCAGGGGAAGCGCCTGTTCTCTGAAACCTGTGGCGTTGCTACTCGAAACCGAAAGTGTTCGACGAAAGTAAGTGGTCGCCTTGCGAAAGAGGAAACTCCAGATGCGAAACTTAGTTCCATTTCAAATTAATTGTTCTATCTGAAACTAAGTGTTCGATACTCTGCCAGGAGAAGCGCCTGTTCTCTGAAATCTTTGGCGATGCCACTCGAAACCGTGTGTGTTCGACGAAACTAAGAGGTCGCCTGGTCAGAGAGGAAACTCCAGATGCGAAACTTAGTACCATTTTAAACTAATTGTTGTATCTGAAACTATGTGTCCGATACTGTGTCAGTAGAAGCGCCTGTTCTCTGAAATCTGTGACGATGCCCCTCGAAACCGTATGTGTTCGACGAAACTAAGTGGTCGGCCTTGTGGGAGAGGAAACTGCTGATGCGAAACTTAGTTCCATTTTAAATTAATTTTTCTATCTGAAACTATGTGTTCGATACTGTGCTAGAAGAAGCGCCCGTTCTCTGAAATCTGTGGCGTTACCACTCGAAACCGTATATGTTCGACGAAACTAAGTGGCCGACCTTGTGAGAGAGGAAACTCCAGATGCGAAACTTAGTTCCATTTTAAACTAGTTGGTCTATCTGAAAGTGTTCGATACTGTGGCAGGAGAAGCGCCTGTTTTCTGAAATCTGTGGCGATGCTACTCGAAACCGTATGTGTTCGACGAAACTAAGTTGTCGACCTTGTGAGAGAGGAAACTTCAGATGCGAAACTCAGTTCCATCTCAAATTAATTGTTCTATCTGAAACTAACTGTTCGATACTGTGCCAGGAGAAGCTCCTGTTCTCTGAAATCTGTGGCGATACTACTCGAAACCGTATGTGTTCGACGAAACTAAGTGGTCGACCTTGTGAGAGAGGAAACTGCAGATGCGAAACTTACTTCCATTTTAAAGTAATTGTTGTATCAGGAACTAAGTTTTCGATAGTGTGCCAGGAGAAACGCCTGTTCTATGAAATCTGTGGCGATGCCACTCGAAACCGTATGTGTTCGACGGAACTAATTTGTCGACCTTGTGAGGGAGGAATATCCAGATTCGAAACTTAGTTCCATTTTAAACTAATTGTTCTATCTGAATCTAAGTGTTCGATACTGTGCCAGGTGAAGCGCCGTTCTGCGAAATCTGTGGCGATACCACTCGAAACCGTATGTATTCGACGAAACTAAGTGGTCGACCTTGTGAGAAAGGAAACTCCAGATGCGAAACTTACTTCCATTTTAAACTAATTGTTCTATCTGAAACTAAGTGTCCGATACTGTGCCAGGAGAAGCTCCTGTTCTCTGAAATCTGTGGCGATACTACTCGAAACCGTATGTGTTCGACGAAACTAAGTGGTCGACCTTGTGAGAGAGGAAACTGCAGATGCGAAACTTACTTCCATTTTAAACTAATTGTTCTATCTGCAACTAAGTGTTCGATACTGTGCCAGGAGAGGCGCCTGTTCTCTGAAATCTGTGGCGATGCTACTCGAAACCATATGTGTTCGACGAAACTAAGTGGTCGACCTTGTGAGAGAGGAAACTGCAGATGCGTAACTTACTTCCATTTTAAACTAATTGTTCTATCTGACACTAAGTGTTCGATACTGTGCCAGGAGAAGCGCCCGTTCTGTGAAACCTGTGGCGATAAAACTCGAAACGGTATGTGTTCCACGAAACTGAGTGGTCGACATTGTGAGAGAGGAAACTCAAGACGCGAAACTTAGTGCCATCTTAACTAATTGTTCTATCTGGAACTAAGTGTTCGATAGTGTGCCACGATGAACGCCTGTTCTCTGAAATCTGTGGCGATGCCACTCGAAACCGTATTTGTTCGGCGAAACTAAGTAGTCGACCTTGTGAGAGAGGTATCTCCAGATGCGAAACTTAGTTCCATTTTAAACTAATTGTTCTATCTGAAACTAAGTGTTCGATACTGTGCCAGGAGAAGCGCCTGTTCTCTGAAATCTGTGGCGATGCTACTCGAAACCGAATGTGTTCCACGAAACTAAGTGGCCGCATTGTGAGAGAGGAAACTCAAGATGCGAAACATAGTTCCATTTTAAACTAATTGTTCTACCTGAAACTAAGTGTTCGATACTGTGCCAGGAGAAGCACCTGTTCTCTGAAATCTGTGGCGATGCCACTCGAAACCGTATGTGTTCGACGAAACTAAGTGGCCGACCTTGTGAGAGAGGAAATTCTAGATGCGAAACATAGTTCCATTTTAAACTAATTGTTCTACCTGAAACTAAGTGTTCGATACTGTGCCAGGAGAAGCGCCTGTTCTCTGAAATCTGTGGCGATGCCACTCGAAACCGTATGTGTTCGACGAAACTAAGTGGCCGACCTTGTGAGAGAGGAAACTCCAGATGCGAAACATAGGTCAATTTTAAACAAAATGTTCCATCTCAAAGTAAGTGTTCGATACTGTGCCAGGAGAAGCGCCTGCTCTCTGAAATCTGTGGCCATGCCACTCGAAACCGTATGTGTTCGACGAAACTAAGTGGCCGACCTTGTGAGAGAGGAAACTTCAGATGCGGAACATAGTTCCATTTTAAATTAATTGTTCTATCTGAAACTAAGTGTTGGCTACTGTGCCAGGAGAAGCACCCGTTCTGTGAAACCTGTGGCGATACCACTCGAAACGGTATGTGTTCGACGAAACTAAGTAGTCGACCTTGTGAGAGAGGTATCTCCAGATGCGAAACTTAGTTCCATTTTAAACTAATTGTTCTATCTGAAACTAAGTGTTCGATACTGTGCCAGGAGAAGCGCCTGTTCTCTGAAATCTGTGGCGATGCTACTCGAAACCGAATGTGTTCCACGAAACTAAGTGGCCGCATTGTGAGAGAGGAAACTCAAGATGCGAAACATAGTTCCATTTTAAACTAATTGTTCTACCTGAAACTAAGTGTTCGATACTGTGCCAGGAGAAGCACCTGTTCTCTGAAATCTGTGGCGATGCCACTCGAAACCGTATGTGTTCGACGAAACTAAGTGGCCGACCTTGTGAGAGAGGAAACTCTAGATGCGAAACATAGTTCCATTTTAAACTAATTGTTCTACCTGAAACTAAGTGTTCGATACTGTGCCAGGAGAAGCGCCTGTTCTCTGAAATCTGTGGCGATGCCACTCGAAACCGTATGTGTTCGACGAAACTAAGTGGCCGACCTTGTGAGAGAGGAAACTCCAGATGCGAAACTTATTTCCATTTTAAACTAATTGTTCTCTCTGAAACTAAGTGTTCGATACTGTGCCAGGAGAAGCGCCTGTCCTCTGAAATCTGTGGCGATGCTACCCGAAACCTTATGTGTTTCGTCGAAACTAAGTGGTCGACCTTGTGAGAGAGGAAACTCCAGATACGAAACATAGTTCCATTTTAAACTAATGGTTCTATCTGAAACTAAGTGTTCGATACTGTGCCAGGAGAAGCGCCTGTCCTCTGAAATCTGTGGCGATGCTACTCGAAACCTTATGTGTTTCGTCGAAACTAAGTGGTCGACCTTGTGAGAGAGGAAACTCCAGATGCGAAACTTAGTTCCATTTTAAACTAATTGTTCTCTCTGAAACTAAGTGTTCGATACTGTGCCAGGAGAAGCGCCTGTTCTCTGAAATCTGTGGCGATGCCACTGGAAACCGTATGGGTTTGACGAAACTAAGTGGTCCACCTTGGGAGAGAGGAAACTCCAAATGCGAAACATAGTTCCATTTTAAACTAATGGTTCTATCTGAAACTAAGTGTTCGATACTGTGCCAGGAGAAGCGCCAGGTCTCTGAAATCTGTGGCGATGCTACTAAAAACCGTATGTGTTCGACAAAAATAAGTGGTCCACCTAGTGGGAGAGGAAACTCCAGATACGAAACTTATTTCCATTTTAAACTAATTGTTCTCTCTGAAACTAAGTGTTCGATACTGTGCCAGGAGAAGCGCCTGTCCTCTGAAATCTGTGGCGATGCTACCCGAAACCTTATGTGTTTCGTCGAAACTAAGTGGTCGACCTTGTGAGAGAGGAAACTCCAGATACGAAACATAGTTCCATTTTAAACTAATGGTTCTATCTGAAACTAAGTGTTCGATACTGTGCCAGGAGAAGCGCCTGTCCTCTGAAATCTGTGGCGATGCTACTCGAAACCTTATGTGTTTCGTCGAAACTAAGTGGTCGACCTTGTGAGAGAGGAAACTCCAGATGCGAAACTTAGTTCCATTTTAAACTAATTGTTCTATCTGTAACTAAGTGTTCGATAATGTGCCAGGAGAAGCGCCCGTTCTCTGAAATCTGTGGCGATGCTACTCGAAACCGTATGTGTTCGACGAAACTAAGTGGCCGACCTTGTGAGAGAGGAAACTTCAGATGCGAAAAATAGTTCCATTTTAAATTAATTGTTCTATCTGAAACTAAGTGTTCGATACTGTGCCAGGAGAAGCGCCCGTTCTGTGAAACCTGTGGCGATTACACTCGAAACGGTATGTGTTCGACGAAACTAAGTGGTCCACCTTGCGAGAGAGGAAACTCCAAATGCGAAACATAGTTCCATTTTAAACTAATTGTTCTCTCTGAAACTAAGTGTTCGATACTGTGCCAGGAGAAGCGCCTGTTCTCTGAAATCTGTGGCGATGCTACTCGAAACCGTATGTGTTCGATGAAACTAAGTGGTCGACCTTGTGGGAGAGGAAACTCCGTATGCGAAACTTAGTTCCATTTTAAACTAATTGTTCTATCTGAAACTAAGTGTTCGATACTGTGCCAGGAGAAGCGCCTGTCCTCTGAAATCTGTGGCGATGCTACCCGAAACCTTATGTGTTTCGTCGAAACTAAGTGGTCGACCTTGTGAGAGAGGAAACTCCAGATGCGAAACTTATTTCCATTTTAAACTAATTGTTCTCTCTGAAACTAAGTGTTCGATACTGTGCCAGGAGAAGCGCCTGTTCTCTGAAATCTGTGGCGATGCCACTGGAAACCGTATGGGTTTGACGAAACTAAGTGGTCCACCTTGGGAGAGAGGAAACTCCAAATGCGAAACATAGTTCCATTTTAAACTAATGGTTCTATCTGAAACTAAGTGTTCGATACTGTGCCAGGAGAAGCGCCAGGTCTCTGAAATCTGTGGCGATGCTACTAAAAACCGTATGTGTTCGACAAAAATAAGTGGTCCACCTAGTGGGAGAGGAAACTCCAGATACGAAACTTATTTCCATTTTAAACTAATTGTTCTCTCTGGAACTAAGTGTTCGATACTGTGCCAGGAGAAGCGCCTGTCCTCTGAAATCTGTGGCGATGCTACTAGAAACCGTATGTGTTCCACGAAACTAAGTGGTCCACCTAGTGGGAGAGGAAACTCCAGATACGAAACATAGTTCCATTTTAAACTAATGGTTCTATCTGAAACTAAGTGTTCGATACTGTGCCAGGAGAAGCGCCTGTCCTCTGAAATCTGTGGCGATGCTACTCGAAACCTTATGTGTTTCGTCGAAACTAAGTGGTCGACCTTGTGAGAGAGGAAACTCCAGATGCGAAACTTAGTTCCATTTTAAACTAATTGTTCTATCTGAAACTATGTGTTCGTCACTGTGCCAGGAGAAGCGCCTGTTCTCTGCAATCTGTGGCGATGCCACTCGAAACCGTATGTGTTCGACGAAACTAGGTGGTCGACCTTGTGAGAGAGGAAACTCCAAATGCGAAACTTATTTCCATTTTAAACTAATTGTTCTCTCTGAAACTAAGTGTTCGATACTGTGCCAGGAGAAGCGCCTGTTCTCTGAAATCTGTGGCGATGCCACTGGAAACCGTATGGGTTTGACGAAACTAAGTGGTCCACCTTGGGAGAGAGGAAACTCCAAATGCGAAACATAGTTCCATTTTAAACTAATGGTTCTATCTGAAACTAAGTGTTCGATACTGTGCCAGGAGAAGCGCCAGGTCTCTGAAATCTGTGGCGATGCTACTAAAAACCGTATGTGTTCGACAAAAATAAGTGGTCCACCTAGTGGGAGAGGAAACTCCAGATACGAAACTTATTTCCATTTTAAACTAATTGTTCTCTCTGAAACTAAGTGTTCGATACTGTGCCAGGAGAAGCGCCTGTCCTCTGAAATCTGTGGCGATGCTACCCGAAACCTTATGTGTTTCGTCGAAACTAAGTGGTCGACCTTGTGAGAGAGGAAACTCCAGATACGAAACATAGTTCCATTTTAAACTAATGGTTCTATCTGAAACTAAGTGTTCGATACTGTGCCAGGAGAAGCGCCTGTCCTCTGAAATCTGTGGCGATGCTACTCGAAACCTTATGTGTTTCGTCGAAACTAAGTGGTCGACCTTGTGAGAGAGGAAACTCCAGATGCGAAACTTAGTTCCATTTTAAACTAATTGTTCTATCTGTAACTAAGTGTTCGATAATGTGCCAGGAGAAGCGCCCGTTCTCTGAAATCTGTGGCGATGCTACTCGAAACCGTATGTGTTCGACGAAACTAAGTGGTCGACCTTGTGAGAGAGGAAACTTCAGATGCGAAAAATAGTTCCATTTTAAATTAATTGTTCTATCTGAAACTAAGTGTTCGATACTGTGCCAGGAGAAGCGCCCGTTCTGTGAAACCTGTGGCGATTACACTCGAAACGGTATGTGTTCGACGAAACTAAGTGGTCCACCTTGCGAGAGAGGAAACTCCAAATGCGAAACATAGTTCCATTTTAAACTAATTGTTCTCTCTGAAACTAAGTGTTCGATACTGTGCCAGGAGAAGCGCCTGTTCTCTGAAATCTGTGGCGATGCTACTCGAAACCGTATGTGTTCGATGAAACTAAGTGGTCGACCTTGTGGGAGAGGAAACTCCGTATGCGAAACTTAGTTCCATTTTAAACTAATTGTTCTATCTGAAACTAAGTGTTCGATACTGTGCCAGGAGAAGCGCCTGTCCTCTGAAATCTGTGGCGATGCTACCCGAAACCTTATGTGTTTCGTCGAAACTAAGTGGTCGACCTTGTGAGAGAGGAAACTCCAGATGCGAAACTTATTTCCATTTTAAACTAATTGTTCTCTCTGAAACTAAGTGTTCGATACTGTGCCAGGAGAAGCGCCTGTTCTCTGAAATCTGTGGCGATGCCACTGGAAACCGTATGGGTTTGACGAAACTAAGTGGTCCACCTTGGGAGAGAGGAAACTCCAAATGCGAAACATAGTTCCATTTTAAACTAATGGTTCTATCTGAAACTAAGTGTTCGATACTGTGCCAGGAGAAGCGCCAGGTCTCTGAAATCTGTGGCGATGCTACTAAAAACCGTATGTGTTCGACAAAAATAAGTGGTCCACCTAGTGGGAGAGGAAACTCCAGATACGAAACTTATTTCCATTTTAAACTAATTGTTCTCTCTGAAACTAAGTGTTCGATACTGTGCCAGGAGAAGCGCCTGTCCTCTGAAATCTGTGGCGATGCTACTAGAAACCGTATGTGTTCCACGAAACTAAGTGGTCCACCTAGTTGGAGAGGAAACTCCAGATACGAAACATAGTTCCATTTTAAACTAATGGTTCTATCTGAAACTAAGTGTTCGATACTGTGCCAGGAGAAGCGCCTGTCCTCTGAAATCTGTGGCGATGCTACTCGAAACCTTATGTGTTTCGTCGAAACTAAGTGGTCGACCTTGTGAGAGAGGAAACTCCAGATGCGAAACTTAGTTCCATTTTAAACTAATTGTTCTATCTGAAACTATGTGTTCGTCACTGTGCCAGGAGAAGCGCCTGTTCTCTGCAATCTGTGGCGATGCCACTCGAAACCGTATGTGTTCGACGAAACTAGGTGGTCGACCTTGTGAGAGAGGAAACTCCAAATGCGAAACTTATTTCCATTTTAAACTAATTGTTCTCTCTGAAACTAAGTGTTCGATACTGTGCCAGGAGAAGCGCCTGTTCTCTGAAATCTGTGGCGATGCCACTGGAAACCGTATGGGTTTGACGAAACTAAGTGGTCCACCTTGGGAGAGAGGAAACTCCAAATGCGAAACATAGTTCCATTTTAAACTAATGGTTCTATCTGAAACTAAGTGTTCGATACTGTGCCAGGAGAAGCGCCAGGTCTCTGAAATCTGTGGCGATGCTACTAAAAACCGTATGTGTTCGACAAAAATAAGTGGTCCACCTAGTGGGAGAGGAAACTCCAGATACGAAACTTATTTCCATTTTAAACTAATTGTTCTCTCTGAAACTAAGTGTTCGATACTGTGCCAGGAGAAGCGCCTGTCCTCTGAAATCTGTGGCGATGCTACCCGAAACCTTATGTGTTTCGTCGAAACTAAGTGGTCGACCTTGTGAGAGAGGAAACTCCAGATGCGAAACTTATTTCCATTTTAAACTAATTGTTCTCTCTAAAACTAAGTGTTCGATACTGTGCCAGGAGAAGCGCCTGTTCTCTGAAATCTGTGGCGATGCCACTGGAAACCGTATGTGTTTGACGAAACTAAGTGGTCCACCTTGGGAGAGAGGAAACTCCAAATGCGAAACATAGTTCCATTTTAAACTAATGGTTCTATCTGAAACTAAGTGTTCGATACTGTGCCAGGAGAAGCGCCTGTTCTCTGAAATCAGTGGCGATGCTACTAGAAACCGTATGTGTTCCACGAAACTAAGTGGTCCACCTAGTGGGAGAGGAAACTCCAGATACGAAACATAGTTCCATTTTAAACTAATGGTTCTATCTGAAACTAAGTGTTCGATACTGTGCCAGCAGAAGCGCCTGTCCTCTGAAATCTGTGGCGATGATACTCGAAACCTTATGTGTTTCGTCGAAACTAAGTGGTCGACCTTGTGAGAGAGGAAACTCCAGATGCGAAACTTAGTTCCATTTTAAACTAATTGTTCTATCTGAAACTAAGTGTTCGATACTGTGCCAGGAGAAGCGCCTGTTCTCTGAAATCAGTGGCGTTGCCACTCGAAACCGTATGTGTTCAACGAAACTAAGTGGCCGACCTTGTGATTGAGGAAACTCCAGATGCGAAACTGAGTTCCATTTTAAACTAATTGTTCTATCTGAAATTGTTCGATACTGTTCCAGGAGAAGCGCCTGTTCTCTGAAATCTCTGGCGATGCCACTCGAAACCGTATGTGTTCGACGAAACTAAGTGATTGACCTTCTGAGGGAGGATTCACCAGATGCGGAACATAGTTCCATTTTAAACTAATTGTTCTATCTGAAACTAAGTTTTCGATACTGTGCCAGGAGAAGCGCCTGTTCTCTGAAATGTGTGGCGATGCCACTCGAAACCGTATGTGTTCGAGGAAACTAAATGGGCGACCTTGTGAGAGAGGAAACTCCAGATGCGAAACTTATTTCCATTTTAAACTAATTATTCTATCTGAAACTAACTGTTCGATACTGTGCCAGGAGAAGCGCCTGTTCTCTGAAATCAGTGGCGATGCTACTCGAAACCGTATGTGTTCGACGAAACTAAGTGGTCGACCTTGTGAGGGAGGAAACTCCAGATGCGAAACATAGTTCCATTTTAAACTAATTGTTCTATCTGAACCTGAGTGTTCGATACTGTGCCAGGGGAAGCGCCAGGTCTCTGAAATCTGTGGCGATGCTACTAAAAACCGTATGTGTTCGACAAAAATAAGTGGTCCACCTAGTGGGAGAGGAAACTCCAGATACGAAACTTATTTCCATTTTAAACTAATTGTTCTCTCTGAAACTAAGTGTTCGATACTGTGCCAGGAGAAGCGCCTGTCCTCTGAAATCTGTGGCGATGCTACCCGAAACCTTATGTGTTTCGTCGAAACTAAGTGGTCGACCTTGTGAGAGAGGAAACTCCAGATGCGAAACTTATTTCCATTTTAAACTAATTGTTCTCTCTGAAACTAAGTGTTCGATACTGTGCCAGGAGAAGCGCCTGTTCTCTGAAATCTGTGGCGATGCCACTGGAAACCGTATGTGTTTGACGAAACTAAGTGGTCCACCTTGGGAGAGAGGAAACTCCAAATGCGAAACATAGTTCCATTTTAAACTAATGGTTCTATCTGAAACTAAGTGTTCGATACTGTGCCAGGAGAAGCGCCTGTTCTCTGAAATCAGTGGCGATGCTACTAGAAACCGTATGTGTTCCACGAAACTAAGTGGTCCACCTAGTGGGAGAGGAAACTCCAGATACGAAACATAGTTCCATTTTAAACTAATGGTTCTATCTGAAACTAAGTGTTCGATACTGTGCCAGCAGAAGCGCCTGTCCTCTGAAATCTGTGGCGATGATACTCGAAACCTTATGTGTTTCGTCGAAACTAAGTGGTCGACCTTGTGAGAGAGGAAACTCCAGATGCGAAACTTAGTTCCATTTTAAACTAATTGTTCTATCTGAAACTAAGTGTTCGATACTGTGCCAGGAGAAGCGCCTGTTCTCTGAAATCAGTGGCGTTGCCACTCGAAACCGTATGTGTTCAACGAAACTAAGTGGCCGACCTTGTGATTGAGGAAACTCCAGATGCGAAACTGAGTTCCATTTTAAACTAATTGTTCTATCTGAAATTGTTCGATACTGTTCCAGGAGAAGCGCCTGTTCTCTGAAATCTCTGGCGATGCCACTCGAAACCGTATGTGTTCGACGAAACTAAGTGATTGACCTTCTGAGGGAGGATTCACCAGATGCGGAACATAGTTCCATTTTAAACTAATTGTTCTATCTGAAACTAAGTTTTCGATACTGTGCCAGGAGAAGCGCCTGTTCTCTGAAATGTGTGGCGATGCCACTCGAAACCGTATGTGTTCGAGGAAACTAAATGGGCGACCTTGTGAGAGAGGAAACTCCAGATGCGAAACTTATTTCCATTTTAAACTAATTATTCTATCTGAAACTAACTGTTCGATACTGTGCCAGGAGAAGCGCCTGTTCTCTGAAATCAGTGGCGATGCTACTCGAAACCGTATGTGTTCGACGAAACTAAGTGGTCGACCTTGTGAGGGAGGAAACTCCAGATGCGAAACATAGTTCCATTTTAAACTAATTGTTCTATCTGAACCTGAGTGTTCGATACTGTGCCAGGGGAAGCGCCTGTTCTCTGAAATCTGTGGCCATGCCACTCGAAACCGTATGTGTTCGACGAATCTAAGTAGTCGACCTTGTGGGAGAGGAAACTCCACATGCGAAACTTACTTCCATTTTAAACTAATTATTCTATCTGAAACTAAGTGTTCGATACTGTGCCAGGAGAGGCGCCTGTTCTCTGAAATCTGTAGCGACGCTACTCGAAACCGTATGTGTTCGACGAAACTAAGTGGTCGCCTTGTGAAAGAGGAAATTGCAGATGCGAAACTTAGTACCATTTAAACTAATTGTTATACCTGAAACTAAGTGTTCGATACTGTGCCAGGAGAAGCGCCTGTTCTCTGAAATCTGTGGCGATGCCACTCGAAACCGTATGTGTTCCACGAAACTGAGTGGTCGACCTTGTAAGAGAGGAAACTCCAGATGCGAAACTTAGTTCCATTTTAACCTAATTGTTCTATCTGAAACTATGTGTTCGACACTGTGCCAGGAGAAGCGCCTGCTCTCTGCAATCTGTGGCGATGCCACTCGAAACCGTATGTGTTCGACGAAACTAGGTGGTCGACCTTGTGAGAGAGGAAACTCCAGATGCGAAACTTATTTCCATTTTAAACTAATTGTTCTCTCTGAAACTAAGTGTTCGATACTGTGCCAGGAGAAGCGCCTGTTCTCTGAAATCTGTGGCGATGCCACTGGAAACCGTATGTGTTTGACGAAACTAAGTGGTCCACCTTGGGAGAGAGGAAACTCCAAATGCGAAACATAGTTCCATTTTAAACTAATTGTTCTCTCTGAAACTAAGTGTTCGATACTGTGCCAGGAGAAGCGCCTGTTCTCTGTAATCTGTGGCATTGCCACTCCAAACCGTATGTGTTCGACGAAACTAAGTGATTGACCTTGTGAGGGAGGAAACTCCAGATGCGAAACTTAGTTCCATTTTAAACTAATTGTTCTATCTGAAATTGTTCGATACTGTTCCAGGAGAAGCGCCTGTTCTCTGAAATGTGTGGCGATGCCACTCGAAACCGTATGTGTTCGAGGAAACTAAATGGTCGACCTTGTGAGAGAGGAAACTCCAGATGCGAAACTTATTTCCATTTTAAACTAATTATTCTATCTGAAACTAACTGTTCGATACTGTGCCAGGAGAAGCGCCTGTTCTCTGAAATCAGTGGCGATGCTACTCGAAACCGTATGTGTTCGACGAAACTAAGTGGTCGACCTTGTGAGGGAGGAAACTCCAGATGCGAAACATAGTTCCATTTTAAACTAATTGTTCTATCTGAACCTGAGTGTTCGATACTGTGCCAGGGGAAGCGCCTGCTCTCTGAAATCTGTGGCGATGCCACTCGAAACCGTATGTGTTCGACGAAACTAAGTGATTGACCTTGTGAGGGAGGATTCACCAGATGCGGAACATAGTTCCATTTTAAACTAATTGTTCTATCTGAAACTAAGTGTTCGATAGTGTGCCAGGAAAATCGCCTGTTCTCTGAAATCTGTGGCGATGCCACTCGAAACCGTATGTGTTCCACGAAACTGAGTGGTCGACCTTGTAAGAGAGGAAACTCCAGATGCGAAACTTAGTTCCATTTTAACCTAATTGTTCTATCTGAAACTATGTGTTCGACACTGTGCCAGGAGAAGCGCCTGTTCTCTGAAATATGTGGCCATGCCACTCGAAACCGTATGTGTTCGACGAATCTAAGTGGTCGACCTTGTGGGAGAGGAAACTCCACATGCGAAACTTACTTCCATTTTAAACTAATTATTCTATCTGAAACTAAGTGTTCGATACTATGCCAGGAGAGGCGCCTGTTCTCTGAAATCTGTGGCGATGCTACTCGAAACCGTATGTGTTCGACGAAACTAAGTGGTCGCCTTGTGAAAGAGGAAACTCCAGATGCGAAACTTAGTACCATTTTAAACTAATTGTTCTACCTGAAACTAAGTGTTCGATACTGTGCCAGGAGAAGCGCCTGTTCTCTGAAATCTGTGGCGATGCCACTCGAAACCGTATGTGTTCCACGAAACTAAGTGGTCAACCTTGTAAGAGAGGAAACTCCAGATGCGAAACTTAGTTCCATTTTAACCTAATTGTTCTATCTGAAACTATGTGTTCGACACTGTGCCAGGAGAAGCGCCTGTTCTCTGCAATCTGTGGCGATGCCACTCGAAACCGTATGTGTTCGACGAAACTAGGTGGTCGACCTTGTGAGAGAGGAAACTCCAGATGCGAAACTTATTTCCATTTTAAACTAATTGTTCTCTCTGAAACTAAGTGTTCGATACTGTGCTAGGAGAAGCGCCTGTTCTCTGAAATCTGTGGCATTGCCACTCGAAACCGTATGTGTTCAACGAAACTAAGTGGCCGACCTTGTGATTGAGGAAACTCCAGATGCGAAACTTAGATCCATTTTAAACTAATTGTTCTATCTGAAATTGTTCGATACTGTTCCAGGAGAAGCGCCTGTTCTCTGAAATCTCTGGCGATGCCACTCGAAACCGTATGTGTTCGACGAAACTAAGTGATTGACCTTCTGAGGGAGGATTCACCAGATGCGGAACATAGTTCCATTTTAAACTAATTGTTCTATCTGTAACTAAGTTTTCGATACTGTGCCAGGAGAAGCGCCTGTTCTCTGAAATGTGTGGCGATGCCACTCGAAACCGTATGTGTTCGAGGAAACTAAATGGTCGACCTTGTGAGAGAGGAAACTCCAGATGCGAAACTTATTTCCATTTTAAACTAATTATTCTATCTGAAACTAACTGTTCGACACTGTGCCAGGAGAAGCGCCTGTTCTCTGAAATCAGTGGCGATGCTACTCGAAACCGTATGTGTTCGACGAAACTAAGTGGTCGACCTTGTGAGGGAGGAAACTCCAGATGCGAAACATAGTTCCATTTTAAACAAATTGTTCTATCTGAACCTGAGTGTTCGATACTGTGCCAGGCGAAGCGCCTGTTCTCTGAAATCTGTGGCGATGCCACTCGAAACCGTATGTGTTCGACGAAACTAAGTGATTGACCTTGTGAGGGAGGATTCACCAGATGCGGAACATAGTTCCATTTTAAACTAATTGTTCTATCTGAAACTAAGTGTTCGATACTGTGCCAGGAAAATCGCCTGTTCTCTGAAATCTGTGGCGATGCCACTCGAAACCGTATGTGTTCCACGAAACTGAGTGGTCGACCTTGTAAGAGAGGAAACTCCAGATGCGAAACTTAGTTCCATTTTAACCTAATTGTTCTATCTGAAACTATGTGTTCGACACTGTGCCAGGAGAAGCGCCTGTTCTCTGAAATATGTGGCCATGCCACTCGAAACCGTATGTGTTCGACGAATCTAAGTGGTCGACCTTGTGGGAGAGGAAACTCCACATGCGAAACTTACTTCCATTTTAAACTAATTATTCTATCTGAAACTAAGTGTTCGATACTATGCCAGGAGAGGCGCCTGTTCTTTGAAATCTGTGGCGATGCTACTCGAAACCGTATGTGTTCGACGAAACTAAGTGGTCGCCTTGTGAAAGAGGAAACTCCAGATGCGAAACTTAGTACCATTTTAAACTAATTGTTCTACCTGAAACTAAGTGTTCGATACTGTGCCAGGAGAAGCGCCTGTTCTCTGAAATCTGTGGCGATGCCACTCGAAACCGTATGTGTTCCACGAAACTAAGTGGTCAACCTTGTAAGAGAGGAAACTCCAGATGCGAAACTTAGTTCCATTTTAACCTAATTGTTCTATCTGAAACTATGTGTTCGACACTGTGCCAGGAGAAGCGCCTGTTCTCTGCAATCTGTGGCGATGCCACTCGAAACCGTATGTGTTCGACGAAATTAGGTGGTCGACCTTGTGAGAGAGGAAACTCCAGATGCGAAACTTATTTCCATTTTAAACTAATTGTTCTCTCTGAAACTAAGTGTTCGATACTGTGCTAGGAGAAGCGCCTGTTCTCTGAAATCTGTGGCATTGCCACTCGAAACCGTATGTGTTCAACGAAACTAAGTGGCCGACCTTGTGATTGAGGAAACTCCAGATGCGAAACTTAGATCCATTTTAAACTAATTGTTCTATCTGAAATTGTTCGATACTGTTCCAGGAGAAGCGCCTGTTCTCTGAAATCTCTGGCGATGCCACTCGAAACCGTATGTGTTCGACGAAACTAAGTGATTGACCTTCTGAGGGAGGATTCACCAGATGCGGAACATAGTTCCATTTTAAACTAATTGTTCTATTTGTAACTAAGTTTTCGATACTGTGCCAGGAGAAGCGCCTGTTCTCTGAAATGTGTGGCGATGCCACTCGAAACCGTATGTGTTCGAGGAAACTAAATGGTCGACCTTGTGAGAGAGGAAACTCCAGATGCGAAACTTATTTCCATTTTAAACTAATTATTCTATCTGAAACTAACTGTTCGATACTGTGCCAGGAGAAGCGCCTGTTCTCTGAAATCAGTGGCGATGCTACTCGAAACCGTATGTGTTCGACGAAACTAAGTGGTCGACCTTGTGAGGGAGGAAACTCCAGATGCGAAACATAGTTCCATTTTAAACAAATTGTTCTATCTGAACCTGAGTGTTCGATACTGTGCCAGGCGAAGCGCCTGTTCTCTGAAATCTGTGGCGATGCCACTCGAAACCGTATGTGTTCGACGAAACTAAGTGATTGACCTTGTGAGGGAGGATTCACCAGATGCGGAACATAGTTCCATTTTAAACTAATTGTTCTATCTGAAACTAAGTGTTCGACACTGTGCCAGGAGAAGCGCCTGTTCTCTGAAATATGTGGCCATGCCACTCGAAACCGTATGTGTTCGACGAATCTAAGTGGTCGACCTTGTGGGAGAGGAAACTCCACATGCGAAACTTACTTCCATTTTAAACTAATTATTCTATCTGAAACTAAGTGTTCGATACTGTGCCAGGAGAGGCAGCTGTTCTCTGAAATCTGTAGCGATGCTACTCGAAACCGTATGTGTTCGACGAAACTAAGTGGTCGCCTTGTGAAAGAGGAAACTGCAGATGCGAAACTTAGTACCATTTTAAACTAATTGTTCTACCTGAAACTAAGTGTTCGATACTGTGCCAGGAGAAGCGCCTGTTCTCTGAAATCTGTGGCGATACCACTCGAAACCGTATGTGTTCGACGAAACTAAGTGGACGAGCTTGTGAGAGAGTAAACTCCAGATGCGAAACATAGTTGCATTTTAAACTAATTGTTCTATCTGAAACTAAGTGTTCGATACTGTGCCAGGAGAAACTCCCGTTCTGCGAAATCTGTGGCGATACTACTCGAAACCGTATGTGTTCGACGAAACTAAGTGGTCGACCTTCTGAGAGAGGAAACTCCAAATGCGAAACGTATTTCCATTTTAAACTAATTATTCTAACTGAAACTAAGTGTTCGATACTGTGCCAGGAGAAGCGCCTGTTCTCTGAAATCTGTGGCGATGCCAATCGAAACCGTCTGTGTTCGACGAATCTATATGGTCGACTTTGTGAGAGAGGAAACTCCAGAAGCGAAACTTAGTTCCATTTAAAACTAAGTGTTCCATCTGAAACTAAGTGTTTGATACAGTGCCAGGAGACGCGCCTGTTCTCTGAAATCTGTGGCGATGCCACTCGAAACCGTATGTGTTCGACGAAACTAAGTGGTCGCCTTGTGAAAGAGGAAACTCCAGATGCGAAACATAGTTGCATTTTAAACTAATTGTTCTATCTGTAACTAAGTGTTCGATAATGTGCCAGGAGAAGCGCCTGTTCTCTCAAATCTGTGGCGATACCACTCGAAACCGTATGTGTTCGACGAAACTAAGTGGCCGACCTTGTGAGAGAGGAAACTCCAGATGCGAAACATAGTTGCATTTTAAACTAATTGTTCTATCTGTAACAAAGTGTTCGATAATATGCCAGGAGAAGCGCCTGTTCTCTGAAATCTGTGGCGATGCCACTCGAAACCGTATGTGTTCGACGAAACTAAGTTGTTGACCTTGTGAGAGAGGATACTCCAGATGCGAAACATAGTTCCATTTTAAACTAATTGTTCTATCTGAAACTAAGTGTTCGATAATGTGCCAGGAGAAGCGCCTGTTCTCTGAAATCTGTGGCGATACCACTCGAAACCGTATGTGTTCGACGAAACTAAGTGGCCGACCTTGTGAGAGAGAGAAACTCCAGATGCGAAACATAGTTGCATTTTAAACTAATTGTTCTATCTGTAACTAAGTGTTCGATAATGTGCCAGGAGAAGGGCCTGTTCTCTGAAATCTGTGGCGATACCACTCGAAACCGTATGTGTTCGACGAAACTAAGTGGCCGACCTTGTGAGAGAGGAAACTCCAGATGCGAAACATAGTTGCATTTTAAACTAATTGTTCTATCCATAACTAAGTGTTCGATAATGTGCCAGGAGAAGCGCCTGTTCTCTGAAATCTGTGGCGATGCCACTCGAAACCGTATGTGTTCGACGAAACTAAGTGGTTGACCTTGTGAGAGAGGATACTCCAGATGCGAAACATAGTTCCATTTTAAACTAATTGTTCTATCTGAAACTAAGTGTTCGATACTGTGCCAGGAGAAGCGCCTGTTCTCTGAAATTTGTGGCGATACCACTCGAAACCGTATGTGTTCGACGAAACTAAGTGGCCGACCTTGTGAGAGAGGAAACTCCAGATGCGAAACATAGTTGCATTTTAAACTAATTGTTCTATCTGAAACTAAGTGTTCGATACTGTGCCAGGAGAAACTCCCGTTCTGCGAAATCTGTGGCGATACTACTCGAAACCGTATGTGTTCGACGAAACTAAGTGGTCGCCTTGTGAAAGAGGAAACTCCAGATGCGAAACTTAGTTCCATTTAAAACTAATTGTTCCATCTGAAACTAAGTGTTCGATACTGTGCCAGGAGAACCGCCTGTTCTCTGAAATCTGTGGCGATACCACTCGAAACCGTATATGTTCGACGAAACTAAGTGGCCGACCTTGTGAGAGAGGAAACTCCAGATGCGAAACATAGTTGCATTTCACTCTAATTGTTCTATCTGTAACTAAGTGTTCGATAATGTGCCAGGAGAAGCGCCTGTTCTCTGAAATCTGTGGCGATACCACTCGAAACCGTATGTGTTCGACGAAACTACGTGGCCGACCTTGTGAGAGAGGAAACTCCAGATGCGAAACATAGTTGCATTTTAAACTAATTGTTCTATCTGTAACTAAGTGTTCGATAATGTGCCACGAGAAGCGCCTGTTCTCTGAAATATGTGGCGATGCCACTCGAAACCGTATGTGTTCGACGAAACTAAGTGGTTGACCTTGTGAGAGAGGATACTCCAGATGCGAAACATAGTTCCATTTTAAACTAATTGCTCTATCTGAAACTAAGTGTTCGATAATGTGCCAGGAGAAGCGCCTGTTCTCTGAAATCTGTGGCGACACCACTCGAAACCGTAAGTGTTCGACGAAACTAAGTGGCCGACCTTGTGAAAGAGGAAACCCCAGATGCGAAACATAGTTGCATTTTAAACTAATTGTTCTATCTGAAACTAAGTGTTCGATACTGTGCCAGGAGAAGCGCGTGTTCTCTGAAATCTGTGGCGATGCTACCCGAAACCGTATGTGTTCGACGAATCTATATGGTCGACTTTGTGAGAGAGGAAACTCCAGAAGCGAAACCTAGTTCCATTTAAAACTAAGTGTTCCATCTGAAACTAAGTGTTTGATACAGTGCCAGGAGACGCGCCTGTTCTCTGAAATCTGTGGCGATGCCACTCGAAACCGTATGTGTTCGACGGAACTAAGTGGTCGCCTTGTGAAAGAGGAAACTCCAGATGCGAAACTTAGTTCCATTTAAATATAATTGTTCCATCTGAAACTAAGTGTTCAATACTGTGCCAGGAGAAGCGCCTGTTCTCTGAAATCTGTGGCGATACCACTCGAAACCGTATGTGTTCGACGAAACTAAGTGGCCGACCTTGTGAGAGAGGAAACTCCAGATGCGAAACACAGTTGCATTTTAAACTAATTGTTCTATCTGTAACTAAGTGTTCGATAATGTGCCAGGAGAAGCGCCTGTTCTCTGAAATCTGTGGCGATACCACTCGAAACCGTATGTGTTCGACGAAACTAAGTGGCCGACCTTGTGAGAGAGGAAACTCCAGAGGCGAAACATAGTTGCATTTTAAACTAATGGTTCTATCTGAAACTAAGTGTTCGATACTGTGCCAGGAAAATCGCCTGTTCTCTGAAATCTGTGGCGATGCCACTCGAAACCGTATGTGTTCCACGAAACTGAGTGGTCGACCTTGTAAGAGAGGAAACTCCAGATGCGAAACTTAGTTCCATTTTAACCTAATTGTTCTATCTGAAACTATGTGTTCGACACTGTGCCAGGAGAAGCGCCTGTTCTCTGAAATCTGTGGCGATGCCACTCGAAACCGTATGTGTTCGACGAAACTAAGTGGCCGAATTTGTGAGAAAGGAAACTCCAGATGCGAAACATAGTTGCATTTTAAACTAATTGTTCTATCTGTAACAAAGTGTTCGATAATATGCCAGGAGAAGCGCCTGTTCTCTGAAATCTGTGGCGATACCACTCGAAACCGTATGTGTTCGACGAAACTAAGTTGTTGACCTTGTGAGAGAGGATACTCCAGATGCGAAACATAGTTCCATTTTAAACTAATTGTTCTATCTGAAACTAAGTGTTCGATACTGTGCCAGGAGAAGCGCCTGTTCTCTGAAATCTGTGGCGATACCACTCGAAACCGTATGTGTTCGACGAAACTAAGTGGACGAGCTTGTGAGAGAGTAAACTCCAGATGCGAAACATAGTTGCATTTTAAACTAATTGTTCTATCGGAAACTAAGTGTTCGATACTGTGCCAGGAGAAACTCCCGTTCTGCGAAATCTGTGGCGATACTACTCGAAACCGTATGTGTTCGACGAAACTAAGTGGTCGACCTTCTGAGAGAGAAAACTCCAAATGCGAAACGTATTTCCATTTTAAACTAATTATTCTAACTGAAACTAAGTGGTCGATACTGTGCCAGGAGAAGCGCCTGTTCTCTGAAATCTGTGGCGATGCCAATCGAAACCGTCTGTGCTCGACGAAACTAAGTGGTCGACCTTGTGAGAGAGGAAACTCCAGATGCGAAGCTTAGTTCCATTTTAAACTAATGGTTCTATCTGATACTAAGTGCTCGATACTGTGCCAGGAGAAGCGCCTCTTCTCTGAAATCTTAGGCGATGCCACTCGAAACCGTATGTATTCGACGAAACTAAGTGGTCGACCTTGTGAGAGAGGACACTCCAGATGCGAAGCTTAGTTCCATTTTAAACTAATGGTTCCATCTGAAACTAAGTGCTCGATACTGTACAAGGCGAAGCGCCTGTTCTCTGAAATCTGTGGCGATGCCACTCGAAACCTTATGGGTTCGACGAAACTAAGTGGCCGACCTTGAGAGAGAGGAAACTACAGATGCGAAACATAGTTCCATTTTAAATGAATTGTTCTCTCTGAAACTAAGTGTTCGATACTGTGCCAGGAGAAGCGCCCGTTTTGTGAAACCTGTGGCGATACCACTCGAAACGGTATGTGTTCGACGAAACTGAGTGGTCGACCTTGTGACAGAGGAAACTCCAGACGAGAAACTTAGTGCCATTTTAAACTAATTGTTCTACCTGAAACTAAGTGTTCGATACTGTGCCAGCGGAAGCGCCTGTTCTCTGAAATCTGTGGCGATGCCACTCGAAACCGTATGCGTTCGGCGAAACTAAGTGGCCGACCTTGTGAGAGAGGAAACTCCAGATGCGAAACTTAGTTCCATTTTAAATTAATTGTTCTATCTGAAACTAAGTATTCGATACTCTGCCAGTAGAAGCGCCTGTTCTCTGAAACCTGTGGCGTTGCTACTTGAAGCCGAATGTGTTCGACGAAAGTAAGTGGTAGACCGTGTGAGAGAAGAAACTCCAAATGCGAAACATAGTTCCATTTTAAGCTAAGTGTTCTATCTGTAACTAAGTGTTCGATAATGTGCCAGGAGAAGCGCCTGTTCTCTGAAATCTGTGGCGATGCCACTCGAAACCGTATTTGTTCGACGAAACTAAGTTGTCGAACTTGTGAGAGAGGAAACTCCAAATGCGAAACTTAATTCCATTTTAAAATAATTGTTCTATATGATATTAAGTGTTCGATACTGTGCCAGGAGAAGAGCCCGTTCTCTGAAATCTGTGGCGATGCCACTCGAAACCGTATGTGTTCGACGAAACTAAGTGGTCGCCTTGTGAAAGAGGAAACTCCAGATGCGAGACTTAGTTCCATTTAAATATAATTGTTCCATCTGAAAGTAAGTGTTCGATACTGTGCCAGGAGAAGCGCCTGTTCTCTGAAATCTGTGGCGATACCACTCGAAACCGTATGTGTTCGACGAAACTAAGTGGCCGACCTTGTGAGAGAGGAAACTCCAGATGCGAAACATAGTTGCATTTTAAACTAATTGTTCTATCTGTAACCAAGTGTTCGATAATGTGCCACGAGAAGCGCCTGTTCTCTGAAATCTGTGGCGATACCACTCGAAACCGTATGTGTTCGACGAAACTAACTGGCCGACCTTGTGGGAGAGGAAACTCCAGATGCGAAACATAGTTGCATTTGAAACTAATTGTTCTATCTGTAACAAAGTGTTCGATAATGTGCCAGGAGAAGCGCCTGTTCTCTGAAATCTGTGGCGATGCCACTCGAAACCGTATGTGTTCGACGAAACTAAGTGGTCGACCTTTTGAGAGAGGAAACTCCAGATGCGAAACTTAGTTCCATTTTAAACTAACTGTTCCTTCTGAAACTAAGTGTTCGATACTGTGCCAGGAGAAGCGCCTGTTCTCTGAAATCTGTGGCGATGCCACTCGAAACCGTATTTGTTCGACGAAACTAAGTTGTCGACCTTGTGAGAGAGGAAACTCCAGATGCGAAACTAAGTGTTCGATACTGTGCCAGGAGAAGCGCCTGTTCTCTGAAATCTGTGGCGATACCACTCGAAACCGTATGTGTTCGACGAAACTAAGTGGCCGACCTTGTGAGAGAGGAAACTCCAGATGCGAAACACAGTTGCATTTTAAACTAATTGTTCTATCTGTAACTAAGTGTTCGATAATGTGCCAGGAGAAGCGCCTGTTCTCTGAAATCTGTGGCGATACCACTCGAAACCGTATGTGTTCGACGAAACTAAGTGGCCGACCTTGTGAGAGAGGAAACTCCAGAGGCGAAACATAGTTGCATTTTAAACTAATGGTTCTATCTGAAACTAAGTGTTCGATACTGTGCCAGGAAAATCGCCTGTTCTCTGAAATCTGTGGCGATGCCACTCGAAACCGTATGTGTTCCACGAAACTGAGTGGTCGACCTTGTAAGAGAGGAAACTCCAGATGCGAAACTTAGTTCCATTTTAACCTAATTGTTCTATCTGAAACTATGTGTTCGACACTGTGCCAGGAGAAGCGCCTGTTCTCTGAAATCTGTGGCGATGCCACTCGAAACCGTATGTGTTCCACGAAACTAAGTGGCCGACCTTGTGAGAGAGGAAACTCCAGATGCGAAACATAGTTGCATTTTAAACTAATTGTTCTATCTGTAACCAAGTGTTCGATAATGTGCCACGAGAAGCGCCTGTTCTCTGAAATCTGTGGCGATACCACTCGAAACCGTATGTGTTCGACGAAACTAACTGGCCGACCTTGTGGGAGAGGAAACTCCAGATGCGAAACATAGTTGCATTTGAAACTAATTGTTCTATCTGTAACAAAGTGTTCGATAATGTGCCAGGAGAAGCGCCTGTTCTCTGAAATCTGTGGCGATGCCACTCGAAACCGTATGTGTTCGACGAAACTAAGTGGTCGACCTTTTGAGAGAGGAAACTCCAGATGCGAAACTTAGTTCCATTTTAAACTAACTGTTCCTTCTGAAACTAAGTGTTCGATACTGTGCCAGGAGAAGCGCCTGTTCTCTGAAATCTGTGGCGATGCCACTCGAAACCGTATTTGTTCGACGAAACTAAGTTGTCGACCTTGTGAGAGAGGAAACTCCAGATGCGAAACTAAGTGTTCAATACTGTGCCAGGAGAAGCGCCTGTTCTCTGAAATCTGTGGCGATACCACTCGAAACCGTATTTGTTCGACGAAACTAAGTTGTCGAACTTGTGAGAGAGGAAACTCCAAATGCGAAACTTAATTCCATTTTAAAATAATTGTTCTATATGATATTAAGTGTTCGATACTGTGCCAGGAGAAGAGCCCGTTCTCTGAAATCTGTGGCGATGCCACTCGAAACCGTATGTGTTCGACGAAACTAAGTGGTCGCCTTGTGAAAGAGGAAACTCCAGATGCGAGACTTAGTTCCATTTAAATATAATTGTTCCATCTGAAAGTAAGTGTTCGATACTGTGCCAGGAGAAGCGCCTGTTCTCTGAAATCTGTGGCGATGCCACTCGAAACCGTATGTGTTCCACGAAACTAAGTGGCCGACCTTGTGAGAGAGGAAACTCCAGATGCGAAACATAGTTGCATTTTAAACTAATTGTTCTATCTGTAACCAAGTGTTCGATAATGTGCCACGAGAAGCGCCTGTTCTCTGAAATCTGTGGCGATACCACTCGAAACCGTATGTGTTCGACGAAACTAACTGGCCGACCTTGTGGGAGAGGAAACTCCAGATGCGAAACATAGTTGCATTTGAAACTAATTGTTCTATCTGTAACAAAGTGTTCGATAATGTGCCAGGAGAAGCGCCTGTTCTCTGAAATCTGTGGCGATGCCACTCGAAACCGTATGTGTTCGACGAAACTAAGTGGTCGACCTTTTGAGAGAGGAAACTCCAGATGCGAAACTTAGTTCCATTTTAAACTAACTGTTCCTTCTGAAACTAAGTGTTCGATACTGTGCCAGGAGAAGCGCCTGTTCTCTGAAATCTGTGGCGATGCCACTCGAAACCGTATGTGTTCGACGAAACTAAGTGGTCGACCTTGTGAGAGAGGAAACTCCAGATGCGAAACTAAGTGTTCGATACTGTGCCAGGAGAAGCGCCTGTTCTCTGAAATCTGTGGCGATACCACTCGAAACCGTATGTGTTCGACGAAACTAAGTGGCCGACCTTGTGAGAGAGGAAACTCCAGATGCGAAACACAGTTGCATTTTAAACTAATTGTTCTATCTGCAACTAAGTGTTCGATAATGTGCCAGGAGAAGCGCCTGTTCTCTGAAATCTGTGGCGATACCACTCGAAACCGTATGTGTTCGACGAAACTAAGTGGCCGACCTTGTGAGAGAGGAAACTCCAGAGGCGAAACATAGTTGCATTTTAAACTAATGGTTCTATCTGAAACTAAGTGTTCGATACTGTGCCAGGAAAATCGCCTGTTCTCTGAAATCTGTGGCGATGCCACTCGAAACCGTATGTGTTCCACGAAACTGAGTGGTCGACCTTGTAAGAGAGGAAACTCCAGATGCGAAACTTAGTTCCATTTTAACCTAATTGTTCTATCTGAAACTATGTGTTCGACACTGTGCCAGGAGAAGCGCCTGTTCTCTGAAATCTGTGGCGATGCCACTCGAAACCGTATGTGTTCGACGAAACTAAGTGGCCGAATTTGTGAGAGAGGAAACTCCAAATGCGAAACGTATTTCCATTTTAAACTAATTATTCTAACTGAAACTAAATGTTCGATACTGTGCCAGGAGAAGCGCCTGTTCTCTGAAATCTGTGGCGATGCCAATCGAAACCGTCTGTGTTCGACGAAACTAAGTGGCCGCCTTGTGAAAGAGGAAACTCCAGATGCAAAACTTAGTTCCATTTAAAACTAATTGTTCCATCTGAAACTAAGTGTTCGATACTGTGCCAGGAGAACCGCCTGTTCTCTGAAATCTGTGGCGATACCACTCGAAACCGTATATGTTCGACGAAACTAAGTGGCCGACATTGTGAGAGATAAAACTCCAGATGCGAAACATAGTTGCATTAGAAACTAAGTGTCCGATACTGTGCCAGGAGAAGAGCCTGTTCTCTGAAATGTGTGGCGATGCCACTCGAAACCGTATGTGTTGGACGAAACTAAGTGGTTGACCTTGTGATAGAGGAAGCTCCAGATGCTAAACTTTGTTCCATTTAAAACTAATTGTTCTATCTGAAACTAAGTGTTCGATAGTGTACCAGGAGAAACGCCTGTTCTCTGAAACCTGTGGCGATGCCACTCGAAACCGTATGTGTTCGACGAAATTAAGTGGTCGCCTTGTGAGGGAAGAAACTCCAGATGCGAAGCTTAGTATGTGTTCGACGAAACTAAGTGGTCGACCTTGTGAGAGAGGAAACTCCAGATGCGAAGCTTAGTTCCATTTTAAACTAATGGTTCTATCTGATACTAAGTGCTCGATACTGTGCCAGGAGAAGCGCCTCTTCTCTGAAATCTTAGGCGATGCCACTCGAAACCGTATGTATTCGACGAAACTAAGTGGTCGACCTTGTGAGAGAGGACACTCCAGAAGCGAAACTTGGTTCTATGTAAAACTAATTGTTCTATCTGAAACTATGTTTTCGATACTGTGCCAGTAGAAGCGCCTGTTCTCTGAAACCTGTGGCGTTGCTACTCGAAACCGAATGTGTTCGACGAAAGTAAGTGGTCGACCTTGTGAGAGAGGAATCTCCAGATGCGAAACTAAATTCCATTTTAAACTAATAGTTCTATCTGAAACCAAGTGTTCGATACTGTGCCAGGAGAAGCGCCTGTTCTCTGAAATCTGTGGCGATGCCACTCGAAACCGTATGTGTTCGTCGCAATTAAGTCGTCGACCTTGTGAGAGATGAAACTCCAGATGCAAGACATAGCTCCATTTTAAACCAATTGTTCTATCTGAAACTAAGTTTTCGATAATGTGCCAGGAGATGCGCCTGTTCGCTAAAATCTGTGGCGATGCCACTCGAAACCGTATGTGTTCGACGAAACTAAGTTGTCGCTTTGTGAAAGAGGAAACTCCAGATGCGAAACTTAGTTCCCTTTAAAACTAATTGTTCCATCTGAAACTAAGTGTTCGATACTGTGCCAGGAGAAGCGCCTGTTCTCTGAAATCTGTGGCGATACCACTCGAAACCGTATATGTTCGACGACACTAAGTGGCCGACCTTGTGAGTGAGGAAATTCCAGATACGAAACATAGTTGCATTTTAAACTAATTGTTCTATCTGAAACTAAGTGTTCGATACTGTGCCAGGAGAAACTCCCGTTCTGCGAAATCTGTGGCGATACTACTCGAAACCGTATGTGTTCGACGAAACTAAGTGGTTGACCTTGTGAGAGAGGAAACTCCAGATGCGAAGCTTAGTTCCATTTTAAACTAATGGTTCTATCTGATACTAAGTGCTCGATACTGTGCCAGGAGAAGCGCCTCTTCTCTGAAATCTTAGGCGATGCCACTCGAAACCGTATGTATTCGACGAAACTAAGTGGTCGACCTTGTGAGAGAGGACACTCCAGATGCGAAGCTTAGTTCCATTTTAAACTAATGGTTCCATCTGAAACTAAGTGCTCGATACTGTACAAGGCGAAGCGCCTGTTCTCTGAAATCTGTGGCGATGCCACTCGAAACCTTATGGGTTCGACGAAACTAAGTGGCCGACCTTGAGAGAGAGGAAACTACAGATGCGAAACATAGTTCCATTTTAAATGAATTGTTCTCTCTGAAACTAAGTGTTCGATACTGTGCCAGGAGAAGCGCCCGTTTTGTGAAACCTGTGGCGATACCACTCGAAACGGTATGTGTTCGACGAAACTGAGTGGTCGACCTTGTGACAGAAGAAACTCCAGACGAGAAACTTAGTGCCATTTTAAACTAATTGTTCTACCTGAAACTAAGTGTTCGATACTGTGCCAGCGGAAGCGCCTGTTCTCTGAAATCTGTGGCGATGCCACTCGAAACCGTATGCGTTCGGCGAAACTAAGTGGCCGACCTTGTGAGAGAGGAAACTCCAGATGCGAAACTTAGTTCCATTTTAAATTAATTGTTCTATCTGAAACTAAGTATTCGATACTCTGCCAGTAGAAGCGCCTGTTCTCTGAAACCTGTGGCGTTGCTACTTGAAGCCGAATGGGTTCGCCGAAAGTAAGTGGTAGACCGTGTGAGAGAAGAAACTCCAAATGCGAAACATAGTTCCATTTTAAGCTAAGTGTTCTATCTGTAACTAAGTGTTCGATACTGTGCCAGGACAAGCGCCTGTTCTCTGAAATCTGTGGCGATGCTACTCGAAACCGTATGTGTTCGACGAAACTAAGTGGCCGACATTGTGAGAGAAGAAACTCCAAATGCGAAACATAGTTCCATTTTAAACTAATTGTTCTATCTGAATCTAAGTGTTCGATACTGTGCCAGCAGAAGCGCCTGTTCTCAGAAACCTGTGGCGATGCCACTCGAAACCGTATGCGTTCGGCGAAAGTAAGTGGTCGACCTTGTGAGAGAGGAAACTCCAGATGCGAGACATAGTTCAATTTTAAACTAGAAGTTCCATCTGAAACTAAATGTTCGATACTGTGCCATGAGAAGCGCCTGTTCTCTGAAATCTGTGGCGATGCTACTCGAAACCGTATGTGTTCGAGGAAACTATGTGGTCGACCTTGGGAGGGAGGAAACTCTAAATGCGAAACATATTTCCATTTTAAACTAAATGTTCTATCTGAAACTAAGTATTCGATACTCTGCCAGTAGAAGCGCCTGTTCTCTGAAACCTGTGGCGTTGCTACTCGAAGCCGAATGTGTTCGACGAAAGTAAGTGGTAGACCGTGTGAGAGAAGAAACTCCAAATGCGAAACATAGTTCCATTTTAAGCTAAGTGTTCTATCTGTAACTAAGTGTTCGATACTGTGCCAGGAGAAGCGCCTGTTCTCTGAAATCTGTGGCGATGCTACTCGAAACCGTATGTGTTCGACGAAACTAAGTGGCCGACCTTGTGAGGGAGGAAACTCCAGATGCGAAACATAGTTGCATTTTAAACTAATTGTTCTATCTGAAACTAAGTGTTCGATAATGTGCCAGGAGACGCGCCAGTTCTCTGAAATCTTTTGCGATGCCACTCGAAACCGTATGTGTTCGACGAAACTAAGTGGTCGCCTTGTGAAAGAGCAAACTCCAGATGCGAAACTTAGTTCCATTTAAATATAATTGTTCCATCTGAAACTAAGTGTTCGATACTGTGCCGGGAGAAGCGCCTGTTCTCTGAAATCTGTGGCGATACCACTCGAAACCGTATGTGTTCGACGAAACTAAATGGCCGACCTTGTGAGAGAGGAAACTCCAGATGTGAAACATAGTTGCATTTTAAACTAATTGTTCTATCTGTAACTAAGTGTTCGATAATGTGCCAGGAGAAGCGCCTGTTCTCTGAAATCTGTGGCGATACCACTCGAAACCGTATGTGTTCGACGAAACTACGTCGCCGTCCTTGTGAGAGAGGAAACTCCAGATGCGAAACATAGTTGCATTTTAAACTAATTGTTCTATCTGTAACTAAGTGTTCGATAATGTGCCAGGAGAAGCGCCTGTTCTCTGAAATATGTGGCGATGCCACTCGAAACCGTATGTGTTCGACGAAACTAAGTGGTCGACCTTTTGAGAGAGGAAACTCCAGATGCGAAACTTAGTTCCATTTTAAACTAACTGTTCCTTCTGAAACTAAGTGTTCGATACTGTGCCAGGAGAAGCGCCTGTTCTCTGAAATCTGTGGCGATGCCACTCGAAACCGTATTTGTTCGACGAAACTAAGTTGTCGACCTTGTGAGAGAGGAAACTCCAAATGCGAAACTTAATTCCATTTTAAAATAATTGTTCTATATGATATTAAGTGTTCGATACTGTGCCAGGAGAAGAGCCCGTTCTCTGAAATCTGTGGCGATGCCACTCGAAACCGTATGTGTTCGACGAAACTAAGTGGTCGCCTTGTGAAAGAGGAAACTCCAGATGCGAGACTTAGTTCCATTTAAATATAATTGTTCCATCTGAAAGTAAGTGTTCGATACTGTGCCAGGAGAAGCGCCGGTTCTCTGAAATCTGTGGCGATACCACTCGAAACCGTATGTGTTCGACGAAACTAAGTGGCCGACCTTGTGAGAGAGGAAACTCCAGATGCGAAACATAGTTGCATTTTAAACTAATTGTTCTATCTGTAACTAAGTGTTCGATAATGTGCCACGAGAAGCGCCTGTTCTCTGAAATCTGTGGCGATACCACTCGAAACCGTATGTGTTCGACGAAACTAAGTGGCCGACCTTGTGGGAGAGGAAACTCCAGATGCGAAACATAGTTGCATTTGAAACTAATTGTTCTATCTGTAACAAAGTGTTCGATAATGTGCCAGGAGAAGCGCCTGTTCTCTGAAATCTGTGGCGATGCCACTCGAAACCGTATGTGTTCGACGAAACTAAGTGGTCGCCTTGTGAAAGAGGAAACTCCAGATGCGAAACTTAGTTCCATTTAAAACTAATTGTTCCATCTGAAACTAAGTGTTCGATACTGTGCCAGGAGAACCGCCTGTTCTCTGAAATCTGTGGCGATACCACTCGAAACCGTATATGTTCGACGAAACTAAGTGGCCGCACTTGTGATAGAGGAAACTCCAGATGCGAAACATAGTTGCATTTCACTCTAATTGTTCTATCTGTAACTAAGTGTTCGATAATGTGCCAGGAGAAGCGCCTGTTCTCTGAAATCTGTGGCGATACCACTCGAAACCGTATGTGTTCGACGAAACTACGTGGCCGACCTTGTGAGAGAGGAAACTCCAGATGCGAAACATAGTTGCATTTTAAACTAATTGTTCTATCTGTAACTAAGTGTTCGATAATGTGCCAGGAGAAGCGCCTGTTCTCTGAAATCTGTGGCGATGCCACTCGAAACCGTATGTGTCGACGAAACTAAGTGGTCGACCTTGTGAGAGAGGAAACTCCAGATCCGAAGCTTAGTTCCATTTTAAATTAATTGTTCTATCTGAAACTAAGTGTTCGATAGTGTACCAGGAGAAACGCCTGTTCTCTGAAATGTGTGGCGATACCACTCGAAACCGTATGTGTTCGAAGAAACTAAGTGGTCGACCTTGTGGGAGAGGATAATCCAGATGCGAAACAGAGTTCCATTTTAACTAATTGTTCTATCTGAAACTATGTGTCCGATACTGTGCCGGGAGAAGCGCCTGTTCTCTGAAATGTGTGGCGATGCCACTCGAAGCCGAATGTGTTCCACGAAACTGAGTGGCCGCCTTGTGAGTGAGAAAACTCCAGATGCGAAACTTAGTACCATTCTAAACTAATTGTTCTATCTGAAACTATGTGTCCGATACTGTGCCGGGAGAAGCGCCTGTTCTCTGAAATGTGTGGCGATGCTACTCGAAACCGTATGAGTTCAAGGAAAGTAAGTGGTCGACCTTGTGGGAGAGGAAACTCCAAATCCGAAGCTTTGTTCCATTTTTAACTAATTGTTATAATTGAAACTATGTGTTCGATACTGTGCCAGCAGAAGCGCCTGTTCTCTGAAATCTGTGGCGATGCCACTCGAAACCGTATGCGTTCGGCGAAACTAAGTGGTCGAACTTGTGAGAGACGAAACTCCAGATGCGAAACATAGTTCAATTTTAAACTAAATGTTCCATCTGAAACTAAGTGTTCGATACTGTGCCAGGAGAAGCGCCTGTTCTCTGAAATGTGTGGCGATGCCACTCGAAGCCGAATGTGTTCCACGAAACTGAGTGGTCGACCTTGTGAGAGAGGAAACTCCAGATGCCAAACTTAGTTCCATTTAAAACTAATTGTTCTATCTGAAACTAAGTGTTCCATACTGTGCCAGGAGAAGGGCCTGTTGTCTGATATCTGTGGCGATGCCACTCGAAACCGTATCTGTTCGACGAAATTAAGTCGTCGACCTTGTGAGAAAGGTAACTCCAGATGCGAAACATTGTTCCATTTTAAACTAATTGTTCTATCTGAAACTAAGTCTTCGATACTGTGCCAGGAGAAGCGCCTGTTCTCTGAAATATGTGGCGATGCCACTCGAAACCGTATGTGTTCGACGAAACTGAGTGGCCGACCTTGAGAGAGAGGAAACTCCAGATGCGAATCTTAGTTCCATTTTAAACTAATTGTTCTATCTGTGACTAAGTGTTCGATACTGCGCCAGGAGAAGCGCCTGTTCTCTGAAATCTGTGGCGATGCCACTCGAAACCGTATGTGTTCCACGAAACTAAGTGGTCGACCTTGTGAGAGAGGAAACTCCAGATTCGAAACTTAGTTCCATTTTAAACTAATTGTTCTATCTGAAACTAAGTGTTCGATACTGTGCCAGGAGAAGCGCCTGTTCTCTGAAATCTGTGGCGATGCTACTCGAAACCGAATGTGTTCCACGAAACTATGTGGCCGCCTTGTGAGAGAGGAAACTCCAGTTGCGAAACTTAGTTCCATTTTAAATTAATTGTTCTATCTGAAACTAAGTGTTCGATACTATGCCAGCAGAAGCGCCTGTCCTCTGAAATCTGTGGCGATGCCACTCGAAACCGTATGTGTTCGACGAAACTAAGTGGCCGACCTTGTGAGAGAGGAACATTCAGATGCGAAACTTAGTTCCATTTTAAATTAATTATTCTATCTGAAACTAAGTGTTCGATACTGTGCCAGCAGAAGCGCCTGTTCTCTGAAGTCTGTGGCGATGCCACTCGAAACCGTATGTGTTCGACGAAACTAAGTGTTCGACCTTGTGAGATAGGAACATTCAGATGCGAAACTTAGTTCCATTTTAAATTAATTGTTCTATCTGAAACTAAGTCTTCGATACTGTGCCAGCAGAAGCGCCTGTTCTCTGAAATCTGTGGCGATGCTACTCGAAACCGTATGTGTTCGAGGAAACTAAGTGGTCGACCTTGTGGAAGAGGACACTCCAGATGCGAAGCTTAGTTCCATTTTAAACTAATTGGTCTATCTGAAACTAAGTGTTCGATACTGTGCGAGGAGATGCGCCTGTTCTCTGAAATCTGTCGCGGTGCCACTCGAAACCGTTTGTGTTCGACGAAACTAAGTGGTCGACCTTGTGTGAGAGGAAACTCCAGATGCCAAACTTAGTTCCATTTAAAACTAATTGTTCTATCTGAATCTAAGTGTCCGATACTGTGCCAGGAGAAGCGCCTGTTCTCTGAAATCTGTGGCGGTGCCACCCGAAACCGTATGTGTTCGACGAAACTAAGTGGTCGGCCTTGTGAAAGAGGAAACTCCAGATGCGAAACTTAGTTCCATTTTAAACTAATTGTTCTATCTGAAACTAAGTGTTCGACACTGTGCCAGGAGAAGCGCCTATTCTCTGAAATCTGTGGCGGTGCCACTCGAAACCGTATGTGTTCGACGAAACTAAGTGGTCGACCTTTTGAGAGAGGAAACTCCAGAAGCGGAACATAGTTCCATTTTAAACTAATTTTTTTATATGAAACTAAGTGTTCGATACTGTGCCAGGAGAAGCGCCTGTTCTCTGAAATCTGTGGCGATGCCACTCGAAACCGTATGTGTTCGACGAAACTAAGTCGTCGACCTTGAGAGAGCGGAAACTCCAGAAGCGAAACTTAGTTCCATCTAAAACTAATTGTTCTATCTGAAATTAAGTTTTCGATACTGTGCCAGGAGAAGCGCCTGTTCTCTGAAATCTGTCGCGGTGCCACTCGAAACCGTTTGTGTTCGACGAAACTAAGTGGTCGACCTTGTGTGAGAGGAAACTCCAGATGCCAAACTTAGTTCCATTTAAAACTAATTGTTCTATCTGAATCTAAGTGTCCGATACTGTGCCAGGAGAAGCGCCTGTTCTCTGAAATCTGTGGCGGTGCCACCCGAAACCGTATGTGTTCGACGAAACTAAGTGGTCGGCCTTGTGAAAGAGGAAACTCCAGATGCGAAACTTAGTTCCATTTTAAACTAATTGTTCTATCTGAAACTAAGTGTTCGACACTGTGCCAGGAGAAGCGCCTATTCTCTGAAATCTGTGGCGGTGCCACTCGAAACCGTATGTGTTCGACGAAACTAAGTGGTCGACCTTTTGAGAGAGGAAACTCCAGAAGCGGAACATAGTTCCATTTTAAACTAATTTTTTTATATGAAACTAAGTGTTCGATACTGTGCCAGGAGAAGCGCCTGTTCTCTGAAATCTGTGGCGATGCCACTCGAAACCGTATGTGTTCGACGAAACTAAGTCGTCGACCTTGAGAGAGCGGAAACTCCAGAAGCGAAACTTAGTTCCATCTAAAACTAATTGTTCTATCTGAAATTAAGTTTTCGATACTGTGCCAGGAGAAGCGCCTGTTCTCTGAAATCTGTGGCGATGCCTCTCGAAACCGTATGTGTTCGACGGAACAAAGTGGTTCACCTTGTGAGAGAGGAAGCTCCAGATGCGAAACATGGTTCCATTTTAAACTAATTGTTCTATCTGTAACTATGTGTTCGATAATGTACCAGGAGAAGCGCCTGTTCTCTGAAATCTGTGGCGGTGCCACTCGAAACCGTTTGTGTTCGACGAAACTAAGTGGTCGACCTTGTGTGAGAGGATTCTCCAGATGCGAAACATGGTTCCATTTTAAACTAATTGTTCTATCTGTAACTATGTGTTCGATAATGTACCAGGAGAAGCGCCTGTTCTCTGAAATCTGTGGCGATGCTACTCGAAACCGTGTGTGTTCGACGAACCTAATTGGTCGACCTTGTGGGAGAGGAATCTCCAGATGCGAAACTTAGTTCCATTTTAAACTAATTGTTCTATCTGTAACTATGTGTTCGATAATGTACCAGGAGAAGCGCCTGTTCTCTGAAATCTGTGGCGGTGCCACTCGAAACCGTTTGTGTTCGACGAAACTAAGTGGTCGACCTTGTGTGAGAGGAAACTCCAGATGCCAAAATTAGTTCCATTTAAAACTAATTGTTCTATCTGAATCTAAGTGCTCGTTACTGTGCCAGGAGAAGCGCCTGTTCTCTGAAATCTGTGGCGATGCTACTCGAAACCGTGTGTGTTCGACGAACCTAATTGGTCGACCTTGTGGGAGAGGAATCTCCAGATGCGAAACTTAGTTCCATTTTAAACTAATTGTTCTATCTGAAATTAAGTTTTCGATACTGTGCCAGGAGAAGCGCCTGTTCTCTGAAATCTGTCGCGGTGCCACTCGAAACCGTATGTGATCGACGAAACTAAGTGGTTGTCCTTGTGAGAGAGGATACTCCAGATGCGAAACAGAGTTCCATTTTAAACTGATTGTTCTGTCTGAAGTAAGTGTTCGATACTATGCTGGGAGAAGCGCCTGTTCTCTGAAATCTGTGGCGATGCCACTCGAAACCGTATGTGTCGACGAAACTAAGTGGTCGACCTTGTGAGAGAGGAAACTCCAGATGCGAAGCTTAGTTCCATTTTAAATTAATTGTTCTATCTGAAACTAAGTGTTCGATAGTGTACCAGGAGAAACGCCTGTTCTCTGAAATGTGTGGCGATACCACTCGAAACCGTATGTGTTCGAAGAAACTAAGTGGTCGACCTTGTGGGAGAGGATAATCCAGATGCGAAACAGAGTTCCATTTTAACTAATTGTTCTATCTGAAACTATGTGTCCGATACTGTGCCGGGAGAAGCGCCTGTTCTCTGAAATGTGTGGCGATGCCACTCGAAGCCGAATGTGTTCCACGAAACTGAGTGGCCGCCTTGTGAGTGAGAAAACTCCAGATGCGAAACTTAGTACCATTCTAAACTAATTGTTCTATCTGAAACTATGTGTCCGATACTGTGCCGGGAGAAGCGCCTGTTCTCTGAAATGTGTGGCGATGCTACTCGAAACCGTATGAGTTCAAGGAAAGTAAGTGGTCGACCTTGTGGGAGAGGAAACTCCAAATCCGAAGCTTTGTTCCATTTTTAACTAATTGTTATAATTGAAACTATGTGTTCGATACTGTGTCAGCAGAAGCGCCTGTTCTCTGAAATCTGTGGCGATGCCACTCGAAACCGTATGCGTTCGGCGAAACTAAGTGGTCGAACTTGTGAGAGACGAAACTCCAGATGCGAAACATAGTTCAATTTTAAACTAAATGTTCCATCTGAAACTAAGTGTTCGATACTGTGCCAGGAGAAGCGCCTGTTCTCTGAAATGTGTGGCGATGCCACTCGAAGCCGAATGTGTTCCACGAAACTGAGTGGTCGACCTTGTGAGAGAGGAAACTCCAGATGCCAAACTTAGTTCCATTTAAAACTAATTGTTCTATCTGAATCTAGTTGTCCGATACTGTGCCAGGAGAAGCGCCTGTTCTCTGAAATCTGTGGCGGTGCCACTCGAAACCGTATGTGTTCGTCGAAACTATGTGGTCGACCTTGTGAGAGAGGAAACCCCAGATGCGAAACATTGTTCCATTTTAAACTAATTGTTCTATCTGAAACTAAGTCTTCGATACTGTGCCAGGCGAAGCGCCTGTTCTGTGGAACATGTGGCGATACCACTCAAAACGGTATGTGTTCGACGAAACTGAGTGGTCCACCTTGTGACAGTGGAAACTCCAGACGCGAAACTTAGTGCCATTTTAAACTAATTGTTCTATCTGAAACTATGTGTTCGATACTGTGCCAGGAGAAGCGCCTGTTCTCTGAAATGTGTGGCGATGCTACTCGAAACCGTATGTGTTCGACGAACCTAATTGGTCGACCTTGTGGGAGAGGAATCTCCAGATGCGAAACTTAGTTCCATTTTAAACTAATTGTTCTATTTGAAACTAAGTGTTCGATACTGTGCCAGGAGAAGCGCCTGTTCTCTGAAATGTGTGACGATGCCACTCGAAAACGTATGTGTTCGACGAAACTAAGTGGGCGTCCTTGTGAGAGAGGAAACTCCAGATGCGAAACTTAGTTCCATTTTAAACTAATTGTTCTATCTGAAACTAAGTGTTCGATACTGTGCCAGGAGAAGCGCCTGTTCTCTGAAATGTGTGGCGATGCTACTCGAAACCGTATGTGTTCGACGAACCTAATTGGTCGACCTTGTGGGAGAGGAAACTCCAGATGCGAAACTTATATCCATTTTAAACAAATTGTTCTATCTGAAACTAAGTGTTCTATACTGTGCCAGGAGAAGCGCCTGTTCTCTGAAATCTGTGGCGATGCTACTCGAAACCGTATGTGTTCGACGAAACTAAGTGGCCGACCTTGTGAGAGAGGAAACTTCAGATGCGAAACTTAGTTCCATTTTAAATTAATTGTTCTATCTGAAACTAAGTGTTCGATACTGTGCCAGGAGAAGCGCCCGTTCTGTGGAACCTGTGGCGATACCACTCAAAACGGTATGTGTTCGACGAAACTGAGTGGTCCACCTTGTGACAGTGGAAACTCCAGACGCGAAACTTAGTGCCATTTTAAACTAATTGTTCTGTCTGAAACTAAGTGTTCGATACTGTGCCAGGAGAAGCGCCTGTTCTCTGAAATCTGTCGCGATGCTACTCGAAACCGTATGTGTTCGACGAACCTAATTGGTCGACCTTGTGGGAGGGGAATCTCCAGATGCGAAACTTAGTTCCATTTTAAACTAATTATTCTATCTGAAACTAAGTGTTCGATACTGTGCCAGGAGAAGCGCCTGTTCTCTGAAATGTGTGGCGATGCTACACGAAACCGTATGTGTTCGACGAACCTAATTGATCGACCTTGTGGGGGAGGAATCTCCAGATGCGAAACTTAGTTCCATTTTAAACTAATTGTTCTATCTGAAACTAAGTGTTCGATACTGTCCCAGGGGAAGCGCCTGTTCTCTGAAATGTGTGGCAATGCCACTCGAAAACGTATGTGTTCGACGAAACTAAGTGGGCGACCTTGTGAGAGAGGAAACTCCAGATGCGAAACTTAGTTCCATTTTAAACTAATTGTTCTATCTGAAACTAAGTGTTCGATACTGTGCCAGGAGAAGCGCATGTTCTCTGAAATGTGTGGCGATGCCACTCGAAACCGTATGTGTTCGACGAAACTAAGTGGTCGACATGGTGAGAGAGGAAACTCCAGACGCGAAACTTAGTGCCATTTTAAACTAATTGTTCTATCTGAAACTAAGTGTTCGATACTGTGCCAGGAGAAGCGCCTGTACTCTGAAATCTGTGACGATGCCACTCGAAACCGTATGTGTTCGACGAAACTAAGTGGCCGACCTTGTGAGAGAAGAAACTTCAGATGCGAAACTTAGTTCCATTTAAACTAATTGTTCCATCTGAAATTAAGTGTTCGATACTGTGCCAGGAGAAGCGCCTGTTCTCTGAAATCTGTCGCGATGCTACTCGAAACCGTATGTGTTTGACGAAACTAAGTGGCCGACATTGTGAGAGAGGAAACTTCAGATGCGAAACCTAGTTCCATTTTAAATTAATTGTTCTATCTGAGGCTAAGTGTTCGGTACTGTGCCAGGAGAAGCGCCCGTTCTCTGAAACCTGTGGCGATACAACTCGAAACGGTATGTGTTCGACGAAACTGAGTGGTCGACCTTGTGAGAGAGGAAACTCCAGACGCGAAACTTAGTTCCATTTAAAACTAATTGTTCGATCTGAAACTAAGTGTTCGATCCTGTGCCAGGAGAAGCGGCTGTTCTCTGAAATCTGGGGCGATGCTACTCGAAACTGAATATTTTCCATGAAACTAAGTGGCCGCCTTGTGAGGGAGGAAACTCCAGATGCGAAACTTAGTTCCATTTTAAACTAATTGTTCTATCTGAACCTAAGTGTTCGATAATGTGCCAGGAGAAGCGCCTGTTCTCTGAAATCTGTCGCGATGCTACTCGAAACCGTATGTGTTCGACGAACCTAATTGGTCGACCTTGTGGGAGAGGAAACTCCAGATGCGAAACTTATATCCATTTTAAACAAATTGTTCTATCTGAAACTAAGTGTTCTATACTGTGCCAGGAGAAGCGCCTGTTCTCTGAAATCTGTGGCGATGCTACTCGAAACCGTATGTGTTCGACGAAACTAAGTGGCCGACCTTGTGAGAGAGGAAACTTCAGATGCGAAACTTAGTTCCATTTTAAATTAATTGTTCTATCTGAAACTAAGTGTTCGATACTGTGCCAGGAGAAGCGCCCGTTCTGTGGAACCTGTGGCGATACCACTCAAAACGGTATGTGTTCGACGAAACTGAGTGGTCCACCTTGTGACAGTGGAAACTCCAGACGCGAAACTTAGTGCCATTTTAAACTAATTGTTCTGTCTGAAACTAAGTGTTCGATACTGTGCCAGGAGAAGCGCCTGTTCTCTGAAATCTGTCGCGATGCTACTCGAAACCGTATGTGTTCGACGAACCTAATTGGTCGACCTTGTGGGAGAGGAATCTCCAGATGCGAAACTTAGTTCCATTTTAAACTAATTATTCTATCTGAAACTAAGTGTTCGATACTGTGCCAGGAGAAGCGCCTGTTCTCTGAAATGTGTGGCGATGCTACACGAAACCGTATGTGTTCGACGAACCTAATTGATCGACCTTGTGGGGGAGGAATCTCCAGATGCGAAACTTAGTTCCATTTTAAACTAATTGTTCTATCTGAAACTAAGTGTTCGATACTGTCCCAGGGGAAGCGCCTGTTCTCTGAAATGTGTGGCAATGCCACTCGAAAACGTATGTGTTCGACGAAACTAAGTGGGCGACCTTGTGAGAGAGGAAACTCCAGATGCGAAACTTAGTTCCATTTTAAACTAATTGTTCTATCTGAAACTAAGTGTTCGATACTGTGCCAGGAGAAGCGCATGTTCTCTGAAATGTGTGGCGATGCCACTCGAAACCGTATGTGTTCGACGAAACTAAGTGGTCGACATGGTGAGAGAGGAAACTCCAGACGCGAAACTTAGTGCCATTTTAAACTAATTGTTCTATCTGAAACTAAGTGTTCGATACTGTGCCAGGAGAAGCGCCTGTACTCTGAAATGTGTGGCGATGCCACTCGAAACCGTATGTGTTCGACGAAACTAAGTGGCCGACCTTGTGAGAGAAGAAACTTCAGATGCGAAACTTAGTTCCATTTAAACTAATTGTTCCATCTGAAATTAAGTGTTCGATACTGTGCCAGGAGAAGCGCCTGTTCTCTGAAATCTGTCGCGATGCTACTCGAAACCGTATGTGTTTGACGAAACTAAGTGGCCGACATTGTGAGAGAGGAAACTTCAGATGCGAAACCTAGTTCCATTTTAAATTAATTGTTCTATCTGAGGCTAAGTGTTCGGTACTGTGCCAGGAGAAGCGCCCGTTCTGTGAAACCTGTGGCGATACAACTCGAAACGGTATGTGTTCGACGAAACTGAGTGGTCGACCTTGTGAGAGAGGAAACTCCAGACGCGAAACTTAGTTCCATTTAAAACTAATTGTTCGATCTGAAACTAAGTGTTCGATCCTGTGCCAGGAGAAGCGGCTGTTCTCTGAAATCTGGGGCGATGCTACTCGAAACTGAATATTTTCCATGAAACTAAGTGGCCGCCTTGTGAGGGAGGAAACTCCAGATGCGAAACTTAGTTCCATTTTAAACTAATTGTTCTATCTGAACCTAAGTGTTCGATAATGTGCCAGGAGAAGCGCCTGTTCTCTGAAATCTGTCGCGATGCTACTCGAAACCGTATTTGTTCGACGAAACTAAGTGGTCGACCTTCTGAGAGAGGAAACTCCAGATGCGAAACCTAGTTCCATTTAAAACTAATTGTTCGATCTGAAACTAAGTTTTCGATACTGTGCCAGGAGAAGCGCATGTTCTCTGAAATGTGTGGCGATGCCACTCGAAACCGTATTTGTTCGACGAAGCTAAGTGGTCGACCTTCTGAGAGAGGAAACTCCAGATGCGAAACTTAGTTCCATTTTAAACTAATTGTTCTATCTGAAACTAAGTGTTCGATACTGTGCCAGGAGTAGCGCCTGTCCTCTGCAATCTGTGGCGATGCTACTCGATACCGTATGTGTTCGACGAAACTAAGTTGCCAATACTGTGCCAGGAGGAACTCCCGTTCGGCCAAATCTGAAGCGATACCACTCGAAACCGAATGTGTTCGACGAAACTAAGTGGTCGACCTTGTGAGAGAGGAAACTCCAGATGCGAAACTTAGTTCCATTTTAAACTAATTGTTCTATCTGAAACAAAGTGTTCGTTACTGTGCCAGGAGAAGCGCCTTTTCTCTGAAATCTGTGGCGATGCTATTCGAAACCGTATGTGTTCGACGAAACTATGTCGTCGACCTTGTGAGACAGCAAACTCCAGATGCGAAACTTAGTTCCATTTAAAACTAATTGTTCGATCTGAAACTAAGTTTTCGATACCGTGCCAGGAGAAGCGCATGTTCTCTGAAATGTGTGGCGATGCCACTCGAAACCGTATGTGTTCGACGAAACTAAGTGGTTGATCTTGTGAGAGAGGATATTCCAGATGCGAAACATAGTCCCATTTTAAATTAATTGTTCTGTCTGAAATAAGTGTTCGATACTGTGCCAGGCGAAGAGCCTGTTCTCTGAAATCAGTGGCGATGCTACTCGAAACCGTTTGTGTTCCACGAAACTAAGTGGTCGACCTTCTGAGAGAGGAAACTCCAGATGCGAAACTTAGTTCCATTTTAAACAAATTGTTCTATCTGAAACTAAGTGTTCGATACTGTGCCAGGAGAAACTCCCGTTCTGCGACATCTGTGGCGATACTACTCGAAACCGTATGTGTTCGACGAAAGTAAGTGGTCGACCATGTGGGAGAGGAAACTCCAAATGCGAAACTCAGTTCCATTTAACACTAATAGTTGTATCTGAAACTAAATTTTCGGTACTGTGCCACGAGAAGCGCCTGTTCTCTGTAATCAGTGGCGATGCTACTCGAAACCGTATGTGTTAGATGAAACTAAGTTGTCCACCTTGCGAGAGAGGAAATTCCAGATGCGAAGCATATTTCCATTTTAAACTTATTGTTCTATCTGAAATAAGTGTTCGATACTGTGCCAGGAGAAACTCCCGTTCTGCGACATCTGTGGCGATACTACTCGAAACCGTATGTGTTCGACGAAAGTAAGTGGTCGACCTTGTGAGAGAGGAAACTCCAGATGCGAAGCTCAGTTCCATTTAACACTAATAATTGTATCTGAAACTAAAATTTCGATACTGTGCCAGGAGAAGCGCCTGTTCTCTGTAATCAGTGGCGATGCTACTCGAAACCGTATGTGTTCGACGAAACTAAGTGGTCGAAATTGTGGGAGAGGAAACTCCAAATGCAAAACTTAGTTCCATTTTAAACTAATTGTTCTATCTGAAACTAAGTGTTCGATACTGTGCCAGGAGTAGCGCCTGTCCTCTGCAATCTGTGGCGATGCTACTCGATACCGTATGTGTTCGACGAAACTAAGTTGCCAATACTGTGCCAGGAGGAACTCCCGTTCGGCCAAATCTGAAGCGATACCACTCGAAACCGAATGTGTTCGACGAAACTAAGTGGTCGACCTTGTGAGAGAGGAAACTCCAAATTCGAGACATAGTTCCATTTTAAACTAATTGTTCTCTCTGAAACTAAGTGTTCGATACTGCGCCAGGAGAACCGCCTGTTCTCTGAAATCTGTGGCGTTGCGCCCTCGAAACCGTATGTGTTCGACGAAACTAAGTGGTTGACCATGTGAGAGAGGAAACTCCAGATGCGAAACTTAGTTCCATTTAAAACTAATTGTTCTATCTGGCACTAAGTGTTCAACACTGTGCCAGGAGATGCGACTGTTCACTGAAATCTGTGGCGATGCCACTCGAAACTGTAAGTGTTCGACGAAACTAAGTGATTGACCTTGTGAGAGAGGGTACTCCAGATGCGAAACATAGTTCCATTTTAAACTAATAATTCTGTCTGACATAAGTGTTCGATACTGTGCCAGGAGAAGCGCCTGCTTTCCGAAACCTGTGGCGATGCTACGCGAAACCGTATGTGTTCGACGAAACTAAGTGGTCGACCTTCTGAGAGTGGAAATTCCAGATGCGAAACTTAGTTCCATTTTTAATTAATTGTTCTCTCTGAAACTTAGTGTTCGATACTGTGCCAGTAGAAGCGCCTGTTCACTGAAATCTGTGGCGATGCCACTCGAAACAGTATGTGCTCGACGAAACTAAGTGGTCGACCTTGTGAGAGAGGAAACTCCAGATGCGAAACTTAGTTCCATTTTAAACTAATTGTTCTATCTGAAACTAAGTGTTCGATACTGTGCCAGGAGAAGCTCCCGTTCTCTGAAATCTGTGGCGATGCTACTCGAAACCGTATGTATTCGACGAAACTAAGTGGCCGACCTTGTGAGAGAGGAAATTTCAGATGCGAAATTTAGTTCCATTTTAAATTAATTGTTCTATCTGAAACTAAGTGTTCGCTACTGTGTCAGGAGAAGCGCCCGTTCTGTGAAACCAGTGGCGATACCACTCGAAACGGTAGGTGTTCGACGAAACTGAGTTGTCGACATTGTGAGAGAGGAAACCCCAGACGCGAAACGTAGTGCCATTTTAAACTAATTGTCTATCTGAAACTAAGTGTTCGATACTGTGCCACAGGAAGCGCATGTTCTCTGAAATCTGTGGCGATGCCACTCGAAACCGTATGCGTTCGACGAAACTAAGTGGTCGACCTTGTGAGAGAGGAAACTCGAGAAGTGAAAATTAGTTTCAATTAAAACTAATTGTTCTATCTGAAACTAAGTGTTCGATAATGTGCCAGGAGAAGCGCTAGTTCTCTGAAATCTGTGGCGATACCACTCGAAACCGTATGTGTTCGACGAAACTAAGTGGCCGACCTTGTGACAGAGGAAACTTCAGATCCGAAACTTAGTTCCATTTAAACTAATTTTTCCATCTGAAATTAAGTGTTCGATACTGTGCCAGGAGAAGCGCCTGTTCTCTGAAATCTGTCGCGATGCTACTCGAAACCGTATGTGTGACGAAACTAAGTGGCCGACCTTGTGAGAGAGGAAACTTCAGATGCGAAACTTAGTTCCATTTTAAATTAATTGTTCTATCTGAGACTAAGTGTTCGATACTGTGCCAGGAGAAGCGCCCGTTCTGTGAAACCTGTGGCGATACCACTCGAAACGGTATGTGTTCGACGAAACTGAGTGGTCGACCTTGTGAGAGAGGAAACTCCAGATGCAAAACTTAGTTCCATTTTAAACTAATTGTTCTATCTGAAACTAAGTGTTCGATACTGTGCCAGGAGAAGCGCCTGTTCTCTGAAATCTGTGGCGATGCTTCTCGAAACTGAATGTTTTCCACGAAACTAAGTAGCCGCCTTGTGAGGGAGGAAACTCCAGATGCGAAACTTAGTTCCATTTTAAACTAATTGTTCCATCAGAAATTAAGTGTTCGATACTGTGCCAGGAGAAGCGGCTGTTCTCTGAAATCTGTGGCGATGCCACTCGAAAACGTATGTGTTCGACGAAACTAAGTGGCAGACCTTGTGAGAGAGGAAACTCCAGATGCGAAACTTAGTTCCATTTTAAACTAATTGTTCTCTCTGAAATTAAGTGTTCGACACTGTTCCAGGAGAAGCGCCTGTTCTCTGAAATCTGTCGCGATGCTACTCGAAACCGTATGTGTTCGACGAAACTAAGTGGCACACCTTGTGAGAGAGGAAACTCCAGATGCGAAACTTAGTTCCATTTTAAACTAATTGTTCTGTCTGAAATTAAGTGTTCGACACTGTTCCAGGAGAAGCGCCTGTTCTCTGAAATCTGTCGCGATGCTACTCGAAACCGTATGTGTTTGACGAAACTAAGTGGCCGACCTTGTGAGAGAGGAAACTCCAGATGCGAAAATTAATTCCATTTTAAACTAATTGTTCTATCTGAAACTAAGGGGTCGATACTGTGCCAGGAGAAGCGCCTGTTCTCTGAAATCTGTGGCGATGCTACTCGAAACCGTATGTGTTCGACGAAACTAAGTGGTCGACATGGTGAGAGAGGAAACTCCAGATGCGAAACTTAGTTCCATTTTAAACTGATTGTTCTATCTGAAACTAAGTGTTCGATACTGTGCCAGGAGAAGCGCCTGTTCGCGGAAATCTGTCGCGATGCTACTCGAAACCGTATGTGTTGGACGAAACTAAGTGGTCGACCTTGTGAGAAAGGAAACTCCAGATGCCAAACTTAGTTCCATTTAAAACTAATTGTTCTATCTGAAACAGTGTTCGATACTGTGCCTGGAGAAACGCCTGTTCTCTGAAATCTGTGGCGATGCCACTCGAAACCGTATCTGTTCAACGAAACTAAGTGGTCGACCTTGTGGGAGAGGAAACTCCAGATGCGAAACATAGTTCCATTTTAAACTAATTGTTCTATCTGAACCTAAGTGTTCGATACTGTGCCAGGAGAAGCGCCTGTACTCTGAAATCTGTGGCGATGCTACTCGAAACCGTATGTGTTGGACGAAACTAAGTGTTCGACCTTGTGAGAAAGGAAACTCCAGATGACAAACTTAGTTCCATTTAAAACTAATTGTTCTATCTGAAACAGTGTTCGATACTGTGCCTGGAGAAACGCCTGTTCTCTGAAATCTGTGGCGATGCCACTCGAAACCGTATCTGTTCAACGAAACTAAGTGGTCGACCTTGTGGGAGAGGAAACTCCAGATGCGAAACAGAGTTCCATTTTAAACAAATTGTTCTATCTGAACCTAAGTGTTCGATACTGTGCCAGGAGAAGCGCCTGTACTCTGAAATCTGTGGCGATGCCACTCGAAACCGTATGCGTTCGGCGAAACTAAGTGGTCGACCTTGTGAGAGTGGAAACTCCAGATGCGAAACATAGATCATTTTTAAACTAAATGTTCCATCTGAAACTAAGTGTTAAATACTGTGCCAGGAGAAGCGCCTGTTCTCTGAAATCTGCGGCGATGCCACTCGAAACTGTATGTGTTCGACGAAACTAAGTGGCCGACCATGTGAGAGAGGAAACTTCAGATGCGAAACTTAGTTCCATTTTAAATTAATTGTTCTATCTGAGACTCAGTTTTCGACACTGTGCCAGGAGAAGCGACTGTTCTCTGAAATCTGTGGCGATGCCACTCGAAACCGTATGTGTTCCACAAAACTAAGTGGTTGACCTTGTGAGAGAGGATACTTCAGATGCGAAACTTAGTTCCATTTAAACTAATTGTTCCATCTGAAATTAAGTGTTCGATACTGTGCCAGGAGAAGCGCCTCTTCTCTGAAATCTGTCGCGATGCCACTCGAAAACGTATGTGTTCGACGAAACTAAGTGGCAGACCTTGTGAGAGAGGAAATTACAGATGCGAAATTTAGTTCCATTTTAAATTAATTGTTCTATCTGAAACTAAGTGTTCGCTACTGTGTCAGGAGAAGCGCCCGTTCTGTGAAACCAGTGGCGATACCACTCGAAACGGTAGGTGTTCGACGAAACTGAGTTGTCGACATTGTGAGAGAGGAAACCCCAGACGCGAAACGTAGTGCCATTTTAAACTAATTGTCTATCTGAAACTAAGTGTTCGATACTGTGCCACAGGAAGCGCATGTTCTCTGAAATCTGTGGCGATGCCACTCGAAACCGTATGCGTTCGACGAAACTAAGTGGTCGACCTTGTGAGAGAGGAAACTCGAGAAGTGAAAATTAGTTTCAATTAAAACTAATTGTTCTATCTGAAACTAAGTGTTCGATAATGTGCCAGGAGAAGCGCTAGTTCTCTGAAATCTGTGGCGATACCACTCGAAACCGTATGTGTTCGACGAAACTAAGTGGCCGACCTTGTGACAGAGGAAACTTCAGATCCGAAACTTAGTTCCATTTAAACTAATTTTTCCATCTGAAATTAAGTGTTCGATACTGTGCCAGGAGAAGCGCCTGTTCTCTGAAATCTGTCGCGATGCTACTCGAAACCGTATGTGTGACGAAACTAAGTGGCCGACCTTGTGAGGGAGGAAACTTCAGATGCGAAACTTAGTTCCATTTTAAATTAATTGTTCTATCTGAGACTAAGTGTTCGATACTGTGCCAGGAGAAGCGCCCGTTCTGTGAAACCTGTGGCGATACCACTCGAAACGGTATGTGTTCGACGAAACTGAGTGGTCGACCTTGTGAGAGAGGAAACTCCAGATGCAAAACTTAGTTCCATTTTAAACTAATTGTTCTATCTGAAACTAAGTGTTCGATACTGTGCCAGGAGAAGCGCCTGTTCTCTGAAATCTGTGGCGATGCTTCTCGAAACTGAATGTTTTCCACGAAACTAAGTAGCCGCCTTGTGAGGGAGGAAACTCCAGATGCGAAACTTAGTTCCATTTTAAACTAATTGTTCCATCAGAAATTAAGTGTTCGATACTGTGCCAGGAGAAGCGGCTGTTCTCTGAAATCTGTGGCGATGCCACTCGAAAACGTATGTGTTCGACGAAACTAAGTGGCAGACCTTGTGAGAGAGGAAACTCCAGATGCGAAACTTAGTTCCATTTTAAACTAATTGTTCTCTCTGAAATTAAGTGTTCGACACTGTTCCAGGAGAAGCGCCTGTTCTCTGAAATCTGTCGCGATGCTACTCGAAACCGTATGTGTTCGACGAAACTAAGTGGCACACCTTGTGAGAGAGGAAACTCCAGATGCGAAATTTAGTTCCATTTTAAACTAATTGTTCTGTCTGAAATTAAGTGTTCGACACTGTTCCAGGAGAAGCGCCTGTTCTCTGAAATCTGTCGCGATGCTACTCGAAACCGTATGTGTTTGACGAAACTAAGTGGCCGACCTTGTGAGAGAGGAAACTCCAGATGCGAAAATTAATTCCATTTTAAACTAATTGTTCTATCTGAAACTAAGGGGTCGATACTGTGCCAGGAGAAGCGCCTGTTCTCTGAAATCTGTGGCGATGCTACTCGAAACCGTATGTGTTCGACGAAACTAAGTGGTCGACATGGTGAGAGAGGAAACTCCAGATGCGAAACTTAGTTCCATTTTAAACTGATTGTTCTATCTGAAACTAAGTGTTCGATACTGTGCCAGGAGAAGCGCCTGTTCGCGGAAATCTGTCGCGATGCTACTCGAAACCGTATGTGTTGGACGAAACTAAGTGGTCGACCTTGTGAGAAAGGAAACTCCAGATGCCAAACTTAGTTCCATTTAAAACTAATTGTTCTATCTGAAACAGTGTTCGATACTGTGCCTGGAGAAACGCCTGTTCTCTGAAATCTGTGGCGATGCCACTCGAAACCGTATCTGTTCAACGAAACTAAGTGGTCGACCTTGTGGGAGAGGAAACTCCAGATGCGAAACATAGTTCCATTTTAAACTAATTGTTCTATCTGAACCTAAGTGTTCGATACTGTGCCAGGAGAAGCGCCTGTACTCTGAAATCTGTGGCGATGCTACTCGAAACCGTATGTGTTGGACGAAACTAAGTGTTCGACCTTGTGAGAAAGGAAACTCCAGATGACAAACTTAGTTCCATTTAAAACTAATTGTTCTATCTGAAACAGTGTTCGATACTGTGCCTGGAGAAACGCCTGTTCTCTGAAATCTGTGGCGATGCCACTCGAAACCGTATCTGTTCAACGAAACTAAGTGGTCGACCTTGTGGGAGAGGAAACTCCAGATGCGAAACAGAGTTCCATTTTAAACAAATTGTTCTATCTGAACCTAAGTGTTCGATACTGTGCCAGGAGAAGCGCCTGTACTCTGAAATCTGTGGCGATGCCACTCGAAACCGTATGCGTTCGGCGAAACTAAGTGGTCGACCTTGTGAGAGTGGAAACTCCAGATGACAAACTTAGTTCCATTTAAAACTAATTGTTCTATCTGAAACAGTGTTCGATACTGTGCCTGGAGAAACGCCTGTTCTCTGAAATCTGTGGCGATGCCACTCGAAACCGTATCTGTTCAACGAAACTAAGTGGTCGACCTTGTGGGAGAGGAAACTCCAGATGCGAAACAGAGTTCCATTTTAAACAAATTGTTCTATCTGAACCTAAGTGTTCGATACTGTGCCAGGAGAAGCGCCTGTACTCTGAAATCTGTGGCGATGCCACTCGAAACCGTATGCGTTCGGCGAAACTAAGTGGTCGACCTTGTGAGAGTGGAAACTCCAGATGCGAAACATAGATCATTTTTAAACTAAATGTTCCATCTGAAACTAAGTGTTAAATACTGTGCCAGGAGAAGCGCCTGTTCTCTGAAATCTGCGGCGATGCCACTCGAAACTGTATGTGTTCGACGAAACTAAGTGGCCGACCATGTGAGAGAGGAAACTTCAGATGCGAAACTTAGTTCCATTTTAAATTAATTGTTCTATCTGAGACTCAGTTTTCGACACTGTGCCAGGAGAAGCGACTGTTCTCTGAAATCTGTGGCGATGCCACTCGAAACCGTATGTGTTCCACAAAACTAAGTGGTTGACCTTGTGAGAGAGGATACTTCAGATGCGAAACTTAGTTCCATTTAAACTAATTGTTCCATCTGAAATTAAGTGTTCGATACTGTGCCAGGAGAAGCGCCTCTTCTCTGAAATCTGTCGCGATGCCACTCGAAAACGTATGTGTTCGACGAAACTAAGTGGCAGACCTTGTGAGAGAGGAAATTACAGATGCGAAACTTAGTTCCATTTTAAACTAATTGTTCTATCTGAAACTAAGTGTTCGATACTGTGCCAGGAGTAGCGCATGTTCTCTGAAATCTGTGGCGATGCCACTCGAAACCCTATGTGTTCGACGAAACTAAGTGGCCGACCTTGTGAGAGAGGAAACTCCAGATGCGAAACTTAGTTCCATTTTAAACCAAATATTCCATCTGAAACTAAGTGCTCGATAATGTGCCAGGAGAAGCGCCTGTTCTCTGAAATCCGTGGCGATGCCACTCGAAACCGTATGTGTTCGACAAAACTAAGTGGTCGACATGGTGAGAGAGGAAACTCCAGATGCGGAGCTTAGTTCCATTTTAAACTAATTGTTCTATCTGATACTCAGTGTTCGATACTGTGCCAGAAGAAGCGCCAGTTCTCTGAAATCTCTGGCGATGCCACTTGAAACCGTATGTTTTCGACGAAACTAAGTGGCCGACCTTGTGCGAGAGGAAACTCCAGATGCGAAACTTAGTTGCATATTAAACTAATTGTTCTATCTGAAAGTGTTCGATACTGTGCCAGGAGAATCGCCTGTTCTCTGAAGTCTGTGGCGATGCTACTCGAAACCGTATGTGTTCGACGAAACTGAGTTGTCGCCTTGTGAAAGAGGAAACTCCAGATGCGAAACTTAGTACCATTTTAAACTAATTGTTCTATCTGAAACTATGTGTTCGATACTGTGCCACGAGAAGCGTAGAGAATGTAGTGTTAAAATATAGTATAAGAATGACTGAGTCAAACACCCGTTAAGTAGCACTATCGGCTGTCCAACCAAGTACTCTACGCCCTGATGCCTAAAACAATATTTCGGTCGTGGGCGGTGTGAAACTTCATAATTTACGTTCCAACGAAATGCAAAAAACACCAATGTATTAGGTGGTCCAATGAGTTCGTTCCGGTTTCAGCCGTTACAGTAAAACGCCGTTTTTTTCAAATACAATTTATTTTATTTACATACATAGTCACCATTCTTTTCAATTACTTCTTGCCACTTCTCAGGTAGCTTCATAATTCCTTTCGCATAAAAGTCTTTCCCTTTTTTTATTAAAAAACTCCGCCACGTGCTTTTGGAGGACCTCAAAGTTTTCAAATTGTTTTCCGGTAACCGAATTTTGAATGCACCGAAATAAATAATAATCTGATGGGGCTATGTCAGGAGAGTACGAAGGTACTCAGTACCAGTAACATTCCTTTTAAAATTGATTCATTTCGATGCCGATTCAACAGAGCCATGCACACACAACTTTGATATTAATCCCATCTTCCGTAAACAATCATGCACGGTGGAATTTTTCATTTGAAGTTCCGATGGAATTTCACGCACTTGAATGCAACGATTTTGCTCCACTATTGCACGTACAGCACTGTTGTCAGCAGTATGTGGTCGTCCAGCGCGATGGTCATCTTCTAATGAAAAATTTCCTTAACGAAAATGATCAAACCATTTTCTGCACGTACGCTCTGTTACAGCACCTTCCCCATAAACAACACAAATATTTCTCGAAGTTTCTGAACCGTTATACCCTTTACGAAACTCTTATAACATGATGTGTCGAAAATGAATTTTGTTGTCCGTCATGATTTTAGTTTAGATATTACAGAAAAACTTAAAAAAATACGTCTAATTCGCACGAAAGCAAAACTAGAAGTGTACTGGAATATGTACATTTTTACCTGAGTATGTACTGTGGTTTATTACTCAGGTAAGAAGGTAATAAGTCGCCGCGCCGAAAACGGAACGAACTTTTTGGACCACCTAATAGAAGAACCTAGTTGAGCCCCAGAGGACCCGTAGAAGACATGTGACTGTTTTCCAACAGTGGGTGGTTGAATCTTCACATTCCGCACCGTGCATCATGATCCGGTGTATGCAAAATTGAAGCAAACCCTGATTCATGGAATTCCGATTTTCGGGCTGATTTCTTAAAAAGTAGTCAGAGAGTTGTCGCTCATTGGTGAACCTAATCATCCGGAACATGGACCGCAAGATATTTGCCACCTATAAAATACGTGCAGATACGCACACGGGGATCATATGCACACGTGCATCAGTCGTGTTAGCATGGAGTCCTTCAGTTTCTTACTACATGCAATCGGGACGCCACGCTCGGCAAATGTGGACTTCGTCCATGAGTTACCTCTGGAAATATCGCAGTTTATTCTGCGGCAATTGGATTCTGCATCTTTACTGAGCGCAGCGCTTGTTTCCCGGAAGTGGCTATCGGTTTGCCGGGCCGATGTGAAACTCAGGCAAAGGGTAAGGAGATACCTCAGGAAGAAGGCGGAGCGGATTCGGTCGGACTACATTGGGAGGCCCACAACGGATGTAGTCAGACGTCATGGGTTCAGAATGAATTCACGTGTTAGAAATATGCAAAGATCTGCGCCTCCGACCAGTATTGACGCATATCGCCTAATGGATATAGAATCGACACGGCACAGTCGTTATCATGGACACCAGCGCGATGACAACAAAAGGCGAATCAAGTCTTACAGAATTTGATGTTGTGAGAAACGGAACGGGAGTTTCTCCTGGCACAGTATCGAACAGATAGTTTCAACCAACACATACGGTTTCGAGTGGTAACGCCACAGATTGCGCGGAACGGGAGTTTCTCCTGGCACAGTATCGAACAGATAGTTTCGACCAACACATAAGGTTTCGAGTGGTTCGCCACAGATTTCAGAGACCAGGCGCTTCTCCTGGCCCAGTATCGGTCACTTAGTTTCAGATAGAACAATTAGTTTTAAATGGAACTAAGTTTCGCATCTGGAGTGTCCTCACCCACAAGGTCGACCACATAGTTTCGTCGAACACATAGGGTTTCGAGTGGCATCGCCACAGATTTCAGAGAACAGGCGCTTCTCCTGGCACAGTATCGAACACTTAGTTTCAGATAGAACAATTAGTTTAAAATGGATCTATGTTTCGCATCTGGAGTTTCCTCTCTCACAAGGTCGACGACTTAATTTCGTCGAACATGTAAGGATTCGAGTGGCATCGCCACAGATTTCAGAGAACAGGCGCTTCTCCTGGCACAGTATCGACCACGTAGTTTCAGATAGAACAATTTGTTTAAATTGGAACTACGTTTCGCATCTGGAGATTCCTCTCCCACAAGGTCGACCAATTAGATTCGTCGATCACATACGGTTTCGAGTAGCATCGCCACACATTTCAGAGAACAGGCTCTTCTCCTGGCACAGTATCGAACACTTAGTTTCAGATAGAACAATTAGTTTAAAATGGAATTAAGTTTCGCATCTGGAGTATCCTCTCTCACAAGGTCGACCACTTAGTTTCGTCGAACACATACGGTTTCGAGGGGAATCGTCACACATTTCAGAGAACAGGCGCTACTTCTGGCACAGTATCGGACACATAGTTTCAGATAGACCAATTAGTTTAAAATGGAACTGCGTTTCGCATCCCGAGTTTCCTCTCTCAGAAGGTCGACCACTTAGTTTCGTCGAACACATACGGTTTCGAGTAGCAACGCCACAGATTTCAGGGAGCAGGCGCTTCACCTGGCACAGTATCGAACACTTATTTCACGCAGAACAATTAGTTTAAAATGGAACTATGCTTCGCATCTGGAGTATCCTCCCTCGCAACTCCAACCACTTAGATTCGTCGAACACATACGGTTTCGAGGGGCATCGCCACACAGTTCAGAGAACAGGCGCTTCTCCTGGCACAGTATCGAACACTTAGTTTCAGATAGAACAATTAGTTTAAAATCGATCTATGTTTCGCATCTGGAGTTTCCTCTCTCACAAGGTCGACGACTTAATTTCGTCGAACATGTAAGGATTCGAGTGGCATCGCCACAGATTTCAGAGAACAGGCGCTTCTCCTGGCACATTATCGAGCACGTAGTTTCAGATAGAACAATTTGTTTAAATTGGAACTACGTTTCGCATCTGGAGATTCCTCTCCCACAAGGTCGACCAATTAGATTCGTCGATCACATACGGTTTCGAGTAGCATCGCCACACATTTCAGAGAAGAGGCTCTTCTCCTGGCACAGTATCGAACACTTAGTTTCAGATAGAACAATTAGTTTAAAATGGAATTAAGTTTCGCATCTGGAGTATCCTCTCTCACAAGGTCGACCACTTAGTTTCGTCGAACACATACGGTTTCGAGTAGCATCGCCACACATTTCAGAGAACAGGCTCTTCTCCTGGCACAGTATCGAACACTTAGTTTCAGGTAGAACAATTAGTTTAAAATGGAACGATGTTTCGCATTTGGAGTTTCCTCGCTCACACGGTCTACCACTTACTTTCGTCGAACACATTCGGCTTCGAGTAGCAACGCCACAGGTTTCAGAGAACAGGCGCTTCACCTGGCACAGTATCGAACACTTATTTCACGCAGAACAATTAGTTTAAAATGGAACTATGTTTCGCATCTGGAGTATCCTCCCTCACAACTCCAACCACTTAGATTCGTCGAAAACATACGGTTTCGAGGGGCATCGCCACACAGTTCAGAGAACAGGCGCTTCTCCTGGCACAGTATCGAACACTTAGTTTCAGATAGAACAATTAGTTTAAAATGGATCTATGTTTCGCATCTGGAATTTCCTCTCTCACAAGGTCGACGACTTAATTTCGTCGAACATGTAAGGATTCGAGTGGCATCGCCACAGATTTCAGAGAACAGGCGCTTCTCCTGGCACATTATCGAGCACGTAGTTTCAGATAGAACAATTTGTTTAAATTGGAACTACGTTTCGCATCTGGAGATTCCTCTCCCACAAGGTCGACCAATTAGATTCGTCGATCACAGACGGTTTCGAGTAGCATCGCCACACATTTCAGAGAACAGGCTCTTCTCCTGGCACAGTATCGAAAACTTAGTTTCAGATAGAACAATTAGTTTAAAATGGAATTAAGTTTCGCATCTGGAGTATCCTCTCTCACAAGGTCGACCACTTAGTTTCGTCGAACACATACGGTTTCGAGTAGCATCGCCACAGATTTCAGAGAGCAGGCGCTTCTCCTGGCACAGTATCGAACACTGAGTATCAGATAGAACAATTAGTTTAAAACGGAACTAAGTTTCGCATCTGGAGTTTCCTCTCCCACAAGGTCGACCACTTAGTTACCGTCGAACACATACGGTTTCGAGTGGCATCGCCACAGATTTCAGAGAACAGGCGCTTCTCCTGGCACAGTATCGAACACTTAGTTACTGATAAAACACTTAGTTTAAAATGGAACTATGTTTCGCATCGGGAGTGTCCTCTCTCACAAGGTCGACCACTTAGTTTCGTCGAACACATACGGTTTCGAGTAGCATCGCCACAGATTTCAGAGAACACGCGCTTCTCCTGGCACAGTATCGAACAATTAGTTTCAGATAGAAAAATTAGTTTAAAATGGAACTAAATTTCGCATTTGGAGTTTCCTCTCTCAAAAGTTCGACCACTTAGTTTCGTCGAACCCATACCGTTTCGAGTGGCATCGCCACAGGTTTCGGAGAACAGGCGCTTCTCCTGGCACAGTGTCGAACACATTGTTTCAGATAGAACAATTAGTTTAAAATGGTACTAATCTTCGCATCTGGAGTTTCCTCTTTCACAAGGCGACCACTTAGTTTCGTCGAACACATACGGTTTCGAGTAACATCGCCACAGGTTTCAGAGAACAGGCGCCTCTCCTGGCACAGTATCGAACACTTAGTTACAGATAAAACACTTAGTTTAAAATGGAACCATGTTTCGCATCGGGAATGTCCTCTCTCACAAGGTCGACCACTTAGTTTCGTCGAACACATACGGGTTCGAGTAGCATCGCCACAGATTTCAGAGAACAGGCGCTTCTCCTGGCACAGTATCGAACAATTAGTTTCAGATAGAAAAATTAGTTTAAAATGGAACTAACTTTCGCATTTGGAGTTTCCTCTCTCACAAGTTCGACCACTTAGTTTCGTCGAACACATACGGTTTCGAGTGGCATCGCCACAGATTTCAGAGAACAGGCGCCTCTCCTGGCACAGTATCGAACAATTAGTTTCAGATAGAAAAATTAGTTTAAAATGGAACTAAATTTCGCATTTGAAGTTTCCTCTCTCACAAGTTCGACCACTTAGTTTCGTCGAACACATACGGTTTCGAGTGGCATCGCCACAGGTTTCGGAGAACAAGCGCTTCTCCTGGCACAGTGTCGAACACATAGTTCCAGATAGAACAATTAGTTTAAAATGGTACTAATTTTCGCATCTGGAGTTTCCTCTTTCACAAGGCGACCACTTAGTTTCGTCGAACACATACGGTTTCGAGTGACATGGCCACAGATATCGGTCCATATAAATTATAATTAAATATAATAGTATAATATATTTATAAATATATATATTTATATTTAATAATATAAATATGTATAATATATTTATAAATATATTATTATTTATATAAATAATATTATATATAAATTATATATTGTTACGTACCGGATGTTAAATTAAAATTTGCATACCTAAACACGGCGAAATTCCTCGACCGCGAATATTCTTCGAACGGTGGTCACGTTTTGCTAATAAGCGAAATTGCAATAGCGGGAGGCTATGGTTGGGAAATAGCTGATGAACTGCGGGCGGAATTCTTAGAACAGGAACGGGCGATTTCCTGAGTGGGAGGAACGAGCATGGCTCTTGGAACTTCCCCTTAGCGGTCCCCAAAATCTACAAAAGAGGCAGAGAAACCGCCGCGAGTTGCAATCGTTAGTCAAATCGCGAGGTGCGTGGCGTTTTGCCCTTGTTGCTATTTTGAGCCAGAGTTCGGGTTAAATTAGTGAAGTTACTTCCATAATTACCGAAGGACTCAGCTAACAAGAAATTATTCAAATTTAAAATCAATCTTAAGATTCCCATCTCCATTCTAATATATTAAATTCTTCTTTATAGTATTTATAGTATTTATAGTATAGTGAAAATAGAATTGCGTTAACTCATATAAGTGCCGTGAAAAGTTCATCAGCCATTCCTTCATCTTCGGGCTCTACCAGCATCTGGGACAATTCACATCAGAGCTAACGATAAACATTGCTTCCAAGATAGTATTCATTGGTGAGTTTTCCATACTTATGTTCTCATTGCGATACGAGGACCCAAACATATGTTTATATGCTTTTGGGAATTTCCCTTGGGCCCATTCGTAAACTTAACACGTTAGGAATTTACCAATCTAAGACTCCAACTAAAATACGTATTGTAAAATTCATCCATTCTGGACTCCGATATTTCTGAACCATTCCGTGTAATTGTTTTTATATAATGTAAAGAATCAATAGAACAGGCCAATAAGGTATTTATCCTCTATTCTGCGTTAACACCTATTTCATTCCTGACCTATGCGCGGATTCCGTATGGAATCTTAGATGATACGACCCATCCTAAATTAAATTTATTCAAGCGTTACATGCGGAACGGCTGACCGCTCGGCCCACGAAATAATTCCTTACGCACGTAACAGCTGAATTGGTGTCAGAAGTGGGATATGTATTGTCAATTAGCGCATGTGTTAGTGCAGAATAATTAAAGGATCATATAGACTTGAGATTCGCACACAGTTGCATAGATAGTTCAATTCATAATCAATAATCAACATCAATTATAATTACACGATAACGATTGCTGAATTTTCCTTCGCCTAATTTATCAATATGGCCACAAATTCCTCTCGTAATGCAGCAGCACAAGTTTCGGCAAATGTTACATTGGACGAGTTACACGTTACTAATTTGATGATGGCTTCTATGGCTGAATGCTTCACAATTCAACACAGTACATTAAATATTCCATTTTTCGATGGGAGAAACATTCCGCTTAAAAATTTCTTAAGTGACGTTCAAAACGGTGCAGTCTATGTGCCACCAGCACTGGAAACTTCATATGTAACGGCAATATTAGGAAAATTGCAAGGAACAGCGAGAGATAGTATTTGGGGTAAAAATTTTCAAAAACTAGATGATCTCGTAAAACATTTAAAGGAAAGATTTGCACCAGGTAAAACATATCCATACTACCATCACGATATAGAAAATATCCGAATGAGACGCGGAGAAGCGGTCAGTGACTCTGCAGATCGATTAAATATCCTAATCAGCGGTGCTCGAGTTGCTTTAAAAGATAAATACGGGGAATGCGCTAATCAAATGATGGCTCCCGTAGAAGAATGTGCTTTAGAAGCTTTTATTCGAGGATTACCCGACGAAATTGCTATCGCGGTTGATTCGCGTGAACCAAAGAAAATACAGGACGCTGTAAAAATTGCTGCACGAATAGAAACCCGAATGAAATCAGGAATAATCCCCGGTGGTGAACCTTCGCGATTCAGTTCCGAATCCAGATTCTCGTGACTTACCTACCACCTACACAAACCGCTCCCAAACCTTGCGAGAGCAAGATTCGAGGAGTCCCAGTCCCATGAGAAATCCGAACTATAATCGCGCAAAGTCACCGATTACCATTCTAAAATCTGCACGTCCTACATCACCTGTTCCTTACAAGCATCACCATTATCCGTTGCCACCGCATCCTTATCCATACTATCCACCGTATTTTTATCCACCAATGCCATATCCGCCTTACAGTGCAATATATGATCACCCTCAATCTTTCCATATGAATCCAAACTTGACTAATCATACTCTAAGCAGAGCAAATTCTCCAACCCCAGTTCCTTCGCGAAGCATTGAACCTTCAAGATCCAACACACCCACTAACCAAAATTCCAGATTTTCTTCCCCTATCCCAACATTTGATCATTTTAACTCGAATTCGCCGAGAAGGAACAGTGAAAATTTAAACTCCCGCACAACTCGTCGTGCCGGCGCGACGGCGAGTTACTCGAATTAGGAGCGTCGAACAGTAAAATTTTTTGAAGCAGAGGAATCGTCTATTCCTATAAACGACAGCAAGAATCACCATTAATTAAAATGTCTGCGGAAGAATTACGCAATAAATCTGGTTTATTTTTGGTTGATACCGGCGCAGATATAAATCTGATAAAATTAAATGCTTTGCACGAAGACGTCGAAGTAGACATTCAGGAATCAGTCTCTATAACTGGAATTACCCCGGAAAAATTGAGAACTTTAGGAACAACTACCGTTACACTTTTAGAACAACCGGTTAAATTTCACGTCGTTAGATCATCGTTTCCCTTGCATAATGATGGAATTTTAGGCAAAGATTACTTACGTCAAGAGCAGGCGGAAATCTCGTTCGCTCATAGTCACAAAAACCTTGGCACCTTGGTCACAAAAACTGAACCCATCAGACCTTTTAGGTTCATTGGGGAAGAACCAAATCAGAAATCTAAACGTAGTCCTCGTTCGCAAATTCTTACGATTAAAGCTCGCACTCGTCAACCGATAGCTATAGACGTGGTTAATTCAGAAATAAAAGAAGGATACTTGCCAAAGTTAGAATCAGTAGAAGGCTTATACATAGGCGAAGCAGCTGTTAGTGTACGGGATGGTGTCTGTCACGTATTAGCAATTAATACTCCACAAGAAGTAATTCCCTTTGAATACTATGATTTTCCAGAAGAAGAATATTTCGATTCAGATTCAGAAGTTCAGGATTTCCCTGTAGTTCAAGATAGGGTTTTTGAAATTCTAAAACGTTTGCGCTTAGATCACCTAAATGACAAGGAACGAGACCATATAACCGAAATTATAGAAGAATACCCAAATCGCTTTTATTTGCCAGGAGACCAATTACCTTTCACCCCGTTAATAAAACATACAATTCCGACATCAGATGATTTACCGATTAATACTAGACAGTATCGCTTTCCACCGGTTCACAAACGTTACGTGGTTTGCAAGGAACGGAAGTTTTCGTTTATCTCGATGACATTGTAGTGTACGCAAAAACTCCTGAAGAACACGGAAAGAAAATTCGTAGATTATTTAATCGGTTAGAAAAACCTAAATTAACACTACAACCCGATAAATGTGAATTTTTGAAAACTGAAGTAGCATACCTAGGACATATAATTAGTCAAAAGGGCGTAAGGCCAGATCCAAAAAAGATTATAGCAGTAAAAAACTTCCCTCGACCAAAAACAGCAAAGAATGTCAGACAATTTTTGGGATTAGCAGGTTATTATCGCAGATTTATTAAAGATTTTGCAGCAAAATCCAAACCATTAACAGAATTGTTAAAAAAGAACGCGACCTTCGTTTGGGGAAAGGAACAAAAACGTAGCATCCAGGAATTACGAAAAGCTCTCTGTAGAGGTCCAATTCTACAATATCCAAATTTTGATAAGCCTTTCACTTTAACAACAGACGCCTCAGATTTTGCGATAGGAGCAATACTTAGGCAGGAGGTTGATGGAAACGATTTACCAATAGCTTATCTTTCTAGAACTCTAACAAACCCTGAGAAAAATTATTTCACCACGGAAAAAGAATGTTTGGCAGTATTATACGCAATTTTGCATTTTAGGCCGTATCTTTACGGTAGGAAATTCACGTTAGTTAGCGATCACGAACCCCTGAAATGGACAGACTCCATAAAGGATCCAGGGCAACGTTTAATTCGATGGAGATTGAAATTGCGTGACTACGACTATAATTTCGTTCATAAAGCGGGAAAATTAAACACCAGCGCAGACGCGTTATCCAGAAATCCTGTTGTTAAATTTAACCTCTCAGATACCAGCAGTACCGACTCTGACAGTGAACTTGAATCATCAAAAATTCTACCGATTCAAGAACAACCAGCAAAATCTAAACTTACCTCAGCAGCAACCACATCTAGACCAATATCCAAATCAGTTTCGGAAGCACCCAGAAAACCAGGAAGGCCCATTGGATCGAAAAATAAACCAAAAATCTCAAACCCTTTAAATGTCAATGCAATAGCAACTAGGACCCGAAATCAATTAAAACCCAACGCTTACATTCCACCACGACCTACAGTTCCATCGTCAGCAGATACGCCAGACGTAGATTCCGACAATTCACGTGACGAGTCATCAGAACCACCTGTTACATACGCGTCTTTCGATATGAGAATTTCTTAAATTCTCGGAGTAACACCGGAAAGTCGGCCGACAGTGCAAATAGAAAGCGGACAACCTGTCTCGGGCTTCCAACAATACCCCCGAAAAACAATACGTCGTTACCGGGCCCAGGGCGAGGCACCTAGGCGTTTCGCGCCCGGGGTTCGGTAGCGACGCCGCTAGCTCCACCTTTTTTCCACCTTCCGGAAAACCACGTGTAAACCACGTTTTTCTCGGTATAAATAGAGCAGCCCTTCAGGGCCCAATCGTAGTCACGTTTATACAGCTAAAGGGGAATTGCTGAAGCCTGGGACAAGTTACCCATTACATCATAGTCAGTTTCAAACATCAACCGTACACCGAAACCGCAAGGTAACACTCAACATCATTGTAAAGGCCAGGTCTTTAATCATTCAGCAATAGTGATAATATATTTAGATATTTTTATAACCCTTGTAGTCAATAACTCTGACCTACCCTCTAATAATAGAATCATCGTTTGAGCACGATCCCGTGAGTTCATTCCAGCCCCTCGGAGTGTACAATCAAATAATAAGTTAACGAGCTGCGACTCAGACGGTACTCGCTTAGATAAAGTCAGTGGTGGTTACCAAGTAGATCCACCTTTACTGACGCGAATCTTCGGATTCGTTATTAACAGGAGAAGGCAGAGGGGTCACAACGCCGAAAACCCTCTCCTGGGTATATTCATTCGTAAGCGAGGATTATCTGAGTTCGCGAGCACCTGCTTCTGGCTACTTCTCTCTACCAGTCAGTGGTGGTTACCAAGTAGATCCACCTTTACTGACGCGAATCTTCGGATTTGTTATTAACGGGAGAAGGCAGAGGGGTCACAACGCCGAAACCCCTCTCCCGGGTATATTAATTCGAGAGACGCCACAAGCAGTGTACTGAAATTCTACGTCGGTCCACGCACGCCGCGCCCCGGCTCGTAACAAACTGGTGACAGCGGTGGGATTTGCTCATTTAATTAATTGATTCTAATATTAGGGTATTTAGCTATTATTCAAGATGCCTGAAAACGGAGCATCAAACTCACAATCTCGTTCGTTCGATTTTAACGACCTATCCGTTTCCTTGGCCCTCATGACACGGCAAAACTGCATTCAAAATGTAGCGTCTAGCATACCTGTGTTTGATGGGGAAAGTCCGGCTCTTTCGGTGTTTGCACAAGCGGTTCAAAACGGGTTAGCCATTATTCCTAAGGAAGCTGAATCACAATACCTAGGTATTGTTTTAACGAAACTTACGGGTCCAGCAAGGCTTAGTATTTTGGAACGGCAGTTTGACTGCATAGAATCGCTATTAAAGTTTTTGAAAAAACGGTATGCACCGGGAAGAGACCTAACCTATTTTCAAACGGATATTGCAAGATTAAAGATTCGTGATGGGGAATCAGTTTCAAGATATATGGATAGGACTACGCAACTGTTACACTCCGCGCGTACAGCAGCTAGGGACAGGTATCCGAACAACAGTGAAGAGATTGTGAAGCAAATAATTGAAGACATCTTCTTGAATTTCCTGGAGGTACTCCCAGATCGAATCGCATGGCGGGTAGAGTCCAGGAACAGGGAAATCAAAACTCTGGAGGATGCATTCGACTCCGTTCTAAGGATCGACCGTCGTTTACGGAACCGACGCGAGGCCTATGAAAGTAGATCGCCCGACCCACGCTCAACGCGTGACCATGGGGATTACGGTAGGCCGGAATGCGCAAGAGGAGGAAGGTATGTCTCCTATCCATCATCTCCTAGTCCGGTAAGGTATCAGCGATGTGACGCTTACTGGAGATCCGAATCTGAAGATGAGTCTCCCGAAAGAAGAAAACGAGCATCAGCCATGACTCTAAGACGTCGGGATCCATCCAGAACTCCATCTCCAGCAACAGATACTCGGGCGTCGGATTTCCGATCGCCAAACGGACGGAGAGGTGGAAAAATTACTTCTAAATTATATTGTTGGAACTGCGGGAAGAAGGGACACGACAAGAGGAATTGTTCGGAAGAGCCCAGGACTTCGCGTGCAGAGACAACGAAACCAAATTCTTTAAACTTCAACCGCGCTCACCGTTCAGACGAGGCGGAGGGCAAGCCGAATCAAACTCGTCAAAAGTTGGTGCGCTTCAGGGAGGAAGAGCACCCGGAGAATTCATCAGGGAAGCTCCCAGTCCAAAAATCAGGATCAAGGTTCCTGAGTTGGAAAAGGGAATAGGTGAATTCCTCATCGACGGAGGTGCATCCGTCAACTTAATTTCAAAGGGTGTCTTGGGGGAAAAGGCACCTGTGCTATCAAAGGAAAGTATAGAGCTACTCTCACTATCAAAGAAGCCAGTCTTCTCGCTAGGTACGACCGTCTTGCATTTAAATGAAGTTCCCGCTTTGTTCTACGTCGTGGAAGAGCTACCGATACCTGCGGAAGGACTCATTGGCAGCCCTTTCTTATTACAAGAGGAGGCCGAAATTTCTTATTTCCATCGAACAATGGTCTTACGGAACGAGCCTACTAGACCATGGAAATTCTCGAATTTTTATGAGTATGACGATCTTCAGCCAACGACTTCGAAGACTAAACATACTATTCCAGGACGGACAATACAGCAGATAGCCGTCCGGGTCGTGAATAAAAATGTGAAGGAAGGGTATTTACCGCGGCTTAAGGCACCAAAAAATGTCTTCGTCGGAGAAGCCGCAGTGACTAACAAAGAAGGAGAATGTCAAGTCTTGGCGTGCAACGCAGGAACAGAAGATGTGGACGTGGAAATCGAACCACAATTCCTGGCGCCGTACGATTTGGACAGTTCATCGGAGGAGGAATATTTTCTTCACAAGGGCCCACCGATAACTAATATGTACAAGCGTAGTACGAAAATCAAGAACAATTTAAGGACCGAGCACTTAAACTCCGAGGAAGAACGGCACGTTTCTCGGTTAATTTAAGAATTCTCTGATATCTTCTACCTGCCAGGAGACAAGTTGGGAAAAGCTGCAGACTTCAAACATGCCATTCATACTACCGATGACGTTCCAATAAACACCAGACAGTATCGGTACCCGATCATACATCAAGAGGAAATACAACGCCAAGCCAACGCCATGCTCGCCCGGGGAATAATTACCAAGTCGATCTCTCCGTACAATTCACCACTTTGGATCGTGCCGAAGAAACCCGACGCCGAGGGAAACAAACGCTGGCGCATGGTTATAGACTTTAGGGCTTTGAATAACAAAACAGTGGGAGACAGGTACCCGTTGCCACAAATCACCGAAATATTGGACCGTCTGGGCGGGGCAAAATACTTCTCCGTTTTCGACTTGGCCAGTGGATTCCACCAAATCGAACTGAATCCAAGGGACAAACAGAAGACTGCATTTACCACCCCGCACGGCCATTACGAGTTCTCCAGGATGCCGTTTGGTGTGAAGAACGCCCCACCTACGTTCCAGCGTCTAATGGATCAAACGTTGACGGGACTACAAGGAACCGATCTGTTCGTATACTTGGATGACATCGTGATATATTCTTCATCTTTACATGAACATGCAGTTAAGGTGAGGAAACTCTTTAATCGGCTTCGGGAGCATGGGCTCACTCTCCAAACGAACAAGTGTGAGTTCCTGCGGAAGGAAGTCGGATACCTGGGACACATCATATCCAGGGACGGAGTAAGGCCTGATCCAGTTAAACTTCAGGCGGTTAAGAATTTTCCAGTTCCGAAGACGCAGAAGAATATTCAACAACTCTTGGGACTGGCCGGATACTACCGCCGATTTTTAAAGGATTTTTCTAAGAAAGCAAAACCATTGGCGGCCTTGTTAGGGAAAGGAATTCGGTTCAATTGGACTACTGCGCAGCAACAGAGCTTTGAACAATTACGGGATGAACTTTGTGTACAGCCCATATTGCAATTTCCAGATTTTTCAAAGCCTTTCATTCTTACTACAGACGCGTCGGAATTCGCAATTGGAGCCGTCCTGAGCCAAGGTGAAATTGGTCAAGACCTTCCTATTGCTTACCCGTCAAGAGTGCTTAACGCCCCTGAAACAAATTATTCTGCCACTGAAAAGGAGTGCCTCGCAATGGTTTACGCCGTTAATCACTTCAGGCCATACATTTACGGTCAACGGTTCACCCTCGTTACGGACCATCGACCGCTTGTTTGGTTACATTCAGTAAAGGATCCCACTTCTCGACTTCTGAAATGGAAGCTAAAGTTGTTGGAGTATGAATACAATGTGGTGCATAAAGCAGGCAAAATCAACAAGAACGCGAATGCTTTATCAAGAAACCAAACGACGCTATGTTTACCATTGATGCCACGCGATCGAGATCCGGACCCCAGCTACCGCCTCTACAATCAGAAGACGGACGGTAATACCAGCACAATAGGAAAAAGAGTGCGAGAAACAAGAAGGAAGTCAAGACAGCAACCTTTCTATCGCGAACGGGAGTCGAGTTCTTCTGACGAATCCGTACCAGCGAAAACGCCCCAATCGACATCGAGCCCGTTCGATTCAACGATAATTGCTGCCTCAAATAAAAAATTACTTCCCACGTTGGATAAGGAAAGGACCTTGGAAGACGAGACAACCGGGAGTGTGGATCCAATCCCCAGAGGATACTCCACGCGGCTGGAGATATCACCCTTTCCGCATTCATCGTCCATTCAGCGTTCGCCCGAGAGAAGGACGCCCGAAGACCCATTTTCAATAAACTTGGATCAACCTACTGAGGAGCGAGCAAGAGAGGCAATGACCGAGCACAACGATCCGCACCTCATTGTGGAACTACCACCAGGCCAATCGGAATCATGTTCGTCGGAAGGCGAGTTAACAGTTGTCAACAGGCCGGAGAATCTCCTCGCAATACCTATACCCCCAGTGGAAACCCCGTGTTTACAACCCACGATTTTGGGAAATGGACGATCAGAGCCATGGACACCCGTTATGACTCAGCCAACAATGCTCAGTGACATGGTGGCCGACTTACCCGGATACCTGCTGGACCCTGAATACGTAATCTCCGATACCTGCGAGGACGATCTGGATCAATCGATAATCGCCCCAAGAAGGAGGGCGATAGTTACACAAAATGGAATAACCTCGGAAAAGGGGCATATAGCGCATTTCATAGCATCCGATTGTGTTATAAGAACACCCATCTCCAAACTGTTATTCGACACGGGTTTCATCACTAAGGACAACCTATCGAAAGGGAAACCTCGGAAGGGGAAGATCATAATTTCCACCAGGGACGACTACAGGACCTTTAGCATTGTCGCAACTACTCTATGTCATGATGTAATCACCGAGCAAGATCTTCGACTGGGTTTGACAAGATTAAAACAAGCAATGGAGACTAGCCAAGTATCAACCGTGAGGATGTCCGTAATGGGCGATGGACATGACAACATCACGCCGGAACGTTTCCATGAGATGGTAAAAGAAGTATTCGCGAACTCAATGACACAAATCGTTCTCTGTGAATCTACCATTAAAACACCTCGGGAAACCAATCGAATAGAACTTATTCAGGAGGCCCACAGTAGCCTTATAGGAGGACACAAAGGAGTGACAATGACATACAATCGTCTAAGGAGCCGCTTCCACTGGCATGGAATGAGGAACGACATTCAAGATTTCATCAAGAAGTGTATGAGTTGCCAGGAGCAGAAATTGGTTCGAGCTAAAACGCATCAACCGATGATTATTACTGACACACCTGCTGAACCCTTGGATAAAGTCGCTTTGGATACAGTCGGCCCTTTACAGGAAATACCCAGTGGATACCGTCACATTTTGACCATTCAAGATAATTTAACGAAGTATTGTGTTGCTGTAGCCATACCCAACATTAGAGCAACTACAATAGCCGATGCATTTGCAAGAAACATCATCGCTGTTTATGGTACCCCAAGAGCCATACTAACGGATAAAGGAACCAGTTTCATCGGAAAATTAATGAAGAACTTAACGGAAATCTTCAGGATAAGACAAATTACGACTTCAGGATACCGGCCACAAACGAATGGATCACTTGAAAGAAGCCACATAGTTCTCGCCGAATACTTAAAACATTACATGGACAAATACGAAGACTGGGACCTCTTGATACCGTTTGCCATGTTTTCATATAACACATCAGTCCACGAAGCTACTAATTTTACTCCATATGAACTGATTTTTGGGAAATTAGCAAGAATTACCAGTTCCTTTCCCGAAAGGGGAGACCTGAAGACATATGGGAGTTATTTAATTGAACTCATCACCAGATTAGAAGAAATCAGATCGTTAGCTTCTGTTAAACAAAAAGCAGCAAAAACGCGTTCTAAAGTTTATTATGACCGCCATGCTAGACCAGTAAACTTCAAAATAGGTGATCTTGTATACGTACAATTGGAGCCGCGCACAAGTAAATTTGATCCACACTATGTAGGGCCTTATAAAATACTCGATGTCACGGATTTACATAACGTCATTCTTGAATCAACTAACAAAAAGATACTAACCAAACACCAAGACAAACTAAAACTTGCTTACTTGCCTACTAACCAGAACGTAGTTGCAGACTCTGGAAATGAGGTTATCTGGCAATCTCACTCGTACTGCTCATTATGAGTCGGATTACTAAGGGGTCCGTCAAGGACAACAATACCAGTAGCTACCAAATCACCCCATTCAAGGAAAACCCGGGGCTATACTTCGAAAAATTACAACCAATTCGGCTTTACCATGTGCAGTGGAAATTAGTGACCTCATTGGAGATTGAAGCTTTCCTTCAAAAATTACCAAACGCATCCAGTGATTTGAAATTGGCAACGGAAATTTGCAAATCCCAGGGGCTTGTACCGTGCATCGCGGAAGAACTCGGACCGCAATTATTACAGGAAAACAAGGATCTTGAGCGGTACGAGAATTTACTTCGAGTCACCGCGAACAGTACCCAGGAACGCAAACAACGAAGAAGAAAAATCCGTTCAGTGCCGTTCGGATTCATTGGTTCAGTGAGTCGCACGCTGTTTGGCACCCTTACCGAAGAGGACCTCGAAACATACAACCAGGAGCTGCATAAATTACACTTGACCAACAACAAGGTTACCGAGTTGGTGGCAAAGGAAGCTCACGTGATGCGAACTGAATTTGACGGAATACACCAACAGTTCGCCACGACGTCAGTCGAGTTGCACAAGCTAGGGATGCAGACGGCTACATCTGCGAAATCTTACAATAACATGCAAACCGAAGTGAACAAAATGAAATTAGAAAATTCCATGCGAGATTGGATCACACATCTGGCAAGAAGTATAAGCAATTATAGGTCCAATCTTCTTCTTCTCCTGGACGCCGTGTTGTTTGTGAAGCAAGGAATGATTCACCCAGCTATACTATCGCCGACACAATTGCTGGAAGCAACCAGGAAGATAAAGGAAGCGACTGGATATGATGTCCCACTTACCACCGAAGAAATCGTCGCGGAACAGATCGGAAGTGTCTCGAAATTAAAGGCTGGATTCAAAAATGGAAGAATCATATTGGAAATAACGATGCCACTACTGACCCAAAACAACTTCAACCTCTACAAACTACACCCGTTACCGTCGAGCCAAATTTACGCAAACAAGAATTTAACCGCCTTCATCAAACCTTCAACTCCATTCATAGCAATATCGGTTGATGAACACACCTACTTTACGCTGGAGGACGACTACCTGCGGGGATGTTCCATTCATAACGGAAACTACCTGGGACCGGCAACGCGACCCATATACACCGTGGAAGGAAGACCCACTTGCGAAGCAGCGATGCTCATCAACCCTGGGACTACGTCATGGGATAACTGCGATATACAAATCTCGGCAACTAGAGGAATTGTACTTCAACAGCTGAGATCACATCAGTCCTGGCTATACTATACCGGAGAGAAGAGCAGATTTCAGGTTACATGTAAAGGTCAAGCTGTAGGATATGGTACCTTGTGGGGAGCAGGGATTGTGGAAGTAAACCCAGGATGCACGATGATAACCGCCTCTACAAGGTTAAACTCCTTGAAGACATTGGAAAACACTGAGAATTATAGTTATACCCCAGCGGTATGCCTGAAGATATTAGACCTAATTCCCGACAATAACCAACACTTCATCAACGCGATAAGCCAGATGCCTAACGTTACTATGCCTCGAGGAAACGACTGGCATAGCTCTGTAGCATCTAAATCACTTAAAGAAATTGAATCACAGGCAAAGCAGTTGGAAAACCAACATCAAGTGACGGGACACATCCATAAAGTACTATATACAGGATGCGGGTTGGGTAGTATCTTGATAATCGCAATGATAATCATATACTTCTTACGATTTGAGCGACGAAGCGCCAACACACCCACAGTAACCACCACCATTCGACATCTGAACCTCCCCGAAAAAGACCCTCGGGACGAACAAAGAATTCCCTTGAATATTTATTCCCCACCAGCGGGAATCACAATACCGGGGATGTCCATATTTTTGAGGGAATGTTGGGAGACCTGACCACAGTGACCGAGTGCCCCTCACCGTTTAAGCCCTTGTTTATATGGTATTGCAGAAATGTCCAAAGTAACCATCGGTACTCAGACCGAACCGGCAGAAGGACACCGGAGAGTATCAGTGCAGACCGGGCATAAAGCGGTGTGGACCCAGGAACACCGTAGGGGCACGTTCATGTGGTCATCAGGGTTTTTCGTGTCAAACCCAGGAAAATTTAGAATTGGGAGGACTACACGAACCTCAAGGATCCCGAAAATGGAAACGAGCACGCAAACGGATATAACGCAAAAAAGGAAGCGTGTTGAACAGGATGCCCCAGAACTGACAGACACAACCATTTTAAACTGGTATCCAGGAAAACAGTTCCTAGAGGGCAATGTCTGAATAGCAAGAGCCGGACGATAAACCTTTCCTCATCCCGGCGATACTGATCCTTTTTATCATCCCGAAAAACCACTAATTCTCACACCCCACTAACATACCTGAACTTGGAACCAACTCTGCAAAATTATTATTACTCTTTTATTATTAGGTAATAAGTACACTGACGCACAGACAATAGTTTTAAGCACACCCATTACTCAAAACAACACCCGGTTTCGATTTTTCATAAAAAAAATTGCACGGTCGAGCGACTTCCCGGTGTCTAAGATGAAAGCATCGTAGCGATACGATGTTTCATTGTAAGGGGGGAGATGTTACATACGCGTCTTTCGATATGAGAATTTCTTAAATTCTCTGAGTAACACCGGAAAGTCGGCCGACAGTGCAAATACAAAGCGGACAACCTGTCTCGGGCTTCCAACAATACCCCCGAAAAACAATACGTCGTTACCGGGCCCAGGGCGAGGCACCTAGGCGTTTCGCGCCCGGGGTTCGGTAGCGACGCCGCTAGCTCCACCTTTTTTCCACCTTCCGGAAAACCACGTGTAAACCACGTTTTTCTCGGTATAAATAGAGCAGCCCTTCAGGGCCCAATCGTAGTCACGTTTATACATCTAAAGGGGAATTGCTGAAGCCTGGGACAAGTTACCCATTACATCATAGTCAGTTTCAAACATCAACCGTACACCGAAACCGCAAGGTAACACTCAATATCATTGTAAAGGCCAGGTCTTTAATCATTCAGCAATAGTGATAATATATTTAGATATTTTTATAACCCTTGTAGTCAATAACTCTGACCTACCCTCTAATAATAGAATCATCGTTTGAGCACGATCCCGTGAGTTCACTCCAGCCCCTCGGAGTGTACAATCAAATAATAAGTTAACGAGCTGCGACTCAGACGGTACTCGCTTAGATAAAGTCAGTGGTGGTTACCAAGTAGATCCACCTTTACTGACGCGAATCTTCGGATTCGTTATTAACAGGAGAAGGCAGAGGGGTCACAACGCCGAAAACCCTCTCCTGGGTATATTCATTCGTAAGCGAGGATTATCTGAGTTCGCGAGCACCTGCTTCTGGCTACTTCTCTCTACCAGTCAGTGGTGGGTACCAAGTAGATCCACCTTTACTGACGCGAATCTTCGGATTTGTTATTAACGGGAGAAGGCAGAGGGGTCACAACGCCGAAACCCCTCTCCCGGGTATATTAATTCGAGAGACGCCACAAGCAGGGTACTGAAATTCTACGTCGGTCCACGCACACCGCGCCCCGGCTCGTAACACACCCATATTACGGAAAAGGAAGAGTGTAATACCAAGCCTGGATTTACACAAGAAAATTACTTCAAAGCATCCGAAAGGGAAAGTATTGGAACCATTTGCCGAGGACATTGATACTGAATCCGTAGACGAGATAACAACAGACGCTGACACTATACTACTAGAGTTACAGCCACCCTCAGAGGACAGTGACGATGACGTTTTCCTATATGACGAACGAAGACTGACTATAAACAAAGAGGAATTACATGACTCTTTCAAACGTTTCGACGAATCTCTTCAAGAACACAGCGAAATTATGGAAGAATCATCAGGTAATACTTCGGACACTGACGAACTAGACGACGTAGAGTTAAATAGTAGAAAAGAAAAATTACTTAAACAATATGGAACAGAAGGACATGATAAATCGAAACCTGACTGTACACTGGAAACATCCGAGCAGACCAAAATTCATTGGCAACCCCATAGATCCACATTACCTACTCCTATTCTAAACCATTGGCATTGTCAACTCCTTTTCCAGCTTCACCAATCAATACGAGACAAAATGCACTTCTACCAGGACACTTCAGTGAAACTAAATCAAAATCTGTTGGTATACCAAGGCGAATAATTCCAAGGACGGTATCAGGTAACGAGACGTACTTCACTGGCATCCAGCTGACTCAGGGAATTCCCCCGGATATCACACCCAGCTCTCCCGTAAATCTTTCTCGGTAACCACAACGCTCTTCAAAGAAATTAATTAATATCAGCCGAGAAAATTTGACCTACTCACATGATAATTATGTTCGCTTTATTTCTGCTGATTGCGAATTGACAACATCCGTAGGGAAATTGCTAACAGATATAGGCGCTATCAGCGTTGAAAATATCAGAGAAATTAAACCAAAGGAAGGTCAAGTACTAATCACTAGACAGGGAAAGTACAAAATATTTAGCATCGTTGGGCAGAAACATCATTTTGACGAGACTTTCGTCGCGAAAATAAAAACCGGGCTTAGGAACTTAAAATTAATTCTTCCAAATTCCGATATTAACTCCTTTCGAATTTCAAAATCCGGTGATTATACCGATTCACTTACTCTCGAATCACTAAAGGAAATCCTAACAGAAATGTTCGAGGAAATCGACATCGAAATTACAATTTGCCTTGGTAAAATTCAAATTCCTCCCGAAGAACTTCGTCATAATATAATTTCAGAATTACATGAAGGCATAGTCGGCGGTCACAAAGGAGTAGTAGTCTGTAGTGGTATCGTTGGGGGGTTCAGTCAATTTTAAAGTGGGGGTGTGTGTGCCTCCCAGGGGGCTGACCCAGGCAGGAGGGACTGCTTGTCCCTGATCAAGGGGCTACAGCTCACACACCCGGCTCGTGAACAGTTACTTTAGTTTCCTGCGGTTAAGCAGGTGAGCTTTGCGATTCCCCGCCCACGCTATGGCTACTGCCCCTCGTGCTCGATGCCTCCTGAGACAACCCGCCCCTAGCGGGCAGGAGAGTCTTAGAGACGACCGAGTTGGACGGAGGGCGAGCGTGTTTGTGGATTCGCTGTTACCACGTCGACGTGCTACGCGAGTGAGAGAGCACTGCTGCGACGGAGTGATCTGACCCACCGGGAGCCGCCGATCCGACTTAGATTGTGAGCGCACGACGACTCGGGGCGAAATGGCCCTCTGCCCGCGGTGCTCTTTCTCTCTCACAGCGCACGCCGACTAATGCGGCTTTGCCATGGGGCCAGGTCGTTAGCCTGGAGAGTTACGAGGCGAGCGAGAATAGGTTCTCCGACCTTGCTTAAGTCTAGGGTGTCCCCGGTAACTGGATACCCCGAATCACACCCACAAGCCCTTGCGGGAGACCGTGCGGTGTCGAAGGTGCCTCGGTTTTCTCCTGCAGCCACCTATTTCGCTCGCCAAACAACCCCGTTTGACTGTTGTCTCAGTGGACTTGTCACGCGCGAAGCGGACGGGTGGGCTGTTTGAGGCTGCTCCTGCCTATAGGTTAGCGGTAATTTGACTCCCCGCTAAGGAGGTGAGGGTGTATAAAGGCTACCCCCAAGCCTATCGCACATCGGGGAACGCAGCGTCCCTCCTGCCCCCCACGTTTCGTCCGTACGGGACCCCGCGCATATGGATCTGCCCTGTCCATACCTTGGATTCCCCTCGCAGGTCCCCTCTGGTCGGTCACGGGCGTTGTTATGGAGCCCCTGGGAGGTACGTGGGGGAGGCAGGTGCGTCGCTCCGTCCTCCGATGTTGTGTGGCGCAGTCCAACCTGGCCTACGAGACGTGGCGGTATTCCGCCAGCTCCCACCTCTGACATGGGTGAGTGACTTGCCTGTGATCCGGGCCGGAAGTCGGGGTGAATGATGGCCACCCCGTAGCCAATCTTTTGCGATATTTCGCGGGCTCCCACCTCAGGGGGGAGTAATTACCTTTGATCCGGGCCGGAACTAAGAGTGTACAAAGGCCGCTCTAGCCTGTTTACGGGGTTTATTCCGTGTTTATGGGATGGGTAGGGGGTGGGAGAGGTGGGGGGTGTTGATTTCCAGCCCCTGCGGTCAGGTTCGTGGCCCGGATCGCTTCTAGGGGGCTGGGGAATCTATTTACTCTCGTTTAGGGGGCGGTTGTCGATCCCGCGTTAATGGTCGCGGGGCCGTTTGCCGCCTCTAATCTTTTGGGGGGAGGTTGGATCGGTGTGCGGGCGTTTCCGCCCGCTTCTGGTGCGTGGACCAGGGTTTGTGGCTGGGTTATTATGGGACCCACCGGCCCTGCTGGTTGACGGCATCGCTCCTGGAGTGGGTGGCGCTGGAGTGGGGGGGTCGGTCTGTGGGGTGGCTTCCCCGATGCCTCGGATTGCCTTGGCCTTGGCAATCCATCGAGTTAGAACTGCTAGGGGGATGGCCCTCAGTTCCTCCGGCGTAGGTCTTGGTGTCCCCATGAGCTTCATCCTCCATCCCATTAGCGCGGGACAGTCCAGGAGGATGTGCTGGGCCGTCTCCGGCTCCTCCTGGCATCTGGGGCAAGTCGGGGTCTCCGCCAGCCCCATCTTCCACAGTGTGTGCCCTGTGGGGGCGTAGTCAATGAGTAGGCTCACCACCTCTCTCGCCTGTTGCTTCTGCAGGCACAGAAGCTCCTTGCTCCTTCTTAGGTCTATTTTAGGGCCCAAGAGGAGCTTGGCTTGTCGACAACCGTCGACGTTGTTTCAGTGGGCCTGGTGCAGCGCCCGGGTTCTGGCTTTCAGCGACGTCGTGAACGTCGCCTTGGCCAGTCCGAGCGCCGGTTCAGGCCCGGTGAAGGGGCTGTCCGACCCGAGGTTTGCCAGCCTGTCAGCCTCCTCGTTACCGGGGATGCCTCTGTGGCCGGGTACCCAGGTCAGGGACAGCTTATTCTTCCCGCCCAACTGGTTGAGCGTGTCGATACCGTCCAGGGTCAATTTTGATCTGGTCGTCTCGTTGCTAAGCGCCACGAGGGTGGCTTGGCTGTCGGAACAGACCTTGATCACCTGGCCGGTGGTCTTTTCCTCTATGAGGAGCCTTGCACATCTTATGATGGCGTACAGTTCCGCCTGGAAGACGGTGGGGCTTGATCCCAGGGAAGCAAAGTCGCCTCTACTCCCTGGACCCCTCGTCCAGGCGGCTCCGACTAGGTCGTTTTTACGCGACCCGTCGGTGTACCAGACTTGGTTTATGGTCCCAGCCAGGACCTTGTTCGTGGCCCACTCCTCCCTGGTGGGGATCGTGACCACGTAGTTCTTTTTAAACCTGAACTCAGGGTTCGTCGAGTCTAGAGGATAGTTATCCTCTAGCTCATCCCTCCGCTCTGGGAGGTTGGCGTGTCCGTGGTCCTCGCTGTGCCAGCGTCTCCACGAACTCAGGCAGTGGGCCGTCCTCATGGCCACCTCCTGTGCCCTCAGGTGGAGTGGCGGGCATCCCAGAATGGCCTCTAGAGCGGCCGGCGGTGCGGTCGGCAGGGCTCCAGTGATGGCCCTCAGCGCCGCTCCCTGGATCTTGCCCAGGAGTGTCTGCATGGTGGTCAGTTGTGCTCCCCTCCACCATAGTAGGGCCCCGAAAAGGATCCTCGGGACGGTGATGGCCTCGTAGATCCATTTCGTGACGCTGGGTCCAAGTCCCCAGGTCGGCCCCGTGACGCGCCACAGCGTCTTCAGGGATGTGAGGGCCCTGTTCCCTTGCACCCTCAAATGAGGCCTCCAGCTCATCCTCCAGTCCAGCGTGACACCCAGGTATTTTGCCGTTTTACTGGTCACGAGGGGCTGTCCGAAGAGCACGGGGGCCGCGTACTTGGGGACGACGCTTTTTCTAGTGACAACCACCATTTCCGTTTTGGTCGGATTAACCATGAGACCGGTGCATTCGCACCAGATCTCTGTGGCTGCGAGAGCCGTCTGGCATCGATCCATAATGGAGTCGATATCTGTGCCATATGCCATTATGAGGAAGTCATCGGCGTAGGCTTGCGCCCCCACTCCGCTGACCTCCAATGCTCCGATCAGGCTGTCGGCCACCAAGGTCCACAGAAGCGGCGAGAGGATCCCTCCCTGAGGGCAACTTTTATTGGTTGTCCCCTCCACCGTTTCCTGACCTCTTTGGACCGACAGACGTCTCGAGTTCAGCATTACTTTTATCCACCTGCTGATAGTGGAAGGAATGGCGAAATCCCTGAGTGCGTTTTGTATAGCCTCCGCCGAGGTTTGGTTAAATGCACCTTCAATATACATGAAGATGCAAACCGTCATGCCCTTATCCCTAATCCCCGCCTCCAGCTTTCCCACAACTCTGTGGAGGGCGGCCTCAACCGAGAGGCCAGCCCTGAAAGCGTACTTGTGGCGGTGGAGTGGGGTTTCGACCAGCTAGACCTCTGTTACATACCTGTCCACCAATCTCTCCAGGGTCCTCAGGAGGAAGGAGGTCAGGCTAATCGGTCTAAAGGCCTTTGGGGGTGGTGTAGTCCGCCTTTTTGGGCTTTGGAAGGAACACCACCCTCGTTTCGGTCCATAGTCTCGGGATAATCCCCGTGGCTATGCTGGCCCTCAGCACTCTTGTGAGTGGCTCGCACAACTGGGCCAGGCCTCTCTGCAAAAGCACTGGGTGGATCTCGTCCGGGCCTGGAGCCTTATAGGGTGAGAATGAGTTTATGGCCCATTTCACCCTGGCTTCATTTACGATTTTGTTCGCCAGGCCCCAATTAGGGGGCTCGGGAACAATCTCTCGTGCGATATCGCCCGCAGCGGCGTTTGGCACTGTGGGCGTTCCATGGGGGTGGAAGCCCGGGAAGTTTTCCCTCATCAAGATCTCCGTGATCTCTCTGTCTGATGTGGTGAGGCTGCCATCGGGCCTTTTGAGGGGTCCGAGATTTTCGCTCGGTTCCCTCTCCAGGATTCTGTGCAGCCTCACCGTTTCCGGGATCGTTCGGATGTCCCGGCAGTGGTCCTTCCATGACTGGCTTCGCGCCTTCCGGGTGGCCTTCGCCATGGCTTTCCTGGCTTCCCTCATTGCTAGCCATTGGTCCCTCCGGCCTCCTTCCCTGGCTGTCATCTCCAGCTTCCGGAGGTCGTCCTTCTGCTTTTGGAGGTCCTCGTTCCACCACATCACGGAGGTTTTCCGGGACCTCTCCTTGGCCTCACAGGCCTCGTTGAAGGCCCCTGCGATTGCCTCCGTGATGCGGGTGGCTGCCGCGTCCAGGTCCTCCTTCGTCCCGTACCTGGAGGGAAAATCTTTTAGGTTCGCCCTGAGGGCGTTCCCGTAGGCGATCCAATCCGTATTTCTCGGATTGGCTTTCCTGATTGGGGGGGGTGGGATACCCCGTACCCCGAAAGGTACATGTGATATATCTGTGGTCGGACATGGATGGAACGTCGGAGACCCTCCAATCCACTGCCCTTCCCGCTATGCTCTCGGAGCATACTGTTATATCCAGGGTTTCTTTCCGAGTCCTGATCTCGTAGGTGTGTTCACACCCCCTGTTTAAATGCCTCAGGTCTAGGCTGTTGAGGAAGTCCATGACGGACTCTCTTCGTCGGTTGGTGGTCGTACTGCCCCACTCTCTGTGGCAAGCATTCGCATCCATGCCGACTACCAACTCCTTGCCGTTCACTGTGGCCCACTCGGCCACGGTTCTCAGCTCGTTGGTGGGGGGAGGGTACGGGAGGTCCCAGGGTTGGTAGGATGAGACCACCACTACCTCCTTTGGAGCTCCGTTCTCCCCAATGGTTGTCCATATTCCCGCTGCTTGGTCCCTGTTACAGAACTGCGGCAGCGGGGTGAACGGGCAATTCCTCCTGGCGAGGATGCAGGCCCTGGGGGCTGGATCGTCGGAGGAATGTGCCGTTTGCCCGATAAGTCCAAGTCCCCTGGGGGCCTTGAAACTTATCCAAGGCTCTTGGATTAGCGCCAAGTCAGCTTTAATTGTGGCCATGAACTTCACCAAATGTGATGAAGCCACGTCACTGTTGTGCAGGTTGATCTGCACCACTTTTAGTCCGCCGCTGTCGGTGGGGGGGTCATCGCTTCCTGTCCTCTTCCTTCCTTCTCTTTTGGTTGCGGGGGTTGCCCTCCTTCCATCTCCGCTGGTTCCTGGGGTTGTCGTCCTTCCTTCTCCGCTGTTACGCACATCGACCAGCCTCAGTCAAAAACTAATTTTTCGACGGGATCTAAGATTGTTGGCCCCAATATACCGATACAGATACAAAAAAAAATCAAGGGCGGAAGACGCCAAATGAATTATTTGCGACACTTGTTATCGAAAACCAGGGCTTCGCATTGGAGGCTGCTTTGAGAGATACCACACGATGGTAAATTATAAACTACAATTTTTACCCTAAAACATTGCGTTAAACCTATTATTGTGTTTAAACTATCGAAGTTCACAAAAGAATGAATAAATTGTGTTTTTCTTTCGTAATCTTGCATACTCTGCATCACTGCGCGCTCCGCGGAAATTAATTCCGACCAGCACGATACCTACGTCCACATTAAATACGACCGCAAGGGGCTAAACACGAGGCCTCCTCCGAGCGGGGGGCGTTCTCGCGCGTAAAATAGAATGAACGCCCCGGCAAATCGCGAATATCTCCGGAGATAATGCAATCGAGGTAGAGGGAAAGATAGCATACGAAAGAGCGGATTTTTCTCTATAAAATCACCGTCGGGAAAAATAACGCGTGATCCGTTCTTTCGCGATAATTAAGTACAAAGCCTCGTCCGAGCGTGGGGCATTCTCGCGCGTAAAATAGAGTGAACGTCCCGGGAAATCGCGAATATCTCCGGAGATAATGCAATCGAAGTAAAGGGAGGGATAGCATACGAAAGAGCGGATCTTTCTCCATATAATCACCGTCGGGAAAAATTTCGCGTGATCCGTTCTCTCGCGATAATTAAATATGGAGCCTCCTCCGAGCGGGGGGCATTCTCGCGTGTAAAAAGGATAAACGCCCCGGGAAATCGCGAATATCTCCGGAGATAATGCAGTCGGAGCAAAGGGAAAGATAGCATACGAGAGAGCGGATCTTTCTCTATAAGATCACATTCGGGAAAAATAGCGCGTGATCCGTTCTTTCGCGATAATCAAATACAAATCCTCCTCCGAGCGGGGGGCATTCTCGCGCGTAAAATAGAGTGAACGTCCCAGGAAATCGCGAATATCTCCGGAGATAATGCAATCGAAGCAAAGGGAGAGACAGCATACGAAAGAGCGGACCTTTCTCTATAAGATCACCGTCGGGAAAAATAGCGCGTGATCCGTTCTTTCGCGATAATTAAATGCCAAGCCTCCTCCGAGCGGGGGGCATTTTCGCGCGTAAAAGTAGAATGAACGCCCCGGGAAATCGTGAATATCTCCGGAGATAATGTAAACGAAGTAAAGGGAAAGATAGCATACGAAAGAGCGGACCTTTCTCTATAAGATCACCGTCGGGAAAAATAGCGCGTGATCCGTTCTTTCGCGATAATCAAATACAAATCCTCCTCCGAGCGGGGGGCATTCTCGCGCGTAAAATAGAGTGAACGTCCCAGGAAATCGTGAATATCTCCGGAGATAATGTAATTGAAGTAGAGGGAAAGATAGCATACGAGAGAGCGGATCTTTCTCCATATAATCACCGTCGGGAAAAATATCGCGTGATCCGTTCCTTCGCGATAATTAAATATGGAACCTCCTCCGAGCGGGGGGCATTCTCGCGCGTAAAATAGGATAAATGCCCCGGGAAATCGCGAATATTCACAAAGGAGTAACTAAAACTTATCGTAGGATTCGCGAAAGATTCTATTGGCCAGGAATGAGGAATGATATTCAAAATTTCATTAGAACTTGCCATAGCTGTCAAGAAAATAAATTAGTCAGAACAAAAACGCGTGAACAAATGATAATCACAGATACCCCTATAGAACCGTTTGCTAAAGTATCATTAGATACTGTGGGACTCCTACCTACAACCCCTGATGGCAATCGGCATATATTGACTATGCAAGATAATTTGACAAAATATTGTATCGCCGTACCCGTACCAGATATAAAAGCTGAAACAATTGCTCACGCGATAGTAACACATTTAATCTTACAATTTGGAGCTCCGCGTATTATATTAACGGACAGAGGAACAAGTTTTATAAACAAGATTTTAAAGGAATTAACAAAAATCTTCAAAATTCATCACGTAACAACGTCTGGTTACATACCACAGACAAACGGTGCTTTAGAAAGGAGCCATATAGTATTAACGGACTATATAAAATATTATATAAATGATTTCGATGATTGAGATAAGTTAGTTCCGTTTGCCATGTTCTCATACAACACCTCAGTACACGAAGCCACTAACTTCACTCCATATGAATTAGTTTTTGGAAAATTAGCTCGTTACCCTAGTTCATTTCCCGAAGATGATGATATGCTAACGTATAATTCATATCTTCGTGAATTGATAATTCGACTTTCCGAATCACAAATATTAGCTGGACAAAATTTAATTTCTGCTAAACATAAGTCTAAAGGATATTATGATGAAAAGGCACGACCATTCCCAGGAAAAGTAGGAGATATGGCTCGTGTTCTAGTAGAACCCAGGAAAGGAAAGTTCAGTACTCGATATCATGGTCCCTATAAAATAGTTGGAGTTTTGGAGAAAAATAATATTGTTTTGGAAGATGGTAATGGTAAAAGACTCATCATACACGCGGATAAAGTAGAATTGGCCGCACAGTAATTTCAAATTTCGTAAAATAATAATCATTGATGCCTGATATTTGATAAGGAATGGCGGTGGACTCAGCGATACTCATCCTACTACTGGGGCTAGTAGCAGCAGTAAATTCCGAGGAAAAATATCAAATTACTGAGCTGAAGAACAGTCCGGGGTTATACTTTGAAAAATTACACAATATACGTTTTAAACGAGCAGATTGGCGCGTAACCTTATTTATTGATTTGAAGAAATTGAAGGAACAATTCCCAAACGAAAAATTTCATCTTACTAAATTACACTCAGAATGCATGACAGTACCGATCAGACATCAGTGCGACACCTTACTCAGACCCGATTATTTAAACAATAAAATTCACGAAGCATTTGATCTCTACGAGGAAATCAATGAAATAGCCGGAGGGGTCGTAGTGCAGGAGACTGAAACGTTAGCCAAAACCGTAGTACGCAGAAGTGTCCCATTTGGTATCATAGGCTCAGCTAGTCGCTACTTATTCGGCACATTGACAACTGATGGCGCAGAATATTTTAATTCTGAAATAGATAAACTGTACACCCATCAAAAGCAAATTACACAGATAATTAAAAACCAAACCCATGTCACCGTCAGCAATTTGCAAGGACTACACGATACAATAAATAAAAACATTAAGGCTACCAAGGAGAATCGGGCAAAGATTAACGAAATACTGAAAACACTTAACTCCATAGAGGAAACAAAGGCCTTATTGAACTATAGTATAACTCTTGATCACTACTCCCGCAGCGCCGAAATTTCACTAGACCATTATATTAGGGCATTACAAAAATTCTTAGCCTCACTGCGCGCCGCGCGGGAAGGAAAACTAGATTCATCCTTGATGACCAGCGCTGATCTGAGGACCATCATTGACCAAATACATGATTCAGTCTCAGACTATGAATTTCCGACACCCACAAATCACCGCCGAACAGAAGAAATAAGCAAGCTAACAACATTAGAATTGGGTTATCACAAGGAACGGATAATAATAGTATTACACCTACCCCTTGTGGAGCGTACTACCTATCACTTATATCGAATGCATACTTGGCCCACCGCTCAAATCCTGGACATCAACACCACCATCTCAGCGCAAATCATACCACAAACAACATATTTAGGACTGAGAGACGACCACCATACATACCTAATGATGGATGGAATACACCTTTCTTCTTGCACACGAACATGGTATGCTCATCTTTGCCCGCTGGAATTACCCCTCCGTGAAGTCTCAACATCGACTGCCTGTGAAATTTCTCTCCTACTCAGACCAAATGTGAAGACTTTAAGACAGTGCAATATTAAAGTGAGACCAAAACATGAACCATATTGGGCGCGATTACAAACCACAGGATCTTGGCTATATGCATTGGACAAACCCGAATCTGTGCAATTGATCTGCAAGAACGAAAAGGATTTATTGCTAACCCTAGTCGGAACCGGCATCCTCTACATACATCCAGATTGTATAGCGAAAACGCATACAACTACCCTAGTCGGAATCAAGATCTATAACAATCATCACGAGCAATATTTATATCAACCTGACGTGTCGCTAAACATTTCCGAAATTTCACCAATTTTGCCATATTATAAGAGCGTTAGAACCATAGCAGATGACATAAGCGAACATGACAATCCTAAAGGAGCTTCACTGTTCGAACTAGAAGCAAAACTTGACGAGATAGGAACACACCACAGGGAAAAGCAATATCAGCATACATTACTCTTCGGAGGCATAATAGTTCAAGTAGTTATGATTATGGGAACAATGATAATCTGTATATACATACATATGTATGTATATGTGTGTGTATGTATGTATGTGCATGTATGTATGTGTGTATATGCGAACATGTATAGATATAAGTATAAATTTATGTTTTTGGTCCTCGTCATCGTGCGCCCTTAGCAATATCCATTGTAAACTTCGTACTAACCATGTGTTACTTATTGTTAGCAAGCATTAGTTCCACCACAATGACCACCGAAGGCCGTCGATAGTTGGTCACCCGATTGGCACCACATACCAAAAAGGCGCACCTACTTCAAATCTTCCGAGATTATGGGATCCAGCACGCGGTGGTACGGAGGAGTTCCGCGGGGAATACTGCGTTCATGACTTTCGCCAAGGCCGAAGACGCAGCCCATGTCTTGAATCATTCGAAAACGGAACCTTTTATTATAAATAATCGGAAGGTCCGAATTCTTCCCGCTGATCCTTGGCACGAGAGAGAATCAACTTATAAACCTGAACACCCTTCTAACCCTACTCCAAGCATCAATCCTTTCCCTGGATACGTCCCTCCTTCCGCACCTATTCTACCCCCTGAATGTGTTGAGGAAATAGCCAAGTATCTAAATTACAGGGACAGAGCATGTATGGAGCAAGTGTCACGGAGTTGGCGGGAGGGCACGCTGCGTTCGTACCGCGGAATTACCGAGATATCACAATGCGATCCTAAGGTTCGGCAACACTCTGAACCGAGTAATCCTGGACGATGCCGAGTTCTGCGCTGAAGTACAACCCCAGCTGATCACCATCCTCACGAAGCACGCCCCTGACCTGGAAGTGTTGGATACAACGGCCGTAACCATGAGACCATCGGCGCTCCGAGAACTCACAAGGTTACATAAACTGAAGGAAGTGAGACTTGGACCATGCAAAGGCAGCATAGATTTTGACCACGTAGCGTTATTAATCAAAAATAACCACCTGCAGACCTTGAACATTACGAAAAACCACGTAACAGGGAACGTCAGCCAGTCAGGACTGAATCTGCAGGAACTAAATTTACGGGAAGTGTCAACGAAGGGAGACACGTTGGAACAATTATTTACAAATATCACGCAACTAAGAAAATTGACCATTGACCAGCCAGAGGGACTCGAGAACGAGCTGCCGCTCATCGCGCTTTTGGAAAATACGGAACTGCACGAAACACTAAGATCGTTAAATTTAATTTACTGTAATTTCGACAACCCGGCAGAGGCCACCGCGGAAAGCGGGTAAGAAGAAGATGCAGAGGCCCGTTTTTTCGAACTCAGTTTGGGACCAGTCGAAATATCAAAATCAATACCAGCAGCCTTCACAAAGCTGACCGAGCTCTCCATTCCTTTTTGCGGGTAGATAACAGCAGGTTTTGTCAACGAGATCGGACAACATCTCAGAAAACTACATGCACTGGATATCACGGGTTGCACCAACATCCGAGGAGAGGCTTCCTTGGATCCACTCGCTCGAACAGTCCTCAGGACATTAAAGATGAGTTACATGCACCCCACCGTAGGAGGATACTTCCTAGAGGAATTGAGAAACCTTGAGTTCTTGGAGTGCCGGGAGAACGAAGGTGTAACGGACGAGGACATCGTGCCGTTGTTGAGCAACTGCGCCAAATTGTACCATCTGGACCTGGAAGGTTGCTATGGGATAGGGCGTGCACTCGTCAACGCTGTCCAGAGGATACTACGGGGCGACCCGCACAATCAGAGACTAGCCCTTTACTTGGGAGGAACCGCCGCAACGCCGTGCAGGCGTGATAGGAGAATGCTTCACGTAAGCATTCACTATCACAGGCTCGGACGGCAGGTCTTTGGGTAAAAGTCATATGTGTCATTAACATCACCTTCGATGTTATGGAGCTACTCCTCAATGTGCATATGGCTCTACGCAAAGCCTGATACCCTTGTTGAGTTAAGCCAATTACCCACGTTATATTTTGAATGCATACCAATCATTTTGTACATTACCTGTTCAAGAATTGCGAAAAATTTTATATGCGACCATCTCTCTAATTCCACCTACGGTCAAGCCGCAAAGCATCATCGAGGGCGATGATCAGTCTAAGGGGGGAGGGGTGTTACGTACCGGATGTTAAATTAAAATTCGCATACCTGAACACGGCACGTGCCGTGGCGTCGAACGTCGATCATGCTATGCGAGCCGAAAAATCATATCGAAGCAAATTCCTCGACCGCGAATATTCTTCGAACGGTGGTCACGTTTTGCTAATAAGCAAAATTGCAATAGCGGGAGGCTATGGATGGGAAATAGCTGATGAACTGCGGGCGGAATTCTTAGAACAGGAACGGGCGATTTCCTGAGTGGGAGGAACGAGCATGGCTCTTGGAACTTCCCCTTAGCGGTCCCCAAAATCTACAAAAGAGGCAGAGAAACCGCCGCGAGTTGCAATCGTTAGTCAAATCGCGAGGTGCGTGGCGTTTTGCCCTTGTTGCTATTTTGAGCCAGAGTTCGGGTTAAATTAGTGAAGTTACTTCCATAATTACCGAAGGACTCAGCTAACAAGAAATTATTCAAATTTAAAATCAATCTTAAGATTCCAATCTCCATTCTAATATATTAAATTCTTCTTTATAGTATTTATAGTATTTATAGTATAGTGAAAATAGAATTGCGTTAACTCATATAAGTGCCGTGAAAAGTTCATCAGCCATTCCTTCATCTTCGGGCTCCACCAGCATCTGGGACAATTCACATCAGAGCTAACGAAAAACATTGCTTCCAAGATAGTATTCATTGGTGAGTTTTCCATACTTATGTTATCATTGCGATACGAGGACCCAAACATATGTTTATATGCTTGTGGGAATTTCCCTTGGGCCCATTCGTAAACTTAACACGTTAGGAATTTACCAATCTAAGACTCCAACTAAAATACGTATTGTAAAATTGTCATCCATTCTGGACTCCGATATTTCTGAACCATTCCGTGTAATTGTTTTTATATAATGTAAAGAATCAATAGAACAGGCCAATAAGGTATTTATCCTCTATTCTGCGTTAACACCTATTTCATTCCTGACCTATGCGCGGATTCCGTATGGAATCTCAGATGATACGACCCATCCTAAATTAAATTTATTCAAGCGTTACATGCGGAACGGCTGACCGCTCGGCCCACGAAATAATTCCTTACGCACGTAACAATATATTAGGTGCCCAACTAAGTTCGTGCGCTTTTCGTTGTCCAAAAACGAGACGAAATTTGGTACCGAATGAGTAACTTTTAATCTGGTAAATAATTTCCTCCATATTCTATGACCCTTTCCCAACGTGACACAAGTTTCAAAATCCCATTTTTATAAAAATCTACGCTTTTATTATTAAAAAACTTAGACACTGTCCTCTTTACTTCCTCTCCGTTTATGAAGTTCCTATTGGTTATATAATTTTGTAATGCTAAAACAAGGTGGTAATCTGTTGGGGAAAGGTCCGGGGAATATGAAGGATGAATTAAAGTTTCCCATCCGAGGTTGCAAATTGTTTCTCGGGTCTTATTTGCAACGTGTGGTCTGGCGTTGTCCTGCAGCAAGCGTACACCTCTCCGATTTACAAGTCCCGGTTGTTTTTTCTTCAATTCCTCCTGTACTTTTTGAAGCTGAGCAGAGTACAGGTCCGCGGTGATCATTTGGCCATTTTGTAAACATTTGAAATGAACAATTCCGGCTGTTGTCCACCATACACATAACAAAATCTTCTGTTGGTGAAGGGCCGGTTTTGCAGTGGATGGAACAGGTTCCCCAGGTGTTAACCAGTAGGAATCGCTTCTTATTTGTGTATGTGACCCATTTCATCCCATTTTTCATCACAAGTAAGAATAAGATTCAAAAACGGATCATTTTGGAACCGTGAGAGTAGGGAAACGCAAGCCGCTACCCTTTGGCACCTCTGGCTCTCGGTAAGTTCGTGCGGTACCCACCTTCTTACACGATACACTTTACCTACAGTGTGTAGATGTTTCCTAATCGTTTCTTCAGACATACCATGCTTGACTGCAAGCATTTTGCACGACATTTTGGGATCTGTCTCAATATCCACTTGCAAAACTTGATTATTCATAAGAATCGGCCGTCCGTCTCGTTGCTCATCTTCGAGGCTTTCATTATCACTTTTAAACTTTTGAAACCACTTTTGCGCAGTGCGATTACTTAATACACTGTCCCCAAAGGCCACACAAATTTTTCTGGCCGCTTGCGTAGCCTTGGCTCCAAGTTTGAACTCATAAAGCAAATATGAGCGAATTACGGCGTTAGACACGGTCATTTTGGAAGTAATATTATAGACGAAAATGAAGTGTAAACTACGATTTTTTTCTACATACTGACTCATTTTGACTTCCTCTAACACCTCCCAAAGGTAAATCGGGTAAAGCAATAAAAACATTGGCTCTAAGAGCAATAAAGTGGTCCGCGCGGGAAAAACCGCACGAACTTAGTTGGGCACCTAATATATTGTTACGACCACCCCTTACGTTGTAACCCCTTGACGACGAGGGTCGTCAAGGGCGCCTAGCAATTTATAAACAGTCGAAAAAGAGTTGAATTGTAATCCGACAGCGATAGCGACCGGACGCGCGCCCGACGCTCTGATTCATAAAATACCAATAAACGCTCTGTTAATTATAATCATCTCCTCCGTGTACCGATATGCCCCGCACGCGCCGCAACACTGGTGTCAGAAGTGGGATGGCTGCCAGTGCGGGGAATTCGCGCGCGGGTGATAGTGCGCGAAATAGGGCTCGTCACGCTCGCTGCGGTGCAGGAAATCCTCCAGGGGATGGAGGCAAGGATGCAGGGGCGTGACCACCAGATAAGTGACCGCGTTACTACCCTTGAGACGTCGCTGCGCGCGTTAGAGTCCCGCCGTCTAAATTCCATCGAAAGTGAAGCGCCGCGATTTTCGACTCCGGTCTGAAGCGCGTTAGTCCCGGTAGACCTTGGGTATAGGATTAAACCCGCAAAGTTTAGCGGGAGCGGGTGGGATGAGTTTCTCGCCCAATTCGAGACCATAGCAAGAGTAAATTCGTGGGGCAATGGCGAAAAGGCCGTCGCGTTGGTCAACGCGCTGGAGGGCTCAGCTCTCCCCGTGCTCGCGAATTTAGAAGACGAGCAACGACTCGACTACTCGCAGTTACGGTCCGCGTTGGAATTGAGATTCGGAGGCCGGTATAGCTCGGAGCTGTGCTTCGTGCAGTTCCAGAGCTACCGGCAGAAATATAACCAGGACCTGCCGGCACTCGCGAGCGAAATCGAGAGGCTCGCTCGTCTAGCCCTTCCGGACTGTCCGTCCACCGTCAGAGACCGGCTCGCGACGTCTCAATTTATCACCGCGTTAACGGACACAAATCTCCAGCGACAGCTGCGGTTGTCGCCGTCCGCCGACCTGCACGCGACAGTAGCGCGCGCTTTGGAAATAAAAACCGTCAACGAGCTGAGCGGTGTTGGACGGAGTTTTGGGGGACCGCCCGTAAACGGTCGGGGCACGTTAAATACCAGTGGGAATGCAGGGCCCCCGCAGGCCGCCTCCTAGGGAGACCGATGGAGGAAAGGATGAAAGACGCGTGCAGTGCTGGCGTTGTGGCGACTTCGGCCACGTCCAGAGGGAGTGCAGGATGCGCCGCAACGAGGGTAATGGCGTGCACAAGCAAGCAAAAAAAGGATAGAGGCTAACCCGCGGAGGGACGGTTTGGCCCGTAGAATTTATCCCTCGCAGCGTTCAGAGCATTTTGTAAATAGATTTTCCGCCCCGTATGTTCAACGGATGGCGCGCATTTCTTTGAGTTCAATCGTTCCGTTTTTATTTAGTTTCATTATGTTAATCACTAGTTCCTTGTTCGTGGTTTTGCAAGTAGCTGTCGGGCTGTTCGATACCTTATTTCCGTTGGACACCGGAAATAAGCGGGAGGAAGCGTCCCCTCCGCCGGCCGTGGTCCCGTGCGATATGTTAGCGGGAGGGATTTTCGTCGACGGGTTGGTTGACGGGAAACCGTCACCCTCGTTCGTACGGACGGGGTTAGCTCGCGAGTCGGGGGCCCGCGGAGTGTTACTCATGTTTCAGACGCTCCAGAGAACCTGCGTACGGTCTCAGGGGAACCTTTGGACGGGATACTTAGAGGGAAGAGGAGGTGCCACTTCAACATCGGGACGACATCTTTTCAACACGACGCGCTCCTGGCGGATATACGCGACCCCTGCATCCTAGGACTCGATGCATTAAGCAAGCTGAGATGCATTCTGGATATCGGCGAGGGAACGCTACTCTTACTACGAGGAGAAGACGAGAGCACCCTAAGGACAGCGAGGGAGAACTCACAAGAATTTGTACCCCTGAAATACCAAACCCCACCGAAGGCACTCCGGCAGATCACTGCGGAACCGGAGACTGCCGAAACAATACCAAAGCACTTACAAAACCTGTTTAAAAGAAGCTCGGAACTTTTGGACGAGCAAGAACGAACGCAACTTAGAAAACTCTTGTGCGAGTACGAAGACGTTTTCGCGAAGGATAAGAGTCAAGTTGGGCGACAATCCACCGATTAAGCAGCAGCCAAGGCTGCTACCCTTCAATCGCAGGGAGGAAGTGGAGTAACTCCTGTCTTCCATGCTGGAACAAGGGGTTATAGAAGAGTCGGCTAGCCCTTGGTCATCCCCTGTAGTACTAGTGAAGAAGAAGGACGGTTCGACGCGGTTTTGTGTCGACTACCGGCGGCTGAACGGCGTGACAAAGAGGGATTCTTATCCGTTGCCTAGGATAGAAGATACCCTGGACGCTGTTGCGGGGTCGGCCTGGTTTTCGACTGTGGACCTCCAGAGTGGGTACTGGCAGATATCCATGGCGAGGGAGGACCGGGAGAAGACCGCGTTTTCGGTGGGGAATGGCCTGTAGCAATTCAGGTATGCCCTACGGGTTAACAAACGCCCCGGCTACGTTCGAGCGCTTAATGGAAAGCGTCCTCCGCGGCCTGCTCTGGAAGAGATGCCTGGTGTTTTTAGATGACATTATAATCCTCGGAACGGATTTCGCGGAAGAATTGGAGAACCTCCGCAAGGTGTTTTCCAGGCTGCAAAGCGCCCACTTACTCATGAACCCGAAGAAGTGTACCTTCTTCACGCGGGAGGTCGCCTACCTCGGACACGTGGTTTCAGCAGAGGGGATCAAGACGGACCCGGCGAAGATCTCCACCGTGAAGGAATGGCCAACCCCCAAGGACAGGAAGCAAGTTAAGAGTTTCCTGGGGCTGTGCTCTTATTACCGACGGTTCATCCGCAATTTCTCAGGATTGGCAGCGCCTCTCCACCGGCTCACTGAAGAGAGCCGACCTTTCACCTGGGACGACGACTGCAGCATAGCGTTTGACGCGCTAAAGAATAGGCTTACCACTTCACCGGTACTGGCCTATCCGCTACGGGATAAGGAGTTCATCCTGGACACCGACGCTTCCAATCACGCGGTCGGTGCAGTGCTCTCCCAGTTGCACGAGGGGGGCGAGAGAGCAATCGCCTACTTTAGCAAGATCCTGAGCAAAGCGGAAAAGAACTACTGCGCCACTAGGAAAGAGCTTTTGGCAATAGTCCGTGCAGTTGCGCACTTCCACCACTACCTGTGCGGCAAGAGATTTACGATTAGGACAGACCATGCCGCGTTGCGCTGGCTATTATCGTTCAAGTCTCCGGAAGGACAAATCGCCCGCTGGATAGAATGTCTGCAGCAATACGACTTCGAGGTAGTGCACCGCGCAGGGAAACTGCATACAAACGCGGACAGCCTGTCCAGAAGGCCTCCCAACGACTGTGACTTCTGCGAGCGGCAGAGGAAGAGAGAAGAGGAGCGCGGGAGCGCACCCTCCGTCGGGGAGGTCAAGCGAATCCGGTTCGGAACGGACGAGGAGGGCTGGCGCCGCGCTCAAGCCGAAGACCCGGAATTGGGGCCGCTTCTGAAATTCAAGAAGGAAGGACGGCGACCCACGAAAGAGGGAATTGCGATCCTAAGCAGCGTAGCCAAGTATTACTTCTACCTGAGGGATTCGCTAGAAGTGCAGGACGGCCTACTCTTCAGGCGATGGGAGTCACCGGACCTCAAGAAAACCGTTTGGCAGCTGGTGGCACCCGCCGAGAAGACCGAAGAAATCTTGCGGGAGGCCCACGACGCACCGGCTGGAGGGCACTTCGGGGTAAATAAAACCCTGGCCAAAGTGCGCCAGCGCTTCTATTGGGTCACCAATAGAGCCGACGTGGAAGCGTGGTGCCGCGCATGCGATGCCTGCACCGCGCGAAAAGGACCGACAAATAGGACGAAGGGAAAACTGCAAGTATACGACGTGGGAGTACCCTTTGAGAGGATCGCCCTGGACATCTTGGGACCCCTACCAAAGACCCGAGATAGTAACCGATTCCTGCTGGTAATCTCGGATTACTTCACACGATGGCCTGAAGTCATCCCAGTAAAAGATCACCGCGATGAGACTGTGGCGCAAGCCCTCGTGGCGCAAGTCGTCAGCCGGCACGGCGTGCCCCTCGAAGTTCACACAGACCAGGGAAGGTGTTTGAGTCCGCCCTTTTCCGCGAGATTTCGCATGTACTTGGAATCAAGAAGACAAGGACGACCCCGCTGCACCCGCAATCCGACGGACTCGTAGAAAGATTGAACAGGACGATCCTGCAGTACCTGTTACTGTTCATCGCCAAACACCAGCGAGATTGGGATCACTGGACGCCCCTTTTCCTGCTAGCGTACCGCTCTTCAGAACACGACACGCTCAGGCAGTCTCCGTCGAATATGTTGTACGGAAGGGAATTGCGGCTGCCTTTGGACTTACTACGAGGAACGCCGCCTTACCAGAACGAAGAGATTCCACCATCGGAGTATGTGCAAAAACTCGAAAGGACGCTAGGCATCATCCACGACTTCGCACGGCGGAGATTGATCTCGTCCTCGGGGAAGATGAAGACCAGATGCGACATGAACGTGCCGGGCACCCACTTCGCAGAGGGGGGCGCGGTGTGGCTATTCCAACCCAGGAGGACCCTCGGCAAGTGCCCGAAGCTACAATCTAGCTGGGAGGGCCCGTACATCGTCCAGGACAGGATCAACGACGTGGTCTACCGGATCCGACGGTCATCCCTCGGCAAGCCGAAGGTTGTCCACATCAACAGATTGGCGAGGTACCAGGGCGGGCAGCCCGAGAAGAGTGCACCGACGAGGAAGCGACGTCGCCGACGCCGCAGAAGGAAACCCAGCGGACCAGACAGGAAGGATGTGTCGACCAGGGCACTAAGGGAACGATTTCCCCTGTAGTCGCGATGGTTCCCCCACCTGTCCTGCCTGCGAGATTTGGGGAGGTTGCCTTTTCCGGTCGGGGGAAGGGGTGCCCCCAACTTCGGGCTTGCCAGGGAGTGGCTGACACCTCATGGGGCTAACATGGGAGCCTGGCCGCCACCAGCAATGTACAGGGGCGCCAGACCCTCCCCTTACTTCCGGGTGCAGTCGGCGGGGAGTGCCTAGCGACGAACGGGTGGGGCCGTTCCGCGAGGGGCCCGAGAATTCTCAGGATGACGGAAGACGTTCCAGAGGAATTTGGAAGGACCCCCGGTCGTCGCCCGAAGAGCGAAGAGGGCGAGCCCAGCAGTCCACCTTCGGCGAAGACAGGGTCCGATGCAGCCCGTGCCAACTACCTCGTCCAGGGTTTTGGTGGTTTTCCCTGGACCAGAGGGCGAATGCCGAGGTAGCAGCTGGTTCGGTGCCCGGCCACCCGACACCGACCGGACAAGAGGCACCCGCGAGGGAACTCCCACCGGCGCTCGGGACGAGCGCACCTTTCGAAGGGGGGAGTAGTGTTACGACCACCCCTTACGTTGTAACCCCTTGACGACGAGGGTCGTCAAGGGCGCCTAGTAATTTATAAACAGTCGAAAAAGAGTTGAATTGTAATCCGACAGCGAGAGCGACCGGACGCGCGCTCGACGCTCTGATTCATAAAATACCAATAAACGCTCTTTTAATTATAATCATCTCCTCCGTGTACCGATATGCCCCGCACGCGCCGCAACAATATATTTAATATAATTAATATATATATTATCGGTAATATATTTATACTCTTATATTATTAATAATATATATTAATAAATATAATTTATATAATATTAATATATATATATAAATTATTAAATCATAAATATAAACTATACTATATATATATAATATAATAATTTATATTAAAATTTATTGCAGAGCATAAACCTTTTTTTATTAATAACGAAACAACAACGCGGTAACCAAAACGACTGGACAGAAACCAGTCGACGATTTGTTTACTACATACATTCAGATTGTGTTGCTACTCTAATACTTCCCCTCAATCGTAAATGTTGTTACTCTCCACCGAGTCTTCACCTTCAATCTTCGATTGACTGGACTCCCAGTAAATCGCGACAGTGTTCGTGTTTTGAACGTGGTAGTCCCTTCGTCAGCACATCGGCCATCATTTCCTGCGTGGGCATATATTTTAATACCACAGATCTTTCTTTCAATGCATCGCGGACGAAATGATGCCTTATGTCGATATGCTTGGTCCTCTTTGTGAAATACGGCGTTTTTGGCCAATTTTTGTGCTCCTTGATTGTCGTTCCACAGTGTCAATGGTGTCTCGTCTCTAACGCCTAATTCTTTCAGGAAACTTCGGAGGTTGATTGCTTCTTTCGTCGCTTCTGTCAGAGCCATGTACTCTGCCTCCGTACTAGACAGGGCTACTGTTCGCTGCTTCCGTGATTCCCAGCTTATAGCTGCATTACCATATTTGAAGATGTAACCAGTATATGACCTTCTATCATCCGGGCAGGCTCCCCAATCCGCGTCAACATATCCCATTAAATCTTCTTTGGCTTTGGTGAACACTAATCCATAATTTAGGCTTCCCCTCAAGTATCGCAGAACCCTTTTCGCAGCTTTCCAATGGTTTTGATCAAAATTGGAGCTGAATTGACTGAGCCTGCTCACCACGTGAGCTATGTCTGGTCTCGTGGCAATGGCTATGTACATCAACGATCCTATAAGTTCCCTATATGGCAACCCTTTAATTTCGGCTCCCGATACATCTTCATTGGTTTCTTCCTTTATATCCCGTTTATTTAATTCACAAGGAGTAGAAATCGGTTTCGCATCTCTCATGCCAAATTTTCTCAATGTGTCTTCAATATAGGTCTTCTGAGTCATCGCCATCTTCCCCTTACTCAGCGTGAACTTAATTCCTAAGCAATGCTGAATGGGTCCTAAGTCCTTCATTTCAAACGTTGACATTAGTCCTTGTTTTAATTCTTCCATGTGTTCTCTATTTCTTGATATCATTAATATATCATCGACATAAATCGCCACGATAAGCAAATTTTCGTTCATTATTTTGAAGTAAACACAAGGGTCAGGATTCATCGATTGCAATCACGCAATTCACGCAATTTCTCATCAAGTCTAATATTCCATTGTCTGCTTGATTGTTTCAAACCATAAATTGCCTTCTTTAGTAAACAGACTTTATTCTCGCCTTTAATATCTTGCAACATTTTGTTAATTCTGATCTTCTGATCCTTACTGATTTTACTGTCCTTTGCTGATCTTATGTCTTTTAATGTTTCTTCCAGCATTTCTGGTATTTCCATGTATATCTCTTCATCTATATCTCCATTCAGAAAAGCGGTCGATACATCAAGATGATCAACCAGCATGTCTCGCTCAACTGCTAGAGCGATTAATGTCCTTATGGAACTCAATCTTGCTACTGGTGCAAAAGTTTCATGAAAGTCCATTCCCGGGACTTGTGTAAAACCTCGAGCTACGAGTCTCGCCTTCCTCCTATCCAGCGTCCCGTCAGCCTTACATTTATTCCGTAATATTAAACGACAGCTTACGATGCTTCGGTCCCTTGGTCGATCTACGATTTCCCACGTATTATTTTTGATCATAGACATTATCTCACTACGTATGGCTGCTTTCCACTCTTCCCTATCTTTACTGGCCATTGCCTTTTTAGCCGAAATTTCACTTGTATCCACATGTTCTTCTGTCACTTCTTCTTTTGTAGTGACTTGTTGTGCTACCTCATAGTGATACTGTTTCTTGGGTCTTCCTGGATTTCCCGTCCTTATTATTTTTGGTCTCCCCACGGTTCTTCGCAACTGTACTTCTGGATTTTGTATTACCTGTTCTTGCTCTTGATGTTGGTTATTTAACCCATCTTCTTCCCTTTGTTCGCAGGTTTCACTGTTTTCATTATTTTGTGGTTCTTCGTGAGTCCACTCCATAGCTTCTTCGTATTCTTCATCATCATCTTCTTCTTCTTCTTGTAATAAGTTTTGTTCTCCGAGGTCTCTGATCGTTTTTGTCTCTATTTCGTCATATTTTCTTTCCTTTAGTTTGTTTCCATTAATCATCCTATTTTCATTAACGAATTCTTCATATTTTGTTCCGGCACCAATTTCTTCGAAGAATTTTATATCTCTGGATACAATTATTTTCCTTTCACTAGGTACCCAAAGTCGGTAACCTTTAGATTCCAAGGAATAACCTACGAACGTACACTCTCTGGATCTTGGAGAAAATTTTCCTTTGTTTGTATTTGGGTCCAATGCATATCCTTTACATCCGAATGTTCGGAAATATTTCACATTTGGCCTTTTACCGGTCCAAAGTTTATAAGGTGTTTGCCCATTTAAGTGGTTTGCGGGGCATCTATTGCGGATGTAATTAGCTGTATGCAGTGCTTCTGCCCAAAACGATGGGGATAGTTTCGATTGAATTAGTAGACATCTTGCCATTTCCACAAGTGTTCTATTCATGCGTTCCGCGGTGCCATTTTGTTGCGGTGTGTGCGGGATTGTCAATCTTCTTTGGATTCCAGATTTTTGTAAATAGTCGTCAGATTCTTTATTGCAATATTCTTTTCCGTTGTCGGACTGAATGTATTTGATTTTCCTACCAGTGAAGTTTTCGAACATGCTATTGTACTTTTTGAATTCAGTGAGGGCTTCGCTTTTCCTCTTCAAGAATCTTACTTCGCACCACCTCGTTCTCTCTTCTATGAAGATTAAGAAATATTTTGACCCATTCAATGACTCTGTCCTCATCGGTCCACATAAGTCTGTGTGTACTAATTCTAGCAGTTCCGATTTGCGACTGGACTCTTTTGGGAAAGGTGTCTGCGTAAGTTTGCCTTTTAAGCATACTTCACACGTAGATAGTTCTTTTTGTGTTCTGATTCTGATGCCACATACCTCTTTATTAGCAACCATTTTCTTCAGATCTCTTCCGTTCAAGTGTCCGTATCTCTCATGCCATGTTTTTAAATTTTCTTCTGATTCACTCGACATTCTTCCTGCATATTGTGTGTTTTGCCTAATGTAATATAAACTATCGATTCTGTCAGCGCGCATTAAAATGCTTCCTGCTCTATCCTTGACTAGAGCACCGTTTCTACCGAAGGTTACATTATATCCCTTGTCTGTAATCTTTGAAACAGACAGTAAATTTGTGCGTAATCCTGGAACATATAAGGTATTTAATAAATTTATTTTCTGACTGCCATCTTTGTTTGAGGTAATAATAGATGCTGTCCCTTTCGCCAATACTTTAGCTGATGTATTGTTAGTCGCTAAATTCAAGTCTTCGAACTCAGATGACTCCAGATTCTTTAGGCTTTCTTCTTTCTTCGTAATATGCGATGTACAACCACTATCGAAGCACCAATCGCTTGTACTTATGTCGCGTCCGGACTTTAAAACATAGTCTTTTCTATCTGTGACTAGTAAGCTAGATTCCTTTGGGAGTCTGCTTTCCCGACTTCCAAGGTTTGTATTTCCCATCTTCTCGTCTGCAGTCTATAGCTTTGTGTCCCACCTTTTTGCATTTATGGCAACGGAATTTGAATTCTTCTTTATGTTCTTCCCTACGCTCGTCGGGCCTATTGTTCCGGAATTTGTGATTTTTGAATGGTTGTCTTCCAGCCATCATTGCATTCGGGACTTCTTCCTCTAATTTCTGATTGCGTGCATCACTTTCTTCAACTATCTTTATCTTTAATATTTCCGGTGATGGTAATTCATCTCTGGATTCGATTGCACATAGGAAATATTCAAATTTCTCTGGGAGACTATACAATAACATTATGGCTAACAAATCCTTATTGAGGTCTACATCCATTTCTTGTAGCTTGTCGACCACATCAAAGAATTTAGAAATGTGGTCTCGTGTGTCTTCACCTTCACGCATTTTATGCAAAGTGAGTTGTTTTAAAAGGTTCGCTTTTCGAGCAGGTCCCTTAGATTGATAGGTACTTTCTAATTTAAGCCAAACATCTCGAGATCTGGTACAATTCTTGATTTGTTTTAATGCATGAGGGTGGATAGATAGTATTAGATCTGACCTGGCTTTCTTGTCAGCAATTTTCCACTGCTTTGTGACTATAGCTCCTTCTGCCAAATCCGGTTTCGGTATCTCACCACTCACATATCCCCATGCATCATTCTTCACCAAAAGGGCTTCGGCTTGTAATTTCCAAATCTCATAATTATCCCTTTCTAACATTTCTATTCGTGTATAACTGCTGGTACTCATTTTCGCGCACATACACTACACTTATTATCTTCACTCGCGTTATTGACTTTAATTAACTACCTAAAATATACTATTCCAAGGGAGTTGGGCCCATAACCTATTGCAGAGCATAAACCTTTTTTTATTAATAACGAAACAACAACGCGGTAACCAAAACGACTGGACAGAAACCAGTCGACTATTTGTTTACTACATACATTCAGATTGTGTTGCTGCTCTAATAAAATTTTTTTATAATTTAATATAATAACATATATTAATATTATATATTTATAAATTTATTTTAATTATATATAAAAAAAAATTATATATATATATATATATGTTGACGGGTCTTTGGTGGATTATGTTAGGCAGAGGAATAAATACAAAACACGTATCACAATTACTGTTAATGTATATATATAATTAGAATGAATAAAATAATTGTACAAGAAGAATTGCATTACCACGAGGCGATGAGAGCCCACGAACAGAACCAGAAAAAAAACAAAAGAAAGGTGATATCTCCCTAGTGTATAAGGAGAGCGATGCTCACGCATTAAAGCGCGCACTTTGAATGTTCTAACACTCCCCCTTTCAAAGTGTACGGTAAACTAATTTCTAACTAAATCATTTAACAATTCTTCAGGCATAACAAATCGATACATTTTTCCAACTTATTTTTAGGTAAAGACTTCGTTAGTACGTCCGCGGTCATTTCATTTGTAGAAATGTACTTTACATCTATTTCGCCGTTCTCCAGCATTTCTCTCGTGTAGTGATACCTAATATCTATGTGCTTACTTTTACGGTGAAACATATTATTTTTACTTAGCTGGATAGCGCTTTGATTGTCACAAAATATACTAATCTTATCGCGAACTAAATTACTAAATCCTAAGTTTAATAACATTCTCTTTAAGTAGAATGCCTCTTTGGCTGCTTCGGATATTGCCATATACTCGGCCTCCATTGTTGATAGGGCCACTGATTTTTGTTTCTTTGATTCCCAACTGGTGGGTCCTCCGGCTAACATGGTAACGTATCCAGAACGTGACCTTCTCCCGTTCTCGTCTCCGGCCCAGTCGGAGTCTACATAAACTTCGACTAGTTTATCTCTTTTGGAGTATGTGATGCTGTAGTTTATGGTTGCTTTAAGGTATCTTAAAACGTGTTTGGCTGCTTTCCATTGGTAATTCTTTGGACACGTGTTAAATTGACTTAGAAAGTTTGCGGCGAATGCTATGTCAGGTCGAGTAGCATTTGATAAATATACTAATGCCCCTATGAGTTCCCTATATGGCACCTTTGTCATATCTTCTGTAGTTTCATCAATGTTGTTAAAGGTTTCATTCGGTACCAAAGGTGTACTCGCGGGTTTGCAGTCTTCCATTCCAAATTTCTTTAGAGTTTCTTCTATATATTTACGTTGATTTAATTTTATTTGCCCAGTGTCTCCTTCTCTTTCTATGGAAATACCCAGAATATTCGTAACTTTACCCAGATCATTTATTTTGAACTTATTCTTTAATCGTTGTTTTATTTTCGTGAGTGCTCGTAGATCTTTCGACGCCAGTAGTATGTCGTCGACATATATGATTACCACTACTTCCATTTCGTTGGTTATGCATGTATAGACACACGGGTTAATTTCAGATCTCTTAAAACTAATACTGATTAGATAATTATTTATGGTGTGATACCAGTCTCTTCCGGCTTGTTTAAGACCGTACAATGGTCTCTTCAGACTACACACTTTATTTTCTTTACCAGTTTCAGTGAACATTTCTGGCTGTTGCATGAATATGGTACCCGTTAATTCCCCTTGTACATAGGCAGTGACGACATCCATGTGATGTACGTGCATCCTGTTTTCTAGTCGAACTACGGGCGCAAAGACTTCATCGTAGTCGATCCCTTTCTTCTGTTCGTTTCCTCTGGCCACTAATCGAGCTTTGTACTTATTTATTGTGCCGTCTTGATTTTTCTTGATCTTAAACACCCATCTATTTGAGAGTATCCTGGCGTTATCTGGTTTATCTGTAAGCTCCCATGTTTTATTTTCTACAAGAGAATTATATTCCTTTTTCATAGCTTCCAGTCAGAATGATCTGTCTCCGCTGTTCATGGCTTCTTTTAGTGTTCTTGGTTCACCGTGTTCTTCTTCACCCACGTTTGCTGTGTAATTAAATAACTTCCTTGGCCTTCCCGGTTTGCCGGTTCGTAGTATTTTTGGGCGGCCTTTCCCTTTCCTTAAAGTTGGTGTGACGTCTTCATCAGCATCTTCGGTGTCGCTGGGGATTACTTCGGAATCTTCATTGTTGATGTCGGGGTGCTCTTGTTCTGAGTTTTGCCCCGGTTCCTCCTCTTTAATATGTTCTTCTCTGTACGTTTCTCGATGATCATTTCTATACAGGAGTATGGAATAGTGGTCATTCGGGTTCTCTACATCGTGTAGTTTTTCGTGGAATCGTACGTCTCTTCTTGTGACGACATGACGAGTTCCACGTTCCCATAGTCTTATGCCTTTGACACGTCGGAGTATCCGACTAAGACATATTCTTTGCCTTTTGGCATAAATTTGTTTGTTTTTGTTCCTTTGTCCAGCGCTACTGCGCTGCTACCGAATATCCTTAAAAATCCTACATAGGGTTTTTCGCCTGTCCATTGTTCATATGGTGTGACTTCGTTTAACTTTTTGGTAGGGCATCTGTTCCTAATGTATACGGCCGCGTTTACTGCTTCTGCCCATAGGCTCATTTGTAATTTTGATTGGGTTAACATACTTCTCGCCATTTCCACTATTGTCCTGTTGGCGCGTTCGGCTACTCCGTTCTGCTGCGGTGTATACGGGGTCGACAGTTGCCTTGCTATTCCCTCTTGCTCAAGGTAATTTGAGAATTCCTTTGAAAGATATTCTTTGGCGTTGTCACTCCTGATTTTTTTGATTTCTTTTCCGGTTTGTTTCTCTACTCGGTTTTTATACGCTTTAAATGCAGACAATATTTCGGATTTTTGTTTTAGTACAGCTATTTCTGTGAATCTAGTTTTGTCGTCGATGAATGTTGCGAAATACTTTGCTCCCCCTAATGATGGTACACTCATAGGACCGCATACGTCCGTGTGGATCAATCCTAGTATTTCTTTCTCTACCCTTTCTGATTCCTTAAAGGGTGTTTGATTTATTTTGCTCAAGTCGCACGTTTTACACTGTGGAGAGTTTATTGCACTTCTTTGATTTATGTTCATACCGATCACCATATTTTTATTGTGCAGTTTATTTACATCGTTAAAGTTTAAATGACCTAGCCTTTGATGCCATCTTATAAGTTTGTCATTTTCTTCTTCTCTTGACTGAAGTGCCTGTTGACGTCCCTTTGTTTCCACAATATACAAACCATTCCGTTTATGAGCTGTTAACGCTATGGAATTATCCTTACGCTTCACAAAGGCTGAGTGTTTTGTAAACGTTACTTTATAACCATTTTCTGTGATGCTTGATACGGACATCAGGTTGTTTCTGAATTCAGGAACCCACATAACATTTGCTAGTTTAATGTCATTCGTACTTTGATTTTTGGAGTGCACATTTATCTTGATATTTCCTCTTCCTAAGGAGTTTGTGCTTTCTTCTGTGGCTGTACACGCTTTGTCCCTTTGTTCTTTGTCAAGGTTTATGAATTGAGCTTTATCTTTGCACATGTGCACTGTTGCTCCACTGACCATGTTTTTGTTGGCTTCTGCAGTTTTTGGATATATGGTTGCTCTCCCCGGGTGTCTGCTTCTGGTAATGTTCTCTCTGTATCGCTCTGTCATTTGAGAATTTCTTCCTTGTCAGTAATGCTACTTCCTTATCTGAGTCCTTTACTTCATTAATATCTATTTTTCTAATTTCTTCTTCAATTAATTTTATTGTTAGTTATTCTAACGTAGGCATTTTATCTCTTGACTCTATTGCTATGCAAAAGGTTTCATATTCACTGGGTAGTGACATTAATAGCATTATTGGCCAAATAGATTCTGGTAATATTATTCCAGACTCTTGTAATTGTTCAGATTTGTGTATGAAGTCGTTGATGTACTGAGCCATACTTTGTTTGGAATCTTTTTTCATTTTATATAGTTGTTTAAATAATACACACTGTCGCATAGGGCCTCTAGATTGTTGAACATTATTTAATGCTTCCCAAGCTTCCTTCGACGTTTCTGCCCGTTTTACGTGTGTATATTGGTTCTTATTAAGACTCAGTATGATTAGATCGAGAGCCTTTTCGTCATGCGTTTTCCACGCGGCTCCATTTTCTTCAGTTCTATTCTTTATACCATTCACGTAGTCCCACAATTCGTTATATCCCAAAATACTTTTCATTTGGATCTTCCATGATTCATAATTCGTATCGTTTAATTTTTCAATGTTCTGAATATTTGTTGAACCCATGGTTGTGGAAACTTTTCTCTGCACTTGGCACGTGTTCGCACTTAACCTCACTTTTCTTTTATTTTATTATTATCTTTTATTTACCTGCCCTGAGCCCATAACCTGTTGACGGGTCCTTGGTGGATTATGTTAGGCAGAGGAATAAATACAAAACACGTATCACAATTACTGTTAATGTATATATATATATAATTAGAATGAATAAAATAATTGTACAAGAAGAATTGCATTACCACGAGGCGATGAGAGCCCACGAACAGAACCAGAAAAAAAACAAAAGAAAGGTGATATCTCCCTAGTGTATAAGGAGAGCGATGCTCACGCATTAAAGCGCGCACTTTGAATGTTCTAACAATATAAATAATAATTAATTGATTTCTATTACTAGAGATTTTTTAATTTATATAGGTATATAATGTAAAATTATTTTTGTTACTAGAGATTTTTTAATTTATATAGGTATATAATGTGAAATTATTTTTATTACCAGAGATTTTTTATTAAAATACATTAATTAATAAATTACTTATATTAATTAAATAAATTATAAATTATATTGGGATAAAAGAATTAGGTCATGGTTTTTTGTAAAATATTAAAAGAAAGAATATGTTTTTATTTAGATACTTTTCGTTAGAGTGGGGATTAACGATTTTTATTTTGATAAAAAAAGCTTTCTGGTTGAATTGATGTTTTTATTTAGATACTTTTCGTTAAAGTGATAGAGATTTTTTAATTTATATAGGTATATAATGTGAAATTATTTTTATTACCAGAGATTTTTTATTGAAATAAATTAATTAATAAATTACTTATATTAATTAAATAAATTATAAATTTTATTGGGAGAAAAGAATTAGGTCATTGTTTTTGGTATAATATTAAAAGAAAGAATATGTTTTTATTTAGATACTTTTCGTTAAAGTGGGGATTAACGATTTTTATTTTGATAAAAAAAAGCTTTCTCGTTGAATTGATGTTTTTATTTAGATACTTTTCGTTAAAGTGATAGAGATTTTTTAATTTATATAGGTATATAATGTGAAATTATTTTTATTACCAGAGATTTTTTATTGAAATAAATTAATTAATAAATTACTTATATTAATTAAATAAATTATAAATTTTATTGGGACAAAAGAATTAGGTCATTGTTTTTGGTATAATATTTGTTGGAATCTTTATTGGTGGATTAGGTAGTAATAAGTAATAACAGTGTTGAAAAGATATGAGTGCGGACAGAACAAACTTCACATGGCACACCAAAGAGACGAAACCAGAACGACCGCACCCAGAAACAAAAGACACACGCTTATAAAACAGAAGCGCCATCAGCTCATGGTGCCGGGCGATACGCAGCGATGATTATATTCTTAACACTCCCCTTATCATCGCAACCTCTTAAACACTACATAAACTTTATTCCGGCAATTTTATCATATTCACGCAATTCAAATGTCTGTCTTTGGCCAATGGTTTGGTGAATACGTCTGCAGCATTTTTCTTCGATGTGATGTACTCCACGACAGTTTCTCCCTTTGCCTGTGCTTCTCTGGAGAAGTGATATCGTATGTCTATGTGCTTACTATGTTTATGGAACATGCTCTCCTGGCTAAGCATGATTGTGCTCTGATTATCACACAATACTTTCGTCGGTTCCTCAACGTATCTCGAGCACCTCAGATGCTCGAATAATCTTCTCATGTAGATTATCTCTTTCGTTACGTCAGACAAGGCCATGTATTCTGCCTCCATCGTTGAAGTGGCAACTGACTTTTGTCTTTTGGACTGCCAGCTAACTGGCCCTGCAGCTACAATTAGGCAGTTACCTGAGCAGGATCTTCGTGTATCAATATCCCCAGCCTAGTCAGAGTCTACAAATGCGTACAGAGGTTTCCCCGTCTTTTCGTACGAGATAGCATAATTTGCCGTTTTCTTAATATATCTAAGCACATGCTTTGCAGCTTTCCAGTGCTGCATGCCGGGATTATTATTAAATCTACTTAAAGTATTGACTGCGAACGATAAATCTGGCCTCGTTGCGTTTGCGAGGTAGATTAAACTTCCAACTAACTCACGATATGGTATGCTCTTCATGTGCTCTATCTCGTCATGCGTAGTTGGCTCCGCTTCCTTCGAGAGTTTTATGCTCACATCCATGGGAGTAGATACTGTGTTGCATGAAATCATTCCAAATCTATTTAAAAGTGCATTTATATAGCCCTGTTGAGAAATTCTCACAGGACCCGTAGCACCCTCGCGTTTTACTCGCACTCCAAGTATTTCACTAATGGGGCCCAAGTCTTTCATTTTGAACGCTCTACTTAGCTCAGACTTAGTTTTATTTACCGCACTTAAAGATTTCGATGCAACCAACAAGTCATCCACATATACGGTGATTATTACAGTTGCAGTCTCTACTTCTCCAACGTATACACACGGTTCCACGTCCGATTGATAGAATTTAATATCGTTCAACTTTTCACGCAGTTTACGATGCCATTCGCGCCCAGACTGTTTGAGTCCATACAGTGGTCTGAGAAGTAAACACACTCTGTCATCATTATTCGAGGATTTAAACATCGGTGGCTGCTCCATGTATAATTTTGCCGAAAGTTCACCTTGCACGTACGCGGATACAACGTCCATTTGATGCACGTGAAGCTCTTCCTCGACACTAATGGCAAGTATAGTTCGTATCGTCTCCATTCTCACAACTGGAGCATACACCTCATCATATTCGATCCCACGACGTTGCTCGCAACCTCTTGCGACTAATCTTGCCTTGTAGCGGTCAATCTCACCTGATTGTCGACGTTTTATATGAAAAACCCATCTACAAGAGATCGTTCTTACTTGAGTTGGTTTATCCACCAGCGTCCATGTACCGCATTCTATTAGAGAATTGTACTCCTCCTCCATAGCTCGCATCCACTTTTCCTTGTCTGGACTCGACATAGCTTCCTCCACAGTGACAGGATCTATTTCGTCTGCATCCATGGCAATATTCGCTACATGGTATACCTTTCTCGGTCTCCCGCGATTTCCGGTGCGAATGAATTTTGGTCTCCCCGCTCCTCTACGAGGCGTTTCGACAATGGGGCAGACTTCCTCTTCATTTCTATTTAAACCATCCTCTACCTCCCGAACAGGATCCTCTTCTGCTTCGATTTCGGGTTCATATTTTGTCCCAAGATCGTGTTCAACTGGAGAACAAACTTCATTCGTGGGCTCCTCACAAATTTCTGGCATCATTAGGAATTCCACGGAGTTTTCTTCGGCATCAAAATGTAGGTCTTCAATAAACCTTACATCGCGACTCTTGATTATTTTGGTCGTACCCCTCTTCCACAAACGGTACGCCTTGCTCTCGGTTGAATACCCCACCAGCACGGCGTCCTCACCTTTTGCATCGAACTTCGATACACCAGGCCCTTTCTTCAAAAAGGTTACGTGGGTACCAAATTTCCTCAGGAACTTTACGTTTGGCTTCCTCCCAGACCAAAGCTCTTCGGGCGTTTTATTCCCTGGTACTGCGCTTGTAGGACACCTATTTCTGAGAAACACAGCAGTATTCACTGCTTCGGCCCACAATTGGCCCGATAACTTGGCTTGATGTATCATGCACCTAGCCATTTCAATTATCGTGCGATTTGCACGCTCCGCCACACCATTTTGTTGTGGCGTGTACTGTACGGATAGCTGTCTTGAGATACCTATTTCCTCTAAATATTGCGAAAATTCCTTCGAAACGTACTCCTTCGCATTATCAGATCGGAGTTTCAATATTTTTCTTCCGGTTTCTCTCTCTGCAAGACACATAAACTTTTTAAATGCCGGGAATACATCGCTACGTGTTTTCAAGAACGCTACATGTATGAACCTTGTTCTATCGTCTATAAAAGTAGCGAAATAACGCGCGCCTCCTATCGAAGTAACCTTAAATGGCCCACATATGTCTGTATGAATAAGTCCTAGTACATTCTTCGCTCGCAAATTGGACCCTTTAAACGATGATACATTTATTTTACCGCGATCGCAAATTACGCAAGGCACCGATTGTATTTTCATCGGTATATCCCAACCATCTACCATATTATTTTGTCGTAATCTTCGCAGATCTTGGAAATTTAAATGACCATAACGCTCGTGCCATCTTTTTAGATTAACGCTACAATTTGTTGCGACCATCGCTTTATGCTCCCGCACATTTTTAATGACATAAACGCGACCGTTCTTAATCGCTGACAGCGCTATTGAATTGTCCTGCCGAATTATATTCGCGCGATCTTTCCAAAATTGAATCTTATAACCCCGCTGGGTTATCGCCGCGACTGACAATAAATTATATCGCAGGTTTGGAACATATAATACATTTATCAATTTAACGCTATATTTCGCGCCACCCGTTATACAGTTCAAACGGAGGGTCCCAGTCCCATATGACGTAACCGTTTCACTACCAGCAGTGATAACCTCACAGACGGGACCGTCAGTTACACATTCAAAAGCATCTGCGTCCTTACACATGTGTGACGTGGCTCCGCTATCGAGACACCATTCGTCTCTCTCTGTTACACACGCCAACGCTGCATCGGCGACCATGACTTCTTCGCAGTTTTCAGACATGTCGCTACGCTTAGGCTTACCCTTATATTTCTTTTTCGATCGGCAATCTGCCGCACGGTGACCTACTGCACCACAATTGTAACACTTTCCGTCAAATGACTTTTTCTCACTGGTTTGATTTCTTCGATTATGTACTTTCTTGTCGGATTTTTGCGTCCATAATGCACTCGCATCACCGTCGCTTGTTTCGTTTCCCCTCCTTCGCGCCTCTTCTTCGATCAATTTCCCTTTTATGAAATCGATCGATGGGATCGTATCACGCGACTCTATTGCAACACAAAAATTCTCATACTCCTCCGGCAAATTACTTAAAATCATTATACATAATAACTCTTCCGGGATTTCAATTCCAGCATTCTCTAGGAGGTCTGCGTTCTCCTGGAAATCGTGAACATATTGCGCCATTGTCTGCGATGGCTTCTTTCGTAGTTGATACAATTGCCGGTAAAGTACCGCTTTTCTCACTGGACCGCGCGATTGGTGAATTCGCTCTAGCTCATCCCATGCACTTTTCGACGTTGACAGTCGTCGAATATGCCCCAGCTCTGTCTTCGTCACACTCAGGACGATTAAAGCGAGCGCTTTTTCGTCTTTTGTCGCCCATTGCGTGGTATCCTCCGAATCCATTGGTTTCTTGATACCCCCGGACACATATCCCCACAGTTCGTTAAATACGAGAATGCTCTTCATTTGCATCTTCCATACCTCGTAATTTGACTCTGAGAGTTTTTCAATATGGCTCATTCCGGTGGACTGCATGACGCGTACCTTTCAATAATTTCCGAAGACTTTGTCTTTTTCTTCAGAAGCAACACCTTATTACACTGTATCACTTAACACTGAACCCCTGGGCCCATAACCTGTTGGAATCTTTATTGGTGGATTAGGTAGTAATAAGTAATAACAGTGTTGAAAAGATATGAGTGCGGACAGAACAAACTTCACATGGCACACCAAAGAGACGAAACCAGAACGACCGCACCCAGAAACAAAAGACACACGCTTATAAAACAGAAGCGCCATCAGCTCATGGTGCCGGGCGATACGCAGCGATGATTATATTCTTAACAATATTAAAAGAAAGAATATGTTTTTATTTAGATACTTTTCGTTAAAGTGGGGATTAACGATTTTTATTTTGATAAAAAAAAGCTTTCTCGTTGAATTGATGTTTTTATTTAGATACTTTTCGTTAAAGTGATAGAGATTTTTTAATTTATATAGGTATATAATGTGAAATTATTTTTATTACCAGAGATTTTTTATTAAAATAAATTAATTAACAAATTACTTATATTAATTAAATAAATTATAAATTTTATTGGGATAAAAGAATTAGGTCATTGTTTTTGGTATAATATTAAAAGAAAGAATATGTTTTTATTTAGATACTTTTCGTTAAAGTGGGGATTAACGATTTTTATTTTGATAAAAAAAAGCTTTCTCGTTGAATTGATGTTTTTATTTAAATACTTTTCGTTAAAGTGGGGATTATCAATAAATAGAGTTTCATAAAAAATTTTATATTATAAATTAATATTTTATACTATTTATACAAAAATGTAATTTTTGTTTTAAAATTAATAAAATAAATAGTGCTAAGATATTCGACGCGCCCGCGTACCAGAGGGGCACGCTTGTCGGCTCTCACAAGATCAACCACTTAGTTTCCTCGAACACATAGGGTTCCGAGTTGCATCGCCACACATTTCAGACAACAGGCGCTTCTCCTGGCACAGTATCGAACACTTAGCTTCAGATAGAAAAATTAGTTTTAAATGGAACTAAGTTTCGCTTCCGAAGTTTGCACTCACATAAGGTCGGCCACTTAGTTTCGTCGAACACATACGGTTTCGTGTAGCATCGCGACAGATTTCAGAGAACAGGCGCTTCTCCTGGCACAGTATCGAACACTTCTTTTCAGATAGAACAATTAGTTTAAAATGGCACTAAGTTTCGCGTCTGGAGTTTCCTCTCTCACAAGGTCGACCACTTAGTTTCGTCGAACGCATACGGTTTCGATTGGCATCGCCACAGATTTGAGAGAACAGGCGCTTCTCCTGGCACAGTATCGAACACTTAGTTTCAGATAGAACAATTAGTTTAAAATGGAGCAATGTTTCGCATCTGGAGTTTCCTCTCTCACAAGATTGACCACTTAGTTTCGCCGAACGCATACGGTTTCGAGTGGCATCGCCACAGATTTCAGAGAACAGGCGCTTCTGCTGGCACAGTATCGAACGCTTCGGTTCAGATAGAACAATTAGTTTAAAATGGAACCAAGTTTCGCATCTGGAGTTTCCTCTCTCACAATGTCGGCCACTTAGTTTCGTGGAACACATACGGTTTCGAGTGGCACCGCCACAGATTTCAGAGGACAGGCGCTTCTCCTGGCACAGTATCGAACACTTAGTTTCAGATAGAACAATTAGTTTAAAATGGAACTAAGTTTCGCATCTGGAGTTTCCCCTCTCACAACGTCGACCAGTTTGTTTCGTCGAACACATACGGTTTCGAGTGGCACCGCCACAGATCTCAGAGAACAGGCGCTTCTCCTGGCACAGTATCGAACACTTAGTTTCAGATAGAACAATTAGTTTAAAATGGAGCAATGTTTCGCATCTGGAGTTTCCTCCCTCACAAGGTCGACCGCTTAGTTTCGTCGAACACATACGGTTTCGAGTAGCATCGCCACAGATTTCAGAGTACAGGCGCTTCTCCTGGCACAGTATCGAACACTTAGTTTCAGATAGAACAATTAGCTTAAAATGGAACTAAATTTCGCATCTGGAGTTTCCTCTCTCACAATGTCGGCCACTTAGTTTCGTGGAACACATACGGTTGCGAGTGGCACCGCAACAGATTTCAGAGAACAGGCGCTTCTCCTGGCACAGTATCGAACACTTAGTTTCAGAGAGAACAATTAGTTTAAAATGGAATTATGTTTCGCATCTGGAGTATCCTCCCTCACAAGATCAACCACTTAGTTTCGTCGAACACATACGGTTTCGAGCGGCATCGCCATACAGTTCAGAGAACAGGCGCTTCTCCTGGCACAGTATCGAAAACTTAGTTTCAGATAGAACAATAAGATTAAAATGGAACTAAGTTTCGCATCTGGAGTTTCCTCTCTCACAAGGTCGACCACTTAGTTTCGTCGAACACATACGGTTTCGAGTAGCATCGCCACAGATTTCAGAGAGCAGGCGCTTCTCCTGGCACAGTATCGAACACTTAGTTTCAGATAGAACAATTAGCTTAAAATGGAACTAAATTTCGCATCTGGAGTTTCCTCTCTCACAATGTCGACCACTTAGTTTCGTCGAACACATACGGTTTCGAGTGGCACCGCCACAGATCTCAGAGAACAGGCGCTTATCCTGGCACAGTATCGAACGCTTCGTTTCGGATAGAACAATTAGTTTAAAATGGAACTAAGTTTCGCATCTGGAGTTTCCTCTCTCACAATGTCGGCCACTTAGTTTCGTGGAACACATACGGTTTCGAGTGGCACCGCCACAGATTTCAGAGAACAGGCGCTTCTCCTGGCACAGTATCGAACACTTAGTTTCAGAGAGAGCAATTAGTTTAAAGTGGAACTAAGTTTCGCATCTGGAGTTTCCCCTCCCACAAGGTCGATCACTTAGTTTCGTCGAACACATAAGGTTTCGAGTAGCATCGCCACAGATTTCAGAGAACAGGCGCTTCTCCTGGCACAGAATCGAACACTTAGTTTCAGATAGAACAATTAGTTTAAAATGAAACTCAGTTTCGCATCTGTAGTTTCCTCTCCCACCAGGTAGGCTACTTAGTTTCGTCGAACACATACGGTTTCGAGTGGCATCGCCACAGATTTCAGAGACCAGGCCCTTCTCCTGGCACAGTATCGAACACTTAGTTTCAGATAGAGCAATTAGTTTAAAGTGGATCTAAGTTTCGCATTTGGAGTTTACTCTCCCACAAGGTCGACCACTTAGTTTGGTCGAACACATACGGTTTCGAGTGGCACCGCCACAGATTTCAGAGAACAGGCGCTTCTCCTGGCACAGAATCGAACACTTAGTTTCAGATAGAACAATTAGTTTAAAATGGAACTAAGTTTCGCATCTGGAGTTTCCTCTCTCACAATGTCGGCCACTTAGTTTCGTGGAACACATACGGTTGCGAGTGGCACCGCAACAGATTTCAGAGAACAGGCGCTTCTCCTGGCACAGTATCGAACACTTAGTTTCAGAGAGAACAATTAGTTTAAAATGGAATTATGTTTCGCATCTGGAGTATCCTCCCTCACAAGATCAACCACTTAGTTTCGTCGAACACATACGGTTTCGAGCGGCATCGCCATACAGTTCAGAGAACAGGCGCTTCTCCTGGCACAGTATCGAAAACTTAGTTTCAGATAGAACAATAAGATTAAAATGGAACTAAGTTTCGCATCTGGAGTTTCCTCTCTCACAAGGTCGACCACTTAGTTTCGTCGAACACATACGGTTTCGAGTAGCATCGCCACAGATTTCAGAGAGCAGGCGCTTCTCCTGGCACAGTATCGAACACTTAGTTTCAGATAGAACAATTAGCTTAAAATGGAACTAAATTTCGCATCTGGAGTTTCCTCTCTCACAATGTCGACCACTTAGTTTCGTCGAACACATACGGTTTCGAGTAGCATTGCCACTGATTTCAGAGAACAGACCCTGCTCCTGGCACCTTATCGAACACATAGATTCAGATAGAACAATTAGTTTAAAATGGAACTAAGTTTCGCATCTGGAGTTTCCCCTCTCACAACGTCGACCAGTTTGTTTCGTCGAACACATACGGTTTCGAGTGGCACCGCCACAGATCTCAGAGAACACTGGCACAGTATCGAACGCTTCGTTTCAGATAGAACAATTAGTTTAAAATGGAACTAAGTTTCGCATCTGGAGTTTCCTCTCTCACAATGTCGGCCACTTAGTTTCGTGGAACACATACGGTTTCGAGTGGCACCGCCACAGATTTCAGAGAACAGGCGCTTCTCCTGGCACAGTATCGAACACTTAGTTTCAGAGAGAGCAATTAGTTTAAAGTGGAACTAAGTTTCGCACCTGGAGTTTCCTCTCTCACAATGTCGGCCACTTAGTTTCGTGGAACACATACGGTTTCGAGTAGCATCGCCACAGATTTCAGAGAACAGGCGCTTCTCCTGGCACAGAATCGAACACTTAGTTTCAGATAGAACAATTAGTTTAAAATGAAACTCAGTTTCGCATCTGTAGTTTCCTCTCCCACCAGGTAGGCTACTTAGTTTCGTCGAACACATACGGTTTCGAGTGGCATCGCCACAGATTTCAGAGACCAGGCCCTTCTCCTGGCACAGTATCGAACACTTAGTTTCAGATAGAGCAATTAGTTTAAAGTGGATCTAAGTTTCGCATTTGGAGTTTACTCTCCCACAAGGTCGACCACTTAGTTTGGTCGAACACATACGGTTTCGAGTGGCACCGCCACAGATTTCAGAGAACAGGCGCTTCTCCTGGCACAGAATCGAACACTTAGTTTCAGATAGAACAATTAGTTTAAAATGGAACTAAGTTTCGCAGCTGGAGTTTCCTCTCTCACAATGGCGGCCACTTAGTTCCGTGGAACACATACGGTTGCGAGTGGCACCGCAACAGATTTCAGAGAACAGGCGCTTCTCCTGGCACAGTATCGAACACTTAGTTTCAGAGAGAACAATTAGTTTAAAATGGAATTATGTTTCGCATCTGGAGTATCCTCCCTCACAAGATCAACCACTTAGTTTCGTCGAACACATACGGTTTCGAGCGGCATCGCCATACAGTTCAGAGAACAGGCGCTTCTCCTGGCACAGTATCGAAAACTTAGTTTCATATAGAACAATAAGATTAAAATGGAACTAAGTTTCGCATCTGGAGTTTCCTCTCTCACAAGGTCGACCACTTAGTTTCGTCGAACACAAACGGTTTCGAGTAGCATCACAGCAGATTTCAGAGAGCAGGCGCTTCTCCTGGCACAGTATCGAACACTTAGTTTCAGATAGAACAATTAGCTTAAAATGGAACTAAATTTCGCATCTGGAGTTTCCTCTCTCACAATGTCGACCACTTAGTTTCGTCGAACACATACGGTTTCGAGTAGCATTGCCACTGATTTCTGAGAACAGATCCTGCTCCTGGCACCTTATCGAACACATAGATTCAGATAGAACAATTAGTTTAAAATGGAACTAAGTTTCGCATCTGGAGTTTCCCCTCTCACAACGTCGACCAGTTTGTTTCGTCGAACACATACGGTTTCGAGTGGCACCGCCACAGATCTCAGAGAACAGGCGCTTCTCCTGGCACAGTATCGAACGCTTCGTTTCAGATAGAACAATTAGTTTAAAATGGAACTAAGTTTCGCATCTGGAGTTTCCTCTCTCACAATGTCGGCAACTTAGTTTCGTGGAACACATACGGTTTCGAGTGGCACCGCCACAGATTTCAGAGAACAGGCGCTTCTCCTGGCACAGTATCGAACACTTAGTTTCAGAGAGAGCAATTAGTTAGAGTGGAACTAAGTTTCGCACCTGGAGTTTCCTCTCTCACAATGTCGGCCACTTAGTTTCGTGGAACACATACGGTTTCGAGTAGCATCGCCACAGATTTCAGAGAACAGGCGCTTCTCCTGGCACAGAATCGAACACTTAGTTTCAGATAGAACAATTAGTTTAAAATGAAACTCAGTTTCGCATCTGTAGTTTCCTCTCCCACCAGGTAGGCTACTTAGTTTCGTCGAACACATACGGTTTCGAGTGGCATCGCCACAGATTTCAGAGACCAGGCCCTTCTCCTGGCACAGTATCGAACACTTAGTTTCAGATAGAGCAATTAGTTTAAAGTGGATCTAAGTTTCGCATTTGGAGTTTACTCTCCCACAAGGTCGACCACTTAGTTTGGTCGAACACATACGGTTTCGAGTGTCATCGCTACACATTTCAGAGAACAGGCGCTTCTCCTGGCACAGTATTGAACACTTAGTTTCAGATGGAACATTTAGTTTAAAATTGAACTATGTTTCGCATCTGGAGTTTCCTCTCTCACAAGGTTGACCACTTAGTTTCGCCGAACGCATACGGTTTCGAGTGGCATCGCCACAGATTTCAGAGAACAGGCGCTTCTGCTGGCACAGTATCGAACGCTTCGGTTCAGAGAGAACAATTAGTTTAAAATGGAACTAAGTTTCGCATCTGGAGTTTCCTCTCTCACAATGTCGGCCACTTAGTTTCGTGGAACACATACGGTTTCGAGTGGCACCGCCACAGATTTCAGAGAACAGGCGCTTCTCCTGGCACAGTATCGAACACTTACTTTCAGAGAGAACAATTAGTTTAAAATGGAATTATGTTTCGCATCTGGAGTATCCTCTCTCACAAGATCAACCACTTAGTTTGGTCGAACACATACGGTTCCGAGTGTCATCGCTACACATTTCAGAGAACAGGCGCTTCTCCTGGCACAGTATTGAACACTTAGTTACAGATGGAACATTTAGTTTAAAATTGAACTATGTTTCGCATCTGGAGTTTCCTCTCTCACAAGGTTGACCACTTAGTTTCGCCGAACACATACGGTTTCGAGTGGCATCGCCACAGATTTCAGAGAACAGCCGCTTCTCCTGGCACAGTATCAAACACTTAGTTTCAGATAGAACAATTAGTTAAAAATGGAACTAAGTTTCGCATCTGTATATTCCTCTCTCACAAGCTCGGCGACTTAGTTTCGTCGAACACATACGGTTTCGAGAGGCATCGCCTCAGATTTCAGAGAACAGGCGCTTCTCCTGGCACAGTATCGAACACTTAGTTTCAGATAGAACAATTAGTTTAAAATTGAACTATGTGTCGCATCTGGAGTTTCCTCTCTCACAAGGTCGACCACTTAGTTTCGTCGAACACATACGGTTTCGAGTAGCATCGCCACAGATTTCAGAGAGCAGGCGCTTCGCCTGGCATACTATCGAACACTTAGTTTCAGATAGAACAATTAGTTTAAAACGGCACTAAATTTCGCGTCTGGAGTTTCCTCTCTCACAAGGTCGACCACTTAGTTTCCTCGAACACATGCGGTTTCGAGTAGCTTAGCCACACCTTACAGAGAGCAGGCGCTTCTCCTGGCACAGTATCGAACACTTAGTTTCAGATAGAACAATTAGTTTAAAATGGAACTAAGTTTCGCATCTGGAATTTCCTCTCTCACAAGGTCGACCACTTAGTTTCGACGAACACATACGGTTTCGAGTGGCAGTGCCACCGATTTCAGAGAACAGGCGCTTCGCCTGGTACAGTATCGAACACTTAGTTTCAGATAGAACAATTTGTTTAAAATGGTACTAAGTTACGCATCTGGAGTTTCCTCTCTCAAGTTCGACCACTTAGTTTCGTCGAACACATACGGTTTCGAGTAGGATCGCCACAGATTTCAGAGAACAGGCGCTTCTCCTGGCGCAGTATCGAACACTTAGTTACAGATAGAACACTTAGTTTAAAATGGAAATAGGTTTCGCATCTGGAGTTTCCTCTCTCACAAGGTCGACCACCTAGTTTCGTCGAACATATACGGTTTTGAGTAGCATCGCCACAGTTTTCAGAGAACAGGCGCTTCTCCTGGCACAGTAACGAACACTTAGTTTCAGATAGAACAATTAGTTTAAAATGGACCTAAGTTTCGCATCTGGAGTTTCCTCTCCCACAAGGTCGACCACTTAGTTTCCTCGAACACATACGGTTTCGAGTGGCATCGCCACAGATTTCAGAGAACAGGCGCTTCTCCTGGCACAGTATCGAACACTTAGTTTCAGTTGGAACATTAAGTTTAAAATTGAACTATGTTTCGCAACTGGAGTTTCCTCTCTCACAAGGTCGACCACTTACTTTCGCCGAACGCATACGTTTTCGAGTGGCATCGCCACAGATTTCAGAGAACAGGCGCTTCTGCTGGCACAGTATCGAACACTTAGTTTCAGATAGAACAATTAGTTTAAAACGGCACTAAATTTCGCGTCTGGAGTTTCCTCTCTCACAACGTCGGCCACTTAGTTTCGTCGAACACATACGGTTTCGAGTGGCATCGCCACAGATTTCAGAGAACAGGCGCTTCTCCTGGCACAGTATCGAACATTTAGTTTCAGTTGGAACTTTTAGTTTAAAATTGTACTATATTTCGCATGTGGAGTTTCTTCCCTCACAAGGCGACCACTTAATTTCGTCGAACACATACGGTTTCGAGTGGCATCGCCACATATTTCAGAGAACAGGCGCTTCTCCTGGCACAGTATCGAACACTTAATTTCAGATAGAACAATTAGATTAAAATGGAACTAGGTTTTGCATCTGGAGTTTCCTCTCTCACAAGGTGGACCACTTAGTTTCGACGAACACATACGGTTGCGAGTGGCATCGTCACATATTTCACAGGACAGGCGCTTCTCCTGGCACAGTATCGAACACATAGTTACAGGTAGAAAAACTAGTTAAAAAGGAACTAAGTTTCGCATCTGGAGTTTCCTCTCTCACAAGGTCGACCACTTAGTTTCGTCGAACACATACGGTTTCCAGTAGCATCGCCACAGATTTCAGAGAACAGGCGTTCCTCCTTTCACAGTATCGGACACTTAGTTTCAGATAGAACAATTAGTTTAAAATGGAACTATGTTTCGCATCTGGAGTTTCTTCCCTCACAAGGCGACCACTTAATTTCGTCGAACACTGTGCCAGGAGAAGCGCCTGTTCTCTGAAATCTGTGGCGATGCCACTCGAAACCGTATGTGTTCGACCAAACTAAGTTGTCGATACTGTGCCAGGAGGAACGCGCGTTCGGCGAATTCTGTGGCCGTGCCACTCGAAACCGAATGTTTTCGACGAAACTAAGTGGTCGACCTTGTGGGAGAGTAAACTCCAGATTCGAAGTTTATTTCCATTATAAACTAATTGTTCTATCTGAAGCTAGGTGTTCGATACTGTGCCAGGGTAAGCCTCTGTTCTCTGAAATCTGTCGCGATGCTACTCGAAACCGTATGTGTTCGACGAAACTAAGTGGCCGACCTTCTGAGAGAGGAAACTCCAGATGCGAAACTTAGTTCCATTTAAAAATAATTGTTCTATCTGAAAGTGTTCGATACTGTGCCAGGAGAAGCGCCTGTTCTCTGAGATCAGTGGCGATGCTACTCCAAACCGTATGTGTTCGACGAAACTAAGTGGTCCACCTTGTGAGACAGGAAACTCCAGATGCGAAACTTAGTTCCACTTTAAACCAAATGTTCCGTCCGAAACTAAGTGTGCGATACTGTGCCAGGAGAAGCGCCTGTTCTCTGAAATCTGTGGCCATGCCACTCCAAACCGTATGTCTTCGACGATACTAAGTGGCCGACCTTGTGAGAGAGGAAACTCCAGATGCGAAACTTAGTTCCATTTAAGACTAATTGTTCTATCTGAAACTAAGTGTTCGATACTGTGCCAGGAGAAGCGCCTGTTCTCTGAAATCTGTTGCGATGCTACTCGAAACCGTAAGTGTTCGACGAAACAAAGTGGCCGACCTTGTGAGAGAGGAAACTCCAGATGCGAAGCTTAGTTCCATTTTAAACTAATTGTTCTATCTGAAACTATGTGTTCGACACTGTGCTAGGAGAAGCGCCTGTTCTCTGAAATGTGTAGCGATGCCACTCGAAACCGTATGTGTTCGACGAAACTAAGTGGTCGATCTTGTGAGAGAGGAAACTCCAAATGCGAAGCTTAGTTCCATTTTAAAGTAATTGTTCTACCTGATACTAAGTGTTCGATACTGTGCCAGGAGTAGCGCCTGTTCTCTGAAATCTGTGGCCATGCCACTCCAAACCGTATGTGTTCGACGAAACTAAGTGGCCGACCTTGTGAAAGAGGAAACTCAAGATGCGAAACTTAGTTCCACTTTAAACCAAATGTTCCGTCCGAAACTAAGTGTGCGATACTGTGCCAGGAGAAGCGCCTGTTCTCTGAAATCTGTGGCGATGCCACTCGAAACCGTATGTGTTCGACGAAACTAAGTGGCCGACCTTGTGAGAGAGGAAACTCCAAATGCGGAACTTAGTTCCATTTTAAACTAATTGTTCTATCTGAAAGTGTTCGATACTGTGCCAGGAGAAGCGCCTGTTCTCTGAAATCAGTGGCGATGCTACTCGAACCCGTATGTGTTCGACGAAACTAAGTGGCCGACCTTGTGAAAGAGGAAACTCCAGATGCGAAGCTTAGTTCCATTTTAAAGTAATTGTTCTATCTGATACTAAGTGTTCGATACTGTGCCAGGAGAAGCGCCTGTTCTCTGAAATCTGTGGCCATGCCACTCCAAACCGTATGTCTTCGACGATACTAAGTGGCCGACCTTGTGAGAGAGGAAACTCCAGATGCGAAACTTAGTTCCATTTAAGACTAATTGTTCTATCTGAAACTAAGTGTTCGATACTGTGCCAGGAGAAGCGCCTGTTCTCTGAAATCTGTTGCGATGCTACTCGAAACCGTAAGTGTTCGACGAAACTAAGTGGTCGACCTTCTGAGAGAGGAAACTCCAGACGCGAAACTTAGTTCCATTTTAAACTAATTGTTCTACCTGAAACTATGTGTTCGATAATGTGCCAGGAGAAGCGCCCGTTCTCTGAAATCTGTGGCGATGCCACTCTAAACCGTATTTGTTCGACGAAACAAAGTGGCCGACCTTGTGAGAGAGGAAACTCCAGATGCGAAGCTTAGTTCCATTTTAAACTAATTGTTCTATCTGAAACTATGTGTTCGACACTGTGCTAGGAGAAGCGCCTGTTCTCTGAAATGTGTAGCGATGCCACTCGAAACCGTATGTGTTCGACGAAACTAAGTGGTTGATCTTGTGAGAGAGGAAACTCCAAATGCGAAGCTTAGTTCCATTTTAAAGTAATTGTTCTACCTGATACTAAGTGTTCGATACTGTGCCAGGAGAAGCGCCTGTTCTCTGAAATCTGTGGCCATGCCACTCCAAACCGTATGTTTTCGACGAAACTAAGTGGCCGACCTTGTGAAAGAGGAAACTCAAGATGCGAAACTTAGTTCCACTTTAAACCAAATGTTCCGTCCGAAACTAAGTGTGCGATACTGTGCCAGGAGAAGCGCCTGTTCTCTGAAATCTGTGGCGATGCCACTCGAAACCGTATGTGTTCGACGAAACTAAGTGGCCGAACTTGTGAGAGAGGAAACTCCAAATGCGGAACTTAGTTCCATTTTAAACTAATTGTTCTATCTGAAAGTGTTCGATACTGTGCCAGGAGAAGCGCCTGTTCTCTGAAATCAGTGGCGATGCTACTCGAACCCGTATGTGTTCGACGAAACTAAGTGGCCGACCTTGTGAAAGAGGAAACTCCAGATGCGAAACTTAGTTCCATTTTAAATTAATTGTTCTATCTGAAAGTGTTCGATACTGTGCCAGGAGAAGCGCCTGTTCTCTGAAATCAGTGGCGATGCTACTCGAAACCGTAAGTGTTCGACGAAACAAAGTGGCCGACCTTGTGAGAGAGGAAACTCCAGATGCGAAGCTTAGTTCCATTTTAAACTAATTGTTCTATCTGAAACTATGTGTTCGACACTGTGCTAGGAGAAGCGCCTGTTCTCTGAAATGTGTAGCGATGCCACTCGAAACCGTATGTGTTCGACGAAACTAAGTGGTTGATCTTGTGAGAGAGGAAACTCCAAATGCGAAGCTTAGTTCCATTTTAAAGTAATTGTTCTACCTGATACTAAGTGTTCGATACTGTGCCAGGAGTAGCGCCTGTTCTCTGAAATCTGTGGCCATGCCACTCCAAACCGTATGTGTTCGACGAAACTAAGTGGCCGACCCTGTGAAAGAGGAAACTCAAGATGCGAAACTTAGTTCCACTTTAAACCAAATGTTCCGTCCGAAACTAAGTGTGCGATACTGTGCCAGGAGAAGCGCCTGTTCTCTGAAATCTGTGGCGATGCCACTCGAAACCGTATGTGTTCGACGAAACTAAGTGGCCGACCTTGTGAGAGAGGAAACTCCAAATGCGGAACTTAGTTCCACTTTAAACTAATTGTTCTATCTGAAAGTGTTCGATACTGTGCCAGGAGAAGCGCCTGTTCTCTGAAATCAGTGGCGATGCTACTCGAACCCGTATGTGTTCGACGAAACTAAGTGGCCGACCTTGTGAAAGAGGAAACTCCAGATGCGAAACTTAGTTCCATTTTAAACTAATTGTTCTATCTGAAAGTGTTCGATACTGTGCCAGGAGAAGCGCCTGTTCTCTGAAATCCGTGGCGATGCTACTCGAAACCGTATGTGTTCGATGAAACTAAGTGGTTGATCTTGTGAGAGAGGATACTCCAGTTGCGAAACTTAGTTTCATTTTAAACTAATTGTTCTATCTGCAACTATGTGTTCGATACTGTGCCAGGAGAAGCGCCTGTTCTCTGAAATCTGTGGCGATGCCACTCGAAACCGTATGTGTTCGACGAAACTAAGTGGTCGACCTTGTGAGAGAGGATACTCCAGATGCGAAACATATTTCTATTTTAAACTAATTGTTCTATCTGAAACTAAGTGTTCGATACAGTGCCAGGAGAAGCGCCAGTTCTCTGAAATGTGTGGCGATGCCACTCGAAACCGTATGTGTTCGACGAAACTAAGTGGCCGCCATGTGAGAGAGGAAACTCCAGATGCGAAATTTAGTACCATTTTAAACTAATTGTTTTATCTGAAACTATGTGTCCGATACTGTGCCAGGAGAAGCTCCTGTTCTCTGAAATGTGTGGCGATGCCAATCGAAACCGTATGTGTTCGACGGAACTATGTGGTCGACCTTGTGAGAGAGGATACTCCAGATGCGAAATATATTTCTATTCTAAACTAATTGTTCTATCTGAAACGAAGTGTTCGATACTGTGCCAGGAGAAGCGCCAGTTCTTTGAAATGTGTGGCGATGCCACTCGAAACCGTATGTGTTCGACGAAACTAAGTGGTCGACCTTGTGAGAGAGGAAACTCCAGATGCGAAACTTAGTACCATTTTAAACTAATTGTTCTATCTGAAACTAAGTGTTCGATACTGTGCCAGGAGAAGCGCCAGTTCTCTGAAGTGTGTGGCGATGCCACTCGAAACTGTATGTGTTCGACGAAACTAAGTGGCCGCCATGTGAGAGAGGAAACTCCAGATGCGAAATTTAGTACCATTTTAAACTAATTGTTTTATCTGAAACTATGTGTCCGATACTGTGCCAGGAGAAGCTCCTGTTCTCTGAAATGTGTGGCGATGCCAATCGAAACCGTATGTGTTCGACGGAACTATGTGGTCGACCTTGTGAGAGAGGATACTCCAGATGCGAAACATATTTCTATTTTAAACTAATTGTTCTCTCTGCAACTAAGTGTTCGATACTGTGCCAGGAGGAGCGCCTGTTCTCTGAAATCTGTGGCGATGCTACTCGAAACCGAATGTGTTCCACGAAACTAAGTGGCCGCCTTGTGAGAGAGGAAACTCCAGATGCGAAACATAGTTCCATTTTAAACTAATTGTTCTATCTGAAACTAAGTGTTCGACACTGTGCCAGGAGAAGCGCCAGTTCTCTGAAATGTGTGGCGATGCCACTCGAAACCGTATGTGTTCGACGAAACTAAGTGGTTGATCTTGTGAGAGAGGAAACTCCAGATGCGAAACATAATTCCATTTTAAACTAATTGTTCTATCTGAAACTAAGTGTTCGATACTGTGTCAGGAGAAGCGCCAGTTATCTGAAATCTGTGGCGATGCTACTCGAAACCGTATGTGTTCGACGAAACTAAGTGGTCGACCTTGTGATAGAGGAAACTCCAAATGCGAAACATAGTTCCATTTTAAACTAATTGTTCTCACTGAAACTAAGTGTTCGATAATGTGCCGGCAGAAGCGCCTGTTCTTTGAAATCTGTGCCGATGCTACTCGAAAACATATGTGTTCGACCAAACTAAGTGGTCGACCTTGTGAGAGAGGAAACTCCAGGAAACTTAGTTCCATATTAAACTAATTGTTCTATCTGAAACTAAGTGTTCGATACTGTGCCAGGAGAAGCGTATGTTCTCTGAAATCTGTGGCGATGCCACTCGAAACCGTATGTGTTCGACGAAACTAAGTGGTCGACCTTGTGAGAGAGGAAACTCCAGATGCGAAACTTAGTACCAATTTAAACTAATTGTTCTATCTGAAACTAAGTGTTCGACATTGTGCCATGAGAAGCGCCAGTTCTCTGAAATGTGTGGCAATGCCACTCGAAACCGTATGTGTTCGACGAAACTAAGTGGTTGATCTTGTGAGAGAGGATACTCCAGATGCGAAACATAATTCCATTTTAAACTAATTGTTCTCTCTGCAACTAAGTGTTCGATACTGTGCCAGGAGGAGCGCCTGTTCTCTGAAATCTGTGGCGATGCTACTCGAAACCGAATGTGGACCACGAAACTAAGTGGCCGCCTTGTGAGAGAGGAAACTCCAGATGCGAAACATAGTTCCAAATTAAACTAATTGTTCTCTCTGAAACTGAGTGTTCGATACTGTGCCAGGAGAAGCGCCTGTTCTCTGAAATCTGTGGCGATGCTACTCGAAACCGTATGTGTTCGACGAAACTTAGTGGTCGGCCTTGTGAGAGAGGAAACTCCAGATGCGAAACTTAGTACCATTTTAAACTAATTGTTCTATCTGAAACTAAGTGTTCGACACTGTGCCAGGAGAAGCGCCTGTCCTCTGAAATCTGTGGCGATGCTACTCGAAACCGAATGTGTTCCACGAAACTAAGTGGCCGCCTTGTGAGAGAGGAAACTCCAGATGCGAAACATAGTTCCAAATTAAACTAATTGTTCTCTCTGAAACTAAGTGTTCGATAGTGTGCCAGGAGAAACTCCTGTTCGACGAAATCTGTGCCGATACCACTCGAAACCGTATGTCTTCGACGAAACTAAGTGGTCGACCTTCTGAGAGAGGAAACTCCAGAAGCCAAACATAGTTCCATTTAAAACTAATTGTTCTATCTGATACTAAGTGTTCGATACTGTGCCAGGAGAAGCGCCTGTTCTCTGAAATGTGTGGCGATTCCGCTCGAAACCGCATGTGTTCGACGAAACTAAGTGGTCGACCTTGTCAGAGAGGAAACTCCAGATGCCAGACTTAGTTTCATTTAAAACTAATTGTTCTATCTGAAACTAAGTGTTCGATACTGTGTCAGGAGAAGCGCCAGTTATCTGAAATCTGTGGCGATGCTACTCGAAACCGTATGTGTTCGACGAAATTAAGTCGTCGACCTTGTGAGAGAGGATACTCCAGATGCGAAACATAATTCCATTCTAAAATAATTGTTCTCTCTGCAACTAAGTGTTCGATACTGTGCCAGGAGAAGCGCCTGTCCTCTGAAATCTGTGGCGATGCTACTCGAAACCGAATGTGTTCCACGAAACTAAGTGGCCGCCTTGTGAGAGAGGAAACTCCAGATGCGAAACATAGTTCCAAATTAAACTAATTGTTCTCTCTGAAACTAAGTGTTCGATAGTGTGCCAGGAGAAACTCCTGTTCGACGAAATCTGTGCCGATACCACTCGAAACCGTATGTCTTCGACGAAACTAAGTGGTCGACCTTCTGAGAGAGGAAACTCCAGAAGCCAAACATAGTTCCATTTAAAACTAATTGTTCTATCTGATACTAAGTGTTCGATACTGTGCCAGGAGAAGCGCCTGTTCTCTGAAATGTGTGGCGATTCCGCTCGAAACCGCATGTGTTCGACGAAACTAAGTGGTCGACCTTGTCAGAGAGGAAACTCCAGATGCCAGACTTAGTTTCATTTAAAACTAATTGTTCTATCTGAAACTAAGTGTTCGATACTGTGTCAGGAGAAGCGCCAGTTATCTGAAATCTGTGGCGATGCTACTCGAAACCGTATGTGTTCGACGAAACTAAGTGGCCGACCTTGTGAGAGAGGAAACTCCAAATGCGGAACTTAGTTCCACTTTAAACTAATTGTTCTATCTGAAAGTGTTCGATACTGTGCCAGGAGAAGCGCCTGTTCTCTGAAATCAGTGGCGATGCTACTCGAACCCGTATGTGTTCGACGAAACTAAGTGGCCGACCTTGTGAAAGAGGAAACTCCAGATGCGAAACTTAGTTCCATTTTAAACTAATTGTTCTATCTGAAAGTGTTCGATACTGTGCCAGGAGAAGCGCCTGTTCTCTGAAATCCGTGGCGATGCTACTCGAAACCGTATGTGTTCGATGAAACTAAGTGGTTGATCTTGTGAGAGAGGATACTCCAGTTGCGAAACTTAGTTTCATTTTAAACTAATTGTTCTATCTGCAACTATGTGTTCGATACTGTGCCAGGAGAAGCGCCTGTTCTCTGAAATCTGTGGCGATGCCACTCGAAACCGTATGTGTTCGACGAAACTAAGTGGTCGACCTTGTGAGAGAGGATACTCCAGATGCGAAACATATTTCTATTTTAAACTAATTGTTCTATCTGAAACTAAGTGTTCGATACAGTGCCAGGAGAAGCGCCAGTTCTCTGAAATGTGTGGCGATGCCACTCGAAACCGTATGTGTTCGACGAAACTAAGTGGCCGCCATGTGAGAGAGGAAACTCCAGATGCGAAATTTAGTACCATTTTAAACTAATTGTTTTATCTGAAACTATGTGTCCGATACTGTGCCAGGAGAAGCTCCTGTTCTCTGAAATGTGTGGCGATGCCAATCGAAACCGTATGTGTTCGACGGAACTATGTGGTCGACCTTGTGAGAGAGGATACTCCAGATGCGAAATATATTTCTATTCTAAACTAATTGTTCTATCTGAAACGAAGTGTTCGATACTGTGCCAGGAGAAGCGCCAGTTCTTTGAAATGTGTGGCGATGCCACTCGAAACCGTATGTGTTCGACGAAACTAAGTGGTCGACCTTGTGAGAGAGGAAACTCCAGATGCGAAACTTAGTACCATTTTAAACTAATTGTTCTATCTGAAACTAAGTGTTCGATACTGTGCCAGGAGAAGCGCCAGTTCTCTGAAGTGTGTGGCGATGCCACTCGAAACTGTATGTGTTCGACGAAACTAAGTGGCCGCCATGTGAGAGAGGAAACTCCAGATGCGAAATTTAGTACCATTTTAAACTAATTGTTTTATCTGAAACTATGTGTCCGATACTGTGCCAGGAGAAGCTCCTGTTCTCTGAAATGTGTGGCGATGCCAATCGAAACCGTATGTGTTCGACGGAACTATGTGGTCGACCTTGTGAGAGAGGATACTCCAGATGCGAAACATATTTCTATTTTAAACTAATTGTTCTCTCTGCAACTAAGTGTTCGATACTGTGCCAGGAGGAGCGCCTGTTCTCTGAAATCTGTGGCGATGCTACTCGAAACCGAATGTGTTCCACGAAACTAAGTGGCCGCCTTGTGAGAGAGGAAACTCCAGATGCGAAACATAGTTCCATTTTAAACTAATTGTTCTATCTGAAACTAAGTGTTCGACACTGTGCCAGGAGAAGCGCCAGTTCTCTGAAATGTGTGGCGATGCCACTCGAAACCGTATGTGTTCGACGAAACTAAGTGGTTGATCTTGTGAGAGAGGAAACTCCAGATGCGAAACATAATTCCATTTTAAACTAATTGTTCTATCTGAAACTAAGTGTTCGATACTGTGTCAGGAGAAGCGCCAGTTATCTGAAATCTGTGGCGATGCTACTCGAAACCGTATGTGTTCGACGAAACTAAGTGGTCGACCTTGTGATAGAGGAAACTCCAAATGCGAAACATAGTTCCATTTTAAACTAATTGTTCTCACTGAAACTAAGTGTTCGATAATGTGCCGGCAGAAGCGCCTGTTCTTTGAAATCTGTGCCGATGCTACTCGAAAACATATGTGTTCGACCAAACTAAGTGGTCGACCTTGTGAGAGAGGAAACTCCAGGAAACTTAGTTCCATATTAAACTAATTGTTCTATCTGAAACTAAGTGTTCGATACTGTGGCAGGAGAAGCGTATGTTCTCTGAAATCTGTGGCGATGCCACTCGAAACCGTATGTGTTCGACGAAACTAAGTGGTCGACCTTGTGAGAGAGGAAACTCCAGATGCGAAACTTAGTACCAATTTAAACTAATTGTTCTATCTGAAACTAAGTGTTCGACACTGTGCCATGAGAAGCGCCAGTTCTCTGAAATGTGTGGCAATGCCACTCGAAACCGTATGTGTTCGACGAAACTAAGTGGTTGATCTTGTGAGAGAGGATACTCCAGATGCGAAACATAATTCCATTTTAAACTAATTGTTCTCTCTGCAACTAAGTGTTCGATACTGTGCCAGGAGGAGCGCCTGTTCTCTGAAATCTGTGGCGATGCTACTCGAAACCGAATGTGGTCCACGAAACTAAGTGGCCGCCTTGTGAGAGAGGAAACTCCAGATGCGAAACATAGTTCCAAATTAAACTAATTGTTCTCTCTGAAACTGAGTGTTCGATACTGTGCCAGGAGAAGCGCCTGTTCTCTGAAATCTGTGGCGATGCTACTCGAAACCGTATGTGTTCGACGAAACTTAGTGGTCGGCCTTGTGAGAGAGGAAACTCCAGATGCGAAACTTAGTACCATTTTAAACTAATTGTTCTATCTGAAACTAAGTGTTCGATACTGTGCCAGGAGAAGCGCCTGTTCTCTGAAATCTGTGGCGATGCTACTCGAAACCGAATGTGTTCCACGAAACTAAGTGGCCGCCTTGTGAGAGAGGAAACTCCAGATGCGAAACATAGTTCCAAATTAAACTAATTGTTCTCTCTGAAACTAAGTGTTCGATAGTGTGCCAGGAGAAACTCCTGTTCGACGAAATCTGTGCCGATACCACTCGAAACCGTATGTCTTCGACGAAACTAAGTGGTCGACCTTCTGAGAGAGGAAACTCCAGAAGCCAAACATAGTTCCATTTAAAACTAATTGTTCTATCTGATACTAAGTGTTCGATACTGTGCCAGGAGAAGCGCCTGTTCTCTGAAATGTGTGGCGATTCCGCTCGAAACCGCATGTGTTCGACGAAACTAAGTGGTCGACCTTGTCAGAGAGGAAACTCCAGATGCCAGACTTAGTTTCATTTAAAACTAATTGTTCTATCTGAAACTAAGTGTTCGATACTGTGTCAGGAGAAGCGCCAGTTATCTGAAATCTGTGGCGATGCTACTCGAAACCGTATGTGTTCGACGAAATTAAGTCGTCGACCTTGTGAGAGAGGATACTCCAGATGCGAAACATAATTCCATTCTAAAATAATTGTTCTCTCTGCAACTAAGTGTTCGATACTGTGCCAGGAGAAGCGCCTGTTCTCTGAAATCTGTGGCGATGCTGCTGGAAACCGAATGTGTTCCACGAAACTAAGTGGCCGCCTTGTGAGAGAGGAAACTCCAGATGCGAAACATAGTTCCAAATTAAACTAATTGTTCTCTCTGAAACTAAGTGTTCGATAGTGTGCCAGGAGAAACTCCTGTTCGACGAAATCTGTGCCGATACCACTCGAAACCGTATGTCTTCGACGAAACTAAGTGGTCGACCTTCTGAGAGAGGAAACTCCAGAAGCCAAACATAGTTCCATTTAAAACTAATTGTTCTATCTGATACTAAGTGTTCGATACTGTGCCAGGAGAAGCGCCTGTTCTCTGAAATGTGTGGCGATTCCGCTCGAAACCGCATGTGTTCGACGAAACTAAGTGGTCGACCTTGTCAGAGAGGAAACTCCAGATGCCAGACTTAGTTTCATTTAAAACTAATTGTTCTATCTGAAACTAAGTGTTCGATACTGTGTCAGGAGAAGCGCCAGTTATCTGAAATCTGTGGCGATGCTACTCGAAACCGTATGTGTTCGACGAAATTAAGTCGTCGACCTTGTGAGAGAGGAAACTCCAGATGCGAAACTTAGTACCAATTTAAACTAATTGTTCTATCTGAAACTAAGTGTTCGACACTGTGCCATGAGAAGCGCCAGTTCTCTGAAATGTGTGGCAATGCCACTCGAAACCGTATGAGTTCGACGAAACTAAGTGGTTGATCTTGTGAGAGATGATACTCCAGATGCGAAACATAATTCCATTTTAAACTAATTGTTCTCTCTGCAATTAAGTGTTCGATACTGTGCCAGGAGGAGCGCCTGTTCTCTGAAATCTGTGGCGATGCTACTCGAAACCGAATGTGTTCCACGAAACTAAGTGGCCGCCCTGTGAGAGAGGAAACTCCAGATGCGAAACATAGTTCCATTTTAAACTAATTGTTCTATCTGAAACTAAGTGTTCGATACTGTGCCAGGAGAAGCGCCTGTCCTCTGAAATCTGTGGCGATGCTACTCGAAACCGAATGTGTTCGACGAAACTTAGTGGTCGGCCTTGTGAGAGAGGATACTCCAGATGCGAAACATAATTCCATTTTAAACTAATTGTTCTCTCTGCAACTAAGTGTTCGATACTGTGCCAGGAGGAGCGCCTGTTCTCTGAAATCTGTGGCGATGCTACTCGAAACCGAATGTGGTCCACGAAACTAAGTGGCCGCCTTGTGAGAGAGGAAACTCCAGATGCGAAACATAGTTCCAAATTAAACTAATTGTTCTCTCTGAAACTGAGTGTTCGATACTGTGCCAGGAGAAGCGCCTGTTCTCTGAAATCTGTGGCGATGCTACTCGAAACCGTATGTGTTCGACGAAACTTAGTGGTCGGCCTTGTGAGAGAGGAAACTCCAGATGCGAAACTTAGTACCATTTTAAACTAATTGTTCTATCTGAAACTAAGTGTTCGACACTGTGCCAGGAGAAGCGCCTGTCCTCTGAAATCTGTGGCGATGCTACTCGAAACCGAATGTGTTCCACGAAACTAAGTGGCCGCCTTGTGAGAGAGGAAACTCCAGATGCGAAACATAGTTCCAAATTAAACTAATTGTTCTCTCTGAAACTAAGTGTTCGATAGTGTGCCAGGAGAAACTCCTGTTCGACGAAATCTGTGCCGATACCACTCGAAACCGTATGTCTTCGACGAAACTAAGTGGTCGACCTTCTGAGAGAGGAAACTCCAGAAGCCAAACATAGTTCCATTTAAAACTAATTGTTCTATCTGATACTAAGTGTTCGATACTGTGCCAGGAGAAGCGCCTGTTCTCTGAAATGTGTGGCGATTCCGCTCGAAACCGCATGTGTTCGACGAAACTAAGTGGTCGACCTTGTCAGAGAGGAAACTCCAGATGCCAGACTTAGTTTCATTTAAAACTAATTGTTCTATCTGAAACTAAGTGTTCGATACTGTGTCAGGAGAAGCGCCAGTTATCTGAAATCTGTGGCGATGCTACTCGAAACCGTATGTGTTCGACGAAATTAAGTCGTCGACCTTGTGAGAGAGGATACTCCAGATGCGAAACATAATTCCATTCTAAAATAATTGTTCTCTCTGCAACTAAGTGTTCGATACTGTGCCAGGAGAAGCGCCTGTCCTCTGAAATCTGTGGCGATGCTACTCGAAACCGAATGTGTTCCACGAAACTAAGTGGCCGCCTTGTGAGAGAGGAAACTCCAGATGCGAAACATAGTTCCAAATTAAACTAATTGTTCTCTCTGAAACTAAGTGTTCGATAGTGTGCCAGGAGAAACTCCTGTTCGACGAAATCTGTGCCGATACCACTCGAAACCGTATGTCTTCGACGAAACTAAGTGGTCGACCTTCTGAGAGAGGAAACTCCAGAAGCCAAACATAGTTCCATTTAAAACTAATTGTTCTATCTGATACTAAGTGTTCGATACTGTGCCAGGAGAAGCGCCTGTTCTCTGAAATGTGTGGCGATTCCGCTCGAAACCGCATGTGTTCGACGAAACTAAGTGGTCGACCTTGTCAGAGAGGAAACTCCAGATGCCAGACTTAGTTTCATTTAAAACTAATTGTTCTATCTGAAACTAAGTGTTCGATACTGTGTCAGGAGAAGCGCCAGTTATCTGAAATCTGTGGCGATGCTACTCGAAACCGTATGTGTTCGACGAAATTAAGTCGTCGACCTTGTGAGAGAGGAAACTCCAGATGCGAAACTTAGTACCAATTTAAACTAATTGTTCTATCTGAAACTAAGTGTTCGACACTGTGCCATGAGAAGCGCCAGTTCTCTGAAATGTGTGGCAATGCCACTCGAAACCGTATGAGTTCGACGAAACTAAGTGGTTGATCTTGTGAGAGAGGATACTCCAGATGCGAAACATAATTCCATTTTAAACTAATTGTTCTCTCTGCAACTAAGTGTTCGATACTGTGCCAGGAGGAGCGCCTGTTCTCTGAAATCTGTGGCGATGCTACTCGAAACCGAATGTGTTCCACGAAACTAAGTGGCCGCCTTGTGAGAGAGGAAACTCCAGATGCGAAACATAGTTCCAAATTAAACTAATTGTTCTCTCTGAAACTAAGTGTTCGATAGTGTGCCAGGAGAAACTCCTGTTCGACGAAATCTGTGCCGATACCACTCGAAACCGTATGTCTTCGACGAAACTAAGTGGTCGACCTTCTGAGAGAGGAAACTCCAGAAGCCAAACATAGTTCCATTTAAAACTAATTGTTCTATCTGATACTAAGTGTTCGATACTGTGCCAGGAGAAGCGCCTGTTCTCTGAAATGTGTGGCGATTCCGCTCGAAACCGCATGTGTTCGACGAAACTAAGTGGTCGACCTTGTCAGAGAGGAAACTCCAGATGCCAGACTTAGTTTCATTTAAAACTAATTGTTCTATCTGAAACTAAGTGTTCGATACTGTGTCAGGAGAAGCGCCAGTTATCTGAAATCTGTGGCGATGCTACTCGAAACCGTATGTGTTCGACGAAATTAAGTCGTCGACCTTGTGAGAGAGGATACTCCAGATGCGAAACATAATTCCATTCTAAAATAATTGTTCTCTCTGCAACTAAGTGTTCGATACTGTGCCAGGAGAAGCGCCTGTCCTCTGAAATCTGTGGCGATGCTACTCGAAACCGAATGTGTTCCACGAAACTAAGTGGCCGCCTTGTGAGAGAGGAAACTCCAGATGCGAAACATAGTTCCAAATTAAACTAATTGTTCTCTCTGAAACTAAGTGTTCGATAGTGTGCCAGGAGAAACTCCTGTTCGACGAAATCTGTGCCGATACCACTCGAAACCGTATGTCTTCGACGAAACTAAGTGGTCGACCTTCTGAGAGAGGAAACTCCAGAAGCCAAACATAGTTCCATTTAAAACTAATTGTTCTATCTGATACTAAGTGTTCGATACTGTGCCAGGAGAAGCGCCTGTTCTCTGAAATGTGTGGCGATTCCGCTCGAAACCGCATGTGTTCGACGAAACTAAGTGGTCGACCTTGTCAGAGAGGAAACTCCAGATGCCAGACTTAGTTTCATTTAAAACTAATTGTTCTATCTGAAACTAAGTGTTCGATACTGTGTCAGGAGAAGCGCCAGTTATCTGAAATCTGTGGCGATGCTACTCGAAACCGTATGTGTTCGACGAAATTAAGTCGTCGACCTTGTGAGAGAGGAAACTCCAGATGCGAAACTTAGTACCAATTTAAACTAATTGTTCTATCTGAAACTAAGTGTTCGATACTGTGCCAGGAGGAGCGCCTGTTCTCTGAAATCTGTGGCGATGCTACTCGAAACCGAATGTGTTCCACGAAACTAAGTGGCCGCCTTGTGAGCGAGGAAACTCCAGATGCGAAACTTAGTACCAATTTAAACTAATTGTTCTATCTGAAACTAAGTGTTCGACACTGTGCCATGAGAAGCGCCAGTTCTCTGAAATGTGTGGCAATGCCACTCGAAACCGTATGAGTTCGACGAAACTAAGTGGTTGATCTTGTGAGAGAGGATACTCCAGATGCGAAACATAATTCCATTTTAAACTAATTGTTCTCTCTGCAACTAAGTGTTCGATACTGTGCCAGGAGGAGCGCCTGTTCTCTGAAATCTGTGGCGATGCTACTCGAAACCGAATGTGTTCCACGAAACTAAGTGGCCGCCCTGTGAGAGAGGAAACTCCAGATGCGAAACATAGTTCCATTTTAAACTAATTGTTCTATCTGAAACTAAGTGTTCGATACTGTGCCAGGAGAAGCGCCTGTCCTCTGAAATCTGTGGCGATGCTACTCGAAACCGAATGTGTTCCACGAAACTAAGTGGCCGCCTTGTGAGAGAGGAAACTCCAGATGCGAAACATAGTTCCAAATTAAACTAATTGTTCTCTCTGAAACTAAGTGTTCGATAGTGTGCCAGGAGAAACTCCTGTTCGACGAAATCTGTGCCGATACCACTCGAAACCGTATGTGTTCGACGAAACTAAGTGGTCGACCTTCTGAGAGAGGAAACTCCAGAAGCCAAACATAGTTCCATTTAAAACTAATTGTTCTATCTGATACTAAGTGTTCGATACTGTGCCAGAGAAGCGCCTGTTCTCTGAAATGTGTGGCGATTCCGCTCGAAACCGCATGTGTTCGACGAAACTAAGTGGTCGACCTTGTCAGAGAGGAAACTCCAGATGCCAGACTTAGTTTCATTTAAAACTAATTGTTCTATCTGAAACTAAGTGTTCGATACTGTGTCAGGAGAAGCGCCAGTTATCTGAAATCTGTGGCGATGCTACTCGAAACCGTATGTGTTCGACGAAATTAAGTCGTCGACCTTGTGAGAAAGGAAACTCCAGATGCGAAACATTGTTCCATTTTAAACGAATTGTTCTATCTGAAACTAAGTGTTCGATAATGTGCCAGGGGAAGCGCCTGTTCTCTGAAATCTGTGGCGATGCTGCTCGAAACCGAATGTGTTCAACGAAACTAACTGGTCGACCTTGTGAGAGAGGATACTCCAGATGCGAAAATTAGTTCCATTTTAAACTAATTGTTCTATCTGCAACTATGTGTTCGATACTGTGCCAGGAGAAGCGCCTGTTCTCTGAAATCTGTGGCGATGCCACTCGAAACCGTATGTGTTCGACGAAACTAAGTGGTCGAACTTGTGAGAGAGGAAACTCCAAATGCGAAAAATATTTCCAATTTAAACTAATTTTTCTCTCTGAAACTAAGTGCTCGATACTGTGGCAGGAGAAGCGCCTGTTCTCTGAAATCTGTGGCGATGCTACTCGAAACCGAATGTGTTCCACGAAAGTAAGTGGCCGACCTTGTGCGAGAGGAAACTCCAGATGCGAAACTTAGTTCCATTTTAAACTAATTGTTCTATCTGCAACTATGTGTTCGATACTGTGCCAGGAGAAGCGCCTGTTCTCTGAAATCTGTGGCGATGCCACTCGAAACCGTATGTGTTCGACGAAACTAAGTGGACGACCTTGTGAGAGAGGAATCTCCAGATGCGGACTTAGTTCCATTTTAAACTAATTGTTCTATCTGAAACTAAGTGATCGATACTGTTCCAGGAGAAACTCCCTTTCGGCGATATCTGTGGCGGTACCACTCGAAACCGTATGTGTTCGGCGAAACTAAGTGGTCGACCTTGTTAGAGAGGAAACTCCAAATGCGAAACATAGTTCAATTTTAAACTAAATGTTCCATCTGAAACTAAGTGTTCGATACTGTGCCAGGAGAAGCGCCTGTTCTCTGAAATCTGTGGCGATGCCACTCGAAACCGTATGTGTTCGACGAAACTAAGTGGCCGACCTTGTGAGAGAGGAAACTCCAGAAGCCAAACATAGTTCCATTTAAAACTAATTGTTCTATCTGATACTAAGTGTTCGATACTGTGCCAGAGAAGCGCCTGTTCTCTGAAATGTGTGGCTATTCCGCTCGAAACCGCATGTGTTCGACGAAACTAAGTGGTCGACCTTGTCAGAGAGGAAACTCCAGATGCCAGACTTAGTTTCATTTAAAACTAATTGTTCTATCTGAAACTAAGTGTTCGATACTGTGTCAGGAGAAGCGCCAGTTATCTGAAATCTGTGGCGATGCTACTCGAAACCGTATGTGTTCGACGAAATTAAGTCGTCGACCTTGTGAGAGAGGAAACTCCAGATGCGAAACTTAGTACCAATTTAAACTAATTGTTCTATCTGAAACTAAGTGTTCGACACTGTGCCATGAGAAGCGCCAGTTCTCTGAAATGTGTGGCAATGCCACTCGAAACCGTATGAGTTCGACGAAACTAAGTGGTTGATCTTGTGAGAGAGGATACTCCAGATGCGAAACATAATTCCATTTTAAACTAATTGTTCTCTCTGCAACTAAGTGTTCGATACTGTGCCAGGAGGAGCGCCTGTTCTCTGAAATCTGTGGCGATGCTACTCGAAACCGAATGTGTTCCACGAAACTAAGTGGCCGCCTTGTGAGAGAGGAAACTCCAGATGCGAAACATAGTTCCATTTTAAACTAATTGTTCTATCTGAAACTAAGTGTTCGACACTGTGCCAGGAGAAGCGCCAGTTCTCTGAAATGTGTGGCGATGCCACTCGAAACAGTATGTGTTCGACGAAACTAAGTGGTTGATCTTGTGAGAGAGGATACTCCAGATGCGAAACATAATTCCATTTTAAAATAATTGTTCTCTCTGCAACTAAGTGTTCGATACTGTGCCAGGAGAAGCGCCTGTTCTCTGAAATCTGTGGCGATGCTGCTCGAAACCGAATGTGTTCCACGAAACTAACTGGTCGACCTTGTGAGAGAGGATACTCCAGATGCGAAAATTAGTTCCATTTTAAACTAATTGTTCTATCTGCAACTATGTGTTCGATACTGTGCCAGGAGAAGCGCCTGTTCTCTGAAATCTGTGGCGATGCCACTCGAAACCGTATGTGTTCGACGAAACTAAGTGGTCGAACTTGTGAGAGAGGATCTGATACTAAGTGTTCGATACTGTACCAGGAGAAGCGACTATTCTCTGAAATCGGTGGCGATGCCATTCGAAACCGTATGTGTTCGACGAAACTAAGTGGTCGACCTTGAGAGAGAGGAAACTCCAAATGCGAAACATTGTTCCATTTTAAACTAATTGTTCTGTCTGAAACTAAGTGTTCGGTACTGTGCCAGGAGAAGCGCCTGTTCTCTGAAAACTGTGGCGATACCACTCGAAACCATATGTGTTTATCGAAACCAAGTGGTCGACCTTGTGAGAGAGGAAACTCCAGATGCGATGCTTCGTTCCATTTTAAACTAATTGTTCTATCTGATACTAAGTGTTCGATACTGTGCCAGGAGAAGCGCCTGTTCTCTGAAATCTGTGGCCATGCCACTCCAAACCGTATGTGTTCGACGAAACTAAGTGGCCGAACTTGTGAGAGAGGAAACTCCAGATGCAAAACTTAGTTCCATTTAAAACTAATTGTTCTATCTGAAACTAAGTGTTCGATACTGTGCCAGGAGAAGCGCCTGTTCTCTGAAATCTGTCGCGATGCTACTCGAAACCGTAAGTGTTCGACGAAACTAAGTGGTCGACCTTCTGAGAGAGGAAACTCCAGACGCGAAACTTAGTTCCATTTTAAACTAATTGTTCTACCTGAAACTATGTGTTCGATAATGTGCCAGGAGAAGCGCCCGTTCTCTGAAATCTGTGGCGATGCCACTCGAAACCGTATGTGTTCGACGAAACTATGTGGTCGACCTTGTGAGAGAGGAAACTCCAGATGCGATGCTTTGTTCCATTTTAAACTAATTGTTCTATCTGATACTAAGTGTTCGATACTGTGCCAGGAGAAGCGCCTGTTCTCTGAAATCTGTGGCGATGCCACTCGAAACCGTATGTGTTCGACGAAACTAAGTGGTCGACCTTCTGAGAGAGGAAACTCCGGATGCGAAACTTAGTTCCATTTTAATCTAATTGTTCTATCTGGAACTAAGTGCTCGATTCTGTGCCAGGAGAAGCGCCTGTTCTCTGAAATCTGTGGCGATGCCACTCGAAACCGTATGAGTTCGACGAAACTAAGTGGTTGATCTTGTGAGAGAGGATACTCCAGATGCGAAACATAATTCCATTTTAAACTAATTGTTCTCTCTGCAACTAAGTGTTCGATACTCTGCCAGGAGGAGCGCCTGTTCTCTGAAATCTGTGGCGATGCTACTCGAAACCGAATGTGTTCCACGAAACTAAGTGGCCGCCTTGTGAGAGAGGAAACTCCAGATGCGAAACATAGTTCCATTTTAAACTAATTGTTCTATCTGAAACTAAGTGTTCGACACTGTGCCAGGAGAAGCGCCAGTTCTCTGAAATGTGTGACGATGCCACTCGAAACAGTATGTGTTCGACGAAATTAAGTCGTCGACCTTGTGAGAGAGGATACTCCAGATGCGAAACATAATTCCATTTTAAAATAATTGTTCTCTCTGCAACTAAGTGTTCGATACTGTGCCAGGAGAAGCGCCTGTCCTCTGAAATCTGTGGCGATGCTACTCGAAACCGAATGTGTTCCACGAAACTAAGTGGCCGCCTTGTGAGAGAGGAAACTCCAGATGCGAAACATAGTTCCAAATTAAACTAATTGTTCTCTCTGAAACTAAGTGTTCGATAGTGTGCCAGGAGAAACTCCTGTTCGACGAAATCTGTGCCGATACCACTCGAAACCGTATGTGTTCGACGAAACTAAGTGGTCGACCTTCTGAGAGAGGAAACTCCAGAAGCCAAACATAGTTCCATTTAAAACTAATTGTTCTATCTGATACTAAGTGTTCGATACTGTACCAGGAGAAGCGCCTGTTCTCTGAAATGTGTGGCGATTCCGCTCGAAACCGCATGTGTTCGACGAAACTAAGTGGTCGACCTTGTCAGAGAGGAAACTCCAGATGCCAGACTTAGTTTCATTTAAAACTAATTGTTCTATCTGAAACTAAGTGTTCGATACTGTGTCAGGAGAAGCGCCAGTTATCTGAAATCTGTGGCGATGCTACTCGAAACCGTATGTGTTCGACGAAATTAAGTCGTCGACCTTGTGAGAAAGGAAACTCCAGATGCGAAACATTGTTCCATTTTAAACGAATTGTTCTATCTGAAACTAAGTGTTCGATAATGTGCCAGGGGAAGCGCCTGTTCTCTGAAATCTGTGGCGATGCTGCTCGAAACCGAATGTGTTCCACGAAACTAACTGGTCGACCTTGTGAGAGAGGATACTCCAGATGCGAAAATTAGTTCCATTTTAAACTAATTGTTCTATCTGCAACTATGTGTTCGATACTGTGCCAGGAGAAGCGCCTGTTCTCTGAAATCTGTGGCGATGCCACTCGAAACCGTATGTGTTCGACGAAACTAAGTGGTCGAACTTGTGAGAGAGGAAACTCCAAATGCGAAAAATATTTCCAATTTAAACTAATTTTTCTCTCTGAAACTAAGTGCTCGATACTGTGGCAGGAGAAGCGCCTGTTCTCTGAAATCTGCGGCGATGCTACTCGAAACCGAATGTGTTCCACGAAAGTAAGTGGCCGACCTTGTGCGAGAGGAAACTCCAGATGCGAAACTTAGTTCCATTTTAAACTAATTGTTCTATCTGCAACTATGTGTTCGATACTGTGCCAGGAGAAGCGCCTGTTCTCTGAAATCTGTGGCGATGCCACTCGAAACCGTATGTGTTCGACGAAACTAAGTGGACGACCTTGTGAGAGAGGAATCTCCAGATGCGGACTTAGTTCCATTTTAAACTAATTGTTCTATCTGAAACTAAGTGATCGATACTGTTCCAGGAGAAACTCCCTTTCGGCGATATCTGTGGCGGTACCACTCGAAACCGTATGTGTTCGGCGAAACTAAGTGGTCGACCTTGTTAGAGAGGAAACTCCAAATGCGAAACATAGTTCAATTTTAAACTAAATGTTCCATCTGAAACTAAGTGTTCGATACTGTGCCAGGAGAAGCGCCTGTTCTCTGAAATCTGTGGCGATGCCACTCGAAACCGTATGTGTTCGACGAAACTAAGTGGCCGACCTTGTGAGAGAGGAAACTCCAGAAGCCAAACATAGTTCCATTTAAAACTAATTGTTCTATCTGATACTAAGTGTTCGATACTGTGCCAGAGAAGCGCCTGTTCTCTGAAATGTGTGGCTATTCCGCTCGAAACCGCATGTGTTCGACGAAACTAAGTGGTCGACCTTGTCAGAGAGGAAACTCCAGATGCCAGACTTAGTTTCATTTAAAACTAATTGTTCTATCTGAAACTAAGTGTTCGATACTGTGTCAGGAGAAGCGCCAGTTATCTGAAATCTGTGGCGATGCTACTCGAAACCGTATGTGTTCGACGAAATTAAGTCGTCGACCTTGTGAGAGAGGAAACTCCAGATGCGAAACTTAGTACCAATTTAAACTAATTGTTCTATCTGAAACTAAGTGTTCGACACTGTGCCATGAGAAGCGCCAGTTCTCTGAAATGTGTGGCAATGCCACTCGAAACCGTATGAGTTCGACGAAACTAAGTGGTTGATCTTGTGAGAGAGGATACTCCAGATGCGAAACATAATTCCATTTTAAACTAATTGTTCTCTCTGCAACTAAGTGTTCGATACTGTGCCAGGAGAAGCGCCTGTTCTCTGAAATCTGTGGCGATGCTACTCGAAACCGAATGTGTTCCACGAAACTAAGTGGCCGCCTTGTGAGAGAGGAAACTCCAGATGCGAAACATAGTTCCATTTTAAACTAATTGTTCTATCTGAAACTAAGTGTTCGACACTGTGCCAGGAGAAGCGCCAGTTCTCTGAAATGTGTGGCGATGCCACTCGAAACAGTATGTGTTCGACGAAACTAAGTGGTTGATCTTGTGAGAGAGGATACTCCAGATGCGAAACATAATTCCATTTTAAAATAATTGTTCTCTCTGCAACTAAGTGTTCGATACTGTGCCAGGAGAAGCGCCTGTTCTCTGAAATCTGTGGCGATGCTGCTCGAAACCGAATGTGTTCCACGAAACTAACTGGTCGACCTTGTGAGAGAGGATACTCCAGATGCGAAAATTAGTTCCATTTTAAACTAATTGTTCTATCTGCAACTATGTGTTCGATACTGTGCCAGGAGAAGCGCCTGTTCTCTGAAATCTGTGGCGATGCCACTCGAAACCGTATGTGTTCGACGAAACTAAGTGGTCGAACTTGTGAGAGAGGATCTGATACTAAGTGTTCGATACTGTACCAGGAGAAGCGACTATTCTCTGAAATCGGTGGCGATGCCATTCGAAACCGTATGTGTTCGACGAAACTAAGTGGTCGACCTTGTGAGAGAGGAAACTCCAAATGCGAAACATTGTTCCATTTTAAACTAATTGTTCTGTCTGAAACTAAGTGTTCGGTACTGTGCCAGGAGAAGCGCCTGTTCTCTGAAAACTGTGGCGATACCACTCGAAACCATATGTGTTTATCGAAACCAAGTGGTCGACCTTGTGAGAGAGGAAACTCCAGATGCGATGCTTCGTTCCATTTTAAACTAATTATTCTATCTGATACTAAGTGTTCGATACTGTGCCAGGAGAAGCGCCTGTTCTCTGAAATCTGTGGCCATGCCACTCCAAACCGTATGTGTTCGACGAAACTAAGTGGCCGAACTTGTGAGAGAGGAAACTCCAGATGCAAAACTTAGTTCCATTTAAAACTAATTGTTCTATCTGAAACTAAGTGTTCGATACTGTGCCAGGAGAAGCGCCTGTTCTCTGAAATCTGTCGCGATGCTACTCGAAACCGTAAGTGTTCGACGAAACTAAGTGGTCGACCTTCTGAGAGAGGAAACTCCAGACGCGAAACTTAGTTCCATTTTAAACTAATTGTTCTACCTGAAACTATGTGTTCGATAATGTGCCAGGAGAAGCGCCCGTTCTCTGAAATCTGTGGCGATGCCACTCGAAACCGTATGTGTTCGACGAAACTATGTGGTCGACCTTGTGAGAGAGGAAACTCCAGATGCGATGCTTTGTTCCATTTTAAACTAATTGTTCTATCTGATACTAAGTGTTCGATACTGTGCCAGGAGAAGCGCCTGTTCTCTGAAATCTGTGGCGATGCCACTCGAAACCGTATGTGTTCGACGAAACTAAGTGGTCGACCTTCTGAGAGAGGAAACTCCGGATGCGAAACTTAGTTCCATTTTAATCTAATTGTTCTATCTGGAACTAAGTGCTCGATTCTGTGCCAGGAGAAGCGCCTGTTCTCTGAAATCTGTGGCGATGCCACTCGAAACCGTATGTATTCGACGAAACTAAGTGGCCGACCTTGTGAGAGAGGAATCTCCAGATGCGAAACCTAGTTCCATTTAAAACTAATTGTTCTATCTGGAAGTGTTGGATACTGTGCCAGGAGAAGCGTCAGTTCTCTGAAATCTGTGGCGATGATACTCGAAACCGTATGTGTTCGACGAATCTAAATGGTCGACCTTGTGAGAGAGGAAACTCCGGATGCGAAACTTAGTTCCATTTTAAACTAATTGTTCTCTCTGAAACTAAGTGTTCGATACTGTGCCAGGAGAAGCTCCTGTTCTCTGAAATCTGTAGCGATGCCACTCGAAATTGAGTTGTCGATACTGTGCCAGGAGAAGCGCCTGTTCTCTGAAATGTGTAGCGATGCCACTCGAAACCGTATGTGTTCGACGAAACTAAGTGGTTGACCTTGTGAGAGAGGATACTCCAAATTGCGAAACTTAGTTCATTTTAAACTAATAATCGTATCAGACACTAAGTGTTCGATACTGTGCCAGGAGAAGCGCCTGTTCTCTGAAATCTGTGGCGATGCCACTCGAAATTGAGTTGTCGATACTGTGCCAGGAGAAGCGCCTGTTCTCTGAAATGTGTAGCGATGCCACTCGAAACCGTATGTGTTCGACGAAACTAAGTGGTCGACCTTGTGAGAGAGGAAACTCCAAATTGCGAAACTTAGTTCATTTTAAACTAATAATCGTATCAGACACTAAGTGTTCGATACTGTGCCAGGAGAAGCGCCTGTTCTCTGAAATCTGTGGCGATGCCACTCGAAATTGAGTTGTCGATACTGTGCCAGGAGAAGCGCCTGTTCTCTGAAATGTGTAGCGATGCCACTCGAAACCGTATGTGTTCGACGAAACTAAGTGGTTGACCTTGTGAGAGAGGATACTCCAGATGCGAAACATAGTTCCATTTTAAACTAATTGTTCGGTCTGAAATAAGTGTTCGATACTGTGCCAGGAGAAGCGCCTGTTCTCTGAAATCTGTGGCGATACCACTCGAAACCGTATGTGTTCGACGAAACTATGTGGTCGACCTTGTGAGAGAGGAAACTCCAAATTGCGAAACTTAGTTCATTTTAAACTAATAATCGTATCAGACACTAAGTGTTCGATACTGTGCCAGGAGAAGCGCCTGTTCTCTGAAATCTGTGGCGATGCCACTCGAAATTGAGTTGTCGATACTGTGCCAGGAGAAGCGCCTGTTCTCTGAAATGTGTAGCGATGCCACTCGAAACCGTATGTGTTCGACGAAACTAAGTGGTTGACCTTGTGAGAGAGGATACTCCAGATGCGAAACATAGTTCCATTTTAAACTAATTGTTCGGTCTGAAATAAGTGTTCGATACTGTGCCAGGAGAAGCGCCTGTTCTCTGAAATCTGTGGCGATACCACTCGAAACCGTATGTGTTCGACGAAACTATGTGGTCGACCTTGTGAGAGAGGAAACTCCAGATGCGATGCTTTGTTCCATTTTAAACTAATTGTTCTATCTGATACTAAGTGTTCGATACTGTGCCAGGAGAAGCGCCTGTTCTCTGAAATCTGTGGCGATGCCACTCGAAACCGTATGTGTTCGACGAAACTAAGTGGTCGACCTTCTGAGAGAGGAAACTCCGGATGCGAAACTTAGTTCCATTTTAATCTAATTGTTCTATCTGGAACTAAGTGCTCGATTCTGTGCCAGGAGAAGCGCCTGTTCTCTGAAATCTGTGGCGATGCCACTCGAAACCGTATGTATTCGACGAAACTAAGTGGCCGACCTTGTGAGACAGGAATCTCCAGATGCGAAACCTAGTTCCATTTAAAACTAATTGTTCTATCTGGAAGTGTTGGATACTGTGCCAGGAGAAGCGTCAGTTCTCTGAAATCTGTGGCGATGATACTCGAAACCGTATGTGTTCGACGAATCTAAATGGTCGACCTTGTGAGAGAGGAAACTCCGGATGCGAAACTTAGTTCCATTTTAAACTAATTGTTCTCTCTGAAACTAAGTGTTCGATACTGTGCCAGGAGAAGCTCCTCTTCTCTGAAATCTGTAGCGATGCCACTCGAAATTGAGTTGTCGATACTGTGCCAGGAGAAGCGCCTGTTCTCTGAAATGTGTAGCGATGCCACTCGAAACCGTATGTGTTCGACGAAACTAAGTGGTTGACCTTGTGAGAGAGGATACTCCAAATTGCGAAACTTAGTTCATTTTAAACTAATAATCGTATCAGACACTAAGTGTTCGATACTGTGCCAGGAGAAGCGCCTGTTCTCTGAAATCTGTGGCGATGCTACTCGAAACCGTATGTGTTCGAGGAAACTAAGTGGTCGACCTTGTGGGACAGGAAACTCCGGATGCGAAACTTAGTTCCATTTTAAACTAATTGTTCTCTCTGAAACTAAGTGTTCGATACTGTGCCAGGAGAAGCGCCTGTTCTCTGAAATCTGTGGCGATGCCACTCGAAACCGTATGTGTTCGACGAAACTAAGTGGTCGACCTTGTGAAAGAGGAAACTCCAGATACGAAACTTACTTCCATTTTAAACTAATTGTTCTATCTGAAACTAAGTGTTCGATACTGTGCCAGGAGAGGCGCTTGTTCTCTGAAATATGTGGCGATGCTACTCGAAACCGTATGTGTTCGACGAAACTAAGTGGTTGACCTTGTGAGAGAGGATACTCCAGATGCGAAAAATAGTTCCATTCTAAACTAATTGTTCTATCTGTAAATAAGTGTTCGATACTGTGCCAGGAGAAGCGCCTGTTCTCTGAAATTTGTGGCGATGCCACTCGAAACCGTATGTGTTCGACGAAACTAAGTGGTTGACCTTGTGAGAGAGGATACTCCAGATGCGTATCATAGTTCCAGTTTAAACTAATTGTTCTATCTGATACTAAGTGTTCGATACTGTGCCAGGAGAAGCGCCTGTTCTCTGAAATCTATGGCGATGTCACTCGAAACCGCATGTGTTCGACGAAACTAAGTGGTCGACCTTGTGAGAGAGGAAACTCCAGATGCGAAACTTAGTTTCATTTTAAACTAATTTTTCTATCTGAAACTAAGTGTCCGATACTGTCCCAGGAGAAGCGCCTGTCCTCTGAAATCTGTGGCGATGCTACTCGAAACCGTATGTGTTCGACGAAAATAAGTGGTCGACCTTGTGAGAGAGGAAACTCCAGATATGAAACTTAGTTTCATTTTAAACTAATTTTTCTATCTGAAACTAAGTGTCCGATACTGTCCCAGGAGAAGCGCCTGTCCTCTGAAATCTGTAGCGATGCTACTCGAAACCGTATGTGTTCGACGAAAATAAGTGGTCGACCTTGTGGTAGAGGAAACTCCAGATGCAAAACATAGTTCCATTTTAAACTAATTGTTCTATCTGAATCTAAGTGTTCGGTATTGTGCCAGGAGAAGCGCCTGTTCTCCGAAATCTGTGGCGATGCTACTCGAAACCGTATGTGTTCGACGAAACTAAGTGGTCGACCTTCTGAGGGAGTAAACTCCAAACGCGAAACATATTTCCATTTTAAATTAAATGTTTTATCTGAAACTAAGTATACGATACTCTGCCAGTAGAAGCGCCTGTTCTCTGAAACCTGTGGCGATGCTACTCGAAGCCGAATGTGTTCGACGAAAGTAAGTGGTGGACCGTGTGAGAGAGGAAACTCCAAATGCGAAACTTAGTTCCATTTTAAACTAATTGTTCTATCTGTAACTATGTGTTTGATAATGTGCCAGGGGAAGCGCCTGTTCACTGAAATCTGTGGCGATGCCACTCGAAACCCTCTGTGTTCGACGAAACTAAGTGGTCGACCTTGTGAGAGAGGAAACACCAGATGCGAAACTTAGTTCCATTTTAAACTAATTGTTCTATCTGTAACTAACTGTTCGGTATTGTGCCAGGAGAAGCGCCTGTTCTCTGAAATCTGTGGCGATGCTACTCGAAACCGTATGTGTTCGGCGAAACTAAGCGGTCGACCTTCTGAGGGAGTAAACTCCAAACGCGAAACATATTTCCATTTTAAATTAAATGTTTTATCTGAAACTAAGTATACGATACTCTGCCAGTAGAAGCGCCTGTTCTCTGAAACCTGTGGCGTTGCTACTCGAAGCCGAATGTGTTCGACGAAAGTAAGTGGTGGACCGTGTGAGAGAGGAAACTCCAGATGCGAAACTTAGTTCCATTTTAAACTAATTGTTCTATCTGTAACTATGTGTTTGATAATGTGCCAGGAGAAGCGCCTGTTCACTGAAATCTGTGGCGATGCCACTCGAAACCCTCTGTGTTCGACGAAACTAAGTGGTCGACCTTGTGAGAGAGGACACTCCAGATGCGAAACATAGGTCCATTTTAAACTAATTGTTCTATGTGTAACTAAGTGTTCGATACTGTGCCAGGAGAAGCGGCTGTTCTCTGAAATCTGTGGCGATGCCACTCGAAACCGTATGTGTTCGACGAAACTAAGTGGTCGACCTTGTGAAAGAGGAAACTCCAGATACGAAACTTACTTCCATTTTAAACTAATTGTTCTATCTGAAACTAAGTGTTCGATACTGTGCCAGGAGAGGCGCTTGTTCTCTGAAATCTGTGGCGATGCTACTCGAAACCGTATGTGTTCGACGAAACTAAGTGGTTGACCTTGTGAGAGAGGATACTCCAGATGCGAAAAATAGTTCCATTCTAAACTAATTGTTCTATCTGTAAATAAGTGTTCGATACTGTGCCAGGAGAAGCGCCTGTTCTCTGAAATTTGTGGCGATGCCACTCGAAACCGTATGTGTTCGACGAAACTAAGTGGTTGACCTTGTGAGAGAGGATACTCCAGATGCGAAACATAGTTGCATTTTAAACTAATTGTTCTATCTGTAACTAAGTGTTCGATACTGTGCCAGGAGAAGCGCCTGTTCTCTGAAATCTCTGGCGATGATACTCGAAACCGTATGTGTTCGACGAAACTAAGTGGGCCAACTTGTGAGAGAGGAAACTCCAGATGCGAAGCTTAGTTCCATTTTAAAATAATTGTCCTATCTGATACTAAGTGTTCGATACTGTGCCAGGAGAAGCGCCTGTTCTCTGAAATCAGTGGCGATGATACTGGAAACCGTATGTGTTCGACGAAACTAAGTGGGCCAACTTATGAGAGAGGAAACTCCAGATGCGAAGCTTAGTTCCATTTTAAAATAATTGTCCTATCTGATACTAAGTGTTCGATACTGTGCCAGGAGAAGCGCCTGTTCTCTGAAATCTCTGGCGATGCCACTCGAAACCGTATGTGTTCGACGAAATTAAGTCGTCGACCTTGTGCGAAAGGAAACTCCAGATGCGAAACATTGTTCCATTTAAACTAATTGTTCTATCTGAAACTAAGTGTTCGATACTGTGCCAGGAGAAGCTCCTGTTCTCTGAAATCAGTGGCGATGATACTCGAAAACGTATGTGTTCGAGGAAACTAAGTGGTCGACCTTGTGGGAGAGGAAACTCCAGATGCCAAACTTAGTTCCATTTTAAACTAATCGTTCTATCTGAATCTAAATGTTCGGTATTGTGCCAGGAGAAGCGCCTGTTCTCCGAAATCTGTGGCGATGCTACTCGAAACCGTATGTGTTCGACGAAACTAAGTGGTCGACCTTCTGAGGGAGTAAACTCCAAACGCGAAACATATTTCCATTTTAAATTAAATGTTTTATCTGAAACTAAGTATACGATACTCTGCCAGTAGAAGCGCCTGTTCTCTGAAACCTGTGGCGATGCTACTCGAAGCCGAATGTGTTCGACGAAAGTAAGTGGTGGACCGTGTGAGAGAGGAAACTCCAGGTGCGAAACTTAGTTCCATTTTGAACTAATTGTTCTATCTGTAACTATGTGTTTGATAATGTGCCAGGAGAAGCGCCTGTTCACTGAAATCTGTGGCGATGCCACTCGAAACCCTCTGTGTTCGACGAAACTAAGTGGTCGACCTTGTGAGAGAGGAAACACCAGATGCGAAACTTAGTTCCATTTTAAACTAATTGTTCTATCTGTAACTAAGTGTTCGGTATTGTGCCAGGAGAAGCGCCTGTTCTCTGAAATCTGTGGCGATGCTACTCGAAACCGTATGTGTTCGACGAAACTAAGTGGTTGACCTTGTGAGAGAGGATTCTCCAGATGCGTATCATAGTTCCATTTTAAACTAATTGTTCTATCTGATACTAAGTGTTCGATACTGTGCCAGGAGAAGCGCCTGTTCTCTGAAATCTATGGCGATGTCACTCGAAACCGCATGTGTTCGACGAAACTAAGTGGTTGACCTTGTGAGAGAGGATACTCCAGATGCGAAAAATAGATCCATTCTAAACTAATTGTTCTATCTGTAAATAAGTGCTCGATACTGTGCCAGGAGAAGCGCCTGTTCTCTGAAATTTGTGGCGATGCCACTCGAAACCGTATGTGTTCGACGAAACTAAGTGGTTGACCTTGTGAGAGAGGATACTCCAGATGCGTATCATAGTTCCATTTTAAACTAATTGTTCTATCTGATACTAAGTGTTCGATACTGTGCCAGGAGAAGCGCCTGTTCTCTGAAATCTATGGCGATGTCACTCGAAACCGCATGTGTTCGACGAAACTAAGTGGTCGACCTTGTGAGAGAAGATTCACCAGATACGGAACATAGTTCCATTTTAAACTAATTCTTCTATCTGAAACTAAGTGTTCGATACTGTGACAGGAGAGGCGCCAGTTTTCTGAAATCTGTGGCGATGCCACTCGAAACCGTATGTGTTCGACGAAACTAAGTGGTCGGCCTTGTGAGAGAGGAAACGCCAGATTCGAAGTTTAGTTCCATTTAAAGCTAATTGTTCTATCTGATACTAAGTGTTCGATACTGTGCCAGGAGAAGCGCCTGTTCGCTGAAATCTGTGGCGATGCCACTCGAAACCTTATGTGTTTGACGAAACTAAGTGGTCGAACTTGTGAGAGAGGAAACTCCAAATGCGAAACATAGGTCCATTTTAAACTAATTGTTCTATCTGAAACTAAGTGTTCGATAATGTGCCAGGAGTAGCGCCTGTTCTCTGAAATCTGTGGCGATGCCACTCGAAACCGTATGTGTTCGACGAAACTAAGTGGTCGAACTTGTGAGGGACGAAACTCCAAATGCGAAACATATTTCCATTTTAAACTAAATATTCTATCTGAAACTAAGTATTCGATAATCTACCAGTAGAAGCGTCTGTTCTCTGAAACCTGTGGCGTTGCTACTCGAAACCAAATGTGTTCGGCGAAAGTAAGTGGTCGACCTTGTGAGAGAGGAAACTCCAGATGCGAAACTTAGTTTCATTTTAATGTAATTTTTCTATCTGAAACTGAGTGTCCGATACTGTCCCAGGAGAAGCGCCTATCCTCTGAAATCTGTGGCGATGCTACTCGAAACCGTATGTGTTCGACGAAAATAAGTGGTCGACCTTGTGAGAGAGGAAACTCCAGATATGAAATTTAGTTTCATTTTAAACTAATTTTTCTATCTGAAACTAAGTGTCCGATACTGTCCCAGGAGAAGCGCCTGTCCTCTGAAATCTGTAGCGATGCTACTCGAAACCGTATGTGTTCGACGAAAATAAGTGGTCGACCTTGTGGTAGAGGAAACTCCAGATGCAAAACATAGTTCCATTTTAAACTAATTGTTCTATCTGAATCTAAGTGTTCGGTATTGTGCCAGGAGAAGCGCCTGTTCTCTGAAATCTGTGGCGATGCTACTCGAAACCGTATGTGTTCGACGAAACTAAGTGGTCGACCTTCTGAGGGAGTAAACTCCAAACGCGAAATATATTTCCGTTTTAAATTAAATGTTTTATCTGAAACTAAGTATACGATACTCTGCCAGTAGAAGCGCCTGCTCTCTGAAACCTGTGGCGTTGCTACTCGAAGCCGAATGTGTTCGACGAAAGTAAGTGGTGGACCGTGTGAGAGAGGAATCTCCAGATGCCAAACTTAGTTCCATTTTAAACTAATTGTTCTCTCTGTAACTATGTGTTTTACAATGTGCCAGGAGAAGCGCCTGTTCACTGAAATCTGTGGCGATGCCACTCGAAACCGTCTGTGTGCGACGAAACTAAGTGGTGGACCGTGTGAGAGAGGAAACTCCAGATGCGAAACTTAGTTCCACTTTAAACTAATTGTGTTGTCTGAAACTATGTGTTCGACACTGTGCCAGGAGAAGCGCCTGTTCTCTGAATAGTGTGGCGATGCCACTCGAAACCGTATGTGTTCGACGAAACTATGTGGTGGACCTTGTGAGAGAGGAATATCCAGATGCGAAACTTAGTTCCATTTTAAACTAATTGTTCTATCTGTAACTATGTGTTTGATAATGTGCCAGGAGAAGCGCGTGTTCACTGAAATCTGTGGCGATGCCACTCGAAACCGTCTGTGTTCGAAGAAACTAAGTGGTCGACCTTGTGAGAGAGGAATCTCCAGTTGCGAAACTTTGTTCCATTTTAAACTAATTGTTCTGTCTGAAACTAAGTGTTCGATACAGTGCCAGGAGAAGCGCTTGTTCTCTGAAATCTGTGGCGATGCTACTCGAAACGCTATGTGTTCGACGAAACTAAGTGGTCGACCATGTGAGAGAGAAATCTCCAGATGCGAATCTTAGTTCCATTTTAAACTAATCGTTCTATCTGAAACTAAGTGTTCGATTCTGTGCCAGGAGTAGCGCCTGTTCTCTGAGATCAGTGGCGATGCTAATCGAAACCGTATGTGTTCGACGAAACTAAGTGGTCTACCTTGTGAGAGAGGAAACTCCAGATGCGAAACTTTGTTCCATTTTAAACTAATCGTGCTGTCTGAAACTAAGTGTTCGATACTGTGCCAGGAGAAGCGAATGTTCTCTGAAATCTGTGGAGATGCTACTCGAAACCGTATGTGTTCGGCGAAACTAAGTGGTCGACCTTGTGAGAGAGGAAACTCCAGATGCGAAACATAGTTCAATTTTAAACTAAATGTTCCATCTGAAACTAAGTGTTCGATACTGTGCCAGGAGAAGCGCCTGTTCTCTGAAATCTGTCGCGATGCCACTCGAAACCATATATGTGTTCGACGAAACTAAGTGGCCGACCTTGTGAGAGAGGAAACTACAGATGCGAAACTTAGTTCCATTTTAAACTAATTGTTCTATCTGAAACTAAGTGTTCGATACTGTGCCAGGAGAAGCGGCTGTTCTCTGAAATCTGTGGCGATGCCACTCAAAACCGTATGTGTTCGACGAAACTACAGATGCAAAACATAGTTCCATTTTAAACTAATTGTTCTATCTGAATCTAAGTGTTCGGTATTGTGCCAGGAGAAGCGCCTGTTCTCTGAAATCTGTGGCGATGCTACTCGAAACCGTATGTGTTCGACGAAACTAAGTGGTCGACCTTCTGAGGGAGTAAACTCCAAACGCGAAACATATTTCCGTTTTAAATTAAATGTTTTATCTGAAACTAAGTATACGATACTCTGCCAGTAGAAGCGCCTGTTCTCTGAAACCTGTGGCGTTGCTACTCGAAGCCGAATGTGTTCGACGAAAGTAAGTGGTGGACCGTGTGAGAGAGGAAACTCCAGATGCGAAACTTAGTTCCATTTTAAACTAATTGTTCTATCTGTAACTATGTGTCTGATAATGTGCCAGGAGAAGCGCCTGTTCACTGAAATCTGTGGCGATGCCACTCGAAACCCTCTGTGTTCGACGAAACTAAGTGGTCGACCTTGTGAGAGAGGAATCTCCAGTTGCGAAACTTTGTTCCATTTTAAACTAATTGTTCTGTCTGAAACTAAGTGTTCGATACAGTGCCAGGAGAAGCGCTTGTTCTCTGAGATCAGTGGCGATGCTACTCGAAACCGTATGTGTTCGACGAAACTAAGTGGTCTACCTTGTGAGAGAGGAAACTCCAGATGCGAAGCTTATTTCCATTTTAAACTAAATGTTCTATCTGAAACTAAGTATTCGATCCTCTGCCAGTAGAAGCGCCCGTTCTCTGAAACCTGTGGCGTTGCTACTCGAAACCGTATGTTTTCGAGGGAACTAAGTAGTCGACCTTGTGAGAGAGGAAACTGCAGATGCGAAACTTACTTCCATTTTAAACTAATTGTTGTCTCTGAAACTAAGTGTTCGATACTGTGCCAGGAGCCGCGTCTGTTCTCTGAAATCTGTGGCGATGCTACTCGAAACCGTATGTGTTCGACGAAACTAAGTGGCCGACCTTGTGAGAGAGGAAACTCCAGACGCGAAACATAGTTCCATTTTAAACTAATTGTTCTATCTGAAACTAAGTGTTCGATACTGTGCCAGGAGAAACCTCCGTTCTCTGAAACCTGTGGCAATGCCACTCGAAACCGTAATTGTTCGACGAAACTAAGTGGTTGATCTTGTGAGGGAGGATACTCCAGATGCGAGACTTAGTTTCATTTTAAACTAATTGTTCTATCTCATACTAAGTGTTCGATACTGTGCCAGGAGAAGCGTCTGTTTTCTGAAATCGGTGGCGATGCTACTGGAAACCGTATGTCTTCGACGAAACTAAGTGGTCGAACTTGTGAGAGAGGAAACTCCAGATGCGAAACTTAGTTCCATTTAAAACTAATTGTTCCATCGGAAACTAAGTGTTCGATACTGTGCCAGGAGAAGCGCCTGTTCTCTGAAATCTGTAGCGATACCACTCGAAACCGTACGTGTTCGACGAAACTAAGTGGTCCCCTTGTGAGGGAAGAAACTCCAGATGCGAAACTTATTTCCATTTTAAACTAATTGTTCTATCTGAAACTATGTGTTCGATACTGTGCCAGGAGAAGCGCCTGTTCTCTGAAATCTGTGGCGATGCCACTCGACACCGTATGTGTTCCACGAAACTAAGTGGTCGCCTTGTGAGAGAGGAAACTCCAGATGCGAAACATAGTTCAATTTTAAACTAATTGTTCTATCTGAAACAATGTGTTCGACACTGTGCCAGGAGAAGCGCTTGTTCTCTGAAATGTGTGGCGATGCCACTCGAAACCGTATGTGTTCGACGAAACTAAGTGGTTGATCTTGTGAGGGAGGATACTCCAGATGCGAGACTTAGTTTCATTTTAAACTAATTGTTCTATCTCATACTAAGTGTTCGATACTGTGCCAGGAGAAGCGTCTGTTTTCTGAAATCGGTGGCGATGCTACTGGAAACCGTATGTCTTCGACGAAACTAAGTGGTCGAACTTGTGAGAGAGGAAACTCCAGATGCGAAACTTAGTTCCATTTAAAACTAATTGTTCCATCGGAAACTAAGTGTTCGATACTGTGCCAGGAGAAGCGCCTGTTCTCTGAAATCTGTAGCGATACCACTCGAAACCGTACGTGTTCGACGAAACTAAGTGGTCCCCTTGTGAGGGAAGAAACTCCAGATGCGAAACTTATTTCCATTTTAAACTAATTGTTCTATCTGAAACTATGTGTTCGATACTGTGCCAGGAGAAGCGCCTGTTCTCTGAAATCTGTGGCGATGCCACTCGACACCGTATGTGTTCCACGAAACTAAGTGGTCGCCTTGTGAGAGAGGAAACTCCAGATGCGAAACATAGTTCAATTTTAAACTAATTGTTCTATCTGAAACAATGTGTTCGACACTGTGCCAGGAGAAGCGCTTGTTCTCTGAAATGTGTGGCGATGCCACTCGAAACCGTATGTGTTCGACGAAACTAAGTGGTCGACCTTGTAAGAGAGGAAACTGCAGATGCGAAACTTAGTTCCATTTTAAACTAATTGTTCTATCTGAAACTAAGTGTTCGATACTGTGCCAGGAGAAGCGCCTGTTCTCTGAAATCTGTGGCGATGGCACTCGAAACCGTATGTGTTCCACGAAACTGAGTCGTCGCCTTGTGAGAGAGGAAACTCCAGATGCGAAACTTAGTATCATTTTAAACTAATTGTTCTATCAGAAACTATGTGTCCGATACAGTGCCAGGAGAAGCGCCTGTTCTCTGAAATCTGTGGCGATGCCCCTCGAAACCGTATGTGTTCGACGAAACTAAGTGGTTGACCTTGTGAGAGATGAAACTCCAGATGCGAAACTTATTTCCATTTAAAATGAATTGTTCTATCTGAAACTATATGTCCGATGCAGTGCCAGGAGAAGCGCCTGTTCTCTGAAATCTGTGGCGATGCCCCTCGAAACCGTACGTGTTCGACGAAACTAAGTGGTCCCCTTGTGAGGGAAGAAATTCCAGATGCGAAACTTATTTCCATTTTAAACTAATTGTTCTATCTGAAACTATGTGTTCGATACTGTGCCAGGAGAAGCGCCTGTTCTCTGAAATCTGTAGCGATACCACTCGAAACCGTACGTGTTCGACGAAACTAAGTGGTCCCCTTGTGAGGGAAGAAACTCCAGATGCGAAACTTATTTCCATTTTAAACTAATTGTTCTATCTGAAACTATGTGTTCGATACTGTGCCAGGAGAAGCGCCTGTTCTCTGAAATCTGTGGCGATGCCACTCGAGACCGTATGTGTTCCACGAAACTAAGTGGTCGCCTTGTGAGAGAGGAAACTCCAGATGCGAAACATAGTTCAATTTTAAACTAATTGTTCTATCTGAAACAATGTGTTCGACACTGTGCCAGGAGAAGCGCTTGTTCTCTGAAATGTGTGGCGATGCCACTCGAAACCGTATGTGTTCGACGAAACTAAGTGGTCGACCTTGTAAGAGAGGAAACTGCAGATGCGAAACTTAGTTCCATTTTAAACTAATTGTTCTATCTGAAACTAAGTGTTCGATACTGTGCCAGGAGAAGCGCCTGTTCTCTGAAATCTGTGGCGATGGCACTCGAAACCGTATGTGTTCCACGAAACTGAGTCGTCGCCTTGTGAGAGAGGAAACTCCAGATGCGAAAATTAGTATCATTTTAAACTAATTGTTCTATCAGAAACTATGTGTCCGATACAGTGCCAGGAGAAGCGCCTGTTCTCTGAAATCTGTGGCGATGCCCCTCGAAACCGTATGTGTTCGACGAAACTAAGTGGTTGACCTTGTGAGAGATGAAACTCCAGATGCGAAACTTAGTTCCATTTAAAATGAATTGTTCTATCTGAAACTATATGTCCGATGCAGTGCCAGGAGAAGCGCCTGTTCTCTGAAATCTGTGGCGATGCCCCTCGAAACCGTACGTGTTCGACGAAACTAAGTGGTCCCCTTCTGAGGGAAGAAACTCCAGATGCGAAACTTATTTCCATTTTAAACTAATTGTTCTATCTGAAACTATGTGTTCGATACTGTGCCAGGAGAAGCGCCTGTTCTCTGAAATCTGTGGCGATGCCACTCGAGACCGTATGTGTTCCACGAAACTAAGTGGTCGCCTTGTGAGAGAGGAAACTCCAGATGCGAAACATAGTTCAATTTTAAACTAATTGTTCTATCTGAAACAATGTGTTCGACACTGTGCCAGGAGAAGCGCTTGTTCTCTGAAATGTGTGACGATGCCACTCGAAACCGTATGTGTTCGACGAAACTAAGTGGTTGACCTTGTGAGAGATGAAACTCCAGATGCGAAACTTAGTTCCATTTAAAATGAATTTTTCTATCTGAAACTATGTGTTCCATACTGTGCCAGGGGAAGCGGCTGTTCTCTGAAATCTGTGGCGATGCCACTCGAAACCGTATGTGTTCGACGAAACTAAGTGGTCGACCTTGTAAGAGAGGAAACTGCAGATGCGAAACTTAGTTCCATTTTAAACTAATTGTTCTATCTGAAACTAAGTGTTCGATACTGTGCCAGGAGAAGCGCCTGTTCTCTGAAATTTGTGGCGATGGCACTCGAAACCGTATGTGTTCCACGAAACTGAGTCGTCGCCTTGTGAGAGAGGAAACTCCAGATGCGAAACTTAGTATCATTTTAAACTAATTGTTCTATCAGAAACTATGTGTCCGATACAGTGCCAGGAGAAGCGCCTGTTCTCTGAAATCTGTGGCGATGCCCCTCGAAACCGTATGTGTTCGACGAAACTAAGTGGTTGACCTTGTGAGAGATGAAACTCCAGATGCGAAACTTAGTTCCATTTAAAATGAATTTTTCTATCTGAAACTATGTGTTCCATACTGTGCCAGGGGAAGCGGCTGTTCTCTGAAATCTGTGGCGATGCCACTCGAAACCGTATGTGTTCGACGAAACTAAGTGGTTGACCTTGTGAGAGATGAAACTCCAGATGCGAAACTTAGTTCCATTTAAAATGAATTTTTCTATCTGAAACTATGTGTTCCATACTGTGCCAGGGGAAGCGGCTGTTCTCTGAAATCTGTGGCGATGCCACTCGAAACCGTATGTGTTCGACGAAACTAAGTGGTCGACCTTGTAAGAGAGGAAACTGCAGATGCGAAACTTAGTTCCATTTTAAACTAATTGTTCTATCTGAAACTAAGTGTTCGATACTGTGCCAGGAGAAGCGCCTGTTCTCTGAAATTTGTGGCGATGGCACTCGAAACCGTATGTGTTCCACGAAACTGAGTCGTCGCCTTGTGAGAGAGGAAACTCCAGATGCGAAACTTAGTATCATTTTAAAATAATTGTTCTATCAGAAACTATGTGTCCGATACAGTGCCAGGAGAAGCGCCTGTTCTCTGAAATCTGTGGCGATGCCCCTCGAAACCGTATGTGTTCGACGAAACTAAGTGGTTGACCTTGTGAGAGATGAAACTCCAGATGCGAAACTTAGTTCCATTTAAAATGAATTTTTCTATCTGAAACTATGTGTTCCATACTGTGCCAGGGGAAGCGGCTGTTCTCTGAAATCTGTGGCGATGCCACTCGAAACCGTATGTGTTCGACGAAACTAAGTGGTCGACCTTGTGAGAGAGGAAACTCCAGATGCGAAACTTATTTCCATTTTAAACTAAATGTTCTATCTGAAACTAAGTATTCGATCCTCTGCCAGTAGAAGCGCCCGTTCTCTGAAACCTGTGGCGTTGCTACGCGAAACCGTATGTGTTCGAGGGAACTAAGTAGTCGACCTTGTGAGAGAGGAAACTGCAGATGCGAAACTTACTTCCATTTTAAACTAATTGTTCTCTCTGAAACTAAGTGTTCGATACTGTGCCAGGAGAGGCGTCTGTTCTCTGAAATCTGTGGCGATGCTACTCGAAACCGTATGTGTTCGACGAAACTAAGTGATCGCCTTGTGAAAGAGGAAACTCCAGATGCGAAACTTAGTTCCATTTTAAACTAATTGTTCTATCTGATACTAAGTGTTCGATACTGTGCCGCGAGAAGCGCCTGTGTTCTGAAATCTGTGGCGATGCTACTCGAAACCGTATGTGTTCGACGAAACTAAGTGGTCGATCTTGTGAGAGAGGAAACTCCAGACGCGAAAAATAGTTCCATTTTAAACTAATTGTTCTATCTGAAACTAAGTGTTCGATACTGTGCCGCGAGAAGCGCCTGTGTTCTGAAATCTGTGGCGATGCCACTCGAAACCGTACGTGTTCGACGAAATTGAGTGGTCGACCTTGTGAGAGAGGAAACTCCAGAGGCGAAACTTAGATCCATTTTAAACTAATTGTTCTATCTGAAACTAAGTGTTCGATACTGTGCCAGGAGAAGCGCCTGTTCTCTGAAATCTGTGGCGATGCTACACGAAACCGAATATGTTCCACGAAACTAAGTAGCCGCCTTGTGAGAGAGGAAAATCCAGATGCGAAACATAGTTCCATTTTAAACTAATTGTTCTATCTGCAACTAAGTGTTCGATACTCTGTCAGGAGAAGCGGCTGTTCTCTGAAATCTGTGGCGATGCTACTCAAAACCGTATGTGTTCGACGAAAATAAGTGGTCGACCTTGTGGAAGAGGAAACTCCAGATTGCGAGTCTTAGTTCCATTTTAAACTAATTGTTCTATCTGATACTAAGTGTTCGATACTGTGCCAGGAGAAGCGCCTGTTCTCTGAAATCTGTGGCGATGCTACTCGAAACCGTATGTGTTCGACGAAACTAAGTTGTCCACCTTGTGAGAGAGGAAACTCCAGATGCGAAATATAGTTCCATTTTAAACCAATTGTTCTGTCTGAAATAAGTGTTCGATACTGTGCCAGGAGAAGCGCCTGTTCTCTGAAATCCCTGGCGATGATACTCCAAACCGTATGTGTTCGACGAATCTAAATGGTCGGCCTTGTGAGAGAGGAAACTCCAGATGCGAAACTTAGTTCCATTTTAAACTAATTGTTCTAACCGAAACTCTGTGTCCGATACTGTGCTAGGAGAAGCGCCTGTTCTCTTAAATCTGTGGCGATGCAAATCGAAAGCGTATGTGTTCGACGGAACTAAGTTGTTGACCTTGTGAGAGAGGATACTCCAGATACGAAACATAGTTCCATTTTAAACTAATTGTTCTATCTGAAACTATGTCTTCGACACTGTGCCAGGAGAACCGCCTGTTCTCTGAAATGTGTAGCGATGCCACTCGAAACCGTATGTGTTCGACGAAACTAAGTGGCCGACCTTGTGAGAGAGGATACTCCAGATGCGAAATTTAGTACCATTTTAAACTAATTGTTTTATCTGAAACTATGTGTCCGATACTGTGCCAGGAGAAGCTCCTGTTCTCTGAAATGTGTGGCGATGCCACTCGAAACCGTATGTGTTCGACGAAACTAAGTGGTCGACCTTGTGAGAGAGGATACTCCAGATGCGAAACATAGTTCTATTTTAAACTAATTGTTCTATCTGAGACTAAGTGTTCGATACTGTGCCAGGAGAAGTGCCTGATCTCTGAAAACTGTGACGATGCTACTCCAAACCGTATGTGTTCGACGAAAATAAGTGGTCGACCTTGTGGAAGAGGAAACTCCTGATGCGAGTCTTAGTTCCATTTTAAACAAATTGTTCTATCTGATACTAAGTGTTCGATACTGTGCCAGGAGAAGCGCCTGTTCTCTGAAATCTGTGGCGATGCTACTCGAAACCGTATGTGTTCGACGAAACTAAGTGGTCCACCTTGTGAGAGAGGAAACTCCAGATGCGAAATATAGTTCCATTTTAAACTAATTGTTCTGTCTGAAATAAGTGTTCGATACTGTGCCAGGAGAAGCGCCTGTTCTCTGAAATCCCTGGCGATGATACTCCAAACCGTATGTGTTCGACGAATCTAAATGGCCGACCTTGTGAGAGAGGATACTCCAGATGCGAAATTTAGTACCATTTTAAACTAATTGTTCTGTCTGAAACTAAGTGTTCGATACTGTGCCAGGAGAAGCGCCTGTTCTCTGAAATCTGTGGCGATGCTACTCTAAACCGTATGTGTTCGACGAAACTAAGTGGTCCACCATGGGGGAGAGGAAACTCCAGATGCGAAACTTAGTTCCATTTTAAACTAAGTGTTCTATCTGAAACTAAGTGTTTGATAATGTCCCAGGAGAAGCGCCTCTTCTCTGAAATCTGTGGCGATGCCACTCGAAACCGTATGTGTTCGACGAAACTAAGTCGTCGACCTAGTGAGAGAGGAATCTCCAGATGCGAAACATAGTTCCATTTTAAACTAATTGTTCTATCTGAAACTAAGTGTTCGATACTGTGCCAGGAGTAGCGCCTGTTCTTTGAAATCTGTGGCGATGCCACTCGAAACCGTATGTGATCGACGAAACTAAGCGGTCGACCTTGTGAGGGAGGAAACTGCAAATGCGAAACTTAGTTCCATTTTAAACTAATTGTTCTATCTGAAACTAAGTGTGCCATACTGTGCCAGGAGAAGCGCCTGTTCTCTGAAATCTGTGGCGATGCTACACGAAACCGAATGTGTTCCACGAAACTAAGTGGCCGCCTTGTGAGAGAGGAAAATCCAGATGCGAAACAAAGTTCCATTTTAAACTAATTGTTCTATCTGCAACTAAGTGTTCGATACTGTGTCAGAAGAAGCGGCTGTTCTCTGAAATCTGTGGCGATGCTACTCAAAACCGTATGTGTTCGACGAATCTAAGTGGCCGACCTTGTGAGAGAGGAAACTCCAGTTTGGAAACTTAGTTCCATTTTAAACTAATTGTTCTATCTGAAACTAAGTTTTCGATACTGTGCCAGGAGAAGCGCCTGTTCTCTGAAATCTGTCGCGATGCTACTCGAAACCGAATGTGTTCCACGAAACTAAGTGGCCGCCTTGTGAGAGAGGAAACTCCAGATGCGAAACATAGTTCCATTTTAAACTAATTGTTCTATCTGAAACTAAGTGTTCGGTACTGTGCCAGGAGAAGCGCCTGTTCTCTGAAATCTTTGGCGATGCTACTCTAAACCGTATGTGTTCGACGAAACTAAGTGGTCCACCATGAAGGAGAGGAAACTCCAGATGCGAAACTTAGTTCCATTTTAAACTAAGTGTTCTATCTGAAACTAAGTGTTTGATAATGTCCCAGGAGAAGCGCCTGTTCTCTGAAAACTGTGGCGATGCCACTCGAAACCGTATGTGTTCGACGAAACTAAGTGGTCGACCTTGTGAGAGAGGAAAATCCAGATGCGAAACAAAGTTCCATTTTAAACTAATTGTTCTATCTGCAACTAAGTGTTCGATACTGTGTCAGAAGAAGCGGCTGTTCTCTGAAATCTGTGGCGATGCTACTCAAAACCGTATGTGTTCGACGAATCTAAGTGGCCGACCTTGTGAGAGAGGAAACTCCAGTTGCGAAACTTAGTTCCATTTTAAACTAATTGTTCTATCTGAAACTAAGTTTTCGATACTGTGCCAGGAGAAGCGCCTGTTCTCTGAAATCTGTCGCGATGCCACTCGAAACCGTATGTGATCGACGAAACTAAGCGGTCGACCTTGTGAGGGAGGAAACTGCAAATGCGAAACTTAGTTCCATTTTAAACTAATTGTTCTATCTGAAACTAAGTGTTCCATACTGTGCCAGGAGAAGCGCCTGTTCTCTGAAATCTGTGGCGATGCTACACGAAACCGAATGTGTTCCACGAAACTAAGTGGCCGCCTTGTGAGAGAGGAAAATCCAGATGCGAAACAAAGTTCCATTTTAAACTAATTGTTCTATCTGCAACTAAGTGTTCGATACTGTGTCAGAAGAAGCGGCTGTTCTCTGAAATCTGTGGCGATGCTACTCAAAACCGTATGTGTTCGACGAATCTAAGTGGCCGACCTTGTGAGAGAGGAAACTCCAGATGCGAAACTTAGTTCCATTTTAAACTAATTGTTCTATCTGAAACTAAGTGTTCGATACTGTGACAGGAGAAGTGCCCGTTCTCTGAAATCTGTGGCGATGCTACTCGAAACCGTATATGTTCGACGAATCTAAGTGGTCGACCTTGTGAGAGAGGAAACTCCTTATGCGAAACTTAGTACCATTTTAAACTAATTGTTCTATCTGAAACTAAGTGTTTGATAATGTCCCAGGAGAAGCGCCTGTTCTCTGAAATCTGTGGCGATGCCACTCGAAACCGTATGTGTTCGACGAAACTAAGTGGTCGACCTTGTGAGAGAGGATTCACCAGATGCGGAACATAGTTCCATTTTAAACTAATTGTTCTATCTGAAACTAAGTGTTCGATACTGTGCCAGGAGAAACGCCTGTTCTCTGAAATCTGTGGCGATGCCACTCGGAACCGTATGGGTTCGACGATACTAAGTGGCCGACATTGTGAGAGAGGAAACTCCAGATGCGAAACTTAGTTCCATTTTAAACTAATTGTTCTATCTGAAACTAAGTGTTCGATACTGTGCCAGGAGAAGCGCCTGTTCTCTGAAATCTGTGGCGATGGCACTCGAAACCGTATGTGTTCCACGAAACTGAGTCGTCGCCTTGTGAGAGAGGAAACTCCAGATGCGAAACTTAGTATCATTTTAAACTAATTGTTCTATCAGAAACTATGTGTCCGATACAGTGCCAGGAGAAGCGCCTGTTCTCTGAAATCTGTGGCGATGCCCCTCGAAACCGTATGTGTTCGACGAAACTAAGTGGTTGACCTTGTGAGAGATGAAACTCCAGATGCGAAACTTAGTTCCATTTAAAATGAATTGTTCTATCTGAAACTATATGTCCAATGCAGTGCCAGGAGAAGCGCCTGTTCTCTGAAATCTGTGGCGATGCCCCTCGAAACCGTACGTGTTCGACGAAACTAAGTGGTCCCCTTCTGAGGGAAGAAACTCCAGATGCGAAACTTATTTCCATTTTAAACTAATTGTTCTATCTGAAACTATGTGTTCGATACTGTGCCAGGAGAAGCGCCTGTTCTCTGAAATCTGTGGCGATGCCACTCGAGACCGTATGTGTTCCACGAAACTAAGTGGTCGCCTTGTGAGAGAGGAAACTCCAGATGCGAAACATAGTTCAATTTTAAACTAATTGTTCTATCTGAAACAATGTGTTCGACACTGTGCCAGGAGAAGCGCTTGTTCTCTGAAATGTGTGACGATGCCACTCGAAACCGTATGTGTTCGACGAAACTAAGTGGTTGACCTTGTGAGAGATGAAACTCCAGATGCGAAACTTAGTTCCATTTAAAATGAATTTTTCTATCTGAAACTATGTGTTCCATACTGTGCCAGGGGAAGCGGCTGTTCTCTGAAATCTGTGGCGATGCCACTCGAAACCGTATGTGTTCGACGAAACTAAGTGGTCGACCTTGTAAGAGAGGAAACTGCAGATGCGAAACTTAGTTCCATTTTAAACTAATTGTTCTATCTGAAACTAAGTGTTCGATACTGTGCCAGGAGAAGCGCCTGTTCTCTGAAATCTGTGGCGATGGCACTCGAAACCGTATGTGTTCCACGAAACTGAGTCGTCGCCTTGTGAGAGAGGAAACTCCAGATGCGAAACTTAGTATCATTTTAAACTAATTGTTCTATCAGAAACTATGTGTCCGATACAGTGCCAGGAGAAGCGCCTGTTCTCTGAAATCTGTGGCGATGCCCCTCGAAACCGTATGTGTTCGACGAAACTAAGTGGTTGACCTTGTGAGAGATGAAACTCCAGATGCGAAACTTAGTTCCATTTAAAATGAATTTTTCTATCTGAAACTATGTGTTCCATACTGTGCCAGGGGAAGCGGCTGTTCTCTGAAATCTGTGGCGATGCCACTCGAAACCGTATGTGTTCGACGAAACTAAGTGGTTGACCTTGTGAGAGATGAAACTCCAGATGCGAAACTTAGTTCCATTTAAAATGAATTTTTCTATCTGAAACTATGTGTTCCATACTGTGCCAGGGGAAGCGGCTGTTCTCTGAAATCTGTGGCGATGCCACTCGAAACCGTATGTGTTCGACGAAACTAAGTGGTCGACCTTGTAAGAGAGGAAACTGCAGATGCGAAACTTAGTTCCATTTTAAACTAATTGTTCTATCTGAAACTAAGTGTTCGATACTGTGCCAGGAGAAGCGCCTGTTCTCTGAAATTTGTGGCGATGGCACTCGAAACCGTATGTGTTCCACGAAACTGAGTCGTCGCCTTGTGAGAGAGGAAACTCCAGATGCGAAACTTAGTATCATTTTAAACTAATTGTTCTATCAGAAACTATGTGTCCGATACAGTGCCAGGAGAAGCGCCTGTTCTCTGAAATCTGTGGCGATGCCCCTCGAAACCGTATGTGTTCGACGAAACTAAGTGGTTGACCTTGTGAGAGATGAAACTCCAGATGCGAAACTTAGTTCCATTTAAAATGAATTTTTCTATCTGAAACTATGTGTTCCATACTGTGCCAGGGGAAGCGGCTGTTCTCTGAAATCTGTGGCGATGCCACTCGAAACCGTATGTGTTCGACGAAACTAAGTGGTCGACCTTGTGAGAGAGGAAACTCCAGATGCGAAACTTATTTCCATTTTAAACTAAATGTTCTATCTGAAATTAAGTATTCGATCCTCTGCCAGTAGAAGCGCCCGTTCTCTGAAACCTGTGGCGTTGCTACGCGAAACCGTATGTGTTCGAGGGAACTAAGTAGTCGACCTTGTGAGAGAGGAAACTGCAGATGCGAAACTTACTTCCATTTTAAACTAATTGTTCTCTCTGAAACTAAGTGTTCGATACTGTGCCAGGAGAGGCGTCTGTTCTCTGAAATCTGTGGCGATGCTACTCGAAACCGTATGTGTTCGACGAAACTAAGTGATCGCCTTGTGAAAGAGGAAACTCCAGATGCGAAATTTAGTTCCATTTTAAACTAATTGTTCTATCTGATACTAAGTGTTCGATACTGTGCCGCGAGAAGCGCCTGTGTTCTGAAATCTGTGGCGATGCTACTCGAAACCGTACGTGTTCGACGAAATTGAGTGGTCGACCTTGTGAGAGAGGAAACTCCAGAGGCGAAACTTAGATCCATTTTAAACTAATTGTTCTATCTGAAACTAAGTGTTCGATACTGTGCCAGGAGAAGCGCCTGTTCTCTGAAATCTGTGGCGATGCTACACGAAACCGAATATGTTCCACGAAACTAAGTAGCCGCCTTGTGAGAGAGGAAAATCCAGATGCGAAACATAGTTCCATTTTAAACTAATTGTTCTATCTGCAACTAAGTGTTCGATACTGTGTCAGGAGAAGCGGCTGTTCTCTGAAATCTGTGGCGATGCTACTCAAAACCGTATGTGTTCGACGAAAATAAGTGGTCGACCTTGTGGAAGAGGAAACTCCAGATGCGAGTCTTAGTTCCATTTTAAACTAATTGTTCTATCTGATACTAAGTGTTCGATACTGTGCCAGGAGAAGCGCCTGTTCTCTGAAATCTGTGGCGATGCTACTCGAAACCGTATGTGTTCGACGAAACTAAGTTGTCCACCTTGTGAGAGAGGAAACTCCAGATGCGAAATATAGTTCCATTTTAAACCAATTGTTCTGTCTGAAATAAGTGTTCGATACTGTGCCAGGAGAAGCGCCTGTTCTCTGAAATCCCTGGCGATGATACTCCAAACCGTATGTGTTCGACGAATCTAAATGGTCGGCCTTGTGAGAGAGGAAACTCCAGATGCGAAACTTAGTTCCATTTTAAACTAATTGTTCTAACCGAAACTCTGTGTCCGATACTGTGCCAGGAGAAGCGCCTGTTCTCTTAAATCTGTGGCGATGCAAATCGAAAGCGTATGTGTTCGACGGAACTAAGTTGTTGACCTTGTGAGAGAGGATACTCCAGATACGAAACATAGTTCCATTTTAAACTAATTGTTCTATCTGAAACTATGTCTTCGACACTGTGCCAGGAGAACCGCCTGTTCTCTGAAATGTGTAGCGATGCCACTCGAAACCGTATGTGTTCGACGAAACTAAGTGGCCGACCTTGTGAGAGAGGATACTCCAGATGCGAAATTTAGTACCATTTTAAACTAATTGTTTTATCTGAAACTATGTGTCCGATACTGTGCCAGGAGAAGCTCCTGTTCTCTGAAATGTGTGGCGATGCCACTCGAAACCGTATGTGTTCGACGAAACTAAGTGGTCGACCTTGTGAGAGAGGATACTCCAGATGCGAAACATAGTTCTATTTTAAACTAATTGTTCTATCTGAGACTAAGTGTTCGATACTGTGCCAGGAGAAGTGCCTGATCTCTGAAAACTGTGACGATGCTACTCCAAACCGTATGTGTTCGACGAAAATAAGTGGTCGACCTTGTGGAAGAGGAAACTCCTGATGCGAGTCTTAGTTCCATTTTAAACAAATTGTTCTATCTGATACTAAGTGTTCGATACTGTGCCAGGAGAAGCGCCTGTTCTCTGAAATCTGTGGCGATGCTACTCGAAACCGTATGTGTTCGACGAAACTAAGTGGTCCACCTTGTGAGAGAGGAAACTCCAGATGCGAAATATAGTTCCATTTTAAACTAATTGTTCTGTCTGAAATAAGTGTTCGATACTGTGCCAGGAGAAGCGCCTGTTCTCTGAAATCCCTGGCGATGATACTCCAAACCGTATGTGTTCGACGAATCTAAATGGCCGACCTTGTGAGAGAGGATACTCCAGATGCGAAATTTAGTACCATTTTAAACTAATTGTTCTGTCTGAAACTAAGTGTTCGATACTGTGCCAGGAGAAGCGCCTGTTCTCTGAAATCTGTGGCGATGCTACTCTAAACCGTATGTGTTCGACGAAACTAAGTGGTCCACCATGGGGGAGAGGAAACTCCAGATGCGAAACTTAGTTCCATTTTAAACTAAGTGTTCTATCTGAAACTAAGTGTTTGATAATGTCCCAGGAGAAGCGCCTGTTCTCTGAAATCTGTGGCGATGCCACTCGAAACCGTATGTGTTCGACGAATCTAAGTGGCCGACCTTGTGAGAGAGGAAACTCCAGATGCGAAACTTAGTTCCATTTTAAACTAATTGTTCTATCTGAAACTAAGTGTTCGATACTGTGACAGGAGAAGTGCCCGTTCTCTGAAATCTGTGGCGATGCTACTCGAAACCGTATATGTTCGACGAATCTAAGTGGTCGACCTTGTGAGAGAGGAAACTCCTTATGCGAAACTTAGTACCATTTTAAACTAATTGTTCTATCTGAAACTAAGTGTTTGATAATGTCCCAGGAGAAGCGCCTGTTCTCTGAAATCTGTGGCGATGCCACTCGAAACCGTATGTGTTCGACGAAACTAAGTGGTCGACCTTGTGAGAGAGGATTCACCAGATGCGGAACATAGTTCCATTTTAAACTAATTGTTCTATCTGAAACTAAGTGTTCGATACTGTGCCAGGAGAAACGCCTGTTCTCTGAAATCTGTGGCGATGCCACTCGGAACCGTATGGGTTCGACGATACTAAGTGGCCGACATTGTGAGAGAGGAAACTCCAGATGCGAAACTTAGTTCCATTTTAAACTAATTGTTCTATCTGAAACTAAGTGTTCGATACTGTGACAGGAGAAGTGCCCGTTCTCTGAAATCTGTGGCGATGCTACTCGAAACCGTATATGTTCGACGAATCTAAGTGGTCGACCTTGTGAGAGAGGAAACTCCTTATGCGAAACTTAGTACCATTTTAAACTAATTGTTCTATCTGAAACTAAGTATTCGATCCTCTGCCAGTAGAAGCGCCCGTTCTCTGAAATCTGTGGCGATGCTACTCGAAACCGTATGTGTTCGACGAAACTAAGTGATCGCCTTGTGAAAGAGGAAACTCCAGATGCGAAACTTAGTTCCATTTTAAACTAATTGTTCTATCTGATACTAAGTGTTCGTGAGAAGCGCCTGTGTTCTGAAATCTGTGGCGATGCTACTCGAAACCGTATGTGTTCGACGAAACTAAGTGATCGCCTTGTGAAAGAGGAAACTCCAGATGCGAAACTTAGTTCCATTTTAAACTAATTGTTCTATCTGATACTAAGTGTTCGATACTGTGCCGCGAGAAGCGCCTGTGTTCTGAAATCTGTGGCGATGCTACTCGAAACCGTATGTGTTCGACGAAACTAAGTGGTCGATCTTGTGAGAGAGGAAACTCCAGACGCGAAAAATAGTTCCATTTTAAACTAATTGTTCTATCTGAAACTAAGTGTTCGATACTGTGCAAGGAGAAGCGCCTGTTCTCTGAAATGTGTGGCGATGCTACTCGAAACCGTATGTGTTCGACGAAACAAAGTGGCCGACCTTGTGAGAGAGGAAACTCCAGACGCGAAACATAGTTCCATTTAAAACTAATTGCTCTATCTGAAACTAAGTGTTCGATACTGTGCCAGGAGAAACCTCCGTTCTCTGAAACCTGTGGCGATGCCACTCGAAACCGTAATTGTTCGACGAAACTAAGTGGTTGATCTTGTGAGGGAGGATACTCCAGATGCGAAACTTAGTTCCATTTTAAACTAATTGTTCTATCTCATACTAAGTGTTCGATACTGTGCCAGGAGAAGCGTCTGTTTTCTGAAATCGGTGGCGATGCTACTCGAAACCGTATGTGTTCGACGAATCTAAGTGGCCGACCTTGTGAGAGAGGAAACTCCAGTTTGGAAACTTAGTTCCATTTTAAACTAATTGTTCTATCTGAAACTAAGTTTTCGATACTGTGCCAGGAGAAGCGCCTGTTCTCTGAAATCTGTCGCGATGCTACTCGAAACCGAATGTGTTCCACGAAACTAAGTGGCCGCCTTGTGAGAGAGGAAACTCCAGATGCGAAACATAGTTCCATTTTAAACTAATTGTTCTATCTGAAACTAAGTGTTCGGTACTGTGCCAGGAGAAGCGCCTGTTCTCTGAAATCTTTGGCGATGCTACTCTAAACCGTATGTGTTCGACGAAACTAAGTGGTCCACCATGAAGGAGAGGAAACTCCAGATGCGAAACTTAGTTCCATTTTAAACTAAGTGTTCTATCTGAAACTAAGTGTTTGATAATGTCCCAGGAGAAGCGCCTGTTCTCTGAAAACTGTGGCGATGCCACTCGAAACCGTATGTGTTCGACGAAACTAAGTGGTCGACCTTGTGAGAGAGGAAAATCCAGATGCGAAACAAAGTTCCATTTTAAACTAATTGTTCTATCTGCAACTAAGTGTTCGATACTGTGTCAGAAGAAGCGGCTGTTCTCTGAAATCTGTGGCGATGCTACTCAAAACCGTATGTGTTCGACGAATCTAAGTGGCCGACCTTGTGAGAGAGGAAACTCCAGTTGCGAAACTTAGTTCCATTTTAAACTAATTGTTCTATCTGAAACTAAGTTTTCGATACTGTGCCAGGAGAAGCGCCTGTTCTCTGAAATCTGTCGCGATGCCACTCGAAACCGTATGTGATCGACGAAACTAAGCGGTCGACCTTGTGAGGGAGGAAACTGCAAATGCGAAACTTAGTTCCATTTTAAACTAATTGTTCTATCTGAAACTAAGTGTTCCATACTGTGCCAGGAGAAGCGCCTGTTCTCTGAAATCTGTGGCGATGCTACACGAAACCGAATGTGTTCCACGAAACTAAGTGGCCGCCTTGTGAGAGAGGAAAATCCAGATGCGAAACAAAGTTCCATTTTAAACTAATTGTTCTATCTGCAACTAAGTGTTCGATACTGTGTCAGAAGAAGCGGCTGTTCTCTGAAATCTGTGGCGATGCTACTCAAAACCGTATGTGTTCGACGAATCTAAGTGGCCGACCTTGTGAGAGAGGAAACTCCAGATGCGAAACTTAGTTCCATTTTAAACTAATTGTTCTATCTGAAACTAAGTGTTCGATACTGTGACAGGAGAAGTGCCCGTTCTCTGAAATCTGTGGCGATGCTACTCGAAACCGTATATGTTCGACGAATCTAAGTGGTCGACCTTGTGAGAGAGGAAACTCCTTATGCGAAACTTAGTACCATTTTAAACTAATTGTTCTATCTGAAACTAAGTGTTTGATAATGTCCCAGGAGAAGCGCCTGTTCTCTGAAATCTGTGGCGATGCCACTCGAAACCGTATGTGTTCGACGAAACTAGGTGGTCGACCTTGTGAGAGAGGATTCACCAGATGCGGAACATAGTTCCATTTTAAACTAATTGTTCTATCTGAAACTAAGTGTTCGATACTGTGCCAGGAGAAACGCCTGTTCTCTGAAATCTGTGGCGATGCCACTCGGAACCGTATGGGTTCGACGATACTAAGTGGCCGACATTGTGAGAGAGGAAACTCCAGATGCGAAACTTAGTTCCATTTTAAACTAATTGTTCTATCTGAAACTAAGTGTTCGATACTGTGACAGGAGAAGTGCCCGTTCTCTGAAATCTGTGGCGATGCTACTCGAAACCGTATATGTTCGACGAATCTAAGTGGTCGACCTTGTGAGAGAGGAAACTCCTTATGCGAAACTTAGTACCATTTTAAACTAATTGTTCTATCTGAAACTAAGTATTCGATCCTCTGCCAGTAGAAGCGCCCGTTCTCTGAAATCTGTGGCGATGCTACTCGAAACCGTATGTGTTCGACGAAACTAAGTGATCGCCTTGTGAAAGAGGAAACTCCAGATGCGAAACTTAGTTCCATTTTAAACTAATTGTTCTATCTGATACTAAGTGTTCGTGAGAAGCGCCTGTGTTCTGAAATCTGTGGCGATGCTACTCGAAACCGTATGTGTTCGACGAAACTAAGTGATCGCCTTGTGAAAGAGGAAACTCCAGATGCGAAACTTAGTTCCATTTTAAACTAATTGTTCTATCTGATACTAAGTGTTCGATACTGTGCCGCGAGAAGCGCCTGTGTTCTGAAATCTGTGGCGATGCTACTCGAAACCGTATGTGTTCGACGAAACTAAGTGGTCGATCTTGTGAGAGAGGAAACTCCAGACGCGAAAAATAGTTCCATTTTAAACTAATTGTTCTATCTGAAACTAAGTGTTCGATACTGTGCAAGGAGAAGCGCCTGTTCTCTGAAATGTGTGGCGATGCTACTCGAAACCGTATGTGTTCGACGAAACTAAGTGGCCGACCTTGTGAGAGAGGAAACTCCAGACGCGAAACATAGTTCCATTTAAAACTAATTGTTCTATCTGAAACTAAGTGTTCGATACTGTGCCAGGAGAAACCTCCGTTCTCTGAAACCTGTGGCGATGCCACTCGAAACCGTAATTGTTCGACGAAACTAAGTGGTTGATCTTGTGAGGGAGGATACTCCAGATGCGAAACTTAGTTCCATTTTAAACTAATTGTTCTATCTCATACTAAGTGTTCGATACTGTGCCAGGAGAAGCGTCTGTTTTCTGAAATCGGTGGCGATGCTACTCGAAACCGTATGTCTTCGACGAAACTAAGTGGTCGAACTTGTGAGAGAGGAAACTCCAGATGCGAAACTTAGTTCCATTTAAAACTAATTGTTCCATCGGAAACTAAGTGTTCGATACTGTGCCAGGAGAAGCGCCTGTTCTCTGAAATCTGTAGCGATACCACTCGAAACCGTACGTGTTCGACGAAACTAAGTGGCCGACCTTGTGAGAGAGGAAACTCCAGATGCGAAACATAGTTGCATTTTAAACTAATTGTTCTATCTGTAACTAAGTGTTCGATAATGTGTCAGGAGAAGCGCCTGTTCTCTGAAATTTGTGGCGATGCCACTCGAAACCGTATGTGTTCGACGAAACTATGTGGCCGACCTTGTGAGAGAGGAAACTCCAGATGCGAAACATATTTCCATTTTAAACTAATTGTTCTATCTGAAACTAAGTTTTCGATACTGTGCCAGGAGAAGCGCCTGTTCTCTGAAATCTGTCGCGATGCCACTCGAAACCGTATGTGATCGACGAAACTAAGCGGTCGACCTTGTGAGGGAGGAAACTGCAAATGCGAAACTTAGTTCCATTTTAAACTAATTGTTCTATCTGAAACTAAGTGTTCCATACTGTGCCAGGAGAAGCGCCTGTTCTCTGAAATCTGTGGCGATGCTACACGAAACCGAATGTGTTCCACGAAACTAAGTGGCCGCCTTGTGAGAGAGGAAAATCCAGATGCGAAACAAAGTTCCATTTTAAACTAATTGTTCTATCTGCAACTAAGTGTTCGATACTGTGTCAGAAGAAGCGGCTGTTCTCTGAAATCTGTGGCGATGCTACTCAAAACCGTATGTGTTCGACGAATCTAAGTGGCCGACCTTGTGAGAGAGGAAACTCCAGATGCGAAACTTAGTTCCATTTTAAACTAATTGTTCTATCTGAAACTAAGTGTTCGATACTGTGACAGGAGAAGTGCCCGTTCTCTGAAATCTGTGGCGATGCTACTCGAAACCGTATATGTTCGACGAATCTAAGTGGTCGACCTTGTGAGAGAGGAAACTCCTTATGCGAAACTTAGTACCATTTTAAACTAATTGTTCTATCTGAAACTAAGTGTTTGATAATGTGCCAGGAGAAGCGCCTGTTCTCTGAAATCTGTGGCGATGCCACTCGAAACCGTATGTGTTCGACGAAACTAAGTGGTCGACCTTGTGAGAGAGGATTCACCAGATGCGGAACATAGTTCCATTTTAAACTAATTGTTCTATCTGAAACTAAGTGTTCGATACTGTGCCAGGAGAACCGCCTGTTCTCTGAAATCTGTGGCGATGCCACTCGGAACCGTATGGGTTCGACGATACTAAGTGGCCGACATTGTGAGAGAGGAAACTCCAGATGCGAAACTTAGTTCCATTTTAAACTAATTGTTCTATCTGAAACTAAGTGTTCGATACTGTGACAGGAGAAGTGCCCGTTCTCTGAAATCTGTGGCGATGCTACTCGAAACCGTATATGTTCGACGAATCTAAGTGGTCGACCTTGTGAGAGAGGAAACTCCTTATGCGAAACTTAGTACCATTTTAAACTAATTGTTCTATCTGAAACTAAGTATTCGATCCTCTGCCAGTAGAAGCGCCCGTTCTCTGAAATCTGTGGCGATGCTACTCGAAACCGTATGTGTTCGACGAAACTAAGTGATCGCCTTGTGAAAGAGGAAACTCCAGATGCGAAACTTAGTTCCATTTTAAACTAATTGTTCTATCTGATACTAAGTGTTCGTGAGAAGCGCCTGTGTTCTGAAATCTGTGGCGATGCTACTCGAAACCGTATGTGTTCGACGAAACTAAGTGATCGCCTTGTGAAAGAGGAAACTCCAGATGCGAAACTTAGTTCCATTTTAAACTAATTGTTCTATCTGATACTAAGTGTTCGATACTGTGCCGCGAGAAGCGCCTGTGTTCTGAAATCTGTGGCGATGCTACTCGAAACCGTATGTGTTCGACGAAACTAAGTGGTCGATCTTGTGAGAGAGGAAACTCCAGACGCGAAAAATAGTTCCATTTTAAACTAATTGTTCTATCTGAAACTAAGTGTTCGATACTGTGCAAGGAGAAGCGCCTGTTCTCTGAAATGTGTGGCGATGCTACTCGAAACCGTATGTGTTCGACGAAACAAAGTGGCCGACCTTGTGAGAGAGGAAACTCCAGACGCGAAACATAGTTCCATTTAAAACTAATTGCTCTATCTGAAACTAAGTGTTCGATACTGTGCCAGGAGAAACCTCCGTTCTCTGAAACCTGTGGCGATGCCACTCGAAACCGTAATTGTTCGACGAAACTAAGTGGTTGATCTTGTGAGGGAGGATACTCCAGATGCGAAACTTAGTTCCATTTTAAACTAATTGTTCTATCTCATACTAAGTGTTCGATACTGTGCCAGGAGAAGCGTCTGTTTTCTGAAATCGGTGGCGATGCTACTCGAAACCGTATGTCTTCGACGAAACTAAGTGGTCGAACTTGTGAGAGAGGAAACTCCAGTTGCGAAACTTAGTTCCATTTAAAACTAATTGTTCCATCGGAAACTAAGTGTTCGATACTGTGCCAGGAGAAGCGCCTGTTCTCTGAAATCTGTAGCGATACCACTCGAAACCGTACGTGTTCGACGAAACTAAGTGGCCGACCTTGTGAGAGAGGAAACTCCAGATGCGAAACATAGTTGCATTTTAAACTAATTGTTCTATCTGTAACTAAGTGTTCGATAATGTGTCAGGAGAAGCGCCTGTTCTCTGAAATTTGTGGCGATGCCACTCGAAACCGTATGTGTTCGACGAAACTATGTGGCCGACCTTGTGAGAGAGGAAACTCCAGATGCGAAACATATTTCAATTTTAAACTAAATGTTCCATCTGAAACTAAGTGTTCGATACTGTCCCAGGAGAAGCGCTTGTTCTCTGAAATCTGTGGCGACGCCAATCGAAACCGTATGTGTTCGACAAAACTAAGTGGCTGACCTTGTGAGAGAGGATTCACCAGATGCGAAACTTACTTCCATTTTAAACTAATTGTTCTATCTGAAACTAAGTGTTCGATACTGTGCCAGGAGAGGCGCCTGTTCTCTGAAATCTGTGGCGATGCTACTCGAAACCGTATGTGTTCGACGAAACTAAGTGGTCCCCTTGTGAGGGAAGAAACTCCAGATGCGAAACTTATTTCCATTTTAAACTAATTGTTCTATCTGAAACTATGTGTTCGATACTGTGCCAGGAGAAGCGCCTGTTCTCTGAAATCTGTGGCGATGCCACTCGAGACCGTATATGTTCCACGAAACTAAGTGGTCGCCTTGTGAGAGAGGAAACACAAGATGCGAAACATAGTTCAATTTTAAATTAATTGTTCTATCTGAAACTAAGTGTTCGATACTGTGCCAGGAGAAGCGCCTGTTCTCTGAAATCTGTGGCGATGGCACTCGAAACCGTATGTGTTCCACGAAACTGAGTCGTCGCCTTGTGAGAGAGGAAACTCCAGATGCGAAACTTAGTATCATTTTAAACTAATTGTTCTATCACAAACTATGTGTCCGATACAGTGCCAGGAGAAGCGCCTGTTCTCTGAAATCTGTGGCGATGCCCCTCGAAACCGTATGTGTTCGACGAAACTAAGTGGTTGACCTTGTGAGAGATGAAACTCCAGATGCGAAACTTAGTTCCATTTAAAATGAATTGTTCTATCTGAAACTATATGTCCGATGCAGTGCCAGGAGAAGCGCCTGTTCTCTGAAATCTGTGGCGATGCCCCTCGAAAACGTATGTGTTCGACGAAACTAAGTGGTTGACCTTGTGAGAGATGAATCTCCAAATGCGAAACTTAGTTCCATTTAAAATGAATTTTTCTATCTGAAACTATGTGTTCCATACTGTGCCAGGGGAAGCGGCTGTTCTCTGAAATCTGTGGCGATGCCACTCGAAACCGTATGTGTTCGACGAAACTAAGTCGCCGCCCTCGTGAGAGAGGAAAATCCAGATGCGAAACATAGTTCCATTTTAAACTAATTGTTCTATCTGAAAATAAGTGTTCGATACTGTGCCAGGAGAAGTGCCCGTTCTCTGAAAACTGTGGCGATGCTACTCGAAACCGTATGTGTTCGACGAAACTAAGTGGTCGACCTTGTGAGAGAGGAAACTCCAGATGCGAAGCTTATTTCCATTTTAAACTAAATGTTCTATCTGAAACTAAGTATTCGATCCTCTGCCAGTAGAAGCGCCCGTTCTCTGAAACCTGTGGCGTTGCTACTCGAAACCGTATGTGTTCGAGGGAACTAAGTAGTCGACCTTGTGAGAGAGGAAACTGCAGATGCGAAACTTACTTCCATTTTAAACTAATTGTTCTCTCTGAAACTAAGTGTTCGATACTGTGCCAGGAGAGGCGTCTGTTCTCTGAAATCTGTGGCGATGCTACTCGAAACCGTATGTGTTCGACGAAACTAAGTGATCGCCTTGTGAAAGAAGAAAGAAGAGATGCGAAACTTAGTTCCATTTTAAACTAATTGTTCTATCTGATACTAAGTGTTCGTGAGAAGCGCCTGTGTTCTGACATCTGTGGCGATGCCACTCGAGACCGAATGTGTTCCACGAAACTAAGTGGCCGCCTTGTGAGAGAGGAAACTCCAGATGCGAAACATAGTTCCATTTTAAACTAATTGTTCTATCTGAAACTAAGTGTTCGATGCTGTGCCAGGAGAAGCGCCTGTCCTCTGAAATCTGTGGCGATGCCACTCGAAACCGTATGTGTTCGACGAAACTAAGTGGTCAACCATGTGCGAGAGGAATCTCCAGATGCGAAACTTAGTTCCATTTTAAACTAATTGTTCTATCTGAAACTAAGTGTTCGATACAGTGCCAGGAGACGCGCCTGTTCTCTGAAATCTGTCGCGATGCTACTCGAAACCGTATGTGTTCGACGAAACTAAGAGGTCGACCTTGTGAGAGAGGATACTCCAGATGCGAAACATAGTTCCATTTTAAACTAAGTGTTCTATATATAACTAAGTGTTCGATACTGTGCCAGGAGAAACGCCTGTTCTCTGAAATCGGTGGCGATGCTACTCTAAACCGTATGTGTTCGACGAAACTAAGTGGTCGGACTTGTGACAGAGGAAACTCCAAATGCGAAACTTAGGTCCATTTTAAACTAATTATTCTATCTGAAACTAAGTGTTCGATACTGTGCCAGGAGAAGCGCCTGTTCTCTGAAATCTGTGGCGATGCCACTCGAAACCGTATGTGTTCGACGAAACTAAGTGGCCGACCTTGTGAGAGAGGAAACTCCAGATGCGAAACTTAGTTCCATTTTAAACTAATTGTTCCTTCTGAATCTAAGTGTTCGATACTGTGCCAGGAGTAGCGCCGGGTCTCTGAGATCAGTGGCGATGCTACTCGAAACCGTATGTGTTCATCGAAACTAAGTGGTCGACCTTGTGAGGGAGGAAACTCCAAATGCGAAACTTAGTTCCATTTTAAACTAATTGTTATATCTGAAACTAAGTGTTCCATACTGTGCCAGGAGAAGCGCCTGTTCTCTGAAATCTGTCGCGATGCTACTCGAAACCGTATGTGTTCGACGAAACTAAGTGGTCGACCTCTGAGAGAGCAAACGCCAGATGCGAAACATAGTTCCATTTTAAACTAATTGTTCTATCTGAAACTAAGTGTTCGATACTGTGCCAGGAGAAGCGCCTGTTCTCTGAACTGTGTGGCGATGCCGCTCGAAACCGTATGTGTTCGACGAAACTAAGTGGTCGACCTTGTGAGAGAGGAAACTCCAGATGCGAAACATAGTTCCATTTGAAACTAATTGTTCTATCTGAAACTAAGTGTTCCATACTGTGCCAGGAGAAGCGCCTGTTCTCTGAAATCTGTCGCGATGCTACTCGAAACCGTATGTGCTCGACGAAACTAAGTGGTCGACCTTCTGAAAGAGGAAACTACAGATGCGAAACTTAGTTCCATTTTGAACTAATTGTTCTATCTGAAACTAAGTGTTCGATAATGTGCCAGGAGAAGCGCCTGTTATCTGAAACCTGTGGCGATGCTACTCGAAACCGAATGTGTTCGACGAAACTAAGTGGTCGTCCTTGTGAGAGAGGAAACTCCAGATGCGAAACATAGTTCCATTTTGAACTTATTGTTCTATCTGAAACTAAGTGTTCGATAATGTGCCAGGAGAAGCGCCTGTTCTCTGAAACCTGTGGCTATGCTACTCGAAACTGAAAGTGTTCGACGAAACTAAGTGGTCGACCGTGTGAGTAATGAAACTCCAAATGCGAAACATAGTTCCATTTTGAACTAATTGTTCTATCTGAAACTAAGTGTTCGATAATGTGCCAGGAGAAGCGCCTGTTTTCTGAAACCTGTGGCGATGCTACTCGAAACCGAATGTGTTAGACGAAACTAAGTGGTCGACCTTGTTAGAGAGGAAATTCCAGATGCGAAACTTAGTTACATTTTGAACTAATTGTTCTATCTGAAACTAAGTGTTCGATAATGTGCCAGGAGAAGCGCCTGTTCTCCGAAACTTGTGGCGATGCTACTCGAAACCGAATGTGTTCGACGAAACTAAGTGGTCGAACTTGTGAGAGAGGAAACTCCAGATGCGAAACATAGTTCCATTTTGAACTAATTGTTCTATCTGAAACTAAGTGTTCGATAATGTGCCAGGAGAAGCGCCTGTTCTCTGAACTGTGTGGCGATGCCGCTGGAAACCGTATGTGTTCGACGAAACTGAGTGGTCGACCTTGTGAGAGAGGAAACTCCAGATGCGAAACTTTGTTCCATTTTAAACTAATTGTTCTATCTGAAACTATGTGTTCCATACTGTGCCAGGAGAAGCGCCTGTTCTCTGAAATCTGTCGCGATGCTACTCGAAACCGTATGTGTTCGACGAAACTATGTGGTCGACCTTCTGAGAGAGGAAACTCCAGATGCGAAATTTAGTTCCATTTTAAACTAATTGTTCTATCTGAAACTAAGTGTTCGATACTGTGCCAGGAGAAGCGCCTGTTCTCTGAACTGTGTGGCAATGCCGCTCGAAACCGTATGTGTTCGACGAAACTAAGTGGTCGACCTTTTGAGAGAGGAAACTCCAGATGCGAAACTTATTTCCATTATAAACTAATTGTTCCTTCTGAATCTAAGTGTTCGATACTGTGCCAGGAGAAGCGCCTGTTCTCTGATATTTGTGGCGATGCCATTCGAAACCGTATGTGTTCGACGAAATTAAGTCGTCGACCTTGTGAGAGAGGAAACTCCAGATGCGAAACTTAGTTCCATTTTAAACTAATTGTTCTATCTGAAACTAAGTGTTCGATACTGTGCCAGGAGAAGTGCCTGTTCTCTGAAATCTGTGGCGATGCCACTCTAAACCGTATGTGTTCGCCGAATCTAAATGGTCGACCTTGTGAGGGAGGAAACTCCAGATGCGAAACATAGTTCCATTTTGAACTAATTGTTCTATCTGAAACTAAGTGTTCGATTCCGTGCCAGGAGAAGCGCCTGTTTTCTGAACTGTGTGGCGATGCCGCTCGAAACCGTATGTGTTCGACGAAACTAAGTGGTCGACCTTGTGAGAGAGGAAACTCCAGATGCGAAACTTAGTTCCATTTTGAACTAATTGTTCTATTTGATACTAAGTGTTCGATAATGTGCCAGGAGAAGCGCCTGTTATCTGAAACCTGTGGCGATGCTACTCGAAACCGAATGTGTTCGACGAAACTAAGTGGTCGTCCTTGTGAGAGAGGAAACTCCAGATGCGAAACATAGTTCCATTTTGAACTAATTGTTCTATCTGAAACTAAGTGTTCGATAATGTGCCAGGAGAAGCGCCTGTTATCTGAAACCTGTGGCGATGCTACTCGAAACCGAATGTGTTCGACGAAACTAAGTGGTCGACCTTGTGAGAGAGGAAACTCCAGATGCGAAACTTAGTTCCATTTTAAACTAATTGTTCTATCTGAAACTAAGTGTTCGATACTGTGCCAGGAGAAGTGCCTGTTCTCTGAAATCTGTGGCGATGCCACTCTAAACCGTATGTGTTCGCCGAATCTAAATGGTCGACCTTGTGAGGGAGGAAACTCCAGATGCGAAACATAGTTCCATTTTGAACTAATTGTTCTATCTGAAACTAAGTGTTCGATTCCGTGCCAGGAGAAGCGCCTGTTCTCTGAACTGTGTGGCGATGCCGCTCGAAACCGTATGTGTTCGCCGAAACTAAGTGGTCGACCTTGTGAGAGAGGAAACTCCAGATGCGAAACTTAGTTCCATTTTGAACTAATTGTTCTATCTGAAACTAAGTGTTCGATAATGTGCCAGGAGAAGCGCCTGTTTTCTGAAACCTGTGGCGATGCTACTCGAAACCGAATGTGTTAGACGAAACTAAGTGGTCGACCATGTGAGAGAGGAAACTCCAGATGCGAAACATAGTTCCATTTAAAACTAATTGCTCTATCTGAAACTAAGTGTACGATACTGTGCCAGGAGAAGCGCCTGTTCTCTGAAATCTGTGGCGATGCCACATGAAACCGTATGTGTTCGACGAAACCAAGATGTGGACCTTGTGAGAGAGGAAACTCCAGATGCGAAATTTAGTTCCATTTTAAACTAATTGTTCTATCTGAAACTAAGTGTTCGATACTGTGCCAGGAGAAGCGCCTGTTCTCTGAAATCTGTGGCGATGCCACATGAAACCGTATGTGTTCGACGAAACTAAGTGGTCAACCATGTGGGAGAGGAATCTCCAGATGCGAAACTTAGTTCCATTTTAAACTAATTGTTCTATCTGAAACTAAGTGTTCGATACAGTGCCAGGAGACGCGCCTGTTCTCTGAAATCTGTCGCGATGCTACTCGAAACCGTATGTGTTCGACGAAACTAAGAGGTCGACCTTGTGAGAGAGGATACTCCAGATGCGAAACATAGTTCCATTTTAAACTAAGTGTTCTATATATAACTAAGTGTTCGATACTGTGCCAGGAGAAACGCCTGTTCTCTGAAATCGGTGGCGATGCTACTCTAAACCGTATGTGTTCGACGAAACTAAGTGGTCGGACTTGTGACAGAGGAAACTCCAAATGCGAAATTTAGGTCCATTTTAAACTAATTATTCTATCTGAAACTAAGTGTTCGATACTGTGCCAGGAGAAGCGCCTGTTCTCTGAAATCTGTGGCGATGCCACTCGAAACCGTATGTGTTCGACGAAACTAGGTGGCCGACCTTGTGAGAGAGGAAACTCCAGATGCGAAACTTAGTTCCATTTTAAACTAATTGTTCCTTCTGAATCTAAGTGTTCGATACTGTGCCAGGAGTAGCGCCGGGTCTCTGAGATCAGTGGCGATGCTACTCGAAACCGTATGTGTTCATCGAAACTAAGTGGTCGACCTTGTGAGGGAGGAAACTCCAAATGCGAAACTTAGTTCCATTTTAAACTAATTGTTATATCTGAAACTAAGTGTTCCATACTGTGCCAGGAGAAGCGCCTGTTCTCTGAAATCTGTCGCGATGCTACTCGAAACCGTATGTGTTCGACGAAACTAAGTGGTCGACCTCTGAGAGAGGAAACGCCAGATGCGAAACTTAGTTCCATTTTAAACTAATTGTTCTATCTGAAACCGTGTTTGATACTGTGCCAGGAGAAGCGCCTGTTCTCTGAAATCGGTGCCGATGCTACTCGAAACCGTATCTGTTCGGCGAAACTAAGTGGTCGACCTTCTGAGAGAGGAAACTCCGGATGCGAAACTTAGTTCCATTTTTAACTAATGGATCTATCTGAAACTAAGTGTTCGGTACTGTCGTCGAACACATACGGTTTCGAGTGGCATCGCCACAGATTTCAGAGAACAGACCCTTCTCCTGGCACAGTATCGAACACTTAGTTTCAGATGGAACAATTAGTTTAAAATGGAACTATGTTTGGCATCTGGAGTTTCCTCTCTCACAAGGCGGGCACTGAGTTTCGTCGAACACATACGGTTTCGATTAGCATCACGACAGATCTCAGAGAACAGGCGCTTCTCCTGGCACAGTACAGAACACTTAGTTTCAGATAGAACAATTAATTTAAAATGGAACTATGTTTCGCATCTGGAGTTTCCTCTACCACAAGGTCGACCACTTATTTTCGTCGAACACATACGGTTCGATTAGCGTCGGCACAGATTTCAGAGAACAGGCGCTTCTCCTGGCACAGTATCGAACACTTAGATTCCGATAGAACAATTAGTTTCAAATGGAACTAAGTTTCGCATCTGCAGTTTCCTCTCTCACAAGGTCGACCACTTTGTTTCGTCGCACACATACGGTTTCGATTAGCATTACCACAGATTTCACAGAACAGGCGCTTCTCCGGGCAAACTATCGAACACTTAGTTTCAGATAGAACAATTAATTTAAAATGGAAATATGTTTCGCATCTGGAGTTTCCACTCTCACAAGGCGGCCACGTAGTTTCGTGGAACACATGCGGTTTCGAGTAGCATCGCCACAGATTTCAGAGAACAGGCGCTTCTCCTGGCACAGTATAGAACACATAGTTTCAGATAGAACAATTAATTTAAACTGGAACTATGTTTCGCATTTGGAGTTTCCACTCTCACAAGGTCGACGACTTAGTTTCGCCGAACACATACGGTTTCGAGTGGTATCGCCACAGATTGCGCCGAAGAGGAGTTACTCCTGGCACAGTCCCGACCACTTAGTTTCGTCGAACACATACGGTATCGAGTGGTATCGCCGCAGATTGCGCCGAACAGGAGTTACTCCTGGCACAGTCCCGACCACTTAGTTTCGTCGAACACATACGGTTTCGAGTGGTATCGCCACAGATTTCGCAGAACGGCGCTTCTCCTGGCACAGTATCGAACACTTAGATTCAGATAGAACAATTATTTTAAAATGGAACTAAATTTCGGATCGGAAGTTTCCTCTCTCACAAGGGCGGCCACTTAGTTTCGTCGAACACATACGGTTTCGAGTGGCATCGCCACAGATTTCAGAGAAGAGGCGCTTCTCCTGGCACAGTATCGAACACTTAGTTTCGGAGAGAACAATTAGTTTAAAATGGAAATATGTTTCGCATTTGGAGTTTCCTCTCTCACAAGTTCGACCACTTAGTTGCGTCTAACACGTCCGGTTTCGAGTAGCATCGCCACAGCTTTCAGAGAACAGGCGCTTCTCCTGGCACAGTATCGAACACTTAGTTTCGGACGGAACATTTGGTTTAAAGTGGAACTAAGTGTCGCATCTGGAGTTTCCTCTCTCACAAGGTCGACCATTTAGATTCGTCGAACACATACGGTTTCGAGTGGCATCGGCACAGATTTCAGAGAACAGGCGCTTCTCCTGGCACAGTATCGAACACTTAGTTTCGGACGGAACATTTGGTTTAAAGTGGAACTAAGTTTCGCATCTGGAGTTTCCTCTCTCACAAGGTCGACCATTTAGATTCGTCGAACACACACGGGTTCGAATAGCATCGCCACTGATTTCAGAGAACAGGAGCTTCGCCTGGCACAGTATCGAACACTTTCAGATAGAACAATTAGTTTAAAATGGAACTGTGTTTCGCATCTGGAGTTTCATCTACCACAAGGTCGGCCACTTAGTATCGTCGAACACATTCGGTTTCGAGTAGCATCGCCACAGATTTCAGAGAACAGGCGCTTCTCCTGGCACAGTATCGAACACTTAGTTTCAGATAGAACAATTAGTTTAAAATGGAACTAAGTTTGGCATCTGGAGTTTCCTCTCTCACAAGGCGGGCACTTAGTTTCGTCGAACACATACGGTTTCGATTAGCACCACGACAGATTTCAGAGAACAGGCGCTTCTCCTGGCACAGTACAGAACACTTAGTTTCAGATAGAACAATTAGTTTAAAATGGAACTATGTTTCGCATCTGGAGTTTCCTCTACCACAAGGTCGACCACTTATTTTCGTCGAACACATACGGTTCGATTAGCGTCGGCACAGATTTCAGAGAACAAGCGCTTCTCCTGGCAGAGTATCGAACACTTAGATTCCGATAGAACAATTTGTTTCAAATGGAACTAAGTTTCGCATCTGCAGTTTCCTCTCTCACAAGGTCGACCACTTAGTTTCGTCGAACACATACGGTTTCGAGTGGCATCGCCACAGATTTCAGAGAACAGGCGCTTCTCCTGGCACAGTATTGAACACTTAGTTTCAGATGGAACATTTAGTTTAAAATTGAACTATGTTTCGCATCTGGAGTTTCCTCTCTCACAAGGTCGACCACTTAGTTTTGTCGAACAGATACTGTTTCGAGTGGCATCGCCACAGATTTCAGAGAACAGGCGCTTCTCCTGGCACAGTATTGAACACTTAGTTTCAGATGGAACATTTAGTTTAAAATTGAACTATGTTTCGCATCTGGAGTTTCCTCTCTCACAAGGTCGACCACTTAGTTTCGTCGAACACATACGGTTTTGAGTGGCATCGCCACAGATTTCAGAGAACAGGCGCTTCTCCTGGCACAGTATCGAACACTTAGTTTCAGATGGAACATTTAGTTTAAAATTGAACTATGTTTCGCATCTGGAGTTTCCTCTCTCACAAGGTCGACCACTTAGTTTTGTCGAACAGATACTGTTTCGAGTGGCATCGCCACAGATTTCAGAGAACAGGCGCTTCTCCTGGCACAGTATCGAACACTTAGTTTCAGATGGAACATTTAGTTTAAAATTGAACTATGTTTCGCATCTGGAGTTTCCTCTCTCACAAGGTGGACCAATTAGTTTCGTGGAACACATTCGGTTTCGAGTAGCATCGCCACAGATTTCAGAGAACAGGCGCTTCTCCTGGCACAGTATCGAACACTTAGTTTCAGATAGAACAATTAGTTTAAAATGGAAATGAGCTTCGCATTTGGATTTCCTCTCTCACAAGGTCGACCACTTAGTTTCGTCGAACACATACGTTTTCGAGTAGCATCACCCACAGATTTCAGAGAACAGGCGCTTCTCCTGGCACAGTAACGAACACTTAGTATCAGATAGGACAATTAGTTTAAAATGGAAATGAGCTTCGCATCTGGAGTTTCCTCTCCCACAAGGTCGACCACTTAGTTTCGTCGAACACATACGGTTTCGAGTAGCATCGCCACCGATTTCAGAGAACAGGCGCTTCTCCTGGCACATTATCGAACACTTATTTTCAGATAGAACAATTAGATTGAAACGGAACTAAGTGTCGCATCTGGAGTTTCCTCTCTCACAAGGTCGACAACTTAGTTTCGTCGAACACATACGTTTTCGAGTAGCATCGCCACAGATTTCAGAGAACAGGCGCTTCTCCTGGCACAGTAACGAACACTTAGTATCAGATATGACAATTAGTTTAAAATGGAAATGAGCTTCGCATCTGGAGTTTCCTCTCCCACAAGGTCGACCACTTAGTTTCGTCGAACACATACGGTTTCGAGTAGCATCGCCACCGATTTCAGAGAACAGGCGCTTCTCCTGGCACATTATCGAACACTTATTTTCAGATAGAACAATTAGATTGAAACGGAACTAAGTGTCGCATCTGGAGTTTCCTCTCTCACAACGTCGACCACTTAGTTTCGTCGAACACATACGGTGTCGAGTGGCATCGCCACAGATTTCATTGAACGGGCGCTTCTCCTGGCACAGTATCGAACACTTAGTTTCAGATGGAACATTTAGTTTAAAATTGAACTATGTTTCGCATCTGGAGTTTCCTCTCTCACAAGGTCGACCACTTAGTATTGTCGAACAGATACTGTTTCGAGTGGCATCGCCACAGATTTCAGAGAACAGGCGCTTCTCCTGGCACAGTATCGAACACTTAGTTTCAGATGGAACATTTAGTTTAAAATTGAACTATGTTTCGCATCTGGAGTTTCCTCTCTCACAAGGTCGACCACTCAGTTTCGTCGAACACATACCGTTTCGAGTAGCATCGCCACAGATTTCAGAGAACAGGCGCTTCTCCTGGCACAGTATCTTACACTTAGTTTCAGATAGAACAATTAATTTGAAATGGAACTAAATTTCGCATCTCGTGAATCCTCTCTCTCAAGGTCGACCACTTAGTTTCGTCGAACACATACGGTTTCTAGTAGCATTGCGACTGATTTCAGAGAACAGGCGCTTCTCCTGGCACAGTATCGAACACTTAGTTTCAGATAGAACAATTAGTTTAAAATGGAACTAAGTTTCGCATCTGGAGTTTCCTCTCTCACAAGGTCGACCACTTAGTTTCGACGAAACACATAAGGTTTCGAGTGACATCGCCACAGATTTCAGAGAACAGGCGCTTCTGCTGGCACAGTATCGAACACTTAGTTTCAGATAGAACAATTAGTTTAAAATGGCACTAAATTTCGCGTCCGGAGTTTCCTCTCTCACAAGTTCGACCACTTAGTTTCGCCGAACGCATACGGTTTCGAGTCGCATCGCCACAGATTTCAGAGAACTGGCGCTTCTCCTGGCACAGTATCGAACACTTAGTTTCACATGGAACATTTGGTTTAAAATGGAACTAAGTTTCGCATCTGAAGTTTCCACTCTCATAAGGTCGGCCACTTAGTTTCGTCGAACACATACGGTTTCGAGTGGCATCGCCACAGATTTCAGAGAACAGGCGCTTCTCCTGGCAGAGTATCGAACACTTAGTTTCAGATGGAACATTTAGTTTAAAATTGAACTATGTTTCGCATCTGAAGTTACCTCTCTAACAAGGTCGACCACTTAGTTTCGCCGAACACATACGGTTTCGAGTGGCATCGCCACAGATTTCAGAGAACAGGCGCTTCTCCTGGCACAGTATCGAACACTTAGTTTCAGACAGAACAATTAGTTTAAAATGGCACTAAGTTTCGCGTCTGGAGTTTCCTATCTCACAAGGTCGGCCACTTAGTTTCGTCGAACACATACGGTTTCGAGTGGCACCGTCACAGATTTCAGGGAACGGTCGCTTCTCCTGGCACAGTATCGAACACTTAGTTTCAGATAGAACCATTAGTTTAAAATGGAACTATGTTTCGCATTTGGAGTTTCCTCTCGCACAAGGTGGACCACTTAGTTTCGTCGAACCCGTACGGTTTCGAGTAGCATCTCCACAGATTTCAGAGAACAGGCGCTTCCCCTGGCACAGTATCGAACATTTAGTTTCAGATAGAACAATTAGTTATAAATGGAACTATGTTTCTCATATGGAGTTTCCTCTCTCACAAGGTCGGCCACTTAGTTTCGTCGAACACATACGGTTTCGAGTAGCATCGCCACAGATTTCACAGAACAAGCGCTTCTCCTGGCACAGTATCGACCACTTAGTTTCAGATAGAACAATTAATTTAAAATGCAACTAAGTTTCGCATCTGAAGTTTCCTCTCTCACAAGGTCGACAACTTAGTTTCGTCGAACACATACGGTTTCGAGTATCATCGCCACAGATTTCAGAGAACAGGCGCTTCTCCTGGCACACTATCGAACACTTTCAGATAGAACAATTTGTTTAAAATGGAACTAAGTTTCGCATCTGGATTTTCGTCTCCCACAAGGTCGACCATTTAGTTTCGTGGAACACATACGGTTTCGAGTAGCATCGCCACAGATTTCACAGAACAAGCGCTTCTCCTGGCACAGTATCGAACACTTAGTTACAGATAGAACAATTAGTTTAAAAAGGAACTATGTTTCGCATCTGGAGTTTCCTCTCTCACAAGGTCGGCCACTTAGTTTCGCCGAACACATACGGTTTCGAGTGGTATCGCTACAGATTTCAGAGAACAGGCGCTTCTCCTGGCACAGTATCGAACACTTAGTATGAGATAGAACAATTAGTTTAAAATGGAACTATGTTTCGCATCTGGAGAATCCTCTCTCAGAAGGTCAACCACTTAGTTTCGTCGAACACATACGGTTTCGAGTAGCATCGCCACCGATTCCAGAGAACAGACGCGTCTCCTGGCACTGTATCAAACACTTAGTTTCAGATGGAACACTTAGTTTTAAATGGAACTAAGTTTCGCTTCTGGAGTTTCCTCTCTCACAAAGTCGACCATATAGATTCGTCGAACACATACGGTTTCGAGTAGCATCGCCACAGATTTCAGAGAACACGCGCTTCTCCTGGCAGAGTATCGAACACTTAGTTTCAGATAGAACAATTACTTTAAAATGGAAGTAAGTTTCGCATCTGCAGTTTCCTTTCTCACAAGGTCGACCACATAGTTTCGTCGAACACATTCGGTTTCGAGTAGCATCGCCACAGATTTCAGAGAACAGGCGCTTCTCCTGGCACAGTATCGAACACTTAGTTTCAGATAGAAAAATTAGTTTAAAATGGAACTAAGTTCGCATTCGGAGTTTCCTCTCTCACAAGTTCGACCACTTAGTTTCGTCGAAGACATACGGTTTCGAGTAGCATCGCCACCGATTTCAGAGAACAGACGCTTCTCCTGGCACAGTATCGAACACTTAGTATGAGATAGAAAAATTAGTTTAAAATGGAACTATGTTTCGCATCTGGAGAATCCTCTCTCAGAAGGTCAACCACTTAGTTTCGTCGAACACATACGGTTTCGAGTAGCATCGCCACCGATTCCAGAGAACAGACGCGTTTCCTGGCACTGTATCAAACACTTAGTTTCAGATGGAACACTTAGTTTTAAATGGAACTAAGTTTCGCTTCTGGAGTTTCCTCTCTCACAAAGTCGACCATATAGATTCGTCGGACACATACGGTTCCGAGTAGCATCGCCACAGATTTCAGAGAACACGCGCTTCTCCTGGCAGAGTATCGAACACTTAGTTTCAGATAGAACAATTAGTTTAAAATGGAACTATGTTTCGCATCTGGAGTATCCTCTTTCACAAGGTCAACCACTTAGTTTCGTCGAACACGTACGGTTTCGAGTGGTATTGCCACAGATTTCAGAGAACGGGCGGTTCTCCTGGCACAGTATCGAACACTTAGTTTAAGATAGAACAATTAGTTTAAAATGGAACTAAGTTTCGCATCTGGAGTTTCCTCTCTCACAAGGTCGACCGCTTAGTTTCGACGAACACATACGGTTTCGAGTGGTATCGCTACAGATTTCAGAGAACAGGCGCTTCTCCAGGCACAGTATCGAACACTTAGTTTCCGATGGAACAATTAGTTTTAAATGGAACTAAGTTTCGCATATGGAGTTTCCTCTTTCACAAGGCGACCACTTACTTTCGTCGAACACATACGGTTTCGAGTGTGATCGCCACAGATTTCAGAGAACAGACGCTTCTACTGGCACAGTATCGAACACATAGTTTCAGATAGAACAATTAGTTTAAAATGGAACTAAGTTTCGCTGCTGGAGTTTCCTCTCTCACAAGTTCGACCACTTAGTTTCGTCGAAGACATACGGTTTCGAGTAGCATCGCCACCGATTTCAGAGAACAGACGCTTCTCCTGGCACAGTATCGAACACTTAGTATGAGATAGAACAATTAGTTTAAAATGGAACAAAGTTTCGCATCTGGAGTGTCCTCTCCCACAAGGTCGGCAACTTAGTTTCCTCGAACACATACGGTTTCGAGTAGCATCGCCACTGATCTCAGAGAACAGGCGCTTCTCCTGGCACAGTATCGAACACTTAGATTCAGAAGGAACAATTAGTTTAAAATGGAACTATGTTTCGCATCTGGAGTTTCCTCTCTCACAAGGTCGACCACTTAGTTTCATCGAACACATGCGGTTTCGAGTGGCATCGCCACAGATTTCAGAGAGCAGGCGCTGCTCCTGGCACTGTATCGAAAACATATATTCAGATAGAACAATTAGTTTAAAATGGAACTAAGTTTCGCATCTGGAGATTCCTCTCCCACAAGGTCGAACATTTAGATTCGTCGAACACATACGGTTTCGAGTAGAATCGCCACACATTTCAGACAACAGGCGCTTCTCCTGGCACAGTATCGAACACTTAGTTTCAGATAGAACTATTAGTTTAAAATGGAACTAAGTTTCGCATCTGGAGTTTCCTCTCTCACAAGGTCGGCCACTTAGTATCGTCGAACACATACGGTTTGGAGTGGCATCGCCACAGATTTCAGAGAACAGGCGCTTCTCGAGGCGCAGTATCGAACACTTAGTTTCAGATAGAACAATTATTTTAATATGGAATTAAGTTTCGCATTTGGAGTTTCCTCTCTCACAAGGTCGACCACTTAGTTTCGTCAAACACATACGGTTTCGAGTGGCTTCCCCAAAGATTTCAGAGAACAGGCGCTTCTCCTGGCACAGTATCGAACACTTTCAGATAGAACAATTAGTTTAAAATGGAACTAAGTTTCGCATCTGGAGTTTCCTCTCTCACAAGGTCGGCCACTTAGTATCGTCGAACGCATACGGTTTCGAGTAGCATCGCCACAGATTTCAGAGAACAGGCGCTTCTCCTGGCACAGTACCGAACACTTAGTTTCAGATAGAACAATTAGTTTAAAATGGAACTCTGTTTCGCATCTGGAGTTTCCTCTACCACAAGGTCGACCACTTATTTTCGTCGAACACATACGATTTCGAGTGGCATCGCCACAGGTTTCAGATAACTGGCGCTTCTCCTGGCACAGTATCGAACACTTAGTATCAGATAGAACAATTAGTTTAAAATGGAACTAAGTTTCGCATCTGGAGTTTCCTCTCTCACAAGGTCGGCCACTTAGTATCGTCGAACGCATACGGTTTCGAGTAGCATCGCCACAGATTTCAGAGAACAGGCGCTTCTCCTGGCACAGTACCGAACACTTAGTTTCAGATAGAACAATTAGTTTAAAATGGAACTCTGTTTCGCATCTGGAGTTTCCTCTACCACAAGGTCGACCACTTATTTTCGTCGAACACATACGATTTCGAGTGGCATCGCCACAGGTTTCAGATAACTGGCGCTTCTCCTGGCACAGTATCGAAAACATATATTCAGATAGAACAATTAGTTTAAAATGGAACTAAGTTTCGCATCTGGAGATTCCTCTCCCACAAGGTCGAACATTTAGATTCGTCGAACACATACGGTTTCGAGTAGAATCGCCACACATTTCAGACAACAGGCGCTTCTCCTGGCACAGTATCGAACACTTAGATTCAGAAGGAACAATTAGTTTAAAATGGAACTATGTTTCGCATCTGGAGTTTCCTCTCTCACAAGGTCGACCACTTAGTTTCATCGAACACATGCGGTTTCGAGTGGCATCGCCACAGATTTCAGAGAGCAGGCGCTGCTCCTGGCACTGTATCGAAAACATATATTCAGATAGAACAATTAGTTTAAAATGGAACTAAGTTTCGCATCTGGAGATTCCTCTCCCACAAGGTCGAACATTTAGATTCGTCGAACACATACGGTTTCGAGTAGAATCGCCACACATTTCAGACAACAGGCGCTTCTCCTGGCACAGTATCGAACACTTAGTTTCAGATAGAACTATTAGTTTAAAATGGAACTAAGTTTCGCATCTGGAGTTTCCTCTCTCACAAGGTCGGCCACTTAGTGTCGTCGAACACATACGGTTTGGAGTGGCATCGCCACAGATTTCAGAGAACAGGCGCTTCTCGAGGCGCAGTATCGAACACTTAGTTTCAGATAGAACAATTATTTTAATATGGAATTAAGTTTCGCATTTGGAGTTTCCTCTCTCACAAGGTCGACCACTTAGTTTCGTCAAACACATACGGTTTCGAGTGGCTACGCCAAAGATTTCAGAGAACAGGCGCTTCTCCTGGCACAGTATCGAACACTTTCAGATAGAACAATTAGTTTAAAATGGAACTAAGTTTCGCATCTGGAGTTTCCTCTCTCACAAGGTCGGCCACTTAGTATCGTCGAACGCATACGGTTTCGAGTAGCATCGCCACAGATTTCAGAGAACAGGCGCTTCTCCTGGCACAGTACCGAACACTTAGTTTCAGATAGAACAATTAGTTTAAAATGGAACTCTGTTTCGCATCTGGAGTTTCCTCTACCACAAGGTCGACCACTTATTTTCGTCGAACACATACGATTTCGAGTGGCATCGCCACAGGTTTCAGATAACTGGCGCTTCTCCTGGCACAGTATCGAACACTTAGTATCAGATAGAACAATTAGTTTAAAATGGAACTAAGTTTCGCATCTGGAGTTTCCTCTCTCACAAGGTCGACCACTTAGTTTCGTCGAACACATACGGTTTCGAGTAGCATCGCCACAGATTTCAGAGAACAGGCGCTTCTCCTGGCACAGTATCGAGAACTTAGTTTCGGATAGAACAATTAGTTTAAAATGGAACTAAGTTTCGCATCTGGAGTTTCCTCTCTCACAAGGTCGACCACTTAGTTTCGTCGAACACATACGGTTTCGAGTGGCATCGCCACAGATTTCAGGGAACAGGCGCTTCTCCTGGCACAGTATCGAAAACTTAGTTTCGGATAGAACAATTAGTTTAAAATGGAACTAAGTTTCGCATCTGGAGTTTCCTCTCTCACAAGGTCGACCACCTAGTTTCGTCGAACACATACGGTTTCGAGTGGCATCGCCACAGATTTCAGAGAACAGGCGCTTCTCCTGGCACAGTATCGAAAACTTAGTTTCGGATAGAACAATTAGTTTAAAATGGAACTAAGATTCGCATCTGGAGTTTCCTCTCTCACAAGGTCGACCGCTTAGCTTCGACGAACACATACGGTTTCGAGTAGCATCGCCACAGATTTCAGAGAACGGGCGCTTCTCCTGGCACAGTATCGAACACTTAGTTTCAGATAGAACAATTAGTTTAAAATGGAACTATGTTCCGCATCTGGTGAATCCTCCCTCACAAGGTCAATCACTTAGTTTCGTCGAACACATACGGTTTCGAGTGGCATCGCCACAGATTTCAGAGAACAGGCGCTTCTCCGGGCACAGTATCGAACACTTAGTTTCAGATAGAACAATTAGTTTAAAATGGAAATAAGCTTCGCATCTGGAGTTTCCTCACTCACAAAGCCGACCACTTAGTTTCGTCGAACACATACGGTTTCGAGTAGCATCACCACAGATTTCAGAGAACAGGCGCTTCTCCTGGCACAGTATCGAACACTTAGTTTCAGATAGAACAATTAGTTTAAAATGGTACTGAGTTTCGCATCTGGAGTGTCCTCTCTCACAAGGTCGACCACTTAGTTTCGTCGAACACATACGGTTTCGAGTGGCATCGCTACACATTTCAGAGAACTGGCGCTTCCCCTGGCACACTATCGAACACTTAGTTTCAGATAGAACAATTAGTTTTAATTGGGACTATGTTTGTCATCTGGAGTTTCCTCTCTCACAAGGTGGACCACTTAGTTTCGTCGAACACGTACGGTTTCGAGTAGCATCTCCACAGATTTCAGAGAACATGCGCTTCTCCTGGCACACTATCTAACACTTAGTTTCAGATAGAACAATTAGTTTAAAATGGAAGTAAGTTTCGCATCAGCAGTTTCCTCTCTCACAAGGTCGGCCACTTAGTTTCGTCGAACACATACGGTTTCGAGTAGCATCGCCACCGATTTCCGAGAACTGACGCTTCTCCTGGCACAGTATCGAACACTTAGTATCAGATAGAACAATTAGTTTAAAATGGAACTATGTTTCGCATCTGAAGTTTACTCTCGCACAAGGTGGACCACTTAGTTTCGTCGAACACATACGGTTTCGAGTAGCATCGCCAAAGATTTCAGAGAACATGCGCTTCTCCTGGCATAGTATCGAACACTTAGTTTCAGAAGGAACAGTTAGTTTAAAATGTAACTGAGTTTCGCATCTGGAGTTTCCTCTCTCAAAAGGTCGACCACTTAGTTTCGTCGAACACATACGGTTTCGAGTAGCATCGCCACAGATTTCAGAGAACAGGCGCTTCTCCTGGCATAGTATCGAACACTTAGTTTCAGAAGGAACAGTTAGTTTAAAATGTAACTGAGTTTCGCATCTAGAGTTTCCTCTCTCAAAAGGTCGACCACTTAGTTTCGTCGAACACATACGGTTTCGAGTAGCATCGCCACAGATTTCAGAGAACAGGCGCTTCTCCTGGCACAGTATCGAGAACTTAGTTTCGGATAGAACAATTAGTTTAAAATGGAACTAAGTTTCGCATCTGGAGTTTCCTCTCTCACAAGGTCGACCGCTTAGCTTCGACGAACACATACGGTTTCGAGTAGCATCGCCACAGATTTCAGAGAACGGGCGCTTCTCCTGGCACAGTATCGAACACTTAATATCATATAGAACAATTATTTTAAAATGGAATTAAGTTTCGCATTTGGAGTTTCCTCTCTCACAAGGTCGACAACTTAGTTTCGTCGAACAAATACGGTTTCGAGTGGCATCGCCACAGATTTCAGAGAACAGACGCTTCTACTGGCACAGTATCGAACACATTGTTTCAGATAGAACAATTAATTTAAAAAGGATCTAAGTTTCGCTGCTGGAATTTCCTCTCTCAAAAGGTCGACCACTTAGTTTCGTCGAACACATACGGTTTCGAGTAGCATCGCCACAGATTTCAGAGAACAGGCGCTTCTCCTGGCACAGTATCGAGAACTTAGTTTCGGATAGAACAATTAGTTTAAAATGGAACTAATTTTCGCATCTGGAGTTTCCTCTCTCACAAGGTCGACCACTTAGTTTCGTCGAACACATACGGTTTCGAGTGGCATCGCCACAGATTTCAGAGAACAGGCGCTTCTCCTGGCACAGTATCGAAAACTTAGTTTCGGATAGAACAATTAGTTTAAAATGGAACTAAGAGTCGCATCTGGAGTTTCCTCTCTCACAAGGTCGGCCACTTAGTATCGTCGAAAACATACGGTTTCGAGTGGCATCGCCGCAAATTTCGCCGAACGGGAGCTTCTCCCGGCACAGTATCGACTACTTAGTTTCGCCGAACACATACGGTTTCGAGTGGCATCGCCACAGATTTCAGGGAACAGGCGTTTCTCCTGGCGCAGTATCGGACATTTAGATTCAGGTAGAACAGTTAGTTTTAAAAGAAACTAAGTTTCGCATCTGGAGTTTCTTCTCTCAAAAGGCGACCACTTAGTTTCGTCGAACACATACGGCTTCGAGTAGCATTGCCACATATTTAAGAGAACAGGCGCTTCTCCTGGCGCAGTATCGAACACTTAGTATCAGATAGAACAATTAGTTTAAAATGGAAATAAGCTTCGCATCTGGAGTTTCCTCTCTCACAAAGCCGACCACTTAGTTTCGTCGAACACATACGGTTTCGAGTGGCATCGCCACAGATTTCAGAGAACAGGCGCTTCTCCGGGCACAGTATCGAACACTTAGTTTCAGATAGAACAATTAGTTTAAAATGGAAATAAGCTTCGCATCTGGAGTTTCCTCACTCACAAAGCCGACCACTTAGTTTCGTCGAACACATACGGTTTCGAGTAGCATCACCACAGATTTCAGAGAACAGGCGCTTCTCCTGGCACAGTATCGAACACTTAGTTTCAGATAGAACAATTAGTTTAAAATGGTACTAAGTTTTGCATCAGGGGTTTCCTCTCTCACATGGTCGACCACTTTGTTTCGTCGAACATATACGGTTTCGAGTAGCATCGCCACAGATTTCAGAGAATGGGCACTTCTCCTGGCACAGTATTGAAAACTTAGTTTGATATAGAACAGTTATTTTTGAATGGTACTGAGTTTCGCATCTGGAGTGTCCTCTCTCACAAGGTCGACCACTTAGTTTCGTCGAACACATACGGTTTCGAGTTGCATCGGCACACATTTCAGAGAACAGGCGCTTCTCTTGGCACAGTATCAGACACATAGTTTCAGACAGAACAATTAGTTTAAAATGGAACTATGTTTCGCATCTGGAGTATCCTCTCTCACAAGATCAACCAGTTAGTTTCGTCGAACACATTCGGTTTCGAGTGGCATCGCCACACATTTCAGAGAACTGGCGCGTCTACTGGCACAGTATCGAACACTTAGTTTCAGATAGAACAATTAGTTTAATATGGAACTAAGTTTCGCATCTGGAGTTTCCTCTCTCTCAAGGTCGGCCACTTAGTTTCGTCGAACACATACGGTTTCGAGTGGCATCGCCACAGATTTCAGAGAACAGGCGCTTCTCCTGGCACTGTATCGAACACTTAGTTTCAGATAGAACAATTGGTTTAAAATGGAACTAAGTTTCGCATCTGGAGTTTCCTCTCTCACAAGGTCGGCCACTTAGTTTCGTCGAACACATACGGTTTCGAGTGGCATCGTCACAGATTTCAGAGAACAGGCGCTTCTCCTGGCACAGTATCGGACACATAGGCTCAAATAGAACAATTAGTTTAAAATGGTACTAAATATCGCATCTGGAGTTTCCTCTTTCACAAGGCGACCACTTTGTTTCGTCGAACACATATGGTTTCGAGTAGTATCGCCACAGATTTCAGAGAACAGGCGCCTCTCCTGGCACAGTATCGAACACTTAGTTGCAGATAGAACAATTAGTTTAAAATGGAAGTAAGTTTCGCATCTGCAGTTTCCTCTCTCACAAGGTCGACCAGGTAGTTTCGCCGAACACATACGGTTTCGAGTGGCATCGCCAAAGATTTCAGAGAACAGGCGCTTCTCCTGGCACAATATCGAACACTTTATTTCAGCTAGAATATATAGTTTTAAATGGAAATATGTTTCGCATTTGGAGTTTCCTCTCTCACAAGGTCGACCACATAGTTTCGTCGAACACATACGGTTTCGAGTGACATCGCCACAGATTTCATAGAACAGGCGCTTCGCCTGGCACAGTATCGAACACTTAGTTACAGATAGAACAATTAGTTTAAAATGGAACTGTGTTTCGCATCTGGAGTTTCCTCTCTCACCACGTCGACCACTTAGTTTCGTCGAACACATACGGTTTCGAGTAGCAACGCCACAGATTTCAGAGAATAGGTGCTTCTCCTGGCACAGTATCGAACACTTAGTTTCAGATAGAACAATTAGTTTAAAATGGAGCTGTGTTTCGCATCTGGAGTTTCCTCTCTCACCACGTCGACCACTTAGTTTCGTCGAACACATACGGTTTCGAGTAGCAACGCCACAGATTTCAGGGAATAGGCGCTTCTCCTGGCACAGTATCGAACACTTAGTTTCAGATAGAACAATTAGTTTAAAATGGAACTGTGTTTCGCATCTGGAGTTTCCTCTCTCACCACGTCGACCACTTAGTTTCGTCGAACACATACGGTTTCGAGTAGCAACGCCACAGATTTCAGAGAATAGGCGCTTCTCCTGGCAGATTATCGAATACTTAGTTTCAGATAGAATATTTAGTTTAAAATGGAAATATGTTTCGCATTTGGAGTTTCATCTCTCACAAGGTCGACCACTTAGTTTCGTCGAACACATACGTTTTCGAGTGGCATCGCCACAGATTTCAGAGAACAGCCGCTTCTCCTGGCACAGTATCGAACACTTAGTATCAGATAGAACAATTACTTTAAAATGGAACTGAGCTTCGCATCTGGAGTTTCCTCTCTCACAAGGTGGACCACTTAGTTTCGTAGAACACATACGGTTTCGAGTGGCATGGCCAGAGATTTCAGAGAACAGGCGCTTCTCCTGGCACAGTATCAAACACTTAGTTTCAGATAGAACAATTATATTAAAATGGAACTAAGTTTCGCATCTGGTGTTTCCTCTCTCACAAGATCGACTACTTAGTTTCGTCGAACACATACGGTTTCGAGCGGCATCGCCATACAGTTCAGAGAACAGGCGCTTCTCCTGGCACAGCATCGAACACTTAGATTCAGATAGAACAATTAGTTTCAAATGGAACTAAGTTTCGCATCTGCAGTTTCCTCTCTCACAAGGGCGACCACTTTGTTTCGTCGAACACATACGGTTTCGATTAGCATTACCACAGATTTCACAGAACAGGCGCTTCTCCGGGCAAAATATCGAACACTTAGTTTCAGATAGAACAATTACTTTAAAATGGAACTAAGTTTCGTATCTGGAGTTTCCTCTCCCACAAGGTCGACCACTTAGATTCGTCGAACACATACGGTTTCGAGTGGCATGGCCACAGATTTCAGAGTTCAGGCATTTCTCCTGGCACAGTATCGAACACTTAGTTTCAGATAGAACAATTAGTTTAAAATGGAACTGTGTTTCGCATCTGGAGTTTCCTCTCTCACCACGTCGACCACTTAGTTTCGTCGAACACATACGGTTTCGAGTAGCAACGCCACAGATTTCAGAGAATAGGTGCTTCTCCTGGCACAGTATCGAACACTTAGTTTCAGATAGAACAATTAGTTTAAAATGGAGCTGTGTTTCGCATCTGGAGTTTCCTCTCTCACCACGTCGACCACTTAGTTTCGTCGAACACATACGGTTTCGAGTAGCAACGCCACAGATTTCAGGGAATAGGCGCTTCTCCTGGCACAGTATCGAACACTTAGTTTCAGATAGAACAATTAGTTTAAAATGGAACTGTGTTTCGCATCTGGAGTTTCCTCTCTCACCACGTCGACCACTTAGTTTCGTCGAACACATACGGTTTCGAGTAGCAACGCCACAGATTTCAGAGAATAGGCGCTTCTCCTGGCAGATTATCGAATACTTAGTTTCAGATAGAATATTTAGTTTAAAATGGAAATATGTTTCGCATTTGGAGTTTCATCTCTCACAAGGTCGACCACTTAGTTTCGTCGAACACATACGTTTTCGAGTGGCATCGCCACAGATTTCAGAGAACAGCCGCTTCTCCTGGCACAGTATCGAACACTTAGTATCAGATAGAACAATTACTTTAAAATGGAACTGAGCTTCGCATCTGGAGTTTCCTCTCTCACAAGGTGGACCACTTAGTTTCGTAGAACACATACGGTTTCGAGTGGCATGGCCAGAGATTTCAGAGAACAGGCGCTTCTCCTGGCACAGTATCGAACACTTAGTTTCAGATAGAACAATTAGTTTAAAATGGAACTAAGTTTCGCATCCGGAGTTTCCTCTCTCACAAGGTCAACCATTTAGTTTCGTCGAACACATACGGTTCGAGTAGCATCGTCACAGATTTCAGAGAACAGGCGCCTCTCCTGGCACAGTATCGAACACTTAGTTTCAGATAGGATTATTAGTTTAAATTGGAACTAAATTGTGCAATTTAGAGTTTCCTCTCTCGCAAGGTCGACCACTTAGTTTCGTCGAACACATACGTTTTCGAGTAGCATCGCCACACATTTCAGAGGACAGGCGCTTCTCCTGGCACAGTATCGAAAACATGGTTTCAGATAGAACAATTGGTTTAAAATGGAAATAAGTTTCACATCTGGAGTTTGCTCTCTCACAATGTCGACCATTTAGATTCGTCGAGCACATACGGTTTCGAGTATCATCGCCACAGATTTCAGAGAACAGGAGCTTCTCCTGGCATAGTATCGAACACTTATTTCAGACAGAACAATTAGTTTAAAATGGAACTATGTTTCGCATCTGGAGTGTCCTCTCTCACAAGGTCAACCACTTAGTTTCGTCGAACACACACGGTTTCGAGTGGCATCTCCACAGATTGCAGAGAACAGGCGCTTCTCCTGGCACAGTTTCGAACACTTAGTTACAGGTAGAACACTTAGTTTAAAATGGAAATGTGTTTCGCATTTGGAGTTTCCTCTCTCACAAGGTGGACCACTCAGTTTCGTCAAACACTTACGGTTTCGAGTGGCATAGCCACAGATTTCGGAGAACAGGCGCTTCTCCTAGCACAGTATCGAACACTTAGTATCAGATAGAACAATTACTTTAAAATGGAACTAAGCTTCGCATCTCGAGATTCCTCTCTCACAAGGTGGACCACTTAGTTTCATCGAACATATACGGTTTCGAGTAGCATCGCCACTGATTTCAGAGATCAGGCGCTTCTCCTGGCACAGTATCGAACACTTAGTTACAGGTAGAACACTTAGTTTAAAATGGAACTGTGTTTCGCATTTGGAGTTTCCTCTCTCACAAGGTGGACCACTCAGTTTCGTCAAACAGATACGGTTTCGAGTGGCATCGCCACAGATTTCAGAGAACAGGCGCTTCTCCTGGCACAGTATCGAACACTTAGTTTCAGATGGAACATTTGGTTTAAAATGGAACTAAGCTTCGCATCTCGAGATTCCTCTCTCACAAGGTGGACCACTTAGTTTCATCGAACATATACGGTTTCGAGTGGCGTCGCCACAGATTTCAGAGAACAGGGGCTTCTCCTGGCACAGTATCGAACACTTAGTTTCAGATGGAACATTTGGTTTAAAATGGAACTAAGTTTCGCATCTGAAGTTTCCTCTCGCACAAGGTCGGCCACTTAGTTTCATCGAACATATACGGTTTCGAGTGGCATCTCCACAGATTTCAGAGAACAGGCGCTTCTCCTGGCACAGTCTCGAACACTTAGTTACAGGTAGAACACTTAGTTTAAAATGGAACTGTGTTTCGCATTTGGAGTTTCCTCTCTCACAAGGTGGACCACTCAGTTTCGTCAAACACTTACGGTTTCGAGTGGCATCGCCACAGATTTCAGAGAACAGGCGCTTCTCCTGGCACAGTATCGAACACTTAGTTTCAGATGGAACATTTGGTTTAAAATGGAACTAAGTTTCGCATTTGGAGTTTCCTCTCACAATGTCGACCATTTAGATTCGTCGAGCACATACGGTTTCGAGTATCATCGCCACAGATTTCAGAGAACAGGAGCTTCTCCTGGCAGAGTATCGAACACTTATTTCAGACAGAACAATTAGTTTAAAATGGAATTATGTTTCGCATCTGGATTATCCTCCCTCACAAGGTCACCCACTTAGTTTCGTCGAACACACACGGTTTCGAGTGGCATCTCCACAGATTTCAGAGAACAGGCGCTTCTCCTGGCACATTCTCGAACACTTAGTTTAAAATGGAACTGTGTTTCGCATTTGGAGTTTCCTCTCTCACAAGGTGGACCATTCAGTTTCGTCAAACACTTACGGTTTCGAGTGGCATCGCCACAGATTTCGGAGAACAGGCGCTTCTCCTAGCACAGTGTCGAACACTTAGTATCAGATAGAACAATTACTTTAAAATGGAACTAAGCTTCGCATCTCGAGATTCCTCTCTCACAAGGTGGACCACTTAGTTTCATCGAACATATACAGTTTCGAGTGGCATCTCCACAGATTTCAGAGAACAGGCGCTTCTCCTGGCACAGTCTCGAACACTTAGTTACAGGTAGAACACTTAGTTTAAAATAGAACTGTGTTTCGCATTTGGAGTTTCCTCTCTCACAAGGTGGACCACTCAGTTTCGTCAAACACTTACGGTTTCGAGTGGCATCGCCACAGATTTCAGAGAACAGGCGCTTCTCCTGGCACAGTATCGAACACTTAGTTTCAGATGGAACATTTGGTTTAAAATGCAACTAAGTTTCGCATTTGGAGTTTCCTCTCTCACAAGGTCGGCCACTTAGTTTCGTCGAACACATACGGTTTCGAGTGGCATCGCCACAGATTTTAGCGAACAGGCGCATCTCCTGGCACATTATCGAAAACTTAGTTTCAGATAGAACAATTGGTTTAAAATGGAGCTATGTCTTGCATCTGGAGTTTCATCTCTCACAAGGTCGACGACTTAATTGCGACGAACACATACGGTTTCGAGTGGCATCGCCACAGATTTCAGAGAACAGGCGCTTCTCCTGGCACAGTATCGAGCACTTAGTTTCAGATAGAACAATTAGTTTAAAATGGAATTAAGTTTCGCATTTGGAGTTTCCTCTCTCACAAGGTCGGCCACTTAGTTTCGTCGAACACATACGGTTTGGAGTGGCATCGCCACAGATTTTAGCGAACAGGCGCATCTCCTGGCACATTATCGAAAACTTAGTTTCAGATAGAACAATTCGTTTAAAATGGAAATACGTTTCGCATTTGGAGTTTCTTCTCTCACAAGGCGACCACTTAGTTTCGTCGAACACACACGGTTTCGAGTGGCATCGCCTCAGATTTCAGAGAACAGGCGTTTCTCCTGGCACAGTATCGAACACTTAGTTTCAGATTGAACATTTAGTTTAAAATTGAACTATGTTTCGCATTTGGAGTTTCCTCTCTCACAAGGTCGGCCACTTAGTTTCGTCGAACACATACGGTTTCAAGTGGTATCGCCACAGATTTCAGCGAACTGGCGCATCTCCTGGCACATTATCGAAAAATTAGTTTCAGATAGAACAATTGGTTTAAAATGGAGCTAATTTTTGCATCTGGAGTTTCATCTCTCACAAGGTCGACGACTTAATTGCGACGAACACATACGGTTTCGAGTGGCATCGCCACAGATTTCAGAGAACAGGCGCTTCTCCTGGCACAGTATCGAGCACTTAGTTTCAGATAGAACAATTCGTTTAAAATGGAAATACGTTTCGCATTTGGAGTTTCTTCTCTCACAAGGTCGGCCACTTAATTTCGTCGACCACATACGGTTTGGAGTAGCATCGCCACAGATTTCAGAGAACAGGCCCTTCTCCTGGCACAGTATCGAATATTCAGTTTCAGATAGAACAATTAGTTTAAAATGGAACTAAGTTTCGCATCTGGAGTTTCCTCCCTCACAAGGTCGACCACTTAGTTTCGTCGAACACATACGGTTTCGAGTAGCATCGCGACAGATTTCAGAGAACAGGCGCTTATCCTGGCACAGTAACGAACACTTAGTTTCAGATAGAACAATCAGTTTAAAATGGAACTAAGTTTCGCATCTGGAGTTTCCTCTCTCACAAGGTCGACCACTTAGTTTCGTGGAACACATACGGTTTCCAGTGGCATAGCCACAGATTTCAGAGAACAGGCGCTTCTCCTGGCGCAGTATCGTACACTTAGTCACAGATAGAACCCTCAGTTTAAAATGGAAATAAGTTTCGCATCTGGAGTTTCCTCTCTCACAAGGTCGACCACCTAGTTTCGTCGAACATATACGGTTTCGAGTAGCATCGCCACAGATTTCAGAGAACAGGCGCTTCTCCTGGCACAGTAACGAACACTTAGTTTCAGATAGAGCAATCAGTTTAAAATGGAACTAAGTTTCGCATCTGGAGTATCCTCTCTCACAAGATCAACCACTTAGTTTCCTCGAACACATACGGTTTCGTGTGGCATCGCCACACATTTCAGAGAACAGGCGCTTCTCCTGGCACAGTATCGAACTCTTAGTTTCAGATAGAACAATTAGTTTAAAATTGTACTAAATTTCGCATCTGGAGTTTCTTCCTTCACAAGGCGACCACTTAATTTCGTCGAACACATTCGGTTTCGAGTGGCATCGCCACAGATTTCAGAGAACAGGCGCTTCTCCTGGCACAGTATCGAACACTTAGTTTCAGATAGAACAATTAGTTTAAAATGGAACTAAGTTTCGCATCTCGAGTTTCCTCTCTCACAAGGTCGACCACTTAGTTTCGTCGAACACATACGGTTTCAAGTGGCATCGCCACAATTTTCAGAGAACAGGCGATTCTCCTGGCACATTATCGAACACTTAGTTTCAGATAGAACAATTAGTTTAAAATGGAACTAAGTTTCGCAACTGGAATTTCCTCTCTCACAAGGCGGCCACATAGTTTCGTGGAACACATTCGGTTTCGAGTAGCATCGCCACAGATTTCAGAGAACAGGCGCTTCTCCTGGGACAGTATCGAACACTTAGTTTCACAGAGAACAATTAGTTTAAAATGGAAATATGTTTCGCATTTGGACTTTCCTCTCTCACAAGGTCGGCCACTTAATTTCGTCGACCACATACGGTTTCGAGTAGCATCGCGACAGATTTCAGAGAACAGGCGCTTATCCTGGCACAGTAACGAACACTTAGTTTCAGATAGAACAATCAGTTTAAAATGGAACTAAGTTTCGCATCTGGAGTTTCCTCTCTCACAAGGTCGACCACTTAGTTTCGTGGAACACATACGGTTTCGAGTGGCATAGCCACAGATTTCAGAGAACTGGCGCTTCTCCTGGCGCAGTATCGAACACTTAGTCACAGATAGAACCCTCAGTTTAAAATGGAAATAAGTTTCGCATCTGGAGTTTCCTCTCTCACAAGGTCGACCACCTAGTTTCGTCGAACATATACGGTTTCGAGTAGCATCGCCACAGATTTCAGAGAACAGGCGCTTCTCCTGGCACAGTAACGAACACTTAGTTTCAGATAGAGCAATCAGTTTAAAATGGAACTAAATTTCGCATCTGGAGTATCCTCTCTCACAAGATCAACCACTTAGTTTCCTCGAACACATACGGTTTCGTGTGGCATCGCCACACATTTCAGAGAACAGGCGCTTCTCCTGGCACAGTATCGAACTCTTAGTTTCAGATAGAACAATTAGTTTAAAATTGTACTAAATTTCGCATCTGGAGTTTCTTCCTTCACAAGGTGACCACTTAATTTCGTCGAACACATTCGGTTTCGAGTGGCATCGCCACAGATTTCAGAGAACAGGCGCTTCTCCTGGCACAGTATCGAACACTTAGTTTCAGATAGAACAATTAGTTTAAAATGGAACTAAGTTTCGCATCTGGAGTTTCCTCTCTCACAAGGTCGACCACTTAGTTTCGTCGAACACATACGGTTTCAAGTGGCATCGCCACAATTTTCAGAGAACAGGCGATTCTCCTGGCACAGTATCGAACACTTAGTTTCAGATAGAACAATTAGTTTAAAATGGAACTAAGTTTCGCAACTGGAGTTTCCTCTCTCACAAGGCGGCCACATAGTTTCGTGGAACACATTCGGTTTCGAGTAGCATCGCCACAGATTTCAGAGAACAGGCGCTTCTCCTGGGACAGTATCGAACACTTAGTTTCACAGAGAACAATTAGTTTAAAATGAAAATATGTTTCGCATTTGGAGTTTCCTCTCTCACAAGGTCGGCCACTTAATTTCGTCGACCACATACGGTTTCGAGTAGCATCGCCACAGATTTCAGAGAACAGGCGCTTCTCCTGGCACAGTATCGAACACTTAGTTTCAGATAGAACAATCAGTTTAAAATGGAACTAAGTTTCGCATCTGGAGTTTCCTCTCTCACAAGGTCGACCACTTAGTTTCGTGGAACACATACGGTTTCGAGTGGCATAGCCACAGATTTCAGAGAACTGGCGCTTCTCCTGGCGCAGTATCGAACACTTAGTCACAGATAGAACCCTCAGTTTAAAATGGAAATAAGTTTCGCATCTGGAGTTTCCTCTCTCACAAGGTCGACCACCTAGTTTCGTCGAACATATACGGTTTCGAGTAGCATCGCCACAGATTTCAGAGAACAGGCGCTTCTCCTGGCACAGTAACGAACACTTAGTTTCAGATAGAGCAATCAGTTTAAAATGGAACTAAATGTCGCATCTGGAGTATCCTCTCTCACAAGATCAACCACTTAGTTTCCTCGAACACATACGGTTTCGTGTGGCATCGCCACACATTTCAGAGAACAGGCGCTTCTCCTGGCACAGTATCGAACTCTTAGTTTCAGATAGAACAATTAGTTTAAAATTGTACTAAATTTCGCATCTGGAGTTTCTTCCTTCACAAGGCGACCACTTAATTTCGTCGAACACATTCGGTTTCGAGTGGCATCGCCACAGATTTCAGAGAACAGGCGCTTCTCCTGGCACAGTATCGAACACTTAGTTTCAGATAGAACAATTAGTTTAAAATGGAACTAAGTTTCGCATCTGGAGTTTCCTCTCTCACAAGGTCGACCACTTAGTTTCGTCGAACACATACGGTTTCAAGTGGCATCGCCACAATTTTCAGAGAACAGGCGATTCTCCTGGCACAGTATCGAACACTTAGTTTCAGATAGAACAATTAGTTTAAAATGGAACTAAGTTTCGCAACTGGAGTTTCCTCTCTCACAAGGCGGCCACATAGTTTCGTGGAACACATTCGGTTTCGAGTAGCATCGCCACAGATTTCAGAGAACAGGCGCTTCTCCTGGGACAGTATCGAACACTTAGTTTCACAGAGAACAATTAGTTTAAAATGAAAATATGTTTCGCATTTGGAGTTTCCTCTCTCACAAGGTCGGCCACTTAATTTCGTCGACCACATACGGTTTCGAGTAGCATCGCCACAGATTTCAGAGAACAGGCGCTTCTCCTGGCACAGTATCGAACACTTAGTTACAGATAAAACAATTAGTTTAAAATGGAACTAAGTTTCGCATCTGAATGTTCCTCTCTCACAAGGTCGGCCACTTAGTTTCGTCGAACACATACGGTTTCGAGGGGCATCGCCACAGATTTCAGAGAACAGGCGCTTCTGCTGGCACAGTATCGAACACTTAGTTTCAGATAGAACAATTAATTTAAAATGGAACTAAGTTTCGCATCTGAAGTTTCCTCTCTCACAAGGTCGGCCACTTAGTTTTGTCGAACACATACGATTTCGTGTGGCATCGCCCGAGATTTCAGAGAACAGGCGCTTCTCCTGGCACAGTATCGAATACTCAGTTTCAGATAGAACAATAAATTTAAAATGGAACGAAGTTTCGCATCTGGAGTTTCCTCTCCCACAAGGTCCACCACTTAGTTTCCCCGAACACATACTGTTTCGAGTAGCATCGCCACAGATTTCAGAGAACAGGCGCTTCTCCTGGCACAGTATCGAACACTTAGTTACAGATAGAACAATAAATTTAAAATGGAACGAAGTTTCGCATCTGGAGTTTCCTCTCCCACAAGGTCCACCACTTAGTTTCCCCGAACACATACTGTTTCGAGTAGCATCGCCACAGATTTCAGAGAACAGGCGCTTCTCCTGGCACAGTATCGAACACTTAGTTACAGATAAAACAATTAGTTTAAAATGGAACTAAGTTTCGCAACTGGAATTTCCTCTCTCACAAGGCGGCCACATAGTTTCGTGGAACACATTCGGTTTCGAGTAGCATCGCCACAGATTTCAGAGAACAGGCGCTTCTCCTGGGACAGTATCGAACACTTAGTTTCACAGAGAACAATTAGTTTAAAATGGAAATATGTTTCGCATTTGGACTTTCCTCTCTCACAAGGTCGGCCACTTAATTTCGTCGACCACATACGGTTTCGAGTAGCATGGCGACAGATTTCAGAGAACAGGCGCTTATCCTGGCACAGTAACGAACACTTAGTTTCAGATAGAACAATCAGTTTAAAATGGAACTAAGTTTCGCATCTGGAGTTTCCTCTCTCACAAGGTCGACCACTTAGTTTCGTGGAACACATACGGTTTCGAGTGGCATAGCCACAGATTTCAGAGAACTGGCGCTTCTCCTGGCGCAGTATCGAACACTTAGTCACAGATAGAACCCTCAGTTTAAAATGGAAATAAGTTTCGCATCTGGAGTTTCCTCTCTCACAAGGTCGACCACCTAGTTTCGTCGAACATATACGGTTTCGAGTAGCATCGCCACAGATTTCAGAGAACAGGCGCTTCTCCTGGCACAGTAACGAACACTTAGTTTCAGATAGAGCAATCAGTTTAAAATGGAACTAAATTTCGCATCTGGAGTATCCTCTCTCACAAGATCAACCACTTAGTTTCCTCGAACACATACGGTTTCGTGTGGCATCGCCACACATTTCAGAGAACAGGCGCTTCTCCTGGCACAGTATCGAACTCTTAGTTTCAGATAGAACAATTAGTTTAAAATTGTACTAAATTTCGCATCTGGAGTTTCTTCCTTCACAAGGTGACCACTTAATTTCGTCGAACACATTCGGTTTCGAGTGGCATCGCCACAGATTTCAGAGAACAGGCGCTTCTCCTGGCACAGTATCGAACACTTAGTTTCAGATAGAACAATTAGTTTAAAATGGAACTAAGTTTCGCATCTGGAGTTTCCTCTCTCACAAGGTCGACCACTTAGTTTCGTCGAACACATACGGTTTCGAGTGGCATCGCCACCGATTTCGGAGAACAGGCGCTTCTCCTGGCACAGTATCGAACACTTAGTTTCAGATGGAACATTTAGTTTAAAATTGAACTATGTTTCGCATCTGAAGTTTCCTCTATAACAAGGTCGACCAATTAGTTTCGCCGAACACATACGCTTTCGAGTGGCATCGCGACAGGTTTCAGAGAACAGGCGCTTCTCCTGGCACAGTATCGAACACTTAGTTTCAGACAGAACAATTAGTTTAAAATGGTACTAAGTTTCGCGTCTGGAGGTTCCTATCTCACAAGGTCGACCACTCAGTTTCGTCGAACGCATACGGTTTCGAGTGGCATCGCCACAGATTTCAGAGAACTGGCGCTTCTCCTGGCACAGTATCGAACACTTAGTTTCACATGGAACATTTGGTTTAAAATGGAACTAAGTTTCGCATCTGAAGTTTCCACTCTCATAAGGTCGGCCACTTAGTTTCGTCGAACACATACGGTTTCGAGTGGCATCGCCACAGATTTCAGAGAACAGGCGCTTCTCCTGGCACAGTATCGAACACTTAGTTTCAGACAGAACAATTAGTTTAAAATGGCAATAAGTTTCGCGTCTGGAGTTTCCTATCTCACAAGGTCGGCCACTTAGTTTCGTCGAACACATACGGTTTCGAGTGGCACCGTCACAGATTTCAGGGAACGGTCGCTTCTCCTGGCACAGTATCGAACACTTAGTTTCAGATAGAACAATTAGTTTAAAATTGAACTATGTTTCGCATTTGGAGTTTCCTCTCGCACAAGGTGGACCACTTAGTTTCGTCGAACACGTACGGTTTCGAGTAGCATCTCCACAGATTTCAGAGAACAGGCGCTTCCCCTGGCACAGTATCGAACATTTAGTTTCAGATAGAACAATTAGTTATAAATGGAACTATGTTTCTCATATGGAGTTTCCTCTCTCACAAGGTCGGCCACTTAGTTTCGTCGAACACATACGGTTTCCAGTAGCATCGCCACAGATTTCAGAGAACAGGCGCTTCTCCTGGCACAGTATCGAACACTTAGTTACAGATAAAACAATTAGTTTAAAATGGAACTAAGTTTCGCATCTGAATGTTCCTCTCTCACAAGGTCGGCCACTTAGTTTCGTCGAACACATACGGTTTCGAGGGGCATCGCCACAGATTTCAGAGAACAGGCGCTTCTGCTGGCACACTATCGAACACTTAGTTTCAGATAGAACAATTAATTTAAAATGGAACTAAGTTTCGCATCTGAAGTTTCCTCTCTCACAAGGTCGGCCACTTAGTTTTGTCGAACACATACGATTTCGTGTGGCATCGCCCGAGATTTCAGAGAACAGGCGCTTCTCCTGGCACAGTATCGAATACTCTATTTCAGATAGAACAATAAATTTAAAATGGAACGAAGTTTCGCATCTGGAGTTTCCTCTCCCACAAGGTCCACCACTTAGTTTCCCCGAACACATACTGTTTCGAGTAGCATCGCCACAGATTTCAGAGAACAGGCGCTTCTCCTGGCACAGTATCGATCACTTAGTTACAGATAGAACAATAAATTTAAAATGGAACGAAGTTTCGCATCTGGAGTTTCCTCTCCCACAAGGTCCACCACTTAGTTTCCCCGAACACATACTGTTTCGAGTAGCATCGCCACAGATTTCAGAGAACAGGCGCTTCTCCTGGCACAGTATCGAACACTTAGTTACAGATAAAACAATTAGTTTAAAATGGAACTAAGTTTCGCAACTGGAATTTCCTCTCTCACAAGGCGGCCACATAGTTTCGTGGAACACATTCGGTTTCGAGTAGCATCGCCACAGATTTCAGAGAACAGGCGCTTCTCCTGGGACAGTATCGAACACTTAGTTTCACAGAGAACAATTAGTTTAAAATGGAAATATGTTTCGCATTTGGACTTTCCTCTCTCACAAGGTCGGCCACTTAATTTCGTCGACCACATACGGTTTCGAGTAGCATGGCGACAGATTTCAGAGAACAGGCGCTTATCCTGGCACAGTAACGAACACTTAGTTTCAGATAGAACAATCAGTTTAAAATGGAACTAAGTTTCGCATCTGGAGTTTCCTCTCTCACAAGGTCGACCACTTAGTTTCGTGGAACACATACGGTTTCGAGTGGCATAGCCACAGATTTCAGAGAACTGGCGCTTCTCCTGGCGCAGTATCGAACACTTAGTCACAGATAGAACCCTCAGTTTAAAATGGAAATAAGTTTCGCATCTGGAGTTTCCTCTCTCACAAGGTCGACCACTTAGTTTCGTCGAACACATACGGTTTCGAGTGGCATCGCCACAGATTTCAGAGAACAGGCGCTTCTCCTGGCACAGTAACGAACACTTAGTTTCAGATAGAGCAATCAGTTTAAAATGGAACTAAATTTCGCATCTGGAGTATCCTCTCTCACAAGATCAACCACTTAGTTTCCTCGAACACATACGGTTTCGTGTGGCATCGCCACACATTTCAGAGAACAGGCGCTTCTCCTGGCACAGTATCGAACTCTTAGTTTCAGATAGAACAATTAGTTTAAAATTGTACTAAATTTCGCATCTGGAGTTTCTTCCTTCACAAGGCGACCACTTAATTTCGTCGAACACATTCGGTTTCGAGTGGCATCGCCACAGATTTCAGAGAACAGGCGCTTCTCCTGGCACAGTATCGAACACTTAGTTTCAGATAGAACAATTAGTTTAAAATGGAACTAAGTTTCGCATCTGGAGTTTCCTCTCTCACAAGGTCGACCACTTAGTTTCGTCGAACACATACGGTTTCGAGTGGCATCGCCACCGATTTCGTAGAACAGGCGCTTCTCCTGGCACAGTATCGAACACTTAGTTTCAGATGGAACATTTAGTTTAAAATTGAACTATGTTTCGCATCTGAAGTTTCCTCTATAACAAGGTCGACCAATTAGTTTCGCCGAACACATACGGTTTCGAGTGGCATCGCGACAGGTTTCAGAGAACAGGCGCTTCTCCTGGCACAGTATCGAACACTTAGTTTCAGACAGAACAATTAGTTTAAAATGGTACTAAGTTTCGCGTCTGGAGGTTCCTATCTCACAAGGTCGACCACTCAGTTTCGTCGAACGCATACGGTTTCGAGTGGCATCGCCACAGATTTCAGAGAACTGGCGCTTCTCCTGGCACAGTATCGAACACTTAGTTTCACATGGAACATTTGGTTTAAAATGGAACTAAGTTTCGCATCTGAAGTTTCCACTCTCATAAGGTCGGCCACTTAGTTTCGTCGAACACATACGGTTTCGAGTGGCATCGCCACAGATTTCAGAGAACAGGCGCTTCTCCTGGCACAGTATCGAACACTTAGTTTCAGACAGAACAATTAGTTTAAAATGGCACTAAGTTTCGCGTCTGGAGTTTCCTATCTCACAAGGTCGGCCACTTAGTTTCGTCGAACACATACGGTTTCGAGTGGCACCGTCACAGATTTCAGGGAACGGTCGCTTCTCCTGGCACAGTATCGAACACTTAGTTTCAGATAGAACAATTAGTTTAAAATTGTACTAAATTTCGCATCTGGAGTTTCTTCCTTCACAAGGCGACCACTTAATTTCGTCGAACACATTCGGTTTCGAGTGGCATCGCCACAGATTTCAGAGAACAGGCGCTTCTCCTGGCACAGTATCGAACACTTAGTTTCAGATAGAACAATTAGTTTAAAATGGAACTAAGTTTCGCATCTGGAGTTTCCTCTCTCACAAGGTCGACCACTTAGTTTCGTCGAACACATACGGTTTCGAGTGGCATCGCCACCGATTTCGGAGAACAGGCGCTTCTCCTGGCACAGTATCGAACACTTAGTTTCAGATGGAACATTTAGTTTAAAATTGAACTATGTTTCGCATCTGAAGTTTCCTCTATAACAAGGTCGACCAATTAGTTTCGCCGAACACATACGGTTTCGAGTGGCATCGCGACAGGTTTCAGAGAACAGGCGCTTCTCCTGGCACAGTATCGAACACTTAGTTTCAGACAGAACAATTAGTTTAAAATGGTACTAAGTTTCGCGTCTGGAGGTTCCTATCTCACAAGGTCGACCACTCAGTTTCGTCGAACGCATACGGTTTCGAGTGGCATCGCCACAGATTTCAGAGAACTGGCGCTTCTCCTGGCACAGTATCGAACACTTAGTTTCACATGGAACATTTGGTTTAAAATGGAACTAAGTTTCGCATCTGAAGTTTCCACTCTCATAAGGTCGGCCACTTAGTTTCGTCGAACACATACGGTTTCGAGTGGCATCGCCACAGATTTCAGAGAACAGGCGCTTCTCCTGGCACAGTATCGAACACTTAGTTTCAGACAGAACAATTAGTTTAAAATGGCACTAAGTTTCGCGTCTGGAGTTTCCTATCTCACAAGGTCGGCCACTTAGTTTCGTCGAACACATACGGTTTCGAGTGGCACCGTCACAGATTTCAGGGAACGGTCGCTTCTCCTGGCACAGTATCGAACACTTAGTTTCAGATAGAACAATTAGTTTAAAATTGAACTATTTTTCGCATTTGGAGTTTCCTCTCGCACAAGGTGGACCACTTAGTTTCGTCGAACACGTACGGTTTCGAGTAGCATCTCCACAGATTTCAGAGAACAGGCGCTTCCCCTGGCACAGTATCGAACATTTAGTTTCAGATAGAACAATTAGTTATAAATGGAACTATGTTTCTCATATGGAGTTTCCTCTCTCACAAGGTCGGCCACTTAGTTTCGTCGAACACATACGGTTTCCAGTAGCATCGCCACAGATTTCAGAGAACAGGCACTTCTCCTGGCACAGTATCGAACACTTAGTTTCAGATAGAACAATTAGTTTAAAATGGAACTAAGTTTCGCATCTGAAGTTTCCACTCTCATAAGGTCGGCCACTTAGTTTCGTCGAACTCATACGGTTTCGAGTGGCATCGCCACAGATTTCAGAGAACAGGCGCTTCTCCTGGCACAGTATCGAACACTTAGTTTCAGATGGAACATTTAGTTTAAAATTGAACTATGTTTCGCATCTGAAGTTTCCTCTATAACAAGGTCGACCACTTAGTTTCGCCGAACACATACGGTTTCGAGTGGCATCGCCACAGATTTCAGAGAACAGGCGCTTCTCCTGGCACAGTATCGAACACTTAGTTTCAGACAGAACAATTAGTTTAAAATGGCACTAAGTTTCGCGTCTGGAGGTTCCTATCTCACAAGGTCGACCACTCAGTTTCGTCGAACGAATACGGTTTCGAGCGGCATCGCCACAGATTTCAGAGAACAGGCGCCTCGCCTGGCACAGTATCGAACACTTATTTCAAACAGAACAATTAGTTTAAAATGGAACTATGTTTCGCATCTGGAGTATCCTCTCTCACAAGATCAACCACTTAGTTTCGTCGAACACATACGGTTTCCAGTAGCATCGCCACAGATTTCAGAGAACAGGCACTTCTCCTGGCACAGTATCGAACACTTAGTTTCAGATAGAACAATTAGTTTAAAATGGAACTAAGTTTCGCATCTGAAGTTTCCACTCTCATAAGGTCGGCCACTTAGTTTCGCCGAACTCATACGGTTTCGAGTGGCATCGCCACAGATTTCAGAGAAGAGGCGCTTCTCCTGGCACAGTATCGAACACTTAGTTTCAGATGGAACATTTAGTTTAAAATTGAACTATGTTTCGCATCTGAAGTTTCCTCTATAACAAGGTCGACCACTTAGTTTCGCCGAACACATACGGTTTCGAGTGGCATCGCCACAGATTTCAGAGAACAGGCGCTTCTCTTGGCATAGTATCGAACACTTAGTTTCAGACAGAACAATTAGTTTAAAATGGCACTAAGTTTCGCGTCTGGAGGTTCCTATCTCACAAGGTCGACCACTCAGTTTCGTCGAACGCATACGGTTTCGAGTGGCATCGCCACAGATTTCAGAGAACAGGCGCTTCGCCTGGCACAGTATCGAACACTTATTTCAAACAGAGCAATTAGTTTAAAATGGAACTATGTTTCGCATCTGGAGTATCCTCTCTCACAAGATCAACCACTTAGTATCGTCGAACACATACGGTTTCGAGTGGCATCGCCACACATTTCAGAGAACTGGCGCGTCTTCTGGCACAGTATCGAACACTTAGTTTCAGATAGAACAAATAGTTTAAAATGGAACTAAGTTTCGCATCTGGAGTTTCCTCTCTCTCAAGGTCGGCCACTTAGTTTCGTCGAACACGTACGGTTTCGAGTAGCATCTCCACAGATTTCAGAGAACAGGCGCTTCCCCTGGCACAGTATCGAACACTTAGTTTCTGATAGAACAATTAGTTTTACATGGAACTATGTTTCTCATATGGAGTTTCCTCTCTCACAAGGTCGACGACTTAGTTTCGTCGAACACATTCGGTTTCGAGTGGTATCGCCACAGATTTCGCCGAACGGGTGTTTATCCCGGCACAGTATCGACCACTTAGTTTCGTCGAACACATACGGTTTCGAGTGGCATCGCCACAGATTTCAGAGAAGAAGCGCTTCTCCTGGCACACTATCGAACAGTTAGTTTCAGATAGAACAATTAGTTTTAATTGGAACTATGTTTCTCATCTGGAGTTTCCTCTCTCACAAGGTGGACGAATCAGTTTCCTCGAACACATACGGTTTCGAGTGGCATCGCCACAGATTTCAGAGAATAGGCGCTTCTCCTGGAACAGTATCGAACACTCAGTATCAGATAGAACAATTAGCTTAAAATGGAACAAAGTTTCGCATTTGGAGTTTCCTCTCTCACAAGGTCGACCACTGAGTTTCGTCGAACATATTCGGTTTCGAGTGGCATCGCCACAGATTTCAGGGAACAGGCGTTTCTCCTGGCACAGTATCGAACACTTAGTATCAGATAGAACAATTAGTTTAAAATGGAACTAAGTTTCGCATCTGAAGTTTCCACTCTCATAAGGTCGGCCACTTAGTTTCGTCGAACACATACGGTTTCGAGTGGGATCGCCACAGATTTCAGAGAACAGGCGCTTCTCCTGGCAGAGTATCGAACACTTAGTTGCAGATGGAACATTTAGTTTAAAATTGAACTATGTTTCGCATCTGAAGTTACCTCTCTAACAAGGTCGACCACTTAGTTTCGCCGAACACATACGGTTTCGAGTGGCATCGCCACAGATTTCAGAGAAGAGGCGCTTCTCCTGGCACAGTATCGAACACTTAGTTTCAGACAGAACAATTAGTTTAAAATGGCACTAAGTTTCGCGTCTGGAGTTTCCTATCTCACAAGGTCGGCCACTTAGTGTCGTCGAACACATACGGTTTCGAGTGGCACCGTCACAGATTTCAGGGAACGGTCGCTTCTCCTGGCACAGTATCGAACACTTAGTTTCAGATAGAACAATTAGTTTAAAATGGAACTATGTTTCGCATTTGGAGTTTCCTCTCGCACAAGGTGGACCACTTAGTTTCGTCGAACACGTACGGTTTCGAGTAGCATGGCGACAGATTTCAGAGAACAGGCGCTTATCCTGGCACAGTAACGAACACTTAGTTTCAGATAGAACAATCAGTTTAAAATGGAACTAAGTTTCGCATCTGGAGTTTCCTCTCTCACAAGGTCGACCACTTAGTTTCGTCGAACACATACGGTTTCCAGTAGCATCGCCACAGATTTCAGAGAACAGGCACTTCTCCTGGCACAGTATCGAACACTTAGTTTCAGATAGAACAATTAGTTTAAAATGGAACTAAGTTTCGCATCTGAAGTTTCCACTCTCATAATGTCGGCCACTTAGTTTCGTCGAACTCATACGGTTTCGAGTGGCATCGCCACAGATTTCAGAGAACAGGCGCTTCTCCTGGCACAGTATCGAACACTTAGTTTCAGATGGAACATTTAGTTTAAAATTTAACTATGTTTCGTATCTGAAGTTTCCTCTATAACAAGGTCGACCACTTAGTTTCGCCGAACACATACGGTTTCGAGTGGCATCGCCACAGATTTCAGAGAACAGGCGCTTCTCCTGGCACAGTATCGAACACTTAGTTTCAGACAGAACAATTAGTTTAAAATGGCACTAAGTTTCGCGTCTGGAGTTTCCTATCTCACAAGGTCGGCCACTTAGTTTCGTCGAACACATACGGTTTCGAGTGGCACCGTCACAGATTTCAGGGAACGGTCGCTTCTCCTGGCACAGTATCGAACACTTAGTTTCAGATAGAACAATTAGTTTAAAATGGAACTATGTTTCGCATTTGGAGTTTCCTCTCGCACAAGGTGGACCACTTAGTTTCGTCGAACACGTACTGTTTCGAGTAGCATCTCCACAGATTTCAGAGAACAGGCGCTTCCCCTGGCACAGTATCGAACATTTAGTTTCAGATAGAACAATTAGTTATAAATGGAACTATGTTTCTCATATGGAGTTTCCTCTCTAACAAGGTCGACCACTTAGTTTCGCCGAACACATACGGTTTCGAGTGGCATCGCCACAGATTTCAGAGAACAGGCGCTTCTCCTGGCGCAGTATCGAACACTTAGTTTCAGACAGAACAATTAGTTTAAAATGGCACTAAGTTTCGCGTCTGGAGTTTCCTATCTCACAAGGTCGGCCACTTAGTTTCGTCGAACACGTACGCTTTCGAGTAGCATCTCCACAGATTTCAGAGAACAGGCGCTTCCCCTGGCACAGTATCGAACATTTAGTTTCGGATCGAACAATTAGTTATAAATGGAAATATGTTTCTCATATGGAGTTTCCTCTCTCACAAGGTCGGCCACTTAGTTTCGTCGAACACATACGGTTTCCAGTAGCATCGCCACAGATTTCAGAGAACAGGCACTTCTCCTGGCACAGTATCGAAAACTTAGTTTCAGATAGACCAATTAGTTTAAAATGGAACTAAGTTTCGCATCTGAAGTTTCCACTCTCATAATGTCGGCCACTTAGTTTCGTCGAACACATACGGTTTCGAGTGGCATCGCCACAGATATCAGAGAACAGGCGCTTCTCCTGGCACAGTATCGAACACTTAGTTTCAGATGGAACATTTAGTTTAAAATTGAACTATGTTTCGCATCTGAAGTTTCCTCTATAACAAGGTCGACCACTTAGTTTCGCCGAACACATACGGTTTCGAGTGGCATCGCCACAGATTTCAGAGAACAAGCGCTTCTCCTGGCACAGTATCGAACACTTAGTTTCAGACAGAACAATTAGTTTAAAATGGCACTAAGTTTCGCGTCTGGAGGTTCCTATCTCACAAGGTCGACCACTCAGTTTCGTCGAACGCATACGGTTTCGAGTGGCATCGCCACAGATTTCAGAGAACAGGCGCTTCTCCTGGCACAGTATCGAACACTTAGTTTCAGACAGAACAATTAGTTTAAAATGGCACTAAGTTTCGCGTCTGGAGGTTCCTATCTCACAAGTTCGACCACTCAGTTTCGTCGAACGCATACGGTTTAGAGTGGCATCGCCACAGATTTCAGAGAACAGGCGCTTCGCCTGGGACAGTATCGAACACTTATTTCAAACAGAACAATTAGTTTAAAATGGAACTATGTTTCGCATCTGGAGTATCCTCTCTCACAAGATCGAACACTTAGTTTCGTCGAACACATACGGTTTCGAGTGTCATCGCCACACATTTCAGAGAACTGGCGCGTCTCCTGGCACAGTATCGAACACTTAGTTTCAGACAGAACAATTAGTTTAAAATGGCACTAAGTTTCGCGTCTGGAGGTTCCTATCTCACAAGTTCGACCACTCAGTTTCGTCGAACGCATACGGTTTCCAGTGGCATCGCCACAGATTTCAGAGAACAGGCGCTTCGCCTGGCACAGTATCGAACACTTATTTCAAACAGAACAATTAGTTTAAAATGGAACTATGTTTCGCATCTGGAGTATCCTCTCTCACAAGATCGAACACTTAGTTTCGTCGAACACATACGGTTTCGAGTGTCATCGCCACACATTTCAGAGAACTGGCGCGTCTCCTGGCACAGTATCGAACACTTAGTTTCAGACAGAACAATTAGTTTAAAATGGCACTAAGTTTCGCGTCTGGAGGTTCCTATCTCACAAGTTCGACCACTCAGTTTCGTCGAACGCATACGGTTTCGAGTGGCATCGCCACAGATTTCAGAGAACAGGCGCTTCGCCTGGCACAGTATCGAACAATTATTTCAAACAGAACAATTAGTTTAAAATGGAACTATGTTTCGCATCTGGAGTATCCTCTCTCACAAGATCGAACACTTAGTTTCGTCGAACACATACGGTTTCGAGTGTCATCGCCACACATTTCAGAGAACTGGCGCGTCTCCTGGCACAGTATCGAACACTTAGTTTCAGATAGAACAATTAGTTTAAAATGGAACTAAGTTTCGCATCTGGAGTTTCCTCTCTCTCAAGGTCGGCCACTTAGTTTCGTCGAACACGTACGGTTTCGAGTAGCATCTCCACAGATTTCAGAGAACAGGCGCTTCCCCTGGCACAGTATCGAACACTTAGTTTCTGATAGAACAATTAGTTTTACATGGAACTATGTTTCTCATATGGAGTTTCCTCTCTCACAAGGTCGACGAATTAGTTTCCTCGAACACATACGGTTTCGAGTGGCATCGCCACAGATTTCAGAGAATAGGCGCTTCTCCTGGCACAGTATCGAACTCTTAATTTCAGATAGAACAATTAGTTTAAAATGGAACTATGTTTCGCGTCTGGAGTTTCCTCTCTCACAAGGTCGGCCACTTAGTTTCGTCGAACACATACGGTTTCGAGTAGCATCGCCACACATTTCAGAGAACAGGCGCTTCTCCTGGCACAGTATCGAACACTTAGTTTCAGATAGAACAATTAGTTTAAAATGGAACTATGTTTCGCGTCTGGAGTTTCCTCTCTCACAAGGTCGGCCACTTAGTTTCGTCGAACACATACGGTTTCGAGTAGCATCGCGACAGATTTCAAAGAACAGGCGCGTCTCCTGGCACTGTATCGAACACTTAGTTTCAGATGGAACACTTAGTTTTAAATGGAACTAAGTTTCGTTTCTGGAGTTTCCTCTCTCACAAGGTCGGCCACTTAGTTTCCTCGAACACATACGGTTTCGAGTAGCATCGCCAGAGATTTCAGAGAACAGGTGCTTCTACTGGCACAGTATCGAACACTTAATATCATATAGAACAGTTAGTTTAAAATGGAACTAATTTTCGCATCTGGAGTTTCTTCTCTCACCAGGTCGTCCACTTAGTTTCGTCGAACCCATACAGTTTCGAGTGGTATCGCCACAGATTTCGCAGAACGGCGTTTCTCCTGGCACATTATCGAACACATATTTTCAGAGAGAACAATTAGTTTAAAATTGAACTAAGTTTCGCATCTGGAGTTTCCTCTCTCACAAGGTCGGCCACTTAGTTTCGTCGAACACATACGGTTTCGAGTGGCATCGCCACAGATTTCAGAGAACGGGGGTTTCTCCTGGCACAGTATCGAACACTTAGTTTCAGATAGAACAATTAGTTTAAAATGGAACTATGTTTCGCGTCTGGAGTTTCCTCTCTCACAAGGTCGGCCACTTAGTTTCGTCGAACACATACGGTTTCGAGTGGCATCGCCACAGATTTCGGAGAACAGGCGCTTCTCCTGGCACATTATCGAACACTTAGTTTCAGATAGAACAATTAGTTTAAAATGGAACTATGTTTCGCATCTGGAGTTTCCTCTCTCAAAAGGTCGGCCACTTAGTTTCGTCGAACACATACGGTTTCGAGTGGCATCGCCACAGATTTCAGAGAACAGGCGCTTCTCCTGGCACAGTATCGGACACTTATTTCAGACAGAACAATTAGTTTAAAATGGAACTCTGTTTCGCATCTGGAGTATCCTCTCTCACAAGGTCAACCACTTGGTTTCGTCGAACACATACGGTTTCGAGTGGCATCGCCACAGATTTCAGAGAACAGGCGCGTCTCCTTGCACAGTGTCGAACAGATAGTTTCAGATAGAACAATTAGTTTAAAATTGAAATATGTTTCGCATCTGGAGTTTCCTCTCTCACAAGGTCGACCACTTAGTTTCGTGGAACACATTCGGTTTCGAGTCGCAACGCCACAGATTTCAGAAAACAGGCGCTTCTCCTGGCACAGTATCGAACACATAGTTTCAGATAGAACAATTAGTTTAAAATGGAAATAAGTTTCGCATCTGGAGTTTCTTCCCTCACATGGCGACCACTTAGTTTCGTCGAACACATACGGTTTCGAGTAGCATTGCCACAGATTTCAGAGAACAGGCGCTTCTCCTGGCACATTATCGAACACTTAGTTTCAGATAGAACAATTAGTTTAAAATGGAACTGTGTTTCGCATTTGGAGTTTCCTCTCTCACAAGGTGGACCACTCAGTTTCGTCAAACAAATGCGGTTTCGAGTGGCGTCGCCACAGATTTCAGAGAACAGGCGCTTCTCCTGGCACAGTATCGAACACTTAGTTTCAGATGGAACATTTGGTTTAAAATGGAACTAAGTTTCGCATCTGAAGTTTCCTCTCGCACAAGGTCGGCCACTTAGATTCATCGAACATATACGGTTTCGAGTGGCATCTCCACAGATTTCAGAGAACAGGCGCTTCTCCTAGCACAGTCTCGAACACTTAGTTACAAGTAGAACACTTAGTTTAAAATGGAACTGTGTCTCGCATTTGGAGTTTCCTCTCTCACAAGGTGGACCACTCAGTTTCGTCAAACACTTACGGTTTCGAGTGGCATCGCCACAGATTTCAGAGAACAAGCGCTTCTCCTGGCACAGTATCGAAAACTTAGTTTCAGATAGAACAATCAGTTTAAAATGGAACTAAGTTTCGCATCTGGAGTTTCCTCCCCCACAAGGTCGACCACCTAGTTTTGTCGAACATATACGGTTTCGAGTAGCATCGCCACAGATTTCAGAGAACAGGCGCTTCTCCTGCCACAGTAACGAACACTTAGTTTCAGATAGAACAATCAGTTTAAAATGGAACTAAGTTTCGCATCTGAAGTTTCCTCTCTCACAAGGTCGACCACTTAGTTTCGCCGAGCTCATACGGTTTCGAGTAGCAATGCCTCAGGTTTCAGAGAACAGGCGCTTCTACTGGCAGATTATCGAATACTTAGTTTCAGATAGAATATTTAGTTTAAAATGGAAATATGTTTCGCTTTTGGAGTTTCGTCCCTCACAAGTTCGACCACTTAGTTTCGTCGAACACATACGGTTTCGAGTGGCATCGCCACAGATTTCAGAGAACAGGCGCTTCTCCTGGCACAGTATCCAACACTTAGTTTCAGATAGAACAATAAATTTAAAATGGAACGAAGTTTCGCATCCTGAGTTTCCACTCCCATAAAGTCCACCACTTAGTTTCCCCGAACACATACGGTTTCGAGTAGCATCGCCACAGATTTCAGAGAACAGGCGCTTCTCCTGGCACAGTATCGAAAACTAAGTTTCAGATAGAACAATTAGTTTTAAATGGAACTAAGTTTCGCTTCTGCAGTTTCCTCTCTCGCAAGGACGACAACTTAGTTTCGTCGAACACATACGGTTTCGAGTAGCATCGCCACAGATTTCAGAGAACAGGCGCATATCCTGGCACAGTATCGCGCACTTAGTTTCAGATAGAACAATTAGTTTAAAATGGTACTAAGTTTTGCAACAGGAGTTTCCTCTCTCACAAGGTCGACCACTTAGTTTCGTCGAACGCATACGGTTTCGAGTGCGCATCGCCACAGATTTCAGGGAACAGGCGCTTCTCCCGGCACAGTATCGAAAACTTAGTTTCAGTTAGAACAATTAGTTTTAAATGGAACTAAGTTTCGCTTCTGCAGTTACCTCTCTCACAAGGACGACAACTTAGTTTCGTCGAACACATACGGTTTCGAGTAGCATCGCCACAGATTTCAGAGAACAGGCGCTTATCCTGGCACAGTATCGAGCACTTAGTTTCAGATAGAACAATTAGTTTAAAATGGTACTAAGTTTCGCAACAGGAGTTTCCTCTCTCACAAGGTCGACCACTTAGTTTCGTCGAACGCATACGGTTTCGAGTGCGCATCGCCACAGATTTCAGGGAACAGGCGCTTCTCCCGGCACAGTATCGAAAACTTAGTTTCAGATAGAACAATTAGTTTTAAATGGAACTAAGTTTCGCTTGTGGAGTTTCCTCTCTCACAAGGTCGCCGACTTAGTTTCGTCGAACACATACTGTTTCGAGTGGCATCGCCACAGATTTCGGAGAAGAGGCGCTTCTCCTGGTACCTTATCGAACACATAGATTCAGAGAGAAAAATTAGTTTAAAATGGAACTAAGTTTCGCATTTGGAGTTTCCCCTCTCACAACGTCGACAAGTTTGTTTCGTCGAACACATACGGTTTCGAGTAGCATCGCCACAGATTTCAGAGAACAGGCGCTTATCCTGCCACAGTTTCGAGCACTTAGTTTCAGATAGAACAATTAGTTTAAAATGGAACTAAGTTTCGCATCTGGAGTTTCCTCTCCCACAATGTCGACCACTTAGTTTCCTCGAACACATACGGTTTCGAGTAGCATCGCCACAGATTTCAGAGAACAGGCGCTTCTCCTGGCGCAGTATCGAACACTTAGTCACAGATAGAACACTCAGTTTAAAATGGAAATAAGTTTCGCATCTGGAGTTTCCTCTCTCACAAGGTCGACAACCTCGTTTCGTCGAACATATACGGTTTCGAGTAGTATCGCCACAGATTTCAGAGAGCAGGCGCTTCTCCTGGCACAGTAACGAACACTTAGTTTCAGATAGAACAATCAGTTTAAAATGGAACTAAGTTTCGCATCTGGAGTTTCCTCTCCCACAAGGTCGACCACTTAGTTTCCTCGAACAAATACGGTTTCGAGTAGCATCGCCACTGATTTCAGAGAACAGGCGCTTCTCCTGGCACAGTAACGAACACTTAGTTTCAGATAGAACAATCAGTTTAAAATGGAACTAAGTTTCGCATCTGGAGTTTACTCTCTCACAAGGTCGACCACTTAGTTTCGTCGAACGCATGCGGATTCGATTGCGCATCGCCACAGATTTCAGAGAACAGGCGCACCTCCTGGCACAGTATCGAACACTTAGTTTCAGATAGAACCATTATTTTAAAATGGAATTAAATTTCGCATTTGGAGGTTCCTCTCTCACAAGGTGGACCACTTAGTTTCGTCGAACACATATGGTTTCGAGAAGTATCGCCACAGATTTCAGAGAACAGGCGCCTCTCCTGGCACAGTATCGAACACTTAGTTGCAGATAGAACAATTAGTTTAAAATGGAAGTAAGTTTCGCATCTGCAGTTTCCTCTCTCACAAGGTCGACCAATTAGTTTCGTCGAACACATACGGTTTCGAGTAGTATCGCCACAGATTTCAGAGAACAGGAGCTTCTCCTGGCACAGTATCGGACACTTAGTTTCAGATAGAACAATTAGTTTAAAATGGAAGTAAGTTTCGCCTCTGCAGTTTCCTCTCTCACAAGGTCGACCACTTAGTTTCGTCGAACACATACGGTTCCGAGTAGCATCGCCACAGATTTCAGAGAACAGGCCTTTCTCCTGCCACAGTATCGAACACTTTCAGATAGAACAATTAGTGTAAAATGGTACTAAATTTCGCATCTGGAGTTTCCTCCCTCACAAGGCGGCTACTTAGTTTCGTGGAAAACATTCGGTTTCGAATAGCATCGCCACAGATTTCAGAGAACAGGCGCTTCTCCCGGCGCAGTATCGAACACGTAGTTTCAGATAGAACAATGAGTTTAAAATGGAACTAAGTTTCGCATCTGGAGTTTCCTCTCTCACAAGACGACCTCTTAGTTTCGTGGAACTCATACGGTTTCGAGTGGCATCGTCACAGATTTCAGAGAACAGGCGCTTCTTCTAGCACAGTATCGAACACATAGTTTCAGATAGAAAAATTTATTTAAAATGGAACTAAGTTTCGCATCAGCAGGTTCCTCTCCCACAAGGTCGACCACTTAGTTTCGTCGAACAGATACGGTTTCGAGTGGCATCGTCACAGATTTCAGAGAACAGGCGCTTCTCCTGGCACAGTATCGGACACATAGTTTCAGATACAACAATTAGTTTAAAATGGTACTAAGTTTCGCATCTGGAGTTTCCTCTTTCACAAGGCGACCACTTAGTTTCGTAGAACACATATGGTTTCGAGTAGTATCGCCAGAGATTTCAGAGAACAGGCGCCTCTGCTGGCACAGTATCGAACACTTAGTTGCAGATAGAACAATTAGTTTAAAATGGAATTAAGTTTCGCCTCTGCAGTTTCCTCTCTCACAAGGTCGACAAGGTAGTTTCGTCGAACACACACGGTTTCGAGTGGCATCGCCAAAGATTTCAGAGAACAGGCGCTTCTCCTGGCACAGTAACGAACACATAGTTTCAGATAGAATACTTAGTTTAAAATGGAACTAAGTTTCGCATCTAGAGTTTCCTCTTTCACAAGGCGACCACTTAGTTTCGTCGAACACACACGGTTTCGAGTGGCATCGCCAAAGATTTCAGAGAACAGGCGCTTCGCCTGGCACAGTATCGAACACTTAGTTACAGATAGAACAATTAGTTTAAAATGGAACTATGTTTCGCATCTGGAGTTTCCTCTCTCACAAGGTCGACAACTTAGTTTCGTCGAACACATACGGTTTCGAGTAGCATCGCCACAGATTTCAGAGAACAGGCGCTTCTCCTGCCACAGTATCGAACACTTAGTTTCAGATAGAACAATTAATTCGAAATGGAACTGAGTTTCGCATCTGAAGTTTCCTCTCTCACAAGGTCGACCACTTAGTTTCGTCGAACACATACGGTTTCGAGTAGTATCGCCACAGATTTCAGAGAACAGGAGCTTCTCCTGGCACAGTATCGGACACTTAGTTTCAGATAGAACAATTAGTTTAAAATGGAACTAAGTTTCGCATCTGGAGTTTCCTCTTTCACAAGGCGACCACTTAGTTTCGTCGAACACACACGGTTTCGAGTGGCATCGCCAAAGATTTCAGAGAACAGGCACTTCGCCTGGCACAGTATCGAACACTTAGTTACAGATAGAACAATTAGTTTAAAATGGAACTAAGTTTCGCATCTGGAGTTTCCTCTCTCAAAAGGTCGGCCACTTAGTTTCGTCGAACACATACGGTTTCGAGTAGCATCGCCACAGATTTCAGAGAACAGGCGCCTCTCCTGGCTTAGTATCGAACACTTAGTTGCAGATAGAACAATTAGTTTAAAATGGAAGTAAGTTTCGCATCTGCAGTTTCCTCTCTCACAAGGTCGACCACTTAGTTTCGTCGAACACATACGGTTTCGAGTAGTATCGCCACAGATTTCAGAGAACAGGAGCTTCTGCTGGCACAGTATCGGACACTTAGTTTCAGATAGAACAATTAGTTTAAAATGGAAGTAAGTTTCGCATCTGCAGTTTCCTCTCTCACAAGGTCGACAACTTAGTTTCGTCGAACACATACGGTTTCGAGTAGTATCGCCACAGATTTCAGAGAACAGGACCTTCTCCTGGCACAGTATCGCACACTTAGTTACAGATAGAAAAATTAATTTAAAATGGAACTAAGTTTCGCATCTGGAGTTTCCTCTCTCACAAGGCGACCTCTTAGTTTCGTCGAACACATACGGTTTCGAGTCGCATCGCCACAGATTTCAGAGAACAGGCGCTTCTCCTGGCACAGTAACGAACACATAGTTTCAGATAGAATAATTAGTTTAAAATGGAACTAAGTTTCGCATCTGGAGTTTCCTCTTTCACAAGGCGACCACTTAGTTTCGTCGAACACACACGGTTTTGAGTGGCATCGCCAAAGATTTCAGAGAACAGGCGCTTCTCCTGGCACAGTATCGAACACTTTATTTCAGCTAGAATATATAGTTTTAAATGGAAATATGTTTCGCATTTGGAGTTTCCTCTCTCACAAGGTCGACCACTTAGTTTCGTCGAACACATACGGTTTCGAGTAGCATCGCCTCAGGTTTCAGAGAACAGGCGCGTCTCCTGCCACAGTATCGAACACTTAGTTTCAGATAGAACAATTAGTTTAAAATGGAACAAAGTTTCGCCTCTGGAGTTTCCTCTCTCACAAGGTCGACCACTTAGTTTCGTCGAACAGATACGGTTTGGAGTAGCATCGCCAGAGATTTCAGAGAACAGGCGCTTCTCCTGGCACAGTATCGAACACTTAGTTTCAGATAGAACAATTAATTTAAAATGGAAGTAAGTTTCGCATCTGCAGTTTCCTCTCTCACAAGGTCGACCACTTAGTTTCGTCGAATACATACGGTTTCGAGTGGTATCGCCACAGAATTCGCAGAACGGCGCTTCACCTGGCACAGTATCGAACACTTAGACTCAGATAGAACAATTAGTTTAAAATGGAACTAAGTTTCGAATCTGGATATTCCTCCCTCACAAGGTCGACAACTTAGTTCCGTCGAACACATACGGTTTCGAGTGGCATCGCCACAGATTTCAGAGAACAGGCGTTTCTCCTGGCACACTATCGAACACTTAGTTTCAGATAGAACAATTAGTTTTAAATGGAAATAAGTTTCGCATCTGGAGTTTCCCCTTTCACAAGGTCAACCACTTAGTTTCGTCGAACACGTATGGTTTCGAGTAGCATCGTCACAGATTTCAGAGAACAGGCGCTTCTCCTGGCCCAGTATCGAACACTTAGTTTCAGATAGAACAATTAGTTTAAAATGGAACAAAGTTTCGCCTCTGGAGTTTCCTCTCTCACAAGGTCGACCACTTAGTTTCGTCGAACAGATACGGTTTGGAGTAGCATCGCCAGAGATTTCAGAGAACAGGCGCTTCTCCTGGCACAGTATCGAACACTTAGTTTCAGATAGAACAATTAGTTTAAAATGGAACTAAGTTTCGCCTCTGGAGTTTCCTCTCTCACAAGGTCGACCACTTAGTTTCGTCGAACACATACGGTTTCGAGTAGCATCGCCACAGATTTCAGAGAACAGGCGCTTCTCCTGGCCCAGTATCGAACACTTAGTTTCAGATAGAACAATTAGTTTAAAATGGAACTAAGTTTCGCATCTGGAGTTTCCTCTCTCACAAGGTCGGCCACTTAGTTTCGTCGAACACATACGGTTGCGAGTGGCATCGCCACAGATTTCAGAGAACAGGCGCTTCTCCTGGCACAGTATCGAACACTTAGTTTCAGATAGAACAATTAATTTAAAATGGAACTAAGTTCCGCATCTGAAGTTTCCTCTCTCACAAGGTCGGCCACTTAGTTTCGTCGAACACATACGGTTGCGAGTGGCATCGCCACACATTTCGGAGAACAGGCGCTTCTCCTGGCACAGTACCGAACACTTAGTTTCAGATAGAACAATTAGTTTAAAATGGAACTAAGTTTCGCATCTGAAGTTTCCTCTCTCACAAGGTCGGCCACTTAGTTTCGTCGAACACATACGGTTTCGAGTGATATCGCCACAGATTTCAGAGAACAGGCGCTTCTCCTGGCACAGTATCGAACACTTAGTTTTAGATGGAACCGTTAGTTTTAAATGGAACTTAGTTTCGCATCTGGAGTTTCCCCTTTCACAAGGCGACCACTCAGTTTCGTCGAACACATACGGTTTCGAGCGGCATCGCCACACAGTTCAGAGAACAGGCGCTTCTCCTGGCACAGTATCGAACACTTAGTTTCAGATAGAACAATTAATTTAAAATGGAACTAAGTTTCGCATCTGGTGTTTCCTCTCTCAGAAGGTCGACCACTTAGTTTCGTCGAACACGTACGTGTTCGAGTAGCATCGCGACAGATTTCAGAGAACAGGCGCTTCTCCTGGCACAGTATCGAACACTTACTTTCAGATAGAACAATTATATTATACAGGAACTAAGTTTCGCATCTGGAGTTTCCTCTCTCACAAGGTCGACCACTTAGTTTCGTCGAACACATACGGTTTCGAGCGGCATCGCCACACAGTTCAGACAACAGGCGCTTCTCCTGGCACAGTATCGAACACTTAGTTTCAGATAGAACAATTAGTTTAAAATGTAACTAAGTTTCGCATCTGGTGTTTCCTCTCCCACAAGGTCGACCACTTAGTTTCGTCAAACACATACGGTTTCGAGTGGTATCGCCACAGATTTCAGAGAACAGGCGCTTCTCCTGGCACAGTATCGAACACTTAGTTACAGATAGAACAATTAGTTTAAAATGGAACTAAGTTTCGCATCTGGTGTTTCCTCTCCCACAAGGTCGACCACTTAGTTTCGTCGAACACGTAAGGTTTCGAGCGTCATCGCCACACAGTTCAGAGAACAGGCGCTTCTCCTGGCACCTTATCGAACACTTAGTTTCAGACAGAACAATTAGTTTAAAATAGAACTATGTTTCGCATCTGGAGTATCCTCTCTCACAAGGTCAACCACTTAGTTTCGTCGAACACATACGGTTTCGATTAGCGTCGCGACAGGTTTCAGAGAACAGGCGCTTCTCCTGGCACAGTACCGAACACTTAGTTTCAGATAGAACAATTAGTTTAAAATGGAACTGTGTTTCGCATCTGGAGTTTCCTCTACCACTAGGTCGACCACTTATTTTCGTCGAACACATACGGTTTCGAGTAGCATCGCCACAGATTTCAGAGAACAGGCGCTTCTCCTGGCACAGTATCGAACACTTAGTTTCAGATAGAACAATTAGTTTAAAATGGAACCAAGTTTCGCATCTGGAGTTTCCTCTCTCACAAGGCGGGCACTTAGTTTCGTCGAACACATTCGGTTTCGATTAGCATCACGACAGATTTCAGAGAACAGGCGCTTCTCCTGGCACAGTACAGAACACTTAGTTTCAGATAGAACAATTAGTTTAAAATGGAACTATGTTTCGCATCTGGAGTTTCCTCTACCACAAGGTCGACCACTTATTTTCGTCGAACACATACGGTTTCGATTAGCGTCGCGACAGATTTCAGAGAACAGGCGCTTCTCCTGGCACAGTACCGAACACTTAGTTTCAGATAGAACAATTAGTTCAAAATGGAACTATGTTTCGCATCTGGAGTTTCCTCTACCACAAGGTCGACCACTTATTTTCGTCGAACACATACGGTTTCGAGTAGCATCGCCACAGATTTCAGAGAACAGGCGCTTCTCCTGGCACAGTATCGAACACCTAGTTTCAGATAGAACAATTAGTTTAAAATGGAACTAAGTTTCGCATCTGGAGTTTCCTCTCTCAGAAGGTCGACCACTTAGTTTCGTCGAACACATACGGGTTCGAGTAGCATCGCGACAGATTTCAGAGAACAGGCTCTTCTCCTGGCACAGTATCGAACACTTAGTTTCAGATAGAACAATTATATTAAAATGGAACTAAGTTTCGCATCTGGAGTTTCCTCTCTCAGAAGGTCGACCACTTAGTCTCGTCGAACACATACGTGTTCGAGTAGCATCGCGACCGATTTCAGAGAACAGGCGCTTCTCCTGGCACAGTATCGAACACTTAGTTTCAGATAGAACAATTATATTAAAATGGAACTAAGTTTCACATCTGGTGTTTCCTCTCTCACAAGGTCGACTACTTAGTTTCGTCGAACACATACGGTTTCGAGCGGCATCGCCATACAGTTCAGAGAACAGGCGCTTCTCCTGGCACAGTATCGAACACTTAGTTTCAGATAGAACAATTAGTTTAAAATGGAACTAAGTTTCGCATCTGGAGTTTCCTCTCTCACAAGGCGGGCACTTAGTTTCGTCGAACACATTCGGTTTCGATTAGCATCACGACAGATTTCAGAGAACAGGCGCTTCTCCTGGCACAGTACAGAACACTTAGTTTCAGATAGAACAATTAGTTTAAAATGGAACTATGTTTCGCATCTGGAGTTTCCTCTACCACAAGGTCGACCACTTATTTTCGTCGAACACATACGGTTTCGATTAGCGTCGCGACAGATTTCAGAGAACAGGCGCTTCTCCTGGCACAGTACCGAACACTTAGTTTCAGATAGAACAATTAGTTTAAAATGGAACTATGTTTCGCATCTGGAGTTTCCTCTACCACTAGGTCGACCACTTATTTTCGTCGAACACATACGGTTTCGAGTAGCATCGCCACAGATTTCAGAGAACAGGCGCTTCTCCTGGCACAGTATCGAACACTTAGTTTCAGATAGAACAATTAGTTTAAAATGGAACTAAGTTTCGCATCTGGAGTTTCCTCTCTCAGAAGGTCGACCACTTAGTTTCGTCGAACACATACGGGTTCGATTAGCGTCGCGACAGATTCCGCAGAACGGGAGTTTCTCCTGGCACAGTATCGAACACTTAGTTTCAGATAGAACAATTAGTTTAAAATGGAACTATGTTTCGCATCTGGAGTTTCCTCTCTCACAAGGTCGGCCACTTAGTTTCGTCGAACACATACGGTTTCGAGTGATATCGCCACAGATTTCAGAGAACAGGCGCTTCTCCTGGCACAGTATCGAACACTTAGTTTTAGATGGAACCATTAGTTTTAAATGGAACTTAGTTTCGCATCTGGAGTTTCCCCTTTCACAAGGCGACCACTCAGTTTCGTCGAACACATACGGTTTCGAGCGGCATCGCCACACAGTTCAGAGAACAGGCGCTTCTCCTGGCACAGTATCGAACACTTAGTTTCAGATAGAACAATTAGTTTAAAATGGAACTAAGTTTCGCATCTGGTGTTTCCTCTCTCAGAAGGTCGACCACTTAGTTTCGTCGAACACGTACGTGTTCGAGTAGCATCGCGACAGATTTCAGAGAACAGGCGCTTCTCCTGGCACAGTATCGAACACTTACTTTCAGATAGAACAATTATATTAAACAGGAACTAAGTTTCGCATCTGGAGTTTCCTCTCTCACAAGGTCGACCACTTAGTTTCGTCGAACACATACGGTTTCGAGCGGCATCGCCACACAGTTCAGACAACAGGCGCTTCTCCTGGCACAGTATCGAACACTTAGTTTCAGATAGAACAATTAGTTTAAAATGTAACTAAGTTTCGCATCTGGTGTTTCCTCTCCCACAAGGTCGACCACTTAGTTTCGTCAAACACATACGGTTTCGAGTTGTATCGCCACAGATTTCAGAGAACAGGCGCTTCTCCTGGCACAGTATCGAACACTTAGTTACAGATAGAACAATTAGTTTAAAATGGAACTAAGTTTCGCATCTGGTGTTTCCTCTCCCACAAGGTCGACCACTTAGTTTCGTCGAACACATAAGGTTTCGAGCGTCATCGCCACACAGTTCAGAGAACAGGCGCTTCTCCTGGCACCTTATCGAACACTTAGTTTCAGACAGAATAATTAGTTTAAAATAGAACTATGTTTCGCATCTGGAGTATCCTCTCTCACAAGGTCAACCACTTAGTTTCGTCGAACACATACGGTTTCGAGCGGCATTGCCACACAGTTCAGAGCACAGGCGCTTCTCCTGGCACATTATCGAACACTTAGTTTCAGATAGAACAATTAGTTCAAAAGGGAACTATGTTTCGCATCTGGAGTTTCCTCTCTCACAAGGTCGACAACTTAGTTTCGTCAAACACATACGGTTTCGAGTGGCATCGCCACACATTTCAGAGAACAGGCGCTTCTCCTGTCACAGTATCGAACACTTAGTTTCAGATAGAACAATTAGTTTAAAATGGAACTAAGTTTCGCATCTGGAGTTTCCTCTCTCACAAGGTCGACCACTTAGTTTCGTCGAACACATACGGTTTCGAGTAGTATCGCCACAGATTCCGCAGAACGGGAGTTTCTCCTGGCACAGTATCGAACACTTAATTTCAGATAGAACAATTAGTTTAAAATGGAACTATGTTTCGCATCTGGAGTTTCCTCTCTCACAAGGTCGGCCACTTAGTTTCGTCGAACACATACGGTTTCGAGTGATATCGCCACAGATTTCAGAGAACAGGCGCTTCTCCTGGCACAGTATCGAACACTTAGTTTCAGATGGAACCATTAGTTTTAAATGGAACTAAGTTTCGCATCTGGAGTTTCCCCTTTCACAAGGCGACCACTCAGTTTCGTCGAACACATACGGTTTCGAGCGGCATCGCCACACAGTTCAGAGAACAGGCGCTTTTCCTGGCACCTTATCGAACACTTAGTTTCAGACAGAACAATTAGTTTAAAATAGAACTATGTTTCGCATCTGGAGTATCCTCTCTCACAAGGACAACCACTTAGTTTCGTCGAACACATACGGTTTCGAGCGGCATCGCCACACAGTTCAGAGAACAGGCGCTTCTCCTGGCACAGTATCGAACACTTAGTTTCAGATAGAACAATTAGTTTAAAATGGAACTAAGTTTCGCATCTGGTGTTTCCTCTCTCAGAAGGTCGACCACTTAGTTTCGTCGAACACATACGGTTTCGAGTAGCATCGCGACAGATTTCAGAGAACAGGCGCTTCTCCTGGCACAGTATGGAACACTTAGTTTCAGATAGAACAACTAGTTTAAAATGGAACTAAGTTTCGCATCTGGAGTTTCCTCTCTCACAAGGTCGACCACTTAGTTTCGTCGAACACATACGGTTTCGAGCGGCATCGCCACACAGTTCAGAGAACAGGCGCTTCTCCTGGCACGGAATCGAACACTTAGTTTCAGATTGAACAATTAGTTCAAAATGGAACTATGTTTCGCATCTGGAGTTTCCTCCCTCACAAGGTCGACCATTTAGATTCGTCGAACACATACGGTTTAGAGTGGCATCGCCACAGATTTCAGAGAACAGGCACTTCTCCTGGCACAGTATCGAACACTTAGTTTCAGATAGAACAATTAGTTTAAAATGGAACTAAGTTTCGCATCTGGAGTTTCCTCTCTCACAAGGTCGACAACTTAGTTCCGTCGAACACATACGGTTTCGAGTGGCATCGCCACAGATTTCAGAGAACAGGCGTTTCTCGTGGCACAGTATCGAACACTCAGTTTCAGATAGAACAACAAGATTAAAATGGGACTAAATTTCGCATCTGGAGTTTCCTCTCTCACAAGGTCGACCACTTAGTTTCGTCGAACACATACGGTTTCGAGTAGCATCGCCACAGATTTCAGAGAGCAGGCGCTTCTCCTGGCACAGTATCGAACACTTATTTCAGACAGAACAATTAGATTAAAATGGAACTATGTTTCGCATTTGGAGTATCCTCTCTCACTAGGTCGACCACATAGTTTCGTCGAACACATAAGGTTTCGAGTAGCATCGCCACAGATTTGAGAGAGCAGGCGCTTCTCCTGGCACAGTATCGAAAACATAGTTTCAGAGAGAACAATTAGTTTAAAATGGAACTAAATTTCGCATCTGGAGTTTCCTCTCTCACAAGGTCGACCACTTAGTTTCCTCCAACACGTACGGTTTCGAGTAGCATCGCCACAGATTTATTAACGAACACTTTCTTTCAGATAGAACAATTAGTTTACAATGGAACTAAGTTTCGCATCTGGAGTTTCCTCTCTCACAAGGTCGACCACTTAGATTCGTCGAACACATACGGTTTCGAGTAGCATCGCCACAGATTTTAGAGAGCAAGCGCTTCTCCTGGCACAGTATCGAACACTTAGTTTCAGATAGAACAATTAGTTTAAAATGGAACTAAGTTTCGCATCTGGAGTTTCCTCTCTCAGAAGGTCGACCACTTAGTTTCGTCGAACACATAAGGTTTCGAGTAGCATCGCCACAGATTTCAGAGAAAAGGCGCTTCTCCTGGCACAGTATCGAACACTTAGTTTCAGATTGAACATTTAGTTTAAAATTGAACTCTGGTTCGCATCTGCAGTTTCCTCTCAAACAAGGTCGAGCCCTGAGTTTCGCCGAACACATACGGTTTCGAGTGGCATCGCCACAGATTTCAGAGAACAGGCTCTTCTGCTGGCACAGTATCGAACACTTAGTTACTGATAGAACAATTAGTTTAAAATGCAACTATATTTCGCATCTGGAGTTTCCTCTACCACAAGGTCGACCACTTATTTTCGTCGAACACATACGGTTTCGAGAGGCATCGCCACAGGTTCCAGAGAACTGGCGTTTCTCCTGGCACAGTATCGAACACATAGTATCAGATAGAACGATTACTTTAAAATGGAAATAAGCTTCGCATCTGGAGTTTCCTCCCTCACAAGGTCGACCACTTAGTTTCGTCGAACACATACGGTTTCGAGTGGCATCGCCAGAGATTTCAGAGAACAGGCGCTTCGCCTGGCACAGTATCGAACACTTATTTCAGACAGAACAATTAGTTTAAAATGGAACTATGTTTCGCATCTGGAGTTTCCTCTCTCACAAGGTCGACCACTTAGTTTCGTCGAACACATACGGTTTCGAGTGGCATCGCCATAGATTTCAGAGAACAGGCGCTTCTCCTCGGACAGTATCGAGCACTTAGTTTCAGATAGAACAATTAGTTTAAAATGTAACTATGTTTCGCATCTGGGGTTTCCTCCCTCACAAGGTCGACCACTTAGTTTCGTCGAACACACACGGTTTCGAGTGGCGTCGCCACACATTTCAGAGAACAGGCGCTTCTCCTGGCACAGTATCGAACACATAGTTTCAGATAGAACAATTAGTTTAAAATGGAACTAAGTTTCGCACCTTGATATTCCTCTCTCACGAGGTCGACCACGTAGTTTCGTCGAACAAATACGTTTTCGAGTAGCATCGCCACAGGTTTCAGAGAACAGGCGCTTCTCCTGGCACAGTATCGAGCACTTAGTGTCAGATAGGATTATTCGTTTAAAATGAACTAAGTTTCGCAATTTGGAGTTTCCTCCCTCACAAGGTCGACCACTTAATTTCGTCGAACTCATACGGTTTCGATTGGCGTCGCCACATATTTCAGAGAACAGGCTCTTCTGCTGGCACAGTATCGAACACTTAGTTACTGATAGAACAATTAGTTTAAAATGCAACTATATTTCGCATCTGGAGTTTCCTCTACCACAAGGTCGACCACTTATTTTCGTCGAACACATACGGTTTCGAGAGGCATCGCCACAGGTTCCAGAGAACTGGCGTTTCTCCTGGCACAGTATCGAACACATAGTATCAGATAGAACGATTACTTTAAAATGGAAATAAGCTTCGCATCTGGAGTTTCCTCTCTCACAAGGTGGACCACTTAGTTTCGTCGAACACATACGGTTTCGAGTGGTATGGCCAGAGATTTCAGAGAACAGGCGCTTCGCCTGGCACAGTATCGAACACTTATTTCAGACAGAACAATTAGTTTAAAATGGAACTATGTTTCGCATCTGGAGTTTCCTCTCTCACAAGGTCGGCGACTAGTTTCGTCGAACACATACGGTTTCGAGTGGCATCGCCACAGATTTCAGAGAACAGGCGCTTCTCCTCGCACAGTATCGAGCACTTAGTTTCAGATAGAACAATTAGTTTAAAATGTAACTATGTTTCGCATCTGGGGTTTCCTCCCTCACAACGTCGACCACTTAGTTTCGTCGAACACATACGGTTTCGAGTGGCATCGCCAGAGATTTCAGAGAACAGGCGCTTCGCCTGGCACAGTATCGAACACTTATTTCAGACAGAACAATTAGTTTAAAATGGAACTATGTTTCGCATCTGGAGTTTCCTCTCTCACAAGGTCGGCGACTAGTTTCGTCGAACACATACGGTTTCGAGTGGCATCGCCACAGATTTCAGAGAACAGGCGCTTCTCCTCGCACAGTATCGAGCACTTAGTTTCAGATAGAACAATTAGTTTAAAATGTAACTATGTTTCGCATCTGGGGTTTCCTCCCTCACAAGGTCGACCAATTAGTTTCGTCGAACACACACGGTTTCGAGTGGCGTCGCCACACATTTCAGAGAACAGGCGCTTCTCCTGGCACAGTATCGAACACATAGTTTCAGATAGAACAATTAGTTTAAAATGGAACTAAGTTTCGCACCTTGATATTCCTCTCTCACGTGGTCGACCACGTAGTTTCGTCGAACAAATACGTTTTCGAGTAGCATCGCCACAGGTTTCAGAGAACAGGCGCTTCTCCTGGCACAGTATCGAGCACTTAGTGTCAGATAGGATTATTCGTTTAAAATGAACTAAGTTTCGCAATTTGGAGTTTCCTCCCTCACAAGGTCGACCACTTAATTTCGTCGAACTCATACGGTTTCGAGTGGCGTCGCCACATATTTCAGAGAACAGGCGCTTCTCCTGACACTGTATCGAACACTTAGTTTCAGATAGAACAATTAGTTTAAAATGGAACTAAGTTTCGCATCTGGAGTTTCCTCTCTCACAAGGTCGACCACTTAGTTTCGTCGAACACATACGGTTTCGAGTAGCATCGCGACAGATTTCAGAGAACAGCCGCTTCTCCTGGCACAGTATCGAACACTTATTTCAGACAGAACTATTAGTTTAAAATGGAACTATGTTTCGCATCTGGAGTATACTCCCTCACAAGGTGAACTACTTAGTTTCGTCGAACTTATACGGTTTCGAGTGTCGTAGCCACACATTTCAGAGAACAGGCGCTTCTCCTGGCACAGTATCGAACACATAGTTTCAGATAGAACAATTAATTTAAAATGGAACAAAGTTCCGCATCTGGATATTCCTCTCTCACGAGGTCGACCACTTAGTTTCTTCGAACACATACGCTTTCGAGTAGCATCGCGACAGATTTCCGAGAACAGGCGCTTCTCCTGGCACAGTATCGAACACTTAGTTTCGGATAGAACAATCAGTTTAAAATGGAACTAAGTTTCGCATTTGGAGTTTCCTCTCTCACAAGGTCGACCACTTAGTTTCGTCGAACACATACGGTTTCGATTAGCATCGTCACAGATTTCCGAGAACAGGCGCTTCTCCTGGCACAGTATCGAGAACTTAGTTTCAGATATCACAATTTGTTTTAAATGGAACTAAGTTTCACTTCTGGATTTTCCTCTCTCACAAGGTCGGCCGCTTAGTATCGTCGAACACATACGGTTTCGAGTGGCATCGCTACAGATTTCTGAGAACAGTCGCTTCTCCTGGCACAGTATCGAAAACTTAGGTTCAGATATCACAATAAGATTAAAATGGAACTAAATTTCGCATCTGGAGTATCCTCCCTCACAAGGTCGACTACTTAGTTTCGTCGAACATATACGGTTTCGAGTGGCATCGCTACAGATTTCTGAGAACAGTCGCTTCTCCTGGCACAGTATCGAAAACTTAGTTTCAGATAGCACAATAAGATTAAAATGGAACTAAATTTCGCATCTGGAGTATCCTCCCTCACAAGGTCGACTACTTAGTTTCGTCGAACATATACGGTTTCGAGTGGCGTCGCCACACATTTCAGAGAACAGGCGCTTCTCCTGGCACAGTATCGAACACATAGTTTCAGATAGAACAATTAATTTAAAATGGAACAATGTTCCGCATCTGGATATTCCTCTCTCACGAGGTCGACCACTTAGTTTCGTCGAACACATACGGTTTCAAGCAGCATCGCCACAAATTTCAGAGAACAGCCGCTTCTCCTGGCACAGTATCGAACATTTATTTCAGGCAGAACAATTAGTTTAAAATGGAACTATGTTTCGCAACTGGAGTATCCTCTCTCACAAGGTGAACAACTTAGTTTCGTCGAACACATACGGTTTCGAGTAGCATCGCCACAGATTTCAGGGAGCAGGCCTTTCTCCTGGCACAGTATCGAACACTTATTTCAGACAGAACAATTAGTTTAAAATGGAACTATGTTTCGCATCTCGAGTATCCTCTCTCACAAGGCAACCACTTAGTTTCGTCGAACACATACGGTTTCGAGTGGCATCGCCACAGATTTCAGGGAACGGGCGCTTGTCCTGGCACAGTATCGAACACTTAGTTTCAGATAGAACAATTAGTTTAAAATGGTACTAAGTTTCGCATCTGGAGTTTCCTCTCTGACAATGTCGACCACGTAGTTTCGTCGAACAAATACGTTTTCGAGTAGCATCGCCACAGATTTCAGAGAACAGCCGCTTCTCCTGGCACAGTATGGAACACTTAGTTTCAGATAGAACAATTAGTTTAAAATGGAACTATGTTTCGCATCTGGAATATCCTCTCTCACAAGGTCAACCACTTAGTTTCGTCGAGCACATACGCTTTCGAGTAGCATCGCCACAGATTTCAGAGAGCAGGCTTTTCTCCTGGCACAGTTTCGGGCACTTATTTCAGACAGAACAATTAGTTTAAAATGGATATATGTTTCGCATCTGGGGTATCCTCTCACACAAGGTCGACCCCTTAGTTTCGTCGAACACATACGGTTTCGAGTGGCATCGCCACAGATTTCAGAGAACAGGCGCTCCTCCTGGCACAGTTTCGAACACTTATTTCAGACAGAACAATTAGTTTTAAATGGAAATATGTTTCGCATCTGGGGTATCCTCTCTCACAAGGTCAACCACTTAGTTTCGTCGAACACATACGGTTTCGAGCGGCATCGCCACACAGTTCAGAGAACAGGCGCCTGGCCCAGTATGGAACACTTAGTTTCAGATAGAACAGTTAGTTTAATATGGAACTAAGTTTCGCATCCGAAGTTTCCTCTCTCACAATGTCGGCCACTTAGTTTCGTCGAAAACATACAGTTTCGAGTGGCATCGCCACAGATTTCAGAGAACAGGCGTTTCTCCTGGCACAGTATCGAAAACTTAGTTTCAGATAGAACAATTAGTTTAAAATGGAACTAAGTTTCGCACCTGGAGTTTACTCTCTCACAAGATCGACTACTTAGTTTCGCCGAACACATTCGGTTTCGAGTAGCATCGCCACAGATTTATTAACGAACACTTTGTTTCAGATAGAACAATTAGTTTACAATGGAACTAAGTTTCGCATCTGGAGTTTCCTCTTTCACAAGGCGACCACTTAGTTTCGTCGAACACATACGGTTTCGAGTGGCATCGCCACAGGTTTCAAAGAACAGGCGCTTCTCCTGGCACAGGTATCGAACACTTAGTATCAGATAGGACAATTACTTTAAAAAGCAACAAAGCTTCGCATCTTGAGTTTCTTCTCTCACAAGGTCGGCCACTTAGTTTCATCGAACACTTAGTTTCAGATAGAACAATTAGTTTAAAATGGAACTAAGTTCCGCACCTGGAGTTTCCTCTCTCACCATGTCGACAACTTAGTTTCGTCGAACACATACGGTTTCGAGTAGCATCGCCACAGATTTCAGAGAACAGGCGGTTCTCCTGGCACAGTATCGAACACTTAGTTTCAGATAGAAAAATTAGTTTTAAATGGAACTAAGTTTCGCATCTGGAGTTTCCTCTCTCACAAGGTCGACCACCTAGTTTCCTCCAACACATACGGTTTCGAGTAGCATCGCCACAGATTTATTAACGAACACTTTCTTTCAGATAGAACAATTAGTTTACAATGGAACTAAGTTTCGCATCTGGAGTTTCCTCTCTCACAAGGTCGACCACTTAGATTCTTCGAACACATACGGTTTCGAGTAGCATCGCCACAGATTTTAGAGAGCAAGCGCTTCTCCTGGCATAGTATCGAACACTTAGTTTCAGATAGAACAATTAGTTTAAAATGGAACTAAGTTTCGCATCTGGAGTTTCCTCTCTCACAAGGTCGGCCATTTAGATTCGTCGAACACATACGGTTTCGAGTAGCATCGCCACAGATTTTAGAGAGCAGGCGCTTCTCGTGGCACAGTATCGAACACTTAGTTTCAGATGGAACAATTAGTTTAAAATGGAACTAAGTTTCGCAAATGGAGTTTCCTCTCTCACAAGTTCGACCACTTAGTTTCGTCGAACACATACGGTTTCGAGTAGCAACGCCACAGATTTCAGGGAGCAGGCGCTTCTCCTGGCACAGTATCGAACACTTAGTATCAGATAGAACAATTACTTTAAAATGGAACTATGTTTCGCATCTGGAGTTTCCTCTCTGACAAGGTCGACCACTTAGTTTTGTCGAACAGATACTGTTTCGAGTGGCATCGCCACAGATTTCAGAGAACAGGCGCTTCTCCTGGCACAGTATCGAACACTTAGTTTCAGATGGAACATTTAGTTTAAAATTGAACTATGTTTCGCATCTGGAGTTTCCTCTCTCACAAGGTCGACCACTTAGTTTTGTCGAACAGATACTGTTTCGAGTGGCATCGCCACAGATTTCAGAGAACAGGCGCTTCTCCTGGCACAGTATCGAACACTTAATTTCAGATGGAACATTTAGTTTAAAATTGAACTATGTTTCGTATCTGGAATTTCCCCTCTCACAAGGTCGACCACTCAGTTTCGTCGAACACATACCGTTTCGAGTAGCATCGCGACAGATTTCAGAGAGCAGGCGCTTCTCATGGCACAGTATCGAACACTTAGTTTCAGATAGAACAATTAATTTAAAATTGAACTAAGTTTCGCATCTGAAGATTCCTCTCTCACAAGGTCGGCCACTTAGTTTCGTCGAACACATACGGTTTCGAGTGGCATCGCCACAGATTTCAGAGAACAGGCGCTTCTCCTGGCACAGTATTGAACACTTAGTTTCAGATGGAACATTTAGTTTAAAATTGAACTATGTTTCGCGTCTGGTGAATCCTCCCTCACAAGGTCAATCACTTAGTTTCGTTGAACACATACGGTTTCGAGTGGCATCGCCACAGATTTCAGAGAACAGGCGCTTCTCCTGGCACAGTATCGAACACTCAGGTTCAGATAGAACAATTAGTTTAAAATGGAACTATGTTTCGCATCTGGAGTTTCCTCTCTCACATGGTCGACCACTTAGTTTCGTCGAACACATACGGTTTCGAGTGGCATCGCCACAGATTTCAGAAAACAGCCGCTTCTCCTGGCACAGTATCGAACACTCAGGTTCAGATAGAACATTTAGTTTAAAAGGGAACTATGTTTCGCATCTGGAGTTTCCTCTCTCACATGGTCGACCACTTAGTTTCGTCGAACACATACGGTTTCGAGTGGCATCGCCACAGATTTCAGAAAACAGCCGCTTCTGCTGGCACAGTATCGAACACTTAGTTTCAGATAGAACAATTAATTTGAAATGGAACTAAGTTTCGCATCTGAAGTTTCCTCTCTCACAAGGTCGGCCACTTAGTTTCGTCGAACTCATACGGTTTCGAGTGGCATCGCCACAGATTTCAGAGAACAGGCGCTTCTCCTGGCACAGTATTGAACACTTAGTTTCAGATGGAACATTTAGTTTAAAATTGAACTATGTTTCGCATCTGGAGTTTCCTCTCTCACAAGGTCGACCACTTAGTTTCGTCGAACACATACGGTTTTGAGTGGCATCGCCACAGATTTCAGAGAACAGGCGCTTCTCCTGGCACATTATCGAACACTTAGTTTCAGATGGAACATTTAGTTTAAAATTGAACTATGTTTCGCATCTGGAGTTTCCTCTCTCACAAGGTCGACCACTTAGTTTTGTCGAACAGATACTGTTTCGAGTGGCATCGCCACAGATTTCAGAGAACAGGCGCTTCTCCTGGCACAGTATCGAACACTTAATTTCAGATGGAACATTTAGTTTAAAATTGAACTATGTTTCGCATCTGGAATTTCCCCTCTCACAAGGTCGACCACTCAGTTTCGTCGAACACATACCGTTTCGAGTAGCATCGCGACAGATTTCAGAGAACAGGCGCTTCTCCTGGCACAGTATCGAACACTTAGTTTCAGATAGAACAATTAATTTAAAATTGAACTAAGTTTCGCATCTGAAGATTCCTCTCTCACAAGGTCGGCCACTTAGTTTCGTCGAACACATACGGTTTCGAGTGGCATCGCCACAGATTTCAGAGAACAGGCGCTTCTCCTGGCACAGTATTGAATACTTAGTTTCAGATGGAACATTTAGTTTAAAATTGAACTATGTTTCGCATCTGGAGTTTCCTCTCTCACAAGGTCGACCACTTAGTTTCGCCGAAAACATACGTTTGCGAGTGGTATCGCCACAGGTTCCACAAAACGGGCGCTTCTCCTGGCACAGTATCGAACACTTAGTTTCAGATAGAACAATTAGTTTAAAATGGCACTAAGTTTCGCGTCTGGAGTTTCCTTTCTCACAAGGTCGACCACTCAGTTTCGTCGAACACATACCGTTTCGAGTGGTATCGCCACAGGTTACACAGAACGGGCGCTTCTCCTGGCACAGCATCGAACACTTAGTTTCAGATAGCGCAATTAATTTAAAATGGAACTAATTTTGGCATCTGAAGTTTCCTCTCTCACAAGGTCGGCCACTTAGTTTCGTCGAACACATACGGTTTCGAGTGGCATCGCCACAGATTTCAGAGAACAGGCGCTTCTCCTGGCATAGTATCGAACACTTAGTTTCAGAACGAACATTTAGTTTAAAATTGAACTATGTTTCGCATCTGGAGTTTCCTCTCTCACAAGGTCGACCACTTAGTTTCGCCGAACGCATACGGTTTCGAGTGGCATCGTCACAGATTTCAGAGAACACGCGCTTCTGCTGGAACAGTATCGAACACTTAGTTTCAGATAGAACAATTAGTTTAAAATGGCACTAAGTTTCGCATCCGGAGTTTCCTCTCTCACAAGGTCGACCACTTAGTTTCGTCGAACACATACGGTTTTGAGTGGCATCGCCACAGATTTCAGAGAACAGGCGCTTCTCCTGGCACATTATCGAACACTTATTTTCAGATAGAACAATTAGATTGAAACGGAACTAAGTGTCGCATCTGGAGTTTCCTCTCTCACAACGTCGACCACTTAGTTTCGTCGAACACATACAGTGTCGAGTGGCATCGCCACAGATTTCAGTGAACGGGCGCTTCTCCTGGCACATTATCGAACACTTAGATTCAGAGAGAACCATTAGTTGAAAATGGAACTAAGTTTCGCATCTGGAGTTTACTCTGTCACAAGGTCGACCACTTAGTTTCGTCGAACACATACGGTTTCGAGTGACATCGCCAGACATTTCAGTGAACAGGCGCTTCTCCTGGCACAGTATCGAACACTTAGTTTCAGATAGAACAATTTGTTTAAAATGTAACTAAGTTTCACATCTGGAGTTTCCTCTCTCACAAGGTCGACCACTTAGTTTCCTCGAACACATACGGTTTCGAGTGGCATCGCCACACATTTCAGAGAACAGGCGCTTCTCCTGGCACAGTATCGAACACTTAGTATCAGATAGAACAATTAGTTTAAAATGGAACTAAGTTTCGCATCTGGAGTTTCCTCTCTAAGAAGTTCGACCACTTAGTTTCGTGAAACACATACAGTTTCGAGTGGCATCGCCACAGATTTCAGAGAACAGGCGCTTCTCCTGGCACAGTATTGAACACTTAGTTTCAGATGGAACATTTAGTTTAAAATTGAACTATGTTTCGCATCTGGAGTTTCCTCTCTCACAAGGTCGACCACTTAGTTTCGTCGAACACATACGGTTTTGAGTGGCATCGCCACAGATTTCAGAGAACAGGCGCTTCTCCTGGCACAGTATCGAACACTTAGTTTCAGATGGAACATTTAGTTTAAAATTGAACTATGTTTCGCATCTGGAGTTTCCTCTCTCACAAGGTCGACCACTTAGTTTTGTCGAACAGATACTGTTTCGAGTGGCATCGCCACAGATTTCAGAGAACAGGCGCTTCTCCTGGCACAGTATCGAACACTTAATTTCAGATGGAACATTTAGTTTAAAATTGAACTATGTTTCGCATCTGGAATTTCCCCTCTCACAAGGTCGACCACTCAGTTTCGTCGAACACATACCGTTTCGAGTAGCATCGCGACAGATTTCAGAGAACAGGCGCTTCTCCTGGCACAGTATCGAACACTTAGTTTCAGATAGAACAATTAATTTAAAATTGAACTAAGTTTCGCATCTGAAGATTCCTCTCTCACAAGGTCGGCCACTTAGTTTCGTCGAACACATACGGTTTCGAGTGGCATCGCCACAGATTTCAGAGAACAGGCGCTTCTCCGGGCACAGTATTGAACACTTAGTTTCAGATGGAACATTTAGTTTAAAATTGAACTATGTTTCGCATCTGGAGTTTCCTCTCTCACAAGGTCGACCACTTAGTTTCGCCGATCGCATACGGTTTCGAGTGGCATCGCCACAGATATCAGAGAACAGGCGCTTCTGCTGGCACAGTATCGAACACTTAGTTTCAGATAGAACAATTAGTTTAAAATGGCACTAAGTTTCTCATCCGGAGTTTCCTCTCTCAGAAGGTCGGGCACTTAGTTTCGTCGAACACATACGGTTTCGAGTAGGATCGCCACAGATTTCAGAGAACAGGCACTTCTCCTGGCACAGTATCGAACACTTTCAGACAGAACAATTAGTTTAAAATGGAACTAAGTTTCGCCTCTGGAGTTTCCTCTCTCACAATGTCGGCCACTTAGTTTCGTCGAAAACATACGTTTGCGAGTGGTATCGCCACAGGTTCCACAAAACGGGCGCTTCTCCTGGCACAGTATCGAACACTTAGTTTCAGATAGAACAATTAGTTTAAAATGGCACTAAGTTTCGCGTCTGGAGTTTCCTTTCTCACAAGGTCGACCACTCAGTTTCGTCGAACACATACCGTTTCGAGTGGTATCGCCACAGGTTACACAGAACGGGCGCTTCTCCTGGCACAGCATCGAACACTTAGTTTCAGATAGCGCAATTAATTTAAAATGGAACTAATTTTGGCATCTGAAGTTTCCTCTCTCACAAGGTCGGCCACTTAGTTTCGTCGAACACATACGGTTTCGAGTGGCATCGCCACAGATTTCAGTGAACAGGCGCATCTCCTGGCACAGTATCGAACACTTAGTTTCAGATGGAACATTTAGTTTAAAATTGAACTATGTTTCGCATCTGGAGTTTCCTCTCTCACAAGGTCGACCACTTAGTTTTGTCGAACAGATACTGTTTCGAGTGGCATCGCCACAGATTTCAGAGAACAGGCGCTTCTCCTGGCACAGTATCGAACACTTAGTTTCAGATGGAACATTTAGTTTAAAATTGAACTATGTTTCGCATCTGGAGTTTCCTCTCTCACAAGGTCGACCACTCAGTTTCGTCGAACACATACCGTTTCGAGTAGCATCGCGACAGATTTCAGAGAACAGGCGCTTCTCCTGGCACAGTATCGAACACTTAGTTTCAGATAGAACAATTAATTTAAAATTGAACTAAGTTTCGCATCTGAAGATTCCTCTCTCACAAGTTCGGCCACTTTGTTTCGTCGAACACATACGGTTTCGAGTGGCATCGCCACAGATTTCAGAGAACAGGGTCTTCTCCTGGCACAGTATTGAACACTTAGTTTCAGATGGAACATTTAGTTTAAAATTGAACTATGTTTCGCATCTGGAGTTTCCTCTCTCACAAGTTCGGCCACTTTGTTTCGTCGAACACATACGGTTTCGAGTGGCATCGCCACAGATTTCAGAGAACAGGGTCTTCTCCTGGCACAGTATTGAACACTTAGTTTCAGATGGAACATTTAGTTTAAAATTGAACTATGTTTCGCATCTGGAGTTTCCTCTCTCACAAGGTCGACCACTTAGTTTTGTCGAACAGATACTGTTTCGAGTGGCATCGCCACAGATTTCAGAGAACAGGCGCTTCTCCTGGCACAGTATTGAACACTTAGTTTCAGATGGAACATTTAGTTTAAAATTGAACTATGTTTCGCATCTTGAGTTTCCTCTCTCACAAGGTCGACCACTTAGTTTCGTCGAACACATACGGTTTTGAGTGGCATCGCCACAGATTTCAGAGAACAGGCGCTTCTCCTGGCACAGTATCGAATACTTAGTTTCAGATGGAACATTTAGTTTAAAATTGAAATATGTTTCGCATCTGGAGTTTCCTCTCTCACAAGGTCGACCACTTAGTTTTGTCGAACAGATACTGTTTCGAGTGGCATCGCCACAGATTTCAGAGAACAGGCGCTTCTCCTGGCACAGTATCGAACACTTAGTTTCAGATGGAACATTTAGTTTAAAATTGAACTATGTTTCGCATCTGGAGTTTCCTCTCTCACAAGGTGGACCAATTAGTTTCGTGGAACACATTCGGTTTCGAGTAGCATCGCCACAGATTTCAGAGAACAGGCGCTTCTCCTGGCACAGTATCGAACACTTAGTTTCAGATAGAACAATTAGTTTAAAATGGAAATGAGCTTCGCATTTGGAGTTTCCTCTCTCACAAGGTCGACCACTTAGTTTCGTCGAACACATACGTTTTCGAGTAGCATCGCCACAGATTTCAGAGAACAGGCGCTTCTCCTGGCACAGTAACGAACACTTAGTATCAGATAGGACAATTAGTTTAAAATGGAAATGAGCTTCGCATCTGGAGTTTCCTCTCCCACAAGGTCGACCACTTAGTTTCGTCGAACACATACGGTTTCGAGTAGCATCGCCACCGATTTCAGAGAACAGGCGCTTCTCCTGGCACATTATCGAACACTTATTTTCAGATAGAACAATTAGATTGAAACGGAACTAAGTGTCGCATCTGGAGTTTCCTCTCTCACAAGGTCGACCACTTAGTTTCGTCGAACACATACGTTTTCGAGTAGCATCGCCACAGATTTCAGAGAACAGGCGCTTCTCCTGCCACAGTAACGAACACTTAGTATCAGATAGGACAATTAGTTTAAAATGGAAATGAGCTTCGCATCTGGAGTTTCCTCTCCCACAAGGTCGACCACTTAGTTTCGTCGAACACATACGGTTTCGAGTAGCATCGCCACCGATTTCAGAGAACAGGCGCTTCTCCTGGCACATTATCGAACACTTATTTTCAGATAGAACAATTAGATTGAAACGGAACTAAGTGTCGCATCTGGAGTTTCCTCTCTCACAACGTCGACCACTTAGTTTCGTCGAACACATACGGTGTCGAGTGGCATCGCCACAGATTTCAGTGAACGGGCGCTTCTCCTGGCACATTATCGAACACTTAGATTCAGAGAGAACCATTAGTTGAAAATGGAACTAAGTTTCGCATCTGGAGTTTACTCTGTCACAAGGTCGACCACTTAGTTTCGTCGAACACATACGGTTTCGAGTGACATCGCCAGACATTTCAGTGAACAGGCGCTTCTCCTGGCACAGTATCGAACACTTAGTTTCAGATAGAACAATTTGTTTAAAATGTAACTAAGTTTCACATCTGGAGTTTCCTCTCTCACAAGGTCGACCACTTAGTTTCCTCGAACACATACGGTTTCGAGTGGCATCGCCACACATTTCAGAGAACAGGCGCTTCTCCTGGCACAGTATCGAACACTTAGTATCAGATAGAACAATTAGTTTAAAATGGAACTAAGTTTCGCATCTGGAGTTTCCTCTCTAAGAAGTTCGACCACTTAGTTTCGTGAAACACATACAGTTTCGAGTGGCATCGCCACAGATTTCAGAGAACAGGCGCTTCTCCTGGCACAGTATTGAACACTTAGTTTCAGATGGAACATTTAGTTTAAAATTGAACTATGTTTCGCATCTGGAGTTTCCTCTCTCACAAGGTCGACCACTTAGTTTCGTCGAACACATACGGTTTTGAGTGGCATCGCCACAGATTTCAGAGAACAGGCGCTTCTCCTGGCACAGTATCGAACACTTAGTTTCAGATGGAACATTTAGTTTAAAATTGAACTATGTTTCGCATCTGGAGTTTCCTCTCTCACAAGGTCGACCACTTAGTTTTGTCGAACAGATACTGTTTCGAGTGGCATCGCCACAGATTTCAGAGAACAGGCGCTTCTCCTGGCACAGTATCGAACACTTAATTTCAGATGGAACATTTAGTTTAAAATTGAACTATGTTTCGCATCTGGAATTTCCCCTCTCACAAGGTCGACCACTCAGTTTCGTCGAACACATACCGTTTCGAGTAGCATCGCGACAGATTTCAGAGAACAGGCGCTTCTCCTGGCACAGTATCGAACACTTAGTTTCAGATAGAACAATTAATTTAAAATTGAACTAAGTTTCGCATCTGAAGATTCCTCTCTCACAAGGTCGGCCACTTAGTTTCGTCGAACACATACGGTTTCGAGTGGCATCGCCACAGATTTCAGAGAACAGGCGCTTCTCCGGGCACAGTATTGAACACTTAGTTTCAGATGGAACATTTAGTTTAAAATTGAACTATGTTTCGCATCTGGAGTTTCCTCTCTCACAAGGTCGACCACTTAGTTTCGCCGATCGCATACGGTTTCGAGTGGCATCGCCACAGATATCAGAGAACAGGCGCTTCTGCTGGCACAGTATCGAACACTTAGTTTCAGATAGAACAATTAGTTTAAAATGGCACTAAGTTTCTCATCCGGAGTTTCCTCTCTCAGAAGGTCGGGCACTTAGTTTCGTCGAACACATACGGTTTCGAGTAGGATCGCCACAGATTTCAGAGAACAGGCACTTCTCCTGGCACAGTATCGAACACTTTCAGACAGAACAATTAGTTTAAAATGGAACTAAGTTTCGCCTCTGGAGTTTCCTCTCTCACAATGTCGGCCAATTAGTTTCGTCGAAAACATACGTTTGCGAGTGGTATCGCCACAGGTTCCACAAAACGGGCGCTTCTCCTGGCACAGTATCGAACACTTAGTTTCAGATAGAACAATTAGTTTAAAATGGCACTAAGTTTCGCGTCTGGAGTTTCCTTTCTCACAAGGTCGACCACTCAGTTTCGTCGAACACATACCGTTTCGAGTGGTATCGCCACAGGTTACACAGAACGGGCGCTTCTCCTGGCACAGCATCGAACACTTAGTTTCAGATAGCGCAATTAATTTAAAATGGAACTAATTTTGGCATCTGAAGTTTCCTCTCTCACAAGGTCGGCCACTTAGTTTCGTCGAACACATACGGTTTCGAGTGGCATCGCCACAGATTTCAGTGAACAGGCGCATCTCCTGGCACAGTATCGAACACTTAGTTTCAGATGGAACATTTAGTTTAAAATTGAACTATGTTTCGCATCTGGAGTTTCCTCTCTCACAAGGTCGACCACTTAGTTTTGTCGAACAGATACTGTTTCGAGTGGCATCGCCACAGTTTTCAGAGAACAGGCGCTTCTCCTGGCACAGTATCGAACACTTAGTTTCAGATGGAACATTTAGTTTAAAATTGAACTATGTTTCGCATCTGGAGTTTCCTCTCTCACAAGGTCGACCACTCAGTTTCGTCGAACACATACCGTTTCGAGTAGCATCGCGACAGATTTCAGAGAACAGGCGCTTCTCCTGGCACAGTATCGAACACTTAGTTTCAGATAGAACAATTAATTTAAAATTGAACTAAGTTTCGCATCTGAAGATTCCTCTCTCACAAGTTCGGCCACTTTGTTTCGTCGAACACATACGGTTTCGAGTGGCATCGCCACAGATTTCAGAGAACAGGGTCTTCTCCTGGCACAGTATTGAACACTTAGTTTCAGATGGAACATTTAGTTTAAAATTGAACTATGTTTCGCATCTGGAGTTTCCTCTCTCACAAGGTCGACCACTTAGTTTTGTCGAACAGATACTGTTTCGAGTGGCATCGCCACAGATTTCAGAGAACAGGCGCTTCTCCTGGCACAGTATCGAACACTTAGTTTCAGATAGAACAATTAATTTAAAATTGAACTAAGTTTCGCATCTGAAGATTCCTCTCTCACAAGGTCGGCCACTTAGTTTCGTCGAACACATACGGTTTCGAGTGGCATCGCCACAGATTTCAGAGAACAGGCGCTTCTCCGGGCACAGTATTGAACACTTAGTTTCAGATGGAACATTTAGTTTAAAATTGAACTATGTTTCGCATCTGGAGTTTCCTCTCTCACAAGGTCGACCACTTAGTTTCGCCGATCGCATACGGTTTCGAGTGGCATCGCCACAGATATCAGAGAACAGGCGCTTCTGCTGGCACAGTATCGAACACTTAGTTTCAGATAGAACAATTAGTTTAAAATGGCACTAAGTTTCTCATCCGGAGTTTCCTCTCTCAGAAGGTCGGGCACTTAGTTTCGTCGAACACATACGGTTTCGAGTAGGATCGCCACAGATTTCAGAGAACAGGCACTTCTCCTGGCACAGTATCGAACACTTTCAGACAGAGCAATTAGTTTAAAATGGAACTAAGTTTCGCCTCTGGAGTTTCCTCTCTCACAATGTCGGCCACTTAGTTTCGTCGAAAACATACGTTTGCGAGTGGTATCGCCACAGGTTCCACAAAACGGGCGCTTCTCCTGGCACAGTATCGAACACTTAGTTTCAGATAGAACAATTAGTTTAAAATGGCACTAAGTTTCGCGTCTGGAGTTTCCTTTCTCACAAGGTCGACCACTCAGTTTCGTCGAACACATACCGTTTCGAGTGGTATCGCCACAGGTTACACAGAACGGGCGCTTCTCCTGGCACAGTATCGAACACTTAGTTTCAGATAGCGCAATTAATTTAAAATGGAACTAATTTTGGCATCTGAAGTTTCCTCTCTCACAAGGTCGGCCACTTAGTTTCGTCGAACACATACGGTTTCGAGTGGCATCGCCACAGATTTCAGTGAACAGGCGCATCTCCTGGCACAGTATCGAACACTTAGTTTCAGATGGAACATTTAGTTTAAAATTGAACTATGTTTCGCATCTGGAGTTTCCTCTCTCACAAGGTCGACCACTTAGTTTTGTCGAACAGATACTGTTTCGAGTGGCATCGCCACAGATTTCAGAGAACAGGCGCTTCTCCTGGCACAGTATCGAACACTTAGTTTCAGATGGAACATTTAGTTTAAAATTGAACTATGTTTCGCATCTGGAGTTTCCTCTCTCACAAGGTCGACCACTCAGTTTCGTCGAACACATACCGTTTCGAGTAGCATCGCGACAGATTTCAGAGAACAGGCGCTTCTCCTGGCACAGTATCGAACACTTAGTTTCAGATAGAACAATTAATTTAAAATTGAACTAAGTTTCGCATCTGAAGATTCCTCTCTCACAAGTTCGGCCACTTTGTTTCGTCGAACACATACGGTTTCGAGTGGCATCGCCACAGATTTCAGAGAACAGGGTCTTCTCCTGGCACAGTATTGAACACTTAGTTTCAGATGGAACATTTAGTTTAAAATTGAACTATGTTTCGCATCTGGAGTTTCCTCTCTCACAAGGTCGACCACTTAGTTTTGTCGAACAGATACTGTTTCGAGTGGCATCGCCACAGATTTCAGAGAACAGGCGCTTCTCCTGGCACAGTATCGAACACTTAGTTTCAGATGGAACATTTAGTTTAAAATTGAACTATGTTTCGCATCTGGAGTTTCCTCTCTCACAAGGTCGACCACTCAGTTTCGTCGAACACATACCGTTTCGAGTAGCATCGCGACAGATTTCAGAGAACAGGCGCTTCTCCTGGCACAGTATCGAACACTTAGTTTCAGATAGAACAATTAATTTAAAATTGAACTAAGTTTCGCATCTGAAGATTCCTCTCTCACAAGTTCGGCCACTTTGTTTCGTGGAACACATTCGGTTTCGAGTAGCATCGCCACAGATTTCAGAGAACAGGCGCTTCTCCTGGCACAGTATCGAACACTTAGTTTCAGATAGAACAATTAGTTTAAAATGGAAATGAGCTTCGCATTTGGAGTTTCCTCTCTCACAAGGTCGACCACTTAGTTTCGTCGAACACATACGTTTTCGAGTAGCATCGCCACAGATTTCAGAGAACAGGCGCTTCTCCTGGCACAGTAACGAACACTTAGTATCAGATAGGACAATTAGTTTAAAATGGAAATGAGCTTCGCATCTGGAGTTTCCTCTCCCACAAGGTCGACCACTTAGTTTCGTCGAACACATACGGTTTCGAGTAGCATCGCCACCGATTTCAGAGAACAGGCGCTTCTCCTGGCACATTATCGAACACTTATTTTCAGATAGAACAATTAGATTGAAACGGAACTAAGTGTCGCATCTGGAGTTTCCTCTCTCACAAGGTCGACCACTTAGTTTCGTCGAACACATACGTTTTCGAGTAGCATCGCCACAGATTTCAGAGAACAGGCGCTTCTCCTGCCACAGTAACGAACACTTAGTATCAGATAGGACAATTAGTTTAAAATGGAAATGAGCTTCGCATCTGGAGTTTCCTCTCCCACAAGGTCGACCACTTAGTTTCGTCGAACACATACGGTTTCGAGTAGCATCGCCACCGATTTCAGAGAACAGGCGCTTCTCCTGGCACATTATCGAACACTTATTTTCAGATAGAACAATTAGATTGAAACGGAACTAAGTGTCGCATCTGGAGTTTCCTCTCTCACAACGTCGACCACTTAGTTTCGTCGAACACATACGGTGTCGAGTGGCATCGCCACAGATTTCAGTGAACGGGCGCTTCTCCTGGCACATTATCGAACACTTAGATTCAGAGAGAACCATTAGTTGAAAATGGAACTAAGTTTCGCATCTGGAGTTTACTCTGTCACAAGGTCGACCACTTAGTTTCGTCGAAAACATACGGTTTCGAGTGACATCGCCAGACATTTCAGTGAACAGGCGCTTCTCCTGGCACAGTATCGAACACTTAGTTTCAGATAGAACAATTTGTTTAAAATGTAACTAAGTTTCACATCTGGAGTTTCCTCTCTCACAAGGTGGACCACTTAGTTTCGTGGAACACATACGGTTTTGAGTGGCATCGCCACAGATTTCAGAGAACAGGCGCTCCTCCTGGCACAGTATCGAACACTTAGTTTCAGATGGAACATTTAGTTTAAAATTGAGCTATGTTTCGCATCTGGAGTTTCCTCTCTCACAAGGTCGACCACTTAGTTTCGCCGATCGCATACGGTTTCGAGTGGCATCGCCACAGATATCAGAGAACAGGCGCTTCTGCTGGCACAGTATCGAACACTTAGTTTCAGATAGAACAATTAGTTTAAAATGGCACTAAGTTTCTCATCCGGAGTTTCCTCTCTCAGAAGGTCGGGCACTTAGTTTCGTCGAACACATACGGTTTCGAGTAGCATCGCCACAGATTTCAGAGAACAGGCACTTCTCCTGGCACAGTATCGAACACTTTCAGACAGAACAATTAGTTTAAAATGGAACTAAGTTACGCCTCTGGAGTTTCCTCTCTCACAATGTCGGCCACTTAGTTTCGTTGAAAACATACGTTTGCGAGTGGTATCGCCACAGGTTCCACAAAACGGGCGCTTCTCCTGGCACAGTATCGAACACTTAGTTTCAGATAGAACAATTAGTTTAAAATGGCACTAAGTTTCGCGTCTGGAGTTTCCTTTCTCACAAGGTCGACCACTCAGTTTCGTCGAACACATACCGTTTCGAGTGGTATCGCCACAGGTTACACAGAACGGGCGCTTCTCCTGGCACAGCATCGAACACTTAGTTTCAGATAGCGCAATTAATTTAAAATGGAACTAATTTTGGCATCTGAAGTTTCCTCTCTCACAAGGTCGGCCACTTAGTTTCGTCGAACACATACGGTTTCGAGTGGCATCGCCACAGATTTCAGAGAACAGGCGCTTCTCCTGGCATAGTATCGAACACTTAGTTTCAGAACGAACATTTAGTTTAAAATTGAACTATGTTTCGCATCTGGAGTTTCCTCTCTCACAAGGTCGACCACTTAGTTTCGCCGAACGCATACGGTTTCGAGTGGCATCGTCACAGATTTCAGAGAACACGCGCTTCTGCTGGAACAGTATCCAACACTTAGTTTCAGATAGAACAATTAGTTTAAAATGGCACTAAGTTTCGCATCCGGAGTTTCCTCTCTCACAAGGTCGACCACTTAGTTTCGTCGAACACATACGGTTTTGAGTGGCATCGCCACAGATTTCAGAGAACAGGCGCTTCTCCTGGCACAGTAACGAACACTTAGTATCAGATAGGACAATTAGTTTAAAATGGAAATGAGCTTCGCATCTGGAGTTTCCTCTCCCACAAGGTCGACCACTTAGTTTCGTCGAACACATACGGTTTCGAGTAGCATCGACACCGATTTCAGAGAACAGGCGCTTCTCCTGGCACATTATCGAACACTTATTTTCAGATAGAACAATTAGATTGAAACGGAACTAAGTGTCGCATCTGGAGTTTCCTCTCTCACAACGTCGACCACTTACTTTCGTCGAACACATACGGTGTCGAGTGGCATCGCCACAGATTTCAGTGAACGGGCGCTTCTCCTGGCACAGTATCGAACACTTAGTTTCAGATGGAACATTTAGTTTAAAATTGAACTATGTTTCGCATCTGGAGTTTCCTCTCTCACAAGGTCGACCACTCAGTTTCGTCGAACACATACCGTTTCGAGTAGCATCGCGACAGATTTCAGAGAACAGGCGCTTCTCCTGGCACAGTATCGAACACTTAGTTTCAGATAGAACAATTAATTTAAAATTGAACTAAGTTTCGCATCTGAAGATTCCTCTCTCACAAGGTCGGCCACTTAGTTTCGTCGAACACATACGGTTTCGAGTGGCATCGCCACAGATTTCAGAGAACAGGCGCTTCTCCTGGCACAGTATTGAACACTTAGTTTCAGATGGAACCATTAGTTGAAAATGGAACTAAGTTTCGCATCTGGAGTTTACTCTGTCACAAGGTCGACCACTTAGTTTCGTCGAACACATACGGTTTCGAGTGACATCGCCAGACATTTCAGTGAACAGGCGCTTCTCCTGGCACAGTATCGAACACTTAGTTTCAGATAGAACAATTTGTTTAAAATGTAACTAAGTTTCACATCTGGAGTTTCCTCTCTCACAAGGTGGACCACTTAGTTTCGTGGAACACATTCGGTTTCGAGTGGCATCGCGACAGATTTCAGAGAACAGGCGCTTCTCCTGGCACAGTATCGAACACTTAGTTTCAGATAGAACAATTAATTTAAAATTGAACTAATTTTGGCATCTGAAGTTTCCTCTCTCACAAGGTCGGCCACTTAGTTTCGTCGAACACATACGGTTTCGAGTGGCATCGCCACAGATTTCAGAGAAGAGGCGCTTCTCCTGGCATAGTATCGAACACTTAGTTTCAGAACGAACATTTAGTTTAAAATTGAACTATGTTTCGCATCTGGAGTTTCCTCTCTCACAAGGTCGACCACTCAGTTTCGTCGAACACATACGGTTTTGAGTGGCAGCGCCACAGATTTCAGAGTACAGGCGCTTCTCCTGGCACAGTATCGAACACTTAGTTTCAGATGGAACATTTAGTTTAAAATTGAACTATGTTTCGCATCTGGAGTTTCCTCTCTCACAAGGTCGACCACTTAGTATTGTCGAACAGATACTGTTTCGAGTGGCATCGCCACAGATTTCAGAGAACAGGCGCTTCTCCTGGCACAGTATCGAACACTTAGTTTCAGATGGAACATTTAGTTTAAAATTGAACTATGTTTCGCATCTGGAGTTTCCTCTCTCACAAGGTCGACCACTCAGTTTCGTCGAACACATACCGTTTCGAGTAGCATCGCGACAGATTTCAGAGAACAGGCGCTTCTCCTGGCACAGTATCGAACACTTAGTTTCAGATAGAACAATTAATTTAAAATTGAACTAAGTTTCGCATCTGAAGATTCCTCTCTCACAAGGTCGGCCACTTAGTTTCGTCGAACACATACGGTTTCGAGTGGCATCGCCACAGATTTCAGAGAACAGGCGCTTCTCCTGGCACAGTATTGAACACTTAGTTTCAGATGGAACATTTAGTTTAAAATTGAACTATGTTTCGCATCTGGAGTTTCCTCTCTCACAAGGTCGACCACTTAGTTTCGTCGAACACATACGGTTTTGAGTGGCATCGCCACAGATTTCAGAGAACAGGCGCTTCTCCTGGCACAGTATCGAACACTTAGTTTCAGATGGAACATTTAGTTTAAAATTGAACTATGTTTCGCATCTGGAGTTTCCTCTCTCACAAGGTCGACCACTTAGTTTTGTCGAACAGATACTGTTTCGAGTGGCATCGCCACAGATTTCAGAGAACAGGCGCTTCTCCTGGCACAGTATCGAACACTTAGTTTCAGATGGAACATTTAGTTTAAAATTGAACTATGTTTCGCATCTGGAGTTTCCTCTCTCACAAGGTCGACCACTCAGTTTCGTCGAACACATACCGTTTCGAGTAGCATCGCGACAGATTTCAGAGAACAGGCGCTTCTCCTGGCACAGTATCGAACACTTAGTTTCAGATAGAACAATTAATTTAAAATTGAACTAAGTTTCGCATCTGAAGATTCCTCTCTCACAAGGTCGGCCACTTAGTTTCGTCGAACACATACGGTTTCGAGTGGCATCGCCAGACATTTCAGTGAACAGGCGCTTCTCCTGGCACAGTATCGAACACTTAGTTTCAGATGGAACATTTAGTTTAAAATTGAACTATGTTTCGCATCTGGAGTTTCCTCTCTCACAAGGTCGACCACTCAGTTTCGTCGAACACATACCGTTTCGAGTGGCATCGCCACAGATTTCAGTGAACGGGCGCTTCTCCTGGCACATTATCGAACACTTAGATTCAGAGAGAACCATTAGTTGAAAATGGAACTAAGTTTCGCATCTGGAGTTTACTCTGTCACAAGGTCGACCACTTAGTTTCGTCGAACACATACGGTTTCGAGTGACATCGCCAGACATTTCAGTGAACAGGCGCTTCTCCTGGCACAGTATCGAACACTTAGTTTCAGATAGAACAATTTGTTTAAAATGTAACTAAGTTTCACATCTGGAGTTTCCTCTCTCACAAGGTGGACCACTTAGTTTCGTGGAACACATTCGGTTTCGAGTGGCATCGCGACAGATTTCAGAGAACAGGCGCTTCTCCTGGCACAGTATCGAACACTTAGTTTCAGATAGAACAATTAATTTAAAATTGAACTAATTTTGGCATCTGAAGTTTCCTCTCTCACAAGGTCGGCCACTTAGTTTCGTCGAACACATACGGTTTCGAGTGGCATCGCCACAGATTTCAGAGAACAGGCGCTTCTCCTGGCATAGTATCGAACACTTAGTTTCAGAACGAACATTTAGTTTAAAATTGAACTATGTTTCGCATCTGGAGTTTCCTCTCTCACAAGGTCGACCACTCAGTTTCGTCGAACACATACGGTTTTGAGTGGCAGCGCCACAGATTTCAGAGAACAGGCGCTTCTCCTGGCACAGTATCGAACACTTAGTTTCAGATGGAACATTTAGTTTAAAATTGAACTATGTTTCGCATCTGGAGTTTCCTCTCTCACAAGGTCGACCACTTAGTATTGTCGAACAGATACTGTTTCGAGTGGCATCGCCACAGATTTCAGAGAACAGGCGCTTCTCCTGGCACAGTATCGAACACTTAGTTTCAGATGGAACATTTAGTTTAAAATTGAACTATGTTTCGCATCTGGAGTTTCCTCTCTCACAAGGTCGACCACTCAGTTTCGTCGAACACATACCGTTTCGAGTAGCATCGCGACAGATTTCAGAGAACAGGCGCTTCTCCTGGCACAGTATCGAACACTTAGTTTCAGATAGAACAATTAATTTAAAATTGAACTAAGTTTCGCATCTGAAGATTCCTCTCTCACAAGGTCGGCCACTTAGTTTCGTCGAACACATACGGTTTCGAGTGGCATCGCCACAGATTTCAGAGAACAGGCGCTCCTCCTGGCACAGTATTGAACACTTAGTTTCAGATGGAACATTTAGTTTAAAATTGAACTATGTTTCGCATCTGGAGTTTCCTCTCTCACAAGGTCGACCACTTAGTTTCGTCGAACACATACGGTTTTGAGTGGCATCGCCACAGATTTCAGAGAACAGGCGCTTCTCCTGGCACAGTATCGAACACTTAGTTTCAGATGGAACATTTAGTTTAAAATTGAACTATGTTTCGCATCTGGAGTTTCCTCTCTCACAAGGTCGACCACTTAGTTTTGTCGAACAGATACTGTTTCGAGTGGCATCGCCACAGATTTCGGAGAACAGGCGCTTCTCCTGGCACAGTATCGAACACTTAGTTTCAGATGGAACATTTAGTTTAAAATTGAACTATGTTTCGCATCTGGAGTTTCCTCTCTCACAAGGTCGACCACTCAGTTTCGTCGAACACATACCGTTTCGAGTAGCATCGCGACAGATTTCAGAGAACAGGCGCTTCTCCTGGCACAGTATTGAACACTTAGTTTCAGAACGAACATTTAGTTTAAAATTGAACTATGTTTCGCATCTGGAGTTTCCTCTCTCACAAGGTCGACCACTCAGTTTCGTCGAACACATACGGTTTTGAGTGGCAGCGCCACAGATTTCAGAGAACAGGCGCTTCTCCTGGCACAGTATCGAACACTTAGTTTCAGATGCAACATTTAGTTTAAAATTGAACTATGTTTCGCATCTGGAGTTTCCTCTCTCACAAGGTCGACCACTTAGTATTGTCGAACAGATACTGTTTCGAGTGGCATCGCCACAGATTTCAGAGAACGGGCGCTTCTCCTGGCACAGTATCGAACACTTAGTTTCAGATGGAACATTTAGTTTAAAATTGAACTATGTTTCGCATCTGGAGTTTCCTCTCTCACAAGGTCGACCACTCAGTTTCGTCGAACACATACCGTTTCGAGTAGCATCGCGACAGATTTCAGAGAACAGGCGCTTCTCCTGGCACAGTATCGAACACTTAGTTTCAGATAGAACAATTAATTTAAAATTGAACTAAGTTTCGCATCTGAAGATTCCTCTCTCACAAGGTCGGCCACTTAGTTTCGTCGAACACATACGGTTTCGAGTGGCATCGCCACAGATTTCAGAGAACAAGCGCTTCTCCTGGCACAGTATTGAACACTTAGTTTCAGATGGAACATTTAGTTTAAAATTGAACTATGTTTCGCATCTGGAGTTTCCTCTCTCACAAGGTCGACCACTTAGTTTCGTCGAACACATACGGTTTTGAGTGGCATCGCCACAGATTTCAGAGAACAGGCGCTTCTCCTGGCACAGTATCGAACACTTAGTTTCAGATGGAACATTTAGTTTAAAATTGAACTATGTTTCGCATCTGGAGTTTCCTCTCTCACAAGGTCGACCACTTAGTTTTGTCGAACAGATACTGTTTCGAGTGGCATCGCCACAGATTTCAGAGAACAGGCGCTTCTCCTGGCACAGTATCGAACACTTAGTTTCAGATGGAACATTTAGTTTAAAATTGAACTATGTTCCGCATCTGGAGTTTCCTCTCTCACAAGGTCGACCACTCAGTTTCGTCGAACACATACCGTTTCGAGTAGCATCGCGACAGATTTCAGAGAACAGGCGCTTCTCCTGGCACAGTATTGAACACTTAGTTTCAGAACGAACATTTAGTTTAAAATTGAACTATGTTTCGCATCTGGAGTTTCCTCTCTCACAAGGTCGACCACTCAGTTTCGTCGAACACATACGGTTTTGAGTGGCAGCGCCACAGATTTCAGAGAACAGGCGCTTCTCCTGGCACAGTATCGAACACTTAGTTTCAGATGCAACATTTAGTTTAAAATTGAACTATGTTTCGCATCTGGAGTTTCCTCTCTCACAAGGTCGACCACTTAGTATTGTCGAACAGATACTGTTTCGAGTGGCATCGCCACAGATTTCAGAGAACGGGCGCTTCTCCTGGCACAGTATCGAACACTTAGTTTCAGATGGAACATTTAGTTTAAAATTGAACTATGTTTCGCATCTGGAGTTTCCTCTCTCACAAGGTCGACCACTCAGTTTCGTCGAACACATACCGTTTCGAGTAGCATCGCGACAGATTTCAGAGAACAGGCGCTTCTCCTGGCACAGTATCGAACACTTAGTTTCAGATAGAACAATTAATTTAAAATTGAACTAAGTTTCGCATCTGAAGATTCCTCTCTCACAAGGTCGGCCACTTAGTTTCGTCGAACACATACGGTTTCGAGTGGCATCGCCACAGATTTCAGAGAACAGGCGCTTCTCCTGGCACAGTATTGAACACTTAGTTTCAGATGGAACATTTAGTTTAAAATTGAACTATGTTTCGCATCTGGAGTTTCCTCTCTCACAAGGTCGACCACTTAGTTTCGTCGAACACATACGGTTTTGAGTGGCATCGCCACAGATTTCAGAGAACAGGCGCTTCTCCTGGCACAGTGTCGAACACTTAGTTTCAGATGGAACATTTAGTTTAAAATTGAACTATGTTTCGCATCTGGAGTTTCCTCTCTCACAAGGTCGACCACTTAGTTTTGTCGAACAGATACTGTTTCGAGTGGCATCGCCACAGATTTCAGAGAACAGGCGCTTCTCCTGGCACAGTATCGAACACTTAGTTTCAGATGGAACATTTAGTTTAAAATTGAACTATGTTTCGCATCTGGAGTTTCCTCTCTCACAAGGTCGACCACTCAGTTTCGTCGAACACATACCGTTTCGAGTAGCATCGCGACAGATTTCAGAGAACAGGCGCTTCTCCTGGCACAGTATCGAACACTTAGTTTCAGATAGAACAATTAATTTAAAATTGAACTAAGTTTCGCATCTGAAGATTCCTCTCTCACTAGGTCGGCCACTTAGTTTCGTCGAACACATACGGTTTCGAGTGGCATCGCCAGACATTTCAGTGAACAGGCGCTTCTCCTGGCACAGTATCGAACACTTAGTTTCAGATGGAACATTTAGTTTAAAATTGAACTATGTTTCGCATCTGGAGTTTCCTCTCTCACAAGGTCGACCACTTAGTTTTGTCGAAGAGATACTGTTTCGAGTGGCAACGCCACAGATTTCAGAGAACAGGCGCTTCTCCTGACACAGTATCGAACACTTAGTTTCAGATGGAACATTTAGTTTAAAATTGAACTATGTTTCGCATCTGGAGTTTCCTCTCTCACAAGGTCGACCACTCAGTTTCGTCGAACACATACCGTTTCGAGTAGCATCGCGACAGATTTCAGAGAACAGGCGCTTCTCCTGGCACAGTATCGAACACTTAGTTTCAGATAGAACAATTAATTTAAAATTGAACTAAGTTTCGCATCTGAAGATTCCTCTCTCACAAGGTCGGCCACTTAGTTTCGTCGAACACATACGGTTTCGAGTGGCATCGCCACAGATTTCAGAGAACAGGCGCTTCTCCTGGCACAGTATTGAACACTTAGTTTCAGATAGAACATTTAGTTTAAAATGGTAATATGTTTCGCATTTGGAGTTTCCTCCCTCACAAGGTCGACCACTTAGTTTCGTCGAACACATACGGTTTAGAGTAGCATCGCCACAGATTTCAGAGAACAGGCGCTTCTCCTGGCAGAGTATCGAATACTTAGTTTCAGATAGAACATTTAGTTTAAAATGGTAATATGTTTCGCATTTGGAGTTTCCTCTCTCAGAAGGTCGACCACTTAGTTTCGTCGAACACATACGGTTTCGAGTGGTATCGCCACAGGTTTCACAAAACGGGCGCTTCTCCTGGCACAGTATCGAACACTTAGTTTCAGATAGAACAATTAGTTTAAAATGGAACTAAGTTTCGTATCTGGAGTTTCCTCTCCCACAAGGTCGACCATATAGTTTCGTCGAACACATACGGTTTCGAGTGGCATGGCCACAGATTCTAGAGAACAGGCGCTTCTCCTGGCACAGTGTCGAACACTTAGTTTCAGATAGAACAATTAGTTTAAAATGGAACTAATTTTCGCATCTGGAGTTCCTCTCTCACAAGGTCGACCACTTAGTTTCGTCGAACACATACGGTTTCGAGTGGTATCGCCACAGGTTTCACAAAACGGGCGCTTCTCCTGGCACAGTATCGGACACTTAGTTTTAGATAGAACAATTCATTTAAAATGGAATATGTTTCGCATCTGCAGTTTCCTCTCTCACAAGGTCGACCACTTAGTTTCGTCGAACACATACGGTTTCGAGTGGCTACTTATTATCTGCCCTAGGTGCTTATGTCTTCGGTGTTAAAGGAAGACTAAAGTACAAATTTTAAACTTAGAATTAACTGTAACCACTGAGGCGGAGAGGAAGGACAAGGGTTATTTATTTACATTAATTGACGTCACGAAATCAGTTGCGCACTTTATTTGAACGTGGTCTGCTGGACAGTAAGGACACAATCCCGCCTGGATTCTGCGCGACCTAGGGTCGGTAATATCGATCCATAGAATCGATCGGCGGAAGTGAATGGATTTACGTATCACTTACTATCCAGCAGCCATCACAGTTCGTTCAAGGGTGCTGAGGCAAGGCGTTATTATAGATCGGAATTTTTCCCTGTGATCCGGTGCATGTCTGTAATTGAAAGTGGTAGGTAAGATGCGTAATCTATCCCTTTGGCTATTAATAGAATTATTGACAATGTACAAGCAGTTTTCTTTTTTAACTGATATGTAGTAATTCGGCTACGTCAGCAGGTGGGCGATGAGGTCCGTGTAGTGGATTGCTAAATTGACCGATTCAAACTTCTTGTTAACACTATTCTCTAACTGTATATATAGGGATTCGGCGATACTCCGGCGGTAGTAATTATTGTCCTTGTGAAGAATACTAGCGTTATCAAAGTCGAACGCGCGGCCGTTATCCAGCACGTGCTCTGTGAGAGCCGTTGCATAAAAAGTCTGCATCCAGGTCTTGAGGGTCGGTGGAAGGCTGGAGAATACAGTACGCGATTGGCAAACGAAACATCCGATAATCCTGCCGAAACATTATGTGAGCACACTAATAATTAGGCAGGGGCACGTGGATACGTTGCACGGAGGTTTGCAGATGACCTTGTACAAGGTGAGACAGCAATTCTGGATCCTTGGCTGCCGAAATGCCGCTCGAACGGTGATCAACCAATGCATGAAATGCATAAGGTGGAAGGGTCGCACCTCCACGCAGATTATGGCTGGTTTGATCCCTGAGCGTTGCAGACCGGCTCGAGCTTTCTCGAATTGCGGAGTGGATTATGCTGGACCGTTTCGCGTTCGCTACTCCGCTGGCCGAGGGAAGACAGCTCATAAAGCGTACCTTGCGGTTTTAGTATGTTACGCTAGAAGAGCTGTCCATCTCGAACTTGTCAGTGATTACACGACAGGCTCGTTTATTGCCGCCTTAGATCGCTTTATCGCCCGACGTGGAACCCCGTCCTGCATTTTCAGTGACAATGGGACAAACTTCGTCGGTGCAGATCGCGAGCTAAGAACGCACTTCCGCGAGGTGAGTAATTCGCAGGAAGTGCAAAATAGCTGCGGCACGCAGGGCATAGAATGGAGATTTAATCCTCCTAGTGCACCACATTTCGGTGGTATGCAGGAAGCCGAGTCTTCGGGCACGAATCGTGACCCCGAAGACGAATAAACACTCCAGAGGACTGTTCTCCGGAGAGGACGCCGTGTCCGGCCCTCCCGGTACCAACACCCACGGCACAGGGGGCAACAACGGGTCCAACGGAGCGTAGCTCTACAGACCCGAAACGGAGGCGACATCGGGGACGAGCTGGAAGGGCTTCGTCCAGCTCGACGAGCGGGAGCTCAGGCAGCCTCACGCCCTCCAGGGACAGCCGGTCGTTGTACGAGCGAATCACTCGTATGGCCCTGGAGACGTCGTTGAGACTGTTGGAGACGACAGTCACCCCCTCGCCGCCACCAAAAAGTAAGTCATTATTATACTATATAATTAACTTGCAGTAATCCTCTCTCTCAAACGTCCATTCAACTTGAATTTGTAAAATTCCGCGATTCGAGTCTCGATGTCACAACTACCAAACCCTCCAGCAATTGCACAGACAGTGCAAGGGGGGCGGTATGTTTAAATAAGTGACCAGTAGTTGTTTCACCTGATCACGATCTCATAGTTAATTTCTTTTTCTTGAGTCTACCGAGTTTATTTGACCGGTGTGATTCGAAAAGGAAACACAAAAACTATCGAGGTCCAATAACATGACAATGATTGTTTTCGTCTAGACCGTGGGAAACCAGAGATCGGCACGTCTGACCGGTACATATTACCGTTTGAAGACGTTCGAATCCGCGAATAGTAAACGGATATGAGAGAGAGTGAGAAAGAACTAATAGTTTGACGAAAGCGCCGCGTAACGAGTAATTACTCGTTCGCGCTTGTCGTCGACGGTGTAACGTCGCAGACGGTCAGTTGATTCCAGAAACTCCTCCGAGACGGTTGATTCCGAAGAGTTCAATTTCGAGAGTCCTCAGCAACAGTTCGCACGGAGCGCATCGATTGTCGATCGTGCTCCCGTTATAACGAACACTGCTTTCAGCTTAACACCACAAATTGTGAAACTGAATCGAGAATAACACACGACAATTCGTGTTGACTCTTCAGCACAATAGCTGCGCCTTTTAGTAATTTAGCGGTCTTTACCCTGAATTAGTACTGGGGCGAAAATCGGTGGGTTCACCTGGTTTTCGCCAACTATTGTTGTTCGACGTGGGAGCGTCAGGAGTCCACTCCTTGGATGACCACTGATCGGCGGAGCACTACGTTAGTTGGCGCGCTATTCTAAACTTAAGACCCGCTACTCGTTCTCTACCGGGAATCGCCTTGGCGACGTTTAGAGGAACCAAAGAGCGACCGGAGAGTTTCGATATCGCTGTGTCCAGGCTTCCTTTACGACGCGGCGTGTTGAGGAAGACGGGTTAGAATTAGCGTTGGTCCACTCTTACTCCACGTCAAGACGTGTTGAGAAAGAAACGGTTAGTTCAGCCTCCGTTGTCAGCCACCGGGACTAGTTAATAGTAACCGTGGATCTCCCCGCTCACGGAATCCATACAGGAGATTTACAACCTCCGCCATGGTTTTCCGTTCGAGGCAATACGACTGTGCGGTCGTTGCACTAAAGATTTCGTTGCGTAAATCTAGCCGACCGCCACGATTGTGTTCCTGAAAAAGACGGAACAGATCGGCCAAAACAGTCGACGCGTGGCTTACCGTAGTTAAAAGCCACGCACCAGTACACGCATTAGCACACACAGCACGGTTACCGTTGCTGTTTAAGTGTGCGCGTCAAAACATTCCCGAGACAGAACGTTAATACGATTATCGTATTGCAGGTGATTACACCCGTTCGTTCTTTTTCTGTTGTTCCAGAGATTACAACCTAGGACAACCAGGCCCGCCGACAGCCAGGCTACCGAGAAGTTAAATTCTTGCGATCGGCAAAAACACTTTGTATTATACAGAGCGAAAAGGGTCTGCAATAAACGACTCTCCTTTTCAGGACAGTCAAAGGGAATCAAAGGCATATTGGTTTGGAGTTACCTTTACCCACTCTCCCTCGTCCGGACCGGAGGAGGAAGTTTCACTTCCTCCAATATCGGTTGTAGTTGGCCGATATTTTAAACAAATTTCAACACATATATATATATATATTGTTCAGGATTTCTCGAAGTCCGGAACGTTCGACGTAGTCAAACAGTGTTATTCTTACTTTGGACTCTTTTTCTGGCTTCGCTTCGTGCGTCTTAACTATGGTGCAAAAACTTTAAATACGTCGAACGTTCTGGAAACAAGGTCTTCTTCGCAGCAGTTGAGAATATTCGAGAAGGAATTGAATTCCCGAATATTCTCGAAGCGTCACGAGCGCGTGAGCTCCCCTCAAGGGGTAGCCCCTCACTCAAATCATAAATACCGGTGCGAAGGCACCGCTCGCGCTCTTAGTTCGGGTCTTTTGTTCTGGTAATCTATTCTAGTTCGGGTGTATCGACGTTATAGCTTAAACGTGCGATTACAATTACTTATTGGGTTTATTACTTTCGTATAACTTTATACACGTTAATTATTGGTGTGCTTACCTGTAAATCTGCGTACTTTACGTATCTGCTTTTGAGCTGCTTTCTCTATCGTGCTTATTGACTTATTGCGTATAACTAATTAACTGAGTGTGTGTGCGTATGACTGACTCCGTGTACTCGTGCCTACGGTTAACTTATTAATAAATAACTATTAAGATACGCGCCTCAGACTTTATTAAAACATACAGTCCACTCAACTTCTCACTTTTCCGTACATTTTTAAAAATAATTATATTATCTTAATATCGTCAATATTAAACTTTAATTTTTAAGCTATTTAAATTAATTAAATATTAAAATTAATAATATTATAATAAAAATTCTTTTTATAAATATTATAATACTTCTTCATCTTATTAAAATATTTTTTTCATAATAATACAAAATATTAAAAGAATCAAATCGACCGATAAATATTTCCAATAAACCTTTCTCAACTTCTAACAATGTAAATCTTCTTATTTTTAAAGGAAAAATAGATAAATAAGATCATAATAAATTTATTATTATCAAATTATAAAAAAATATTTTAACTTTATTTATTATAATACTATTGTATATAAAATAACCTAAAATTAAACCAATAATAATAAATCTTAAAATTAATATTTTAAAATAAAAATACTATCGAAATTCAATCAACTAATAGAACATACTCAATTCTACAAATATTTAAATCATATAAATCAAAAATATATAAAAATATTAATTCATAAATTTTAAAATACATAGATAATATAAATATTATAAATCTAAGAAATAAAAGTAAAATTATTACAGATAATATTATAATAAAAATAATTCAAAATATAATTTTATACATCTTTAGTATCACAAACTAAAATTTTTATTAAACTATTTATATAAAAATTTAAATTTAATAAAAATAAAAAATTTAAAGGAATTAAATGTATAAATAAAACAATATATTCTTTTAATTTTCCAGAATTAAATCCCAAATAAAAAATTATTTTACCATGAGATCTATAACTCAAAATATATAAAGTAAAAATTGAACTTAAAAAAATAATTAGAATTAATAAACTCAGTAAATATGTATATTTTAATAAAACAACAATTCTAATTATTAAAATTTCTCTTATTAAGTTTAAAGAAAAAGGAGCTGATATATTAAAAAAAAACTAAAAATCATAATAATATTATTGAAGGCATAACATTTAATAATCCTTTATTAATTATAAATATTCGACTACCTGTAGGAACATAAATAATATTTACAATATAAAATATACTTGATGAACATAAACCATGAGCAATTATTATTATTAAAGAAGCAGTAATTATTAATTCTTCAAATATAAATATTCTAAAAAGTATAAAATTTATATGAACAACCGAAGAATAAGCAACTAATAATTTTATATCACTTTGTCGTAAACAAATTAATCTCAAAATTATTCTTCCAATTAAAGATAAAGATTAATTTGTTTACGACAAATTGATATAAAATTATTAGTTGCTTATTCTTCGGTTGTTCATATAAATCTCAAAATTATTCTTCCAATTAAAGATAAAGATAAAATTAAATAATTTAATAAATTATTAAAAATTATTATTAATATTACTCGGATTAATCCATACCCTCCCAATTTGAATAAAACTGAAGCTAAAATTATTGAACCAAAATAAGGAGCTTCCACATGAGCTTTTAATAGTCAAAAATGTCTTAAAAATATAGGGAATTTAATTAAAAATACTATTAAAATACAAATTATAAAAAATCTATTAATAGAATACTTAACCATTTCAATAAAAATAAATCTTATCCTAAATTTTATATTAAATCCAATATATATCCTATATATTAAAATTACTAAAAAAGGTAAAGAAAAAAATAACATACAATATATTATAAGATATCTTGCCTCAACTCGATTTTTATAAGAACCCCAGTAAAAAATTAATAAAAATGTAGGAATAATTCTTAATTCATAAACTATATAAAATAATAATAAATCTATTCTCAAAAAAATTATTACTAAAATTATTAATAAAATTAAAAAAATATTAATAAAATATAATTGACAAAATTTTAAATTAATTCTTAAAATAATTAGTAATACTCCCCAAATGGATAAAATAATTAATATTAAAGAAAATTTTCTTAAACAAAATCTATATCTAATATAAATATTATCTAAAATTTCCAAATTTTGAAAAAAATAAAATATTATATAATACCTTAAAAAATTAAAATATTTATTTTATTAAAAAAAATAAAATATAAATTTTAAAAAAATTAATACAATTAATAATTCTATCATAAATTAATATTTATAATTTTTCATTTTTCATTTCCATAATAATGAATTATCATAATTATTAATCCCAAGGCTAATACTCTTTCACAAATAGAAAATAATAAATAAAATAATATAAAAGATTCTAAAAATCTTCTAGAACATAAAAAAATTATAAAATAAATTCTTACAACAATAAATTCTAAAGAAATTAAAACTATTGAAATATGATTATAATATTTTATAAATAAAAATATTCTTAAAATAATTTTAAAAAACATAATAAATTATTACTTAATAATATAAAGCTATATAATGTTACGAGCTGGGGCGTGCGAGTTTTAATTACCAAATGGCAGATGACCGAATCGCGTCGCGTACCTCGTTTGACCGTCCTCTCTCGATAAATAAGACCGGGTTCTGACTGGGGATCCTAAGACCGCAGCAGGGATCCGTTAATAACAATACAGGTACTTCCTCGCTTGCGTATTTCTTGCGACAGGTACGAGACAGATCCTAGGAACTGCTGTCACCTGTTATTACCGGAAGGCTGTATTGCACCTTTTGTGGATAGGTCCTAAGAACTACCACCTAGGCTGGGAGAGAGAGTGACGACGAATCGAGATACTACCCGTTAACAATTAATTGATTCACTCCGAGCGGTTGGAGTGAATCTGTGATGGGCTCGTTGCTGTTATTGATTTTAGTAAAGGAAATGCACAAGATGTTGATGTTCCCTTTTTGAACAGTTACAAATTTATTCTAACAAATCTCTATTAATGACTCTTTTACAAATGTGTTTAGTGTGTGAGTGTAACGCTTACCTAAGTAGCGACGACGTATATTGTTCGTTGACTCGTTGATAGGTCACTCCGCTTCGATTGCTGATTTATAGCAAGATCACAATGGTGAACGACACTTTAATTGAGCTTAGATACTTTCAGTGAATTCGAGCGGCGCACTCCTAAGACGCGTGGACTTAATCGGACAGAGTAACGTTGTGATGTCGTAAGATGGTTTTACACTGGCTTGGATGGAAAATGGGTGCCTTTTTATAGGGCTTGATTTTGGGGAAACGGGAGGAAAAATGGGATGAAACTATAGGGCGAGTGGGAGGAATAGGCTTCCTTCTTCGCAGGTCTAGGTTGTTTACGTGAACGGTAGGAGATGCTTTTAGGGTCCGGAGAGGCTACACTGCCTAGGGGATGTTTAGGTAATTGAAGTCAAGTGGGACCTGACGTGGACTGTGGGAAACGCATTTTGAATTCACTGAAAGTATCCTGGGAAGTTAAATAAAACTCTTCTGAGGCGCCTTTCTGTCGCCGAGCGTTCTTAACTAAATCGTATGAACTTATGCATACGCAACAATAATTTAAATTAAAATATTAATTTTGTAAATTAAAAATAAATAAATATTTTATAGCTTTCAAAAAAATAAAAATTTTATGTCTTTAATCTCCAAAATTAATATTTTAATTAAACTATTTCTTGAAATGTTTAAACTCACTATTTTAATAAAAATAATTATTCCTATATTTAGTATTTTTATATTATTAAGATTAATTTTCTTAATAAAAAATAATCCTATTTTATTTCTAATTTATCAAATAATTTTTACCCTAATAATTGTTATTATTATAAGTTTATACACAACCTCATTTAATATTTTTGCTCTTATTCTTTTTATTTCAATAATTAGAGGAATAATAGTAATATTTCTATTTTTTACAACATCAATTAGAGTATCAAAAATAAAAACAAATAATATATTTATAAAAATTATTATAATTTCACTAATAATAATTTTTATAATATTAATTATTTTAAAAATAAATATAATTGAATTTAAAAAAAAACAAATAATTTAACTTATCAATATTCTAACATAATATATTATTTATTAAGAATTTTTTATTTATTCTTTTCAATAATTACTATTATTAAAATCTGTAAACAAAAATATAAATTTATTCGTCGAACACAATAATAATGTTTAAATATTCTAAATCTAATAATGACCCAATAATTAATGTATTTAAAAATACATTTATTGTTTTACCTACTCCTATAAATATTTCTAGATGATGAAATTTTGGTTCAATTCTTGCCTTAATTCTAATTATTCAAATTAGCTCAGGAATCCTTTTATCAATACATTATATCCCTCAAACATCAATAGCATTTGATAGAATCATTCATATTATTCAAAATATTGAAGGATGATATATCCGAACAGCCCATATAAATGGAGCATCTTTATTTTTCATTTGTATATATTTACATATTTGACGAGGATTATATTATTGTTACGTGCAAAGCACATATAAAAAAATTAAATATAAAAAAAGAAAGAGGAAGTTAAAATTCCTGAGTAGGCATCACACGTGCCCGATCTTACGACACGGTATCGATGAACCATTAGTCTGCAAAAACTGAATTTAAGCAACCGCGAATATTCTCCGAACAGCGGCCACGTTTCGCTAATAAGCAAAATTGCAATAGCGAGAGGCTGTGGATGAGGGCGGGTTGATGAACTTTGGCGGAATTCTTTGGACAGGAAACGGGTGATTTCCTAAGTGGGAAGAATGAGCACAGCTCTTGGAATTCCCCCCCTTAGCGGTTCCAAAATCAACAAAAAGGGGCAGGAAATCACCGCGAGTTGCAATCGTTAGTCAAATCGCGAGGTGCGTGGCGTTTTGCCCTTGTTACTATTTTGAGCCAGAGTTCGTGTTAAACTAGTGAAATTACTTCATAGTTACCGAAGGACTCAGTAAACAAGAAATTATTCAAATTTAAAATCAATCTTGAGATCGAAACCAATCTCCATCCTCATATATTAAATTCTTCTTTATAGTATTTATAGTATTTATCGTATTTATAGTATAGTGAACATAGAAGTGAAAAGTTCATCAGCCATTCCTTCATCTTCGGGCTCCCTCAGCATCTAGGACAATTAACATCAGAGCTAGCGAATACATTGCTTCCAAGATAGTATTCATTGGTGAGTTTTCCATACTTATGTTGGCATTGCGATACGAGGACCCAAAAATATGTTTATATGCTTGTCGGAATTTCCCTTGGGCCCATTCGTAAACTTAGCACGTTAGGTATTTACCAATCTAAGACTCCAACTAAAATACGTATTGTAAAATTGTCATCCATTCTGGACTCCGATATTTCTGAACTATTCCGTGTAATTGTTTTTATATAATGTGAAGAATCAATAGAACAGGCCAATAAGGTATTTATCCTCTATTCTGCGTTAACACCTATTTCATTCCTGACCTATGCGCGGATTCCGTATGGAATCTTAGATGATACAACCCATCCTAAATTAAATTTATTCAAGCGTTACATGCGGAACGGCTAACCGCTCGGCCCACGAAATAATTCCTTACGCACGTAACATTATCATTCTTATAACTTTAAACATGTTTGATTATTAGGTGTAATAATTTTAATATTATCTATAACAACTGAATTTATAGGATATGTTTTACCCTGAGGACAAATGTCATATTGAGGAGCAACAGTTATCACAAATCTATTAACAGCTATCCCATCCTTTGGAAAATTTATAATTCACTGAATTTGAGGAGATTATTCAATTAGAACACCAACCCTTGGACGATTTTTTTCTATACATTATTTATTTCCTATTATTATTACATCTATAGTAATTATTCATTTAACATACCTCCATATATATGGATCTAATAATCCTAACGGAATTTCTAGAAATCCAGGAAAAATTAGATTTCATCCTTACTTCACTTGAATAGATTTAGTAGGATTTAGATGAATTTTAATAATTTTTTTTATTATTGTATTATATAATCCATATATTTTCTGTGACCCTGATAATTTCACCCCAGCTCCCCAAATAAATACCCCTAAACATATTCAACCTGAATGATATTTTCTATTTGCCTATACAATTTTACGTTCAATTCCTAATAAATTAGGGGGAGTAATTGGATTAATATTTTCAATTCTAATTTTAATAATTCTACCTTTTAACGGATTAACAAAATTTAAAACTACTAAATTTTATCCAATTAATCAATTTTATTTTTGAATATTTATATCAACATGTATTATTTTAACATGAACAGGTGCTAAACCAATTGAGTATCCTTACATATTTATTGCTCAAATTAGTGCAATTATTTATTTTTCATTTTTTATTATTTCTCCTATAATTAATAAATTATGAGATAAAATTATTTTTATAAAAAATTAATTCTATAAGTTAATGAACTTGAAACAAGTATATATTTTGAAAATATATGATAGAAATTTAAATTTTCTATTAACTTAATATAAATAATAATTATGTAAAAAAATTACATAATTTAAAAAAAACAAAAAACAAAATATATGGTAAAATAAAATTTCAACATATATATATATTAAATCATCATACCGTAAACGAGGTATAATTGCTCGAATAAAAATAATAATAAAAATTATAAATAAATAAAATAATAAAAATTTTAAAGAAAATACTTTAAATTCTGTAAATAATACACCTGTTACTATTCTTATAAATATAATTATTATATATTCAGATATAAAAATTAATGCAAACCCTCATCTGTAATATTCTGTATTAAAACCAGAAACTAATTCTGATTCTCCTTCAACTAAATCTATTAGAGCAGCAACACAATCTGAATGTATGTAGTAAACAAATAGTCGACTGGTTTCTGTCCAGTCGTTTTTGTTACCGCGTTGTTGTTTCGTTATTAATAAAAGAAAGGTTCATACTCTGCAATAGGTTATGGGCCCAGCTCCCTTGGAATAGTATATTTTAGGTAGTTAATTAAAGTCAATATATCGCGAGTGAAGATAATAAGTGTATGTGCGCGAAAATGAGTACAAGCAGTTATACACGAATAGAAATGTTAGAAAGGGATAATTATGAGACTTGGAAATTACAAGCCGAAGCCCTTTTGGTGAAGAATGATGCATGGGGATATGTGAGTGGTGAGATACCGAAACCGGATTTGGCAGAAGGAGCTATAGTCACAAAGCAGTGGGAAATTGCTGACAAGAAAGCCAGGTCAGATCTAATACTATCTATCCACCCTCATGCATTAAAACAAATCAAGAATTGTACCACATCTCGAGATGTTTGGCTTAAATTAGAAAGTACCTATCAATCTAAGGGACCTGCTCGAAAAGCGAACCTTTTAAAACAACTCACTTTGCAAAAAATGCGTGAAGGTGAAGACACACGAGACCACATTTCTAAATTCTTTGATGTGGTTGACAAGCTACAAGAAATGGATGTAGACATCAATAAGGATTTGTTAGCCATAATGTTATTGTATAGTCTCCCAGAGAAATTTGAAAATTTCCGATGTGCAATCGAATCCAGAGATGAATTACCATCACCGGAAATATTGAAGATAAAGATAGTTGAAGAAAGTGATGCACGCAATCAGAAATTAAAGCAAGAAGTTCCGAATGCAATGATGGTTGGAAGACAAGCATTCAAAAATCATAAATTCCGGAACAATTGGCCCAACGAGCGTAGGGAAGAACATAAAGAAGAATTCAAATTCCGTTGCCATAAATGCAAAAAGGTGGGACACAAAGCTATAGACTGCAGACTAGAAGATGGGAAATACAAACCTTGGAAGTCGGGAAAGCAGAGTCCCAAGGAATCTAGCTTACTAGTCACAGATAGAAAAGACTATGCTTTAAAGTCCGGACGCGACATAAGTACAAGCGATTGGTGCTTAGATAGTGGTTGTACATCGCATATTACGAAGAAAGAAGAAAGCCTAAAGAATCTGGAGTCACATGAGTTCGAAGACTTGAATTTAGCGACTAACAATACATCAGCTAAAGTATTGGCGAAAGGGACAGCATCTATTACTACCTCAAACAAAGATGGCAGTCAGAAAATAAATTTATTAAATACCTTATATGTTCCAGGATTACGCACAAATTTAATGTCTGTTTCAAAGATTACAGACAAGGGATATAATGTAACCTTCGGTAGAAACGGTGCTCTAGTCAAGGATAGAGCAGGAAGCATTTTAATGCGCGCTGACAGAATCGATGGTTTATATTACATTAGGCAAAACACACAATATGCAGGAAGAATGTCGAGTGAATCAGAAGAAAATTTAAAAATATGGCATGAGAGATACGGACACTTGAACGGAAGAGATCTGAAGAAAATGGTTGCTAATAAAGTGGTATGTGGCATCAGAATCAGAACACAAAAAGAACTACCTACGTGTGAAGTATGCTTAAAAGGCAAACTTACGCAGACACCTTTCCCAAAAGAGTCCAGTCGTAAATTGGAACTGCTAGAATTAGTACACACAGACTTATGTGGACCGATGAGGACAGAGTCATTGAATGGGTCAAAATATTTCTTAATCTTCATAGAAGACAGAACGAGGTGGTGCGAAGTAAGATTCTTGAAGAGGAAAAGCGAAGCCCTCACTGAATTCAAAAAGTACAAGAGCATGGTTGAAAACTTCACTGGTAGAAAAATCAAATACATTCAGTCCGACAACGGAAAAGAATATTGCAATAAAGAATTTGACGACTATTTACAAAAATCTGGAATCCAAAGAAGATTGACAATCCCGCACACACCGCAACAAAATGGCACCGCGGAACGCATGAATAGAACACTTGTGGAAATGGCAAGATGTCTACTAATTCAATCGAAACTATCCCCATCGTTTTGGGTAGAAGCACTGCATACAGCTAATTACATCCGCAATAGATGCCCCGCAAACCACTTAAATGGGCAAACACCTTATAAACTTTGGACCAGTAAAAGGCCAAATGTGAAATATTTCCGAACATTCGGATGTAAAGGATATGCATTGGACCGAGATACAAACAAAGGAAAATTTTCTCCAAGATCCAGAGAGTGTATATTCGTAGGTTATTCTTTGAAATCTAAAGGTTACCGAGTTTGGGTACCTAGTGAAAGGAAAATAATTGTATCCAGAGATATAAAATTCTTCGAAGAAATTGGTGCCGGAACAAAATATGAAGAATTCGTTAATGAAAATAGGATGATTAATGGAAACAAACTAAAGGAAAGAAAATATGCTGAAATAGAGACAAAAACGATCAGAGACCTCGGAGAACACAACTCATTACAAGAAGAAGAAGATGATGATGATGAAGAATACGACGAAGCTATGGAGTGGACTCACGAAGAACCACAAAATAATGAAAACAGTGAAACCCGCGAACAAAGGGAAGAAAATGGGTTAAATAACCAACATCAAGAGCAAGAACAGGTAATACAAAATCCAGAAGTACAGTTGCGAAGAACCGTGGGGAGACCCAAAATAATAAGGACGGGAAATCCAGGAAGACCCAAGAAACAATATCACTATGAGGTAGCACAACAAGTCACTACAAAAGAAGAAGAGACAGAAGAACATGTGGATACAAGTGAAATTTCGGCTAAAAAGGCAATGGCCAGTAAAGATAGGGAAGAGTGGAAAGCAGCCATACGTAGTGAGATAATGTCTATGATCAAAAATAATACGTGGGAAATCGTAGATCGACCAAGGGACCGAAGCATCGTAAGCTGTCGTTTAATATTACGGAATAAATGTAAGGCTGACGGGACGCTGGATAGAAGGAAGGCGAGACTCGTAGCTCGAGGTTTTACACAAGTCCCGGGAATGGACTTTCATGAAACTTTTGCACCAGTAGCAAGATTGAGTTCCACAAGGACATTAATCGCTCTAGCAGTTGAGCGAGACATGCTGGTTGATCATCTTGATGTATCGACCGCTTTTCTGAATGGAGATATAGATGAAGAGATATACATGGAAATACCAGAAATGCTGGAAGAAACATTACAAGACATAAGATCAGCAAAGGACAGTAAAATCAGTAAGGATCAGAAGATCAGAATTAACAAAATGTTGCAAAATATTAAAGGCGAGAATAAAGTCTGTTTACTAAAGAAGGCAATTTATGGTTTGAAACAATCAAGCAGACAATGGAATATTAGACTTGATGAGAAATTGCGTGAATTAGGATTGCAATCGATGAATCCTGACCCCTGTGTTTACTTCAAAATAATGAACGAAAATTTGGTTATCGTGGCGATTTATGTCGATGATATATTAATGATATCGAGAAATAGAGAACACATGGAAGAATTAAAACAAGGACTAATGTCAACGTTTGAAATGAAGGACTTAGGACCCATTCAGCATTGCTTAGGAATTAAGTTCACGCGGAGTAAGGGGAAGATGGCGATGACTCAGAAGACCTATATTGAAGACACATTGAGAAAATTTGGCATGAGTGATGCGAAACCGATTTCTACTCCTTGTGAACTAAATAAACGGGATATAAAGGAAGAAACGAATGAAGATGTATCGGGAGCCGAAATTAAAGGGTTGCCATATAGGGAACTGATAGGATCGTTGATGTACATAGCCATTGCCACGAGACCAGACATAGCTCACGTGGTGAGCTGGCTCAGTCAATTCAGCTCCAATTTTGATCAAAACCATTGAAAAGCTGCGAAAAGAGTTCTGCGATACTTGAGGGGAAGCCTAAATTATGGATTAGTGTTCACCAAAGCCAAAGAAGATTTAATGGGATATGTCGACGCGGATTGGGGAGCCTGCCCGGATGATAGAAGGTCATATACTGGTTACATCTTCAAATATGGAAATGCAGCTATAAGCTGGGAATCACGGAAACAGCGAACAGTATAGCCCTGTCTAGTACGGAGGCAGAGTACATGGCTCTGACAGAAGCGACGAAAGAAGCAATCAACCTCCAAACTTTCCTGAAAGAATTAGGCGTTAGAGATGAGACACCATTGACACTGTGGAACGATAATCAAGGAGCACAAAAATTGGCCAAAAACGCCGTATTTCACAGGAGGACCAAGCATATCGATATAAGGCATCATTTCGTCCGCGATGCATTGAAAGAAAGATCTGTGGTATTAAAATATATGCCAACGCAGGAAATGATGGCCGATGTGCTGACGAAGGGACTGCCACGTTCAAAACACGAACACTGTCGTGAATTACTGGGAGTCCAGTCAATCGAAGATTGAAGTTGAAGACTCGGTGGAGAGTAACAACATTTACGATTGAGGGGAAGTATTAGAGCAGCAACACAATCTGAATGTATGTAGTAAACAAATAGTCGACTGGTTTCTGTCCAGTCGTTTTGGTTACCGCGTTGTTGTTTCGTTATTAATAAAAGAAAGGTTCATACTCTGCAATAAAATCAAATGGGGATCGATTTAATTCTGCTAAAAGACAAATTAATCAAAATACTAAAATAGGTAAGTAAATAAAAAAAAATTCAAATTCTTGAAAAAATTGAAAATCAAGAAAAGAAAAACTAAAGGATATAATAAAAAAATTAAACAAAATTAAAAATAAATTAATTTCATAAGAAATTGATTGAACAACAGCTCGTAAAGCCCCAATTATTGAATAATTAGAATTAGATGATCATCCTATAATTATTACAGGATAAACTCTTGCCCCAAAAAAACATATTATTACTAAAGAATTAAATTCTATTCTTCAAATATTATTAGAAAAGGGTATAACAATTCAAATTAATAAAGAAATTATTATTATTATTATAGGTATTAGATGAAAAAATAAAATTCTAGAATTTCTTAAAATAATAATTTCTTTAGAAAATAATTTAATTGCATCACCTAAGGGTTGAAATAATCCTATTACTCCTACTTTATTTGGACCTTTACGGTATTGAATATATCCTAAAAATTTTCGTTCTACAAGTACTAAAAATCCAACTCTTACTAATTGTTGGAAATAGTATATCGACATGCATGTATGTATATCTGATGACATTCTAGGAGGCCACGGATCTAGATGACTTTCGTTCTTGTATGTTCTTTTGTCTATTGATTTTCGGTGGTTGCGTTTTAGATTTGTTAGCGGTCGGTCGTACTATTTATTCTGTCTCCATTATGTATGTGTTTTAATGTTCCTAAATATAATATTGTTCATCCGTTTAAATCTTATATTATATTTCATTCCTGCGTTTTACCCAAAAACCAAACACTAATATTATAATAATAAGTAAAATAAATGAAACTAAATTTAAAATTATATAATTAATTAAAATTATTGTTTAAATTAATATAAAATTTGATGAAACTGGATTCAATTCGGCGCGCATTATACTAGCGATATTCAGATGTTAAGGCGTTGGCCGATGCTCAGTTGTTAAGATGCCTATGGAGAGCACGGCTATTCGTTCGCACGATTTCATATGTATATTATCTCAAGTTTGCCATTCTTTTACACTTTAATAAACCATATCTATCAGGTTATGGGCCCAGTAACGTCAGTTATAGTGTAATAAGTGAATTAATTATTCTCGGAAAAATTTAAGTATGGCATTGACGGGAAATCACCATATAGAAAAGTTGGGTGATTCCAACTACGAGTCTTGGAAGATTCGTATGAGGAGTATACTGGTGTGCAATGATTTATGGTCATTCGTAAATGGTGAGTCCATAAAAACCAATGACAATGCACACGAATGGATGAAACGAGACGAAAAAGCGTTGGCTTTGATCCTGCTGAGTATGAGCGACACGCAGATGAATCATATTAAAAAGGTAAAAACGTCTGCGGAAGCATGGAATGAATTACAGAGAATTCATGAATCTAAAGGACCAGTAAGGATTACAAGTTTACATAGGCAGATAAGCCGTATGAAAAAAGAATCGGGTAAGACAATGACGCAATACATAAATGATTTTCTCAACATCGCCGAACAATTGAACGAGGTAGGTGTCGAGATACCAGGCGTTCTGTTATCGATAATGCTACTCAATTCGTTACCGACCGAGTACGAAAGTTTTTGTGTCGCAATCCAATCGAGAGACGATGTTCCGAGCATTGAATCGCTGAAGGTTAAGTTGATCGAAATGGAGGCTCGACATCTCGAGTGCGAAGGTAAACGCGCGGATGACAGAGAAAATGATGCATTGTTTATGAAAAATAAAGGGCGTCCACATACAAACCCGCGATCAAGTCAAAATCAAAACAGTACGAAATCAAAATATAAATTCACGGGAAAATGTTTTACCTGCGGAAAATCAGGGCATAAGTCGAGCGATTGCATGAAGAAAAATTCTGCAAAAATGAGCACAAATGACGCGATGTGCGCTACGGTGTTAGGTGCGGACTCATGTAAATCTACTAAGTGGTGTCTGGATAGTGGGGCCACTAGTCATATGTGCAATGACGAAAGTAAATTTTATAATCTAAATCGAGTAGAGAAGGATAAAATTTATACGGCTACAGAACACTGTGTAGAATCGAACGGAACGGGACTTGTTAAAATAAATATAAGGTTAAAAAATGATAAGAATAATAAATTAGAGTTACGAAATGCGATGTTAGTACCAGGTTTCCGAAACAATCTATTGTCAGTATCGAGAATCACGGATCATGGTTATTCTGTTACTTTTAACAAGAATTCTGCGGAAGTGAAACGTAAAGATGGTTCGATAGCGATCAAAGCGAATAGACAAGGGAGATTGTACGTAGTTGAAGAAAATGAACGTGCATCGGCTATGAACGTCAGAAACACGAAAGAGACTAATGACCGACAAATTAGATGGCACGAACGATTCGGGCATTTAAATTTTCAAGATCTCAATAATCTAAATACGTTCGGAATGGTACATGGATTAAATATGAAACCAATGCGCGATCATTATTCTTGCGAAGTTTGTAACCGAGCAAAAATCCATCAACTTCCTTATAGAGGTTCTAAGAGTAGAGATAGAAGTATACTAGGTTTAGTACATACAGATATTTGCGGTCCATTTAGAGTCGAGTCTTTAGGAGGCGCGAGATACTTTGCGACTTTTATTGACGACAAGACGCGGTACATGGAAGTTGTAATGTTGAAAAAGCGTTCTGATATCATGATCGAATTTAAAAAATATAAACTAAGAGTTGAGAAAGAAACTGGTTGTTTCATAAAAAGAATTCGTTCGGATAATGCCAAAGAATATACTTCTAGAGAATTTAATGAGTTTTTGGGAAACGAAGGAATTAGAAGAGCCCTAAGTGTAGAGTATTGTCCACAACAAAATGGGGTAGCCGAGCGCGCGAATCGCACGCTCGTCGAGATGGCCAGGTGCATGTTACTACAGTCCGAATTACCCAAAAGTTTATGGGCTGAAGCTATAAATACCGCCGTGTATATTCGAAATAGGTGTCCATCAAAATCGTTGGATAAGATAACTCCTATTGAGATGTGGAGTGGAGAAAAACCATATGTCGGTTTTCTCCGTATATTCGGAAGCCGAGTATTTGCACTTACCAAGGGACCAAACCGAAAGGACAAATTCGACGCCAAAGGTGAATGTTACAATTTAGTGGGATATTCAACGGAGTCGAAGGCCTACCGCTTATGGAAACCAGGGACAAAAACTGTGACTAAGTGTCGAGATGTTCGTTTCATGGAAGAATTAGGAAAAGAACATATAGTCGAGGATGAGTATTTCGATGCTCCTGTAAATGTCATATCCCCTAATCCGGAACATATCGATGCCGAAGCAGCTGATGAGGATGTGACAGACAACACCTCCGACATGGAAGGTCACGGAGGAACCGATTCGGAATATGGAACCCCATGCGGTGACGATACATTAATTAACTCTAGAGAAGAGTCCACTGTTAGAAGAGGTCCAGGTAGACCCAAGATCCAAAGAACTGGTAAACGAGGAAGGCCGAAAAAGATTTTTCAGCAGAGCATAGATCCTACATGTATTCAGAAACCTGAAAAACACAGTGAAGCTTCTGAGGATACTAACTTGTGACTAGATGTAAGCTCTGATGAGAATGAAAATGCGTTCATTGACAATGAAGCCGAAAAAACCATGGTCAACATAGCAGAAATATCCTTAAAAGAGGCAGTAAATGGATCAAACAAACTGGAGTGGAAACGTGCTATTGTGTCGGAAGTAAAAAGCCTTTTAGAAAATGATGTTTGGGACATTATAGATAGACCTCAGCATGAGAATATTATTGGCTGCCGAACGGTTCTGACGAACAAGTGTCGTTCAGATGGCACAATTGAACGTCGGAAGGCTAGGATTGTTGCGAAAGGATATGCTCAGCGTCCAGGAGTCGACTATACGGACACTTTTGCTCCAGTAGCCAGATTGAGCTCGATGCGATTGTTGATGGCATTAGCTGTGCAGTTTGGCCTTAAGGTCGAGCAATTAGACATCGTAACCGCTTACTTAAATGGAAAGCTTATGGAGACAGTGTTTATGGAAATACCTGAAACACTTCAATCAGCTTTGGCGGATATGGTAGAGGACCAGACAATAGAGGGATATTTGTTGAGACGTGCCAAACTGATGTTAAATAATCTACAAGAAAAGGGAAAAGGTAAAGTTTGTCGATTAAAAAGGGCCATTTACGGTCTTCGACAGGCGGGGAGGCAGTGGTATGCAAAATTAAAAGACACACTGGGAAATATGGGTCTTACACCCACTAAGGGCGATCCCTGCGTGTATCATGCACATCGTAAGGAAACGATACTATTGGTACTCACATATGTTGATGACATTTTAGTTGCTTCGCAGGATAATCAGTGGATGGAAGAAATTAAAAGGGGACTAAAATCCATTTTTAAAGTTAAGGACCTTGGTCCCGCCGAGTATTGCCTTGGGATTGAAATTCATAGGGACAAAAATACTATCAGTATGTCACAAAGGAAGTACGTTATCGATATTCTGAAGAGGTTTGGAATGCACGATTCGAATCCCGTAACTACCCCTTTCGAAGTAGGAAATAAGCTAATTAAGGACATATCAAGTGGAATTGAGGAAAAACGACCGTACAGGGAATTAGTTGGCTGTCTAATGTACCTGGCTGTCGCGACGCGTCCGGATTTAGCACATACCGTAAGCATGCTAAGTCAGTTTAATGACTGTCACGCAGAGCAGCATTGGGTAGCTGCGAAAAGAGTGTTGAGGTATATTCGAGGTACTGAGAATCATGCTCTAGTTTTTAAGAAAACGAACAATATCTTAACGGGGTATGTGGATGCTGATTGGGGAGGCTGTCTTTTGGATAGACGATCGTACACGGGATATGCGTTCATTCTATCGAACGCGGCAATCAGTTGGGAATCGCGTAAACAGCGCACTGTTGCTTTGTCCTCTACAGAGGCAGAGTATATGTCATTAGCGGATGGCGTAAAAGAGGCTTTGTACCTTCAAAGTTTTCTTGCTGAACTTAATTTAGTAGATATAGAGAAAATTACAATATTTTCGGACAGTCAAGGGGCTAGTCAGTTAGCACGAAATCCAGTATTTCATAATAGAAGCAAGCATATTGATATGCGCTATCACAAAATTAATTTATTTATAATTTCTAAAATTATTATACTTTTCTGCCAAAACAATATAATTATAATTATTCTTCTTTTAAAAAATATTTTTAATAAATGATCCTTTCGTACAAATTTATTATTTTTAATTATAAATAGATAGAAACCGATCTGGTTCACACCGATCTGAACTCAAATCATGTAAGATTTTAAAAGTCGAACAGACTTAAATATTAAACTTATACTTCTAATTTTTATCTTAATTCAACATCGAGGTCGCAAACATTTTCATCAATAAGATCTATCTAAAAATATTACGCTGTTATCCCTAAAGTATTTTATTCTTTTAAATTTTTCTAAAAATTCATTTAATACAAAAATTATTGTAAGTAACAATTTAAAGTTCATCAAATTTAAAAATCCTCCCAATTAAATATTAAAATTAATTAAAAATCTATAGGGTCTTCTCGTCATATAATAAAATTTTAGCTTTTTTACTAAAAAATAAAATTCAATATTATTCAATTGAAACAGTTATTATTTCGTCAAATCTTTCGTTCAAGCCTTCATTAAAAAGACAATTGATTATGCTACCTTTGTACAGTTGAAATACTGCAGCCATTACAAAATTTTCATTGGGCAGACCCGACCTTAAATTATAAACAAAAAGACATGTTTTTGATAAACAAGCGAATAATAAATTTGCCTAATTCTTTAACTAAATTTTAATATTAAAATTTAATTATATAAATATTTTTACTAATTTTATCATTATAATTATTAAAAAATAATTTTTTAATATTTTTCTATAATTAATTAAATTTTTTATAAATCATATTTTAATTTTAATAAATTATTAAATTTATTTTATAAAATTCAAATATTAACCCTTTGCGGTCCTATGTCGAGTGGGGCTCGACATCGCATTTCGTTCTAGCACGTCCTATGTCGAGTGTGGCACGACATCGCTTTTCGTTCTAGCGCGTCCTATGTCGAGTGTGGCACGACATCGCTTTGCGTTCGGGCACGTCCTGAATCAAGTTTCACCCGACAATGTCATTCTTAATCTAAATGATATAAGATAAGAACTGCAGTGTAGCATATCCGAAATAGGCTATGCCTCTTGAAATTAAGGGCTTAGTTTTTGTTAAGGATAACCGCGAATGTCGGGTGATCCAATAAAAACCATCACCTACCCTGCTTCCAAAAACCGCCCTCGGACCCCTTCAGGAGGCGGACCCTTTCGTCAAGGTACGGCCCAGGAATTTCCTGAACTTTCCTTCTCCCCAGGTGACCTCAAGATCGCGCCCGGTCGGGGCCCGGTCAGGGTCCGGCCGGGGGCTCTCAGGAGGTCTGAGAGGGTGGTGTGCAGGCGACACGGTCCGATAGAGTTTATGATACGGCTATTAATATTGAGTCCGGAAGGTCACATCTGGAAGGACAGTCCAAAAAGTTCTCAATCCTGAGTATAAGTCCTTCCAGATGTAAAGCCTTCATAAAATAGCTAATAATGAAGAGCATGCACAAAGAAATGGTTAATCCTCAAAAATAGCGTTCAAGTCACGTCCGTATCATAAACCCTGATTAAAAATACCTTATAATATGTACGGCTTGACCGGACAGTTTTAGTATTTTCAAACCCATCGTGGTATACAGTTCGATTTCGTAGCACAACTAGAAAGCATTTTCAAAGCCTAAATTTCTATAATATAATTTTTTTTTGTAAAGAATATGGCTAGACGACAGAGTCGACGTACAACAGTGCGTGACAATGAATTTGAAAGTGATGATAATGATTGTTTGGGCGACGTAGAACAACAATTTCAAAGAATGTGTGCATCAGAAATCAAAAGTAGTGAAGATGCAGAGGACGTGGTTACATTCAGACGAAGCAGACGTATAAATAGAATTGGTGATACATCTGAAAGTAATAATGACACATATTCCAATTCCATCGAATTTTCTACGGGAGACAAGATGCAAGGGCCGCAAGTTCCGAGTGATTGCTTTACACCCCTGCAGTTTTTTTCATTATTTTTTACGAATGAGCTTTTTAGTAAAATAGCGGCAGAAACAAATTTATATGCTCCAAAAATAATTGGCGGCTGGTAAGTCTCTGTGCACTCATTATGGCATAATTGGTATGACGTTACAGTTACTGAATTAAGAGCATTTCTTGGTATAATTATCAATATGGGATTGATGCCTGTGCATGACATCAAAGATTATTGGAGCACAAAATTCCACGCACACATTCCATTTTATAATACAATTTTTAAACGCCAACGATTTCTACAAATATTTTGGGCAAAACATTTAGAAACGACGCCGCAAACGGGCAATAGGGAAAGAATTTCTGTGGATAAAGTTGCCTATTTTCTCAACTATTTGGACACAAAATTCAGACGTCATTTTGTACCAGCACAGAATATCTCTGTAGATGAATCCATTGTTGGATTCAAAGGAAGAATTTCATTTAAAACGTACAACCCTAAAAAACCAAACAAATGGGGAATCCGTCTATACGTATTAGCTGACTCATCGTCCGGATATATATACACTTTTTTACCATATTTTGGAAAAAAAACGACAGACCTACTAATTTACCCCGATTTACCAGTCATAAGCCGGATTGTTTTACATCTATATAATAATCTACAACAGTCAATACCCGAAGCTACAGGATACCATATGTTTACCGATAGACTTTATACTAGCATCATACTTGGCCAAAAATTACATAATTTGCAATGTCATTTAACGGGAATAGTAATGACGAATAGAAAGGGAATACCTTTCTCGATGAAATCACCGAAATTAAGGATTGGGGAAACAATTGCTTATCGCAAACATGACATATTGTTGCTTGCATGGCGCGATAAACGTGTCGTGACTATGCTATCAACGTGTGGTACGTCAAGATCCGAAATTGTCAGAGATAGAAGAGTTAGGAATAATAGAACGCAGCCAGTCTTCAAACCAACCACAATAATTCAATATAATAAAAACATGGGCGGCGTCGATTTAGCAGACCAATACACTGCATCCTACTGTTTCCTTCGCAAAACCCTAAAATGGTGGAGGAAACTGTTTTTCTGGGGTTTGGAAGCATCAATTATCAATGCTTATATTTTATATAAAGCATCTCCTCCTAATACCAACAAAAACATTTCGCACAAACAGTTCAGAGAAAAACTGTTGCTTGAGCTTGTGGGGGACTTCCGTACAACAGCAAAACGTGGACGACCATCATCCAGCGACAAGGAACAGCGACTAGATGGAACATTGCATATTATTACAATACATCCCCAGCACAAACACAAGGATTGTGCAGTTTGTTCAAACCGAAAAGTTCCAGGTGGTAGAAAAGAGACTTCTTATATATGCGAAACCTGCGAGAAAAAACCGGGATTGCATATCGGAGAATGTTTTAAACGGTACCATACGATGGTCAATTATAAACTGTAAACAATAAAAAATAATGTTTAAAAAAAATCTTACAATTTTATTTTATATACCTACTAATTCATAAGTACGTTACGTTAGTCATAAATGTTTTCGAAAGTAAACGCTACCAAGCGGATAAGCCTGGACGCAATAGTCCTGGAAGTCTGGAAGCGATATAGAAACTCTCCGGTCGCTCTTTGGTTACTCTAAACGTTCCAAGGCGATTCCCGGTAGAGAACGAGTAGCGGGTCTTAAGTTTAGAATAGCGCGCCAACTAACGTAGTGCACCGCCGACCAGTGGTCATCCAAGGAGTGGACTCCTGACGCTCCCACGTCGAATAACAATGGTTGGCGAAAACCAGGTGAACCCACCGATTTTCGCCCAAGTACTAATTCAGGGTAAAGACCGCTAAATTACTAAAAGGCGCAGCTATTGTGCTGAAGAGTCAACACGAATCGTCGTGTGTTATTCTCGATTCAGTTTCACAATTTGCTGGTGTTAAGCTGAAAGCAGTGTTCGTTATAACGGGAGCACGATCGACAATCGATGCGCTCCGTGCGAACTGTTGCTGAGGACTCTCTAAGAAGAACTGACTGTCTGCGACGTTACACCGTCGTCGACAAGCGCGAACGAGTAATTACTCGTTACGCGGCGCTTTCGTCAAACTATTAGCTCTTTCTCACTCTCTCTCATATCCGTTTACTATTCGCGAATTCGAACGTCTTCAAACGGTAATATGTACCGGTCAGACGTGCCGATCTCTGGTTTCGCACGGTCTAGACGAAAACAATCATTGTCATGTTATCGGACCTCTATAGTTTTTGTATTTCCTTTTCGAATCACGCCGGTCAAATAAACTCGGTACACTCAAGAAAAAGAAATTAACTATGAGGCTCGTGATCGGGTGAAACAACTACTGGTCACTTATTTAAACAAAGTTCCTCTATTTAAATTAAATACTGCCAAATTTTCTTTATTTAATGATTCAACATTTACTAAATTAATATTATTTTTTATTCTATAATAGGGTATCTAATCCTAGTTTTATAAAAAAAATTTAAAAATAATTTATAATTAAATATTTAAAAATTTTACATTATTTATTTCACCAAAAAAATAAAAATTTTAAAACAATTAAATTTCAACTTATTCTAATTAATCCTAAATTAATTTATTTTATTAGTATAACCGCAGTTGCTGGCACTAAATTAACTAAAATTTTTTAAAATACTAAATCTAACTTTAATTATTTTTTAATATTTTATATTAATTATAATTTAATTATTTAAATAATACTAATTTTTATTTATTACACTATTTATATTATTAATTTTAAAACAAAAATTACATTTTTGTATAAATAGTATAAAATATTAATTTATAATATAAAATTTTTTATAAACTCTATTTATTGTTAATCCCCACTTTAACGAAAAGTATCTAAATAAAAACATCAATTCAACGAGAAAGCTTTTTTTTATCAAAATAAAAATCGTTAATCCCCACTTTAACGAAAAGTATCTAAATAAAAACATCAATTCAACGAGAAAGCTTTTTTTTATCAAAATAAAAATCGTTAATCCCCACTTTAACGAAAAGTATCTAAATAAAAACATATTCTTTCTTTTAATATTATACCAAAAACAATGACCTAATTCTTTTATCCCAATAAAATTTATAATATATTTAATTAATATAAGTAATTTATTAATTAATTTATTTTAATAAAAAATCTCTGGTAATAAAAATAATTTCATATTATATACCTATACTATTGCAGAGTATAAACCTTTTTTTTTATTAATAACGAAACAACAACGCGGTAACCAAAACGACTGGACAGAAACCAGTCGACTATTTGTTTACTACATACATTCAGATTGTGTTGCTGCTCTAATACTTCCCCTCAATCGTAAATGTTGTTACTCTCCACCGAGTCTTCAACTTCAATCTTCGATTGACTGGACTCCCAATAAATCGCGACAGTGTTCGTGTTTTGAACGTGGTAGTCCCTTCGTCAGCACATCGGCCACCATTTCCTGCGTGGGCATATATTTTAATACCACAGATCTTTCTTTCAATGCATCGCGGACGAAATGATGCCTTATGTCGATATGCTTGGTCCTCCTGTGAAATACGGCGTTTTTGGCCAATTTTTGTGCTCCTTGATTATCGTTCCACAGTGTCAATGGTGTCTCATCTCTAACGCCTAATTCTTTCAGGAAAGTTTGGAGGTTGATTGCTTCTTTCGTCGCTTCTGTCAGAGCCATGTACTCTGCCTCCGTACTAGACAGGGCTATACTGTTCGCTGTTTCCGTGATTCCCAGCTTATAGCTGCATTTCCATATTTGAAGATGTAACCAGTATATGACCTTCTATCATCCGGGCAGGCTCCCCAATCCGCGTCGACATATCCCATTAAATCTTCTTTGGCTTTGGTGAACACTAATCCATAATTTAGGCTTCCCCTCAAGTATCGCAGAACTCTTTTCGCAGCTTTTCAATGGTTTTGATCAAAATTGGAGCTGAATTGACTGAGCCAGCTCACCACGTGAGCTATGTCTGGTCTCGTGGCAATGGCTATGTACATCAACGATCCTATCAGTTCCCTATATGGCAACCCTTTAATTTCGGCTCCCGATACATCTTCATTCGTTTCTTCCTTTATATCCCGTTTATTTAGTTCACAAGGAGTAGAAATCGGTTTCGCATCACTCATGCCAAATTTTCTCAATGTGTCTTCAATATAGGTCTTCTGAGTCATCGCCATCTTCCCCTTACTCCGCGTGAACTTAATTCCTAAGCAATGCTGAATGGGTCCTAAGTCCTTCATTTCAAACGTTGACATTAGTCCTTGTTTTAATTCTTCCATGTGTTCTCTATTTCTCGATATCATTAATATATCATCGACATAAATCGCCACGATAACCAAATTTTCGTTCATTATTTTGAAGTAAACACAGGGGTCAGGATTCATCGATTGCAATCCTAATTCACGCAATTTCTCATCAAGTCTAATATTCCATTGTCTGCTTGATTGTTTCAAACCATAAATTGCCTTTTTTAGTAAACAGACTTTATTCTCGCCTTTAATATCTTGCAACATTTTGTTAATTCTGATCTTCTGATCCTTACTGATTTTACTGTCCTTTGCTGATCTTATGTCTTGTAATGTTTCTTCCAGCATTTCTGGTATTTCCATGTATATCTCTTCATCTATATCTCCATTCAGAAAAGCGGTCGATACATCAAGATGATCAACAAGCATGTCTCGCTCAACTGCTAGAGCGATTAATGTCCTTATGGAACTCAATCTTGCTACTGGTGCAAAAGTTTCATGAAAGTCCATTCCCGGGACTTGTGTAAAACCTCGAGCTACGAGTCTCGCCTTCCTTCTATCCAGCGTCCCGTCAGCCTTACATTTATTCCGTAATATTAAACGACAGCTTACGATGCTTCGGTCCCTTGGTCGATCTACGATTTCCCACGTATTATTTTTGATCATAGACATTATCTCACTACGTATGGCTGCTTTCCACTCTTCCCTATCTTTACTGGCCATTGCCTTTTTAGCCGAAATTTCACTTGTATCCACATGTTCTTCTGTCTCTTCTTCTTTTGTAGTGACTTGTTGTGCTACCTCATAGTGATATTGTTTCTTGGGTCTTCCTGGATTTCCCGTCCTTATTATTTTGGGTCTCCCCACGGTTCTTCGCAACTGTACTTCTGGATTTTGTATTACCTGTTCTTGCTCTTGATGTTGGTTATTTAACCCATTTTCTTCCCTTTGTTCGCGGGTTTCACTGTTTTCATTATTTTGTGGTTCTTCGTGAGTCCACTCCATAGCTTCGTCGTATTCTTCATCATCATCATCTTCTTCTTCTTGTAATGAGTTTTGTTCTCCGAGGTCTCTGATCGTTTTTGTCTCTATTTCAGCATATTTTCTTTCCTTTAGTTTGTTTCCATTAATCATCCTATTTTCATTAACGAATTCTTCATATTTTGTTCCGGCACCAATTTCTTCGAAGAATTTTATATCTCTGGATACAATTATTTTCCTTTCACTAGGTACCCAAACTCGGTAACCTTTAGATTTCAAAGAATAACCTACGAATATACACTCTCTGGATCTTGGAGAAAATTTTCCTTTGTTTGTATCTCGGTCCAATGCATATCCTTTACATCCGAATGTTCGGAAATATTTCACATTTGGCCTTTTACTGGTCCAAAGTTTATAAGGTGTTTGCCCATTTAAGTGGTTTGCGGGGCATCTATTGCGGATGTAATTAGCTGTATGCAGTGCTTCTGCCCAAAACGATGGGGATAGTTTCGATTGAATTAGTAGACATCTTGCCATTTCCACAAGTGTTCTATTCATGCGTTCCGCGGTACCATTTTGTTGCGGTGTGTGCGGGATTGTCAATCTTCTTTGGATTCCAGATTTTTGTAAATAGTCGTCAAATTCTTTATTGCAATATTCTTTTCCGTTGTCTGACTGAATGTATTTGATTTTTCTACCAGTGAAGTTTTCAACCATGCTCTTGTACTTTTTGAATTCAGTGAGGGCTTCGCTTTTCCTCTTCAAGAATCTTACTTCGCACCACCTCGTTCTGTCTTCTATGAAGATTAAGAAATATTTTGACCCATTCAATGACTCTGTCCTCATCGGTCCACATAAGTCTGTGTGTACTAATTCTAGCAGTTCCAATTTACGACTGGACTCTTTTGGGAAAGGTGTCTGCGTAAGTTTGCCTTTTAAGCATACTTCACACGTAGGTAGTTCTTTTTGTGTTCTGATTCTGATGCCACATACCACTTTATTAGCAACCATTTTCTTCAGATCTCTTCCGTTCAAGTGTCCGTATCTCTCATGCCATATTTTTAAATTTTCTTCTGATTCACTCGACATTCTTCCTGCATATTCTGTGTTTTCCCTAATGTAATATAAACCATCGATTCTGTCAGCGCGCATTAAAATGCTCTGCTCTATCCTTGACTAGAGCACCGTTTCTACCGAAGGTTACATTATATCCCTTGTCTGTAATCTTTGAAACAGACATTAAATTTGTGCGTAATCCTGGAACATATAAGGTATTTAATAAATTTATTTTCTGACTGCCATCTTTGTTTGAGGTAATAATAGATGCTGTCCCTTTCGCCAAAACTTTAGCTGATGTATTGTTAGTCGCTAAATTCAAGTCTTCGAACTCATATGACTCCAGATTCTTTAGGCTTTCTTCTTTCTTCGTAATATGCGATGTACAACCACTATCTAAGCACCAATCGCTTGTACTTATGTCGTGTCCGGACTTTAAAGCATAGTCTTTTCTATCTGTGACTAGTAAGCTAGATTCCTTGGGACTCTGCTTTCCCGACTTCCAAGGTTTGTATTTCCCATCTTCTAGTCTGCAGTCTATAGCTTTGTGTCCCACCTTTTTGCATTTACGGCAACGGAATTTGAATTCTTCTTTATGTTCTTCCCTACGCTCGTTGGGCCTATTGTTCCGGAATTTGTGATTTTTGAATGCTTGTCTTCCAGCCATCATTGCATTCGGGACTTCTTCCTTTAATTTATGATTGCGTGCATCAGTTTCTTCAACTATCTTTATCTTTAGTATTTCCGGTGATGGTAATTCATCTCTGGATTCGATTGCACATCGGAAATTTTCAAATTTCTCTGGGAGACTATACAATACCATTATGGCTAACAAATCTGTATTGATTTTGTTACGTGCGTAAGGAATTATTTCGTGGGCCGAGCGGTTAGCCGTTCCGCATGTAACGCTTGAATAAATTTAATTTAGGATGGGTCGTATCATCTAAGATTCCATACGGAATCCGCGCATAGGTCAGGAATGAAAGAGGTGTTAACGCAGAATAGAGGATAAATACCTTATTGGGCTGTTCTATTGATTCTTTACATTATATAAAAACAATTACACGGAATGGTTCAGAAATATCGGAGTCCAGAATGGATGACAATTTTACAATACCTATTTTAGTTGGAGTCTTAGATTGGTAAATTCCTAACGTGCTAAGTTTACGAATGGGCCCAAGGGAAATTCCCACAAGCATATAAACATATGTTTGTGTCCTCGTATCGCAATGCTAACATAAGTATGGAAAACTCACCAATGAATACTATCTTGGAAGCAATGTTTTTCGCTAGTTCTGATGTGAATTGTCCTAGATGCTGAGGGAGCCCAAAGATGAAGGAATGGCTGATGAACTTTTCACTTCTATGAGTTAACGCAATTCTATTTTCACTACACTATAAATACGATAAATACTATAAATACTATAAAGAAGAATTTAATATATTAGGATGGAGATTGGTTTCGATCTCAAGATTGATTTTAAATTTGAATAATTTCTTGTTTACTGAGTCCTTCGGTAACTATGAAGTAATTTCACTAGTTTAACACGAACTCTGGCTCAAAATAGTAACAAGGGCAAAACGCCACGCACCTCGCGATTTGACTAACGATTGCAACTCGCGGCGGTTTCTCTGCCTCTTTTGTAGATTTTGGGGACCGCTAAGGGGAAGTTCCAAGAGCTATGCTCGTTCCTCCCACTCAGGAAATCGCCCCTTCCTGTTCTAATTCCGCCCCCAGTTCATCAGCTATTTCCCATCCATAGCCTCCCGCTATTTCAATTTCGCTTATTAGCAAAACGTGACCACCGTTCGAAGAATATTCGCGGTCGAGGAATTTGCTTCGATGTGATTTTTCGGCTCGCATAGCATGATCGATGTTCGACGCCACGGCACGTGCCGTGTTTAGGTATGCAAATTTTAATTTAACATCCGGTACGTAACAATTTCTACATCCATTTCTTGTAGCTTGTCAACCACATCAAAGAATTTAGAAATGTGGTCTCGTGTGTCTTCACCTTCACGCATTTTATGCAAAGTGAGTTGTTTTAAAAGATTCGCTTTTCGAGCAGGTCCCTTAGATCGATAGATACTTTCTAATTTAAGCCAAACATCTCGAGATGTGGTACAATTCTTGATTTGTTTTAATGCATGAGGGTGGATAGATAGTATTAGATCTGACCTGGCTTTCTTGTCAGCAATTTCCCACTGCTTTGTGACTATAGCTCCTTCTGCCAAATCCGGTTTCGGTATCTCACCACTCACATATCCCCATGCATCATTCTTCACCAAAAGGGCTTCGGCTTGTAATTTCCAAGTCTCATAATTATCCCTTTCTAACATTTCTATTCGTGTACAACTGCTGGTACTCATTTTCGCGCACATACACTTATTATCTTCACTCGCGATATATTGACTTTAATTAACAACCTAAAATATACTATTCCAAGGGAGCTGGGCCCATAACCTATTGCAGAGTATAAACCTTTTTTTTATTCATAACGAAACAACAACGCGGTAACCAAAACGACTCGACAGAAACCAGTCGACTATTTGTTTACAACATACATTCAAATTGTGTTGCTGCTCTAATATATATAAATTAAAAAATCTCTAGTAACAAAAATAATTTTACATTGTATACCTATATAAATTAAAAAACCTCGAGTAACAAAAATAATTTTACATTATATACCTATATAAATTAAACAATCTCTAGTAACAAAAATAATTTTACATTATATACCTATATAAATTAAAAAATCTGTAGTAACACAAATAATTTTACATTATATACCTATATAAATTAAAAACTATCTAGTAATAAAAATCAATTAATTATTATTTATATATATATATTAATATTTATATATATAAATATTTTTTTATATATAATTAAAATAAATTTATAAATATATAATATTAATATATGTTATTATATTAAATTATAAAAAAATTTTAATATAAATTATTATATTATATATATAGTATAGTTTATATTTATGATTTAATAATTTATATATATTTATTAATATATATATATTATTAATAATATAAGAGTATAAATTTATTACCGATAATATATATATTAATTATATTAAATATATATATATATATATATAATATTATTTATATAAATAATAATATATTTATAAATATATTATATATGTGATTTTGGGTTACGGCTTTTTATAGACCAATGTAAGGATATAAACTTCTTTATTATTTAATCGTAGAAACGTTTCGGTACGATTTTGTACCCTCTTCAGTCTAAACAATTGTTACTATATGGGAAAGAAAAAGTTACTCTATTACAATAATGTTATACAGGTGTCTTAAATGCCTATTATTCTTATGTACACTAATCATTGGCGGAAAAATTGGAAAATTTGTACTCACTAAAAGAAGTCCTAGGCTACTTAATATCGGCCCTAGGTGCTTGTGTCTTCGGTGTTATATGAAGACTAAAGTACAAATTTTGAACTTAGAATTAACTGTAACGCTGAGGCGGAGAGGAAGGACAAGGGTTATTTATTTACACTAATTGACGTCACGAAATCAGTTGCGCACTTTATTTGAACGTGGTCTGCTGGACAGTAAGGACACAATCCCGCCCAGATTCTGTGCGACCAAGGGTCGGTAATATCGATCCGTAGAATCGATCGGCGGAAGTGAATGGATTTACGTTCATTTACTATCCAGCAGCCATCACAATTCGTTCCTGAGTGCTGAGGCAAGGCGTCACTATAAATCGGAATTTTTCCTTGTGATCCTGTGCGTGTTTGTAGTTAAAGGTGGTAGGTAAACAGCGTGATATATCTTTATAGCTATTAATGAAGTTAATTACAATGTATGAATAGTTTTAAGTGATGTGAATTAATTCAGCTACTGCAGCACGTGGGCGATGAGGTCTGTGTAATGGATGGCTAAATTGACTGATTCAAACTTCTTGTTAACACTCTTCTCTAATTGTATGTATAGGGATTCGGCGATACTCCGGCGGTAGTAGTTGTTGTCCTTGTGAAGAATACTAGCGTTATCGAAATCAAACGCGTGGCCATTATCCAACACGTGCTCTGTGAGAGCCGTTCTGTTGGACAAGTGCGTGAGACTGTACTTATGTTGGTACAGTCTTGTTGCTAATTGATTGTGGGTTTGGCCCACGTAGCATTCTCCACAATTCCTGCAAGGTATTTTGTACACTATGTCAGTTTTTTTGCAATTATGTAGTTTATCTTTACCTTTGGCGAAGAAGCCATAAGCATTGCTATTTGTAGTGTGTATACATTGCAAGTTGTACCTTTTTAGGATAGGAGTCAAATCCAAATCATAAACGAAAGGGAGTACCACCGTACCACTCGGAGATGGGTCCCGCAAGCGATTTATCCTATCTTGATTTACTCGATAGGGATGATAAATATCATCCACCCGTCTCTTGATAATGTTCTTAACAAAGTTAGTCGGGTAGCCATTGCGGGATAGTGTGTTAACAATAAGCTGAAGGTTGTCTTTTCTAAAATTCGGGTGTGCTAGTTTTACCGCACGGTCAACCAGTCCTACAACTAGACTTCTTTTATGTGCAATAGAGTGCGCTGAGTTAAATAGGACTTCTTTTAGTGAGTACAAATTTTCCAATTTTTCCGCCAATGATTAGTGTACATAAGAATAATAGGCATTTAAGACACCTGTATAACATTATTGTAATAGAGTAACTTTTTCTTTCCCATATAGTAACAATTGTTTAGACTGAAGAGGGTACAAAATCGTACCGAAACGTTTCTACGATTAAATAATAAAGAAGTTTATATCCTTACATTGGTCTATAAAAAGCCGTAACCCAAAATCACATATATTAACTATCATTGGACCAAGAAATAAACTATTGATAAATATATTATATTATTATATTAAATTATAATTTATATGGACCGATATCTGTGGCGATGTCACTCGAAACCGTATGTGTTTGACGAAACTAAGTGGTCGACCTTGTGAGAGAGGAAACTCCAAATGCGAAACTTAGTTCCATTTTAAACTAATTGTTCTCTCTGAAACTAAGTGTTCGATAATGTGCCAGGAGAAGCGCCTGTTATCTGAAACCTGTGGCGATGCTACTCGAAACCGAATGTGTTCGACGAAACTAAGTGGTCGACCTTGTGAGAGAGGAAACTCCAGATGCGAAACTTAGTTCCATTTTAAACTAATTTTTCAATCTGAAACTAAGTGTTCGATACTGTGCCAGGAGAAGCGCCTGTTCTCTGAAATCTGTGGCGATACCACTCGAAACCGTATGTGTTCGACGCAACTAAGTGGTCGACCTTGTGAGAGAGGAAACTCCAAATGCGAAACTTAGTTCCATTTTAAACTAATTGTTCTATTTGATACTAAGTGTTCGATACAGTGCCAGGAGACGCGCCTTTTCTCTGAAATCTGTCGCGATGCTACTCGAAACCATATGTGTTCGACGAAACTAAGTTGTCGAGCTTTTGAGAGAGGAAAATCCAGATGCGAAACTTAGTTCCATTTTATAATAACTGTTCCTTCTGAATGTAAGTGTTCGATACTGTGCCAGGAGAAGCGTCTGTTCTCTGAAATCGGTGGCGATGCTACTCGAAACCGTATGTGTTCGACGAAACTAAGTGGTCGACATGGTGAGAGGGGAAACTCCAGACGCGAATCTTAGTGCCATTTTAAGCTAATTGTTCTATCTGAAACTAAGTGTTCGATACTGTGCCAGCAGAAGCGCCTGTTCTCTGAAATCTGTGGCGATGCTACTCGAAACCGTATGTGTTCGACGAATCTAAATGGTCGACCTTGTGAGAGAGGAAACTCCAGAAGCGAAACTTAGTTCCATTTAAAACTAAGTGTTCCATCTGAAACTAAGTGTTCGATACAGTGCCAGGAGACGCGCCTGTTCTCTGAAATCTGTCGCGATGCTACTCGAAACCATATGTGTTCGACGAAACTAAGTGGTCGACCTTTTGAGAGAGGAAACTCCAGATGCGAAACTTAGTTCCATTTTAAAATAATTGTTCCTTCTGAATCTAAGTGTTCGATACTGTGCCAGGAGAAGCGCCTGTTCTCTGAAATCTGTGGCGATGCTACTCGAAGCCGAATGTGTTCGACGAAAGTAACTGGTAGACCGTGTGAGAGAGGAAACTCCAGATGCGGAAAATAGTTCCATTTTAAACTAATTGTTCTTTATGAAAGTGTTTGATACTGTGCTAGGAGAAGCGCCTGTTTTCTGAAATCTGTGGCGATGCTACCCGAAGCCGAATGTGTTCGACGAAAGTAACTGGTAGACCATGTGAGAGAGGAAACTCCAGATGCGAAACAGTTCCATTTTAAACTAATTGTTCTATCTGAACCTAAGTGTTCGATACAGTGCCAGGAGAAGCGCCTGTTCTCTGAAATCTGTGGCGATGCCACTCGAAACCGTATATGTTCGACGAAACTAAGTGGTCGACCTTGTGATAGAGGAAACTCCAGATGCGAAACTTAGTTGCATTTTAAACTAATTGTTCTATCTGAAAATAGGTGTTCGATACTGTGCCAGGAGAAACGCCGTTCTGCGAAATCTGTGGCGATACCACTCGAAACCGCATGTGCTCGACGAAACTAAGTGGTTGACCTTGTGAAAGAGGAAACTTCAGATGCGAAACTTAGTTCCATTTCAAATTAATTGTTGTATCTGAAATTAAGTGCTCGATACTGTGCCAGGAGAAGCGCCTGTTCTCCGAAATCTGTGGCGATGCCACCCGAAAACGTATGTGTTCGACAAAACTTAGTGGCCGGCCTTGTGAGAGAGGAAACTTCAGATGCGAAACTTAGTTCTATTTCAAATTAATTGTGCTATCTGAAACTAAGTGTTCGATACTGTGTTAGGAGAAGCGTCCGTTCTCTGAAACCTGTGGCGATACCACTCGAAACCGTATGTGTTCGACGAAACTAAGTGGTCGCCTTGTGAAAGAGGAAACTCCAGATGCGAAACTTAGTACCATTTTAAACTAATTGTTCTATCTGAAACTAAGTTTCGTATCCGGAGTTTCCTCTCTCAGAAGGTCGACCACTTAGTTTCGTCGAACACATACGGTTTCGAGTGGCATCGCCACAGATTTCAGAGAACAGGCGCTTCTCCTGGCACAGTATCGAAAACTTAGTTTCAGATAGAACAATTAGTTTAAAATGGAACTAAGTTTCGCATCTGGAATTTCCTCTACCACAAGGTCGACCACTTAGTTTCGTCGAACACATATGGTTTCGAGTAGCATCGCGACAGATTTCAGAGAACAGGCGCGTCTCCTGGCACAGGATCGAACACTTAGTTTCGGATAGAACAATTAGTTTAAAATGGAACTAAGTTTCGCATCTGGAGTTTCCTCTCTCAAAAGCTCGACCACTTAGTTTCGTCGAACACATATGGTTTCGAGTAGCATCGCGACAGATTTCAGAGAACAGGCGCGTCTCCTGGCACTGTATCGAACACTTAGTATCAGATAGAACAATTAGTCTAAAATGGAACTAAGTTTCGCATCTGGAGTTTCCTCTCGCACAAGGTGGACCACTTAGTTTCGTCGAACACATACGGTTTCGAGTAGCATCGCCACAGATTTCAGAGAACAGGCGCTTCTCCTGGCACAGGATCGAACACTTAGTTTCAGATAGAACACTTAGTTTTAAATGGATCTAAGTTTCGCTTCTGGAGTTTCCTCTCTCACAAGGTCGATCATTTAGATTCGTCGAACACATACGGTTTCGAGTAGCATCGCCACAGATTTCAGAGAACAGGCGCTTCTGCAGGCACAGTATCGAACACTTAGTTTCAGATAGAACAATTAGTTTAAAATGGAACTAAGTTTCGCATCTGGAGTTTCCTCTCTCACAAGGTCGACCACTTAGTTGCGTCGAACACATACGGTTTCGAGTAGCATCGCCACCGATTTCAGAGAACAGACGCTTCTCCTGGCACAGTATCGGACACTTAGTATCAGATAGAACAATAAGTTTAAAATGGAACTATGTTTCGCATCTGGAAAATCCTCTCTCACAAGGTCAACCACTTAGATTCGTCGAACACATACGGTTTCGAGCAGCATCGCCACCGATTTCATATAACAGACGCTTCTCCTGGCACAGTATCGAACACTTAGTATCAGATAGAAAAATTAGTTTAAAATGGAACTAAGTTTCGCATTTGGAGTTTCCTCTCTCACAAGGTTGATCACTTAGTTTCGTCGAACACATACGGTTTCGAGTAGCATCGCCACCGATTTCAGAGAACAGACGCTTCTCCTGGCACGGGATCGAACACTTAGTTTCGGATAGAACAATTAGTTTAAAAGGGAACTAAGTTTCGCATTTGGAGTTTCCTCTCTCACAAGGTCGACCACTTAGTTGCGTCGAACACATACGGTTTCGAGTGGCCTCGCCACAGGTTTCAGAGAACAGGCGCTTCTCCTGGCACAGTATCGAATACATAGTTTCAGATAGAACAATTAGTTTAAAATGGAACTATGTTTCGCATCTGGAGATTCCTCTCTCACAAGGTGACCACTTAGTTTCGTCGAACACATATGGTTTCGAGTAGCATCGCGACAGATTTCAGAGAACAGGCGCTTCTCCTGGCACAGGATCGAGCACTTAGTTTCAGATAGAACAATTAGTTTAAAATGGAACTAAGTTTCGCATTTGGAGTTTCCTCTCTCACAAGGTCGACCACTTAGTTTCGTCGAACACATACGGTTTCGAGTGGCATCGTCACACATTTCAGAGAACAGGCGCTTCTCCTGGCACAGTATAGAACACTTATTTTGAGATAGAACAATTAGTTTAAAATGGAACTATGTTTCGCATTTGGAGTTTCCTCTCTCACAAGGTCGACCAGTGAGTTTCGTCGAACACATAGGGTTTCGAGTGGCATCGCCACAGATTTCAGAGAACAGTCGCTTCTCCTGGCACAGTATCGAACGCTTAGTTTCATATAGAACAATTAGTTTAAAATGGAACTAAGTTTCGCATCTGGAGTTTCCTCTCTCACAAGGTCGACTGCTTAGTTTCGACGAACAGATACGGTTTCGAGTAGCATCGCCACAGATTTCAGAGAACGGGCGCTTCTCCTGGCACAGTATCGAACACTTAATATCTTATAGAACAATTATTTTGAAATGGAAATATTTTTCGCATCTGGAGTTTCCTCTCTCACAAGGTCGGCCACTTAGTTTCGTCGAACACATACGGTTTCGAGTGGCATCGCCACAGATTTCAGAGAACAGGCGCTTCTCCTGGCACAGTATCGAACACTTAGATTCAGAAGGAGCAATTAGGTTAAAATGGAACTAAGTTTCGCATCTGGAGTTTCCTCTCTCAAAAGGTCGACCACTTAGTTTCGTCGAACACATACGGTTTCGAGTGGCATCGCCACAGATTTCAGAGAACAGGCGCTTCTCCAGGCACAGTATCGAAAACTTAGTTTCAGATAGAACAATTAGTTTAAAATGGAACTAAGTTTCGCATCTGGAGTTTCCTCTCTCACAAGGTCAACCACTTAGTTTCGTCGAACACATACGGTTTCGAGTGGCAACGCCACATATTTCACAAGGACAGGCGCTTCTCCTGGCACAGTATCGAACACATAGTTTCAGATAGAACAATTAGTTTAAAATGGAACTAAGTTTCGAATCTGAAGTTTCCTCTCTCAGAAGGTCGACCACTTAGTTTCGTCGAACACATACGGTTTCGAGTGGCATCGCCACAGATTTCACAGAACAGGCGCTTCTGCTGGCACAGCATCGAACACTTAGTTTCAGATAGAACAATTAGTTTAAAATGGCACTATGTTTCGCGTCTGGAGTTTCCTCTCTCACAAGGTCGACCACTCAGTTTCGTCGAACACATACCGTTTCGAGTAGCATCGCGACAGATTTCAGATAACAGACGCTTCTCCTGGCACAGTATCGAACACTTAGTTTCAGATAGAACAATTAGTTTAAAATGGCACTAAGTTTCGCGTCTGGAGTTTCCTCTACCACAAGGTCGACCACTTAGTTTCGTCGAACACATACGGTTTCGAGTAGCATCGGCACAGATTTCAGAGGACAGGCGCTTCTCCTGGCACAGTGTCGAACACTTAGTTTCAGATAGAACAGTTAGTTTAAAATGGAACTAATTTTCGCATCTGGAGTTTCCTCTCTCACAAGGTCGACCACTTAGTTTCGGCGAACACATAGGGTTTCGAGTTGTATCGCCAAAGATTTCGCCGGACGGGAGTTTCTCCTGGCACAGTATCGAACACTGAGTATCAGATAGAACAATTTGTTTCAAATGGAACTAATCTCCGCATCTGGAGTTTCCTCTCTCACCATGTCGACCACTTAGTTTCGTCGAACACATACTGTTTCGAGTGGCATCGCCACAGGTTTCAGAGACAGGCGCTTCTACTGGCACAGTATCGAAAACTTAGTTTCAGATAGAACGATTAGTTTAAAATGGAACTATGTTTCGCATCTGGAGTTCCCTCTTTCACAAGGTCGACCACTTAGTTTCGCCGAACACATACGGTTTCGAGTGGCATCGCCACAGATTTCAGAGAACAGGCGCTTCTCCTGGCACAGTATCGAACGCTTAGTTTCATATAGAACAATTAGTTTAAAATGGAACAAAGTTTCGCATCTGGAGTTTCCTCTCTCACAAGGTCGACTGCTTAGTTTCGACGAACAGATACGGTTTCGAGTAGCATCGCCACAGATTTCAGAGAACGGGCGCTTCTCCTGGCACAGTATCGAACACTTAATATCTTATAGAACAATTATTTTGAAATGGAAATATGTTTCGCATCTGGAGTTTCCTCTCTCACAAGGTCGGCCACTTAGTTTCGTCGAACACATACGGTTTCGAGTGGCATCGCCACAGATTTCAGAGAACAGGCGCTTCTCCTGGCACAGTATCGAACACTTAGATTCAGAAGGAGCAATTAGGTTAAAATGGAACTAAGTTTCGCATCTGGAGTTTCCTCTCTCAAAAGGTCGACCACTTAGTTTCGTCGAACACATACGGTTTCGAGTGGCATCGCCACAGATTTCAGAGAACAGGCGCTTCTCCTGGCACAGTATCGAAAACTTAGTTTCAGATAGAACAATTAGTTTAAAATGGAACTAAGTTTCGCATCTGGAGTTTCCTCTCTCACAAGGTCAACCACTTAGTTTCGTCGAACACATACGGTTTCGAGTGGCAACGCCACATATTTCACAAGGACAGGCGCTTCTCCTGGCACAGTATCGAACACATAGTTTCAGATAGAACAATTAGTTTAAAATGGAACTAAGTTTCGAATCTGAAGTTTCCTCTCTCAGAAGGTCGACCACTTAGTTTCGTCGAACACATACGGTTTCGAGTGGCATCGCCACAGATTTCACAGAACAGGCGCTTCTGCTGGCACAGCATCGAACACTTAGTTTCAGATAGAACAATTAGTTTAAAATGGCACTATGTTTCGCGTCTGGAGTTTCCTCTCTCACAAGGTCGACCACTCAGTTTCGTCGAACACATACCGTTTCGAGTAGCATCGCGACAGATTTCAGATAACAGACGCTTCTCCTGGCACAGTATCGAACACTTAGTTTCAGATAGAACAATTAGTTTAAAATGGCACTAAGTTTCGCGTCTGGAGTTTCCTCTCTCACAAGGTCGACCATTTAGATTCGTCGAACACATACGGTTTCGAGTGGCCCGGCCACAGGTTTCAGAGAACAGGCGCTTATGCTGGCACAGCATCGAACACTTAGTTTCAGATAGAACAATTAGTTTAAAATGGCACTATGTTTCGCGTCTGGAGTTTCCTCTCTCACAAGGTCGACCACTGAGTTGCGTCGAACACATACGGTTTCGAGTGGCATCGTCACAGATTTCAGAGAACAGGCGCTTCTCCTGGCACAGTATCGAAAACTTAGTTTCAGATAGAACAATTAGTTTAAAATGGAACTAAGTTTCGCATCTGGAGTTTACTCTCTCACAAGGTCGGCCACTTAGTTTCGTCGAACACATACGGTTTCGAGTGGAATCGCCACAGATTTCAGAGAACAGGCGCTTCTCCTGGCACAGTATCGAACACTTAGTTTCAGATAGAACGATTAGTTTAAAATGGAACTAATTTTCGCATCTGGAGTTTCCTCTCTCACAAGGTCAACCACTCAGTTTCGGCGAACGCATACCGTTTCGAGTGGCATCGCCACAGATTTCAGAGAAAAGCCGCTTCTCCTGGCACAGTAGCGAACACTTAATTTGAGATGGAACAATTAGTTTAAAATGGCACTATGTTTCGCGTCTGGAGTTTCCTCTCTCACAAGGTCGACCACTCAGTTTCGTCGAACACATACCGTTTCGAGTAGCATCGCGACAGATTTCAGAGAACAGACGCTTCTCCTGGCACAGTATCGAACAGTCAGGTTCAGATAGAACAATTAGTTTAAAATGGCACTAAGTTTCGCATTTGGAGTTTCCTCTCTCACAAGGTCGACGACTTAGTTTCGTCAAACACATACGGTTTCGAGTGGCATCGCCACAGATTTCAGAGAACAGGCGCTTCTCCTGGCACAGTGTTGAACACTTAGTTTCAGATAGAACAATTAGTTTAAAATGGAACTAATTTTCGCATCTGGAGTTCCTCTCTCACAAAGTCGACAACTTAGTTTCGTCAAACACATACGGTTTCGTGTGGCATCGCCACAGATTTTAGAGAACTGGCGCTTCTCCTGGCACAGTATCGAACACTTGGTTTCAGATAGAACAATTAGTTTAAAATGGTAGTAAGTTTCGCATCTGGAGTTTCCTCTCTCACAAGGTCGACCACTTAGTTTCGTCGAACACATACGGTTTCGAGTAGCATCGCCACAGATTTCAGAGAACAGGCGCTTCTCCTGGCACAGTATCGAACACTTAGTTTCAGATAGAACATTTAGTTTAAAATGGAAATATGTTTCGCATCTGGAGTTTCCTCTCTCACAAGGTCGGCCACTTAGTTACGTCGAACACATACGGGTTCGAGTAGCATCGCCACTGATTTCAGAGAACAGGCGCTTCTCCTGGCACAGTATCGAACACTTTCAGATAGAACAATTAGTTTAAAATGGAACTAAGTTCCGCATCTGGAGTTTCCTCTCTCACAAGGTCGACCGCTTAGTTTCGTCGAACACATACGGTTTCGAGCAGCATCGCCACAGATTTCAGAGAACAGGCGCTTCTCCTGGCACAGTATCGAACACTTAGTTTCAGATAGAACAATTAGCTTAAAATGGAACTAAGTTTCGCATATGGAGTTTCCTCTCCCACAAGGTCGGCCACTTAGTTACGTCGAACACATACGGGTTCGAGTAGCATCGCCACTGATTTCAGAGAACAGGCGCTTCTCCTGGCACAGTATCGAACACTTAGTTTCAGATAGAACATTTAGTTTAAAATGGAAATATGTTTCGCATCTGGAGTTTCCTCTCTCACAAGGTCGACCACTTAGTTTCGTCGAACACATACGGTTTCGAGTAGCATCGCCACAGATTTCAGAGAACAGGCGCTTCTCCTGGCACAGTATCGAACACTTAGTTTCAGATAGAACAATTAGCTTAAAATGGAACTAAGTTTCGCATATGGAGTTTCCTCTCCCACAAGGTCGACCACTTAGTTTCCTCGAACACATACGGTTTCGAGTAGCATCGCCACATATTTCAGAGAAGAGGCGCTTCTCCTGGCACAGTATCGAACACTTAGTTTCAGATAGAACAATTAGTTTAAAATGGAACTATGTTTCGCATCTGGAGTTTCCTCTCCCACAAGGTCGACCACATAGTTTCGTCGAACACATACTGTTTCGAGTGGAATCGCCACAGATTTCAGAGAACAGGCGCTTCTCCTGGCACAGTATCGAACACTTAGTTTCAGATAGAACGATTAGTTTAAAATGGAACTAATTTTCGCATCTGGAGTTTCCTCTCTCACAAGGTCAACCACTCAGTTTCGGCGAACGCATACCGTTTCGAGTGGCATCGCCACAGATTTCAGAGAACAGGCGCTTCTCCTGGCACAGTATCGAACAGTCAGGTTCAGATAGAACAATTAGTTTAAAATGGCACTAAGTTTCGCATTTGGAGTTTCCTCTCTCACAAGGTCGACGACTTAGTTTCGTCAAACACATACGGTTTCGAGTGGCATCGCCACAGATTTCAGAGAACAGGCGCTTCTCCTGGCACAGTGTTGAACACTTAGTTTCAGATAGAACAATTAGTTTAAAATGGAACTAATTTTCGCATCTGGAGTTCCTCTCTCACAAAGTCGACAACTTAGTTTCGTCAAACACATACGGTTTCGTGTGGCATCGCCACAGATTTTAGAGAACTGGCGCTTCTCCTGGCACAGTATCGAACACTTGGTTTCAGATAGAACAATTAGTTTAAAATGGTAGTAAGTTTCGCATCTGGAGTTTCCTCTCTCACAAGGTCGACCACTTAGTTTCGTCGAACACATACGGTTTCGAGTAGCATCGCCACAGATTTCAGAGAACAGGCGCTTCTCCTGGCACAGTATCGAACACTTAGTTTCAGATAGAACATTTAGTTTAAAATGGAAATATGTTTCGCATCTGGAGTTTCCTCTCTCACAAGGTCGGCCACTTAGTTACGTCGAACACATACGGGTTCGAGTAGCATCGCCACTGATTTCAGAGAACAGGCGCTTCTCCTGGCACAGTATCGAACACTTTCAGATAGAACAATTAGTTTAAAATGGAACTAAGTTCCGCATCTGGAGTTTCCTCTCTCACAAGGTCGACCGCTTAGTTTCGTCGAACACATACGGTTTCGAGCAGCATCGCCACAGATTTCAGAGAACAGGCGCTTCTCCTGGCACAGTATCGAACACTTAGTTTCAGATAGAACAATTAGCTTAAAATGGAACTAAGTTTCGCATATGGAGTTTCCTCTCCCACAAGGTCGGCCACTTAGTTACGTCGAACACATACGGGTTCGAGTAGCATCGCCACTGATTTCAGAGAACAGGCGCTTCTCCTGGCACAGTATCGAACACTTAGTTTCAGATAGAACATTTAGTTTAAAATGGAAATATGTTTCGCATCTGGAGTTTCCTCTCTCACAAGGTCGACCACTTAGTTTCGTCGAACACATACGGTTTCGAGTAGCATCGCCACAGATTTCAGAGAACAGGCGCTTCTCCTGGCACAGTATCGAACACTTAGTTTCAGATAGAACAATTAGCTTAAAATGGAACTAAGTTTCGCATATGGAGTTTCCTCTCCCACAAGGTCGACCACTTAGTTTCCTCGAACACATACGGTTTCGAGTAGCATCGCCACATATTTCAGAGAAGAGGCGCTTCTCCTGGCACAGTATCGAACACTTAGTTTCAGATAGAACAATTAGTTTAAAATGGAACTATGTTTCGCATCTGGAGTTTCCTCTCCCACAAGGTCGACCACATAGTTTCGTCGAACACATACTGTTTCGAGTAGCATTGCCACAGATTTCAGAGAACAGGCGCTTCTCCTGGCACAGTATCGAACACTTAGTTTCAGATAGAACAATTAGTTTAAAATGGAACTAAGCTTCGCATTTGGAGTTTCCTTTCTCACAAAGTCGACCACTTAGTTTCGTCGAACACATACGGTTTCGAGCAGCATCGCCACAGATTTCAGAGAACAGGCGCTTCTCCTGGCACAGTATCGAACACTTGGTTTCAGATAGAACAATTAGTTTAAAATGGTAGTAAGTTTCGCATCTGGAGTTTCCTCTCTCACAAGGTCGACCACTTAGTTTCGTCGAACACATACGGTTTCGAGTAGCATCGCCACAGATTTCAGAGAACAGGCGCTTCTCCTGGCACAGTATCGAACACTTAGCTTCAGATAGAACATTTAGTTTAAAATGGAACTATGTTTCGCATCTGGAGTTTCCTCTCCCACAAGGTCGACCACATAGTTTCGTCGAACACATACTGTTTCGAGTAGCATCGCCACAGATTTCAGAGAACAGGCACTTCTCCTGGCACAGTATCGAACACTTAGTTTCAGATAGAACAATTAGTTTAAAATGGAACTAAGCTTCGCATTTGGAGTTTCCTCCCTTACAAGGTCGACCACTTAGTTACGTCGAACACATACGGTTTCGAGTAGCATCGCCACAGATTTCAGAGAACAGGCGCTTCTCCTGGCACAGTATCGAACACTTGGTTTCAGATAGAACAATTAGTTTAAAATGGTAGTAAGTTTCGCATCTGGGGTTTCCTCTCTCACAAGGTCGACCACTTAGTTTCGTCGAACACATACGGTTTCGAGTAGCATCGCCACAGATTTCAGAGAACAGGCGCTTCTCCTGGCACAGTATCGAACACTTAGTTTCAGATAGAACATTTAGTTTAAAATGGAAATATGTTTCGCATTTGGAGTTTAATCCCTCACAAGGTCGACCACTTAGTTACATCGAACACATACGGTTTCGAGTAGCATCATCACATATTTCAGAGAACAGGCGCTTCTCCTGGCACAGTATCGAACACTTGGTTTCAGATAGAACAATTATTTTAAAATGGTAGTAAGTTTCGCATCTGGAGTTTCCTCTCTCACAAGGTCGACCACTTAGTTTCGTCGAACACATACGGTTTCGAGTAGCATCGCCACAGATTTCAGAGAACAGGCGCTTCTCCTGGCACAGTATCGAACACTTTCAGATAGAACAATTAATTTAAAATGGAACTAAGTTTCGCATCTGGAGTTTCCTCTCTCACAAGTTCGGCCAGTTAGTATCGTCGAACACATACGGTTTCGAGTGGCATCGCCACAGATTTCAGAGAACAGGCGCTTCTGCTGGCACAGTATCAAACACTTAAGTTCAGGTAGAACAATTAGTTTAAAATGGCACTAAGTTTCTCGACTGGAGTTTCCTCTGTCACAAGGTCGACCACTCAGTTTCGTCGAACACATACCGTTTCGAGTTGTATCGCCACAGGTTTCACAAAACGGGCGCTTCTCCTGGCACAGTATCCAACACTTAGTTTCAGAGAGAACAATTCATTTAAAATGGAACTATGTTTCGCATATGTACTTTCCTCTCTCACAAGGTCGGCCACTTAGTTTCGTCGAAAACATACGGTTTCGAGTGGCATCGCCACAGATTTCAGAGAATAGGCCCTTCGCCTGGCACAGTATCGAGCACTTAGTTTCAGATGGAACATTTAGTTTAAAATTGAACTATGTTTCGCACCTGGAGTTTCCTCTCTCACAAGGTCGACCACTTAGTTTCGCCGAACGCATACGGTTTCGAGTGGCATCGCCACAGATTTCAGAGAACAGGCGCTTCTGCTGCCACAGTATCGAACACTTAGTTTCAGATAGAACAATTAGTTTAAAATGGCACTAAGTTTCGCGTCTGGAGTTTCCTCTCTCACAAGGTGGACCACTCAGTTTCGTCGAACACATACCGTTTCGAGTAGCATCGCGACAGATTTCAGAGAAGAGGCGCTTCTCCTGGCACAATATCGAACACTTAGTTTCAGATAGAACAATTAGTTTAAAATGGAACTAAAATTCGCATCTGGAGTTTCCTTTCTCACAAAGTCGACCACTTAGTTTCGTCGAACACATACGGTTTCGAGCAGCATCGCCACCGATTTCATATAACAGACGCTTCTCCTGGCACAGTATCGAACACTTAGTATCAGATAGAAAAATTAGTTTAAAATGGAACTAAGTTTCGCATTTGGAGTTTCCTCTCTCACAAGGTTGACCACTTAGTTTCGTCGAACACATACGGTTTCGAGTAGCATCGCCACAGATTTCAGAGAACAGGCGCTTCTCCTGGCACAGTATCGAACACTTAGTTTCAGATAGAACAATTAGTTTAAAATGGAACTAAGCTTCGCATCTGGAGTTTTCGCCATTACAAGGTCGACCACTTAGTTACGTCGAACACATACGGTTTCGAGTAGCATCGCCACAGATTTCAGAGAACAGGCGCTTCTCCTGGCACAGTATCGAACACTTGGTTTCAGATAGAACAATTAGTTTAAAATGGTAGTAAGTTTCGCATCTGGAGTTTCCTCTCTCACAAGGTCGACCACTTAGTTTCGTCGAACACATACGGTTTCGAGTAGCATCGCCACAGATTTCAGAGAACAGGCGCTTCTCCTTGCACAGTATCGAACACTTAGTTTCAGATAGAACATTTAGTTTAAAATGGAAATATGTTTCGCATTTGGAGTTTAATCCCTCACAAGGTCGACCACTTAGTTACATCGAACACATACGGTTTCGAGTAGCATCGCCACATATTTCAGAGAACAGGCCCTTCTCCTGGCACAGTATCGAACACTTGGTTTCAGATAGAACAATTATTTTAAAATGGTAGTAAGTTTCGCATCTGGAGTTTCCTCTCTCACAAGGTCGACCACTTAGTTTCGTCGAACACATACGGTTTCGAGTAGCATCGCCACAGATTTCAGAGAACAGGCGCTTCTCCTGGCACAGTATCGAACACTTAGTTTCAGATAGAACATTTAGTTTAAAATGGAAATATGTTTCGCATTTGGAGTTTAATCCCTCACAAGGTCGACCACTTAGTTACGTCGAACACATACGGTTTCGAGTAGCATCGCCACATATTTCAGAGAACAGACGCTTCTCCTGGCACAGTATCGAACACTTAGTTTCAGATAGAACATTTAGTTTAAAATGGAACTATGTTTCGCATCTGGAGTTTCCTCTCCCACAAGGTCGACCACATAGTTTCGTCGAACACATACGGTTTCGAGTGGCATGGCCACATATTTCAGAGAACAGGCGCTTCTCCTGGCACAGTGTCGAACACTTAGTTTCAGGTAGAACAATTAGTTTAAAATGGCACTAAGTTTCTCGTCTGGAGTTTCCTCTGTCACAAGGTCGACCACTCAGATTCGTCGAACACATACCGTTTCGAGTAGCAACGCCACAGGTTTCAGAGAACAGGCGCTTCTACTGGCAGATTATCGAACACTTAGTTTCAGATAGAACAATTAGTTTAAAATGTAACTAATTTTCGCATCTGGAGTTCCTCTCTCACAAGGTCGACAACTTAGTTTCGCCAAACACATACGGTTTCGAGTGGCATCGCCACAGATTTCAGAGAACAGGCGCTTCTCCTGGCACAGTGTCGAACACTTAGTTTCAGATAGAACAATTAGTTTAAAATGGAACTAATTTTCGCATCTGGAGTTCCTCTCTCACAAGGTCGACAACTTAGTTTCGTCAAACACAGACGGTTTCGTGTGGCATCGCCACAGATTTTAGAGAACTGGCGCTTCTCCTGGCACAGTAACGAACACTTAGTTTCAGATAGAACAATTAGCTTAAAATGGAACTAAGTTTCGCATATGGAGTTTCCTCTCCCACAAGGTCGACCACTTAGTTTCCTCGAACACATACGGTTTCGAGTAGCATCGCCACATATTTCAGAGAAGAGGCGCTTCTCCTGGCACAGTATCGAACACTTAGTTTCAGATAGAACAATTAGTTTAAAATGGAACTATGTTTCGCATCTGGAGTTTCCTCTCCCACAAGGTCGACCACATAGTTTCGTCGAACACATACTGTTTCGAGTAGCATCGCCACAGATTTCAGAGAACAGGCGCTTCTCCTGGCACAGTATCGAACACTTAGTTTCAGATAGAACAATTAGTTTAAAATGGAACTAAGCTTCGCATTTGGAGTTTCCTCCCTTACAAGGTCGACCACTTAGTTACGTCGAACACATACGGTTTCGAGTAGCATCGCCACAGATTTCAGAGAACAGGCGCTTCTCCTGGCACAGTATCGAACACTTGGTTTCAGATATAACAATTAGTTTAAAATGGTAGTAAGTTTCGCATCTGGAGTTTCCTCTCTCACAAGGTCGACCACTTAGTTTCGTCGAACACATACGGTTTCGAGTAGCATCGCCACAGATTTCAGAGAACAGGCGCTTCTCCTGGCACAGTATCGAACACTTAGTTTCAGATAGAACATTTAGTTTAAAATGGAAATATGTTTCGCATTTGGAGTTTAATCCCTCACAAGGTCGACCACTTAGTTACATCGAACACATACGGTTTCGAGTAGCATCGCCACATATTTCAGAGAACAGGCGCTTCTCCTGGCACAGTATCGAACACTTGGTTTCAGATAGAACAATTATTTTAAAATGGTAGTAAGTTTCGCATTTGGAGTTTCCTCCCTTACAAGGTCGACCACTTAGTTACGTCGAACACATACGGTTTCGAGTAGCATCGCCACAGATTTCAGAGAACAGGCGCATCTCCTGGCACAGTATCGAACACTTGGTTTCAGATAGAACAATTAGTTTAAAATGGTAGTAAGTTTCGCATCTGGAGTTTCCTCTCTCACAAGGTCGACCACTTAGTTTCGTCGAACACATACGGTTTCGAGTAGCATCGCCACAGATTTCAGAGAACAGGCGCTTCTCCTGGCACAGTATCGAACACTTAGTTTCAGATAGAACATTTAGTTTAAAATGGAAATATGTTTCGCATTTGGAGTTTAATCCCTCACAAGGTCGACCACTTAGTTACATCGAACACATACGGTTTCGAGTAGCATCGCCACATATTTCAGAGAACAGGCGCTTCTCCTGGCACAGTATCGAACACTTGGTTTCAGATAGAACAATTATTTTAAAATGGTAGTAAGTTTCGCATCTGCAGTTTCGTCTCTCACAAGTTCGGCCACTTAGTATCGTCGAACACATACGGTTTCGAGTGGCATCGCCACAGATTTCAGAGAACAGGCGCTTCTGCTGGCACAGTATCAAACACTTAAGTTCAGGTAGAACAATTAGTTTAAAATGGCACTAAGTTTCTCGTCTGGAGTTTCCTCTGTCACAAGGTCGACCACTCAGTTTCGTCGAAAACATACGGTTTCGAGTGGCATCGCCACAGATTTCAGAGAATAGGCCCTTCGCCTGGCACAGTATCGAGCACTTAGTTTCAGATGGAACATTTAGTTTAAAATGGAACTATGTTTCGCATCTGGAGTTTCCTCTCCCACAAGGTCGACCACATAGTTTCGTCGAACACATACGGTTTCGAGTGGCATGGCCACATATTTCAGAGAACAGGCGCTTCTCCTGGCACAGTGTCGAACACTTAGTTTCAGGTAGAACAATTAGTTTAAAATGGCACTAAGTTTCTCGTCTGGAGTTTCCTCTGTCACAAGGTCGACCACTCAGATTCGTCGAACACATACCGTTTCGAGTAGCAACGCCACAGGTTTCAGAGAACAGGCGCTTCTACTGGCAGATTATCGAACACTTAGTTTCAGATAGAACAATTAGTTTAAAATGTAACTAATTTTCGCATCTGGAGTTCCTCTCTCACAAGGTCGACAACTTAGTTTCGCCAAACACATACGGTTTCGAGTGGCATCGCCACAGATTTCAGAGAACAGGCGCTTCTCCTGGCACAGTGTCGAACACTTAGTTTCAGATAGAACAATTAGTTTAAAATGGAACTAATTTTCGCATCTGGAGTTCCTCTCTCACAAGGTCGACAACTTAGTTTCGTCAAACACAGACGGTTTCGTGTGGCATCGCCACAGATTTTAGAGAACTGGCGCTTCTCCTGGCACAGTAACGAACACTTAGTTTCAGATAGAACAATTAGCTTAAAATGGAACTAAGTTTCGCATATGGAGTTTCCTCTCCCACAAGGTCGACCACTTAGTTTCCTCGAACACATACGGTTTCGAGTAGCATCGCCACATATTTCAGAGAAGAGGCGCTTCTCCTGGCACAGTATCGAACACTTAGTTTCAGATAGAACAATTAGTTTAAAATGGAACAATGTTTCGCATCTGGAGTTTCCTCTCCCACAAGGTCCACCACATAGTTTCGTCGAACACATACTGTTTCGAGTAGCATCGCGACAGATTTCAGAGAACAGGCGCTTCTCCTGGCACAGTATCGAACACTTAGTTTCAGATAGAACAATTAGTTTAAAATGGAACTAAGCTTCGCATTTGGAGTTTCCTCCCTTACAAGGTCGACCACTTAGTTACGTCGAACACATACGGTTTCGAGTAGCATCGCCACAGATTTCAGAGAACAGGCGCTTCTCCTGGCACAGTATCGAACACTTGGTTTCAGATATAACAATTAGTTTAAAATGGTAGTAAGTTTCGCATCTGGAGTTTCCTCTCTCACAAGGTCGACCACTTAGTTTCGTCGAACACATACGGTTTCGAGTAGCATCGCCACAGATTTCAGAGAACAGGCGCTTCTCCTGGCACAGTATCGAACACTTAGTTTCAGATAGAACATTTAGTTTAAAATGGAAATATGTTTCGCATTTGGAGTTTAATCCCTCACAAGGTCGACCACTTAGTTACATCGAACACATACGGTTTCGAGTAGCATCGCCACATATTTCAGAGAACAGGCGCTTCTCCTGGCACAGTATCGAACACTTGGTTTCAGATAGAACAATTATTTTAAAATGGTAGTAAGTTTCGCATTTGGAGTTTCCTCCCTTACAAGGTCGACCACTTAGTTACGTCGAACACATACGGTTTCGAGTAGCATCGCCACAGATTTCAGAGAACAGGCGCATCTCCTGGCACAGTATCGAACACTTGGTTTCAGATAGAACAATTAGTTTAAAATGGTAGTAAGTTTCGCATCTGGAGTTTCCTCTCTCACAAGGTCGACCACTTAGTTTCGTCGAACACATACGGTTGCGAGTAGCATCGCCACAGATTTCAGAGAACAGGCGCTTCTCCTGGCACAGTATCGAACACTTAGTTTCAGATAGAACATTTAGTTTAAAATGGAAATATGTTTCGCATTTGGAGTTTAATCCCTCACAAGGTCGACCACTTAGTTACATCGAACACATACGGTTTCGAGTAGCATCGCCACATATTTCAGAGAACAGGCGCTTCTCCTGGCACAGTATCGAACACTTGGTTTCAGATAGAACAATTATTTTAAAATGGTAGTAAGTTTCGCATCTGCAGTTTCCTCTCTCACAAGTTCGGCCACTTAGTATCGTCGAACACATACGGTTTCGAGTGGCATCGCCACAGATTTCAGAGAACAGGCGCTTCTGCTGGCACAGTATCAAACACTTAAGTTCAGGTAGAACAATTAGTTTAAAATGGCACTAAGTTTCTCGTCTGGAGTTTCCTCTGTCACAAGGTCGACCACACAGTTTCGTCGAAAACATACGGTTTCGAGTGGCATCGCCACAGATTTCAGAGAATAGGCCCTTCGCCTGGCACAGTATCGAGCACTTAGTTTCAGATGGAACATTTAGTTTAAAATGGAACTATGTTTCGCATCTGGAGTTTCCTCTCCCACAAGGTCGACCACATAGTTTCGTCGAACACATACGGTTTCGAGTGGCATGGCCACATATTTCAGAGAACAGGCGCTTCTCCTGGCACAGTGTCGAACACTTAGTTTCAGGTAGAACAATTAGTTTAAAATGGCACTAAGTTTCTCGTCTGGAGTTTCCTCTGTCACAAGGTCGACCACTCAGATTCGTCGAACACATACCGTTTCGAGTAGCAACGCCACAGGTTTCAGAGAACAGGCGCTTCTACTGGCAGATTATCGAACACTTAGTTTCAGATAGAACAATTAGTTTAAAATGTAACTAATTTTCGCATCTGGAGTTCCTCTCTCACAAGGTCGACAACTTAGTTTCGCCAAACACATACGGTTTCGAGTGGCATCGCCACAGATTTCAGAGAACAGGCGCTTCTCCTGGCACAGTGTCGAACACTTAGTTTCAGATAGAACAATTAGTTTAAAATGGAACTAATTTTCGCATCTGGAGTTCCTCTCTCACAAGGTCGACAACTTAGTTTCGTCAAACACAGACGGTTTCGTGTGGCATCGCCACAGATTTTAGAGAACTGGCGCTTCTCCTGGCACAGTAACGAACACTTAGTTTCAGATAGAACAATTAGCTTAAAATGGAACTAAGTTTCGCATATGGAGTTTCCTCTCCCACAAGGTCGACCACTTAGTTTCCTCGAACACATACGGTTTCGAGTAGCATCGCCACATATTTCAGAGAAGAGGCGCTTCTCCTGGCACAGTATCGAACACTTTGTTTCAGATAGAACAATTAATTTAAAATGGAACTATGTTTCGCATCTGGAGTTTCCTCTCCCACAAGGTCGACCACATAGTTTCGTCGAACACATACTGTTTCGAGTAGCATCGCCACAGATTTCAGAGAACAGGCGCTTCTCCTGGCACAGTATCGAACACTTAGTTTCAGATAGAACAATTAGTTTAAAATGGAACTAAGCTTCGCATTTGGAGTTTCCTCCCTTACAAGGTCGACCACTTAGTTACGTCGAACACATACGGTTTCGAGTAGCATCGCCACAGATTTCAGAGAACAGGCGCTTCTCCTGGCACAGTATCGAACACTTGGTTTCAGATAGAACAATTAGTTTAAAATGGTAGTAAGTTTCGCATCTGGAGTTTCCTCTCTCACAAGGTCGACCACTTAGTTTCGTCGAACACATACGGTTTCGAGTAGCATCGCCACAGATTTCAGAGAACAGGCGCTTCTCCTGGCACAGTATCGAACACTTAGTTTCAGATAGAACATTTAGTTTAAAATGGAAATATGTTTCGCATTTGGAGTTTAATCCCTCACAAGGTCGACCACTTAGTTACATCGAACACATACGGTTTCGAGTAGCATCGCCACATATTTCAGAGAACAGGCGCTTCTCCTGGCACAGTATCGAACACTTGGTTTCAGATAGAACAATTATTTTAGAATGGTAGTAAGTTTCGCATCTGGAGTTTCCTCTCTCACAAGGTCGACCACTTAGTTTCGTCGAACACATACGGTTTCGAGTAGCATCGCCACAGATTTCAGAGAACAGGCGCTTCTCCTGGCACAGTATCGAACACTTAGTTTCAGATAGAACATTTAGTTTAAAATGGAAATATGTTTCGCATTTGGAGTTTAATCCCTCACAAGGTCGACCACTTAGTTTCCTCGAACACATACGGTTTCGAGTAGCATCGCCACATATTTCAGAGAAGAGGCGCTTCTCCTGGCACAGTATCGAACACTTTGTTTCAGATAGAACAATTAGTTTAAAATGGAACTATGTTTCGCATCTGGAGTTTCCTCTCCCACAAGGTCGACCACATAGTTTCGTCGAACACATACTGTTTCGAGTAGCATCGCCACAGATTTCAGAGAACAGGCGCTTCTCCTGGCACAGTATCGAACACTTAGTTTCAGATAGAACAATTAGTTTAAAATGGAACTAAGCTTCGCATTTGGAGTTTCCTCCCTTACAAGGTCGACCACTTAGTTACGTCGAACACATACGGTTTCGAGTAGCATCGCCACAGATTTCAGAGAACAGGCGCTTCTCCTGGCACAGTATCGAACACTTGGTTTCAGATAGAACAATTAGTTTAAAATGGTAGTAAGTTTCGCATCTGGAGTTTCCTCTCTCACAAGGTCGACCACTTAGTTTCGTCGAACACATACGGTTTCGAGTAGCATCGCCACAGATTTCAGAGAACAGGCGCTTCTCCTGGCACAGTATCGAACACTTAGTTTCAGATAGAACATTTAGTTTAAAATGGAAATATGTTTCGCATTTGGAGTTTAATCCCTCACAAGGTCGACCACTTAGTTACATCGAACACATACGGTTTCGAGTAGCATCGCCACATATTTCAGAGAACAGGCGCTTCTCCTGGCACAGTATCGAACACTTGGTTTCAGATAGAACAATTATTTTAAAATGGTAGTAAGTTTCGCATTTGGAGTCTCCTCCCTTACAAGGTCGACCACTTAGTTACGTCGAACACATACGGTTTCGAGTAGCATCGCCACAGATTTCAGAGAACAGGCGCTTCTCCTGGCACAGTATCGAACACTTGGTTTCAGATAGAACATTTAGTTTAAAATGGAAATATGTTTCGCATTTGGAGTTTAATCCCTCACAAGGTCGACCACTTAGTTACGTCGAACACATACGGTTTCGAGTAGCATCGCCACATATTTCAGAGAACAGACGCTTCTCCTGGCACAGTATCGAACACTTAGTTTCAGATAGAACATTTAGTTTAAAATGGAACTATGTTTCGCATCTGGAGTTTCCTCTCCCACAAGGTCGACCACATAGTTTCGTCGAACACATACGGTTTCGAGTGGCATGGCCACATATTTCAGAGAACAGGCGCTTCTCCTGGCACAGTGTCGAACACTTAGTTTCAGGTAGAACAATTAGTTTAAAATGGCACTAAGTTTCTCGTCTGGAGTTTCCTCTGTCACAAGGTCGACCACTCAGATTCGTCGAACACATACCGTTTCGAGTAGCAACGCCACAGGTTTCAGAGAACAGGCGCTTCTACTGGCAGATTATCGAACACTTAGTTTCAGATAGAACAATTAGTTTAAAATGTAACTAATTTTCGCATCTGGAGTTCCTCTCTCACAAGGTCGACAACTTAGTTTCGCCAAACACATACGGTTTCGAGTGGCATCGCCACAGATTTCAGAGAACAGGCGCTTCTCCTGGCACAGTGTCGAACACTTAGTTTCAGGTAGAACAATTAGTTTAAAATGGCACTAAGTTTCTCGTCTGGAGTTTCCTCTGTCACAAGGTCGACCACTCAGATTCGTCGAACACATACCGTTTCGAGTACCAACGCCACAGGTTTCAGAGAACAGGCGCTTCTACTGGCAGATTATCGAACACTTAGTTTCAGATAGAACAATTAGTTTAAAATGTAACTAATTTTCGCATCTGGAGTTCCTCTCTCACAAGGTCGACAACTTAGTTTCGTCAAACACATACGGTTTCGTGTGGCATCGCCACAGATTTTAGAGAACAGGCGCTTCTCCTGGCACAGTAACGAACACTTAGTTTCAGATAGAACATTTAGTTTAAAATGGAACTATGTTTCGCATCTGGAGTTTCCTCTCCCAAAAGGTCGACCACGTAGTTTCGTCGAACACATACGGTTTCGAGTGGCATGGCCACATATTTCAGAGAACAGGCGCTTCTCCTGGCACAGTGTCGCACACTTAGTTTCAGGTAGAACAATTAGTTTAAAATGGCACTAAGTTTCTCGTCTGGAGTTTCCTCTGTCACAAGGTCGACCACTCAGATTCGTCGAACACATACCGTTTCGAGTAGCAACGCCACAGGTTTCAGAGAACAGGCGCTTCTACTGGCAGATTATCGAACACTTAGTTTCAGATAGAACAATTAGTTTAAAATATAACTAATTTTCGCATCTGGAGTTCCTCTCTCACAAGGTCGACAACTTAGTTTCGTCAAACACATACGGTTTCGTGTGGCATCGCCACAGATTTCAGAGAACAGGCGCTTCTCCTGGCACAGTGTCGAACACTTAGTTTCAGGTAGAACAATTAGTTTAAAATGGCACTAAGTTTCTCGTCTGGAGTTTCCTCTGTCACAAGGTCGACCACTCAGATTCGTCGAACACATACGGTTTCGAGGGGCATCGGCACAGATTTCACTGAACAGGCGCTTCTACTGGCAGGTTATCGAATACTTAGTTTCAGATAGAACAATTAGTTTAAAATGGAACTAAGTTTCGCATCTGGAGTTTCCTCCCTCGCAAGGTCGACCACTTAGTTTCGTCGAACACATACGGTTTCGAGTAGAATCGCCACAGATTTCAGAGAACAGGCGCTTCTCCTGGCACAGTATCGAACACTTTCAGATAGAACAATTAATTTAAAATGGATCTAAGTTTCGCATCTGGAGTTTCCTCTCTCACACGGTCTACCACTCAGTTTCGTCGAACTCATACCTTTTCGAGTGGCATCGCCACAGATTTCAGAGAACAGGCGCTTCTCCTGGCACAGTATCGAAAACTTAGTTTCAGATAGAACTATTAGTTTAAAATGGTACTAAGTTTCGCATATGGAGTTTCCTCTCCCACAAGGTCGACCACTTAGTTTCCTCGAACACATACGGTTTCGAGTAGCATCGCCACATATTTCAGAGAAGAGGCGCTTCTCCTGGCACAGTATCGAACACTTAGTTTCAGATAGAACAATTAGTTTAAAATGGAACTATGTTTCGCATCTGGAGTTTCCTCTCCCACAAGGTCGACCACATAGTTTCGTCGAACACATACTGTTTTGAGTAGCAACGCCACAGGTTTCAGAGAAGAGGCGCTTCTACTGGCAGATTATCGAACACTTAGTTTCAGATGGAACATTTGGTTTAAAATTGAACTAAGTTTCGCATGTGGAGTTTCCTCTCTCAAAAGGTCGGCCACTTAGTTTCGTCGAACACATACGGTTTCGAGTGGCATCGCCGGAGATTTCAGAGAACAGGCGCTTCTCCTGGCACAGTATCGAACACTTAGTTTCAGATAGAACAATTAGTTTAAAATGGTAGTAAATTTCGCATCTGGAGTTTCCTCTCTCACAAGGTCGACCACTTAGTTTCGTCGAACACATACGGTTTCGAGTAGCATCGCCACAGATTTCAGAGAACAGGCGCTTCTCCTGGCACAGTATCGAACACTTAGTTTCAGATAGAACATTTAGTTTAAAATGGAAATATGTTTCGCATTTGGAGTTTAATCCCTCACAAGGTCGACCACTTAGTTACATCGAACACATACGGTTTCGAGTAGCATCGCCACATATTTCAGAGAACAGGCGCTTCTCCTGGCACAGTATCGAACACTTGGTTTCAGATAGAACAATTAGTTTAAAATGGTAGTAAGTTTCGCATCTGGAGTTTCCTCTCTCCCAAGGTCGACCACTTAGTTTCGTCGAACACATACGGTTTCGAGTAGCATCGCCACAGATTTCAGAGAACAGGCGCTTCTCCTGGCACAGTATCGAACACTTAGTTTCAGGTAGAACAATTAGTTTAAAATGGCACTAAGTTTCTCGTCTGGAGTTTCCTCTGTCACAAGGTCGACCACTCAGATTCGTCGAACACATACCGTTTCGAGTAGCAACGCCACAGGTTTCAGAGAACAGGCGCTTCTACTGGCAGATTATCGAACACTTAGTTTCAGATAGAACAATTAGTTTAAAATGTAACTAATTTTCGCATCTGGAGTTCCTCTCTCACAAGGTCGACAACTTAGTTTCGTCAAACACATACGGTTTCGTGTGGCATCGCCACAGATTTCAGAGAACAGGCGCTTCTCCTGGCACAGTGTCGAACACTTAGTTTCAGGTAGAACAATTAGTTTAAAATGGCACTAAGTTTCTCGTCTGGAGTTTCCTCTGTCACAAGGTCGACCACTCAGATTCGTCGAACACATACGGTTTCGAGGGGCATCGGCACAGATTTCACTGAACAGGCGCTTCTACTGGCAGGTTATCGAATACTTAGTTTCAGATAGAACAATTAGTTTAAAATGGAACTAAGTTTCGCATCTGGAGTTTCCTCCCTCGCAAGGTCGACCACTTAGTTTCGTCGAACACATACGGTTTCGAGTAGAATCGCCACAGATTTCAGAGAACAGGCGCTTCTCCTGGCACAGTATCGAACACTTTCAGATAGAACAATTAATTTAAAATGGATCTAAGTTTCGCATCTGGAGTTTCCTCTCTCACACGGTCTACCACTCAGTTTCGTCGAACTCATACCTTTTCGAGTGGCATCGCCAAAGATTTCAGAGAACAGGCGCTTCTCCTGGCACAGTATCGAAAACTTAGTTTCAGATAGAACTATTAGTTTAAAATGGTACTAAGTTTCGCATATGGAGTTTCCTCTCCCACAAGGTCGACCACTTAGTTTCCTCGAACACATACGGTTTCGAGTAGCATCGCCACATATGTCAGAGAAGAGGCGCTTCTCCTGGCACAGTATCGAACACTTAGTTTCAGATAGAACAATTAGTTTAAAATGGAACTATGTTTCGCATCTGGAGTTTCCTCTCCCACAAGGTCGACCACATAGTTTCGTCGAACACATACTGTTTTGAGTAGCAACGCCACAGGTTTCAGAGAACAGGCGCTTCTACTGGCAGATTATCGAACACTTAGTTTCAGATGGAACATTTGGTTTAAAATTGAACTAAGTTTCGCATGTGGAGTTTCCTCTCTCAAAAGGTCGGCCACTTAGTTTCGTCGAACACATACGGTTTCGAGTGGCATCGCCAGAGATTTCAGAGAACAGGCGCTTCTCCTGGCACAGTATCGAACACTTAGTTTCAGATAGAACAATTAGTTTAAAATGGTAGTAAGTTTCGCATCTGGAGTTTCCTCTCTCACAAGGTCGACCACTTAGTTTCGTCGAACACATACGGTTTCGAGTAGCATCGCCACAGATTTCAGAGAACAGGCGCTTCTCCTGGCACAGTATCGAACACTTAGTTTCAGATAGAACATTTAGTTTAAAATGGAAATATGTTTCGCATTTGGAGTTTAATCCCTCACAAGGTCGACCACTTAGTTTCCTCGAACACATACGGTTTCGAGTAGCATCGCCACATATGTCAGAGAAGAGGCGCTTCTCCTGGCACAGTATCGAACACTTAGTTTCAGATAGAACAATTAGTTTAAAATGGAACTATGTTTCGCATCTGGAGTTTCCTCTCCCACAAGGTCGACCACATAGTTTCGTCGAACACATACTGTTTTGAGTAGCAACGCCACAGGTTTCAGAGAACAGGCGCTTCTACTGGCAGATTATCGAACACTTAGTTTCAGATGGAACATTTGGTTTAAAATTGAACTAAGTTTCGCATGTGGAGTTTCCTCTCTCAAAAGGTCGGCCACTTAGTTTCCTCGAACACATACGGTTTCGAGTAGCATCGCCACATATGTCAGAGAAGAGGCGCTTCTCCTGGCACAGTATCGAACACTTAGTTTCAGATAGAACAATTAGTTTAAAATGGAACTATGTTTCGCATCTGGAGTTTCCTCTCCCACAAGGTCGACCACATAGTTTCGTCGAACACATACTGTTTTGAGTAGCAACGCCACAGGTTTCAGAGAACAGGCGCTTCTACTGGCAGATTATCGAACACTTAGTTTCAGATGGAACATTTGGTTTAAAATTGAACTAAGTTTCGCATGTGGAGTTTCCTCTCTCAAAAGGTCGGCCACTTAGTTTCGTCGAACACATACGGTTTCGAGTGGCATCGCCAGAGATTTCAGAGAACAGGCGCTTCTCCTGGCACAGTATCGAACACTTAGTTTCAGATAGAACAATTAGTTTAAAATGGTAGTAAGTTTCGCATCTGGAGTTTCCTCTCTCACAAGGTCGACCACTTAGTTTCGTCGAACACATACGGTTTCGAGTAGCATCGCCACAGATTTCAGAGAACAGGCGCTTCTCCTGGCACAGTATCGAACACTTAGTTTCAGATAGAACATTTAGTTTAAAATGGAAATATGTTTCGCATTTGGAGTTTAATCCCTCACAAGGTCGACCACTTAGTTTCCTCGAACACATACGGTTTCGAGTAGCATCGCCACATATGTCAGAGAAGAGGCGCTTCTCCTGGCACAGTATCGAACACTTAGTTTCAGATAGAACAATTAGTTTAAAATGGAACTATGTTTCGCATCTGGAGTTTCCTCTCCCACAAGGTCGACCACATAGTTTCGTCGAACACATACTGTTTTGAGTAGCAACGCCACAGGTTTCAGAGAACAGGCGCTTCTACTGGCAGATTATCGAACACTTAGTTTCAGATGGAACATTTGGTTTAAAATTGAACTAAGTTTCGCATGTGGAGTTTCCTCTCTCAAAAGGTCGGCCACTTAGTTTCGTCGAACACATACGGTTTCGAGTGGCATCGCCAGAGATTTCAGAGAACAGGCGCTTCTCCTGGCACAGTATCGAACACTTAGTTTCAGATAGAACAATTAGTTTAAAATGGTAGTAAGTTTCGCATCTGGAGTTTCCTCTCTCACAAGGTCGACCACTTAGTTTCGTCGAACACATACGGTTTCGAGTAGCATCGCCACAGATTTCAGAGAACAGGCGTTTCTCCTGGCACAGTATCGAACACTTAGTTTCAGATAGAACATTTAGTTTAAAATGGAAATATGTTTCGCATTTGGAGTTTAATCCCTCACAAGGTCGACCACTTAGTTACATCGAACACATACGGTTTCGAGTAGCATCGCCACATATTTCAGAGAACAGGCGCTTCTCCTGGCACAGTATCGAACACTTGGTTTCAGATAGAACAATTAGTTTAAAATGGTAGTAAGTTTCGCATCTGGAGTTTCCTCTCTCCCAAGGTCGACCACTTAGTTTCGTCGAACACATACGGTTTCGAGTAGCATCGCCACAGATTTCAGAGAACAGGCGCTTCTCCTGGCACAGTATCGAACACTTAGTTACAGATAGAACACTTAGCTTAAAATGGTAGTAAGTTTCGCATCTGGAGTTTCCTCTCTCACAAGGTCGACCACTTAGTTTCGTCGAACACATACGGTTTCGAGTAGCATCGCCACAGATTTCAGAGAACAGGCGTTTCTCCTGGCACAGTATCGAACACTTAGTTTCAGATAGAACATTTAGTTTAAAATGGAAATATGTTTCGCATTTGGAGTTTAATCCCTCACAAGGTCGACCACTTAGTTACATCGAACACATACGGTTTCGAGTAGCATCGCCACATATTTCAGAGAACAGGCGCTTCTCCTGGCACAGTATCGAACACTTGGTTTCAGATAGAACAATTAGTTTAAAATGGTAGTAAGTTTCGCATCTGGAGTTTCCTCTCTCCCAAGGTCGACCACTTAGTTTCGTCGAACACATACGGTTTCGAGTAGCATCGCCACAGATTTCAGAGAACAGGCGCTTCTCCTGGCACAGTATCGAACACTTAGTTTCAGATAGAACATTTAGTTTAAAATGGAAATATATTTCGCATTTGGAGTTTAATCCCTCACAAGGTCGACCACTTAGTTACATCGAACACATACGGTTTCGAGTAGCATCGCCACATATTTCAGAGAACAGGCGCTTCTCCTGGCACAGTATCGAACACTTGGTTTCAGATAGAACAATTAGTTTAAAATGGTAGTAAGTTTCGCATCTGGAGTTTCCTCTCTCCCAAGGTCGACCACTTAGTTTCGCCGAACGCATACGGTTTCGAGTGGCATCGCCACAGATTTCAGAGAACAGGCGCTTCTGCTCTCACAGTATGGAACACTCAGTTTCAGATAGAACAATTAATTTCAAATGGAACTAAGTTTTCCATCTGGAGTTTCCTCTCTCACAAGTTCGGCCACTTAGTATCGTCGAACACATACGGTTTCGAGTGGCATCGCCACAGATTTCAGAGAACAAGCGCTTCTCCTGGCACAGTATCGAACACTTAGTTTCAGATAGAACAATTAGTTTAAAATGGAAATAAGCTTCGCATCCGGAGTTTCCTCTCTCAGAATGTCGGCCACTTAGTTTCGTCGAACACACACGGTTTCGAGTAGCAATGCCACAGGTTTCAGAGAACAGGCGCTTCTACTGGCAGAGTATCGAATACTTAGTTTCAGACAGAACATTTAGTTTAAAATGGAAATATGTTTCGCATTTGGAGTTTCCTACCTCACAAGGTCGACCACTTAGTTTCGTCGAACACATACGGTTTCGTGTAGCATCGCCACAGATTTCAGAGAACAGGCGCTTCTCCTGGCACAGTAACGAACACTTAGTTACAGATAGAACAATTAGTTTAAAATGGAACTAAGTTTCGCAGCTGGAGTTTCCTCTCTCAGAAGGTCGACCACCTAGTTTCGTCGAAAACATACGGTTTCGAGTAGCATCGCGACAGGTTTCAGAGAACAGGCGCTTCTCCTGGCACAGTATCGAACACTTAGTTTCAGATAGAACAATTAGTTTAAAATCAAACTAAGTTTCGCGTTTGGAATTTCCTCTCTCACAAGGTCGACCACTTAGTTTCGTCGAACACATACGGTTTCGAGTAGCATCGCGACAGATTTCAGAGAACAGGCGCTTCTCCTGGCACAGTATCGAACACTTAGTTTGAGATAGAACAATTAGTTAAAATCAAACTAAGTTTCGCATCTGGAATTTCCTCTCTCACAAGGTCGACCACTTAGTTTCGTCGAACACATAGGGTTTCGAGTAGCATCGCCACAGATTTCAGAGAACAAGCGCTTCTGCTGGCACATTGCCGAACACTTAGTTTCAGATAGAACAATTCATTTAAAATGGAACTAAGTTTCGCAGCTGGTGTTTCCTCTTTCACAAGGTCAACCACTTAGTTTCGTCGATCATGTATGGTTTCGAGTGGCATCGCCACACATTTCAGAGAACAGGCGCTTCCCCTGGCACAGTATCGACCACTTAGTTTCAGATAGAACAATTAATTTGAAATCGAACTAAGTTACGCATCTGGAGTTTCCTCTTTCACAAGGTCAACCACTTAGTTTCGACGAAACACATACGGTTTCGAGTAGCATCGCCACAGATTTCAGAGAACAGGCGCTTCTCCTGGCACAGTATCGAACACTTAGTTACAGATAGAACACTTAGTTTAAAATGGAACTATGTTTCGCTTTTGGAGTTTCCTCTCTCACGCGGTCGACCACTTAGTTTCGTCGAACACATACTGTTTCGAGTGGCATCGCCACAGATTTCAGAGAACAGGCGCTTCTCCTGGCACAGTATCGAACACTTAGTTTCAGATAGAACAATTAATTTAAAAGGGAACTAAGTTTCGCGTTTGGAATTTCCTCTCTCACAAGGTCGACCACTTAGTTTCGTCGAACACATACGGTTTCGAGTAGCATCGCGACAGATTTCAGAGAACAGGCGCTTCTCCTGGCACAGTATCGAACACTTAGTTTGAGATAGAACAATTAGTTAAAATCAAACTAAGTTTCGCATCTGGAATTTCCTCTCTCACAAGGTCGACCACTTAGTTTCGTCGAACACATAGGGTTTCGAGTAGCATCGCCACAGATTTCAGAGAACAAGCGCTTCTGCTGGCACATTGCCGAACACTTAGTTTCAGATAGAACAATTCATTTAAAATGGAACTAAGTTTCGCAGCTGGTGTTTCCTCTTTCACAAGGTCAACCACTTAGTTTCGTCGAACATGTATGGTTTCGAGTGGCATCGCCACACATTTCAGAGAACAGGCGCTTCCCCTGGCACAGTATCGACCACTTAGTTTCAGATAGAACAATTAATTTGAAATCGAACTAAGTTACGCATCTGGAGTTTCCTCTTTCACAAGGTCAACCACTTAGTTTCGACGAAACACATACGGTTTCGAGTAGCATCGCCACAGATTTCAGAGAACAGGCGCTTCTCCTGGCACAGTATCGAACACTTAGTTACAGATAGAACACTTAGTTTAAAATGGAACTATGTTTCGCTTTTGGAGTTTCCTCTCTCACGCGGTCGACCACTTAGTTTCGTCGAACACATACTGTTTCGAGTGGCATCGCCACAGATTTCAGAGAACAGGCGCTTCTCCTGGCACAGTATCGAACACTTAGTTTCAGATAGAACAATTAATTTAAAAGGGAACTAAGTTTCGCATCTGTAGTTTCCTCTCTCACAAGGTCGGCCACTTAGTTTCGTCGAACACATACGGTTTCGAGTGGCATCGCCACAGATTTCAGAGAGCAGCCGCTTCTCCTGGCACACTATCGAACACTTAATTTCAGATGGAACAATTTGTTTAAAATGGAACTAGGTTTCGCATCTGGAGTTTCCTCTCTCAAAAGGTCGACCACTTAGTTTCGTCGAACAAATACGGTTTCGAGTAGCATCGCGACAGATTTCAGAGAACAGGCGCTTCTCCTGGCACAGTATCGAACACTTAGTTTCAGATAGAACTATTAGTTTAAAATGGGACTAATTTTCGCATCTGCAGTTTCCTCTCTCACAAGGTCGGCCACTTAGTTTCGTCGAACAAATACGGTTTCGAGTGGCATCGCCACAGATTTCAGAGAACAGGCGCTACTCCTGGCACAGTATCGAACACTTAGTTTCAGATAGAACTATTAGTTTAAAATGGGTCTAAGTTTCGCATCTGGAGTTTCCTCTCTCACAAGGTCGGCCACCTAGTTTGGTCGAACACATACGGTTTCGAGTGGCATCGCCACAGATTTCAGAGAACAGGCGCTTCTCCTGGCACAGTATCGAACACTTAGTTTCAGTTAGAACAATTAGTTTCAAGTGGAACTAAATTTCGCATCTGGAGTTTCCTCTCTGAGAAGGTCGGCCACTTAGTTTCGTCGAACACATACGGTTTCGAGTAGCATCGCGACAGATTTCAGAGAACAGGCGCTACTCCTGGAACAGTATCGAACACTTAGTTTCAGATAGAACGATTAGTTTAAAATGGAACTAATTTTTGCATTTCGAGATTCCTCTCTCACAAGGTCGACAACTTAGCTTCGTCAAACACATACGGTTTCGAGTGGCATTGCCACAGATTTCAGGGAACAGGCGCTTGTCCTGGCACAGTATCGAACACATAGTTTCAGATAGAACCATTAGTTTAAAATGGTACTAAGTTTCGCATCTGGATATTCCTCTCCCACAAGGTCGACCACTTAGGTTCGTCGAACACATACGGTTTCGAGTGGTATCGCCACAGCTTTCACAAAACGGGCGCTTCTCCTGGCACAGTATCGAACACTTAGTTTCAGATAGAACAATTAGTTTAAAATGGATCTAAGTTTCGTATCTGGAGTTTCCTCTCCCACAAGGTCGACCACATAGTTTCGTCGAACACATACGGTTTCGAGTGGCATGGCCACAGATTCTAGAGAACAGGCGCTTCTCCTGGCACAGTGTCGAACACTTAGTTTCAGATAGAACAATTAGTTTAAAATGGAACTAATTTTCGCATCTGGAGTTCCTCTCTCACAAGGTCGACAACTTAGTTTCGTCAAACACATACGGTTTCGAGTGGCATTGCCACAGATTTCAGGGAACAGGCGCTTCTCCTGGCACAGTATCGAACACATAGTTTCAGATAGAACCATTAGTTTAAAATGGTACTAAGTTTCGCATCTGGATATTCCTCTCCCACAAGGTCGACCACTTAGTTTCGTCGAACACATACGGTTTCGAGTGGTATCGCCACAGGTTTCACAAAACAGGCGCTTCTCCTGGCACAGTATCGAACACTTAGTTTTAGATAGAACAATTCATTTAAAATGGAATATGTTTCGCATCTGCAGTTTCCTCTCTCACAAGGTCGACCACTTAGTTTCGTCGAACACATACGGTTTCGAGTGGCTACTTATTATCTGCCCTAGGTGCTTATGTCTTCGGTGTTAAAGGAAGACTAAAGTACAAATTTTAAACTTAGAATTAACTGTAACCACTGAGGCGGAGAGGAAGGACAAGGGTTATTTATTTACATTAATTGACGTCACGAAATCAGTTGCGCACTTTATTTGAACGTGGTCTGCTGGACAGTAAGGACACAATCCCGCCTGGATTCTGCGCGACCTAGGGTCGGTAATATCGATCCATAGAATCGATCGGCGGAAGTGAATGGATTTACGTATCACTTACTATCCAGCAGCCATCACAGTTCGTTCAAGGGTGCTGAGGCAAGGCGTTATTATAGATCGGAATTTTTCCCTGTGATCCGGTGCATGTCTGTAATTGAAAGTGGTAGGTAAGATGCGTAATCTATCCCTTTTGCTATTAATAGAATTATTGACAATTTACAAGCAGTTTTCTTTTTTAACTGATATGTAGTAATTCGGCTACGTCAGCAGGTGGGCGATGAGGTCCGTGTAGTGGATTGCTAAATTGACCGATTCAAACTTCTTGTTAACACTATTCTCTAACTGTATATATAGGGATTCGGCGATACTCCGGCGGTAGTAATTATTGTCCTTGTGAAGAATACTAGCGTTATCAAAGTCGAACGCGCGGCCGTTATCCAGCACGTGCTCTGTGAGAGCCGTTGCATAAAAAGTCTGCATCCGTTTCTCGACGATAAAGGCGTCTTGAGGGTCGGTGGAAGGCTGGAGAATACAGTACGCGATTGGCAAACGAAACATCCGATAATCCTGCCGAAACATTATGTGAGCACACTAATAATTAGGCAGGGGCACGTGGATACGTTGCACGGAGGTTTGCAGATGACCTTGTACAAGGTGAGACAGCAATTCTGGATCCTTGGCTGCCGAAATGCCGCTCGAACGGTGATCAACCAATGCATGAAATGCATAAGGTGGAAGGGTCGCACCTCCACGCAGATTATGGCTGGTTTGATCCCTGAGCGTTGCAGACCGGCTCGAGCTTTCTCGAATTGCGGAGTGGATTATGCTGGACCGTTTCGCGTTCGCTACTCCGCTGGCCGAGGGAAGACAGCTCATAAAGCGTACCTTGCGGTTTTAGTATGTTACGCTAGAAGAGCTGTCCATCTCGAACTTGTCAGTGATTACACGACAGGCTCGTTTATTGCCGCCTTAGATCGCTTTATCGCCCGACGTGGAACCCCGTCCTGCATTTTCAGTGACAATGGGACAAACTTCGTCGGTGCAGATCGCGAGCTAAGAACGCACTTCCGCGAGGTGAGTAATTCGCAGGAAGTGCAAAATAGCTGCGGCACGCAGGGCATAGAATGGAGATTTAATCCTCCTAGTGCACCACATTTCGGTGGTATGCAGGAAGCCGGCGTGAAATCAGTGAAACATCACTTAAAGCGCATTCTCGGTGCATTCACTCCCACCGCAGAGGAGATGTATACGCTCCTTTGCAAGATCGAGGCGAGCTTAAACTCCCGCCCGATCGCAGCGTTGAGTGATGTACCCGATAGCTATGCGCCTCTCACGCCGGGCCACTTCCTTACTGGAGGTCCTTTAAATGCACTTCCGATGCGCTCTGTTGAGACGGAACAGCTCTCGCGCCTATCGCGCTGGAGAGCGATCCAGAAATTTCACGAGCAGCTGTGGAAGCATTGGACACGTGATTATATCACGCATCTCCAGAATCGCAATAAGTGGCGATCCATCGAAATGCACCTGCAACCAGGGGATCTGGTACTGGTGCAAAACCCTCTTCTCCCACCTAATCAATGGGAAATGGGAAGAATTGAGGAGATTTTCCCGGGTAGAGACGGTAATGTGCGAGTGGTTAAACTCCGTACAAAAACCTCCACCTACACACGTCCGATAACGAGACTGTGTAAGCTACCCGTGGGAAACGAGTCTTCGGGCACGAATCGTGACCCCGAAGACGAATAAACACTCCAGAGGACTGTTCTCCGGAGAGGACGCCGTGTCCGGCCCTCCCGGTACCAACACCCACGGCACAGGGGGCAACAACGGGTCCAACGGAGCGTAGCTCTACAGACCCGAAACGGAGGCGACATCGGGGACGAGCTGGAAGGGCTTCGTCCAGCTCGACGAGCGGGAGCTCAGGCAGCCTCACGCCCTCCAGGGACAGCCGGTCGTTGTACGAGCGAATCACTCGTATGGCCCTGGAGACGTCGTTGAGACTGTTGGAGACGACAGTCACCCTCTCGCCGCCACCAAAAAGTAAGTCATTATTATACTATATAATTAACTTGCAGTAATCCTCTCTCTCAAACGTCCATTCAACTTGAATTTGTAAAATTCCGCGATTCGAGTCTCGATGTCACAACTACCAAACCCTCCAGCAATTGCACAGACAGTGCAAGGGGGGCGGTATGTTTAAATAAGTGACCAGTAGTTGTTTCACCTGATCACGATCACATAGTTAATTTCTTTTTCTTGAGTCTACCGAGTTTATTTGACCGGTGTGATTCGAAAAGGAAACACAAAAACTATCGAGGTCCAATAACATGACAATGATTGTTTTCGTCTAGACCGTGGGAAACCAGAGATCGGCACGTCTGACCGGTACATATTACCGTTTGAAGACGTTCGAATCCGCGAATAGTAAACGGATATGAGAGAGAGTGAGAAAGAACTAATAGTTTGACGAAAGCGCCGCGTAACGAGTAATTACTCGTTCGCGCTTGTCGTCGACGGTGTAACGTCGCAGACGGTCAGTTGATTCCAGAAACTCCTCCGAGACGGTTGATTCCGGAGAGTTCAATTTCGAGAGTCCTCAGCAACAGTTCGCACGGAGCGCATCGATTGTCGATCGTGCTCCCGTTATAACGAACACTGCTTTCAGCTTAACACCAGCAAATTGTGAAACTGAATCGAGAATAACACACGACAATTCGTGTTGACTCTTCAGCACAATAGCTGCGCCTTTTAGTAATTTAGCGGTCTTTACCCTGAATTAGTACTGGGGCGAAAATCGGTGGGTTCACCTGGTTTTCGCCAACTATTGTTGTTCGACGTGGGAGCGTCAGGAGTCCACTCCTTGGATGACCACTGATCGGCGGAGCACTACGTTAGTTGGCGCGCTATTCTAAACTTAAGACCCGCTACTCGTTCTCTACCGGGAATCGCCTTGGCGACGTTTAGAGGAACCAAAGAGCGACCGGAGAGTTTCGATATCGCTGTGTCCAGGCTTCCTTTACGACGCGGCGTGTTGAGGAAGACGGGTTAGAATTAGCGTTGGTCCACTCTTACTCCACGTCAAGTCGTGTTGAGAAAGAAACGGTTAGTTCAGCCTCCGTTGTCAGCCACCGGGACTAGTTAATAGTAACCGTGGATCTCCCCGCTCACGGAATCCATACAGGAGATTTACAACCTCCGCCATGGTTTTCCGTTCGAGGCAATACGACTGTGCGGTCGTTGCACTAAAGATTTCATTGCGTAAATCTAGCCGACCGCCACGATTGTGTTCCTGAAAAAGACGGAACAGATCGGCCAAAACAGTCGACGCGTGGCTTACCGTAGTTAAAAGCCACGCACCAGTACACGCATTAGCACACACAGCACGGTTACCGTTGCTGTTTAAGTGTGCGCGTCAAAACATTCCCGAGACAGAACGTTAATACGATTATCGTATTGCAGGTGATTACACCCGTTCGTTCTTTTTCTGTTGTTCCAGAGATTACAACCTAGGACAACCAGGCCCGCCGACAGCCAGGCTACCGAGAAGTTAAATTCTTGCGATCGGCAAAAACACTTTGTATTATACAGAGCGAAAAGGGTCTGCAATAAACGACTCTCCTTTTCAGGACAGTCAAAGGGAATCAAAGGCATATTGGTTTGGAGTTACCTTTACCCACTCTCCCTCGTCCGGACCGGAGGAGGAAGTTTCACTTCCTCCAATATCGGTTGTAGTTGGCCGATATTTTAAACAAATTTCAACACATATATATATATATATTGTTCAGGATTTCTCGAAGTCCGGAACGTTCGACGTAGTCAAACAGTGTTATTCTTACTTTGGACTCTTTTTCTGGCTTCGCTTCGTGCGTCTTAACTATGGTGCAAAAACTTTAAATACGTCGAACGTTCTGGAAACAAGGTCTTCTTCGCAGCAGTTGAGAATATTCGAGAAGGAATTGAATTCCCGAATATTCTCGAAGCGTCACGAGCGCGTGAGCTCCCCTCAAGGGGTAGCCCCTCACTCAAATCATAAATACCGGTGCGAAGGCACCGCTCGCGCTCTTAGTTCGGGTCTTTTGTTCTGGTAATCTATTCTAGTTCGGGTGTATCGACGTTATAGCTTAAACGTGCGATTACAATTACTTATTGGGTTTATTACTTTCGTATAACTTTATACACGTTAATTATTGGTGTGCTTACCTGTAAATCTGCGTACTTTACGTATCTGCTTTTGAGCTGCTTTCTCTATCGTGCTTATTGACTTATTGCGTATAACTAATTAACTGAGTGTGTGTGCGTATGACTGACTCCGTGTACTCGTGCCTACGGTTAACTTATTAATAAATAACTATTAAGATACGCGCCTCAGACTTTATTAAAACATACAGTCCACTCAACTTCTCACTTTTCCGTACATTTTTAAAAATAATTATATTATCTTAATATCGTCAATATTAAACTTTAATTTTTAAGCTATTTAAATTAATTAAATATTAAAATTAATAATATTATAATAAAAATTCTTTTTATAAATATTATAATACTTCTTCATCTTATTAAAATATTTTTTTCATAATAATACAAAATATTAAAAGAATCAAATCGACCGATAAATATTTCCAATAAACCTTTCTCAACTTCTAACAATGTAAATCTTCTTATTTTTAAAGGAAAAATAGATAAATAAGATCATAATAAATTTATTATTATCAAATTATAAAAAAATATTTTAACTTTATTTATTATAATACTATTGTATATAAAATAACCTAAAATTAAACCAATAATAATAAATCTTAAAATTAATATTTTAAAATAAAAATACTATCGAAATTCAATCAACTAATAGAACATACTCAATTCTACAAATATTTAAATCATATAAATCAAAAATATATAAAAATATTAATTCATAAATTTTAAAATACATAGATAATATAAATATTATAAATCTAAGAAATAAAAGTAAAATTATTACAGATAATATTATAATAAAAATAATTCAAAATATAATTTTATACATCTTTAGTATCACAAACTAAAATTTTTATTAAACTATTTATATAAAAATTTAAATTTAATAAAAATAAAAAATTTAAAGGAATTAAATGTATAAATAAAACAATATATTCTTTTAATTTTCCAGAATTAAATCCTAAATAAAAAATTATTTTACCATGAGATCTATAACTCAAAATATATAAAGTAAAAATTGAACTTAAAAAAATAATTAGAATTAATAAACTCAGTAAATATGTATATTTTAATAAAACAACAATTCTAATTATTAAAATTTCTCTTATTAAGTTTGTTACGAGCCGGGGCGCGGCGTGCGTGGACCGACGTAGAAATTCAGTACCCTGCTTGTGGCGTCTCTCGAATTAATATACCCGGGAGAGGGGTTTCGGCGTTGTGACCCCTCTGCCTTCTCCCGTTAATAACGAATCCGAAGATTCGCGTCAGTAAAGGTGGATCTACTTGGTAACCCCCACTGACTGGTAGAGAGAAGTAGCCAGAAGCAGGTGCTCGCGAACTCAGATAATCCTCGCTTACGAATGAATATACCCAGGAGAGGGTTTTCGGCGTTGTGACCCCTCTGCCTTCTCCTGTTAATAACGAATCCTAAGATTCGCGTCAGTAAAGGTGGATCTACTTGGTAACCACCACTGACTTTATCTAAGCGAGTACCGTCTGAGTCGCAGCTCGTTAACTTATTATTTGATTGTACACTCCGAGCGGCTGGAGTGAACTCACGGGATCGTGCTCAAACGATGATTCTAGTATTAGAGGGTAGGTCAGAGTTATTGACTACAAGGGTTATATAAAAATATCTAAATATATTCTCACAGTTTCTGAATGCTTAAAGACCTGGCCTTTACAATGATGTTGAGTGTTACCTTGCGGTTTCGGTGTACGGTTGATACTAGAAACTGACTTTGATGTTATGGGTAACTTGTCCCAGGCTTCAGCAATTCCCCTTAAGCTGTTTGAACTTGACTACGATTGGGCCCTAAAGGGCTGCTCTATTTATACCAAGAAAAACGTGGTTTACCGGAAGGTGGAAAAAAGGTGGAGCTAGCGGCGTCGCTACCGAACCCCGGGCGCGAAACGCCTAGGTGCCTCACCCTGGGCCCGGTAACGACGTATTGTTTTTCGGGGGTATTGTTGGAAGCCCAAGACAGGTTGTCTGCTTTCTATTTGCACTGTCGGCCGACTTTCCGGTGTTACTCCGAGAATTTAAGAAATTCTCATAGAGAAAGACGCGTATGTAACAAGTTTAAAGAAAAAGGAGCTGATATATTAAAAAAAAACTAAAAATCATAATAATATTATTGAAGGCATAACATTTAATAATCCTTTATTAATTATAAATATTCGACTACCTGTAGGAACATAAATAATATTTACAATATAAAATATACTTGATGAACATAAACCATGAGCAATTATTATTATTAAAGAAGCAGTAATTATTAATTCTTCAAATATAAATATTCTAAAAAGTATAAAATTTATATGAACAACCGAAGAATAAGCAACTAATAATTTTATATCACTTTGTCGTAAACAAATTAATCTCAAAATTATTCTTCCAATTAAAGATAAAGATTAATTTGTTTACGACAAATTGATATAAAATTATTAGTTGCTTATTCTTCGGTTGTTCATATAAATCTCAAAATTATTCTTCCAATTAAAGATAAAGATAAAATTAAATAATTTAATAAATTATTAAAAATTATTATTAATATTACTCGGATTAATCCATACCCTCCCAATTTGAATAAAACTGAAGCTAAAATTATTGAACCAAAATAAGGAGCTTCCACATGAGCTTTTAATAGTCAAAAATGTCTTAAAAATATAGGGAATTTAATTAAAAATACTATTAAAATACAAATTATAAAAAATCTATTAATAGAATACTTAACCATTTCAATAAAAATAAATCTTATCCTAAATTTTATATTAAATCCAATATATATCCTATATATTAAAATTACTAAAAAAGGTAAAGAAAAAAATAACATACAATATATTATAAGATATCTTGCCTCAACTCGATTTTTATAAGAACCCCAGTAAAAAATTAATAAAAATGTAGGAATAATTCTTAATTCATAAACTATATAAAATAATAATAAATCTATTCTCAAAAAAATTATTACTAAAATTATTAATAAAATTAAAAAAATATTAATAAAATATAATTGACTAAATTTTAAATTAATTCTTAAAATAATTAGTAATACTACCCAAATGGATAAAATAATTAACATTAAAGAAAATTTTCTTAAACAAAATCTATATCTAATATAAATATTATCTAAAATTTCCAAATTTTGAAAAAAATAAAATATTATATAATACCTTAAAAAATTAAAATATTTATTTTATTAAAAAAAATAAAATATAAATTTTAAAAAAATTAATACAATTAATAATTCTATCATAAATTAATATTTATAATTTTTCATTTTTCATTTCCATAATAATGAATTATCATAATTATTAATCCCAAGGCTAATACTCTTTCACAAATAGAAAATAATAAATAAAATAATATAAAAGATTCTAAAAATCTTCTAGAACATAAAAAAATTATAAAATAAATTCTTACAACAATAAATTCTAAAGAAATTAAAACTATTGAAATATGATTATAATATTTTATAAATAAAAATATTCTTAAAATAATTTTAAAAAACATAATAAATTATTACTTAATAATATAAAGCTATATAATGTTACGAGCTGGGGCGTGCGAGTTTTAATTACCAAATGGCAGATGACCGAATCGCGTCGCGTACCTCGTTTGACCGTCCTCTCTCGATAAATAAGACCGGGTTCTGACTGGGGATCCTAAGACCGCAGCAGGGATCCGTTAATAACAATACAGGTACTTCCTCGCTTGCGTATTTCTTGCGACAGGTACGAGACAGATCCTAGGAACTGCTGTCACCTGTTATTACCGGAAGGCTGTATTGCACCTTTTGTGGATAGGTCCTAAGAACTACCACCTAGGCTGGGAGAGAGAGTGACGACGAATCGAGATACTACCCGTTAACAATTAATTGATTCACTCCGAGCGGTTGGAGTGAATCTGTGATGGGCTCGTTGCTGTTATTGATTTTAGTAAAGGAAATGCACAAGATGTTGATGTTCCCTTTTTGAACAGTTACAAATTTATTCTAACAAATCTCTATTAATGACTCTTTTACAAATGTGTTTAGTGTGTGAGTGTAACGCTTACCTAAGTAGCGACGACGTATATTGTTCGTTGACTCGTTGATAGGTCACTCCGCTTCGATTGCTGATTTATAGCAAGATCACAATGGTGAACGACACTTTAATTGAGCTTAGATACTTTCAGTGAATTCGAGCGGCGCACTCCTAAGACGCGTGGACTTAATCGGACAGAGTAACGTTGTGATGTCGTAAGATGGTTTTACACTGGCTTGGATGGAAAATGGGTGCCTTTTTATAGGGCTTGATTTTGGGGAAACGGGAGGAAAAATGGGATGAAACTATAGGGCGAGTGGGAGGAATAGGCTTCCTTCTTCGCAGGTCTAGGTTGTTTACGTGAACGGTAGGAGATGCTTTTAGGGTCCGGAGAGGCTACACTGCCTAGGGGATGTTTAGGTAATTGAAGTCAAGTGGGACCTGACGTGGACTGTGGGAAACGCATTTTGAATTCACTGAAAGTATCCTGGGAAGTTAAATAAAACTCTTCTGAGGCGCCTTTCTGTCGCCGAGCGTTCTTAACTAAATCGTATGAACTTATGCATACGCAACAATAATTTAAATTAAAATATTAATTTTGTAAATTAAAAATAAATAAATATTTTATAGCTTTCAAAAAAATAAAAATTTTATGTCTTTAATCTCCAAAATTAATATTTTAATTAAACTATTTCTTGAAATGTTTAAACTCACTATTTTAATAAAAATAATTATTCCTATATTTAGTATTTTTATATTATTAAGATTAATTTTCTTAATAAAAAATAATCCTATTTTATTTCTAATTTATCAAATAATTTTTACCCTAATAATTGTTATTATTATAAGTTTATACACAACCTCATTTAATATTTTTGCTCTTATTCTTTTTATTTCAATAATTAGAGGAATAATAGTAATATTTCTATTTTTTACAACATCAATTAGAGTATCAAAAATAAAAACAAATAATATATTTATAAAAATTATTATAATTTCACTAATAATAATTTTTATAATATTAATTATTTTAAAAATAAATATAATTGAATTTAAAAAAAAACAAATAATTTAACTTATCAATATTCTAACATAATATATTATTTATTAAGAATTTTTTATTTATTCTTTTCAATAATTACTATTATTAAAATCTGTAAACAAAAATATAAATTTATTCGTCGAACACAATAATAATGTTTAAATATTCTAAATCTAATAATGACCCAATAATTAATGTATTTAAAAATACATTTATTGTTTTACCTACTCCTATAAATATTTCTAGATGATGAAATTTTGGTTCAATTCTTGCCTCTTTGGTTCAATTCTAATTATTCAAATTAGCTCAGGAATCCTTTTATCAATACATTATATCCCTCAAACATCAATAGCATTTGATAGAATCATTCATATTATTCAAAATATTGAAGGATGATATATCCGAACAGCCCATATAAATGGAGCATCTTTATTTTTCATTTGTATATATTTACATATTTGACGAGGATTATATTATTGTTACGTGCCAAGCACATATAAAAAAATTAAATATAAAAAAAGAAAGAGGAAGTTAAAATTCCTGAGTAGGCATCACACGTGCCCGATCTTACGACACGGTATCGATGAACCATTAGTCTGCAAAAACTGAATTTAAGCAACCGCGAATATTCTCCGAACAGCGGCCACGTTTCGCTAATAAGCAAAATTGCAATAGCGAGAGGCTGTGGATGAGGGCGGGTTGATGAACTTTGGCGGAATTCTTTGGACAGGAAACGGGTGATTTCCTAAGTGGGAAGAATGAGCACAGCTCTTGGAATTCCCCCCCTTAGCGGTTCCAAAATCAACAAAAAGGGGCAGGAAATCACCGCGAGTTGCAATCGTTAGTCAAATCGCGAGGTGCGTGGCGTTTTGCCCTTGTTACTATTTTGAGCCAGAGTTCGTGTTAAACTAGTGAAATTACTTCATAGTTACCGAAGGACTCAGTAAACAAGAAATTATTCAAATTTAAAATCAATCTTGAGATCGAAACCAATCTCCATCCTCATATATTAAATTCTTCTTTATAGTATTTATAGTATTTATCGTATTTATAGTATAGTGAACATAGAAGTGAAAAGTTCATCAGCCATTCCTTCATCTTCGGGCTCCCTCAGCATCTAGGACAATTAACATCAGAGCTAGCGAATACATTGCTTCCAAGATAGTATTCATTGGTGAGTTTTCCATACTTATGTTGGCATTGCGATACGAGGACCCAAAAATATGTTTATATGCTTGTCGGAATTTCCCTTGGGCCCATTCGTAAACTTAGCACGTTAGGTATTTACCAATCTAAGACTCCAACTAAAATACGTATTGTAAAATTGTCATCCATTCTGGACTCCGATATTTCTGAACTATTCCGTGTAATTGTTTTTATATAATGTGAAGAATCAATAGAACAGGCCAATAAGGTATTTATCCTCTATTCTGCGTTAACACCTATTTCATTCCTGACCTATGCGCGGATTCCGTATGGAATCTTAGATGATACAACCCATCCTAAATTAAATTTATTCAAGCGTTACATGCGGAACGGCTAACCGCTCGGCCCACGAAATAATTCCTTACGCACGTAACATTATCATTCTTATAACTTTAAACATGTTTGATTATTAGGTGTAATAATTTTAATATTATCTATAACAACTGAATTTATAGGATATGTTTTACCCTGAGGACAAATGTCATATTGAGGAGCAACAGTTATCACAAATCTATTAACAGCTATCCCATCCTTTGGAAAATTTATAATTCACTGAATTTGAGAAGATTATTCAATTAGAACACCAACCCTTGGACGATTTTTTTCTATACATTATTTATTTCCTATTATTATTACATCTATAGTAATTATTCATTTAACATACCTCCATATATATGGATCTAATAATCCTAACGGAATTTCTAGAAATCCAGGAAAAATTAGATTTCATCCTTACTTCACTTGAATAGATTTAGTAGGATTTAGATGAATTTTAATAATTTTTTTTATTATTGTATTATATAATCCATATATTTTCTGTGACCCTGATAATTTCACCCCAGCTTCCCAAATAAATACCCCTAAACATATTCAACCTGAATGATATTTTCTATTTGCCTATACAATTTTACGTTCAATTCCTAATAAATTAGGGGGAGTAATTGGATTAATATTTTCAATTCTAATTTTAATAATTCTACCTTTTAACGGATTAACAAAATTTAAAACTACTAAATTTTATCCAATTAATCAATTTTATTTTTGAATATTTATATCAACATGTATTATTTTAACATGAACAGGTGCTAAACCAATTGAGTATCCTTACATATTTATTGCTCAAATTAGTGCAATTATTTATTTTTCATTTTTTATTATTTCTCCTATAATTAATAAATTATGAGATAAAATTATTTTTATAAAAAATTAATTCTATAAGTTAATGAACTTGAAACAAGTATATATTTTGAAAATATATGATAGAAATTTAAATTTTCTATTAACTTAATATAAATAATAATTATGTAAAAAAATTACATAATTTTAAAAAAACAAAAAACAAAATATATGGTAAAATAAATTTTCAACATATATATATTAAATCATCATACCGTAAACGAGGTATAATTGCTCGAATAAAAATAATAATAAAAATTATAAATAAATAAAATAATAAAAATTTTAAAGAAAATACTTTAAATTCTGTAAATAATACACCTGTTATTATTCTTATAAATATAATTATTGTATATTCAGATATAAAAATTAATGCAAACCCTCATCTGTAATATTCTGTATTAAAACCAGAAACTAATTCTGATTCTTCTTCAACGAAATCAAATGGGGATCGATTTAATTCTGCTAAAAGACAAATTAATCAAAATACTAAAATAGGTAAGTAAATAAAAAAAAATTCAAATTCTTGAAAAAATTGAAAATCAAGAAAAGAAAAACTAAAGGATATAATAATAAAATTAAACAAAATTAAAAATAAATTAATTTCATAAGAAATTGATTGAACAACAGCTCGTAAAGCCCCAATTATTGAATAATTAGAATTAGATGATCATCCTATTATATAATTATTGCAGGATAAACTCTTGCCCCAAAAAAACATATTATTACTAAAGAATTAAATTCTATTCTTCAAATATTATTAGAAAAGGGTATAACAATTCAAATTAATAAAGAAATTATTATTATTATTATAGGTATTAGATGAAAAAATAAAATTCTAGAATTTCTTAAAATAATAATTTCTTTAGAAAATAATTTAATTGCATCACCTAAGGGTTGAAATAATCCTATTACTCCTACTTTATTTGGACCTTTACGGTATTGAATATATCCTAAAATTTTTCGTTCTACAAGTACTAAAAATCCAACTCTTACTAATTGTTGGAAATAGTATATCGACATGTATGTATGTATATCTGATGACATTCTAGGAGGCCACGGATCTAGATGACTTTCGTTCTTGTATGTTCTTTTGTCTATTGATTTTCGGTAGTTGCGTTTTAGATTTGTTAGCGGTCGGTCGTACTATTTATTCTGTTTTAATGTTCCTAAATATAATATTGTTCATCCGTTTAAATCTTATATTATATTTCATTCCTGCGTTTTACCCAAAAACCAAACAGGTTATGGGCCCAGGACTATTCAACTGCGCGAGTGAAATATGTATTTAGAAAACGCGAGTAAAGTAAAAACGTGAAAAGTCGTGTCGTGAAATTGGTGCGTAAAAAAAAAAATATGGCAGCACCGAACATGAACCAGATTCAAAAATTAGGAGAGAAGAATTATGAAACATGGAAGGTTCAACTAAGAAGTGTATTAATTTACAATGAATTGTGGTCGTGTACGAATGGTACAGAATTAAAGAACGAAGAAAATGCTGTCGCTTGGACGAAAAAGGACGAAAAGGCATTGGCGTTAATTCTTCTCAGCGTAAAAGAAGGTCAATTAAATCACGTAAAAAGAGCGGAAACATCACAGGAAGCTTGGGAAAATTTAAGAAAAGTACATCAATCCAGGGGTCCTGTACGAAGAGCCGCATTATATAGTCAATTATATGCCATGAAAAAACAAACACATCAGACGATGACGCAGTACATCAATGATTTTCAATTGAAAGTCGAACAATTGGAAATCGCCGATATGAAGATTCCGGACGATCTTGTGTCGGTAATGCTGCTCAAGTCGATGCCAGCAGTGTATGAAAATTTTAAGGTGGCAATAGAAACACGTGACGAGATACCTAACATCGAGAGTTTAAAAATCAAATTAATAGAAGAAGAAGCAAGAAGAGGAGATCACAACAACGAAGGAGACGAAAACCGAAGCCATGAAAACGCCTTAGTGAATAAAAGAAAATTTTATCCCAAGGACAAGATGAAATCAACAAAGTTTAATGGGAATTGCAACATATGCAACAAGTATGGTCATCGTGCAAGGGATTGTTATAGGAAGAATGAAAATATGTCTCAAAAACGGAAGGATGCGAAGACAGTCGATGCAATGACAGCCACAGCGTTAAATAATTATCAGAAGAGGACGGACATTTGGTGTTTAGATAGTGGTGCGACGACACATATCACGAATAAAAAAGAAAAATTTAAGAAAATTGGTCAGGATAATGCAACCATATACACAGCCACGGAACAAAGTGTAAAGTCAACCGGAAAAGGACAGATTGAAATAGAAGTAAACACCACGCCCAACAAAAAGAACAATATTAATTTGCAAGAGGCAATGCTTGTGCCAAGTTTTAAAACCAATTTGCTGTCAGTGTCACATATAACAAAACATGGTTACACAGGGACTTTCTATCAAGATGGTGCAAAAATTAGACGTTCAGACGGATCACTTGTAATGACAGCTAGAGAAGAAAACGGTCTGTATATAGTGAAAGAGAATAATAAAACTAATAGTGCTAGTGCGATGGTACAGACGGAACAGTGTAGTGGTTTAGTAAAATGGCATGAAAGACTAGGCCATTTGAATTTTGATGACGTCAGAAATTTAAAAAACAAAGAGATTGTGATGGGGATTAACGATAACATGGAAAATGTGAATCCCATATGTGAAATTTGTGAAAAAGCGAAGATTCACCAATTACCGTTTAAAACTTCAACACGAAGAGAAAATGAATTATTGGGCTTGGTCCACAGTGACATTTGCGGGCCATTTAATACAAGTTCGCTAGGGGGAGCGAAATATTTTGTTACATTTACCGATGACAAAAGTCGTTTCGTTCAAGTAAAACCTTTGAAACGGCGTTCAGATGTATCAAGTGCGTTTAAAGACTACAAAGCATGTGTTGAAAAACAAACGGGAAGAAAAATAAAAAGACTAAGAACAGATAATGGGACCGAATATCTTTCTCATGAATTTAGTGAATTCCTTAAGAAAGAAGGAATATTGAGAGAACTAAGTGTGGCATATACTCCACAGCAAAACGGAGTTGCAGAACGCTTGAACAGCACTTTAGTAGAAATGGCGAGATGCATGCTCATGCACGCAAATCTACCAATTTCTCTATGGGCAGAGGCAGTCGTAGCTGCAACGTATACAAGAAATCGTTGTCCAACCAAAGCAAATGAAGGAGTAACACCGTACCAAGTTTGGACAGGGCAGAAACCATATGTGGGTTATTTCCGAAAATACGGAAGTAGAGTGATAGCTCTCGAAAAGGGACGAAGGAAGAATAAGTTTTTACCTAAAGGAAAGGAGTACGTTCTTGTGGGTTATTCTGAAGAAACGAAGGCATATCGTTTATGGAAAAGAGGCACTGGGACTGTGTTAACAAGAAGAGATGTCAAATTTATCGAAAATCAAATCACGGGATCATACATTTATGAGCCAAATCTCTTTGAAGTACCCATGAATCAAGAAATTGAGGAAATTACCCGGCATGAAAATCTTCAAAAAGAAGAGAAAGAAAATACCCGACGGGAAGATCATCGACTGGAAGAGGATGAAGGTCATCGACATCGAATGGAAGAGGATGCGATTGCAGGATGTTCTTCAAAAGCCGAAAATTGTGCAACCCTACATGAAAATGAAGAAGCTGACGAGGAACCCAGAAAATTTGTTGATACTCCAGTATTGAGTCACGCACGTGGTCGTCCAAAAGTAGAAAGAACGGGAAAGCGAGGAAGACCACGAAAACTTTATCAGGCGAAACCTACGCAAGAATCCCAACCTGATCCGTAGAATGTACAAGAAGCAATGAATGACCCGAAACGTACCGAATGACTAGAAGCGATGAAGGCCGAATATGATGGACTAGTCGAGAATAATACTTGGACCTTGGTGAGTAAACCACAAAGTAAAAAAATTGTAAAATGTAAATGGGTTTTTAGGACTAAAAGAAACCAGGACGGCTTAATCGACAAATTTAAAGCAAGACTAGTTGCCAGAGGCGACCAACAGCGTGAGGGCATTGATTTTAACGAAGTATTTGCACCTGTAGCGAGATTAGAGACAATACGCATGTTACTGGCAGTAAGTGTCATAAAAGGAATGCATGTGCATCAAATAGACTTCGTGACTGCATACATTCAAGGGAATTTAACAGACGAGGTATATATGGAGCAGCCGATTATGTTCGAGAAAACTGGGGAGGAACAAATAGTTTGTAAGTTAAACAAGCCTTTGTATGGTCTAAAACAAGCAGATCGCGTATGGTATCATAAGTTGAACAATTATTTACTGAGCATAGGATTTAAAAACACGGCAGCGGATCCTTGCGTGTATATAGATTCCAAAGAGAGAAGCGAAGTAATTATAATTGTTTATGTGGATGACTTATTAATAGTGTTGGCGCTAACATATTTAAGTTGCGCGGGAGAAACAAGATCCTCGCGTTTCTGTATCGATCCAAGTATCGATGTATTCATACTGTAGATATTATTCTGTTCTTCCAAAAGGCGACACGCCACGAGTTATAATAAATTATCTTTGTCTCACTAAACAATCCGTAAACATTCATTCTTTAAGAAATGTTAGGTAAAGATATCCCGCATTTCCCTCAATAGGTTATGGGCCCAGAGTGCTTGTGATATATATTTTTGTTGGTAAATATATTTGGTGGTGTCTGTGAGTCTACCGCGTGCAAATTTTGGAGGTTAAAAACTTGACCACGTGTGTGAATAAAATGACATCGAGTGCAATCCGTCTTGACCCTTTATCTAAGGATAATTATGAAACATGGAAAACGCACGTAGAAGCGCTGCTGATAAAGAATGATCTGTGGGAATTTGTAAGTGGAGAAAAGTTATTCCCTCCAGAGACCACGGGAACCGATCAGACAGAAAGAGATCGTGCAAGGATGGAATGGATCAAAGCAGATAGGAAAGCAAAATCTGACCTAATTTTATCGATACATCCAACAGAGTTACATAATGTACGAGGATGCACGACTTCTCGGGAAGTGTGGTTAAAACTTGATTCTGTTTATGCATCAAGGGGACCAGCTAAGAAAGCTACGTTACTAACACAGCTAATGATCCAAAAATTAAGTGAAGGAGGTGATGTCCGAGACCACATGAACAAATTTCTTGATGCTGTAGACCCTTTGGCTGCGATGGGAGTGGAGATACATAAAGATTTCTTGTCTGCTCTGCTTCTGTATAGCCTGCCACCCAGCTATGGAAATTTTAGATGTGCTATTATGACCCGGGATGAACTACCAACAGTAGATGCGCTGAAGGTGAAGATTTTTGAAGAAAATGAAGTTAGAAAACAATTAAATGTTGTTGAGGGTGTCGGTGCTCTTACAGTTGGGAGCAATAGAAATAAACGACGACCAAATCAGGCGTAAAGCTATGAAAGGAGTCTGCCCGTGACTACTTTCAAAGGAAAGTGCTTTAAGTGTGGCAAACAAGGTCACAAGTCGCCAGATTGCCCGATCAAGAAGGATCTACCAGGAAAGCAGAAGCATAGTACTCAGACAAAAGATGATACGTTTGCAGCATACCATACAAGGAGTCATAGATCTACAGACATGACGTCCAAATCATGGATTTTGGACAGTGGGTGCACTACACACCTGTGTGCGGATAAGGAGGCATTTAGACACCTTGACATATCCACATATGGGAAGATAAATTTAGCTAGTGAAGCATCTAGTGAAATTAAAGGAAGGGGCACTGTTGATTTGACTGTGGAAAATGGAAAGGATCTTAGATCAATCGAGTTCGTTAATACCCTATATGTACCCGATTTGAGGTCAAATTTAGTTTCAGTATCTAAAATTGCAAATAGAGATCACGAGGTATTGTTTAGGCGTGATTCAGCTATTGTTTTTGACAAGCAAGGACAAGTGAAGATGACTGCTGAACGTCGGGGGGATCTGTATTACGTTCACCAAAGTAAAGATATGGCTTGCACAGTGGAAACGAAGTATGAACTTGAGATGCAGAAATGGCATCAACGTCTAGGTCATTTAAATTCCAGAGACCTTATGAAGGTTGTTGGCATGTCAACCAAGAGGAAACCAACCTCAAGGAACATGGAGTTTTTACAACAATGTGATGTGTGTTTAAAAGGAAAGATGAATGCTCTACCTTTTCCCACAAGTGAGCGACAAAGTAACGAAGCATTGGAGTTAGTACACTCGGACGTCGTTGGACCGTTTAGAACACAAGCAGCAAATGGTGCCAAATATTTCATCACTTTTGTGGATGATTACTCTCGATGGTGCGAAATATATTTCTTAAAGCAGAAGAGTGGAGCCCTAGAAGCCTTCAAATGATACCAAGCCCATGTCGAAAGATTTACTGGAAAAAGGATTAAATGCATTCAGTCCGATAATGGCACAGAATACTGTAATGAAGAGTTTAATTCTTTCTTAAACTCACGAGGCATTGAGCGTCGTTTGACTGTTCCGAGGACGCCACAGCAAAATGGCATTGCGGAACGCCTCAACAGAACGCTTTTGGATATGGCTCGCTGTCTGTTGATTCAGTCTGGGTTGCCATTAATGTTTTGGGCTGAAGCCATTGCAACTGCAGCTCACATAAGAAACAGATGTCCATCAAGGAGTCTTAGTGGCGATCTTCCTCACAAGAAATGGACTGGTAACAAACAACGTGGGATTACTTCCGAATATTCGGATCAAATGTACATGTTCTGGATAAGGATCCTTCAAAGAGTAAGCTTGCAAATCGATCGATAACAGGTGTGTTTGTGGGATACCCACGAGAAACGAAAGGTTATCGAATATGGATACCAGAAAGCAAGAAATTCATTGTCGCGAGAGACGTAAAGTTCCAAGAAAACGATACTGCGAGATTAGAAGGAAATCAAAAGGACGCCGTGTATATCGACGATGACATTGAAAAACCCAGGGAAGGCAATGAGATCGAAATAATCGTGGACATTCCGACCTCTACTGAACCATTAGTGCGGCCAGAAACACCGCACACCCCACGAAGTTCAAGCCCCGAATTATTGCGTGAGACCAGAAGAGGACCAGGAAAACCGAGAATAGTACGAACGGGAGCAAGAGGGCGCCCTAGGAAACTATTCGCAACTGTTCGGACAAATCGAGGAAATCATGAAGAATTGCCGCAAACTTCCACCACTCAAGATATCGAAGAGGATGAGAATAGATCGTTCGCGGGCATGGCCGAGGTAACGATAGAAGAGGCCATGATATCTCCTGAGAGAGAATTGTGGAAAGACGCTATTCAGTCCGAGATTGAAAGTTTAATTAAAAATGACACTTGGGAAATTGAAAAAGGGTATAGTCAGAAGTACGGGATCGACTATCATGAGACCTTTGCGCCGGTAGCGAGGTTGGATTCCGTAAGACTCTTGTTAGCTCTGTCGGTGGAAATTGGAATGCCGATTCGAGAATTCGATATCGTGACAGCCTATCTCAACGGTGATCTGGAAGAAGATGTTCTCATGGAGGTTCCAGAGATGTTACCCGAGATGCTTATACGAATAGGCGAAAATAAACAGGTTACTCAGGATGTAAGGGTTCGAGCACTAGATATGCTTAGAAAACTTGAAGATGGCGGAAACAGTTGTCGATTAAGGAAAGCTATATATGGTCTGCGACAGGCCGGTCGACAATGGCATGCACGTCTTTCTAAGAAGTTGTGTACCATGGGACTTACTCCTACGAAAGGTGAACCTTGCATGTATCATGCTAGACGCAACGGAAATTTACTATTGCTAGTCGTCTATGTAGACGATATCCTGATGGCATCTGCCGATCTGAAGTGGATAGATGAAGTCAAGTTGGGTTTACTTGAAGACTTTGAAGTCAAGGACCTTGGACTCGCACAACAATGCGTTGGTTTAGAGATCGATCAAGGGAATGACTCTATCATGGTGACTCAGACCAGATATATATTGGATATCCTCGAGAAGTACGGAATGAGCGACTGCAATCCCGTGAAAACTCCAGCGGAGATTCAAGCAAAGGAGGCTAGTGAATCTGAGGATAAGACCGAGAAGGAAAGATGGCCGTATAGAGAACTCATTGGGACCCTCATGTATCTTGCCGTAGGAACGAGACCGGACATAGCAAATACTGTGTCTAAACTCGCCCAATATACGACCAAGCCTACGAGCCAACATTGTGCAAGAGCAAAGAGAGTGTTGAGGTATTTAGCAGGGACCACCGGCCTTGGTTTAAGGTACACCAAAACGGGTGAACATTTACTCGGATACTCTGATGCGGACTGGGGAGGTTGCTTAACCGACCGGCATTCATTTACTGGCTATTCTTTCATTTTGGCTGGTGCGACAATAACATGGAAGTCGCAGAAGCAACGCACAGTCGCGTTGTCTTCCACTGAGGCTGAGTATATCAGTCTATCGGTGGCCGTCAAGGAGGCTTTGCATTTGCGTAGTTTGTTGCAGGAATTGGAGTTGAGCAAGATGACTAGTGTGCTATTATATGTGGACAATCAGGGAGCACAGCATCTGGCCTCAAATTCTATTTTCCATGCCAGGACTAAGCACATTGATATTAGACACCATTTTGTCAGGGAATGTGTTGAGAATGGATTGGTAGAATTAAGGCACATTCCAACCGATCAAATGAGGGCTGATGTCTTGACAAAAGCTCTGCCAAGAGCGTCCCACTGGAGGTGCATTAGTGACCTAGGTCTCACCAATAACGACAAAAATTTGTGACTGCGACCATCTTGAGGGGGCGTGTTGGCGTTAACATATTTAAGTTGCGCGGGAGAAACAAGATCCTCGCGTTTCTGTATCGATCCAAGTATCGATGTATTCATACTGTAGATATTCTTCTGTTCTTCTAAAAGACGAGACGCCACGAGTTATAATAAATTATCTTTGTCTCACTAAACAATCCGTAAACATTCATTCTTTAAGAAATGTTAGGTAAAGATATCCCGCATTTCCCTCAATAAATAGCGTCCGCGAAATTATCGGCAATAATAAGAACAAAGAATAAGTTGCGAGAGAAATTTAAGATAAAAGACTTAGGCAAAGTAAAAGATATTTTAGGAATATGTGTCGAAAGGGAAGGTGATACGGGAGATATTAACATTAGACAGAAGAAGTATATTAATGATCTGTTAATTAAATTCGGAATGGAAAAATGTAACCCGTTGAGCACACCCTTAGAACAGAATTTAAATACAGCTGAACTAATGTCTCAAACAAAAAACGAAAAATGTGAGAATTTAAATGAACCGTATCGGGAACTTGTAGGCAGTTTGATTTACCTTGCAAACGCGACGCGCCCCCACATAGCTTTCGCAGCGAATTTGTTAAGCAGATTCAATAATAACCCAAATCAAACACACTGGAAAATGGCAAAACGTGTGCTAAGATATTTAAAGGGTACGATAGATTTTGGCATTAATTATAATAAAGAAAACGATTGTGTAGTAGGGTATGTCGATTCAGATTGGGCTGCAGACACTACCGATAGAAGATCCTGTACAGGATATGCCATTTATATAGCGGGTGCGCCGGTAAGTTGGAGCAGCAAAAAGCAAAAATCTGTAGCGCTTTCAACCATGGAAGCGGAATACATGGCTCTTTCGGAAATTAGCAAAGAAATTATTCATATAAGAAATTTATTAAGTCATATTAATGTACTCAGTTTGTTAAAGGTGCCCGCTGAAGTTTATTGCGATAATCAAAGCGCAATTGAATTATGTAAAAATAGTGTTTTTCATCCACGAAGTAAACATATAGACATAAGATACCATTTTTCAAGAGAAGCACAGGAACGAGGCGAAATATTCATAAAATTTCTATCAACAAAAATGATGACCGCAGATATTTTAACCAAGGAATTAACCCGAGAAAAACATTTTACTTGTATGCATTTAATGAAAATATCGTAAATCAGTTAAAAAACTAACATGTCGTCATAGGGGGAGTGTTGGAAATAGTATATCGACATGAATGTATGTATATCTGATGACATTCTAGGAGGCCACGGATCTAGATGACTTTCGTTCTTGTATGTTCTTTTGTCTATTGATTTTCGGTGGTTGCGTTTTAGATTTGTTAGCGGTCGGTCGTACTATTTATTCTGTCTCCATTATGTATGTGTTTTAATGTTCCTAAATATAATATTGTTCATCCGTTTAAATCTTATATTATATTTCATTCCTGCGTTTTACCCAAAAACCAAACACTAATATTATAATAATAAGTAAAATAAATGAAACTAAATTTAAAATTATATAATTAATTAAAATTATTGTTTAAATTAATATGAAATTAATTTATTTATAATTTCTAAAATTATTACACTTTTCTGCCAAAACAATATAATTATAATTATTCTTCTTTTAAAAAATATTTTTAATAAATGATCCTTTCGTACAAATTTATTATATTTAATTATAGATAGAAACCGATCTGGTTCATACCGATCTGAACTCAAATAATGTTAGATTTTAAAAGTCGAACAGACTTAAATATTAAACTTATACTTCTAATTTTTATCTTAATTCAACATCGAGGTCGCAAACATTTTTATCAATAAGATCTATCTAAAAATATTACGCTGTTATCCCTAAGGTATTTTATTCTTTGAAATTTTTCTAAAAATTCATTTAATACAAAAATTATTGTAAGTAACAATTTAAAGTTCATCAAATTTCAAAATCCTCCCAATTAAATATTAAAATTAATTAAAATTTTTTATTTTAAATAAAATAAAAATTATTATTTTAAATAAAATAAAAATTTTAATATAAAAATCTATAGGGTCTTCTCGTCTTATAATAAAATTTTAGCTTTTTTACTAAAAAATAAAATTCAATATTATTCAATTGAAACAGTTATTATTTCGTCAAATCTTTCATTCAAGGCTTCATTAAAAAGACAATTGATTATGCTACCTTTGTACAGTTAAAATACTGCAGCCATTACAAAATTTTCATTGGGCAGACCCGACCTTAAATTATAAACAAAAAGACATGTTTTTGATAAACAAGCGAATAATAAATTTGCCTAATTCTTTAACTAAATTTTAATATTCAAATTTAATTATATAAATATTTTTACTAATTTTATCATTATAATTATTAAAAAATAATTTTTTAATATTTTTCTATAATTAATTAAATTTTTTATAAATCTTATTTTAATTTTAATAAATTATTAAATTTATTTTATAAAATTCAAATATTAAGAATACTAATTTAATACAAAAAAATTTTAATTTTAAATTATAGTTTATCCCATAATTTATTAATTTTAATATTAAAATTATAAAAAAATAAATAATTTTATTAATTAAAATCTAAATTAAATTTATCTCTAAAAAAACTAGATATCAATAAAAACGAATAACTTTTCATTACCAATTAAAAATTAAAGATTCTTATTCTACAAAAAAAATTATTTCTAATTAAATCTTTTAATTTCGAGAATATTTTATATAAATATTAAATTAATAAACCCTGATACAAAAGGTTCAATAACAAATCTTTTTAACTAAAGTTTTATAACTCACTTTCATTTATTTTATAAAAAAAAAATTTTCTAATTTATTACTTAAACTTAAATTCTTAAAATTTTTTTCAAATTAATAATTAAAATACAAAATAATTTATTTAAATGTTAACAATTTTAAGAATAAACTAATTAATCTTTTAAAAGATTTAAATATTAAATTTGTTAGGGCAGGAGTCTTTACGCAGATAATACGAGTATCGGTTTGTTAATAGATGAGTTTATTATAATAGAATAAGTAAGTAACATAATGCAGTTGGAGAATGAACATAAGTAACGGTTACGACATCAAACAAAAGAGTAAACCTATAACGGTCACACACATCGGGTTCGACTGTTTTGGCGGTACGAATCAAATCGCTGTAACACCTCCTCTTGATGCGTATATCGTCAACAATCGAACCTTGTACCATACCTATGCTATCAATGCAAAACGAATGCTTATCTCTAGGTAAGGGCTTTGTTAACATATCCGCTGGCATCGTGGCGGATGACAAATAATCTAATTTGAAATTATCCCTTTTGAATACGTCGCGTAGAAAATGAAACCTTATATCTATGTGTTTAGTGCGGGGATGCACGATGGGATTCTTTGCGAGTAATTGTGCGCCAATGTTATCGTTATAGACGGTCATTTTTGAAAGTGCATAAAATCCCATTTCTTTCAAAAATTCCGATATATATACTCCATCCTTTACAGCCTCAGCCATCGCGACATATACCGCCTCTGTGGACGATAGGGCCACTGATCTTTGTTTCGTGGATTTCCAGCTGACCGGACCTTGCGACAAAGTTATTACGTATCCTGTATACGATCTCCTGTCCATTTTGCATCGCCCCCAGTCAGCATCGACTTAAATCTTTGGACAATCATCGGATTTTCTATAAACAATACTATAATCTAATGTGCCCTTTAAGTATCTCAGTACTCGTTTGGCAGCGCCCCAATGGGCCTCTCCATGGCAATCATTGAATTGCGCTAATGTGCTGACCGCATGCGAAATGTCGGGCCTTGTTGCGACAGCCAAATACATAAGCGCTCCGACCAACTCTCTATATGGCCTCCTCTTGTTTGAGTGATTTCCGTCAGCCTTGTTTAATATACTGTCTTTATCCATGGGAGTTGCCACGGGATTGCATTCTTCCAATCCAAATCGTTTTAATAAATCCAAAATATATCGTTTTTGCGAAATAGTTATTGTTTTGAGATTTTGTTTGATCTCAATTTCTAAACAATACTGGGCTTTCCCTAAATCCTTAACATCGAATTCTTCTGCTAGCTGATTCTTAACTTCAGCAATCCAATCTTGATTCTTTGCAACAATTAACATATCATCAACATATATGATTATGAATAAAGTAGATTCAGCTTTCTTTGAATAATATACACAGGGATCAGCTATCGTTGGCTTGAACCCCATTTTCTTTAATTTTTGACATAGCCGTTCGTGCCACTGTCTACCAGCTTGGCGCAAACCATAGATCGCTTTGCTTAAAAGACATACTAGATCTTTGTTATCCTTCAAAGAATTCAAGAATTTTACTGCAACTTTCTTTATATATTTTTCTTCATTAATATCATTGACGATATAATTCAAACATTCACTAAATAATTCAGGTTTTTCCATATAAACCTCCTCTCGAAGTGAACCATTCAAGTACGCGCTGCTAACATCCATTTGTTCGATTGTCATGCCAAGTTTTGCAGATAGTGCGAACAATAAACGAAAAGACTCTAACCTCGCTACCGGTGCAAACGTATCAAAGAACTCTACTCCGCGTCGTTGAGCAAATCCCCTCCGCTTTTACAAATCTGATTTGTAAAATTATTATTTTTGGTATTTTCGTTCTCTATCACCCGTATATCGCGAGACACAATCACTTTCCTCTCATCTGGGAGCCATACTCTATATGCTTTCGACCTTTCCGAGTAGCCTATAAACGTTCCTACTTTCGTTCTTCGATCAAATTTTCGTTTATTAGGATCCTTATTTAGCACATATGTCTTCATTCCAAACACCCTTAAATGATTTAAACTAGGTATTCTATTGTTCCAAAGTTCGAACGCTGTCTTACCCTCTAGGGTTTTCGTCGGGCACCGATTTCTTAAATAATTGGCCGTCATCACTGCTTCAGCCCAAAATCCGTTGGTCAGGTTTGCTCTTAATAGCATGCACCTAGCAGTCTGAATCAACGTACGATTTTTGCGTTCGGCGACTCCGTTTTGTTCAGGCGTATGAGGCACTGTCAGTCGCCTCTGTACACCCTCACTTTTTAAAAATTCGTCAAATTGATTATTACAATATTCGCGCCCATTGTCAGTTTGAAGATATTTGATTTTATTGCCTGTACGTCTTTCTACATAACTTTTGTATTCCTTAAATTTTTGAAACACTTCACTTTTGTTCTTCAAAAAATAAACTTCACTCCATCTTGAGTGGTCATCAATGAACGATAGCATATATCTGGAGCCTCCAATAGATTCAGTGCTCATGGGTCCACAAACATCAGAGTGCACTATCTCCAGCAATCTTGAGCTACGTCGACCCCCTTTTGGAAATGGCGAGCTTGTTGCTTTTCCTTGTATACATATCTCACAGATAGGCATCTTCGTTTCTCCTTGAAGTTTAACACCAAGGGCACGCTCCCTTTTCACAACGTCTAGTAGATCTCTTATGTTTAGATGACCCAATCGTTCATGCCACAGCTTGATTTGTGATCCATCAGACACTTTGTAGCTAGTATTCTGAGCTACTCCTCTTTGTTCCTCAGGAACATAATATAGATTTCCGACACGAGTAGCCTTTAGTTTAACTCTTCCATCATGTCCAACTATTAGAGCTTCTTTCTCTCTAAATATTACAGAATTTCCTTTATCAGTGATTTTGGCAACAGACATTAAATTTGTTCGTAGCTTTGGCACATAAAGAGTTTCTTCAAACTCAATGTCTTTTATTTCTTTGTTCATCAATGCTTTGATACGAACATTGCCTGTAGCTTTTACCTTTGCAGATGCATTACTAGCCAAATTCAAGTTTTCATGATTTGTGTGCTTCATATAAGTAAATTTTGATTGATCTTTGCAAATATGTGTCGTACAACCACTGTCCAGGCACCAATATTTTTGTTCTGGAGTCTCAGTAATTATATTTGTCTCATCGTTATTTTGATGATTAATGTAGAATAATTCTGAGTGCTGACCTGCCTTAAATTTTGGATCAATCTTCTTAGAATAACAGTCATTGGCCTTATGTCCAACCTTCCCACATTTATAACAGGTAATCTTGGGTTTTCTTGCTATATTCTCTTTGGTATTGGACCATTCTGCTCTGGGCTTCACTTCGTTCATTCGATAGTTTCCCTTTACTGCCATTGCACCATGCATTTCCGACGCCTTTTGCTCTCTAGTCTCATATTCTTCTAAAATTTTTATTTTTAGAGTCTATTTGGAGATATCTGGCAATTCATCTCTGGCTTCCATTGCACATCGGAAATTTTCAAATTTCTCTGGGAGACTATAGTAATCAATAGTTTATTTCTTGGTCCAATAATAACTAGTATGTGTGATTTTGGGTTTCGGCTTTTGATAGACCAATGTAAAGATTTAAACTTCTTTATTTTTTAACGTAGAAACGTTTCGGTACAATTTTGCACCCTCTTCAGTCTGAACATTAATGCTATATGGAAAGAAAAGAAAAAGTTTCTCTATTACAATAATATTTTACAAGTTTCTTAAATACCTATTGTTCCTATGTAAAACTAATTATTAACGGAAAAAATGAAAAAATTGTACTCACTAAAAGAAGTCCTAGGCTACTTATTATCTGCCCTAGGTGCTTATGTCTTCGGTGTTAAAGGAAGACTAAAGTACAAATTTTAAACTTAGAATTAACTGTAACCACTGAGGCGGAGAGGAAGGACAAGGGTTATTTATTTACATTAATTGACGTCACGAAATCAGTTGCGCACTTTATTTGAACGTGGTCTGCTGGACAGTAAGGACACAATCCCGCCTGGATTCTGTGCGACCTAGGGTCGGTAATATCGATCCATAGAATCGATCGGCGGAAGTGAATGGATTTACGTATCACTTACTATCCAGCAGCCATCACAGTTCGTTCAAGAGTGCTGAGGCAAGGCGTTATTATAAATCGGAATTTTTCCCTGTGATCCGGTGCGTGTCTGTAATTGAAGGTGGTAGGTAAAAAGCGTAATCTATCTCTTTAGCTATTAATAGAATTAGTGACAATGTACAAGCAGTTTTCTTTTTTAACTAATATGAAGTAATTCGGCTACGTCAGCAGGTGGGCGATGAGGTCCGTGTAATGGATAGCTAAATTGACCGATTCAAACTTCTTGTTAACACTATTTTCTAACTGTATATATAGGGATTCGGCGATACTCCGGCGGTAGTAATCGTTGTCCTTGTGAAGAATACTAGCGTTATCGAAGTCGAACGCGTGGCCGTTATCCAGCCGTTATCTGGGAGACTATACAATATCATTATGGCTAACAAATCTGTATTGATTTCTACATCCATTTCTTGTAGCTTGTCAACCACATCAAGGAATTTAGAAATGTGGTCTCGTGTGTCTTCACCTTCACGCATTTTATGCAAAGTGAGTTGTTTTAAAAGATTCGCTTTTCGAGCAGGTCCCTTAGATTGATAGATACTTTCTAATTTAAGCCAATCATCTCGAGATGTGGTACAATTCTTGATTTGTTTTAATGCATGAGGGTGGATAGATAGTATTAGATCTGACCTGGCTTTCTTGTCAGCAATTTCCCACTGCTTTGTGACATTATAGCTCCTTCTGCCAAATCCGGTTTCGGTATCTCACCACTCACATATCCCCATGCATCATTCTTCACCAAAAGGGCTTCGGCTTGTAATTTCCAAGTCTCATAATTATCCCTTTCTAACATTCCTATTCGTGTACAACTGCTGGTAGTCATTTTCGCGCACATACACTTATTATCTTCACTCGCGATATATTGACTTTAATTAACTACCTAAAATATACTATTCCAAGGGAGCTGGGCCCATAACCTATTGCAGAGTATAAACCTTTTTTTTTATTAATAACGAAACAACAACGCGGTAACCAAAACGACTGGACAGAAACCAGTCGACTATATGTTTACTACATACATTCAGATTGTGTTGCTGCTCTAATATATATAAATTAAAAAATCTCTAGTAACAAAAATAATTTTACATTATATACCTATATAAATTAAAAAATCTAGAGTAACAAAAATAATTTTACATTATATACCTATATAAATTAAACAATCTCTAGTAACAAAAATAATTTTACATTATATACCTATATAAATTAAAAAATATCTAGTAATAAAAATCAATTAATTATTATATATATATATATATTAATATTTATATATATAAATATTTTTTTTATATATAATTAAAATAAATTTATAAATATATAATATTAATATATGTTATTATATTAAATTATAAAAAAATTTTAATATAGATTATTATATTATATATATATATATATAGTATAGTTTATATTTATGATTTAATAATTTATATATATATTAATATTATATAAATTATATTTATTAATATATATATATATATATATTATTAATAATATAAGAGTATAAATTTATTTACAGGAGAAGCGCCTGTTCTCTGAAATCTGTGGCGTTGCCACTCGAAACCGTATGTGTTCAAGGAAACTAAGTGGTCGACCTTGTGAGAGAGGAAACTCCAGATGCGAAACATAGTTCCATTTTAATCTAATGGTCCTATCTGAAACTAAGTGTTCGATACTGTGCCAGGAGAAACGCCTGTTCTCTGAAATCTGTGGCCATGCCACTCGAAACAGTATGTGTTCGACGAAACTAAGTGGTCGACCTAGGTGAGAGAGGAATATCCAGATGCGAAACTTTGTTCCGTTTTAAACTAATTGTTCTATCTGAAAGTGTTCGATACTGTACCAGGAGAAGCGCCTGTTCTCTGAAATCTTTGGCGATGACACACGAAAACGTATGTGTTCGACGAAACTAAGTGGTTCACCTTGTGAGAGAAGAAACTCCAGATGCGAAACTTAGTTCCATTTAAAACTAATTGTTCTATCTGAAACTAAGTGTTCGACAGTGTGCCAGGAGAAACGGCTGTTCTCTGAAATCTGTGGCGATGCCACTCGAAACCGTATGTGTTCGACGAAACTAAGTCGTCGACCTTGTGAGAGAGGAAACTCGAGATGCGAAACATAGTTCCATTTGAACCTAATTGTTCTATCTGAAACCAAGTGTTCGACAGTGTGCCAGGAGAAACGTCTGTTCTCTGAAACCTGTGGCGATGCCACTCGAAACCGTATGTGTTCGTCGAAACTAAGTGGTCGACCTTGTGAGAGAGGAAACTCCAGATGCGAAACATAGTTCCATTTTAAATTAATTGTTCTATCTGAAACTAAGTGCTCGATACTGTGCCAGGAGAAGCGCCTCTTCTCTGAAATCTGTGGCGATGCTACTCGAAACCGTATGTGTTCGAGGAAACTAAGTGGTCTACCTTGTGAGAGAGGAAACTCCAAATGCGAGGCTTAGTTCCATTTTAAACTAATTGTTCTATCTGATACTAAGTGTTCGATGCTGTGCCAGGAGAAGCGCCTGTTCTCTGAAATATGTGTTGATGCCAGTCGAAACCGTAGGTGTTCGACAAAACTATGTGGTCAACCTTGTGAGAGAGGAAACTCCAAATGCGAAACATAGTTTCATTTTAAATTAATTGTTCTATCTGAAACTAAGTGTTGGATAATGTGCCAGGAGAAGCGCCCGTTTTGTGAAACCTGTGGCGACACCACTCGAAACCGTATGTGTTCGACGAAACTAAGTGGTCGACCTTGTGGGAGAGGAATATCCAGATGCGAAACTTAGTACCATTTTAAACTAATGGTTCTATCTGAAACTATGTGTTCTAAACTGTGCCAGGAGAAGCGCCTGTTCCCTTAAATCTGTGCCGATGCTACTTGGAACCGTATGTGTTCGACGAAACTAAGTGGTCGCCTTGTGAAAGAGGAAACGCCAGATGTGAAACTTAGTACCATTTTAAACTAATTGTTCTAGCTGAAACTAAGTGTTCGATACTGTGCCAGGGGAAGCGCCTGTTCTCTGAAATCTGTGGCGATGCTACTCGAAACCGAATGTGTTCCACGAAACTAAGTGGCCGACCTTGTGAGAGAGGAAACTTCATATGCGAAATTTAGTTCCATTTTAAACTAATTTTTCTATCTGAAACTAAGTGTCCGATACTGTCCCAGGAGAAGCGCCTGTTCTCTGAAATCTGTGCCGATGCTACTCGAAACCGTATGTGTTCGACGAAAATAAGTGGTCGACCTTGTGGTAGAGGAAACCCCAGGTGCGCAATATAATTCCATTTTAAACTAACTGTTCTATCTGAAACTAAGTGTTCGGTACTGTGCCAGGAGAAGCGCCTGTTCTCTGAAATCTGTGGCGATGCCACTCGAAGCCGTATGTGTTCGACGAAACTAAGTGGCCGACCTTGTGAGAGAGGAAACTTCATATGCGAAACTTAGTTCCATTTTAAACTAATTGTTCTATCTGAAACTAAGTGTTCGATACTGTGCCAGGAGAAGCACCTGTTCTCTGAAATCTGTGGCGATGCCACTCGAAACCGTATGTGTTCGACGAAACTAAGTGGTCGACCTTGTGAGAGAGGAAACTCCAAATGCGAAACATAGTTCCATTTTAAACTAATTGTTTTCTCTGAAACTATCTGTTCGATACTGTGCCAGGAGAAACTCCCCTTCCGTTTCTCACTACATCAAATTCTGTAAGACTTGATTCGCCTCTTGGTGTCCTCGCGCTGATGTCCATGATAACGACTGCGTCGCGTCGATTCTATATCGATTAGGCGATATGCGTCAATACTGGTCGGAGGCGCTGATCTTTGCATATTTCTAACACGTGAATTCAATCTGAACCCATGACGTCTGACTACATCCGTTGTGGGCCTCCCAATGTAGTCCGACCGAATCCGCTCCGCCTTCTTCCTGAGGGATCTCCTTACCCTTTGCCTGAGTTTCACATCGGCCCGGCAAACCGATAGCCACTTCCGGGAAACAAGCGCTGTGCTCAGTAAAGATGCAGAATCCAATTGCCGCAGAATCAACTGCGATATTTCCAGAGGTAAGTCATGGACGAAGTCCACATTTGCCGAACGTGGCTTCCCGATTGCACGTAGAAAGAAACTGAAGTACTCCATGCTAACACGATTGATGCACGTGTGCATTTGATCCCCGTGTGCGTACCTGCACGTATTATATAGGTGGCAAATATCTTGCGGCCCTATTTCCGGATGATTAGGTTCACCAATGAGCGACAACTCTCAGACTACTTTTTAAGGAATCAGCCCGAAAATCTGAATTCCACGAATCAGAAGGTTTTGCATCAATTTTGCATACACCGGATCATGATCCACGGTGCGGAATGTGACGATTCCACCACCAACTGTTGGAAAACAGTCACATGTCTTCTACGGGTCCTCTGGGGCTCGACTAGGTTCTTCAACATTGGGGTTTTTTGCATTTCGTTGGAACGTAAATTATGAAGTTTCACACCGCCCACGACCGAAGTATTGTTTTAGGCATCAGGGCGTAGAGTACTTGGATGGACAGCCGATAGTGCTACTTAACGGGTGTTTGACTCAGTCAGCCCTATACTATATTTTAACACTACATTCTCTACGGTCCTCCTGGCACAGTATCGAACACATAGCTTCAGATAGAACAATTAGTTTAAAATGGTACTAAGTTTCGCATCTGGAGTTTCCTCTTTCACAAGGCGACCACTTAGTTTCGTCGAACACATACGGTTTCGATGGGCATCGCCACAGATTTCAGAGAACAGGCGCTTCTCCTGGCACAGTATCGAACACTTAGTTTCAGAGAGAACAATTAGTTTAAAATGGAACTATGTTTCGCATTTGGAGTTTCCTCTCTCGCAAGGTGGACCACTTAGTTTCGTCAAACACATACGGTTTCGAGTGGCATCGCCACAAATTTCGCCGAACGGGAGTTTCTCCTGGCACAGTATCAGAAACTTAGTTTCGGATAGAACAATTAGTTTTAAATGGAACTAATTTTCGCATCTGGAGTTTCCTCTCTCAAAAAGTCGACCACTTAGTTTCGTCGAACACATACGGTTTCGAGTAGCATCGCCACAGATTTCAGAGAACAGACGCTTCTCCTGGCAGAGTATCGAACACATAGTTTCAGATAGAACAATTAGTTTAAAATGGTACTAAGTTTCGCATCTGGAGTTTCCTCTCTCACAAGGTCGACCACAATGTTTTGTCGAACACATACGGTTTGGAGTAGCATCACCACAGATTTCAGAGAACAGGCGCTTCTCCTGGCACAGTATCGAACACTTAGTTTCAGATAGAACAATTTGTTTAAAATGGAACTAAGTTTCGCATCTGGAGTTCCTCTCTCACAAGGTCGACAACTTAGTTTCGTCAAACACATACGGTTTCGAGTTGCATCGCCACAGATTTCAGAAAACAGGCGCTTGTCCTGGCACAGGATCGAACACTTACTTTCAGATAGAACAATTAGTTTAAAATGGAACTAAGTTTCGCATCTGGAATTCCTCTCTCACAAGGTCGACAACTTAGTTTCGTCAAACACATACGGTTTCGAGTGGCATCGCCACAGATTTCAGAGAACAGGCGCTTCTCCTGGCACATTATCGAACACTTAGTTTCAGACAGAACAATTAGTTTAAAATGGAACTATGTTTCGCATCTGGAGTATCCTCTCTCACAAGGTCGACAACTTAGTTTCGTCGAACACATACGGTTTCGAGTGGCATCGCCACAGATATCAGAGAACAGGCGCTTCTCCTGGCATAGTATCGAATACTTAGTATCAGATAGAACAATTAGTTTAAAATGGAACTATGTTTCGCATCTGGAGTATCCTCTCTCACAAGGTCAACCACTTAGCTTCGTCGAACACATACGGTTTCGAGCGGCATCGCCACAGATTTCAGAGAACAGGCGTTTCTCCTGGCACAGTATCGAACAGTTAGTTTCAGATAGAACAATTAGTTTAAAATGGACCAAAGCTTCGCATCTGGAGTTTCCTCTCCCACAAGGTGGACCACTTAGTTTCGTCGAACACATACGGTTTCGAGTAGCATCGCCACAGATTTCAGTGAACAGGCGTTTCTCCGGGCACACTATCGAACACTTAGTTTCAGGTAGAACACTTAGTTTAAAATGGAACTAAGTTTCGCATCTGGAGTTTCCTCTCCCTCATGGTGGACCACTTAGTTTCGTCGAACGCATACGGTTTCGAGTAGCATCGCCACAGATTTCAGAGAACCGGCGCCTCTCCTGGCACAGTATCGAACACTTAGTTTCAGATAGAACAATTAGTTTAAAAAGGAAGTAAGTTTCGCATCTGGAGTTTCCTCTCTCACAAGGTCGACCACTTAGTTTCGTCGAAAACATACGGTTTCGAGTAGCACCGTCACAGATTTCAGAGAACAGGCGCCTCTCCTGGCACAGTATCGAACACTTAGTTTCAGATAGAACAATTAGTTTAAAATGGAACTAAGTTTCGCATCTGGAGTTTCCTCTCTCACAAGATCGACCTCTTAGTTTCGTCGAACACATACGGTTTCGAGTGGCATCGCCACAGATTTCAGAGAACAAGCGCTTCTCCTGGCACAGTATCGAACACTTAATTTCAGATAGAACTATTAGTTTTAAATGGAACTAATTTTCGCATCTGGAGTTTCTTCCCTCACAAGGCGACCACTTAATTTCGTGGAACACATACGGTTTCGAGTGGCATCGCGACAGGTTTCAGAGAACAGGCGCTTCTCCTGCCACAGTATCGAACACTTAGTTTCAGATAGAACAATTTGTTTAAAATGGAACTAAGTTTCGCATTTGGAGTTTCCTCTCTCACACGGTCTACAACTTACTTTCGTCGAACACATTCGGCTTCGAGTAGCAAAGCCACAGGTTTCAGAGAACAGGCGCTTCTACTGGCAGCGTATCGAACACTTAGTTACAGATGGAACGCTTAGTATAAAATGGAACTATGTTTCGCATTTGGAGTTTCCTCTCTCACACGGTCTACAACTTACTTTCGTCGAACACATTCGGCTTCGAGTAGGAAAGCCACAGGTTTCAGAGAACAGGCGCTTCTCCTGGCACAGTATCGAACACTTAGTTTCAGATAGAACAATTAGTTTAAAATGGAACTAAGTTTCGCATCTGGAGTTTCCTCTCTCACAAGGTCGACCACTTAGTTTCGTCGAACACATACGGTTTCGAGGAGCATCGCCACAGATTTCACAGAACAAGCGCTTCTCCTGGCACAATATCGAACATTTAGTACCAGATAGAACAATTAGTTTAAAATGAAACTAAGTTTCGCATCTGGAGTTTCCTCTCTCACAAGGTCGACCACCTGGTTTCGAAGAACACATACGGTTTCGAGTGGCATCGCCACATATTTCAGAGGACAGGTGCTTCTCCTGGCACAGTATCGACCACATCATTTCAGATAGAACAATTAGTTTAAAATGGAACTGAGTTTCGCATCTGGAGTTTCCACTCTCACAAGGTCGACCACTTGGTTTCGTCGAACACATACGGTTTCGAGTGGCATCGCGACAGGTTTCAGAGAACAGGCGCTTCTCCTGGCACAGTATCGAACACTTAGTTTCAGTTAGAACAATTAGTTTAAAATGAAACTAAGTTTCGCATCTGGAGTTTCCTCTCTCACAAGGTCGACCACCTGGTTTCGACGAACACATACGGTTTCGAGTAGCATCGCCACATATTTCAGAGGACAGGCGCTTCTCCTGGCACAGTATCGAACACTTAGTTTCAGAGAGAACAGTTAGTTTAAAATGGAACTACGTTTCGCATCTGGAGTTTCCTCTCTCACAAGGTCGACCACTTGGTTTCGTCGAACACATACGGTTTCGAGTGGCATCGCCACAGATTTCAGAGAACAGGCGCTTCTCCTGGCACAGTATCGAACACTTAGTTTCAGATAGAACAATTAGTTTAAAATGGAAACATATTTTGCATTTGGAGTTTCCTCTCTCACAAGGTCGACCACTTAGTTTCGTCAAACACATACGGTTTCGAGTGACATCGCCACAGATATCGGTCCATATAAATTATAATTAAATATAATAATATAATATATTTATAAATATTGTTACGTGCGTAAGGAATTATTTCGTGGGCCGAGCGGTTAGCCGTTCCGCGCGTAACGCTTGAATAAATTTAATTTAGGATGGGTTGTATCATCTAAGATTCCATACGGAATCCGCGCATAGGTCAGGAATGAAATAGGTGTTAACGCAGAATAGAGGATAAATACCTTATTGGCCTGTTCTATTGATTCTTCACATTATACAAAAACAATTACACGGCATAGTTCAGAAATATCGGGGTCCAGAATGGATGACAATTTTACAATACCTATTTTAGTTGGAGTCTTAGATTGGTAAATTCCTAACGTGCTAAGTTTACGAATGGGCCCAAGGGAAATTCCCACTAGCATATAAACATATGTTTGGGTCCTCGTATCGCAATGCCAACATAAGTATGGAAAACTCACCAATGAATACTATCTTGGAAGCAATGTTTTCGCTAGCTCTGATGTTAATTGTCCTAGATGCTGAGGGAGCCCGAAGATGAAGGAATGGCTGATCAACTTTTCACTTTTACTTTCACTATTCTATAAATACGATAAATACTATAAATACTATAAAGAAGAATTTAATATATGAGGATGGAGATTGGTTTCGATCTCAAGATTGATTTTAGATTTGGATAATTTCTTGTTTACTGAGTCCTTCGGTAACTATGAAGTAATTTCACTAGTTTAACACGAACTCTGGCTCAAAATAGTAACAAGGGCAAAACGCCACGCACCTCGCGATTTGACTAACGATTGCAACTCGCGGTGATTTCCTGCTCCTTTTTGTTGATTTTGGAACCGCTAAGGGGGGGAATTCCAAGAGCTGTGCTCATTCTTCCCACTTAGGAAATCACCCGTTTCCTGTCCAAAGAATTCCGCCAAAGTTCATCAACCCGCCCTCATCCACAGCCTCTCGCTATTGCAATTTTGCTTATTAGCGAAATGTGGCCGCTGTTCGGAGAATATTCGCGGTTGCTTAACTTCAGTTTTTGCAGACTAATAGTTCATCGATACCGTGTCGTAAGATCGGGCACGTGTGATGCCTACTCAGGAATTTTAACTTCCTCTTTCTTTTTTTATATTTAATTTTTTATACGTGTTTGGCACGTAACACCCCTCCCCCCTTAGAATCATCATCGTCCTCGATGATGTTTAACCGTAGGTTAAGTTCGAGAGATGTTCGTATGTATACAATTTTTCGCAATTATTGAACAGGTGGTTGTACATAAAATGGTTGAACTTATATGAAATATAAATTATTGCTTATGATTGATTGCTCGTGCATGATTCGCTTAACTAAATTATGAGAAAAATATGGATTTCGCAAAGTACTATTAGAAAAATGTACAGATGATCTAATATAAAATATTTAATTTATCGCGTTTAAACGAAAGAATCGTGAGAATACGCTAACCATTCAGCATCCCTCCGAGGATGACCGTTGTTGTAATAACAGAGGCTTCAGCAAGGCAGAGACACGTACGTCATGTAGTGGATGCTCTCCAGCTCGTCATCCTGACTTCTTAACATTTTCTTGTCGAAGGGTGCCGCAGAGTCGAAAGATTTCCGAGTCCACGAAGAACTTCGGTTCTGATAGTTGTTCCGTGATTTATGTTGATGATGACAAGTTATAATGATTGTCTAGGACCATTTTCCGTAGAGTAGGTCCAAATCGAACTACTGCCTAGTAGTAAAGGTTGGATGTTGTACTTCCATAAGGCTATTGGTTAACCGACAATGTCAGTTGAGTTTCCCTGGAGAAGGTTGTTGACACTCCGGGAACGCCAAGCTCTGCTCACTTGCTCAGTGTCTCCTTTTATCTTTCGCTTTTTGCGTACGAATGACATCACACAGAATGATAGTGCTCCGGCCTCCTCGGTGGTGCTGAAGGTAACATACGCTACGTTCCTTCCGCTCCTCCTGGATCTATTCATGGTATTTTCGACAGAGTCCATTTTCTCGGTCATGTAAATATTAATCAAACAAGAGTAAAATAATAAAAGATAATAAACAATAAATAAATGCATGCAACAAGTTTTCAACCAAAACAATAGAAGAAAATTAATATAAAATAATTAAGTGTAACATTCTGAGTTTGGTAATCGACAATCCCGATTTCTTGATGTTGTTGATTGTGAGTCTTCCTCTAGTGCTGTTGTTTGGATGGTTGTCTTCCTTGTTCCTCTTCTTCTTAATTAGTGGCCAAAATATTATGTGCATGATGATACTTCGGTTGCAGAGTAGTATTGCTCCAGTTGAAGAAATTGGTTGTGATGTAACTTCTCCGTTGTGATGATTGTTTTGCCAATTGGTCCAATTTGCAATCGAATTCATACAGTGGATTGAATTCAGTGAAGATACTATTAATGTGTCTCCCAAATTATTTGGATTTCCTTTTGATATATGATTTGTGATTAATAAAAACAGAATTTATGTGCTGGTGTACTTGTTTTGAGTCGTTTGTGATTCCTTAAAGTAAATTTCCGAGTAAGTATCGATTTAAGTGATTCGATATAACTCATCCTGATCTTTTAAATTTAGTATTATCTAAACAAAACTATTGCAATTATTCTTATCCTGAAAATACATGGGTATATATGATTCATTTTCTTTTTATATATTTTTTTTCAAAATATAATCCCGGACTGTTCTTCAGCTCAGTAATTTGATATTTGTCCTCCGAATTTACCGCTGCTACTAGCCCCAGTAATAGGATGAGCATCGCCGAGTCCATTGCCATTCCTTATCAAATATCAGGCATCAATGATTAGTATTTTATGAACTTGGAAATTACTGTGCAGCCAATTCTACTTTATCTGCGTGTTTGATGAATCTTTTACCATTACCATCTTCCAAAACAATACTATTTTTCTCCAAAACTCCAACTATTTTATAGGGACCATGATATCGAGTACTGAACTTTCCTTTCCTGGGTTCTACTAGAACGCGAGCCATATCTCCTACTTTTCCTGGGAATGGTCGTGCCTTTTCATCATAATATCCTTTAGACTTATGTTTAGCAGAAATTAAATTTTGTCCGGCTAATATTTGTGATTCGGAAAGTCGAATTATCAATTCACGAAGATATGAATTATACGTTAGCATATCATCATCTTCGGGAAATGAACTAGGGTAACGAGCTAATTTTCCAAAAACTAATTCATATGGAGTGAAGTTAGTGGCTTCGTGTACTGAGGTGTTGTATGGCAAACGGAACTAACTTATCCCAATCATCGAAATCATTTATATAATGTTTTATATAGTCCGTTAATACTATATGGCTCCTTTCTAAAGCACCGTTTGTCTGTGGTCTGTAACCAGACGTTGTTACGTGATGAATTTTGAAGATTTTTGTTAATTCCTTTAGAATCTTGTTCCTCTGTCGGTTAATATAATACGCGGAGCTCCAAATTGTAAGATTAAATGTGTTACTATCGCGTGAGCAATTGTTTCAGCTTTTATATCCGGTACGGGTACGGCAATACAATATTTTGTCAAATTATCTTGCATAGTCAATATGTGCCGATTGCCATCAGGGGTTGTAGGTAGGGGTCCCACAGTATCTAATGATACTTTAGCAAATGGTTCTATAGGGGTATCTGTGATTATCATTGGTTCACGCGTTTTTGTTCTGACTAATTTATTTTCTTGACAGCTATGGCAAGTTCTAATGAAATTTTGAATATCATTCCTCATTCCTGGCCAATAGAATCTTTCGCGAATCCTACGATACGTTTTAGTTACTCCTTTGTGACCGCCGACTATGCCTTCATGTAATTCTGAAATTATATTATGACGAAGTTCTTCGGGAGGAATTTGAATTTTCCCAAGGCAAATTGTAATTTCGATGTCGATTTCCTCGAAGATTTCTGTTAGGATTTCCTTTAGTGATTCGAGAGTAAGTCTAAGTCTATCGAGAGTAAATCGGTATAATCACCGGATTTTGAAATTCGAAAGGAATTAATATCGGAATTTGGAAGAATTAATTTTAAGTTCCTAAGCCCGGTTTTTATATTCGCGACGGAAGTTTCGTCAAAATGATGTTTCTGCACAACGATGCTAAATATTTTGTACTTTCCCTGTCTAGTGATTAGTACTTGACCTTCCTTTGGTTTAATTTCTCTGAAATTTTCAACACTGATAGCGCCTATATCTGTTAGCAATTTTCCTACGGATGTTGTCAATTCGCAATCAGCAGAAATAAAGTGAACATAATTATCATGTGAGTAGGTCAAATTTTCTCGGCTAATATTAATTAATTTCTTTGAAGAGCGCTGTGGTTTCCGAGAAAGATTTACGGAAGAGCTAGGTGTGATATCCGGGGGAATTCCCTGAGTCAGCTGGATGCCAGTGCAGTACGTCTCGTTACCTGATACCGTCCTTGGAATTATTCGCCTTGGTATACCAAGAGATTTTGATTTAATTTCACTGAAGTGTCCTGGTAGAAGTGCATTCTGTCTCGTATTGATTGGTGAAGCTGGAAGAGGAGTTGACAATGCCAATGGTTTAGAATGTGGAATAGGAGTAGGTAATGTGGATCTATGGGGTTGCCAATGAATTTTGGTCTGCTCGGATGTTTCCAGTGTACAGTCAGGTTTTGATTTATCATGTCCTTCTGTTCCATATTGTTTAAGTAATTTTTCTATTCTACTATTTAACTCTACGTCGTCTAGTTCATCAGTGTCCGAAGTATTACCTGATGATTCTTCCATAATTTCGCTGTGTTCTTTAAGAGATTCGTCAAAACGTTTGAAAGAATCATGTAATTCCTGTTTGTTTATAGACAGTCTTCGTTCGTCATCTAGAAAAACGTCATCGTCACTGTCCTCTGCTGGTGGTTGTAATTCTAGTAGTATGGTGTCAGCGTTTATTGTTGTCTCGTCTACTGTTTCAGTGTGAACGTCCTCGGCAATTGGTTCCAATGTTTTTCCTTTCGGATGCTTTGAAGTAATTTTCTTGTGTAGATCCAGGCTTGGCATTACACTTTTTCTTTTCCGTAATATGGGTGGTTCTGATGACTCGTCATGTGAGTTATCGGAATCTACGTCTGGCGTATCTGCTGACGATGGAACTGTAGGTCGTGGTGGAATGTAAACGTTGGGTTTTAATTGATTTCGAGTCCTAGTTGCTATTGCACTGACATTTAAAGGATTTGAAATTTTTGGTTTATTTTTCGATCCAATGGGCCTTCCTGGTTTTCTGGGTACTTCCGAAACTGATTTGGATATTGGTCTAGATGTGGTTGCTGCTGAGCTAAATTTAGATTTTGCTGGTTGTTCTTGAATCGGTAAAATTTTTGATGATTCAAGTTCACGGTCAGAGTCGGTGCTGCTAGTATCTGAGAGATTAAATTTAACGACAGGATTCCTGGATAACGGGTCTGCATTTGTGTTTAATTTTCCTGCTTTATGAACGAAATTATAGTCGTAGTCACGCAATTTCAATCTCCATCGAATTAAACGTTGCCCTGGATCCTTTATGGAGTCTATCCATTTCAGGGGCTCGTGATCGCTAACTAACGTAAATTTCCTACCGTAAAGATACGGTCTAAAATGCAAAATTGCGTATAATACTGCCAAACATTCTTTTTCGGTGGTGAAATAATTTTTCTCAGGGTTTGTTAAAGTTCTAGAAAGATAAGCTATTGGTAAATCGTTTCCATCAACCTCCTGACTAAGTATTGCTCCTATCGCAAAATCTGAGGCGTCTGTTGTTAAAGTGAAAGGCTTATCAAAATTTGGATATTGAAGAATTGGACCTCTACAGAGCGCTTTTCGTAATTCCTGGAAGCTACGTTTTTGTTCCTTTCCCCAAACGAAGGTCGCGTTCTTTTTTAACAATTCTGTTAATGGTTTGGATTTTGCTGCAAAATCTTTAATAAATCTGCGATAATAACCTGCTAAACCTAAAAATTGTCTGACATTCTTTGCTGTTTTTGGTCGAGGAAAGTTTTTTACTGCTATAATCTTTTTTGGATCTGGTCTTACACCCTTTTGACTAATTATATGTCCTAGGTATGCTACTTCAGTTTTCAAAAATTCACATTTATCGGGTTGTAATGTCAATTTAGCTTTTTCTAACCGATTAAATAATCTACGAATTTTCTTTCCGTGTTCTTCAAGAGTTTTTGCGTACACTACAATGTCATCGAGATAAACGAAAACTTCCGTTCCCTGCAAACCACGTAACGTTTGATCCATAAGTCGTTGAAAGGTGGCAGGTGCATTTTTCAAACCTTCGGGCATACGGATATACTCGTAGTGCCCATTAGGAGTTGTAAAGGCTGTTTTAGCCCTATCCTTTGGATCCATCTCTATTTGTTGGAATCCACTCGCGAGATCGATGATCGAGAAATATCTAGCTTGGCCTAATTGATCCAGAATATCGGTTATATTTGGTAACGGATATGCATCTCCTATCGTTTTTTCGTTAAGTTTGCGAAAATCAATTACTATTCTCCACCTGGGTCTTCCTTGAGAATCAGGTTTCTTAGGGACGATCCAGAGAGGTGAATTATAAGGCGAATTTGATGGTTTAATTATCCTATTGTTTAATTTTGTCAAAATTTGACGATGTATTTCTTCCTTGTGAACCGGTGGAAAGCGATACTGTCTAGTATTAATCGGTAAATCATCTGATGTCGGAATTGTATGTTTTATTAACGGGGTGAAAGGTAATTGGTCTCCTGGCAAATAAAAGCGATTTGGGTATTCTTCTATAATTTCGATTATATGGTCTCGTTCCTCGTCATTTAGGTGATCTAAACGCAAACGTTTTAGAATTTCGAAAAACCTATCGTGAACTATGGGCAAATTTTGAACTTCTGAGTCTGAATCGAAATATTCTTCTTCTGGAAAATCATAGTATTCAAAGGGAATTACTTCTTGTGGAGTAACTTTGACCTGTATGTCTTCTTCCAACGTATTAATTGCTAATACGTGACAGACACCATCGCGTACACTAACAGCTGCTTCGCCTATGTATAAGCCTTCTACTGATTCTAACTTTGGCAAGTATCCTTCTTTTATTTCTGAATTAACCACGTCTATAGCTATCGGTTGACGAGTGCGAGCTTTAATCGTAAGAATTTGCGAACGAGGACTACGTTTAGATTTCTGATTTGGTTCTTCCCCAATGAACCTAAAAGGTCTGATGGGTTCAGTTTTTGTGACCAAGGTATTATGAGCGAACGAGATTTCCGCCTGCTCTTGACGTAAGTAATCTTTGCCTAAAATTCCATCATTATTCAAGGGAAACGATGATCGGACGACGTGAAATTTAACTGGTTGTTCCAAAAGTGTAACGGTAGTTGTTCCTAAGGTTCTCAATTTTTCCGGGGTAATTCCAGTTATAGAGACTGATTCCTGAATGTCTACTTCGACGTCTTCGTGCAAAGCATTTAATTTTATCAGATTTATATCTGCGCCTGTATCAACCAAAAATAAACCAGATTTATTGCGTAATTCTTTCGCAGACATTTTAATTAATGGTGATTCTAGCTGTCGTTTATAGGAATAGACGATTCCTCTGCTTCCAAAAATTTTACTGTTCGACGCTCCTGATTCGAGTAACTCGCCGTCGCGCCGGCACGACGAGTTGTGCGGGAGTTTAAATTTTCACTGTTCCTTCTCGGCGAATTCGAGTTAAAATGATCAAATGTTGGGATAGGGGAAGAAGATCTGGAATTTTGGTTAGTGGGTGTGTTGGATCTGGAGGGTTCAATGCTTCGCGAAGGAACTGGGGTTGGAGAATTTGCTCTGGTTAGAGTATGATTAGTCAAGTTTGGATTCATATGGAAAGATTGAGGGTGATCGTATATTGGACTGTAAGGCGGATATGGCATTGGTGGATAAAAATACGGTGGAGAGTATGGATAAGGATGCGGTGGCAACGGATAATGGTGATGCTTGTAAGGAACAGGTGATGTAGGACGTGCAGATTTTAGAATGGTAATCGGTGAATTTGCGCGATTATAGTTCGGATTTCTCATGGGACTGGGACTCCTCGAATCTTGCTCTCGCAAGGTTTGGGAGCGGTTTGTGTAGGTGGTAGGTAAGTCACGGGAATCTGGATTCGGAACTGAATGTTGTGATAACATTAATCGCGAAGGTTCACCACCGGGGATTATTCCTGATTTCATTCGGGTTTCTATTCGTGCAGCAATTTTTACAGCGTCCTGTATTTTCTTTGGTTCACGCGAATCAACCGCGATAGCAATTTCGTCGGGTAATCCTCGAATAAAAGCCTCTAAAGCACATTCTTCTACGGGAGCCATCATTTGGTTAGCGCGTTCTCCATATTTATCTTCTAAAGCGACTCGAGCACCGCTGATTAGGATATTTAATCGATCTGCAAAGTCACTGACCGCTTCTCCGCGTCTCATTCGGATATTTTCTATTTCGTGATGGTAGTATGGATATGTTTTACCCGGCGCAAATCTTTCCTTTAAATGTTTTATGAGATCATCTAATTTTTGAAAATTTTTACCCCAAATACTATCTCTCGCTGTTCCCTGCAATTTTCCTAATATTGCCCTTACATATGAAGTTTCCAGTGCTGGTGGCACATAGACTGCACCATTTTGAACGTCACCTAAGAAATTTTTAAGGGGAATGTTTTTTCCGTCAAAGAAAGGAATGTTTAGTGTACTGTGTTGAATTGTGAAGCATTCAGCCATAGAAGCCATCATGAAATTAGTAACGTGTAATTCGTCCAATGAAACATTTGCAGAAACTTGTGCTGCTGCATTACGAGAGGAATTTGTGGCCATTTTGATAAATTAAGAGAAGGAAAATTCAGCAATCGCTATCGTGTAATTATAATTGATGTTGATTATTTGAACCATCTATGCAACAGTGTGCGAATCTCGAAATCTATACGATCCTTTAATTATTCTGCACTAACACATGCGCTAATTGACAATACTTATCCCACTTCTGACACCAATTCAGCCTGTTACGTGCGTAAGGAATTATTTCGTGGGCCGAGCGGTTAGCCGTTCCGCGCGTAACGCTTGAATAAATTTAATTTAGGATGGGTTGTATCATCTAAGATTCCATACGGAATCCGCGCATAGGTCAGGAATGAAATAGGTGTTAACGCAGAATAGAGGATAAATACCTTATTGGCCTGTTCTATTGATTCTTCACATTATACAAAAACAATTACACGGAATAGTTCAGAAATATCGGGGTCCAGAATGGATGACAATTTTACAATACCTATTTTAGTTGGAGTCTTAGATTGGTAAATTCCTAACGTGCTAAGTTTACGAATGGGCCCAAGGGAAATTCCCACTAGCATATAAACATATGTTTGGGTCCTCGTATCGCAATGCCAACATAAGTATGGAAAACTCACCAATGAATACTATCTTGGAAGCAATGTTTTCGCTAGCTCTGATGTTAATTGTCCTAGATGCTGAGGGAGCCCGAAGATGAAGGAATGGCTGATCAACTTTTCACTTTTACTTTCACTATACTATAAATACGATAAATACTATAAATACTATAAAGAAGAATTTAATATATGAGGATGGAGATTGGTTTCGATCTCAAGATTGATTTTAGATTTGGATAATTTCTTGTTTACTGAGTCCTTCGGTAACTATGAAGTAATTTCACTAGTTTAACACGAACTCTGGCTCAAAATAGTAACAAGGGCAAAACGCCACGCACCTCGCGATTTGACTAACGATTGCAACTCGCGGTGATTTCCTGCCCCTTTTTGTTGATTTTGGAACCGCTAAGGGGGGGAATTCCAAGAGCTGTGCTCATTCTTCCCACTTAGGAAATCACCCGTTTCCTGTCCAAAGAATTCCGCCAAAGTTCATCAACCCGCCCTCATCCACAGCCTCTCGCTATTGCAATTTTGCTTATTAGCGAAACGTGGCCGCTGTTCGGAGAATATTCGCGGTTGCTTAACTTCAGTTTTTGCAGACTAATAGTTCATCGATACCGTGTCGTAAGATCGGGCACGTGTGATGCCTACTCAGGAATTTTAACTTCCTCTTTCTTTTTTTATATTTAATTTTTTATATGTGTTTGGCACGTAACAATATATTATTATTTATATAAATAATATTATATATAAATTATATATATATATATTTAATATAATTAATATATATATTATCGGTAATAAATTTATACTCTTATATTATTAATAATATATATATTAATAAATATAATTTATATAATATTAATATATATATATAAATTATTAAATCATAAATATAAACTATACTATATATATAATATAATAATTTATATTAAAATTTTTTTATAATTTAATATAATAACATATATTAATATTATATATTTATAAATTTATTTTAATTATATATAAAAAAAATATTTATATATAAAAATATTAATATATATATACAAATAATAATTAATTGATTTTTATTACTAGATATTTTTTAATTTATATAGGTATATAATGTAAAATTATTTGTGTTACTACAGATTTTTTAATTTATGTAGGCATATAATGTAAAATTATTTTTGTTACTAGAGATTGTTTAATTTATATAGGTATATAATGTAAAATTATTTTTGTTACTCTAGATTTTTTAATTTATATAGGTATATAATGTAAAATTATTTTTGCTACTAGAGATTTTTTAATTTATATATATTAGAGCAGCAACACAATCTGAATGTATGTAGTAAACAAATAGTCGACTGGTTTCTGTCCAGTCGTTTTGGTTACCGCGTTGTTGTTTCGTTATTAATAAAAAAAAAGGTTTATACTCTGCAATAGGTTATGGGCCCAGCTCCCTTGGAATAGTATATTTTAGGTAGTTAATTAAAGTCAATATATCGCGAGTGAAGATAATAAGTGTATGTGCGCGAAAATGACTACCAGCAGTTGTACACGAATAGGAATGTTAGAAAGGGATAATTATGAGACTTGGAAATTACAAGCCGAAGCCCTTTTGGTGAAGAATGATGCATGGGGATATGTGAGTGGTGAGATACCGAAACCGGATTTGGCAGAAGGAGCTATAGTCACAAAGCAGTGGGAAATTGCTGACAAGAAAGCCAGGTCAGATCTAATACTATCTATCCACCCTCATGCATTAAAACAAATCAAGAATTGTACCACATCTCGAGATGTTTGGCTTAAATTAGAAAGTATCTATCGATCTAAGGGACCTGCTCGAAAAGCGAATCTTTTAAAACAACTCACTTTGCATAAAATGCGTGAAGGTGAAGACACACGAGACCACATTTCTAAATTCTTTGATGTGGTTGACAAGCTACAAGAAATGGATGTAGAAATTGTTACGTACCGGATGTTAAATTAAAATTTGCATACCTAAACACGGCACGTGCCGTGGCGTCGAACATCGATCATGCTATGCGAGCCGAAAAATCACATCGAAGCAAATTCCTCGACCGCGAATATTCTTCGAACGGTGGTCACGTTTTGCTAATAAGCGAAATTGCAATAGCGGGAGGCTATGGATGGGAAATAGCTGATGAACTGCGGGCGGAATTCTTAGAACAGGAACGGGCGATTTCCTGAGTGGGAGGAACGAGCATAGCTCTTGGAACTTCCCCTTAGCGGTCCCCAAAATCTACAAAAGAGGCAGAGAAACCGCCGCGAGTTGCAATCGTTAGTCAAATCGCGAGGTGCGTGGCGTTTGCCCTTGTTACTATTTTGAGCCAGAGTTCGTGTTAAACTAGTGAAATTACTTCATAGTTACCGAAGGACTCAGTAAACAAGAAATTATTCAAATTTAAAATCAATCTTGAGATCGAAACCAATCTCCATCCTAATATATTAAATTCTTCTTTATAGTATTTATAGTATTTATCGTATTTATAGTATAGTGAAAATAGAATTGCGTTAACTCATAGAAGTGAAAAGTTCATCAGCCATTCCTTCATCTTTGGGCTCCCTCAGCATCTAGGACAATTCACATCAGAACTAGCGAAAAACATTGCTTCCAAGATAGTATTCATTGGTGAGTTTTCCATACTTATGTTGGCATTGCGATACGAGGACCCAAACATATGTTTATATGCTTGTGGGAATTTCCCTTGGGCCCATTCGTAAACTTAGCACGTTAGGAATTTACCAATCTAAGACTCCAACTAAAATAGGTATTGTAAAATTGTCATCCATTCTGGACTCCGATATTTCTGAACCATTCCGTGTAATTGTTTTTATATAATGTAAAGAATCAATAGAACAGCCCAATAAGGTATTTATCCTCTATTCTGCGTTAACACCTCTTTCATTCCTGACCTATGCGCGGATTCCGTATGGAATCTTAGATGATACGACCCATCCTAAATTAAATTTATTCAAGCGTTACATGCGGAACGGCTAACCGCTCGGCCCACGAAATAATTCCTTACGCACGTAACAAAATCAATACAGATTTGTTAGCCATAATGGTATTGTATAGTCTCCCAGAGAAATTTGAAAATTTCCGATGTGCAATCGAATCCAGAGATGAATTACCATCACCGGAAATACTAAAGATAAAGATAGTTGAAGAAACTGATGCACGCAATCAGAAATTAAAGGAAGAAGTCCCGAATGCAATGATGGCTGGAAGACAAGCATTCAAAAATCACAAATTCCGGAACAATAGGCCCAACGAGCGTAGGGAAGAACATAAAGAAGAATTCAAATTCCGTTGCCGTAAATGCAAAAAGGTGGGACACAAAGCTATAGACTGCAGACTAGAAGATGGGAAATACAAACCTTGGAAGTCGGGAAAGCAGAGTCCCAAGGAATCTAGCTTACTAGTCACAGATAGAAAAGACTATGCTTTAAAGTCCGGACGCGACATAAGTACAAGCGATTGGTGCTTAGATAGTGGTTGTACATCGCATATTACGAAGAAAGAAGAAAGCCTAAAGAATCTGGAGTCACATGAGTTCGAAGACTTGAATTTAGCGACTAACAATACATCAGCTAAAGTATTGGCGAAAGGGACAGCATCTATTATTACCTCAAACAAAGATGGCAGTCAGAAAATAAATTTATTAAATACCTTATATGTTCCAGGATTACGCACAAATTTAATGTCTGTTTCAAAGATTACAGACAAGGGATATAATGTAACCTTCGGTAGAAACGGTGCTCTAGTCAAGGATAGAGCAGGAAGCATTTTAATGCGCGCTGACAGAATCGATGGTTTATATTACATTAGGCAAAACACACAATATGCAGGAAGAATGTCGAGTGAATCAGAAGAAAATTTAAAAATATGGCATGAGAGATACGGACACTTGAACGGAAGAGATCTGAAGAAAATGGTTGCTAATAAAGTGGTATGTGGCATCAGAATCAGAACACAAAAAGAACTACCTACGTGTGAAGTATGCTTAAAAGGCAAACTTACGCAGACACCTTTCCCAAAAGAGTCCAGTCGTAAATTGGAACTGCTAGAATTAGTACACACAGACTTATGTGGACCGATGAGGACAGAGTCATTGAATGGGTCAAAATATTTCTTAATCTTCATAGAAGACAGAACGAGGTGGTGCGAAGTAAGATTCTTGAAGAGGAAAAGCGAAGCCCTCACTGAATTCAAAAAGTACAAGAGCATGGTTGAAAACTTCACTGGTAGAAAAATGAAATACATTCAGTCCGACAACGGAAAAGAATATTGCAATAAAGAATTTGACGACTATTTACAAAAATCTGGAATCCAAAGAAGATTGACAATCCCGCACACACCGCAACAAAATGGCACCGCGGAACGCATGAATAGAACACTTGTGGAAATGGCAAGATGTCTACTAATTCAATCGAAACTATCCCCATCGTTTTGGGCAGAAGCACTGCATACAGCTAATTACATCCGCAATAGATGCCCCGCAAACCACTTAAATGGGCAAACACCTTATAAACTTTGGACCAGTAAAAGGCCAAATGTGAAATACTTCCGAACATTCGGATGTAAAGGATATGCATTGGACCGAGATACAAACAAAGGCAAATTTTCTCCAATATCCAGAGAGTGTATATTCGTAGGTTATTCTTTGAAATCTAAAGGTTACCGAGTTTGGGTACCTAGTGAAAGGAAAATAATTGTATCCAGAGATATAAAATTCTTCGAAGAAATTGGTGCCGGAACAAAATATGAAGAATTCGTTAATGAAAATAGGATGATTAATGGAAACAAACTAAAGGAAAGAAAATATGCTGAAATAGAGACAAAAACGATCAGAGACCTCGGAGAACAAAACTCATTACAAGAAGAAGAAGATGATGATGATGAAGAATACGAAGAAGCTATTGAGTGGACTCACGAAGAACCACAAAATAATGAAAACAGTGAAACCCGCGAACAAAGGGAAGAAAATGGGTTAAATAACCAACATCAAGAGCAAGAACAGGTAATACAAAATCCAGAAGTACAGTTGCGAAGAACCGTGGGGAGACCCAAAATAATAAGGACGGGAAATCCAGGAAGACCCAAGAAACAATATCACTATGAGGTAGCACAACAAGTCACTACAAAAGAAGAAGAGACAGAAGAACATGTGGATACAAGTGAAATTTCGGCTAAAAAGGCAATGGCCGGTAAAGATAGGGAAGAGTGGAAAGCAGCCATACGTAGTGAGATAATGTCTATGATCAAAAATAATACGTGGGAAATCGTAGATCGACCAAGGGACCGAAGCATCGTAAGCTGTCGTTTAATATTACGGAATAAATGTAAGGCTGACGGGACGCTGGATAGAAGGAAGGCGAGACTCGTAGCTCGAGGTTTTACACAAGTCCCGGGAATGGACTTTCATGAAACTTTTGCACCAGTAGCAAGATTGAGTTCCATAAGGACATTAATCGCTCTAGCAGTTGAGCGAGACATGCTGGTTGATCATCTTGATGTATCGACCGCTTTTCTGAATGGAGATATAGATGAAGAGATATACATGGAAATACCAGAAATGCTGGAAGAAACATTACAAGACATAAGATCAGCAAAGGACAGTAAAATCAGTAAGGATCAGAAGATCAGAATTAACAAAATGTTGCAAAATATTAAAGGCGAGAATAAAGTCTGTTTACTAAAGAAGGCAATTTATGGTTTGAAACAATCAAGCAGACAATGGAATATTAGACTTGATGAGAAATTGCGTGAATTAGGATTGCAATCGATGAATCCTGACCCTTGTGTCTACTTCAAAGTAATGAACGAAAATTTGGTTATCGTGGCGATTTATGTCGATGATATATTAATGATATCAAAAAATAGAGAACACATGGAAGAATTAAAACAAGGACTAATGTCAACGTTTGAAATGAAGGACTTAGGACCCATTCAGCATTGCTTAGGAATTAAGTTCACGCGGAGTAAGGGGAAGATGGCGATGACTCAGAAGACCTATATTGAAGACACATTGAGAAAATTTGGCATGAGTGATGCGAAACCGATTTCTACTCCTTGTGAACTAAATAAACGGGATATAAAGGAAGAAACCAATGAAGATGTATCGGGAGCCGAAATTAAAGGGTTGCCATATAGGGAACTGATAGGATCGTTGATGTACATAGCCATTGCCACGAGACCAGACATAGCTCACGTGGTAAGCTGGCTCAGTCAATTCAGCTCCAATTTTGATCAAAACCATTGGAAAGCTGCGAAAAGAGTTCTGCGATACTTGAGGGGAAGCCTAAATTATGGATTAGTGTTCACCAAAGCCAAAGAAGATTTAATTGGATATGTCGACGTGGATTGGGGAGCCTGCCCGGATGATAGAAGTTCATATACTGGTTACATCTTCAAATATGGAAATGCAGCTATAAGCTGGGAATCACGGAAACAGCGAACAGTAGCCCTGTATAGTACGGAGGCAGAGTACATGGCTCTGACAGAAGCGACGAAAGAAGCAATCAACCTCCAAACTTTCCTGAAAGAATTAGGCGTTAGAGATGAGACACCATTGACACTGTGGAACGATAATCAAGGAGCACAAAAATTGGCCAAAAACGCCGTATTTCACAGGAGGACCAAGCATATCGACATAAGGCATCATTTCGTCCGCGATGCATTGAAAGAAAGATCTGTGGTATTAAAATATATGCCAACGCAGGAAATGATGGCCGATGTGCTGACGAAGGGACTACCACGTTCAAAACACGAACACTGTCGTGAATTACTGGGAGTCCAGTCAATCGAAGATTGAAGTTGAAGACTCGGTGGAGAGTAACAACATTTACGATTGAGGGGAAGTATTAGAGCAGCAACACAATCTGAATGTATGTAGTAAACAAATAGTCGACTGGTTTCTGTCCAGTCGTTTTGGTTACCGCGTTGTTGTTTCGTTATTAATAAAAAAAAAGGTTTATACTCTGCAATAATATAGGTATATAATATGAAATTATTTTTATTACCAGCGATTTTTTATTAAAATAAATTAATTAATAAATTACTTATATTAATTAAATAAATTATAAATTTTATTGGGATAAAAGAATTAGGTCATTGTTTTTGGTATAATATTAAAAGAAAGAATATGTTTTTATTTAGATACTTTTCGTTAAAGTGGGGATTAACGATTTTTATTTTGATAAAAAAAAGCTTTCTCGTTGAATTGATGTTTTTATTTAGATACTTTTGGTTAAAGTGGAGACTAACGATTTTTATTTTGAAAAAAAAAGCTTTCTCGTTGAATTGATGTTTTTATTTAGATACTTTTCGTTAAAGTGGGGATTAACGATTTTTATTTTGATAAAAAAAAGCTTTCTCGTTGAATTGATTTTTTTATTTAGATACTTTTCGTTAAAGTGGGGATTAACAATAAATAGAGTTTTATAAAAAATTTTATATTATAAATTAATATTTTATACTATTTATACAAAAATGTAATTTTTGTTTTAAAATTAATAATATAAATAGTGTAATAAATAAAAATTAGTATTATTTAAATAATTAAATTATAATTAATATAAAATATTAAAAAATAATTAAAGTTAGATTTAGTATTTTAAAAAAATTTAGTTAATTTAGTGCCAGCAACTGCGGTTATACTAATAAAATAAATTAATTTAGGATTAATTAGAATAAGTTGAAATTTAATTGTTTTAAAATTTTTATTTTTTTGGTGAAATAAATAATGTAAAATTTTTAAATATTTAATTATAAATTATTTTTAAATTTTTTTTATAAAACTAGGATTAGATACCCTATTATAGAATAAAAAATAATATTAATTTAGTAAATGTTTAATCATTAAATAAAGAAAATTTGGCAGTATTTAATTTAAATAGAGGAACTTTGTTTAAATAAGTGACCAGTAGTTGTTTCACCCGATCACGAGCCTCATAGTTAATTTCTTTTTCTTGAGTGTACCGAGTTTATTTGACCGGCGTGATTCGAAAAGGAAATACAAAAACTATAGAGGTCTGATAACATGACAATGATTGTTTTCGTCTAGACCGTGCGAAACCAGAGATCGGCACGTCTGACCCGTACATATTACCGTTTGAAGACGTTCGAATTCGCGAATAGTAAACGGATATGAGAGAGAGTGAGAAAGAGCTAATAGTTTGACGAAAGCGCCGCGTAACGAGTAATTACTCGTTCGCGCTTGTCGACGACGGTGTAACGTCGCAGACAGTCAGTTCTTCTTAGAGAGTCCTCAGCAACAGTTCGCACGGAGCGCATCGATTGTCGATCGTGCTCCCGTTATAACGAACACTGCTTTCAGCTTAACACCAGCAAATTGTGAAACTGAATCGAGAATAACACACGACGATTCGTGTTGACTCTTCAGCACAATAGCTGCGCCTTTTAGTAATTTCGCGGTCTTTACCCTGAATTAGTACTGGGGCGAAAATCGGTGGGTTCACCTGGTTTTCGCCAACCATTGTTATTCGACGTGGGAACGTCAGGAGTCCACTCCTTGGATGACCACTGCTCGGCGGAGCACTACGTTAGTTAGCGCGCTATTCTAAACTTAAGACCCGCTACTCGTTCTCTACCGGGAATCGCCTTGGTTACGTTTAGTGTAACCAAAGAGCGACCGGAGAGTTTCGATATCGCTGTGTCAAGGCTTCCTTCACGACGCGGCGTGTTGAGGAAGACGGGTTAGAATTAGCGTTGGTCCACTCTTACTCCACGTCAAGGCGTGTTGAGAAAGAAACGGTTAGATCAGCCTCCGTTGTCAGCCACCGGGACTAGTTACTAGTAACCGTGGATCTCCCCGCTCACGGAATCCATACAGGAGATTTACAACCTCCGCCTTGGTTTTCCGTTCGAGGCAATAGGACTGTGCGGTCGTTGCACTAAAGATTTCATTGCGTTAAATCTAGCCAACCGCCACGATTGTGTTCCTGAAAAAGACGGAACAGATCGGCCAAAACAGTCGACGCGTGGCTTACCGTATTTAAAATCCACGCACCAGTACACGCATTAGCACACACAGCACGGTTACCGTTGCTGTTTAAGTGTGCGCGTCAAAACATTCCCGAGACAGAACGTTAATACGATTATCGTATTTCAGATGATTACACCCGTTCGTTCTTTTCCTGTTGTTCCAGAGATTATAACCTAGGACAACCAGGCCCGCCGACAGCCTGGCTACCAAGAAGTCAAATTCTTGTGATCGGCAAAACACTTTGTATTATACAGAGCGAAAAGGGTCTGTAATAAACGACTGTCCTTTTCAGGTATTTTAATTCATGGAATAGGAGATATTCAAGATATTCGATTTTACGGAAATTTTTATAAAATTACTCCTTTTGTATGTTTATGTTTTAATTTTGCTTCTTTATCTTTAAGAAGATTACCTTTTTTAAGAGGTTTTTATTCAAAGGATAAAATTTTAGAACTTTTTTTTATAAGTTTATTTTATAATATCAATAAATTTGATTATTTTGTATTTTTATTTTAAAATATTAATTTTAAGATTTATTATTATTGGTTTAATTTTAGGTTATTTTATATATAATAGTATTATAATAAATAAAGTTAAAATATTTTTTTATAATTTGATAATAATAAATTTATTATGATCTTATTTATCTATTTTTCCTTTAAAAATAAGAAGATTTACATTGTTAGAAGTTGAGAAAGGTTTATTGGAAATATTTATCGGTCGATTTGATTCTTTTAATATTTTTTATTATTATGAAAAAAATATTTTAATAAGATGAAGAAGTATTATAATTTTTATAAAAAGAATTTTTATTATAATATTATTAATTTTAATATTTAATTAATTTAAATAGCTTAAAAATTAAAGTTTAATATTGAAGATATTAAGATAATATAATTATTTTTGAAAATGTACGGAGAAGTGAGAAGTTGAGTGGACTGTATGTTTTAATAAAGTCTGAGGCGCGTATCTTAATAGTTATTTATTAATAAGTTAACCGTAGGCAAGAGTACACGGAGTCAGTCATACCCACACACACTCAGTTAATTAGTTATACGCAATAAGTCAGTAAGCACGATAGAGAAAGCAGCTCAAAAGCAGATACGTAAAGTACGCAGATTTACAGGTAAGCACACCAGTAAATTAACCGTATAAAGTTACAAAGATAAGCACTAAGCAGCCAAAGAAGATAAGCACAGCACGCAAATTTACAGGTAAGCACACCAATAATTAACGTGTATAAAGTTATACGAAAGTAATAAACCCAATAAGTAATTGTAATCGCAAGTTTAAGCTATAACGTCGATACACCCGAAGTAGAATAGATTACCAGAACAAAAGACCCGAACTAAGAGCGCGACCGGTGCCGTCGCACCGGTATTTACGATTTGAGTGAGGGGCTACCCCTTGAGGGGAGCTCACGCGCTCGTGACGCTTCGAGAATATTCGGGAATTCAATTCCTTCTCGAATATTCTCAACTGCTGCGAAGAAGACCTTGTTTCCAGAACGTTCGACGTATTTAAAGTTTTTGCACCATAGTTAAGACGCACGAAGCGAAGCCAGAAAAAGAGTCCAAAGTAAGCATAACACTGTTTGACTACGTCGAACGTTCCGGACTTCGAGAAATCCTGAACAATATATATATGTTGAAATTTGTTTAAAGTATCGGCCAACTCCAACCGATATTGGAGAAAGTGAAACTTCCTCCTCCGGTCCGGACGAGGGAGAGTGGGTAAAGGTAACTCCAAACCAATATGCCTTTGATTCCCTTTGACTGTCCTGAAAAGGACAGTCGTTTATTTCAGACCCTTTTCGCTCTGTATAATACAAAGTGTTTTGCCGATCACAAGAATTTGACTTCTTGGTAGCCAGGCTGTCGGCGGGCCTGGTTGTCCTAGGTTATAATCTCTGGAACAACAGAAAAAGAACGAACGGGTGTAATCACCAGAAATACGATAATCGTATTAACGTTCTGTCTCGGGAATGTTTTGACGCGCACACTTAAACAGCAACGGTAACCGTGCTGTGTGTGCTAATGCGTGTACTGGTGCGTGGATTTTAAATACGGTAAGCCACGCGTCGACTGTTTTGGCCGATCTGTTCCGTCTTTTTCAGGAATACAATCGTGGCGGTTGGCTAGATTTAACGCAATGAAATCTTTAGTGCAACGACCGCACAGTCCTATTGCCTCGAACGGAAAACCAAGGCGGAGGTTGTAAATCTCCTGTATGGATTCCGTGAGCGGGGAGATCCACGGTTACTAGTAACTAGTCCCGGTGGCTGACAACGGAGGCTGATCTAACCGTTTCTTTCTCAACACGCCTTGACGTGGAGTAAGAGTGGACCAACGCTAATTCTAACCCGTCTTCCTCAACACGCCGCGTCGTGAAGGAAGCCTTGACACAGCGATATCGAAACTCTCCGGTCGCTCTTTGGTTACACTAAACGTAACCAAGGCGATTCCCGGTAGAGAACGAGTAGCGGGTCTTAAGTTTAGAATAGCGCCCTAACTAACGTAGTGCTCCGCCGAGCAGTGGTCATCCAAGGAGTGGACTCCTGACGCTCCCACGTCGAATAACAATGGTTGGCGAAAACCAGGTGAACCCACCGATTTTCGCCCCAGTACTAATTCAGGGTAAAGACCGCTAAATTACTAAAAAGCGCAGCTATTGTGCTGAAGAGTCAACACGAATCGTCGTGTGTTATTCTCGATTCAGTTTCACAATTTGCTGGTGTTAAGCTGAAAGCAGTGTTCGTTATAACGGGAGCACGATCGACAATCGATGCGCTCCGTGCGAACTGTTGCTGAGGACTCTCTAAGAAGAACTGACTGTCTGCGACGTTACACCGTCGTCGACAAGCGCGAACGAGTAATTACTCGTTACGCGGCGCTTTCGTCAAACTATTAGCTCTTTCTCACTCTCTCTCATATCCGTTTACTATTCGCGAATTCGAACGTCTTCAAACGGTAATATGTACCGGTCAGACGTGCCGATCTCTGGTTTCCCACGGTATAGACGAAAACAATCATTGTCATGTTATTGGACCTCGATAGTTTTTGTGTTTCCTTTTCGAATCACGCCGGTCAAATAAACTCGGTAGACTCAAGAAAAAGAAATTAACTATGAGGCTCGTGATCAGGTGAAACAACTACTGGTCACTTATTTAAACATACCGCCCCCCTTGCACTGTCTGTGCAATTGCTGGAGGGTTTGGTAGTTGTGACATCGAGACTCGAATCGCGGAATTTTACAAATTCAAGTTGAATAGACGTTTGAGAGAGAGGATTACTGCAAGTTAATTATATAGTATAATTATGACTTACTTTTTGGTGGCGGCGAGGGGGTGACTGTCGTCTCCAACAGTCTCAACGACGTCTCCAGGGCCATACCAGTGATTCGCTCGTACAACGACCGGCTGTCCCTGGAGGGCGTGAGGCTGCCTGAGCTCCCGCTCGTCCCGAGCTGGACGAAGCCCTTCCAGCTCGTCCCCGATGTCGCCTCCGTTTCGGGTCTGTAGAGCTACGCTCCGTTGGACCCGTTGTTGCCCCCTGTGCCGTGGGTGTTGGTACCGGGAGGGCCGGACACGGCGTCCTCTCCGGAGGATTCTCCGGTTTTACCTTGTATAGGAGGGACGTTAAACGTCCCTCGGAGTTCCATCGGAGGGTATACTTTCCTCCTTCCACCCGGCAGTTATACCTCCGGGTGGTCCGGGGTATGTGCTGCGGCACCCGCAATACATCATGCCCCCGGTCAATGATTAGGCCCTCTTTCGGTTTGCCCGGGGCGGGCCTTGCCCCGGTGGGGTCCTCCACCTCCATGCTGGGGCCAGCCTCTTCCTCGTGGGCTGCCCACGCTTTCTCGCCGAGCTTGAGGCACTTCTCAAAGCTCGCACTTATCAATTTTTGACTCTCTCCGTCCATTCTGCCGGCTTTCACAGTTAGAACTATGAGGGCGAACGGATCGGGACCTGTTTTATTTCCTCGGTGGTACCCGTGGGCAACGGGGGTACCTCCCCTACAGGTGCGAAACCAGAAGAGAGACTTTACGCCCTCTTTTCGTCTTATCCTGAGGAGTGGGGGCCAAGAAGGGGGTACGGGATCGAATTTTCGAGCTCAACGGTTTCTCTCCCCTTGTTGCCCCGCCTAACCGAAAAACAGTCCTCTGGAGTGTTTATTCGTCTTCGGGGTCACGATTCGTGCCCGAAGACTCGTTTCCCACGGGTAGCTTACACAGTCTCGTTATCGGACGTGTGTAGGTGGAGGTTTTTGTACGGAGTTTAACCACTCGCACATTACCGTCTCTACCCGGGAAAATCTCCTCAATTCTTCCCATTTCCCATTGATTAGGTGGGAGAAGAGGGTTTTGCACCAGTACCAGATCCCCTGGTTGCAGGTGCATTTCGATGGATCGCCACTTATTGCGATTCTGGAGATGTGTGATATAATCACGTGTCCAATGCTTCCACAGCTGCTCGTGAAATTTCTGGATCGCTCTCCAGCGCGATAGGCGCGAGAGCTGTTCCGTCTCAACAGAGCGCATCGGAAGTGCATTTAAAGGACCTCCAGTAAGGAAGTGGCCCGGCGTGAGAGGCGCATAGCTATCGGGTGCATCACTCAACGCTGCGATCGGGCGGGAGTTTAAGCTCGCCTCGATCTTGCAAAGGAGCGTATACATCTCCTCTGCGGTGGGAGTGAATGCACCGAGAATGCGCTTTAAGTGATGTTTCACTTATTTCACGCCGGCTTCCTGCATACCACCGAAATGTGGTGCACTAGGAGGGTTAAATCTCCATTGTATGCCCTGCGTGTCGCAGCTATTTTGCACTTCCTGCGAATTACTCACCTCGCGGAAGTGCGTTCTTAGCTCGCGATCTGCACCGACGAAGTTTGTCCCATTGTCACTGAAAATGCAGGACGGGGTTCCACGTCGGGCGATAAAGCGATCTAAGGCGGCAATAAACGAGCCTGTCGTGTAATCACTGACAAGTTCGAGATGGACAGCTCTTGTAGCGTAACATACGAAAACCGCAAGGTACGCTTTATGAGCTGTCTTCCCTCGGCCAGCGGAGTAGCGAACGCGAAACGGTCCAGCATAATCCACTCCGCAATTCGAGAAAGCTCGAGCCGGTCTGCAACGCTCAGGGATCAAACCAGCCATAATCTGCGTGGAGGTGCGACCCTTCCACCTTATGCATTTCATGCATTGGTTGATCACCGTTCAGGCGGCATTTCGGCAGCCAAGGATCCAGAATTGCTGTCTCACCTTGTACAAGGTCATCTGCAAACCTCCGTGCAACGTATCCACGTCCCCCTGCCTAATTATTAGTGTGCTCACATAATGTTTCGGCAGGATTATCGGATGTTTCGTTTGCCAATCGCGTACTGTATTCTCCAGCCTTCCACCGACCCTCAAGACGCCTTTATCGTCGAGAAACGGATGCAGACTTTTTATCGGAGATTTCGCAGGAATTCCGCGGTGATTTTTCAAGCACCGGTACTCCTCCGCGAAATGCGTACTCTGTATGTACTGTGCAATTCTGTGGGTTGCTTGTTGCAACTCCGATGCGTGGAGGATCTCCTTGACAAAGGACCTTGGGTCACCTTGCACTCGTCTCCGAAACCGGAGACAATATGCTGTGACGCGCACTAGTTTTCTCCACGATGGAAATCGGAATAGGAAATCCCATTCCTTTTCGGGAGTAACTAGGCTCGTGATCAGGTGAAACAACTACTGGTCACTTATTTAAACAATATATATATATATATTTGTTATTTATAAATAAAGTATATTATTTTTATAATGAAAATATAATGTTTTAAAATAAACTATATAAATATATATATATATATATTTATATAGTTTATTTTATATATATTTTTTATATATATTTGTTACTTATTCTTTATTGTTTATTATAAGTTACTTAATCTAGAAATGTGTGGTCGCGTGCAACGTGCAATCGGAACAGGAAAGAATGTATATCTAACAAAAGAAAAACGTTGAGCGGGACACCGATTCTCTTTTGGGTCGGCTAGGTAGGTTTTGACCCAACACCAATTCTAACACTCCCACTTTGTGTCAAATCCTTCAATCCCAATTATTTCAAAACTAACTCATGGACAATCTTTCCATGTTCAATTTATCGACGAGTGTCTTGTGAGCTGGCGCGAACAAACATTTTGTCATGATATCCGCTATTTGACCTTTAGAAGATACAAATTCCACAACAATATTTCCATTTAATATATGATCCCTTATAAAATGGTAGCGGACATCAATATGCTTCGTACGTCGGTGAAATTCTGGATTCTTGACCAATTTAATAGCGGATTGGTTATCGCAGTAAATTTTTGTCGCTTGCGACTGTACGTGTCCTAAATCCGCTAACAATTGTCGAAGCCAGATCGCTTCTTTAACTGCTTCTGCTAACGATACGTACTCGGCTTCTGTAGTACTCTGGGCAACTACAGGTTGTTTCTTTGTCATCCAAGTCACAGGACTATCATTTAACATAAATATATATCCGGAAGTTGATCTACGTGTATCTAAGTCTCCTGCAAAATCAGCATCGCAATAACCGGATAACGTTAACAGTTCCTCATTTGACCCGCTATATCGAATACATAAATCGGATGTTCTATGCAGGTAGCGAAAAATTCGCTTTACGGCTTTCCAATGTGGAGAACCCGGATTCTCCAAAAACTGAGATACCTTCGATGCAATGTAAGCTATATCTGGCCGACTTACGATTGCTGCGAACATTAAATTGCCTACTGCTTCCCTGAATGGAACATTTAACATGTGCTTTTCCTTGCTTTTATTCATACCCATTTCCTTTGATAGGGCTTCGTGCGGATCCGCTGGCGTACAAATCATTTTTCCTTCTTTTGCCTTAAACTTATCCGTAATTTTATCAATATATAATTTTTGATGTACGTACGCTACTTTCTTACTCCGATCTCTTTCTATCTGTAAACCGACAAAACTTTGTGCATCATTAATCGTTATACTGAATACCTGTTTCAGATCGCTCAAGGTCGCCTCAATTGTTTCAGCATTGTCTGATGCTAGTAAACCATCATCGACATACAGTGCTAGAATGGTTAATGAATTGTCCTTCTTCGATATGTAAACACATGGTTCCGCCATCGATTGATCAAATCCATGATTTTCCAGAAAGTGTTTCAGTTTTAAATTCCACTGACGTGGACTTTGCTTCAACCCGTACAGACTTCGGTGAAGATAACAAACTTTAGTTGTCCCATCCCCGTAGCCTTCTGGCTGCTCCATGTAATTGTCGCAGTCGATATCACCATATAAAAATGCCCTTGTTACATCGAAGTGAATCATTTCCATATCTGCGTGCACCGCCAAGGCCAAGATGCATCTTATAGATTCATATCGCACGACGGGTGCGAATGTTTCCTTATAGTCAATACCTTCGCGCTGGCTGTACCCCTTCGCCACTAGTCGAGCTTTGTATCTATAGCTTCCATCTGGGTTTCTCTTAATTTTGTAGATCCACTTGCACTTTACCGGTTTTCTTCCTGTTGGTAGGTCTGTCAGGCTCCACGTTTCATTGCTAATTAATGACTCGTATTCCCTATGCATAGCTTTCTGCCATTCCTTTTTATTAGTATCCTCTATAGCTTCCTGATACGATTCTGGCTCATTACTTATACTTCCTGCCATTAAAGCAAAAAATGAAGAGGATCTCGTTCGCAATGTCATGCTGTGCCTTTCCATTGCTCCTTTCGGTTTGTTCTTGACACCTTTTGGTCTGCCCCTGCTTTTCTTTTCTTCTTCAGGAATATTCTCAATGCTTCCTCCTGGTGTATGAAAAATGTCACCGACTTCACTGTGTTCTTCTTCCGATTTTTCCTCATCAATAGTCTCTTCTATGCTATCTACATCCTCGAGAGGCTGTAGTGAAGACAAGCGAGTCGATGGAATTTCATCGAAAATTACGTTCCTCCCTGTGTATAATTTTCGTGTCTTAGGGTTATAAAGCCGATAAATTTTATTTGATTCTTCATAACCAACCAAACACATTTCGACTGCATTAGGCTCCCACTTGGACCTGACTGTCTTCGGTACGTGTAGATAGGCTGTTGCTCCAAAGATCCTTAGATGCGAAATATCCGGCTTTTTGTCAAACCAAAGTTCGAACGGTGTTTGTTTAACATGGGTTCCATTTATCACCCTATTCATCAAATATGCCGCTGTACATATCGCCTCAGCCCACAAGATCGTAGGAAGTTCCTTCGCATAGATCATTGATTTTGCTAAATCTATTAACGTGCGATTTTCCCTTTCTGATCTACCATTCATCTGTGGATTGTGTGGCACGGTTTTTTCGTGATGAATACCTTTCCTTTTCATAATTTCCTTCATTTTCCTGTTTACAAACTCTCGTCCATTATCGGTGCGGAATCGTTTTACTGAGTTCTTGGTTTCCCTTTCCACTTTATTAACGAATTCTATAAATTTGTCAGCGACTTCGTCCTTCGTTTTCAGAAAGTATACAGTCCTATAACTGGAAAATTCATCTTTAAATAGGAGGAAATACGAAGATCCGCCCAACGATTTTTCTTTCATCGGGCCGCATAAATCTGCGTGTATAAACTCCCCAGTTTGACATTGTCTTGGAGTGCAACTTTTAAAAGAATTAGTTACCATTTTCCCCAATATACAACCTCTGCAGAAATAGTTTTCGTTACCGGTTACTTGCAATCCAGTCACTGCCTCATTCTTTACCATCTGTTTGATCTTTTGCTGGTTTACATGGCCCAGTCGCTCGTGCCATACATTTAGACCAACCTCAACTGCTAGAGCTGCTGTAGATTCTTCCAGTTTCTCAGAATGAGTTTTACAGCGTCTTAGCATCAATTTCCAAACGTTTTGTGTTCGTTTCCCTAAAGCTATAGTCTCACCAGTGCCTTTCCTCCTGAGTTGCAGTTCCTCAGTATCGCCCGTTATTTCGAGTCCTTTGTCGCAGGCGCTCGATAATGAAAATAGACTAGTGGATCCCATTTCAGGTACATGAAGTACGTTCAACAATTTGTTCGATTTCCATTTCGTGCCGTTGAAAACTTCTACTGAAATCGTTCCTTTACCAATGGCTTTTATTCTCTTATCGTCCGCAATAGTTATATTTATCGGTGTTGATAGCGCTTCGTAGGTGCAAAACCACGAACGGTTTTTCGTCATATGGTACGACGCTGCGCTATCCACATACCATACCTCATCCGAAGTGAAATTTTCATCATTCTCATACGGACCAGCGTAAAGCCCCGCTGCATCTTCCAGCTTCGATTTCGCGTACTTATTTTCATTTTTGTTGCTTCTCAGCTCTGGGCAGTACCGTTTGATGTGCCCTTTCTTTTTACAAGAGTAACATATAATGTCTTCTTTTTCCGTTTTCTTAAATTTCTTCTTCTCATCCTTCCTGCTCATTACAAACGCCTCCGCTTCGCCGCACGGCATTTTCTTGAAGGAATTTTCAATTTTTAGAAGTTGCTGTTCTAAAACAGATCTCGTTATACCTGGCGTCACGGCAGCCATTACGTTCCACGAATGCCTGAATGTGTCGAATTCTGACGGAAGATCATTAATTATCTTTGCGATCACAGATGTTTCATCTATCGTCAAATTGACTGCGTTAAGTTTTTGGAGTAAAACATTAAGACCACACAAGTATGTGGACACACTCGAACCCGGTTCAAATTTGTATTTGTAATACTCCTGGTGTAAATCTATTTTATTGTTTATTGAGACACTTTCAAATAGACTCACCAGCTTGGTCCACATCTCGTGTGATGTCCGGCATTCTCTAATCATGGAGTGATGTACCTCTGTCAAGGTCGAGGCGATCATTCCCCTTGCCTTTGCGTCGCATTTGCACCATATAGCTAATTCAGCACCACTTTCCGGTTTTATCCGTGTTCCGCTTACAATGTCCAAGACTTCTGACGCCTCCAGCCACGCATTGATATCGAATTTCCATCTTTGGAAATTTTCCGACGACAGCATGGGCAATGTCGGCCTTGTCTCCATTGTTACAATAGCGTCCGAACACGTGCTCAACAAGTTATCTTAATTTCTACAACTTACGTCTTTAAAATAACTGCTTTCTATTAACCAACCACGTTCTAGATTATGAACCACGCTCTGCTACCATGTTACTTATTCTTTATTGTTTATTATAAGTTACTTAATCTAGAAATGTGTGGTCGCGTGCAACGTGCAATCGGAACAGGAAAGAATGTATATCTAACAAAAGAAAAACGTTGAGCGGGACACCGATTCTCTTTTGGGTCGGCTAGGTAGGTTTTGACCCAACACCAATTCTAACAATATTTATATAGTTTATTTTATATATATATATATATATATATATATATATATTGTTATGACGAGGGTCGTCAAGGGCGCCTAGCAATTTATAAACAGTCGCAAAAGAATTGAATTGTAATCCGACAGCGAGAGCGACCGGACGCGCGCTCGACGCTCTGATTCATAAAATACCAATAAACGCTCTGGTAATCGTAACCGTCTCCTCCGTGTACCGATATGCCCCGCACGCGCCGCAACAATATATATAGATTAAATAATTTAATCAAAATTTTAATTCGAAGTTAAATGTAATTTTTACTTTATATATATATTAAATGAAACCAAAAAGAGGTATATTATTTTTAATAATATTATTAGAATATAAATTCTCAATTGAAATAATATAAAATTTAAATTTCTAATTTAAAAAAAAATGTTTATTCATTTTTATTTCTAGATATATTGATTTATTCAATAAATTTAAAATGCAATTTGAATGTTATAGATTAACTAATATCCAAATTTAATCAATTAATAGTTAAATCAATTCATTCTTGTAATAAACTAGAAATGATTATAATAATAAATAAAAAGATTATAAGGTAATTATTAAAATTGATATTTTGAAAATTAATAAATGGGATAAGAAAGGCAATTTCAATATCAAAAATTAGGAAAATTAATGAAATAATAAAAAAACTAATTGAAGGGGGTGTTCGCGACCCCTTCGATCTTGGCCGAGAACACCGAATAGTTATTTGAGCGCCGGGTGTCGGATCAGAAAGGATGGTGGCTGAATATCGCTCGTCCGTGATTCGCGACGATCTCTCTGTTCGTAACGATCTCCGTAGATCGAAAGATTCCGTAATTAAACTCACTGGGCCCGTGCCCGCGTACAATTCTCTTCCCGTGGTGGAAGAAATTGTCTCCGATGTGAATGTGAGAAGCCTCGTGGCTTGCGATAAAAACTCTTACGTGCGTCGTGGTTAACAGTCGGCAGAAGAAGAACGAGATTTCGCTCTATCCCCCGGAAACGAACTTCGGGGAGACAGAGCCCTCTGCGACTACGCACCCTCTGCCGCCCGCCGGAAACGAGGGGCGCCACGACATTTAAACTGGCTTAAACAGGGGGTATTCAAGGATTAGAAATATTTGAAAATCCGCATTCGTAAGCTATTTTTTTTCTAGATATAATTTTGTATTTATAGAAATTAAAAAATTTAGTATGAAAAAAATTATAGGTAAAATTATAATAGTTATTGACATTAAAATAATTAAGTAAATTTTTTATATTAAATTAATTAAATTTTTTAATTGGAAATTAAATGTAATTTTTATACTATATAAAAATAATATGAATGGTCATCAATAGATGCAAATATATAAAAATAGTCATACTACATCAACAAAATGTCAGTATCAAGCAGCAGCTTCAAATCCAAAGTGATGATTAGATGAAAAATGTTTATTTATTAATCGATAGAAACAAATAATTAAAAATGTTGTTCCAATAATTACATGAATACCATGAAATCCAGTTATTACATAAAATGTTGATCCGAAAACATTGTCATTAATAGAAAATGATGCATTTTTATATTCAAATAATTGAAGGAAAGAGAAATATATTCCCAGTAAAATGGTTATTATTAATCTTAATTTTCTTTCTTTAAATATATTATTAATAATTGAATGATGACATCAAGTAATAGATAATCCTGAAGATACTAATACAATTGTATTTAGTAGAGGAATATTATAAGGATTAAATATTTTAATTCCTTTGGGAGGTCAAATTATACAAATTTCTATTCTAGGATTAAGGGATATATGAAAAAATGCTCAAAAAAAGGAAATAAAAAAAAATAATTCAGAAATAATAAATAGAATTATTCCAAATCGTAGATTATTATAAACAAGATAAGTGTGTATTCCTTGATAAAGTCTTTCTCGGATTACATCTCGTCATCATTGAGATATACATAAAACAATAATTATAAAATTAATAATTAAATTTAAGTAATTATTATTATGTATTCATTGAATTATTCTTGTTAATAAATTGAAAATTGAAAATGATGTTAATAGTGGTCATGGTCTTGCAGTAACTAAATGAAATGGATGATTATGTATTGCCATTTAAGAAACTTCATTAGAATATAAAGTTCTAACAATTGAGTATACATAAGCTTGAATTATAGCTACTGAAATTTCTAGAATTATTAATAAAGTTTGAGTTGAAAATGTTAGAGGAAAAATAAGAATATTAAAATTTGTTGAACCAATTAAATTTAATAATAAATGACCTGCAATTATATTAGCTGACAATCGAATAGCTAATGTTCTTGATCGAATAATATTTCTAATTGATTCAAAAATTACTATAAAAGGTATTAGAATATAAGGAGTTCCTGTAGGAATGAGGTGTATAAATATATTTTTATAATTTATTAATCAACCACAAATTATAAAAGATAATCATATAGAAAATGAAACAGATAATGAAAAAGATATTGGTCTTGATGGAGTAAAAATATAAGGGAATAATCCTAAAATATTAATTAATATAATAAAATTAAATATAGAAATAAATATTAATAAATTTTTATTAGAAATTTTATTTAATAGAATTTTACATTCATTACATTCAAATTTACATCAGTTTCGTCGAACACATACGGTTTCGAGTGGCATCGCCGCAGATATCAGAGAACAGGCGCTTCTCCTGGCACAGTATCGAACACTCAGTTTCAGATGGAACATTTGGTTTAAAATGGAACTAAGTTTCGCATCTGGAGTTTCCTCTCTCACAAGGTCGACCACTTAGTTTCGTCGAACACATACGGTTTCGAGTGGCATCGCCACAGGTTTCTGAGAACTGGCGCTTCTCCTGGCACAGTATCGAACACTTAGTTTCAGATAGAACAATTAGTTTAAAATGGAACTAAGTTTCGCATCCGGAGTTTCCTCTCTCAGAAGGTCGACCACTTAGTTTCGTCGAACACATACGGTTTCGAGTAGCAACGCCACAGGTTTCAGAGAACAGGCGCTTCTACTGGCACAGTATCGAACACTTAGTTTCAGATGGAACAATTAGTTTAAAATGGAACAATGTTTCTCCTCTGGAGTTTCCTTTCGCACAAAGTCGACGACTTAATTTCGTCGAACACATACGGTTTAGAGTGGCATCGCCAGAGATTTCGGAGAACAGGCGCTTCTCCTGGCACAGTATCGAACACTTAGTTTCAGATAGAACAATCAGTTTAAAATGAAACTAAGTTTCGCATCTGGAGTGTCCTCTCTCACAAGGTCGGCCACTTAGTTTCGTCGAACACATACGGTTTCGAGTACCATCGCCACAGGTTTCAGAGAGCAGGCGCTTCTCCTGGCACAGTATCGAACACTTAGTTTCGGATAGAACAATTAATTTAAAATGGAACTAAGTTTCGCATCTGGAGTTTCCTCTCTAAAAAGGTCGGCCACTTAGTTACCGTCGAACACATACGGTTTCGAGTGGCATCGCCATAGATTTCCGAGAACAGGCGCTTCTCCTGGCACAGTATCGAACACTTAGTTTCGGATGGAACATTTGGTTTAAAATGGAACTACGTTTCGCAACTGGAGTTTCCTCTCTCAGAAGGTCGAACACATGCGGTGTCGAGTGCTATCGCCACAGATTTCGCCGAACGGGAGTTTCTCCTGGCACACTATCGAACACTTAGTTTCAGATAGAACAATTAGTTTTAAATGGAACTAAGTTTCGCATCTGGAGTTTCCTCTCTCACAAAGTCGACGACTTAGTTTCGTCAAACACATGCGGTTCGAGTGGCATCGTCACAGGTTTCAGAGAACAGGCGTTTCTCCTGGCACAGTATCGAACACTTAGTTTCAGATAGAAAAATAAGTTTAAAATGGAACTAAGTTTCACATCTGGAGTTTCCTCGCTCACAAGGTCGACCACTTAGTTTCGTCGAACACATGCGGTGTCGAGTGCTATCGCCACAGATTTCGCCGAACGGGAGTTTCTCCTGGCACACTATCGAACACTTAGTTTCAGATAGAACAATTAGTTTTAAATGGAACTAAGTTTCGCATCTGGAGTTTCCTCTCTCACAAAGTCGACGACTTAGTTTCGTCAAACACATGCGGTTCGAGTGGCATCGTCACAGGTTTCAGAGAACAGGAGTTTCTCCTGGCACAGTATCGAACACTTAGTTTCAGATAGAAAAATAAGTTTAAAATGGAACTAAGTTTCACATCTGGAGTTTCCTCGCTCACAAGGTCGACCACTTAGTTTCGTCGAACATATACGGTTTCGAGTAGCATCGCCACAGATTTCAGAGAACAGGCGCTTCTCCTGGCACAGTATCGAACACTTAGTTGCAGATAGAACAATTAATTTAAAATGGAACTAAATTTCGCATTTGAAGTTTCCTCTCTCACAAGGTCGGCCTCTTAGTTCCGTCGAACACATACGGTTTCGAGTGGCATCGCCACACATTTCAGAGAACAGGCGCTTCTCCTGGCACAGTATCGAGCACTTAGTTTCAGATAGAACAATTTGTTTAAAATGGAACTAAGTTTCGCATCTGGAGTTTCCTCTCCCACAAGGTCGACCACTTAGTTTCCTCGAACTAATACGGTTTCGAGGGGCATCGCCACCGATTTCAGAGAACAAGCGATTCTCCTGGCACACTATCGAACACTTAGTTTCAGATAGAACAATTAGTTTAAAATGGAACTAAGCTTCGCATCCGGAGTTTCCTCTCTCAGAAGGTCGACCACTTAGTTTCGTCGAACACATACGGTTTCGAGTAGCAATGCCACAGGTTTCAGAGAACAGGCGCTTCTACTGGCAGAGTATCGAATACTTAGTTTCAGACAGAACATTTAGTTTAAAATGGAAATATGTTTCGCATTTGGAGTTTCCTCCCTCACAAGGTCGACCACTTAGTTTCGTCGAACACATACGGTTTCGAGTGGCATCGCCACAGATTTCAGAGAACAGGCGTTTCTCCTGGCACACTGTCAAACACTTAGTTTCAGATAGAACAATTATTTTAATATGGAATTAAGTTTCGCATTTGGAGTTTCCTCTCTCACAAGGTAGACAACTTAGTTTCCTCGAACAAATACGGTTTCGTGTGGCATCGCCACAGATTTCAGAGAACAGACGCTTCTACTGGCACAGTATCGAACACATAGTTACAGATAGAACAATTAGTTTAAAAAGGAACTAAGTTTCGCTGCTGGAGTTTCCTCTCTCACAAGGTCGACCACTTACTTTCGTCGAACACATTCGGTTTCGTGTAGCAACGCCACAGATTTCAGAGAACAGGCGCCTCTCCTGGCACAGTATCGAACACGTAGTTTCAGATAGAACAATTAGTTTAAAATGGAAGTAAGATTCGCATCTGCAGTTTCCTCTCTCACAAGGTCGACCACTTAGTTTCGTCGAACATATACCGTTTCGAGTAGCATCGCCACAGATTTCAGAGAACAGGCGCTTCTCCTGGCACAGTATCGAACACTTAGTTTCAGATAGAAAAATTAGTTTAAAATGGAACTAAGTTTCGCATTTGTAGTTTCCTCTCTCACAAGATCGACCACTTTGTTTCGTCGAACACATACGGTTTCGAGTAGCATCGCCACCGATTTCAGAGTACAGACGCTTCTCCTGGCACATTATCGAACACTAAGTTTCAGGTAGAACAATTAGTTTAAAATGGAACTAAGTTTCGCATCTGGAGTTTCCTCTCTCACATGGTCGACCACTTACTTTCGTCGAATACATACGGTTTCGAGTAGCATCGCCACAGATTTCAGAGAACATGCGCTTCTCCTGCACAGTATCGAACACTTAGTTACAGATAGAACACTTAGTTTAAAATGGAACTATGTTTCGCATTTGGAGTTTCCTCTCTCACACGGTCTACCACTTACTTTCGTCGAACACATTCGGCTTCGAGTAGCAACGCCACAGGTTTCAGAGAACAGGCGCTTCTACTGGCAGTTTATCGAATACTTAGTTTCAGATAGAATATTTAGTTTAAAATGGAAATATGTTTCGCATTTGGAGTTTCCTCCCTCACAAGGTCGACCACTTAGTTTCGTCGAACACATACGGTTTCGAGTAGCATCGCCACAGATTTCAGAGAACAGGCGCTTCTCCTGCACAGTATCGAACACTTAGTTACAGATAGAACAATTACTTTAAAATGGAACTATGTTTCGCATTTGGAGTTTCCTCTCTCACACGGTCTACCACTTACTTTCGTCGAACACATTCGGCTTCGAGTAGCAACGCCACAGGTTTCAGAGAACAGGCGCTTCTACTGGCAGTTTATCGAATACTTAGTTTCAGATAGAATATTTAGTTTAAAATGGAAATATGTTTCGCATTTGGAGTTTCCTCCCTCACAAGGTCGACCACTTAGTTTCGTCGAACACATACGGTTTCGAGTAGCATCGCCACAGATTTCAGAGAACAGGCGCTTCTCCTGGCACAGTATCGAACACTTAGTATCAGATAGAACAATTACTTTAAAATGGAACTATGTTTCGCATTTGGAGTTTCCTCTCTCACACGGTCTACCACTTACTTTCGTCCAACACATTCGGCTTCGAGTAGCAACGCCACAGGTTTCAGAGAACAGGCGCTTCTACTGACAGAGTATCGAATACTTAGTTTCAGATAGAACATTTAGTTTAAAATGGAACTATGTTTCGCATGTGGAGTTTCCTCTCTCACACGGTCTACCGCTTACTTTCGTCGAACACATTCGGCTTCGAGTAGCAACGCCACAGGTTTCAGAGAACAGGCGCTTCTACTGACAGAGTATCGAACACATAGTTACAGATAGAACAATTAGTTTAAAAAGGAACTAAGTTTCGCTGCTGGAGTTTCCTCTCTCACAAGGTCGACCACTTACTTTCGTCGAACACATTCGGTTTCGTGTAGCAACGCCACAGATTTCAGAGAACAGGCGCCTCTCCTGGCACAGTATCGAACACGTAGTTTCAGATAGAACAATTAGTTTAAAATGGAAGTAAGATTCGCATCTGCAGTTTCCTCTCTCACAAGGTCGACCACTTAGTTTCGTCGAACATATACCGTTTCGAGTAGCATCGCCACAGATTTCAGAGAACATGCGCTTCTCCTGCACAGTATCGAACACTTAGTTACAGATAGAACACTTAGTTTAAAATGGAACTATGTTTCGCATTTGGAGTTTCCTCTCTCACACGGTCTACCACTTACTTTCGTCGAACACATTCGGCTTCGAGTAGCAACGCCACAGGTTTCAGAGAACAGGCGCTTCTACTGGCAGTTTATCGAATACTTAGTTTCAGATAGAATATTTAGTTTAAAATGGAAATATGTTTCGCATTTGGAGTTTCCTCCCTCACAAGGTCGACCACTTAGTTTCGTCGAACACATACGGTTTCGAGTAGCATCGCCACAGATTTCAGAGAACAGGCGCTTCTCCTGCACAGTATCGAACACTTAGTTACAGATAGAACAATTACTTTAAAATGGAACTATGTTTCGCATTTGGAGTTTCCTCTCTCACACGGTCTACCACTTACTTTCGTCGAACACATTCGGCTTCGAGTAGCAACGCCACAGGTTTCAGAGAACAGGCGCTTCTACTGGCAGTTTATCGAATACTTAGTTTCAGATAGAATATTTAGTTTAAAATGGAAATATGTTTCGCATTTGGAGTTTCCTCCCTCACAAGGTCGACCACTTAGTTTCGTCGAACACATACGGTTTCGAGTAGCATCGCCACAGATTTCAGAGAACAGGCGCTTCTCCTGGCACAGTATCGAACACTTAGTATCAGATAGAACAATTACTTTAAAATGGAACTATGTTTCGCATTTGGAGTTTCCTCTCTCACACGGTCTACCACTTACTTTCGTCGAACACATTCGGCTTCGAGTAGCAACGCCACAGGTTTCAGAGAACAGGCGCTTCTACTGACAGAGTATCGAATACTTAGTTTCAGATAGAACATTTAGTTTAAAATGGAACTATGTTTCGCATGTGGAGTTTCCTCTCTCACACGGTCTACCGCTTACTTTCGTCGAACACATTCGGCTTCGAGTAGCAACGCCACAGGTTTCAGAGAACAGGCGCTTCTACTGACAGAGTATCGAATACTTAGTTTCAGATAGAACATTTAGTTTAAAATGGAAATATGTTTCGCATTTGGAGTTTCCTCCCTCACAAGGTCGACCACTTAGTTTCGTCGAACACATACGGTTTCGTGTAGCAACGCCACAGATTTCAGAGAACAGGCGCCTCTCCTGGCACAGTATCGAACACGTAGTTTCAGATAGAACAATTAGTTTAAAATGGAAGTAAGATTCGCATCTGCAGTTTCCTCTCTCACAAGGTCGACCACTTAGTTTCGTCGAACATATACCGTTTCGAGTAGCATCGCCACAGATTTCAGAGAACAGGCGCTTCTCCTGGCACAGTATCGAACACTTAGTTTCAGATAGAAAAATTAGTTTAAAATGGAACTAAGTTTCGCATTTGTAGTTTCCTCTCTCACAAGATCGACCACTTTGTTTCGTCGAACACATACGGTTTCGAGTAGCATCGCCACCGATTTCAGAGTACAGACGCTTCTCCTGGCACATTATCGAACACTAAGTTTCAGGTAGAACAATTAGTTTAAAATGGAACTAAGTTTCGCATCTGGAGTTTCCTCTCTCACATGGTCGACCACTTACTTTCGTCGAATACATACGGTTTCGAGTAGCATCGCCACAGATTTCAGAGAACATGCGCTTCTCCTGCACAGTATCGAACACTTAGTTACAGATAGAACACTTAGTTTAAAATGGAACTATGTTTCGCATTTGGAGTTTCCTCTCTCACACGGTCTACCACTTACTTTCGTCGAACACATTCGGCTTCGAGTAGCAACGCCACAGGTTTCAGAGAACAGGCGCTTCTACTGGCAGTTTATCGAATACTTAGTTTCAGATAGAATATTTAGTTTAAAATGGAAATATGTTTCGCATTTGGAGTTTCCTCCCTCACAAGGTCGACCACTTAGTTTCGTCGAACACATACGGTTTCGAGTAGCATCGCCACAGATTTCAGAGAACAGGCGCTTCTCCTGCACAGTATCGAACACTTAGTTACAGATAGAACAATTACTTTAAAATGGAACTATGTTTCGCATTTGGAGTTTCCTCTCTCACACGGTCTACCACTTACTTTCGTCGAACACATTCGGCTTCGAGTAGCAACGCCACAGGTTTCAGAGAACAGGCGCTTCTACTGGCAGTTTATCGAATACTTAGTTTCAGATAGAATATTTAGTTTAAAATGGAAATATGTTTCGCATTTGGAGTTTCCTCCCTCACAAGGTCGACAACTTAGTTTCGTCGAACACATACGGTTTCGAGTAGCATCGCCACAGATTTCAGAGAACAGGCGCTTCTCCTGGCACAGTATCGAACACTTAGTATCAGATAGAACAATTACTTTAAAATGGAACTATGTTTCGCATTTGGAGTTTCCTCTCTCACACGGTCTACCACTTACTTTCGTCGAACACATTCGGCTTCGAGTAGCAACGCCACAGGTTTCAGAGAACAGGCGCTTCTACTGACAGAGTATCGAATACTTAGTTTCAGATAGAACATTTAGTTTAAAATGGAACTATGTTTCGCATGTGGAGTTTCCTCTCTCACACGGTCTACAGCTTACTTTCGTCGAACACATTCGGCTTCGAGTAGCAACGCCACAGGTTTCAGAGAACAGGCGCTTCTACTGACAGAGTATCGAATACTTAGTTTCAGATAGAACATTTAGTTTAAAATGGAAATATGTTTCGCATTTGGAGTTTCCTCCCTCACAAGGTCGACCACTTAGTTTCGTCGAACACATACGGTTTCGAGTAGCATCGCCACAGATTTCAGAGAACAGGCGCTTCTCCTGGCACAGTATCGAACACTTAGTATCAGATAGAACAATTACTTTAAAATGGAACTAAGCTTCGCATATGGAGTTTCCTCTCTCACATGGTCGACCACTTACTTTCGTCGAACACATACGGTTTCGAGTAGCATCGCCACAGATTTCAGAGAACATGCGCTTCTCCTGCACAGTATCGAACACGTAGTTACAGATAGAACACTTAGTTTAAAATGGAACTATGTTTCGCATTTGGAGTTTCATCTCTCACACGGTCGACGACTTAGTTACGTTGAACACATTCGGTTTCGAGTGGCATCGCCACAGATTTCAGAGACAGGCGCTTCTACTGGCACAGTATCGAAAACTTAGTTTCAGATAGAACAATTAATTTAAAATGGAACTAAGTTTCGCATCTGTAGTTTCATCTCTCACAAGGTCGACCACTTAGTTTCGTCGAACACATACGGTTTCGAGTAGTATCGCCACAGATTTCGCAGAACGGGAGTTTCTCCTGGCACTGTATCGAACACTTAGTTTCAGATAGAACAATTAGTTTAAAATGGTACTAAGTTTCGCATCTGGAGTTTCCTCTCGCACAAGGTCGACCACTTAGTTTCGTCGAACACATACGGTTTCGAGTAGCATCGCCACAGATTTCAGAGAACAGGCGCTTCTCCTGGCACAGTATCGAGCACATAGTTTCGGATAGAACAATTAGTTTAAAATGGAACTAAGTTTCGCATCTGGAGTTTCCTGTCCCACAAGGCCGACCACTTAGTTTCGTCCAACACATACGGTTTCGAGTGGCATCGCCACAGATTTCAGAGAACAGTCGCTTCTCCTGGCACAGTATCGAACACTTAGTTTCAGATAGAACAATTAGTTTAAAATGGAACTAAGTTTCGCATCTGGAGTTTCCTCTCTCAAAAGGTCGACCACTAAGTTTCGTCGAACACATACGGTTTCGAGTGGCATCGCCACAGATTTCAGAGAACAGGCGCTTCTCCTGGCACTGTATCGAACACTTAGTTTCAGATGGAACACTTAGTTTTAAATGGAACTAAGTTTCGCTTCTGGAGTTTCCTCTCTCACAAGGTCGACCACTTAGTTTCGTCGAACACATACGGTTTCGAGTAGTATCGCCACAGATTTCGCAGAACGGGAGTTTCTTCTGGCACAGTATCGAACACATAGTTTCAGATAGAACAATTAGTTTAGAATGGTACTAAGTTTCGCATCTGGAGCTTCTTCTCTCACAAGGTCGACGACTTGGTTTTGTCGAACACATACGGTTTCGAGTGGCATCGCCACAGATTTCAGAGAACAGGCGTTTCTCCTGGCACAGTATCGAACACTTAGATTCAGATAGAACAATTAGTTTAAAATGGATCTATGTTTCGCATCTGGAGTGTCCTCTCTCACAAGGTCGACCACTTAGTTTCCTCGAACACATACGGTTTCGAGTAGTATCGCCACAGATTTCGCAGAACGGGAGTTTCTCCAGGCACAGTATCGAAAACTTAGTTTCAGATAGAACAATTAGTTTAGAATGGAACTAAGTTTCGCAACTGGAGTTTCCTCTCTCACAAGGTCGGCCACTTAGTTTCGTCGAACACATATGGTTTCGAGTGGCATCGCCGCAGATTTCAGAGAACAGGCGCTTCTCCTGGCACAGTATCGAACACTTCGTTTCAGAAGGAACAGTTAGTTTAAAATGGAACTAAGTTTCGCATCTGGAGTTTCCTCTCTCACAAGGTCGACCGCTTAGTTTCGACGAACACATACGGTTTCGAGTAGCATCGCCACAGATTTCAGAGAACAGGCGCTTCTCCTGGCACAGTATCGAACACTTATTTCAGATAGAACAATGAGATTAAAATGGAACAAAGTTTCGCATCTGGAGTGTCCTCTCTCACAAGGTCGACCACTTAGTTTCGTCGAACACATACGGTTTCGAGTAGTATCGCCACAGATTTCGCAGAACGGGAGTTTCTCCTGGCACTGTATCGAACACTTAGTTTCAGATAGAACAATTAGTTTAAAATGGTACTAAGTTGCGCATCTGGAGTTTCCTCTCGCACAAGGTCGACCACTTAGTTTCGTCGAACACATACGGTTTCGAGTAGCATCGCCACAGATTTCAGAGAACAGGCGCTTCTCCTGGCACAGTATCGAGCACATAGTTTCGGATAGAACAATTAGTTTAAAATGGAACTAAGTTTCGCATCTGGAGTTTCCTGTCCCACAAGGCCGACCACTTAGTTTCGTCCAACACATACGGTTTCGAGTGGCATCGCCACATATTTCAGAGAACAGTCGCTTCTCCTGGCACAGTATCGAACACTTAGTTACAGATAGAACAATTAGTTTCAAATGGAACTAAGTTTCGCATCTGGAGTTTCCTCTCTCACAAGGTCGACCACTTAATTTCGTCGAACACATACGGTTTCGAGTGGCATCGCCACAGATTTCAGAGAACAGTCGCTTCTCCTGGCACAGTATCGAACACTTAGTTACAGATAGAACAATTAGTTTCAAATGGAACTAAGTTTCGCATCTGGAGTTTCCTCTCTCACAAGGTCGACCACTTAGTTTCTTCGAACACATACGGTTTCGAGTGGTATCGCCACACATTTCAGAGAACAGGCGTTTCTCCTGGTACACTATCGAACACTTAGTTTCAGATAGAACAATTAGGTTAAAATGGAACTAAGCTTCGCATCTGGAGTTTCCTCTCTCACAAGGTCGACCACTTAGTTTCGTCGACACATACGGTTTCGAGTAGCATCGCCACAGATTTGAGGGAACAGGCGCTTCTCCTGGCACAGTATCGAACACTTACTTCAGACAGAACAATTAGTTTAAAATGGAACTATGTTTCGCATATGGAGTTTCCTCTCTCACAAGGTCGACCACTTAGTTTCGTCGAACACATACGGTTTCGAGTAGCATCGCCAAAGATTTCAGAGAACAGGCGCTTCTCCTGGCGCAGTATCGAACACTCAGTTACAGATAGAACAATTAGTTTAAAATGGAAATAAGTTTCCAATCTGGAGTTTCCTCTCTCACAAGGTCGACCATTTAGATTCGTTGAACACATACGGTTTCGAGTATCATCGCCACAGATTTCAGAGAACAGGCGCTTCTCCTGGCACATTATCGAACACTTTCAGATAGAACAATTAGTTTAAAATGGAACTAAGTTTCGCATCTGGAGTATCCTCTCTCACAAGATCAACCACTTAGTTTCGTCGAACACATACGGTTTCGAGTAGCATCGCCACAGATTTTAGAGAACAGGCGCTTCTCCTGGCACAGTATCGAACACTTAGTTTCACATGGAACATTTGGTTTAAAATGGAACTATGTTTCGAATCTGAAGTTTCCACTCTCATAAGGTCAGCCACTTAGTTTCGTCGAACACATACGGTTTCGAGTGGTTTCGCCACAGATTTCAAAGAACAGGCGCATCTCCTGGCACAGTATCGAACACTTAGTTTCAGATAGAACAATTAGTTTAAAATGGAGCTATATTTCGCATCTCGAGTATCCTCTCTCACAAGATCAACCACTTAGTTTCGTCGAACACATACGGTTTCGAGTTGCATCGCCACACATTTCAGAGAACAGGCGCTTCTCCTGGCACACTATCGAACACTTAGTTTCAGATAGAATAATTAGTTTAAAATGGAACTAAGTTTCGCATCTGGAGTTTCCTCTCTCACAAGGTTGGTCACTTCGTTTCGTCGAACACATACGGTTTCGAGTAGCATCGCCACAGATTTCAGAGAACAGGCGCTTCTCCTGGCACAGTATCGAACACTTAGTTTCACATGGAACATTTGGTTTAAAAGGGAACTATGTTCCGCATCTGGAGTTTCCTCTCTCACAAGGTCGACCAGTTAGTTTCGTCGACACATACGGTTTCGAGTGGCATCGCCACAGATTTCAGACAACAGGCGGTTCTCCTGGCACAGTACCGAACACTGAGTTTCAGATAGAACAATTAGTTTAAAATGGAACTAAGTTTCGCATCTAGAGTTTCCTCTCTCGCAAGGTCGACCACTTAGTTTCTTCGAACACATACGGTTTCGAGTGGTATCGTCACACATTTCAGAGAACAGGCGTTTCTCCTGGTACACTATCGAACACTTAGTTTCAGATAGAACAATTAGGTTAAAATGGAACTAAGCTTCGCATCTGGAGTTTCCTCTCTCACAAGGTCGACCGCTTAGTTTCGACGAACACATACGGTTTCGAGTAGCATCGCCACAGATTTCAGAGAACGGGCGCTTCTCCTGGCACAGTATCGTACACTTAATATCATATAGGACAATTATTTTAAAATGGAATAAAGTTTCGCATTTGGAGTTTCCTCTCTCACAAGGTCGACCACTTAGTTTCGTCGAACACATACGGTTTCGAGTAGTATCGCCACAGATTTCAGAGAACGGGCACTTCTCCTGGCACAGTATCGAACACTTATTTTCAGATAGAACAATTAGTTTAAAATGGAACTAAATTTCGCCTCTGGTGTTTCCTCTCTCACAAGGTCGGTCACTTCGTTTCGTCGAACACATACGGTTTCGAGTATTATTGCCACAGATTTCAGAGAACAGGCGCCTCTCCTGGCACAGTATCGAACACTTAGTTTCAGATAGAACAATTAGTTTAAAATGGAAGTACGATTCGCATCTGCAGTTTCCTCTCTCACAAGGTCGACAACTTAGTTTTGTCGAACAAATACGGTTTCGAGTGGCATCGCCACAGATTTCAGAGAACAGGCGCTTCTCCTGGCACATTATCGAACACTTAGTTACAGATAGAACAATTAGTTTAAAATGGAACTATGTTTCGCATCTGGAGTATCCTCTCTCACAAGGACAACCACTTAGTTTCGTCGAACACATACGGTTTCGAGCGGCATCGCCACACATTTCAGAGAACAGGCGCTTCTCCTGGCACAATATCGAACACTTAGTTTCAGATAGAACAATCAGTTTGAAATGGAACTAAGTTTCGCATCTGGAGTTTCCTCTCCCACAAGGTCGACCACTTAGTTTCGTCGAACACATACGGTTTCGAGTAGCACCGCCACAGATTTCAGAGAACAAGCGCTTCCTCTGGCACATTATCGATCACTTAGTTTCAGATAGAACAATTAGTTTAAAATGGAAATAAGTTTCGCATCTGGAGTTTCCTCTCTCACAAGGTCGGCCACTTAGTTACGTCGAACACATACGGGTTCGAGTAGCATCGCCACTGATTTCAGAGAACAGGCGCTTCTCCTGGCACAGTATCGAACACTTTCAGATAGAACAATTAGTTTAAAATGGAATTAAGTTTCGCATTTGGAGTTTCCTCTCTCACAAGGTCGACAACTTAGTTTCGTCGAACAAATACGGTTTCGAGTAGCATCGCCACAGATTTCAGAGAACGGGCGCTTCTCCTGGCACAGTATCGAACACTTAGTATCAGATAGAACAATTAGTTTAAAATGGATCTATGTTTCGCATCTGGAGTGTCCTCTCTCACAAGGTCGACCACTTAGAGTCGTCGAACACATACAGTTTCGAGTAGTACCGCCACAGATTTCGCAGAACGGGAGTTTCTCCTGGCACAGTATCGAACACTTAGTTTCAGATAGAAAAATTAGTTTAAAATGGAACTATGTTTCGCATCTGGAGTTTCCTCTCTCACAAGGTCGGCCACTTAATTTCGTCGAACACATACGGTTTCGAGTGGTATCGCCACAGATTTCAGAGTACAGGCGCTTCTCCTGGCACAGTATCGAACACTTAGTTTCAGATGGACCAATTAGTTTTAAATGGAACTAAGTTTCGCATCTGGAGTTTCCCCTTTCACAAGGCGACCACTCAGTTTCGTCGAACACATACGGTTTCGAGTGGCATCGCCACTGATTTCAGAGAACAGGCGCTTCTCCTAGCACAGTATCGAACACTTAGTATCAGATAGAACAATTAGTTTAAAATGGAACTAAGTTTCGCATCTGGAGTATCCTCTCTCACAAGGTCGACCACTTAGTTTCGACGAACACATGCGGTTTCGAGTAGTATAGCCACAGATTTCGCAGAACGGGAGTTTCTCCTGGCACAGTATCGAACACTTAGTTTCAGATAGAACAATTAGTTTAAAATGCAACTATGTTTCGCATCTGGAGTTTCCTCTCTCAGAAGGTCGGCCACTTAGTTTCGTCGAACACATACGGTTTCGAGTGGTATCGCCACAGATTTCAGAGAACAGGCGCTTCTCCTGGCACAGTATCGAACACTTAGTATCAGATAGAACATTTAGTTTAAAATTGAACTATGTTTCGCATCTGGAGTTTCCTCTCTCACAAGGTCGACCACTCAGTTTCGCCGAACACATACATTTCGAGTGGTATCGCCACAGGTTTCACAGAACGGGCGCTTCTCCTGGCACAGTATGGAACACTTAGTTTCAGATAGAACAATTAATTTAAAATGGAACTAAGTTTCGCATATGAAGTTTCCTCTCTCACAAGGTCGACCACTTAGTTTCGTCGAGCTCATACGGTTTCGAGTGGCGTCGCCACAGATTTCAGAGAACAGGCGCTTCTCCTGGCACAGTATCGAACACTTAGTTTCAGATAGAACAATTAGTTTAAAATGGAACTATGTTTCGCATCTGGAGTTTCCTCTCTCACAAGGTCGACCACTTAGTTTCGCCGAACGCATACGGTTTCGAGTGGCATCGCCACAGATTTCAGAGAACAGGCGCTTCTCCTGGCACAGTATCGAACACTTAGTTTCAGATGGAACATTTAGTTTAAAATTGAACTATGTTTCGCATCTGGAGTTTCCTCTCTCACAAGGTCGACAACTCAGTTTCGCCGAACACATACATTTCGAGTGGTATCGCCACAGGTTTCACAGAACGGGCGCTTCTCCTGGCACAGTATGGAACACTTAGTTTCAGATAGAACAATTAATTTAAAATGGAACTAAGTTTCGCATATGAAGTTTCCTCTCTCACAAAGTCGGCCACTTAGTTTCGTCGAACACATACGGTTTCGAGTGGCATCGCCACCGATTTCAGAGAACAGGCGCTTCTCCTGGCACAGTATCGAGCACTTAGTTACAGATGGAACATTTAGTTTAAAATTGAACTATGTTTCGCATCTGGAGTTTCCTCTCTCGCAAGTTCGACCACTTAGTTTCGCCGAACGCATACGGTTTCGAGTGGCATCGCCACACATTTCAGGGAGCAGGCGCTTCTCCCAGCTCATTATCGAAGACTTAGTTTCAGATAGAACAATTAGGTTAAAATGGAACTGTGCTCCGCCTCTGGAGATTCCCCTCTCACAAGGTCGACCATTTAGATTCGTCGAACACATACGGTTTCGAGTAGCATCGCCACAGATTTCAGAGGACAGGCACTTCTCCTGGCACAGTATCGAACACTTAGTTTCACATGGAACATTCGGTTTGAAATGGAACTAAGTTTCGCATCTGAAGTTTCCACTCTCATAAGGCCGGCCACTTAGTTTCGTCGAACACATACGGTTTCGAGTAGCATCGCCACAGATTTCAGAGAAAAGGCGCTTCTCCTGGCACATTATCGAACACTTAGTTTCAGATAGAACAATTAGTTTAAAATGGAACTAGGCTTCGCATCTGGAGTTTCCTCTCTCACAAGGTCGACCACTTAGTTTCGTCGAACACATACGGTTTGGAGTAGCATCGCCACTGATCTCAGAGAACAGGCGCTTCTCCTGGCACAGTATCGAACACTTAGTCTCAGATAGAAAAATTTGTTTAAAATGGAACTAGGTTTCGCATTTGGAGTTTCCTCTTTCACAAGGTCGACCACTTAGTTTCGTCGAACACATACGGTTTCGAGTGGCATCGCCACTGATTTCAGAAAACAGGCGCTTCTACTGGCACAGTGTTCGACGAAATTAAGTGGTCGCCTTGTGAGGGAGGTAACTCCAGATGCAAAACTTAGTTCCATTTTAAACTAATCGTTCTATCTGAAATTAAGTGGTCGATACTGTGCCAGGAGAAGCGCCTGTTCTCTGAAATCTGTGGCGATGCCACTCGAAACCGTATGTGTTCGACGAAATTAAGTGGTCGCCTTGTGAGGGAAGAAACTCCAGATGCGAAATATAGTACAATTTTAAACTAAAAGTTCCATCTGAAACTAAATGTTCGATACTGTGCCAGGAGAAGCGCCTGTTCTCTGAAATCTGTGGCGATGCCACTCGAAACCGTATGTGTTCGACGAAACTAAGTGGCCGACGTTGTGAGAAAGGAAACTTCAGATGCGAAGCTTAGTTCCATTTTAAAATAATTGTTCTAACTGAAACTAAGTGTTCGATAATGTGCCAGGAGAAGCGCCTCTTCTCTGAAATCTGTGGCGATACCACTCGAAACCGTATGTGTTCGACGAAACTAAGTGGCCGACCTTGTGAGAGAGGAAACTCCAGATGCGAAACATAGTTGCATTTTAAACTAATTGTTCTATCTGAAACTAAGTGTTCGATACTGTGCCAGGAGAAGCGCCTGTTCTCTGAAATCTGTGGCGATGCCACTCGAAACCGTATGTGTTCGACGAAAATAAGTGGTCGACCTTGTGAGAGAGGAAACTCCAGACGCGAAACTTAGTTCCATTTTAAAATAATTGTTCTATCTGAAAGTGTTCGATACTCTGCCAGGCGAGGCGCCTGTTCTCTGAAATCAGTGGCGATGCTACTCGAAACCGTATGTGTTTGACGAATCTAAATGGTCGACCTTGTGAGAGAGGAAACTCCAGATGCGAAACATAGTTCCATTTTAAACTAATTGTTCTATCTGAACCTGAGTGTTCGATACTGTGCCAGGGGAAGCGCCTGTTCTCTGAAATCTGTGGCGATGCCACTCGAAACCGTATGTGTTCGACGAAACTAGGTGGTCGACCTTGTGAGAGAGGAAACTCCAGATGCGAAACTTATTTCCATTTTAAACTAATTGTTCTCTCTGAAACTAAGTGTTCGATACTGTGCCAGGAGAAGCGCCTGTTCTCTGAAATCTGTGGCGATGCCACTCGAAACCGTATGTGTTCGACGAAACTAAGTGGTCCACCTTGTGAGAGAGGAAACTCCAGATGCGAAACATAGGTCAATTTTAAACTAAATGTTCCATCTGAAAGTAAGTGTTCGATACTGTGCCAGGAGAAGCGCAAGTTCTGTGAAACCTGTGGCGATGCCACTCGAAACCGTATGTGCTCCACGAAACTAAGTGGCCGCCTTGTGAGAGAGGAAACTGCAGATGCGAAACTTAGTTCCATTTTAAACTAATTGTTCTATCTGAAACTAAGTGTTCGATACTGTGCCAGGAGAAGCGCCTGTTCTTTGAAATCTGTGGCGATGCTACTCGAAACCGTATATGTTCGACGAAACTAGGTGGTCGACCTTGTGGGAGAGGAAACTCCAGATGCAAAACTTAGTTCCATTTTACACTAATTGTTCTATCTGAAACTAAGTGTTCGTTACTGTGCCAGGAGAAGCGCCTGTTCTCTGAAATCTGTGGCGATGCTACTCGAAACCGTATATGTTCGACGAAACTAGGTGGTCGACCTTGTGAGAGAGGAAACTCCAGATGCAAAACTTATTTCCATTTTAAACTAATTGTTCTCTCTGAAACTAAGTGTTCGATACTGTGCCAGGAGAAGCGCCTGTTCTCTGAAATCTGTGGCGATGCCACTGGAAACCGTATGCGTTCGGCGAAACTAAGTGGTCGACCTTGTGAGAGAGGAAACTCCAGATGCTAAACATAGGTCAATTTTAAACTAAATGGTCCATCTGAAAGTAAGTGTTCGATACTGTGCCAGGAGAAGCGGCTGTTCTCTGAAATCTGTGGTGATGCCACTCTAATCCGTATGTGTTCGACGAAACTAAGTTGTCGACCTTGTGAGAGAGGATTCACCAGATGCGGAACATAGTTCCACTTTAAACTAATTGTTCTATCTGAAACTAAGTGTTCGATACTGTGCCAGGAGAAGCGCCTGTTCTCTGAAATCTGTGGCGATGACACTCGAAACGGTATGTGTTCGACGAAACTGAGTGGTCGACCTTGTGAGAGAGGATTCACCAGATGCGGAACATAGTTCCACTTTAAACTAATTGTTCTATCTGAAACTAAGTGTTCGATACTGTGCCAAGAGAAGCGCCTGCTCTCTGAAATCTGTGGCGATGCTACTCGAAACCGTGTCGGTTCGACGAAACTGAGTGGTCGACCTTGTGAGAGAGGAAACTTCAGATGCGAAACTTAGTTCCATTTCAAATTAATTGTTCTATCTGAAATTAAGTGTTCGCTACTGTGCCAGGAGATGCGCCAGTTCTCTGAAATCTGTCGCGATGCAACTCGAAACTGTATGTGTTGGACGAAACTAAGTGGCCGCCTTGTGAGAGAGGAAACTCCAGATGCGAAACTTAGTTCCATTTTAAACTAATTGTTCTATCTGAAACTAAGTGTTCGATACTGTGCCAGGAGAAGCGCCTGTTCTTTGAAATCTGTGGCGATGCTACTCGAAACCGTATATGTTCGACGAAACTAGGTGGTCGACCTTGTGGGAGAGGAAACTCCAGATACAAAACTTAGTTCCATTTTACACTAATTGTTCTATCTGAAACTAAGTGTTCGTTACTGTGCCATGAGAAGCGCCTGTTCTCTGAAATCTGTGGCGATGCTACTCGAAACCGTATATGTTCGACGAAACTAGGTGGTCGACCTTGTGAGAGAGGAAACTCCAGATGCAAAACTTATTTCCATTTTAAACTAATTGTTCTCTCTGAAACTAAGTGTTCGATACTGTGCCAGGAGAAGCGCCTGTTCTCTGAAATCTGTGGCGATGCCACTCGAAACCGTATGTGTTCGACGAAACTAAGTGGCCGACGTTGTGAGAAAGGAAACTTCAGATGCGAAGCTTAGTTCCATTTTAAAATAATTGTTCTAACTGAAACTAAGTGTTCGATAATGTGCCAGGAGAAGCGCCTCTTCTCTGAAATCTGTGGCGATACCACTCGAAACCGTATGTGTTCGACGAAACTAAGTGGCCGACCTTGTGAGAGAGGAAACTCCAGATGCGAAACATAGTTGCATTTTAAACTAATTGTTCTATCTGAAACTAAGTGTTCGATACTGTGCCAGGAGAAGCGCCTGTTCTCTGAAATCTGTGGCGATGCTACTCGAAACCGTATGTGTTCGACGAAAATAAGTGGTCGACCTTGTGAGAGAGGAAACTCCAGATGCGAAATTCAGTTCCATTTTAAACTAATTGTTCTATCTGAAAATAAGTGTTCGATACTGGGCCAGGAGAAGCGCCTGTTCTCTGAAATCTGTGGCGATGCCACTCGAAACCGTATGTGTTCGACGAAAATAAGTGGTCGACCTTGTGAGAGAGGAAACTCCAGACGCGAAACTTAGTTCCATTTTAAAATAATTGTTCTATCTGAAAGTGTTCGATACTCTGCCAGGCGAGGCGCCTGTTCTCTGAAATCAGTGGCGATGCTACTCGAAACCGTATGTGTTCGACGAATCTAAATGGTCGACCTTGTGAGAGAGGAAACTCCAGATGCGAAATATAGTTCCATTTTAAACTAATTGTTCTATCTGAACCTGAGTGTTCGATACTGTGCCAGGGGAAGCGCCTGTTTTCTGAAATCTGTGGCGATGCCACTCGAAACCGTATGTGTTCGACGAAACTAAGTGGTCGACCTTGTGAGAGAGGAAACTCCAGATGCGAAACTTATTTCCATTTTAAACTAATTGTTCTCTCTGAAACTAAGTGTTCGATACTGTGCCAGGAGAAGCGCCTGTTCTCTGAAATCTGTGGCGATGCTACTCGAAACCGTATGTGTTCGACGAAACTAAGTGGTCGACCTTGTGAGAGAGGAAACTCCAGATGCGAAACATAGGTCAATTTTAAACTAAATGTTCCATCTGAAAGTAAGTGTTCGATACTGTGCCAGGAGAAGCGCAAGTTCTGTGAAACCTGTGGCGATGCCACTCGAAACCGTATGTGCTCCACGAAACTAAGTGGCCGCCTTGTGAGAGAGGAAACTGCAGATGCGAAACTTAGTTCCATTTTAAACTAATTGTTCTATCTGAAACTAAGTGTTCGATACTGTGCCAGGAGAAGCGCCTGTTCTTTGAAATCTGTGGCGATGCTACTCGAAACCGTATATGTTCGACGAAACTAGGTGGTCGACCTTGTGAGAGAGGAAACTCCAGATGCAAAACTTATTTCCATTTTACACTAATTGTTCTATCTGAAACTAAGTGTTCGTTACTGTGCCAGGAGAAGCGCCTGTTCTCTGAAATCTGTGGCGATGCTACTCGAAACCGTATATGTTCGACGAAACTAGGTGGTCGACCTTGTGAGAGAGGAAACTCCAGATGCAAAACTTATTTCCATTTTAAACTAATTGTTCTATCTGAAACTAAGTGTTCGATACTGTGCCAGGAGAAGCGCCTGTTCTCTGAAATCTGTGGCGATGCCACTGGAAACCGTATGCGTTCGGCGAAACTAAGTGGTCGACCTTGTGAGAGAGGAAACTCCAGATGCTAAACATAGGTCAATTTTAAACTAAATGGTCCATCTGAAAGTAAGTGTTCGATACTGTGCCAGGAGAAGCGGCTGTTCTCTGAAATCTGTGGTGATGCCACTCTAATCCGTATGTGTTCGACGAAACTAAGTTGTCGACCTTGTGAGAGAGGATTCACCAGATGCGGAACATAGTTCCACTTTAAACTAATTGTTCTATCTGAAACTAAGTGTTCGATACTGTGCCAGGAGAAGCGCCTGTTCTCTGAAATCTGTGGCGATGACACTCGAAACGGTATGTGTTCGACGAAACTGAGTGGTCGACCTTGTGAGAGAGGATTCACCAGATGCGGAACATAGTTCCACTTTAAACTAATTGTTCTATCTGAAACTAAGTGTTCGATACTGTGCCAAGAGAAGCGCCTGCTCTCTGAAATCTGTGGCGATGCTACTCGAAACAGTGTCGGTTCGACGAAACTGAGTGGTCGACCTTGTGAGAGAGGAAACTTCAGATGCGAAACTTAGTTCCATTTCAAATTAATTGTTCTATCTGAAATTAAGTGTTCGCTACTGTGCCAGGAGATGCGCCAGTTCTCTGAAATCTGTCGCGATGCAACTCGAAACTGTATGTGTTGGACGAAACTAAGTGGCCGCCTTGTGAGAGAGGAAACTCCAGTGTCGAAACTTAGTTCCATTTTAAACTAATTGTTCTATCTGAAACTAAGTGTTCGATACTGTGCCAGGAGAAGCGCCTGTTCTTTGAAATCTGTGGCGATGCTACTCGAAACCGTATATGTTCGACGAAACTAGGTGGTCGACCTTGTGGGAGAGGAAACTCCAGATACAAAACTTAGTTCCATTTTACACTAATTGTTCTATCTGAAACTAAGTGTTCGTTACTGTGCCATGAGAAGCGCCTGTTCTCTGAAATCTGTGGCGATGCTACTCGAAACCGTATATGTTCGACGAAACTAGGTGGTCGACCTTGTGAGAGAGGAAACTCCAGATGCAAAACTTATTTCCATTTTAAACTAATTGTTCTCTCTGAAACTAAGTGTTCGATACTGTGCCAGGAGAAGCGCCTGTTCTCTGAAATCTGTGGCGATGCCACTCGAAACGGTATGTGTTCGACGAAACTGAGTGGTCGACCTTGTGAGAGAGGAAACTCAAGATGCGACACATAGTTACATTTTAAACTAATTGTTCTCTCTGACATAAGTGTTCGATACTGTGCCAAGAGAAGCGCCTGCTCTCTGAAATCTGTGGCGATGCTACTCGAAACCGTGTGTGTTCGACGAAACTGAGTGGTCGACCTTGCGAGAGAGGGAACTCCAGACGCAAAACTTAGTGCCATTTTAAACTAATTTTTCTCTCTGGAACTAAGTGTTCGATACTGTGCCAGCAGAAGCGCCTGTTCTGTGAAATGTGTGGCGATGCCACTCGAAACCGTATGTGTTTGACGAAACTAAGTTGCCGACCTTGTGAGAGAGGAAACTTCAGATGCGAAACTTAGTTCCATTTCAAATTAATTGTTCTATCTGAAATTAAGTGTTCGCTACTGTTCCAGGAGAAGCGCCCGTTCTGTGAAACCTGTGGCGATACCATTCGAAACGGTATGTGTTCGACGAAACTGAGTGGTCGACTTTGTGAGAGAGGAAACTCCAGATGCGAAACTTAGTTCCATTTTAAACTAATTGTTCTATCTGAAACAATGTGTTCGATAATGTGCCAGGAGAAACGCCGTTCTGCGAAATCTGTGGCGATACCACTCGATACTGTACGTGTTCGACGAAACTAAGTGGCCGACCTTGTGAGAGAGGAAACTCCAGATGCGAAACTTAGTTCCATTTTAAACCAATTGTTCTATCTGAAACTATTTGTTCGATACTATGCCAGGAGAAGCGCCTGTTCAATGAAATCTGTGGCGATGCCACTCGAAACCGTATTTGTTCGACGAAACTAAGTTGTCGACCTTGTGAGAGAGGAAACTCCAGATGCGAAACTTAGTTCCATTTTAAACCAATTCTTCTATCTGAAACTATTTGTTCGATACTATGCCAGGAGAAGCGCCTGTTCTCTGAAATCTGTGGCGATGCCACTCGAAACCGTATGTGTTCGACGAAACTAAGTTGTCGACCTTGTGAGAGAGGAACCTCCAGATGCGAAACTTAGTTCCATTTTAAACTAATTGTTCTATCTGAAACTATGTGTTCGATAATGTGCCAGGAGAAGCGCCTGTTCTCTGAAATGTGTGGCGATGCCACTCGAAACCGTATGTGTTCGACGAAACTAAGTGGTTGATCCTGTTAGAGAGGATATTCCAGATGCGAAACTTAGTTCCATTTTAAACTAATTGTTCTGTCTGAAATAAGTGTTCAATACTGTGCCAAGCGAAGCGCCTGTTCTCTGAAATCTGTGGCGATGCCACTCGATACCGTATGTGTTCGTCGAAACTAAGTGGTCGACCTTTTGAGAGAGGAAACTCCAGATGCGAAACTTAGTTCCATTTTAAACTAATTGTTCTATCTGAAATTAAGTTGTCGAAACTGTGCCAGGAGGAACTCCCGTTCGGCGAAATCTGTGGCGATACCACCCGAAACCATATGTGTTCGACGAAACTAAGTGGTCGACCTTGTGAGAGAGGAAACTCCAGATGCGAAACTTAGTACCATTTTAAACTAATTGTTCTATCGGAAAATACGTGTTCGACACTGTGCCAGGAGAAGCGCCTGTTCTCTGAAATCTGTGGCGATGCCCCTCGAAACCGTATGTGTTCGACGAAACTAATTGGCCGACCTTGTGAGATAGGAAACTCCAGATGCGAAACTTAGTTCCATTTAAAACTAAGTATGCCATCTGAAACTAAGTGTTCGATACAGTGCCAGAAGACGCGCCTGTTCTCTGAAATCTGTCGCGATGCTACTCGAAACCGTATGTGTTCGACGAAACTAAGTGTTCGACCTTGTGAGAGAGGAAACTCCAAATGCGAAACTTAGTTCCATTTTAAACTAATTTTTCAATCTGAAACTAAGTGTTCTATACTGTGCCAGGAGAAGCGCCCGTTCTCTGAAATCTGTGGCGATGCTACTCGAAACCGTATCTGTTCGTCGAAACTAAGCTGTCGACCTTGTGAGAGAGGAAACTCCAGATGCGAAACTTAGTTCCATTTTAAACTAATTGTTCTATCTGAAACTAAGTGTTCGATACTGTGCCAGGAGAAGCGCCCGTTCTCTGAAATCTGTGGCGATACTAATCGAAACCGTATGTGTTCGACGAAACTAAGTGGTCGACCTTGTGGGAGAGGAAACTCCAGATGCGAAACTTAGTTCCATTTTAAACTAATTGCTCTATCTGAACTAAGTGTTAGATACTGTGCCAGGAGAAACTCCCTTTCTGCGAAATCTGTGGCGATACTACTCGAAACCGTATGTGTTCGACGAAACTAAGTGGTTGACCTTGTGAGAGAGGAAACTCCAGATGCGAAACTTAGTTCCATTTTAAACTAATTGTTCTATCTGAAACTAAGTGTTCGATACTGTGCCAGGTGAAGCGCCTGTTCTCTGAAATCTTTGGCGATACCACTCGAAACCGTATGTGTTCGACGAAACTAAGTGGCCGACCTTGTGAGAGAGGAAACTCCAGTTGCGAAACATAGTTGCATTTTAAACTAATTGTTCTATCTGAAACTAAGTGTTCGATACTGTGCCAGGAGAAACTCCCGTTCTGCGAAATCTGTGGCGATACTAATCGAAACCGTATGTGTTCGACGAAACTAAGTTGTCGACCTTGTGAGAGAGGAAACTCCAGATGCGAAACTTAGTTCCATTTTAAACTAATTGCTCTATCTGAACTAAGTGTTAGATACTGTGCCAGGAGAAACTCCCTTTCTGCGAAATCTGTGGCGATACTACTCGAAACCGTATGTGTTCGACGAAACTAAGTGGTTGACCTTGTGAGAGAGGAAACTCCAGATGCGAAACTTAGTTCCATTTTAAACTAATTGTTCTATCTGAAACTAAGTTTTCGATACTGTGCCAGGAGAAGCGCCTGTTCTCTGAAATCTGTGGCGATGCCACTCGAAACCGTATGTGTTCGACGAAACTAAGTGGTCGACCTTTTGAGAGAGGAGACTCCAGATGCGAAACTTAGTTCCATTTTAAACTAATTGCTCCTTCTGAATCTAAGTGTTCGATACTGTGCCAGGAGAAGCACCTGTTCTCTGAAATCTGTGGCGATGCCACTCGAAACCGTATGTGTTCGACGAAACTAAGTGGTCGACCTTGTGAGATGGGAAACTCCAGATGCGACGCTTAGTTCCATTTTAAACTAATTGTTCTATCTGATACTAAGTGTTCGATACTGTACCAGGAGAAGCGCCTGTTGTCTGAAATATGTGGCGATGCCACTCGGAACCCTATGTGTTCGAGGAAACTAAGTCGTTGATCTTGTGAGAGCCGACAAGCGTGCCCCTCTGGTACGCGGGCGCCTCGAATATCTTAACACTATTTATATTATTAATTTTAAAACAAAAATTACATTTTTGTATAAATAGTATAAAATATTAATTTATAATATAAAATTTTTTATGAAACTCTATTTATTGATAATCTCCACTTTAACGAAAAGTATTTAAATAAAAACATCAATTCAACGAGAAAGCTTTTTTTTATCAAAATAAAAATCGTTAATCCCCACTTTAACGAAAAGTATCTAAATAAAAACATATTCTTTCTTTTAATATTATACCAAAAACAATGACCTAATTCTTTTATCCCAATAAAATTTATAATTTATTTAATTAATATAAGTAATTTATTAATTAATTTATTTCAATAAAAAATCTCTGGTAATAAAAATAATTTCACATTATATACCTATATAAATTAAACAATCTCTATCACTTTAACGAAAAGTATCTAAATAAAAACATCAATTCAACGAGAAAGCTTTTTTTTATCAAAATAAAAATCGTTAATCCCCACTTTAACGAAAAGTATCTAAATAAAAACATATTCTTTCTTTTAATATTATACCAAAAACAATGACCTAATTCTTTTATCCCAATAAAATTTATAATTTATTTAATTAATATAAGTAATTTATTAATTAATTTATTTCAATAAAAAATCTCTGGTAATAAAAATAATTTCACATTATATACCTATATAAATTAAAAAATCTCTATCACTTTAACGAAAAGTATCTAAATAAAAACATCAATTCAACGAGAAAGCTTTTTTTTATCAAAATAAAAATCGTTAATCTACACTTTAACGAAAAGTATCTAAATAAAAACATCAATTCAACCAGAAAGCTTTTTTTTATCAAAATAAAAATCGTTAATCCCCACTCTAACGAAGAGTATCTAAATAAAAACATATTCTTTCTTTTAATATTTTACCAAAAACAATGACCTAATTCTTTTATCCCAATATAATTTATAATTTATTTAATTAATATAAGTAATTTATTAATTAATGTATTTTAATAAAAAATCTCTGGTAATAAAAATAATTTCACATTATATACCTATATAAATTAAAAAATCTCTAGTAACAAAAATAATTTTACATTATATACCTATATAAATTAAAAAATCTCTAGTAACAAAAATAATTTTACATTATATACCCATATAAATTAAAAAATCTCTAGTAACAAAAATAATTTTACATTATATACCTATATAAATTAAAAAATCTCTAGTAATAAAAATCAATTAAATTGGTCTTAATAAGAACCAATATACACACGTAAAACGGGCAGAAACGTCGAAGGAAGCTTGGGAAGCATTAAATAATGTTCAACAATCTAGAGGCCCTATGCGACAGTGTGTATTATTTAAACAACTATATAGAATGAAAAAAGATTCCAAACAAAGTATGGCTCAGTACATCAACGACTTCATACACAAATCTGAACAATTACAAGAGTCTGGAATAATATTACCAGAATCTATTTGGCCAATAATGCTATTAATGTCACTACCCAGTGAATATGAAACCTTTTGCATAGCAATAGAGTCAAGAGATAAAATGCCTACGTTAGAAGAACTAACAATAAAATTAATTGAAGAAGAAATTAGAAAAATAGATATTAATGAAGTAAAGGACTCAGATAAGGAAGTAGCATTACTGACAAGGAAGAAATTCTCAAATGACAGAGCGATACAGAGAGAACATTACCAGAAGCAGAAACCTGGGGAGAGCAACCATATATCCAAAAACTGCAGAAGCCGACAAAAACATGGTCAGTGGAGCAACAGTGCACATGTGCAAAGATAAAGCTCAATTCATAAACCTTGACAAAGAACAAAGGGACAAAGTGTGTACAGCCACAGCAGAAAGCACAAACTCCTTAGGAAGAGGAAATATCAAGATAAATGTGCACTCCAAAAATCAAAGTACGAATGACATTAAACTAGCAAATGTTATGTGGGTTCCTGAATTCAGAAACAACCTGATGTCCGTATCAAGCATCACAGAAAATGGTTATACAGTAACGTTTACAAAACACTCAGCCTTTGTGAAGCGTAAGGATAATTCCATAGCGTTAACAGCTCATAAACGGAATGGTTTGTATATTGTGGAAACAAAGGGACGTCAACAGGCACTTCAGTCAAGAGAAGAAGAAAATGACAAACTTATAAGATGGCATCAAAGGCTAGGTCATTTAAACTTTAACGATGTAAATAAACTGCACAATAAAAATATGGTGATCGGTATGAACATAAATCAAAGAAGTGCAATAAACTCTCCAAAGTGTAAAACGTGCGACTTGAGCAAAATAAATCAAACACCCTTTAAGGAATCAGAAAGGGTAGAGAAAGAAATACTAGGATTGATCCACACGGACGTATGCGGTCCTATGGGTGTACCATCATTAGGGGGAGCAAAGTATTTCGCAACATTCATCGACGACAAAACTAGATTCACAGAAATAGCTGTACTAAAACAAAAATCCGAAATATTGTCTGCATTTAAAGCGTATAAAAACCGAGTAGAGAAACAAACCGGAAAAGAAATCAAAAAAATCAGGAGTGACAACGCCAAAGAATATCTTTCAAAGGAATTCTCAAATTACCTTGAGCAAGAGGGAATAGCAAGGCAACTGTCGACCCCGTATACACCGCAGCAGAACGGAGTAGCCGAACGCGCCAACAGGACAATAGTGGAAATGGCGAGAAGTATGTTAACCCAATAAAAATTACAAATGAGCCTATGGGCAGAAGCAGTAAATGCGGCCGTATACATTAGGAACAGATGCCCTACCAAAAAGTTGAACGAAGTCACACCATATGAACAATGGACAGGCGAAAAACCCTATGTAGGATTTTTAAGGATATTCGGTAGCAGCGCAGTAGCGCTGGAAAAAGGAACAAAAACAAACAAATTTATGCCAAAAGGCAAAGAATATGTCTTAGTCGGATACTCCGACGTGTCAAAGGCATACAGACTATGGGAACGTGGAACTCGTCATGTCGTCACAAGAAGAGACGTACGATTCCACGAAAAACTACACGATGTAGAGAACCCGAATGACCACTATTCCATACTCCTGTATAGAAATGATCCTCGAGAAACGTACAGAGAAGAACATATTAAAGAGGAGGAACCGGGGCAAAACTCAGAACAAGAGCACCCCGACATCAACAATGAAGATTCCGAAGTAATCCCCAGCGACACCGAAGATGCTGATGAAGACGTCACACCAACTTTAAGGAAAGGGAAAGGCCGCCCAAAAATACTACGAACCGGCAAACCGGGAAGGCCAAGGAAGTTATTTAATTACACAGCAAACGTGGGTGAAGAAGAACACGGTGAACCAAGAACACTAAAAGAAGCCATGAACAGCGGAGACAGATCATTCTGACTGGAAGCTATGAAAAAGGAATATAATTCTCTTGTAGAAAATAAAACATGGGAGCTTACAGATAAACCAGATAACGCCAGGATACTCTCAAATAGATGGGTGTTTAAGATAAAGAAAAATCAAGACGGCACAATAAATAAGTACAAAGCTCGATTAGTGGCCAGAGGAAACGAACAGAAGAAAGGGATCGACTACGATGAAGTCTTTGCGCCCGTAGTTCGACTAGAAATCGTACGAATTCTCTTAGCCGGAGCAGCGGAAAACAGGATGCACGTACATCACATGGATGTCGTCACTGCCTATGTACAAGGGGAATTAACCGATAACATATTCATGCAACAGCCAGAAATGTTCACTGAAACTGGTAAAGAAAATAAAGTGTGTAGTCTGAAGAGACCATTGTACGGTCTTAAACAAGCCGGAAGAGACTGGTATCACACCATAAATAATTATCTAATCAGTATTAGTTTTAAGAGATCTGAAATTAGCCCGTGTGTCTATACATGCATAACCAACGAAATGGAAGTAGTGGTAATCATATATGTCGACGACATACTACTGGCGTCGAAAGATCTACGAGCACTCACGAAAATAAAACAACGATTAAAGAATAAGTTCAAAATAAATGATCTGGGTAAAGTTACGAATATTCTGGGTATTTCCATAGAAAGAGAAGGAGACACTGGGCAAATAAAATTAAATCAACGTAAATATATAGAAGAAACTCTAAAGAAATTTGGAATGGAAGACTGCAAACCCGCGAGTACACCTTTGGTACCGAATGAAACCTTTAACAACATTGATGAAACTACAGAAGATATGACAAAGGTGCCATATAGGGAACTCATAGGGGCATTAATATATTTATCAAATGCTACTCGACCTGACATAGCATTAGCCGCAAACTTTCTAAGTCAATTTAACACGTGTCCAAAGAATTACCAATGGAAAGCAGCCAAACACGTTTTAAGATACCTTAAAGGAACCATAAACTACAGCATCACATACTCCAAAAGAGATAAACTAGTCGAAGTTTATGTAGACTCCGACTGGGCCGGAGACGAGAACGGGAGAAGGTCACGTTCTGGATACGTTACCATGTTAGCCGGAGGACCCACCAGTTGGGAATCAAAGAAACAAAAATCAGTGGCCCTATCAACAATGGCCGAGTATATGGCAATATCCGAAGCAGCCAAAGAGGCATTCTACTTAAAGAGAATGTTATTAAACTTAGGATTTAGTAATTTAGTTCGCGATAAGATTAGTATATTTTGTGACAATCAAAGCGCTATCCAGCTAAGTAAAAATAATATGTTTCACCGTAAAAGTAAGCACATAGATATTAGGTATCACTACACGAGAGAAATATGCTGGAGAACGGCGAAATAGATTTCTACAGATGAAATGACCGCGGACGTACTAACGAAGTCTATACCTAAAAATAAGTTGGAAAAATGTATCGATTTGTTATGCCTGAAGAATTGTTAAATGATTTAGTTAGAAATTAGTTCACCGTACACTTTGAAAGGGGGAGTGTTAGAACATTCAAAGTGCGCGCTTTAATGCGTGAGCATCGCTCTCCTTATACACTAGGGAGATATCACCTTTCTTTTGTTTTTTTTTCTTGTTCTGTTCGTGGGCTCTCATCGCCTCGTGGTAATGCAATTCTTCTTGTACAATTATTTTATTCATTCTAATTATATATATACATTAACAGTAATTGTGATACGTGTTTTGTATTTATTCCTCTGCCTAACATAATCCACCAAAGACCCGTCAACATATATATTATATATAAATATATAATATTAATATATGTTATTATATTAAATTATAAAAAAATTTTATTAGAGCAGCAACACAATCTGAATGTATGTAGTAAACAAATAGTCGACTGGTTTCTGTCCAGTCGTTTTGGTTACCGCGTTGTTGTTTCGTTATTAATAAAAAAAGGTTTATGCTCTGCAATAGGTTATGGGCCCAGCTCCCTTGGAATAGTATATTTTAGGTAGTTAATTAAAGTCTATATCGCGAGTGAATACGCATGGGGATATGTGAGTGGTGAGATACCGAAACCGGATTTGGCAGAAGGAGCTATAGTCACAAAGCAGTGGAAAATTGCTAACAAGAAAGCCAGTTCAGATCTAATACTATCTATCCACACTCATGCATTAAAACAAATCAAGAATTGTACCACATCTCGATATGTTTGGCTTAAATTAGAAAGTACCTATCAATCTAAGGGACCTGCTCGAAAAGCGAACCTTTTAAAACAACTCACTTTGCATAAAATGCGTGAAGGTGAAGACACACGAGACCACATTTCTAAATTCTTTGATGTGGTTGACAAGCTACAAGAAATGGATGTAGACATCAATAAGGATTTGTTAGCCATAATGTTATTGTATAGTCTCCCAGAGAAATTTGAAAATTTCCGATGTGCAATCGAATCCAGAGATGAATTACCATCACCGGAAATATTGAAGATAAAGATAGTTGAAGAAAGTGATGCACGCAATCAGAAATTAAAGCAAGAAGTTCCGAATGCAATGATGGTTGGAAGACAAGCATTCAAAAATCATAAATTCCGGAACAATTGGCCCAACGAGCGTATGGAAGAACATAAAGAAGAATTCAAATTCCGTTGCCATAAATGCAAAAAGGTGGGACACAAAGCTATAGACTGCAGACTCGAAGATGGGAAATACAAACCTTGGAAGTCGGGAAAGCAGACTCCCAAGGAATCTAGCTTACTAGTCACAGATAGAAAAGACTATGCTTTAAAGTCCGGACGCGACATAAGTACAAGCGATTGGTGCTTAGATAGTGGGTGTACATCGCATATTACGAAGAAAGAAGAAAGCCTAAAGAATCTGGAGTCATCTGAGTTCGAAGACTTGAATTTAGCGACTAACAATACAGCAGCTAAAGTATTGGCGAAAGGGACAGCATCTATTATTACCTCAAACAAAGATGGCAGTCAGAAAATAAATTTATTAAATACCTTATATGTTCCAGGATTACGCACAAATTTAATGTCTGTTTCAAAGATTACAGACAAGGGATATAATGTAACCTTCGGTAGAAACGGTGCTCTAGTCAAGGATAGAGCAGGAAGCATTTTAATGCGCGCTGACAGAATCGATGGTTTATATTACATTAGGCAAAACACACAATATGCAGGAAGAATGTCGAGTGAATCAGAAGAAAATTTAAAAACATGGCATGAGAGATACGGACACTTGAACGGAAGAGATCTGAAGAAAATGGTTGCTAATAAAGAGGTATGTGGCATCAGAATCAGAACACAAAAAGAACTGCCTACGTGTGAAGTATGCTTAAAAGGCAAACTTACGCAGACACCTTTCCCAAAAGAGTCCAGTCGTAAATCGGAACTGCTAGAATTAGTAAACACAGACTTATGTGGACCGATGAGGACAGAGTCATTGAATGGGTCAAAATATTTCTTAATCTTCATAGAAAACAGAACGAGGTGGTGCGAAGTAAGATTCTTGAAGAGGAAAAGCGAAGCCCTCACTGAATTCAAAAAGTACAAGAGCATGGTTGAAAACTTCACTGGTAGGAAAATCAAATACATTCAGTCCGACAACGGAAAAGAATATTGCAATAAAGAATTTGACGACTATTTACAAAAATCTGGAATCCAAAGAAGATTGACAATCCCGCACACACCGCAACAAAATGGCACCGCGGAACGCATGAATAGAACACTTATGGAAATGGCAAGATGTCTACTAATTCAATCGAAACTATCCCCATCGTTTTGGGCAGAAGCACTGCATACAGCTAATTACATCCGCAATAGATGCCCCGCAAACCACTTAAATGGGCAACACCTTATAAACTTTGGACCGGTAAAAGGCCAAATGTGAAATATTTCCGAACATTCGGATGTAAAGGATATGCATTGGACCGAGATACAAACAAAGGAAAATTTTCTCCAAGATCCAGAGAGGGTATGTTCGTAGGTTATTCCTTGGAATCTAAAGGTTACCGAGTTTGGGTACCTAGTGAAAGGAAAATAATTGTATCCAGAGATATAAAATTCTTCGAAGAAATTGGTGCCGGAACAAAATATGAAGAATTCGTTAATGAAAATAGGATGATTAATGGAAACAAACTAAAGGAAAGAAAATATGACGAAATAGAGACAAAAACGATCAGAGACCTCGGAGAACAAAACTTATTACAAGAAGAAGAAGAAGATGATGATGAAGAATACGAAGAAGCTATGGAGTGGACTCACGAAGAACCACAAAATAATGAAAACAGTGAAACCTGCGAACAAAGGGAAGAAGATGGGTTAAATAACCAACATCAAGAGCAAGAACAGGTAATACAAAATCCAGAAGTACAGTTGCGAAGAACCGTGGGGAGTCCAAAAATAATAAGGACGGGAAATCCAGGAAGACCCAAGAAACAGTATCACTATGAGGTAGCACAACAAGTCACTACAAAAGAAGTGACAGAAGAACATGTGGATACAAGTGAAATTTCGGCTAAAAAGGCAATGGCCAGTAAAGATAGGGAAGAGTGGAAAGCAGCCATACGTAGTGAGATAATGTCTATGATCAAAAATAATACGTGGGAAATCGTAGATCGACCAAGGGACCGAAGCATCGTAAGCTGTCGTTTAATATTACGGAATAAATGTAAGGCTGACGGGACGCTGGATAGGAGGAAGGCGAGACTCGTAGCTCGAGGTTTTACACAAGTCCCGGGAATGGACTTTCATGAAACTTTTGCACCAGTAGCAAGATTGAGTTCCATAAGGACATTAATCGCTCTAGCAGTTGAGCGAGACATGCTGGTTGATCATCTTGATGTATCGACCGCTTTTCTGAATGGAGATATAGATGAAGAGATATACATGGAAATACCAGAAATGCTGGAAGAAACATTACAAGACATAAGATCAGCAAAGGACAGTAAAATCTGTAAGGATCAGAAGATCAGAATTGACAAAATGTTGCAAGATATTAAAGGCGAGAATAAAGTCTGTTTACTAAAGAAGGCAATTTATGGTTTGAAACAATCAAGCAGACAATGGAATATTAGACTTGATGAGAAATTGCGTGAATTAGGATTGCAATCGATGAATCCTGACCCTTGTCTTTACTTCAAAATAATGAACGAAAATTTGGTTATCGTGGCGATTTATGTCGATGATATATTAATGATATCAAGAAATAGAGAACACATGGAAGAATTAAAACAAGGACTAATGTCAACGTTTGAAATGAAGGACTTAGGACCCATTCCGCATTGCTTAGGAATTAAGTTCACGCTGAGTAAGGGGAAGATGGCGATGACTCAGAAGACCTATATTGAAGACACATTGAGAAAATTTGGCATGAGAGATGCGAAACCGATTTCTACTCCTTGTGAATTAAACAAACGGGATATAAAGGAAGAAACCAATGAAGATGTATCGGGAGCCGAAATTAAAGGGTTGCCATATAGGGAACTGATAGGATCGTTGATGTACATAGCCATTGCCACGAGACCAGACATAGCTCACGTGGTGAGCTGGCTCAGTCAATTCAGCTCCAATTTTGATCAAAACCATTGGAAAGCTGCGAAAAGAGTTCTGCGATGCTTGAGGGAAGCCTAAATTATGGATTAGTGTACACCAAAGCCAAAGAAGATTTAATGGGATATGTCGACGCGGATTGGGGAGCCTGCCCGGATGATAGAAGGTCATATACTGGTTACATCTTCAAATATGGAAATGCAGCTATAAGCTGGGAATCACGGAAACAGCGAACAGTAGCCCTGTCTAGTACGGAGGCAGAGTACATGGCTCTGACAGAAGCGACGAAAGAAGCAATCAACCTCCAAACTTTCCTGAAAGAATTAGGCGTTAGAGATGAGACACCATTGACACTGTGGAACGATAATCAAGGAGCACAAAAATTGGCCAAAAACGCCGTATTTCACAGGAGGACCAAGCATATCGATATAAGGCATAATTTCGTCCGCGATGCATTGAAAGAAAGATCTGTGGTATTAAAATATATGCCAACGCAGGAAATGATGGCCGATGTGCTGACGAAGGGACTACCACGTTCAAAACACGAACACTGTCGCGATTTACTGGGAGTCCAGTCAATCGAAGATTGAAGGTGAAGACTCGGTGGAGAGTAACAACATTTACGATTGAGGGGAAGTATTAGAGTAGCAACACAATCTGAATGTATGTAGTAAACAAATAGTCGACTGGTTTCTGTCCAGTCGTTTTGGTTACCGCGTTGTTGTTTCGTTATTAATAAAAAAAGGTTTATGCTCTGCAATAAATTTTAATATAAATTATTATATTATATATATATATATAGTATAGTTTATATTTATGATTTAATAATTTATATATATATATATATATATATATATATATTAATATTATATAAATTATATTTATTAATATATATTATTAATAATATAAGAGTAAATATATTACCGATAATATATATATTAATTATATTAAATATATTGTTGCGGCGCGTGCGGGGCATATCGGTACACGGAGGAGATGATTATAATTAACAGAGCGTTTATTGGTATTTTATGAATCAGAGCTTCGAGCGCGCGTCCGGTCGCTCTCGCTGTCGGATTACAATTCAACTCTTTTTCGACTGTCTATAAATTGCTAGGCGCCCTTGACGACCCTCGTCGTCAAGGGGTTACAACGTAAGGGGTGGTCGTAACAATATATATTGTTACGTGCGTAAGGAATTATTTCTTGGGCCGAGCGGTCAGCCGTTCCGCATGTAACGCTTGAATAAATTTAATTTAGGATGGGTCGTATCATCTGAAATTCCATACGGAATCCGCGCATAGGTCAGGAATGAAATAGGTGTTAACGCAGAATAGAGGATAAATACCTTATTGGCCTGTTCTATTGATTCTTTACATTATATAAAAACAATTACACGGAATGGTTCAGAAATATCGGAGTCCAGAATGGATGACAATTTTACAATACGTATTTTAGTTGGAGTCTTAGATTGGTAAATTCCTAACGTGTTAAGTTTACGAATGGGCCCAAGGGAAATTCCCACAAGCATATAAACATATGTTTGGGTCCTCGTATCGCAATGATAACATAAGTATGGAAAACTCACCAATGAATACTATCTTGGAAGCAATGTTTTTCGTTAGCTCTGATGTGAATTGTCCCAGATGCTGGTGGAGCCCGAAGATGAAGGAATGGCTCATGAACTTTTCACGGCACTTATATGAGTTAACGCAATTCTATTTTCACTATACTATACATACTATAAATACTATAAAGAAGAATTTAATATATTAGAATGGAGATTGGAATCTTAAGATTGATTTTAAATTTGAATAATTTCTTGTTAGCTGAGTCCTTCGGTAATTATGGAAGTAACTTCACTAATTTAACCCGAACTCTGGCTCAAAATAGCAACAAGGGCAAAACGCCACGCACCTCGCGATTTGACTAACGATTGCAACTCGCGGCGGTTTCTCTGCCTCTTTTGTAGATTTTGGGGACCGCTAAGGGGAAGTCCCAAGAGCCATGCTCGTTCCTCCCGCTCAGGAAATCGCCCGTTCCTGTTCTAAGAATTCCGCCCGCAGTTCATCAGCTATTTCCCATCCATAGCCTCCCGCTATTGCAATTTTGCTTATTAGCAAAACGTGACCACCGTTCGAAGAATATTCGCGGTCGAGGAATTTGCTTCGATATGATTTTTCGGTTCGCATAGCATGATCGACGTTCGACGCCACGGCACGTGCCGTGTTTAGGTATGCGAATTTTAATTTAACATCCGGTACGTAACACCCCTCCCCCCTTAGACTGATCATCGCCCTCGATGATGCTTTGCGGCTTGACAGTAGGTGGAATTAGAGAGATGGTCGCATATAAAAATTTTCGCAATTCTTGAACAGGTAATGTACAAAATGATTGGTATGCATTCAAAATATAACGTGTGTAATTGGCTTAACTCAACAAGGGTATCAGGCTTTGTGTAGAGCCATATGCACATTGAGGAGTAGCTCCATAACATCGAAGGTGATGTTAATGACACATATGACTTTTACCCAAAGACCTGCCGTCCGAGCCTGTGATAGTGAATGCTTACGTGAAGCATTCTCCTATCACGCCTGCACGGCTTTGCGGCGGTTCCTCCCAAGTAAAGGGCTAGTCTCTGATTGTGCGGGTCGCCCCGTAGTATCCTCTGGACAGCGTTGACGAGTGCACGCCCTATCCCATAGCAACCTTCCAGGTCCAGATGGTACAATTTGGCGCAGTTGCTCAACAACGGCACGATGTCCTCGTCCGTTACACCGTCGTTCTCCCGGCACTCCAAGAACTCAAGGTTTCTCAATTCCTCTAGGAAGTATCCTCCTACGGTGGGGTGCATGTAACTCATCTTTAATGTCCTGAGGGCTGTTCGAGCGAGTGGATCCAAGGAAGCCTCTCCTCGGATGTTTGTGCAACCCGTGATACCCAGTGCATGTAGTTTTCAGAGATGTTGTCCGATCTCGTTGACAAAACCTGCTGTTATCTACACGCAAAAAGGAATGGAGAGCTCGGTCAGCTTTGTGAAGGCTGCTGGTATTGATTTTGATATTTCGACTGGTCCCAAACTGAGTTCGAAAAAACGGGCCTCTGCATCTTCTTCTTACCCGCTTTCCGCGGTGGCCCCTGCCGGGTTGTCGAAATTACAGTAAATTAAATTTAACGATCTTAGTGTTTCGTGCAGTTCCGTATTTTCCAAAAGCGCGATGAGCGGCAGCTCGTTCTCGAGTCCCTCTGGCTGGTCAATGGTCAATTTTCTTAGTTGCGTGATATTTGTAAATAATTGTTCCAACGTGTCTCCCTTCGTTGACACTTCCCGTAAATTTAGTTCCTGCAGACTGAGTCCTGACTGGCTGACGTTCCCTATTACGTGGTTTTTCGTAATGTTCAAGGTCTGCAGGTGGTTATTTTTGATTAATAACGCTACGTGGTCAAAATCTATGCTGCCTTTGCATGGTCCAAGTCTCACTTCCTTCAGTTTATGTAACCTTGTGAGTTCTCGGAGCGCCGATGGTCTCATGGTTACGGCCGTTGTATCCAACACTTCCAGGTCAGGGGCGTGCTTCGTGAGGATGGTGATCAGCTGGGGTTGTACTTCAGCGCAGAACTCGGCATCGTCCAGGATTACTCGGTTCAGAGTGTTGCCGAACCTTAGGATCGCCCAGTAAAAAGCGCGCAAAGACACCCTTGTTGGTCGCCAATTTTCATCGCATTGTGATATCTCGGTAATTCCGCGGTACGAACGCAGCGTGCCCTCCCGCCAACTCCGTGACACTTGCTCCATACATGCTCTCTCCCTGTAATTTAGATACTTGGCTATTTCCTCAACGCATTCAGGGGGTAGAATAGGTGCGGAAGGAGGGACGTATCCAGGGAAAGGATTGATGCTTGGAGTAGGGTTAGAAGGGTGTTCAGGTTTATAAGTTGATTCTCTCTCGTGCCAAGGATCAGCGGGAAGAATTCGAACCTTCCGATTATTTATAATAAAAGGTTCCGTTTTCGAATGATTCAAGACATGGGCTGCGTCTTCGGCCTTGGCGAAAGTCATGAACGCAGTATTCCCCGTGGAACTCCTCCGTACCACCGCGTGCTCGATCCCATAATCTCGGAAGATTTGAAGTAGGTGCGCCTTTTTGGTATGTGGTGCCAATCGGGTGACCAACTATCGTCGGCCTTCGGTGGTCATTGTGGTGGAACTAATGCTTGCTAACAATAAGTAACACATGGTTAGTACGAAGTTTACAATGGATATTGCTAAGGGCGCACGATGACGAGGACCAAAAACATAAATTTATACTTATATCTATACATGTTCGCATATACACACAAACATACATGCACATACATACATCCACACACATATACACACATATGTATGTATATACAGATTATCATTGTTCCCATAATCATAACTACTTGAACTATTAGGCCTCCGAAGAGTAATGTATGCTGATATTGCTTTTCCCTGTGGTGTGTTCCTATCTCGTCAAGTTTTGCTTCTAGTTCGAACAGTGAAGCTCCTTTAGGATTGTCAGGTTCGCTTATGTCATCTGCTATGGTTCTAAGGCTCTTATAATATGGCAAAATTGGTGAAATTTCGGAAATGTTTAGCGACAGGTCAGGTTGATATAAATATTGCTCGTGATGATTGTTATAGATCTTGATTCCGACTAGGGTAGTTGTATGCGTTTTCGCTATACAATCTGGATGTATGTAGAGGATGCCGGTTCCGACTAGGGTTAGCAATAAATCCTTTTCGTTCTTGCAGATCAATTGCACAGATTCGGGTTTGTCCAATGTATATAGCCAAGATCCTGTGGTTTGTAATCGCGCCCAATATGGTTCATGTTTTGGTCTCACTTTAATATTGCACTGTCTTAAAGTCTTCACATTTGGTCTGAGTAGGAGAGAAATTTCACAGGCAGTCGATGTTGAGACTTCACGGAGGGGTAATTCCAGCGGGCAAAGATGAGCATACCATGTTCGTGTGCAAGAAGAAACGTGTATTCCGTCCATCATTAGGTATGTATGGTGGTCGTCTCTCAGTCCTAAATATGTTGTTTGTGGTATGATTTGCGCTGAGATGTTGGTGTTGATGTCCGGGATTTGAGCGGTGGGCCAAGTATGCATTCGATATAAGTGATAGGTAGTACGCTCCACAAGGGGTAGGTGTAATACTATTATTATCCGTTCCTTGTGATAACCCAATTCTAATGTTGTTAGCTTGCTTATTTCTTCTGTTCGGCGGTGATTTGTGGGTGTCGGAAATTCATAGTCTGAGACTGAATCATGTATTTGGTCAATGATGGTCCTCAGATCAGCGCTGGTCATCAAGGATGAATCTAGTTTTCCTTCCCGCGCGGCGCGCAGTGAGGCTAAGAATTTTTGTAATGCCCTAATATAATGGTCTAGTGAAATTTCGGCGCTGCGGGAGTAGTGATCAAGAGTTATACTATAGTTCAATAAGGCCTTTGTTTCCTCTATGGAGTTAAGTGTTTTCAGTATTTCGTTAATCTTTGCCCGATTCTCCTTGGTAGCCTTAATGTTTTTATTTATTGTATCGTGTAGTCCTTGCAAATTGCTGACGGTGACATGGGTTTGGTTTTTAATTATCTGTGTAACTTGCTTTTGATCGGTGTACAGTTTATCTATTTCAGAATTAAAATATTCTGCGTCATCAGTTGTCAATGTGCCGAATAAGTAGCGACTAGCTGAGCCTATGATACCAAATGGGACACTTCTGCGTACTACGGTTTTGGCTAACGTTTCAGTCTCCTGCACTACGACCGCTCCGGCTATTTCATTGATTTCCTCGTAGAGATCAAATGCTTCGTGAATTTTATTGTTTAAATAATCGGTTCTGAGTAAGGTGTCGCACTGATGTCTGATCGGTACTGTCATGCATTCTGAGTGTAATTTAGTAAGATGAAATTTTTCGTTTGGGAATTGTTCCTTCAATTTCTTCAAATCAATAAATAAGGTTACGCGCCAATCTGCTCGTTTAAAACGTATGTTGTGTAATTTTTCAGAGTATAACCCCGGACTGTTCTTCAGCTCAGTAATTTGATATTTTTCCTCCGAATATACTGCTGCTACTAGCCCCAGTAGTAGGATGAGTATCGCTGAGTCCACCGCCATTCCTTATCAAATATCAGGCATCAATGATTATTATTTTACGAAATTTGAAATTACTGTGCGGCCAATTCTACTTTATCCGCGTGTATGATGAGTCTTTTACCATTACCATCTTCCAAAACAATATTATTTTTCTCCAAAACTCCAACTATTTTATAGGGACCATGATATCGAGTACTGAACTTTCCTTTCCTGGGTTCTACTAGAACACGAGCCATATCTCCTACTTTTCCTGGGAATGGTCGTGCCTTTTCATCATAATATCCTTTAGACTTATGTTTAGCAGAAATTAAATTTTGTCCAGCTAATATTTGTGATTCGGAAAGTCGAATTATCAATTCACGAAGATATGAATTATACGTTAGCATATCATCATCTTCGGGAAATGAACTAGGGTAACGAGCTAATTTTCCAAAAACTAATTCATATGGAGTGAAGTTAGTGGCTTCGTGTACTGAGGTGTTGTATGAGAACATGGCAAACGGAACTAACTTATCCCAATCATCGAAATCATTTATATAATGTTTTATATAGTCCGTTAATACTATATGGGTCCTTTCTAAAGCACCGTTTGTCTGTGGTATGTAACCAGACGTTGTTACGTGATGAATTTTGAAGATTTTTGTTAATTCCTTTAAAATCTTGTTTATAAAACTTGTTCCTCTGTCGGTTAATATAATACGTGGAGCTCCAAATTGTAAGATTAAATGTGTTATCTTGCATAGTCAATATGTGCCGATTGCCATCAGGGGTTGTAGGTAGGAGTCTCACAGTATCTAATGATACTTTAGCAAACGGTTCTATAGGGGTATCTGTGATTATCATTGGTTCACGCGTTTTTGTTCTGACTAATTTATTTTCTTGACAGCTATGGCAGGTTCTAATGAAATTTTGAATATCATTCCTCATTCCTGGCCAATAGAATCTTTCGCGAATCCTACGATACGTTTTAGTTACTCCTTTGTGAATATTCGCGATTTCCCGGGGCATTTATCCTATTTTACGCGCGAGAATGCCCCCCGCTCGGAGGAGGTTCCATATTTAATTATCGCGAAGGAACGGATCACGCGCTATTTTTCCCGACGGTGATTTCATAGAGAAAAATCCGCTCTCTCGTATGCTATCTTTCCCTTTACTCCGATTGCATTATCTCCGGAGATATTCGCGATTTCCCGGGGCATTTATCCTATTTTACGCGCGAGAATGCCCCACGCTCGGACGAGGCTTTGTACTTAATTATCGCGAAAGAACGGATCACGCGTTATTTTTCCCGACGGTGATTTTATAGAGAAAAATCCGCTCTTTCGTATGCTATCTTTCCCTCTACCTCGATTGCATTATCTCCGGAGATATTCGCGATTTGCCGGGGCGTTCATTCTATTTTACGCGCGAGAACGCCCCCCGCTCGGAGGAGGCCTCGTGTTTAGCCCCTTGCGGTCGTATTTAATTTGGACGTAGGTATCGTGCTGGTCGAAATTAATTTCCGCGGAGCGCGCAGTGATGCAGAGTATGCAAGATTACGAAGGAAAAACACAATTTATTCATTCTTTTGTGAACTTCGATATTTTAAACACAATAATAGGTTTAACGCAATGTTTTAGGGTAAAAATTGTAGTTTATAATTTACCATCGTGTGGTATCTCTCAAAGCAGCCTCCAATGCGAAGCCCTGGTTTTCGATAACAAGTGTCGCAAATAATTCATTTGGCGTCTTCCGCCCTTGATTTTTTTTTGTATCTGTATCGGTATATTGGGGCCAACAATCTTAGATCCCGTCGAAAAATTAGTTTTTGACTGAGGCTGGTCGATGTGCGTAACAGCCGAGAAGGAAGGACGACAACCCCAGGAACCAGCGGAGATGGAAGGAGGGCAACCCCCGCAACCAAAAGAGAAGGAAGGAAGAGGACAGGAAGCGATTACCCCCCCTCCGACAGCGGCGGACTAAAAGTGGTGCAGATCAACCTGCACCACAGTGACGTGGCTTCATCACATTTGGTGAAGTTCATGGCCACAATTAAAGCTGACTTGGCACTAATACAAGAGCCTTGGATAAGTTTCAAGGCCCCCAGGGGACTTGGACTTATAGGGCAAACGGCACATTCCTCCGAGGATCCAGCCCCCAGGGCCTGCATCCTCGCCAGGAGGAATTGCCCGTTCACCCCGCTGCCGCAGTTCTGTAACAGGGACCAAGCAGCGGGAATATGGACAACCATTGGGGAGAACGGAGCTCCAAAGGAGGTAGTGGTGGTCTCATCCTACCAACCCTGGGACCTCCCGTACCCTCCCCCCACCAACGAGCTGAGAACCGTGGCCGAGTGGGCCACAGTGAACGGCAAGGAGTTGGTAGTCGGCATGGATGCGAATGCTTGCCACAGAGAGTGGGGCAGCACGACCACCAACCGAGGAGGAGAGTCCGTCATGGACTTCCTCAACAGCCTAGACCTGAGGCATTTAAACAGGGGGTGTGAACACACCTACGAGATCAGGACTCGGAAAGAAACCCTGGATATAACAGTATGCTCCGAGAGCATAGCGGGAAGGTCAGTGGATTGGAGGGTCTCCGACGTTCCATCCATGTCCGACCACAGATATATCACATGTACCTTTCGGGGTACGGGGGATCCCATCCCCCCAATCAGGAAAGCCAATCCGAGAAATACGGATTGGATCGCCTACGGGAACGCCCTGAGGGCGAACCTAAACATTTTCCCTCCAGGTACGGGACGAAGGAGGACCTGGACGCGGCAGCCACCCGCATCACGGAGGCAATCGCAGGGGCCTTCAACGAGGCCTGTGAGGCCAAGGAGAGGTCCCGGAAAACCTCCGTGATGTGGTGGAACGAGGACCTCCAAAAGCAGAAGGACGACCTCCGGAAGCTGGAGATGACAGCCAGGGGAGGAGGCCGCAGGCTAGCCGCAATGGCTAGCAATGAGGAGCCGCAATGGCTAGCAATGAGGGAAGCCAGGAAAGCCATGGCGAAGGCCACCCGGAAGGCGCGAAGCCAGTCATGGAAGGACCACTGCCGGGACATCCGAACGATCCCGGAAACGGTGAGGCTGCACAGAATCCTGGAGAGGGAACCGAGCGAAAATCTCGGACCCCTCAAAAGGCCCGATGGCAGCCTCACCACATCAGACAGAGAGATCACGGAGATCTTGATGAGGGAACACTTCCCGGGCTTCCACCCCCATGGAACGCCCACAGTGCCAAACGCCGCTGCGGGCGATATCGCAGGAGAGATTGTTCCCGAGCCCCCTAATTGGGGCCTGGCGAACAAAATCGTAAATGAAGCCAGGGTGAAATGGGCCATAAACTCATTCTAACCCTATAAGGCTCCAGGCCCGGATGAGATCCAACCAGTGCTTTTGCAGAGAGGCCTGGCCCAGTTGTGCCAGCCACTCACAAGAGTGCTGAGGGCCAGCATAGCCACGGGGATTATCCCGAGGTTATGGACCGAAACGAGGGTGGTATTCCTTCCAAAGCCCACAAAGGCGGACTACACCACCCCCAAGGCCTTTAGACCGATTAGCCTGACCTCCTTCCTCCTGAGGACCCTGGAGAGATTGGTGGACAGGTATGTAAAAGAGGTCTAGCTGGTCGAAACCCCACTCCACCGCCACCAGTACGCTTTCAGGGCTGGCCTCTCGGTTGAGGCCGCCCTCCACAGAGTTGTGGGAAAGCTGGAGGTGGGGATTAGGGATAAGGGCATGACGGTTTGCATCTTCATGTATATTGAAGGTGCATTTAACCAAACCTCGGCGGAGGCTATACAAAACGCACTCAGGGATTTCGCCATTCCTTCCACTATCAGCAGGTGGATAAAAGTAATGCTGAACTCGAGACGTCTGTCGGTCCAAAGAGGTCAGGAAACGGTGGAGGGGACAACCAATAAAGGTTGCCCTCAGGGAGGGATCCTCTCGCGGCTTCTCTGGACCTTGGTGGCCGACAGCCTGATCGGAGCATTGGAGGTCAGCGGAGTGGAGGCGCAAGCCTACGCCGATGACTTCCTCATAATGGCATATGGCACAGATATCGACCCCATTATGGATCCATGCCAGACGGCTCTCGCAGCCACAGAGATCTGATGCGAATGCACCGGTCTCATTGTTAATCCGACCAAAACGGAAATGGTGCTTGTCACTAGAAAAAGCGTCGTCCCCAAGTACACGGCCCCCGTGCTCTTCGGACAGCCCCTCGTGACCAGTAAAACGGCAAAATACCTGGGTGTCACCCTGGACTGGAGGATGAGCTGGAGGCCTCATTTGAGGGCCCAAGGGGACAGGGCCCTCACATCCCTGAAGACGCTGCGGCGCGTCATGGGGCCGACCTGGGGACTTGGACCCAGCATCACGAAATGGATCTACGAGGCCATCACCGTCCCGAGGATCCTTTTCGGGGCCCTACTATGGTGGAGGGGAGCACAACTGACCACCATGCAGACACTCCTGGGCAAGATCCAGGGAGCGGCGCTGAGGGCCATCACTGGAGCCCTGCCGACCCCACCGCCGGCCGCTCTAGAGGCCATTCTGGGATTCCCGCCACTCCACCTGAGGGCACAGGAGGTGGCCATGAGGACGGCCCACTGCCTGAGTTCGCGGAGACGCTGGCACAGCGAGGACCACGGACACGCCAACCTCCCAGAGCGGAGGGATGAGCTAGAGGATAACTATCCTCTAGACTCGACTAACCCTGAGTTCAGGTTTAAAAAGAACTACGTGGTCACGATCCCCACCAGGGAGGAGTGGGCCACGAACAAGGTCCTGGCTGGGACCATAAACCAAGTCTGGTACACCGACGGGTCGCGTAAAAACGACCTAGTCGGAGCCGCCTGGACGAGGGGTCCAGGGAGTAGAGGCGACTTTGCTTCCCTGGGATCAAGCCCCACCGTCTTCCAGGCGGAACTGTACGCCATCATAAGATGTGCAAGGCTCCTCATAGAGGAAAAGACCACCGGCCAGGTGATCAAGATCTGTTCCGACAGCCAAGCCACCCTCGTGGCGCTTAGCAACGAGACGACCAGATCAAAATTGACCCTGGACGGTATCGACACGCTCAACCAGTTGGGCGGGAAGAATAAGCTGTCCCTGACCTGGGTACCCGGCCACAGAGGCATCCCCGGTAACGAGGAGGCTGACAGGCTGGCAAACCTCGGGTCGGACAGCCCCTTCACCGGGCCTGAACCGGCGCTCGGACTGGCCAAGGCGACGTTCACGACGTCGCTGAAAGCCAGAACCCGGGCGCTGCACCAGGCCCACTGAAACAACGTCGACGGTTGTCGACAAGCCAAGCTCCTCTTGGGCCCTAAAATAGACCTAAGAAGGAGCAAGGAGCTTCTGTGCCTGCAGAAGCAACAGGCGAGAGAGGCGGTGAGCCTACTCATTGGCTACGCCCCCACAGGGCACACACTGTGGAAGATGGGGCTGGCGGAGACCCCGACCTGCCCCAGATGCCAGGAGGAGCCGGAGACGGCCTAGTACATCCTCCTGGACTGTCCCGCACTAATGGGATGGAGGATGAAGCTCATGGGGACCCCAAGACCTACGCCGGAGGAACTGAGGGCTATCCCCCTAGCAGTTCTAACTCGATGGATTGCCAAGGCCAAGGCAATCCGAGGCATCGGGGAAGCCACCCCACAGACCGACCCCCCCCCCACTCCAGCGCCACCCACTCCAGGAGCGATGCCGTCAACCAGCAGGGCCGGTGGGTCCCATAATAAGCCAGCCATAAACCCTGGTCCACGCACCAGAAGCGGGCGGAAACGCCCGCACACCGATCCAACCTCCCCCCAAAAGATTAGAGGCGGCAAACGGCCCCGCGACCATTAACGCGGGATCGACAACCGCCCCCTAAACGACAGTAAATAGATTCCCCAGCCCCCTAGAAGCGATCCGGGCCACGAACCTGACCGCAGGGGCTGGAAATCAACACCCCCCACCTCTCCCACCCCCTAACCCTTCCCATAAACACGGAATAAACCCCGTAAACAGGCTAGAGCGGCCTTTGTACACTCTTAGTTCCGGCCCGGATCAAAAGCAATTACTCCCCCCTGAGGTGGGAGCCGGCAAAGTACCGCCGAGATAGGCTGCGTGGTGGCGTTATGCACCCGACATCCGGCCCGGATTAAAGGCAATTACCCACCCTGTTGTGGTGGGGGCTGACGAAAGGCCGTCGAAATAGGCTGCGTGGTGGCCTTTGTACACCCGACATCCGGCCCGGACTAAAGGCAATTACTCCCCCCTGAGGTGGGAGCCCGCGAAATATCGCAAAAGATTGGCTACGGGGTGGCCATCATTCACCCCGACTTCCGGCCCGGATCATAGGCAAGTCACTCACCCATGTCAGAGGTGGCAGCTGGCGGAATACCGCCACGTCTCGTAGGCCAGGTTGGACTGCGCCACACAACATCGGAGGACGGAGCGACGCACCTGCCTCCCCAACGTACCTCCCAGGGGCTCCATAACAACGCCCGTGACCGACCAGAGGGGACCTGCGAGGGGAATCCAAGGTATGGACAGGGCAGATCCATATGCGCGGGGTCCCGTACGGACGAAACGTGGGGGGCAGGAGGGACGCTGCGTTCCCCGATGTGCGATAGGCTTGGGGGTAGCCTTTATACACCCTCACCTCCTTAGCGGGGAGTCAAATTACCGCTAACCTATAGGCAGGCGCAGCCTCAAACAGCCCGCCCGTCCGCTTCGCGCGTGACAAGTCCACTGAGACAACAGTCAAACGGGGTTGTTTGGCGAGCGAAATAGGTGGCTGCAGGGGAAAACCGAGCCACCTTCGACACCGCACGGTCTCCCGCAAGGGCTTGTGGGTGTGATTCGGGGTATCCAGTTACCGGGGACACCCTAGACTTAAGCAAGGTCGGAGAACCTATTCTCGCTCGCCTCGTAACTCTCCAGGCTAACGACCTGGCCCCATGGCAAAGCCGCATTAGTCGGCGTGCACTGTGAGAGAGAAAGAGCACCGCGGGCAGAGGGCCATTTCGCCCCGAGTCGTCGTGCGCTCACAATCTAAGTCGGATCGGCGGCTTCCGGTGGGTCAGATCACTCCGTCGCAGCAGTGCTCTCTCACTCGCGTAGCACGTCGACGTGGTAACAGCGAATCCACAAACACGCTCGCCCTCCGTCCAACTCGGTCGTCTCTAAGACTCTCCTGCCCGCTAGGGGCGGGTTGTCTCAGGAGGCATCGAGCACGAGGGGCAGTAGCCATAGCGTGGGCGGGGAATCGCAAAGCTCACCTGCTTAACCGCAGGAAACTAAAGTAACTGTTCACGAGCCGGGTGTGTGAGCTGTAGCCCCTTGATCAGGGACAAGCAGTCCCTCCTGCCTGGGTCAGCCCCCTGGGAGGCACACACACACCCACTTTAAAATTGACTGAACCCCCCACCGATACCACTACAGACTACTACTCCTTTGTGACCGCCGACTATGCCTTCATGTAATTCTGAAATTATATTATGACGAAGTTCTTCGGGAGGAATTTGAATTTTCCCAAGGCAAATTGTAATTTCGATGTCGATTTCCTCGAACATTTCTGTTAGGATTTCCTTTAGTGATTCGAGAGTAAGTGAATCGGTATAATCACCGGATTTTGAAATTCGAAAGGAGTTAATATCGGAATTTGGAAGAATTAATTTTAAGTTCCTAAGCCCGGTTTTTATTTTCGCGACGAAAGTCTCGTCAAAATGATGTTTCTGCCCAACGATGCTAAATATTTTGTACTTTCCCTGTCTAGTGATTAGTTCTTGACCTTCCTTTGGTTTAATTTCTCTGATATTTTCAACGCTGATAGCGCCTATATCTGTTAGCAATTTCCCTACGGATGTTGTCAATTCGCAATCAGCAGAAATAAAGCGAACATAATTATCATGTGAGTAGGTCAAATTTTCTCGGCTGATATTAATTAATTTCTTTGAAGAGCGTTGTGGTTACCGAGAAAGATTTACGGGAGAGCTAGGTGTGATATCCGGGGGAATTCCCTGAGTCAGCTGGATGCCAGTGCAGTACGTCTCGTTACCTGATACCGTCCTTGGAATTATTCGCCTTGGTATACCAACAGATTTTGATTTAGTTTCACTGAAGTGTCCTGGTAGAAGTGCGTTTTGTCTCGTATTGATTGGTGAAGCTGGAAAGGGAGTTGACAATGCCAATGGTTTAGAATGTGGAATAGGAGTAGGTAATGTGGATCTATGGGGTTGCCAATGAATTTTGGTCTGCTCGGATGTTTCCAGTGTACAGTCAGGTTTCGATTTATCATGTCCTTCTGTTCCATATTGTTTAAGTAATTTTTCTTTTCTACTATTTAACTCTACGTCGTCTAGTTCGTCAGTGTCCGAAGTATTACCTGATGATTCTTCCATAATTTCGCTGTGTTCTTTAAGAGATTCGTCAAAACGTTTGAAAGAGTCATGTAATTCCTGTTTGTTTATAGTCAGTCTTCGTTCGTCATCTAGGAAAACGTCATCGTCACTGTCCTCTGAGGGTGGCTGGAACTCTAGTAGTATAGTGTCAGCGTCTGTTGTTATCTCGTCTACGGATTCAGTATCAACGTCCTCGGCAATTGGTTCCAATACTTTTCCTTTCGGATGCTTTGAAGTAATTTTCTTGTGTAAATCCAGGCTTGGTATTACACTTTTCCTTTTCCGTAATATGGGTGTGTTACGAGCCGGGGCGCGGCTCGTAACGGCGTTTTCGGCGTTGTGACCCCTCTGCCTTCTCCTGTTAATAACGAATCCGAAGATTCGCGTCAGTAAAGGTGGATCTACTTGGTAACCACCACTGACTTTATCTAAGCGAGTACCGTCTGAGTCGCAGCTCGTTAACTTATTATTTGATTGTTCACTCCGAGCGGCTGGAGTGAACTCACGGGATCGTGCTCAAACGATGATTCTATTATTAGAGGGTAGGTCAGAGTTATTGACTACAAGGGTTATAAAAATATCTAAATATATTCTCACTATTGCTGAATGATTAAAGACCTGGCCTTTACAATGATGTTGAGTGTTACCTTGCGGTTTCGGTGTACGGTTGATGTTTGAAACTGACTATGATGTAATGGGTAACTTGTCCCAGGCTTCAGCAATTCCCCTTTAGATGTATAAACGTGACTACGATTGGGCCCTGAAGGGCTGCTCTATTTATACCGAGAAAAACGTGGTTTACACGTGGTTTTCCGGAAGGTGGAAAAAAGGTGGAGCTAGCGGCGTCGCTACCGAACCCCGGGCGCGAAACGCCTAGGTGCCTCGCCCTGGGCCCGGTAACGACGTATTGTTTTTCGGGGGTATTGTTGGAAGCCCGAGACAGGTTGTCCGCTTTGTATTTGCACTGTCGGCCGACTTTCCGGTGTTACTCAGAGAATTTAAGAAATTCTCATATCGAAAGACGCGTATGTAACATCTCCCCCCTTACAATGAAACATCGTATCGCTACGATGCTTTCATCTTAGACACCGGGAAGTCGCTCGACCGTGCAATTTTTTTTATGAAAAATCGAAACCGGGTGTTGTTTTGAGTAATGGGTGTGCTTAAAACTATTGTCTGTGCGTCAGTGTACTTATTACCTAATAATAAAAGAGTAATAATAATTTTGCAGAGTTGGTTCCAAGTTCAGGTATGTTAGTGGGGTGTGAGAATTAGTGGTTTTTCGGGATGATAAAAAGGATCAGTATCGCCGGGATGAGGAAAGGTTTATCGTCCGGCTCTCTTGCTATTCAGACATTGCCCTCTAGGAACTGTTTTCCTGGATACCAGTTTAAAATGGTTGTGTCTGTCAGTTCTGGGGCATCCTGTTCAACACGCTTCCTTTTTTGCGTTATATCCGTTTGCGTGCTCGTTTCCATTTTCGGGATCCTTGAGGTTCGTGTAGTCCTCCCAATTCTAAATTTTCCTGGGTTTGACACGAAAAACCCTGATGACCACATGAACGTGCCCCTACGGTGTTCCTGGGTCCACACCGCTTTATGCCCGGTCTGCACTGATACTCTCCGGTGTCCTTCTGCCGGTTCGGTCTGAGTACCGATGGTTACTTTGGACATTTCTGCAATACCATATAAACAAGGGCTTAAACGGTGAGGGGCACTCGGTCACTGTGGTCAGGTCTCCCAACATTCCCTCAAAAATATGGACATCCCCGGTATTGTGATTCCCGCTGGTGGGGAATAAATATTCAAGGGAATTCTTTGTTCGTCCCGAGGGTCTTTTTCGGGGAGGTTCAGATGTCGAATGGTGGTGGTTACTGTGGGTGTGTTGGCGCTTCGTCGCTCAAATCGTAAGAAGTATATGATTATCATTGCGATTATCAAGATACTACCCAACCCGCATCCTGTATATAGTACTTTATGGATGTGTCCCGTCACTTGATGTTGGTTTTCCAACTGCTTTGCCTGTGATTCAATTTCTTTAAGTGATTTAGATGCTACAGAGCTATGCCAGTCGTTTCCTCGAGGCATAGTAACGTTAGGCATCTGGCTTATCGCGTTGATGAAGTGTTGGTTATTGTCGGGAATTAGGTCTAATATCTTCAGGCATACCGCTGGGGTATAACTATAATTCTCAGTGTTTTCCAATGTCTTCAAGGAGTTTAACCTTGTAGAGGCGGTTATCATCGTGCATCCTGGGTTTACTTCCACAATCCCTGCTCCCCACAAGGTACCATATCCTACAGCTTGACCTTTACATGTAACCTGAAATCTGCTCTTCTCTCCGGTATAGTATAGCCAGGACTGATGTGATCTCAGCTGTTGAAGTACAATTCCTCTAGTTGCCGAGATTTGTATATCGCAGTTATCCCATGACGTAGTCCCAGGGTTGATGAGCATCGCTGCTTCGCAAGTGGGTCTTCCTTCCACGGTGTATATGGGTCGCGTTGCCGGTCCCAGGTAGTTTCCGTTATGAATGGAACATCCCAGCAGGTAGTCGTCCTCCAGCGTAAAGTAGGTGTGTTCATCAACCGATATTGCTATGAATGGAGTTGAAGGTTTGATGAAGGCGGTTAAATTCTTGTTTGCGTAAATTTGGCTCGACGGTAACGGGTGTAGTTTGTAGAGGTTGAAGTTGTTTTGGGTCAGTAGTGGCATCGTTATTTCCAATATGATTCTTCCATTTTTGAATCCAGCCTTTAATTTCGAGACACTTCCGATCTGTTCCGCGACGATTTCTTCGGTGGTAAGTGGGACATCATATCCAGTCGCTTCCTTTATCTTCCTGGTTGCTTCCAGCAATTGTGTCGGCGATAGTATAGCTGGGTGAATCATTCCTTGCTTCACAAACAACACGGCGTCCAGGAGAAGAAGAAGATTGGACCTATAATTGCTTATACTTCTTGCCAGATGTGTGATCCAATCTCGCATGGAATTTTCTAATTTCATTTTGTTCACTTCGGTTTGCATGTTATTGTAAGATTTCGCAGATGTAGCCGTCTGCATCCCTAGCTTGTGCAACTCGACTGACGTCGTGGCGAACTGTTGGTGTATTCCGTCAAATTCAGTTCGCATCACGTGAGCTTCCTTTGCCACCAACTCGGTAACCTTGTTGTTGGTCAAGTGTAATTTATGCAGCTCCTGGTTGTATGTTTCGAGGTCCTCTTCGGTAAGGGTGCCAAACAGCGTGCGACTCACTGAACCAATGAATCCGAACGGCACTGAACGGATTTTTCTTCTTCGTTGTTTGCGTTCCTGGGTACTGTTCACGGTGACTCGAAGTAAATTCTCGTACCGCTCAAGATCCTTGTTTTCCTGTAATAATTGCGGTCCGAGTTCTTCCGCGATGCACGGTACAAGCCCCTGGGATTTGCAAATTTCCGTTGCCAATTTCAAATCACTGGATGCGTTTGGTAATTTTTGAAGGAAAGCTTCAATCTCCAATGAGGTCACTAATTTCCACTGCACATGGTAAAGCCGAATTGGTTGTAATTTTTCGAAGTATAGCCCCGGGTTTTCCTTGAATGGGGTGATTTGGTAGCTACTGGTATTGTTGTCCTTGACGGACCCCTTAGTAATCCGACTCATAATGAGCAGTACGAGTGAGATTGCCAGATAACCTCATTTCCAGAGTCTGCAACTACGTTCTGGTTAGTAGGCAAGTAAGCAAGTTTTAGTTTGTCTTGGTGTTTGGTTAGTATCTTTTTGTTAGTTGATTCAAGAATGACGTTATGTAAATCCGTGACATCGAGTATTTTATAAGGCCCTACATAGTGTGGATCAAATTTACTTGTGCGCGGCTCCAATTGTACGTATACAAGATCACCTATTTTGAAGTTTACTGGTCTAGCATGGCGGTCATAATAAACTTTAGAACGCGTTTTTGCTGCTTTTTGTTTAACAGAAGCTAACGATCTGATTTCTTCTAATCTGGTGATGAGTTCAATTAAATAACTCCCATATGTCTTCAGGTCTCCCCTTTCGGGAAAGGAACTGGTAATTCTTGCTAATTTCCCAAAAATCAGTTCATATGGAGTAAAATTAGTAGCTTCGTGGACTGATGTGTTATATGAAAACATGGCAAACGGTATCAAGAGGTCCCAGTCTTCGTATTTGTCCATGTAATGTTTTAAGTATTCGGCGAGAACTATGTGGCTTCTTTCAAGTGATCCATTCGTTTGTGGCCGGTATCCTGAAGTCGTAATTTGTCTTATCCTGAAGATTTCCGTTAAGTTCTTCATTAATTTTCCGATGAAACTGGTTCCTTTATCCGTTAGTATGGCTCTTGGGGTACCATAAACAGCGATGATGTTTCTTGCAAATGCATCGGCTATTGTAGTTGCTCTAATGTTGGGTATGGCTACAGCAACACAATACTTCGTTAAATTATCTTGAATGGTCAAAATGTGACGGTATCCACTGGGTATTTCCTGTAAAGGGCCGACTGTATCCAAAGCGACTTTATCCAAGGGTTCAGCAGGTGTGTCAGTAATAATCATCGGTTGATGCGTTTTAGCTCGAACCAATTTCTGCTCCTGGCAACTCATACACTTCTTGATGAAATCTTGAATGTCGTTCCTCATTCCATGCCAGTGGAAGCGGCTCCTTAGACGATTGTATGTCATTGTCACTCCTTTGTGTCCTCCTATAAGGCTACTGTGGGCCTCCTGAATAAGTTCTATTCGATTGGTTTCCCGAGGTGTTTTAATGGTAGATTCACAGAGAACGATTTGTGTCATTGAGTTCGCGAATACTTCTTTTACCATCTCATGGAAACGTTCCGGCGTGATGTTGTCATGTCCATCGCCCATTACGGACATCCTCACGGTTGATACTTGGCTAGTCTCCATTGCTTGTTTTAATCTTGTCAAACCCAGTCGAAGATCTTGCTCGGTGATTACATCATGACATAGAGTAGTTGCGACAATGCTAAAGGTCCTGTAGTCGTCCCTGGTGGAAATTATGATCTTCCCCTTCCGAGGTTTCCCTTTCGATAGGTTGTCCTTAGTGATGAAACCCGTGTCGAATAACAGTTTGGAGATGGGTGTTCTTATAACACAATCGGATGCTATGAAATGCGCTATATGCCCCTTTTCCGAGGTTATTCCATTTTGTGTAACTATCGCCCTCCTTCTTGGGGCGATTATCGATTGATCCAGATCGTCCTCGCAGGTATCGGAGATTACGTATTCAGGGTCCAGCAGGTATCCGGGTAAGTCGGCCACCATGTCACTGAGCATTGTTGGCTGAGTCATAACGGGTGTCCATGGCTCTGATCGTCCATTTCCCAAAATCGTGGGTTGTAAACACGGGGTTTCCACTGGGGGTATAGGTATTGCGAGGAGATTCTCCGGCCTGTTGACAACTGTTAACTCGCCTTCCGACGAACATGATTCCGATTGGCCTGGTGGTAGTTCCACAATGAGGTGCGGATCGTTGTGCTCGGTCATTGCCTCTCTTGCTCGCTCCTCAGTAGGTTGATCCAAGTTTATTGAAAATGGGTCTTCGGGCGTCCTTCTCTCGGGCGAACGCTGAATGGACGATGAATGCGGAAAGGGTGATATCTCCAGCCGCGTGGAGTATCCTCTGGGGATTGGATCCACACTCCCGGTTGTCTCGTCTTCCAAGGTCCTTTCCTTATCCAACGTGGGAAGTAATTTTTTATTTGAGGCAGCAATTATCGTTGAATCGAACGGGCTCGATGTCGATTGGGGCGTTTTCGCTGGTACGGATTCGTCAGAAGAACTCGACTCCCGTTCGCGATAGAAAGGTTGCTGTCTTGACTTCCTTCTTGTTTCTCGCACTCTTTTTCCTATTGTGCTGGTATTACCGTCCGTCTTCTGATTGTAGAGGCGGTAGCTGGGGTCCGGATCTCGATCGCGTGGCATCAATGGTAAACATAGCGTCGTTTGGTTTCTTGATAAAGCATTCGCGTTCTTGTTGATTTTGCCTGCTTTATGCACCACATTGTATTCATACTCCAACAACTTTAGCTTCCATTTCAGAAGTCGAGAAGTGGGATCCTTTACTGAATGTAACCAAACAAGCGGTCGATGGTCCGTAACGAGGGTGAACCGTTGACCGTAAATGTATGGCCTGAAGTGATTAACGGCGTAAACCATTGCGAGGCACTCCTTTTCAGTGGCAGAATAATTTGTTTCAGGGGCGTTAAGCACTCTTGACGGGTAAGCAATAGGAAGGTCTTGACCAATTTCACCTTGGCTCAGGACGGCTCCAATTGCGAATTCCGACGCGTCTGTAGTAAGAATGAAAGGCTTTGAAAAATCTGGAAATTGCAATATGGGCTGTACACAAAGTTCATCCCGTAATTGTTCAAAGCTCTGTTGCTGCGCAGTAGTCCAATTGAACCGAATTCCTTTCCCTAACAAGGCCGCCAATGGTTTTGCTTTCTTAGAAAAATCCTTTAAAAATCGGCGGTAGTATCCGGCCAGTCCCAAGAGTTGTTGAATATTCTTCTGCGTCTTCGGAACTGGAAAATTCTTAACCGCCTGAAGTTTAACTGGATCAGGCCTTACTCCGTCCCTGGATATGATGTGTCCCAGGTATCCGACTTCCTTCCGCAGGAACTCACACTTGTTCGTTTGGAGAGTGAGCCCATGCTCCCGAAGCCGATTAAAGAGTTTCCTCACCTTAACTGCATGTTCATGTAAAGATGAAGAATATATCACGATGTCATCCAAGTATACGAAGAGATCGGTTCCTTGTAGTCCCGTCAACGTTTGATCCATTAGACGCTGGAACGTAGGTGGGGCGTTCTTCACACCAAACGGCATCCTGGAGAACTCGTAATGGCCGTGCGGGGTGGTAAATGCAGTCTTCTGTTTGCCCCTTGGATTCAGTTCGATTTGGTGGAATCCACTGGCCAAGTCGAAAACGGAGAAGTATTTTGCCCCGCCCAGACGGTCCAATATTTCGGTGATTTGTGGCAACGGGTACCTGTCTCCCACTGTTTTGTTATTCAAAGCCCTAAAGTCTATAACCATGCGCCAGCGTTTGTTTCCCTCGGCGTCGGGTTTCTTCGGCACGATCCAAAGTGGTGAATTGTACGGAGAGATCGACTTGGTAATTATTCCCCGGGCGAGCATGGCGTTGGCTTGGCGTTGTATTTCCTCTTGATGTATGATCGGGTACCGATACTGTCTGGTGTTTATTGGAACGTCATCGGTAGTATGAATGGCATGTTTGAAGTCTGCAGCTTTTCCCAACTTGTCTCCTGGCAGGTAGAAGATATCAGAGAATTCTTAAATTAACCGAGAAACGTGCCGTTCTTCCTCGGAGTTTAAGTGCTCGGTCCTTAAATTGTTCTTGATTTTCGTACTACGCTTGTACATATTAGTTATCGGTGGGCCCTTGTGAAGAAAATATTCCTCCTCCGATGAACTGTCCAAATCGTACGGCGCCAGGAATTGTGGTTCGATTTCCACGTCCACATCTTCTGTTCCTGCGTTGCACGCCAAGACTTGACATTCTCCTTCTTTGTTAGTCACTGCGGCTTCTCCGACGAAGACATTTTTTGGTGCCTTAAGCCGCGGTAAATACCCTTCCTTCACATTTTTATTCACGACCCGGACGGCTATCTGCTGTATTGTCCGTCCTGGAATAGTATGTTTAGTCTTCGAAGTCGTTGGCTGAAGATCGTCATACTCATAAAAATTCGAGAATTTCCATGGTCTAGTAGGCTCGTTCCGTAAGACCATTGTTCGATGGAAATAAGAAATTTCGGCCTCCTCTTGTAATAAGAAAGGGCTGCCAATGAGTCCTTCCGCAGGTATCGGTAGCTCTTCCACGACGTAGAACAAAGCGGGAACTTCATTTAAATGCAAGACGGTCGTACCTAGCGAGAAGACTGGCTTCTTTGATAGTGAGAGTAGCTCTATACTTTCCTTTGATAGCACAGGTGCCTTTTCCCCCAAGACACCCTTTGAAATTAAGTTGACGGATGCACCTCCGTCGATGAGGAATTCACCTATTCCCTTTTCCAACTCAGGAACCTTGATCCTGATTTTTGGACTGGGAGCTTCCCTGATGAATTCTCCGGGTGCTCTTCCTCCCTGAAGCGCACCAACTTTTGACGAGTTTGATTCGGCTTGCCCTCCGCCTCGTCTGAACGGTGAGCGCGGTTGAAGTTTAAAGAATTTGGTTTCGTTGTCTCTGCACGCGAAGTCCTGGGCTCTTCCGAACAATTCCTCTTGTCGTGTCCCTTCTTCCCGCAGTTCCAACAATATAATTTAGAAGTAATTTTTCCACCTCTCCGTCCGTTTGGCGATCGGAAATCCGACGCCCGAGTATCTGTTGTTGGAGATGGAGTTCTGGATGGATCCCGACGTCTTAGAGTCATGGCTGATGCTCGTTTTCTTCTTTCGGGAGACTCATCTTCAGATTCGGATCTCCAGTAAGCGTCACATCGCTGATACCTTACCGGACTAGGAGATGATGGATAGGAGACATACCTTCCTCCTCTTGCGCATTCCGGCCTACCGTAATCCCCATGGTCACGCGTTGAGCGTGGGTCGGGCGATCTACTTTCATAGGCCTCGCGTCGGTTCCGTAAACGACGGTCGATCCTTAGAACGGAGTCGAATGCATCCTCCAGAGTTTTGATTTCCCTGTTCCTGGACTCTACCCGCCATGCGATTCGATCTGGGAGTACCTCCAGGAAATTCAAGAAGATGTCTTCAATTATTTGCTTCACAATCTCTTCACTGTTGTTCGGATACCTGTCCCTAGCTGCTGTACGCGCGGAGTGTAACAGTTGCGTAGTCCTATCCATATATCTTGAAACTGATTCCCCATCACGAATCTTTAATCTTGCAATATCCGTTTGAAAATAGGTTAGGTCTCTTCCCGGTGCATACCGTTTTTTCAAAAACTTTAATAGCGATTCTATGCAGTCAAACTGCCGTTCCAAAATACTAAGCCTTGCTGGACCCGTAAGTTTCGTTAAAACAATACCTAGGTATTGTGATTCAGCTTCCTTAGGAATAATGGCTAACCCGTTTTGAACCGCTTGTGCAAACACCGAAAGAGCCGGACTTTCCCCATCAAACACAGGTATGCTAGACGCTACATTTTGAATGCAGTTTTGCCGTGTCATGAGGGCCAAGGAAACGGATAGGTCGTTAAAATCGAACGAACGAGATTGTGAGTTTGATGCTCCGTTTTCAGGCATCTTGAATAATAGCTAAATACCCTAATATTAGAATCAATTAATTAAATGAGCAAATCCCACCGCTGTCACCAGTTTGTTACGAGCCGGGGCGCGGCGTGCGTGGACCGACGTAGAATTTCAGTACACTGCTTGTGGCGTCTCTCGAATTAATATACCCGGGAGAGGGGTTTCGGCGTTGTGACCCCTCTGCCTTCTCCCGTTAATAACAAATCCGAAGATTCGCGTCAGTAAAGGTGGATCTACTTGGTAACCACCACTGACTGGTAGAGAGAAGTAGCCAGAAGCAGGTGCTCGCGAACTCAGATAATCCTCGCTTACGAATGAATATACCCAGGAGAGGGTTTTCAGCGTTGTGACCCCTCTGCCTTCTCCTGTTAATAACGAATCCGAAGATTCGCGTCAGTAAAGGTGGATCTACTTGGTAACCACCACTGACTTTATCTAAGCGAGTACCGTCTGAGTCGCAGCTCGTTAACTTATTATTTGATTGTTCACTCCGAGCGGCTGGAGTGAACTCACGGGATCGTGCTCAAACGATGATTCTATTATTAGAGGGTAGGTCAGAGTTATTGACTACAAGGGTTATAAAAATATCTAAATATATTCTCACTATTGCTGAATGATTAAAGACCTGGCCTTTACAATGATGTTGAGTGTTACCTTGCGGTTTCGGTGTACGGTTGATGTTTGAAACTGACTATGATGTAATGGGTAACTTGTCCCAGGCTTCAGCAATTCCCCTTTAGCTGTATAAACGTGACTACGATTGGGCCCTGAAGGGCTGCTCTATTTATACCGAGAAAAACGTGGTTTACACGTGGTTTTCCGGAAGGTGGAAAAAAGGTGGAGCTAGCGGCGTCGCTACCGAACCCCGGGCGCGAAACGCCTAGGTGCCTCGCCCTGGGCCCGGTAACGACGTATTGTTTTTCGGGGGTATTGTTGGAAGCCCGAGACAGGTTGTCCGCTTTCTATTTGCACTGTCGGCCGACTTTCCGGTGTTACTCCGAGAATTTAAGAAATTCTCATATCGAAAGACGCGTATGTAACAGGTGGTTCTGATGACTCGTCACGTGAATTGTCGGAATCTACGTCTGGCGTATCTGCTGACGATGGAACTGTAGGTCGTGGTGGAATGTAAGCGTTGGGTTTTAATTGATTTCGGGTCCTAGTTGCTATTGCATTGACATTTAAAGGGTTTGAGATTTTTGGTTTATTTTTCGATCCAATGGGCCTTCCTGGTTTTCTGGGTGCTTCCGAAACTGATTTGGATATTGGTCTAGATGTGGTTGCTGCTGAGGTAAGTTTAGATTTTGCTGGTTGTTCTTGAATCGGTAGAATTTTTGATGATTCAAGTTCACTGTCAGAGTCGGTACTGCTGGTATCTGAGAGGTTAAATTTAACAACAGGATTTCTGGATAACGCGTCTGCGCTGGTGTTTAATTTTCCCGCTTTATGAACGAAATTATAGTCGTAGTCACGCAATTTCAATCTCCATCGAATTAAACGTTGCCCTGGATCCTTTATGGAGTCTGTCCATTTCAGGGGTTCGTGATCGCTAACTAACGTGAATTTCCTACCGTAAAGATACGGCCTAAAATGCAAAATTGCGTATAATACTGCCAAACATTCTTTTTCCGTGGTGAAATAATTTTTCTCAGGGTTTGTTAGAGTTCTAGAAAGATAAGCTATTGGTAAATCGTTTCCATCAACCTCCTGCCTAAGTATTGCTCCTATCGCAAAATCTGAGGCGTCTGTTGTTAAAGTGAAAGGCTTATCAAAATTTGGATATTGTAGAATTGGACCTCTACAGAGCGCTTTTCGTAATTCCTGGATGCTACGTTTTTGTTCCTTTCCCCAAACGAAGGTCGCGTTCTTTTTTAACAATTCTGTTAATGGTTTGGATTTTGCTGCAAAATCTTTAATAAATCTGCGATAATAACCTGCTAATCCCAAAAATTGTCTGACATTCTTTGCTGTTTTTGGTCGAGGGAAGTTTTTTACTGCTATAATCTTTTTTGGATCTGGCCTTACGCCCTTTTGACTAATTATATGTCCTAGGTATGCTACTTCAGTTTTCAAAAATTCACATTTATCGGGTTGTAGTGTTAATTTAGGTTTTTCTAACCGATTAAATAATCTACGAATTTTCTTTCCGTGTTCTTCAGGAGTTTTTGCGTACACTACAATGTCATCGAGATAAACGAAAACTTCCGTTCCTTGCAAACCACGTAACGTTTGTGAACCGGTGGAAAGCGATACTGTCTAGTATTAATCGGTAAATCATCTGATGTCGGAATTGTATGTTTTATTAACGGGGTGAAAGGTAATTGGTCTCCTGGCAAATAAAAGCGATTTGGGTATTCTTCTATAATTTCGGTTATATGGTCTCGTTCCTTGTCATTTAGGTGATCTAAGCGCAAACGTTTTAGAATTTCAAAAACCCTATCTTGAACTACAGGGAAATCCTGAACTTCTGAATCTGAATCGAAATATTCTTCTTCTGGAAAATCATAGTATTCAAAGGGAATTACTTCTTGTGGAGTATTAATTGCTAATACGTGACAGACACCATCCCGTACGCTAACAGCTGCTTCGCCTATGTATAAGCCTTCTACTGATTCTAACTTTGGCAAGTATCCTTCTTTTATTTCTGAATTAACCACGTCTATAGCTATCGGTTGACGAGTGCGAGCTTTAATCGTAAGAATTTGCGAACGAGGACTACGTTTAGATTTCTGATTTGGTTCTTCCCCAATGAACCTAAAAGGTCTGATGGGTTCAGTTTTTGTGACCAAGGTGCCAAGGTTTTTGTGACTATGAGCGAACGAGATTTCCGCCTGCTCTTGACGTAAGTAATCTTTGCCTAAAATTCCATCATTATGCAAGGGAAACGATGATCTAACGACGTGAAATTTAACCGGTTGTTCTAAAAGTGTAACGGTAGTTGTTCCTAAAGTTCTCAATTTTTCCGGGGTAATTCCAGTTATAGAGACTGATTCCTGAATGTCTACTTCGACGTCTTCGTGCAAAGCATTTAATTTTATCAGATTTATATCTGCGCCGGTATCAACCAAAAATAAACCAGATTTATTGCGTAATTCTTCCGCAGACATTTTAATTAATGGTGATTCTTGCTGTCGTTTATAGGAATAGACGATTCCTCTGCTTCAAAAAATTTTACTGTTCGACGCTCCTAATTCGAGTAACTCGCCGTCGCGCCGGCACGACGAGTTGTGCGGGAGTTTAAATTTTCACTGTTCCTTCTCGGCGAATTCGAGTTAAAATGATCAAATGTTGGGATAGGGGAAGAAAATCTGGAATTTTGGTTAGTGGGTGTGTTGGATCTTGAAGGTTCAATGCTTCGCGAAGGAACTGGGGTTGGAGAATTTGCTCTGCTTAGAGTATGATTAGTCAAGTTTGGATTCATATGGAAAGATTGAGGGTGATCATATATTGCACTGTAAGGCGGATATGGCATTGGTGGATAAAAATACGGTGGATAGTATGGATAAGGATGCGGTGGCAACGGATAATGGTGATGCTTGTAAGGAACAGGTGATGTAGGACGTGCAGATTTTAGAATGGTAATCGGTGACTTTGCGCGATTATAGTTCGGATTTCTCATGGGACTGGGACTCCTCGAATCTTGCTCTCGCAAGGTTTGGGAGCGGTTTGTGTAGGTGGTAGGTAAGTCACGAGAATCTGGATTCGGAACTGAATCGCGAAGGTTCACCACCGGGGATTATTCCTGATTTCATTCGGGTTTCTATTCGTGCAGCAATTTTTACAGCGTCCTGTATTTTCTTTGGTTCACGCGAATCAACCGCGATAGCAATTTCGTCGGGTAATCCTCGAATAAAAGCTTCTAAAGCACATTCTTCTACGAGAGCCATCATTTGATTAGCGCATTCCCCGTATTTATCTTTTAAAGCAACTCGAGCACCGCTGATTAGGATATTTAATCGATCTGCAGAGTCACTGACCGCTTCTCCGCGTCTCATTCGGATATTTTCTATATCGTGATGGTAGTATGGATATGTTTTACCTGGTGCAAATCTTTCCTTTAAATGTTTTACGAGATCATCTAGTTTTTGAAAATTTTTACCCCAAATACTATCTCTCGCTGTTCCTTGCAATTTTCCTAATATTGCCGTTACATATGAAGTTTCCAGTGCTGGTGGCACATAGACTGCACCGTTTTGAACGTCACTTAAGAAATTTTTAAGCGGAATGTTTCTCCCATCGAAAAATGGAATATTTAATGTACTGTGTTGAATTGTGAAGCATTCAGCCATAGAAGCCATCATCAAATTAGTAACGTGTAACTCGTCCAATGTAACATTTGCCGAAACTTGTGCTGCTGCATTACGAGAGGAATTTGTGGCCATATTGATAAATTAGGCGAAGGAAAATTCAGCAATCGTTATCGTGTAATTATAATTGATGTTGATTATTGATTATGAATTGAACTATCTATGCAACTGTGTGCGAATCTCAAGTCTATATGATCCTTTAATTATTCTGCACTAACACATGCGCTAATTGACAATACATATCCCACTTCTGACACCAATTCAGCTGTTACGTGCGTAAGGAATTATTTCGTGGGCCGAGCGGTCAGCCGTTCCGCATGTAACGCTTGAATAAATTTAATTTAGGATGGGTCGTATCATCTAAGATTCCATACGGAATCCGCGCATAGGTCAGGAATGAAATAGGTGTTAACGCAGAATAGAGGATAAATACCTTATTGGCCTGTTCTATTGATTCTTTACATTATATAAAAACAATTACACGGAATGGTTCAGAAATATCGGAGTCCAGAATGGATGACAATTTTACAATACGTATTTTAGTTGGAGTCTTAGATTGGTAAATTCCTAACGTGTTAAGTTTACGAATGGGCCCAAGGGAAATTCCCAAAAGCATATAAACATATGTTTGGGTCCTCGTATCGCAATGAGAACATAAGTATGGAAAACTCACCAATGAATACTATCTTGGAAGCAATGTTTATCGTTAGCTCTGATGTGAATTGTCCCAGATGCTGGTAGAGCCCGAAGATGAAGGAATGGCTGATGAACTTTTCACGGCACTTATATGAGTTAACGCAATTCTATTTTCACTATACTATAAATACTATAAATACTATAAAGAAGAATTTAATATATTAGAATGGAGATGGGAATCTTAAGATTGATTTTAAATTTGAATAATTTCTTGTTAGCTGAGTCCTTCGGTAATTATGGAAGTAACTTCACTAATTTAACCCGAACTCTGGCTCAAAATAGCAACAAGGGCAAAACGCCACGCACCTCGCGATTTGACTAACGATTGCAACTCGCGGCGGTTTCTCTGCCTCTTTTGTAGATTTTAGGGACCGCTAAGGGGAAGTTCCAAGAGCCATGCTCGTTCCTCCCACTCAGGAAATCGCCCGTTCCTGTTCTAAGAATTCCGCCCGCAGTTCATCAGCTATTTCCCAACCATAGCCTCCCGCTATTGCAATTTCGCTTATTAGCAAAACGTGACCACCGTTCGAAGAATATTCGCGGTCGAGGAATTTCGCCGTGTTTAGGTATGCAAATTTTAATTTAACATCCGGTACGTAACAATATATAATTTATATATAATATTATTTATATAAATAATAATATATTTATAAATATATTATACATATTTATATTATTAAATATAAATATATATATTTATAAATATATTATACTATTATATTTAATTATAATTTATATGGACCGATATCTGTGGCCATGTCACTCGAAACCGTATGTGTTCGACGAAACTAAGTGGTCGCCTTGTGAAAGAGGAAACTCCAGATGCGAAAATTAGTACCATTTTAAACTAATTGTTCTATCTGGAACTATGTGTTCGACACTGTGCCAGAAGAAGCGCTTGTTCTCCGAAACCTGTGGCGATGCCACTCGAAACCGTATGTGTTCGACGAAACTAAGTGGTCGAACTTGTGAGAGAGGAAACTTCAAATGCGAAATTTAGTTCCATTTTAAACTAATTTTTCTATCTGAAACTAATTGTTCGATACTGTGCCAGGAGAGGCGCCTGTTCTCTGAAATCTGTGGCGATGCCACTCGAAACCGTATGTGTTCGACGAAACTAAGTGGTCGAACTTGTGAGAGAGGAAACTCCAAATGCGAAAGTTAGTTCCATTTTAAACTAATTTTTCTATCTGAAACTAATTGTTCGATACTGTGCCAGGAGAAGCGCCTGTTCTCTGAAATCTGTGGCGATGCTACTCGAACCCGTATGTGTTCGACGAAACTAAGTGGTCGACCTTGTGAGAGAGGACATTCCCGATGCGAAACATGGTTCCATTTTAAACTAAGTGTTTTATCTGTAACTAAGTGTTCGATACTGTGCCAGGAGAGGCGCCTGTTCTCTGAAACCTGTGGCGATGTTACTCGAAACCGTATGTGTTCGACGAAACTAAGTGGTCGCCTTGTGAAAGAGGAAACTCCAGATGCGAAGATTAGTACCATTTTAAACTAATTGTTCTATCTGAAACAATGTGTTCGACACTGTGCCAGGAGAAGCGCCTGTTCTCCGAAACCTGTGGCGATGCCACTCGAAACGGTATGTGTTCGACGAAACTAAGTGGTCGAACTTTTGAGAGAGGAAACTCCAAATGCGAAATTTAGTTCCATTTTAAACTAATTTTTCTATCTGAAACTAATTGTTCGATACTGTGCCAGGAGAAGCGCGTGTTCTCTGAAATCTGTGGCGATGCTACTCGAAACCGTATGTGTTCGACGAAACTAAGTGGTCGACCTTGTGAGAGAGGACACTCCCGATGCGAAACATAGTTCCATTTTAAACTAAGTGTTTTATCAGTAACTAAGTGTTCGATACTGTGCCAGGAGAAGCGCCTGTTCTCTGAAATCTGTGGCGATGCCACTCGAAACCGTATGTGTTCGACGGTAACTAAGTGGTCGACCTTGTGGGAGAGGAAACTCCAGATGCGAAACTTAGTTCCGTTTTAAACTAATTGTTCTATCTGATACTCAGTGTTCGATACTGTGCCAGGAGAAGCGCCTGCTCTCTGAAATCTGTGGCGATGCTACTCGAAACCGTATGTGTTCGACGAAACTAAGTGGTCGACCTTCTCGAGACTCCGGTTCTGCGAAATCTGTGGCGATACCACACGAATCCGTTTGTGTTCGACGAAACAAAGTGGTTGACCTTGTGAGAGAGGAAACTCCAGAAGCGAAACATAGTTCCATTTAAAACTAACAGTTCTATCTGAAACTAAGTGTTCGATACTGTGCCAGGAGAAGAGCCTGTTCTCTGAAATCTGTCGCGATGCTACTCGAAACCGTATGTGTTCGACGAAACTAAGTGGTCGACCTTCTGAGAGAGGAAACTCCAGATGCGAAACTGAGTTCCATTTTAAACTAATTGTTCTATCTGAAACTAAGTGTTCGATACCGTGCCAGGAGAAGCGGCTGTTCTCTGAAATCTGTGGCGATGCCACTCGAAATCGTATGTGTTCGACGAAACTAAGTGGCCGACCTGTGAGAGAGGAAACTTCAGATGCGAAACTTAGTTCCATTTTAAACTAATTGTTCTATCTGAAACTAAGTGTTCGATACCGTGCCAGGAGAAGCGGCTGTTCTCTGAAATCTGTGGCGATGCCACTCGAAACCGTATGTGTTCGACGAAACTAAGTGGTCGAACTTGTGAGAGAGGAAACTCCAAATGCGAAAGTTAGTTCCATTTTAAACTAATTTTTCTATCTGAAACTAATTGTTCGATACTGTGCCAGGAGAAGCGCCTGTTCTCTGAAATCTGTGGCGATGCTACTCGAACCCGTATGTGTTCGACGAAACTAAGTGGTCGACCTTGTGAGAGAGGACATTCCCGATGCGAAACATGGTTCCATTTTAAACTAAGTGTTTTATCTGTAACTAAGTGTTCGATACTGTGCCAGGAGAGGCGCCTGTTCTCTGAAACCTGTGGCGATGTTACTCGAAACCGTATGTGTTCGACGAAACTAAGTGGTCGCCTTGTGAAAGAGGAAACTCCAGATGCGAAGATTAGTACCATTTTAAACTAATTGTTCTATCTGAAACAATGTGTTCGACACTGTGCCAGGAGAAGCGCCTGTTCTCCGAAACCTGTGGCGATGCCACTCGAAACGGTATGTGTTCGACGAAACTAAGTGGTCGAACTTTTGAGAGAGGAAACTCCAAATGCGAAATTTAGTTCCATTTTAAACTAATTTTTCTATCTGAAACTAATTGTTCGATACTGTGCCAGGAGAAGCGCGTGTTCTCTGAAATCTGTGGCGATGCTACTCGAAACCGTATGTGTTCGACGAAACTAAGTGGTCGATCTTGTGAGAGAGGACACTCCCGATGCGAAACATAGTTCCATTTTAAACTAAGTGTTTTATCAGTAACTAAGTGTTCGATACTGTGCCAGGAGAAGCGCCTGTTCTCTGAAATCTGTGGCGATGCCACTCGAAACCGTATGTGTTCGACGGTAACTAAGTGGTCGACCTTGTGGGAGAGGAAACTCCAGATGCGAAACTTAGTTCCGTTTTAAACTAATTGTTCTATCTGATACTCAGTGTTCGATACTGTGCCAGGAGAAGCGCCTGCTCTCTGAAATCTGTGGCGATGCTACTCGAAACCGTATGTGTTCGACGAAACTAAGTGGTCGACCTTCTCGAGACTCCGGTTCTGCGAAATCTGTGGCGATACCACACGAATCCGTTTGTGTTCGACGAAACAAAGTGGTTGACCTTGTGAGAGAGGAAACTCCAGAAGCGAAACATAGTTCCATTTAAAACTAACTGTTCTATCTGAAACTAAGTGTTCGATACTGTGCCAGGAGAAGAGCCTGTTCTCTGAAATCTGTCGCGATGCTACTCGAAACCGTATGTGTTCGACGAAACTAAGTGGTCGACCTTCTGAGAGAGGAAACTCCAGATGCGAAACTGAGTTCCATTTTAAACTAATTGTTCTATCTGAAACTAAGTGTTCGATACCGTGCCAGGAGAAGCGGCTGTTCTCTGAAATCTGTGGCGATGCCACTCGAAATCGTATGTGTTCGACGAAACTAAGTGGCCGACCTGTGAGAGAGGAAACTTCAGATGCGAAACTTAGTTCCATTTTAAACTAATTGTTCTATCTGAAACTAAGTGTTCGATACCGTGCCAGGAGAAGCGGCTGTTCTCTGAAATCTGTGGCGATGCCACTCGAAACCGTATGTGTTCGACGAAACTAAGTGGTCGAACTTGTGAGAGAGGAAACTCCGGATGCGAAGCTTATTTCCATTTTAAACTAAATGTTCTATCTGAAACTAAGTATTCGAACCTCTGCCAGTAGAAGCGCCCGTTCTCTGAAATCTGTGGCGATGCTACTCGAAACCGTATGTGTTCGACGAAACTCAGTGGTCGACCTTGTGAGAGAGGAAACTCTAGTTGCGAAATTTAGTACAATTTTAAACTAATTGTTCTATCTGAAACTAAGTGTTCGATACTGTGCCAGGAGAAGCGCCTGTTCTCTGAAATCTGTGGCGATGTCACTCGAAACCGTATGTGTTCGACAAAACTAAGTGGTCGACCTTGTGAGAGAGGAAACTCCAGATGCGAAACTTAGTTCCATTTAAAACTAATTGTTCTACCTGAAACTAAGTGTTCGACAGTGTGTCAGGAGAAACGCCTGTCCTCTGAAATATGTGGCGATGCCACTCGAAACCGTATGTGTTCGTCGAAACTAACTGGTCGACCTTGTGAGAGAGGAAACTCCAGATGCGAAGTTTAGTTCCATTTAAAACTAATTGTTCTATCTGAAACTAAGTGTTCGATACTGTGCCAGTAGAAGCGCCTGTTTTCTGAAAACTGTGGCGATGCCACTCGAAACCGTATGTGTTCGACACAATTAAGTGCTCGCCTTGTGAGGGAAGAAACTCCAGATGCGAAACATAGTTCCATTTTAAACTAATTGTTCTATCTGAAACTAAGTGTTCGACAGTGTGCCAGGAGAACCGCCTGTTCTCTGAAATCTGTGGCGATGTCACTCGAAACCGTATGTGTTCGACGAAACTAAGTGGTCGAACTTGTGAGAGAGGAAACTCTAGATGCGAAACTTAGTTCCATTTAAAACTAATTGTTCTACCTGAAACTAAGTGTTCGACAGGGTGCCAGGAGAAACGCCTGTCCTCTGAAATATGTGGCGATGCCACTCGAAACCGTATGTGTTCGTCGAAACTAAGTGGTCGACCTTGTGAGAGAGAAAACTCCAGATACGAAACTTAGTTCCATTTTATACTAATTGTTCTATCTGATACTAAGTTTTCGATACTGTGCCGGGATAAGCGCCTGTTCTCTGAAATCTGTGGCGATGCCACTCGAAAACGTATGTGTTCGACGAAACTAAGTGGTGGACCTTGTGGGAGAGGAAACTCCAGATGCGAAACTTAGTTCCATTTAAAACTAATTGTTCTATCTGAAACTAAGTGTTCGATACTGTGCCAGGAGAAACGCCTGTTCTCTGAAATCTGTGGCGATGCCACTCGAAACCGAATGTGTTCAACGAAACTAAGTCGTCGATCTTGTGAGAGAGGAAACTCCAGATGCGACACATAGTGCCATTTTAAACTAATTGTTCTATCTGAAACTAAGTGTTCGGTAATGTGCCAGGAGAAGCGCCTGTTCTCTGAAATCTGTGGCGATTCAACTCGAAAACGTATGTTTTCGACGAAACTGTGTGGCCGACCTTGTGAGAGAGGAATCTCCAGATGCCAAACTTAGTTCCATTTTAAACTAATTGTTCTGTCTGAAAGTGTTCGATACTGTGCCAGGAGAAGTGCCTGTTCTCTGAAATCTGTGGCGATGCTACTCGAAACCGTATGTGTTCGACGAATCTTAATGGTCGACCTTGTGAGAGAGGAAACTCCAGATGCGAAATTTAGTTTCACTTTAAACTAATTTTTCTATCTGAAACTAAGTGTCCGATACTGTCCCAGGAGAAGCGCCTGTTCTCTGAAATCTGTGGCGATGCTACTCGAAACCGTATGTGCTCGACGAAAATAAGTGGTCGACTTTGTGATAGAGGAAACTCCAGATGCGAAACTTAGTTCCATTTGAAATTAATTGTTCTATCTGAAATTAAGTGTTCGCTACTGTGCCAGGAGAAGCGGCTGTTCTCTGAAATCTGTGGAGATGCCACTCGAAACCGAATATTTTCCACGAAACTAATTGGCCGCCTTGTAGGGGAGGAAACTCCAGATGCGAAGCTTAGTACCATTTTAAACTAATTGTTCTATCTGAAATTAAGTTTTCGATACTGTGCCAGCAGAAGCGCCTGTTCTCTGAAATCTGTGGCGATGCCACTCGAAACCGTATGCGTTCGGCGAAACTAAGTGGTCGAACTTGTGAGAGAGGAAACTCCAGATGCGAAACATAGTTCCATTTTAAACCAAATGTTCCATCTGAAACTAAGTGTTCGTTCATCTGCCAGTAGAAGCGCCTGTTCTCTGAAACCTGTGGCGTTGCTACTCGAAACCGTATGCGTTCGACGAAACTAAGTGGTCGACCTTCTGAGAGAGGAAACTCCGGATGCGAAACTTAGTTCCATTTTAAACTAATTGTTCTATCTGAAGCTAAGTGTTCGATACTGTGCCAGGAGAAGCGCCTGTTCTCTGAAACCTGTGGCAATGCCACTCGAAACCGTATGTGTTCGACGAAACTAAGTCGCCGAACTTGTGAGAGAGGAAACTCCAGATGCGAAACATAGTTCCATTTTAAACTAATTGTGCTATCTGAAAATAAGTGTTCGATACTGTGCCAGGAGAAGTGCCCGTTCTCTGAAATCTGTGGCGATGCTACTCGAAACCGTATGTGTTCGACGAAACTAAGTGGTCGACCTTGTGAGAGAGGAAACTCCAGATGCGAAGCTTATTTCCATTTTAAACTAAATGTTCTATCTGAAACTAAGTATTCGAACCTCTGCCAGTGGAAGCGCCCGTTCTCTGAAACCTGTGGCGTTGCTACTCGAAACCGTATGTGTTCGAGGAAACTAAGTGGTTGACCTTGTGAGAGAGGAAACTCCAGATGCGAAACTTAGTTCCATTTTAAACTAATTGTTCTATTGGAAACTAAGTGTTAGATACTCTGCCAGAAGAAGCGCCTGTTCTCTGGAATGTGTGGCGATGCCACTCGAAACCGTATGTGTTCGACGAAACTCAGTGGTCGACCTTGTGAGAGAGGAAACTCTAGTTGCGAAATTTAGTACAATTTTAAACTAATTGTTCTATCTGAAACTAAGTGTTCGATACTTTGCCAGGAGAAGCGCCTGTTCTCTGAAATCTGTGGCGATGTCACTCGAAACCGTATGTGTTCGACAAAACTAAGTGGTCGACCTTGTGAGAGAGGAAACTCCAGATGCGAAACTTAGTTCCATTTAAAACTAATTGTTCTACCTGAAACTAAGTGTTCGACAGTGTGTCAGGAGAAACGCCTGTCCTCTGAAATATGTGGCGATGCCACTCGAAACCGTATGTGTTCGTCGAAACTAACTGGTCGACCTTGTGAGAGAGGAAACTCCAGATGCGAAGTTTAGTTCCATTTAAAACTAATTGTTCTATCTGAAACTAAGTGTTCGATACTGTGCCAGTAGAAGCGCCTGTTTTCTGAAAACTGTGGCGATGCCACTCGAAACCGTATGTGTTCGACACAATTAAGTGCTCGCCTTGTGAGGGAAGAAACTCCAGATGCGAAACATAGTTCCATTTTAAACTAATTGTTCTATCTGAAACTAAGTGTTCGACAGTGTGCCAGGAGAACCGCCTGTTCTCTGAAATCTGTGGCGATGTCACTCGAAACCGTATGTGTTCGACGAAACTAAGTGGTCGAACTTGTGAGAGGGGAAACTCCAGATGCGAAACTTAGTTCCATTTTAAACTAATTGTTCTATCTGAAACTAAGTGTTCGATACTTTGCCAGGAGAAGCGCCTGTTCTCTGAAATCTGTGGCGATGTCACTCGAAACCGTATGTGTTCGACAAAACTAAGTGGTCGACCTTGTGAGAGAGGAAACTCCAGATGCGAAACTTAGTTCCATTTAAAACTAATTGTTCTACCTGAAACTAAGTGTTCGACAGTGTGTCAGGAGAAACGCCTGTCCTCTGAAATATGTGGCGATGCCACTCGAAACCGTATGTGTTCGTCGAAACTAACTGGTCGACCTTGTGAGAGAGGAAACTCCAGATGCGAAGTTTAGTTCCATTTAAAACTAATTGTTCTATCTGAAACTAAGTGTTCGATACTGTGCCAGTAGAAGCGCCTGTTTTCTGAAAACTGTGGCGATGCCACTCGAAACCGTATGTGTTCGACACAATTAAGTGCTCGCCTTGTGAGGGAAGAAACTCCAGATGCGAAACATAGTTCCATTTTAAACTAATTGTTCTATCTGAAACTAAGTGTTCGACAGTGTGCCAGGAGAACCGCCTGTTCTCTGAAATCTGTGGCGATGTCACTCGAAACCGTATGTGTTCGACGAAACTAAGTGGTCGAACTTGTGAGAGGGGAAACTCCAGATGCGAAACTTAGTTCCATTTAAAACTAATTGTTCTACCTGAAACTAAGTGTTCGACAGGGTGCCAGGAGAAACGCCTGTCCTCTGAAATATGTGGCGATGCCACTCGAAACCGTATGTGTTCGTCGAAACTAAGTGGTCGACCTTGTGAGAGAGAAAACTCCAGATACGAAACTTAGTTCCATTTTATAATAATTGTTCTATCTGATACTAAGTTTTCGATACTGTGCCGGGATAAGCGCCTGTTCTCTGAAATCTGTGGCGATGCCACTCGAAAACGTATGTGTTCGACGAAACTAAGTGGTGGACCTTGTGGGAGAGGAAACTCCAGATGCGAAACTTAGTTCCATTTAAAACTAATTGTTCTATCTGAAACTAAGTGTTCGATACTGTGCCAGGAGAAACGCCTGTTCTCTGAAATCTGTGGCGATGCCACTCGAAACCGAATGTGTTCAACGAAACTAAGTCGTCGATCTTGTGAGAGAGGAAACTCCAGATGCGACACATAGTGCCATTTTAAACTAATTGTTCTATCTGAAACTAAGTGTTCGGTAATGTGCCAGGAGAAGCGCCTGTTCTCTGAAATCTGTGGCGATTCAACTCGAAAACGTATGTTTTCGACGAAACTGTGTGGCCGACCTTGTGAGAGAGGAATCTCCAGATGCCAAACTTAGTTCCATTTTAAACTAATTGTTCTGTCTGAAAGTGTTCGATACTGTGCCAGGAGAAGTGCCTGTTCTCTGAAATCTGTGGCGATGCTACTCGAAACCGTATGTGTTCGACGAATCTTAATGGTCGACCTTGTGAGAGAGGAAACTCCAGATGCGAAATTTAGTTTCACTTTAAACTAATTTTTCTATCTGAAACTAAGTGTCCGATACTGTCCCAGGAGAAGCGCCTGTTCTCTGAAATCTGTGGCGATGCTACTCGAAACCGTATGTGCTCGACGAAAATAAGTGGTCGACTTTGTGATAGAGGAAACTCCAGATGCGAAACTTAGTTCCATTTGAAATTAATTGTTCTATCTGAAATTAAGTGTTCGCTACTGTGCCAGGAGAAGCGGCTATTCTCTGAAATCTGTGGAGATGCCACTCGAAACCGAATGTTTTCCACGAAACTAATTGGCCGCCTTGTAGGGGAGGAAACTCCAGATGCGAAGCTTAGTACCATTTTAAACTAATTGTTCTATCTGAAATTAAGTTTTCGATACTGTGCCAGAAGAAGCGCCTGTTCTCTGGAATGTGTGGCGATGCCACTCGAAACCGTATGTGTTCGACGAAACTAAGTGGTTGATCTTGTGAGAGAGGATACTCCAGATGCGAAACATAGTTCCATTTTAAACTAATTGTTCTGTCTGAAATAAGTGTTCGATACTCTGCCAGGCGAAGCGCCTGTTCTCTGAAATCTGTGGCGATGCTACTCGAAACAGTATGTGTTCGACGAAACTAAGTGGTCGATCTTGTGAGAGAGGAATCTCCAGATGCGAAACTTAGTTCCATTTTAAACTAATTGTTCTATCTGAATCTATGTGTTCGATGCAGTGCCAGGGGAAGCGTCTGTTCTCTGAAATCTGTGGCGATGCCACTCCAAACCGTATGTGTTGGACGAAACTAAGTGGTCGACCTTGTGAGAGAGGAAACTCCAGATGCGAAACATAGTTCCATTTTAAACTAATTGTTCTATCTGAAACTATGTGTTCGATACTGTGCCAGGAGAAGCGCCTGTTCTCTCAAATGTGTGGCGATGTAACTCGAAACCACATGTGTTCCGCGAAACTAAGTGGTCGACCTTGCGATAGGGGAAACTCCAAATGCGAAACATAGTTCAATTTTAAACTAATTTTTCTATCTGAAACTAAGTCTCCGATACTGCGCCAGGTGAAGCGCCTGCTTTCTGAAATCTGTGGCGATGCCACTCGAAACCGAATGTGTTCAACGAAACTAAGATATCGACCTTGTGAGAGAGGAAACTCGAAATGCGAAACTTAGTTCCATTTTAAACTAATTGTTCTATCTGATACTAAGTGTTCGATACTATGCCAGGAGAAACGCCTGTTCTCTGATATCTGTGGCGATGCCGCTCGAAACCGTATGTGTTCGACGAAACTAAGTGGTTGACCTTGTGAGAGAGGAAACTCCAGATGCGAAACTTAGTTCCATTTTAAACTAATTGTTCTATTGGAAACTTAGTGTTAGATACTGTGCCAGAAGAAGCGCCTGTTCTCTGGAATGTGTGGCGATGCCACTCGAAACCGTATGTGTTCGACGAAACTAAGTGGTTGATCTTGTGAGAGAGGATACTCCAGATGCGAGACATAGTTCCATTTTAAACTAATTGTTCTATCTGAAACTAAGGGTTCGATACCGTGCCAGGAGAAGCGCCTGTTCTCTGAAATCTGTGGCGATGCCACTCGAAACCTTATGTGTTCGACGAAACTAAGTGGCCGACCTTGTGAGAGAGGAAACTACAGTTGCGAAACTTAGTTCCATTTTAAATGAATTGTTCTATCTGAAACTAAGTGTTCGACACTGTGCCAGGAGAAGCGCCCGTTTTGTGAAACCTGTGGCGATACCACTCGAAACGGTATGTGTTCGACGAAACTAAGTGGTCGACCTTGTGAGAGAGGAATCTCCAGATGCGAAACATAGTTCAATTTTAAACTAAATGTTCTATCTGAAACTAAGTGTTCGATACTGTGCCAGGAGAAGCGCCTGTTCTCTGAAATCTGTGGCGATGCCACTCGAAACCGTATGTGTTCGACGAAACTAAGTGGCCGACCTTGTGAGAGAGGAAACTTCAGATGCGAAACTTAGTTCCATTTTAAACTAATTGTTCTATCTGAAACTAAGTGTTCGATACTGTGGCAGGAGAAGCGCCTGTTCACTGAAATCTGTCCCGATGGTACTCGAAACCGTATGTGTTCAACGAAACTAAGTGGTCGACCTTCTGAGAGAGGAAACTCCAGATGCGAAATTTAGTTCCATTTTAAACTAATTGTTCTATCTGAAACTAAGTGTTCGATACCATGCCAGGAAAAGAGCCTGTTCTCTGATATCTGTGGCGATGCCGCTCGAAACCGTATGTGTTCGACGAAACTAAGTGGTTGACCTTGTGAGAGAGGAAACTCCAGATGCGAAACTTAGTTCCATTTTAAACTAATTGTTCTATTGGAAACTTAGTGTTAGATACTGTGCCAGAAGAAGCGCCTGTTCTCTGGAATGTGTGGCGATGCCACTCGAAACCGTATGTGTTCGACGAAACTAAGTGGTTGATCTTGTGAGAGAGGATACTCCAGATGCGAGACATAGTTCCATTTTAAACTAATTGTTCTATCTGAAACTAAGGGTTCGATACCGTGCCAGGAGAAGCGCCTGTTCTCTGAAATCTGTGGCGTTGCTACTTGAAGCCGAATGTGTTCGACGAAACTAAGTTGTCGACCTTGTGAGAGAGGAAACTCCAGATGCGAAACTTAGTTCCATTTTAAACTAATTGTTCTATCTGTAACTATGTGTTCGATAATGTACCAGGAGAAGCGCCTGTTCTGCGAAATCTGTGGCGATACCACTCGAAACCTTATTTGTTCGACGAAACTAAGTGGTCGACCTTGTGAGAGAAGAAGCTCCAGATGCGAAACTTAGTACCATTTTAAACTAATTGTTCTATCTGAAACTATGTGTTTGATACTGTGCCAGGGGAAGCGCCTGTTCTCTGAAATCTGTGGCGATGCCACTCGGAACCGTATGTGTTCGACGAGACTATGTGGTCGACCTTCTGAGAGAGGAAACTCCAGATGCGACAGTTAGTTCCATTTTAATCTTATTGTTCTATCTGAAACAAAGGGTTCGGTACTGTGCCAGGAGAAGCGCCAGTTCTCTGAAACCTGTGGCGATGCCACTCGAAACCGTATGTGTTCGACGAAACTAAGTGGTCGAACTTGTGAGAGAGGAAACTCCGGATGCGAAACTTAGTTCCATTTTAAAATAATGGTTTTATTTGAAACTAAGAGTTCGGTACTGTATCGAATACTTAGTTTCAGATAGAATATTTAGTTTATAATGGAACTAATTTTCGCATCTGGAGTTTCCTCTCTCACAAGGTCGACCACTTAGTTTCGCCGAACGCATACGGTTACGAGTGGCATCGCCACAGATTTCAGAGAACAGGCGCTTCTCCTGGCACAGTATCCAACACTGAGTTTCAGATAGAACTGTTGATAGATGAGACATCTGTGAGCAATTTCGTAATTTAAGTAGTGTGAAGTAGGGGTACGAGAACGTCGGGAGTAAGTCGAACAAAGTCAGCCATGAGAAAAGAACTCAAAGAAAGAGTTAATTAAAGAAAGTTTTTTTTTTCTTTTGTTAATCCAAGTTGTATCATATTATATTATTTTGTATGTTATATATGTGTGCAAACAGTAAGCGGCTGATCAGTGGTTATTGTTCATTAATAATAAACAGTTTAAAATATATATGGACTACTTTAATACATAACCAACAAGAACAATTAATTTAAAATGGAACTAAGTTTCGCATCTGAAGTTTCCTCTCTCACAAGATCGACCACTTAGTTTCGTCGAGCTCATACGGTTTCGAGTGGCGTTGCCACAGATTTCAGAGAACAGGCGCTTCTCCTGGCACAGTATCGAACACTTAGTTTCAGATGGGACATTTAGTTTAAATTGAACTAAGTTTCGCATCTCGAGTTTCCTCTCTCACAAGGTCGACCACTTAGTTTCGCCGAACGCATACGGTTTCGAGTGGCATCGCCACAGATTTCAGAGAACAGGCGCTTCTCCTGGCACAGTATCCAACACTGAGTTTCAGATAGAACTGTTGATAGATGAGACATCTGTGAGCAATTCCGTAATTTAAGTAGTGTGAAGTAGGGGTACGAGAACGTAGGGAGTAAGTCGAACAAAGTCAGCCATGAGAAAAGAACTCAAAGAATGAGTTAATTAAAGAAAGTTTTTTTTTTTCTTTTGTTAATCCAAGTTGTATCATATTATATTATTTTGTATGTTATATATGTGTGCAAACAGTAAGCGGCTGATCAGTGGTTATTGTTAATTAATAATAAACAGTTTAAAATATATATGGACTACTTTAATACATAACCAACAAGAACAATTAATTTCAAATGGAACTAAGTTTCGCATCTGGAGTTTCCTCTACCACAAGGTCGACCACTTAGTTTCGTCGAACACATACGGTGTCGAGTGGCATCGCCACACATTTCAGGGAGCAGGCGCTTCTCCTAGCTCATTATCGAAGACTTAGTTTCAGATAGAACAATTAGGTTAAAATGGAACTAAGTTTCGCATCTGGAGTTTCCTCTCCCACAAGGTCGACGACTTAGTTTCGTCGAACACATACGGTTTCGAGCGGCATCGCCACAGATTTCAGAGAACAGGCGCTTCTCCTGGCACAGTATCGAATACTTAGTTTCAGATAGAACAATTAGTTTAAAATGGCACTAAGTTTTGCAATTTAGAGTTTCCTCGCTCACACGCTCGACCACTTAGTTACGTCGAACTCATACGGTTTCGAGTGGCATCGCCACAGATTTCAGAGAACAAGCGTTTCTCCTGGCACAGTATCGAACACTTAGCTTCAGATAGAACAATTAGTTTAACATGGAACTAAGTTTCGCATATGGAATTTCCTCTCTCACAATGTCGACCACTTAGTTTCGTCGAACACATACGGTTTCGAGTGGTACTGCCACAGATTTCGCCGAACGGGAGTTCCTCCTGGCATAGTATCAACAACTTAGTTTCGTCGAACACATACGGTTTCGAGTGGCATCGCCACAGATTTCAGAGAACAGGCGTTTCTGCTGGCACAGTATCGAACACTTAGTTTCATATAGAATCAATTAGTTTAAAATGGCACTAAGTTTCGCGTCTGGAGTTTCCTATCTCACAAGGTCGACCACTTAGTTTCGCCGAACACATACGGTTTCGAGTAGCATCGCCACAGATTTCTGAGAACAGGCGCTTCTCCCGGCACAGTATCGAACACTTAGTATCAGATAGAACAATTAGTTTAAATTGGAACTAAGTTTCGCATCTGGAGTTTCCTCTCTCACAAGGTGGGCCACTTAGTTTCGTGGAACACATACGGTTTCAAGTAGCATCGTCACATATTTCAGAGAACAGGCGCTTCTCCTGGCACAGTATCGAATACTTAGTTTCAGAAAGAACAATTAGTTTGAAATGGCACTAAGTTTTGCAATTTAGAGTTTCCTCGCTCACACGCTCGACCACTTAGTTACGTCGAACTCATACGGTTTCGAGTGGTATTGCCACAGATTTCGCCAGACGGGAGTTCCTCCTGGCATAGTATCAACAACTTAGTTTCGTCGAACACGTACGGTTTCGAGTGGCATCGCCACAGTTTTCAGAGAACAGGCGTTTCTGCTGGCACGGTATCGAACACTTAGTTTCATATAGAACAATTAGTTTTAAATGGCACTATGTTTCGCGTCTGGAGTTTCCTATCTCACAAGGTCGACCACTTAGTTTCGTCGAACACATACGGTTTCGAGTAGCATCACCACAGATTTCAGAGAACAGGCGCTTCTCCCGGCACAGTATCGAACACTTAGTATCAGATAGAACAATTAGTTTAAATTGGAACTAAATTTCGCATCTGGAGTTTCCTCTCCCACAAGGTCGGCCACTTAGTTTCGTCGAACACATACGGTTTGGAGTAGCATCGCCACTGATCTCAGAGAACAGGCGCTTCTCCTGGCACAGTATCGAACACTTAGTTTCAGATACAGCAATTAGTTTAAAATCGAACTAAGTTTCGCATCTGGAGTTACCTCTCTCACAAGCTCGGCCACTTAGTTTCGTCGAACACATACGAATTCGAGTGGCATCGCAACATGTTTCAGAGAACAGGCGCTTCTCCTGGCACAGTATCTAACACTTATTTCAGACAGAACAATTAGTTTAAAATGTAAATATGTTTCGCATCTGGAGTATCCTCCCTCACAAGGTCGACCACTTAGTTTTGTCGAACACATACGGTTTCAAGTGGCATCGCCACAGATTTCTGAGAACAGGCGCTTCTCCTGGCATAGTATCGAAAACTTAGTTTCAGATAGAAATATTAGTTTAAAATGGAACTATGTTTTGCATTTGGAGTTTCCCCTCTCAAAGGTCGACCACTTAATTTCGTCGAACACATACGGTATCCAGTAGCATCGCCACACATTTCAGCGAACAGGCGCTTCTCCCGGTACAGTATCGGACACATAGTTTCAGATAGAACAATTAGTTTAAAATTGTACTAAGTTTCGCATCTGGAGTTTCTTCTCTCACAAGGTCGACCACTTAGTTTCGTCGGACACATACGGTTTCGAGTAGCATCGCCACAGGTTTCATAGAACAGGCGCTTCTCCTGGCACAGTATCGAACACTTAGTTTCAGATAGAACAATTAGTTTAAAATGGAACTAATTTTCGCATCTGGAGTTTCCTCTCTCACAAGATCGACCACTTAGTTTCGTCGAGCTCATACGGTTTCGAGTGGCGTTGCCACAGATTTCAGAGAACAGGCGCTTCTCCTGGCACAGTATCGAACACTTAGTTTCAGATGGGACATTTAGTTTAAATTGAACTAAGTTTCGCATCTCGAGTTTCCTCTCTCACAAGGTCGACCACTTAGTTTCGCCGAACGCATACGGTTTCGAGTGGCATCGCCACAGATTTCAGAGAACAGGCGCTTCTCCTGGCACAGTATCCAACACTGAGTTTCAGATAGAACTGTTGATAGATGAGACATCTGTGAGCAATTCCGTAATTTAAGTAGTGTGAAGTAGGGGTACGAGAACGTAGGGAGTAAGTCGAACAAAGTCAGCCATGAGAAAAGAACTCAAAGAATGAGTTAATTAAAGAAAGTTTTTTTTTTCTTTTGTTAATCCAAGTTGTATCATATTATATTATTTTGTATGTTATATATGTGTGCAAACAGTAAGCGGCTGATCAGTGGTTATTGTTAATTAATAATAAACAGTTTAAAATATATATGGACTACTTTAATACATAACCAACAAGAACAATTAATTTCAAATGGAACTAAGTTTCGCATCTGGAGTTTCCTCTCTCACAAGGTCGACCACTTAGTTTCGTCGAACACATACGGTTTCGAGTGGCATCGCCACACATTTCAGGGAGCAGGCGCTTCTCCTAGCTCATTATCGAAGACTTAGTTTCAGATAGAACAATTAGGTTAAAATGGAACTAAGTTTCGCATCTGGAGTTTCCTCTCCCACAAGGTCGACGACTTAGTTTCGTCGAACACATACGGTTTCGAGCGGCATCGCCACAGATTTCAGAGAACAGGCGCTTCCCCTGGTACAGGATCGAACCCTTAGTTTCAGATAGAACAATTAGTTTAAAATGGAACTAAGTTTCGCATCTGGACTTTCGTCTCTCACAAGGTCGACCACTTAATTTCGTCGAACACATACGGATTCGAGTGGCATCGCCACAGATTTCAGGGAACAGTCGCTTCTCCTGGCACAGTATCGAACACTTAGTTTCAGATAGAACAATTAGTTTAAAATGGAACTAATTTTCGCATCTGCAGTTTCCTCTCTCACAAGGCGACCACTTAGTTTCGTCGAACACATACGGTTTCGAGTTGTATCGCCACAGATTTCGCCGAACGGGAGTTTCTCCTGGCACAGTAACGACCACTTAGTTTCGTCGAACTCCTACGGTTTCGAGTGGCATTGCCACAGATGTCAGAGAACAGGCGCTTCTCCTAGCCCAGTATCGAACACTTAGTTTCAGATAGAACAATTAGTTTAAAATGGAACTAATTTTCGCATCTGCAGTTTCCCCACTCACAAGGTCGACCACTTGCTTTAGTCGAGCACATTCCGCTTCGAGTAGCAACGCCACAGGTTTCGGAGACAGGCGCTTCTCCTGGCACAGTATCGAACACTTATTTCAGACAGGACAATTAGTTTAAAATGTAACTATGTTTCGCATCTGGAGTATCCTCCCTCACAAGGTCGACGACTTAATTTCGTCGAACACATACGGTTTCGAGTGGTATCGCCACAGATTTCGCCGAACGGGAGTTCCTCCTAGCATAGTATCAACAACTTAGTTTCGTCGAACACATACGGTTTCGAGTGGCATCGCCACAGATTTCAGAGAACAGGCGTTTCTGCTGGCACAGTATCGAACCCTTAGTTTCATATAGAACAATTAGTTTAAAATGGCACTAAGTTTCGCGTCTGGAGTTTCCTATCTCACAAGGTCGACCACTTAGTTTCGCCGAACACATACGGTTTCGAGTAGCATCGCCACAGATTTCTGAGATCAGGCGCTTCTCCCGGCACAGTATCGAACACTTAGTATCAGATAGAACAATTAGTTTAAATTGGAACTAAGTTTCGCATCTGGAGTTTCCTCTCTCACAAGGTGGGCCACTTAGTTTCGTGGAACACATACGGTTTCAAGTAGCATCGTCACATATTTCAGAGAACAGGCGCTTCTCCTGGCACAGTATCGAATACTTAGTTTCAGAAAGAACAATTAGTTTGAAATGGCACTAAGTTTTGCAATTTAGAGTTTCCTCGCTCACACGCTCGACCACTTAGTTACGTCGAACTCATACGGTTTCGAGTGGTATTGCCACAGATTTCGCCAGACGGGAGTTCCTCCTGGCATAGTATCAACAACTTAGTTTCGTCGAACACGTACGGTTTCGAGTGGCATCGCCACAGTTTTCAGAGAACAGGCGTTTCTGCTGGCACGGTATCGAACACTTAGTTTCATATAGAACAATTAGTTTTAAATGGCACTATGTTTCGCGTCTGGAGTTTCCTATCTCACAAGGTCGACCACTTAGTTTCGTCGAACACATACGGTTTCGAGTAGCATCACCACAGATTTCAGAGAACAGGCGCTTCTCCCGGCACAGTATCGAACACTTAGTATCAGATAGAAAAATTAGTTTAAATTGGAACTAAATTTCGCATCTGGAGTTTCCTCTCCCACAAGGTCGGCCACTTAGTTTCGTCGAACACATACGGTTTGGAGTAGCATCGCCACTGATCTCAGAGAACAGGCGCTTCTCCTGGCACAGTATCGAACACTTAGTTTCAGATACAGCAATTAGTTTAAAATCGAACTAAGTTTCGCATCTGGAGTTACCTCTCTCACAAGCTCGGCCACTTAGTTTCGTCGAACACATACGAATTCGAGTGGCATCGCAACATGTTTCAGAGAACAGGCGCTTCTCCTGGCACAGTATCTAACACTTATTTCAGACAGAACAATTAGTTTAAAATGTAAATATGTTTCGCATCTGGAGTATCCTCCCTCACAAGGTCGACCACTTAGTTTTGTCGAACACATACGGTTTCAAGTGGCATCGCCACAGATTTCTGAGAACAGGCGCTTCTCCTGGCATAGTATCGAAAACTTAGTTTCAGATAGAAAAATTAGTTTAAAATGGAACTATGTTTTGCATTTGGAGTTTCCCCTCTCAAAGGTCGACCACTTAATTTCGTCGAACACATACGGTATCCAGTAGCATCGCCACACATTTCAGCGAACAGGCGCTTCTCCCGGTACAGTATCGGACACATAGTTTCAGATAGAACAATTAGTTTAAAATTGTACTAAGTTTCGCATCTGGAGTTTCTTCTCTCACAAGGTCGACCACTTAGTTTCGTCGGACACATACGGTTTCGAGTAGCATCGCCACAGGTTTCAGAGAACAGGCGCTTCTCCTGGCACAGTATCGAACACTTAGTTTCAGATAGAACAATTAGTTTAAAATGGAACTAATTTTCGCATCTGGAGTTTCCTCTCTCACAAGATCGACCACTTAGTTTCGTCGAGCTCATACGGTTTCGAGTGGCGTTGCCACAGATTTCAGAGAACAGGCGCTTCTCCTGGCACAGTATCGAACACTTAGTTTCAGATGGGACATTTAGTTTAAATTGAACTAAGTTTCGCATCTCGAGTTTCCTCTCTCACAAGGTCGACCACTTAGTTTCGCCGAACGCATACGGTTTCGAGTGGCATCGCCACAGATTTCAGAGAACAGGCGCTTCTCCTGGCACAGTATCCAACACTGAGTTTCAGATAGAACTGTTGATAGATGAGACATCTGTGAGCAATTCCGTAATTTAAGTAGTGTGAAGTAGGGGTACGAGAACGTAGGGAGTAAGTCGAACAAAGTCAGCCATGAGAAAAGAACTCAAAGAATGAGTTAATTAAAGAAAGTTTTTTTTTTCTTTTGTTAATCCAAGTTGTATCATATTATATTATTTTGTATGTTATATATGTGTGCAAACAGTAAGCGGCTGATCAGTGGTTATTGTTAATTAATAATAAACAGTTTAAAATATATATGGACTACTTTAATACATAACCAACAAGAACAATTAATTTCAAATGGAACTAAGTTTCGCATCTGGAGTTTCCTCTACCACAAGGTCGACCACTTAGTTTCGTCGAACACATACGGTTTCGAGTGGCATCGCCACACATTTCAGGGAGCAGGCGCTTCTCCTAGCTCATTATCGAAGACTTAGTTTCAGATAGAACAATTAGGTTAAAATGGAACTAAGTTTCGCATCTGGAGTTTCCTCTCCCACAAGGTCGACGACTTAGTTTCGTCGAACACATACGGTTTCGAGCGGCATCGCCACAGATTTCAGAGAACAGGCGCTTCCCCTGGTACAGGATCGAACCCTTAGTTTCAGATAGAACAATTAGTTTAAAATGGAACTAAGTTTCGCATCTGGACTTTCGTCTCTCACAAGGTCGACCACTTAATTTCGTCGAACACATACGGATTCGAGTGGCATCGCCACAGATTTCAGGGAACAGTCGCTTCTCCTGGCACAGTATCGAACACTTAGTTTCAGATAGAACAATTAGTTTAAAATGGAACTAATTTTCGCATCTGCAGTTTCCTCTCTCACAAGGCGACAACTTAGTTTCGTCGAACACATACGGTTTCGAGTTGTATCGCCACAGATTTCGCCGAACGGGAGTTTCTCCTGGCACAGTAACGACCACTTAGTTTCGTCGAACTCCTACGGTTTCGAGTGGCATTGCCACAGATGTCAGAGAACAGGCGCTTCTCCTAGCCCAGTATCGAACACTTAGTTTCAGATAGAACAATTAGTTTAAAATGGAACTAATTTTCGCATCTGGAGTTTCCCCACTCACAAGGTCGACCACTTGCTTTAGTCGAGCACATTCCGCTTCGAGTAGCAACGCCACAGGTTTCGGAGACAGGCGCTTCTCCTGGCACAGTATCGAACACTTATTTCAGACAGGACAATTAGTTTAAAATGTAACTATGTTTCGCATCTGGAGTATCCTCCCTCACAAGGTCGACGACTTAGTTTCGTTGAACACATACGGTTTCGAGTAGCATCGCCACAGATTTCAGAGAGCAGGCGCCTCTCCTGGCACAGTATCGAACACTTATTTCAGACAGAACAATTAGTTTAAAATGTAACTATGTTTCGCATCTGGAGTATCCTCCCTCACAAGGTCGACCACTGAGGTTCGTCGAACACATACGGTTTCTAGTAGCATCGCCACAGATTTCAGAGAGCAGGCGCTTCTCCTGGCACAGTATCGAACACTTATTTCAGACAGAACAATTATATTAAAATGTAACTATGTCTCGCATCTGGAGTATCCTCCCTCACAAGGTCGACGACTTAGTTTCGTTGAACACATTCGGTTTCGAGTGGCATCGCCACAGATTTCAGAGAACAGGCGCTTCTCCAGGCACAGTATCGAACACTTAGTTTCAGATACAACAATTAGTTTTAAATGGAACTAAGTTTCGCATCTGGAGTTTCCTCTCTCACATGGTCGACCACTTAGTTTCGTCGAACACATACGGTTTCGAGTAGAATCGCCGCACATTTCAGAGAACAGGCGATTCTCCAGGCACAGTATCGAACACTTAGTTTCAGATACAACTATTAGTTTTAAATGGAACTAAGTTTCGCATCTGGAGTTTCCTCTCTCACAAGGTCGACGACTTCGTTTCGTTGAACACATTCGGTTTCGAGTGGCATCGCCGCACATTTCAGAGAACAGGCGCTTCTCCTGGCACAGTATCGAAAACTTAGTTTAAGATACAACTATTAATTTAAAATGGAACTAAGTTTCGCATCTGGAGTATCCTCCCTCACAAGGTCGACCACTGAGTTTCGTCGAACACATACGGTTTCGAGTAGCATCGCCACAGATTTCAGAGAGCAGGCGCTTCTCCTGGCACAGTATCGAACACTTATTTCAGACAGAACAATTAGATTAAAATGTAACTATGTCTCGCATTTGGAGTATCCTCCCTCACAAGGTCGACGACTTAGTTTCGTTGAACACATTCGGTATCGAGTGGCATCGCCACAGATTTCAGAGAACAGGCGCTTCTCCAGGCACAGTATCGAACACTTAGTTTCAGATACAACTATTAGTTTTAAATGGAACTAAGTTTCGCATCTGGAGTTTCCTCTCTCACATGGTCGGCCACTTAGTTTCGTCGAACAAATACGGTTTCGAGTGGCATCGTCACAGATTTCAGAGAACAGGCGCTTCTCCTGGCACAGTAACGAACACTTAGTTTCAGATAGAGTAATTAGTTAAAAATGCAACTAAATTTCGCATCTGGAGTTTCCTCTCCCACAAGGTCGACCACTTAGTTTCCTCGAACACATGCGGTTTCGAGTAGCATCGCCACCGATTTCAGACAGCAGGCGCTTCTCCTGGCACAGTATCGAACACTTAGTTTCAGATAGAACAATTAGTTTAAAATGGCACTATGTTTCGCGTCTGGAGTTTCCTCTCTCACAAGGTCGACCACTCAGTTTCGTCGAACACATACCGTTTCGAGTAGCATCGCGACAGATTTCAGATAACAGACGCTTCTCCTGGCACAGTATCGAACACTTAGTTTCAGATAGAACAATTAGTTTAAAATGGCACTAAGTTTCGCGTCTGGAGTTTCCTCTCTCACAAGGTCGACCATTTAGATTCGTCGAACACATACGGTTTCGAGTGGCCCGGCCACAGGTTTCAGAGAACAGGCGCTTATGCTGGCACAGCATCGAACACTTAGTTTCAGATAGAACAATTAGTTTAAAATGGCACTATGTTTCGCGTCTGGAGTTTCCTCTCTCACAAGGTCGACCACTGAGTTGCGTCGAACACATACGGTTTCGAGTGGCATCGCCACAGATTTCAGAGAACAGGCGCTTCTCCTGGCACAGAATCGAAAACTTAGTTTCAGATAGAACAATTAGTTTAAAATGGAACTAAGTTTCGCATCTGGAGTTTACTCTCTCACAAGGTCGGCCACTTAGTTTCGTCGAACACATACGGTTTCGAGTGGAATCGCCACAGATTTCAGAGAACAGGCGCTTCTCCTGGCACAGTATCGAACACTTAGTTTCAGATAGAACGATTAGTTTAAAATGCAACTAATTTTCGCATCTGGAGTTTCCTCTCTCACAAGGTCAACCACTTAGTTTCGTCGAACACATACGGTTTCGAGTGGCAACGCCACATATTTCACAAGGACAGGCGCTTCTCCTGGCACAGTATCGAACACACAGTTTCAGATAGAACAATTAGTTTAAAATGGAACTAAGTTTCGAATCTGAAGTTTCCTCTCTCAGAAGGTCGACCACTTAGTTTCGTCGAACACATACGGTTTCGAGTGGCATCGCCACAGATTTCACAGAACAGGCGCTTCTGCTGGCACAGCATCGAACACTTAGTTTCAGATAGAACAATTAGTTTAAAATGGCACTATGTTTCGCGTCTGGAGTTTCCTCTCTCACAAGGTCGACCACTCAGTTTCGTCGAACACATACCGTTTCGAGTAGCATCGCGACAGATTTCAGAGAACAGACGCTTCTCCTGGCACAGTATCGAACACTCAGGTTCAGATAGAACAATTAGTTTAAAATGGCACTAAGTTTCGCGTCTGGAGTTTCCTCTCTCACAAGGTCGACCATTTAGATTCGTCGAACACATACGGTTTCGAGTGGCCTGGCCACAGGTTTCAGAGAACAGGCGCTTATGCTGGCACAGCATCGAACACTTAGTTTCAGATAGAACAATTAGTTTAAAATGGCACTATGTTTCGCGTCTGGAATTTCCTCTCTCACAAGGTCGACCACTCAGTTTCGTCGAACACATACCTTTTCGAGTAGCATCGCGACAGATTTCAGAGAACAGACGCTTCTCCTGGCACAGTATCGAACACTTAGTTTCAGATAGAACAATTAGTTTAAAATGGAACTAAGATTCGCATCTGGAGTTTCTTCTCCCACAAGGACGACCACTTAGTTTCGTCGAACACATACGGTTTCGAGTGGCATCGTCACACATTTCAGAGAAGAGGCGCTTCTCCTGGCACAGTATAGAACACTTATTTTGAGATAGAACAATTAGTTTAAAATGGAACTATGTTTCGCATTTGGAGTTTCCTCTCTCACAAGGTCGACCACTGAGTTGCGTCGAACACATACGGTTTCGAGTGGCCTCGCCACAGGTTTCAGAGAACAGGCGCTTCTCCTGGCACAGTATCGAATACATAGTTTCAGATAGAACAATTAGTTTAAAATGGAACTATGTTTCGCATCTGGAGATTCCTCTCTCACAAGGTGACCACTTAGTTTCGTCGAACACATATGGTTTCGAGTAGCATCGCGACAGATTTCAGAGAACAGGCGCGTCTCCTGGCACTGTATCGAAAACTTAGTATCAGATAGAACAATTAGTCTAAAATGGAACTATGTTTCGCATCTGGAGTTTCCTCTCGCACAAGGTGGACCACTTAATTTCGTCGAACACATACGGTTTCGAGTAGCAACGCCACATATTTCACAAGGACAGGCGCTTCTCCTGGCACAGTATCGAACACACAGTTTCAGATAGAACAATTAGTTTAAAATGGAACTAAGTTTCGAATCTGAAGTTTCCTCTCTCAGAAGGTCGACCACTTAGTTTCGTCGAACACATACGGTTTCGAGTGGCATCGCCACAGATTTCACAGAACAGGCGCTTCTGCTGGCACAGCATCGAACACTTAGTTTCAGATAGAACAATTAGTTTAAAATGGCACTATGTTTCGCGTCTGGAGTTTCCTCTCTCACAAGGTCGACCACTCAGTTTCGTCGAACACATACCGTTTCGAGTAGCATCGCGACAGATTTCAGAGAACAGACGCTTCTCCTGGCACAGTATCGAACACTCAGGTTCAGATAGAACAATTAGTTTAAAATGGCACTAAGTTTCGCGTCTGGAGTTTCCTCTCTCACAAGGTCGACCATTTAGATTCGTCGAACACATACGGTTTCGAGTGGCCTGGCCACAGGTTTCAGAGAACAGGCGCTTCTCCTGGCACAGGATCGAACACTTAGTTTCGGATAGAACAATTAGTCTAAAATGGAACTAAGTTTCGCATCTGGAGTTTCCTCTCTCACAAGGTGGACCACTTAGTTTCGTCAAACACATACGGTTTCGAGTGGCATCGCCAGAGGTTTCAGAGAACTGGCGCTTCTCCGTGCACAGTATCGAACACTTAGTATCAGATAGAACAATTACTTTAAAATGGAACTATGTCTCGCATCTGGAGTATCCTCCCTCACAAGGTCGACGACTTAGTTTCGTTGAACACATTCGGTTTCGAGTGGCATCGCCACAGATTTCAGAGAACAGGCGCTTCTCCAGGCACAGTATCGAACACTTAGTTTCAGATACAACAATTAGTTTTAAATGGAACTAAGTTTCGCATCTGGAGTTTCCTCTCTCACATGGTCGACCACTTAGTTTCGTCGAACACATACGGTTTCGAGTAGAATCGCCGCACATTTCAGAGAACAGGCGATTCTCCAGGCACAGTATCGAACACTTAGTTTCAGATACAACTATTAGTTTTAAATGGAACTAAGTTTCGCATCTGGAGTTTCCTCTCTCACAAGGTCGACGACTTCGTTTCGTTGAACACATTCGGTTTCGAGTGGCATCGCCGCACATTTCAGAGAACAGGCGCTTCTCCTGGCACAGTATCGAAAACTTAGTTTAAGATACAACTATTAGTTTTAAATGGAACTAAGTTTCGCATCTGGAGTATCCTCCCTCACAAGGTCGACCACTTAGTTTCGTCGAACACATACGGTTTCGAGTAGCATCGCCACAGATTTCAGAGAGCAGGCGCTTCTCCTGGCACAGTATCGAACACTTATTTCAGACAGAACAATTAGATTAAAATGTAACTATGTCTCGCATTTGGAGTATCCTCCCTCACAAGGTCGACGACTTAGTTTCGTTGAACACATTCGGTTTCGAGTGGCATCGCCACAGATTTCAGAGAACAGGCGCTTCTCCAGGCACAGTATCGAACACTTAGTTTCAGATACAACTATTAGTTTTAAATGGAACTAAGTTTCGCATCTGGAGTTTCCTCTCTCACATGGTCGGCCACTTAGTTTCGTCGAACAAATACGGTTTCGAGTGGCATCGTCACAGATTTCAGAGAACAGGCGCTTCTCCTGGCACAGTAACGAACACTTAGTTTCAGATAGAGTAATTAGTTAAAAATGCAACTAAATTTCGCATCTGGAGTTTCCTCTCCCACAAGGTCGACCACTTAGTTTCCTCGAACACATGCGGTTTCGAGTAGCATCGCCACCGATTTCAGACAGCAGGCGCTTCTCCTGGCACAGTATCGAACACTTAGTTTCAGATAGAACAATTAGTTTAAAATGGCACTATGTTTCGCGTCTGGAGTTTCCTCTCTCACAAGGTCGACCACTCAGTTTCGTCGAACACATACCGTTTCGAGTAGCATCGCGACAGATTTCAGATAACAGACGCTTCTCCTGGCACAGTATCGAACACTTAGTTTCAGATAGAACAATTAGTTTAAAATGGCACTAAGTTTCGCGTCTGGAGTTTCCTCTCTCACAAGGTCGACCATTTAGATTCGTCGAACACATACGGTTTCGAGTGGCCCGGCCACAGGTTTCAGAGAACAGGCGCTTATGCTGGCACAGCATCGAACACTTAGTTTCAGATAGAACAATTAGTTTAAAATGGCACTATGTTTCGCGTCTGGAGTTTCCTCTCTCACAAGGTCGACCACTGAGTTGCGTCGAACACATACGGTTTCGAGTGGCATCGCCACAGATTTCAGAGAACAGGCGCTTCTCCTGGCACAGAATCGAAAACTTAGTTTCAGATAGAACAATTAGTTTAAAATGGAACTAAGTTTCGCATCTGGAGTTTACTCTCTCACAAGGTCGGCCACTTAGTTTCGTCGAACACATACGGTTTCGAGTGGCATCGCCACAGATTTCAGAGAACAGGCGCTTCTCCTGGCACAGTATCGAACACTTAGTTTCAGATAGAACGATTAGTTTAAAATGCAACTAATTTTCGCATCTGGAGTTTCCTCTCTCACAAGGTCAACCACTTAGTTTCGTCGAACACATACGGTTTCGAGTGGCAACGCCACATATTTCACAAGGACAGGCGCTTCTCCTGGCACAGTATCGAACACACAGTTTCAGATAGAACAATTAGTTTAAAATGGAACTAAGTTTCGAATCTGAAGTTTCCTCTCTCAGAAGGTCGACCACTTAGTTTCGTCGAACACATACGGTTTCGAGTGGCATCGCCACAGATTTCACAGAACAGGCGCTTCTGCTGGCACAGCATCGAACACTTAGTTTCAGATAGAACAATTAGTTTAAAATGGCACTATGTTTCGCGTCTGGAGTTTCCTCTCTCACAAGGTCGACCACTCAGTTTCGTCGAACACATACCGTTTCGAGTAGCATCGCGACAGATTTCAGAGAACAGACGCTTCTCCTGGCACAGTATCGAACACTCAGGTTCAGATAGAACAATTAGTTTAAAATGGCACTAAGTTTCGCGTCTGGAGTTTCCTCTCTCACAAGGTCGACCATTTAGATTCGTCGAACACATACGGTTTCGAGTGGCCTGGCCACAGGTTTCAGAGAACAGGCGCTTATGCTGGCACAGCATCGAACACTTAGTTTCAGATAGAACAATTAGTTTAAAATGGCACTATGTTTCGCGTCTGGAATTTCCTCTCTCACAAGGTCGACCACTCAGTTTCGTCGAACACATACCTTTTCGAGTAGCATCGCGACAGATTTCAGAGAACAGACGCTTCTCCTGGCACAGTATCGAACACTTAGTTTCAGATAGAACAATTAGTTTAAAATGGAACTAAGATTCGCATCTGGAGTTTCTTCTCCCACAAGGACGACCACTTAGTTTCGTCGAACACATACGGTTTCGAGTGGCATCGTCACACATTTCAGAGAAGAGGCGCTTCTCCTGGCACAGTATAGAACACTTATTTTGAGATAGAACAATTAGTTTAAAATGGAACTATGTTTCGCATTTGGAGTTTCCTCTCTCACAAGGTCGACCACTGAGTTGCGTCGAACACATACGGTTTCGAGTGGCCTCGCCACAGGTTTCAGAGAACAGGCGCTTCTCCTGGCACAGTATCGAATACATAGTTTCAGATAGAACAATTAGTTTAAAATGGAACTATGTTTCGCATCTGGAGATTCCTCTCTCACAAGGTGACCACTTAGTTTCGTCGAACACATATGGTTTCGAGTAGCATCGCGACAGATTTCAGAGAACAGGCGCGTCTCCTGGCACTGTATCGAAAACTTAGTATCAGATAGAACAATTAGTCTAAAATGGAACTATGTTTCGCATCTGGAGTTTCCTCTCGCACAAGGTGGACCACTTAATTTCGTCGAACACATACGGTTTCGAGTAGCAACGCCACATATTTCACAAGGACAGGCGCTTCTCCTGGCACAGTATCGAACACACAGTTTCAGATAGAACAATTAGTTTAAAATGGAACTAAGTTTCGAATCTGAAGTTTCCTCTCTCAGAAGGTCGACCACTTAGTTTCGTCGAACACATACGGTTTCGAGTGGCATCGCCACAGATTTCACAGAACAGGCGCTTCTGCTGGCACAGCATCGAACACTTAGTTTCAGATAGAACAATTAGTTTAAAATGGCACTATGTTTCGCGTCTGGAGTTTCCTCTCTCACAAGGTCGACCACTCAGTTTCGTCGAACACATACCGTTTCGAGTAGCATCGCGACAGATTTCAGAGAACAGACGCTTCTCCTGGCACAGTATCGAACACTCAGGTTCAGATAGAACAATTAGTTTAAAATGGCACTAAGTTTCGCGTCTGGAGTTTCCTCTCTCACAAGGTCGACCATTTAGATTCGTCGAACACATACGGTTTCGAGTGGCCTGGCCACAGGTTTCAGAGAACAGGCGCTTCTCCTGGCACAGGATCGAACACTTAGTTTCGGATAGAACAATTAGTCTAAAATGGAACTAAGTTTCGCATCTGGAGTTTCCTCTCTCACAAGGTGGACCACTTAGTTTCGTCAAACACATACGGTTTCGAGTGGCATCGCCAGAGGTTTCAGAGAACTGGCGCTTCTCCGTGCACAGTATCGAACACTTAGTATCAGATAGAACAATTACTTTAAAATGGAACTATGCTTCGTATCTGGAGTTTCCTCTCTCACAAGGTGGACCACTTAGTTTCGTCGAACACATACGGTTTCGAGTAGCATCGCCACAGATTTCAGAGAACAGGCGCTTCTCCTGGCACAGTGTCGAACACTTAGTTACAGATAGAACACTTAGCTTAAAATGGAACTATGTTTCGCATTTGGAGTTTCCTCTCTCACACGGTCTACCACTACTTTCGTCGAACACATTCGGCTTCGAGTAGCAACGCCACAGGTTTCAGAGAACAGGCGCTTCTACTGGCAGAGTATCGAATACTTAGTTTCAGATAGAAAATTTAGTTGAAAATCGAAATATGTTTCGCTTTTGGAGTTTCCTCCCTCACAAGGTCGACCACTTAGTTTCGTCGAACACATACGGTTTCGAGTAGCATCGCCACAGATTTCAGAGAACAGGCGCTTCTCCTGGCACAGTATCGAACACTTAGTTACAGATAGAACACTTAGCTTAAAATGGAACTATGTTTCGCATTTGGAGTTTCCTCTCTCACACGGTCTACCACTTACTTTCGTCGAACACATTCGGCTTCGAGTAGCAACGCCACAGGTTTCAGAGAACAGGCGATTCTACTGGCAGAGTATCGAATACTTAGGTTCAGATAGAACATTTAGCTTAAAATGGAAATAGGTTTCGCATTTGGAGTTTCCTCCCTCACAAGGTCGACCACTTAGTTTCGCCGAACGCATACGGTTTCGAGTGGCATCGCCACAGATTTCAGAGAACAGGCGCTTCTGCTCTCACAGTATGGAACACTTAGTTTCAGATAGAACAATTAATTTAAAATGGAACTAAGTTTTGCATCTGGAGTTTCCTCTCTCAGAAGTTCGGCCACTTAGTATCGTCGAACACATACGGTTTCGAGTGGCATCGCCACAGATTTCAGAGAACAAGCGCTTCTCCTGGCACAGTATCGAACACTTAGTTTCAGATAGAACAATTAGTTTAAAATGGAAATAAGCTTCGCATCCGGAGTTTCCTCTCTCAGAATGTCGGCCACTTAGTTTCGTCGAACACACACGGTTTCGAGTAGCAATGCCACAGGTTTCAGAGAACAGGCGCTTCTACTGGCAGAGTATCGAATACTTAGTTTCAGACAGAACATTTAGTTTAAAATGGAAATATGTTTCGCATTTGGAGTTTCCTCCCTCACAAGGTCGACCACTTAGTTTCGTCGAACACATTCGGCTTCGAGTAGCAACGCCAGAGGTTTCAGAGTACAGGCGCTTCTACTGGCAGAGTATCGAATACTTAGTTTCAGATAGAACAATTTGTTTAAAATGGGACTAAGTTTCGCATCTGGAGTTTCCTCTCTCACAAGGTCGGCCACTTAGTTTGGTCGAACACATTCGGCTTCGAGTAGCAACGCCAGAGGTTTCAGAGTACAGGCGCTTCTACTGGCAGAGTATCGAATACTTAGTTTCAGATAGAACAATTTGTTTAAAATGGAAATATATTTCGCATTTGGAGTTTCCTTCCTCACAAGGTCGTCCACTTAGTTTCGTCGAACACATACGGTTTCGAGTAGCATCGCCACAGATTTTAGAGAACTGGTGCTTCTCCTGGGACAGTATCGAACACTTAGTTTCAGTTAGAACAATTAGTTTCAAGTGGAACTAAATTTCGCATCTGGAGTTTCCTCTCTGAGAAGGTCGGCCACTTAGTTTCGTCGAACACATACGGTTTCGAGTAGCATCGCGACAGATTTCAGAGAACAGGCGCTACTCCTGGAACAGTATCGAACACTTAGTTTCAGATAGAACGATTAGTTTAAAATGGAACTAATTTTTGCATTTCGAGATTCCTCTCTCACAAGGTCGACAACTTAGCTTCGTCAAACACATACGGTTTCGAGTGGCATTGCCACAGATTTCAGGGAACAGGCGCTTCTCCTGGCACAGTGTCGAACACTTAGTTTCAGATAGAACAGTTAGTTTAAAAATGGAACTAATTTTCGCATCTGGAGTTCCTCTCTCACAAGGTCGACAACTTAGTTTCGTCAAACACATACGGTTTCGAGTGGCATTGCCACAGATTTCAGGGAACAGGCGCTTCTCCTGGCACAGTATCGAACACATAGTTTCAGATAGAACCATTAGTTTAAAATGGTACTAAGTTTCGCATCTGGATATTCCTCTACCACAAGGTCGACCACTTAGTTTCGTCGAACACATACGGTTTCGAGTGGTATCGCCACAGGTTTCACAAAACAGGCGCTTCTCCTGGCACAGTATCGAACACTTAGTTTTAGATAGAACAATTCATTTAAAATGGAATATGTTTCGCATCTGCAGTTTCCTCTCTCACAAGGTCGACCACTTAGTTTCGTCGAACACATACGGTTTCGAGTGGCTACTTATTATCTGCCCTAGGTGCTTATGTCTTCTGTGTTAAAGGAAGACTAAAGTACAAATTTTAAACTTAGAATTAACTGTAACCACTGAGGCGGAGAGGAAGGACAAGGGTTATTTATTTACATTAATTGACGTCACGAAATCAGTTGCGCACTTTATTTGAACGTGGTCTGCTGGACAGTAAGGACACAATCCCGCCTGGATTCTGCGCGACCTAGGGTCGGTAATATTGATCCATAGAATCGATCGGCGGAAGTGAATGGATTTACGTATCACTTACTATCCAGCAGCCATCACAGTTCGTTCAAGGGTGCTGAGGCAAGGCGTTATTATAGATCGGAATTTTTCCCTGTGATCCGGTGCATGTCTGTAATTGAAAGTGGTAGGTAAGATGCGTAATCTATCCCTTTGGCTATTAATAGAATTATTGACAATTTACAAGCAGTTTTCTTTTTTAACTGATATGTAGTAATTCGGCTACGTCAGCAGGTGGGCGATGAGGTCCGTGTAGTGGATTGCTAAATTGACCGATTCAAACTTCTTGTTAACACTATTCTCTAACTGTATATATAGGGATTCGGCGATACTCCGGCGGTAGTAATTATTGTCCTTGTGAAGAATACTAGCGTTATCAAAGTCGAACGCGCGGCCGTTATCCAGCACGTGCTCTGTGAGAGCCGTTGCATAAAAAGTCTGCATCCGTTTCTCGACGATAAAGGCGTCTTGAGGGTCGGTGGAAGGCTGGAGAATACAGTACGCGATTGGCAAACGAAACATCCGATAATCCTGCCGAAACATTATGTGAGCACACTAATAATTAGGCAGGGGCACGTGGATACGTTGCACGGAGGTTTGCAGATGACCTTGTACAAGGTGAGACAGCAATTCTGGATCCTTGGCTGCCGAAATGCCGCTCGAACGGTGATCAACCAATGCATGAAATGCATAAGGTGGAAGGGTCGCACCTCCACGCAGATTATGGCTGGTTTGATCCCTGAGCGTTGCAGACCGGCTCGAGCTTTCTCGAATTGCGGAGTGGATTATGCTGGACCGTTTCGCGTTCGCTACTCCGCTGGCCGAGGGAAGACAGCTCATAAAGCGTACCTTGCGGTTTTAGTATGTTACGCTAGAAGAGCTGTCCATCTCGAACTTGTCAGTGATTACACGACAGGCTCGTTTATTGCCGCCTTAGATCGCTTTATCGCCCGACGTGGAACCCCGTCCTGCATTTTCAGTGACAATGGGACAAACTTCGTCGGTGCAGATCGCGAGCTAAGAACGCACTTCCGCGAGGTGAGTAATTCGCAGGAAGTGCAAAATAGCTGCGGCACGCAGGGCATAGAATGGAGATTTAATCCTCCTAGTGCACCACATTTCGGTGGTATGCAGGAAGCCGGCGTGAAATCAGTGAAACATCACTTAAAGCGCATTCTCGGTGCATTCACTCCCACCGCAGAGGAGATGTATACGCTCCTTTGCAAGATCGAGGCGAGCTTAAACTCCCGCCCGATCGCAGCGTTGAGTGATGCACCCGATAGCTATGCGCCTCTCACGCCGGGCCACTTCCTTACTGGAGGTCCTTTAAATGCACTTTCGATGCGCTCTGTTGAGACGGAACAGCTCTCGCGCCTATCGCGCTGGAGAGCGATCCAGAAATTTCACGAGCAGCTGTGGAAGCATTGGACACGTGATTATATCACACATCTCCAGAATCGCAATAAGTGGCGATCCATCGAAATGCACCTGCAACCAGGGGAACTGGTACTGGTGCAAAACCCTCTTCTCCCACCTAATCAATGGGAAATGGGAAGAATTGAGGAGATTTTCCCGGGTAGAGACGGTAATGTGCGAGTGGTTAAACTCCGTACAAAAACCTCCACCTACACACGTCCGATAACGAGACTGTGTAAGCTACCCGTGGGAAACGAGTCTTCGGGCACGAATCGTGACCCCGAAGACGAATAAACACTCCAGAGGACTGTTCTCCGGAGAGGACGCCGTGTCCGGCCCTCCCGGTACCAACACCCACGGCACAGGGGGCAACAACGGGTCCAACGGAGCGTAGCTCTACAGACCCGAAACGGAGGCGACATCGGGGACGAGCTGGAAGGGCTTCGTCCAGCTCGACGAGCGGGAGCTCAGGCAGCCTCACGCCCTCCAGGGACAGCCGGTCGTTGTACGAGCGAATCACTCGTATGGCCCTGGAGACGTCGTTGAGACTGTTGGAGACGACAGTCACCCCCTCGCCGCCACCAAAAAGTAAGTCATTATTATACTATATAATTAACTTGCAGTAATCCTCTCTCTCAAACGTCCATTCAACTTGAATTTGTAAAATTCCGCGATTCGAGTCTCGATGTCACAACTACCAAACCCTCCAGCAATTGCACAGACAGTGCAAGGGGGGCGGTATGTTTAAATAAGTGACCAGTAGTTGTTTCACCTGATCACGATCTCATAGTTAATTTCTTTTTCTTGAGTCTACCGAGTTTATTTGACCGGTGTGATTCGAAAAGGAAACACAAAAACTATCGAGGTCCAATAACATGACAATGATTGTTTTCGTCTAGACCGTGGGAAACCAGAGATCGGCACGTCTGACCGGTACATATTACCGTTTGAAGACGTTCGAATCCGCGAATAGTAAACGGATATGAGAGAGAGTGAGAAAGAACTAATAGTTTGACGAAAGCGCCGCGTAACGAGTAATTACTCGTTCGCGCTTGTCGTCGACGGTGTAACGTCGCAGACGGTCAGTTGATTCCAGAAACTCCTCCGAGACGGTTGATTCCGGAGAGTTCAATTTCGAGAGTCCTCAGCAACAGTTCGCACGGAGCGCATCGATTGTCGATCGTGCTCCCGTTATAACGAACACTGCTTTCAGCTTAACACCAGCAAATTGTGAAACTGAATCGAGAATAACACACGACAATTCGTGTTGACTCTTCAGCACAATAGCTGCGCCTTTTAGTAATTTAGCGGTCTTTACCCTGAATTAGTACTGGGGCGAAAATCGGTGGGTTCACCTGGTTTTCGCCAACTATTGTTGTTCGACGTGGGAGCGTCAGGAGTCCACTCCTTGGATGACCACTGATCGGCGGAGCACTACGTTAGTTGGCGCGCTATTCTAAACTTAAGACCCGCTACTCGTTCTCTACCGGGAATCGCCTTGGCGACGTTTAGAGGAACCAAAGAGCGACCGGAGTGTTTCGATATCGCTGTGTCCAGGCTTCCTTTACGACGCGGCGTGTTGAGGAAGACGGGTTAGAATTAGCGTTGGTCCACTCTTACTCCACGTCAAGACGTGTTGAGAAAGAAACGGTTAGTTCAGCCTCCGTTGTCAGCCACCGGGACTAGTTAATAGTAACCGTGGATCTCCCCGCTCACGGAATCCATACAGGAGATTTACAACCTCCGCCATGGTTTTCCGTTCGAGGCAATACGACTGTGCGGTCGTTGCACTAAAGATTTCATTGCGTAAATCTAGCCGACCGCCACGATTGTGTTCCTGAAAAAGACGGAACAGATCGGCCAAAACAGTCGACGCGTGGCTTACCGTAGTTAAAAGCCACGCACCAGTACACGCATTAGCACACACAGCACGGTTACCGTTGCTGTTTAAGTGTGCGCGTCAAAACATTCCCGAGACAGAACGTTAATACGATTATCGTATTGCAGGTGATTACACCCGTTCGTTCTTTTTCTGTTGTTCCAGAGATTACAACCTAGGACAACCAGGCCCGCCGACAGCCAGGCTACCGAGAAGTTAAATTCTTGCGATCGGCAAAAACACTTTGTATTATACAGAGCGAAAAGGGTCTGCAATAAACGACTCTCCTTTTCAGGACAGTCAAAGGGAATCAAAGGCATATTGGTTTGGAGTTACCTTTACCCACTCTCCCTCGTCCGGACCGGAGGAGGAAGTTTCACTTCCTCCAATATCGGTTGTAGTTGGCCGATATTTTAAACAAATTTCAACACATATATATATATATATATTGTTCAGGATTTCTCGAAGTCCGGAACGTTCGACGTAGTCAAACAGTGTTATTCTTACTTTGGACTCTTTTTCTGGCTTCGCTTCGTGCGTCTTAACTATGGTGCAAAAACTTTAAATACGTCGAACGTTCTGGAAACAAGGTCTTCTTCGCAGCAGTTGAGAATATTCGAGAAGGAATTGAATTCCCGAATATTCTCGAAGCGTCACGAGCGCGTGAGCTCCCCTCAAGGGGTAGCCCCTCACTCAAATCATAAATACCGGTGCGAAGGCACCGCTCGCGCTCTTAGTTCGGGTCTTTTGTTCTGGTAATCTATTCTAGTTCGGGTGTATCGACGTTATAGCTTAAACGTGCGATTACAATTACTTATTGGGTTTATTACTTTCGTATAACTTTATACACGTTAATTATTGGTGTGCTTACCTGTAAATCTGCGTACTTTACGTATCTGCTTTTGAGCTGCTTTCTCTATCGTGCTTATTGACTTATTGCGTATAACTAATTAACTGAGTGTGTGTGCGTATGACTGACTCCGTGTACTCGTGCCTACGGTTAACTTATTAATAAATAACTATTAAGATACGCGCCTCAGACTTTATTAAAACATACAGTCCACTCAACTTCTCACTTTTCCGTACATTTTTAAAAATAATTATATTATCTTAATATCGTCAATATTAAACTTTAATTTTTAAGCTATTTAAATTAATTAAATATTAAAATTAATAATATTATAATAAAAATTCTTTTTATAAATATTATAATACTTCTTCATCTTATTAAAATATTTTTTTCATAATAATACAAAATATTAAAAGAATCAAATCGACCGATAAATATTTCCAATAAACCTTTCTCAACTTCTAACAATGTAAATCTTCTTATTTTTAAAGGAAAATAGATAAATAAGATCATAATAAATTTATTATTATCAAATTATAAACAAATATTTTAACTTTATTTATTATAATACTATTGTATATAAAATAACCTAAAATTAAACCAATAATAATAAATCTTAAAATTAATATTTTAAAATAAAAATACTATCGAAATTCAATCAACTAATAGAACATACTCAATTCTACAAATATTTAAATCATATAAATCAAAAATATATAAAAATATTAATTCATAAATTTTAAAATACATAGATAATATAAATATTATAAATCTAAGAAATAAAAGTAAAATTATTACAGATAATATTATAATAAAAATAATTCAAAATATAATTTTATACATCTTTAGTATCACAAACTAAAATTTTTATTAAACTATTTATATAAAAATTTAAATTTAATAAAAATAAAAAATTTAAAGGAATTAAATATATAAATAAAACAATATATTCTTTTAATTTTCCAGAATTAAATCCTAAATAAAAAATTATTTTACCATGAGATCTATAACTCAAAATATATAAAGTAAAAATTGAACTTAAAAAAATAATTAAAATTAATAAACTCAGTAAATATGTATATTTTAATAAAACAACAATTCTAATTATTAAAATTTCTCTTATTAAGTTTAAAGAAAAAGGAGCTGATATATTAAAAAAAACTAAAAATCATAATAATATTATTGAAGGCATAACATTTAATAATCCTTTATTAATTATAAATATTCGACTACCTGTAGGAACATAAATAATATTTACAATATAAAATATACTTGATGAACATAAACCATGAGCAATTATTATTATTAAAGAAGCAGTAATTATTAATTCTTCAAATATAAATATTCTAAAAAGTATAAAATTTATATGAACAACCGAAGAATAAGCAACTAATAATTTTATATCAATTTGTCGTAAACAAATTAATCTCAAAATTATTCTTCCAATTAAAGATAAAGATTAATTTGTTTACGACAAATTGATATAAAATTATTAGTTGCTTATTCTTCGGTTGTTCATATAAATCTCAAAATTATTCTTCCAATTAAAGATAAAGATAAAATTAAATAATTTAATAAATTATTAAAAATTATTATTAATATTACTCGGATTAATCCATACCCTCCCAATTTGAATAAAACTGAAGCTAAAATTATTGAACCAAAATAAGGAGCTTCCACATGAGCTTTTAATAGTCAAAAATGTCTTAAAAATATAGGGAATTTAATTAAAAATACTATTAAAATAAAAATTATAAAAAATCTATTAATAGAATACTTAACCATTTCAATAAAAATAAATCTTATCCTAAATTTTATATTAAATCCTATATATATCCTATATATTAAAATTACTAAAAAAGGTAAAGAAAAAAATAACATACAATATATTATAAGATATCTTGCCTCAACTCGATTTTTATAAGAACCCCAGTAAAAAATTAATAAAAATGTAGGAATAATTCTTAATTCATAAACTATATAAAATAATAATAAATCTATTCTCAAAAAAATTATTACTAAAATTATTAATAAAATTAAAAAAATATTAATAAAATATAATTGACAAAATTTTAAATTAATTCTTAAAATAATTAGTAATACTCCCCAAATGGATAAAATAATTAATATTAAAGAAAATTTTCTTAAACAAAATCTATATCTAATATAAATATTATCTAAAATTTCCAAATTTTGAAAAAAATAAAATATTATATAATACCTTAAAAAAATTAAAATATTTATTTTATTAAAAAAAATAAAATATAAATTTTAAAAAAATTAATACAATTAATAATTCTATCATAAATTAATATTTATAATTTTTCATTTTTCATTTCCATAATAATGAATTATCATAATTATTAATCCCAAGGCTAATACTCTTTCACAAATAGAAAATAATAAATAAAATAATATAAAAGATTCTAAAAATCTTCTAGAACATAAAAAAATTATAAAATAAATTCTTACAACAATAAATTCTAAAGAAATTAAAACTATTGAAATATGATTATAATATTTTATAAATAAAAATATTCTTAAAATAATTTTAAAAAACATAATAAATTATTACTTAATAATATAAAGCTATATAATGTTACGAGCTGGGGCGTGCGAGTTTTAATTATCAAATGGCAGATGACCGAATCGCGTCGCGTACCTCGTTTGACCGTCCTCTCTCGATAAATAAGACCGGGTTCTGACTGGGGATCCTAAGACCGCAGCAGGCATCCGTTAATAACAATACAGGTACTTCCTCGCTTGCGTATTTCTTGCGACAGGTACGAGACAGATCCTAGGAACTGCTGTCACCTGTTATTACCGGAAGGCTGTATTGCACCTTTTGTGGATAGGTCCTAAGAACTACCACCTAGGCTGGGAGAGAGAGTGACGACGAATCGAGATACTACCCGTTAACAATTAATTGATTCACTCCGAGCGGTTGGAGTGAATCTGTGATGGGCTCGTTGCTGTTATTGATTTTAGTAAAGGAAATGCACAAGATGTTGATGTTCCCTTTTTGAACAGTTACAAATTTATTCTAACAAATCTCTATTAATGACTCTTTTACAAATGTGTTTAGTGTGTGAGTGTAACGCTTACCTAAGTAGCGACGACGTATATTGTTCGTTGACTCGTTGATAGGTCACTCCGCTTCGATTGCTGATTTATAGCAAGATCACAATGGTGAACGACACTTTAATTGAGCTTAGATACTTTCAGTGAATTCGAGCGGCGCACTCCTAAGACGCGTGGACTTAATCGGACAGAGTAACGTTGTGATGTCGTAAGATGGTTTTACACTGGCTTGGATGGAAAATGGGTGCCTTTTTATAGGGCTTGATTTTGGGGAAACGGGAGGAAAAATGGGATGAAACTATAGGGCGAGTGGGAGGAATAGGCTTCCTTCTTCGCAGGTCTAGGTTGTTTACGTGAACGGTAGGAGATGCTTTTAGGGTCCGGAGAGGCTACACTGCCTAGGGGATGTTTAGGTAATTGAAGTCAAGTGGGACCGACGTGGACTGTGGGAAACGCATTTTGAATTCACTGAAAGTATCCTGGGAAGTTAAATAAAACTCTTCTGAGGCGCCTTTCTGTCGCCGAGCGTTCTTAACTAAATCGTATGAACTTATGCATACGCAACAATAATTTAAATTAAAATATTAATTTTGTAAATTAAAAATAAATAAATATTTTATAGCTTTCAAAAAAATAAAAATTTTATGTCTTTAATCTCCAAAATTAATATTTTAATTAAACTATTTCTTGAAATGTTTAAACTCACTATTTTAATAAAAATAATTATTCCTATATTTAGTATTTTTATATTATTAAGATTAATTTTCTTAATAAAAAATAATCCTATTTTATTTCTAATTTATCAAATAATTTTTACCCTAATAATTGTTATTATTATAAGTTTATACACAACCTCATTTAATATTTTTGCTCTTATTCTTTTTATTTCAATAATTAGAGGAATAATAGTAATATTTCTATTTTTTACAACATCAATTAGAGTATCACAAATAAAAACAAATAATATATTTATAAAAATTATTATAATTTCACTAATAATAATTTTTATAATATTAATTATTTTAAAAATAAATATAATTGAATTTAAAAAAAAACAAATAATTTAACTTATCAATATTCTAACATAATATATTATTTATTAAGAATTTTTTATTTATTCTTTTCAATAATTACTATTATTAAAATCTGTAAACAAAAATATAAATTTATTCGTCGAACACAATAATAATGTTTAAATATTCTAAATCTAATAATGACCCAATAATTAATGTATTTAAAAATACATTTATTGTTTTACCTACTCCTATAAATATTTCTAGATGATGAAATTTTGGTTCAATTCTTGCCTTAATTCTAATTATTCAAATTAGCTCAGGAATCCTTTTATCAATACATTATATCCCTCAAACATCAATAGCATTTGATAGAATCATTCATATTATTCAAAATATTGAAGGATGATATATCCGAACAGCCCATATAAATGGAGCATCTTTATTTTTCATTTGTATATATTTACATATTTGACGAGGATTATATTATTGTTACGTGCCAAGCACATATAAAAAAATTAAATATAAAAAAAGAAAGAGGAAGTTAAAATTCCTGAGTAGGCATCACACGTGCCCGATCTTACGACACGGTATCGATGAACCATTAGTCTGCAAAAACTGAATTTAAGCAACCGCGAATATTCTCCGAACAGCGGCCACGTTTCGCTAATAAGCAAAATTGCAATAGCGAGAGGCTGTGGATGAGGGCGGGTTGATGAACTTTGGCGGAATTCTTTGGACAGGAAACGGGTGATTTCCTAAGTGGGAAGAATGAGCACAGCTCTTGGAATTCCCCCCCTTAGTGGTTCCAAAATCAACAAAAAGGGGCAGGAAATCACCGCGAGTTGCAATCGTTAGTCAAATCGCGAGGTGCGTGGCGTTTTGCCCTTGTTACTATTTTGAGCCAGAGTTCGTGTTAAACTAGTGAAATTACTTCATAGTTACCGAAGGACTCAGTAAACAAGAAATTATTCAAATTTAAAATCAATCTTGAGATCGAAACCAATCTCCATCCTCATATATTAAATTCTTCTTTATAGTATTTATAGTATTTATAGTATAGTGAACATAGAAGTGAAAAGTTCATCAGCCATTCCTTCATCTTCGGGCTCCCTCAGCATCTAGGACAATTAACATCAGAGCTAGCGAATACATTGCTTCCAAGATAGTATTCATTGGTGAGTTTTCCATACTTATGTTGGCATTGCGATACGAGGACCCAAAAATATGTTTATATGCTTGTCGGAATTTCCCTTGGGCCCATTCGTAAACTTAGCACGTTAGGTATTTACCAATCTAAGACTCCAACTAAAATACGTATTGTAAAATTGTCATCCATTCTGGACTCCGATATTTCTGAACTATTCCGTGTAATTGTTTTTATATAATGTGAAGAATCAATAGAACAGGCCAATAAGGTATTTATCCTCTATTCTGCGTTAACACCTATTTCATTCCTGACCTATGCGCGGATTCCGTATGGAATCTTAGATGATACAACCCATCCTAAATTAAATTTATTCAAGCGTTACATGCGGAACGGCTAACCGCTCGGCCCACGAAATAATTCCTTACGCACGTAACATTATCATTCTTATAACTTTAAACATGTTTGATTATTAGGTGTAATAATTTTAATATTATCTATAACAACTGAATTTATAGGATATGTTTTACCCTGAGGACAAATGTCATATTGAGGAGCAACAGTTATCACAAATCTATTAACAGCTATCCCATCCTTTGGAAAATTTATAATTCACTGAATTTGAGGAGATTATTCAATTAGAACACCAACCCTTGGACGATTTTTTTCTATACATTATTTATTTCCTATTATTATTACATCTATAGTAATTATTCATTTAACATACCTCCATATATATGGATCTAATAATCCTAACGGAATTTCTAGAAATCCAGGAAAAATTAGATTTCATCCTTACTTCACTTGAATAGATTTAGTAGGATTTAGATGAATTTTAATAATTTTTTTTATTATTGTATTATATAATCCATATATTTTCTGTGACCCTGATAATTTCACCCCAGCTCCCCAAATAAATACCCCTAAACATATTCAACCTGAATGATATTTTCTATTTGCCTATACAATTTTACGTTCAATTCCTAATAAATTAGGGGGAGTAATTGGATTAATATTTTCAATTCTAATTTTAATAATTCTACCTTTTAACGGATTAACAAAATTTAAAACTACTAAATTTTATCCAATTAATCAATTTTATTTTTGAATATTTATATCAACATGTATTATTTTAACATGAACAGGTGCTAAACCAATTGAGTATCCTTACATATTTATTGCTCAAATTAGTGCAATTATTTATTTTTCATTTTTTATTATTTCTCCTATAATTAATAAATTATGAGATAAAATTATTTTTATAAAAAATTAATTCTATAAGTTAATGAACTTGAAACAAGTATATATTTTGAAAATATATGATAGAAATTTAAATTTTCTATTAACTTAATATAAATAATAATTATGTAAAAAAATTACATAATTTAAAAAAAACAAAAAACAAAATATATGGTAAAATAAATTTTCAACATATATATATTAAATCATCATACCGTAAACGAGGTATAATTGCTCGAATAAAAATAATAATAAAAATTATAAATAAATAAAATAATAAAAATTATAAATAAATAAAATAATAAAAATTTTAAAGAAAATACTTTAAATTCTGTAAATAATACACCTGTTATTATTCTTATAAATATAATTATTGTATATTCAGATATAAAAATTAATGCAAACCCTCATCTGTAATATTCTGTATTAAAACCAGAAACTAATTCTGATTCTTCTTCAACGAAATCAAATGGGGATCGATTTAATTCTGCTAAAAGACAAATTAATCAAAATACTAAAATAGGTAAGTAAATAAAAAAAAATTCAAATTCTTGAAAAAATTGAAAATCAAGAAAAGAAAAACTAAAGGATATAATAATAAAATTAAACAAAATTAAAAATAAATTAATTTCATAAGAAATTGATTGAACAACAGCTCGTAAAGCCCCAATTATTGAATAATTAGAATTAGATGATCATCCTATTATATAATTATTGCAGGATAAACTCTTGCCCCAAAAAAACATATTATTACTAAAGAATTAAATTCTATTCTTCAAATATTATTAGAAAAGGGTATAACAATTCAAATTAATAAAGAAATTATTATTATTATTATAGGTATTAGATGAAAAAATAAAATTCTAGAATTTCTTAAAATAATAATTTCTTTAGAAAATAATTTAATTGCATCACCTAAGGGTTGAAATAATCCTATTACTCCTACTTTATTTGGACCTTTACGGTATTGAATATATCCTAAAATTTTTCGTTCTACAAGTACTAAAAATCCAACTCTTACTAATTGTTGGAAATAGTATATCGACATGTATGTATGTATACCTGATGACATTCTAGGAGGCCACGGATCTAGATGACTTTCGTTCTTGTATGTTCTTTTGTCTATTGATTTTCGGTAGTTGCGTTTTAGATTTGTTAGCGGTCGGTCGTACTATTTATTCTGTTTTAATGTTCCTAAATATAATATTGTTCATCCGTTTAAATCTTATATTATATTTCATTCCTGCGTTTTACCCAAAAACCAAACAGGTTATGGGCCCAGGACTATTCAACTGCGCGAGTGAAATATGTATTTAGAAAACGCGAGTAAAGTAAAAACGTGAAAAGTCGTGTCGTGAAATTGGTGCGTAAAAAAAAAAATATGGCAGCACCGAACATGAACCAGATTCAAAAATTAGGAGAGAAGAATTATGAAACATGGAAGGTTCAACTAAGAAGTGTATTAATTTACAATGAATTGTGGTCGTGTACGAATGGTACAGAATTAAAGAACGAAGAAAATGCTGTCGCTTGGACGAAAAAGGACGAAAAGGCATTGGCGTTAATTCTTCTCAGCGTAAAAGAAGGTCAATTAAATCACGTAAAAAGAGCGGAAACATCACAGGAAGCTTGGGAAAATTTAAGAAAAGTACATCAATCCAGGGGTCCTGTACGAAGAGCCGCATTATATAGTCAATTATATGCCATGAAAAAACAAACACATCAGACGATGACGCAGTACATCAATGATTTTCAATTGAAAGTCGAACAATTGGAAATCGCCGATATGAAGATTCCGGACGATCTTGTGTCGGTAATGCTGCTCAAGTCGATGCCAGCAGTGTATGAAAATTTTAAGGTGGCAATAGAAACACGTGACGAGATACCTAACATCGAGAGTTTAAAAATCAAATTAATAGAAGAAGAAGCAAGAAGAGGAGATCACAACAACGAAGGAGACGAAAACCGAAGCCATGAAAACGCCTTAGTGAATAAAAGAAAATTTTATCCCAAGGACAAGATGAAATCAACAAAGTTTAATGGGAATTGCAACATATGCAACAAGTATGGTCATCGTGCAAGGGATTGTTATAGGAAGAATGAAAATATGTCTCAAAAACGGAAGGATGCGAAGACAGTCGATGCAATGACAGCCACAGCCTTAAATAATTATCAGAAGAGGACGGACATTTGGTGTTTAGATAGTGGTACGACGACACATATCACGAATAAAAAAGAAAAATTTAAGAAAATTGGTCAGGATAATGCAACCATATACACAGCCACGGAACAAAGTGTAAAGTCAACCGGAAAAGGACAGATTGAAATAGAAGTAAACACCACGCCCAACAAAAAGAACAATATTAATTTGCAAGAGGCAATGCTTGTGCCAAGTTTTAAAACCAATTTGCTGTCAGTGTCACATATAACAAAACATGGTTACACAGGGACTTTCTATCAAGATGGTGCAAAAATTAGACGTTCAGACGGATCACTTGTAATGACAGCTAGAGAAGAAAACGGTCTGTATATAGTGAAAGAGAATAATAAAACTAATAGTGCTAGTGCGATGGTACCGACGGAACAGTGTAGTGGTTTAGTAAAATGGCATGAAAGACTAGGCCATTTGAATTTTGATGACGTCAGAAATTTAAAAAACAAAGAGATTGTGATGGGGATTAACGATAACATGGAAAATGTGAATCCCATATGTGAAATTTGTGAAAAAGCGAAGATTCACCAATTACCGTTTAAAACTTCAACACGAAGAGAAAATGAATTATTGGGCTTGGTCCACAGTGACATTTGCGGGCCATTTAATACAAGTTCGCTAGGGGGAGCGAAATATTTTGTTACATTTACCGATGACAAAAGTCGTTTCGTTCAAGTAAAACCTTTGAAACGGCGTTCAGATGTATCAAGTGCGTTTAAAGACTACAAAGCATGTGTTGAAAAACAAACGGGAAGAAAAATAAAAAGACTAAGAACAGATAATGGGACCGAATATCTTTCTCATGAATTTAGTGAATTCCTTAAGAAAGAAGGAATATTGAGAGAACTAAGTGTGGCATATACTCCACAGCAAAACGGAGTTGCAGAACGCTTGAACAGCACTTTAGTAGAAATGGCGAGATGCATGCTCATGCACGCAAATCTACCAATTTCTCTATGGGCAGAGGCAGTCGTAGCTGCAACGTATACAAGAAATCGTTGTCCAACCAAAGCAAATGAAGGAGTAACACCGTACCAAGTTTGGACAGGGCAGAAACCATATGTGGGTTATTTCCGAAAATACGGAAGTAGAGTGATAGCTCTCGAAAAGGGACGAAGGAAGAATAAGTTTTTACCTAAAGGAAAGGAGTACGTTCTTGTGGGTTATTCTGAAGAAACGAAGGCATATCGTTTATGGAAAAGAGGCACTGGGACTGTGTTAACAAGAAGAGATGTCAAATTTATCGAAAATCAAATCACGGGATCATACATTTATGAGCCAAATCTCTTTGAAGTACCCATGAATCAAGAAATTGAGGAAATTACCCGGCATGAAAATCTTCAAAAAGAAGAGAAAGAAAATACCCGACGGGAAGATCATCGACTGGAAGAGGATGAAGGTCATCGACATCGAATGGAAGAGGATGCGATTGCAGGATGTTCTTCAAAAGCCGAAAATTGTGCAACCCTACATGAAAATGAAGAAGCTGACGAGGAACCCAGAAAATTTGTTGATACTCCAGTATTGAGTCACGCACGTGGTCGTCCAAAAGTAGAAAGAACGGGAAAGCGAGGAAGACCACGAAAACTTTATCAGGCGAAACCTACGCAAGAATCCCAACCTGATCCGTAGAATGTACAAGAAGCAATGAATGACCCGAAACGTACCGAATGACTAGAAGCGATGAAGGCCGAATATGATGGACTAGTCGAGAATAATACTTGGACCTTGGTGAGTAAACCACAAAGTAAAAAAATTGTAAAATGTAAATGGGTTTTTAGGACTAAAAGAAACCAGGACGGCTTAATCGACAAATTTAAAGCAAGACTAGTTGCCAGAGGTGACCAACAGCGTGAGGGCATTGATTTTAACGAAGTATTTGCACCTGTAGCGAGATTAGAGACAATACGCATGTTACTGGCAGTAAGTGTCATAAAAGGAATGCATGTGCATCAAATAGACTTCGTGACTGCATACATTCAAGGGAATTTAACAGACGAGGTATATATGGAGCAGCCGATTATGTTCGAGAAAACTGGGGAGGAACAAATAGTTTGTAAGTTAAACAAGCCTTTGTATGGTCTAAAACAAGCAGATCGCGTATGGTATCATAAGTTGAACAATTATTTACTGAGCATAGGATTTAAAAACACGGCAGCGGATCCTTGCGTGTATATAGATTCCAAAGAGAGAAGCGAAGTAATTATAATTGTTTTGTGGATGACTTATTAATAGTGTTGGCGCTAACATATTTAAGTTGCGCGGGAGAAACAAGATCCTCGCGTTTCTGTATCGATCCAAGTATCGATGTATTCATACTGTAGATATTCTTCTGTTCTTCTAAAAGGCGACACGCCACGAGTTATAATAAATTATCTTTGTCTCACTAAACAATCCGTAAACATTCATTCTTTAAGAAATGTTAGGTAAAGATATCCCGCATTTCCCTCAATAGGTTATGGGCCCAGAGTGCTTGTGATATATATTTTTGTTGGTAAATATATTTGGTGGTGTCTGTGAGTCTACCGCGTGCAAATTTTGGAGGTTAAAAACTTGACCACGTGTGTGAATAAAATGACATCGAGTGCAATCCGTCTTGACCCTTTATCTAAGGATAATTATGAAACATGGAAAACGCACGTAGAAGCGCTGCTGATAAAGAATGATCTGTGGGAATTTGTAAGTGGAGAAAAGTTATTCCCTCCTGAGACCACGGGAACCGATCAGACAGAAAGAGATCGTGCAAGGATGGAATGGATCAAAGCAGATAGGAAAGCAAAATCTGACCTAATTTTATCGATACATCCAACAGAGTTACATAATGTACGAGGATGCACGACTTCTCGGGAAGTGTGGTTAAAACTTGATTCTGTTTATGCATCAAGGGGACCAGCTAAGAAAGCTACGTTACTAACACAGCTAATGATCCAAAAATTAAGTGAAGGAGGTGATGTCCGAGACCACATGAACAAATTTCTTGATGCTGTAGACCCTTTGGCTGCGATGGGAGTGGAGATACATAAAGATTTCTTGTCTGCTCTGCTTCTGTATAGCCTGCCACCCAGCTATGGAAATTTTAGATGTGCTATTATGACCCGGGATGAACTACCAACAGTAGATGCGCTGAAGGTGAAGATTTTTGAAGAAAATGAAGTTAGAAAACAATTAAATGTTGTTGAGGGTGTCGGTGCTCTTACAGTTGGGAGCAATAGAAATAAACGACGACCAAATCAGGCGAAAAGCTATGAAAGGAGTCTGCCCGTGACTACTTTCAAAGGAAAGTGCTTTAAGTGTGGCAAACAAGGTCACAAGTCGCCAGATTGCCCGATCAAGAAGGATCTACCAGGAAAGCAGAAGCATAGTACTCAGACAAAAGATGATACGTTTGCAGCATACCATACAAGGAGTCATAGATCTACAGACATGACGTCCAAATCATGGATTTTGGACAGTGGGTGCACTACACACCTGTGTGGGGATAAGGAGGCATTTAGACACCTTGACATATCCACATATGGGAAGATAAATTTAGCTAGTGAAGCATCTAGTGAAATTAAAGGAAGGGGCACTGTTGATTTGACTGTGGAAAATGGAAAGGATCTTAGATCAATCGAGTTCGTTAATACCCTATATGTACCCGATTTGAGGTCAAATTTAGTTTCAGTATCTAAAATTGCAAATAGAGATCACGAGGTATTGTTTAGGCGTGATTCAGCTATTGTTTTTGACAAGCAAGGACAAGTGAAGATGACTGCTGAACGTCGGGGGGATCTGTATTACGTTCACCAAAGTAAAGATATGGCTTGCACAGTGGAAACGAAGTATCAACTTGAGATGCAGAAATGGCATCAACGTCTAGGTCATTTAAATTCCAGAGACCTTATGAAGGTTGTTGGCATGTCAACCAAGAGGAAACCAACCTCAAGGAACATGGAGTTTTTATCACAATGTGATGTGTGTTTAAAAGGAAAGATGAATGCTCTACCTTTTCCCACAAGTGAGCGACAAAGTAACGAAGCATTGGAGTTAGTACACTCGGACGTCGTTGGACCGTTTAGAACACAAGCAGCAAATGGTGCCAAATATTTCATCACTTTTGTGGATGATTACTCTCGATGGTGCGAAATATATTTCTTAAAGCAGAAGAGTGGAGCCCTAGAAGCCTTCAAATGATACCAAGCCCATGTCGAAAGATTTACTGGAAAAAGGATTAAATGCATTCAGTCCGATAATGGCACAGAATACTGTAATGAAGAGTTTAATTCTTTCTTAAACTCACGAGGCATTGAGCGTCGTTTGACTGTTCCGAGGACGCCACAGCAAAATGGCATTGCGGAACGCCTCAACAGAACGCTTTTGGATATGGCTCGCTGTCTGTTGATTCAGTCTGGGTTGCCATTAATGTTTTGGGCTGAAGCCATTGCAACTGCAGCTCACATAAGAAACAGATGTCCATCAAGGAGTCTTAGTGGCGATCTTCCTCACAAGAAATGGACTGGTAACAAACAACGTGGGATTACTTCCGAATATTCGGATCAAATGTACATGTTCTGGATAAGGATCCTTCAAAGAGTAAGCTTGCAAATCGATCGATAACAGGTGTGTTTGTGGGATACCCACGAGAAACGAAAGGTTATCGAATATGGATACCAGAAAGCAAGAAATTCATTGTCGCGAGAGACGTAAAGTTCCAAGAAAACGATACTGCGAGATTAGAAGGAAATCAAAAGGACGCCGTGTATATCGACGATGACATTGAAAAACCCAGGGAAGGCAATGAGATCGAAATAATCGTGGACATTCCGACCTCTACTGAACCATTAGTGCGGCCAGAAACACCGCACACCCCACGAAGTTCAAGCCCCGAATTATTGCGTGAGACCAGAAGAGGACCAGGAAAACCGAGAATAGTACGAACGGGAGCAAGAGGGCGCCCTAGGAAACTATTCGCAACTGTTCGGACAAATCGAGGAAATCATGAAGAATTGCCGCAAACTTCCACCACTCAAGATATCGAAGAGGATGAGAATAGATCGTTCGCGGGCATGGCCGAGGTAACGATAGAAGAGGCCATGATATCTCCTGAGAGAGAATTGTGGAAAGACGCTATTCAGTCCGAGATTGAAAGTTTAATTAAAAATGACACTTGGGAAATTGAAAAAGGGTATAGTCAGAAGTACGGGATCGACTATCATGAGACCTTTGCGCCGGTAGCGAGGTTGGATTCCGTAAGACTCTTGTTAGCTCTGTCGGTGGAAATTGGAATGCCGATTCGAGAATTCGATATCGTGACAGCCTATCTCAACGGTGATCTGGAAGAAGATGTTCTCATGGAGGTTCCAGAGATGTTACCCGAGATGCTTATACGAATAGGCGAAAATAAACAGGTTACTCAGGATGTAAGGGTTCGAGCACTAGATATGCTTAGAAAACTTGAAGATGGCGGAAACAGTTGTCGATTAAGGAAAGCTATATATGGTCTGCGACAGGCCGGTCGACAATGGCATGCACGTCTTTCTAAGAAGTTGTGTACCATGGGACTTACTCCTACGAAAGGTGAACCTTGCATGTATCATGCTAGACGCAACGGAAATTTACTATTGCTAGTCGTCTATGTAGACGATATCCTGATGGCATCTGCCGATCTGAAGTGGATAGATGAAGTCAAGTTGGGTTTACTTGAAGACTTTGAAGTCAAGGACCTTGGACTCGCACAACAATGCGTTGGTTTAGAGATCGATCAAGGGAATGACTCTATCATGGTGACTCAGACCAGATATATATTGGATATCCTCGAGAAGTACGGAATGAGCGACTGCAATCCCGTGAAAACTCCAGCGGAGATTCAAGCAAAGGAGGCTAGTGAATCTGAGGATAAGACCGAGAAGGAAAGATGGCCGTATAGAGAACTCATTGGGACCCTCATGTATCTTGCCGTAGGAACGAGACCGGACATAGCAAATACTGTGTCTAAACTCGCCCAATATACGACCAAGCCTACGAGCCAACATTGTGCAAGAGCAAAGAGAGTGTTGAGGTATTTAGCAGGGACCACCGGCCTTGGTTTAAGGTACACCAAAACGGGTGAACATTTACTCGGATACTCTGATGCGGACTGGGGAGGTTGCTTAACCGACCGGCATTCATTTACTGGCTATTCTTTCATTTTGGCTGGTGCGACAATAACATGGAAGTCGCAGAAGCAACGCACAGTCGCGTTGTCTTCCACTGAGGCTGAGTATATCAGTCTATCGGAGGCCGTCAAGGAGGCTTTACATTTGCGTAGTTTGTTGCAGGAATTGGAGTTGAGCAAGATGACTAGTGTGCTATTATATGTGGACAATCAGGGAGCACAGCATCTGGCCTCAAATTCTATTTTCCATGCCAGGACTAAGCACATTGATATTAGACACCATTTTGTCCGGGAATGTGTTGAGAATGGATTGGTAGAATTAAGGCACATTCCAACCGATCAAATGAGGGCTGATGTCTTGACAAAAGCTCTGCCAAGAGCGTCCCACTGGAGGTGCATTAGTGACCTAGGTCTCACCAATAACGACAAAAATTTGTGACTGCGACCATCTTGAGGGGGCGTGTTGGCGCTAACATATTTAAGTTGCGCGGGAGAAACAAGATCCTCGCGTTTCTGTATCGATCCAAGTATCGATGTATTCATACTGTTGATATTCTTCTGTTCTTCTAAAAGGCGACACGCCACGAGTTATAATAAATTATCTTTGTCTCACTAAACAATCCGTAAACATTCATTCTTTAAGAAATGTTAGGTAAAGATATCCCGCATTTCCCTCAATAGGTTATGGGCCCAGAGTGCTTGTGATATATATTTTTGTTGGTAAATATATTTGGTGGTGTCTGTGAGTCTACCGCGTGCAAATTTTGGAGGTTAAAAACTTGACCACGTGTGTGAATAAAATGACATCGAGTGCAATCCGTCTTGACCCTTTATCTAAGGATAATTATGAAACATGGAAAACGCACGTAGAAGCGCTGCTGATAAAGAATGATCTGTGGGAATTTGTAAGTGGAGAAAAGTTATTCCCTCCTGAGACCACGGGAACCGATCAGACAGAAAGAGATCGTGCAAGGATGGAATGGATCAAAGCAGATAGGAAAGCAAAATCTGACCTAATTTTATCGATACATCCAACAGAGTTACATAATGTACGAGGATGCACGACTTCTCGGGAAGTGTGGTTAAAACTTGATTCTGTTTATGCATCAAGGGGACCAGCTAAGAAAGCTACGTTACTAACACAGCTAATGATCCAAAAATTAAGTGAAGGAGGTGATGTCCGAGACCACATGAACAAATTTCTTGATGCTGTAGACCCTTTGGCTGCGATGGGAGTGGAGATACATAAAGATTTCTTGTCTGCTCTGCTTCTGTATAGCCTGCCACCCAGCTATGGAAATTTTAGATGTGCTATTATGACCCGGGATGAACTACCAACAGTAGATGCGCTGAAGGTGAAGATTTTTGAAGAAAATGAAGTTAGAAAACAATTAAATGTTGTTGAGGGTGTCGGTGCTCTTACAGTTGGGAGCAATAGAAATAAACGACGACCAAATCAGGCGAAAAGCTATGAAAGGAGTCTGCCCGTGACTACTTTCAAAGGAAAGTGCTTTAAGTGTGGCAAACAAGGTCACAAGTCGCCAGATTGCCCGATCAAGAAGGATCTACCAGGAAAGCAGAAGCATAGTACTCAGACAAAAGATGATACGTTTGCAGCATACCATACAAGGAGTCATAGATCTACAGACATGACGTCCAAATCATGGATTTTGGACAGTGGGTGCACTACACACCTGTGTGGGGATAAGGAGGCATTTAGACACCTTGACATATCCACATATGGGAAGATAAATTTAGCTAGTGAAGCATCTAGTGAAATTAAAGGAAGGGGCACTGTTGATTTGACTGTGAAAAATGGAAAGGATCTTAGATCAATCGAGTTCGTTAATACCCTATATGTACCCGATTTGAGGTCAAATTTAGTTTCAGTATCTAAAATTGCAAATAGAGATCACGAGGTATTGTTTAGGCGTGATTCAGCTATTGTTTTTGACAAGCAAGGACAAGTGAAGATGACTGCTGAACGTCGGGGGGATCTGTATTACGTTCACCAAAGTAAAGATATGGCTTGCACAGTGGAAACGAAGTATCAACTTGAGATGCAGAAATGGCATCAACGTCTAGGTCATTTAAATTCCAGAGACCTTATGAAGGTTGTTGGCATGTCAACCAAGAGGAAACCAACCTCAAGGAACATGGAGTTTTTATCACAATGTGATGTGTGTTTAAAAGGAAAGATGAATGCTCTACCTTTTCCCACAAGTGAGCGACAAAGTAACGAAGCATTGGAGTTAGTACACTCGGACGTCGTTGGACCGTTTAGAACACAAGCAGCAAATGGTGCCAAATATTTCATCACTTTTGTGGATGATTACTCTCGATGGTGCGAAATATATTTCTTAAAGCAGAAGAGTGGAGCCCTAGAAGCCTTCAAATGATACCAAGCCCATGTCGAAAGATTTACTGGAAAAAGGATTAAATGCATTCAGTCCGATAATGGCACAGAATACTGTAATGAAGAGTTTAATTCTTTCTTAAACTCACGAGGCATTGAGCGTCGTTTGACTGTTCCGAGGACGCCACAGCAAAATGGCATTGCGGAACGCCTCAACAGAACGCTTTTGGATATGGCTCGCTGTCTGTTGATTCAGTCTGGGTTGCCATTAATGTTTTGGGCTGAAGCCATTGCAACTGCAGCTCACATAAGAAACAGATGTCCATCAAGGAGTCTTAGTGGCGATCTTCCTCACAAGAAATGGACTGGTAACAAACAACGTGGGATTACTTCCGAATATTCGGATCAAATGTACATGTTCTGGATAAGGATCCTTCAAAGAGTAAGCTTGCAAATCGATCGATAACAGGTGTGTTTGTGGGATACCCACGAGAAACGAAAGGTTATCGAATATGGATACCAGAAAGCAAGAAATTCATTGTCGCGAGAGACGTAAAGTTCCAAGAAAACGATACTGCGAGATTAGAAGGAAATCAAAAGGACGCCGTGTATATCGACGATGACATTGAAAAACCCAGGGAAGGCAATGAGATCGAAATAATCGTGGACATTCCGACCTCTACTGAACCATTAGTGCGGCCAGAAACACCGCACACCCCACGAAGTTCAAGCCCCGAATTATTGCGTGAGACCAGAAGAGGACCAGGAAAACCGAGAATAGTACGAACGGGAGCAAGAGGGCGCCCTAGGAAACTATTCGCAACTGTTCGGACAAATCGAGGAAATCATGAAGAATTGCCGCAAACTTCCACCACTCAAGATATCGAAGAGGATGAGAATAGATCGTTCGCGGGCATGGCCGAGGTAACGATAGAAGAGGCCATGATATCTCCTGAGAGAGAATTGTGGAAAGACGCTATTCAGTCCGAGATTGAAAGTTTAATTAAAAATGACACTTGGGAAATTGAAAAAGGGTATAGTCAGAAGTACGGGATCGACTATCATGAGACCTTTGCGCCGGTAGCGAGGTTGGATTCCGTAAGACTCTTGTTAGCTCTGTCGGTGGAAATTGGAATGCCGATTCGAGAATTCGATATCGTGACAGCCTATCTCAACGGTGATCTGGAAGAAGATGTTCTCATGGAGGTTCCAGAGATGTTACCCGAGATGCTTATACGAATAGGCGAAAATAAACAGGTTACTCAGGATGTAAGGGTTCGAGCACTAGATATGCTTAGAAAACTTGAAGATGGCGGAAACAGTTGTCGATTAAGGAAAGCTATATATGGTCTGCGACAGGCCGGTCGACAATGGCATGCACGTCTTTCTAAGAAGTTGTGTACCATGGGACTTACTCCTACGAAAGGTGAACCTTGCATGTATCATGCTAGACGCAACGGAAATTTACTATTGCTAGTCGTCTATGTAGACGATATCCTGATGGCATCTGCCGATCTGAAGTGGATAGATGAAGTCAAGTTGGGTTTACTTGAAGACTTTGAAGTCAAGGACCTTGGACTCGCACAACAATGCGTTGGTTTAGAGATCGATCAAGGGAATGACTCTATCATGGTGACTCAGACCAGATATATATTGGATATCCTCGAGAAGTACGGAATGAGCGACTGCAATCCCGTGAAAACTCCAGCGGAGATTCAAGCAAAGGAGGCTAGTGAATCTGAGGATAAGACCGAGAAGGAAAGATGGCCGTATAGAGAACTCATTGGGACCCTCATGTATCTTGCCGTAGGAACGAGACCGGACATAGCAAATACTGTGTCTAAACTCGCCCAATATACGACCAAGCCTACGAGCCAACATTGTGCAAGAGCAAAGAGAGTGTTGAGGTATTTAGCAGGGACCACCGGCCTTGGTTTAAGGTACACCAAAACGGGTGAACATTTACTCGGATACTCTGATGCGGACTGGGGAGGTTGCTTAACCGACCGGCATTCATTTACTGGCTATTCTTTCATTTTGGCTGGTGCGACAATAACATGGAAGTCGCAGAAGCAACGCACAGTCGCGTTGTCTTCCACTGAGGCTGAGTATATCAGTCTATCGGAGGCCGTCAAGGAGGCTTTGCATTTGCGTAGTTTGTTGCAGGAATTGGAGTTGAGCAAGATGACTAGTGTGCTATTATATGTGGACAATCAGGGAGCACAGCATCTGGCCTCAAATTCTATTTTCCATGCCAGGACTAAGCACATTGATATTAGACACCATTTTGTCCGGGAATGTGTTGAGAATGGATTGGTAGAATTAAGGCACATTCCAACCGATCAAATGAGGGCTGATGTCTTGACAAAAGCTCTGCCAAGAGCGTCCCACTGGAGGTGCATTAGTGACCTAGGTCTCACCAATAACGACAAAAATTTGTGACTGCGACCATCTTGAGGGGGCGTGTTGGCGTTAACATATTTAAGTTGCGCGGGAGAAACAAGATCCTCGCGTTTCTGTATCGATCCAAGTATCGATGTATTCATACTGTAGATATTCTTCTGTTCTTCTAAAAGGCGAGACGCCACGAGTTATAATAAATTATCTTTGTCTCACTAAACAATCCGTAAACATTCATTCTTTAAGAAATGTTAGGTAAAGATATCCCGCATTTCCCTCAATAAATAGCGTCCGCGAAATTATCGGCAATAATAAGAACAAAGAATAAGTTGCGAGAGAAATTTAAGATAAAAGACTTAGGCAAAGTAAAAGATATTTTAGGAATATGTGTCGGAAGGGAAGGTGATACGGGAGATATTAACATTAGACAGAAGAAGTATATTAATGATCTGTTAATTAAATTCGGAATGGAAAAATGTAACCCGTTGAGCACACCCTTAGAACAGAATTTAAATACAGCTGAACTAATGTCTCAAACAAAAAACGAAAAATGTGAGAATTTAAATGAACCGTATCGGGAACTTGTAGGCAGTTTGATTTACCTTGCAAACGCGACGCGCCCCCACATAGCTTTCGCAGCGAATTTGTTAAGCAGATTCAATAATAACCCAAATCAAACACACTGGAAAATGGCAAAACTTGTGCTAAGATATTTAAAGGGTACGATAGATTTTGGCATTAATTATAGTAAAGAAAACGATTGTGTAGTAGGGTATGTCTATTCAGATTGGGTGCAGACACTAGCGATAGAAGATCCTGTACAGGATATGCCATTTATATAGCGGGTGCGCCGGTAAGTTGGAGCAGCAAAAAGCAAAAATCTGTAGCGCTTTCAACCATGGAAGCGGAATACATGGCTCTTTCGGAAATTAGCAAAGAAATTATTCATATAAGAAATTTATTAAGTCATATTAATGTACTCAGTTTGTTAAAGGAGCCCGCTGAAGTTTATTGCGATAATCACAGCGCAATTGAATTATGTAAAAATAGTGTTTTTCATCCACGAAGTAAACATATAGACATAAGATACCATTTTTCAAGAGAAGCACAGGAACGAGGCGAAATATTCATAAAATTTCTATCAACAAAAATGATGACCGCAGATATTTTAACCAAGGCATTAACCCGAGAAAACCATTTTACTTGTATGCATTTAATGAAAATATCGTAAATCAGTTAAAAAACTAACATGTCGTCATAGGGGGAGTGTTGGAAATAGTATATCGACATGAATGTATGTATATCTGATGACATTCTAGGAGGCCACGGATCTAGATGACTTTCGTTCTTGTATGTTCTTTTGTCTATTGATTTTCGGTGGTTGCGTTTTAGATTTGTTAGCGGTCGGTCGTACTATTTATTCTGTCTCCATTATGTATGTGTTTTAATGTTCCTAAATATAATATTGTTCATCCGTTTAAATCTTATATTATATTTCATTCCTGCGTTTTACCCAAAAACCAAACACTAATATTATAATAATAAGAAAAATAAATGAAACTAAATTTAAAATTATATAATTAATTAAAATTATTGTTTAAATTAATATGAAATTAATTTATTTATAATTTCTAAAATTATTACACTTTTCTGCCAAAACAATATAATTATAATTATTCTTCTTTTAAAAAATATTTTTAATAAATGATCCTTTCGTACAAATTTATTATATTTAATTATAGATAGAAACCGATCTGGTTCATACCGATCTGAACTCAAATCATGTTAGATTTTAAAAGTCGAACAGACTTAAATATTAAACTTATACTTCTAATTTTTATCTTAATTCAACATCGAGGTCGCAAACATTTTTATCAATAAGATCTATCTAAAAATATTACGCTGTTATCCCTAAGGTATTTTATTCTTTGAAATTTTTCTAAAAATTCATTTAATACAAAAATTATTGTAAGTAACAATTTAAAGTTCATCAAATTTAAAAATCCTCCCAATTAAATATTAAAATTAATTAAAATTTTTTATTTTAAATAAAATAAAAATTATTATTTTAAATAAAATAAAAATTTTAATATAAAAATCTATAGGGTCTTCTCGTCTTATAATAAAATTTTAGCTTTTTTACTAAAAAATAAAATTCAATATTATTCAATTGAAACAGTTATTATTTCGTCAAATCTTTCATTCAAGGCTTCATTAAAAAGACAATTGATTATGCTACCTTTGTACAGTTAAAATACTGCAGCCATTACAAAATTTTCATTGGGCAGACCCGACCTTAAATTATAAACAAAAAGACATGTTTTTGATAAACAAGCGAATAATAAATTTGCCTAATTCTTTAACTAAATTTTAATATTCAAATTTAATTATATAAATATTTTTACTAATTTTATCATTATAATTATTAAAAAATAATTTTTTAATATTTTTCTATAATTAATTAAATTTTTTATAAATCTTATTTTAATTTTAATAAATTATTAAATTTATTTTATAAAATTCAAATATTAAGAATACTAATTTAATAAAAAAAAAATTTTAATTTTAAATTATAGTTTATCCCATAATTTATTAATTTTAATATTAAAATTATAAAAAAATAAATAATTTTATTAATTAAAATCTAAATTAAATTTATCTCTAAAAAAACTAGATATCAATAAAAACGAATAACTTTTCATTACCAATTAAAAATTAAAGATTCTTATTCTACAAAAAAAATTATTTCTAATTAAATCTTTTAATTTCGAGAATATTTTATATAAATATTAAATTAATAAACCCTGATACAAAAGGTTCAATAACAAATCTTTTTAACTAAAATTTTATAACTCACTTTCATTTATTTTATAAAAAAAAATTTCTAATTTATTACTTAAACTTAAATTCTTAAAATTTTTTTCAAATTAATAATTAAAATACAAAATAATTTATTTAAATGTTAAAAATGTTAAGAATAAACTAATTAATCTTTTAAAAGATTTAAATATTAAATTTGTTAGGGCAGGAGTCTTTACGCAGATAATACGAGTATCGGTTTGTTAATAGATGAGTTTATTATAATAGAATAAGTAAGAAACATAATGCAGTTGGAGAATGAATATAAGTAACGGTTACGACATCAAACAAAAGAGTAAACCTATAACGGTCACACACATCGGGTTCGACTGTTTTGGCGGTACGAATCAAATCGCTCTAACACCTCCTCTTGATGCGTATATCGTCAACAATCGAACCTTGTACCATACCTATGCTATCAATGCAAAACGAATGCTTATCTCTAGGTAAGGGCTTTGTTAACATATCCGCTGGCATCGTGGCGGATGACAAATAATCTAATTTGAAATTATCCCTTTTGAATACGTCGCGTAGAAAATGAAACCTTATATCTATGTGTTTAGTGCGGGGATGCACGATGGGATTCTTTGCGAGTAATTGTGCGCCAATGTTATCGTTATAGACGGTCATTTTTGAAAGTGCATAAAATCCCATTTCTTTCAAAAATTCCGATATATATACTCCATCCTTTACAGCCTCAGCCATCGCGACATATACCGCCTCTGTGGACGATAGGGCCACTGATCTTTGTTTCGTGGATTTCCAGCTGACCGGACCTTGCGACAAAGTTATTACGTATTCTGTATACGATCTCCTGTCCATTTTGCATCGCCCCCAGTCAGCATCGACTTAAATCTTTGGACAATCATCGGATTTTCTATAAACAATACTATAATCTAATGTGCCCTTTAAGTATCTCAGTACTCGTTTGGCAGCGCCCCAATGGGCCTCTCCATGGCAATCATTGAATTGCGCTAATGTGCTGACCGCATGCGAAATGTCGGGCCTTGTTGCGACAGCCAAATACATAAGCGCTCCGACCAACTCTCTATATGGCCTCCTCTTGTTTGAGTGATTTCCGTCAGCCTTGTTTAATATACTGTCTTTATCCATGGGAGTTGCCACGGGATTGCATTCTTCCAATCCAAATCGTTTTAATAAATCCAAAATATATCGTTTTTGCGAAATAGTTATTGTTTTGAGATTTTGTTTGGTCTCAATTCCTAAACAATACTGGGCTTTCCCTAAATCCTTAACATCGAATTCTTCTGCTAGCTGATTCTTAACTTCAGCAATCCAATCTTGATTCTTTGCAACAATTAACATATCATCAACATATATGATTATGAATAAAGTAGATTCAGCTTTCTTTGAATAATATACACAGGGATCAGCTATCGTTGGCTTGAACCCCATTTTCTTTAATTTTTGACATAGCCGTTCGTGCCACTGTCTACCAGCTTGGCGCAAACCATAGATCGCTTTGCTTAAAAGACATACTAGATCTTTGTTATCCTTCAAAGAATTCAAGAATTTTACTGCAACTTTCTTTATATATTTTTCTTCATTAATATCATTGACGATATCATTCAAACATTCACTAAATAATTCAGGTTTTTCCATATAAACCTCCTCTCGAAGTGAACCATTCAAGTACGCGCTGGTAACATCCATTTGTTCGATTGTCATGCCAAGTTTTGCAGATAGTGCGAACAATAAACGAAAAGACTCTAACCTCGCTACCGGTGCAAACGTATCAAAGAACTCTACTCCGCGTCGTTGAGCAAATCCCCTCCGCTTTTACAAATCTGATTTGTAAAATTATTATTTTTGGTATTTTCGTTCTCTATCACCCGTATATCGCGAGACACAATCACTTTCCTCTCATCTGGGAGCCATACTCTATATGCTTTCGACCTTTCCGAGTAGCCTATAAACGTTCCTACTTTCGTTCTTCGATCAAATTTTCGTTTATTAGGATCCTTATTTAGCACATATGTCTTCATTCCAAACACCCTTAAATGATTTAAACTAGGTATTCTATTGTTCCAAAGTTCGAACGCTGTCTTACCCTCTAGGGTTTTCGTCGGGCACCGATTTCTTAAATAATTGGCCGTCATCACTGCTTCAGCCCAAAATCCGTTGGTCAGGTTTGCTCTTAATAGCATGCACCTAGCAGTCTGAATCAACGTACGATTTTTGCGTTCGGCGACTCCGTTTTGTTCAGGCGTATGAGGCACTGTCAGTCGCCTCTGTACACCCTCACTTTTTAAAAATTCGTCAAATTGATTATTACAATATTCGCGCCCATTGTCAGTTTGAAGATATTTGATTTTATTGCCTGTACGTCTTTCTACATAACTTTTGTATTCCTTAAATTTTTGAAACACTTCACTTTTGTTCTTCAAAAAATAAACTTCACTCCATCTTGAGTGGTCATCAATGAACGATAGCATATATCTGGAGCCTCCAATAGATTCAGTGCTCATGGGTCCACAAACATCAGAGTGCACTATCTCCAGCAATCTTGAGCTACGTCGACCCCCTTTTGGAAATGGCGAGCTTGTTGCTTTTCCTTGTATACATATCTCACAGATAGGCATCTTCGTTTCTCCTTGAAGTTTAACACCAAGGGCACGCTCCCTTTTCACAACGTCTAGTAGATCTCTTATGTTTAGATGACCCAATCGTTCATGCCACAGCTTGATTTGTGATCCATCAGACACTTTGTAGCTAGTATTCTGAGCTACTCCTCTTTGTTCCTCAGGAACATAATATAGATTTCCGACACGAGTAGCCTTTAGTTTAACTCTTCCATCATGTCCAACTATTAGAGCTTCTTTCTCTCTAAATATTACAGAATTTCCTTTATCAGTGATTTTGGCAACAGACATTAAATTTGTTCGTAGCTTTGGCACATAAAGAGTTTCTTCAAACTCAATGTCTTTTATTTCTTTGTTCATCAATGCTTTGATACGAACATTGCCTGTAGCTTTTACCTTTGCAGATGCATTACTAGCCAAATTCAAGTTTTCATGATTTGTGTGCTTCATATAAGTAAATTTTGATTGATCTTTGCAAATATGTGTCGTACAACCACTGTCCAGGCACCAATATTTTTGTTCTGGAGTCTCAGTAATTATATTTGTCTCATCGTTATTTTGATGATTAATGTAGAATAATTCTGAGTGCTGACCTGCCTTAAATTTTGGATCAATCTTCTTAGAATAACAGTCATTGGCCTTATGTCCAACCTTCCCACATTTATAACAGGTAATCTTGGGTTTTCTTGCTATATTCTCTTTGGTATTGGACCATTCTGCTCTGGGCTTCACTTCGTTCATTCGATAGTTTCCCTTTACTGCCATTGCACCATGCATTTCCGACGCCTTTTGCTCTCTAGTCTCATATTCTTCTAAAATTTTTATTTTTAGAGTCTATTTGGAGATATCTGGCAATTCATCTCTGGCTTCCATTGCACATCGGAAATTTTCAAATTTCTCTGGGAGACTATAGTAATCAATAGTTTATTTCTTGGTCCAATAATAACTAGTATGTGTGATTTTGGGTTTCGGCTTTTGATAGACCAATGTAAAGATTTAAACTTCTTTATTTTTTAACGTAGAAACGTTTCGGTACAATTTTGCACCCTCTTCAGTCTGAACATTAATGCTATATGGAAAGAAAAGAAAAAGTTTCTCTATTACAATAATATTTTACAAGTTTCTTAAATACCTATTGTTCCTATGTAAAACTAATTATTAACGGAAAAAATGAAAAAATTGTACTCACTAAAAGAAGTCCTCGGCTACTTATTATCTGCCCTAGGTGCTTATGTCTTCGGTGTTAAAGGAAGACTAAAGTACAAATTTTAAACTTAGAATTAACTGTAACCACTGAGGCGGAGAGGAAGGACAAGGGTTATTTATTTACATTAATTGACGTCACGAAATCAGTTGCGCACTTTATTTGAACGTGGTCTGCTGGACAGTAAGGACACAATCCCGCCTGGATTCTGTGCGACCTAGGGTCGGTAATATCGATCCATAGAATCGATCGGCGGAAGTGAATGGATTTACGTATCACTTACTATCCAGCAGCCATCACAGTTCGTTCAAGAGTGCTGAGGCAAGGCGTTATTATAAATCGGAATTTTTCCCTGTGATCCGGTGCGTGTCTGTAATTGAAGGTGGTAGGTAAAAAGCGTAATCTATCTCTTTAGCTATTAACCCTTTGCACTCGAGCGGCGCCGTATTCGCGCCAGGCCGGTTTGACGCTTCCACTCGAGCGGCGCCGCTGCGGCGCCCGAGAGGTTTGATGCGTTTACTCTAAGGACGCTCCGGCGTTTTCGAACTCGATATGTTTGTTTCCAATACGCTTCTAACGAACAGAAAGGACTTGCCCAGTCAGATAAGAAACCCACAATTTTTAAGAAAATCCACCGTAGCTTACCGAAGAGGTAACACTCTATTTTTAGCGTGGAAGGATAAAAGGACCGTCACTTGTTTGACCACTAGGGGCAATACAGGAATGAGTAACGTCAAAAGGACTGTACAAGGTGGTGTCGAAACCATCAAAACACCCAATGTTATAGTAAATTATATAAAATATATGGGTGGCGTTGATTGAGCGGATCAATATGCTTCAACATATTGTTTCTTACGAAAGTCCTTAAAATGTTAGCGAAAACTATTTTGTTGGGGTTTAGAGATCTGTTCCATCAATCTTATATTCTTTATAAATCAGTAAAGAAACAGAGAAACGAACGGCCGCTTACTCATCTGCAGTACATAAAAACTTTGGTTGACTAATTGAGAGGAGATTTCCGGCAAAAACGAGATCGCGCTTCTATTACTTCGCGCTGCAATTCTGATGAAATCCGATTGAATGGGAAGCTACATTTTATACTAACTGGAATTAAGAAGGATTGCAAGGTTTGCTTTCAACGCACTAAGCCTGGCGAAAGACACCAAACCATATATTACAGTGATACTTGTCCCGACAAGCCGAGGATGTATCTTGGAGGTTGCTTTATAAAATACCACACAAAGCAACAATATAGAGCTTAATGTTTAAACAATGTCCTTCTTTGAAGTATAGAGATACATAAAATTTTCAAAAATAAAAGTTTTATACGATAAATTGTGTGTGAAATCAGTTTAAGATAGCTGTAAGACATCCACCAAATACGCGGGAATCGTCTCGAGTAGCTGGTTCGCCCGAGCGAAATAGGCCTCGAGTGCAAAGAGTTAATAGAATTAGTGACAATGTACAAGCAGTTTTCTTTTTTAACTAATATGAAGTAATTCGGCTACGTCAGCAGGTGGGCGATGAGGTCCGTGTAATTGATAGCTAAATTGACCGATTCAAACTTCTTGTTAACACTATTTTCTAACTGTATATATAGGGATTCGGCGATACTCCGGCGGTAGTAATCGTTGTCCTTGTGAAGAATACTAGCGTTATCGAAGTCGAACGCGTGGCCGTTATCCAGCCGTTATCTGGGAGACTATACAATATCATTATGGCTAACAAATCTGTATTGATTTCTACATCCATTTCTTGTAGCTTGTCAACCACATCAAGGAATTTAGAAATGTGGTCTCGTGTGTCTTCACCTTCACGCATTTTATGCAAAGTGAGTTGTTTTAAAAGATTCGCTTTTCGAGCAGGTCCCTTAGATTGATAGATACTTTCTAATTTAAGCCAATCATCTCGAGATGTGGTACAATTCTTGATTTGTTTTAATGCATGAGGGTGGATAGATAGTATTAGATCTGACCTGGCTTTCTTGTCAGCAATTTCCCACTGCTTTGTGACATTATAGCTCCTTCTGCCAAATCCGGTTTCGGTATCTCACCACTCACATATCCCCATGCATCATTCTTCACCAAAAGGGCTTCGGCTTGTAATTTCCAAGTCTCATAATTATCCCTTTCTAACATTCCTATTCGTGTACAACTGCTGGTAGTCATTTTCGCGCACATACACTTATTATCTTCACTCGCGATATATTGACTTTAATTAACTACCTAAAATATACTATTCCAAGGGAGCTGGGCCCATAACCTATTGCAGAGTATAAACCTTTTTTTTCATTAATAACGAAACAACAACGCGGTAACCAAAACGACTGGACAGAAACCAGTCGACTATTTGTTTACTACATACATTCAGATTGTGTTGCTGCTCTAATATATATAAATTAAAAAATCTCTAGTAACAAAAATAATTTTACATTATATACCTATATAAATTAAAAAATCTAGAGTAACAAAAATAATTTTACATTATATACCTATATAAATTAAACAATCTCTAGTAACAAAAATAATTTTACATTATATACCTATATAAATTAAAAAATATCTAGTAATAAAAATCAATTAATTATTATATATATATATATTAATATTTATATATATAAATATTTTTTTATATATAATTAAAATAAATTTATAAATATATAATATTAATATATGTTATTATATTAAATTATAAAAAAATTTTAATATAGATTATTATATTATATATATATATATAGTATAGTTTATATTTATGATTTAATAATTTATATATATATTAATATTATACAAATTATATTTATTAATATATATATATATATATTATTAATAATATAAGAGTATAAATTTATTTACAGGAGAAGCGCCTGTTCTCTGAAATCTGTGGCGTTGCCACTCGAAACCGTATGTGTTCAAGGAAACTAAGTGGTCGACCTTGTGAGAGAGGAAACTCCAGATGCGAAACATAGTTCCATTTTAATCTAATGGTCCTATCTGAAACTAAGTGTTCGATACTGTGCCAGGAGAAACGCCTGTTCTCTGAAATCTGTGGCCATGCCACTCGAAACAGTATGTGTTCGACGAAACTAAGTGGTCGACCTAGGTGAGAGAGGAATATCCAGATGCGAAACTTTGTTCCGTTTTAAACTAATTTTTCTATCTGAAAGTGTTCGATACTGTACCAGGAGAAGCGCCTGTTCTCTGAAATCTTTGGCGATGACACACGAAAACGTATGTGTTCGACGAAACTAAGTGGTTCACCTTGTGAGAGAAGAAACTCCAGATGCGAAACTTAGTTCCATTTAAAACTAATTGTTCTATCTGAAACTAAGTGTTCGACAGTGTGCCAGGAGAAACGGCTGTTCTCTGAAATCTGTGGCGATGCCACTCGAAGCCGTATGTGTTCGACGAAACTAAGTGGCCGACCTTGTGAGAGAGGAAACTTCATATGCGAAACTTAGTTCCATTTTAAACTAATTGTTCTATCTGAAACTAAGTGTTCGATACTGTGCCAGGAGAAGCGCCTGTTCTCTGAAATCTGTGGCGATGCCACTCGAAACCGTATGTGTTCGACGAAACTAAGTGGTCGACCTTGTGAGAGAGGAAACTCCAAATGCGAAACATAGTTCCATTTTAAACTAATTGTTCTCTCTGAAACTATCTGTTCGATACTGTGCCAGGAGAAACTCCCCTTCCGTTTCTCACTACATCAAATTCTGTAAGACTTGATTCGCCTCTTGGTGTCCTCGCGCTGATGTCCATGATAACGACTGCGTCGCGTCGATTCTATATCGATTAGGCGATATGCGTCAATACTGGTCGGAGGCGCTGATCTTTGCATATTTCTAACACGTGAATTCAATCTGAACCCATGACGTCTGACTACATCCGTTGTGGGCCTCCCAATGTAGTCCGACCGAATCCGCTCCGCCTTCTTCCTGAGGGATCTCCTTACCCTTTGCCTGAGTTTCACATCGGCCCGGCAAACCGATAGCCACTTCCGGGAAACAAGCGCTGTGCTCAGTAAAGATGCAGAATCCAATTGCCGCAGAATCAACTGCGATATTTCCAGAGGTAATTCATGGACGAAGTCCACATTTGCCGAACGTGGCTTCCCGATTGCACGTAGAAAGAAACTGAAGTACTCCATGCTAACACGATTGATGCACGTGTGCATTTGATCCCCGTTTGCGTACCTGCACGTATTATATAGGTGGCAAATATCTTGCGGCCCTATTTCCGGATGATTAGGTTCACCAATGAGCGACAACTCTCAGACTACTTTTTAAGGAATCAGCCCGAAAATCTGAATTCCACGAATCAGAAGGTTTTGATCCACGGTGCGGAATGTGACGATTCCACCACCAACTGTTGGAAAACAGTCACATGTCTTCTACGGGTCCTCTGGGGCTCGACTAGGTTCTTCAACATTGGGGTTTTTTGCATTTCGTTGGACCGTAAATTATGAAGTTTCACACCGCCCACGACCGAAGTATTGTTTTAGGCATCAGGGCGTAGAGTACTTGGATGGACAGCCGATAGTGCTACTTAACGGGTGTTTGACTCAGTCATCCCTATACTATATTTTAACACTACATTCTCTACGGTCCTCCTGGCACAGTATCGAACACATAGCTTCAGATAGAACAATTAGTTTAAAATGGTACTAAGTTTCGCATCTGGAGTTTCCTCTTTCACAAGGCGACCACTTAGTTTCGTCGAACACATACGGTTTCGATGGGCATCGCCACAGATTTCAGAGAACAGGCGCTTCTCCTGGCACAGTATCGAACACTTAGTTTCAGAGAGAACAATTAGTTTAAAATGGAACTATGTTTCGCATTTGGAGTTTCCTCTCTCGCAAGGTGGACCACTTAGTTTCGTCAAACACATACGGTTTCGAGTGGCATCGCCACAAATTTCGCCGAACGGGAGTTTCTCCTGGCACAGTATCAGAAACTTAGTTTCGGATAGAACAATTAGTTTTAAATGGAACTAAGTTTCGCATCTGGAGTTTCCTCTCTCACAAAGTCGACCACTTAGTTCCGTCGAACACATACGGTTTCGAGTAGCATCGTCACAGATTTCAGAGAACAGACGCTTCTCCTGGCAGAGTATCGAACACATAGTTTCAGATAGAACAATTAGTTTAAAATGGTACTAAGTTTCGCATCTGGAGTGTCCTCTCTCACAAGGTCGACCACAATGTTTTGTCGAACACATACGGTTTGGAGTAGCATCACCACAGATTTCAGAGAACAGGCGCTTCTCCTGGCACAGTATCGAACACTTAGTTTCAGATAGAACAATTTGTTTAAAATGGAACTAAGTTTCGCATCTGGAGTTTCCTCTCCCACAAGGTCGACCACTTAATTTCCTCGAACACATTCGGTTTCGAGTAGCATCGCCACAGATTTCAGAGAACAGGAGCTTCTCTTGGCACATTAACGAACACTTAGTTTCAGATAGAACAATTAGTCTAAAATGGACCTATGTCTCGCATTTGGCGTTTCCTCTCTCACAAGTTCGACAACTTAGTTTAGTCGAACACATACGGTTTCGAGTGGCATCGCCACAGATTTCAGAGAAGAGGCGCTTCTCCTGGCACAGTATCGAAAACTTAGTATCAGATGGAACAATTAGTTTAAAATGGAACTAAGCTTCGCATCTGGAGTTTCCGCTCTCACAAGGTCGACCACTTAGTTTCGCCGAACACATACGGTTTCGAGTGGTATCGCCACAGATTTCGCCGAACGGGAGTTCCTCCTGGCACAGTATCGACCACTTAGTTTCGTCGCACACATACGGTTTCGAGTGGCATCGCCACAGATTTCAGAGAACAGGCGCTTCTCCTGGCACAGTAACGAACACTTAGTTTCAGATAGAACAATTAATTTAAAATGGAACTATGTTTCGCATCTGGAGTTTCCTCTCTCACAAGGTCGACCACTTAGTTTCGACGAACACATACGGTTTCGAGTGGCATCGCCACAGGTTTCAGAGAACAGACGTTTCTCCTGGCACACTGTCGAACACTTGGTTTCAGATAGAACAATTAGGTTCAAATGGAACTATGTTTCGCATCTCGAGTTTCCTCTCTCACAAGGTCGACGACTTAGTTTCGTCGAACACATACGGTTTCGAGTGGCATCGCCACAGATTTCAGAGAACAGCCGTTTCTCCTGGCACACTGTCGAACACTTAGTTTCAGATAGAACAATTATTTTTAAATGGGACTAAGTTTCGCATCTGTAGTTTCTTCTCTCACAAGGTGAACCACTTAGTTTCGTCGAACACATACGTTTTCGTGTGTCATCGCCAAAGATTTCAGAGAACAGGCGCTTCTCCTGGTACAGTATCGAACACTTTCAGATAGAACAATTAGTTTAAAATGGAACAAAGTTTCGCATCTGGATATTCCTCTCTCACCTAGGTCGACCACTTAGTTTCGTCGAACAGATACTGTTTCGAGTGGCATGGCCACAGATTTCAGAGAACAGGCGTTTCTCCTGGCACAGTATCGAACACTTAGTTTCAGATAGGACAATTAGATTAAAATGGAACTATGTTTCGCATCTGGAGTTTCCTCTCCCACAAGGTCGACCACTTAGTTTCCTCGAACACATACGGTTTCGAGTGGCATCGCCAGAGATTTCAGAGAACAGGCGCTTCTCCTGGCACAGTATCGAACACTTAGTTTCAGATAGAACAATTAGTTTAAAATGGAACTAAGTTTCGCATCTGGAGTTTCCTCTCCCACAAAGTCGACCACTTAGTTTCGTCGAACAATTACGGTTTCGAGTGCCATCGCCACACATTTCAGAGAACAGGCGCTTCTCCTGGCACAGTATCGAACACTTAGTTTCAGATAGAACAATTAGTTTAAAATGGAACTAAGTTTCGCATCTGGAGTTTCCTCTCTCACAAGTTCGACCACTTAGTTTCGTCGAACTCATACGTTTTCGAGTAGCATCGCCACAGATTTAAGAGAACAGGCGCTTCTCTTGGCACAGTATCGAGCACTTAGTTTCAGATAAAACAATTTGTTTAAAATGGAACTATGTTTCGCATCTGGAGTTTCCTCTCCCACAAAGTCGACCACTTAGTTTCCTCGAACACATACGGTTTCGAGTAGCATCGCCACAGATTTCAGAGAACAGGCGCTTCTCCTGGCAGAGTATCGAACACTTAGTTTCAGATAGAACAATTAGTTTAAAATGGAACTAAGTTTCGCATCTGGAGTTTCCTCTCTCACAAGGTCGACCACTTAGTTTCGTCTAACACATACGGTTTCGAGTGGTATCGCCACAGATTTCAGAGAACAGGCGCTTCTCCTGGCACAGTATCGAACACTTAGTTTCAGATAGAACAATTAGTTTAAAATGGCACTATGTTTCGCGTCTGGAGTTTCCTCTGTCACAAGGTCGACCACTTACTTTCGCCGAACGCATACGTTTTCGAGTGGCATCGCCACAGATTTCAGAGAACAGGCGCTTCTGCTGATACAGTATCGAACACTTAGTTTCAGATAGAACAATTAGTTTAAAACGGCACTAAATTTCGCGTCTGGAGTTTCCTCTCTCACAAGGTCGACAACTCAGTTTCGTCGAACACATACCGTTTCGAGTGGTATCGCCACAGGTTTCACAGAACGGGCGCTTCTCCTGGCACAGTATCGAACACTTAGTTTCAGTTAGAAGAATTATTTTAAAATGGAACTAAGCTTCGCATATGAAGTTTCCTCTCTCACAACGTCGGCCACTTAGTTTCGTCGAACACATACGGTTTGGAGTAGCATCGCCACTGATCACAGAGAACAGGCGCTACTCCTGGCACAGAATCGAACACTTAGTTTCAGATAGAACAATTAGTTTAAAATGGAACTGTGTTCCACATCTGGAGATTCCTCTCTCTCAAGGTCGACCATTTAGATTCGTCGAACACATACGGTTTCGAGTAGCATCGCCACAGATTTAAGAGAATAGGCGCTTCTCCTGGCTCATTATCGCTCACTTAGTTTCAGATACAACAATTAGTTTAAAATGGAACTATGTGTCGCATCTGGAGTTTCCTCTCTCACAAGGTCGACGACTTAGTTTCGTTGAACGCATTCGGTTTCGAGTGGCATCGCCACAGATTTCAGAGAACAGGCGCTCCCCCTGGCACAGTATCGAACACTTAGTTTCAGATAGAACGATTAGTTTAAAAAGGAACAAAGTTTCGCATTTGGAGTTTCCTCTCTCACAAGGTCGACCACTTAGTTTCGTCGAACACATACGGTTTCGAGTAGCATCGCCACAGATGTCAGAGAACAGGCGTTTCTCCTGGCTCATTCTCGATCACTTAGTTTCAGATAGAACAATCAGTTTAAAATGGAACTAAGTCTTGCATCTGGAGTTTCCTCTCTCACAAGGTCGACCACTTAGTTTCGTCGAACACATACGGTTTCGAGTGGCATCGCCACAGATTTCAGAGAACAGGCGCTTCTCCCGGCACAATATCGAACACTTAGTATCGGATAGAACAATTAGTTTAAAATGGAACTAAGCTTCACATCTGGAGTTTCCTCTCTCACAAGGTGTACCACTTAATTTCGTCGAACACATACGGTTCCGAGTAGCATCGCCACAGATTTCAGAGAACAGGCGCTTCTCCTGGCACAGTATCGAACATGTTGGGTTTTATATTTTAGCAGAGGAACAATATTTATAGAGAACAATGTATTTATTAATAGATATAGATAACGAACGAAATAAAACAAAGGAACATGTGCCAACAAATCTAACTTATTCATGAAACTACAGGATTAACGTATGGATTATATATTTATGCAGACTTAATGGATACTAATATATAAACAAAGATCTTAATGGTAGCTATTATCATTTTATATTATTTTATATTATTTTAATATTTCTGGGTGAGCTTACCATACGCGCGTCTTCCTTACAAGAACAAAGAGAGAGAGACCGGAAGAGAGCGTGCCCTCTGACGGTACTACCTACGAATGCTTGAATTAATTTCAGCTTTCAACACTCCCCCTTAATTCTAGCATTGCGTTTATTTAACTAGCTCTCTTTTGCAGTTCTCAAATTTAATTGCACTCAAGGCTTTCGTGAATATGTCTGCTATCTGATAATTGGTCGGACAATACTTGAGTTCAATTACATTTGTTTTTACTAATTCATGAACAAATCTGTATTTTACATCTATGTGCTTCGAACGCTTATTTACTACACCGTTTTTAATTAAGGCTATTGCACTTTGATTGTCCACATTAAGTTCTATATTTATCTTATTATTTAGCAGTTCTTCCAGAAGTGTTTTTATATAGACTAGTTCTTTGCAGCATTCGGCTGCAGCGATATATTCTGCTCCTGTACTCGATAGAGCTATCACTGGCTGCTTGCGTGAGCGCCAACTTATTGCTCCTTCTGCGTAGTAGATTATGTACCCTGTTGTGCTCTTTCTTGTCTTAGGATCTCCAGCATAGTCTCCGTCACAGTATGCTTTCAGAAGATTTGTTTCTCTAGATCTCCTATATTCGATTCCATATTCGACAGTTCCTTTTAGGTATTTCATAATATGTTTCACATCGGTGATTCTTTCTTTTGTAGGTTCTTCTACATATCTGCTGCAGAAATTTACCCCATAGGCTATGTCTGGTCTTGTTCTTGTTGTTAAATATAATAAACTTCCGATTGCTTCTCTATACGGATAGTTTTCGTTGCCTGTTTTAGTTTCATTGTCATCTCCCTTTTCTATTGGAACTTTCACCGTTTTTGCTTGTTCCATTCCGTATTGTTTTAGCGTTCTTTTTATGTAATCCTCTTGTTTCAGTTTTATCCCATTTTGTGTTTTATTTATTTCAAGGCCCACGAAAGTTTCCGGGTTGTTAAAAACAGTCGTTTTAAATTCCGAGTTTAGCTTATGTATTAGGTCATTTATTTCTTTTGTGTTCTTCCCAATTATTATGCCATCGTCCACATAGACTCCGAGTATTAGTTCATTATGTAGGCTTTTGAACAAACACTGTTCACTTTCAAGTGGCTTTAACCCTTCTTTGCATAGAAAATTTGTGAACCTCTTGTTCCAGCTCAACGGAGCTTGTTTTAGCCCATACATTGCTTTCTTTAGCTTGAAAACTTTGTTTTTACAGTTGTAGCCTTCAGGAGGATGTATATATATTTGTTCAGTTAACTTGCCATACAAAAAAGCCGTTTTGATGTCAAATGTTCCGATCTCGTAGTTTTTCATTACTGCGATTGCAAACAAGATTCTTATTGCACTCAACCCTATCACTGGACTGAAAGTTTCTTTATAATTTACCCGTATTTTTGTTCACATCCTTTCACAACTAATCTCGCCTTGTAGCGTCCATCTTATTTGATTTTAAATACCCACTTGCTGTTGAGTGGTTTTTGGTTGTTCAACCCCTTTATGTCAACTATTTCCCATGTATTGTTTTCTTCTGGTGAGTGCTTTTCTTCATTTATGGCATCCAGCCACTTATGCTTTTCTGGACCGTCTGTTGCTTCTTTATACGTTAAAAACGCAGAATTATCGTACCTTTCTGGGGGTTTTGTTTTCCTTTCTGATCTTCTTAGTTGCGGGTGTGGGTGACTCTGCTGTTCCTCTTCATCTTGTGCAACTTCATAGTTGTCTCCGTCACTTTCTTCTTGTTCTTCTTGTAGATCACATCTTTCTATTCCATCTTGTTCTTCCAGGTTTTCTGTTTGAGCGTCTTCATCCCTTTCTATAATTATTATTTTCCTGTTTCCATTTTCCTCGGTTTTATTTTCTTTGTTTCTATTTTTGTTTGTAACTCTATCTGTAAATTTGACGTCTCTTTCTATCACTATTCTTCTTCTTTCTGGATCCCACAATCTATATCCTGTTGGAGCATACCCTACGAATATAAGTTTCCTGCTCCTTTTGTCTAGTATTTTTAGTGGTTTTAGGATTTTTGCGAATGATTCTCCACCAAACAATTGTATTTTATTTATGTTGGGCTTTTTATTTTCCCACATTTCATATGGAGTCGATTCTAAGGTATTAGTTGGTGTTCTATTTAACAGATAAACTGATGTGTAGAGAGCCTCTCCCCACATTTCCTTCCCTAAACCAGAGTCAAATAACAGTGCTCTGGTTTTGTCCATCAAGGTTCTGTTCAGCCTTTCTGCTCTTCCATTTAGTTGTGGTGTATACGGTATTGTATTGTCCATTTCTATTCCTTGTTCCTTACACCAACTTTTCACTTCACTATTCATATACTCCTTACCATTATCACATCTTATTTTAGACACTTTTGTATTCAACTTGGTTTCGACCCTTTTTGTATATTCTTTTATTTTACTCGGCACTTCATGCTTGTTTTTTTATCATGTACACCATTGTATAGTGGGTATAATCGTCTAGGAATGTGATAAAGTATCTATTTCCATCCCATGTGGTAGGGTTTATGGAACCGCAAAGATCCGTGTGAATTATTTGGAGTGGCCGTGTTGCTCTTGTTCTTGAGGCACTGAATTTCGTTCTTGCTTGTTTTGCTTCTTCACAGATTTCACACACCGTTTTCATTTCTTTCAGATCCATTGATTTTAGGTTCAAACCTTCACTCATTGTTAACAGCCTTTTGAAATTCTCATTTCCAATATGACCTAGCTTCCTGTGCCATAATGCTATGTGGTTAATTTGCTCTTCTGCAATGAAAGATTTGGTTTTATTTTCCTTTTTTAGTTTTACTTGGAACAGTCCATTTTTATGTTTGTAGCCTTTCACTACGACTTCATTTTTATGTTATATTATTACTTCATTTTCCACAAATTGAACTTCATTTCCATTTCTTGTTATTGCGTTAACCGACAATAGATTAGTACTTAGCTCGGGTACATACAACACTTCAGTTAACTTGCATTCCTTGTACTTTATATTTCCAACTCCTTTGGCTCTCATTGTCTCATTTGATTTGGCTACTGCAATTGTCGAGTCCTTTTCTTTGAAGTTGTGGCGGCCCTAGTTTTGCCATCGGCCGCTAAGCGCTCCCGCGCCTACGCTCCGGATCTCGCAAGTCCGTATACGGAGCGCGGCGCATATACACCGCTCCGATGGTACAGTCTTCGCCCACTTGGGCATAGGCGCGTCTAGGGCAGGGTCCGCTCATCAGCCCTACTGATGAGTCTATCGAGCGGACCTGGGACGAAACGCCAGAACATACTTGTTCTACCTTCTTTTATCTATGGTAGTCGACTTCTCCATTTTGTCGGAGCTAATCAAGTCGCTACAAAGTCTTGTATATCGTTTCTGTCGTTTGTCATGTGTGAAGTTGTGCCAGAATCGATGACCCATGTACCTTCAGTATTATACTCACTAGTGAAGAAGGCAACTTCTCTAGTCTCATTTGTCTTGAATTTACTCCTATTTCAGAAGAAACAGTTCTGTTCTTCATGATTATTTTTCTTGCAGATACTACAGAACTTTTCTGTCCTTTTTTTATTTTCGTTACACATTTTACTTGTGTGCCCCAATTTGTTACAGCTGAAGCAGCGTATAAGGTTTTCTTGAGTCCTTGGTTTACTATTGTATTTCCAATCCTTTGGTTTGTTATATTTCTTCATTGATGCCTTGAATGCCACTGCCTTCTCTTCAGGCTCGTTGTACTTGTGTCTCATTTCTTCTGCGATGAGCCTTGCAGTCAGGTTCTCCAGTGTTCTTTCCTTTTTTTCTGTCGATTCCCATGCACTTGCAAAGTGTTTATATTTCTCTGGAAGTGTGGCTAGTATTTTAGAAATTAGCATTTCATCATTCATTTACGTACCAACGGTTTTCAACTTGTAAGCCCGACTTCTTAATCTTCCTATATAGGTTGCTAATTCACACTTCTCATCATAAGTATAGCTGTAGAATGTCTGTAGTAGGTTACACTTTTGTTGCTCATTGTCTCTTTCATATATCCGACAGATTTTTGTCCACATTTCATAAGCCGTGGTACAGCACATTACATGCATTAGTGGAGTTTTGTCTATTGTTGTTTAAATAAGTGACCAGTAGTTGTTTCACCCGATCACGAGCCTCATAGTTAATTTCTTTTTCTTGAGTCTACCGAGTTTATTTGACCGATGTGATTCGAAAAGGAAACACAAAAACTATAGAGGTCCAATAACATGACAATGATTGTTTTCGTCTAGACCGTGGGAAACCAGAGATCGGCACGTCTGACCGGTACATATTACCGTTTGAAGACGTTCGAATTCGCGAATAGTAAACGGATATGAGAGAGAGTGAGAAAGAACTAATAGTTTGACGAAAGCGCCGCGTAACGAGTAATCACTCGTTCGCGCTTGTCGACGGCGGTGTAACGTCGCAGACAGTCAGTTCAATTTAGAGAGTCCCCAGCAACAGTTCGCACGGAGCGCATCGATTGTCGATCGTGCTCCCGTTATAACGAACACTGCTTTCAGCTTAACACCAGCAAATTGTGAAACTGAATCGAGAATAACACACGACAATTCGTGTTGACTCTTCAGCACAATAGCTGCGCCTTTTAGTAATTTAGCGGTCTTTACCCTGAATTAGTACTGGGGCGAAAATCGGTGGGTTCACCTGGTTTTCGCCAACCATTGTTATTCGACGTGGGAGCGTCAGGAGTCCACTCCTTGGATGACCACTGGTCGGCGGAGCACTACGTTAGTTGGCGAGCTATTCTAAACTTAAGACCCGCTACTCGTTCTCTACCGGGAATCGCCTTGGTTACGTTTAGAGTAACCAAAGAGCGACCGGAGAGTTTGGATATCGCTGTGTCCAGGCTTCCTTCACGACGCGGCGTGTTGAGGAAGACGGGTTAGAATTAGCGTTGGTCCACTCTTACTCCACGTCAAGGCGTGTTGAGAAAGAAACGGTTAGATCAGCCTCCGTTGTCAGCCACCGGGACTAGTAATAGTAACCGTGGATCTCCCCGCTCACGGAATCCATACAGGAGATTTACAACCTCCGCCTTGGTTTTCCGTTCGAGGCAATACGACTGTGCGGTCGTTGCACTAAAGATTTCATTGCGTAAATCTAGCCGACCGCCACGATTGTGTTCCTGAAAAAGACGGAACAGATCGGCCAAAACAGTCGACGCGTGGCTTACCGTATTTAAAAGCCACGCACCAGTACACGCATTAGCACACACAGCACGGTTACCGTTGCTGTTTAAGTGTGCGCGTCAAAACATTCCCGAGACAGAACGTTAATACGATTATCGTATTTCAGGTGATTACACCCGTTCGTTCTTTTTCTGTTGTTCCAGAGATTATAACCTAGGACAACCAGGCCCGCCGACAGCCAGGCTACCGAGAAGTCAAATTCTTGTGATCGGCAAAAACTTTGTATTATACAGAGCGAAAAGGGTCTGCAATAAACGACTGTCCTTTTCGGAACAGTCAAAGGGAATCAAAGGAATATTGGTTTGGAGTTACCTTTACCCACTCTCCCTCGTCCGGACCGGAGGAGGAAATTTCACTTCCTCCAATATCGGTTGTAGTTGGCCGATATCGTAAACAAATTTCAACAATTGTAGTTATTATTATCTTCTGTGCACTGGCATCTTTCTTTCTCCATTGCGAAGACATATTCTCTTCTTCTGTTTTATTAATCACTACTTCGTACAAATCGTTTGCTCTTAACAATATAGTTATTTGAAATTTTCAAACCTGAAAATCCTCAGTTCCCGATAGCTTTTCTACATTTGAGAAATCTTCATTCATTCTTCTAGCCATTGTTAAGTAACAGTTTGTGTTTTACACAATCGTATTATATATTAACGTATTATATATTTAACGTATAAATTAACGTATTATATATTTATGCAGACTTAATGGATACTAATATATAAACAAAGATCTTAATGCTAGCTATTATCATTTTATATTATTTTATATTATTTTAATCTTTCTGGGTGAGCTCACCATACGCGCGTCTTCCTTACAAGAACAAAAGAGAGAGAGACCGGAAGAGAGCGTGCCCTCTGACGGTACTACCTACGAATGCTTGAATTAATTTCAGGTTTCACCAGAACACTTAGTATCAGATAGAACAATTAGTTTAAAATGGAACTATGCTCCGCATCTGGAGTTTCCTCTCTCACAAGGTGGACCACTTAGATTCGTCGCCCACATACGGTTTCGAGTAGCATCGCCACAGATTTCAGAGAACAGGCGCTTCTCCTGGCACAGTATCGAACACTTATTTCAGACACAACAAATAGTTTAAAATGGAACTGTGTTCCGCATCTGGAGTTTCCTCTCTCACAAGGTCGACCATATAGTTTCGCCGAACACATACGGTTTCGAGTGGTATCGCCACAGATTTCGCCGAAAGGGAGTTTCTCCTGGCACAGTATCGACCACTTAGTTTCGTCGAACACATACGGTTTCGAGGGGTATCGCCACTGATTTCGCAGAACGGCGTTTCTCCTGGCACGGTATCGAACACATTGTTTCAGATGGAACAGTTAGTTTAAAATGGTACTATTTATCGCATCTGGAGTGTCCTCTCCCACAAGGTCGACCACTTAGTTTCCTCGGACACATACGGTTTGGAGTAACATCGTCACAGATTTCAGAGAACAGGCACTTCTCCTGGCACAGTATCGAACACTTAGTTTCAGATAGAACAATTAGTTTAAAATTGTACTAAATTTCGCATCTGGAGTTTCTTCCCTCACAAGGCGACCACTAAATTTCGTCGAACACATACGGTTTCGAGTGGCATCGCCACATATTTCAGAGAACAGGCGCTTCGCCTGGCACAGTATCCAACACTTATTTCAGACAGAACACTTAGTTTAAAATGGAACTAAGTTTCGCATCTGGAGTTTCCTCTCTCACAAGGTCGACCACTTAGTTTCGTCGAACACATACGGTTTCGAGTAGCATCGCCACAGATTTCAGAGAAGAGGCGCTTCGCCTGGCACAGTATCGAGCACGTAGTTTCAGATAGAACAATTTGTTTAAAATGGAACTACGTTTCGCAACTGGAGATTCCTCTCCCACAAGGTCGACCAATTAGATTCGTCGCACACATACGGTTTCGAGTAGCATCGCCACAGATTTCAGAGAACAAGCGCTTCGCCTGGCACAGTATCGAACACTTAGTTTCAGATAGAACAATTTGCTTAACGTGGAACTAAGTTTCGCATCTGGAGTGTCCTCTCCCACAAGGTCGACCAGTTAGTTTCCTCGAACACATACGGTTTGGAGTAACATCGTCACAGATTTCAGAGAACAGGCACTTCTCCTGGCACAGTATCGAACACTTAGTTTCAGATAGAACAATTAGTTTAAAATTGTACTAAATTTCGCATCTGGAGTTTCTTCCCTCACAAGGCGACCACTAAATTTCGTCGAACACATACGGTTTCGAGTGGCATCGCCACAGATTTCAGAGAACAGGCGCTTCGCCTGGCACAGTATCGAACACTTATTTCAGATAGAACAATTAGTTTAAAATGGAACAATGTTTCGCATATGGAGATTCCTCTCCCACAAGGTCGACCAATTAGATTCGTCGAACACATACGGTTTCGAGTAGCATCGCCACCGATTTCGGAGAACAGGCCCTTCTCCTGGCGCAGTATCGAACACTTAGTTTCAGAGAGAACAATTAGTTTAAAATGGAACTAAATTTCGCATCTGGAGTTTCTTCCCTCACAAGGCGACCACTAGATTTCGTCGAACACATACGGTTTCGAGTGGCATCGCCACAGATTTCAGAGAACAGGCGCTTCGCCTGGCACAGTATCGAACACTTATTTCAGACAGAACAATTAGTTTAAAATGGAACAATGTTTCGCATCTGGAGATTCCTCTCCCACAAGGTCGACCAATTAGATTCGTCGCACACATACGGTTTCGAGTAGCATCGCCACAGATTTCAGTGAACAAGCGCTTCGCCTGGCACAGTATCGAACACTTAGTTTCAGATAGAACAATTTGCTTAACGTGGAACTAAGTTTCGCATCTGGAGTGTCCTCTCCCACAAGGTCGACCACTTAGTTTCGTCGAACACATACGGTTTCGAGTAGCATCGCGACAGATTTCAGAGAACAGGCGCGTCTCCTGGCTCTGTATCGAACACTTAGTTTCAGATGGAACAATTAGTTTAACCCCTTGCACTATTTTGACGAGTCTGACTCGTGATGAAAATTTTAGGTCAAACATGGATGTCACGAGTCGGGCTCGTTGTTCAGTTCCAGACCAAACATGAATATCACGAGCTTGACTCGTACTCGACATTTCAGGTCGAACATGAATATCACGAGTCTGACTCGTGGTCTTAGTTTTGGACCAAGTTTGAACATCTCGAATGGGATTAGTAATTAATTATATTATAATAATTAATCAGAATTTGTTTTCATCTTATATAATAATTAAAGTATTTTTTAAAAGTTTTTGATTCAAATCCATTTGAATTTCACAAGAGTTCCATCGCGTGAAGTAAATACGGGCACGACTACCTTGCGCTCGGTCCTAAGAATATATCTCAAGTTTCGGCACGCGCGCTCCACCGCTCGCTTCGCCGCTAGCGACAATCGAGGCAGCCGCGTTTGGCCTGACTTTTCCCGAGGTTCCCAATAGTGCAAGGGGTTAAAATGGAACTAAATTTCGCATTTGGAGTTTCCTCTTTCACCAGGTCGACCACTTAGTTTCGTCGAACAGATACGGTTTCGAGTAGCATCGCCACAGATTTCAGAGAACAGGCGCTTCTCCTGGCACATTATAGAACCCTTAGTTTCAGATAGAACAATTAGTTTAATATGGACCTATGTTTTGCATTTGGAGTTTCCTCTTTCACAAGCTCGACCACTTAGTTTCGTCGAACAGATACGATTTCGAGTGGCATCGCCGCAGATTTCAGAGAACAGGCGTTTCTCCTTGCACACTATCGAACACTTAGTTTCAGATAGAACAACTAGTTTAAAATGGAACTAAGTTTCGCATCTGGAGTTTCCTCTCTCACCAGGTCGACCACTTAGTTTCGTCGAACACATACGGTTTCGAGTAGCATCGCCACAGATTTCAGAGAACAGGCGCTTCTCGGGGCACAGTATCGAACTCTTAATATCATATAGAACAATTAGTTTAAAATGGAACTAAGTTTCGCATCTGGAGTTTCCTCTCTCACCAGGCCGACCACTTAGTTTCGTCGAACACATACGGTTTCGAGTAGCATCGCCACAGATTTCAGAGAACAGGCGCTTCTCCTGGCACAGTATCGAACACTTAGTTTCAGATAGAAAAATTAGTTTAAAATGGAACTATGTTTCGCATCTGGAGTTTCCTCTCCCACAAGGTCGGCCACTTAGTTTCGTCGAACACATACGGGTTCGAGTAGCATCGCCACTGATTTCAGAGAACAGGCGCTTCTCCTGGCACAGTATCTAACACTTTCAGATAGAACAATTATTTTAAAATGGAACTAAGTTTCGAATCTGGAGTTTCCTGTCTCACAAGGTCGGCCACTTAGTTTCGTCAAGCACATACGGTTTCGAGTGGCATCGCCACAGATTTCAGAGAACAGGCGCTTCTCCTGGCATAGTATCGAACACTTTCAGATAGAACAATTAGTTTAAAATGGAACTAAGTTTCGCATCTGGAGTTTCCCGTCTCACAAGGTCGGCCACTTAGTTTCGTCAAGCACATACGGTTTCGAGTGGCATCGCCACAGATTTCAAAGAACAGGCGTTTCTCCTGGCACAGTATCGAACACTTAGTTTCAGATAGAGCAATTAGTTTAAAATGGAACTAAGTTTCGCATGTGGAGTTTCCTCTCTCACAAGGTCGACCACTTAGTTTCGTCGAACACATACGGTTTCGAGTAGCATCGCCACAGATTTCAGAGAACAGGCGCTTCTCCTGGCACAGTATCGGACAGTTAGTTTCAGATAGAACAATTAGTTTAAAATGGAACTAAGTTTCGCATCAGGTGTTTCCTCTCTCACAAGGTCGACCACTTAGTTTCGTCGAACACATACGGTTTCGAGAAGCATCGCCACAGATTTCATAGAACAGGCGCTTCTCCTGGCACAGTATCGAACACTTGGTTACAGATAGAACACTTAGTTTAAAATGGAAATAAGTTTCGCATCTGGAGTTTCCTCTCTCACCAGGTCGACCACTTAGTTTCGTCGAACATATACTGTTTCGAGTAGCATCGCCACAGATTTCAGAGAACAGGCGCTTCTCCTGGCACATTATCGAACACTTAGTTACAGATAGAACAATTAGTTTAAAATGGAACTCAGTTTCGCATCTGGAGTTTCCTCTCTCACAAGGTCGGCCACTTAATTTCGTCGAACACATACGGTTTCGAGTGGCATCGCCACAGATTTCAGAGAACAGGCGCTTCTCGGGGCACAGTATCGAACTCTTATTTCAGACAGAACAATTAGTTTAAAATGGAACAATGTTTCGCATCTGGAGATTCCTCTCCCACAAGGTCGACCAATTAGATTCGTCGCACACATACGGTTTCGAGTAGCATCGCCACAGATTTCAGTGAACAAGCGCTTCGCCTGGCACAGTATCGAACACTTAGTTTCAGATAGAACAATTTGCTTAACGTGGAACTAAGTTTCGCATCTGGAGTGTCCTCTCCCACAAGGTCGACCACTTAGTTTCGTCGAACACATACGGTTTCGAGTAGCATCGCGACAGATTTCAGAGAACAGGCGCGTCTCCTGGCTCTGTATCGAACACTTAGTTTCAGATGGAACAATTAGTTTAACCCCTTGCACTATTTTGACGAGTCTGACTCGTGATGAAAATTTTAGGTCAAACATGGATGTCACGAGTCGGGCTCGTTGTTCAGTTCCAGACCAAACATGAATATCACGAGCTTGACTCGTACTCGACATTTCAGGTCGAACATGAATATCACGAGTCTGACTCGTGGTCTTAGTTTTGGACCAAGTTTGAACATCTCGAATGGGATTAGTAATTAATTATATTATAATAATTAATCAGAATTTGTTTTCATCTTATATAATAATTAAAGTATTTTTTAAAAGTTTTTGATTCAAATCCATTTGAATTTCACAAGAGTTCCATCGCGTGAAGTAAATACGGGCACGACTACCTTGCGCTCGGTCCTAAGAATATATCTCAAGTTTCGGCACGCGCGCTCCACCGCTCGCTTCGCCGCTAGCGACAATCGAGGCAGCCGCGTTTGGCCTGACTTTTCCCGAGGTTCCCAATAGTGCAAGGGGTTAAAATGGAACTAAATTTCGCATTTGGAGTTTCCTCTTTCACAAGGCCGACCACTTAGTTTCGTCGAACAGATACGGTTTCGAGTAGCATCGCCACAGATTTCAGAGAACAGGCGCTTCTCCTGGCACATTATAGAACCCTTAGTTTCAGATAGAACAATTAGTTTAATATGGACCTATGTTTTGCATTTGGAGTTTCCTCTTTCACAAGCTCGACCACTTAGTTTCGTCGAACAGATACGATTTCGAGTGGCATCGCCGCAGATTTCAGAGAACAGGCGTTTCTCCTTGCACACTATCGAACACTTAGTTTCAGATAGAACAACTAGTTTAAAATGGAACTAAGTTTCGCATCTGGAGTTTCCTCTCTCACCAGGTCGACCACTTAGTTTCGTCGAACATATACTGTTTCGAGTAGCATCGCCACAGATTTCAGAGAACAGGCGCTTCTCCTGGCACATTATCGAACACTTAGTTACAGATAGAACAATTAGTTTAAAATGGAACTCAGTTTCGCATCTGGAGTTTCCTCTCTCACAAGGTCGGCCACTTAATTTCGTCGAACACATACGGTTTCGAGTGGCATCGCCACAGATTTCAGAGAACAGGCGCTTCTCGGGGCACAGTATCGAACTCTTAATATCATATAGAACAATTAGTTTAAAATGGAACTAAGTTTCGCATCTGGAGTTTCCTCTCTCACCAGGCCGACCACTTAGTTTCGTCGAACACATACGGTTTCGAGTAGCATCGCCACAGATTTCAGAGAACAGGCGCTTCTCCTGGCACAGTATCGAACACTTAGTTTCAGATAGAAAAATTAGTTTAAAATGGAACTATGTTTCGCATCTGGAGTTTCCTCTCCCACAAGGTCGGCCACTTAGTTTCGTCGAACACATACGGGTTCGAGTAGCATCGCCACTGATTTCAGAGAACAGGCGCTTCTCCTGGCACAGTATCTAACACTTTCAGATAGAACAATTATTTTAAAATGGAACTAAGTTTCGAATCTGGAGTTTCCTGTCTCACAAGGTCGGCCACTTAGTTTCGTCGAACACATACCGTTTCGAGTGGTATCGCCACAGGTTTCACAGAACGAGCGCTTCTCCTGGCACATTATCGAACACTTAGTTTCAGATAGAACAATTCGTTTAAAATGGCACTAAGTTTCGCGTCTGGAGTTTCCTCTCTCACAAGGTCGACCACTCAGTTTCGTCGAACACATACCGTTTCGAGTGGTATCGCCACCTGTTTCACAAAACGGGCGCTTCTCCTGGCGCAGTATCGAACACTCAGTTTCAGATAGAACAATTCATTTAAAATGGAACTAATTTTCGCATCTGTAGTTTCCTCTCTCACAAGGTCGGCCACTTAGTTTCGTCGAACACATACGGTTTCGAGTAGCATCGCCACAGATTTCAGAAATCAGGCGCTTCTCCTGGCACAGTATCGAACTCTTAGTTACAGATAGAACACTTAGTTTAAAATGGAACTATGTTTCGCATTTGGAGTTTCCTCTCTCACAAGGTGGACCACTTAGTTTCGTCAAACACATACGGTTTCGAGTAGCATCGCCACAGATTTCAGAGAACAGGCGCTTCTCCTGGCACAGTATCGAACACTTGGTTACAGATAGCTCACTTAGTTTAAAATGGAACTATATTTGGCATTTGGAGTTTCCTCTCTCACAAGGTGGACCACTTAGTTTCGTCAAACACATACGGTTTCGAGTGGCATCGCCACAGATTTCAGAGAACATGCACTTCTCCTGGCACAGTATCGAACACTTAGTTTCAGATAGAACAATTCATTTAAAATGGAACTAATTTTCGCATCTGTAGTTTCCTCTCTCACAAGGTCGGCCACTTAGTTTCGTCGAACACATACGGTTTCGAGTAGCATGGCCACAGTTTTCAGAGAACAGGTGCTTCTCCTGGCACATTATCGAACACTTAGTTACAGATAGAACACTTAGTTTAAAATGGAACTATGTTTCGCATTTGGAGTTTCCTCTCTCACAAGGTGGACCATTTAGTTTCGTCAAACACATACGGTTTCGAGAAGCATCGCCACAGATTTCATAGAACAGGCGCTTCTCCTGGCACAGTATCGAACACTTGGTTACAGATAGAACACTTAGTTTAAAATGGAAATAAGTTTCGCATTTGGAGTTTCCTCCCTCACATGGTCGACCACTTAGTTACGTCGAACACATTCCCGTTTCGAGTAGCATCGCCACAGATTTCAGAGAACAGGCGCTTCTCCTGGCACAGTACCGAATACTTAGTTTCAGATAGAACATTTAGTTTAAAATGGAAATATGTTTCGCATTTGGAGTTTTCTCCCTCACAAGGTCGACCACTTAGTTTCGTGGAACACATACGGTTTCGAGTAGCATCGCCACAGATTTCAGAGAACGGGCGCTTCTCCTGGCACAGTATTGAACACTTAGTTACAGATAGAACACTTAGTTTAAAATGGAACTATGTTTGGCATTTGGAGTTTCCTCTCTCACAAGGTGGACCACTTAGTTTCGTCAAACACATACCGTTTCGAGTGGTATCGCCACATGTTTCACAAAACGGGCGCTTCTCCTGGCGCAGTATCGAACACTCAGTTTCAGATACAACAATTCATTTAAAATGGTACCAATTTTCGCATCTGTAGTTTCCTCTCTCACAAGGTCGGCCACTTAGTTTCGACGAACACATACGGTTTCGAGTAGCATCGCCACAGATTTCAGAGATCAGGCGCTTCTCCTGGCACAGTACCGAACACTTAGTTACAGATAGAACACTTAGTTTAAAATGGAACTATGTTTCGCATTTGGAGTTTCTTCTCTCACACGGTCTACCACTTACTTTCGGCGAACACATTCGGCTTCGAGTACCAACGCCACAGGTTTCAGAGAACATGCGCTTCTCCTGGCACAGTATCGAACACTTACTTTCAGATAGAACAATTAGTTTAAAATGGAACTATGTTTCGCATCCGGAGTTTCCTTTCTCAGAAGGTCGACCACTTAGTTTCGTCGAACACATACGGTTTCGAGTAGCATCGCCACAGTTTTCAGAGAACAGGCGCTTCTCCTGGCACAGTATCGAACACTTAGTTCCAGAGAGAACAATTAGTTTAAAATGGAAATAAGTTTCGCATCTGGAGTTTCCTCTCTCACAAGGTCGACCACTTAGTTTCGTCGAACACATACGGTTTCGGGTGGCATCGCCACAGATTTCAGAGAACAGGCGCTTCTCCTGGCACAGTATCGAACACTTTCAGATAGGACAATTAGTTTTAAATGGAACTAAGTTTCGCATCTGGAGTTTCCTCTCTCACAAGGTCGACCATTTAGATTCGTCGAACACATACGGTTTCGAGTAGCATCGCCACTCATTTCAGAGAACAGGCGCTTCTCCTGGCACAGTATCGGACACATAGTTTCAGATAGAACAATTAGTTTAAAATGGTATTAAATTTCGGATCTGGAATTTCCTCTCTCACAAGGCGGCGACTTAGTTTCGTGGAACACATTCGGTTTCGAGTAGCATCGCCACAGATTTCAGAGTACAGGCCCTTCTCCTGGCACAGTATCGAACACTTAGTTTTAGAGAGAACAATTTGTTTAAAATGGAACTATATTTCGCATTTGGAGTTTCCTCTTTCACAAGGTGGACCACTTAGTTTCGACGAACACATACGGTTTCGAGTGGCATCGCCACAGATTTCAGAGAACAGGCGCTTCGCCTGGCACAGTATCGAACACTTATTTCAGACAGAACAATTAGTTTAAAATGGAGCTATGTTTCGCATCTAGAGTATCCTCTCTCACAAGATCAACCACTTAGTTTCGTCGAACAGATACGGTTTCGAGTGGCATCGCCACAGATTTCAGAGATCAGGCGCTTCTCCTGGCACAGTATCGAACACTTAGTTTCAGATAGAACAATTAGTTTAAAATGGAACTAAGTTTCGCATCAGGTGTTTCCTCTCTCACAAGGTCGACCACTTAGTTTCGTCGAACACATACGGTGTCGAGTAGCATCACCACAGATTTCAGAGAACAGGCGCTTCTGCTGGCACAGTATCGAACACTTAGTTTCAGATAGAACAATTAGTTTAAAATGGCACTAAGTTTCGCGTCTGGAGTTTCCTCTCTCACAATGTCGACCACTCAGTTTTGTCGAACACATACGGTTTCGAGTAGAATCGCGACAGATTTCAGAGAACAGGCGCTTCTGCTGGCACAGTATCGAACGCTTAGTTTCAGATAGAACAATTAGTTTAAAAGGGCACTAAGTTTCGCATCTGGAGTTTCCTCTCTCACAAGGCCGACCACTCAGTTTCGTCGAACACATACCGTTTCGAGTGGTATCGCCACAGGTTTCACAGAACGGGCGCTTTTCCTGGCACATTATCGAACACTTAGTTTCAGATAGAACAATTAATTTAAAATGGAACTAAGTTTCGCATCTCACGTTTCCTCTCACACAATGTCGATCACTCAGTTTCGTCGAACACATACCGTTTCGAGTGGCATCGCCACAGATTTCAGAGAACAGGCGCTTCTCCTGGCACAGTATCGAACACTTCGTTTCAGATGGAACATTTAGTTTAAAATTGAACTATGTTTCGCATCTGGAGTTTCCTCTCTCACAAGGTCGACCACTTAATTTCGTAGAACACATACGGTTTCGACTGGCATCGCCACAGATTTCAGAGAACAGGCGCTTCTCCTGGCACAGTATCGAACACTTAGTTTCAGATAGAAAAATTAGTTTAAAATGGAACTAAATTTCGCATTTGGAGTTTCTTCTTTCACAAGGCGATCACCTAGTTTCGTCGAACACATACGGTTTCGAGTAGCATCGCCACAGATTTCAGAGAACAGGCACATCTTCTGGCACAGTATCCAACACTTAGTTTCAGATAGAACAATTAGTTTAAAATGGAAGTAAGCTTCGCATCTGCAGTTTCCTCTCTCACAAGGTCGACCACTTAGTTTCGTCGAACACATACGGTTTCGAGTAGCATCGCCACAGGTTTCAAAGAACAGGCGCTTCTCCTGGCACAGTATCGAACACTTAGTTTCAGATAGAAAAATTAGTTTAAAATGGAACTAAGTTTCGCATTTGGAGTTTCCTCTTTCACAAGGCGATCACCCAGTTTCGTCGAACACATACGGTTTCGAGTAGCATCGCCACAGATTTCAGAGAACAGGCGCTTCTCCAGGTACAGTATCGAAAACTTAGTTTCAGATAGAACAGTTAGTTTTAAATGGAACTAAGTTTCGCATCTGGAGTTTGCTCTCTCACAAGGTCGCCAACTTAATTTTGGCGAACACATACGGTTCCGAGTGGCATCGCCACAAATTTCAGAGAACAGCCGCTTCTCCTGGCACATTATCGAACACTTAGTTTCAGATAGTACAATTAGTTTAAAATGAAACTAAATTTCGCATTTGGTGTTTCCTCTCTCCCGAGGCGACCACTTATTTTCGTCGAACACATACGGTTTCGAGTAGCATCGCCACAGATTTCAGAGAACGGGCACTTCCCCTGGCACAGCATCGAGCACTTAGTTTCAGATAGAACAATTAGTTTAAAATGGAACTATGTTTCGCATCTAGAGTATCCTCTCTCACAAGATCAACCACTTAGTTTCGTCGAACAGATACGGTTTCGAGTGGCATCGCCACAGATTTCAGAGATCAGGCGCTTCTCCTGGCACAGTATCGAACACTTAGTTTCAGATAGAACAATTAGTTTAAAATGGAACTAAGTTTCGCATCAGGTGTTTCCTCTCTCACAAGGTCGACCACTTAGTTTCGTCGAACACATACGGTTTCGAGTGGCATCGCCACAGAATTCAGAGAACAGGCACTTCCCCTGGCACAGTATCGAACACTTAGTATCAGATAGAACAATTAGTTTAAAATGGAACTAAGTTTCGCATCCGGAGTTTCCTCTCTCAGAATGTCGAACACATACTGTTTCTAGTAGCATCGCCACTGATCTCAGAGAACAGGCGCTACTCCTGGCACAGTATCGAACACTTAGTTTCAGATAGAACAATTAGTTTAAAATGGAACTAAGTTTCGCATCCGGAGTTTCCTCTCTCAGAAGGTCGACCACTTATTTTCGTCGAACACATACGGTTTCGAGTAGCATCGCCACAGATTTCAGAGAACGGGCACTTCCCCTGGCACAGCATCGAGCACTTAGTTTCAGATAGAACAATTAGTTTAAAATGGAACTATGTTTCGCATTTGGAGTTTTCTCTCCCACAAGTTCGACCACTTAGTTTCGTCGAACACATACGGTTTCGAGTAGCATCGCCACAGATTTCAGAGAACAGGCGCTTCTCCTGGCCCAGTATCGAACACTTTCAGATAGAACAACTAGTTTAAAATGGACCTATGTTTCGCATTTGGAGTTTTCTCTCTCCCAAGTTGGTCCACTTAGTTTCGTCGAACAGATACGGTTTCTAGTGGCATCGCCACAGATTTCACAGAACAGGCGCTTTTCCTGGCACAGTATCAGACACATAGTTTCAGATAGAACAATTAATTTAAAATTGTACTAAGTTTCGCATCTGGAGTTCCCTCTCTCACAAGGTCGACCACTTAGTTTCGTCGAACACATATGGTTTCTAGTAGCATCGCCACAGATTTCAGAGAACAGGCGCTTCTCCTGGAACAGCATCGAACACTTAGTTTCAGATAGAACGATTAGTTTAAATTGGAACTAAGTTTCGCTTCTGGAGTTTCCACTCTCACAAGGTCGACTACTTAGTTTCGTCGAACACATATGGTTTCGAGTGGCATCGCCATAGATTTCAGAGAACAGGCTCTTCTCCTGGCTCATTATCGATCACTTAGTTTCAGATTGAACAATCAGTTTAAAATGGAACTAAGTTTCGCAATTTGGAGTTTCCTTACTCACAAGGTCGACCACTTAGTTTCGTCGAACTCATACGGTTTCGAGTGGCATCGCCACAGATTTCAGAGAACAGGCGTTTCTCCTGGCACACTATCGAACACTTAGTTTCAGATAGAACGATTAGTTTAAAATGGAACTAAGTTTCGCACCTGGAGATTCCTCTCTCACAACGTCGGCCACTTAGTTTCGTCGAACACATACGGTTTCGAGTGGCATCGCCAGAGATTTCAGAGAACAGGCGCTTCTCCTGGCATAGTATCGAACACTTTCAGATAGAACAATTAGTTTAAAATGGAACTAAGTTTCGCATATGGAGTTTCCTCTCTCACAAGGTCGGCTATTAGTATCGTCGAACACATACGGTTTCGAGTAGCATCGCCACAGATTTCAGAGAACAGGCGCTTCTCCTGGCACAGTATCGAACACTTAGTTTCAGATAGAACAATTAGTTTAAAATGGAACAATGTTTCGCATCTGGAGTTTCCTTTCGCACAAGGTCGACTACTTAATTTCGTCGAACACATACGGTTTCGAGTGGCATCGCCAGAGATTTCAGAGAAGAGGCGTTTCTCCTGGCACACTATCGGACACTTAGTTTCAGATAGAACAATAATTTTAATATGGAATTAAGTTTCGCATTTGGAGTTTCCTCTCTCACAAGGCCGACCACTTAGTTTCGCCGAACACATACGGTTTCGAGTGGTATCGCCACATATTTCGCCGAACGGGAGTTTCTCCTGGCACAGTATCGACCACTTAGTTTCGTCGAACACATACGGTTTCGAGTAGCATAGCCACAGAGTTCAGAGAACAGGCGCTTCTCCTGGCACAGTGTCGAACACTTAGTTTCAGATAGAACAATTAGTTTAAAATGGAAATAAGATTCGCATCTGGAGTTTCCTCTCTCACAAGGTCGACCACTCAGTTTCGTCGAACACATACCGTTTCGAGTAGCTTCGCGACAGATTTCAGAGAACAGGCGCTTCTCCTGGCACAGTATCGAACACTTAGTTTCAGATAGAACAATTAGTTTAAAATGGAAATAAGATTCGCATCTGGAGTTTCCTCTCCCACAAAGTCGACCATTTAGATTCGTCGAACACATACGGTTTCGAGTAGCATAGCCACAGATTTCAGAGAACAGGCGCTTCTCCTGGCACAGTATCGAACACTTAGTTTCAGATAGAACAATTAGTTTAAAATGGAAATAAGATTCGCATCTGGAGTTTCCTCTCTCACAAAGTCGACCATTTAGATTCGTCGAACACATACGGTTTCGAGTAGCATAGCCACAGATTTCAGAGAACAGGCGCTTCTCCTGGCACAGTATCGAACACTTAGTTTCAGATAGAACAATTAGTTTAAAATGGAAATAAGCTTCGCATCTGGAGTTTCCTCTCTCAAGGTCGACCATTTAGATTCGTCGAACACTTACCGTTTCGAGTAGCTTCGCGACAGATTTCAGAGAACAGGCGCTTCTCCTGGCACAGTATCGAACACTTAGTTTCAGATAGAACAATTAGTTTAAAATGGAACTAAGTTTCGCATCTGGAGTTTCCTCTCTCACAAGGTCGACCATTTAGATTCGTCGAACACATACGGTTTCGAGTAGCATAGCCACAGATTTCAGAGAACAGGCGTTTCTCCTGGCACCGTATCGAACACTTAGTTTCAGATAGAACGATTAGTTTAAAATGGAACTAAGTTTCGCATCTGGAGATTTCTCTCTCACAAGGTCGGCCACTTAGTTTCGTCGAACACATACGGTTTCGAGTGGCATCGCCAGAGATTTCAGAGAACAGGCGCTTCTCCTGGCATAGTATCGAACACTTTCAGATAGAACAATTTGGTTAAAATGGAACTAAGTTTGGCATCTGGAGTTTCCTCTCTCACAAGGTCGGCCACTTAGTATCGTCGGACACATACGGTTTCGAGTGGCATCGCCACAGATTTCAGGGAACAGGCGCTTCTCCTGGCACAGTATCAGACACATAGTTTCAGATAGAACAATCAATTTAAAATGGAACTAAGTTTCGCATCTGGAGTTTCCTCTCTCACAAGATCGACCACTTAGTTTCGTTGAACACATACGGTTTCGAGTAGCATCGCCACAGATTTCAGAGAACAGGCGCTTCTCCTGGCCCAGTATCGAACACTTTCAGATAGAACAACTAGTTTAAAATGGACCTATGTTTCGCATTTGGAGTTTTCTCTCTCCCAATTTGGTCCACTTAGTTTCGTCGAACAGATACGGTTTCTAGTGGCATCGCCACAGATTTCACAGAACAGGCGCTTTTCCTGGCACAGTATCAGACACATAGTTTCAGATAGAACAATTAATTTAAAATTGTACTAAGTTTCGCATCTGGAGTTCCCTCTCTCACAAGGTCGACCACTTAGTTTCGTCGAACACATATGGTTTCTAGTAGCATCGCCACAGATTTGAGAGAACAGGCGCTTCTCCTGGCACAGTATGGAACACTTAGTTTCAGATAGAACAATTAGTTTAAGGGGGTGTCCTGAATTAGAAGGTCCAAAAAATCGTTTTTTTTTTTATTGCTTAAATCGACAGATAAACTATCTAAGAATATATTTACAAAGTTACAGAGGCCAATTTTAAATATTTTCAGAAATACGAAGCCGAAAGCAGAGGAGCGGCGGGCAGGTGTGCGAACGCTCCCCGCTCTCCGACTTTCTATTCAGAATTTCATACCTGAAAAGGTAGAAGGGTTTTTCAATACAATACTTAAAATTTATAGTAGGGTGGAGTTGAGTCCTACGGTGGCTTATGGAAGTGTAAATGTGTATGATTCATTTATGTGTACGTGCGTCTACTTAGCAGTTTGTAGCATCAACGGTTAGTTTTGCTCAGATTTTTGACGCATACACTTCGTAAGAATATCATGGCAAGTTATCCAAAAGGTACAAAACCGATTTCTGAACGGGTTTCGAAACCGCGTAAACGTCAATTCCATGGTAATCGCTACGTAAGAAAAACAGACCCAGCAGTGCAAAATGTTTGCTGATATCGCTGACGTGCACCGGATAGACAGACAGAACAAGCGCCAGGTATTTAGCAGCAAGGAGGCTCGTACAGCTCGTAGACTTGAGCAAATCCATCAAAATGAGAATTTTGAAGAAATAGAAGGATTACTATATGGACCAGGAATAGCTGATTAGCAGATTATTAGCGTAAGTAACTAAAAATTGATATTTTTTTCTATTGAAAACTTTAAAGTGCGTTTTCTCCAGTTTTTATTTTCACGAGTTTTCTAAATTGGCGGGCGTGATAGCTAAAAAACTAAACGACCTATTGAATGGAACCAAAGTTTTTTCTCTTCAGTATTAAATTCTCTTCTAAGTGAACTAAAAAAGTTAGTCAAAAAGTCTATTTAAATAATGGTTAACGCACCTTAAAGTGTGTTTTTTTTTTAAAAAGCACGCACATTTTTTTTAAAACCCGATAAAAGTTGTAATTTCACGATTTTTTCAACTTTTTTTAGTTCACCCAGAAGAAAAATATATAACAATTTAACATTTTGTTGGTTTTTTTATTTCAGTCAAGAATTACGAGCTGGATCTTTCCCGCCGATTGGAGAATGCAGCGGCAAGACGCCCATAACATAGACTAATAAGTCTGCTGTAATTTATTATTTCGCTTTCAAAAAAATGTGGTATATACTTTAAATATATACAAAAATATACCACGAAGTTCAATGGGTTCATTTCTTTTTTTCCCTTCTAAAAAAAATCACGAAAAAACGCTGATTTGGACACTTCTAATTCAGGACACCCCCTTAAAATGGAAATAAGATTCGCATCTGGAGTTTCCTCTCTCACAAGGTCGACCATTTAGATTCGTCGAACACATACGGTTTCGAGTAGCATAGCCACAGATTTCAGAGAACAGGCGTTTCTCCTGGCACCGTATCGAACACTTAGTTTCAGATAGAACGATTAGTTTAAAATGGAACTAAGTTTCGCATCTGGAGATTTCTCTCTCACAAGGTCGGCCACTTAGTTTCGTCGAACACATACGGTTTCGAGTGGCATCGCCAGAGATTTCAGAGAACAGGCGCTTCTCCTGGCATAGTATCGAACACTTTCAGATAGAACAATTTGGTTAAAATGGAACTAAGTTTGGCATCTGGAGTTTCCTCTCTCACAAGGTCGGCCACTTAGTTTCGTCGAACACATATGGTTTCGAGTGGCATCGCCATAGATTTCAGAGAACAGGCTCTTCTCCTGGCTCATTATCGATCACTTAGTTTCAGATTGAACAATCAGTTTAAAATGGAACTAAGTTTCGCAATTTGGAGTTTCCTTACTCACAAGGTCGACCACTTAGTTTCGTCGAACTCATACGGTTTCGAGTGGCATCGCCACAGATTTCAGAGAACAGGCGTTTCTCCTGGCACACTATCGAACACTTAGTTTCAGATAGAACAATTAGTTTTAAATGGAACTAAGTTTCGCATCTGGAGTTTCCTCTTTCAGAAGAACAACCTCTTAGTTTCGTCGAACACGTATGGTTTCGAGTGGCATCGCCACACATTTCAGAGAAAAGGCGCTTCTCCTGGCACAGTGTCGAACGCATAGTTTCAGATAGAACAATTCGTTTAAAATGGTACTAAGTTTCGCATCTGGAGATTCTTCCCTCACAAGGCGACCACTTAGTTTCGTCGAACACATACGGTTTCGAGTGGTATCGCCTAAGATTTCAGAGAACAGGCGCGTCTCCTGGCACAGTATCGAACACTTTCAGATAGAACAATTAGTTTAAAATGGAACTAAGTTTCGCCTCTGGAGCTTCGTCTCTCACAAGGTCGACCACTTAGTTTCGTCGAACACATACGGTTTCGAGTAGCATCGCCACAGATTTCAGAGAACAGGCGCTTCTCCTGGCACATTATCGAACACTTAGTTTCAGATAGAACAATTAGTTTAAAATGGACCTATGTTTCGCATTTGGAGTTTTCTCTCTCCCAAGTTGGTCCACTTAGTTTCGTCGAACAGATACGGTTTCTAGTGGCATCGCCACAGATTTCAGAGAACAGGCGCCTCTCCTGGCACAGTAACGAACAGTTAGTTTCAGATAGAACAATTAGTTTAAAATGGAACTATATTTCGCATCTGGAGCTTCCTCTCTCACAAGGCGACCACTTAGTTTCGTCAAACACATACGGTTTCGAGTGACATCGCCACAGATATCGGTCCATATAAATTATAATCAAATATAATAATATAATATATTTATAAATATATTATATATAAATTATATATATATATTTAATATAATTAATATATATATATTATCGGTAATATATTTATACTCTTATATTATTAATAATATATATATTAATAAATATAATCTATATAATATTAATATATATTAATTGTAATATATATACATTATTAACTTATAAATATACATGATATATTATATATACTGTAGTAGTCTATATTAGAGTTTTTAGAATATATAAATTATAATTAAATATAATAATATAATATATTTATAAATGTATTTGTAGCGACTTGATTAGCTCCGACAAAATGGAGAAGTCGACTACCATAGATAAAAGAAGGTAGAACAAGTATGTTCTGGCGTTTCGTCCCGGGTCCGCTCGATAGACTCATCAGTAGGGCTGATGAGCGGACACTGCCCTAGACGCGCCTATGCCCAAGTGGGCGAAGACTATACCCTCGGAGCGGTGTATATGCACCGCGCTCCGTATACGGACTTGCGAGATCCGGAGGGTAGGCGCGGGAGCGCGTAGCGGCCGATGGCAAAACTAGGGCCGCCACATAACTCCCCCCCTAGTGATAACGATATAGAGGAAAAGGAAGATGTGGCGTAGTGTCGCGTAGGACGAAGAAGGATGATCTTCTAGGAGGTGCGAGGTCGTGCCGTGAGGAGCATATTTGCCTGGTCGAGACCGCCGCAGCTTGGTGATCTCTCGTAGCGGAGAACCAGACGCTGGGGAAGAGATCGATGACCAATGCGGGGTCGGAGTTTAAGGCTGACTCGAATTGAGCGGCTCTGTACTCGAACGGCGGTTACGCAACCCTAGATCACGTCGGGTGGTCACCAATTGTAGCGACTAGGTTACTCCGGCTAAATGGAGAAGTCGACTACCATAGATAAAAGAAGGTAGAACAAGTATGTTCTGGCGTTTCGTCCCGGGTCCGCTCGATAGACTCATCAGTAGGGCTGATGAGCGGACCCTGCCCTAGACGCGCCTATGCCCAAGTGGGCGAAGACTATACCCTCGGAGCGGTGTATATGCACCGCGCTCCGTATACGGACTTGCGAGATCCGGAGGGTAGGCGCGGGAGCGCGTAGCGGCCGATGGCAAAACTAGGGCCGCCACATATTATTATATATAAATTATATATATATATATATTTAATATAATTAATATATATATATTATCGGTAATAAATTTATACTCTTATATTATTAATAATATATATATTAATAAATATGATTTATATAATATTAATCTATATATAAATTATTAAATCATAAATATAAACTATACTATATATATATATATATATATATAATATAATAATCCATATTAAAGTTTTTTACAATTTAATATAATAACATATATTAATATTATATATTTATAAATTTATTTTAATTATATATAAAAAAAATATTTATATATATAAATATTAATATATATATATATAAATAATAATTAATTGATTTTTATTACTAGATATTTTTTAATTTATATAGGTATATAATGTAAAATTATTTTTGTTACAAGAGATTTTTTCATTAATATATATTAGAGCAGCAACACAATCTGAATGTATGTAGTGAACAAATAGTCGACTGGTTTCTGTCCAGTCGTTTTGGTTACCGCGTTGTTGTTTCGTTATTAATAAAAAAAAGGTTTATACTCTGCAATAGGTTATGGGCCCAGCTCCCTTGGAATAGTATATTTTAGGTAGTTAATTAAAGTCAATATATCGCGAGTGAAGATAATAAGTGTATGTGCGCGAAAATGAGTACCAGCAGTTGTACACGAATAGGAATGTTAGAAAGGGATAATTATGAGACTTGGAAATTACAAGCAGAAGCCCTTTTGGTGAAGAATGATGCATGGGGATATGTGAGTGGTGAGATACCGAAACCGGATTTGGCAGAAGGAGCTATAATGTAACAAAGCAGTGGGAAATTGCTGACAAGAAAGCCAGGTCAGATCTAATACTATCTATCCACCCTCATGCATTAAAACAAATCAAGAATTGTACCACATCTCGAGATGTTTGGCTTAAATTAGAAAGTATCTATCAATCTAAGGGACCTGCTCGAAAAGCGAATCTTTTAAAACAACTCACTTTGCATAAAATGCGTGAAGGTGAAGACACACGAGACCACATTTCTAAATTCTTTGATGTGGTTGACAAGCTACAAGAAATGGATGTAGAAATCAATACAGATTTGTTAGCCATAATGATATTGTATAGTCTCCCAGATAACGGCTGGATAACGGCCACGCGTTCGACTTCGATAACGCTAGTATTCTTCACAAGGACAACGATTACTACCGCCGGAGTATCGCCGAATCCCTATATATACAGTTAGAAAATAGTGTTAAGAAGAAGTTTGAATCGGTCAATTTAGCTATCCATTACACGGACCTCATCGCCCACCTGCTGACGTAGCCGAATTACTTCATATTAGTTAAAAAAGAAAACTGCTTGTACATTGTCAGTAATTCTATTAATAGCTAAAGAGATAGATTACGCTTTTTACCTACCACCTTCAATTACAGACACGCACCGGATCACAGGGAAAAATTCCGATTTATAATAACGCATTTCCTCAGCACTCTTGAACGAACTGTGATGGCTGCTGGATAGTAAGTGATACGTAAATCCATTCACTTCCGCCGATCGATTCTATGGATTGATATTACCGACCCTAGGTCGCACAGAATCCAGGCGGGATTGTGTCCTTACTGTCCAGCAGACCACGTTCAAATAAAGTGCGCAACTGATTGCGTGACGTCAATTAATGTAAATAAATAACCCTTGTCCTTCCTCTCCGCCTCAGTGGTTAGAGTTAATTCTAAGTTTAAAATTTGTACTTTAGTCTTCCTTTAACACCGAAGCCATAAGCACCTAGGGCAGATAATAAGTAGCCTAGGACTTCTTTTAGTGAGTACAATTTTTTCATTTTTTCCGTTAATAATTAGTTTTACATAGGAACAATAGGTATTTAAGAAACTTGTAAAATATTATTGTAATAGAGAAACTTTTTCTTTTCTTTCCATATAGAATTAATGTTCTGACTGAAGAGGGTGCAAAATTGTACCGAAACGTTTCTACGTTAAAAAATAAAGAAGTTTAAATCTTTACATTGGTCTATCAAAAGCCGAAACCCAAAATCACACATACTAGTTATTATTGGACCAAGAAATAAACTATTGATTACTATAGTCTCCCAGAGAAATTTGAAAATTTCCGATGTGCAATCGAATCCAGAGATGAATTACCATCACCGGAAATATTGAAGATAAAGATAGTTGAAGAAAGTGATGCACGCAATCAGAAATTAAAGGAAGAAGTTCCGAATGCAATGATGGTTGGAAGACAAGCATTCAAAAATCATAAATTCCGGAACAATAGGCCCAACGAGCATAGGGAAGAACATAAAGAAGAATTCAAATTCCGTTGCCATAAATGCAAAAAGGTGGGACACAAAGCTATAGACTGCAGACTAGAAGATGGGAAATACAAACCTTGGAAGTCGGGAAAGCAGAGTCCCAAGGAATCTAGCTTACTAGTCACAGATAGAAAAGACTATGCTTTAAAGTCCGGACGCGACATAAGTACAAGCGATTGGTGCTTAGATAGTGGTTGTACATCGCATATTACGAAGAAAGAAGAAAGCCTAAAGAATCTGGAGTCATATGAGTTCGAAGACTTGAATTTAGCGACTAACAATACATCAGCTAAAGTATTGGCGAAAGGGACAGCATCTATTATTACCTCAAACAAAGATGGCAGTCAGAAAATAAATTTATTAAATACCTTATATGTTCCAGGATTACGCACAAATTTAATGTCTGTTTCAAAGATTACAGACAAGGGATATAATGTAACCTTCGGTAGAAACGGTGCTCTAGTCAAGGATAGAGCAGGAAGCATTTTAATGCGCGCTGACAGAATCGATGGTTTATATTACATTAGGCAAAACACACAATATGCAGGAAGAATGTCGAGTGAATCAGAAGAAAATTTAAAAATATGGCATGAGAGATACGGACACTTGAACGGAAGAGATCTGAAGAAAATGGTTGCTTATAAAGTGGTATGTGGCATCAGAATCAGAACCCAAAAAGAACTACCTACGTGTGAAGTATGCTTAAAAGGCAAACTTACGCAGACACCTTTCCCAAAAGAGTCCAGTCGTAAATTGGAACTGCTAGAATTAGTACACACAGACTTATGTGGACCGATGAGGACAGAGTCATTGAATGGGTCAAAATATTTCTTAATCTTCATAGAAGACAGAACGAGGTGGTGCGAAGTAAGATTCTTGAAGAGGAAAAGCGAAGCCCTCACTGAATTCAAAAAGTACAAGAGCATGGTTGAAAACTTCACTGGTAGAAAAATCAAATACATTCAGTCCGACAACGGAAAAGAATATTGCAATAAAGAATTTGACGACTATTTACAAAAATCTGGAATCCAAAGAAGATTGACAATCCCGCACACACCGCAACAAAATGGCACCGCGGAACGCATGAATAGAACACTTGTGGAAATGGCAAGATGTCTACTAATTCAATCGAAACTATCCCCATCGTTTTGGGCAGAAGCACTGCATACAGCTAATTACATCCGCAATAGATGCCCCGCAAACCACTTAAATGGGCAAACACCTTATAAACTTTGGACCGGTAAAAGGCCAAATGTGAAATATTTCCGAACATTCGGATGTAAAGGATATGCATTGGACCGAGATACAAACAAAGGAAAATTTTCTCCAAGATCCAGAGAGTGTATATTCGTAGGTTATTCCTTGGAATCTAAAGGTTACCGAGTTTGGGTACCTAGTGAAAGGAAAATAATTGTATCCAGAGATATAAAATTCTTCGAAGAAATTGGTGCCGGAACAAAATATGAAGAATTCGTTAATGAAAATAGGATGATTAATGGAAACAAACTAAAGGAAAGAAAATATGCTGAAATAGAGACAAAAACGATCAGAGACCTCGGAGAACAAAACTCATTACAAGAAGAAGAAGAAGATGATGATGAAGAATACGAAGAAGCTATGGAGTGGACTCACGAAGAACCACAAAATAATGAAAACAGTGAAACCTGCGAACAAAGGGAAGAAGATGGGTTAAATAACCAACATCAAGAGCAAGAACAGGTAATACAAAATCCAGAAGTACAGTTTCGAAGAACCGTTGGGAGACCCAAAATAATAAGGACGGGAAATCCAGGAAGACCCAAGAAACAATATCACTATGAGGTAGCACAACAAGTCACTACAAAAGAAGAAGAGACAGAAGAACATGTGGATACAAGTGAAATTTCGGCTAAAAAGGCAATGGCCAGTAAAGATAGGGAAGAGTGGAAAGCAGCCATACGTAGTGAGATAATGTCTATGATCAAAAATAATACGTGGGAAATCGTAGATCGACCAAGGGACCGAAGCATCGTAAGCTGTCGTTTAATATTACGGAATAAATGTAAGGCTGACGGGACGCTGGATAGAAGGAAGGCGAGACTCGTAGCTCGAGGTTTTACACAAGTCCCGGGAATGGACTTTCATGAAACTTTTGCACCAGTAGCAAGATTGAGTTCCATAAGGACATTAATCGCTCTAGCAGTTGAGCGAGACATGCTGGTTGATCATCTTGATGTATCGACCGCTTTTCTGAATGGAGATATAGATGAAGAGATATACATGGAAATACCAGAAATGCTGGAAGAAACATTACAAGACATAAGATCAGCAAAGGACAGTCAAATCAGTAAGGATCAGAAGATCAGAATTAACAAAATGTTGCAAGATATTAAAGGCGAGAATAAAGTCTGTTTACTAAAGAAGGCAATTTATGGTTTGAAACAATCAAGCAGACAATGGAATATTAGACTTGATGAGAAATTGCGTGAATTAGGATTGCAATCGATGAATCCTGACCCTTGTGTTTACTTCAAAATAATGAACGAAAATTTGGTTATCGTGGCGATTTATGTCGATGATATATTAATGATATCAAGAAATAGAGAACACATGGAAGAATTAAAACAAGGACTAAGTCAACGTTTGAAATGAAGGACTTAGGACACATTCAGCATTGCTTAGGAATTAAGTTCACGCGGAGTAAGGGGAAGATGGCGATGACTCAGAAGACCTATATTGAAGACACATTGAGAAAATTTGGCATGAGTGATGCGAAACCGATTTCTACTCCTTGTGAACTAAATAAACGGGATATAAAGGAAGAAACGAATGAAGATGTATCGGGAGCCGAAATTAAAGGGTTGCCATATAGGGAACTGATAGGATCGTTGATGTACATAGCCATTGCCACGAGACCAGACATAGCTCACGTGGTGAGCTGGCTCAGTCAATTCAGCTCCAATTTTGATCAAAACCATTGGAAAGCTGCGAAAAGAGTTCTGCGATACTTGAGGGGAAGCCTAAATTATGGATTAGTGTTCACCAAAGCCAAAGAAGATTTAATGGGATATGTCGACGCGGATTGGGGAGCCTGCCCGGATGATAGAAGGTCATATACTGGTTACATCTTCAAATATGGAAATGCAGCTATATGCTGGGAATCACGGAAACAGCGAAGAGTAGCCCTGTCTAGTACGGAGGCAGAGTACATGGCTCTGACAGAAGCGACGAAAGAAGCAATCAACCTCCAAACTTTCCTGAAAGAATTAGGCGTTAGAGATGAGACACCATTGACACTGTGGAACGATAATCAAGGAGCACAAAAATTGGCCAAAAACTCCGTATTTCACAGGAGGACCAAGCATATCGATATAAGGCATCATTTCGTCCGCGATGCATTGAAAGAAAGATCTGTGGTATTAAAATATATGCCAACGCAGGAAATGATGGCCGATGTGCTGACGAAGGGACTACCACGTTCAAAACACGAACACTGTCGTGAATTACTGGGAGTCCAGTCAATCGAAGATTGAAGTTGAAGACTCGGTGGAGAGTAACAACATTTACGATTGAGGGGAAGTATTAGAGCAGCAACACAATCTGAATGTATGTAGTAAACAAATAGTCGACTGGTTTCTGTCCAGTCGTTTTGGTTACCGCGTTGTTGTTTCGTTATTAATAAAAGAAAGGTTCATACTCTGCAATATTTTCTATTAACTTAATATAAATAATAATTATGTAAAAAAATTACATAATTTAAAAAAACAAAAAACAAAATATATGGTAAAATAAATTTTCAACATATATATATTAAATCATCATACCGTAAACGAGGTATAATTGCTCGAATAAAAATAATAATAAAAATTATAAATAAATAAAATAATAAAAATTTTGAAGAAAATACTTTAAATTCTGTAAATAATACACCTGTTATTATTCTTATAAATATAATTATTGTATATTCAGATATAAAAATTAATGCAAACCCTCATCTGTAATATTCTGCATTAAAACCAGAAACTAATTCTGATTCTCCTTCAACTAAATCAAATGGGGATCGATTTAATTCTGCTAAAAGACAAATTAATCAAAATTCTAAAATAGGTAAGTAAATAAAAAAAAATTCAAATTCTTGAAAAAATTGAAAATCAAGAAAAGAAAAACTAAAGGATATAATAAAAAAATTAAACAAAATTAAAAATAAATTAATTTCATAAGAAATTGATTGAACAACAGCTCGTAAAGCCCCAATTATTGAATAATTTGAATTAGATGATCATCCTATTATATAATTATTGCAGGATAAACTCTTGCCCCAAAAAAACATATTATTACTAAAGAATTAAATTCTATTCTTCAAATATTATTAGAAAAGGGTATAACAATTCAAATTAATAAAGAAATTATTATTATTATTATAGGTATTAGATGAAAAAATAAAATTCTAGAATTTCTTAAAATAATAATTTCTTTAGAAAATAATTTAATTGCATCACCTAAGGGTTGAAATAATCCTATTACTCCTACTTTATTTGGACCTTTACGGTATTGAATATATCCTAAAATTTTTCGTTCTACAAGTACTAAAAATCCAACCCTTACTAATTGTTGGAAATAGTATATCGACATGTATGTATGTATATCTGATGACATTCTAGGAGGCCACGGATCTAGATGACTTTCGTTCTTGTATGTTCTTTTGTCTATTGATTTTCGGTCGTTGCGTTTTAGATTTGTTAGCGGTCGGTCGTACTATTTATTCTGTCTCCATTATGTATGTGTTTTAATGTTCCTAAATATAATATTGTTCATCCGTTTAAATCTTATATTATATTTCATTCCTGCGTTTTACCCAAAAACCAAACAGGTTATGGGCCCAGGACTATTCAACTGCGCGAGTGAAATATGTATTTAGAAAACGCGAGTAAAGTAAAAACGTAAAAAGTCGTGTCGTGAAATTGGTGCGTAAAAAAAAAATATGGCAACACCGAACATAAACCAGATTCAAAAATTAGGAGAGAAGAATTATGAAACATGGAAGGTTCAACTAAGAAGTTTATTAATTTACAATGAATTGTGGTCGTGTACGAATGGTACAGAATTAAAGAACGAAGAAAATGCTGTCGCTTGGACGAAAAAGGACGAAAAGGCATTGGCGTTAATTCTTCTCAGCGTAGAAGAAGGTCAATTAAATCACGTAAAAAGAGCGGAAACATCACAGGAAGCTTGGGAAAATTTAAGAAAAGTACATCAATCCAGGGGTCCTGTACGAAGAGCCGCATTATATAGTCAATTATATGCCATGAAAAAACAAACACATCAGACGATGACGCAGTACATCAATGATTTTCAATTGAAAGTCGAACAATTGGAAATCGCCGATATGAAGATTCCGGACGATCTTGTGTCGGTAATGCTGCTCAAGTCGATGCCAGCAGTGTATGAAAATTTTAAGGTGGCAATAGAAACACGTGACGAGATACCTAACATCGAGAGTTTAAAAATCAAATTAATAGAAGAAGAAGCAAGAAGAGGAGATCACAACAACGAAGGAGACGAAAACCGAAGCCATGAAAACGCCTTAGTGAATAAAAGAAAATTTTATCCCAAGGACAAGATGAAATCAACAAAGTTTAATGGGAATTGCAACATATGCAACAAGTATGGTCATCGTGCAAGGGATTGTTATAGGAAGAATGAAAATATGTCTCAAAAACGGAAGGATGCGAAGACAGTCGATGCAATGACAGCCACAGCGTTAAATAATTATCAGAAGAGGACGGACATTTGGTGTTTAGATAGTGGTGCGACGACACATATCACGAATAAAAAAGAAAAATTTAAGAAAATTGGTCAGGATAATGCAACCATATACACAGCCACGGAACAAAGTGTAAAGTCAACCGGAAAAGGACAGATTGAAATAGAAGTAAACACCACGCCCAACAAAAAGAACAATATTAATTTGCAAGAGGCAATGCTTGTGCCAAGTTTTAAAACCAATTTGCTGTCAGTGTCACATATAACAAAACATGGTTACACAGTGACTTTCTATCAAGATGGTGCAAAAATTAGACGTTCAGACGGATCACTTGTAATGACAGCTAGAGAAGAAAACGGTCTGTATATAGTGAAAGAGAATAATAAAACTAATAGTGCTAGTGCGATGGTACAGACGGAACAGTGTAGTGGTTTAGTAAAATGGCATGAAAGACTAGGCCATTTGAATTTTGATGACGTCAGAAATTTAAAAAACAAAGAGATTGTGATGGGGATTAACGATAACATGGAAAATGTGAATCCCATATGTGAAATTTGTGAAAAAGCGAAGATTCACCAATTACCGTTTAAAACTTCAAAACGAAGAGAAAATGAATTATTGGGCTTGGTCCACAGTGACATTTGCGGGCCATTTAATACAAGTTCGCTAGGGGGAGCGAAATATTTTGTTACATTTACCGATGACAAAAGTCGTTTCGTTCAAGTAAAACCTTTGAAACGGCGTTCAGATGTATTAAGTGCGTTTAAAGACTACAAAGCATGTGTTGAAAAACAAACGGGAAGAAAAATAAAAAGACTAAGAACAGATAATGGGACCGAATATCTTTCTCATGAATTTAGTGAATTCCTTAAGAAAGAAGGAATATTGAGAGAACTAAGTGTGGCATATACTCCACAGCAAAACGGAGTTGCAGAACGCTTGAACCGCACTTTAGTAGAAATGGCGAGATGCATGCTCATGCACGCAAATCTACCAATTTCTCTATGGGCAGAGGCAGTCGTAGCTGCAACGTATACAAGAAATCGTTGTCCAACCAAAGCAAATGAAGGAGTAACACCGTACCAAGTTTGGACAGGGCAGAAACCATATGTGGGTTATTTCCGAAAATACGGAAGTAGAGTGATAGCTCTCGAAAAGGGACGAAGGAATAATAAGTTTTTAACTAAAGGAAAGGAGTACGTTCTTGTGGGTTATTCTGAAGAAACGAAGGCATATCGTTTATGGAAAAGAGGCACTGGGACTGTGTTAACAAGAAAAGATGTCAAATTTATCAAAAATCAAATCACGGGATCATACATTAATGAGCCAAATCTCTTTGAAGTACCCATGAATCAAGAAATTGAGGAAATTACCCGGCATGAAAATCTTCAAAAAGAAGAGAAAGAAAATACCCGACGGGAAGATCATCGACTGGAAGAGGATGAAGATCATCGACATCAAATGGAACAGGATGCGATTGCAGGATGTTCTTCAAAAGCCGAAAATTGTGCAACCCTACATGAAAATGAAGAAGCTGACGAGGAACCCAGAAAATTTGTTGATACTCCAGTATTGAGTCACGCACGTGGTCGTCCAAAAGTAGAAAGAACGGGAAAGCGGGGAAGACCACGAAAACTTTATCAGGCGAAACCTACGCAAGAATCCCAACCTGATCCGAAGAATGTACAAGAAGCAATGAATGACCCGAAACGTACCGAATGACTAGATGCGATGAAGGCCGAATATGATGGACTAGTCGAGAATAATACTTGGACCTTGGTGAGTAAACCACAAAGTAAAAAAATTGTAAAATGTAAATGAGTTTTTAGGACTAAAAGAAACCAGGACGGCTTAATCGACAAATTTAAAGCAAGACTAGTTGCCAGAGGTGACCAACAGCGTGAGGGCATTGATTTTAACGAAGTATTTGCACCTGTAGCGAGATTAGAGACAATACGCATGTTACTGGCAGTAAGTGTCATAAAAGGAATGCATGTGCATCAAATAGACTTCGTGACTGCATACATTCAAGGGAATTTAACAGACGAGGTATATATGGAGCAGCCGATTATGTTCGAGAAAACTGGGGAGGAACAAAAAGTTTGTAAGTTAAACAAGCCTTTGTATGGTCTAAAACAAGCAGGTCGCGAATGGTATCATAAGTTGAACAATTATTTACTGAGCATAGGATTTAAAAACACGGCAGCGGATCCTTGCGTGTATATAGATTCCAAAGAGAGAAGCGAAGTAATTATAATTGTTTATGTGGATGACTTATTAATAGTGTTGGCGCTAACATATTTAAGTTGCGCGGGAGAAACAAGATCCTCGCGTTTCTGTATCGATCCAAGTATCGATGTATTCATACTGTAGATATTCTTCTGTTCTTCTAAAAGGCGACACGCCACGAGTTATAATAAATTATCTTTGTCTCACTAAACAATCCGTAAACATTCATTCTTTAAGAAATGTTAGGTAAAGATATCCCGCATTTCCCTCAATAGGTTATGGGCCCAGAGTGCTTGTGATATATATTTTTGTTGGTAAATATATTTGGTGGTGTCTGTGAGTCTACCGCGTGCAAATTTTTGAGGTTAAAAACTTGACCACGTGTGTGAATAAAATGACATCGAGTGCAATCCGTCTTGACCCTTTATCTAAGGATAATTATGAAACATGGAAAACGCACGTAGAAGCGCTGCTGATAAAGAATGATCTGTGGGAATTTGTAAGTGGAGAAAAGTTATTCCCTCCTGAGACCACGGGAACCGATCAGACAGAAAGAGATCGTGCAAGGATGGAATGGATCAAAGCAGATAGGAAAGCAAAATCTGACCTAATTTTATCGATACATCCAACAGAGTTACATAATGTACGAGGATGCACGACTTCTCGGGAAGTGTGGTTAAAGCTTGATTCTGTTTATGCATCAAGGGGACCAGCTAAGAAAGCTACGTTGCTAACACAGCTAATGATCCAAAAATTAAGCGAAGGAGGTGATGTCCGAGACCACATGAACAAATTTCTTGATGCTGTAGACCTTTTGGCTGCGATGGGAGTGGAGATACATAAAGATTTCTTGTCTGCTCTGCTTCTGTATAGCCTGCCACCCAGCTATGGAAATTTTAGATGTGCTATTATGACCCGGGATGCACTACCAACAGTAGATGCGCTGAAGGTGAAGATTTTTGAAGAAAATGAAGTTAGAAAACAATTAAATGTTGTTGAGGGTGTCGGTGCTCTTACAGTTGGGAGCAATAGAAATAAACGACGACCAAATCAGGCGAAAAGCTATGAAAGGAGTCTGCCCGTGACTACTTTCAAAGGAAAGTGCTTTAAGTGTGGCAAACAAGGTCACAAGTCGCCAGATTGCCCGATCAAGAAGGATCTACCAGGAAAGCAGAAGCATAGTACTCAGACAAAAGATGATACGTTTGCAGCATACCATACAAGGAGTCATAGATCTACAGACATGACGTCCAAATCATGGATTTTGGACAGTGGGTGCACTACACACCTGTGTGGGGATAAGGAGGCATTTAGACACCTTGACATATCCACATATGGGAAGATAAATTTAGCTAGTGAAGCATCTAGTGAAATTAAAGGAAGGGGCACTGTTGATTTGACTGTGGAAAATGGAAAGGATCTTAGATCAATCGAGTTCGTTAATACCCTATATGTACCCGATTTGAGGTCAAATTTAGTTTCAGTATCTAAAATTACAAATAGAGATCACGAGGTATTGTTTAGGCGTGATTCAGCTATTGTTTTTGACAAGCAAGGACAAGTGAAGATGACTGCTGAACGTCGGGGAGATCTGTATTACGTTCACCAAAGTAAAGATATGGCTTGCACAGTGGAAACGAAGTATCAACTTGAGATGCAGAAATGGCATCAACGTCTAGGTCATTTAAATTCCAGAGACCTTATGAAGGTTGTTGGCATGTCAACCAAGAGGAAACCAACCTCAAGGGACATGGAGTTTTTATCACAATGTGATGTGTGTTTAAAAGGAAAGATGAATGCTCTACCTTTTCCCACAAGTGAGCGACAAAGTAACGAAGCATTGGAGTTAGTACACTCGGACGTCGTTGGACCGTTTAGAACACAAGCAGCAAATGGTGCCAAATATTTCATCACTTTTGTGGATGATTACTCTCGATGGTGCGAAATATATTTCTTAAAGCAGAAGAGTGGAGCCCTAGAAGCCTTCAAATGATACCAAGCCCATGTCGAAAGATTTACTGGAAAAAGGATTAAATGCATTCAGTCCGATAATGGCACAGAATACTCTAATGAAGAGTTTTTTTTCTTAAGTTTTCTTTCTTAAACTCACGAGGCATTGAGCGTCGTTTGACTGTCCCGAGGACGCCACAGCAAAATGGCATTGCGGAACGCCTCAACAGAACGCTTTTGGATATGGCTCGCTGTCTGTTGATTCAGTCTGGGTTGCCATTAATGTTTTGGGCTGGAGCCATTGCAACTGCAGCTCACATAAGAAACAGATGTCCATCAAGGAGTCTTAGTGGCGATCTTCCTCACAAGAAATGGACTGGTAACAAACAACGTGGGATTACTTCCGAATATTCGGATCAAATGTACATGTTCTGGATAAGGATCCTTCAAAGAGTAAGCTTGCAAATCGATCGATAACAGGTGTGTTTGTGGGATACCCACGAGAAACTAAAGGTTATCGAATATGGATACCAGAAAGCAAGAAATTCATTGTCGCGAGAGACGTAAAGTTCCAAGAAAACGATACTGCGAGATTAGAAGGAAATCAAAAGGACGCCGTGTATATCGACGATGACATTGAAAAACCCAGGGAAGGCAATGAGATCGAAATAATCGTGGACATTCCGACCTCTACTGAACCATTAGTGCCGCCAGAAACACCGCACACCCCACGAAGTTCAAGCCCCGAATTATTGCGTGAGACCAGAAGAGGACCAGGAAGACCGAGAATAGTACGAACGGGAGCAAGGGGGCGCCCTAGGAAACTATTCGCAACTGTTCGGACAAATCGAGGAAATCATGAAGAATTGCCGCAAACTTCCACCACTCAAGATTTCGAAGAGGATGAGAATAGATCGTTCGCGGGCATGGCCGAGGTAACGATAGAAGAGGCCATGATATCTCCTGAGAGAGAATTGTGGAAAGACGCTATTCAGTCCGAGATTGAAAGTTTAATTAAAAATGACACTTGGGAAATTGTCAAAAGGCCGAATGGAAGAAGCGTAGTCGGTAGTCGCATTGTTTTAACTAACAAGTGTAGTGCAGACGGAGCAACCCTAAGAAAGAAGGCGCGGATCGTAGCAAAAGGGTATAGTCAGAAGTACGGGATCGACTATCATGAGACCTTTGCGCCGGTAGCGAGGTTGGATTCCGTAAGACTCTTGTTAGCTCTGTCGGTGGAAATTGGAATGCCGATTCGACAATTCGATATCGTGACAGCCTATCTCAACGGTGATCTGGAAGAAGATGTTCTCATGGAGGTTCCAGAGATGTTACCCGAGATGCTTATACGAATAGGCGAAAATAAACAGGTTACTCAGGATGTAAGGGTTCGAGCACTAGATATGCTTAGAAAACTTGAAGATGGCGGAAACAGTTGTCGATTAAGGAAAGCTATATATGGTCTGCGACAGGCCGGTCGACAATGGCATGCACGTCTTTCTAAGAAGTTGTGTACCATGGGACTTACTCCTACGAAAGGTGAACCTTGCATGTATCATGCTAGACGCAACGGAAATTTACTATTGCTAGTCGTCTATGTAGACGATATCCTGATGGCATCTGCCGATCTGAAGTGGATAGATGAAGTCAAGTTGGGTTTACTTGAAGACTTTGAAGTCAAGGACCTTGGACTCGCACAACAATGCGTTGGTTTAGAGATCGATCAAGGGAATGACTCTATCATGGTGACTCAGACCAGATATATATTGGATATCCTCGAGAAGTACGGAATGAGCGACTGCAATCCCGTGAAAACTCCAGCGGAGATTCAAGCAAAGGAGGCTAGTGAATCTGAGGATAAGACCGAGAAGGAAAGATAGCCGTATAGAGAACTCATTGGGACCGTCATGTATCTTGCCGTAGGAACGAGACCGGACATAGCAAATACTGTGTCTAAACTCGCCCAATATACGACCAAGCCTACGAGCCAACATTGGGCAAGAGCAAAGAGAGTGTTGAGGTATTTAGCAGGGACCACAGGCCTTGGTTTAAGGTACACCAAAACGGGTGAACATTTACTCGGATACTCTGATGCGGACTGGGGAGGCTGCTTAACCGACCGGCATTCATTTACTGGCTATTCTTTCATTTTGGCTGGTGCGACAATAACATGGAAGTCGCAGAAGCAACGCACAGTCGCGTTTGTCTTCCACTGAGGCTGAGTATATCAGTCTATCGGAGGCCGTCAAGGAGGCTTTGCATTTGCGTAGTTTGTTGCAGGAATTGGAGTTGAGCAAGATGACTAGTGTGCTATTATATGTGGACAATCAGGGAGCACAGCATCTGGCCTCAAATTCTATTTTCCATGCCAGGACTAAGCACATTGATATTAGACACCATTTTGTCCGGGAATGTGTTGAGAATGGATTGGTAGAATTAAGGCACATTCCAACCGATCAAATGAGGGCTGATGTCTTGACAAAAGCTCTGCCAAGAGCGTCCCACTGGAGGTGCATTAGTGACCTAGGTCTCACCAATAACGACAAAAATTTGTGACTGCGAGCATCTTGAGGGGGCGTGTTGGCGCTAACATATTTAAGTTGCGCGGGAGAAACAAGATCCTCGCGTTTCTGTATCGATCCAAGTATCGATGTATTCATACTGTAGATATTCTTCTGTTCTTCTAAAAGGCGACACGCCACGAGTTATAATAAATTATCTTTGTCTCACTAAACAATCCGTAAACATTCATTCTTTAAGAAATGTTAGGTAAAGATATCCCGCATTTCCCTCAATAAATAGCGTCCGCGAAATTATCAGCAATAATAAGAACAAAGAATAAGTTGCGAGAGAAATTTAAGATAAAAGACTTAGGCGAAGTAAAAGATATTTTAGGAATATGTGTCGAAAGGGAAGGTGATACGGGAGATATTAACATTAGACAGAAGAAGTATATTAATGATCTGTTAATTAAATTCGGAATGGAAAAATGTAACCCGTTGAGCACACCCTTAGAACAGAATTTAAATACAGCTGAACTAATGTCTCAAACAAAAAACGAAAAATGTGAGAATTTAAATGAACCGTATCCGGAACTTGTAGGCAGTTTGATTTACCTTGCAAACGCGACGCGCCCCGACATAGCTTTCGCAGCGAATTTGTTAAGCAGATTCAATAATAACCCAAATCAAACACACTGGAAAATGGCAAAACGTGTGCTAAGATATTTAAAGGGTACGATAGATTTTGGCATTAATTATAGTAAAGAAAACGATTGTGTAGTAGGGTATGTCGATTCAGATTGGGCTGCAGACACTACCGATAGAAGATCCTGTACAGGATATGCCATTTATATAGCGGGTGCGCCGGTAAGTTGGAGCAGCAAAAAGCAAAAATCTGTAGCGCTTTCAACCATGGAAGCGGAATACATGGCTCTTTCGGAAATTAGCAAAGAAATTATTCATATAAGAAATTTATTAAGTCATATTAATGTACTCAGTTTGTTAAAGGAGCCCGCTGAAGTTTATTGCGATAATCAAAGCGCAATTGAATTATGTAAAAATAGTGTTTTTCATCCACGAAGTAAACATATAGACATAAGATACCATTTTTCAAGAGAAGCACAGGAACGAGGCGAAATATTCATAAAATATCTATCAACAAAAATGATGACCGCAGATATTTTAACCAAGGCATTAACCCGAGAAAACCATTTTACTTGTATGCATTTAATGAAAATATCGTAAATCAGTTAAAAAACTAACATGTCGTCATAGGGGGAGTGTTGGAAATAGTATATCGACTTGAATGTATGTATATCTGATGACATTCCAGGAGGCCACGGATCTAGATGACTTTCGTTCTTGTATGTTCTTTTGTCTATTGATTTTCGGTGGTTGCGTTTTAGATTTGTTAGCGGTCGGTCGTACTATTTATTCTGTCTCCATTATGTATGTGTTTTAATGTTCCTAAATATAATATTGTTCATCCGTTTAAATCTTATATTATATTTCATTCCTGCGTTTTACCCAAAAACCAAACACTAATATTATAATAATAAGTAAAATAAATGAAACTAAATTTAAAATTATATAATTAATTAAAATTATTGTTTAAATTAATATGAAATTAATTTATTTATAATTTCTAAAATTATTACACTTTTCTGCCAAAACAATATAATTATAATTATTCTTCTTTTAAAAAATATTTTTAATAAATGATCCTTTCGTACAAATTTATTATTTTTAATTATAGATAGAAACCGATCTGGTTCACACCGATTTGAACTCAAATCATGTAAGATTTTAAAAGTCGAACAGACTTAAATATTAAACTTATACTTCTAATTTTTATCTTAATTCAACATCGAGGTCGCAAACATTTTTATCAATAAGATCTATCTAAAAATATTACGCTGTTATCCCTAAGGTATTTTATTCTTTGAAATTTTTCTAAAAATTCATTTAATACAAAAATTATTGTAAGTAACAATTTAAAGTTCATCAAATTTAAAAATCCTCCCAATTAAATATTAAAATCAATTAAAAATTTTTATTTTAAATAAAATAAAAATTATTATTTTAAATAAAATAAAAATTTTAATATAAAAATCTATAGGGTCTTCTCGTCTTATAATAAAATTTTATCTTTTTTACTAAAAAATAAAATTCAATATTATTCAATTGAAACAGTTATTATTTCGTCAAATCTTTCATTCAAGCCTTCATTAAAAAGACAATTGATTATGCTACCTTTGTACAGTTAAAATACTGCAGCCATTACAAAATTTTCATTGGGCAGACCCGACCTTAAATTATAAACAAAAAGACATGTTTTTGATAAACAAGCGAATAATAAATTTGCCTAATTCTTTAACTAAATTTTAATATTAAAATTTAATTATATAAATATTTTTACTAATTTTATCATTATAATTATTAAAAAATAATTTTTTAATATTTTTCTATAATTAATTAAATTTTTTATAAATCATATTTTAATTTTAATAAATTATTAAATTTATTTTATAAAATTCAAATATTAAGAATACTAATTTAATAAAAAAAAATTTTTAATTTTAAATTATAGTTTATCCCATAATTTATTAATTTTAATATTAAAATTATAAAAAAATAAATAATTTTATTAATTAAAATCTAAATTAAATTTATCTCTAAAAAAACTAGATATCAATAAAAACGAATAACTTTTCATTACCAATTAAAAATTAAAAATTCTTATTCTACAAAAAAAATTATTTCTAATTAAATCTTTTAATTTCGAGAATATTTTATATAAATATTAAATTAATAAACCCTGATACAAAACGTTCAATAACAAATCATTTTAACTAAAATTTTATAACTCACTTTCATTTATTTTATAAAAAAAAAATTTTCTAATTTATTACTTAAACTTAAATTCTTAAAAAATTTTTTCAAATTAATAATTAAAATACAAAATAATTTATTTAAATGTTAAAAATTTTAAGAATAAACTAATTAATCTTTTAAAAGATTTAAATATTAAATTTGTTAGGGCAGGAGTCTTTACGCAGATAATACGAGTATCGGTTTGTTAATAGATGAGTTTATTATAATAGAATAAGTAAGTAACATAATGCAGTTGGAGAATGAACATAAGTAACGGTTACGACATCAAACAAAAGAGTAAACCTATAACGGTCACACGCATCGGGTTCGACTGTTTTGGCGGTACGAATCAAATCGCTCTAACAAAATTTTATCTAAAAACACTTTCCAGTATCTTTACTTTGTTACGACTTTTCTGATTTTATAGTGAGAATGACGGGCAATTTGTACACATTTAAAAATAAATTTCAATTTAAATAATTATTTAAATTTACTCTTAAATCCAATTTTATAATAATTTTAAACCTATTAATCCAAAAATTTAATTTATTGTAACTAATTAATTCTTAAATATTCTACACTTTGATCTGAATTTTCATTTATATATAATTTATTAAAATAAAATAATAATATAATTAATTAAAACGACAATACATAAAATATATTCAAGTATTTTTTATCGAGGACTATCAATTATTCTTGTTGAAATTTGTTTAAAATATCGGCCAACTCCAACCGATATTGGAGGAAGTGAAACTTCCTCCTCCGGTCCGGACGAGGGAGAGTGGGTAAAGGTAACTCCAAACCAATATGCCTTTGATTCCCTTTGACTGTCCTGAAAACGACAGTCGTTTATTTCAGACCCTTTTCGCTCTGTATAATACAAAGTGTTTTGCCGATCACAAGAATTTGACTTCTTGGTAGCCTGGCTGTCGGCGGGCCTGGTTGTCCTAGGTTATAATCTCTGGAACAACAGAAAAAGAACGAACGGGTGTAATCACCTGAAATACGATAATCGTATTAACGTTCTGTCTCGGGAATGTTTTGACGCGCACACTTAAACAGCAACGGTAACCGTGCTGTGTGTGCTAATGCGTGTACTGGTGCGTGGCTTTTAAATACGGTAAGCCACGCGTCGACTGTTTTGGCCGATCTGTTCCGTCTTTTTCAGGAACACAATCGTGGCGGTCGGCTAGATTTAACGCAATGAAATCTTTAGTGCAACGACCGCACAGTCGTATTGCCTCGAACGGAAAACCATGGCGGAGGTTGTAAATCTCCTGTATGGATTCCGTGAGCGGGGAGATCCACGGTTACTAGTAACTAGTCCCGGTGGCTGACAACGGAGGCTGATCTAACCGTTTCTTTCTCAACACGCCTTGACGTGGAGTAAGAGTGGACCAACGCTAATTCTAACCCGTCTTCCTCAACACGCCGCGTCGTGAAGGAAGCCTGGACACAATAGTCCTGGAAGCCTGGAAGCGATATCGAAACTCTCCGGTCGCTCTTTGGTTACTCTAAACGTTCCAAGGCGATTCCCGGTAGAGAACGAGTAGCGGGTCTTAAGTTTAGAATAGCGCGCGAACTAACGTAGTGCTCCGCCGACCAGTGGTCATCCAAGGAGTGGACTCCTGACGCTCCCACGTCGAATAACAATGGTTGGCGAAAACCAGGTGAACCCACCGATTTTCGCCCCAGTACTAATTCAGGGTAAAGACCGCTAAATTACTAAAAGGCGCAGCTATTGTGCTGAAGAGTCAACACGAATCGTCGTGTGTTATTCTCGATTCAGTTTCACAATTTGCTGGTGTTAAGCTGAAAGCAGTGTTCGTTATAACGGGAGCACGATCGACAATCGATGCGCTCCGTGCGAACTGTTGCTGAGGACTCTCTAAGAAGAACTGACTGTCTGCGACGTTACACCGTCGTCGACAAGCGCGAACGAGTAATTACTCGTTACGCGGCGCTTTCGTCAAACTATTAGCTCTTTCTCACTCTCTCTCATATCCGTTTACTATTCGCGAATTCGAACGTCTTCAAACGGTAATATGTACCGGTCAGACGTGCCGATCTCTGGTTTCGCACGGTCTAGACGAAAACAATCATTGTCATGTTATTGGACCTCTATAGTTTTTGTATTTCCTTTTCGAATCACGCCGGTCAAATAAACTCGGTACACTCAAGAAAAAGAAATTAACTATGAGGCTCGTGATCGGGTGAAACAACTACTGGTCACTTATTTAAACAAAGTTCCTCTAATTTAAATTAAATACTGCCAAATTTTCTTTATTTAATGATTCAACATTTACTAAATTAATATTATCTTTTATTCTATAATAGGGTATCTAATCCTAGTTTTATAAAAAAAATTTTAAAAATAATTTATAATTAAATATTTAAAAATTTTACATTATTTATTTCACCAAAAAAATAAAAATTTTAAAACAATTAAATTTCAACTTATTCTAATTAATCCTAAATTAATTCATTTTATTAGTATAACCGCAGTTGCTGGCACTAAATTAACTAAAATTTTTTAAAATACTAAATCTAACTTTAATTATTTTTTAATATTCTATATTAATTATAATTTAATTATTTAAATAATACTAATTTTTATTTATTACATAAATAATTTATATTTTTTATGTAATAAAATTTTTTTATGTAATAAACCTTTATATCCCGTTTATTTAGTTCACAAGGAGTAGAAATCGGTTTCGCATCACTCATGCCAAATTTTCTCAATGTGTCTTCAATATAGGTCTTCTGAGTCATCGCCATCTTCCCCTTACTCCGCGTGAACTTAATTCCTAAGCAATGCTGAATGGGTCCTAAGTCCTTCATTTCAAACGTTGACATTAGTCCTTGTTTTAATTCTTCCATGTGTTCTCTATTTCTTGATATCATTAATATATCATCGACATAACTCGCCACGATAACCAAATTTTCGTTCATTATTTTGAAGTAAACACAAGGGTCAGGATTCATCGATTGCAATCCTAATTCACGCAATTTCTCATCAAGTCTAATATTCCATTGTCTGCTTGATTGTTTCAAACCATAAATTGCCTTCTTTAGTAAACAGACTTTATTCTCGCCTTTAATATCTTGCAACATTTTGTTAATTCTGATCTTCTGATCCTTACTGATTTGACTGTCCTTTGCTGATCTTATGTCTTGTAATGTTTCTTCCAGCATTTCTGGTATTTCCATGTATATCTCTTCATCTATATCTCCATTCAGAAAAGCGGTCGATACATCAAGATGATCAACCAGCATGTCTCGCTCAACTGCTAGAGCGATTAATGTCCTTATGGAACTCAATCTTGCTACTGGTGCAAAAGTTTCATGAAAGTCCATTCCCGGGACTTGTGTAAAACCTCGAGCTACGAGTCTCGCCTTCCTTCTATCCAGCGTCCCGTCAGCCTTACATTTATTCCGTAATATTAAACGACAGCTTACGATGCTTCGGTCCCTTGGTCGATCTACGATTTCCCACGTATTATTTTTGATCATAGACATTATCTCACTACGTATGGCTGCTTTCCACTCTTCCCTATCTTTACTGGCCATTGCCTTTTTAGCCGAAATTTCACTTGTATCCACATGTTCTTCTGTCTCTTCTTCTTTTGTAGTGACTTGTTGTGCTACCTCATAGTGATATTGTTTCTTGGGTCTTCCTGGATTTCCCGTCCTTATTATTTTGGGTCTCCCAACGGTTCTTCGCAACTGTACTTCTGGATTTTGTATTACCTGTTCTTGCTCTTGATGTTGGTTATTTAACCCATTTTCTTCCCTTTGTTCGCAGGTTTCACTGTTTTCATTATTTTGTGGTTCTTCGTGAGTCCACTCCATAGCTTCTTCGTATTCTTCATCATCATCTTCTTCTTCTTCTTGTAATGAGTTTTGTTCTCCGAGGTCTCTGATCGTTTTTGTCTCTATTTCAGCATATTTTCTTTCCTTTAGTTTGTTTCCATTAATCATCCTATTTTCATTAACGAATTCTTCATATTTTGTTCCGGCACCAATTTCTTCGAAGAATTTTATATCTCTGGATACAATTATTTTCCTTTCACTAGGTACCCAAACTCGGTAACCTTTAGATTCCAAGGAATAACCTACGAACATACACTCTCTGGATCTTGGAGAAAATTTTCCTTTGTTTGTATCTCGGTCCAATGCATATCCTTTACATCCGAATGTTCGGAAATATTTCACATTTGGCCTTTTACCGGTCCAAAGTTTATAAGGTGTTTGCCCATTTAAGTGGTTTGCGGGGCATCTATTGCGGATGTAATTAGCTGTATGCAGTGCTTCTGCCCAAAACGATGGGGATAGTTTCGATTGAATTAGTAGACATCTTGCCATTTCCACAAGTGTTCTATTCATGCGTTCCGCGGTGCCATTTTGTTGCGGTGTGTGCGGGATTGTCAATCTTCTTTGGATTCCAGATTTTTGTAAATAGTCGTCAAATTCTTTATTGCAATATTCTTTTCTGTTGTCGGACTGAATGTATTTGATTTTCCTACCAGTGAAGTTTTCAACCATGCTCTTGTACTTTTTGAATTCAGTGAGGGCTTCGCTTTTCCTCTTCAAGAATCTTACTTCGCACCACCTCGTTCTGTCTTCTATGAAGATTAAGAAATATTTTGACCCATTCAATGACTCTGTCCTCATCGGTCCACATAAGTCTGTGTGTACTAATTCTAGCAGTTCCGATTTGCGACTGGACTCTTTTGGGAAAGGTGTCTGCGTAAGTTTGCCTTTTAAGCATACTTCACACGTAGGTAGTTCTTTTTGTGTTCTGATTCTGATGCCACATACCTCTTTATTAGCAACCATTTTCTTCAGATCTCTTCCGTTCAAGTGTCCGTATCTCTCATGCCATGTTTTTAAATTTTCTTCTGATTCACTCGACATTCTTCCTGCATATTGTGTGTTTTGCCTAATGTAATATAAACCATCGATTCTGTCAGCGCGCATTAAAATGCTTCCTGCTCTATCCTTGACTAGAGCACCGTTTCTACCGAAGGTTACATTATATCCCTTGTCTGTAATCTTTGAAACAGACATTAAATTTGTGCGTAATCCTGGAACATATAAGGTATTTAATAAATTTATTTTCTGACTGCCATCTTTGTTTGAGGTAATAATAGATGCTGTCCCTTTCGCCAATACTTTAGCTGATGTATTGTTAGTCGCTAAATTCAAGTCTTCGAACTCATATGACTCCAGATTCTTTAGGCTTTCTTCTTTCTTCGTAATATGCGATGTACAACCACTATCTAAGCACCAATCGCTTGTACTTATGTCGCGTCCGGACTTTAAAGCATAGTCTTTTCTATCTGTGACTAGTAAGCTAGATTCCTTGGGACTCTGCTTTCCCGACTTCCAAGGTTTGTATTTCCCATCTTCTAGTCTGCAGTCTATAGCTTTGTGTCCCACCTTTTTGCATTTATGGCAACGGAATTTGAATTCTTCTTTATGTTCTTCCCTACGCTCGTTGGGCCTATTGTTCCGGAATTTATGATTTTTGAATGCTTGTCTTCCAACCATCATTGCATTCGGAACTTCTTCCTTTAATTTCTGATTACGTGCATCACTTTCTTCAACTATCTTTATCTTCAATATTTCCGGTGATGGTAATTCATCTCTGGATTCGATTGCACATCGGAAATTTTCAAATTTCTCTGGGAGACTATACAATAACATTATGGCTAACAAATCCTTATTGATGTCTACATCCATTTCTTGTAGCTTGTCAACCACATCAAAGAATTTAGAAATGTGGTCTCGTGTGTCTTCACCTTCACGCATTTTTTGCAAAGTGAGTTGTTTTAAAAGGTTCGCTTTTCGAGCAGGTCCCTTAGATTGATAGGTACTTTCTAATTTAAGCCAAACATCTCGAGATGTGGTACAATTCTTGATTTGTTTTAATGCATGAGGGTGGATAGATAGTATTAGATCTGACCTGGCTTTCTTGTCAGCAATTTCCCACTGCTTTGTGACTATAGCTCCTTCTGCCAAATCCGGTTTCGGTATCTCACCACTCACATATCCCCATGCATCATTCTTCACCAAAAGGGCTTCGGCTTGTAATTTCCAAGTCTCATAATTATCCCTTTCTAACATTTCTATTCGTGTATAACTGCTGGTACTCATTTTCGCGCACATACACTTATTATCTTCACTCGCGATATATTGACGTTAATTAACTACCTAAAATATACTATTCCAAGGGAGCTGGGCCCATAACCTATTGCAGAGTATGAACCTTTCTTTTATTAATAACGAAACAACAACGCGGTAACCAAAACGACTGGACAGAAACCAGTCGACTATTTGTTTACTACATACATTCAGATTGTGTTGCTGCTCTAATAGAAAATTTAAATTTCTATCATATATTTTCAAAATATATACTTGTTTCAAGTTCATTAACTTATAGAATTAATTTTTTATAAAAATAATTTTATCTCATAATTTATTAATTATAGGAGAAATAATAAAAAATGAAAAATAAATAATTGCACTAATTTGAGCAATAAATATGTAAGGATACTCAATTGGTTTAGCACCTGTTCATGTTAAAATAATACATGTTGATATAAATATTCAAAAATAAAATTGATTAATTGGATAAAATTTAGTAGTTTTAAATTTTGTTAATCCGTTAAAAGGTAGAATTATTAAAATTAGAATTGAAAATATTAATCCAATTACTCCCCCTAATTTATTAGGAATTGAACGTAAAATTGTATAGGCAAATAGAAAATATCATTCAGGTTGAATATGTTTAGGGGTATTTATTTGGGAAGCTGGGGTGAAATTATCAGGGTCACAGAAAATATATGGATTATATAATACAATAATAAAAAAAATTATTAAAATTCATTTAAATCCTACTAAATCTATTCAAGTGAAGTAAGGATGAAATCTAATTTTTCCTGGATTTCTAGAAATTCCGTTAGGATTATTAGATCCATATATATGGAGGTATGTTAAATGAATAATTACTATAGATGTAACAATAATAGGAAATAAATAATGTATAGAAAAAAATCGTCCAAGGGTTGGTGTTCTAATTGAATAATCTCCTCAAATTCAGTGAATTATAAATTTTCCAAAGGATGGGATAGCTGTTAATAGATTTGTGATAACTGTTGCTCCTCAATATGACATTTGTCCTCAGGGTAAAACATATCCTATAAATGCAGTTGTTATAGATAATATTAAAATTATTACACCTAATAATCAAACATGTTTAAAGTTATAAGAATGATAATATAATCCTCATCAAATATGTAAATATATACAAATGAAAAATAAAGATGCTCCATTTATATGGGCTGTTCGGATATATCATCCTCCTTCAATATTTTGAATAATATGAATGATTCTATCAAATGCTATTGATGTTTGAGGGATATAATGTATTGATAAAAGGATTCCTGAGATAATTTGAATAATTAGAATTAAGGCAAGAATTGAACCAAAATTTCATCATCTAGAAATATTTATAGGAGTAGGTAAAACAATAAATGTATTTTTAAATATATTAATTATTGGGTCATTATTAGATTTAGAATATTTAAACATTATTATTTTGTTCGACGAATAAATTTATATTTTTGTTTACAGATTTTAATAATAGTAATTATTGGAAAGAATAAATAAAAAATTCTTAATAAATAATATGTTATGTTAGAATATTGATAAGTTAAATTATTTGTTTTTTTTAAATTCAATTATATTTATTTTTAAAATAATTAATATTATAAAAATTATTATTAGTGAAATTATAATAATTTTTGTTAAGATATTCGAGGCGCCCGCGTACCAGAGGGGCACGCTTGTCGGCTGTCTCGTGCCCTACCGCCGCGCTTGCGCTCGCCCGCTCTTCCGCTCTCGTGTTGGGTCTTATGGTGCTCCGCCTTTAACTACAGATATGTTATATTCTAATGTAATATCCTAAGCTAAATAAACCATCCTTATGTATTGTGTTCGGTACATTGGTACATATTGCTTCACCTGATCTCCTGAGGTAAAAACTCCAACAATTATAATAGTTATTGACATTAAAATAATTAAGTAAATCTTTTATATTAAATTAATTAAATTTTTTAATTGGAAATTAAATGTAATTTTTATACTATATAAAAATAATATGAATGGTCATCAATAGATGCAAATATATAAAAATAGTCACTCTACATCAACAAAATGTCAGTATCAAGCAGCAGCTTCAAATCCAAAGTGATGATTAGATGAAAAATGTTTATTTATTAATCGATAGAAACAAATAATTAAAAATGTTGTTCCAATAATTACACGAATACCATGAAATCCAGTTATTACATAAAATGTTGATCCGAAAACATTGTCATTAATAGAAAATGATGCATTTTTATATTCAAATAATTGAAGGAAAGAGAAATATATTCCCAGTAAAATGGTTATTATTAATCTTAATTTTCTTCCTTTAAATATATTATTAATAATTGAATGATGACATCAAGTAATAGATAATCCTGAAGATACTAATACAATTGTATTTAGTAGAGGAATATTATAAGGATTAAATATTTTAATTCCTTTGGGAGGTCAAATTATACCAATTTCTATTCTAGGATTAAGGGATATATGAAAAAATGCTCAAAAAAAGGAAATAAAAAAAAATAATTCAGAAATAATAAATAGAATTATTCCAAATCGTAGATTATTATAAACAAGATAAGTGTGTATTCCTTGATAAAGTCTTTCTCGGATTACATCTCGTCATCATTGAGATATACATAAAATAATAATTATAAAATTAATAATTAAATTTAAGTAATTATTATTATGTATTCATTGAATTATTCTTGTTAATAAATTGAAAATTGAAAATGATGTTAATAGTGGTCATGGTCTTGCAGTAACTAAATGAAATGGATGATTATGTATTGACATTTAAGAAACTTCATTAGAATATAAAGTTCTAAGAATTGAGTATACATAAGCTTGAATTATAGCTACTGAAATTTCAAGAATTATTAATAAAGTTTGAGTTGAAAATGTTAGAGGAAAAATAAGAATATTAAAATTTGTTGAACCAATTAAATTTAAGAATAAATGACCTGCAATTATATTAGCTGACAATCGAATACCTAATGTTCTTGATCGAATAATATTTCTAATTGATTCAATAATTACTGTTAAGAATATAATCATCGCTGCGTATCGCCCGGCACCATGAGCTGATGGCGCTTCTGTTTTATAAGCGTGTGTCTTTTGTTTCTGGGTGCGGTCGTTCTGGTTTCGTCTCTTTGGTGTGCCATGTGAAGTTTGTTCTGTCCGCACTCTTATCTTTTCAATACTGTTATTACTTATTACTACCTAATCCACCAATAAAGATTCCAACAATTACTATAAAAGGTATTAGAATATAAGGAGTTCCTGTAGGAATGAGGTGTATAAATATATTTTTATAATTTATTAACCCCTTGCACTATTCGGAACCTCGGGAAAAGTCAGGCCAAACGCGGCTGCCTCGATTGTCGCTAGCGGCGAAGCGAGCGGTGGAGCGCGCGTGCCGAAACTTGAGATATATTCTTACGACCGAGCGCAAGGTAGTCGTGCCCGTATTTACTTCACGCGATGGAACTCTTGTGAAATTCAAATGAATTTGAATCAAAAACTTTTAAAATATACTTTAATTATTACATAAGATGAAAACAAATTCTGATTAATTATAATAATATAATTAATTACTAATCCCATTCGAGATGTTCATACTTGGTCCAAAACTAAGACCGCGAGTCCGACTCGTGATATTCATGTTCGACCTGAAATGTCGAGTACGAGTCAAGCTCGTGATATTCATGTTTGGTCTGGAACTGAACAACGAGCCCGACTCGTGACATCCATGTTTGGCCTAAAATTTTCATCACGAGTCAGACTCGTCAAAAAAGTGCAAGGGGTTAATCAACCAAAAATTATAAAAGATAATCATATAGAAAATGAAAAAGATATTTGTCTTGATGGAGTAAAAATATAAGGGAATAATCCTAAAATATTAATTAATATAATAAAATTAAATATAGAAATAAATATTAATAAATTTTTATTTGAAATTTTATTTAATAGAATTTTAAATTCATTAATAAGATATATATATATATATATATATATATATATATATATATATATATATATATATATATATATATTTGTTACGTGCGGGAGGGTTTTTCTTTTGATTTACATGGCCGAGAGGTTTTGACCGTCCCGCGCGTAACGCTTGAATAAAATTTAATTTAGGATGGGTTGTATCATCTAAAATTCCATACGGAATTCGCGCATAGGTCAGGAATGAAATAGGTGTTAACGCAGAATAGAGGATAAATGCCTTATTGGCCTGTTCTATTGATTCTTCACATTATACAAAAACAATTACACGGAATGATTCAGAAGTATCGGAGTCCAGAATGGATGACAATTTTACAATACGTATTTTAGTTGGAGTCTTAGACTGGTAAATTCCTAACGTGTTAAGTTTACGAATGGGCCCAAGGGAAATTCCCACAAGCATATAAACATATGTTTGGGTCCTCGTATCGCTAACATAAGTATGGAAAACTCACCAATGAATACTATCTTGGAAGCAATGTTTTTCGCTAGCTCTGATATGAATTGTCCTAGATGCTGAGGGAGCCCGAAGATGAAGGAATGGCTGATGAACTTTTCACTTATATGAGTTAACACAATTCTATTTTCACTATACTATAAATACTATAAATACCATAAATACCATAAATACTATAAATACTATAAATACTATAAATACTATAAATACTATAAATACTATAAATACTATAAATACTATAAATACTATAAATACTATAAATACTATAAATACTATAAATACTATAAATACTATAAATACTATAAATACTATAAATACTATAAATACTATAAATACTATAAATACTATAAATACTATAAATACTATAAATACTATAAATACTATAAATACTATAAATACTATAAATACTATAAATACTATAAATACTATAAATACTATAAATACTATAAATACTATAAAAAAGAATTTAATATATTAGAATGGAATTAGAACTGATTTTAGATTTGAAGAATTTCTTGTTAGCTGAGTCCTTCGGTAATTATGGAAGTAACTTCACTAATTTAACTCGAACTCTGGCTCAAAATAGCAACAAGGGCAAAACGCCACGCACCTCGCGATTTGACTAACGATTGCAACTCGCGGCGGTTTCTCTGCCTCTTTTGTAGATTTTGGGGACCGCTAAGGGGAAGTTCCACGAGCTATGCTCGTTCCTCCCACTCAGGAAATCGCCCGTTCCTGTTCTAAGAATTCCGCCCGCAGTTCATCAGCTATTTCCCATCCATGGCCTCCCGCTATTGCAATTTCGCTTATTAGCAAAACGTGACCACCGTTCGAAGAATATTCGCGGTCGAGGAATTTGCTTCGATATGATTTTTCGGCTCGCATAGCATGATCGATGTTCGACGCCACGGCACGTGCCGTGTTTAGGTATGCAAATTATCATTTAACATCCGGTACGTAACACTATAAATAAAAGAATAATTATTGGAATAATTGTTCATATTATTTCAATTATATGACCTTGTAATAAGTATCGATTAATATTTCTATTTAAAATAATTGTTAAAAATATGTAAATAATTAAAATTGTAATTATTTTTAAAATAATTATAGCTGTATCATGAACAAAAATTAAAGGTTCTATTATAGGTGAGGTTGCATCTTGGAAAGTTAAATTTATTCAAATATTAGTTTTTAACAATAAAGGATATCTTTATATATACGGTGTTTAAAACTGTTGCACTATTCTGCCATGTTAAATATTTTTCTGAAATTGAAGGAATTTCTGTGTAAGGATGATTATAAGGTGGAAAATTTTGTATTCATTCTAAAGATGATAAATAAAATTTAAATAAAATTTTTCGTTTTGTTATTAAAGTTTCTAAAATAATAAAGATTAGAAAAATTAATCTATTAATTGAAATTAATGATCCAATTGATGAAATAATATTTCAAGATAAGTATCTACCCGGACAGGTGCTCGGCGAGGCGGAAAGCTATGATCCTCTCGAGGATCTTTCCCGCCCCGTCGAGCAGGCATATAGGCCGATAGGCGGAAAGGCTGTCGGCCGCCCTCCCTGGTTTAGGGAGCAGCACCAGTTGCCCCCTTTTCCTGGCCCCCGGGAAGACCCCTTCTGTGAGGCAGTCCTCCAGGAGGCGTCGAAACCTACCCCCCAGGACCACGAGCACGCGGCCGTGGATGCCGTCGGGTCCCGGGGCGGTGCTTTGGGCTGCAAGGCGGCGCACCGCCCTGTCCAGCTCCTCGCTGCCGATCCCAGGCACAGGGACGCGATCATGTCGCGCCCCCTGCTCCTGGGTCCGCCGTCGAGCCTCCTCCTCATCCTGAGGCAAGAGGTTATCGACGACGGAGTCCAGGAACTCCGATTCCATCGACTCGGTCACCGGGAGGGGGGGGGGGGGGGCGGATCTTATTCAGAACCACCCGGTATGGCCGACCCCACGGATCGCGATCGATGGTGGCGAGGATCTGGCTCCAGGCCTCCGCCTTGGCCCTTAGGACAGCCCCCTGGAGGGCCCCCCGGGCGTCCCTGTACGCGTTGTAGGGACTCCTCCTCCTCCGCGGTGGAGCTTGCGCGCCTGCGGGCCCTGAGGTACGCCCTCCGCGCACGCGTACTGGTGTCCCTCAGGTCGGAAATTTCCGACGACCACCAGTACGCGGCGCGGGGCGAGGAGGCCTTGGCCCGGGGCATGGCGGTGTCAGAGACAGCTGCCATGGCCGCACGGAATCAGGCCTCCTCCTCCTCAGGTGTCTCGCCCCTGCGCTCAGCCCAGGCTACCGCCTACATTGCCGCGCGCAGGGCCACCTCGTCCAGTCTTTTAAGGGCCCATCGGGGGGGGGGGCGATCCCCTAGCCGATGAGCCAGACTGGTTGGGAGGGTTGGGGTTCGAGACGCTCATGACCACGTAAGCGTGGTCAGACATCGTCTCAACACCCAATACCCTACACCCACTCACCCTGCGCACGGCGGAGGGCGACGCCCATGTCAGGTCGACTATGGACGCCCCCCGCCGCCGCACGAAGGTGGGGGTGGACCCCTCATTGAGGAGCCTTAACTCCAGACCGGCCGCCCAATGGAGCAGCTCCCGTCCCCTCATGTCCGTACTGGGGGAACCCCACGCAGTAGCGTGGGAGTTGAAATCCCCCAGGACGAGCAAGGGACGCGGCAGGATGCGGGCGACGCACCCCCCAACCCGGTCCAGGAACGCTACAAAAGCGTCCCGGTCGCAATTGGGGGAGACGTAAACCCCCACCACCGCCACGCTGCCCCACTGGACGGCTACGTAGCCATCCCCCCGCTCTATGAGAGCCGGAGGGGGAGGCATCCCCGGAGCGCCATTCCATAGAATGGCTACCGAGCCCAAGGCGTCTCCGGACCACGAAGGGTGATCCGGAACCCTGTAGGGCTCGGCCGCAACGACCAGCCCGACTTTCCACTCGCGCGCGGCCTGGACTACTAAGTCCTGTGCCACGCGCGTGTGGTTCAGTTTGGTCTGGAGGAGGTTGATCCCCAGTCATTGGGGATCAGCCTCCTCCCGGACCTCCTCCTGGGAGGACTCCACGTCCATGCCCCCCTCCCCCGACGGGGGGGGGCGCCCTCGCACGGGGCGGGCATGGACGCGGCCTCCTTTGCCGGGCGAGGCGGCGCCTCTTGCCTCTCTGGAGGCGCCACCGCCTCGGCGGGCTCCACCTCCATAGCCTCCCCGGCTGGAGAGGCGGATTCCGAACTCCCCAACTTGGGTGGCCCTATGGCTAGGGCGGCCGCAGCGGGGGTCGAGGGCGCCGCTATGGCAGGCCTCTTCCGCTGCGCTCCCCCCGTGCCCTTGGAGGAGGGCCTTTGTGGGGGTGCGCACCCTTTCGTACCGAGACGGTGTGCCGCCGGTCGCCCAAGGTCCGTGCACAGCGGACATTTGGGCGGGGCCGAACACACCCCCGCGGTGTGGGTCACATCCCCGCAATTGTAGCACCGACCGCTACGGTCGGTACTACTCTTGCATTGGTGCCTGGAGTGCCCCAGCGTCAGGCACAGGTAGCACTGGAGGGCACGGGCTTCCAAAGCCTGCACCCTCACAGCGCTCCAGCCCACCCTCAGACGGCCAGCTGGGACAATTTTGCGCGCCGCTGAGAGTGGGCATTGAACCCATGCCGTGCCGAGCCGCGAAGGGGCGCGCCGGATCTCTCCGACGCGCACCTCGCCTCGTCACAGGCGCCCGTGGTGGCACAGTATCGAACCCTCAGTTTCAGATAGAATGATTAGTTTATAATGGTACTAAATTTCGCATCTGGAGTTTCCTCTCTCACAAGTTCGACCACTTAGTTTCGTCGAACACATACGGCTTCGAGTAGCATCGCCACAGATTTCAGAGAACAGGCGCTTCTCCTGGCACAGTATCGAACACTTAGTTTCAGATAGAACTATTAATTTGAAATGGAACTAAGTTTCGCATCTGGTGAATCCTCTCTCACAAGGTCGACCACTTAGTTTCGTCGAACACATACGGTTTCGAGTGGAATCGCTACACATTTCAGAGAACAGGCGGTTCTCCTGGCACAGTATCTAACACTTAGTTTCAGATAGAACAATTAATTTAAAATGGAACTAAGTTTCGCATCTGAAGTTTCCTCTCTCCCAAGGTCGGCCACTTAGTTTCGTCGAACATATACGGTTTCGAGTGGCATCGCCACAGATTTCAGAGAACAGGCGCTGCTCCTGGCACAGTATCGAACGCTTAGTTTCAGAGAGAACAATTAGTTTAAAATTAAACTAAGTTTCGCATCTGGAGTGTCCTCACACAGAAGGTCGACCACTTAGTTTCGTGGAACACATACGGTTTCGAGTAGCATCGCCACAGATTTCAGAGAACAGGCGCTTCTCCTGGCACAGTATCGAACACTTAGTTTCAGATAGAACATTTAATTTAAAATGGAACTAACTTTCGAATCTCAAGTTTCCTCTCCCACAAGGTGGGCCACTTAGTTTCGTCGAACACATACGGATTCGAGTGGCTTCGCGACAGATTTCAGAGAACAGGCGCTTCTCCTGGCACAGTATCGAACACTTAGCTTCAGATAGAACAATTAGTTTAAAATGGAACTATGTGTCGCATCTGGAGTTTCCTCTCTCACAAGATCGACGACTTAGTTTCGTTGAACGCATTCGGTTTCGAGTGGCATCGCCACAGATTTCAGAGAACAGGCGCTTCCCCTGGCACAGTATCGAACACTTAGTTTCAAAGAGAACAATTTGTTTAAAATGGAAGTAAGTTTCGCATCTGGAAATTCCTCTCCCACAAGGGCGACCAATTAGATTCGTCGAACACATACGGTTTCGAGTGGCATCGCCACAGATTTCAGACAACAGGCGCTTCGCCTGGCACAGTATCGAACACTTATTGCAGACAGAACAATTAGTTTAAAATGGACCTATATTTCGCATCTGGAGTCTCCTCTCTCACAAGGTCGACCGCTTAGTTTCGACGAACACATACGGTTTCGAGTAGCATCGCCACAGATTTCAGAGAACAGGCGCTTCTCCTGGCACAGTAACGAACACTGAGTTTCAGAAAGAACAATTTGTTTAAAATGGAACTAAGTTTCGCATCTGGAGTATCCTCTCCCACCAGGTCGACCATTTAGTTTCGTCGAACACATACGGTTTCGAGTGGCATCGCCACAGATTTCAGAGAACAGTCGCTTCTCCTGGCACAGTGTCGAACGCTTAGTTTCAGATAGAACAATTAGTTAATATGTGAAATATAGTTTTAAGCGGCTATTAATAAGGCCAAAGTTTAGACTAATACTTCTTTATTTCAATTTTCGACGAAACGTTTCGATAAGGTAGTTCTTATCCTCTTCAGTCTTATAAATTGTCTGTTGAACGGATGGATGAAATAAGTATACGGAATATAAAAATTATAACATATAAATATAAATTAGGAATTAAGTGTAAATATAAAATATAGAAATAAATAAGTTAAATGTATACAGATAAATAAGTATGTGAATAAAGTCATTACATCGATAGGAAAAACGTTTTATGACTCACACCAAGAAGTCCTAGGATGTGGATTTTACAGTAATTAGTCCTAGGTGCTATCGTCTCCGGTGTTGGTTGAGACTGAATAGCGTTAAACAATTTAAATTTGGGGTGAGTCAAGCAAGTGGGGGAGATGGACGTTAGGTCATTGTTCTGATCTTTATTTTAAAAACATTGCGGTGTCAATTGTTATGTATTGTGCACTAGTTGGCATTGATAAATGTAGGTGTCTCTGTCACAACCACCTGTGAGAGATCTGAAGTCGATAATTTAAGTCGATCCGGAACCGGAAGCGCGTCGCACAACGGTGAGTAAAGGAGTGGATGGTGGTTCCATTCACAACGTGCGCTCATTGAATCGAAGGTAGTATATACATCTACCTTCCAGACACAGAACAACCAAATTATAAAACAGTGGCTTAACAAAAACTATATAACCGATGCCACTTACAAAGGTATTTGTACTAACAATGCTGTGACACCCAGAGCATATGGCTTACCTAAAGTTCATAAAGAGGGCATCCCATGGAGGATAATCGTATCATCCATAGAAGGTCCTTGTTACAAACTCTCAAATTATCTCTCAAATATCTTAAGTAAAAACATAGGTGACAATCCTTACTATATTAAGGACAGTTGGTGTTTTGTCGACAAAATTAATGGTATGACCATCCCTTATGATTACTCGTTGGTATCTCTGGATGTCACAGCATTATTCAATAACATTCCTATCGATGTGGTCTCTCAAGTGCTGAGTGAGGGATGGACAAATATATCGTCTCATACAAAAATAGACAAAACTAGTTTCATAAAAGCTGTAGAATTCTGTTTAACTTCTAATGTGTTCAAATTTAATAACAAATCTTACAAACAGATTTTCGGTGCAGCCATGGGCTCACCCCTTTCACCAATAGCTGCAGAAATAGTCATGCAAGAATTGCAAATTGTTAGTATTAATCAATTAACTTTCCATATTCCTTTCTTCTATAGGTACGTAGACGATATAATTACATGCCTTCCCTCACACAGCATAGATCACACTATTGACATTTTCGAGACATTTCACAACCGTATAAAGTTCACGTTTGAATTGGAACAAAATAATAAGATCAGTTTCCTAGATACGGAGGTCGTCGGAGACGAAGGTCGAATTATCACTAATTGGTATCGAAAAAAGACGTGGTCTGGAAGATATATAAATTACATATCTGCACATCCTTTCAGGCAAAAAATCAGCTTGATCATAGGACTGATTGATCGCGGTATTAAGCTTGCACACCCTAGGTTCAGGAGAGACAATATTCGTATCATTATTGACACATTAAGAAAGAATGGTTACCCGCTAGACCTTATAAAACACCTAATCAAAAAACGAGTGGATGAGCTATACCACCCAATTAGGGTATATAACGAAAAACTCCAGCTTGCGGGCGATTCGTCTTCTAACAGCTTTGTGTTGCTCCCACATATCCCCGGAATTAACCTCAGCCACATTCTGCGAACATTTAACATTCGTTGCATACATACCAACAAATGCAATGCCCTTTCCTTTTTTAACAAAGCGAAAGACAAAATTAATGTTAAAAAATTGACAGATGTGGTATATAAAATACCGTGTGGTGATTGCTCGGAGAGTTACGTGGGCCAAACGCATAATTTGTTGTCGACTAGGATATACCAACACAAGTATAGCCTTGTACACAATATGCAAAAGACCGCCTTGACGGAACACGTGCTCGAGTTCGGTCACACTTTCAATTTCGAGGATACGGAGGTGTTACACAGGGACACGAACAACTGGCGTCGTACGATAGCCGAGTCCCTATACATCATGAAAGAAAATAGTGTCAATAAGAAATTCGAATCTATTAACATCTCGTCGTACTACACTGACCTAGTTTCGATTCTTACTTAATTCCGCAGAGTGTGCCCACGCCAAGTCTTTAGTGCAGTTATTTTGTATCTGGTATTACTTTGTATGTCTTTCTATCCGCCATGTGTCTTCCACTACTACCTTCGATTCAATGAGCGCACGTTGTGAATGGAACCACCATCTTCACTCACCGTTGTGCGACGCGCTTCCGGTTCCGGATCGACTTAAATTATCGACTTCAGATCTCTCACAGGTGGTAGTGGCAGAGACACCTACATTTATCAATGCCAACTAGTGCACAATATATAACAATTGACACCGCAATGTTTTTAAAATAAAGATCAGAACAATGACCTAACGTCCATCTCCCCCACTTGCTTGACTCACCCCAGATTTAAATTGTTTAACGCTATTCAGTCTCAACCAACACCGGAGACGATAGCACCTAGGACTAATTACTGTAAAATCCACATCCTAGGACTTCTTGGTGTGAGTCATAAAACGTTTTTCCTATCGATGTAATGACTTTATTCACATACTTATTTATCTGTATACATATAACTTATTTATTTCTATATTTTATATTTACACTTAATTCCTAATTTATATTTATATGTTATAATTTTTATATTCTGTATACTTATTTCATCCATCCGTTCAACAGACAATTTATACGACTGAAGAGGATAAGAACTACCTTATCGAAACGTTTCGTCGAAAATTGAAATAAAGAAGTATTAGCCTAAACTTTGGCCTTATTAATAGCCGCTTAAAACAATATTTCACATATTAACTAATTGTTCTATCTGAAACTAAGCGTTCGACACTGTGCCAGGAGAAGCGACTGTTCTCCGAAATCTGTGGCGATACCACTCGAAACCGTATGTGTTCGACGAAACTAAGTGGTCGACCTTGTGAGAGGAAACTCCAGATGCGAAACTTAGTTCCATTTTAAACTAATTGTTCTATCTGAAACTAAGTGTTCGATACTGTGCCAGGAGAAGCGCCTGTTCTCTGAAATCTGTGGCGATGCCACTCGAAACCGTATGCTTTCGGCGAAACTAAGTGGTCGACCTTGTGAGAGAGGAAACTCCAGACGCGAAACTTAGTTCCATTTTAAACTAATTGTTCTATCTGAAACTAAGTGTTCGATACCGTGCCAGGAGAAGCACCTGTTCTATGAAATCTGTGTCGATGCCACTCGAAACCGTATGTGTTCAACGAAACTAAGTGGCCGACCTTGTGAGAGAGGAAACTCCAGATGCGGAACTTAGTACCATTTGAAACTGATTGTTCTATCTGTAACTAAGTGTTCGATATTGTGCCAGGAGAAGCGCCCGTTCTGTGAAACCTGTGGCGATGCTACTCGAAACCGTATATGTTCGACGAAACTAAGGGGTCGACCTGCTGAGAGAGGAAACTCCAGATGCGAAACTTAGTTCCATTTTAAACTAATTGTTCTATCTGAAACTAAGTGTTCGATACTGTGCCAGGAGAAGCGCCTGTTCTCTGAAATCTGTCGCGATGCTACTCGAAACCGTATGTGTTCGACGAAACTAAGTGGTCGACCTTGTGAAAGAGGAAACTCCAGATGCAAAACTTAGTTCCATCTTAAACTAATTGTTCTATCTGAAACTAAGTGTTCGATACTGTGCCAAGAGAAGCGCCTGTTCTCTGAAATCTGTGGCGATGCCCCTCGAAACGGTATGTGTTCGACGAATCTAAATGGTCGACCTTGTGAGAGAGGAAACTCCAGATGCCAAACTTAGTTCCATTTTAAACTAATTGTTCTATCTGAAACTAAGTGTTCGATACTGTGCCAGGAGAAGCGCCTGTTCTCTGAAATCTGTGGCGTTGCCACTCGAAACCGTATGTGTTCAACGAAACTAAGTGGTCGACCTTGTGAGAGAGGAAACTCCAGATGCGAAACTTAGTTCCATTTTAAACTAATTGTTCTATCTGAAACTAAGTGTTCGACCCTGTGCCAGGAGAAGCGACTGTTCTCTGAAATCTGTGGCGGTGCTGCTCGAAACCGTATGTGTTCGTCGAAACTAAGCGGTCGACCTAGTGAGAGAGGAAACTCCAGATGCGAAACTTAGTTCCATTTTAAACTAATTGTTCTATCTGAAACTAAGTGTTCGATACTGTGCCAGGAGAAGCGCCTGTTCTCTTAAATCTGTGGCGATGCTACTCTAAACCGTATGTGTTCGACGAAACTAAGTGGTCGACCTTGCGAGAGAGGAAACTCCAGATGCGAAACTTAGTTCCATTTGAAACTAATTGTCCTATCTGAAACTAAGTGTTCGATACTGTGCCAGGAGAAGCGCCTGTTCTCTGAAATCTGTCGCGATGCTACTCGAAACCGTATGTGTTCGACGAAACTAAGTGGTCGACCTTGTGAGAGAGAAAACTCCAGATGCGGAGCTTAGTTCCATTTTAAACTAATTGTTCTATCTGAAACTAAGTGTTCGACCCTGTGCCAGGAGAAGCGACTGTTCTCTGAAATCTGTGGCGGTGCTGCTCGAAACCGTATGTGTTCGTCGAAACTAAGCGGTCGACCTAGTGAGAGAGGAAACTCCAGATGCGAAACTTAGTTCCATTTTAAACTAATTGTTCTATCTGAAACTAAGTGTTCGATACTGTGCCAGGAGAAGCGCCTGTTCTCTGAAATCTGTCGCGATGCTACTCGAAACCGTATGTGTTCGACGAAACTAAGTGGTCGACCTTGTGAAAGAGGAAACTCCAGATGCGAAACTTAGTTCCATCTTAAACTAATTGTTCTATCTGAAACTATGTGTTGGATACTGTGCCAGGAGAAGCGCCTGTTCTCTTAAATCTGTGGCGATGCTACTCTAAACCGTATGTGTTCGACGAAACTAAGTGGTCGACCTTGCGAGAGAGGAAACTCCAGATGCGAAACTTAGTTCCATTTGAAACTAATTGTCCTATCTGAAACTAAGTGTTCGATACTGTGCCAGGAGAAGCGCCTGTTCTCTGAAATCTGTGGCGTTGCCACTCGAAACCGTATGTGTTCAACGAAACTAAGTGGTCGACCTTGTGAGAGAGAAAACTCCAGATGCGGAGCTTAGTTCCATTTTAAACTAATTGTTCTATCTGAAACTAAGTGTTCGACCCTGTGCCAGGAGAAGCGACTGTTCTCTGAAATCTGTGGCGGTGCTGCTCGAAACCGTATGTGTTCGTCGAAACTAAGCGGTCGACCTAGTGAGAGAGGAAACTCCAGATGCGAAACTTAGTTCCATTTTAAACTAGTTGTTCTATCTGAAACTAAGTGTTCGATACTGTGCCAGGAGAAGCGCCTGTTCTCTGAAATCTGTCGCGATGCTACTCGAAACCGTATGTGTTCGACGAAACTAAGTGGTCGACCTTGTGAAAGAGGAAACTCCAGATGCGAAACTTAGTTCCATCTTAAACTAATTGTTCTATCTGAAACTATGTGTTGGATACTGTGCCAGGAGAAGCGCCTGTTCTCTTAAATCTGTGGCGATGCTACTCTAAACCGTATGTGTTCGACGAAACTAAGTGGTCGACCTTGCGAGAGAGGAAACTCCAGATGCGAAACTTAGTTCCATTTGAAACTAATTGTCCTATCTGAAACTAAGTGTTCGATACTGTGCCAGGAGAAGCGCCTGTTCTCTGAAATCTGTCGCGATGCTACTCGAAACCGTATGTGTTCGACGAAACTAAGTGGTCGACCTTGTGAGAGAGAAAACTCCAGATGCGGAGCTTAGTTCCATTTTAAACTAATTGTTCTATCTGAAACTAAGTGTTCGACCCTGTGCCAGGAGAAGCGACTGTTCTCTGAAATCTGTGGCGGTGCTGCTCGAAACCGTATGTGTTCGTCGAAACTAAGCGGTCGACCTAGTGAGAGAGGAAACTCCAGATGCGAAACTTAGTTCCATTTTAAACTAATTGTTCTATCTGAAACTAAGTGTTCGATACTGTGCCAGGAGAAGCGCCTGTTCTCTGAAGTCTGTGGCGATGCCACTCGAAACCGTATGTGTTCGACGAAATTAAGTGGTCGCCTTGTGAGGGAAGAAAGTCCAGATGCGAAATTTAGTACAATTTTAAACTAATTGTTCTATCTGAAACTATGTGTTGGATACTGTGCCAGGAGAAGCGCCTGTTCTCTTAAATCTGTGGCGATGCTACTCTAAACCGTATGTGTTCGACGAAACTAAGTGGTCGACCTTGCGAGAGAGGAAACTCCAGATGCGGAGCTTAGTTCCATTTTAAACTAATTGTTCTATCTGAAACTAAGTGTTCGACCCTGTGCCAGGAGAAGCGACTGTTCTCTGAAATCTGTGGCGGTGCTGCTCGAAACCGTATGTGTTCGTCGAAACTAAGCGGTCGACCTAGTGAGAGAGGAAACTCCAGATGCGAAACTTAGTTCCATTTTAAACTAATTGTTCTATCTGAAACTAAGTGTTCGATACTGTGCCAGGAGAAGCGCCTGTTCTCTGAAATCTGTCGCGATGCTACTCGAAACCGTATGTGTTCGACGAAACTAAGTGGTCGACCTTGTGAAAGAGGAAACTCCAGATGCGAAACTTAGTTCCATCTTAAACTAATTGTTCTATCTGAAACTATGTGTTGGATACTGTGCCAGGAGAAGCGCCTGTTCTCTTAAATCTGTGGCGATGCTACTCTAAACCGTATGTGTTCGACGAAACTAAGTGGTCGACCTTGCGAGAGAGGAAACTCCAGATGCGAAACTTAGTTCCATTTGAAACTAATTGTCCTATCTGAAACTAAGTGTTCGATACTGTGCCAGGAGAAGCGCCTGTTCTCTGAAATCTGTCGCGATGCTACTCGAAACCGTATGTGTTCGACGAAACTAAGTGGTCGACCTTGTGAGAGAGGAAACTCCAGATGCGGAGCTTAGTTCCATTTTAAACTAATTGTTCTATCTGAAACTAAGTGTTCGACCCTGTGCCAGGAGAAGCGACTGTTCTCTGAAATCTGTGGCGGTGCTGCTCGAAACCGTATGTGTTCGTCGAAACTAAGCGGTCGACCTAGTGAGAGAGGAAACTCCAGATGCGAAACTTAGTTCCATTTTAAACTAATTGTTCTATCTGAAACTAAGTGTTCGATACTGTGCCAGGAGAAGCGCCTGTTCTCTGAAATCTGTCGCGATGCTACTCGAAACCGTATGTGTTCGACGAAACTAAGTGGTCGACCTTGTGAAAGAGGAAACTCCAGATGCGAAACTTAGTTCCATCTTAAACTAATTGTTCTATCTGAAACTATGTGTTGGATACTGTGCCAGGAGAAGCGCCTGTTCTCTTAAATCTGTGGCGATGCTACTCTAAACCGTATGTGTTCGACGAAACTAAGTGGTCGACCTTGCGAGAGAGGAAACTCCAGATGCGAAACTTAGTTCCATTTGAAACTAATTGTCCTATCTGAAACTAAGTGTTCGATACTGTGCCAGGAGAAGCGCCTGTTCTCTGAAATCTGTCGCGATGCTACTCGAAACCGTATGTGTTCGACGAAACTAAGTGGTCGACCTTGTGAGAGAGAAAACTCCAGATGCGGAGCTTAGTTCCATTTTAAACTAATTGTTCTATCTGAAACTAAGTGTTCGACCCTGTGCCAGGAGAAGCGACTGTTCTCTGAAATCTGTGGCGGTGCTGCTCGAAACCGTATGTGTTCGTCGAAACTAAGCGGTCGACCTAGTGAGAGAGGAAACTCCAGATGCGAAACTTAGTTCCATTTTAAACTAATTGTTCTATCTGAAACTAAGTGTTCGATACTGTGCCAGGAGAAGCGCCTGTTCTCTGAAGTCTGTGGCGATGCCACTCGAAACCGTATGTGTTCGACGAAATTAAGTGGTCGCCTTGTGAGGGAAGAAAGTCCAGATGCGAAATTTAGTACAATTTTAAACTAATTGTTCTATCTGAAACTATGTGTTGGATACTGTGCCAGGAGAAGCGCCTGTTCTCTTAAATCTGTGGCGATGCTACTCTAAACCGTATGTGTTCGACGAAACTAAGTGGTCGACCTTGCGAGAGAGGAAACTCCAGATGCGAAACTTAGTTCCATTTGAAACTAATTGTCCTATCTGAAACTAAGTGTTCGATACTGTGCCAGGAGAAGCGCCTGTTCTCTGAAATCTGTCGCGATGCTACTCGAAACCGTATGTGTTCGACGAAACTAAGTGGTCGACCTTGTGAGAGAGAAAACGCCAGATGCGGAGCTTAGTTCCATTTTAAACTAATTGTTCTATCTGAAACTAAGTGTTCGACCCTGTGCCAGGAGAAGCGACTGTTCTCTGAAATCTGTGGCGGTGCTGCTCGAAACCGTATGTGTTCGTCGAAACTAAGCGGTCGACCTAGTGAGAGAGGAAACTCCAGATGCGAAACTTAGTTCCATTTTAAACTAATTGTTCTATCTGAAACTAAGTGTTCGATACTGTGCCAGGAGAAGCGCCTGTTCTCTGAAATCTGTCGCGATGCTACTCGAAACCGTATGTGTTCGACGAAACTAAGTGGTCGACCTTGTGAAAGAGGAAACTCCAGATGCGAAACTTAGTTCCATCTTAAACTAATTGTTCTATCTGAAACTAAGTGTTCGATACTGTGCCAGGAGAAGCGCCTGTTCTCTTAAATCTGTGGCGATGCTACTCTAAACCGTATGTGTTCGACGAAACTAAGTGGTCGACCTTGTGGGTGTTGCGTTTGCAGCCCTTGGCCGTGGGGGTTATCTAAGTTACGACCAACGGAAATGGGTCCCATGGCCAAGGGTTTTATTTATGGAATAGACGCGGCTGTTATGTTCGGGGGACGGGACCCTCCGGGAAACTTGAGGCCCATACCAGATAAGCGATGCATCTTGGGGTGGATTTATGACCTTCCACTTTTTCTTTTCATTTTCCAAGAACTCAGCACATTTCACCCACCCTGTTTCCTTCGGCCCTAGCCACAAAGTTTCCATTAAAAGAGCAACTTTCCACCGTGACTGGCAGTCTTGAAACACCCTTTGGTGCAGTGCGGTTTGAAGGTTATAGTCAAGTGTGCCCAAGTTCCTGGAGGATCACCGAACGCAGGACCACACGACATCAAATCACCAAGAACCTATCGAAAATATCCGCCGTGCTCAGATTGCAACTGAAACATTCGCTCGGGATAGATAAGCACGCTCAGGACTCAACAACACCAAACAGTATTGTAAGGGACATTCTCGCCAACTCATTGTAAAAGTATGAACAAAGAATACAGTATCATAATCCTTAGTTAACGAAATAACGAGAGTACGATATTTCACCCTCGCTGCTCCATCATTCAGTATAGAGTATTATCATCGAACCGTTCACTCCAGCCGCTCGGAGTGACCAAGAAGAAATTACAGCCCAGTCTAACGTAGTAAGACATGACTCGCCCTGGGCTCGTAACAAACTGGTGACAGCGGTGGGATACTCTTTATTTGAATTCTAATTGCAGGGAAGGAATTTTCTTTTATTCAAAATGTTTGAGAACGGCTCATCTTCTTTTATAATGAATGATTTGTCCGCATCGTTGGTGATGATGACCAGACAAAACTGTATCCAGAATGTAGCATTCAGTATTCCGGTATTTGATGGAGAAAATCCCCCATTATCGGTATTTGCCCAAGCGGTACAGAATGGCTTAGCGCTCATTTCTAAAGATAGTGAAACACAGTATCTAGCCGTGATATAATCCAAACTCACGGGTGCCGCGAGACGTTGCGTTCTGGAGCTTCGCTTTGAAAACGTGGAAGCTTTATTAAATTATTTAAAAAACGATTCGCGCCGGGTAGGGATCTAGCTTATTTCCAAACCGACATCGCTAGGTTGAAAATTCGCGAAGGTGAAAACCTCTCCCGATATATCGATAGGATTATTTATGGCTTATTTATGGCACTCTGCACGTACCGCGGCTAAGGATCGTTACCCCACGCATAGCGAGGAAATTGTTAAACAAATAAACGACGACGTGATCGAGAATTTTCTGGATGGACTTCCTAATGAAATCGGTTGGCGAGTGCATTCGACAAATAAGGAATTGCGAAACCTCGAGGATGCTTTTGAGGCAGCTTTAAGAGTTGACCGACGGCTACGAAATAGAGGAGAAACTTGTAGGGAACGAACCCCTGATAGACGTTCGAGATTTGAATACAGAAATCCTAGTAGGTCTAGAAGTACAGAAAAAGAGAGGTACGTGTCTTACCCCTCTTCGCCAAGCCCCGTAAGTTTTCATCGTTATCGTAGTCGTCAAGAATCGGAGTCTGACGAAGAATCTCCGATTCGAAGACACCGAGCATCGGCAATGACGCTCCTTCGGAGACCGTCCTCGCGGCATGTTTCGCCCGCCCCATTTTCGGATTATAAACATGATAAGCAACACGTGGGGAAGCCAAAGAATTTTGCGAAACTATTTTGTTTGAAATGCGGAGCTAAGGGTCATGATGGAAGGACCTGTAGGGAAAGATCCAAATCGCCAAGATACGCCGGACAAACCGGTCATTTAAACTCCAATCGCGCTCATCGAACCAACGAGGCAATGAGCGAACGAAATCAATCTCGTCAAAAATTGGTAAGATTCGCCCAGAAGAAAAACTAAGGATCCTCATCAAGGAATCCCCTAGCCCAAAAATCAGAGTCAAGGTTCCCGAATTGGAAACGGGGATGGGAGAATTCATCATAGATGGAGGAGCCTCAGTGAATTTAATTTCACGAAATGCGTTGGGAACCAATGCCGATATCACATCGAGGGAGGAAATAGAGATAACCGGTCTGTTATTAATACCTGTCCTCACGCTTGGAACCACCATTCTAAGCCTTAATGGTACATCGGCCATTTTTTACGTTGTGGAGGACCTACCGATACTCGCGGGTGGACTTTTGGGTAGCTCGTTCTTACTACAAGAAGAAGCAGAGATATCGTATTTTCATAGCACAATAGTTTTACGGGACACCCCCACCAGGCCATCGAAATTCTGTAACTTCTACGAGTACGATAAAAGGCAACCCTCTGCAACGAAGACAAAACACGTTATACCGGGTCGAACCATTCAACAAATTATTCATAGGAGACGCCGCGGTAAAAAATAACAATGGCGAATGTCAAGTTCTTGCCTGCAACACTGACACGCAGGACATCGAATTTGAAATTGAACCGCAAGATATCACTCCGTATAATATTTGTTCATCCTCAGACGAGGAGTACTATTTAACTCAACAGGAGCAAATCAGTCATACGCGTAACCGCACTGATCAAATTAAGCGCAACCTGCATCTGAATCACCTAAATGCCGAGGAAAAGGAACATGTATTGGGATTGGTAGAGGAATTTGCCGACCGATTCTTCCTACCTGGCGATAAATTAGGAAAAGCTAAAAATTTTCAGCACGCACTACACACGACCGACGACATTCCGATTAATACTAGACAGTATCGGTATCCACCGGTCCATCGCAAGGGCATCGAACGGCAAGTAAGCGCAATGCTGAAGGAAGGTATTATTACGAAGTCCATATCACCGTATAACTCTCCTCTATGGATAGTACCGAAGAAACCGGACGCAGACGGAAACAGACGTTGGCGAATGGTTATCGATTTTCGGGATTTAAATAAAAAGAAGGTAGGCGATAGGTATCCCTTACCACAAATTACTGAAATATTGGACCGACTGGGCGGCGCGAAATATTTCTCCATTTTTGACCTGGCCAACGGATTTCACCAAATCGAGTTGGATCCAAAAGACAGGAGTAAGACTGCTTTTACAACACCTTTAGGACACTACGAATCCGCCAGAATGCCTTTTGGTTTAAAGAATGCACCCCCCACCTTCCAAAGATTAATGGATCAGGTATTAACTGGACTCCAGGGTGAGGAATTATTCGTCTATATAGATGACATTGTTGTTTACTCATCATCATTGGAGGAACATAAAATCAAAGTAAAGAAGTTACTCAAGCGTTTGAGAGAGCATGGTCTAACCCTACAGACTAGTAAATGCGAATTCCTGCGGAAAGAAGTGGCTTACTTGGGTCACATAATCTCTTCTGAGGGTGTGAGACCCGACCCTAAGAAAATTCAAGCGGTTAGAAATTTTCCTGTTCCGAAATCTCAGAGGAATATCCAGCAATTTTTGGGACTCGCAGGTTACTACCGCCGTTTCATTCAGCAGTTCTCATTCAAAACCAAACCTCTAACAAGCTTGTTAGGGAAAGGAAAACGGTTCAAATGGGAAGAGGAACAGCAGCATAGCTTTGAGACGCTACGTAATGAATTGTGTAATCAACCTATTCTGCAATTTCCGGATTTTGGCCAACCTTTCATAGTGACGACAGATGCTTCGGAAACCGGAGTCGGAGCAGTTCTTAGTCAAGGAGACATAGGTCAAGATTTACCCATAGCCTACGCGTCGCGCGTATTGAACCCTGCCGAGAGGAATTATTCAGCCACCGAAAAAGAGTGCCTAGCTATGGTCTATGCAATTAACCATTTCCGACCGTACCTTTATGGCCAAAGGTTTACCCTGGTGACGGACCATAGGCCATTAGTATGGTTGCACTCAGTCAAAGATCCCACTTCAAGACTCGTAAAGTGGAAATTTAAACTCCTAGAGTACGATTATCATGTGGTTCACAAGACCGGTAAGGTAAACAAAAATGCGGATGCACTCTCCAGGAACCCAGTGATATGTTTGCCGCTCATACCTCGAGAACGGAATAAGGATCCAATTTACAAGGACTGCAATTACAAGCCTACCAATAATACTAGTACAATAGGAAAAAGGGTATGCGCGAGTAAGAGGAAAACGCGGTCCACACCCTTCTATAAAGAAGTTGATTCGAATTCTTCCGATGACCAGATTAGCGCTCCCTCACCAAAGCGATCATTTGTCAACGTAAGAAATTCACCAATCATTACGGGATCAAACCGAAGGGTACTACCGAGCCTCGAAATGGAAAAAACCCTGGAGGACAAAACCTTTCGTGTCATAGATACACCACCCAAGGGATTCTCTACCGAATTGGAAACAACTAATTACCTAGATGCTTCCCGACTTCATGAATCGCCAGCACTAATTAATTTTGATCAGGAAGTAAATAATACTGTGGTCGAACCAAGAAGACTCGATGAACCAAGAGACGGAATTATCGAATTATTCCCGACATATTTACCCTCCTCTTCGGACGAAGAGGAACCGATGAATGATCAAGGAAATTTATTGTGCTCCCCGATTCCGGATACCAATGTACCTTGTCTCGAACCAAGGCTCACCGTAAATGAAGAATCAAGTATACAACCAGGTAATTTGACACCCTCGAGTCATATTGCTAATATAAATAGTTTGCTCGGGGTATTGACTTCGGATATGTCTGAGTACGAAAATAGCGAAACGTCCAACATAGTGATTCAGAAGAGGAACCAACTACAGATCCATCAAATTATCATAGCAAGAATGTCGTTCTATCTTCAAATGGACTTATCTCCGAAAAAGGCCACTTGGCTCATTTCCTGTTAGCAGACTGTAGCTTAAAACACCCAATCGGTAAATTGCTATTTGAAACCCAAAAATTAAACGGGGAAAAACTTCTGGAAGGAAAACCCCGGAAAGAAACTATACTGGTATCCGGTAACGACAGATATAAAATATTTAGTATTGTAGCATCGAAACACCATTTTGAAACTCCAACCATATCTGAAATCACGATTGGTTTAAATAACCTTAAGAAGGCTCTAGTACGATACAAGGTACGTTATCTTCGCATGTCCCTCCTAGGCGACGGACATGATAATATTCAACCATCCACCTTCTACAGTCTATTAAAAAATACGTTTAAAAATACCAATATAAGGATAACCCTGTGCGATGCAAAAATCAAAACACCATTAGAGGCAGACCGAGTGGAATTAATAAGGGAAGCACACAGTAGTTTAATCGGTGGACACAAGGGTGTCACTAAAACTCACAACCGCTTAAGGTCACGATTCAATTGGTCCGGTATGCGTGCAGAAATTCAAAATTTCATTAGAGAATGCGCTAGTTGCCAAGAGCAAAAGTTATTACGAGCAAAAACGCGGCAAGCTATGATTATTACAGACACTCCTTCGGAACCGTTTGATAAAATCGCGCTAGATACAGTGGGACCTCTTCCGGAAACTCCTAGTGGAAACAGATACATTCTGACCATACAGGATAATTTAACCAAATATTGTCTTGGTGTAGCCATCCCTAATATTCGAGCTACTACCATTGCTGACGCGTTTGCCAGGCATTTTATATCCGTGTTCGGCACACCTAAAGTCATTTTAACTGACCTAGGAACAAGTTTTATAGGAAAATTAATGGCCAACTTAGCAGAGATTTTTAAAATAAAGCAGGTAACCACGTCTGGGTACCGTCCACAGACGAATGGATCGCTTGAAAGGAGTCACATAGTCCTAACAGAGTATTTGAAACATTTTATGCACAAATACGAGGACTGGGACCTACTAATCCCATTTGCAATGTTTTCCTATAATACTTCTGTTCACGAGGCTACTAATTTTACTCCTCACGAATTGGTTTTCGGTAAATTAGCCAGGACGCCAAGTTCATTTCCGGATGGTGAAAATCTTAAGACATACGGAAATTATTTGGAAGAGCTAATAATTAAATTAGGAAAGATTAGGAATCTAGCCACCGATAACTTAAACAAAGCTAAAGTTCGTTCAAAGAAATATTATGACGCGAAATCAAACCCTGTGAAATTTAACGTAGGAGATTTCGTATATGTTCAGTTAGAACCTCGCATTAGTAAATTCGATCCCCACTACGTAGGACCATACCGAATACTGGATGTTACGGATTTGCATAATGTGGTGTTGCAAACTCCCAGTCACAAGACTATAGTAAAGCACCAAGACAAGCTAAAACCCGCTTACCTTCCTGACGAGTGCAAAACAGCTGCAGAAATCTGAATATGGAGAAAAACTTCATTTTAACCATTGGCCTGGTAATCCTCGCCACCATAACTTGGATGAAGCACGGGAGAATTAATGACTCACAACCCACCCAGTCAGTCATTAACAAATTCTCAAATAACCCAGGGATTTACTTTGAAAAATTAGCATCACTGCATTTATATCATACACAATGGAAACTCGTAACTGCTTTGGAGATCGAAAGTTTTCTGGAAACAGTACCAAACCTAACCCAATACCTCAATCTGACCAAGGAAGTCTGCATTAATCATAAAGTCTCACCCTGCATTAGTGAAGAAACAGGGCCACAACTCCAGGCAGAACTGCAGAACCTTGAACAGTACCGTACTCTCCTTAGCTCACTAGTAAAAGGAGACAGAGTACCTGTAAAACGTTCCGTACCCCTGGGATTTGTTGGAGACATCAGCAGAGCGCTTTTCGGAACACTGACAGAGGAGGACTTGCATCAATATAACCAGGAACTGGATAAGCTCTACGACCGGAATAATCAATTCTCCTCCCTAGTAGCTAACCAGACTCAAATCATGCAGTCTGAATTCAACCGAATCCATCAGCAATTCTTAAACTTTTCAAAAGGAGTAGAACAACTGGCGGTCCAGGTGAGAAAGATATCCGATAGCACCGAAGAAATGGCCGAGGAACTCGACCGGATGGACATAATCAACCAGATGTGGTATTGGTCATCGCAGGTGAAGAGGGAGGTCGACAACTACAAGTCAAATTTAATAATATTACTAGACGCCGTCCTTTTTACCAAGAAAGGAATGCTACACCCAGCTATCTTAGCACCCGCACAGTTACTCCGGGCAGCACAAGAAATAAAGGAGAACACTAAATACAAATTCCCTCTCACCACAAAGGAGCTAGAAACCGAACAAATTCGGGAGGTAGCAAAGATAAGGACTTACTTCGGAAAAAATAGGATAATTCTGGAAATTTCAGTACCACTTCTGGATCAAGATAGCTATACACTCCACAAGGCGTACCCATTGCCTTCCACCCAAATTTATGGAAACCCCAGCGTCGCCGCGTTCATAAAACCGGCCACGACGTACATAGCCGTTTCCACCGACGAGCAAACCTATTTCACCGTCGATGAGGAATATCTGAGTATATGCTCACAACATAAGGGTCAGTATCTGGGACCAGCAATTCAACCCATTTATAGCTCGCAGGGAAAATTGACCTGTGAGGCGGCATTGTTGCTGAACCAAGCAGCTACGAACTGGGACCAGTTCGACGTAAGGATTTTTAAACCCAAGGACCTTTTAATACAACGGTTGCGGTCACAGCAGACCTGGTTGTACTATGTATTGACGGAGAAAAGAATACAGACCACCTGTAAAGGGTTTGCCACCGGTTCAGAGATCTTAACCGGAGCCGGAACCATACGGATACGGCCACAATGTGCGGCGGTAATAGAGTCAATCAAGTTGACTTCTTTGGAAACCATTAGGGCCACCGAAGAAAGCGAATACTTGGCGGCTGTTTCGCTAAACATCTCCACCATGATACCTACCAACAACGTACATTTACACAAATTACTTAACGCAAGCCCGGACATTATCCTATATCAGGGTAACCAGTGGACGGAAGCTTCTGCAACACAATCTTTGGCCGAAATACAACAACAGGCAAAGGCATTGGAATTGCATCACCGCACATTCCAGCGCATCCGATCAGCGGTCTACACGGGAACGGGGATCGAGGCTATCCTTTTGATATTGTTGCTAATTGGGCTTAATTACTGGACGCACTTGGAAAAGAGTAGCAAGAAACAACCAGCAACTCAACCTCTGGTGATGTTCCGGGCAAAATCCGAGTCATATCCTCCAAAGGATCAATTCACGCCATTCTTGAAACCAATAGGCCTCACCTCATCGGGAATAGAGATCGTATAATTCTATCCTGAAAATGTGTTCTATTCCGAAATTTTAATATAATAGTCAACCAGGACCATCAAATGCCAGGACTCCCACATATATAAATTGTAAATTTTAGTAAAATAAGCACACTGACGCTCACACACTAAAGATAAGGACTCTCATCACACCTCACCTGGGGTTACCAGTTCCGGGCGAATGTGACGGAAAGCATCGCTGTCCAGCGATGTTTCATGTAAAGGGGGAGATGTTGCGTATGCAGCCCTTGGCCGTGGGGGTTATCTAAGTTACGACCAACGGAAATGGGTCCCATGGCCAAGGGTTTTATTTATGGAATAGACGCGGCTGTGATGTTCGGGGGACGGGACCCTCCGGGAAACTTGAGGCCCATACCAGATAAGCGATGTACCTTGGGGTGGATTTATGACCTTCCCCTTTTCCTTTTCATTTTCCAAGAACTCAGCACATTTCACCCACCCTTTTTCCTTCGGCTCTAGCCACAAAGTTTCCTTTAAAAGAGCAATTTTCCACCGTGACTGGCAGTCTTGAAACACCCTTTGGTGCAGTGCGGTTTGAAGGTTATAGTCAAGTGTGCCCAAGTTCCTGGACGATCACCGAACGCAGGACCACACGACATCAAATCACCAAGAACCTACCGAAAATATCCGCCGTGCTCAGATTGCAACCGAAACATTCGCTCGGGATAGGTAAGCACGCTCAGGACTCAACAACACCAAACAGTATTGTAAGGAACATTCTCGCCAACTCATTGTACAAGTATGAACAAAGAATACAGTATCATAATCCTTAGTTAACGAAATAATGAGAGTACGATATTTCACCTTCCCTGCTCCATCATTCAGTATAGAGTATTACAATCGAACCGTTCACTCCAGCCGCTCGGAGTGACCAAGAAGAAATTACAGCCCAGTCTAACGAAGTAAGACATAACTCGCCCTGGGCTCGTAACATGGGTGAGGAAATTCCAGATGCGAAACTTAGTTCCATTTTAAATTGAATGTTCTATCTGAAACTAAGTGTGCGACACTGTGCCAGGAGAAGCGCCTGTTCTCTGAACTCTGTGGCGATGCTACTCGAAACCGTATGTGTTCGACGAAAGTGAGTGGTCGACCTTGTGAGAGAGGAAACTCCAGATGCGAAACTTAGTTCCATTTTAAACTAATTGTTCTGTCTGAAATAAGTGTTCGATAGTGTCCCAGGAGAAGCGCCTGTTCTCTGAAATCGGTGGCGATGCTACTCGAGACCGTATGTGTTCGAGGAAACTAAGTGGTCGACCTTGTGAGTGAGGAAACTCCAGATGCGAAACTTAGTTCCATTTTAAACTAATTGTTCTATCTGAAACTATGTGTTCGATACTGTGCCAGGAGAAGCGCCTGTTCTCTGAAACGTGTGGCGATGCCACTCGAAACCGTATGTGTTCGACGAAACTAAGTGGTCAACCTTGTGAGAGAGGAAACTCCAGATGCGAAACTTACTTCCATTTTAAACTAATTATTCTATCTGAAACTAAGTGTTCGATACTGTGCCAGGAGAGGCGCCTGTTCTCTGAAATCTGTGAAGATGCTACTCGAAACCGTATGTGTTCGACGAAACTAAGTGGTTGACCTTGTGAGAGAGGAAACTCCGGATGCGAAACATATTTCCATTTAAAACTAATTGTTCTATCTGATACTGAGTGTTCGACAGTGTGCCAGGAGAAGCGCCTATTCTCTGCAATCTGTGGCGATGCCACTCGAAACCGTATGTGTTCGACTAAACAAAGTGGTCGACCTTGTGGGGGAGGATACTCCAGATGCGAAACATAGTTACTTTTTAAACTAACTGTTCGGTCTGAAATAAGTGTTCGATAGTGTGCCAGGAGAAGCGCCTGTTCTCCGAAATCTGTGGCGATGCTACTAGAAACCGTATGTGTTCGAAGACACTAAGTGGTCCACCTAGTGAGAGAGGAAACTCCAGATGCGAAACTTAGTTCCATTTTAAACTAATTGTTCTATCTGAAACTAAGTGTTCGATACTCTGCCAGGAGAGGCGCCTGTTCTCTGAAATCTGGGACGATGCTACTCGAAACCGTATGTGTTCGACGAAACTAAATGGTTGACCTTGTGAGAGAGGAAACTCCGGATGCGAAACTTAGTTCCATTTAAAACTAATTGTTCTATCTGATACTGAGTGTTCGACAGTGTGCCAGGAGAAGCGCCTATCCTCTGAAATCTGTGGCGATGCCACTCGGAACCGTATGTGTTCGACTAAACAAAGTGGTCGACCTTGTGGGGGAGGATACTCCAGATGCGAAACATAGTTACATTTTAAAATAATTGTTCTATCTGAAACTAAGTGTTCGATACTGTGCCGGGAGAGGCGCCTGTTCTCTGAAATCTGTGACGATGCTACTCGAAACCGTATGTGTTCGACGAAACTAAGTGGTCGACCTTGTGAGAGAGGAAACTGCAGATGCGAAACTTACTTCCATTTTAAACTAATTGTTCTATCTGAAACTAAGTGTTCGATACTATGTCGGGAGAGGCGCCTCTCCTCTGAAATCTGTGGCGATGCTACTCGAAACCGTATGTGTTCGACGAAAATAAGTAGTCGCCTTGTGAAAGAGGAAACTCCAGATGCGAAACATAGTACCATTTTAAACTAATTGTTCTATCTGAAACTATGTGTTCGATACTGCGCCAGGAGAAGCGCCTGTTCCCTGAAATCTGTGGCAATGCCACTCGAAACCGTATGTGTTCGAGGAAACTAAGTGGCCGACCTTGTGAGAGAGGAAACTCCAGATGCGAAACTTAGTTCCATTTTAAACTAATTGTTCTATCTGAAAGTGTTCGATACTGTGCCAGGAGAAGCGCCTGTTCTCTGATATCTGTCGCGATGCTACTCGAAACCGTATGTGTTCGACGAAACTAAGTTGTCGACCTTGTGGGAGAGGAAACTCCAGATGCCAAACTTAGTTTCATTTTAAACTAATTGTTCTATTTGAAACTAAGTGTTCGTTACTGTGCCAGGAGAAGCGCCTGTTCTCTGTAATCTGTGGCGAGGCCACTCGAAACCGAATGTGTTCAACGAAACTAAGTGGTCGACCTTATGAGAGAGGAAACTCCTGATGCGAAACATAGTTCCATTTTAAACTAATTGTTCTATCTGAAACTATGTGTTCGATACTGCGCCAGGAGAAGCGCCTGTTCTCTGAAATCTGTGGCGATGCCACTCGAAACCGTATGTGTTCATCGAAACTAAGTGGTCGACCTTGTGAGAGAGGAAACTCCAAATGCGAAACCTAGTTCCATTTAAAACTAATTGTTCTATCTGAAAGTGTTGGATACTGTGCCAGGAGAAGCGTCAGTTCTCTGAAATCTGTGGCGATGATACTCGAAACCGTATGTGTTCGACGAATCTAAATGGTCGACCTTGTGAGAGAGGAAACTCCGGATGTGAAACTTAGTTCCATTTTAAACTAATTGTTCTATCTGAAACTAAGTGTTCGATACTATGTCAGGAGAGGCGCCTCTCCTCTGAAATCTGTGGCGATGCTACTCGAAACCGTATGTGTTCGACGAAAATAAGTAGTCGCCTTGTGAAAGAGGAAACTCCAGATGCGAAACATAGTACCATTTTAAACTAATTGTTCTATCTGAAACTATGTGTTCGATACTGCGCCAGGAGAAGCGCCTGTTCTCTGAAATCTGTGGCGATGCCACTCGAAACCTTATGTGTTCATCGAAACTAAGTGGTCGACCTTGTGAGAGAGGAAACTCCAGATGCGAAACCTAGTTCCATTTAAAACTAATTGTTCCATCTGAAACTAAGTGTACGGTAATGTGCCAGGAGAAGCGCCTGTTCTCTGAAATCTGTGGCGATGCCACTCGAAACCGTATGTGTTCGACGAAACTAAGTGGTCGACCTTGTGAGAGTGGAAACTCCAGATGCGAAACATAGTTCCATTTTAAACTAATTGTTGTGTCTGACATAAGTTTTCGATACTGTGCCAGGAGAAGCGCCTGTTCTCTGAAATCTGTGGCGATACCACTCGAAACCGTATGTGTTCGACGAAACTAAGTGGTCAACCTTGTGAGAGAGGAATCTCCAGATGCGAAACGTAGTTCCATTTAAAACTAATTGTTCTATCTGAAGCTAAGTGTTCGATACTGTGCCAGGAGAAGCGTCAGTTCTCTGAAATCTGTGGCGATGATACTCGAAACCGTATGTGTTCGACGAATCTAAATGGTCGACCTTGTGAGAGAGGAAACTCCGGATGTGAAACTTAGTTCCATTTTAAACTAATTGTTCTATCTGAAACTAAGTGTTCGATGATGTGCCAGGAGAAGCGCCTGTCTTTGAAATCTGTGCCGATGCCACTCGAAACCGTATGTGTTCGACGAAACTAAGTTGTCGACCTTGTGAGAGAGGAATATCCAGATGCGAGACTTAGTTCCACTTTAAACTAATTGGTCTATCTGAAACTATGTGTTCGATACTGGGCCAGGAGAAGCGCCTGTTCTCTGAAACGTGTGGCGATGCCACTCGAAACCGTATGTGTTCGACGAAACTAAGTGGTCAACCTTGTGAGAGAGGAAACTCCAGATGCGAAACTTACTTCCATTTTAAACTAATTATTCTATCTGAAACTAAGTGTTCGATACTGTGCCAGGAGAGGCGCCTGTTCTCTGAAATCTGTGAAGATGCTACTCGAAACCGTATGTGTTCGACGAAACTAAGTGGTTGACCTTGTGAGAGAGGAAACTCCGGATGCGAAACATATTTCCATTTAAAACTAATTGTTCTATCTGATACTGAGTGTTCGACAGTGTGCCAGGAGAAGCGCCTATTCTCTGCAATCTGTGGCGATGCCACTCGAAACCGTATGTGTTCGACTAAACAAAGTGGTCGACCTTGTGGGGGAGGATACTCCAGATGCGAAACATAGTTACTTTTTAAACTAACTGTTCTGTCTGAAATAAGTGTTCGATAGTGTGCCAGGAGAAGCGCCTGTTCTCCGAAATCTGTGGCGATGCTACTAGAAACCGTATGTGTTCGAAGACACTAAGTGGTCCACCTAGTGAGAGAGGAAACTCCAGATGCGAAACTTAGTTCCATTTTAAACTAATTGTTCTATCTGAAACTAAGTGTTCGATACTCTGCCAGGAGAGGCGCCTGTTCTCTGAAATCTGGGACGATGCTACTCGAAACCGTATGTGTTCGACGAAACTAAATGGTTGACCTTGTGAGAGAGGAAACTCCGGATGCGAAACTTAGTTCCATTTAAAACTAATTGTTCTATCTGATACTGAGTGTTCGACAGTGTGCCAGGAGAAGCGCCTATCCTCTGAAATCTGTGGCGATGCCACTCGGAACCGTATGTGTTCGACTAAACAAAGTGGTCGACCTTGTGGGGGAGGATACTCCAGATGCGAAACATAGTTACATTTTAAAATAATTGTTCTATCTGAAACTAAGTGTTCGATACTGTGCCGGAAGAGGCGCCTGTTCTCTGAAATCTGTGACGATGCTACTCGAAACCGTATGTGTTCGACGAAACTAAGTGGTCGACCTTGTGAGAGAGGAAACTGCAGATGCGAAACTTACTTCCATTTTAAACTAATTGTTCTATCTGAAACTAAGTGTTCGATACTATGTCAGGAGAGGCGCCTCTCCTCTGAAATCTGTGGCGATGCTACTCGAAACCGTATGTGTTCGACGAAAATAAGTAGTCGCCTTGTGAAAGAGGAAACTCCAGATGCGAAACATAGTACCATTTTAAACTAATTGTTCTATCTGAAACTATGTGTTCGATACTGCGCCAGGAGAAGCGCCTGTTCCCTGAAATCTGTGGCAATGCCACTCGAAACCGTATGTGTTCGAGGAAACTAAGTGGCCGACCTTGTGAGAGAGGAAACTCCAGATGCGAAACTTAGTTCCATTTTAAACTAATTGTTCTATCTGAAAGTGTTCGATACTGTGCCAGGAGAAGCGCCTGTTCTCTGATATCTGTCGCGATGCTACTCGAAACCGTATGTGTTCGACGAAACTAAGTTGTCGACCTTGTGGGAGAGGAAACTCCAGATGCCAAACTTAGTTTCATTTTAAACTAATTGTTCTATTTGAAACTAAGTGTTCAATACTGTGCCAGGGGAGGCGCCTGTTCTCTGAAATCTGTGACGATGCTACTCGAAACCATATGTGTTCGACGAAACTAAGTGGTCGACCTTGTGAGAGAGGAAACTCCAGATGCGAAACTTACTTCCATTTTAAACTAATTGTTCTATCTGAAACTAAGTGTTCGATACTGTGCCAGGGAAGGCGCCTGTTCTCTGAAATCTGTGGCGATGCTACTCGCAACCGTATGTGTTCGACGAAACTAAGTGGCCGACCTTATGAGAGAGGAAACTCCAAATGCGAAGCTTAGTTCCATTTAAAACTAATTGTTCTATCTGAAACTAAGTGTTCGGTAGTGTGCCAGGAGAAACGCCTGTTCTCTGAAATCTGTGGCGATGCCACTCGAAACAGTATGTGTTCGACTAAACAAAGTGGTCGACCTTGTGGGGGAGGATACTCCAGATGCGAAACATAGTTACTTTTTAAACTAACTGTTCTGTCTGAAATAAGTGTTCGATAGTGTGCCAGGAGAAGCGCCTGTTCTCCGAAATCTGTGGCGATGCTACTAGAAACCGTATGTGTTCGAAGACACTAAGTGGTCAACCTAGTGAGAGAGGAAACTCCAGATGCGAAACTTAGTTCCATTTTAAACTAATTGTTCTATCTGAAACTAAGTGTTCGATACTCTGCCAGGAGAGGCGCCTGTTCTCTGAAATCTGGGACGATGCTACTCGAAACCGTATGTGTTCGACGAAACTAAATGGTTGACCTTGTGAGAGAGGAAACTCCGGATGCGAAACTTAGTTCCATTTAAAACTAATTGTTCTATCTGATACTGAGTGTTCGACAGTGTGCCGGGAGAGGCGCCTGTTCTCTGAAATCTGTGACGATGCTACTCGAAACCGTATGTGTTCGACGAAACTAAGTGGTCGACCTTGTGAGAGAGGAAACTGCAGATGCGAAACTTACTTCCATTTTAAACTAATTGTTCTATCTGAAACTAAGTGTTCGATACTATGTCAGGAGAGGCGCCTCTCCTCTGAAATCTGTGGCGATGCTACTCGAAACCGTATGTGTTCGACGAAAATAAGTAGTCGCCTTGTGAAAGAGGAAACTCCAGATGCGAAACATAGTACCATTTTAAACTAATTGTTCTATCTGAAACTATGTGTTCGATACTGCGCCAGGAGAAGCGCCTGTTCCCTGAAATCTGTGGCAATGCCACTCGAAACCGTATGTGTTCGAGGAAACTAAGTGGCCGACCTTGTGAGAGAGGAAACTCCAGATGCGAAACTTAGTTCCATTTTAAACTAATTGTTCTATCTGAAAGTGTTCGATACTGTGCCAGGAGAAGCGCCTGTTCTCTGATATCTGTCGCGATGCTACTCGAAACCGTATGTGTTCGACGAAACTAAGTTGTCGACCTTGTGGGAGAGGAAACTCCAGATGCCAAACTTAGTTTCATTTTAAACTAATTGTTCTATTTGAAACTAAGTGTTCGTTACTGTGCCAGGAGAAGCGCCTGTTCTCTGTAATCTGTGGCGAGGCCACTCGAAACCGAATGTGTTCAACGAAACTAAGTGGTCGACCTTATGAGAGAGGAAACTCCTGATGCGAAACATAGTTCCATTTTAAACTAATTGTTCTATCTGAAACTATGTGTTCGATACTGCGCCAGGAGAAGCGCCTGTTCTCTGAAATCTGTGGCGATGCCACTCGAAACCGTATGTGTTCATCGAAACTAAGTGGTCGACCTTGTGAGAGAGGAAACTCCAAATGCGAAACCTAGTTCCATTTAAAACTAATTGTTCTATCTGAAAGTGTTGGATACTGTGCCAGGAGAAGCGTCAGTTCTCTGAAATCTGTGGCGATGATACTCGAAACCGTATGTGTTCGACGAATCTAAATGGTCGACCTTGTGAGAGAGGAAACTCCGGATGTGAAACTTAGTTCCATTTTAAACTAATTGTTCTATCTGAAACTAAGTGTTCGATACTATGTCAGGAGAGGCGCCTCTCCTCTGAAATCTGTGGCGATGCTACTCGAAACCGTATGTGTTCGACGAAAATAAGTAGTCGCCTTGTGAAAGAGGAAACTCCAGATGCGAAACATAGTACCATTTTAAACTAATTGTTCTATCTGAAACTATGTGTTCGATACTGCGCCAGGAGAAGCGCCTGTTCTCTGAAATCTGTGGCGATGCCACTCGAAACCTTATGTGTTCATCGAAACTAAGTGGTCGACCTTGTGAGAGAGGAAACTCCAGATGCGAAACCTAGTTCCATTTAAAACTAATTGTTCCATCTGAAACTAAGTGTACGGTAATGTGCCAGGAGAAGCGCCTGTTCTCTGAAATCTGTGGCGATGCCACTCGAAACCGTATGTGTTCGACGAAACTAAGTGGTCGACCTTGTGAGAGTGGAAACTCCAGATGCGAAACATAGTTCCATTTTAAACTAATTGTTGTGTCTGACATAAGTGTTCGATACTGTGCCAGGAGAAGCGCCTGTTCTCTGAAATCTGTGGCGATACCACTCGAAACCGTATGTGTTCGACGAAACTAAGTGGTCAACCTTGTGAGAGAGGAATCTCCAGATGCGAAACGTAGTTCCATTTAAAACTAATTGTTCTATCTGAAAGTGTTGGATACTGTGCCAGGAGAAGCGTCAGTTCTCTGAAATCTGTGGCGATGATACTCGAAACCGTATGTGTTCGACGAATCTAAATGGTCGACCTTGTGAGAGAGGAAACTCCGGATGTGAAACTTAGTTCCATTTTAAACTAATTGTTCTATCTGAAACTAAGTGTTCGATGATGTGCCAGGAGAAGCGCCTGTCTTTGAAATCTGTGCCGATGCCACTCGAAACCGTATGTGTTCGACGAAACTAAGTTGTCGACCTTGTGAGAGAGGAATATCCAGATGCGAGACTTAGTTCCACTTTAAACTAATTGGTCTATCTGAAACTATGTGTTCGATACTGGGCCAGGAGAAGCGCCTGTTCTCTGAAACGTGTGGCGATGCCACTCGAAACCGTATGTGTTCGACGAAACTAAGTGGTCAACCTTGTGAGAGAGGAAACTCCAGATGCGAAACTTACTTCCATTTTAAACTAATTATTCTATCTGAAACTAAGTGTTCGATACTGTGCCAGGAGAGGCGCCTGTTCTCTGAAATCTGTGAAGATGCTACTCGAAACCGTATGTGTTCGACGAAACTAAGTGGTTGACCTTGTGAGAGAGGAAACTCCGGATGCGAAACATATTTCCATTTAAAACTAATTGTTCTATCTGATACTGAGTGTTCGACAGTGTGCCAGGAGAAGCGCCTATTCTCTGCAATCTGTGGCGATGCCACTCGAAACCGTATGTGTTCGACTAAACAAAGTGGTCGACCTTGTGGGGGAGGATACTCCAGATGCGAAACATAGTTACTTTTTAAACTAACTGTTCTGTCTGAAATAAGTGTTCGATAGTGTGCCAGGAGAAGCGCCTGTTCTCCGAAATCTGTGGCGATGCTACTAGAAACCGTATGTGTTCGAAGACACTAAGTGGTCCACCTAGTGAGAGAGGAAACTCCAGATGCGAAACTTAGTTCCATTTTAAACTAATTGTTCTATCTGAAACTAAGTGTTCGATACTCTGCCAGGAGAGGCGCCTGTTCTCTGAAATCTGGGACGATGCTACTCGAAACCGTATGTGTTCGACGAAACTAAATGGTTGACCTTGTGAGAGAGGAAACTCCGGATGCGAAACTTAGTTCCATTTAAAACTAATTGTTCTATCTGATACTGAGTGTTCGACAGTGTGCCAGGAGAAGCGCCTATCCTCTGAAATCTGTGGCGATGCTACTCGGAACCGTATGTGTTCGACTAAACAAAGTGGTCGACCTTGTGGGGGAGGATACTCCAGATGCGAAACATAGTTACATTTTAAAATAATTGTTCTATCTGAAACTAAGTGTTCGATACTGTGCCGGAAGAGGCGCCTGTTCTCTGAAATCTGTGACGATGCTACTCGAAACCGTATGTGTTCGACGAAACTAAGTGGTCGACCTTGTGAGAGAGGAAACTGCAGATGCGAAACTTACTTCCATTTTAAACTAATTGTTCTATCTGAAACTAAGTGTTCGATACTATGTCAGGAGAGGCGCCTCTCCTCTGAAATCTGTGGCGATGCTACTCGAAACCGTATGTGTTCGACGAAAATAAGTAGTCGCCTTGTGAAAGAGGAAACTCCAGATGCGAAACATAGTACCATTTTAAACTAATTGTTCTATCTGAAACTATGTGTTCGATACTGCGCCAGGAGAAGCGCCTGTTCCCTGAAATCTGTGGCAATGCTACTCGAAACCATATGTGTTCGACGAAACTAAGTGGTCGACCTTGTGAGAGAGGAAACTCCAGATGCGAAACTTACTTCCATTTTAAACTAATTGTTCTATCTGAAACTAAGTGTTCGATACTGTGCCAGGGAAGGCGCCTGTTCTCTGAAATCTGTGGCGATGCTACTCGCAACCGTATGTGTTCGACGAAACTAAGTGGCCGACCTTATGAGAGAGGAAACTCCAAATGCGAAGCTTAGTTCCATTTAAAACTAATTGTTCTATCTGAAACTAAGTGTTCGGTAGTGTGCCAGGAGAAACGCCTGTTCTCTGAAATCTGTGGCGATGCCACTCGAAACAGTATGTGTTCGACGAAACTAAGTGGTCGACCTTGTGAGAGAAGAAACTCCAGATGCGAAACTTACTTTCATTTTAAACTAATTGTTCTATCTGAAACTAAGTGTTCGGTAGTGTGCCAGGAGAAACGCCTGTTCTCTGAAATCTGTGGCGATGCTACTCGAAACCGTATGTGTTCGTCGAAACTAAGCGGTCGACCTTGTGAGAGAGGAAACTCCAGATGCGAAACTTAGTTCCATTTTAAACTAACTGTTCTACCTGAAACTAAGTGTTCGATACTGTGCCAGGAGAAGCGCCTGTTCTCTGAAATCTGTAGCGATGCTACTCGAAACCGTATGTGTTCGACAAAACTAAGTGGTCGACCTTGTGGGATAGGACACTCCAGATGCGAAACTTAGTTCCATTTTAAACTAATTGTTCTATCTGACACTAAGTGTTCGATACTGTGCCAGGAGAAGCGCCTGTTCTCGGAAATCTGTCGCAATGCTACTCGAAAGCGTATGTGCTCGACGAAACTAAGTGGTCGACCTTGTGAGAGAGGAAACTCCAGATGCGAAACTTAGTTCCATTTAAAACTAATTGTTCTATCTGAAACTAAGTGTTCGGTAGTGTGCCAGGAGAAACGCCTGTTCTCTGAAATCTGTGGCGATGCCACTCGAAACAGTATGTGTTCGACGAAACTAAGTGGTCGACCTTGTGAGAGAGGAAACTCCAGATGCGAAACTTACTTTCATTTTAAACTAATTGTTCTATCTGAAACTAAGTGTTCGGTAGTGTGCCAGGAGAAACGCCTGTTCTCTGAAATCTGTGGCGATGCTACTCGAAACCGTATGTGTTCGTCGAAACTAAGCGGTCGACCTTGTGAGAGAGGAAACTCCAGATGCGAAACTTAGTTCCATTTTAAACTAACTGTTCTACCTGAAACTAAGTGTTCGATACTGTGCTAGGAGAAGCGCCTGTTCTCTGAAATCTGTGTTGATGCCACTCGAAACCGCATGTGTTCGACGAAACTAAGTGGTCGACCTTGTGAGAGAGGAAACTCCAGATGCGAAGCTTAGTTCCATTTTAAAGTAATTGTTCTATCTGATACTAAGTGTTCGATACAGTGCCAGGAGAAGCGCCTGTGCTCTGAAATCTGTGGCGATGCTACTCGAAACCGTATGTGTTCGACGAAACTAAGTGGTCGACCTTGTGGGAGAGGAAACTCCAGATGCGAAACTTAGTTCCATTTTTAACTAATTGTTCTATCTGAAACTAAGTTGTGGATACTGTGCCAGGAGGAACTCCCGTTCGGCGAAATCTGTGGCGATACCGCTGGAAATCATATGTGTTCGACGAAGCTAAGTGGTCGACCTTGTGAGAGAGGAAACTCCAGATGCGAAACCTAGTTCCATTTAAAACTAATTGTTCCATCTGAAACTAAGTGTACGGTAATGTGCCAGGAGAAGCGCCTGTTCTCTGAAATCTGTGGCGATGCCACTCGAAACCGTATGTGTTCGACGAAACTAAGTGGTCGACCTTGTGAGAGTGGAAACTCCAGATGCGAAACATAGTTCCATTTTAAACTAATTGTTGTGTCTGACATAAGTGTTCGATACTGTGCCAGGAGAAGCGCCTGTTCTCTGAAATCTGTGGCGATACCACTCGAAACCGTATGTGTTCGACGAAACTAAGTGGTCAACCTTGTGAGAGAGGAATCTCCAGATGCGAAACGTAGTTCCATTTAAAACTAATTGTTCTATCTGAAAGTGTTGGATACTGTGCCAGGAGAAGCGTCAGTTCTCTGAAATCTGTGGCGATGATACTCGAAACCGTATGTGTTCGACGAATCTAAATGGTCGACCTTGTGAGAGAGGAAACTCCGGATGTGAAACTTAGTTCCATTTTAAACTAATTGTTCTATCTGAAACTAAGTGTTCGATGATGTGCCAGGAGAAGCGCCTGTCTTTGAAATCTGTGCCGATGCCACTCGAAACCGTATGTGTTCGACGAAACTAAGTTGTCGACCTTGTGAGAGAGGAATATCCAGATGCGAGACTTAGTTCCACTTTAAACTAATTGGTCTATCTGAAACTATGTGTTCGATACTGGGCCAGGAGAAGCGCCTGTCCGCTGAAATATGTGGCGATGCCACTCGACACCGTATGTGTTCGTCGAAACCAAGTGGTCGAACTTGTGAGAGAGGAAACTCCAGATGCGAAACTTAGTTCCATTTTAAACTAATTGTTCTATTTGAAACTAAGTGTTCGTTACTGTGCCAGGAGAAGCGCCTGTTCTCTGTAATCTGTGGCGAGGCCACTCGAAACCGAATGTGTTCAACGAAACTAAGTCGTCGACCTTATGAGAGAGGAAACTCCTGATGCGAAACTTAGTTCCATTTTAAACTAATTGTTCTATCTGAATCTAAGTGTTCGATGCTGTACCAGGAGAAGCGCCTGTTCTCTGAAATCTGTGGCATTGCCACTCGAAACCGTATGTGTTCATCGAAACTAAGTGGTCGACCTTGTGAGAGAGGAAACTCCAGATGCGAAACATAGTTCCATTTTAAACTAATTGTTCCATCTGAAACTAAGTGTACGGTAATGTGCCAGGAGAAGCGCCTGTTCTCTGAAATCTGTGGCGATGCCACTCGAAACCGTATGTGTTCGACGAAACTAAGTGGTCGACCTTGTGAGAGAGGAAACTCCAGATGCCAAACATAGTTCCGTTTTAAACTAATTATTCTAACTGAAACTAAGTGTTCGATACTGTGCCAGGAGAAGCGCCTGTTCTCTGAAATCTGTGTCGATGCCAATCGAAACCGTCTGTGTTCGACGAAACTAAGTGGTCGACCTTGTGAGAGAGGACACTCCAGATGCGAAATATGGATCCATTTTAAACTAATTGTTCTATCTGAAACTAAGTGTTCGATACTGTGCCAGGAGAGGCGCCTGTTCTCTGAAATCTGTGACGATGCTACTCGAAACCGTATGTGTTCGACGAAACTAAGTGGTCGACCTTGTGAGAGAGGAAACTCCAGATGCGAAACTTACTTCCATTTTAAACTAATTGTTCTATCTGAAACTAAGTGTTCGATACTGTGCCAGGGAAGGCGCCTGTTCTCTGAAATCTGTGGCGATGCTACTCGCAACCGTATGTGTTCGACGAAACTAAGTGGCCGACCTTATGAGAGAGGAAACTCCAAATGCGAAGCTTAGTTCCATTTAAAACTAATTGTTCTATCTGAAACTAAGTGTTCGATACTGTGCCAGGAGAAACGCCTGTTCTCTGAAATCTGTAGCGATGCTACTCGAAACCGTATGTGTTCGACGAAACTAAGTGGTCGACCTTGTGAGAGAGGAAACTCCAGATGCGAAACTTAGTCCCATTTTAAACTAATTGTTCTATCTGAAACTAAGTGTTCGATACTGTGCCAGGGGAGGCGCCTGTTCTCTGAAATCTGTGGCGATGCTACTCGCAACCGTATGTGTTCGACGAAACTAAGTGGCCGACCTTAAGAGAGAGGAAACTCCAAATGCGAAGCTTTGTTCCATCCTAAACTAGTTTTCTATCTGAAACTAAGTGTCCGATACTGTGCCAGGAGAAGCGCCTGTTCTCTGAAATCTGTGGCGATGCTACTCGAAACCGTATGTGTTCGACGAAACTAAGTGGTCGACCTTGTGAGAGAGGAAACTGCAGATGCGAAACTTACTTCCAATTTAAACTAATTGTTCTATCTGAAACTAAGTGTTCGATACAGTGTCAGGATAAGCGCCTGTTCTCTGAAATCTGTGGCGATGTTACTCGAAACCGTATGTGTTGGACGAAACTAAGTGGTCGACCTTGTGAGAGAGGAAACTCCAGATGCGAAACTTAGTCCCATTTTAAACTAATTGTTCTATCTGAAACTAAGTGTTCGATACTGTGCCAGGGGAGGCGCCTGTTCTCTGAAATCTGTGGCGATGCTACTCGCAACCGTATGTGTTCGACGAAACTAAGTGGCCGACCTTAAGAGAGAGGAAACTCCAAATGCGAAGCTTTGTTCCATCCTAAACTAGTTTTTCTATCTGAAACTAAGTGTCCGATACTGTGCCAGGAGAAGCGCCTGTTCTCTGAAATCTGTGGCGATGCTACTCGAAACCGTATGTGTTCGACGAAACTAAGTGGTCGACCTTGTGAGAGAGGAAACTGCAGATGCGAAACTTACTTCCAATTTAAACTAATTGTTCTATCTGAAACTAAGTGTTCGATACAGTGTCAGGATAAGCGCCTGTTCTCTGAAATCTGTGGCGATGTTACTCGAAACCGTATGTGTTGGACGAAACTAAGTGGTCGACCTTGTGAGAGAGGAAACTCCAGAAGCGAAACTTAGTTCCCTTTTAATCTTATTGTTCTATCTGAAACTAAGTTTTCGCTACTGTGCCAGGAGAAGCGCCTGCTCTCTGAAATCTGTGGCGATGCCACTCGAAACCGTATGTGTTCGACGAAACTAAGTGGTTGACCTTGTGAGAGAGGATACTCCAGATGCCAAACATAGGTCCATTTTAAACTAATTGTTCTGTCTGACATAAGTATTCAATACTGTGCCAGGAGAAGTGACTGTTCTCTGAAATGTGTGGCGATACCACTCGAAACCGTATGTGTTCGACGAAACTAAGTGGTCGACCTTGTGAGAGAGGAAACTCCATATGCGAAACTTACTTCCATTATAAACTAATTGTTCTATCTGAAACTAAGTGTTCGATACTGTGCCAGGAGAGGCGCCTGTTCTCTGAAATCTGTGACGATGCTACTCGAAACCGTATGTGTTCGACGAAACTAAGTGGTCGACCTTGTGAGAGAGGAAACTCCAGATGCGAAACTTACTTCCATTTTAAACTAATTGTTCTATCTGAAACTAAGTGTTCGATACTGTGCCAGGGGAGGCGCCTGTTCTCTGAAATCTGTGGCGATGCTACTCGCAACCGTATGTGTTCGACGAAACTAAGTGGCCGACCTTATGAGAGAGGAAACTCCAAATGCGAAGCTTTGTTCCATTATAAACTAATTTTTCTATCTGAAACTAAGTGTCCGATACTGTGCCAGGAGAAGCGCCTGTTCTCTGAAATGTGTGGCGATACCACTCGAAACCGTATGTGTTCGACGAAACTAAGTGGTCGACCTTGTGAGAGAGGAAACTCCAGATGCGAAACTTACTTCCATTTTAAACTAATTGTTCTATCTGAAACTAAGTGTTCGATACTGTGCCAGGAGAGGCGCCTGTTCTCTGAAATCTGTGACGATGCTACTCGAAACCGTATGTGTTCGACGAAACTAAGTGGTCGACCTTGTGAGAGAGGAAACTCCAAATGCGAAACTTACTTCCATTTTAAACTAATTGTTCTATCTGAAACTAAGTGTTCGATACTGTGCCAGGGGAGGCGCCTGTTCTCTGAAATCTGTGTTGATGCCACTCGAAACCGCATGTGTTCGACGAAACTAAGTGGTCGACCTTGTGAGAGAGGAAACTCCAGATGCGGAACTTAGTTCCATTTTGAACAAATTGTTTTATCTGAAACTAAGTATTCGATACAGTGCCAGGAGAAGCGCCTGTGCTCTGAAATCTGTGGCGATGCTACTCGAAACCGTATGTGTTCGACGAAACTAAGTGGTCGACCTTGTGGGAGAGGAAACTCCAGATGCGAAACTTAGTTCCATTTTTAACTAATTGTTCTATCTGAAACTAAGTTGTGGATACTGTGCCAGGAGGAACTCCCGTTCGGCGAAATCTGTGGCGATACCGCTGGAAACCATATGTGTTCGACGAAGCTAAGTGGTCGACCTTGTGAGAGAGGAAACTCCAGATGCGAAACTTAGTCCCATTTTAAACTAATTGTTCTAACAGAAACTATGTGTTCGATACTGTGCCAGGAGAAGCGCCTGTTCTCTGAAATCTGTGGCGATGCCACTCGAAACCGTATGTGTCGACGAAACTAAGTGGTCGACCTTCTGAGAGAGGAAAATCCAGAAGCGAAACATAGTTCCATTTAAAACCAATTGTTCTATCTGAAACTAAGTGTTCGATAGTGTACCAGGAGAAGCGCCTGTTCTCTGTAATCTGTGGCGATGCTACTCGAAACCGATGTTTTCCACGAAACTATGTTGTCGAACTTGCGAGAGAGGAAACGCCAGATGCGAAACATAGATCCATTTTAAACTAATTGTTCTCTCTGTAACTTAGTGTTCGATACTGCGCCAGGAGAAGCGCCTGTTCTCTGAAATCTGTGGCGATGCCACTCGAAACCGTATGTGCTCGACGAAACTAAGTGGTCGAACTTGTGAACTTTTTTAGTTTTACCTGGAACAGTCCATTTTTATGTTTGTAGCCTTTCACTACGACTTCATTTTTATGTTTTATTATTACTTCATTTTCCACAAATTGAACTTCATTTCCATTTCTTGTTATTGCGTTAACCGACAATAGATTAGTACTTAGCTCGGGTACATACAACACTTCAGTTAACTTGCATTCCTTGTACTTTATATTTCCAACTCCTTTGGCTGTCATTGTCTCATTTGATTTGGCTACTGCAATTGTCGAGTCCTTTTCTTTGAAGTCTTGTATATCGTTTCTCTCGGTTGTCATGTGTGAAGTTGTGCCAGAATCGATGATCCATGTACCTTCAGTATTATACTCACTAGTGAAGAAGGCAACTTCTCTAGTCTCATTTGTCTTGAATTTACTCCTATTTCAGAAGAAACAGTTCTGTTCTTCATGATTTTTTTTCTTGCAGATACTACAGAACTTTTCTCTCCTTTTTTTATTTTCGTTACACATTTTACTTGTGTGCCCCAATTTGTTACAGCTGAAACAGCGTATAAGGTTTTCTTGAGTCCTTGGTTTACTATTGTATTTCCAATCCTTTGGTTTGTTATATTTCTTCATTGATGCCTTGAATGCCACTGCCTTCTCTTCAGGCTCGTTGTACTTGTGTCTCATTTCTTCTGCGATGAGCCTTGCAGTCAGGTTCTCCAGTGTCCTTTCCTTTTTTTCTGTCGATTCCCATGCACTTGCAAAGTGTTTATATTTCTCTGGAAGTGTGGCTAGTATTTTAGAAATTAGCATTTCATCATTCATTTCCGTACCAACGGTTTTCAACTTGCTAGCCAGACTTCTTAATCTTCCTATATAGGTTACTAATTCACACTTCTCATCATAAGTATAGCTGTAGAATGTCTGTAGTAGGTTACACTTTTGTTGCTCATTGTCTCTTTCATATATCCGACAGATGTTTGTCCACATTTCATAAGCCGTGGTACAGCACATTACATGCATTAGTGGAGTTTTGTCTATTGTTGTTTAAATAAGTCACCAGTAGTTGTTTCACCCGATCACGAGCCTCATAGTTAATTTCTTTTTCTTGAGTCTACCGAGTTTATTTGACCGACGTAATTCGAAAAGGAAACACAAAAACTATAGAGGTCCAATAACATGACAATGATTGTTTTCGTCTAGACCGTGGGAAACCAGAGATCGGCACGTCTGACCGGTACATATTACCGTTTGAAGACGTTCGAAATCGCGAATAGTAAACGGATATGAGAGAGAGTGGGAAAGAACTAATAGTTTGACGAAAGCGCAGCGTAACGAGTAATTACTCGTTCGCGCTTGTCGACGACGGTGTAACGTCGCAGACCGTCAGTTCAATTTAGAGAGTCCTCAGCAATAGTTCGCACGGAGCGCAACGATTGTCGATCGTGCTCCCGTTATAACGAACACTGCTTTCAGCTTAACACAAGCAAATTGTGAAACTGAATCGAGAATAACACACGACAATTCGTGTTGACTCTTCAGCACAATAGCTGCGCCTTTTAGTAATTTAGCGGTCTTTACCCTGAATTACTGGGGCGAAAATCGGTGGGTTCACCTGGTTTTCGCCAACCATTGTTATTCGACGTGGGAGCGTCAGGAGTCCACTCCTTGGATGACCACTGGTCGGCGGAGCACTACGTTAGTTGGCGAGCTATTCTAAACTTAAGACCCGCTACTCGTTCTCTACCGGGAATCGCCTTGGTTACGTTTAGAGTAACAAAAGAGCGACCGGAGAGTTTCGATATCGCTGTGTCCAGGCTTACTTCACGACGCGGCGTGTTGAGGAAGACGGGTTAGAATTAGCGTTGGTCCACTCTTACTCCACGTCAAGGCGTGTTGAGAAAGAAACGGTTAGATCAGCCTCCGTTGTCAGCCACCGGGACTAGTTACTAGTAACCGTGGATCTCCCCGCTCACGGAATCCATACAGGAGATTTACAACCTCCGCCTTGGTTTTCCGTTCGAGGCAATACGACTGTGCGGTCGTTGCACTAAAGATTTCATTGCGTAAATCTAGCCGACCGCCACGATTGTGTTCCTGAAAAAGACGGAACAGATCGGCCAAAACAGTCGACGCGTGGCTTACCGTATTTAAAAGCCACGCACCAGTACACGCATTAGCACACACAGTACGGTTACCGTTGCTGTTTAAGTGTGCGCGTCAAAACATTCCCGAGACAGAACGTTCTTACGATTATCGTATTTCAGGTGATTACACCCGTTCGTTCTTTTTCTGTTGTTCCAGAGATTATAACCTAGGACAAGCAGGCCCGCCCACAGCCAGGCTACCGAGAAGTCAAATTCTTGTGATCGGCAAAAACTTTGTATTATACAGAGCGAAAAGGGTCTGCAATAAACGACTGTCCTTTTCGGGACAGTCAAAGGGAATCAAAGGCATATTGGTTTGGAGTTACCTTTACCCACTCTCCCTCGTCCGGACCGGAGGAGGAAGTTTCACTTCCTCCAATATCGGTTGTAGTTGGCCGATATCGTAAACAAATTTCAACAATTGTAGTTATTATTATCTTCTGTGCACTGGCATCTTTCTTTCTCCATTGCGAAGACATATTCTCTTCTTCTGTTTTATTAATCACTACTTCGTACAAATCGTTTGCTCTTAACAATATAGTTATTTGAAATTTTCAAACCTGAAAATCCTCAGTTCCCGATAGCTTTTCTACATTTGAGAAATCTTCATTTATGCTTCTAGCCATTGTTAAGTAACAGTTTGTGTTTTAAACAATCTTCTTTTAGTATTAACAGGTTTGAATATCTCTTCACCGGTACTTAGTCTCGTCACGCACGATGTTACAGAAAAGAATAGGTTAGAATTTATGATTTGTTGCTTCGATTTATTACGCGTGAACTTTAAGCTTCTGGGCCCATAACCTGTTGCGTTTTATGTTTTAGCAGAGAAACAATATTTATAGAGAACAAGGTATTTATTAATAGATATAGATAACTAACGAAATAAAACAAAGGAACATGTGCCAACAAATCTAACTGATTCATGAAACTACAGGATTAACGTATTATATATTTATGCAGACTAAATGGATACTAATATATAAACAAAGGTCTAGCTATTATCATTTTATATTATTTTATATTATTTTAATCTTTCTGGGTGAGCTCACCATACGCGCGTCTTCCTTACAAGAACAAAAGAGAGAGAGACCGGAAGAGAGCGTGCCCTCTGACGGTATTACCTACGAATGCTTGAATTAATTTCAGGATTCACCAGAACACTTAGTATCAGATAGAACAATTAGTTTAAAATGGAACTATGCTCCGCATCTGGAGTTTCCTCTCTCACAAGGTGGACCACTTAGTTTCGTCGCCCACATACGGTTTCGAGTAGCATCGCCACAGATTTCAGAGAACATGCGCTTCTCCTGGCACAGTATCGAACACTTAGTTTCAGATCGAACAATTAGTTTTAAATGAAACTAAATTTCACTTCTGGAGTTTCCTCTCTCACAAGGTCGACCACTTAGTTTCGTCGAACACATAGGGTTTCGAGTAGCATCGCCACAGATTTCAGAGAACAAGCGCTTCTGCTGGCACATTATCGAACACTTAGTTTCAGAGAGAACAATTAGTTTAAAATGGAACTATGTGTCGCATTTGTAGTTTTCTCTCTCACAAGGTCGACCACTTAGTTTCGTCGAACACATACGGTTTCGAGTGGCATCGGCACAGATTTCAGAGGACAGGCGCTTCTCCTGGCACAGTATCGACACTTAGTATCAGATAGAACTATTAGTTTAAAATGGAACTATGCCTCGCATCTGGTGTTTCCTCTCTCACAAGGTGGACCACTTAGTTTCGTCGACCACATACGGTTTCGAGTAGCATCGCCACAGATTTCAGAGAACAGGCGCTTCTCCTGGCACAGTATCGAACATTTAGTTACAGATAAAACAATTAGTTTTAAATGGAACTAAGCTTCGCTTCTAGAGTTTCCTCTCTCACAAGGTCGACCACTTAGTTTCGTCGAACACATACGGTTTCGAGTGGCATCGCCACAGATTTCAGAGAACAGGCGCTTCTCCTGGCACAGTATCGAACACTTAGTTACAGATAGAACACTTAGTATAAAATGCAACTATATTTCGCATTTGGAGTTTCCTCTCTCACATGGTCGACCACTTTGTTTCACCGAACGCATACGATTTCGAGTGGCGTCGCCACAGGTTTCAGAGAACAGGCGCCTCGCCTGGCACAGTATCGAACACTTAGTTTCAGATAGAGCAATTACTTCAAAATGGAACTAAGCTTCGCATCTGGTGTTTCCTCGCCCACAAGGTCGACCACTTAGTTTCGCCGAACACATACGGTTTCGAGTAGGATCGCGACAGATTTCAGAGAACAGACGCTTCTCCTGGAACAGTATCGAACACTTAGTTCCAGATAGAACAATTTGTTTAAAATGGAACTAAGTTTCGCATCCGGAATTTCCTCTCTCAGAAGGTCGACCGCTTAGTTTCGGCGAACACATACGGTTTCGAGTAGCATCGCCACACATTTCAGAGAACAGGCGCTTCTCCTGGCACAGTATGGAACACTTAGTTTCAGATAGAACAATTAGTTTAAAATGGAACTAAGTTTCGCTTCTGGAGTTTCCTCTCTCACAAGGTCGACCACTTAGTTTCGTCGACCACATACGGTTTCGAGTGGCATCGCCACATATTTCAGAGAACAGACGTTTCTCCTGGAACAGTATCGAACACTTAGTTCCAGATAGAACAATTTGTTTAAAATGGAACTAAGTTTCGCATCCGGAGTTTCCTCTCTCAGAAGGTCGACCGCTTAGTTTCGGCGAACACATACGGTTTCGAGTAGCATCGCCACACATTTCAGAGAACAGGCGCTTCTCCTGGCACAGTATGGAACACTTAGTTTCAGATAGAACAATTAATTTAAAATGGAACTAAGTTTCGCATCTGGAGTTTCCTCTCTCACAAGGTCGACGACTTAGTTTCGTCGAACACATACGGTTTCGAGTGGCATCGCCACAGATTTCAGTCAACAGGCGCTTCTCCTGGCACAGTATCGAACACTTAGTTTCAGATAGAACAATTAGTTTAAAATGGAACTATGTTTCGCATCAGGAGTTTCCTCTCTCACAAGGTCGACCACTCAGTTTCTTCGAACACATACGGATTCGAGTGGCATCGGCAAAGATTTCAGACAACAGGCGCTTCTCCTGGCACAGCATCGAACACTTAGTTTCAGATAGAACAATTAGTTTAAAATGGAACTAAGTTTCGCATCTGGAGTTTCCTCTCTCACAAGGTCGACCACTTAGTTTCGTCGAACACATACAGTTTCGAGTAGCATCGCCACAGATTTCAGAGAACAGACGCTTCTCCTGGAACAGTATCGAACACTTAGTTCCAGATAGAACAATTTGTTTAAAATGGAACTATGTTTCGCATCCGGAGTTTCCTCTCTCAGAAGGTCGACCGCTTAGTTTCGTCGAACACATACAGTTTCGAGTAGCATCGCCACAGATTTCAGTGAACAGACGCTTCTCCTGGCACAGTATCGAACACTTAGTTCCAGATAGTACAATTAGTTTAAAATGGAACTAAGTTTCGCATCCGGAGTTTCCTCTCTCACAAGGTCGACCACTTAGTTTCGTCGAACAAATACGGTTTCGAGTAGCATCGCCACAGATTTGAGAGAACAGACGCTTCTCCTGGAACAGTATCGAACACTTAGTTCCAGATAGAACAATTTGTTTAAAATGGAACTAAGTTTCGCATCCGGAGTTTCCTCTCTCAGAAGGTCGACCGCTTAGTTTCGTCGAACACATACGGTTTCGAGTAGCATCGCCACACATTTCAGAGAACAGGCGCATCGCCTGGCACAGTATCGAACACTTAGTTTCAGATAGAGCAATTACTTCAAAATGGAACTAAGCTTCGCATCTGGAGTTTCCTATCCCACAAGGTGGACCACTTAAATTCGTGGAACACATACGGTTTCGAGTAGCCTCGCCACAGATTTCAGAGAACAGGCGATTCTCCTGGCACAGTATCGAACACTTAGTTTCAGGTAGAACAAATAATTTAAAATGGAACTATGTTTCACATCTGGTGTTTCCTCGCCCACAAGGTCGACCACTTAGTTTCGCCGAACACATACGGTTTCGAGTAGGATCGCGACAGATTTCAGAGAACAGACGCTTCTCCTGGAACAGTATCGAACACTTAGTTCCAGATAGAACAATTTGTTTAAAATGGAACTAAGTTTCGCATCCGGAGTTTCCTCTCTCAGAAGGTCGACCGCTTAGTTTCGGCGAACACATACGGTTTCGAGTAGCATCGCCACACATTTCAGAGAACAGGCGCTTCTCCTGGCACAGTATGGAACACTTAGTTTCAGATAGAACAATTAGTTTAAAATGGAACTAAGTTTCGCTTCTGGAGTTTCCTCTCTCACAAGGTCGACCACTTAGTTTCGTCGACCACATACGGTTTCGAGTGGCATCGCCACATATTTCAGAGAACAGACGTTTCTCCTGGAACAGTATCGAACACTTAGTTCCAGATAGAACAATTTGTTTAAAATGGAACTAAGTTTCGCATCCGGAGTTTCCTCTCTCAGAAGGTCGACCGCTTAGTTTCGTCGATCACATACGGTTTCGAGTAGCATCGCCACACATTTCAGAGAACAGGCGCTTCTCCTGGCACAGTATCGAACACTTAGTTTCAGATAGAACAATTAGCTTAAAATGGAACTAAGTTTCGCATCCGGAGTTTCCTCTCTCACAAGGTCGACCACTTAGTTTCGTCGAACACATACGGTTTCGAGTAGCATCGCCACACATTTCAGAGAACAGGCGCCTCGCCTGGCACAGTATCGAACACTTAGTTTCAGATAGAGCAATTACTTCAAAATGGAACTAAGCTTCGCATCTGGAGTTTCCTATCCCACAAGGTGGACCACTTAAATTCGTGGAACACATACGGTTTCGAGTAGCCTCGCCACAGATTTCAGAGAACAGGCGATTCTCCTGGCACAGTATCGAACACTTAGTTTCAGGTAGAACAAATAATTTAAAATGGAACTATGTTTCACATCTGGTGTTTCCTCGCCCACAAGGTCGACCACTTAGTTTCGCCGAACACATACGGTTTCGAGTAGGATCGCGACAGATTTCAGAGAACAGACGCTTCTCCTGGAACAGTATCGAACACTTAGTTCCAGATAGAACAATTTGTTTAAAATGGAACTAAGTTTCGCATCCGGAGTTTCCTCTCTCAGAAGGTCGACCGCTTAGTTTCGGCGAACACATACGGTTTCGAGTAGCATCGCCACACATTTCAGAGAACAGGCGCTTCTCCTGGCACAGTATGGAACACTTAGTTTCAGATAGAACAATTAGTTTAAAATGGAACTAAGTTTCGCTTCTGGAGTTTCCTCTCTCACAAGGTCGACCACTTAGTTTCGTCGACCACATACGGTTTCGAGTGGCATCGCCACATATTTCAGAGAACAGACGTTTCTCCTGGAACAGTATCGAACACTTAGTTCCAGATAGAACAATTTGTTTAAAATGGAACTAAGTTTCGCATCCGGAGTTTCCTCTCTCAGAAGGTCGACCGCTTAGTTTCGTCGATCACATACGGTTTCGAGTAGCATCGCCACACATTTCAGAGAACAGGCGCTTCTCCTGGCACAGTATCGAACACTTAGTTTCAGATAGAACAATTAGCTTAAAATGGAACTAAGTTTCGCATCCGGAGTTTCCTCTCTCAGAAGGTCGACCGCTTAGTTTCGTCGAACACATACGGTTTCGAGTAGCATCGCCACACATTTCAGAGAACAGGCGCCTCGCCTGGCACAGTATCGAACACTTAGTTTCAGATAGAGCAATTACTTCAAAATGGAACTAAGCTTCGCATCTGGAGTTTCCTATCCCACAAGGTGGACCACTTAAATTCGTGGAACACATACGGTTTCGAGTAGCCTCGCCACAGATTTCAGAGAACAGGCGATTCTCCTGGCACAGTATCGAACACTTAGTTTCAGGTAGAACAAATAATTTAAAATGGAACTATGTTTCACATCTGGTGTTTCCTCGCCCACAAGGTCGACCACTTAGTTTCGCCGAACACATACGGTTTCGAGTAGGATCGCGACAGATTTCAGAGAACAGACGCTTCTCCTGGAACAGTATCGAACACTTAGTTCCAGATAGAACAATTTGTTTAAAATGGAACTAAGTTTCGCATCCGGAGTTTCCTCTCTCAGAAGGTCGACCGCTTAGTTTCGGCGAACACATACGGTTTCGAGTAGCATCGCCACACATTTCAGAGAACAGGCGCTTCTCCTGGCACAGTATGGAACACTTAGTTTCAGATAGAACAATTAGTTTAAAATGGAACTAAGTTTCGCTTCTGGAGTTTCCTCTCTCACAAGGTCGACCGCTTAGTTTCGGCGAACACATACGGTTTCGAGTAGCATCGCCACAGATTTCAGAGAACAGGCACTTCCCCTGGCACATTATCGAACACCCAGTATCAGATAGAACAATTAGTTTAAAATGCAACAAAGCTTCGCATTTGGAGTTTCCTCTCTCAAAAGGTCGACCACTTAGTTTCGTCGAACACATACAGTTTCGAGTAGCATCGCCACAGATTTCAGAGAACAGACGCTTCTCCTGGAACAGTATCGAACACTTAGTTCCAGATAGAACAATTTGTTTAAAATGGAACTAAGTTTCGCATCCGGAGTTTCCTCTCTCAGAAGGTCGACCGCTTAGTTTCGTCGAACACATACAGTTTCAAGTAGCATCGCCACAGATTTCAGAGAACAGACGCTTCTCCTGGCACAGTATCGAACACTTAGTTCCAGATAGAACAATTAGTTTAAAATGGAACTAAGTTTCGCATCTGGAGTTTCCTCTCTCAGAAGGTCGACCGCTTAGTTTCGGCGAACACATACGGTTTCGAGTAGCATCGCCACACATTTCAGAGAACAGGCGCTTCTCCTGGCACAGTATGGAACACTTAGTTCCAGATAGAACAATTTGTTTAAAATGGAACTAAGTTTCGCATCCGGAGTTTCCTCTCTCAGAAGGTCGACCGCTTAGTTTCGTCGAACACATACGGTTTCGAGTAGCATCGCCACACATTTCAGAGAACAGGCGCATCGCCTGGCACAGTATCGAACACTTAGTTTCAGATAGAGCAATTACTTCAAAATGGAACTAAGCTTCGCATCTGGAGTTTCCTATCCCACAAGGTGGACCACTTAAATTCGTGGAACACATACGGATTCGAGTGGCATCGGCAAAGATTTCAGACAAGAGGCGCTTCTCCTGGCACAGCATCGAACACTTAGTTTCAGATAGAACAATTAGTTTAAAATGGAACTAAGTTTCGCATCTGGAGTTTCCTCTCTCACAAGGTCGACCACTTAGTTTCGTCGAACACATACAGTTTCGAGTAGCATCGCCACAGATTTCAGAGAACAGACGCTTCTCCTGGAACAGTATCGAACACTTAGTTCCAGATAGAACAATTTGTTTAAAATGGAACTAAGTTTCGCATCCGGAGTTTCCTCTCTCAGAAGGTCGACCGCTTAGTTTCGGCGAACACATACGGTTTCGAGTAGCATCGCCACACATTTCAGAGAACAGGCGCTTCTCCTGGCACAGTATGGAACACTTAGTTTCAGATAGAACAATTAGTTTAAAATGGAACTAAGTTTCGCTTCTGGAGTTTCCTCTCTCACAAGGTCGACCACTTAGTTTCGTCGACCACATACGGTTTCGAGTGGCATCGCCACATATTTCAGAGAACAGACGTTTCTCCTGGAACAGTATCGAACACTTAGTTCCAGATAGAACAATTTGTTTAAAATGGAACTAAGTTTCGCATCCGGAGTTTCCTCTCTCAGAAGGTCGACCGCTTAGTTTCGTCGATCACATACGGTTTCGAGTAGCATCGCCACACATTTCAGAGAACAGGCGCTTCTCCTGGCACAGTATCGAACACTTAGTTTCAGATAGAACAATTAGCTTAAAATGGAACTAAGTTTCGCATCAGGAGTTTCCTCTCTCACAAGGTCGACCACTCAGTTTCTTCGAACACATACGGATTCGAGTGGCATCGGCAAAGATTTCAGACAACAGGCGCTTCTCCTGGCACAGCATCGAACACTTAGTTTCAGATAGAACAATTAGTTTAAAATGGAACTAAGTTTCGCATCTGGAGTTTCCTCTCTCACAAGGTCGACCACTTAGTTTCGTCGAACACATACAGTTTCGAGTAGCATCGCCACAGATTTCAGAGAACAGACGCTTCTCCTGGAACAGTATCGAACACTTAGTTCCAGATAGAACAATTTGTTTAAAATGGAACTATGTTTCGCATCCGGAGTTTCCTCTCTCAGAAGGTCGACCGCTTAGTTTCGTCGAACACATACAGTTTCGAGTAGCATCGCCACAGATTTCAGTGAACAGACGCTTCTCCTGGCACAGTATCGAACACTTAGTTCCAGATAGTACAATTAGTTTAAAATGGAACTAAGTTTCGCATCCGGAGTTTCCTCTCTCACAAGGTCGACCACTTAGTTTCGTCGAACAAATACGGTTTCGAGTAGCATCGCCACAGATTTGAGAGAACAGACGCTTCTCCTGGAACAGTATCGAACACTTAGTTCCAGATAGAACAATTTGTTTAAAATGGAACTAAGTTTCGCATCCGGAGTTTCCTCTCTCAGAAGGTCGACCGCTTAGTTTCGTCGAACACATACGGTTTCGAGTAGCATCGCCACACATTTCAGAGAACAGGCGCATCGCCTGGCACAGTATCGAACACTTAGTTTCAGATAGAGCAATTACTTCAAAATGGAACTAAGCTTCGCATCTGGAGTTTCCTATCCCACAAGGTGGACCACTTAAATTCGTGGAACACATACGGTTTCGAGTAGCCTCGCCACAGATTTCAGAGAACAGGCGATTCTCCTGGCACAGTATCGAACACTTAGTTTCAGGTAGAACAAATAATTTAAAATGGAACTATGTTTCACATCTGGTGTTTCCTCGCCCACAAGGTCGACCACTTAGTTTCGCCGAACACATACGGTTTCGAGTAGGATCGCGACAGATTTCAGAGAACAGACGCTTCTCCTGGAACAGTATCGAACACTTAGTTCCAGATAGAACAATTTGTTTAAAATGGAACTAAGTTTCGCATCCGGAGTTTCCTCTCTCAGAAGGTCGACCGCTTAGTTTCGGCGAACACATACGGTTTCGAGTAGCATCGCCACACATTTCAGAGAACAGGCGCTTCTCCTGGCACAGTATGGAACACTTAGTTTCAGATAGAACAATTAGTTTAAAATGGAACTAAGTTTCGCTTCTGGAGTTTCCTCTCTCACAAGGTCGACCACTTAGTTTCGTCGACCACATACGGTTTCGAGTGGCATCGCCACATATTTCAGAGAACAGACGTTTCTCCTGGAACAGTATCGAACACTTAGTTCCAGATAGAACAATTTGTTTAAAATGGAACTAAGTTTCGCATCCGGAGTTTCCTCTCTCAGAAGGTCGACCGCTTAGTTTCGTCGATCACATACGGTTTCGAGTAGCATCGCCACACATTTCAGAGAACAGGCGCTTCTCCTGGCACAGTATCGAACACTTAGTTTCAGATAGAACAATTAGCTTAAAATGGAACTAAGTTTCGCATCCGGAGTTTCCTCTCTCAGAAGGTCGACCGCTTAGTTTCGTCGAACACATACGGTTTCGAGTAGCATCGCCACACATTTCAGAGAACAGGCGCCTCGCCTGGCACAGTATCGAACACTTAGTTTCAGATAGAGCAATTACTTCAAAATGGAACTAAGCTTCGCATCTGGAGTTTCCTATCCCACAAGGTGGACCACTTAAATTCGTGGAACACATACGGTTTCGAGTAGCCTCGCCACAGATTTCAGAGAACAGGCGATTCTCCTGGCACAGTATCGAACACTTAGTTTCAGGTAGAACAAATAATTTAAAATGGAACTATGTTTCACATCTGGTGTTTCCTCGCCCACAAGGTCGACCACTTAGTTTCGCCGAACACATACGGTTTCGAGTAGGATCGCGACAGATTTCAGAGAACAGACGCTTCTCCTGGAACAGTATCGAACACTTAGTTCCAGATAGAACAATTTGTTTAAAATGGAACTAAGTTTCGCATCCGGAGTTTCCTCTCTCAGAAGGTCGACCGCTTAGTTTCGGCGAACACATACGGTTTCGAGTAGCATCGCCACACATTTCAGAGAACAGGCGCTTCTCCTGGCACAGTATGGAACACTTAGTTTCAGATAGAACAATTAGTTTAAAATGGAACTAAGTTTCGCTTCTGGAGTTTCCTCTCTCACAAGGTCGACCACTTAGTTTCGTCGACCACATACGGTTTCGAGTGGCATCGCCACATATTTCAGAGAACAGACGTTTCTCCTGGAACAGTATCGAACACTTAGTTCCAGATAGAACAATTTGTTTAAAATGGAACTAAGTTTCGCATCCGGAGTTTCCTCTCTCAGAAGGTCGACCGCTTAGTTTCGTCGATCACATACGGTTTCGAGTAGCATCGCCACACATTTCAGAGAACAGGCGCTTCTCCTGGCACAGTATCGAACACTTAGTTTCAGATAGAACAATTAGCTTAAAATGGAACTAAGTTTCGCATCCGGAGTTTCCTCTCTCAGAAGGTCGACCGCTTAGTTTCGTCGAACACATACGGTTTCGAGTAGCATCGCCACACATTTCAGAGAACAGGCGCCTCGCCTGGCACAGTATCGAACACTTAGTTTCAGATAGAGCAATTACTTCAAAATGGAACTAAGCTTCGCATCTGGAGTTTCCTATCCCACAAGGTGGACCACTTAAATTCGTGGAACACATACGGTTTCGAGTAGCCTCGCCACAGATTTCAGAGAACAGGCGATTCTCCTGGCACAGTATCGAACACTTAGTTTCAGGTAGAACAAATAATTTAAAATGGAACTATGTTTCACATCTGGTGTTTCCTCGCCCACAAGGTCGACCACTTAGTTTCGCCGAACACATACGGTTTCGAGTAGGATCGCGACAGATTTCAGAGAACAGACGCTTCTCCTGGAACAGTATCGAACACTTAGTTCCAGATAGAACAATTTGTTTAAAATGGAACTAAGTTTCGCATCCGGAGTTTCCTCTCTCAGAAGGTCGACCGCTTAGTTTCGGCGAACACATACGGTTTCGAGTAGCATCGCCACACATTTCAGAGAACAGGAGCTTCTCCTGGCACAGTATGGAACACTTAGTTTCAGATAGAACAATTAGTTTAAAATGGAACTAAGTTTCGCTTCTGGAGTTTCCTCTCTCACAAGGTCGACCACTTAGTTTCGTCGAACACATACGGTTTCGAGTAGCATCGCCACACATTTCAGAGAACAGGCACTTCCCCTGGCACATTATCGAACACCCAGTATCAGATAGAACAATTAGTTTAAAATGCAACAAAGCTTCGCATTTGGAGTTTCCTCTCTCAAAAGGTCGACCACTTAGTTTCGTCGAACACATACAGTTTCGAGTAGCATCGCCACAGATTTCAGAGAACAGACGCTTCTCCTGGAACAGTATCGAACACTTAGTTCCAGATAGAACAATTTGTTTAAAATGGAACTAAGTTTCGCATCCGGAGTTTCCTCTCTCAGAAGGTCGACCGCTTAGTTTCGTCGAACACATACAGTTTCAAGTAGCATCGCCACAGATTTCAGAGAACAGACGCTTCTCCTGGCACAGTATCGAACACTTAGTTCCAGATAGAACAATTAGTTTAAAATGGAACTAAGTTTCGCATCTGGAGTTTCCTCTCTCAGAAGGTCGACCGCTTAGTTTCGGCGAACACATACGGTTTCGAGTAGCATCGCCACACATTTCAGAGAACAGGCGCTTCTCCTGGCACAGTATGGAACACTTAGTTCCAGATAGAACAATTTGTTTAAAATGGAACTAAGTTTCGCATCCGGAGTTTCCTCTCTCAGAAGGTCGACCGCTTAGTTTCGTCGAACACATACGGTTTCGAGTAGCATCGCCACACATTTCAGAGAACAGGCGCATCGCCTGGCACAGTATCGAACACTTAGTTTCAGATAGAGCAATTACTTCAAAATGGAACTAAGCTTCGCATCTGGAGTTTCCTATCCCACAAGGTGGACCACTTAAATTCGTGGAACACATACGGTTTCGAGTAGCCTCGCCACAGATTTCAGAGAACAGGCGATTCTCCTGGCACAGTATCGAACACTTAGTTTCAGGTAGAACAAATAATTTAAAATGGAACTATGTTTCACATCTGGTGTTTCCTCGCCCACAAGGTCGACCACTTAGTTTCGCCGAACACATACGGTTTCGAGTAGGATCGCGACAGATTTCAGAGAACAGACGCTTCTCCTGGAACAGTATCGAACACTTAGTTCCAGATAGAACAATTTGTTTAAAATGGAACTAAGTTTCGCATCCGGAGTTTCCTCTCTCAGAAGGTCGACCGCTTAGTTTCGGCGAACACATACGGTTTCGAGTAGCATCGCCACACATTTCAGAGAACAGGCGCTTCTCCTGGCACAGTATGGAACACTTAGTTTCAGATAGAACAATTAGTTTAAAATGGAACTAAGTTTCGCTTCTGGAGTTTCCTCTCTCACAAGGTCGACCACTTAGTTTCGTCGACCACATACGGTTTCGAGTGGCATCGCCACATATTTCAGAGAACAGACGTTTCTCCTGGAACAGTATCGAACACTTAGTTCCAGATAGAACAATTTGTTTAAAATGGAACTAAGTTTCGCATCCGGAGTTTCCTCTCTCAGAAGGTCGACCGCTTAGTTTCGTCGATCACATACGGTTTCGAGTAGCATCGCCACACATTTCAGAGAACAGGCGCTTCTCCTGGCACAGTATCGAACACTTAGTTTCAGATAGAACAATTAGCTTAAAATGGAACTAAGTTTCGCATCCGGAGTTTCCTCTCTCAGAAGGTCGACCGCTTAGTTTCGTCGAACACATACGGTTTCGAGTAGCATCGCCACACATTTCAGAGAACAGGCGCCTCGCCTGGCACAGTATCGAACACTTAGTTTCAGATAGAGCAATTACTTCAAAATGGAACTAAGCTTCGCATCTGGAGTTTCCTATCCCACAAGGTGGACCACTTAAATTCGTGGAACACATACGGTTTCGAGTAGCCTCGCCACAGATTTCAGAGAACAGGCGATTCTCCTGGCACAGTATCGAACACTTAGTTTCAGGTAGAACAAATAATTTAAAATGGAACTATGTTTCACATCTGGTGTTTCCTCGCCCACAAGGTCGACCACTTAGTTTCGCCGAACACATACGGTTTCGAGTAGGATCGCGACAGATTTCAGAGAACAGACGCTTCTCCTGGAACAGTATCGAACACTTAGTTCCAGATAGAACAATTTGTTTAAAATGGAACTAAGTTTCGCATCCGGAGTTTCCTCTCTCAGAAGGTCGACCGCTTAGTTTCGGCGAACACATACGGTTTCGAGTAGCATCGCCACACATTTCAGAGAACAGGCGCTTCTCCTGGCACAGTATGGAACACTTAGTTTCAGATAGAACAATTAGTTTAAAATGGAACTAAGTTTCGCTTCTGGAGTTTCCTCTCTCACAAGGTCGACCACTTAGTTTCGTCGACCACATACGGTTTCGAGTGGCATCGCCACATATTTCAGAGAACAGACGTTTCTCCTGGAACAGTATCGAACACTTAGTTCCAGATAGAACAATTTGTTTAAAATGGAACTAAGTTTCGCATCCGGAGTTTCCTCTCTCAGAAGGTCGACCGCTTAGTTTCGTCGATCACATACGGTTTCGAGTAGCATCGCCACACATTTCAGAGAACAGGCGCTTCTCCTGGCACAGTATCGAACACTTAGTTTCAGATAGAACAATTAGCTTAAAATGGAACTAAGTTTCGCATCCGGAGTTTCCTCTCTCAGAAGGTCGACCGCTTAGTTTCGTCGAACACATACGGTTTCGAGTAGCATCGCCACACATTTCAGAGAACAGGCGCCTCGCCTGGCACAGTATCGAACACTTAGTTTCAGATAGAGCAATTACTTCAAAATGGAACTAAGCTTCGCATCTGGAGTTTCCTATCCCACAAGGTGGACCACTTAAATTCGTGGAACACATACGGTTTCGAGTAGCCTCGCCACAGATTTCAGAGAACAGGCGATTCTCCTGGCACAGTATCGAACACTTAGTTTCAGGTAGAACAAATAATTTAAAATGGAACTATGTTTCACATCTGGTGTTTCCTCGCCCACAAGGTCGACCACTTAGTTTCGCCGAACACATACGGTTTCGAGTAGGATCGCGACAGATTTCAGAGAACAGACGCTTCTCCTGGAACAGTATCGAACACTTAGTTCCAGATAGAACAATTTGTTTAAAATGGAACTAAGTTTCGCATCCGGAGTTTCCTCTCTCAGAAGGTCGACCGCTTAGTTTCGGCGAACACATACGGTTTCGAGTAGCATCGCCACACATTTCAGAGAACAGGCGCTTCTCCTGGCACAGTATGGAACACTTAGTTTCAGATAGAACAATTAGTTTAAAATGGAACTAAGTTTCGCATCTGGAGTTCCCTCTCTCACAAGGTCGACCACTTAGTTTCGTCGAACACATACGGTTTCGAGTAGCATCGCCACAGATTTCAGAGAACAGGCACTTCCCCTGGCACATTATCGAACACCCAGTATCAGATAGAACAATTAGTTTAAAATGCAACAAAGCTTCGCATTTGGAGTTTCCTCTCTCAAAAGGTCGACCACTTAGTTTCGTCGAACACATACAGTTTCGAGTAGCATCGCCACAGATTTCAGAGAACAGACGCTTCTCCTGGAACAGTATCGAACACTTAGTTCCAGATAGAACAATTTGTTTAAAATGGAACTAAGTTTCGCATCCGGAGTTTCCTCTCTCAGAAGGTCGACCGCTTAGTTTCGTCGAACACATACAGTTTCAAGTAGCATCGCCACAGATTTCAGAGAACAGACGCTTCTCCTGGCACAGTATCGAACACTTAGTTCCAGATAGAACAATTAGTTTAAAATGGAACTAAGTTTCGCATCTGGAGTTTCCTCTCTCAGAAGGTCGACCGCTTAGTTTCGGCGAACACATACGGTTTCGAGTAGCATCGCCACACATTTCAGAGAACAGGCGCTTCTCCTGGCACAGTATGGAACACTTAGTTTCAGATAGAACAATTAGTTTAAAATGGAACTAAGTTTCGCATCTGGAGTTTCCTCTCTCACAAGGTCGACGACTTAGTTTCGTCGAACACATACGGTTTCGAGTCGCATCGCCACAGATTTCAGTCAACAGGCGCTTCTCCTGGCACAGTATCGAACACTTAGTTTCAGATAGAACAATTAGTTTAAAATGGAACTATGTTTCGCATCAGGAGTTTCCTCTCTCACAAGGTCGACCACTCAGTTTCTTCGAACACATACGGATTCGAGTGGCATCGGCAAAGATTTCAGACAAGAGGCGCTTCTCCTGGCACAGCATCGAACACTTAGTTTCAGATAGAACAATTAGTTTAAAATGGAACTAAGTTTCGCATCTGGAGTTTCCTCTCTCACAAGGTCGACCACTTAGTTTCGTCGAACACATACAGTTTCGAGTAGCATCGCCACAGATTTCAGAGAACAGACGCTTCTCCTGGAACAGTATCGAACACTTAGTTCCAGATAGAACAATTTGTTTAAAATGGAACTATGTTTCGCATCCGGAGTTTCCTCTCTCAGAAGGTCGACCGCTTAGTTTCGTCGAACACATACAGTTTCGAGTAGCATCGCCACAGATTTCAGTGAACAGACGCTTCTCCTGGCACAGTATCGAACACTTAGTTCCAGATAGAACAATTTGTTTAAAATGGAACTAAGTTTCGCATCCGGAGTTTCCTCTCTCACAAGGTCACCACTTAGTTTCGTCGAACAAATACGGTTTCGAGTAGCATCGCCACAGATTTGAGAGAACAGACGCTTCTCCTGGAACAGTATCGAACACTTAGTTCCAGATAGAACAATTTGTTTAAAATGGAACTAAGTTTCGCATCCGGAGTTTCCTCTCTCACAAGGTCGACCACTTAGTTTCGTCGAACACATACGGTTTCGAGTGGCATCGCCACATTTCAGAGAACAGGCGCTTCTCCTGGCACAGTATCGGACGCATAGTTTCAGATAGTACAATTAGTTTAAAATGGTACTAAGTTTCGCATCTGGAGTTTCCTCCTTCACAAGGCGGCCACTTAGTTTCGTGGAAAACATTCGGTTTCGAGTAGCATCGCCACAGATTTCAGAGAACAGGCGCTTCTCCTGGCACAGTATCGAACACTTAGTTTCAGATAGAACAATTAGTTTAAAATGGAACTATGTTTCGCATCTGGCGTTTCCTCTCTCACAAGGTCGACCACTTAGTTTCGTCGAACACAGACGGTTTCGAGTGGCATCGCAACAATTTTCAGATAACAGGCACTTCCCCTGGCACATTATCGAACACCCAGTATCAGATAGAACAATTAGTTTAAAATGCAACAAAGCTTCGCATTTGGAGTTTCCTCTCTCAAAAGGTCGACCACTTAGTTTCGTCGAACACATACAGTTTCGAGTAGCATCGCCACAGATTTCAGAGAACAGACGCTTCTCCTGGAACAGTATCGAACACTTAGTTCCAGATAGAACAATTTGTTTAAAATGGAACTAAGTTTCGCATCCGGAGTTTCCTCTCTCAGAAGGTCGACCGCTTAGTTTCGTCGAACACATACAGTTTCAAGTAGCATCGCCACAGATTTCAGAGAACAGACGCTTCTCCTGGCACAGTATCGAACACTTAGTTTCAGATAGAACAATTAGTTTAAAATGGAACTAAGTTTCGCATCTGGAGTTTCCTCTCTCACAAGGTCGACCACTTAGTTTCGTCCAACACATACGGGTTCGAGTGGCATCGCCGCAGATTTCAGAGAACAGGCGCTCCTCCTGGCACAGTATCGAACACTTAGTTTCAGATGGAACATTTACTTTAAAATTGAACTATGTTTCGCATCTGAAGTTTCCTCTCTCACAAGGTCGGCCACTTAGTTATGTCAAACACATACGGTTTCGTGTAGCATCGCGACAGATTTCAGAGAACAGGCGCTTCTCCTGGCACAGTATCGAACACTTAGTTTCAGATAGAACAATTAGTTTCAAATGGCACTAAGTTTCGCGTCTGGAGTTTCCTCTCTCACAAGGTCGACCACTTAGTTTCGTCGAACACATACGGTTTCGAGTGGCATCGCCACATATTTCAGAGAACAGTCGCTTCTCCTGGCACAGTATCGAACACTTAGTTTCAGATAGAAAAATTAGTTTAAAATGGAATTAATGTTCGCATCTGGAGTTTCCTCTCTCACAAGGTCGACCACTTAGTTTCGTCGAACACATACGGTTTCGAGTGGCATCGGCACAGATTTCAGAGGACAGGCACTTCTCCTGGCACAGTATCGAACCCTTAGTATCAGATAGAACTATTAGTTTAAAATGGAACTATGCTTCGCATCTGGTGTTTCCTCTCTCACAAGGTGGACCACTTAGTTTCGTCGACCACATACGGTTTCGAGTAGCATCGCCACAGATTTCAGAGAACAGGCGCTTCTCCTGGCACAGTATCGAACATTTAGTTACAGATAAAACAATTAGTTTTAAATGGAACTAAGTTTCGCTTCTGGAGTTTCCTCTCTCACAAGGTCGACCACTTAGTTTCGTCGACCACATACGGTTTCGAGTGGCATCGCCACATATTTCAGAGAACAGGCGCTTCCCCTGGCACAGTATCGAACACTTAGTTTCAGACAGAACAATTAGTTTAAAATGGTACTCTGTTTCGCATCTGGAGTATCCTGTCTCACAAGGTCAACCACTTAGTTTCGTCGAACACATACGGTCTCGAGCGGCATCGCCACACATTTCAGAGAACAGGCGCTTCTCCTGGCACAGTATCGAACACTTAGTATCAGATAGAACAATTACTTTAAAATGGATCCATGTTTCGCATCTGGAGTGTCCTCTCTCACAAGGTCGACCACTTAGTTTCGTCGAACACAGACGGTTTCGATTGGCATCGACACAGATTTCAGAGAACAGGCGCTTCTCCTGGCACAGTATCGAACACTTAGTTTCAGTTAGAATAATTAGTTTAAAAAGGAAATATGTTTCGCATTTGGAGTTTCCTCTCTCACAAGGTCAACCACTTAGTTTCGTCGAACACATACGGTCTCGAGCGGCATCGCCACACATTTCAGAGAACAGGCGCTTCTCCTGGCACAGTATCGAACACTTAGTATCAGATAGAACAATTAGTTTAAAATGGATCCATGTTTCGCATCTGGAGTGTCCTCTCTCACAAGGTCGACCACTTAGTTTCGTCGAACACAGACGGTTTCGATTGGCATCGACACAGATTTCAGAGAACAGGCGCTTCTCCTGGCACAGTATCGAACACTTAGTTTCAGTTAGAATAATTAGTTTAAAAAGGAAATATGTTTCGCATTTGGAGTTTCCTCTCTCACAAGGTCGACCACTTAGTTTCGTCGAACACATACGGTTTCGAGTACCATCGGGACAGATTTCAGTGAACAGGCGCTTCTCCTGCCACAGTATCGAACACTTAGTTTCAGATAGAACAATTAGTTTAAAATGGAACTATGTTTCGCTTCTGGAGTTTCCTCTCACACAAGGTCAACCTTTTTTGTTTCGTCGAACACATACTGTTTCGAGTGGTATCGCCACAGATTTCGCAGAACCGTAGTTTCTCCTGGGACATTATCGAACACTTAGTTTCAGATAGAACAATCAGTTTAAAATGGAACGAAGTTCCGCATCTGGAGTTTCCTCTCTCACCATGTCGACCACTTAGTTTCGTCGAACACATACGGTTTCGGGTAGCATCGCCACACATTTCAGAGAACAGGCGCTTCTCCTGGCACAGTATCGAACACATAGTTTCAGATAGAACAATTATTAGGTGCCCAACTAAGTTCGTGCGGTTTTTCACGCGCGGACCACTTTATTGCTCAGTATTGCTGGCACAGTATCGAACACTTAGTTTCAGATAGAACAATTAGTTTAAAATGGAACTATGTTTCGCATCAGGAGTTTCCTCTCTCACAAGGTCGACCACTCAGTTTCTTCGAACACATACGGATTCGAGTGGCATCGGCAAAGATTTCAGACAACAGGCGCTTCTCCTGGCACAGCATCGAACACTTAGTTTCAGATAGAACAATTAGTTTAAAATGGAACTAAGTTTCGCATCTGGAGTTTCCTCTCTCACAAGGTCGACCACTTAGTTTCGTCGAACACCTACAGTTTCGAGTAGCATCGCCACAGATTTCAGAGAACAGACGCTTCTCCTGGAACATTATCGAACACTTAGTTCCAGATAGAACAATTTGTTTAAAATGGAACTATGTTTCGCATCCGGAGTTTCCTCTCTCAGAAGGTCGACCGCTTAGTTTCGTCGAACACATACAGTTTCGAGTAGCATCGCCACAGATTTCAGTGAACAGACGCTTCTCCTGGCACAGTATCGAACACTTAGTTCCAGATAGAACAATTTGTTTAAAATGGAACTAAGTTTCGCATCCGGAGTTTCCTCTCTCACAAGGTCGACCACTTAGTTTCGTCGAACAAATACGGTTTCGAGTAGCATCGCCACAGATTTGAGAGAACAGACGCTTCTCCTGGAACAGTATCGAACACTTAGTTCCAGATAGAACAATTTGTTTAAAATGGAACTAAGTTTCGCATCCGGAGTTTCCTCTCTCAGAAGGTCGACCGCTTAGTTTCGTCGAACACATACGGTTTCGAGTAGCATCGCCACACATTTCAGAGAACAGGCGCTTCTCCTGGCACAGTATCGAACACTTAGTTTCAGACAGAACAATTAGTTTAAAATGGTACTCTGTTTCGCATCTGGAGTATCCTGTCTCACAAGGTCAACCACTTAGTTTCGTCGAACACATACGGTCTCGAGCGGCATCGCCACACATTTCAGAGAACAGGCGCTTCTCCTGGCACAGTATCGAACACTTAGTATCAGATAGAACAATTAGTTTAAAATGGATCCATGTTTCGCATCTGGAGTGTCCTCTCTCACAAGGTCGACCACTTAGTTTCGTCGAACACAGACGGTTTCGATTGGCATCGACACAGATTTCAGAGAACAGGCGCTTCTCCTGGCACAGTATCGAACACTTAGTTTCAGTTAGAATAATTAGTTTAAAAAGGAAATATGTTTCGCATTTGGAGTTTCCTCTCTCACAAGGTCAACCACTTAGTTTCGTCGAACACATACGGTCTCGAGCGGCATCGCCACACATTTCAGAGAACAGGCGCTTCTCCTGGCACAGTATCGAACACTTAGTATCAGATAGAACAATTAGTTTAAAATGGATCCATGTTTCGCATCTGGAGTGTCCTCTCTCACAAGGTCGACCACTTAGTTTCGTCGAACACAGACGGTTTCGATTGGCATCGACACAGATTTCAGAGAACAGGCGCTTCTCCTGGCACAGTATCGAACACTTAGTTTCAGTTAGAATAATTAGTTTAAAAAGGAAATATGTTTCGCATTTGGAGTTTCCTCTCTCACAAGGTCGACCACTTAGTTTCGTCGAACACATACGGTTTCGAGTACCATCGGGACAGATTTCAGTGAACAGGCGCTTCTCCTGCCACAGTATCGAACACTTAGTTTCAGATAGAACAATTAGTTTAAAATGGAACTATGTTTCGCTTCTGGAGTTTCCTCTCACACAAGGTCAACCTTTTTTGTTTCGTCGAACACATACTGTTTCGAGTGGTATCGCCACAGATTTCGCAGAACCGTAGTTTCTCCTGGGACATTATCGAACACTTAGTTTCAGATAGAACAATCAGTTTAAAATGGAACGAAGTTCCGCATCTGGAGTTTCCTCTCTCACCATGTCGACCACTTAGTTTCGTCGAACACATACGGTTTCGGGTAGCATCGCCACACATTTCAGAGAACAGGCGCTTCTCCTGGCACAGTATCGAACACATAGTTTCAGATAGAACAATTATTAGGTGCCCAACTAAGTTCGTGCGGTTTTTCCCGCGCGGACCACTTTATTGCTCAGTATTGCTGGCACAGTATCGAACACTTAGTTTCAGATAGAACAATTAGTTTAAAATGGAACTATGTTTCGCATCAGGAGTTTCCTCTCTCACAAGGTCGACCACTCAGTTTCTTCGAACACATACGGATTCGAGTGGCATCGGCAAAGATTTCAGACAACAGGCGCTTCTCCTGGCACAGCATCGAACACTTAGTTTCAGATAGAACAATTAGTTTAAAATGGAACTAAGTTTCGCATCTGGAGTTTCCTCTCTCACAAGGTCGACCACTTAGTTTCGTCGAACACCTACAGTTTCGAGTAGCATCGCCACAGATTTCAGAGAACAGACGCTTCTCCTGGAACATTATCGAACACTTAGTTCCAGATAGAACAATTTGTTTAAAATGGAACTATGTTTCGCATCCGGAGTTTCCTCTCTCAGAAGGTCGACCGCTTAGTTTCGTCGAACACATACAGTTTCGAGTAGCATCGCCACAGATTTCAGTGAACAGACGCTTCTCCTGGCACAGTATCGAACACTTAGTTCCAGATAGAACAATTTGTTTAAAATGGAACTAAGTTTCGCATCCGGAGTTTCCTCTCTCACAAGGTCGACCACTTAGTTTCGTCGAACAAATACGGTTTCGAGTAGCATCGCCACAGATTTGAGAGAACAGACGCTTCTCCTGGAACAGTATCGAACACTTAGTTCCAGATAGAACAATTTGTTTAAAATGGAACTAAGTTTCGCATCCGGAGTTTCCTCTCTCAGAAGGTCGACCGCTTAGTTTCGTCGAACACATACGGTTTCGAGTAGCATCGCCACACATTTCAGAGAACAGGCGCTTCTCCTGCACAGTATCGAACACTTAGTTTCAGATAGAACAATTAGCTTAAAATGGAACTATGTTTCGCATCTGGAGTAGCCTCTCTCACAAGGTCAACCACTTAGTTTCGTCGAACACATACGGTTACGAGTGGCATCGCCACAGGTTTCAGAGAACGGGCACTTCTCCTGGCACAGTATTGAACACTTAGTTTCAGATAGAACAATTATTTTTGAATGGAACTGAGTTTCGCATCTGGAGTTTCCTCTCTCACAAGGTCGACCACTTAGTTTCGTCGAACACATACGGTTTCGAGTGGCATCGCCACATTTCAGAGAACAGGCGCTTCTCCTGGCACAGTATCGGACGCATAGTTTCAGATAGTACAATTAGTTTAAAATGGTACTATGTTTCGCATCAGGAGTTTCCTCTCTCACAAGGTCGACCACTCAGTTTCTTCGAACACATACGGATTCGAGTGGCATCGGCAAAGATTTCAGACAACAGGCGCTTCTCCTGGCACAGCATCGAACACTTAGTTTCAGATAGAACAATTAGTTTAAAATGGAACTAAGTTTCGCATCTGGAGTTTCCTCTCTCACAAGGTCGACCACTTAGTTTCGTCGAACACCTACAGTTTCGAGTAGCATCGCCACAGATTTCAGAGAACAGACGCTTCTCCTGGAACATTATCGAACACTTAGTTCCAGATAGAACAATTTGTTTAAAATGGAACTATGTTTCGCATCCGGAGTTTCCTCTCTCAGAAGGTCGACCGCTTAGTTTCGTCGAACACATACAGTTTCGAGTAGCATCGCCACAGATTTCAGTGAACAGACGCTTCTCCTGGCACAGTATCGAACACTTAGTTCCAGATAGAACAATTTGTTTAAAATGGAACTAAGTTTCGCATCCGGAGTTTCCTCTCTCACAAGGTCGACCACTTAGTTTCGTCGAACAAATACGGTTTCGAGTAGCATCGCCACAGATTTGAGAGAACAGACGCTTCTCCTGGAACAGTATCGAACACTTAGTTCCAGATAGAACAATTTGTTTAAAATGGAACTAAGTTTCGCATCCGGAGTTTCCTCTCTCAGAAGGTCGACCGCTTAGTTTCGTCGAACACATACGGTTTCGAGTAGCATCGCCACACATTTCAGAGAACAGGCGCTTCTCCTGCACAGTATCGAACACTTAGTTTCAGATAGAACAATTAGCTTAAAATGGAACTATGTTTCGCATCTGGAGTAGCCTCTCTCACAAGGTCAACCACTTAGTTTCGTCGAACACATACGGTTACGAGTGGCATCGCCACAGGTTTCAGAGAACGGGCACTTCTCCTGGCACAGTATTGAACACTTAGTTTCAGATAGAACAATTATTTTTGAATGGAACTGAGTTTCGCATCTGGAGTTTCCTCTCTCACAAGGTCGACCACTTAGTTTCGTCGAACACATACGGTTTCGAGTGGCATCGCCACATTTCAGAGAACAGGCGCTTCTCCTGGCACAGTATCGGACGCATAGTTTCAGATAGTACAATTAGTTTAAAATGGTACTAAGTTTCGCATCTGGAGTTTCCTCCTTCACAAGGCGGCCACTTAGTTTCGTGGAAAACATTCGGTTTCGAGTAGCATCGCCACAGATTTCAGAGAACAGGCGCTTCTCCTGGCACAGTATCGAACACTTAGTTTCAGATAGAACAATTAGTTTAAAATGGAACTATGTTTCGCATCTGGCGTTTCCTCTCTCACAAGGTCGACCACTTAGTTTCGTCGAACACAGACGGTTTCGAGTGGCATCGCAACAATTTTCAGATAACAGGCACTTCCCCTGGCACATTATCGAACACCCAGTATCAGATAGAACAATTAGTTTAAAATGCAACAAAGCTTCGCATTTGGAGTTTCCTCTCTCAAAAGGTCGACCACTCAGTTTCGTCGAACACATACAGTTTCGAGTAGCATCGCCACAGGTTTCAGAGAACAGACGCTTCTCCTGGAACAGTATCGAACACTTAGTTCCAGATAGAACAATTTGTTTAAAATGGAACTAAGTTTCGCATCCGGAGTTTCCTCTCTCAGAAGGTCGACCGCTTAGTTTCGTCGAACACATACAGTTTCAAGTAGCATCGCCACAGATTTCAGAGAACAGACGCTTCTCCTGGCACAGTATCGAACACTTAGTTTCAGATAGAACAATTAGTTTAAAATGGAACTAAGTTTCGCATCTGGAGTTTCCTCTCTCACAAGGTCGACCACTTAGTTTCGTCCAACACATACGGGTTCGAGTGGCATCGCCGCAGATTTCAGAGAACAGGCGCTCCTCCTGGCACAGTATCGAACACTTAGTTTCAGATGGAACATTTACTTTAAAATTGAACTATGTTTCGCATCTGAAGTTTCCTCTCTCACAAGGTCGGCCACTTAGTTACGTCAAACACATACGGTTTCGTGTAGCATCGCGACAGATTTCAGAGAACAGGCGCTTCTCCTGGCACAGTATCGAACACTTAGTTTCAGATTGAACAATTAGTTTCAAATGGCACTAAGTTTCGCGTCTGGAGTTTCCTCTCTCACAAGGTCGACCACTTAGTTTCGTCGAACACATACGGTTTCGTGTGGCATCGCCACATATTTCAGAGAACAGGCGCTTCTCCTGGCACAGTATCGAACACTTAGTTTCAGATAGAAAAATTAGTTTAAAATGGAATTAATGTTCGCATCTGGAGTTTCCTCTCTCACAAGGTCGACCACTTAGTTTCGTCGAACACATACGGTTTCGAGTGGCATCGGCACAGATTTCAGAGGACAGGCGCTTCTCCTGGCACAGTATCGAACACTTAGTTTCAGTTAGAATAATTAGTTTAAAATGGAAATATGTTTCGCATTTGGAGTTTCCTCTCTCACAAGGTCGACCACTTAGTTTCGTCGAACACATACGGTTTCGAGTAGTATCGCCACAGATTTCGCAGAACGGGAGTTTCTCCTGGCACAGTATCGAACACTTAGTTTCAGATAGAACAATTAGTTATAATGCAACTATGTTTCGCATCTGGAGTTTCCTCTCTCACAAGGTCGGCCACTTAGTTTCGTCTAACACATACGGTTTCGAGTGGTATCGCCACAGATTTCAGAGAACAGGCGCTTCTCCTGGCACAGTATCGAAGACTTAGTTTCAGATGGAACAATTAGTTTAAAATGCAACTATATTTCGCATCTGGAGTTTCCTCTCTCACAAGGTCGGCCACTTAGTTTCGTCTAACACATACGGTTTCGAGTGGTATCGCCACAGATTTCAGAGAACAGGCGCTTCTCCTGGCACAGTATCGAACACTTAGTTTCAGATAGAACAATTAGTTATAATGCAACTATGTTTCGCATCTGGAGTTTCCTCTCTCACAAGGTCGGCCACTTAGTTTCGTCTAACACATACGGTTTCGAGTGGTATCGCCACAGATTTCAGAGAACAGGCGCTTCTCCTGGCACAGTATCGAAGACTTAGTTTCAGATGGAACAATTAGTTTAAAATGCAACTATATTTCGCATCTGGAGTTTCCTCTCTCACAAGGTCGACCACTTAGTTTCGTCGAACACAGACGGTTTCGATTGGCATCGACACAGATTTCAGAGAACAGGCGCTTCTCCTGGCACAGTATCGAACACTTAGTTTCAGTTAGAACAATTAGTTTAAAATGGAACTAAGTTTCGCATCTGGAGTTTCCTCTCTCACAAGGTCGACCACTTAGTTTCGTCCAACACATACGGGTTCGAGTGGCATCGCCGCAGATTTCAGAGAACAGGCGGTCCTCCTGCCACAGTATCGAACACTTAGTTTCAGATAGAACAATTAGTTTAAAATGGAACTATGTTTCGCATCTGGAGTGTCCTCTCTCACAAGGTCGACCACTTAGTTTCGTCGAACACAGACGGTTTCGATTGGCATCGACACAGATTTCAGAGAACAGGCGCTTCTCCTGGCACAGTATCGAACACTTAGTTTCAGTTAGAATAATTAGTTTAAAAAGGAAATATGTTTCGCATTTGGAGTTTCCTCTCTCACAAGGTCGACCACTTAGTTTCGTCGAACACATACGGTTTCGAGTACCATCGGGACAGATTTCAGTGAACAGGCGCTTCTCCTGCCACAGTATCGAACACTTAGTTTCAGATAGAACAATTAGTTTAAAATGGAACTATGTTTCGCTTCTGGAGTTTCCTCTCACACAAGGTCAACCTTTTTTGTTTCGTCGAACACATACTGTTTCGAGTGGTATCGCCACAGATTTCGCAGAACCGTAGTTTCTCCTGGGACATTATCGAACACTTAGTTTCAGATAGAACAATTAGTTTAAAATGGAACTAAGTTTCGCATCTGGAGTTTCCTCTCTCACAAGGTCGACCACTTAGTTTCGTCCAACACATACGGGTTCGAGTGGCATCGCCGCAGATTTCAGAGAACAGGCGGTCCTCCTGCCACAGTATCGAACACTTAGTTTCAGATAGAACAATTAGTTTAAAATGGAACTATGTTTCGCATCTGGAGTGTCCTCTCTCACAAGGTCGACCACTTAGTTTCGTCGAACACAGACGGTTTCGATTGGCATCGACACAGATTTCAGAGAACAGGCGCTTCTCCTGGCACAGTATCGAACACTTAGTTTCAGTTAGAATAATTAGTTTAAAAAGGAAATATGTTTCGCATTTGGAGTTTCCTCTCTCAAAAGGTCGACCACTTAGTTTCGTCGAACACATACAGTTTCGAGTAGCATCGCCACAGATTTCAGAGAACAGACGCTTCTCCTGGAACAGTATCGAACACTTAGTTCCAGATAGAACAATTTGTTTAAAATGGAACTAAGTTTCGCATCCGGAGTTTCCTCTCTCAGAAGGTCGACCGCTTAGTTTCGTCGAACACATACAGTTTCAAGTAGCATCGCCACAGATTTCAGAGAACAGACGCTTCTCCTGGCACAGTATCGAACACTTAGTTTCAGATAGAAGAATTAGTTTAAAATGGAACTAAGTTTCGCATCTGGAGTTTCCTCTCTCACAAGGTCGACCACTTAGTTTCGTCCAACACATACGGGTTCGAGTGGCATCGCCGCAGATTTCAGAGAACAGGCGGTCCTCCTGGCACAGTATCGAACACTTAGTTTCAGTTGGAACATTTACTTTAAAATTGAACTATGTTTCGCATCTGAAGTTTCCTCTCTCACAAGGTCGGCCACTTAGTTACGTCAAACACATACGGTTTCGTGTAGCATCGCGACAGATTTCAGAGAACAGGCGCTTCTCCTGGCACAGTATCGAACACTTAGTTACAGACAGAGCAATTAGTTTAAAATGGTACTCTGTTTCGCATCTGGAGTATCCTGTCTCACAAGGTCAACCACTTAGTTTCGTCGAACACATACGGTCTCAAGCGGCATCGCCACACATTTCAGAGAACAGGCGCTTCTCCTGGCACAGTATCGAACACTTAGTATCAGATAGAACAATTAGTTTAAAATGAATCCATGTTTCGCATCTGGAGTGTCCTCTCTCACAAGGTCGACCACTTAGTTTCGTCGAACACAGACGGTTTCGATTGGCATCGACACAGATTTCAGAGAACAGGCGCTTCTCCTGGCACAGTATCGAACACTTAGTTTCAGTTAGAATAATTAGTTTAAAAAGGAAATATGTTTCGCATTTGGAGTTTCCTCTCTCACAAGGTCGACCACTTAGTTTCGTCGAACACATACGGTTTCGAGTACCATCGGGACAGATTTCAGTGAACAGGCGCTTCTCCTGCCACAGTATCGAACACTTAGTTTCAGATAGAACAATTAGTTTAAAATGGAACTATGTTTCGCTTCTGGAGTTTCCTCTCACACAAGGTCAACCTTTTTTGTTTCGTCGAACACATACTGTTTCGAGTGGTATCGCCACAGATTTCGCAGAACCGTAGTTTCTCCTGGGACATTATCGAACACTTAGTTTCAGATAGAACAATCAGTTTAAAATGGAACGAAGTTCCGCATCTGGAGTTTCCTCTCTCACCATGTCGACCACTTAGTTTCGTCGAACACATACGGTTTCGGGTAGCATCGCCACACATTTCAGAGAACAGGCGCTTCTCCTGGCACAGTATCGAACACATAGTTTCAGATAGAACAATTATTAGGTGCCCAACTAAGTTCGTGCGGTTTTTCCCGCGCGGACCACTTTATTGCTCAGTATTGCTGGCACAGTATCGAACACTTAGTTTCAGATAGAACAATTAGTTTAAAATGGAACTATGTTTCGCATCAGGAGTTTCCTCTCTCACAAGGTCGACCACTCAGTTTCTTCGAACACATACGGATTCGAGTGGCATCGGCAAAGATTTCAGACAACAGGCGCTTCTCCTGGCACAGCATCGAACACTTAGTTTCAGATAGAACAATTAGTTTAAAATGGAACTAAGTTTCGCATCTGGAGTTTCCTCTCTCACAAGGTCGACCACTTAGTTTCGTCGAACACATACAGTTTCGAGTAGCATCGCCACAGATTTCAGAGAACAGACGCTTCTCCTGGAACAGTATCGAACACTTAGTTCCAGATAGAACAATTTGTTTAAAATGGAACTATGTTTCGCATCCGGAGTTTCCTCTCTCAGAAGGTCGACCGCTTAGTTTCGTCGAACACATACAGTTTCGAGTAGCATCGCCACAGATTTCAGTGAACAGACGCTTCTCCTGGCACAGTATCGAACACTTAGTTCCAGATAGAACAATTTGTTTAAAATGGAACTAAGTTTCGCATCCGGAGTTTCCTCTCTCACAAGGTCGACCACTTAGTTTCGTCGAACAAATACGGTTTCGAGTAGCATCGCCACAGATTTGCGAGAACAGACGCTTCTCCTGGAACAGTATCGAACACTTAGTTCCAGATAGAACAATTTGTTTAAAATGGAACTAAGTTTCGCATCCGGAGTTTCCTCTCTCAGAAGGTCGACCGCTTAGTTTCGTCGAACACATACGGTTTCGAGTAGCATCGCCACACATTTCAGAGAACAGGCGCTTCTCCTGGCACAGTATCGAACACTTAGTTTCAGATAGAACAATTAGCTTAAAATGGAACTATGTTTCGCATCTGGAGTAGCCTCTCTCACAAGGTCAACCACTTAGTTTCGTCGAACACATACGGTTACGAGTGGCATCGCCACAGGTTTCAGAGAACGGGCACTTCTCCTGGCACAGTATTGAACACTTAGTTTCAGATAGAACAATTATTTTTGAATGGAACTGAGTTTCGCATCTGGAGTTTCCTCTCTCACAAGGTCGACCACTTAGTTTCGTCGAACACATACGGTTTCGAGTGGCATCGCCACATTTCAGAGAACAGGCGCTTCTCCTGGCACAGTATCGGACGCATAGTTTCAGATAGTACAATTAGTTTAAAATGGTACTAAGTTTCGCATCTGGAGTTTCCTCCTTCACAAGGCGGCCACTTAGTTTCGTGGAAAACATTCGGTTTCGAGTAGCATCGCCACAGATTTCAGAGAACAGGCGCTTCTCCTGGCACAGTATCGAACACTTAGTTTCAGATAGAACAATTAGTTTAAAATGGAACTATGTTTCGCATCTGGCGTTTCCTCTCTCACAAGGTCGACCACTTAGTTTCGTCTAACACATACGGTTTCGAGTGGTATCGCCACAGATTTCAGAGAACAGGCGCTTCTCCTGGCACAGTATCGAACACTTAGTTTCAGATAGAACAATTAGTTTAAAATGGAACTATGTTTCGCATCTGGCGTTTCCTCTCTCACAAGGTCGACCACTTAGTTTCGTCGAACACATACGGTTTCGAGTAACATCGCCACCGATATCAGGGAACAGGCGCTTCTACTGGCGCAGTATCGTACACTTAGTTTCAGATAGTACAATTAGTTTAAAATGAAACTAAGTTTTGCATTTGGAGTTTCCTCTCTCACAAGGTCGACCACTTAGTTTCGTCGAACACATACGGTTTCGAGTGGTATCGCCACAGATGTTGACGAACGGGAGTTCCTCCTGGCACAGTATTGGCAACTTAGTTTCGTCGAACACATACGGTATCGAGTAGCATCGCCACAGATTTCAGAGAACAGGCGCTTCTCCTGGCACAGTATCGAACACTTAGTTTCAGATAGAACAATTATTTTAAAAGGAACTAAGTTTCGCATCTGGAGTTTCCTCTCTCACAAGGTCGACCACTTAGTTTCCTAGAACTCATACGGATTCGAGTGGCATCGCGACAGATTTCAGAGAACAGGCGCTTGTCCTGGCACAGTATCGAACACTTAGTTTCAGATAGAACAATTAGTTTAAAATGGAACTAAGTTTCGCATCTGGAGTTTCCTCTCTCACAAGGTCGACCACTTAGTTTCGTCGAACTCATACGGATTCGAGTGGCATCGCGACAGATTTCAGAGAACAGGCGCTTCTCCTGGCACAGTATCGAAAACTTAGTTTCTGATAGAACAATCAGTTGAAAATGGAAATAAGCTTCGCATCTGGAGTTTCCTCTCCCACAAGGTCGACCACTCAGTTTCCTCGAACACATACGGTTTCGAGTGGCATCCCCACACATTTCAGAGAACAGGCGCTTCTCCTGGCACTGTATCGAACGCTTAGTATCAGATAGAACAATTAGTTTAAAATGGAACTATGTTTCGCATCTGGAGTTTCCTCTCTCACATGGTCGACCACTTAGTTTCGTCGAACACATACGTTTTCGAGTGGCATCGCCACAGATTTCAGAAAGCAGCCGCTTCTCCTGGCACAGTATCGAACACTTAGTTTCAGATAGAATAATTAGTTTAAAATGGAAGTAAGTTTCGCATGTGGAGTTTCCTCTCCCACAAGGTCGAACACTTAGTTTCGTCGAATACATACGGTTTCGAGTGGCATGGCCACAGATTTCAGAAAACAGCCGCTTCTCCTGGCACAGTATCGAACACTTAGTTTCAGATAGAATAATTAGTTTAAAATGGAAGTAAGTTTCGCATGTGGAGTTTCCTCTCCCACAAGGTCGAACACTTAGTTTCGTCGAACACATACGGTTTCGAGTGGCATGGCCACAGATTTCAGAGAACAGGCGCTTCTCCTGGCACAGTATCAGACACATAGTTTCAGATAGAACAATTAGTCTAAAATTGTACTAAATTTCGCATCTGGATTTTCTTCCCTCACAACGCGACCACTTAATTTCGACGAAAACCTACGGTTTCGAGTGGCATCGCCACAGATTTCAGAGAACAGGCGCTTCTCCTGGCACAGTATCGAACACTTAGTTTCAGGTAGAACAATTAGTTTAAAATGGTACTAAGTTTCGCATCTGGAGTTTCCTCTTTCACAAGGCGACCACTTAGTGTCGTCGAACACATACGGTTTCGAGTGGCATGGCCACAGATTTCAGAGAACAGGCGCTTCTCCTGGCCCAGTGTCGAACACTTAGTATCAGATAGAACAATTAGTTTAAAATGGAACTAAGCTTCGCATCTGGAGTCTCCTCTCTCACAAGGTCGACCACTTAGTTTCCTTGAACACATACGGTTTCGAGTGGCAACGCCAAAGATTTCAGAGAACAGGCGCTTCTCCTGGCAGAGTATCGAACACTTAGTTTCAGATAGAACAATTAGTTTAAAATTTTACTAAATTTCGCATCTGGAGTTTCCTGTCTCACAAGGTGGACCACTCAGTTTCGTCGAACACATACGGTTTCGAGTAACATCGCCACCGATATCAGAGAACAGGCGCTTCTACTGGCGCAGTATCGTACACTTAGTTTCAGATAGTACAATTAGTTTAAAATGAAACCAAGTTTTGCATTTGGAGTTTCCTCTCTCACAAGGTCGACCACTTAATTTCGACGAAAACCTACGGTTTCGAGTGGCATCGCCACAGATTTCAGAGAACAGGCGCTTCTCCTGGCACAGTATCGAACACTTAGTTTCAGGTAGAACAATTAGTTTAAAATGGTACTAAGTTTCGCATCTGGAGTTTCCTCTTTCACAAGGCGACCACTTAGTGTCGTCGAACACATACGGTTTCGAGTGGCATGGCCACAGATTTCAGAGAACAGGCGCTTCTCCTGGCCCAGTGTCGAACACTTAGTATCAGATAGAACAATTAGTTTAAAATGGAACTAAGCTTCGCATCTGGAGTCTCCTCTCTCACAAGGTCGACCACTTAGTTTCCTTGAACACATACGGTTTCGAGTGGCAACGCCAAAGATTTCAGAGAACAGGCGCTTCTCCTGGCAGAGTATCGAACACTTAGTTTCAGATAGAACAATTAGTTTAAAATTTTACTAAATTTCGCATCTGGAGTTTCCTGTCTCACAAGGTGGACCACTCAGTTTCGTCGAACACATACGGTATCGAGTAGCATCGCCACAGATTTCAGAGAACAGGCGCTTCTCCTGGCACAGTATCAGACACATAGTTTCAGATAGAACAATTAGTCTAAAATTGTACTAAATTTCGCATCTGGATTTTCTTCCCTCACAACGCGACCACTTAATTTCGACGAAAACCTACGGTTTCGAGTGGCATCGCCACAGATTTCAGAGAACAGGCGCTTCTCCTGGCACAGTATCGAACACTTAGTTTCAGGTAGAACAATTAGTTTAAAATGGTACTAAGTTTCGCATCTGGAGTTTCCTCTTTCACAAGGCGACCACTTAGTGTCGTCGAACACATACGGTTTCGAGTGGCATGGCCACAGATTTCAGAGAACAGGCGCTTCTCCTGGCCCAGTGTCGAACACTTAGTATCAGATAGAACAATTAGTTTAAAATGGAACTAAGCTTCGCATCTGGAGTCTCCTCTCTCACAAGGTCGACCACTTAGTTTCCTTGAACACATACGGTTTCGAGTGGCAACGCCAAAGATTTCAGAGAACAGGCGCTTCTCCTGGCAGAGTATCGAACACTTAGTTTCAGATAGAACAATTAGTTTAAAATTTTACTAAATTTCGCATCTGGAGTTTCCTGTCTCACAAGGTGGACCACTCAGTTTCGTCGAACACATACGGTTTCGAGTAACATCGCCACCGATATCAGAGAACAGGCGCTTCTACTGGCGCAGTATCGTACACTTAGTTTCAGATAGTACAATTAGTTTAAAATGAAACTAAGTTTTGCATTTGGAGTTTCCTCTCTCACAAGGTCGACCACTTAGTTTCGTCGAACACATACGGTTTCGAGTGGTATCGCCACAGATGTTGACGAACGGGAGTTCCTCCTGGCACAGTATTGGCAACTTAGTTTCGTCGAACACATACGGTATCGAGTAGCATCGCCACAGATTTCAGAGAACAGGCGCTTCTCCTGGCACAGTATCGAACACTTAGTTTCAGATAGAACAATTATTTTAAAAGGAACTAAGTTTCGCATCTGGAGTTTCCTCTCTCACAAGGTCGACCACTTAGTTTCCTAGAACTCATACGGATTCGAGTGGCATCGCGACAGATTTCAGAGAACAGGCGCTTCTCCTGGCACAGTATCGAACACTTAGTTTCAGATAGAACAATTAGTTTAAAATGGAACTAAGTTTCGCATCTGGAGACTCCTCTCCCACAAGGTCGACCACTTAGTTTCCTCGAACACATACGGTTTCGAGTGGCATCCCCACACATTTCAGAGAACAGGCGCTTCTCCTGGCACAGTATCGAACGCTTAGTATCAGATAGAACAATTAGTTTAAAATGTAACTATGTTTCGCATCTGGAGTTTCCTCTCTAACAAGGTCGACCACTTAGTTTCGTTGAACACATACGGTTTCGAGTGGCAACGCCACAGATTTCAGAGAACAGGCGCTTCTCCTGGCACAGTATCAGACACATAGTTTCAGATAGAATAATTAGTTTAAAATGGAAGTAAGTTTCGCATGTGGAGTTTCCTCTCCCACAAGGTCGAACACTTAGTTTCGTCGAACACATACGGTTTCGAGTGGTATCGCCACAGATTTCAGAGAACAGGCGCTTCTCCTGGCACAGTATCGAACACTTAGTTACAGACAGAACAATTAGTTTAAAATGGAACTAAGTTTCGCATCTGGAGACTCCTCTCCCACAAGGTCGACAACTTAGTTTCCTCGAACACATACGGTTTCGAGTGGCATCCCCACACATTTCAGAGAACAGGCGCTTCTCCTGGCACAGTATCGAACGCTTAGTATCAGATAGAACAATTAGTTTAAAATGGAACTATGTTTCGCATCTGGAGTTTCCTCTCTCACATGGTCGACCACTTAGTTTCGTCGAACACATGCGTTTTCGAGTGGCATCGCCACAGATTTCAGAAAACAGCCGCTTCTCCTGGCACAGTATCGAACACTTAGTTTCAGATAGAATAATTAGTTTAAAATGGAAGTAAGTTTCGCATGTGGAGTTTCCTCTCCCACAAGGTCGAACACTTAGTTTCGTCGAACACATACGGTTTCGAGTGGCATGGCCACAGATTTCAGAGAACAGGCGCTTCTCCTGGCACAGTATCAGACACATAGTTTCAGATAGAACAATTAGTCTAAAATTGTACTAAATTTCGCATCTGGATTTTCTTCCCTCACAACGCGACCACTTAATTTCGACGAAAACCTACGGTTTCGAGCGGCATCGCCACAGATTTCAGAGAAAAGGCGCTTCTCCTGGCACAGTATCGAACACTTAGTTTCAGGTAGAACAATTAGTTTAAAATGGTACTAAGTTTCGCATCTGGAGTTTCCTCTTTCACAAGGCGACCACTTAGTGTCGTCGAACACATACGGTTTCGAGTGGCATCGCCACAGATTTCAGAGAACAGGCGCTTCTCCTGGCACAGTACCCAACACTTAGTTTCAGATAGAACAATTAGTTTAAAATGGAACTAAGTTTCCCATCTAGAGTTTCCTCTCTCACAAGGTCGACCACTCAGTTTCTTCGAACACATACGGTTTCGAGTGGTATCGCCACACATTTAAGAGAACAGGCGTTTCTCCTGGTACACTATCGAACACTTAGTTTCAGATAGAACAATTAGGTTAAAATGGAACTAAGCTTCGCATCTGGAGTTTCCTCTCTCACAAGGTCGACCACTTAGTTTCGTCGACACATACGGTTTCGAGTGGCATCGCCACAGATTTCAGAGAACAGGCGCTTCTCCTGGCACAGTACCGAACACTTAGTTTCAGATAGAACAATTAGTTTAAAATGGAACTAAGTTTCGCATCTACAGTTTCCTCTCTCGCAAGGTCGACCACTTAGTTTCTTCGAACACATACGGTTTCGAGTGGTATCGCCACACATTTCAGAGAACAGGCGTTTCTCCTTGTACACTATCGAACACTTAGTTTCAGATAGAACAATTAGGTTAAAATGGAACTAAGTTCCGCATCTGGAGTTTCCTCTCTCACAAGGTCGACCACTCAGTTTCTTCGAACACATACGGTTTCGAGTGGTATCGCCACACATTTCAGAGAACAGGCGTTCCTCCTGGTACACTATCGAACACTCAGTTTCAGATAGAACAATTAGGTTAAAATGGAACTAAGCTTCGCATCTCTAGTATCCTCTCTCACATGTTCAGCCACTTAGTTTCGTCGAACACATACGGTTTCGAGCGGCATCGCCACACAGTTCAGGGAACAGGCGCTTCTCCTGGCACAGTATCGAACACTTAGTTTCAGAGAGAACAATTAGTTTAAAATGGAACGAAGTTTCGCATCTGGAGTTTCCTCTCTCACAAGGTCGACCATTTAGTTTCGTGGAACGTATACGGTTTCGAGTGGCATCGCCACAGATTTCAGAGAACAGGCGCTTCTCCTGGCACATTGTCGAACACTTAGTTTCAGATGGAACAATTAGTTTAAAATGGAACTATGTTTCGCATCTGGAGTTTCCTCTCTCACAAGGTCGACCACTTAGTTTCGATGAACACATACGGTTTCGAGTGGCATCGCCACAGATTTCAGAGAACAGGCGCTTCTCCTGGTACAGTATCGAACACTTAGATTCAGATAGAACAATTAGTTTAAAATGGAACTAAGTTTCGCATCAGGAGTTTCCTCTCTCATAAGGTCGACGACTTAGTTTCGTTGAACACATTCGGTTTCGAGTGGCATCGCCACAGATTACAGAGAACAGGCGCTTCTCCTGGCACATTATCGAACACTTAGATTCAGATAGAACAATTAGTTTAAAATGGAACTAAGTTTCGCATCAGGAGTTTCCTCTCTCATAAAGTCGACGACTTAGTTTCGTTGAACACATTCGGTTTCGAGTGGCATCGCCACAGATTACAGAGAACAGGCGCTTCTCCTGGCACAGTATCGAACACTTACTCCAGACAGAACAATTAGTTTAAAATGGAACTCTGTTTCACATCTGGAGTATCCTCTCTCACAAGGTCAAACACTTAGTTTCGTCGAACACATACGGTTTCGAGTGGCATCGCCACAGATTTCAGAGAACAGGCGCTTCTCGTGGCACAGTAACGAACACTTAGTTTCAGATAGAACAATTAGTTTAAAATGGAACTAAGTTTCGCATCTAGAGTTTCCTCTCTCACAAGGTCGACCACTCAGTTTCTTCGAACACATACGGTTTCGAGTGGTATCGCCACACATTTCAGAGAACAAGCGTTTCTCCTGGTACACTATCGAACACTTAGTTTCAGATAGAACAATTAGGTTAAAATGGAACTAAGCTTCGCATCTGGAGTTTCCTCTCTCGCAAGGTCGACCACTTAGTTTCGTCGACACATACGGTTTCGAGTGGCATCGCCACAGATTTCAGAGAACAGGCGCTTCTCCTGGCACAGTACCGAACACTTAGTTTCAGATAGAACAATTAGTTTATAATGGAACTAAGTTTCGCATCTAGAGTTTCCTCTCTCACAAGTTCAGCCACTTAGTTTCGTCGAACACATACGGTTTCGAGCGGCATCGCCACACAGTTCAGGGAACAGGCGCTTCTCCTGGCACAGTATCGAACACTTAGTTTCAGAGAGAACAATTAGTTTAAAATGGAACTAAGTTTCGCATCTGGAGTTTCCTCTCTCACAAGGTCGACCATTTAGTTTCGTGGAACGTATACGGTTTCGAGCGGCATCGCCACAGATTTCAGAGAACAGGCGCTTCTCCTGGCACATTATCGAACACTTAGTTTCAGATGGAACAATTAGTTTAAAATGGAACTATGTTTCGCATCTGGAGTTTCCTCTCTCACAAGGTCGACCACTTAGTTTCGATGAACACATACGGTTTCGAGTGGCATCGCCACAGATTTCAGAGAACAGGCGCTTCTCCTGGTACAGTATCGAACACTTAGATTCAGATAGAACAATTAGTTTAAAATGGAACTAAGTTTCGCATCTGGAGTATCCTCTCTCACAAGTTCAGCCACTTAGTTTCGTCGAACACATACGGTTTCGAGCGGCATCGCCACACAGTTCAGGGAACAGGCGCTTCTCCTGGCACAGTATCGAACACTTAGTTTCAGAGAGAACAATTAGTTTAAAATGGAACTAAGTTTCGCATCTGGAGTTTCCTCTCTCACAAGGTCGACCATTTAGTTTCGTGGAACGTATACGGTTTCGAGTGGCATCGCCACAGATTTCAGAGAACAGGCGCTTCTCCTGGCACATTATCGAACACTTAGTTTCAGATGGAACAATTAGTTTAAAATGGAACTATGTTTCGCATCTGGAGTTTCCTCTCTCACAAGGTCGACCACTTAGTTTCGATGAACACATACGGTTTCGAGTGGCATCGCCACAGATTTCAGAGAACAGGCGCTTCTCCTGGTACAGTATCGAACACTTAGATTCAGATAGAACAATTAGTTTAAAATGGAACTAAGTTTCGCATCAGGAGTTTCCTCTCTCATAAGGTCGACGACTTAGTTTCGTTGAACACATTCGGTTTCGAGTGGCATCGCCACAGATTTCAGAGAACAGGCGCTTCACCTGGCACAGTATCGAACACTTAGTTTCAGATAGAACAATTAGTTTAAAATGGAACTAAGTTTCGCATCTGGAGTATCCTCTCTCACAAGTTCAGCCACTTAGTTTCGTCGAACACATACGGTTTCGAGCGGCATCGCCACACAGTTCAGGGAACAGGCGCTTCTCCTGGCACAGTATCGAACACTTAGTTTCAGAGAGAACAATTAGTTTAAAATGGAACTAAGTTTCGCATCTGGAGTATCCTCTCTCACATGTTCAGCCACTTAGTTTCGTCGAACACATACGGTTTCGAGCGGCATCGCCACACAGTTCAGGGAACAGGCGCTTCTCCTGGCACAGTATCGAACACTTAGTTTCAGAGAGAACAATTAGTTTAAAATGGAACTAAGTTTCGCATCTGGAGTTTCCTCTCTTACAAGGTCGACCATTTAGTTTCGTGGAACGTATACGGTTTCGAGTGGCATCGCCACAGATTTCAGAGAACAGGCGCTTCTCCTGGCACATTATCGAACACTTAATTTCAGGTGGAACAATTAGTTTAAAATGGAACTATGTTTCGCATCTGGAGTTTCCTCTCTCACAAGGTCGACCACTTAGTTTCGATGAACACATACGGTTTCGAGTGGCATCGCCACAGATTTCAGAGAACAGGCGCTTCTCCTGGTACAGTATCGAACACTTAGATTCATATAGAACAATTAGTTTAAAATGGAACTAAGTTTCGCATCAGGAGTTTCCTCTCTCATAAGGTCGACGACTTAGTTTCGTCGAACACATACGGTTTCGACTGGCATCGCCACAGATTTCAGAGAACAGGCGCTTCTCCTGGCACAGTACCCAACAATTAGTTTCAGATAGAACAATTAGTTTAAAATCGAACTAAGTTTCGCATCAGGAGTTTCCTCTCTCATAAGGTCGACGACTTAGTTTCGTTGAACACATTCGGTTTCGAGTGGCATCGCCACAGATTACAGAGAACAGGCGCTTCTCCTGGCACAGTATCGAACACTTACTTCAGACAGAACAATTAGTTTAAAATGGAACTCTGTTTCGCATCTGGAGTATCCTCTCTCACAAGGTCAACCACTTAGTTTCGTCGAACACATACGGTTTCGAGTGGCATCGCCACAGATTTCGGAGAACAGGCGCTTCTCCTGGCACAGTACCGAACACTTAGTTTCAGATAGAACAATTAGTTTAAAATGGAACTAAGTTTCGCATCTAGAGTTTCCTCTCTCACAAGGTCGAACACTCAGTTTCTTCGAACACATACGGTTTCGAGTGGTATCGCCACACATTTCAGAGAACAGGCGTTTCTCCTGGTACACTATCGAACACTTAGTTTCAGATAGAACAATTAGGTTAAAATGGAACTAAGCTTCGCATCTGGAGTATCCTCTCTCACATGTTCAGCCACTTAGTTTCGTCGAACACATACGGTTTCGAGCGGCATCGCCACACAGTTCAGGGAACAGGCTCTTCTCCTGGCACAGTATCGAACACTTAGTTTCAGAGAGAACAATTAGTTTAAAATGGAACTAAGTTTCGCATCTGGAGTTTCCTCTCTCACAAGGTCGACCATTTAGTTTCGTGGAACGTATACGGTTTCGAGTGGCATCGCCACAGATTTCAGAGAACAGGCGCTTCTCCTGGCACATTATCGAACACTTAGTTTCAGATGGAACAATTAGTTTAAAATGGAACTATGTTTCGCATCTGGAGTTTCCTCTCTCACAAGGTCGACCACTTAGTTTCGATGAACACATACGGTTTCGAGTGGCATCGCCACTGATTTCAGAGAACAGGCGCTTCTCCTGGTACAGTATCGAACACTTAGATTCAGATAGAACAATTAGTTTAAAATGGAACTAAGTTTCGCATCAGGAGTTTCCTCTCTCATAAGGTCGACGACTTAGTTTCGTCGAACACATACGGTTTCGACTGGCATCGCCACAGATTTCAGAGAACAGGCGCTTCTCCTGGCACATTATCGAACACTTAGTTTCAGATGGAACAATTAGTTTAAAATGGAACTATGTTTCGCATCTGGAGTTTCCTCTCTCACAAGGTCGACCACTTAGTTTCGATGAACACATACGGTTTCGAGTGGCATCGCCACTGATTTCAGAGAACAGGCGCTTCTCCTGGTACAGTATCGAACACTTACTTCAGACAGAACAATTAGTTTAAAATGGAACTCTGTTTCACATCTGGAGTATCCTCTCTCACAAGGTCAACCACTTAGTTTCGTCGAACACATACGGTTTCGAGTGGCATCACCACAGATTTCAGAGAACAGGCGCTTCTCCTGGCACAGTATCGAACACTTAGTTTCAGATAGAACAATTCGTTTAAAATGGAACAATGTTTCGCATCTGGAGTTTCCTTTCTCACAAGGTCGACGACTTAATTTCGTCGAACATATACGGTTTCGAGGGGCATCGCCACAGATATCAGAGAGCAGGCGCTTCTCCTGGCACAGTATGGAACACTTAGTTTCAGAAAGAACAATTAGTTTAAAATGGAACAATGTTTCGCATCTGGAGTTTCTTCTCTCACAAGGTCGACCATTTAGATTCGTTGAACACATACGGTTTCGAGTATCATCGCCACAGATTTCAGAGAATAGGCGCTTCTCCTGGCACATTATCGAACACTTTCAGATAGAACAATTAGTTTAAAATGGAAATATGTTTCGCATCTGGAGTTTCCTCTCTCACAAGGTCGACCACTTAGTTTCGATGAACACATACGGTTTCGAGTGGCATCGCCACAGATTTCAGAGAACAGGCGCTTCTCCTGGTACAGTATCGAACACTTAGATTCATATAGAACAATTAGTTTAAAATGGCACTAAGTTTCGCATCAGGAGTTTCCTCTCTCATAAGGTCGACGACTTAGTTTCGTCGAACACATACGGTTTCGACTGGCATCGCCACCGATTTCAGAGAACAGGCGCTTCTCCTGGTACAGTATTGAACACTTAGTTTTAGATAGAACAATTAGTTTAAATTGGAAATAAGCTTCCAATCTGGAGTTTCCTCTGTCACAAGGTCGACCATTTAGATTCGTCGAACACATACGGTTTCGAGTAGCATCGCCACAGATTTCAGAGAATAGGCGCTTCTCCTGGCACAGTATCGAACACTTATTTCAGACAGAACAATTAGTTTAAAATGGAACTATGTTTCGCATCTGGAGTATCCTCTCTCACAAGGTCAACCACTTAGTTTCGTCGAACATATACGGTTTTGAGTAGCATCGCCACAGATTTCAGAGAACAGGAGTTTCTCCTGGCACAGTATCGAACACTTAGATTCAGATAGAAATATTAATTTAAAATAGAACTATGTTTCGCATCTGGAGTTTCCTCTCCAACTAGATCGACCACTTAGTTTCGTCGAACACATACGGTTTCGAGTAGCATCGCCACAGATTTCAGATAACTGGCGCTTCTCCTGACACAGTATCGAACACTTAGTTTCAGATAGAACAATTAGTTTTAAATGAAACTAAGTCTGGCATCTGGAGTTTCCTCTCTGACAAGGTCGACCACTTAGTTTCGTCGAACACATGCGGTTTCGAGCGGAATCGCCACACATTTCAGAGAACAGCCGCTTCTCCTGGCACAGTATCGAACACTTAATTTCAGATAGAACAATTAGTTTAAAATGGAACTACATTTCGCATCTGGGGTTTCCTCTCTCACAAGGTCGGCCACTTAGTTTCGTGGAACACATTCGGTTTCGAGTAGCATCGCCACAGATTTCAGAGAACAGGCGCTTCCCCTGGCACAGTATCGAACACTTAGTTTCAGAGAGAACAATTAGTTTAAAATCGAAATAATTTTCGCATCTGAAGTTTCCTCTCTCACAAGGTCGGCCACTTAGTTTCGTCGAACACATACGTTTTCGAGTAGCATCGCGACAGATTTCAGAGAACAGGCGCTTCTCATGGCACAGTATCGAACACTTAGTTTCAGATAGAACAATTAGTTTAAAATGGAATTAAGTTTCGCATCTGGAGTTCCCTCTCTCACAACGTCGACCGCTTAGTTTCGACGAACACATACGGTTTCGAGTAGCATCGCCACAGATTTCAGCGAACAGGCGCTTCTCCTGGCACAGTATCGAAAACTTAGTTTCAGATAGAGCAATTAGTTTAAAATGGAACTAAGTTCCGCATCTGGAGTTTCTTCTCTCACAACGTCGACCGCTTAGTTTCGACGAACACATACGGTTTCGAGTAGCATCGCCACAGATTTCAGAGAACAGTCGCTTCTCCTGGCACAGTATCGTACACTTAGTTTCAGATATAATAATTAGTATAAAATGGAACTATGTTTCGCATCAGGAGTTTCATCTCTCACAACGTCGACCGCTTAGTTTCGACGAACACATACGGTTTCGAGTAGCATCGCCACAGATTTCAGCGAACAGGCGCTTCTCCTGGCACAGTATCGAAAACTTAGTTTCAGATAAAGCAATTAGTTTAAAATGGAACTAAGTTTCGCATCTGGAGTTTCCTCTCTCACAACGTCGACCGCTTAGTTTCGACGAACACATACGGTTTCGAGTAGCATCGCCACAGATTTCAGCGAACAGGCGCTTCTCCTGGCACAGTATCGAAAACTTAGTTTCAGATAGAGCAATTAGTTTAAAATGGAACTAAGTTTCGCATCTGGAGTTTCCTCTCTCACAACGTCGACCGCTTAGTTTCGACGAACACATACGGTTTCGAGTAGCATCGCCACAGATTTCAGAGAACAGGCGCTTCTCCTGGCACAGTACCGAACAGTTATTTTCAGATAGAACTATTAGTTTAAAATGGAACTATATTTCGCATCTGGAGTTTCCTCTCTCACAAGGTCGGCCACTTAGTTTCGTCGAACACATACGGTTTCGAGTGGCATCGCCACAGATTTCAGAGAACGGGCGCTAATCCTGGCACAGTACCGAACACTTAGTTTCAGATAGAACAATTAGTTTAAAATGGAACTATGTTTCGCATCTGGAGTTTCCTCTCTCACAAGGTCGGCCACTTAGTTTCGTCGAACACATACGGTTTCGAGCGGCATCGCCACAGATTTCAGAGAACTGGCGCTAATCCTGGCACAGTATCGAACACTTAGTTTCAGATAGAACAATTAGTTTAAAATGGAACTAAGTTTCGCATCTGGAGTTTCCTCTCTCACAAGGTAGGCCACTTAGTTTCGTCGAACACATACGGTTTCGAGTGGCATCGCCCCTTTTTTCTGAGAACAGGCATTTATCGTGGCACACGATCGAACACTTAGTTCCAGATAGAACAATTAGTTTAAAATGGAACTATGTTTCGCATCTGTGGCGATGCCACTCGAAACCGTATGTGTTCGACGAAACTAAGTGGTCGACCTTGTGAGAGAGGAAACTCCAGATGCGAAACTTAGTTCCATTTGAAACTAATTGTTCTATCTGAAACTAAGTGTTCGATACTGTGCCAGGAGTACCGCCTGTTCTCTGAAATCTGTGGCGATGCGACTCGAAACCGTACGTGTTCGACGAAACTAAGTCGTCGATCTTGTGAGAGAGGAATCTCCAGTTGCGAAACGTAGTTCCATTTTAACCTAATTGTTCTATCTGATACTAAGTGTTCGATACTGTCCTAGGAGAAGCGCCTGGTCTCTGAAATCTGTGGCGATGCCACTCGAAACCGTATGTGTTCGTCGAAACTAAGCGGTCGACCTTGTGAGAGAGGAAACTCCAGATGCGAAACTTAGTTCCATTTTCAACTAATTGTTCTATCTGAAACTAAGTGTTCGATACTGTGCCAGCAGAAGCGCCTGTTCACTGAAATCTCTGGCGATGCCACTCGAAACCGTATGCGTTCGGCGAAACTAAGTGGTCGACCTTGTGAGAGAGGAAACTCCAGATGCGAAACATAGTTCAATTTTAAACTAATTGTTCTATCTGAAACTAAGTGTTCGATACTGTGCCAGGAGAAGCGCCTGTTCTCTGAAATCTGTGGCGATGCCACTCGAACCCGTATGTGTTCGACGAAATTAAGTCGTCAACCTTGTGAGAAAGGAAACTCCAGATGCGAAACATTGTTCCATTTTAAACTAATTGTTCAATCTGAAATTAAGTGTTCGATACTGTGCCAGGAGAAGCGCCTGTTCTCTGAAATCTGTGGCGATGCCACTCGAAACCGTATGTGTTCGACGAAACTAAGTGGTCGACCTTGTGAGAGAGGAAACTACAGATGTGAAACTTCGTTCCATATTAAATTAATTGTTCTATCTGAAACAAAGGGTTCGATACTGTGCCAGGAGAAGCGCCTGTTCTCTGAAATCTGTCGCGATGCCACTCGAATCCGTATGTGTTCGACGAAACTAAGTGCTCGACCTCCTGAGAGAGGAGACTCCAGATGCGATACTTAGTTCCATTTTAAACTGATTGTCCTATCCGATACTAAGAGTTCGATACTGTGCCAGGAGACGCGCCTGTTCTCTGAAATCTGTCGCGATGCCACTCGAATCCGTATGTGTTCGCTGAAAATAAGTGGTCGACCTTCTGAGAGAGGAAACTCCAGATGCGAAACTTAGTTCCATTTTAATCTTATTGTTCAATCTGAAATTAAGTGTTCGATACTGTGCCAGGAGAAGGGCCTGTTCTCTGAAATCTGTGGCGATGCCACTCGAAACCGTATGTGTTCGACGAAACTAAGTGGCCGACCTTGTGAGAGAGGAAACTCCAGATGCGAAACATAGATTCATTTTAAACTAATTGTTCTATCTGTAACTAAGAGTTCGATAATGTGCCAGGAGAAGCGCCTGTTCTCTGAAATCTGTGGCGATACCACCCGAAACGGTATGTGTTCGACGAAACTAAGTGGCCGACCTTGTGGGAGAGGAAACTCCAGATGCGAAACATAGTTGCATTTTAAACTAATTGTTCTATCTGTATCTAAGTGTTCGATAATGTGCCAGGAGAAGCGCCTGTTCTCTGAAATCTGTGGCGACACCACTCGAAACCGTATGTGTTCGACGAAACTAAGTGGTCGACCTTGTGAGAGAGGAAACTCCAAATGCGAAACATATTTCCATTTAAAACTAATTGTTCCATCTGAAACTAAATGTTCGATACTGTGCCAGGAGAAGCGCCTTTTCTCTGAAATCTGTGGCGATACAACTCGAAACCGTCTATGTTCGAGGAAACTAAGTTGTCGCCTTGTGAAAGAGGAAACTCCAGATGCGAAACTTAGTTCCATTTAAAACTAATTGTTCCATCTGAAACTAAGTGTTCGATACTGTGCCAGGAGAAGCGCCTGTTCTCTGAAATCTGTGGCGATACAACTCGAAACCGTATGTGTTCGACGAAACTAAGTGGCCGACCTTGTGAGAGAGGAAACTCCAGATGCGAAACATAGTTGCATTTTAAACTAATTGTTCTATCTGAAACTAAGTGTTCGATACTGTGCCAGGAGAAACTCCCGTTCTGCGAAATCTGTGGCGATACTACTCGAAACCGTATGTGTTCGACGAAACTAAGTGGTCGCCTTGTGAAAGAGGAAACTCCAGATGCGAAACTCAGTTCCATTTAAAACTAATTGTTCCATCTGAAACTAAGTGTTCGATACTGTGGCAGGAGAAGCGCCTGTTCTCTGAAATCTGTGGCGATGCCACTCGAAACCGTATGTGTTCGACGAAACTAAGTGGCCGACCTTGTGAGAGAGGAAACTCCAGATGCGAAACATAGATTCATTTTAAACTAATTGTTCTATCTGTAACTAAGAGTTCGATAATGTGCCAGGAGAAGCGCCTGTTCTCTGAAATCTGTGGCGATACCACCCGAAACCGTATGTGTTCGACGAAACTAAGTGGCCGACCTTGTGAGAGAGGAAACCCCAGATGCGAAACATAGTTGCATTTTAAACTAATTGTTCTATCTGTATCTAAGTGTTCGATAATGTGCCAGGAGAAGCGCCTGTTCTCTGAAATCTGTGGCGATACCACTCGAAACCGTATGTGTTCGACGAAACTAAGTGGCCGACCTTGTGAGAGAGGAAACTCCAGATGCGAAACATAGTTGCATGTCAAACTAATTGTTCTATCTGTAACTAAGTGTTCGATAATGTGCCAGGAGAAGCGCCTGTTCTCTGAAATCTGTGGCGATGCCACTCGAAACCGTATGTGTTCGACGAAACTAAGTGGCCGACCTTGTGAGAGAGGAAACTCCAGATGCGAAACATAGATTCATTTTAAACTAATTGTTCTATCTGTAACTAAGAGTTCGATAATGTGCCAGGAGAAGCGCCTGTTCTCTGAAATCTGTGGCGATACCACCCGAAACCGTATGTGTTCGACGAAACTAAGTGGCCGACCTTGTGAGAGAGGAAACTCCAGATGCGAAACATAGTTGCATTTTAAACTAATTGTTCTATCTGTATCTAAGTGTTCTATAATGTGCCAGGAGAAGCGCCAGTTCTCTGAAATCTGTGGCGACACCACTCGAAACCGTATGTGTTCGACGAAACTAAGTGGTCGACCTTGTGAGAGAGGAAACTCCAAATGCGAAACATATTTCCATTTAAAACTAATTGTTCCATCTGAAACTAAATGTTCGATACTGTGCCAGGAGAAGCGCCTTTTCTCTGAAATCTGTGGCGATACCACTCGAAACCGTCTATGTTCGACGAAACTAAGTTGTCGCCTTGTGAAAGAGGAAACTCCAGATGCGAAACTTAGTTCCATTTAAAACTAATTGTTCTATCTGAAACTAAGTGTTCGATAGTGTGCCGGGAGAAGCGCCTGTTCTCTGAAATCTGTGGCGATGCCACTCGAAACCGTATGTGTTCGACGAAACTAAGTGGTTGACCTTGTGAGAGAGGAAACTCCAGTTGCGAAACATAGTTCAATTTTAAACTAATTGTTCTATCTGAAACTAAGTGTTCGATACTGTGCCAGGAGAAGCGCCTGTTCTCTGAAATCTGTGGCGATGCCACTCGAAACCGCATCTGTTCGACGAAACTAAGTGGTCGAACTTGTGAGAGAGGAAACTCCAGATGCGAAATTTAGTTCCATTTTAACCTAATTGTTCTATCGGAAACTAAGTGTTCGATACTGTGCCAGGAGAAGCGCCTGTTCTCTGAAATGTGTGACAATGCCACTCGAAATCGTATGTGTTTGACGAATCAAAATGGTCGACCTTGAGAGAGAGAGGAAACTCCAGATGCGAAACCTAGTTTCATTTTAAACTAATTGTTCTATCTGAAACTATGTGTTCGATACTGTGCCAGTAGAAGCGCCTGTTCTCTGAAATCTGTGGCGATGCTTCTCGAAACCGTATATGTTCGACAAAACTAGGTGGTCGACCTTGTGAGAGAGGAAACTCCAGATGCGTAACTTATTTCCATTTTAAACTAAGTGTTCTATCTGAAACCAAGTGTTCGATACTGTGCCAGGAGAAGCGCCTGTTCTCTGAAATCTGAGGCGATGCCTCTCGAAATCGTATGTGTTCGACGAAACTAAGTCGCCGACCTTGTGAGAGAGGAATATACAGATGCGAAACTTAATTCCATTTTAAACTAATTGTTCTATCTGAAACTACGTGTTCGATACTGTGCCAGGAGAAGCGCCTGTTCTCTGAAATGTGTGGCAATGCCACTCGAAACCGTATGTGTTCGACGAAACTAAGTGGTCGACCTTGTGAGAGAGGAAACTCCAGATGGGAGACTTTGTTCCTTTTTAAACTGATTGTTCTATCTGAAACAAAGTGTTCGATAATGTGCCAGGAGAAGCGCCTGTTCTCTGAAATCTGTGGCGATGCTACTCGAAACCGTATGTGTTCGACGAAACTAAGTGGCCGGCCTTATGAGAGTGGAATCTTCAGATGCGAAATTTAGTTCCATTTTAAACCGAATGTTCCATGTGAAACTAAGTGTTCGATACTGTGCCAGGAGAAGTGCCTGTTCTCTGAAATCTGTGGCGATGCTACTCGAAACCGTATGTGTTCGACGAAACTAAGTGGCCGGCCTTATGAGAGTGGAATTTTCAGATGCGAAATTTAGTTCCATTTTAAACCGAATGTTCCATGTGAAACTAAGTGTTCGATACTGTGCCAGGAGAAGTGCCTGTTCTCTGACATCTGTGGCGATGCTACTCGAAACCGTATGTGTTCGACGAAACTAAGTGGTCGACCTTGTGAGAGAGGAAACTCCAGATGCGAAACTTTGTTCCATTTTAAACTAATTGTTCTATCTGAAACTAAGTGTTCGATACTGTGCCAGGAGAAGTGCCTGTTCTCTGAAATCTGTGGCGATGCCACTCGAAACGGTATGTGTTCGACGAAACTAAGTTGTCGACCTTGTGAGAGAGGAAACTCCAGATGCGAAACTTAGTACCAATTTAAACTAATTGTTCCATGTGAAACTTAGTGTTCGACACTGTGCCAGGAGAAGCGTCTGTTCTCTGAAATCTGTGCCGATGCCACTCTAAATCGTATGTGTTCGACGAAACTAAGTGGCCGACCTTGCGAGAGAGGAAACTCCAAATGCGAAACATAGTTCCATTTTAAACTACTTGTTCTCTCTGAAACTAAGTGTTCGATACTGTGCCAGGAGAAGCGCCTCTTCTCTGAAATCTGTGGCGATGCTACTCGAAACCGTATGTGTTCGACGAAACTAAGTGGTCGACCTTGTGAGAGAGGAAATTCCAGATGCGAAACTTAGTACCATTTTAAACTAATTGTTCTATCTGAAACTAAGTGTTCGATACTGTGCCAGGAGAAGCGCCAGTTCTCTGAAATCTGTGGCGATGCTACTCTAAACCGTATGTGTACGACGAAACTAAGTGGTCGACCTTGTGAGAGAGGAAACTCCAGATGCGAAATTTAGTTCCATTTTAACCTAATTGTTCTATCGGAAACTAAGTGTTCGATACTGTGCCAGGAGAAGCGCCTTTTCTCTGAAATCTGTGGCGATACCACTCGAAACCGTCTATGTTCGACGAAACTAAGTTGTCGCCTTGTGAAAGAGGAAACTCCAGATGCGAAACATAGATTCATTTTAAACTAATTGTTCTATCTGTAACTAAGAGTTCGATAATGTGCCAGGAGAAGCGCCTGTTCTCTGAAATCTGTGGCGATACCACCCGAAACCGTATGTGTTCGACGAAACTAAGTGGCCGACCTTGTGAGAGAGGAAACTCCAGATGCGAAACATAGTTGCATTTTAAACTAATTGTTCTATCTGTATCTAAGTGTTCTATAATGTGCCAGGAGAAGCGCCAGTTCTCTGAAATCTGTGGCGACACCACTCGAAACCGTATGTGTTCGACGAAACTAAGTGGTCGACCTTGTGAGAGAGGAAACTCCAAATGCGAAACATATTTCCATTTAAAACTAATTGTTCCATCTGAAACTAAATGTTCGATACTGTGCCAGGAGAAGCGCCTTTTCTCTGAAATCTGTGGCGATACCACTCGAAACCGTCTATGTTCGACGAAACTAAGTTGTCGCCTTGTGAAAGAGGAAACTCCAGATGCGAAACTTAGTTCCATTTAAAACTAATTGTTCTATCTGAAACTAAGTGTTCGATAGTGTGCCGGGAGAAGCGCCTGTTCTCTGAAATCTGTGGCGATGCCACTCGAAACCGTATGTGTTCGACGAAACTAAGTGGTCGACCTTGCGAGAGAGGAAACTCCAGTTGCGAAACATAGTTCAATTTTAAACTAATTGTTCTATCTGAAACTAAGTGTTCGATACTGTGCCAGGAGAAGCGCCTGTTCTCTGAAATCTGTGGCGATGCCACTCGAAACCGCATCTGTTCGACGAAACTAAGTGGTCGAACTTGTGAGAGAGGAAACTCCAGATGCGAAATTTAGTTCCATTTTAACCTAATTGTTCTATCGGAAACTAAGTGTTCGATACTGTGCCAGGAGAAGCGCCTGTTCTCTGAAATCTGTGGCGATGCTACTCGAAACCGTATGTGTTCGACGAAACTAAGTGGTCGACCTTCTGACAGAGGAAACTCCGGATGCGAAACTCAGATCCATTTTAAACTACTTGGTCTATCTGAAACTAAGTGTTCGATACTGTGCCAGAAGAAGCGCCTGTTCTCTGAAATCTGTGGCGATGCCACTCGAAACCGTATGTGTTTGACGAAACTAAGAGGTCCAGCTTGCGAGAGAGGATACTCCAAATGCGAAACATAGTTCCATTTTAAACCAATTGTTCTATCTGAAACTAAGTGTTCGATACTGTGCCAGGAGAAGCGGCTGTTCTCTGAAATCTGTGGCGATGCCACTCGCAACCGTATGTGTTCGACGAAACTAAGTGGCCGACCTTGTGAGATAGGAAACTCCAGATGCGACACATAATTCCATTTTAAACTAATTGTTCTATCTGAGACTAAGTGTTCGATACTGTTCCAGGAGAAACGCCTGTTCTCTGAAATCTGTGGCGATGCCACTCGAAACCGTATGTGTTCGACGAAGCTAAGTGGCCCACCTTGTGAGAGAGGAAACTCCAGATGCGAGACTTTGTTCCATTTTAAACTGATTGTTCTATCTGAAACAAAGTGTTCGATAATGTGCCAGGAGAAGCGCCTGTTCTCTGAAATCTGTGGCGATGCTACTCGAAACCGTATGTGTTCGACGAAACTAAGTGGCCGGCCTTATGAGAGTGGAAACTTCAGATGCGAAACTTAGTTCCATTTTAAACCGAATGTTCCATGTGAAACTAAGTGTTCGATACTGTGCCAGGAGAAGTGCCTGTTCTCTGAAATCTGTGGCGATGCTACTCGAAACCGTATGTGTTCGACGAAACTAAGTGGTCGAACATGTGAGAGAGGAAACTCCAGATGCGAAACTTTGTTCCATTTTAAACTAATTGTTCTATCTGAAACTAAGTGTTCGATACTGTGCCAGGAGAAGCGCCTGTTCTCTGAAATCTGTGGCGATGCCACTCGAAACCGTATGTGTACGACGAAACTAAGTGGTCGACCTTGTGAGAGAGGAAACTCCAGATGCGAAACTTAGTACCAATTTAAACTAATTTTTCCATGTGAAACTAAGTGTTCGATACTGTGCCAGGAGAAGCGCCTGTTCTCTGAAATCTGTGGCGATGCTACTCGAAACCGTATGTGTTCGACGAAACTAAGTGGTCGACCTTGTGAGAGAGGAAACTCCAGATGCGAAACCTAGTTTCATTTTAAACTAATTGTTCTATCTGAAACTACGTGTTCGATACTGTGCCAGGAGAAGCGCCTGTTCTCTAAAATGTGTGGCAATGCCACTCGAAACCGTATGTGTTTGACGAATCAAAATGGTCGACCTTGAGAGAGAGAGGAAACTCCAGATGCGAAACCTAGTTTCATTTTAAACTAATTGTTCTATCTGAAACTATGTGTTCGATACTGTGCCAGTAGAAGCGCCTGTTCTCTGAAATCTGTGGCGATGCTTCTCGAAACCGTATATGTTCGACGAAACTAGGTGGTCGACCTTGTGAGAGAGGAAACTCCAGATGCGTAACTTATTTCCATTTTAAACTAAGTGTTCTATCTGAAACCAAGTGTTCGATACTGTGCCAGGAGAAGCGCCTGTTCTCTGAAATCTGAGGCGATGCCTCTCGAAACCGTATGTGTTCGACGAAACTAAGTCGCCGACCTTGTGAGAGAGGAATATACAGATGCGAAACTTAATTCCATTTTAAACTAATTGTTCTATCTGAAACTACGTGTTCGATACTGTGCCAGGAGAAGCGCCTGTTCTCTGAAATGTGTGGCAATGCCACTCGAAACCGTATGTGTTCGACGAAACTAAGTGGTCGACCTTGTGAGAGAGGAAACTCCAGATGGGAGACTTTGTTCCTTTTTAAACTGATTGTTCTATCTGAAACAAAGTGTTCGATAATGTGCCAGGAGAAGCGCCTGTTCTCTGAAATCTGTGGCGATGCTACTCGAAACCGTATGTGTTCGACGAAACTAAGTGGCCGGCCTTATGAGAGTGGAATTTTCAGATGCGAAATTTAGTTCCATTTTAAACCGAATGTTCCATGTGAAACTAAGTGTTCGATACTGTGCCAGGAGAAGTGCTTGTTCTCTGAAATCTGTGGCGATGCTACTCGAAACCGTATGTGTTCGACGAAACTAAGTGGCCGGCCTTATGAGAGTGGAATCTTCAGATGCGAAATTTAGTTCCATTTTAAACCGAATGTTCCATGTGAAACTAAGTGTTCGATACTGTGCCAGGAGAAGTGCCTGTTCTCTGACATCTGTGGCGATGCTACTCGAAACCGTATGTGTTCGACGAAACTAAGTGGTCGACCTTGTGAGAGAGGAAACTCCAGATGCGAAACTTTGTTCCATTTTAAACTAATTGTTCTATCTGAAACTAAGTGTTCGATACTGTGCCAGGAGAAGTGCCTGTTCTCTGAAATCTGTGGCGATGCCACTCGAAACGGTATGTGTTCGACGAAACTAAGTGGTCGACCTTGTGAGAGAGGAAACTCCAGATGCGAAACTTAGTACCAATTTAAACTAATTGTTCCATGTGAAACTTAGTGTTCGACACTGTGCCAGGAGAAGCGTCTGTTCTCTGAAATCTGTGCCGATGCCACTCTAAATCGTATGTGTTCGACGAAACTAAGTGGCCGACCTTGCGAGAGAGGAAACTCCAAATGCGAAACATAGTTCCATTTTAAACTACTTGTTCTCTCTGAAACTAAGTGTTCGATACTGTGCCAGGAGAAGCGCCTCTTCTCTGAAATCTGTGGCGATGCTACTCGAAACCGTATGTGTTCGACGAAACTAAGTGGTCGACCTTGTGAGAGAGGAAATTCCAGATGCGAAACTTAGTACCATTTTAAACTAATTGTTCTATCTGAAACTAAGTGTTCGATACTGTGCCAGGAGAAGCGCCAGTTCTCTGAAATCTGTGGCGATGCTACTCTAAACCGTATGTGTTCGACGAAACTAAGTGGTCGACCTTGTGAAAGAGGAAACTCCAGTTGCGAAACTTAGTTCCATTTTAAACTAATTGCTCTATCTGAAACTAAGTGTTCGATAATGTTCCAGGAGAAGCGCCTGTTCTCTGAAATCTGTGGCGATGCCACTCTAAATCGTATGTGTTCGACGAAACTAAGTGGCCGACCTTGTGAGAGAGGAAACTCCAGATGCGAAGCTTAGTTCCATTTTAAAGTAATTGTTCTATCTGATACTAAGTGTTCGATACTGTGCCAGGAGAACCGCGTGTTCTCTGAAATCAGTCGCGATGCTCCTCGAAACCGTATGTGTTCGACGAAACTAAGTGGTCGACCTTGTGAAAGAGGAAACTCCAGTTGCGAAACATAGTTCCATTTTAAACTAACTGTTCTATCTGAAACTAAGTGTCCGATACTGTGCCAGGAGAAGCGCCTGTTCTCTGAAATGTGTGGCAATGCCACTCGAAACCGTATGTGTTTGACGAATCAAAATGGTCGACCTTGAGAGAGAGGAAACTCCAGATGCGAAACCTAGTTTCATTTTAAACTAATTGTTCTATCTGAAACTATGTGTTCGATACTGTGCCAGTAGAAGCGCCTGTTCTCTGAAATCTGTGGCGATGCTTCTCGAAACCGTATATGTTCGACGAAACTAGGTGGTCGACCTTGTGAGAGAGGAAACTACAGATGCGTAACTTATTTCCATTTTAAACTAAGTGTTCTATCTGAAACCAAGTGTTCGATACTGTGCCAGGAGAAGCGCCTGTTCTCTGAAATCTGAGGCGATGCCTCTTGAAACCGTATGTGTTCGACGAAACTAAGTGGTCGACCTTGTGAAAGAGGAAACTCCAGTTGCGAAACATAGTTCCATTTTAAACTAATTGTTCTATCTGAAACTAAGTGTTCGATACTGTGCCAGGAGAAGCGCCTGTTCTCTGAAATCTGTGGCGATGCCACTCGAAACCGTATGTGTTCGACGAAACTTAGTGGCCGACATTGCGAGAGAGGAAACTCCAGATGCGAAACATAGTTGCATTTTAAACTAATTGTTCTATCTGTAACAAAGTGTTCGATAATGTGCCAGGAGAAGCGCCTGTTCTCTGAAATCTGTGGCGATGCCACTCGAAACCGTATGTGTTCGACGAAACTAAGTTGTTGACCTTGTGAGAGAGGATACTCCAGATGCGAAACAGAGTTCCATTTTAAACTAATTGTTCTATCTGAAACTAAGTGTTCGATACTGTGCCAGGAGAAGCGCCTGTTCTCTAAAATCTGTGGCGATACCACTCGAAACCGTATGTGTTCCACGAAACTAAGTGGACGAGCTTGTGAGAGAGTAAACTCCAGATGCGAAACATAGTTGCATTTTAAACTAATTACTCTAACTGAAACTAAGTGTTCGATACTGTGCCAGGAGAAGCGCCTGTTCTCTGAAATCTGTGGCGATGCCAATCGAAACCGTCTGTGTTCGACGAAACTAAGTGGCCGACCTTGTGAGAGAGGAAACTCCAGATGCGAAACATAGTTCCATTTTTAACTAATTGTTCTATCTGTAACAAAGTGTTCGATAATGTGCCAGGAGAAGCGCCTGTTCTCTGAAATCTGTGGCGATGCCACTCGAAACCGTATGTGTTCGACGAAATTAAGTGGTTGACCTTGTGAGAGAGGAAACTCCAGATGCGAAACATAGTTCCATTTTAAACTAATTGTTCTATCTGATACTGAGTGTTCGATACTGTGCCAGGAGAAGAGCCTGTTCTCTGAAATCTGTGGCGATGCCACTCGAAACCGTATGTGTTCGACGAAAATAAGTGGTTGAACTTGTGAGGGAGCATACTCCAGATACGAAACATAGTTCCATTTTAAACTAATTGTTCTATCTGATACTAAGTGTTCGATAATGTGCCAGGAGAAGCGCCTGTACTCTGAAATATGTGGCGATGCCACTCGAAACCGTATGTGTTCGACGAAAGTAATTGGCCGAACTTGTGAGAGAGGAAACTCCAGATGCGAAACTTAGTTCCATTTTAAACTAATTCTTCTATCTGAAAGTGTTCGATACTCTGCCTGGAGAAGCGTCTGTTCTCTGAAATCTATGGCGATGCCCCTCGAAACCGTATGTGTTCGACGAAATCTAAATGGCCGACCTTGTGAGAGAGGAAACTCCAGATGTGAAACTTAGTTCCATTTTAAACTAATCGTTCTATCTGAAAGTGTTCGATACTGTGCCAGGAGAAACGCCGGTTCTCTGAAATCTGTGGCGATGCCACTCGAAACTGTATGTGTTCGACGAAACTAAGTGGCCGACATTTTGAGAGAGGAAACTCCAGACGCGAAACTTAGTTCCATTTTAAACTAATTGTTTTATCTGAAACTAAGTGTTCGATACTGTGCCAGGAGAAGCGCCTGCTCTCTAAAATCTGTGGCGATGCTACTCGAAACCGTATGTGTTCGACGAATCTAAATGGCCGACCTTGTGAGAGAGGAAACTCCAGATGCGAAACTTAGTTCCATTTTAAACTAATAGTTCCATCTGAAGCTAAGTGTTCGATACTGTGCCAGGAGAAGCGCCTGTTCTCTGAAATCTGTGGCGATGCTACTCGAAACCGTATGTGTTCGACGAAACTAAGTGGTCGATCTTGTGAGAGAGGAAACTCCAGATGCGAAACTTAGTTCCATTTTAAACTAATTGTTCTATCTGAAACTAAGTGTTCGATACTGTGCCAGGAGAAACGCCTGCTCTCTAAAATCTGTGGCGATGCTACTCGAAACCGTATGTGTTCGACGAATCTAAATGGCCGACCTTGTGAGAGAGGAAACTCCAGATGCGAAACTTAGTTCCATTTTAAACTAATAGTTCCATCTGAAGCTAAGTGTTCGATACTGTGCCAGGAGAAGCGCCTGTTCTCTGAAATCTGTGGCGATGCTACTCGAAACCGTATGTGTTCGACGAAACTAAGTGGCCGACATTGTGAGAGAGGAAACTTCAGATGCGAAACTTAGTTCCATTTTAAACTAATTGTTCTATCTGAAACTAAGTGTTCGATACTGTGCCAGGAGTAGCGCCTGTTCTCTGAGATCAGTGGCGATGCTACTCGAAACCGTATGTGTTCGACGAAGCTAAGTGGTCCACCTTGTGAGACAGGAAACTACAGATGCGAAGTTTTGTTCCATTTTAAACTAATTGTTCTATCTGAAACTAAGTGTTCGATACTGTGCCAGGAGAAGCGCCTGTTCTCTGAAATCTGTGGCGATGCCACTCGAAACCGTATGTGTTCGACGAAACCAAGTGGCCGACCTTGTGAGAGAGGAAACTCCAGATGCGAAACTTAGTTCCATTTTAAACGAATTGTTCTATCTGAAAGTGTTCGATACATTGCCAGGAGAAGCGCCAGTTCTCTGAAATCTGTGGCGATGCAACTCGAAACCGTATGCGTTCGGCGAAACTAAGTGGTCGAACTTGTGAGAGAGGAAACTCCAGATGCGAAACATAGTTCAATTTTAAACTAAATGTTCCATCTGAAACTAAGTGTTCGATACTGTGCCAGGAGAAGCGCCTGTTCTCCGAAATCTGTGGCGATGCCACTCTAAACCGTATGTGTTTGACGAAACTAAGTGGTCCACCTTGTGAGAGAGGAAACTCCAAATGCGAAATTTAGATCCATTTTAAACTAATTTTCTCTCTGAAACTAAGTGTCCGATACTGTGGCAGGGGAAGCGCCTGTTCTCGGAAATCTGTCGCGATGCTACTCGAAACCGTATGTGTTCGACGAAACTAAGTGGCCGACCTTGTGAGAGAGGAAACTCCAGATGCGAAACTTAGTACCATTTTAAACTAATTGTTCTATCTGAAACTAAGTGTTCGATACTGTGCTAGGAGAAGCGCCTGTTCTCTGAACTGTGTGGCGATGCCACTCTAAACCGTATGTGTTCGACGAAATTAAGTCGTCGACCTTGTGAGAAAGGAAACTCCAGATGCGAAACATTGTTCCATTTTAAACTAATTGTTCTATCAGAAACTAAGGGTTCGATACTGTGCCAGGAGAAGCGCCTGTTCTCTGATATCTGTGGCGATGCTACTCGAAACCGTATGTGTTCGACGAAACTAAGTGGCCGACCTTGTGAGAGAGGAAACTCCAGATGCGAAACTTAGTTCCATTTAAAACTAATTGTTCTATCTGAAACTAAGTGTTCGATACTCTGCCAGGAGAAGCGCCTGTTCTCTGAAATCTGTGGCGATGCTACTCGAAACCGTATGTGTTCGACGAAACTAAGTGGTCGACCTTGTGAGAGAGGAAACTCCAGATGCGAAACTTAGTTCCATTTTAAACTAATTGTTCTATCTGAAACTAAGTGTTCGATATTGTGCCAGGAGAAGCGCCTGTTCTCTGAAATCGGTCGCGATGCTACTCGAAACCGTATGTGTTCGACGAAACTAAATGGCCGACCTTGTGGGAGAGGAAACTTCAGATGCGAAACTTAGTTCCATTTTAAACTAATTGTTCTATCTGAAACTAAGTGTTCGATACTGTGCCAGGAGTAGCGCCTGTTCTCTGAGATCAGTGGCGATGCTACTCGAAACCGTATGTGTTCGACGAAGCTAAGTGGTCCACCTTGTGAGACAGGAAACTACAGATGCGAAGCTTTGTTCCATTTTAAACTAATTGTTCTATCTGAAACTAAGTGTTCGATACTCTGCCAGGAGAAGCGCCTGTTCTCTGAAATCTGTGGCGATGCCACTCGAAACCGTATGTGTTCGACGAAACCAAGTGGCCGACCTTGTGAGAGAGGAAACTCCAGATGCGAAACTTAGTTCCATTTTAAACGAATTGTTCTATCTGAAAGTGTTCGATACTTTGCCAGGAGAAGCGCCAGTTCTCTGAAATCTGTGGCGATGCCACTCGAAACTGTATGCGTTCGGCGAAACTAAGTGGTCGAACTTGTGAGAGAGGAAAATCCAGACGCGAAACTTAGTGCCATTTTAAACTAATTGTTCTATCTGAAACTAAGTGTTCGATACTGTGCCAGCAGAAGCGCCAGTTCTCTGAAATCTGTGGCGATGCCACTCGAAACCGTATGGGTTCGGCGAAACTAAGTGGTCGACCTTGCGAGAGAGGAAACTCCAGAAGCGAAACATAGTTCAATTTTAAACTAAATGTTCCATCTGAAAATAAGTGTTCGATACTGTGCCAGGAGTAGCGCTTGTTCTCTGAAATCTGTGGCGATGCCACTCGAAACCGTATGTGTTCGACGAAACTAAGTGGCCGACCTTGTGAGAGAGGAAACTCCAGGTGCGGAACTTAGTTCCATTTTAAACTAATTGTTCTATCTGAAAGTGTTCGATACTGTGGTGGAAAGTGGTCGAACACATACGGTTTCGAGTGGCATCGGCACAGATTTCAGAGAACTGGCGCTTCTCCTGGCACAGTATCGAACACTCAGTTTCAGATAGAATAATTAGTTTTAAATGGAATTAAGTCTGGCACCTGGAGTTTCCTCTCTCACAAGGTCGGCCACTTAGTTTCGTCGAACACATACGGTTTCGAGTAGCATCGCCACTGATTTCAGAGAACAGGCGCTTCTCCTGGGACAGTATCGAACACTTAGTTTCAGATGGAACAATTAGTTTAAATTGGTACTAAGTTTCGCATCTGGAGTTTCCTCTCTCACAAGGTCGACCACTTAGTTTCGTCGAACACATACGGTTTCGAGTAGCATCACCACAGATTTCACAGAACAGGCGCTTCTCCGGGCACATTATCGAACACTTAGTTTCAGATAGAACGATTAGTTTAACATGGAACAAAGTTTCGCATCTGGAGTTTCCTCTCTCACAAGGTCGACAACTTAGTTTCGTCGAATACATACGGTTTCGAGTAGCATCGCCACAGATTTCAGAGAACAGGCGCTTCTCCTGGCACATTATCGAACACTTAGTTTCAGATAGAACAATTGGTTTAAAATGGACCTATGTTTCGCATTTAGAGTTTCCTCTCTCACAAGGTGGACCACTTAGTTTCGTCGAACACATACGGTTTGGAGTAGCATCGCCACTGATCACAGAGAACAGGCGCTACTCCTGGCACAGTATCGAACCCTTAGTTTCAGATAGAACAATTAGTTTAAAATGGAACTGTGTTCCGCATCTGGAGAATCCTCTCCCACAAGGTCGACCATTTAGTTTCGTGGAACACATTCGGTTTCGAGTAGCATCGCCACAGATTTCAGAGAACAGGCGCTTCTCCTGGCACATTATCGAACACTTAGTTTCAGATAGAACAATTAGTTTAAAATGGAACTAGGCTTCGCAACTGGAGTATCCTCTCTCACAGGATCAACCACTTAGTTTCGTCGAACACATACGGTTTCGAGTGGCATCGCCACACATTTCAGAGAACAGGCGCTTCTCCTGGCACAGTATCGAACACTTAGTTTCAGATAGAACAATTTGTTTAAATTGGAACTACGTTTCGCATCTGGAGATTCCTCTCCCACAAGGTCGACCAATTAGATTCGTCGATCACATACGGTTTCGAGTAGCATCGCCACACATTTCAGAGAACAGGCTCTTCTCCTGGCACATTATCGAACACTTAGTTTCAGATAGAACAATTAGTTTAAAATGGAAATAAGTTTCGCATCTGGTGAATCCTCCCTCACAAGGTCAATCACTTAGTTTAGTCGAACACATACGGTTTCGAGTGGCATCGCCAGAGATTTCAGAGAACAGGCGCTTCTCCTGGAACAGTATCGAACAATTTCAGATAGAACAATTAGTTTAAAATGGAACTAAGTTTCGCATCTGGAGTTTCCTCAATCACAAGGTCGGCCACTTAGTTTCGTTGAACACATACGGTTTCGAGTGGCAACGCCACTGATTTCAGAGAACAGGGGCTTCTCCTGGCACAGTATCGAACACTTAGTTTCAGTTAGAACAATTAGTTTAAAATGGAACTAAGTTTCGCATCTGGAGTTTCCTCTCTCACAAGGTCGACCACTTAGTTTCGACGAAAAACATAAGGTTTCGAGTAGCATCGCCACAGATTTCAGAGAACAGGCGCTTCTCCTGGTACAGAATCGAACACTTAGTTTCAGATAGAACAATTTGCTTAACATGGAACTAAGTTTCGCATCTGGAGTTTCCTCTCCCACAAGGTCGACCACTTAGTTTCCTCGAACACATACGGTATCGAGTGGCATCGCCACAGATTTCAGAGAACAGGCGCTTCTCCTGGCACAGTATCGAACACTTAGTTTCAGATAGAACAATTAGTTTAAAATGGAACTAAGTTTCGCATCTGGAGTTTCCTCTCTCACAAGGTGGGCCACTTAGTTTCGTCGAACACATACGGTTTCGAGTGGCATCGCCACATATTTCAGAGAGCAGGCGCTTGTCCTGGCACAGTATCGAACACTTATTAAAGACAGAACAATTTGTTTAAAATGTAACTATGTTTCGCATCTGGAGTATCCTCCCTCACAAGGTGGACCACTTAGTTTCGTCGCACACATACGGTTTCGAGTGGCATCGCCACAGATTTCAGAGAACAGGCGCTTCTCCTGGCACAGTATCGAACACTTAGTTTCAGATAGAACAATTAGTTTAAAATGGAACTATGTTCCGCATCTGGTGAATCCTCGCTCACAAGGTCGACCACTTAGTTTCGTCGAACACATACGGTTTCGAGTGGCATCGCTACACATTTCAGAGAACAGGCGCTTCTCCTGGCACAGTATCGAACACGTAGTTTCAGATAGAACAATTAGTTTAAAATGGAACTAAGTTTCGCATCTAGAGTTTCCTATCTCACAAGTTCCACCACTTAGTTTCGTCGAACACATTCGCTTTCGAGTAACATCGCGACAGATTTCAGAGAACAGGCGCTTCTCCTGGCACAGTATCGAACACTTAGTTTCAGATAGAACAATTAGTATAAAATGGAACTACGTTTCGCATCTGGAGTTTCCTCTCTCACATTTCGGCCACTTAGTTTCGTCGAACACGTGCGGTTTCGAGCGGCATCGCCATACAGTTCAGAGAACAGCCGCTTCTCCTGGCACAGTATCGAACACTTAGAATCAGATAGAACAATTAGTTTCAAATGGAACTAAGTTTCGCATCTGCAGTTTCCTCTCTCACAAGGTCGACCACTTAGTTTCGTCGAACATATACGGTTTCGAGTAGCATCGCCACAGATTTCAGAGAACGGGCACTTCTCTTGGCACAGTATCGAACCCTTAGTTTCAGATAGAACAATTAGTTTAAAATGGAACTAAGTTTCGCATCTGGAGTTTCCTCTCCCACAAGGTCGACCACTTCGTACCGTCGAACACATACGGTTTCGAGTGGCATCGCCACAGATTGCAGAGAACAGGCGCTTCTCCTGGCACAGTGTTGAACACTTAGTTTCAGATGGAACATATGGTTTAAAATGGAACTAAGTTTCGCATGTGGAGTTTCCTCTCTCACAAGGTCGACCACTTAGTTTCGTCGAACACATACGGTTTCGAGTGGCATCGCCACAGATTTCAGAGAACAGGCGCTTCTCCTGGCACAGTATCTAACACTTAGTTACAGATAGAACACTTAGTTTAAAATGGATCTAAGTTTCGCATCTGGAGTTTCCTCTCTCACAAGGTCGACCACTTAGTTTCGTCGAACACATTCGGTTTCGAGTAGCATCGCCACAGGTTTCAGAGAAGAGGCGCTTCTCCTGGCATATTATCGAACACTTAGTTTCAGATAGAACAATTAGTTCAAAATGGAACTATGTTTCGCATCTCGAGTTTCCTCTCTCACAAGGTCGACCACTTCGTACCGTCGAACACATACGGTTTCGAGTGGCATCGCCACAGATTGCAGAGAACAGGCGCTTCTCCTGGCACAGTGTTGAACACTTAGTTTCAGATGGAACATATGGTTTAAAATGGAACTAAGTTTCGCATGTGGAGTTTCCTCTCTCACAAGGTCGACCACTTAGTTTCGTCGAACACATACGGTTTCGAGTGGCATCGCCACAGATTTCAGAGAACAGGCGCTTCTCCTGGCACAGTATCTAACACTTAGTTACAGATAGAACACTTAGTTTAAAATGGATCTAAGTTTCGCATCTGGAGTTTCCTCTCTCACAAGGTCGACCACTTAGTTTCGTCGAACACATTCGGTTTCGAGTAGCATCGCGACAGATTTCAGAGAACAGGCGCTTCTCCTGGCACAGTATCGAAAACATAGTTTCAGATAGAACAATTAGTTCAAAATGGAACTATGTTTCGCATCTCGAGTTTCCTCTCTCACAAGGTCGACCACTTCGTACCGTCGAACACATACGGTTTCGAGTGGCATCGCCACAGATTGCAGAGAACAGGCGCTTCTCCTGGCACAGTGTTGAACACTTAGTTTCAGATGGAACATATGGTTTAAAATGGAACTAAGTTTCGCATGTGGAGTTTCCTCTCTCACAAGGTCGACCACTTAGTTTCGTCGAACACATACGGTTTCGAGTGGCATCGCCACAGATTTCAGAGAACAGGCGCTTCTCCTGGCACAGTATCTAACACTTAGTTACAGATAGAACACTTAGTTTAAAATGGATCTATGTTTCGCATCTGGAGTTTCCTCTCTCACAAGGTGGACCACTTAGTTTCGTCGAACACATACGGTTTCGAGTGGTATGGCCAGAGATTTCAGAGAACAGACGCTTCTCCTGGCACAGTATCGAACACTTAGTTTCAGATAGAACAAATAGTTTAAAATGGAACTAAGTTTCGCATCTGGAGTTTCCTCTCTCACAAGGTCGACCACTTAGTTTTGTCGAACACATACGGTTTCGAGTAGCATCGCCACAGATTTCAGAGAACACGCGCTTCTCCTGGCACAGTATCGAGCACTTAGTTTCAGATAGAACAATTTGTTTAAAATGGATCTATGTTTCGCATCTGGAGTTTCCTCTCCCACAAGGTCGACCACTTAGTTTCCTCGAACACATACGGTTTCGAGTAGCATCGCCACAGATTTCAGAGAACAGGCGCTTCCCCTGGCACAGTATCGAACACTTAAGTTCAGATAGAACAATTAGTTCAAAATGGAACTAAGTTTCGCATCTGGAGTTTCCTCTCTCACAAGGTCGACCACTTAGTTTCGTCGAACACATACGGTTTCGAGTAGCATCGCCACAGATTTCAGAGAACACGCGCTTCTCCTGGCACAGTATCGAGCACTTAGTTTCAGATAGAACAATTTGTTTAAAATGGATCTATGTTTCGCATCTGGAGTTTCCTCTCCCACAAGGTCGACCACTTAGTTTCCTCGAACACATACGGTTTCGAGTAGCATCGCCACAGATTTCAGAGAACAGGCGCTTCCCCTGGCACAGTATCGAACACTTAAGTTCTGATAGAACAATTAGTTCAAAATGGAACTATGTTTCGCATCTGGAGTTTCCTCTCTCACAAGGTCGACCACTTAGTTTCGTCGAACACATACGGTTTCGAGTAGCATTGCCACAGATTTCAGAGAACACGCGCTTCTCCTGGCACAGTATCGAGCACTTAGTTTCAGATAGAACAATTTGTTTAAAATGGATCTATGTTTCGCATCTGGAGTTTCCTCCCCCACAAGGTCGGCCACTTAGTATCGTCGAACACATACGGTTTCGAGTAGCATCGCCACACATTTCAGAGAACAGGCGCTTCTCCTGGCACAGTATCGAACACTTAGTTACAGATAGAACACTTAGTTTAAAATGGAACTATGTTCCGCATCTGGAGTTTCCTCTCTCACCAGGTGGACCACTTAGTTTCGTCGAACACATACATTTTCGAGTGGCATCGCCACAGATTTCGCAGAACGGCGTTTCTCCTGGCACATTATCGGTCACTTAGATTCATATAAAAAAATTAGTTTAAAATGGAACTAAGTTTCGCGTCTGGAGTTTCCTCTCTCACAAGGTCGACCACTTAGTTTCGTCGAACACATACGGTTTCGAGTGGCATCGGCACAGATTTCAGAGAACAGGCGCTTCTCCTGGCACAGTATCGAAGACATAGTTTCAGATAGAAAAATTAGTTTAAAATGGAACTAAGTTTTGCATCTGGAGTTTCCTCTCCCACAAGGCGGCCACTTAGTTACGTCGAACACATACGGTTTTGAGTGTCATCGTCACAGATTTCAGAGAACAGGCGCTTCTCTTGGTACAGTATCGAACACTTAGATTCAGATAGAACAATTAGTTTAAAATGGAATTAAGCTTCGTCGACCTTGTGGGAGAGGAAACTCCATATGCAAAACTTAGTTCCATTTTACACTAATTGTTCTATCTGCAACTAAGTGTTCGTTACTGTGCCAGGAGAAGCGCCTGTTCGCTGAAATCTGTGGCGATGCCACTGGAAACCGTATGTGTTCGGCGAAACTAAGTGGTCGACCTTGTGAGAGAGGAAACTCCAGATGCGAAACATAGGTCAATTTTAAACTAAATGTTCCATCTGAAAGTAAGTGTTCGATACTGTGCCAGGAGAAGCGCCTGTTCTCTGAAATCTGTGGCGATGCCACTCGAAACGGTATGTGTTCGACGAAACCGAGTGGTCGACCTTGTGAGAGAGGAAACTCAAGATGCGACACATAGTTACATTTTAAACTAATTGTTCTGTCTGACATAAGTGTTCGATACTGTGCCAAGAGAAGCGCCTGCTCTCTGAAATCTGTGGCGATGCTACTCGAAACCGTGTGTGTTCGACGAAACTGAGTGGTCGACCTTGTGAGAGAGGGAACTCCAGACGCAAAACCTAGTGACATTGTAAACTAATTCTTCTCTCTGGAACTAAGTGTTCGATACTGTGCCAGCAGAAGCGTCTGTTCTGTGAAATGTGTGGCGATGCCACTCGAAACCGTATGTGTTTGACGAAACTAAGTTGCCGACCTTGTGAGAGAGGAAACTTCAGATGCGAAACTTAGTTCCATTTCAAATTAATTGTTCTATCTGAAATTAAGTGTTCGCTACTGTGCCAGGAGAAGCGCCCGTTCTGTGAAATCTGTGGCGATGCCAATCGAAACCGTCTGTGTTCGACGAAACTAAGTTGTCGCCTTTTGAAAGAGGAAACTCCAGATTCGAAACTTAGTTCCATTTAAAACTAATTGTTCCATCTGAAGCTAAGTGTTCGATACTGTGCCAGGAGAAGCGCCTGTTCTCTGAAATCTGTGGCGATACCACTCGAAACCGTATGTGTTCGACGAAACTAAGTGGCCGACCTTGTGAGAGAGGAAACTCCAGATGCGAAACATAGTTGCATTTTAAACTAATTGTTCTATCTGAAACTAAGTGTTCGATACTGTGCCAGTAGAAACTCCCTTTCTGCGAAATCTGTGGCGATACTACTCGAAACCGTATGTGTTCGACGAAACTAAGTGGCCGACCTTGTGAGAGAGGAAACTCCAGATGCGAAACATAGTTGCATTTTAAACTAATTGTTCTATCTGAAACTAAGTGTTCGATACTGTGCCAGGAGAAGCGCATGTTCTCTGAAATCTCTGGCGATGCCACTCGAAACCGTATGTGTTCGACGAAACTAAGTGGTCGCCTTGTGAAAGAGGAAACTCCAGATGCGAAACTTAGTTCCCTTTAAAACTAATTGTTCCATCTGAAACTAAGTGTTCGATACTGTGCCAGGAGAAGCGCGTGTTCTCCGAAATCTGTGGCGATGCCAATCGAAACCGTCTGTGTTCGACGAACCTAAGTGGTTGCCTTGTGAAAGAGGAAACTCCAGATGCGAAATTTAGTTCCATTTAAAACTAATTGTTCCATCTGAAACTAAGTGTTCGATACTGTGCCAGGAGAAGCGCGTGTTCTCCGAAATCTGTGGCGATGCCAATCGAAACCGTCTGTGTTCGACGAACCTAAGTGGTTGCCTTGTGAAAGAGGAAACTCCAGATGCGAAATTTAGTTCCATTTAAAACTAATTGTTCCATCTGAAACTAAGTGTTCGATATTGTGCCAGGAGAAGCGCCTGTTCTCTGAAATATGTGGCGATGCCAGTCGAAACCGTATGTGTTCGACGAAACTAAGTGGTCGCTTTGTGAAAGAGGAAACTCCAGATGCGTAACTTAGTTCCCTTTAAAACTAATTGTTCCATCTGAAACTAAGTGTTCGATACTGTGCCAGGAGAAGCGCCTGTTCTCTGAAATCTGTGGCGATGCCAATCGAAACCGTCTGTGTTCGACGAAACTAAGTGGTCGCCTTGTGAGAGAGGAAACTCCAGATGCGAAACTCAGTTCCATTTAAAACTAAATGTTCTATCTGTAACTAAGTGTTCGATACTGTGCCAGGAGAAGCGCCTGTTCTCTGAAATCTGTGGCGATGCCACTCGAAACCGTATGTGTTCGACGAAACTAAGTGGTCGCTTTGTGAAAGAGGAAACTCCAAATTGCGAAACTTAGTTCATTTTAAATTAATAATCCTATCTGATACTAAGTTTTCGATGCTGTGCCAGGAGAAGCGCCTGTTCTCTGAAATCTGTGGCGATGCCAATCGAAACCGTCTGTGTTCGACGAAACTAAGTGGTCGCCTTGTGAAAGAGGAAACTCCAGATGCGAAACTTAGTTCCATTTAAAACTAATTGTTCCATCTGAAACTAAGTGTTCGATACTGTGCCAGGAGAAGCGCATGTTCTCTGAAATCTCTGGCGATGCCACTCGAAACCGTATGTGTTCGACGAAACTAAGTGGTCGCCTTGTGAAAGAGGAAACTCCAGATGCGAAACTTAGTTCCCTTTAAAACTAATTGTTCCATCTGAAACTAAGTGTTCGATACTGTGCCAGGAGAAGCGCGTGTTCTCCGAAATCTGTGGCGATGCCAATCGAAATCGTCTGTGTTCGACGAACCTAAGTGGTTGCCTTGTGAAAGAGGAAACTCCAGATGCGAAATTTAGTTCCATTTAAAACTAATTGTTCCATCTGAAACTAAGTGTTCGATATTGTGCCAGGAGAAGCGCCTGTTCTCTGAAATCTGTGGCGATGCCACTCGAAACCGTATGTGTTCGACGAAACTAAGTGGTCGACCTTGTGAGAGAGGAAACTCCAGATGCGAAACATAGTTGCATTTTAAACTAATTGTTCTATCTGAAACTAAGTGTTCGATACTGTGCCAGTAGAAACTCCCTTTCTGCGAAATCTGTGGCTATACTACTCGAAACCGTATGTGTTCGACGAAACTAAGTGGCCGAGCTTGTGAGAGAGGGAACTCCAAATGCGAAACATAAGTCCATTTTAAACTAATTGTTCTGTCTGAAATAAGTGTTCGATACTGTGCCAGGGGAAGCGCATGTTCTCTGAAATCTGTGGCGATGCCACTCGAAACCGTATGTGTTCGACGAAATTAAGTGGTCGCCTTGTGAGGGAAGAAACTCCAGTTGCGAAATTTAGTACAACTTTAAACTAATTGTTCTATCTGAAACTATGTGTTTGATACTGTGCCAGGAGAAGCGCCTGTTCTCTGAAATCTGTGGCGTTGCCACTCGAAACCGTATGTGTTCAACGAAACTAAGTGGTCGACCTTGTGAGGGAGGGTACTCCAGATGCGAAACATAGTTCCATTTTAAATTAATTGTTCTATCTGAGACTAAGTGTTCGATGCTGTGCCAGGACAAGTGCCTGTTCTCTGAATTCTGTGGCGATGCTACTCCAAACCGTATGTGTTCGTGGAAACTAAGTGGTCGACCTTGTGGGAGAGGACACTCCAGATGCGGAACGTAGTTCCATTTTAACCAAATTGTTCTATCTGAAACGACGTGCTCGATAATGTGCCAGGAGAAGCGCCTGTTCTCTAAAATCTGTGGCGATGCTACTCGAAACCGTATGTGTTCGAGGAAACTAAGTGGTCGACCTTGTGGGAGAGGAAACTCCAGATGCGAAACTTAGTTCCATGTTAAGCAAATTGTTCTATCTGAAACTAAGTGTTCGATACTGTGCCAGGAGAAGCGCCTGTTCTCTGAAATCTGTGGCGATGCTACTCGAAACCGTATCTGTTCGACGAAACTAAGTGGTCGTACTTGTGAGAGAGGAAACTCCAAATGCGAAACATAGGTCCATTTTAAACTAATTGTTCTATCTGAAACTAAGTGTTCGATAATGTGCCAGGAGGTTCGCCTGTTCTCTGAAATCTGTGGCGATGCTACTCGAAACCGTATGTGTTCGAGGAAACTAAGTGGTCGACCTTCTGAGAGAGGAAACTCCGGATGCGAAACATAGTTCCATTTTAAACTAATTGTTCTATCTGAAACTAAGTGTTCGATACTGTGCCAGGAGAAGCGCATGTTCTCTGAAATCTGTGGCGATGCCACTCGAAACCTTATGTCTTCGACGATACTAAGTGGTCGACCTTGTGAGGGAGGGTACTCCAGATGCGAAACATAGTTCCATTTTAAATTAATTGTTCTATCTGAGACTAAGTGTTCGATACTGTGCCAGGACAAGTGCCTGTTCTCTGAATTCTGTGACGATGCTACTCCAAACCGTATGTGTTCGTGGAAACTAAGTGGTCGACCTTGTGGGAGAGGACACTCCAGATGCGGAACGTAGTTCCATTTTAACCAAATTGTTCTATCTGAAACGACGTGCTCGATAATGTGCCAGGAGAAGCGCCTGTTTCTAAAATCTGTGGCGATGCTACTCGAAACCGTATGTGTTCGAGGAAACTAAGTGGTCGACCTTGTGGGAGAGGAAACTCCAGATGCGAAACTTAGTTCCATGTTAAGCAAATTGTTCTATCTGAAACTAAGTGTTCGATACTGTGCCAGGAGAAGCGCCTGTTCTCTGAAATCTGTGGCGATGCTACTCGAAACCGTATCTGTTCGACGAAACTAAGTGGTCGTACTTGTGAGAGAGGAAACTCCAAATGCGAAACATAGGTCCATTTTAAACTAATTGTTCTATCTGAAACTAAGTGTTCGATAATGTGCCAGGAGGTTCGCCTGTTCTCTGAAATCTGTGGCGATGCTACTCGAAACCTTATGTGTTCGAGGAAACTAAGTGTTCGACCTTCTGAGAGAGGAAACTCCGGATGCGAAACATAGTTCCATTTTAAACTAATTGTTCTATCTGAAACTAAGTGTTCGATACTGTGCCATGAGAAGCGCATGTTCTCTGAAATCTGTGGCGATGCCACTCGAAACCTTATGTCTTCGACGATACTAAGTGGCCGACCTTGTGAGAGAGGAACCTCCAGATGCGAAGCTCAGTTCCATTTTAAAGTAATTGTTCTATCTGATACTAAGGGTTCGATACTGTGCCAGGAGAAGCGCCAGTTCTCTGAAACCTGTGGCGATGCCACTCGAAACCGCATGTGTTTGACGAAACTAAGTGGTCGACCTTGTGAGGGAGGAAACTCCAAAAGCGGAACATAGTTCCATTTTAAACTAAGTGTTCTATCTATAACTAAGTGTTCGATACTGTGCCAGGAGAAGCGCCTGTTCTCTGAAATCTGTGGCGATGCTACTCGAAACCGTATGTGTTCGACGAAACTCAGTGGTCGACCTTGTGAGGGAGGAAACTCCAAATGCGAAACATATTTCCATTTTAAACCAAATGTTCCATCTGAAACTAAGTGTTCGATAATCTACCAGTAGAAGCGCCTGTTCTCTGAAACCTGTGGCGTTGCTACTTTAACCATATGTGGTCGACGAAACTAAGTGGTCGACCTTGTGAGAGAGTAAACTCCAGATGCGAAACTTAGTTCCATTTTAAACCAAATGTTCTATCTGTAACTAAGTGTTCGATACTGTGCCAGGAGAAGCGCCTGTTCTCTGAAATCTGTGCCGATGCCACTCGAAACCGTATGTGTTCGACGAAACTAAGTGGTCGCCTTGTGAAAGAGGAAACTCCAGATGCGAAACTTAGTTCCATTTAAAACTAATTGTTCCATCTGAAGCTAAGTGTTCGATACTGTGCCAGGAGAAGCGCCTGTTTTCTGAAATCTGTGGCGATACCACTCGAAACCGTATGTGTTCGACGAAACTAAGTGGCCGACCTTGTGAGAGAGGAAACTCCAGATGCGAAACATAGTTGCATTTTAAACTAATTGTTCTATCTGAAACTAAGTGTTCGATACTGTGCCAGGAGAAGCGCATGTTCTCTGAAATCTCTGGCGATGCCACTCGAAACCGTATGTGTTCGACGAAACTAAGTGGTCGCCTTGTGAAAGAGGAAACTCCAGATGCGAAACTTAGTTCCCTTTAAAACTAATTGTTCCATCTGAAACTAAGTGTTCGATACTGTGCCAGGAGAAGCGCGTGTTCTCCGAAATCTGTGGCGATGCCAATCGAAATCGTCTGTGTTCGACGAACCTAAGTGGTTGCCTTGTGAAAGAGGAAACTCCAGATGCGAAATTTAGTTCCATTTAAAACTAATTGTTCCATCTGAAACTAAGTGTTCGATATTGTGCCAGGAGAAGCGCCTGTTCTCTGAAATCTGTGGCGATGCCACTCGAAACCGTATGTGTTCGACGAAACTAAGTGGTCGACCTTGTGAGAGAGGAAACTCCAGATGCGAAACATAGTTGCATTTTAAACTAATTGTTCTATCTGAAACTAAGTGTTCGATACTGTGCCAGTAGAAACTCCCTTTCTGCGAAATCTGTGGCTATACTACTCGAAACCGTATGTGTTCGACGAAACTAAGTGGTCGAGCTTGTGAGAGAGGGAACTCCAAATGCGAAACATAAGTCCATTTTAAACTAATTGTTCTGTCTGAAATAAGTGTTCGATACTGTGCCAGGCGAAGCGCATGTTCTCCGAAATCTGTGGCGATGCCACTCGAAACCGTATGTGTTCGACGAAATTAAGTGGTCGCCTTGTGAGGGAAGAAACTCCAGATGCGAAATTTAGTACAACTTTAAACTAATTGTTCTATCTGAAACTATGTGTTTGATACTGTGCCAGGAGAAGCGCCTGTTCTCTGAAATCTGTGGCGTTGCCACTCGAAACCGTATGTGTTCAACGAAACTAAGTGGTCGACCTTGTGAGGGAGGGTACTCCAGATGCGAAACATAGTTCCATTTTAAATTAATTGTTCTATCTGAGACTAAGTGTTCGATACTGTGCCAGGACAAGTGCCTGTTCTCTGAATTCTGTGGCGATGCTACTCCAAACCGTATGTGTTCGTGGAAACTAAGTGGTCGACCTTGTGGGAGAGGACACACCAGATGCGGAACGTAGTTCCATTTTAACCAAATTGTTCTATCTGAAACGACGTGCTCGATAATGTGCCAGGAGAAGCGCCTGTTCTCTAAAATCTTTGGCGATGCTACTCGAAACCGTATGTGTTCGAGGAAACTAAGTGGTCGACCTTGTGGGAGAGGAAACTCCAGATGCGAAACTTAGTTCCATGTTAAGCAAATTGTTCTATCTGAAACTAAGTGTTCGATACTGTGCCAGGAGAAGCGCCTGTTCTCTGAAATCTGTGGCGATGCTACTCGAAACCGTATCTGTTCGACGAAACTAAGTGGTCGTACTTGTGAGAGAGGAAACTCCAAATGCGAAACATAGGTCCATTTTAAACTAATTGTTCTATCTGAAACTAAGTGTTCGATAATGTGCCAGGAGGTTCGCCTGTTCTCTGAAATCTGTGGCGATGCTACTCGAAACCGTATGTGTTCGAGGAAACTAAGTGGTCGACCTTCTGAGAGAGGAAACTCCGGATGCGAAACATAGTTCCATTTTAAACTAATTGTTCTATCTGAAACTAAGTGTTCGATACTGTGCCAGGAGAAGCGCATGTTCTCTGAAATCTGTGGCGATGCCACTCGAAACCTTATGTCTTCGACGATACTAAGTGGTTGACCTTGTGAGGGAGGGTACTCCAGATGCGAAACATAGTTCCATTTTAAATTAATTGTTCTATCTGAGACTAAGTGTTCGATACTGTGCCAGGACAAGTGCCTGTTCTCTGAATTCTGTGACGATGCTACTCCAAACCGTATGTGTTCGTGGAAACTAAGTGGTCGACCTTGTGGGAGAGGACACTCCAGATGCGGAACGTAGTTCCATTTTAACCAAATTGTTCTATCCGAAACGACGTGCTCGATAATGTGCCAGGAGAAGCGCCTGTTCTCTAAAATCTGTGGCGATGCTACTTGAAACCGTATGTGTTCGAGGAAACTAAGTGGTCGACCTTGTGGGAGAGGAAACTCCAGATGCGAAACTTAGTTCCATGTTAAGCAAATTGTTCTATCTGAAACTAAGTGTTCGATACTGTGCCAGGAGAAGCGCCTGTTCTCTGAAATCTGTGGCGATGCTACTCGAAACCGTATCTGTTCGACGAAACTAAGTGGTCGTACTTGTGAGAGAGGAAACTCCAAATGCGAAACATAGGTCCATTTTAAACTAATTGTTCTATCTGAAACTAAGTGTTCGATAATGTGCCAGGAGGTTCGCCTGTTCTCTGAAATCTGTGGCGATGCTACTCGAAACCGTATGTGTTCGAGGAAACTAAGTGGTCGACCTTCTGAGAGAGGAAACTCCGGATGCGAAACATAGTTCCATTTTAAACTAATTGTTCTATCTGAAACTAAGTGTTCGATACTGTGCCAGGAGAAGCGCATGTTCTCTGAAATCTGTGGCGATGCCACTCGAAACCTTATGTCTTCGACGATACTAAGTGGTTGACCTTGTGAGGGAGGGTACTCCAGATGCGAAACATAGTTCCATTTTAAATTAATTGTTCTATCTGAGACTAAGTGTTCGATACTGTGCCAGGACAAGTGCCTGTTCTCTGAATTCTGTGACGATGCTACTCCAAACCGTATGTGTTCGTGGAAACTAAGTGGTCGACCTTGTGGGAGAGGACACTCCAGATGCGGAACGTAGTTCCATTTTAACCAAATTGTTCTATCCGAAACGACGTGCTCGATAATGTGCCAGGAGAAGCGCCTGTTCTCTAAAATCTGTGGCGATGCTACTTGAAACCGTATGTGTTCGAGGAAACTAAGTGGTCGACCTTGTGGGAGAGGAAACTCCAGATGCGAAACTTAGTTCCATGTTAAGCAAATTGTTGTATCTGAAACTAAGTGTTCGATACTGTGCCAGGAGAAGCGCCTGTTCTCTGAAATCTGTGGCGATGCTACTCGAAACCGTATCTGTTCGACGAAACTAAGTGGTCGTACTTGTGAGAGAGGAAACTCCAAATGCGAAACATAGGTCCATTTTAAACTAATTGTTCTATCTGAAACTAAGTGTTCGATAATGTGCCAGGAGGTTCGCCTGTTCTCTGAAATCTGTGGCGATGCTACTCGAAACCGTATGTGTTCGAGGAAACTAAGTGGTCGACCTTCTGAGAGAGGAAACTCCGGATGCGAAACATAGTTCCATTTTAAACTAATTGTTCTATCTGAAACTAAGTGTTCGATACTGTGCCAGGAGAAGCGCATGTTCTCTGAAATCTGTGGCGATGCCACTCGAAACCTTATGTCTTCGACGATACTAAGTGGTCGACCTTGTGAGGGAGGGTACTCCAGATGCGAAACATAGTTCCATTTTAAATTAATTGTTCTATCTGAGACTAAGTGTTCGATACTGTGCCAGGACAAGTGCCTGTTCTCTGAATTCTGTGACGATGCTACTCCAAACCGTATGTGTTCGTGGAAACTAAGTGGTCGACCTTGTGGGAGAGGACACTCCAGATGCGGAACGTAGTTCCATTTTAACCAAATTGTTCTATCTGAAACGACGTGCTCGATAATGTGCCAGGAGAAGCGCCTGTTCTCTAAAATCTGTGGCGATGCTACTCGAAACCGTATGTGTTCGAGGAAACTAAGTGGTCGACCTTGTGGGAGAGGAAACTCCAGATGCGAAACTTAGTTCCATGTTAAGCAAATTGTTCTATCTGAAACTAAGTGTTCGATACTGTGCCAGGAGAAGCGCCTGTTCTCTGAAATCTGTGGCGATGCTACTCGAAACCGTATCTGTTCGACGAAACTAAGTGGTCGTACTTGTGAGAGAGGAAACTCCAAATGCGAAACATAGGTCCATTTTAAACTAATTGTTCTATCTGAAACTAAGTGTTCGATAATGTGCCAGGAGGTTCGCCTGTTCTCTGAAATCTGTGGCGATGCTACTCGAAACCTTATGTGTTCGAGGAAACTAAGTGTTCGATCTTCTGAGAGAGGAAACTCCGGATGCGAAACATAGTTCCATTTTAAACTAATTGTTCTATCTGAAACTAAGTGTTCGATACTTTGCCATGAGAAGCGCATGTTCTCTGAAATCTGTGGCGATGCCACTCGAAACCTTATGTCTTCGACGATACTAAGTGGCCGACCTTGTGAGAGAGGAACCTCCAGATGCGAAGCTCAGTTCCATTTTAAAGTAATTGTTCTATCTGATACTAAGGGTTCGATACTGTGCCAGGAGAAGCGCCAGTTCTCTGAAACCTGTGGCGATGCCACTCGAAACCGCATGTGTTTGACGAAACTAAGTGGTCGACCTTGTGAGGGAGGAAACTCCAAAAGCGGAACATAGTTCCATTTTAAACTAAGTGTTCTATCTGTAACTAAGTGTTCGATACTGTGCCAGGAGAAGCGCCTGTTCTCTGAAATCTGTGGCGATGCTACTCGAAACCGTATGTGTTCGACGAAACTCAGTGGTCGACCTTGTGAGGGAGGAAACTCCAAATGCGAAACATATTTCCATTTTAAACCAAATGTTCCATCTGAAACTAAGTGTTCGATAATCTACCACTAGAAGCGCCTGTTCTCTGAAACCTGTGGCGTTGCTACTTTAACCATATGTGGTCGACGAAACTAAGTGGTCGACCTTGTGAGAGAGTAAACTCCAGATGCGAAACTTAGTTCCATTTTAAACCAAATGTTCTATCTGTAACTAAGTGTTCGATACTGTGCCAGGAGAAGCGCCTGTTCTCTGAAATCTGTGCCGATGCCACTCGAAACCGTATGTGTTCGACGAAACTAAGTGGTCGACCTTGTGAGAGAGGAAACTCCAGACGCGAAACTTAGTTCCATTTTAAACTAATTTTTTTATATGAAACTAAGTGACCGTTAATGTGCCAGGAGAAACGCCGTTCTGCGAAATCTGTGGCGATGCCACTCGAAAATGTATGTGTTCGACGAAACTAAGTGGTCCACCTGGTGAGAGAGGAAACTCCAGATGCGGAACATAGTTCCATTTTAAACTAAGTGTTCTATCTGTAACTAAGTGTTCGATACTGTGCCAGGAGAAGCGCCTGTTCTCTGAAATGTGTGGCGATGCTACTCGAAACCGTATGTGTTCGACGATACTAACGAGGAGAGGTTGTCAGTCGGGGATGAGATTTTTCAACGAGACTTTGGGGAAACGTAGTACAATCAGAACTGATTCCATTGCGCCCAAGAATTTGCCCTAACTACCCACGGTTTTTTAAGAAAAAAGGTTTAAAATTAAACGTGCCTTACATATGTTTATGCACCTTTTCTTATACAGTGTGACCCTAGCGGAACGGATAGCGCGCCTGCCTCACGCCGCGCAGATCCGAGTTCAAATCCTCGATGGGGCGAAAGACGACGTTAAACTTTTTTTTCGGCGAAAATAATTCAGAACGGTAAAAAACAAGTTTCTAACATTGGAAATTAATTTCTTAAAGAATAATGCGAGAAAAGGTATTTTTACACATTATATCCTAAATTGTATCTTCGTTTTATTCTTTTTACAATGATCTAAACCGTCCACTAATTCTTACTTCTGATTACCATTTTTATGCGTGTCAGATGTACATATGTGTATTACAATTAAATGTTTCTACCGATGTTTTATTTATTACTTTTACTTTTTATATATAATAATCATAACTTTATTTTTACCGTTAATTGTATTTTTGTGTATTATACATATGTGTCTGTGTGTGCATGCATAAAATAATTTAGGATATAATGTGTAAAAATACCTTTTCTCGCATTATTCTTTAAGAAATTAATTTCCAATGTTAGAAACTTGTTTTTTACCGTTCTGAATTATTTTCGCCGAAAAAAAAGTTTAACGTCGTCTTTCGCCCCATCGAGGATTTGAACTCGGATCTGCGCGGCGTGAGGCAGGCGCGCTATCCGTTCCGCTAGGGTCACACTGTATAAGAAAAGGTGCTTAAACATATGTAAGGCACGTTTAATTTTAAACCTTTTTTCTTAAAAAACCGTGGGTAGTTAGGGCAAATTCTTGGGCGCAATGGAATCAGTTCTGATTGTACTACGTTTCCCCAAAGTCTCGTTGAAAAATCTCATCCCCGACTGACAACCTCTCCTCGTAAGTGGCCGACCTTGTGGGGGAGGAAACTCCAGATGCGAAACATAGATCCATTTTAAACAAATTGTTCTATCTGAAACTAAGTGCTCGATACTGTGCCAGGAGAAGCGCGTGTTCTCTGAAATCTGTGGCGATGCTACTCGAAACCGTATGTGTTCGACAAAACTAAGTGGTCGACCTTGTGAGAGAGGAAACTCCAGATGCGAAACATAGTTCCATTTTGAACTAATTGTTCTATCAGAACTTAAGTGTTCGATACTGTGCCAGGGGAAGCGCCTGTTCTCTGAAATCTGTGGCGATGCTACTCGAAACCGTATGTGTTCGAGGAAACTAAGTGGTCGATCTTGTGGGAGAGGAAACTCCAGATGCGAAACATAGATCCATTTTAAACAAATTGTTCTATCTGAAACTAAGTGCTCGATACTGTGCCAGGAGAAGCGCGTGTTCTCTGAAATCTGTGGCGATGCTACTCGAAACCGTATGTGTTCGACAAAACTAAGTGGTCGACCTTGTGAGAGAGGAAACTCCAGATGCGAAACTTAGTTCCATTTTGAACTAATTGTTCTATCTGAACTTAAGTGTTCGATACTGTGCCAGGGGAAGCGCCTGTTCTCTGAAATCTGTGGCGATGCTACTCGAAACCGTATGTGTTCGAGGAAACTAAGTGGTCGACCTTGTGGGAGAGGAAACTCCAGATGCGAAACATAGATCCATTTTAAACAAATTGTTCTATCTGAAACTAAGTGCTCGATACTGTGCCAGGAGAAGCGCGTGTTCTCTGAAATCTGTGGCGATGCTACTCGAAACCGTATGTGTTCGACAAAACTAAGTGGTCGACCTTGTGAGAGAGGAAACTCCAGATGCGAAACTTAGTTCCATTTTAAACTATTTGTTCTATCTGAAACTAAGTGTTCGATACTGTGCCAGGAGAAGCGTCTGTTCTCTGAAATCTCTGGCCATACCACTCGAAACCGTATGTGTTCGACGAAACTAAGTTGTCCACCTTGTGAGAGAGGAAACTCCAGATGCGAAGCTTATTTCCATTTTAAAGTAATCGTTCTATCTGATACTATGTGTTCGATACTGTGCCAGGAGAAACGCCAGTTCTCTGAAACCTGTGGCGATGCCACTCGAAACCGTATGTGTTCGACGAAAATAAGTGGTCGACCTTGTGGTAGAGGAAAATCCAGATGCGAAACATAGTTCCATTTTGAACTAATTGTTCTATCTGAACTTAAGTGTTCGATACTGTGCCAGGGGAAGCGCCTGTTCTCTGAAATCTGTGGCGATGCTACTCGAAACCGTATGTGTTCGACGATACTAAGTGGCCGACCTTGTGAGAGAGGAAACTCCAGATGCGAAGCTTATTTCCATTTTAAAGTAATCGTTCTATCTGATACTATGTGAACGATACTGTGCCAGGAGAAACGCCAGTTCTCTGAAACCTGTGGCGATGCCACTCGAAACCGTATGTGTTCGACGAAAATAAGTGGTCGACCTTGTGGTAGAGGAAAATCCAGATGCGAAACATAGTTCCATTTTAAACTAATTGTTCTATCTTAAACTAACTGTTCGGTAGTGCGCCAGGAGAAGCGCCTGTTCTCTGAAATCTGTGGCGATGCTACTCGAAACCGTATGTGTTCGACGATACTAAGTGGCCGACCTTGTGAGAGAGGAAACTCCAGATGCGAACCTTTGTTCCATTTTAAACAAATTGTTCTATCTGAAACTAAGTGCTCGATACTGTGCCAGGAGAAGCGCGTGTTCTCTGAAATCTGTGGCGATGCTACTCGAAACCGTATGTGTTCGACAAAACTAAGTGGTCGACCTTGTGGTAGAGGAAAATCAAGATGCGAAACATAGTTCCATTTTAAACTAATTGTTCTATCTTAAACTAACTGTTCGATACTGTGCCAGGAGAAGCGCCTGTTCTCTGAAATCTGTGGCGATGCTACTCGAAACCGTATGTGTTCGACGAAACTGAGTGGTCGACCTTGTGAGAGCGGAAACTCCAGATGCGAAACAGTTCAATTTTAAACTAAATGTTCCATCTGAAACTAAGTGCTCGATACTGTGCCAGGAGAAGCGCCTGTTCTCTGAAATCTGTGGCGATACCACTCGAAACCGTATGTGTTCGACGAAACTAAGTGGTTGACCTTGTGAGAGAGGATACTCCAGATGCGAAACATAGTTGCATTTCACTCTAATTGTTCTATCTGTAACTAAGTGTTCGATAATGTGCCAGGAGAAGCGCCTGTTCTCTGAAATCTGTGGCGATACCACTCGAAACCGTATGTGTTCGACGAAACTACGTGGCCGACCTTGTGAGAGAGGAAACTCCAGATGCGAAACTTAGTACCATTTTAAACTAATTGTTCTATCTGAAACTATGTGTTCGATACTGTGCCAGGAGGAGCGCCTGTTCTCTGAAATCTGTGGCGATGCTACTCGAAACCGTATGTGTTCGACGAAACTAAGTGGTCGCCTTGTGAAAGAGGAAGCTCCAGATGCGAAATTTAGTACCATTTTAAACTAATTGTTCTATCTGAAACTATGAGTTCGATACTGTGCCAGGAGAAGCGCCTGTTCTCTGAAATCTGTGGCGATGCCACTCGAAACAGTATGTGTTCGACGAAACTAAGTTGTCGCCTTGTGAGGGAAGAAACTCCGGATGCGAAACTTAGTACCATTTTAAACTAATTGTTCTATCTGAAACTAAGTGTCCGATACTGTGCTACGAGAAGCGCCTGTTCTCTGAAACCTGTGGCGAGGCCACTCGAAATCGTATGTGTTCGACGAATCTAAATGGTCGACCTTGTGAGAGAGGAAATTCCAGATGCCAAACTTAGTTCCATTTTAAACTAATTGTTCTATCTGAAACTAAGTGCTCGATACTGTGCCAGGAGAAGCGACTGTTCTCTGAAATGTGTGGCGATGCCACTCGAAACCGTATGTGTTCGACGAAACTAAATGGTTGATCTTGTGAGAGAGGATACTCCAGATGCGAAACATAATTCCATTTTAAACTAATTGTTCTCTCTGAAACGAAGTGTTCGATACCGTGCCAGGAGAAGCGCCTGTTCTCTGAAATCTGTGGCGATGCCACTCGAAACCGTATGTGTTGGACGAAACTGAGTGGTCCACCTTGCGAGAGAGGAAACTCCAAATGCGAAACATAGTTCCATTTTAAACTAATTGTTCTCTCTGAAACTAAGTGTTCGATACTGTGCCAAGCGAAGCGCCTGTTCTCTGAAATCTGTGGCGATGCTACTCGAAACCGTATATGTTCGACGAAACTAAGTGGTCGACCATGTGAGAGAGGAATCTCCAGATGCGACACTTAGTTCCATTTTAAACAAATCGTTCTATCTGAAACTAAGTGTTCGATACTGTTCCAGGAGTAGCGCCGGGTCTCTGAGATCAGTGGGGATGCTACTCGAAACCGTATGTGTTCATCAAAACTAAGTGGTCGACCTTGTGAGACAGGAAACTCCAGATTCGAAGCTTAGTTCCATTTTAAACTAATTGTTATATCTGAAACTAAGTGTTCCATACTGTGCCAGGAGAAGCGCCTGTTCTCTGAAATCTGTCGCGATGCTACTCGAAACCGTATGTGTTCGACGAAACCCAGTGGTCGACGTCTGAGAGAGGAAACTCCAGATGCGAAAATTAGTTCCATTTTAAACTACTTATTCTATCTGAAACTAAGTGTTCGATACTGTGCCAGGAGAAGCGCATGTTCTCTGAAATCTGTGGCGATGCCACATGAAACCGTATGTGTTCGACGAAACTAAGTGGTCGACCTTGTGAGAGCGGAAACTCCAGATGCGAAATTTAGTTCCATTTAAAACTAATTGTTCTATCTGAAACTCAGTGTTCGATACTGTGCCAGGAGAAGCGCTTGTTCTCTGAAATCTGTGGCGATGCTACTCGAAACCGTATCTGTTCGACGAAACTAAGTGGTCGAACTTGTGAGAGAGGAAACTCCAAATGCGAAACATAGGTCCATTTTAAATTAATTGTTCTATCTGAGACTAAGTGTTCGATACTGTGCCAGGAGAAGCGCCTGTTCTCTGAAATCTGTGGCGATGCTACTCGAAACCGTATTTGTTCGACGAAACTAAGTTGTCGACCTTGTGAGAGAGGAAACTCCAAATGCGAAACTTAATTCCATTTTAAAATAATTGTTCTATATGATATTAAGTGTTCGATGCTGTGCCAGGAGAAGAGCCCGTTCTCTGAAATCTGTGGCGATGCATCTCGAAACCGTACGTGTTCGACGAAACTAAGTGGTTGACCTTGTGAGAGAGGATACTCCAGATGCGAAACATAGTTCCATTTTAAACTAATTTTTCTATCTGAAACTAAGTGTTCGATACTGTGCCAGGAGAAGCGCCTGTTCTCTGAAATCTGTGGCGATACCACTCGAAACCGTATGTGTTCGACGAAACTGAGTGGCCGACCTTGTGAGAGAGGAAACTCCAGATGCGAAACATATTTCCATTTTAAACTAATTGTTCCATCTGAAACTAATTGTGCGATAATGTGCCAGGAGAAGCGCCTGTTCTCTGAAATCTGTGGCGATGCCACTCGAAACCGTATTTGTTCGACGAAACTAAGTTGTCGACCTTGTGAGAGAGGAAACTCCAAATGCGAAACTTAATTCCATTTTAAAATAAATGTTCTATATGAAACTATGTGTTCGATACTGTGCCAGGAGAAGCGTCTGTTCTCTGAAATCTGTGGCGATACCACTCGAAACCGTATGTGTTCGACGAAACTAAGTGGCCGACCTTGTGAGAGAGGAAACTCCAGATGCGAAACATAGTTGCATTTTAAACTAATTGTTCTATCTGTAACAAAGTGTTCGATACTCTGCCAGGAGAAGCGCGTGTTCTCTGAAATCTGTGGCGATGCTACTCGAAACCGTATGTGTTCGACGAATCTATATGGTCGACTTTGTGAGAGAGGAAACTCCAGAAGCGAAACTTAGTTCCATTTAAAACTAAGTGTTCCATCTGAAACTAAGTGTTTCATACAGTGCCAGGAGACGCGCCTGTGCTCTGAAATCTGTGGCGATGCCACTCGAAACCGTATGTGTTCGACGAAACTAAGTGGTCGCCTTGTGAAAGAGGAAACACCAGATGCGAAACTTAGTTCCATTTAAATATAATTGTTCCATCTGAAACTAAGTGTTCGATATTGTGCCAGGAGAAGCGCCTGTTCTCTGAAATCTGTGGCGATGCCACTCGAAACCGTATCTGATCGACGAAACTAAGTCGTCGATCTTGTGAGAGAGGAAACTCCAGATGCGAAGTTTAGTTCCATTTTATACTAATAGTTCTCTCTGATACTAAGTGTTCGATACTGTGCCAGGAGAAGCGCCTGTTCTCTGAAATCTGTGGCGATGCCACTCGAAACCGTATGCGTTCGGCGAAACTAAGTGGTCGACCTTGTGAGAGCGGAAACTCCAGATGCGAAACAGTTCAATTTTAAACTAATTGTTGTATCTGTAACTAAGTGTTCGATAGTGTGCCAGGAGAAGCGCCTGTTCTCTGAAATCTGTGGCGATACCACTCGAAACCGTATGTGTTCGACGAAACTAAGTGGCCGACCTTGTGAGAAAGGAAACTCCAGATGCGAAACATAGTTGCATTTTAAACTAATTGTTCTATCTGTAACAAAGTGTTCGATAATATGCCAGGAGAAGCGCCTGTTCTCTGAAATCTGTGGCGATACCACTCGAAACCGTATATGTTCGACGAAACTAAGTGGCCGACCTTGTGAGAGAGGAAACTCCAGATGCGAAACATAGTTGCATTTCACTCTAATTGTTCTATCTGAAACTAAGTGTTCGATAATGTGCCAGGAGAAGCGCCTGTTCTCTGAAATCTGTGGCGACACCACTCGAAACCGTAAGTGTTCGACGAAACTAAGTGGCCGACCTTGTGAAAGAGGAAACACCAGATGCGAAACATAGTTGCATTTTAAACTAATTGTTCCATCTGAAACTAAGTGTTCGATACTGTGCCAGGAGAAGCGCCTGTTCTCTGAAATCTGTGGCGATACCACTCGAAACCGTATGTGTTCGACGAAACTAAGTGGCCGACCTTGTGAGAGAGGAAACTCCAGATGCGAAACATAGTCGCATTTTTAACTAATTGTTCTATCTGTAACTAAGTGTTCGATAATGTGCCAGGAGAAGCGCCTGTTCTCTGAAATCTGTGGCGATACCACTCGAAACCGTATGTGTTCGACGAAACTAAGTGGCCGACCTTGTGAGAGAGGAAACTCCAGATGCGAAACATAGTTGCATTTTAAACTAATTGTTCTATCTGTAACAAAGTGTTCGATAATATGCCAGGAGAAGCGCCTGTTCTCTGAAATCTGTGGCGATGCCACTCGAAACCGTATGTGTTCGACGAAACTAAGTTGTTGACCTTTTGAGAGAGTAAACTCCAGATGCGAAACATAGTTCCATTTTAAACTAATTGTTCTATCTGAAACTAAGTGTTCGATACTGTGCCATGAGAAACTCCCTTTCTGCGAAATCTGTGGCGATACTACTCGAAACCGTATGTGTTCGACGAAACTAAGTGGTCGACCTTCTGAGAGAGGAAACTCCAAATGTGAAACGTATTTCCATTTTAAACTAATTATTCTAACTGAAACTAAGTGTTCGATACAGTGCCAGGAGAAGCGCCTGTTCTCTGAAACCTGTGGCGATGCCAATCGAAACCGTCTGTGTTCGACGAAACTAAGTGGCCGCCTTGTGAAAGAGGAAACTCCAGATGCAAAACTTAGTTCCATTTAAAACTAATTGTTCCATCTGAAACTAAGTGTTCGATACTGTGCCAGGAGAATCGCCTGTTCTCTGAAATCTGTGGCGATACCACTCGAAACCGTATGTGTTCGACGAAACTAAGTGGCCGACCTTGTGAGAGAGGGAACTCCAGATGCGAAACATAGTTGCATTTTAAACTAATTGTTCTATCTGTAACTAAGTGTTCGATAATGTGCCAGGAGAAGCGCCTGTTCTCTGAAATCTGTGGCGATACCACTCGAAACCGTATGTGTTCGACGAAACTAAGTGGCCGACCTTGTGAGAGAGGGAACTCCAGATGCGAAACATAGTTGCATTTTAAACTAATTGTTCTATCTGTAACTAAGTGTTCGATAATGTGCCAGGAGAAGCGCCTGTTCTCTGAAATCTGTGGCGATACCACTCGAAACCGTATTTGTTCGACGAAACTAAGTTGTCGACCTTGTGAGAGAGGAAACTCCAAATGCGAAACTTAATTCCATTTTAAAATAATTGTTCTATATGATATTAAGTGTTCGATACTGTGCCAGGAGAAGAGCCCGTTCTGTGAAATCTGTGGCGATGCATCTCGAAACCGTACGTGTTCGACGAAACTAAGTGGTTGACCTTGTGAGAGAGGATACTCCAGATGCGAAACTTAGTTCCATTTTAAACTAACTGTTCCTTCTGAAACTAATTGTGCGATACTGTGCCAGGAGAAGCGCCTGTTCTCTGAAATCTGTGGCGATGCCACTCGAAACCGTATTTGTTCGACGAAACTAAGTTGTCGACCTTGTGAGAGGGGAAACTCCAAATGCGAAACTTAATTCCATTTTAAAATAATTGTTCTATATGATATTAAGTGTTCGATACCGTGCCAGGAGAAGAGCCCGTTCTCTGAAATCTGTGGCGATGCATCTCGAAACTGTACGTGTTCGACGAAACTAAGTGGTTGACCTTGTGAGAGAGGATACTCCAGATGCGAAACATAGTTCCATTTTAAACTAATTGTTCTATCTGAAACTATGTGTTCGATACTGTGCCAGGAGAAGCGTCTGTTCTCTGGAATCGGTGGCGATGCTACTCGAAACCGTATGTGTTCGACGAAACTAAGTGGTCGAACTTGTGAGAGAGGAAACTTCAAATGCGAAACTTAGTTCCATTTTAAACTAATTTTTCTATCTGAAACTAAGTGTTCGATACTCTGGCAGGAGAAGCGCGTGTTCTCTGAAATCTGTGGCGATGCTACTCGAAACCGTATGTGTTCGACGAATCTATATGGTCGACTTTGTGAGAGAGGAAACTCCAGAAGCGAAACTTAGTTCCATTTAAAACTAAGTGTTCCATCTGAAACTAAGTGTTTGATACAGTGCCAGGAGACGCGCCTGTTCTCTGAAATCTGTGGCGATGCCACTCGAAACCGTATGTGTTCGACGAAACTAAGTGGCCGACCTTGTGAGAGAGGGAACTCCAGATGCGAAACATAGTTGCATTTTAAACTAATTGTTCTATCTGTAACTAAGTGTTCGATAATGTGCCAGGAGAAGCGCCTGTTCTCTGAAATCTGTGGCGATACCACTCGAAACCGTATTTGTTCGACGAAACTAAGTTGTCGACCTTGTGAGAGAGGAAACTCCAAATGCGAAACTTAATTCCATTTTAAAATAATTGTTCTATATGATATTAAGTGTTCGATACTGTGCCAGGAGAAGAGCCCGTTCTGTGAAATCTGTGGCGATGCATCTCGAAACCGTACGTGTTCGACGAAACTAAGTGGTTGACCTTGTGAGAGAGGATACTCCAGATGCGAAACTTAGTTCCATTTTAAACTAACTGTTCCTTCTGAAACTAATTGTGCGATACTGTGCCAGGAGAAGCGCCTGTTCTCTGAAATCTGTGGCGATGCCACTCGAAACCGTATTTGTTCGACGAAACTAAGTTGTCGACCTTGTGAGAGGGGAAACTCCAAATGCGAAACTTAATTCCATTTTAAAATAATTGTTCTATATGATATTAAGTGTTCGATACCGTGCCAGGAGAAGAGCCCGTTCTCTGAAATCTGTGGCGATGCATCTCGAAACCGTACGTGTTCGACGAAACTAAGTGGTTGACCTTGTGAGAGAGGATACTCCAGATGCGAAACATAGTTCCATTTTAAACTAATTGTTCTATCTGAAACTATGTGTTCGATACTGTGCCAGGAGAAGCGTCTGTTCTCTGGAATCGGTGGCGATGCTACTCGAAACCGTATGTGTTCGACGAAACTAAGTGGTCGAACTTGTGAGAGAGGAAACTTCAAATGCGAAACTTAGTTCCATTTTAAACTAATTTTTCTATCTGAAACTAAGTGTTCGATACTCTGGCAGGAGAAGCGCGTGTTCTCTGAAATCTGTGGCGATGCTACTCGAAACCGTATGTGTTCGACGAATCTATATGGTCGACTTTGTGAGAGAGGAAACTCCAGAAGCGAAACTTAGTTCCATTTAAAACTAAGTGTTCCATCTGAAACTAAGTGTTTGATACAGTGCCAGGAGACGCGCCTGTTCTCTGAAATCTGTGGCGATGCCACTCGAAACCGTATGTGTTCGACGAAACTAAGTGGTCGCCTTGTGAGAGAGGAAACTCCAAATGCGAAACTTAATTCCATTTTAAAATAATTGTTCTATATGATATTAAGTGTTCGATACTGTGCCAGGAGAAGAGCCCGTTCTGTGAAATCTGTGGCGATGCATCTCGAAACCGTACGTGTTCGACGAAACTAAGTGGTTGACCTTGTGAGAGAGGAAACTCCAGATGCGAAACATAGTTGCATTTTAAACTAATTGTTCTATCTGTAAGTAAGTGTTCGATAATGTGCCAGGAGAAGCGCCTTTTCTCTGAAATCTGTGGCGATGCCACTCGAAACCGTATGTGTTCGACGAAACTAAGTGGTTGACCTTGTGAGAGAGGATACTCCAGATGCGAAACATAGTTGCATTTCACTCTAATTGTTCTATCTGTAACTAAGTGTTCGATAATGTGCCAGGAGAAGCGCCTGTTCTCTGAAATCTGTGGCGATACCACTCGAAACCGTATGTGTTCGACGAAACTACGTGGCCGACCTTGTGAGAGAGGAAACTCCAGATGCGAAACATAGTTGCATTTTAAACTAATTGTTCTATCTGTAACTAAGTGTTCGATAATGTGCCAGGAGAAGCCCCCGTTCTCTGAAATATGTGGCGATGCCACTCGAAACCATATGTGTTCGACGAAACTAAGTGGTTGACCTTGTGAGAGAGGATACTCCAGATGCGAAACATAGTTCCATTTTAAACTAATTGTTCTATCTGAAACTAAGTGTTCGATAATGTGCCAGGAGAAGCGCCTGTTCTCTGAAATCTGTGGCGACACCACTCGAAACCGTAAGTGTTCGACGAAACTAACTGGCCGACCTTGTGAAAGAGGAAACCCCAGATGCGAAACATAGTTGCATTTTAAACTAATTGTGCCATCTGAAACTAAGTGTTCGATAATGTGCCAGGAGAAGCGCCTGTTCTCTGAAATCTGTGGCGACACCACTCGAAACCGTAAGTGTTCGACGAAACTAAGTGGCCGACCTTGTGAAAGAGGAAACACCAGATGCGAAACATAGTTGCATTTTAAACTAATTGTTCCATCTGAAACTAAGTGTTCGATACTGTGCCAGGAGAAGCGCCTGTTCTCTGAAATCTGTGGCGATACCACTCGCAACCGTATGTGTTCGACGAAACTAAGTGGCCGACCTTGTGAGAGAGGAAACTCCAGATGCGAAACATAGTTGCATTTTTAACTAATTGTTCTATCTGTAACTAAGTGTTCGATAATGTGCCAGGAGAAGCGCCTGTTCTCTGAAATCTGTGGAGATACCACTCGAAACCGTATGTGTTCGACGAAACTAAGTGGCCGACCTTGTGAGAGAGGAAACTCCAGATGCGAAACATAGTTGCATTTTAAACTAATTGTTCTATCTGTAACAAAGTGTTCGATAATATGCCACGAGAAGCGCCTGTTCTCTGAAATCTGTGGCGATGCCACTCGAAACCGTATGTGTTCGACGAAACTAAGTGGCCGACCTTGTGAGAGAGTAAACTCCAGATGCGGAACATAGTTCCATTTTAAACTAATTGTTCTATCTGAAACTAAGTGTTCGATACTGTGCCATGAGAAACTCCCGTTCTGCGAAATCTGTGGCGATACTACTCGAAACCGTATGTGTTCGACGAAACTAAGTGGCCGCCTTGTGAAAGAGGAAACTCCAGATGCAAAACTTAGTTCCATTTAAAACTAATTGTTCCATCTGAAACTAAGTGTTTGATACAGTGCCAGGAGACGCGCCTGTTCTCTGAAATCTGTGGCGATGCCACTCGAAACCGTATGTGTTGGACGAAACTAAGTGGTCGCCTTGTGAGAGAGGAAACTCCAAATGCGAAACTTAATTCCATTTTAAAATAATTGTTCTATATGATATTAAGTGTTCGATACTGTGCCAGGAGAAGAGCCCGTTCTGTGAAATCTGTGGCGATGCATCTCGAAACCGTACGTGTTCGACGAAACTAAGTGGTTGACCTTGTGAGAGAGGAAACTCCAGATGCGAAACATAGTTGCATTTTAAACTAATTGTTCTATCTGTAAGTAAGTGTTCGATAATGTGCCAGGAGAAGCGCCTTTTCTCTGAAATCTGTGGCGATGCCACTCGAAACCGTATGTGTTCGACGAAACTAAGTGGTTGACCTTGTGAGAGAGGATACTCCAGATGCGAAACATAGTTGCATTTCACTCTAATTGTTCTATCTGTAACTAAGTGTTCGATAATGTGCCAGGAGAAGCGCCTGTTCTCTGAAATCTGTGGCGATACCACTCGAAACCGTATGTGTTCGACGAAACTACGTGGCCGACCTTGTGAGAGAGGAAACTCCAGATGCGAAACATAGTTGCATTTTAAACTAATTGTTCTATCTGTAACTAAGTGTTCGATAATGTGCCAGGAGAAGCGCCTGTTCTCTGAAATATGTGGCGATGCCACTCGAAACCATATGTGTTCGACGAAACTAAGTGGTTGACCTTGTGAGAGAGGATACTCCAGATGCGAAACATAGTTCCATTTTAAACTAATTGTTCTATCTGAAACTAAGTGTCCGATAATGTGCCAGGAGAAGCGCCTGTTTTCTGAAATCTGTGGCGACACCACTCGAAACCGTAAGTGTTCGACGAAACTAAGTGGCCGACCTTGTGAAAGAGGAAACCCCAGATGCGAAACATAGTTGCATTTTAAACTAATTGTTCCATCTGAAACTAAGTGTTCGATACTGTGCCAGGAGAAGCGCCTGTTCTCTGAAATCTGTGGCGATACCACTCGAAACCGTATGTGTTCGACGAAACTAAGTGGCCGACCTTGTGAAAGAGGAAACCCCAGATGCGAAACATAGTTGCATTTTAAACTAATTGTTCCATCTGAAACTAAGTGGTCGATACTGTGCCAGGAGAAGCGCCTGTTCTCTGAAATCTGTGGCGATACCACTCGAAACCGTATGTGTTCGACGAAACTAAGTGGCCGACCTTGTGAGAGAGGAAACTCCAGATGCGAAACATAGTTGCATTTTTAACTAATTGTTCTATCTGTAACTAAGTGTTCGATAATGTGCCAGGAGAAGCGCCTGTTCTCTGAAATCTGTGGCGATACCACTCGGAACCGTATGTGTTCGACGAAACTAAGTGGCCGACCTTGTGAGAGAGGAAACTCCAGATGCGAAACATAGTTGCTTTTTAAACTAATTGTTCTATCTGTAACAAAGTGTTCGATAATATGCCACGAGAAGCGCCTGTTCTCTGAAATCTGTGGCGATGCCACTCGAAACCGTATGTGTTCGACGAAACTAAGTGGCCGACCTTGTGAGAGAGTAAACTCCAGATGCGAAACATAGTTCCATTTTAAACTAATTGTTCTATCTGAAACTAAGTGTTCGATACTGTGCCATGAGAAACTCCCGTTCTGCGAAATCTGTGGCGATACTATTCGAAACCGTATGTGTTCGACGAAACTAAGTGGCCGCCTTGTGAAAGAGGAAACTCCAGATGCAAAACTTTGTTCCATTTAAAACTAATTGTTCCATCTGAAACTAAGTGTTCGATACTGTGCCAGGAGAAGCGCCTGTTCTCTGAAATCTGTGGCGATACCACTCGAAACCGTATGTGTTCGACGAAACTACGTGGCCGACCTTGTGAGAGAGGAAACTCCAGATGCGAAACATAGTTGCATTTTAAACTAATTGTTCTATCTGTAACTAAGTGTTCGATAATGTGCCAGGAGAAGCGCCTGTTCTCTGAAATATGTGGTGATGCCACTCGAAACCATATGTGTTCGACGAAACTACGTGGCCGACCTTGTGAGAGAGGAAACTCCAGATGCGAAACATAGTTGCATTTTAAACTAATTGTTCTATCTATAACTAAGTGTTCGAAAATGTGCCAGAAGAAGCGCCTGTTCTCTGAAATCTGTGGCGAGGCCACTCCAAACCGTATGTGTTCGACGAAACTAAGTGGTTGACCTTGGGAGAGAGGATACTCCAGATGCGAAACATAGTTCCATTTTAAACTAATTGTTCTATCTGAAACTAAGTGTTCGATACTGTGCCAGGAGAAGCGCCTGTTCTCTGAAATCTGTGGCGATACCACTCGAAACCGTATGTGTTCGACGAAACTAAGTGGCCGACCTTGTGAGAGAGGAAACTCCAGATGCGAAACATAGTTGCATTTTAAACTAATTGTTCTATCTGAAACTAAGTGTTCGATACTGTGCCAGGAGAAACTCCTGTTCTGCGAAATCTGTGGCGATACTACTCGAAACCGTATGTGTTCGACGAAACTAAGTGGTCGACCTTGTGAGAGAGGAAACTGCAGATGCGAAACTTAGTTCCATTTGAAACTAATTGTTCTATCTGATTCTAAGTGTTCGATACTGTGCCAGGAGAAGCGCCTGTTCTCTGAACTGTATGGCAATGCCGCTCGAAACCGTACGTGTTCGACGAAACTAAGTGGCCGAAATGTGAGAGAGGAAACTCCAGATGCGAAACATAGTTCCATTTTATACTAATTGTTCTATCTGGAACTAAGTGTTCGATACTGTGCCAGGAGAAGCGCCTGTTCTCTGAAATCTGTCGCGATGCTACTCGAAAGCGAATGTGTTCGACGAAACTAAGTGGTCGAACTTGTGAGATAGGAAACTCTAGATGCGGAACTTAGTTCCATTTTAAACTAATTGTTCTATCTGAAACTATGTGTTCGATACTGTGCCAGGAGAAGCGCCTGTCCTCTGAAATGTGTAGCGATGCCACTCGAAACCGTATGTGTTCGACGAAACTAAGTGGCCGACCTTGTGAAAGAGGAAACTTCAGATGCGAAACTTAGTTCCATTTTAAATTAATTGTTCTATCTGAAAATAAATGTTCGCTAGTGTGCCAGGAGAAACGCCCGTTCTGTGAAACCTGTGGCGATACCACTCGAAACGGTATGTGTTCGACGAAGCTGAGTGGTCGACATTGTGAGAGAGGAAACTCCAGACGCGAAACTTAGTGCCATTTTAAACTAATTGTTCTATCTGAAACTAAGTGTTCGATACTGTGCCAGCAGAAGCGCCTGTTCTCTGAAATCTGTGGCGATGCCACTCGAAACCGTATGTGTTCGACGAAACTAAGTTGTCGGCCTTGGGAGAGTGGAAACTCCAGAAGTGGAACTTAGTTTCATTTAAAACTTACTGTGCTATCTGAAACTAAGTGTTCGATAATGTGCCAGGAGAAGCGCCTGTTCTGCGAAATCTGTGGCGATACCACTCCAAACCGTATGTGTACGACGAAACTAAGTGGTCGACCTTGTGAGGGAGGATACTCCAGATGCGAAACACAGTTTCATTGAAAACTAATTGTTCTATCTGAAACTAAGTGTTCGATAATGTGCCAGGAGAAGGGCCTGTTCTCTGAAATCTGTGGCGATGCTACTCGAAACCGTATGTGTTCGACGAAACTAAGTGGTAGACCTTGTGGTAGAGGAAACTCCAGGTGCGAAACATAGTTCCATTTTAAATTAATTGTTCTATGTGAAACTAAGTGTTCGGTACTGTGCCAGGAGATGCGCCTGTTCTCTGAAATCTGTGGCGATGCCACTCGAAACCGTATCTGTTCGACGAAACTAAGTGGCCGACCTTGTGAGAGAGGATACTCCAGATGCGAAACAGAGTTCCATTTTAAACTAATTGTTCTGTCTGAAATAAGTGTTCGATACTGTGCCAGCAGAAGCGCCTGTTCTCTGAAATCTGTGGCGATGCCACTCGAAACCGTATGTGTTCGACGAAACTAAGTGGCCGACCTTGTGAGAGAGGATACTCCAGATGCGAAACATAGTTCCATTTTAAACTAATTGTTCGGTCTGAAATAAGTGTTCGATACTGTGCCAGGAGAAGCGCCTGTCCTCTGAAATCTGTGGCGATGCTACTCGAAACCGTATGTGTTCGACGAAACTAAGTGGTCGACCTTGTGAAAGAGGAAACTTCAGATGCGAAACTTAGTTCCATTTTAAATTAATTGTTCTATCTGAAAATAAATGTTCGCTAGTGTGCCAGGAGAAACGCCCGTTCTGTGAAACCTGTGGCGATACCACTCGAAACGGTATGTGTTCGACGAAGCTGAGTGGTCGACATTGTGAGAGAGGAAACTCCAGACGCGAAACTTAGTGCCATTTTAAACTAATTGTTCTATCTGAAACTAAGTGTTCGATACTGTGCCAGCAGAAGCGCCTGTTCTCTGAAATCTGTGGCGATGCCACTCGAAATCGTATGTGTTCGACGAAACTAAGTTGTCGGCCTTGGGAGAGTGGAAACTCCAGAAGTGGAACTTAGTTTCATTTAAAACTTACTGTGCTATCTGAAACTAAGTGTTCGATAATGTGCCAGGAGAAGCGCCTGTTCTGCGAAATCTGTGGCGATACCACTCCAAACCGTATGTGTACGACGAAACTAAGTGGTCGACCTTGTGAGGGAGGATACTCCAGATGCGAAACATAGTTTCATTTAAAACTAATTGTTCTATCTGAAACTAAGTGTTCGATAATGTGCCAGGAGAAGGGCCTGTTCTCTGAAATCTGTGGCGATGCTACTCGAAACCGAATGTGTTCGACGAAAGTAAGTGGTCGACCTTCTGAGTGAGGGAAATCCGGATGCGAAACTTAGTTCGATTTTAATCTAATTGTTCTATCTGAAACAAAGTGTTAGATACTGTGGCAGGAGAAGCGCCTGCTCTCTGAAATCTGTGGCGATGCCACTCGAAACCGTATGTGTTCGACGAAACTAAGTGCCGACCTTGTGAGAGAGGAAACTCCAGATGCGAAATATAGTTCCATTTTAAACTAATTGTTCTATCTGAAACTAAGTGTTCGGTACTGTGCCAGGAGAAGCGCCTGTTCTCTGAAATCTGTGGCGATGCTACTCGAAACCGTATGTGTTCAACGAAACTAAGTGGTCGACCTTGTGAGGATGGAAACTCCAAATGCGAAACATATTTCCATTTTAAACTAAATGTTCTATCTGAAACGAAGTATACGATACTCTGCCAGTAGAAGCGCCTGTTCTCTGAAACCTGTGGCGTTGCTACTCGAAGCCGAATGTGTTCGACGAAACTAAGTGGTCGACTTTGTGAGGGAGGAAACTCCAAATGCGAAACATAGTTCCATTTTATACTAATTGTTCTATCTGAAACTAAGTGCTCGATACTGTGCCAGGAGAAGCGCCTGTTCTCTGAAATCTGTGGCGATGCCACTCGAAACCGTATCTGTTCGACGAAACTAAGTGGCCGACCTTGTGAGAGAGGATACTCCAGATGCGAAACATAGTTCCATTTTATACTAATTGTTCTATCTGAAACTAAGTGCTCGATACTGCGCCAGGAGAAGCGCCTGTTCTCTGAAATCTGTGGCGATGCTACTCGAAACCGTATGTGTTCGACGAAACTAAGTGGTCGACCTTGTGAGGATGGAAACTCCAAATGCGAAACATATTTCCATTTTAAACTAAATGTTCTATCTGAAACTAAGTGTTCGATACTGTGCCAGGAGAAGCGCCTGTTCTCTGAAATCTCTGGTGATGCTACTCCAAACCGTATGTGTTCGACGAAACTAAGTGGTCGACCTTGTGAGAGAGGAAACTCCAGAGGCGAAACTTTGTTCCATTTTAAACTAATTGTTCTATCTGAAACTAAGTGTTCGATACTGGGCCAGGAGAAGCGCCTGTTCTCTGAAATCTGTGACGATGCTACTCGAAACCATACGTGGTCGACGAAACTAAGTGGTTGACCTTGTGAGGGAGGAAACTCCAAATGCGAAACATATTTCCATTTTAAACTAAATGTTCTATCTGAAACTAAGTATACGATACTCTGCCAGTAGAAGCGCCTGTTCTCTGAAACCTGTGGCGTTGCTACTCGAAGCCGAATGTGTTCGACGAAACTAAGTGGTCGACTTTGTGAGGGAGGAAACTCCAAATGCGAAACATAGTTCCATTTTATTCTAATTGTTCTATCTGAAACTAAGTGCTCGATACTGTGCCAGGAGAAGCGCCTGTTCTCTGAAATCTGTGGCGATGCTACTCGAAACCGTATGTGTTCGACGAAACTAAGTGGTCGACCTTGTGAGGATGGAAACTCCAAATGCGAAACATATTTCCATTTTAAACTAAATGTTCTATCTGAAACTAAGTGTTCGATACTGTGCCAGGAGAAGCGCCTGTTCTCTGAAATCTCTGGTGAGGCTACTCCAAACCGTATGTGTTCGACGAAACTAAGTGGTCGACCTTGTGAGAGAGGAAACTCCAGAGGCGAAACTTTGTTCCATTTTAAACTAATTGTTCTATCTGAAACTAAGTGTTCGATACTGGGCCAGGAGAAGCGCCTGTTCTCTGAAATCTGTGACGATGCTACTCGAAACCATACGTGGTCGACGAAACTAAGTGGTTGACCTTGTGAGGGAGGAAACTCCAAATGCGAAACATATTTCCATTTTAAACTAAATGTTCTATCTGAAACTAAGTATACGATACTCTGCCAGTAGAAGCGCCTGTTCTCTGAAACCTGTGGCGTTGCTACTCGAAGCCGAATGTGTTCGACGAAACTAAGTGGTCGACTTTGTGAGGGAGGAAACTCCAAATGCGAAACATAGTTCCATTTTATACTAATTGTTCTATCTGAAACTAAGTGCTCGATACTGTGCCAGGAGAAGCGCCTGTTCTCTGAAATCTGTGGCGATGCTACTCGAAACCGTATGTGTTCGACGAAACTAAGTGGTCGACCTTGTGAGGATGGAAACTCCAAATGCGAAACATATTTCCATTTTAAACTAATTGTTCTATGTGCAACTAAGTGTTCGATACTGTGCCAGGAGAAGCGCCAGTTCTCTGAAATGTGTGGCGATGCCACTCGAAACCGTATGTGTTCGACGAAACTAAGTGGTCCACCTTGCGAGAGAGGAAACTCCAAATGCGAAACATAGTTACATTTTAAACTAATTGTTCTCTCTGAAACTAAGTGTTCGATACTGTGCCAGGAGAAGCGCCTCTTCTCTCAAATCTGTGGCGATGCTACTCGAAACCGAATGTGTTCCACGAAAGTAAGTGGCCGACCTTGTGAGAGAGGAAACTCCAGATGCGAAACTTAGTTCCCTTTTAAACTAATTGTTCTATCTGATACTAAGTGTTCGATACTGTGCCAGGAGAAGCGCCTGTTCTCTGAAATCTGTGGCGATGCCACTCGAAACCGTATGTGTTCGACGAAATTAAGTGGTCGACCTTGTGAGAGAGGAAACTCCAGATGCGAAACTTAGTTCCATTTTAAACTACTTGTTCTATCTCCAACTATGTGTTCGATACTGTGCCAGGAGAAGCGCCTGTGCTCTGAAATCTGTGGCGATGCCACTCGAAACCGTATGTGTTCGACGAAACTAAGTGGTCGAACTTGTGAGAGAGGAAACTCCAAATGCGAAACATATTTCCATTTTAAACTAATTGTTCTCTCTGAAACTAAGTGTTCGATACTGTGCCAGGAGAAGCGCCTCTTCTCTCAAATCTGTGGCGATGCTACTCGAAACCGAATGTGTTCCACGAAAGTAAGTGGCCGACCTTGTGAGAGAGGAAACTCCAGATGCGAAACTTAGTTCCATTTTAAATTAATTGTTCTATCTGTAACTGAGTGTTCGATACTGTGCCAGGAGAAGCGCCTGTTCTCTGAAACCTGTGGCGATGCCACTCGAAACCGTATGTGTTCGACGAAATTTAGTGGTCGACCTTGTGAGAGAGGAAACTCCAGATGCGAAACTTAGTTCCATTTTAAACTGATTGTTCTATCTGCAACTATGTGTTCGATACTGTGCCAGGAGAAGCGCCTGTGCTCTGAAATCTGTGGCGATGCCACTCGAAACCGTATGTGTTCGACGAAACTAAGTGGTCGAACTTGTGAGAGAGGAAACTCCAGATGCGAAATTTAGTACCATTTTATACTAATTCTTTTATCTGAAACTATGTGTCCGATACTGTGCCAGGAGAAGCTCCTGTTCTCTGAAATGTGTGGCGATGCCAATCGAAACCGTATGTGTTCGACGGAACTATGTGGTCGACCTTGTGAGAGAGGATACTCCAGATGCGAAACATATTTCTATTTTAAACTAATTGTTCTATCTGAAACGAAGTGTTCGATGCTGTGCCAGGAGAAGCGCCAGTTCTCTGAAATGTGTGGCGATGCCACTCGAAGCCGTATGTGTTCGACGAAACTAAGTGGTCGACCTTGTGAGAGAGGAAACTCCAGATGCGAAACTTAGTACCATTTTAAACTAATTGTTCTATCTGAAACTGAGTGTTCGATACTGTGCCAGGAGAAGCGCCTGTTCTCTGAAATCTGTGGCGATGCCACTCGAAACCGTATGTGTTCGACGAAACTAAGTCGTCGACCTTGTGAGAGAGGAAACTCCAGATGCGAAACTTAGTTCCATTTTAAACTAATTGTCCTATGTGCAACTATGTGTTCGATACTGTGCCAGGAGAAGCGCCTGTTCTCTGAAATCTGTGGCGATGCCACTCGAAACCGTATGTGTTCGACGAAATTAAGTGGTCGACCTTGTGAGAGAGGAAACTCCAGATGCGAAACTTAGTTCCCTTTTAAACTAATTGTTCTATCTGATACTAAGTGTTCGATACTGTGCCAGGAGAAGCGCCTGTTCTCTGAAATCTGTGGCGATGCCACTCGAAACCGTATGTGTTCGACGAAATTAAGTGGTCGACCTTGTGAGAGAGGAAACTCCAGATGCGAAACTTAGTTCCATTTTAAACTACTTGTTCTATCTCCAACTATGTGTTCGATACTGTGCCAGGAGAAGCGCCTGTGCTCTGAAATCTGTGGCGATGCCACTCGAAACCGTATGTGTTCGACGAAACTAAGTGGTCGAACTTGTGAGAGAGGAAACTCCAAATGCGAAACATATTTCCATTTTAAACTAATTGTTCTCTCTGAAACTAAGTGTTCGATACTGTGCCAGGAGAAGCGCCTCTTCTCTCAAATCTGTGGCGATGCTACTCGAAACCGAATGTGTTCCACGAAAGTAAGTGGCCGACCTTGTGAGAGAGGAAACTCCAGATGCGAAACTTAGTTCCATTTTAAACTAATTGTTCTATCTGTAACTGAGTGTTCGATACTGCGCCAGGAGAAGCGCCTGTGCTCTGAAATCGGTGGCGATGCTACTCGAAACCGTATGTGTTCATCGAAACTAAGTGGTCGACCTTGTGAGAGAGGAAACTCCAGATGCGAAGCTTTGTTCCATTTTAAACTAATAGTTCTATCTGATACTAAGTGTTCGATACTGTGCCAGGAGAAGCGCCTGTTCTCTGAAATCTGTGGCGATGCCACTCGAAACCGTATGTGTTCGACGAAATTAAGTGGTCGACCTTGTGAGAGAGGAAACTCCAGATGCGAAACTTAGTTCCATTTTAAACTAATTGTTCTATGTGCAACTAAGTGTTCGATACTGTGCCAGGAGAAGCGCCAGTTCTCTGAAATGTGTGGCGATGCCACTCGAAACCGTATGTGTTCGACGAAACTAAGTGGTCCACCTTGCGAGAGAGGAAACTCCAAATGCGAAACATAGTTACATTTTAAACTAATTGTTCTCTCTGAAACTAAGTGTTCGATACTGTGCCAGGAGAAGCGCCTGTTCTCTGAAATCTGTGGCGATGCCACTCGAAACCGTATGTGTTCGACGAAATTAAGTGGTCGACCTTGTGAGAGAGGAAACTCCAGATGCGAAACTTAGTTCCATTTTAAACTAATTGTTCTATCTGCAACTATGTGTTCGATACTGTGCCAGGAGAAGCGCCTGTGCTCTGAAATCTGTGGCGATGCCACTCGAAACCGTATGTGTTCGACGAAACTAAGTCGTCGACCTTGTGAGAGAGGAAACTCCAGATGCGAAACTTAGTTCCATTTTAAACTAATTGTTCTATGTGCAACTATGTGTTCGATACTGTGCCAGGAGAAGCGCCTGTTCTCTGAAATCTGTGGCGATGCCACTCGAAACCGTATGTGTTCGACGAAATTAAGTGGTCGACCTTGTGAGAGAGGAAACTCCAGATGCGAAACTTAGTTCCATTTTAAACTAATTGTTCTATGTGCAACTATGTGTTCGATACTGTGCCAGGAGAAGTGCCTGTTCTCTGAAAACTGTGACGATGCTACTCCAAACAGTATGTGTTCGACGAAAATAAGTGGTCGACCTTGTGGAAGAGGAAACTCCGGATGCGAAACTTAGTTCCATTTTAAATTAATTGTTCTATCTGAAACTAAGTGTTCGATACTGTGCCAGGAGAAGCGCCTGTTCTCTGAAATCAGTGGCGATGCTACTCGAAACCGTATGTGTTCGACGAAACTAAGCGGCCGCCATGTGAGAGAGGAAACTCCAGATGCGAAATTTAGTACCATTTTAAACTAATTCTTTTATCTGAAACTATGTGTCCGATACTGTGCCAGGAGAAGCTCCTGTTCTCTGAAATGTGTGGCGATGCCAATCGAAACCGTATGTTTTCGACGGAACTATGTGGTCGACCTTGTGAGAGAGGATACTCCAGATGCGAAACATATTTCTATTTTAAACTAATTGTTCTATCTGAAACGAAGTGTTCGATACTGTGCCAGGAGAAGCGCCAGTTCTCTGAAATGTGTGGCGATGCCACTCGAAGCCGCATGTGTTCGACGAAACTAAGTGGTCGACGTTGTGAGAGAGGAAACTCCAGATGCGAAACTTAGTTCCATTTTAAACTAATTGTTCTATCTGAAACTAAGTGTTCGATACTGTACCAGGAGTAGCGCCTGTTCTCTGAAATCGGTGGCGATGCTACTCCAAACCGTATGTGTTCATCGAAACTAAGTGGTCGACCTTGTGAGAGAGGAAACTCCAGATGCGAAGCTTAGTTCCATTTTAAACTGATAGTTCTATCTGATACTAAGTGTTCGATACTGTGCCAGGAGAAGCGCCTGTTCTCTGAAACCTGTGGCGATGCCACTCGAAACCGTATGTGTTCGACGAAATTTAGTGGTCGACCTTGTGAGAGAGGAAACTCCAGATGCGAAACTTAGTTCCATTTTAAACTGATTGTTCTATCTGCAACTATGTGTTCGATACTGTGCCAGGAGAAGCGCCTGTGCTCTGAAATCTGTGGCGATGCCACTCGAAACCGTATGTGTTCGACGAAACTAAGTGGTCGAACTTGTGAGAGAGGAAACTCCAGATGCGAAATTTAGTACCATTTTATACTAATTCTTTTATCTGAAACTATGTGTCCGATACTGTGCCAGGAGAAGCTCCTGTTCTCTGAAATGTGTGGCGATGCCAATCGAAACCGTATGTGTTCGACGGAACTATGTGGTCGACCTTGTGAGAGAGGATACTCCAGATGCGAAACATATTTCTATTTTAAACTAATTGTTCTATCTGAAACGAAGTGTTCGATGCTGTGCCAGGAGAAGCGCCAGTTCTCTGAAATGTGTGGCGATGCCACTCGAAGCCGTATGTGTTCGACGAAACTAAGTGGTCGACCTTGTGAGAGAGGAAACTCCAGATGCGAAACTTAGTACCATTTTAAACTAATTGTTCTATCTGAAACTGAGTGTTCGATACTGTGCCAGGAGAAGCGCCTGTTCTCTGAAATCTGTGGCGATGCCACTCGAAACCGTATGTGTTCGACGAAACTAAATCGTCGACCTTGTGAGAGAGGAAACTCCAGATGCGAAACTTAGTTCCATTTTAAACTAATTGTCCTATGTGCAACTATGTGTTCGATACTGTGCCAGGAGAAGCGCCTGTTCTCTGAAATCTGTGGCGATGCCACTCGAAACCGTATGTGTTCGACGAAATTAAGTGGTCGACCTTGTGAGAGAGGAAACTCCAGATGCGAAACTTAGTTCCCTTTTAAACTAATTGTTCTATCTCCAACTATGTGTTCGATACTGTGCCAGGAGAAGCGCCTGTGCTCTGAAATCTGTGGCGATGCCACTCGAAACCGTATGTGTTCGACGAAACTAAGTGGTCGAACTTGTGAGAGAGGAAACTCCAAATGCGAAACATATTTCCATTTTAAACTAATTGTTCTCTCTGAAACTAAGTGTTCGATACTGTGCCAGGAGAAGCGCCTCTTCTCTCAAATCTGTGGCGATGCTACTCGAAACCGAATGTGTTCCACGAAAGTAAGTGGCCGACCTTGTGAGAGAGGAAACTCCAGATGCGAAACTTAGTTCCATTTTAAATTAATTGTTCTATCTGTAACTGAGTGTTCGATACTGCGCCAGGAGAAGCGCCTGTGCTCTGAAATCGGTGGCGATGCTACTCGAAACCGTATGTGTTCATCGAAACTAAGTGGTCGACCTTGTGAGAGAGGAAACTCCAGATGCGAAGCTTTGTTCCATTTTAAACTAATAGTTCTATCTGATACTAAGTGTTCGATACTGTGCCAGGAGAAGCGCCTGTTCTCTGAAATCTGTGGCGATGCCACTCGAAACCGTATGTGTTCGACGAAATTAAGTGGTCGACCTTGTGAGAGAGGAAACTCCAGATGCGAAACTTAGTTCCATTTTAAACTAATTGTTCTATGTGCAACTAAGTGTTCGATACTGTGCCAGGAGAAGCGCCAGTTCTCTGAAATGTGTGGCGATGCCACTCGAAACCGTATGTGTTCGACGAAACTAAGTGGTCCACCTTGCGAGAGAGGAAACTCCAAATGCGAAACATAGTTACATTTTAAACTAATTGTTCTCTCTGAAACTAAGTGTTCGATACTGTGCCAGGAGAAGCGCCTGTTCTCTGAAATCTGTGGCGATGCCACTCGAAACCGTATGTGTTCGACGAAACTAAGTGGTCGACCTTGTGAGAGAGGAAACTCCAGATGCGAAACTTAGTTCCATTTTAAACTAATTGTTCTATCTGCAACTATGTGTTCGATACTGTGCCAGGAGAAGCGCCTGTGCTCTGAAATCTGTGGCGATGCCACTCGAAACCGTATGTGTTCGACGAAACTAAGTCGTCGACCTTGTGAGAGAGGAAACTCCAGATGCGAAACTTAGTTCCATTTTAAACTAATTGTTCTATGTGCAACTATGTGTTCGATACTGTGCCAGGAGAAGCGCCTGTTCTCTGAAATCTGTGGCGATGCCACTCGAAACCGTATGTGTTCGACGAAATTAAGTGGTCGACCTTGTGAGAGAGGAAACTCCAGATGCGAAACTTAGTTCCCTTTTAAACTAATTGTTCTATCTGATACTAAGTGTTCGATACTGTGCCAGGAGAAGCGCCTGTTCTCTGAAATCTGTGGCGATGCCACTCGAAACCGTATGTGTTCGACGAAATTAAGTGGTCGACCTTGTGAGAGAGGAAACTCCAGATGCGAAACTTAGTTCCATTTTAAACTACTTGTTCTATCTCCAACTATGTGTTCGATACTGTGCCAGGAGAAGCGCCTGTGCTCTGAAATCTGTGGCGATGCCACTCGAAACCGTATGTGTTCGACGAAACTAAGTGGTCGAACTTGTGAGAGAGGAAACTCCAAATGCGAAACATATTTCCATTTTAAACTAATTGTTCTCTCTGAAACTAAGTGTTCGATACTGTGCCAGGAGAAGCGCCTCTTCTCTCAAATCTGTGGCGATGCTACTCGAAACCGAATGTGTTCCACGAAAGTAAGTGGCCGACCTTGTGAGAGAGGAAACTCCAGATGCGAAACTTAGTTCCATTTTAAATTAATTGTTCTATCTGTAACTGAGTGTTCGATACTGCGCCAGGAGAAGCGCCTGTGCTCTGAAATCGGTGGCGATGCTACTCGAAACCGTATGTGTTCATCGAAACTAAGTGGTCGACCTTGTGAGAGAGGAAACTCCAGATGCGAAGCTTTGTTCCATTTTAAACTAATAGTTCTATCTGATACTAAGTGTTCGATACTGTGCCAGGAGAAGCGCCTGTTCTCTGAAATCTGTGGCGATGCCACTCGAAACCGTATGTGTTCGACGAAATTAAGTGGTCGACCTTGTGAGAGAGGAAACTCCAGATGCGAAACTTAGTTCCATTTTAAACTAATTGTTCTATGTGCAACTAAGTGTTCGATACTGTGCCAGGAGAAGCGCCAGTTCTCTGAAATGTGTGGCGATGCCACTCGAAACCGTATGTGTTCGACGAAACTAAGTGGTCCACCTTGCGAGAGAGGAAACTCCAAATGCGAAACATAGTTACATTTTAAACTAATTGTTCTCTCTGAAACTAAGTGTTCGATACTGTGCCAGGAGAAGCGCCTGTTCTCTGAAATCTGTGGCGATGCCACTCGAAACCGTATGTGTTCGACGAAATTAAGTGGTCGACCTTGTGAGAGAGGAAACTCCAGATGCGAAACTTAGTTCCATTTTAAACTAATTGTTCTATCTGCAACTATGTGTTCGATACTGTGCCAGGAGAAGCGCCTGTGCTCTGAAATCTGTGGCGATGCCACTCGAAACCGTATGTGTTCGACGAAACTAAGTGGTCGAACTTGTGAGAGAGGAAACTCCAAATGCGAAACATATTTCCATTTTAAACTAATTGTTCTATCTGCAACTATGTGTTCGATACTGTCCCAGGAGAAGCGCCTGTTCTCTGAAATCTGTGGCGATGCCACTCGAAACCGTATGTGTTCGACGAAATTAAGTGGCCGACCTTGTGAGAGAGGAAACTCCAGATGCGAAACTTTGTTCCATTTTAAACTAATTGTTCTATGTGCAACTATGTGCTCGATACTGTGCCACGAGAAGTGCCTGTTCTCTGAAAACTGTGACGATGCTACTCCAAACCGTATGTGTTCGACGAAAATAAGTGGTCGAACTTTTGAGAGAGGAAACTCCAGATGCGAAGCTTTGTTCCATTTTAAACAAATAGTTCTATCTGATACTAAGTGTTCGTTACTGTGCCAGGAGAAGCGCCTGTTCTCTGAAATCAGTGGCGATGCCACTCGAAACCGTATGTGTTCGACGAAATTAAGTGGTCGACCTTGTGAGAGAGGAAACTCCAGATGCGAAACTTAGTTCCATTTTAAACTAATTGTTCTATCTGCAACTATGTGTTCGATACTGTGCCAGGAGAAGCGCCTGTGCTCTGAAATCTGTGGCGATGCCACTCGAAACCGTATGTGTTCGACGAAACTAAGTGGTCGAACTTGTGAGAGAGGAAACTCCAAATGCGAAACATATTTCCATTTTAAACTAATTGTTCTATCTGCAACTATGTGTTCGATACTGTCCCAGGAGAAGCGCCTGTTCTCTGAAATCTGTGGCGATGCCACTCGAAACCGTATGTGTTCGACGAAATTAAGTGGCCGACCTTGTGAGAGAGGAAACTCCAGATGCGAAACTTTGTTCCATTTTAAACTAATTGTTCTATGTGCAACTATGTGCTCGATACTGTGCCACGAGAAGTGCCTGTTCTCTGAAAACTGTGACGATGCTACTCCAAACCGTATGTGTTCGACGAAAATAAGTGGTCGAACTTTTGAGAGAGGAAACTCCAGATGCGAAGCTTTGTTCCATTTTAAACAAATAGTTCTATCTGATACTAAGTGTTCGTTACTGTGCCAGGAGAAGCGCCTGTTCTCTGAAATCAGTGGCGATGCCACTCGAAACAGTATGTGTTCGACGAAATTAAGTGGTCGACCTTGTGAGAGAGGAAACTCCAGATGCGAAACTTAGTTCCATTTTAAACTAATTGTTCTATCTGCAACTATGTGTTCGATACTGTGCCAGGAGAAGCGCCTGTTCTCTGAAATCTGTGGCGATGCCACTCGAAACCGTATGTGTTCGACGAAATTAAGTGGTCCACCTTGCGAGAGAGGAAACTCCAGATGCGAAGCTTAGTTCCATTTTAAACTAATAGTTCTCTCTGATACTAAGTGTTCGATACTGTGCCAGGAGAAGCGCCTGTTCTTTGAAATCTGTGGCGATGCCACTCGAAACCGTATGTGTTCAACGAAATTAAGTGGTCGACCTTGTGAGAGAGGAAACTCCAGATGCGAAGCTTAGTTCCATTTTAAACTGATAGTTCTATCTGATACTAAGTGTTCGATACTGTGCCAGGAGAAGCGCCTGTTCTCTGAAATCTGTGGCGATGCCACTCGAAACCGTATGTGTTCGACGAAATGAAGTGGTCGACCTTGTGAGAGAGGAAACTCCAGATGCGAAACTTAGTTCCATTTTAAACTAACTGTTCTATCTGCAACTATGTGTTCGATACTGTGCCAGGAGAAGCGCCTGTGCTCTGAAATCTGTGGCGATGCCACTCGAAACCGTATGTGTTCGACGAAACTAAGTGGTCGAACTTGTGAGAGAGGAAACTCCAAATGCGAAACATATTTCCATTTTAAACTAATTGTTCTCTCTGAAACTAAGTGTTCGATACTGTGCCAGGAGAAGCGCCTGTTCTCTGAAATCTGTGGCGATGCTACTCGAAACCGAATGTGTTCCACGAAAGTAAGTGGCCGACCTTGTGAGAGAGGAAACTCCAGATGCGAAACTTAGTTCCATTTTAAACTAATTGTTCTATGTGCAACTATGTGTTCGATACTGTGCCAGGAGAAGTGCCTGTTCTCTGAAAACTGTGACGATGCTACTCCAAACCGTATGTGTTCGACGAAAATAAGTGGACGACCTTGTGGAAGAGGAAACTCCGGATGCGAATCTTAGTTCCATTTTAAATTAATTGTTCTATCTGAAACGAAGTGTTCGATACTGTGCCAGGAGAAGCGCCAGTTCTGTGAAATGTGTGGCGATGCCACTCGAAGCCGTATGTGTTCGACGAAACTAAGTGGTCGACCTTGTCGGAGAGGAAACTCCAGATGCGAAACTTAGTACCATTTTAAACTAATTGTTCTATCTGAAACTGAGTGTTCGATACTGTGCCAGGAGAAGCGCCTGTTCTCTGAAATCTGTGGCGATGCCACTCGAAACCGTATGTGTTCGACGAAACTAAGTCGTCGACCTTGTGAGAGAGGAAACTCCAGATGCGAAGCTTAGTTCCATTTTAAACTGATAGTTCTATCTGATACTAAGTGTTCGATACTGTGCCAGGAGAAGCGCCTGTTCTCTGAAATCTGTGGCGATGCCACTCGAAACCGTATGTGTTCGACGAAATTAAGTGGTCGACCTTGTGAGAGAGGAAACTCCAGATGCGAAACTTAGTTCCATTTAAACTAATTGTTCTATCTGCAACTATGTGTTCGATACTGTGCCAGGAGAAGCGCCTGTGCTCTGAAATCTGTGGCGATGCCACTCGAAACCGTATGTGTTCGACGAAACTAAGTGGTCGAACTTGTGAGAGAGGAAACTCCAAATGCGAAACATATTTCCATTTTAAACTAATTGTTCTCTCTGAAACTAAGTGTTCGATACTGTGCCAGGAGAAGCGCCTGTTCTCTGAAATCTGTGGCGATGCTACTCGAAACCGAATGTGTTCGACGAAACTCAGTGGCCGACCTTGTGCGAGAGAAAACTCCAGATGCGAAACTTAGTTCCAATTTAAACTGATTGTTCTATCTGAAATTAAGAGTTCGATACTGTGCCAGGAGAAGCGCCTGTTCTCTGAAATCTGTCGCGATGCTACTCCAAACCGTATGTGTTCGACGAAACTAAGTGGCCGACCTTGTGAGAGAGGAAACTCCAGATGCGAAACTTAGTTCCATTTTAAACTAATTGTTCTATCTGCAACTATGTGTTCGATACTGTCCCAGGAGAAGCGCCTGTTCTCTGAAATCTGTGGCGATGCCACTCGAAACCGTATGTGTTCGACGAAATTAAGTGGTCGACCTTGTGAGAGAGGAAACTCCAGATGCGAAACTTAGTTCCATTTTAAACTAATTGTTCTATGTGCAACTATGTGTTCGATACTGTGCCACGAGAAGTGCCTGTTCTCTGAAAACTGTGACGATGCTACTCCAAACCGTATGTGTTCGACGAAAATAAGTGGTCGACCTTGTGGAAGAGGAAACTCCGGATGCGAAACTTAGTTCCATTTTAAACTAATTGTTCTATGTGCAACTATGTGTTCGACACTGTGCTAGGCGAAGCGCCTGTTCTCTGAAATCTGTGGCGTTGCTACTCGAAACCGTATGTGTTCGACGAAACTAAGTGGTCGACCTTCTGAGAGAGGAAACTCCGGATGCGAATCTTAGTTCCTTTTAAACTAATTGTTCGATCTGAAACTAAGTGTTCGTTAATGTGCCAGGAGAAGCGCCTGTTCTCTGAAATCTGTGGCGATGCCACTCGAAACCGTATGTGTTCGACGAAACTAAGTGGTCGACCTGCTGAGGGAGGACACTCCAGATGCGAAACTGAGTTCCATTTTAAATTAATTGTTCTATCTGAAACTAAGTGTTCGATACTGTGCCGGGGAAGCGCCTGTTCTCTGAAATCTGTGGCGATGCCACTCGAAACCGTATGTGTTCGACGAAACTCAGTGGCCGACCTTGTGCGAGAGAAAACTCCAGATGCGAAACTTAGTTCCAATTTAAACTGATTGTTCTATCTGAAATTAAGAGTTCGATACTGTGCCAGGAGAAGCGCATGTTCTCGGAAATCTGTCGCGATGCTACTCCAAACCGTATGTGTTCGACGAAACTAAGTGGCCGACCTTGTGAGAGAGGAAACTTCATATGCGAAACTTAGTTCCATTTTAAATTAATTGTTCTATCTGAAATTAAGTGTTCGATAATGTGCCAGGAGAAGCGCTAGTTCTCTGAAATCTGTGGCGATACCACTCGAAACCGTATGTGTTTGACGAAACTAAGTGGTCCACCTTGTGAGAGAAGAAACTCCAAATGCGAAACTTAGTTCCATTTTAAACTAAGTGTTCGGTACTGTGCCAGAAGAAGTGCCCGTTCTCTGAAATCTGTGGCGATGCTACTCGAAACCGTATGTGTTCGACGAAACTAAGTGGTCGAACTTGTGAGAGAGGAAACTCCAAATGCGAAACATATTTCCATTTTAAACTAATTGTTCTCTCTGAAACTAAGTGTTCGATACTGTGCCAGGAGAAGCGCCTGTTCTCTGAAATCTGTGGCGATGCTACTCGAAACCGAATGTGTTCGACGAAACTCAGTGGCCGACCTTGTGCGAGAGAAAACTCCAGATGCGAAACTTAGTTCCAATTTAAACTGATTGTTCTATCTGAAATTAAGAGTTCGATACTGTGCCAGGAGAAGCGCCTGTTCTCTGAAATCTGTCGCGATGCTACTCCAAACCGTATGTGTTCGACGAAACTAAGTGGCCGACCTTGTGAGAGAGGAAACTCCAGATGCGAAACTTAGTTCCATTTTAAACTAATTGTTCTATCTGCAACTATGTGTTCGATACTGTCCCAGGAGAAGCGCCTGTTCTCTGAAATCTGTGGCGTTGCTACTCGAAACCGTATGTGTTCGACGAAATTAAGTGGTCGACCTTGTGAGAGAGGAAACTCCAGATGCGAAACTTAGTTCCATTTTAAACTAATTGTTCTATGTGCAACTATGTGTTCGATACTGTGCCACGAGAAGTGCCTGTTCTCTGAAAACTGTGACGATGCTACTCCAAACCGTATGTGTTCGACGAAAATAAGTGGTCGACCTTGTGGAAGAGGAAACTCCGGATGCGAAACTAAGTTCCATTTTAAACTAATTGTTCTATGTGCAACTATGTGTTCGACACTGTGCTAGGCGAAGCGCCTGTTCTCTGAAATCTGTGGCGTTGCTACTCGAAACCGTATGTGTTCGACGAAACTAAGTGGTCGACCTTCTGAGAGAGGAAACTCCGGATGCGAATCTTAGTTCCTTTTAAACTAATTGTTCGATCTGAAACTAAGTGTTCGTTAATGTGCCAGGAGAAGCGCCTGTTCTCTGAAATCTGTGGCGATGCCACTCGAAACCGTATGTGTTCGACGAAACTAAGTGGTCGACCTTCTGAGGGAGGACACTCCAGATGCGAAACTGAGTTCCATTTTAAATTAATTGTTCTATCTGAAACTAAGTGTTCGATACTGTGCCGGGGAAGCGCCTGTTCTCTGAAATCTGTGGCGATGCCACTCGAAACCGTATGTGTTCGACGAAACTCAGTGGCCGACCTTGTGCGAGAGAAAACTCCAGATGCGAAACTTAGTTCCAATTTAAACTGATTGTTCTATCTGAAATTAAGAGTTCGATACTGTGCCAGGAGAAGCGCATGTTCTCGGAAATCTGTGGCGATGCCACTCGAAACCGTATGTGTTCGACGAAATTAAGTGGTCGACCTTGTGAGAGAGGAAACTCCAGATGCGAAACTTAGTTCCATTTTAAACTAATTGTTCTATGTGCAACTATGTGTTCGATACTGTGCCACGAGAAGTGCCTGTTCTCTGAAAACTGTGACGATGCTACTCCAAACCGTATGTGTTCGACGAAAATAAGTGGTCGACCTTGTGGAAGAGGAAACTCCGGATGCGAAACTTAGTTCCATTTTAAACTAATTGTTCTATGTGCAACTATGTGTTCGACACTGTGCTCGGCGAAGCGCCTGTTCTCTGAAATCTGTGGCGTTGCTACTCGAAACCGTATGTGTTCGACGAAACTAAGTGGTCGACCTTCTGAGAGAGGAAACTCCGGATGCGAATCTTAGTTCCTTTTAAACTAATTGTTCGATCTGAAACTAAGTGTTCGTTACTGTGCCAGGAGAAGCGCCTGTTCTCTGAAATCTGTGGCGATGCCACTCGAAACCGTATGTGTTCGACGAAACTAAGTGGTCGACCTGCTGAGGGAGGACACTCCAGATGCGAAACTGAGTTCCATTTTAAATTAATTGTTCTATCTGAAACTAAGTGTTCGATACTGTGCCGGGGAAGCGCCTGTTCTCTGAAATCTGTGGCGATGCCACTCGAAACCGTATGTGTTCGACGAAACTCAGTGGCCGACCTTGTGGGAGAGAAAACTCCAGATGCGAAACTTAGTTCCAATTTAAACTGATTGTTCTATCTGAAATTAAGAGTTCGATACAGTGCCAGGAGAAGCGCATGTTCTCGGAAATCTGTCGCGATGCTACTCCAAACCGTATGTGTTCGACGAAACTAAGTGGCCGACCTTGTGAGAGAGGAAACTTCATATGCGAAACTTAGTTCCATTTTAAATTAATTGTTCTATCTGAAATTAAGTGTTCGATAATGTGCCAGGAGAAGCGCTAGTTCTCTGAAATCTGTGGCGATACCACTCGAAACCGTATGTGTTTGACGAAACTAAGTGGTCCACCTTGTGAGAGAAGAAACTCCAAATGCGAAACTTAGTTCCATTTTAAACTAAGTGTTCGGTACTGTGCCAGGAGAAGTGCCCGTTCTCTGAAATCTGTGGCGATGCTACTCGAAACCGTATGTGTTCGACGAAACTAAGTGGTCGACCAGCTGAGAGAGGAAACTCCAGATGCGAAACTGAGTTCCATTTTAAATTAATTGTTCTATCTGAAACTAAGTGTTCGATACCGTGCCAGGAGAAGCGCATGTTTTCTGAAATCTATGGCAATGCGCACCCGAAACCGTATGTGTTCGACGAAACTAATTGGTCGATACTGTGCCAGAGGAAACTCCCCGTCTTCGAAATCTGTGGCGATGACATTCGAAACCGTATGTGTTCGACGAAACTAAGTGGTCGACCTTGTGAGAGAGGTAACTCCAGATGCGAATCATTGCTCCATTTTAAACTAATTGTTCTATCTGAAACTAAGTGTTCGATACTGTGCCAGGGGAAGCGCCTGTACTCTGAAATCTGTGGCGATGCTACTCGAAACCGTATGTGTTCGACGAAACTAAGTGGTCGACCTTGTGAGAGAGGAAACTCCAGATGCGAAACATAGTTCAATTTTAAACTAATTTTTCTCTCTGAAAATATGTGTTCGATAATGTGCCAGGAGAAACGCCGTTCTGCGAAATCTGTGGCGATACCACTCGAAACTGTATGGATTCGACGAAACTAAGTGGACGACCTGGTGAGAGAAGAAACTCCAGATGCGAGAATTAGTTCCATTTTAAACTAATTGTTCTATATGATATTAAGTGTTCGATACTGTGCCAGGCGAAGCGCCTGTTCTCTGAAATCTGTGGGGATGCTACTCGAAACCGTATGTGTTCGATGAAACTAAGTGGTCGACCTTGTGAGAGAGGAAACTCCAGATGCGAAACTTAGTTCCATTTTAAACTAATTGTTCGATCTGAAACTAAGTGTTCGATACTGTGCCAGGGGAAGCGCCTGTTCTCTGAAATCTGTGGCGATGCTCCTCGAAACCGTATGTGTTCGAGGAAACTAAGTGGTCGACCTTGTGGGAGAGGAAACTCCAGATGCGAAATTTAGTACCATTTTAAACTAATTCTTTTATCTGAAACTATGTGTCCGATACTGTGCCAGGAGAAGCTCCTGTTCTCTGAAATGTGTGGCGATGCCAATCGAAACCGTATGTTTTCGACGGAACTATGTGGTCGACCTTGTGAGAGAGGATACTCCAGATGCGAAACATATTTCTATTTTAAACTAATTGTTCTATCTGAAACGAAGTGTTCGATACTGTGCCAGGAGAAGCGCCTATTCTCTGAAATCTGTGGCGATGCCACTCGAAACCGTATGTGTTCGACGAAATTAAGTGGTCGACCTTGTGAGAGAGGAAACTCCAGATGCGAAACTTAGTTCCGTTTTAAACTAATTGTTCTATGTGCAACTATGTGTTCGATACTGTGCCAGGAGAAGTGCCTGTTCTCTGAAAACTGTGACGATGCTACTCCAAACCGTATGTGTTCGACGAAAATAAGTGGTCGACCTTGTGGAAGAGGAAACTCCGGATGCGAAACTTAGTTCCATTTAAACTAATTGTTCTATCTGAAACTAAGTGTTCGATACTGTGCCAGGAGAAGCGCCTGTTCTCTGAAATCAGTGGCGATGCTACTCGAAACCGTATGTGTTCGACGAAACTAAGCGGCCGCCATGTGAGAGAGGAAACTCCAGATGCGAAACTTAGTACCATTTTAAACTAATTGTTTTATCTGAAACTATGTGTCCGATACTGTGCCAGGAAAAGCTCCTGTTCTCTGAAATGTGTGGCGATGCCAATCGAAACCGTATGTGTTCGACGGAACTATGTGGTCGACCTTGTGGGAGAGGAGACTCCAGATGCGAAACATATTTCTATTTTAAACTAATTGTTCTATCTGAAACGAAGTGTTCGATACTGTGCCAGGAGAAGCGCCAGTTCTCTGAAATGTGTGGCGTTGCCACTCGAAACCGTATGTGTTCGACGAAACTAAGTGGTCGACCTTGTGGGAGAGGAAACTCCAGATGCGAAACTTAGTTCCATTTTAAACTAATTGTTCTATCTGAAACTAAGTGCTCGACACTGTGCCAGGAGAAGCTCCTGTTCTCTGAAATGTGTGGCGATGCCACTCGAAACCGTATGTGTTCGACGTAACTAAGTGGTCGACCTTGTGAGAGAGGATACTCCAGATGCGAAACATATTTCTATTTTAAACTAATTGTTCTATCTGAAACTGAGTTTTCGATACTGTGCCAGGAGAAGCGCCTGTTCTCTGAAATCTGTGGCGATGCCACTCGAAACCGTATGTGTTCGACGAAATCAAGTGGTCGACGTTGTGAGAGAGGAAACTCCAGATGCGAAACTTAGTACCATTTTAAACTAATTGTTCCATCTGAAACTAAGTGTTCGATACTGTGCCAGGAGAAGCGCCTGTTCTCTCAAAATCTGTGGCGATGCTATTCGAAACCGTATGTGTTCGACGAAACTAAGTTGTCGACCTTGTGCGAGAGGAAACTCCAGATGCGAAACTTAGTACCATATTAAACTAATTGTTCTATCTGAAACTAAGTGCTCGACACTGTGCCAGGAGAAGCTCCTGTTCTCTGAAATGTGTGCCGATGCCACTCGAAACCGTATGTGTTCGACGTAACTAAGTGGTCGATCTTGTGAGAGAGGATACTCCAGATGCGAAACATATTTCTATTTTAAACTAATTTTTCTATCTGAAACGTAGTGTTCGATACTGTGCCAGGAGTAGCGCCTGTTCTCTGAAATCGGTGGCGATGCTACTCGAAACCGAATGTGTTCCACGAAAGTAAGTGGCCGACCTTGTGAGAGAGGAAACTCCAGATGCGAAGCTTAGTTCCATTTTAAACTGATAGTTCTATCTGATACTAAGTGTTCGATACTGTGCCAGGAGAAGCGCCTGTTCTCTGAAATCTCTGGTGAGGCTACTCCAAACCGTATGTGTTCGACGAAACTAAGTGGTCGAACTTGTGAGAGAGGAAACTCCAAATATGAAACATATTTCCATTTTAAACTAATTGTTCTCTCTGAAACTAAGTGTTCGATACTGTGCCAGGAGTAGCGCCTGTTCTCTGAAATCGGTGGCGATGCTACTCCAAACCGTATGTGTTCATCGAAACTAAGTGGTCGACCTTGTGAGAGAGGAAACTCCAGATGCGAAGCTTAGTTCCATTTTAAACTGATAGTTCTATCTGATACTAAGTGTTCGATACTGTGCCAGGAGAAGCGCCTGTGCTCTGAAATCTGTGGCGATGCCACTCGAAACCGTATGTGTTCGACGAAACTAAGTGGTCGAACTTGTGAGAGAGGAAACTCCAAATGCGAAACATATTTCCATTTTAAACTAATTGTTCTCTCTGAAACTAAGTGTTCGATACTGTGCCAGGAGAAGCGCCTCTTCTCTCAAATCTGTGGCGATGCTACTCGAAACCGAATGTGTTCCACGAAAGTAAGTGGCCGACCTTGTGAGAGAGGAAACTCCAGATGCGAAACTTAGTTCCATTTTAAACTGATAGTTCTATCTGATACTAAGTGTTCGATACTGTGCCAGCAGAAGCGCCTGTTCTCTGAAATCTGTGGCGATGCCACTCGAAACCGTATGTGTTCGACGAAATTAAGTGGTCGACCTTGTGAGAGAGGAAACTCCAGATGCGAAGCTTAGTTCCATTTTAAACTAATTGTTCTATCTGCAACTATGTGTTCGATACTGTGCCAGGAGAAGCGCCTGTGCTCTGAAATCTGTGGCGATGCCACTCGAAACCGTATGTGTTCGACGAAACTAAGTGGTCGAACTTGTGAGAGAGGAAACTCCAAATGCGAAACATATTTCCATTTTAAACTAATTGTTCTCTCTGAAACTAAGTGTTCGATACTGTGCCAGGAGAAGCGCCTCTTCTCTCAAATCTGTGGCGATGCTACTCGAAACCGAATGTGTTCCACGAAAGTAAGTGGCCGACCTTGTGAGAGAGGAAACTCCAGATGCGAAACTTAGTTCCATTTTAAACTGATAGTTCTATCTGATACTAAGTGTTCGATACTGTGCCAGGAGAAGCGCCTGTTCTCTGAAATCTGTGGCGATGCCACTCGAAACCGTATGTGTTCGACGAAATTAAGTGGTCGACCTTGTGAGAGAGGAAACTCCAGATGCGAAACTTAGTTCCATTTTAAACTAATTGTTCTATCTGCAACTATGTGTTCGATACTGTGCCAGGAGAAGCGCCTGTGCTCTGAAATCTGTGGCGATGCCACTGGAAACCGTATGTGTTCGACAAAACTAAGTGGTCGAACTTGTGAGAGAGGAATCTCCAGTTGCGAAGCTTATTTCCATTTTAAACTAATTGTTCTACCTGAAACTAAGTGTTCGATACTGTGCCAGGAGAAGCGCCTGTTCTCTGAAATCGGTGGCGATGCCACTCGAAACCGTATGTGTTCGACGATACTAAGTGGTCGACCTTGTGAGAGTGGAAACTCCAAATGCGAAACATAGGTCCATTTTAAACTAATAGTTCTCTCTGATACTAAGTGTTCGATACTGTGCCAGGAGATGCGCCTGTTCTCTGAAATCTGTGGCGATGCCACTCGAAACCGTATGTGTTCGACGAAACTAAGTGGCCGACCTTGTGAGAGAGGAAACTCCAGATGCGAAACTTAGTTCCATTTTAAACTGATAGTTCTATCTGATACTAAGTGTTCGATACTGTGCCAGGAGAAGCGCCTGTTCTCTGAAATCTGTGGCGATGCCACTCGAAACCGTATGTGTTCGACGAAATTAAGTGGTCGACCTTGTGAGAGAGGAAACTCCAGATGCGAAACTTAGTTCCATTTTAAACTAATTGTTCTATCTGCAACTATGAGTTCGATACTGTGCCAGGAGAAGCGCCTGTGCTCTGAAATCTGTGGCGATGCCACTGGAAACCGTATGTGTTCGACAAAACTAAGTGGTCGAACTTGTGAGAGAGGAATCTCCAGTTGCGAAGCTTATTTCCATTTTAAACTAATTGTTCTACCTGAAACTAAGTGTTCGATACTGTGCCAGGAGAAGCGCCTGTTCTCTGAAATCTGTGGCGATGCCACTCGAAACCGTATGTGTTCGACGATACTAAGTGGTCGACCTTGTGAGAGTGGAAACTCCAGATGCGAAACTTAGTTCCATTTTAAACTGATAGTTCTATCTGATACTAAGTGTTCGATACTGTGCCAGGAGAAGCGCCTGTTCTCTGAAATCTGTGGCGATGCCACTCGAAACCGTATGTGTTCGACGAAATTAAGTGGTCGACCTTGTGAGAGAGGAAACTCCAGATGCGAAACTTAGTTCCATTTTAAACTAATTGTTCTATCTGCAACTATGTGTTCGATACTGTGCCAGGAGAAGCGCCTGTGCTCTGAAATCTGTGGCGATGCCACTGGAAACCGTATGTGTTCGACAAAACTAAGTGGTCGAACTTGTGAGAGAGGAATCTCCAGTTGCGAAGCATATTTCCATTTTAAACTAATTGTTCTATCGGATACTAAGTGTTCGATACTGTGCCAGGGGAAGTGCCCGTTCTTTGAAATCTGTGGCGATGCTACTCGAAACCGTATGTGTTCGACGAAACTAAGTGGTCGACCTTCTCAGAGAGGAAACTCCGGATGCGAAACTTAGTTCCATTTTAAACTAATTGTTCTATCTGAAACAAAGTGTTCGATACTGTGCCAGGAGAAGCGCCTCTTCTCTGAAATCTGAGGCGATGCTACTCGAAACCGTATGTGTTCGACGATACTAAGTGGTCGACCTTCTGAGAGAGGAAACTCCGAATGCGAAACTTAGTTCCATTTTAAATTAATTGTTCTATGTGAAACTAAGTGTTCGGTACTGTGCCAGGAGATGCGCCTGTTCTCTGAAATCTGTGGCGATGCCACTCGAAACCGTATCTGTTCGACGAAACTAAGTGGCCGACCTTGTGAGAGAGGATACTCCAGATGCGAAACAGAGTTCCATTTTAAACTAATGGTTCTGTCTGAAATAAGTGTTCGATACTGTGCCAGCAGAAGCGCCTGTTCTGTGAAATCTGTGGCGATGCCACTCGAAAACGTACGTGTTCGACGAAAATAAGTGGTAGACCTTGTGGTAGAGGAAACTCCAGGTGCGAAACATAGTTCCATTTTAAATTAATTGTTCTATGTGAAACTAAGTGTTCGGTACTGTGCCAGGAGATGCGCCTGTTCTCTGAAATCTGTGGCGATGCCACTTGAAACCGTATCTGTTCGACGAAACTAAGTGGCCGACCTTGTGAGAGAGGATACTCCAGATGCGAAACAGAGTTCCATTTTAAACTAATTGTTCTGTCTGAAATAAGTGTTCCATACTGTGCCAGGAGAAGCGCCTGTCCTCTGAAATCTGTGGCGATGCTACTCGAAACCGTATGTGTTCGACGAAACTAAGTGGCCGACCTTGTGAAAGAGGAAACTTCAGATGCGAAACTTAGTTCCATTTTAAATTAATTGTTCTATCTGAAAATAAATGTTCGCTAGTGTGCCAGGAGAAACGCCCGTTCTGTGAAACCTGTGGCGATACCACTCGAAACGGTATGTGTTCGACGAAGCTGAGTGGTCGACATTGTGAGAGAGGAAACTCCAGACGCGAAACTTAGTGCCATTTTAAACTAATTGTTCTATCTGAAACTAAGTGTTCGATACTGTGCCAGCAGAAGCGCCTGGTCTCTGAAATCTGTGGCGATGCCACTCGAAACCGTATGTGTTCGACGAAACTAAGTTGTCGGCCTTGGGAGAGTGGAAACTCCAGAAGTGGAACTTAGTTTCATTTAAAACTTACTGTGCTATCTGAAACTAAGTGTTCGATAATGTGCCAGGAGAAGCGCCTGTTCTGCGAAATCTGTGGCGATACCACTCCAAACCGTATGTGTACGACGAAACTAAGTGGTCGACCTTGTGAGGGAGGATACTCCAGATGCGAAACACAGTTTCATTTAAAACTAATTGTTCTATCTGAAACTAAGTGTTCGATAATGTGCCAGGAGAAGTGCCTGTTCTCTGAAATCTGTGGCGATGCTACTCGAAACCGTATGTGTTCGACGAAACTAAGTGGTAGACCTTGTGAAAGAGGAAACTTCATATGCGAAACTTAGTTCCATTTTAAATTAATTGTTCTATCTGAAAATAAATGTTCGCTAGTGTGCCAGGAGAAACGCCCGTTCTGTGAAACCTGTGGCGATACCACTCGAAACGGTATGTGTTCGACGAAGCTGAGTGGTCGACATTGTGAGAGAGGAAACTCCAGACGCGAAACTTAGTGCCATTTTAAACTAATTGTTCTATCTGAAACTAAGTGTTCGATACTGTGCCAGCAGAAGCGCCTGTTCTCTGAAATCTGTGGCGATGCCACTCGAAACCGTATGTGTTCGACGAAACTAAGTTGTCGGCCTTGGGAGAGTGGAAACTCCAGAAGTGGAACTTAGTTTCATTTAAAACTTACTGTGCTATCTGAAACTAAGTGTTCGATAATGTGCCAGGAGAAGCGCCTGTTCTGCGAAATCTGTGGCGATACCACTCCAAACCGTATGTGTACGACGAAACTAAGTGGTCGACCTTGTGAGGGAGGATACTCCAGATGCGAAACACAGTTTCATTGAAAACTAATTGTTCTATCTGAAACTAAGTGTTCGATAATGTGCCAGGAGAAGGGCCTGTTCTCTGAAATCTGTGGCGATGCTACTCGAAACCGTATGTGTTCGACGAAACTAAGTGGTAGACCTTGTGGTAGAGGAAACTCCAGGTGCGAAACATAGTTCCATTTTAAATTAATTGTTCTATGTGAAACTAAGTGTACGATACTGTGCCAGGAGAAGCGCCTGTTCTCTGAAATCTGTGGCGATGCCACTCGAAACCGTATGTGTTCGACGAAACTAAGAGGACGACCTTGTGAGAGAGGAAACTTTAGTTGCGAAACTTAGTTCCATTTTAAACTAATTGTTCCCTTTGAAATTAAGAGTTCGATACTGTGCCAGGAGAGGCGGCTGTTCTCTGAAATCTGTGGCGATGCTACTCGAAACCGAATGTGTTCGACGAAAGTAAGTGGTCGACCTTCTGAGTGAGGGAACTCCGGATGCAAAACTTAGTTCGATTTTAATCTAATTGTTCTATCTAAAACAAAGTGTTTGATACTGTGGCAGGAGAAGCGCCTGCTCTCTGAAATCTGTGGCGATGCCACTCGAAACCGTATGTGTTCGACGAAACTAAGTGCCGACCTTGTGAGAGAGGAAACTCCAGATGCGAAATATAGTTCCATTTTAAACTAATTGTTCTATCTGAAACTAAGTGTTCGGTACTGTGCCAGGAGAAGCGCCTGTTCTCTGAAATCTGTGGCGATGCTACTCGAAACCGTATGTGTTCGACGAAACTAAGTTGTCGACCTTGTGAGGATGGAAACTCCAAATGCGAAACATATTTCCATTTTAAACTAAATGTTCTATCTGAAACTAAGTATACGATACTCTGCCAGTAGAAGCGCCTGTTCTCTGAAACCTGTGGCGTTGCTACTCGAAGCCGAATGTGTTCGACGAAACTAAGTGGTCGACTTTGTGAGGGAGGAAACTCCAAATGCGAAACATAGTTCCATTTTATACTAATTGTTCTATCTGAAACTAAGTGCTCGATACTGTGCCAGGAGAAGCGCCTGTTCTCTGAAATCTTTGGCGATGCCACTCGAAACCGTATGTGTTCGACGAAACTGAGTGGTCGACCTTGTGAGAGAGGAAACTCCAGATGCGAAACATATTTCCATTTTAAACTAAATGTTCCATCTGAAAATAAGTGTTCGATACTGTGCCAGGGGAAGCGCGTGTTCTCTGAACTGTGTGGCGATGCCGCACGAAATAGTATGTGTTCGACGAAACTAAGTGGTTGAAGTTGTGAGAGAGGATACTCCAGATGCAAAACTTAGTTCCATTTTAAAGTAATTGTTCTATCTGAAACTAAGTGTTCGATACTGTGCCACGAGAAGAGCCTGTTCTCTGAAATCTGTGGCGATGCCACTCGAAACCGTGTGTGTTCGACGAAACTAAGTGGTCGACCTTGTGAGGATGGAAACCCCAAATGCGAAACATATTTCCATTTTAAACTAAAGGTTCTATCTGAAACTAAGTATACGATACTCTGCCAGTAGAAGCGCCTGTTCTCTGAAACCTGTGGCGTTGCTACTCGAAGCCGAATGTGTTCGACGAAACTAAGTGGTCGACATTGTGAGGGAGGAAACTCCAAATGCGAAACATATTTCCATTTTATACTAATTGTTCTATCTGTAACTAAGTGTACGATACTGTGCCAGGAGAAGCACCTGTTCTCTGAAATCTGTGGCGATGCTACTCGAAACCGTATGTGTTCGACGAAACTAAGTGGTCGACCTTGTGAGAGAGGAAACTCCAGATGCGAAACATATTTCCATTTTAAACTAAATGTTCCATCTGAAACTAAGTGCTCGATACTGTGCCAGGAGAAGCGCCTGTTCTCTGAAATCTGTGGCGATGCCACTCGAAACCGTATGTGTTCGACGAAACTAAGTGGTCGACCTTGTGAGAGAGGAAACTCCAGATGCGAAACATATTTCCATTTTAAACTAAATGTTCCATCTGAAAATAAGTGTTCGATACTGTGCCAGGAGAAGCGCGTGTTCTCTGAACTGTGTGGCGATGCCGCACGAAATAGTATGTGTTCGACGAAACTAAGTGGTTGAAGTTGTTAGAGAGGATACTCCAGATGCAAAACTTAGTTCCATTTTAAAGTAATTGTTCTATCTGAAACTAAGTGTTCGATACTGTGCCACGAGAAGAGCCTGTTCTCTGAAATCTGTGGCGATGCCACTCGAAACCGTATGTGTTCGACGAAACTAAGTGGCCGACCTTGTGAGAGAGGAAACTCCACATGCGAAACATAGTTGCATTTTAAACTAATTGTTCCATCTGAAACTAAGTGTTCGATTCTGTGCCAGGAGAAACTCCCGTTCTGCGACATCTGTGGCGATAATACTCGAAACCGTATGTGGTCGACGAAACTAAGTGGCCGACCTTGTGAGAGAGGAAACTCCAGATGCGAAACATAGTTGCATTTTAAACTAATTGTTCTATCTGTAACTAAGTGTTCGATCATGTACCAGGAGAAGCGCCTGTTCTCTTAAATCTGTGGCGATGCCACTCGAAACCGTCTGAGTTCGACGAAACTAAGTGGTCGCCTTGTGGAAGAGGAAACACCAGATGCAAAACTTAGTTCCATTTAAAACTAATTGTTCCATCTGAAACTAAGTGTTCGATACTGTGCCAGGAGAAGCGCCTGTTCTCTGAAATCTGTGGCGATACCACTCGAAACCGTATGTGTTAGGCGAAACTAAGTGGCCGACATTGTGAGAGAGGAAACTCCAGATGCGAAATATAGTTGCATTTTAAACTAATTGTTCTATCTGTAACTAAGTGTTCGACACTGTGCCACGAGAAGCGCCTGTTCTCTGAAATCTATGGCGATGCCACTCGAAACCGTATGTGTTCGACGAAACTAAGTGGTCGCCTTGTGAAAGAGGAAACTCCATATGCGAAACTTAGTTCCATTTAAAACTAAGTGTTCCATCTGAAACTAAGTGTTCGATACTGTGCCAGGAGAAGCGCCTGTTCTCTGAAATCTGTGGCGATGCCAATCGAAACCGTATGTGTTCAACGAAATTAAGTGGTCGACCTATTTAGAGAGCAAACTCCAGATGCGAAACTTAGTTCCATTTTAAACTAATCGTTCTATCTGAAACTAAGTGTTCGATACTGTGCCAGGAGTAGCGCCTGTTCTCTGAAATCGGTGGCGATGCTACTCCAAACCGTATGTGTTCATCGAAACTAAGTGGTCGACCTTGTGAGAGAGGAAACTCCAGATGCGAAGCTTAGTTCCATTTTAAACTGATAGTTCTATCTGATACTAAGTGTTCGATACTGTGCCAGGAGAAGCGCCTGTTCTCTGAAATCAGTGGCGATGCCACTCGAAACAGTATGTGTTCGACGAAATTAAGTGGTCGACCTTGTGAGAGAGGAAACTCCAGATGCGAAACTTAGTTCCATTTTAAACTAATTGTTCTATCTGCAACTATGTGTTCGATACTGTGCCAGGAGAAGCGCCTGTTCTCTGAAATCTGTGGCGATGCCACTCGAAACCGTATGTGTTCGACGAAATTAAGTGGTCCACCTTGCGAGAGAGGAAACTCCAGATGCGAAGCTTAGTTCCATTTTAAACTGATAGTTCTATCTGATACTAAGTGTTCGATACTGTGCCAGGAGAAGCGCCTGTTCTCTGAAATCAGTGGCGATGCCACTCGAAACAGTATGTGTTCGACGAAATTAAGTGGTCGACCTTGTGAGAGAGGAAACTCCAGATGCGAAGCTTAGTTCCATTTTAAACTGATAGTTCTATCTGATACTAAGTGTTCGATACTGTGCCAGGAGAAGCGCCTGTTCTCTGAAATCTGTGGCGATGCCACTCGAAACCGTATGTGTTCGACGAAATGAAGTGGTCGACCTTGTGAGAGAGGAAACTCCAGATGCGAAACTTAGTTCCATTTTAAACTAACTGTTCTATCTGCAACTATGTGTTCGATACTGTGCCAGGAGAAGTGCCTGTGCTCTGAAATCTGTGGCGATGCCACTCGAAGCCGTATGTGTTCGACGAAACTAAGTGGTCGAACTTGTGAGAGAGGAAACTCCAAATGCGAAACATATTTCCATTTTAAACTAATTGTTCTCTCTGAAACTTAGTGTTCGATACTGTGCCAGGAGAAGCGCCTGTTCTCTGAAATCTGTGGCGATGCTACTCGAAACCGAATGTGTTCCACGAAAGTAAGTGGCCGACCTTGTGAGAGAGGAAACTCCAGATGCGAAACTTAGTTCCATTTTAAACTTATTGTTCTATGTGCAACAATGTGTTCGATACTGTGCCAGGAGAAGTGCCTGTTCTCTGAAAACTGTGACGATGCTACTCCAAACCGTATGTGTTCGACGAAAATAAGTGGACGACCTTGTGGAAGAGGAAACTCCGGATGCGAAACTTAGTTCCATTTTAAATTAATTGTTCTATCTGAAACGAAGGGTTCGATACTGTGCCAGGAGAAGCGCCAGTTCTGTGAAATGTGTGGCGATGCCACTCGAAGCCGTATGTGTTCGACGAAACTAAGTGGTCGACCTTGTCGGAGAGGAAACTCCAGATGCGAAACTTAGTACCATTTTAAACTAATTGTTCTATCTGAAACTGAGTGTTCGATACTGTGCCAGGAGAAGCGCCTGTTCTCTGAAATCTGTGGCGATGCCACTCGAAACCGTATGTGTTCGACGAAACTAAGTGGTCGACCTTGTGAGAGAGGAAACTCCAGATGCGAAACATAGTTCAATTTTAAACTAATTTTTCTCTCTGAAAATATGTGTTCGATAATGTGCCAGGAGAAACGCCGTTCTGCCAAATCTGTGGCGATACCACTCGAAACTGTATGGGTTCGACGAAACTAAGTGGACGACCTGGTGAGAGAAGAAACTCCAGATGCGAGAATTAGTTCCATTTTAAACTAATTGTTCTATATGATATTAAGTGTTCGATACTGTGCCAGTAGAAGCACCTGTTCTCTGAAATCTCTGGCGATGCTACTCGAAACCGTATGTGTTCGACGAAACTAAGTGGTCGACCTTGTGGTAGAGGAAACTCCAGATGCGAAACTTAGATACATTTAAAACTAATTGTTCTACGAGAAACTAAGTTTTCGATACTGTGCCAGGAGAAGCGCCTGTACTCTGAAATCTGTGGCGATGCTACTCGAAACCGTATGTGTTCGACGAAACTAAGTGGTCGACCTTGTGAGAGAGGAAACTCCAGATGTGAAACATAGTTCAATTTTAAACTAAATGTTCCATCTGAAACTAAGTGTTCGATACTGTGCCAGGAGAAGCGCCTGTTCTCTGAAATCTGTCGCGATGCCACTCGAAACCATATGGGTTCAACGAAACTAAGTGGTCGATACTGTTTCAGGAGAAGCGCCTGTTCTCTGAAATGTGTGGCGATGCCACTCGAAACCGTATGTGTTCGACGAAACTAAGTGGTTGATCTTGTGAGAGAGGATACTCCAGATGCGAAACATAGTACCATTTTAAACTAATTGTTCAGTCTGAAATAAGTGTTCAATAGTGTGCCAGGAGAAACTCTCCTTCTCTGAAATCTGTGGCGATACCACTCGAAACCGTATTGGTTTGACGAAACTAAGTGGTCGACCTTGTGAGAGAGGTAACACCAGATGCGAAACATTGCTCCATTTTAAACTAATTGTTCTATCTGAAACTAAGTGTTCGATACTGTGACAGGAGAAGCGCCTGTTCTCTCATATCTGTGGCGATGACCCCCGAAACGGTATGTGTTCAACGAAACTAAGTGATCGACCTTCTGAGAGAGGAAACTCCTGATGCGAAATTTGGTACCATTTTAAACTAAATGTTCTATCTGAAATTAAGTGCTCGATACTGTGCCAGGATAAGCTCCTGTTCTCTGAAATCTGGGGCGATGCTACTCGAAACCGTATGTGTTCGACGAAACTAAGTGGTCGACCTTGTGGTAGAGGAAACTCCAGATGCGAAACTTAGATCCATTTAAAACTCACTGTTCTACCAGAATCTAAGTTTTCGATACTGTGCCAGGAGAAGCGCCTGTTCTCTGAAATCTGTCGCGATGCTACACGAAACCGTATGTGTTCGACGAAACTAAGTGGCCGACCTTATGTGAGTGGAAACTTCAGAAGCGAAACTTAGTTCCATTTAAAACTAATTGTTCTATCTGAAACTATGTGTTCGATACTGTGCCAGGAGAAGCGTCTGTCCTCTGAAATCTGTGGCGGTGCCACTCGAAACCGTATGTGTTCGACGAAACTAAGTCCTCGACCTTGTGAGAGAGGACACTCCAGATACGAAGCTTAGTTCCATTTTAAACTAATTGTTCTATCTGATACTAAGTGTTCGATACTGTGCCAGGAGAAGCGCCTGTTGTCTGAAATGTGTGGCGATGCCACTCGGAACCCTATGTGTTCGAGGAAACTAAGTGGTTGATCTTGTGAGAGCCGACAAGCGTGCCCCTCTGGTACGCGGGCGCCTCGAATATCTTAACACTATTTATATTATTAATTTTAAAACAAAAATTACATTTTTGTATAAATAGTATAAAATATTAATTTATAATATAAAAATTTTTATGAAACTCTATTTATTGATAATCCCCACTTTAACGAAAAGTATCTAAATAAAAACATATTCTTTCTTTTAATATTATACCAAAACCAATGACCTAATTCTTTTATCCCAATAAAATTTATAATTTATTTAATTAATATAAGTAATTTATTAATTAATTTATTTCAATAAAAAATCTCTGGTAATAAAAATAATTTCACATTATATACCTATATAAATTAAAAAATCTCTATCACTTTAACGAAAAGTATCTAAATAAAAACATCAATCCAACGAGAAAGCTTTTTTTTATCAAAATAAAAATCGTTAATCCCCACTTTAACGAAAAGTATCTAAATAAAAACATATTCTTTCTTTTGATATTATACCAAAAACAATGACCTAATTCTTTTATCCCAATAAAATTTATAATTTATTTAATTGATATAAGTAATTTATTAATTAATTTATTTCAATAAAAAATCTCTGGTAATAAAAATAATTTCACATTATATACCTATATAAATTAAAAAATCTCTAGTAACAAAAATTATTTTACATTATACACCTATGTTGAAATTTGTTTTAAATTATCGGCCAACTATAACCGATATTGGAGGAAGTGAAGCTTCCTCCTCCGGTCCGGACGAGGGAGAGTAAGTAAAGGTAACTCCAAACCAATACGCCTTTGATTCCCTTTGACTGTCCTGAAAAGGACAGTCGTTTATTACAGACCCTTTTTCGCTCTGTATAATACAGTGTTTTTGCCGATCTCAAGAATTTAACTTCTCGGAAGCCTGGCTGTCGGCGGGCCTGGTTGTCCTAGGTTATGACTCTGGAACAACAGAAAAAAGAACGAACGGGTGTAATCACCTGAAATACGATAATCGTATTAACGTTCTGTCTCGGGAATGTTTTGACGCGCACACTTAAACAGCAACGGTAACCGTGCTGTGTGTGCTAATGCGTGTACTGGTGCGTGGCTTTTAAATACGGTAAGCCACGCGCCGACTGTTTTGGCCGATCTGTTCCGTCTTTTTCAGGAACACAATCGTGGCGGTCGGCTAGATTTACGCAATGAAATCTTTAGTGCAACGACCGCACAGTCGTACTGCCTCGAACGGAAAACTAAGGCGGAGGTTGTAAATCTCCTGTATGGATTCCGTGAGCGGGGAGATCCACGGTTACTAGTAACTAGTCCCGGTGGCTGACAACGGAGGCTGATCTAACCGTTTCTTTCTCAACACGCTTTGGCGTGGAGTAAGAGTGGACCAACGCTATTTCTAACCCGTCTTCTTCAACACGCCGCGTCGTGAAGGAAGCCTAGACACAGCGGTATCGAAACTCTCCGGTCGCTCTTTGGTTTCTCTAAACGTCACCAAGGCGATTCCCGGTAGAGAACGAGTAGCGGGTCTTAAGTTAGAATAGCGCGCCAACTAACGTAGTGCTCCGCCGACCAGTGGTCATCCAAGGAGTGGACTCCTGACGCTCCCACGTCGAATAACAATGGTTGGCGAAAACCAGGTGAACCCACCGATTTTCGCCCCAGTACTAATTCAGGGTAAAGACCGCTAAATTACTAAAAGGCGCAGCTATTGTGCTGAAGAGTCAACACGAATTGTCGTGTGCTATTCTCGATTCAGTTTCACAATTGCTGGTGTTGAGCTGAAAGCTGTGTTCGTTATGACGGGAGCACGATCGACAATCGATGCGCTCCGTGCGAACTGTTTCTGAGGACTCTCTAAATTGAACTGACTGTCTGCGACGTTACACCGTCGTCGGCAAGCGCGAACGAGTAATTCCTCGTTACGCGGCGCTTTCGTCAAACTATTAGTTCTTTCTCACTCTCTCTCATATCCGTTTACTATTCGCGAATTCGAACGTCTTCAAACGGTAATATGTACCGGTCAGACGTGCCGATCTCTGGTCTCCCACGGTCTAGACAAAAACAATCATTGTCATGTTATTGGACCTCGCTAGTTTTTCTATTTCCTTTTCGAATCACACCGGTCAAATAAACTCGGTAGACTCAAGAAAAAGAAATCAACTATGAGGCTCGTGATCGGGTGAAACAACTACTGGTCACTTATTTAAACAACCTATATAAATTAAAAAATCTCTAGTAACAAAAATAATTTTACATTATATACCTATATAAATTAAAAAATCGCTAGTAACAAAAATAATTTTACATTATATACCTATATAAATTAAAAAATCTCTAGTAACAAAAATAATTTTACATTATATACCTATATAAATTAAAAAATCTCTAGTAATAAAAATCAATTAATTATTATTTATATTGTTAGAACATGCAAAGTGCGCGCTTTAATGCGTGAGCATCGCTCTCCTTATACACTAGGGAGATATCACCTTTCTTTTGTTTTTTTTCTGGTTCTGTTCGTGGGCTCTCATCGCCTCGTGGTAATGCAATTCTTCTTGTACAATTATTTTATTCATTCTAATTATATATATATATATATATATATATATACATTAACAGTAATTGTGATACGTGTTTTGTATTTATTCCTCTGCCTAACATAGTCCACCAAAGACCCGTCAACATATATATATATATAATTTTTTTTTTATATATAACTAAAATAAATTTATAAATATATAATATTAATATATGTTATTATATTAAATTATAAAAAAATTTTATTAGAGCAGCAACACAATCTGAATGTATGTAGTAAACAAATAGTCGACTGGTTTCTGTCCAGTCGTTTTGGTTACCGCGTTGTTGTTTCGTTATTAATAAAAAAAGGTTTATGCTCTGCAATAGGTTATGGGCCCAGCTCCCTTGGAATAGTATATTTTAGGTAGTTAATTAAAGTCAATATCGCGAGTGAAGATAATAAGTGTAGTGTATGTGCGCGAAAATGAGTACCAGCAGTTATACACGAATAGAAATGTTAGAAAGGGATAATTATGAGACTTGGAAATTAGAAGCCGAAGCCCTTTTGGTGAAGAATGATGCATGGGGATATGTGAGTGGTGAGATACCGAAACCGGATTTGGCAGAAGGAGCTATAGTCACAAAGCAGTGGAAAATTGCTGACAAGAAAGCCAGGTCAGATCTAATACTATCTATCCACCCTCATGCATTAAAACAAATCAAGAATTGTACCACATCTCGAGATGTTTGGCTTAAATTAGAAAGTACCTATCAATCTAAGGGACCTGCTCGAAAAGCGAACCTTTTAAAACAACTCACTTTGCATAAAATGCGTGAAGGTGAAGACACACGAGACCACATTTCTAAATTCTTTGATGTGGTCGACAAGCTACAAGAAATGGATGTAGACCTCAATAAGGATTTGTTAGCCATAATGTTATTGTATAGTCTCCCAGAGAAATTTGAATATTTCCTATGTGCAATCGAATCCAGAGATGAATTACCATCACCGGAAATATTAAAGATAAAGATAGTTGAAGAAAGTGATGCACGCAATCAGAAATTAGAGGAAGAAGTCCCGAATGCAATGATGGCTGGAAGACAACCATTCAAAAATCACAAATTCCGGAACAATAGGCCCGACGAGCGTAGGGAAGAACATAAAGAAGAATTCAAATTCCGTTGACATAAATGCAAAAAGGTGGGACACAAAGCTATAGACTGCAGACTAGAAGATGGGAAATACAAACCTTGGAAGTCGGGAAAGCAGACTCCCAAGGAATCTAGCTTACTAGTCACAGATAGAAAAGACTATGCTTTAAAGTCCGGACGCGAAATAAGTACAAGCGATTGGTGCTTAGATAGTGGTTGTACATCGCATATTACGAAGAAAGAAGAAAGCCTAAAGAATCTGGAGTCATCTGAGTTCGAAGACTTGAATTTAGCGACTAACAATACATCAGCTAAAGTATTGGTGAAAGGGACAGCATCTATTATTACCTCAAACAAAGATGGCAGTCAGAAAATAAATTTATTAAATACCTTATATGTTCCAGGATTACGCACAAATTTAATGTCTGTTTCAAAGATTACAGACAAGGGATATAATGTAACCTTCGGTAGAAACGGTGCTCTAGTCAAGGATAGAGCAGGAAGCATTTTAATGCGCGCTGACAGAATCGATGGTTTATATTACATTAGGCAAAACACACAATATGCAGGAAGAATGTCGAGTGAATCAGAAGAAAATTTAAAAACATGGCATGAGAGATACGGACACTTGAACGGAAGAGATCTGAAGAAAATGGTTGCTAATAAAGAGGTATGTGGCATCAGAATCAGAACACAAAAAGAACTACCTACGTGTGAAGTATGCTTAAAAGGCAAACTTACGCAGACACCTTTCCCAAAAGAGTCCAGTCGCAAATCGGAACTGCTAGAATTAGTACACACAGACTTATGTGGACCGATGAGGACAGAGTCATTGAATGGGTCAAAATATTTCTTAATCTTCATAGAAGACAAAACGAGGTGGTGCGAAGTAAGATTCTTGAAGAGGAAAAGCGAAGCCCTCACTGAATTCAAAAAGTACAAGAGCATGGTTGAAAACTTCACTGGTAGGAAAATCAAATACATTCAGTCCGACAACGGAAAAGAATATTGCAATAAAGAATTTGACGACTATTTACAAAAATCTGGAATCCAAAGAAGATTGACAATCCCGCACACACCGCAACAAAATGGCACCGCGGAACGCATGAATAGAACACTTGTGGAAATGGCAAGATGTCTACTAATTCAATCGAAACTGTCCCCATCGTTTTGGGCAGAAGCACTGCATACAGCTAATTACATCCGCAATAGATGCCCCGCAAACCACTTAAATGGGCAAACACCTTATAAACTTTGGACCGGTAAAAGGCCAAATGTGAAATATTTCCGAACATTCGGATGTAAAGGATATGCATTGGACCGAGATACAAACAAAGGAAAATTTTCTCCAAGATCCAGAGAGTGTATGTTCGTAGGTTATTCCTTGGAATCTAAAGGTTACCGAGTTTGGGTACCTAGTGAAAGGAAAATAATTGTATCCAGAGATATAAAATTCTTCGAAGAAATTGGTGCCGGAACAAAATATGAAGAATTCGTTAATGAAAATAGGATGATTAATGGAAACAAACTAAAGGAAAGAAAATATGACGAAATAGAGACAAAAACGATCAGAGACCTCGGAGAACAAAACTTATTACAAGAAGAAGAAGAAGATGATGATGAAGAATACGAAGAAGCTATGGAGTGGACTCACGAAGAACCACAAAATAATGAAAACAGTGAAACCTGCGAACAAAGGGAAGAAGATGGGTTAAATAACCAACATCAAGAGCAAGAACAGGTAATACAAAATCCAGAAGTACAGTTGCGAAGAACCGTGGGGAGACCAAAAATAATAAGGACGGGAAATCCAGGAAGACCCAAGAAACAGTATCACTATGAGGTAGCACAACAAGTCACTACAAAAGAAGAAGTGACAGAAGAACATGTGGATACAAGTTAAATTTCGGCTAAAAAGGCAATGGCCAGTAAAGATAGGGAAGAGTGGAAAGCAGCCATACGTAGTGAGATAATGTCTATGATCAAAATAATACGTGGGAAATCGTAGATCGACCAAGGGACCGAAGCATCGTAAGCTGTCGTTTAATATTACGGAATAAATGTAAGGCTGACGGGACGCTGGATAGGAGGAAGGCGAGACTCGTAGCTCGAGGTTTTACACAAGTCCCGGGAATGGACTTTCATGAAACTTTTGCACCAGTAGCAAGATTGAGTTCCATAAGGACATTAATCGCTCTAGCAGTTGAGCGAGACATGCTGGTTGATCATCTTGATGTATCGACCGCTTTTCTGAATGGAGATATAGATGAAGAGATATACATGGAAATACCAGAAATGCTGGAAGAAACATTACAAGACATAAGATCAGCAAAGGACAGTAAAATCAGTAAGGATCAGAAGATCAGAATTAACAAAATGTTGCAAGATATTAAAGGCGAGAATAAAGTCTGTTTACTACAGAAGGCAATTTATGGTTTGAAACAATCAAGCAGACAATGGAATATTAGACTTGATGAGAAATTGCGTGAATTAGGATTGCAATCGATGAATCCTGACCCTTGTGTTTACTTCAAAATAATGAACGAAAATTTGCTTAACGTGGCGATTTATGTCGATGATATATTAATGATATCAAGAAATAGAGAACACATGGAAGAATTAAAACAAGGACTAATGTCAACGTTTGAAATGAAGGACTTAGGACCCATTCAGCATTGCTTAGGAATTAAGTTCACGCTGAGTAAGGGGAAGATGGCGATGACTCAGAAGACCTATATTGAAGACACATTGAGAAAATTTGGCATGAGAGATGCGAAACCGATTTCTACTCCTTGTGAATTAAATAAACGGGATATAAAGGAAGAAACCAATGAAGATGTATCGGGAGCCGAAATTAAAGGGTTGCCATATAGGGAACTGATAGAAGGTCATATACTGGTTACATCTTCAAATATGGTAATGCAGCTATAAGCTGGGAATCACGGAAGCAGCGAACAGTAGCCCTGTCTAGTACGGAGGCAGAGTACATGGCTCTCACAGAAGCGACGAAAGAAGCAGTCAACCTCCAAAGTTTCCTGAAAGAATTAGGCGTTAGAGATGAGACACCATTGACACTGTGGAACGACAATCAAGGAGCACAAAAATTGGCCAAAAACGCCGTATTTCACAGGAGGACCAAGCATATCGACATAAGGCATCATTTCGTCCGCGATGCATTGAAAGAAAGATCTGTGGTATTAAAATATATGCCCACGCAGGAAATGATGGCCGATGTGCTGACGAAGGGACTACAACGTTCAAAACACGAACACTGTCGCGATTTACTGGGAGTCCAGTCAATCGAAGATTGAAGGTGAAGACTCGGTGGAGAGTAACAACATTTACGATTGAGGGGAAGTATTAGAGTAGCAACACAATCTGAATTTATGTAGTAAACAAATAGTCGACTGGTTTCTGTCCAGTCGTTTTGGTTACCGCGTTGTTGTTTCGTTATTAATAAAAAAAGGTTTATGCTCTGCAATAAATTTTAATATAAATTATTATATTATATATATAGTATAGTTTATATTTATGATTTAATAATTTATATATATATATATATTAATATTATATAAATTATATTTATTAATATATATTATTAATAATATAAGAGTATAAATATATTACCGATAGTATATATATTAATTATATTAAATATATTGTTGCGGCGCGTGCGGGGCATATCGGTACACGGAGGAGATGATTATAATTAACAGAGCGTTTATTGGTATTTTATGAATCAGAGCTTCGAGCGCGCGTCCGGTCGCTCTCGCTGTCGGATTACAATTCAACTCTTTTTCGACTGTCTATAAATTGTTAGGCGCCCTTGACGACCCTCGTCGTCAAGGGGTTACAACGTAAGGGGTGGTCGTAACAATATATATATATAATTTATATAAATATTAATATATTTATAAATATATTATATTATTATATTTAATTATAATTTATATATTCTAAAAACTCTAATATAGACTACTTGTTTAAGCCAGTTTAAATGTCGTGGCGCCCCTCGTTTCCGGCGGGCGGCAGAGGGTGCGTAGTCGCAGGGGGCTCTGTCTCCCCGAAGTGCGTTTCCGGGGGATAGAGCGAAATCTCGTTCTTCTTCTGCCGACTGTTAACCACGACGCACGTAAGAGTTTTTATCGCAAGCCACGAGGCTTCTCACATTCACATCGGAGACAATTTCTTCCACCACGGGAAGAGAATTGTACGCGGGCACGGGCCCAGTGAGTTTAATTACGGAATATTTCGATCTACGGAGATCGTTACGAACAGAGAGATCGTCGCGAATCACGGACGAGCGATATTCAGCCACCATCCTTTCTGATCCGACACCCGGCGCTCAAATAAATATTCGGTGTTCTCGGCCAAGATCGAAGGGGTCGCGAACATTTTGGTCCTTCGAGCCGGATCGCGCGGATTGCTGGGATCGATTGGATATCGCGAAATCTTTCACGAACGAAAGATAGCGTGGTTGCGAAAGGAACGTGACGAACACGTGGTCGCCGTTCAAACCGCAACGGAATTCCAAGACGGCCTCTCGAACCTGACCAACAAGGTCCGCGGTGTTACATCTCTCTTTTAAAGGAGATCGTAGTGCGGTGCACTTTAGACGAACATTGTGTCTGGACAAATCTATAGTGCAGTGTTCTTCAATTGGACATACGAACAATATAATTGCTACGAATTCGCAGGTGTGGTGCGACTGTGACGTCATCGTGTGCGTGCTTTCTTTGTCTCGAAGACCGTTAGAGCATTTCAAAACATTCGGTGTTCTTCGTTTCTTCGTGTCGCACGGTGATCTCTCTCACACTCACGAACGATCAGTGCTTTGTCTTACGCATCGCGCAGTGTTCTCTCTCGCACGTACTCTAACGCTCGGTGTTCTCTGTTTATTCGTGTTACGCTGTGCTCTCACTTGCACACACTCACGAACAACTACCCTGTAGTCCAGCTTCAGCTCTGTGAGGCGAACGCATCACCATGGAAGGTCTAGCGCATCTCATCGCGAGCCAACAGCCCATCTTTGACCAACTTGACCGAGCTCTGTCTAACTTCAAGAAGATCGGCAGCGCGAACTACACCATCGCCAAGGTCCAGAATCGCTTGTCTGCGCTCGAGAAGCTATGGGAACGGTGCCAGGCCAACGAGATCTTGATTCACCAAGCTGCCGCCAACGAGGACATGAAGAAGATCGACTACTTCACGAAGGCGAAGTTCCAGACTGCCAAGGACGTCATGCTTCAGGCCTCCGACTATATGTCTGAAGTCCTCCATCAGATAAGTACATCGGTTTCTTCGGTTCCTCCCGCGGCGAACAGTTCTACGACTCAATCTCCGCCAGTCACGACTCACTCTTCTTTGTTACCGCGAATAGAGCTTCCGAAGTTTTCTGGAAATCGGTTAGAGTGGGAGAATTTCCGGGACTTATTCGAATCGCTCGTAAAGAACAATCCTGCCTTATCGACGGTCGAAAGGCTGCATCACTTAAAGATCAGCTTAACGGGTGAAGCGGAGCGTCTATTAAGCAACGTTAGAGTCACGGACGCGAATTTCGAACATGCTTGGAAGGAGTTGACGGACGAGTATGAAAACACGCGACTCTTGATTAACTCACATTTACAAGCTATTTTTGATATCCCGATGATGAAGCTGGAGTCGCCTGCTTCACTTCGATCACTTCGCGATACCACTAATGCATCACTTGCCGCTCTGCGCAATTTGAATCGCCCAGTTACTGAATGGGACGATATCCTCGTTTTCATCCTCGTCAAGAAGCTCGCTCCTCGCACGCGACAAGATTGGCGTATGCTCCTCGGGGATTCATATGATCCGCCCACTCTTACTAGCTTTTTAGATTTTCTTGCAAAGCGTATTAGGGGACTCGACGAGGACTTTACCTCTAGCGACGTTACCAACGTACCGGCACCGTGCGCCTCTCGTCCCGCGAAAGTTCACGCAACTAATACGCAGAGTAAAGCGACCTCAAAATGTTTTTTATGTTCCAATGGTCACCCGCTGTATAAATGTGCACAGTACCACAATCTAAGCATCGATCAACGGTACTCATTGATTAAGAACGTTAAATGTTGTGTGAACTGTCTGCGAAAAGGACACAGCTCGAGCGCGTGTCCGAGCAAGTCCACGTGCATCAAATGTGGTCGTCCACATCATACCTCTCTCCACCGGGAGACGAGTGCTTCAGCCGTCAATGCGGCTCAAACATTAACTGTTTCCGACGGCGGTATCGACGCCAGTACGAGCCATAACGGCAATCGAGAACCGACGTCTTCCGTCCATGCCATTCAGCGCGTGCCAATAGTGCCTCATACGGTTCTTCTTGCAACCGCTCAAGTGACTCTTCGGACTGCTGAAGGTAGGACCTTTCAAGTGCGTGCCCTCCTCGATGAGGGGGCCACTCACAGCTTTGTTTCGGAAACTCTTGCACAATCGTTGCGAACACGATGGCATAAAACTCATCTGCCAGTTACGGCCTTCGGAGATTCTTGCCGTGGTGTTTCGAAATTTGTTCTACATCTCGTTGTAGAGCCTTGTCAGGGAAGCGGTCCTTCTTTACCGCTGGACGCGTACGTTTACCAAAATATTACCTCGTACCGAGCGTACCGAGCTCAATCTCAACCCAGTTGGGATCACTTACAGGGTCTGACTCTCGCAGATCCCAATCCAAATGAGTCTACTCCGATTCATTTGCTCATTGGCGCGGATCTCTATGGCGCTATCCTACGCAATGGCTTGCGTCAGGGCCCATTGGGCGGTCCTACAGCTCAATTAACCATTTTCGGATGGATACTTTCCGGTCCCGATAAGGTTATTCATTCAGCCACTCTGGCTCACCATGCCAAGGTTAATCTTCTCTCAGCTGACCTCAACTCGCTCCTTTCGCGGTTCTGGGAGACGGAAGAAGAATTCACAGAACGTCATCTCACTGACGATGAACAAACGTGCGAAGAGCACTTTCAAAAGACGCATTATAGGGATGAGCATGGACGGTACGTCGTTCGTCTTCCATTCAAGGAGGATCCTCCACCGTTAGGGTGTTCAATCGCTATCGCGTCCCGCTTGTACTCCAAATTACAATCGCGTTTGGACAAGAATTCGGACCTTTCCGACGCTTACCATTCCTTTCTTCAGGAATACGAGCACTTAGGGCACATGGAAATCGTCCCTCCTAACGAACTGTCATCGCAACACACCTTCTATCTTCCGCATCATCCAGTTTTACGGAACGATAGTCTCACCACTAAACTGAGAGTTGTGTTCAACGCCTCTTGTCACACCTCTAACGGGTTTTCTCTCAATGACTACCTACGGACTGGACCGAAGCTACAAACTGATTTGCCTTCTATAATAATGAGATGGCGTCAATATCGTATCGTGCTCATGGCAGATATCGCCAAGATGTTTCGCCAAATTCTCGTACATCCGCGTGACAGAGACTTTCTACGGATACTATGGCAACCACCTCTTTCTTTCCACACAAGCACGTATCGGCTACGAACCGTTACTTACGGAACTGCTTCTGCTCCCTATTTGGCGATCAGAGTTCTTCACCAACTTGCGGAGGACGAGGGCGACAAATTTCCTCTCGCCAACTCGATCCTCAAGGAACACATTTACGTGGACGATGTACTCTTCGGAGCGGAAGATGCGAGCTCTGCTCTCGACATCAAGAGACAGCTTACTGCGCTTCTCTCTGCAGGAGGCTTCCAATTACACAAATGGGCATCTAATGTTCCCGCTTTGTTGGACAATCTTTCCTCGGGAGACGATGATCTTGCTGCGGATCGCCACCTTAAGGAGGATGAAAGTATAAAGGTTCTCGGCGTTTACTGGGCGCCACAAAGTGACTCTTTTGCCTTTCGTACACATCTGCCAGGGAACTCCGGTTCCACCAAACGTGCGGTTCTTGCCACCATCGCCAGGTTCTTTGACCCGCTCGGGTGGGCTACCCCCGTGGTGATTGTCGCAGAAATACTCCTTCAAGAGTTATGGCTTTGTAAGTGCGATTGGGATGATCAGCTTCCCTCCGCTATTCTTCATTCGTGGAAGTCCTATTGCCAGTCTCTTCCTCTCATTGAATCTATTCGCATACCACGTTGGACCGGACGGTCTACGTCTAACCTAGCTTTCGAATTGCATGGATTTTCAGATGCTTCAAACAGAGCTTACGCTGCCGTGGTGTACCTTCGGGTTTTGCACTCTCTTGATGAGGTCACTGTGACACTTATTGCGGCTCGATCCAAGGTGACGCCCATCAAGACGGTTTCTCTTCCTCGTCTGGAGTTAAACGGTGGTGCTCTACTGTCCAAACTCGTTCAGTTTGTTCAGACAACATTAAAGCTCTCACACGTGCCAGTGTATTGCTGGACGGATTCAACCGTCGTCCTCGGTTGGTTGAAAAAACATCCCTCTACCTGGAACACGTATGTCGCGAATCGAACTGCTAAAATTCAAACGAGGTTACCCGCAGCCGTTTGGAACCATGTTCCGACGCATGCAAACCCCGCGGATTGTGCATCACGTGGCATTTCGCCAGCAGAACTCGAGAGTCATAAACTTTGGTGGCATGGGCCAACGTGGCTCAGTCCAAACTCACGCTTCTGGCCACCACAGGAACACGAGCCGAGTTCGATCAATCCTGATCACGAAGCGCTCATTCGCTCCGAACAATCTAAGGCTACGGTTCACTCCATCCAGACCATACCGGAGTCTAGTTATTTGGACGAGCTTATGCATCGCTTCTCTTCATGGCCGAAATTATTACGCGTAACGGCTTATGTGTTTCGCTTCACTTCAAACTTGAAGTTAACTCGGAAGCATCAGTCGCCAAACACGACGCCTCTGACGGCGAAGGAAATTCAGCAGTCGCGGCAGTTCTGGTATCGATACTCGCAGACGGTCAGTTTTCCGTCGGAATTAGAGTTATTAAAGAACAATACCGCCGTCTCTCAACGGAGCTCGTTGGTAACGCTCCATCCGTTTCTCGACTCAGCCGGACTAATTCGGCTTTGCGGGCGGCTGAGGCACTCGCAATTACCTTACGACGAACAGCATCCGGTTATTTTGACGAACGGTAGAATAAGTGACCTTATTATAGAAGATGCTCACCGAAGAGCTCTTCATGGGGGTCCGCAATTGACCCTTCGGATTCTGCGTCAGAACTACTGGATATTACGAGCCCGAAACCTCGTGCGTTCCAAAATCCACAAATGTATTCCGTGTATACGCCATCGGGCGAATACCCCGACGCAGCTCATGGGGGATTTACCTTCCGCTAGGGTAACTCCCTCTCGTCCGTTCTTGCATTCCGGCGTCGACTTCGCGGGGCCAGTCAACATTATACCGATTGCTGGCCGCGGACAACGATCGTACAAAGCATACGTTGCTGTTTTCGTCTGTCTATCGACGCGCGCAATCCATCTAGAACTGGTGAACAGTCTCTCTTCCACCGCCTTCCTTGCTGCCTTTAAACGTTTCGTATCTCGGCGCGGTATCCCGAGCGATATTTACAGCGATAATGGCACTAACTTCTTGGGAGCGGAAAAGGAACTGTCCACCATGTTCCGTAACTTATCTAAAGACGTCGATCTGTCTGCTCGGTTAGCCTCCGACGGCTCTTCTTGGCATTTCATACCCCCCTCCCCCCCTCACTTCGGAGGGCTCTGGGAGGCCGGAGTCAAGAGTATGAAGCATCACCTCCGACGAATCGTGGGGGATCATACTCTCTCAATCGAGGAGTTCACGACGCTTATCGCGCAGATTGAGGCTTGTTTGAACTCGCGCCCGATCGCAGCGATGACCAGCGACGCGAGTGATTGCGCCGTGCTCACTCCCGGTCATTTTTTAATCGGCGGGCCTTTAACCACGGTGCCGGACGAGTCGGTCCTAAATCTGGACGAGAACCGATTGTCTCGTTATCAGCGCGTGCGTGCGATGCTCGAACATTTCTGGCGAAATTGGTCTCGGGACTACTTACATACTCTGCAACAGCGGTACAAATGGTCCAAAACCATGCCGAACATCCAGGAGGGTACACTTGTTCTACTAAATAACAACTTGCTGCCTCCCTGTAAATGGGACTTGGCCATTGTAGAAAAATCCTTCCCAGGGAGTGACGATCGCACTCGAGTAGTTCAACTTCGGACTGCTCGATCGAAGTTCAAGAGGCCAATTTCCCAGATTTGTCCGCTACCGATCGATGTATGTCAGAAGTAGCGGTAGTGAGAGCTACGTCTGTCTACGTTACGCCGTTCCATGTTACTATTTGTACTATGTGCTCCGTTCTTATATATCATGCGTCTTGCGCCTCTCGTAAGTTAAGTTTATGTACGTACCATGCGTCCTGTCATGTAACATTATTCTTGTGAATATTTCACCGAATTTTGTTTCTAAATTAGATGTCGTACCTACCGGATACGAGGCGGGCGGTATGTTTAAGCCAGTTTAAATGTCGTGGCGCCCCTCGTTTCCGGCGGGCGGCAGAGGGTGCGTAGTCGCAGGGGGCTCTGTCTCCCCGAAGTGCGTTTCCGGGGGATAGAGCGAAATCTCGTTCTTCTTCTGCCGACTGTTAACAACGACGCACGTAAGAGTTTTTATCGCAAGCCACGAGGCTTCTCACATTCATATCGGAGAGAATTTCTTCCACCACGGGAAGAGAATTGTACGCGGGCACGGGCCCTGTGAGTTTAATTACGGAATATTTCGATCTACGGAGATCGTTACGAACAGAGAGATCGTCGCGAATCACGGACGAGCGATATTCAGCCACCATCCTTTCTGATCCGACACCCGGCGCTCAAATAAATATTCGGTGTTCTCGGCCAAGATCGAAGGGGTCGCGAACATATAGTATAGTTTATATTTATGATTTAATAATTTATATATATATATATATATATATTAATATTATATAAATTATATTTATTAATATATATTATTAATAATATAAGAGTATAAATATATTACCGATAATATATATATTAATTATATTAAATATATTGTTGCGGCGCGTGCGGGGCATATCGGTACACGGAGGAGATGATTATAATTAACAGAGCGTTTATTGGTATTTTATGAATGAGAGCGTCGAGCGCGCGTCCGGTCGCTCTCGCTGTCGGATTACAATTCAACTCTTTTTCGACTGTTTATAAATTACTAGGCGCCCTTGACGACCCTCGTCGTCAAGGGGTTACAACGTAAGGGGTGGTCGTAACAATATATATTGTTACGTGCGTAAGGAATTATTTCGTGGGCCGAGCGGTCAGCCGTTCCGCATGTAACGCTTGAATAAATTTAATTTAGGATGGGTCGTATCATCTGAGATTCCATACGGAATCCGCGCATAGGTCAGGAATGAAATAGGTGCTAACGCAGAATAGAGGATAAATACCTTATTGGCCTGTTCTATTGATTCTTTACATTACATAAAAACAATTACACGGAATGGTTCAGAAATATCGGAGTCCAGAATGGATGACAATTTTACAATACGTATTTTAGTTGGAGTCTTAGATTGGTAAATTCCAAACGTGTTAAGTTTACGAATGGGCCCAAGGGAAATTCCCACAAGCATATAAACATATGTTTGGGTCCTCGTATCGAAATGAGAACATAAGTATGGAAAACTCACCAATGAATACTATCTTGGAAGCAATGTTTATCGTTAGCTCTGATGTGAATTGTCCCAGATGCTGGTGGAGCCCGAAGATGAAGGAATGGCTGATGAACTTTTCACGGCACTTATATGAGTTAACGCAATTCTATTTTCACTATACTATAAATACTATAAATACTATAAAGAAGAATTTAATATATTAGAATGGAGATTGGAATCTTAAGATTGATTTTAAATTTGAATAATTTCTTGTTAGCTGAGTCCTTCGGTAATTATGGAAGTAACTTCACTAATTTAACCCGAACTCTGGCTCAAAATAGCAACAAGGGCAAAACGCCACGGACCTCGCGATTTGACTAACGATTGCAACTCGCGGCGGTTTCTCTGCCTCTTTTGTAGATTTTGGGGACCGCTAAGGGGAAGTTCCAAGAGCCATGCTATTTCCCATCCATAGCCTCCCGCTATTGCAATTTTGCTTATTAGCAAAACGTGACCACCATTCGAAGAATATTCGCGGTCGAGGAATTTGCTTCGATATGATTTTTCGGCTCGCATAGCATGATCGACGTTCGACGCCACGGCACGTGCCGTGTTTAGGTTTGCGAATTTTAATTTAACATCCGGTACGTAACACCCCTCCCCCCTTAGACTGATCATCGCCCTCGATGATGCTTTGCGGCTTGACCGTAGGTGGAATTAGAGAGATGGTCGCATATAAAAATTTTCGCAATTCTTGAACAGGTAATGTACAAAATGATTGGTATGCATTCAAAATATAACGTGGGTAATTGGCTTAACTCAACAAGGGTATCAGGCTTTGTGTAGAGCCATATGCACATTGAGGAGTAGCTCCATAACATCGAAGGTGATGTTAATGACACGTATGACTTTTACCCAAAGTCCTGCCGTCCGAGCCTGTGATAGTGAATGCTTACGTGAAGCATTCTCCTATCACGCCTGCACGGCGTTGCGGCGGTTCCTCCCAAGTAAAGGGCTAGTCTCTGATTGTGCGGGTCGCCCCGTAGTATCCTCTGGACAGCGTTGACGAGTGCAAGCCCTATCCCATAGCAACCTTCCAGGTCCAGATGGTACAATTTGGCGCAGTTGCTCAACAACGGCACGATGTCCTCGTCCGTTACACCTTCGTTCTCCCGGCACTCCAAGAACTCAAGGTTTCTCAATTCCTCTAGGAAGTATCCTCCTACGGTGGGGTGCATGTAACTCATCTTTAATGTCCTGAGGGCTGTTCGAGCGAGTGGATCCAAGGAAGCCTCTCCTCGGATGTTGGTGCAATCCGTGATATCCAGTGCATGTAGTTTTCTGAGATGTTGTCCGATCTCGTTGACAAAACCTGCTGTTATCTACCCGCAAAAAGGAATGGAGAGCTCGGTCAGCTTTGTGAAGGCTGCTGGTATTGATTTTGATATTTCGACTGGTCCGAAACTGGGTTCGAAAAAACGGGCCTCTGCATCTTCTTCTTACCCGCTTTCCGCGGTGGCCTCTGCCGGGTTGTCGAAATTACAGTAAATTAAATTTAACGATCTTAGTGTTTCGTGCAGTTCCGTATTTTCCAAAAGCGCGATGAGCGGCAGCTCGTTCTCGAGTCCCTCTGGCTGGTCAATGGTCAATTTTCTTAGTTGCGTGATATTTGTAAATAATTGTTCCAACGTGTCTCCCTTCGTTGACACTTCCCGTAAATTTAGTTCCTGCAGATTCAGTCCTGACTGGCTGACGTTTCCTGTTACGTGGTTTTTCGTAATGTTCAAAGTCTGCAGGTGGTTATTTTTGATTAATAACGCTACGTGGTCAAAATCTATGCTGCCTTTGCATGGTCCAAGTCTCACTTCCTTCAGTTTATGTAACCTTGTGAGTTCTCGGAGCGCCGATGGTCTCATGGTTACGGCCGTTGTATCCAACACTTCCAGGTCAGGGGCGTGCTTCGTGAGGATGGTGATCAGCTGGGGTTGTACTTCAGCGCAGAACTCGGCATCGTCCAGGATTACTCGGTTCAGAATGTTGCCGAACCTTAGGATCGCCCAGTAAAAAGCGCGCAAAAACACCCTTGTTGGTCGCCAATTTTCATCGCATTGTGATATCTCGGTAATTCCGCGGGACGAACACAGCGTGCCCTCCCGCCAACTCCGTGACACTTGCTCCATACATGCTCTGTCCCTGTAATTTAGATACTTGGCTATTTCCTCAACACATTCAGGGGGTAGAATAGGTCCGGAAGGAGGGACGTATCCAGGGAAAGGATTGATGCTTGGAGTAGGGTTAGAAGGGTGTTCAGGTTTATAAGTTGATTCCCTCTCGTGCCAAGGATCAGCGGGAAGAATTCGAACCTTCCGATTATTTATAATAAAAGGTTCCGTTTTCGAATGATTCAAGACATGGGCTGCGTCTTCGGCCTTGGCGAAAGTCATGAACGCAGTATTCCCCGCGGAACTCCTCCGTACCACCGCGTGCTCGATCCCATAATCTCGGAAGATTTGAAGTAGGTGCGCCTTTTTGGTATGTGGTGCCAATCGGGTGACCAACTATCGACGGCCTTCGGTGGTCATTGTGGTGGAACTAATGCTTGCTAACAATAAGTAACACATGGTTAGTACGAAGTTTACAATGGATATTGCTAAGGGCGCACGATGACGAGGACCAAAAATATAAATTTATACTTATATCTATACATGTTCGCATATACACACATACATACATGCACATACATACATACACACACATATACATACATATGTATGTATATACAGATTATCATTGTTCCCATAATCATAACTACTTGAACTATTAGGCCTCCGAAGAGTAATGTATGCTGATATTGCTTTTCCCTGTGGTGTTTTCCTATCTCGTCAAGTTTTGCTTCTAGTTCGAACAGTGAAGCTCCTTTAGGATTGTCAGGTTCGCTTATGTCATCTGCTATGGTTCTATGGCTCTTATAATATGGCAAAATTGGTGAAATTTCGGAAATGTTTAGCGACAGGTCAGGTTGATATAAATATTGCTCGTGATGATTGTTATAGATCTTGATTCCGACTAGGGTAGTTGTAACTAGGTTAGCGACTAGGTTAGCAATAAATCCTTTTCGTTCTTGCAGATCAATTGCACAGATTCGGGTTTGTCCAATGCATATAGCCAAGATCCTGTGGTTTGTAATCGCGCCCAATATGGTTCATGTTTTGGTCTCACTTTAATATTGCACTGTCTTAAAGTCTTCACAATTGGTCTGAGTAGGAGAGAAATTTCACAGGCAGTCGATGTTGAGACTTCACGGAGGGGTAATTCCAGCGGGCAAGGATGAGCATACCATGTTCGTGTGCAAGAAGAAAGGTGTATTCCATCCATCATTAGGTATGTATGGTGGTCGTCTCTCAGTCCTAAATATGTTGTTTGTGGTATGATTTGCGCTGAGATGGTGGTGTTGATGTCCAGGATTTGAGCGGTGGGCCAAGTATGCATTCGATATAAGTGATAGGTAGTACGCTCCACAAGGGGTAGGTGTAATACTATTATTATCCGTTCCTTGTGATAACCCAATTCTAATGTTGTTAGCTTGCTTATTTCTTCTGTTCGGCGGTGATTTGTGGGTGGTCGGAAATTCATAGTCTGAGACTGAATCATGTATTTGGTCAATGATGGTCCTCAGATCAGCGCTGGTCATCAAGGATGAATCTAGTTTTCCTTCCCGCGCGGCGCGCAGTGAGGCTGAGAATTTTTGTAATGCCCTAATATAACGGTCTAGTGAAATTTCGGCGCTGCGGGAGTAGTGATCAAGAGTTATACTATAGTTCACTAAGGCCTTTGTTTCCTCTATGGAGTTAAGTGTTTTCAGTATTTCGTTAATCTTCGCCCGATTCTCCTTGGTAGCCTTAATGTTTATATTTATTGTATCGTGTAGTCCTTGCAAATTGCTGACGGTGACATGGGTTTGGTTTTTAATTATCTGTGTAATTTGCTTTTGATCGGTGTACAGTTTATCTATTTCAGAATTAAAATATTCTGCGTCATCAGTTGTCAATGTGCCGAATAAGTAGCGACTAGCTGAGCCTATGATACCAAATGGGACACTTCTGCGTACTACGGTTTTGGCTAACGTTTCAGTCTCCTGCACTACGACCTCTCCGGCTATTTCATTGATTTCCTCGTAGAGATCAAATGCTTCGTGAATTTTATTGTTTAAATAATCGGTTCTGAGTAAGGTGTCGCACTGATGTCTGATCGGTACTGTCATGCATTCTGAGTGTAATTTAGTAAGATGACATTTTTCGTTTGGGAATTGTTCCTTCAATTTCTTCAAATCAATAAATAAGGTTACGCGCCAATCTGCTCGTTTAAAACGTATATTGTGTAATTTTTCAAAGTATAACCCCGGACTGTTCTTCAGCTCAGTAATTTGATATTTTTCCTCCGAATTTACTGCTGCTACTAGCCCCAGTAGTAGGATGAGTATCGCTGAGTCCACCGCCATTCCTTATCAAATATCAGGCATCAATGATTATTATTTTACGAAATTTGAAATTACTGTGCGGCCAATTCTACTTTATCCGCGTGTATGATGAGTCTTTTACCATTACCATCTTCCAAAACAATATTATTTTTCTCCAAAACTCCAACTATTTTATAGGGACCATGATATCGAGTACTGAACTTTCCTTTCCTGGGTTCTACTATTAGGTGCCCAACTAAGTTCGTGCGCTTTTCGTTGTCCAAAAACGAGACGAAATTTGGTACCGAATGAGTAACTTTTAATCTGGTAAATAATTTCCTCCATATTCTATGACCCTTTCCCAACGTGACACAAGTTTCAAAATCCCATTTTTATAAAAATCTACGCTTTTATTATTAAAAAACTTAGACACTGTCCTCTTTACTTCCTCTCCGTTTATGAAGTTCCTATTGGTTATATAATTTTGTAATGCTAAAACAAGGTGGTAATCTGTTGGGGAAAGGTCCAATGAATATGGTGGATGAATTAAAGTTTCCCATCCGAGGTTGCAAATTGTTTCTCGGGTCTTATTTGCAACGTGTGGTCTGGCGTTGTCCTGCAGCAAGCGTACACCTCTCCGATTTACAAGTCCCGGTTGTTTTTTCTTCAATTCCTCCTGTACTTTTTGAAGCTGAGCAGAGTACAGGTCCGCGGTGATCATTTGGCCTTTTTGTAAACATTCGAAATGAACAATTTCGGCTGTTGTCCACCATACACATAACAAAATCTTCTGTTGGTGAAGGGCCGGTTTTGCAGTGGATGGAGCAGGTTCCCCAGGTGTTAACCAGTAGGAATCGCTTCTTATTTGTGTATGTGACCCATTTCATCCCATTTTTCATCACAAGTAAGAATAAGATTCAAAAACGGATCATTTTGGAACCGTGAGAGTAGGGAAACGCAAGCCGCTACCCTTTGGCACCTCTGGCTCTCGGTAAGTTCGTGCGGTACCCACCTTCTTACACGATACACTTTACCTACAGTGTGTAGATGTTTCCTAATCGTTTCTTCAGACATACCATGCTTGACTGCAAGCATTTTGCACGACATTTTGGGATCTGTCTCAATATCCACTTGCAAAACTTGATTATTCATAAGAATCGGCCGTCCGTCTCGTTGCTCATCTTCGAGGCTTTCATTATCACTTTTAAACTTTTGAAACCACTTTTGCGCAGTGCGATTACTTAATACACTGTCCCCAAAGGCCACACAAATTTTTCTGGCCGCTTGCGTAGCCTTGGCTCCAAGTTTGAACTCATAAAGCAAATATGAGCGAATTACGGCGTTAGACACGGTCATTTTGGAAGTAATATTATAGACGAAAATGAAGTGTAAACTACGATTTTTTTCTACATACTGACTCATTTTGACTTCCTCTAACACCTCCCAAAGGTAAATCGGGTAAAGCAATAAAAACATTGGCTCTAGGAGCAATAACGTGGTCCGCGCGGGAAAAACCGCACGAACTTAGTTGGGCACCTAATAGAACACGAGCCATATCTCCTACTTTTCCTGGGAATGGTCGTGCCTTTTCATCATAATATCCTTTAGACTTATGTTTAGCAGAAATTAAATTTTGTCCAGCTAATATTTGTGATTCGGAAAGTCGAATTATCAATTCACGAAGATATGAATTATACGTTAGCATATCATCATCTTCGGGAAATGAACTAGGGTAACGAGCTAATTTTCCAAAAACTAATTCATATGGAGTGAAGTTAGTGGCTTCGTGTACTGAGGTGTTGTATGAGGACATGGCAAACGGAACTAACTTATCCCAATCATCGAAATCATTTATATAATGTTTTATATAGTCCGTTAATACTATATGGCTCCTTTCTAAAGCACCGTTTGTCTGTGGTATGTAATCAGACGTTGTTACGTGATGAATTTTGAAGATTTTTGTTAATTCCTTTAAAATCTTGTTTATAAAACTTGTTCCTCTGTCGGTTAATATAATACGCGGAGCTCCAAATTGTAAGATTAAATGTGTTACTATCGCGTGAGCAATTGTTTCAGCTTTTATATCTGGTACGGGTACGGTGATACAATATTTTGTCAAATTATCTTGCATAGTCAATATGTGCCGATTGCCATCAGGGGTTGTAGGTAGGAGTCCCACAGTATCTAATGATACTTTAGCAAACGGTTCTATAGGGGTATCTGTGATTATCATTGGTTCACGCGTTTTTGTTTTGACTAATTTATTTTCTTGACAGCTATGGCAAGTTCTAATGAAATTTTGAATATCATTCCTCATTCCTGGCCAATAGAATCTTTCGCGAATCCTACGATACGTTTTAGTTACTCCTTTGTGAATATTCGCGATTTCCCGGGGCATTTATCCTATTTTACGCGCGAGAATGCCCCCCGCTCGGAGGAGGTTCCATATTTAATTATCGCGAAGGAACGGATCACGCGATATTTTTCCCGACGGTGATTATATGGAGAAAGATCGGCTCTCTTGTATGCTATCTTTCCCTTTACTTCAATTACATTATCTCCGGAGATATTCACGATTTCCCGGGGCGTACATTCTATTTTACGCGCGAGAACGCCCCCCGCTCGGAGGAGGCCTCGTGTTTAGCCCCTTGCGGTCGTATTTAATTTGGACGTAGGTATCGTGCTGGTCGGAATTAATTTCCGCGGAGCGCGCAGTGATGCAGAGTATGCAAGATTACGAAGGAAAAACACAATTTATTCATTCTTTTGTGAACTTCGATATTTTAAACACAATAATAGGTTTAACGCAATGTTTTAGGGTAAAAATTGTAGTTTATAATTTACCATCGTGTGGTATCTCTCAAAGCAGCCTCCAATGCGAAGCCCTGGTTTTCGATAACAAGTGTCGCAAATAATTCATTTGGCGTCTTCCGCCCTTGATTTTTTTTTGTATCTGTATCGGTATATTGGGGCCAACAATCTTAGATCCCGTCGAAAAATTAGTTTTTGACTGAGGCTGGTCGATGTGCGTAACAGCGGAGAAGGAAGGACGACAACCCCAGGAACCAGCGGAGATGGAAGGAGGGCAACCCCCGCAACCAAAAGAGAAGGAAGGAAGAGGACAGGAAGCGATGACCCCCCCTCCGACAGCGGCGGACTAAAAGTGGTGCAGATCAACCTGCACCACAGTGACGTGGCTTCATCACATTTGGTGAAGTTCATGGCCACAATTAAAGCTGACTTGGCGCTAATCCAAGAGCCTTGGATAAGTTTCAAGGCCCCCAGGGGACTTGGACTTATCGGGCAAACGGCACATTCCTCCGAGGATCCAGCCCCCAGGGCCTGCATCCTCGCCAGGAGGAATTGCCCGTTCACCCCGCTGCCGCAGTTCTGTAACACGGACCAAGCAGCGGGAATATGGACAACCATTGGGGAGAACGGAGCTCCAAAGGAGGTAGTGGTGGTCTCATCCTACCAACCCTGGGACCTCCCGTACCCTCCCCCCACCAACGAGCTGAGAACCGTGGCCGAGTGGGCCACAGTGAACGGCAAGGAGTTGGTAGTCGGCATGGATGCGAATGCTTGCCACAGAGAGTGGGTCAGCACGACCACCAACCGACGAAGAGAGTTCGTCATGGACTTCCTCAACAGCCTACACCTGAGGCATTTAAACAGGGGGTGTGAACACACCTACGAGATCAGGACTCGGAAAGAAACCCTGGATATAACAGTATGCTCCGAGAGCATAGCGGGAAGGGCAGTGGATTGGAGGGTCTCCGACGTTCCATCCATGTCCGACCACAGATATATCACATGTACCTTTCGGGGTACGGGGGATCCCCCCCCCCCCCCCAATCAGGAAAGCCAATCCGAGAAATACGGATTGGATCGCCTACGGGAACGCCCTCAGGGCGAACCTAAAAGATTTTCCCTCCAGGTACGGGACGAAGGAGGACCTGGACGCGGCAGCCACCCGCATCACGGAGGCAATCGCAGGGGCCTTCAACGAGGCCTGTGAGGCCAAGGAGAGGTCCCGGAAAACCTCCGTGATGTGGTGGAACGAGGACCTCCAAAAGCAGAAGGACGACCTCCGGAAGCTGGAGATGACAGCCAGGGGAGGAGGCCGGAGGGACCAATGGCTAGCAATGAGGGAAGCCAGGAAAGCCATGGCGAAGGCCACCCGGAAGGCGCGAAGCCAGTCATGGAAGGACCACTGCCGGGACATCCGAACGATCCCGGAAACGGTGAGGCTGCACAGAATCCTGGAGAGGGAACCGAGCGAAAATCTCGGACCCCTCAAAAGGCCCGATGGCAGCCTCACCACATCAGACAGAGAGATCACGGAGATCTTGATGAGGGAACACTTCCCGGGCTTCCACCCCCATGGAACGCCCACAGTGCCAGACTCCGCTGCGGGCGATATCGCAGGAGAGATTGTTCCCGAGCCCCCTAATTGGGGCCTGGCGAACAAAATCGTAAATGAAGCCAGGGTGAAATGGGCCATAAATTCATTCTCACCCTATAAGGCTCCAGGCCCGGATGAGATCCACACAGTGCTTTTGCAGAGAGGCCTGGCCCAGTTGTGCTAGCCACTAACAAGAGTGCTGAGGGCCAGCATAGCCACGGGGATTATCCCGAGGCTATGGACCGAAACGAGGGTGGTGTTCCTTCCAAAGCCCAAAAAGGCGGACTACACCACCCCCAAGGCCTTTAGACCGATTAGCCTGACCTCCTTCCTCCTGAGGACCCTGGAGAGATTGGTGGACAGGTATGTAAAAGAGGTCTAGCTGGTCGAAACCCCACTCCATCGCCACCAGTACGCTTTCAGGGCTGGCCTCTCGGTTGAGGCCGCCCTCCACAGAGTTGTGGGAAAGCTGTAGGCGGGGATTAGGGATAAGGGCATTTAACCAAACCTCGGCGGAGGCTATACAAAACGCACTCAGGGATTTCGCCATCCCTTCCACTATCAGCAGGTGGATAAAAGTAATGCTGAACTCGAGACGTCTGTCGGTCCAAAGAGGTCAGGAAACGGTGGAGGGGACAACCAATAAAGGTTGCCCTCAGGGAGGGATCCTCTCGCCGCTTCTGTGGACCTTGGTGGCCGACAGCCTGATCGGAGCATTGGAGGTCAGCGGAGTGGGGGCGCAAGCCTACGCCGATGACTTCCTCATAATGGCATATGGCACAGATATCGACTCCATTATGGATCGATGCCAGACGGCTCTCGCAGCCACAGAGATCTGGTGCGAATGCACCGGTCTCATGGTTAATCCGACCAAAACGGAAATGGTGCTTGTCACTAGAAAAAGCGTCGTCCCCAAGTACACGGCCCCGTGCTCTTCGGACAGCCCCTCGTGACCAGTAAAACGGCAAAATACCTGGGTGTCACGCTGGACTGGAGGATGAGCTGGAGGCCTCATTTGAGGGCGCAAGGGAACAGGGCCCTCACATCCCTGAAGACGCTGCGGCGCGTCATGGGGCCGACCTGGGGACTTGGACCCAGCGTCACGAAATGGATCTACGAGGCCATCACCGTCCCGAGGATCCTTTTCGGGGCCCTACTATGGTGGAGGGGAGCACAACTGACCACCATGCAGACACTCCTGGGCAAGATCCAGGGAGCGGCGCTGAGGGCCATCACTGGAGCCCTGCCGACCGCACCGCCGGCCGCTCTAGAGGCCATTCTGGGATGCCCGCCACTCCACCTGAGGGCACAGGAGGTGGCCATGAGGACGGCCCACTGCCTGAGTTCGTGGAGACGCTGGCACAGCGAGGACCACGGACACGCCAACCTCCCAGAGCGGAGGGATGAGCTAGAGGATAACTATCCTCTAGACTCGACTAACCCTGAGTTCAGGTTTAAAAAGAACTACGTGGTCACGATCCCCACCAGGGAGGAGTGGGCCAAGAACAAGGTCCTGGCTGGGACCATAAACCAAGTCTGGTACACCGACGGGTCGCGTAAAAACGACCTAGTCGGAGCCGCCTGGACGAGGGGTCCAGGGAGTAGAGGCGACTTTGCTTCCCTGGGATCAAGCCCCACCGTCTTCCAGGCGGAACTGTACGCCATCATAAGATGTGCAAGGCTCCTCATAGAGGAAAAGACCACCGGCCAGGTGATCAAGAACTGTTCCGACAGCCAAGCCACCCTCGTGGCGCTTAGCAACGAGACGACCAGATTAAAATTGACCCTGGACGGTATCGACACGCTCAACCAGTTGGGCGGGAAGAATAAGCTGTCCCTGACCTGGGTACCCGGCCACAGAGGCATCCCCGGTAACGAGGAGGCTGACAGGCTGGCAAACCTCGGGTCGGACAGCCCCTTCACCGGGCCTGAACCGGCGCTCGGACTGGCCAAGGCGACGTTCACGACGTCGCTGAAAGCCAGAACCCGGGCGCTGCACCAGGCCCACTGAAACAACGTCGACGGTTGTCGAAAAGCCAAGCTCCTCTTGGGCCCTAAAATAGACCTAAGAAGGAGCAAGGAGCTTCTGTGCCTGCAGAAGCAACAGGCGAGAGAGGCGGTGAGCCTACTCATTGGCTTCGCCCCCACGGGGCACACACTGTGGAAGATGGGGCTGGCGGAGACCCCGACCTGCCCCAGATGCCAGGAGGAGCCGGAGACGGCCCAGCACATCCTCCTGGACTATACCGCACTAATGGGATGGAGGATGAAGCTCATGGGGACACCAAGACCTACGCCGGAGGAGCTGAGGGCCGTCCCCCTAGCAGTTCTAACTCGATGGATTGCCAAGGCCAAGGCAATCCGAGGCATCGGGGAAGCCACCCCACTCCAGCGCCACCCACTCCAGGAGCGATGCCGTCAACCAGCAGGGCCGGTGGGTCCCATAATAACCAAGCCACAAACCCTGGTCCACGCACCAGAAGCGGGCGGAAACGCCCGCACACCGATCCAACCTCCCCCCAAAATATTAGAGGCGGCAAACGGCCCTGCGACCATTAACGCGGGATCGACAACCGCCCCCTAAACGACAGTAAATAGATTCCCCAGCCCCCTAGAAGCGATCCGGGCCACGAACCTGACCGCAGGGGCTGGAAATCAACACCCCCCACCTCTCCCACCCCCTACCCCTTCCCATAAACACGAAATGAACCCCGTAAACAGGCTAGAGCCGCCTTTGTACACTCTTAGTTCCGGCCCGGATCAAAGGCAATTACTCCCCCCTGAGGTGGGAGCCGGCAAAGTACCGCCGAGATAGGCTGCGTGGTGGCGTTATGCACCCGACATCCGGCCCGGATTAAAGGCAATTACCCACCCTGTTGTGGTGGGGGCTGACGAAAGGCCGTCGAAATAGGCTGCGTGGTGGCCTTTGTACACCCGACATCCGGCCCGGACTAAAGGCAATTACTTCCCCCTGAGGTGGGAGCCCGCGAAATATCGCAAAAGAATGGCTACGGGGTGGCCATCATTCACCCCGACTTCCGGCCCGGATCACAGGCAAGTCACTCACCCATGTCAGAGGTGGGAGCTGGCGGAATACCGCCACGTCTCGTAGGCCAGGTTGGACTGCGCCACACAACATCGGAGGACGGAGCGACGCACCTGCGTCCCCCACGTACCTCCCAGGGGCTCCATAACAACGCCCGTGACCGACCAGAGGGGACCTGCGAGGGGAATCCAAGGTATGGACAGGGCAGATCCATATGCGCGGGGACCCGTACGGACGAAACGTGGGGGGCAGGAGGGACGCTGCGTTCCCCGATGTGCGATAGGCTTGGGGGTAGCCTTTATACACCCTCACCTCCTTAGCGGGGAGTCAAATTACCGCTAACCTATAGGCAGGAGCAGCCTCAAACAGCCCACCCGTCCGCTTCGCGCGTGACAAGTCCACTGAGACAAGAGTCAAACGGGGTTGTTTGGCGAGCGAAATAGGTGGCTGCAGGGGAAAACCGAGCCACCTTCGACACCGCACGGTCTCCCGCAAGGGCTTGTGGGTGTGATTCGGGGTATCCAGTTACCGGGGACACCCTAGACTTAAGCAAGGTCGGAGAACCTATTCTCGCTCGCCTCGTAACTCTCCAGGCTAACGACCTGGCCCCATGGCAAAGCCGCATTAGTCGGCGTGCGCTGTGAGAGAGAAAGAGCACCGCGGGCAGAGGGCCATTTCGCCACGAGTCGTCGTGCGCTCACAATCTAAGTCGGATCGGCGGCTCCCGGTGGGTCAGATCACTCCGTCGCAGCAGTGCTCTCTCACTCGCGTAGCACGTCGACGTGGTAACAGCGAATCCACAAACACGCTCGCCCTCCGTCCAACTCGGTCGTCTCTAAGACTCTCCTGCCCGCTAGGGGCGGGTTGTCTCAGGAGGCATCGAGCACGAGGGGCAGTAGCCATAGCGTGGGCGGGGAATCGCAAAGCTCACCTGCTTAACCGCAGGAAACTAAAGTAACTGTTCACGAGCCGGGTGTGTGAGCTGTAGCCCCTTGATCAGGGACAAGCAGTCCCTCCTGCCTGGGTCAGCCCCCTGGGAGGCACACACACCCCCACTTTAAAATTTACTGAACCCCCCACCGATACCACTACAGCCTACTACTCCTTTGTGACCGCCGACTATGCCTTCATGTAATTCTGAAATTATATTATGACGAAGTTCTTCGGGAGGAATTTGAATTTTCCCAAGGCAAATTGTAATTTCGATGTCGATTTCCTCGAACATTTCTGTTAGGATTTCCTTTAGTGATTCGAGAGTAAGTGAATCGGTATAATCACCGGATTTTTAAATTCGAAAGGAGTTAATATCGGAATTTGGAAGAATTAATTTTAAGTTCCTAAGCCCGGTCTTTATTTTCGCGACGAAAGTCTCGTCAAAATGATGTTTCTGCCCAACGATGCTAAATATTTTGTACTTTCCCTGTCTAGTGATTAGTACTTGACCTTCCTTTGGTTTAATTTCTCTGATATTTTCAACGCTGATAGCGCCTATATCTGTTAGCAATTTCCCTACGGATGTTGTCAATTCGCAATCAGCAGAAATAAAGCGAACATAATTATCATTTGAGTAGGTCAAATTTACTCGGCTGATATTAATTAATTTCTTTGAAGAGCGTTGTGGTTACCGAGGAAGATTTACGGGAGAGCTAGGTGTGATATCCGGGGGAATTCCCTGAGTCAGCTGGATGCCAGTGCAGTACGTCTCGTTACCTGATACCGTTCTTGGAATTATTCGCCTTGGTATACCAACAGATTTTGATTTAGTTTCACTGAAGTGTCCTGGTAGAAGTGCATTTTGTCTCGTATTGATTGGTGAAGCTGGAAAAGGAGTTGACAATGCCAATGGTTTAGAATGTGGAATAGGAGTAGGTAATGTGGATCTATGGGGTTACCAATGAATTTTGGTCTGCTCGGATGTTTCCAGTGTACAGTCAGGTTTCGATTTATCATGTCCTTCTGTTCCATATTGTTTAAGTAATTTTTCTTTTCTACTATTTAACTCTACGTCGTCTAGTTCGTCAGTGTCCGAAGTATTACCTGATGATTCTTCCATAATTTCGCTGTGTTCTTTAAGAGATTCGTCAAAACGTTTGAAAGAGTCATGTAATTCCTGTTTGTTTATAGTCAGTCTTCGTTCGTCATCTAGGAAAACGTCATCGTCACTGTCCTCTGAGGGTGGCTGTAACTCTAGTAGTATAGTGTCAGCGTCTGTTGTTATCTCGTCTACGGATTCAGTATCAACGTCCTCGGCAATTGGTTCCAATACTTTCCCTTTCGGATGCTTTGAAGTAATTTTCTTGTGTAAATCCAGGCTTGGTATTACACTTTTCCTTTTCCGTAATATGGGTGTGTTACGAGCCGGGGCGCGGCGTGCGTGGACCGACGTAGAATTTCAGTACCCTGCTTGTGGCGTCTCTCGAATTAATATACCCGGGAGAGGGGTTTCGGCGTTGTGACCCCTCTGCCTTCTCCTGTTAATAACGAATCCGAAGATTCGCGTCAGTAAAGGTGGATCTACTTGGTAACCACCACTGACTTTATCTAAGCGAGTACCGTCTGAGTCGCAGCTTGTTAACTTATTATTTGATTGTACACTCCGAGGGGCTGGAGTGAACTCACGGGATCGTGCTCAAACGATGATTCTATTATTAGAGGGTAGGTCAGAGTTATTGACTACAAGGGTTATAAAAATATCTAAATATATTCTCACTATTGCTGAATGATTAAAGACCTGGCCTTTACAATGATGTTGAGTGTTACCTTGCGGTTTCGGTGTACGGTTGATGTTTGAAACTGACTATGATGTAATGGGTAACTTGTCCCAGGCTTCAGCAATTCCCCTTTAGCTGTATGAACGTGACTATGATTGGGCCCTGAAGGGCTGCTCTATTTATACCGAGAAAAACGTGGTTTACACGTGGTTTTCCGGAAGGTGGAAAAAAGGTGGAGCTAGCGGCGTCGCTACCGAACCCCGGGCGCGAAACGCCTAGGTGCCTCGCCCTGGGCCCGGTAACGATGTATTGTTTTTCGGGGGTATTGTTGGAAGCCCGAGACAGGTTGTCCGCTTTCTATTTGCACTGTCGGCCGACTTTCCGGTGTTACTCCGAGAATTTAAGAAATTCTCATATCGAAAGACGCGTATGTAACAGGTGGTTCTGATGACTCGTCATGTGAATTGTCGGAATCTACGTCTGGCGTATCTGCTGACGATGGAACTGTAGGTCGTGGTGGAATGTAAGCGTTGGGTTTTAATTGATTTCGGGTCCTAGTTGCTATTGCACTGACATTTAAAGGGTTTGAGATTTTTGGTTTATTTTTCGATCCAATGGGCCTTCCTGGTTTTCTGGGTGCTTCCGAAACTGATTTGGATATTGGTCTAGATGTGGTTGCTGCTAAGTGAGCTAAGTTTAGATTTTGCTGGTTGTTCTTGAATCGGTAGAATTTTTGATGATTCAAGTTCACTGTCAGAGTCGGTACAGCTGGTATCTGAGAGGTTAAATTTAACAACAGGATTTCTGGATAACGCGTCTGCGCTGGTGTTTAATTTTCCCGCTTTATGAACGAAATTATAGTCGTAGTCACGCAATTTCAATCTCCATCGAATTAAACGTTGCCCTGGATCCTTTATGGAGTCTATCCATTTCAGGGGTTCGTGATCGCTAACTAACGTGAATTTCCTACCGTAAAGATACGGCCTAAAATGCAAAATTGCGTATAATACTGCCAAACATTCTTTTTCGGTGGTGAAATAATTTTTCTCAGGGTTTGTTAGAGTTCTAGAAAGATAAGCTATTGGTAAATCGTTTCCATCAACCTCCTGCCTAAGTATTGCTCCTATCGCAAAATCTGAGGCGTCTGTTGTTAAAGTGAAAGGCTTATCAAAATTTGGATATTGGAGAATTGGACCTCTACAGAGCGCTTTTCGTAATTCCTGGAAGCTACGTTTTTGTTCCTTTCCCCAAACGAAGGTCGCGTTCTTTTTTAACAATTCTGTTAATGGTTTGGATTTTGCAGCAAAATCTTTAATAAATCTGCGATAATAACCTGCTAATCCCAAAAATTGTCTGACATTCTTTGCTGTTTTTGGTCGAGGGAAGTTTTTTACTGCTATAATCTTTTTTGGATCTGGCCTTACGCCCTTTTGACTAATTATATGTCCTAGGTATGCTACTTCAGTTTTCAAAAATTCACATTTATCGGGTTGTAGTGTTAATTTAGGTTTTTCTAACCGATTAAATAATCTACGAATTTTCTTTCCGTGTTCTTCAGGAGTTTTTGCGTACACTACAATGTCATCGGGATAAACGAAAACTTCCTTTCCCTGCAAACCACGTAACGTTTGTGAACCGGTGGAAAGCGATACTGTCTAGTATTAATCGGTAAATCATCTGATGTCGGAATTGTATGTTTTATTAACGGGGTGAAAGGTAATTGGTCTCCTGGCAAATAAAAGCGATTTGGGTATTCTTCTATAATTTCGGTTATATGGTCTCGTTCCTCGTCATTTAGGTGATCTAAGCGCAAACGTTTTAGAATTTCAAAAACCCTATCTTGAACTACAGGGAAATCCTGAACTTCTGAATCTGAATCGAAATGTTCTTCTTCTGGAAAATCATAGTATTCAAAGGGAATTACTTCTTGTGGAGTAACTTCGACTTGTATGTCTTCTTCCAACGTATTAATTGCTAATACGTGACAGACACCATCCCGTACGCTAACAGCTGCTTCGCCTATGTATAAGCCTTCTACTCATTCTAACTTTGGCAAGTATCCTTCTTTTATTTCTGAATTAACCACGTCTATAGCTATCGGTTGACGAGTGCGAGCTTTAATCGTAAGAATTTGCGAACGAGGACTACGTTTAGATTTCTGATTTGGTTCTTCCCCAATGAACCTAAAAGGTCTGATGGGTTCAGTTTTTGTGACCAAGGTATTATGAGCGAACGATATTTCCGCCTGCTCTTGACGTAAGTAATATTTGCCTAAAATTCCATCATTATGCAAGGGAAACGATGATCTAACGACGTGAAATTTAACCGGTTGTTCTAAAAGTGTAACGGTAGTTGTTCCTAAAGTTCTCAATTTTTCCGGGGTAATTCCAGTTATAGAGACTGATTCCTGAATGTCTACTTCGACGTCTTCGTGCAAAGCATTTAATTTTATCAGATTTATATCTGCGCCGGTATCAACCAAAAATAAACCAGATTTATTGCGTAATTCTTCCGCAGACATTTTAATTAATGGTGATTCTTGCTGTCGTTTATAGGAATAGACGATTGCTCTGCTTCCAAAAATTTTACTCTGCGACGCTCCTGATTCGAGTAACTCGCCGTCGTGCCGGCACGACGAGTTGTGCGGGAGTTTAAATTTTCACTGTTCCTTCTCGGCGAATTCGAGTTAAAATGATCAAATGTTGGGATAGGGGAAGAAGATCTGGAATTTTGGTTAGTGGGTGTGTTGGATCTTGAAGGTTCAATGCTTCGCGAAGGAACTGGGGTTGGAGAATTTGCTCTGGTTAGAGTATGATTAGTCAAGTTTGGATTCATATGGCAAGATTGAGGGTGATCATATATTGCACTGTAAGGCGGATATGGCATTGGTGGATAAAAATACGGTGGATAGTATGGAGAAGGATGCGGTGGCAACGGATAATGGTGATGCTTGTAAGGAACAGGTGATGTAGGACGTGCAGATTTTAGAATGGTAATCGGTGAATTTGCGCGGTTATAGTTCGGATTTCTCATGGGACTGGGACTCCTCGAATCTTGCTCTCGCAAGGTTTGGGAGCGGTTTGTGTAGGTGGTAGGTAAGTCACGAGAATCTGGATTCGGAACTGAATGTTGTGATAACATTAATCGCGAAGGTTCACCACCGGGGATTATTCCTGATTTTATTCGGGTTTCTATTCGTGCAGCAATTTTTACAGCGTCCTGTATTTTCTTTGGTTCACGCGAATCAACCGCGATAGCAATTTCGTCGGGTAATCCTCGAATAAAAGCTTCTAAAGCACATTCTTCTACGGGAGCCATCATTTGATTAGCGCATTCCCCGTATTTATCTTCTAAAGCAACACGAGCACCGCTGATTAGGATATTTAATCGATCTGCAGAGTCACTGACCGCTTCTCCGCGTCTCATTCGGATATTTTCTATATCGTGATGGTAGTATGGATATGTTTTACCTGGTGCAAATCTTTTCTTTAAATGTTTTACGAGATCATCTAGTTTTTGAAAATTTTTACCCCAAATACTATCTCTCGCTGTTCCTTGCAATTTTCCTAATATTGCCGTTACATATGAAGTTTCCAGTGCTGGTGGCACATAGACTGCACCGTTTTGAACGTCACTTAAGAAATTTTTAAGCGGAATGTTTCTCCCATCGAAAAATGGAATATTTAATGTACTGTGTTGAATTGTGAAGCATTCAGCCATAGAAGCCATCATCAAATTAGTAACGTGTAACTCGTCCAATGTAACATTTGCCGAAACTTGTGCTGCTGCATTACGAGAGGAATTTGTGGCCATATTGATAAATTAGGCGAAGGAAAATTCAGCAATCGTTATCATGTAATTATAATTGATGTTGATTATTGATTATGAATTGAACTATCTATGCAACTGTGTGCGAATCTCAAGTCTATATGATCCTTTAATTATTCTGCACTAACTCATGCGCTAATTGACAATACATATCCCACTTCTGACACCAATTCAGCTGTTACGTGCGTAAGGAATTATTTCGTGGGCCGAGCGGTCAGCCGTTCCGCATGTAACGCTTGAATAAATTTAATTTAGGATGGGTCGTATCATCTAAGATTCCGTACGGAATCCGCGCATAGGTCAGGAATGAAATAGGTGTTAACGCAGAATAGAGGATAAATACCTTATTGGCCTGTTCTATTGATTCTTTACATTATATAAAAACAATTACACGGAATGGTTCAGAAATATCGGAGTCCAGAATGGATGACAATTTTACAATACGTATTTTAGTTGGAGTCTTAGATTGGTAAATTCCTAACGTGTTAAGTTTACGAATGGGCCCAAGGGAAATTCCCACAAGCATATAAACATATGTTTGGGTCCTCGTATCGAAATGAGAACATAAGTATGGAAAACTCACCAATGAATACTATCTTGGAAGCAATGTTTATCGTTAGCTCTGATGTGAATTGTCCCAGATGCTGGTGGAGCCCGAAGATGAAGGAATGGCTGATGAACTTTTCACGGCACTTATATGAGTTAACGCAATTCTATTTTCACTATACTATAAATACTATAAATACTATAAAGAAGAATTTAATATATTAGAATGGAGATTGGAATCTTAAGATTGATTTTAAATTTGAATAATTTCTTGTTAGCTGAGTCCTTCGGTAATTATGGAAGTAACTTCACTAATTTAACCCGAACTCTGGCTCAAAATAGCAACAAGGGCAAAACGCCACGCACCTCGCGATTTGACTAACGATTGCAACTCGCGGCGGTTTCTCTGCCTCTTTTGTAGATTTTGGGGACCGCTAAGGGGAAGTTCCAAGAGCCATGCTCGATCCTCCCACTCAGGAAATCGCCCGTTCCTGTTCTAAGAATTCCGCCCGCAGTTCATCAGCTATTTCCCATCCATAGCCTCCCGCTATTGCAATTTCGCTTATTATCAAAACGTGACCACCGTTCGAAGAATATTCGCGGTTGAGGAATTTCGCCGTGTTTAGGTATGCAAATTTTAATTTAACATCCGGTACGTAACAATATATAATTTATATATAATATTATTTATATAAATAATAATATATTTATAAATATATAATATTATTTATATAGAGAATAATATATTTAATTATAATTTATATGGACCGATATCTGTGGCGATGTCACTCGAAACCGTATGTGTTTGACGAAACTAAGTGGTCGACCTTGTGAGAGAGGAAACTCCAGATGCGAAAATTACTTCCATTTTAAACTAATTGTTCTATCTGAAACTAAGTGTTCGATACTGTGCCAGGAGAAGCGCCTGTTCTCTGAAATCTGTGGCGATGCCACTCTAAACCGTATGTGTTCGACGAAGCTAAGTTGTCGATCTTGTGAGAGAGGAAACTCCAGTTGCGAAACTTAGTTCCATTTTAATCTAATTGTTCTATCTGAAACTAAGTGTTCGATAATGTGCCAGGAGAAGCGCCTGTTCTCTGAAATCTGTGGCGATGCCACTCGAAACCGTATGTGTTCGACTAAACTAATTGGCCGACCTTGTGAGAGAGGAAACTCCAGATGCGAAACTTAGTTCCATTTTAAACTAATTCTTCTATCTGAAAGTGTTCGATACTCTGCCTGGAGAAGCGCCTGTTCTCTGAAATCTATGGCGATGCCCCTCGAAACCGTATGTGTTCGACGAATCTCAATGGCCGACCTTGTGAGAGAGGAAACTCCAGATGTGAAACTTAGTTCCATTTTAAACTAATCGTTCTATCTGAAAGTGTTCGATACTGTGCCAGGAGAAACGCCGGTTCTCTGAAATCTGTGGCCATGCCACTCGAAACTGTATGTGTTCGACGAAACTAAGTGGCCGACATTGTGAGAGAGGAAACTCCAGATGCGAAACTTAGTTCCATTTTAAACTAATTGTTCTATCTGAAACTAAGTGTTCGATACTGTGACAGGAGAAGCGCCTGCTCTCTAAAATCTGTGGCGATGCTACTCGAAACCGTATATGTTCGACGAAACTAAGTGGCCGACGTTGTGAGAGAGGAAACTCCAGATGCGAAACATAGTGGCATTTTAAACTAATTGTTCTATCTGTAACTAAGTGTTCGATAATGTGCCAGGAGAAGCGCCTGTTCTCTGAAATCTGTGGCGATGCTACTCGAAACCGTATGTGTTCGACGAAACTAAGTGGTTGACCTAGTGAGAGAGGATACTCCAGATGCGAAACATAGTTCCATTTTAAACTAATTGTTCTATCTGAAACTAAGTGCTCGATAATGTGCCAGGAGAACCGCCTGTTCCCTGAAATCTGTGGCGATACCACTCTAAACCGTATGTGTTCGACGAAACTAAGTGGCCGACCTTGTAAGAGAGGAAACTCCAGATGCGAAACATAGTTGCATTTTAAACTAAGTGTTCGATACTGTGCCAGGAGAAACTCCCGTTCTGCGAAAACTGTGGCGATACTACTCGAAACCGTATGTGTTCGACGAAACTAAGTGGTCGACATTGTGAGAGAGGAAGCTCCAAATGCGAAGCTTATTTCCATTTAAAACTAATTGTTCTATCTGAAACTAAGTGTTCGATTCTGTGCCAGGTGAAGCGCCTGTTCTGTGAAATCTGTCGCGATGCTACTCGAAACCGTATGTGTTCGACGAAACTAAGTGGCCGACCTTGTGAGAGAGGAAACTTCAGATGCGAAATTTAGTTCCATTTTAAATTAATTGTTCTATCTGAAACTAAGTGTTCGATACTGTGCCAGGAGAAGCTCCCGTTCTGTGAAACCTGTGGCGATACCACTCGAAACCGTATGTGTTCGACGAAAATAAGTGGTCGACCTTGTGGTAGAGGAAACTCCAGATCCGAAACATAGTTCCATTTTAAACATATTTTTCTATCTGAAACTAGGTGTTCGATACTATGCCAGGAGAAGCGCCTGTTCTCTGAAATCTGTGGCGATGCTGCTCGAAACCATATGTGTTCGACGAATCTAATTGGTCGACCTTGTGAGAGAGGAAACTACAGATGCGAAACTTAGTTCCATTTAAAACTAATTGTTCTATCTGAAACTAAGTGTTCGATACTGTGCCAGGAGAAGCGCCTGTTCTCTGAAATCTCTGGTGATGCTACTCCAAACCGTATGTGTTCGACGAAACTAAGTGGTCGACCTTGTGAGAGAGGAAACTCCAGAGGCGAAACTTTGTTCCATTTTAAACTAATTGTTCTATCTGAAACTAAGTGTTCGATACTGTGCCAGGAGAAGCGCCTGTTCTCTGAAATCTGCGGCGATGCCACTCGAAACCGTATGTGATCGACGAAACTAAGTGGCCGACCTTGTGAGAGAGGAAATTCCAGATGCGAAACATAGTACCATTTTATACTAATTGTTCTATCTGAAACTATGTGTTCGATACTGTGTCAGGAGAGGCGCCTGTTTTCTGAAATCTGTGGCGATACTACTCGAAACCGTATGTGTTCGACGAAACAAAGTGGTTGACCTTGTGGGAGAGGAATCTCAAGAAGCGAAACATAGTTCCATTTAAAACTAATTGTTCTCTCTGAAACTAAGTGTTCGATACTGTGCCAGGAGAAGCGCCTGTTCTCTGAAATCTGTGGCGAAGCTACTCGAAACTGTATGTGTTCGAGGAAACTAAGTGGTCGACCTTGTGGGAGAGGAAACTCCAGATGCGAAACGTAGTTCCATTTAAAACTAATTGTTCTCTCTGAAACTAAGTGTTCGATACTGTGCCAGGAGAAGCGCCTGTTCTCTGAAATCTGTGGCGAAGCTACACGAAACTGTATGTGTTCGAGGAAACTAAGTGGTCGACCTTGTGGGAGAGGAAACTCCAGATGCGAAACGTAGTTCCATTTTAAACAAATTGTTCTATCTGAAACTAAGTGCTCGATACTGTGCCAGGAGAAGCGCCTGTTCTCTGAAATCTGTGGCGATGCTACTCGAAACCGCATGTGTTCGACGAAACTAAGTGGTCCACCTTGTGAGACAGGAAACTCCAGATGCGAAGCTTAGTTCCATTTTAAAGTAATTGTTCTATCCGATACTAAGTGTTCGATACTGTGCTGGGGGAAGCGCCTGTTGTCTGAAATCTGCGGCGGTGCCACTCGAAACCGTGTCTGTTCGACGAAACTAAGTGGTCGACCTTGTGAGGGAGGAAACTGCAAATGCGAAACTTAGTTCCATTTTAAACTAATTGTTCTATTTGAAACTAAGTGTTCGATACTGTGCCAGGAGAATCGCCGTTCTGCGAAATCTGTGGCGATACCACTCGAAACCGTATGTGCTCGACGAATCTAAATGGTCGACCTTGTGAGAGAGGAAACTCCAGAAGCGAAACTTAGTTCCATTTAAAACTAAGTTTTCCATCTGAAACTAAGTGTTCGATACAGTGCCTGGAGACGCGCCTGTTCTCTGAAATCTGTCGCGATGCTACTCGAAACCGTATGTGTTCGACGAAACTAAGTGGTCGCCTTGTGAAAGAGGAAACTCCAGATGCGAAACTTAGTTTCATTTTAAACTAATTTTTCTATCTGAAACTAAGAGTTCGATACTGTGCCAGGAGAAGCGGCAGTTCTCTGAAACCTGTGGCGATGCCACTCGAAACCGTATGTGTTCGACGAAACTAAGTGGCCGACCTTGTGAGAGAGGAAACTCCAGATGCGAAACATAGTTCCATTTTAAACTAATTTTTCTATCTGAAACTGAGTGTTCGATACTGTGCCAGGAGAAGCGCCTGTTCTCTGAAATCGGTGGCGATGCTACTCGAAACCGTATGTGTTCGACGAAACTAAGTGGTCCACCTTGTGAGACAGGAAACTCCAGATGCGAAGCTTAGTTCCATTTTAAAGTAATTGTTCTATCCGATACTAAGTGTTCGATACTGTGCTGGGAGAAGCGCCTGTTGTCTGAAATCTGCGGCGGTGCCACTCGAAACCGTGTCTGTTCGACGAAACTAAGTGGTCGACCTTGTGAGGGAGGAAACTGCAAATGCGAAACTTAGTTCCATTTTAAACTAATTGTTCTATTTGAAACTAAGTGTTCGATACTGTGCCAGGAGAATCGCCGTTCTGCGAAATCTGTGGCGATACCACTCGAAACCGTATGTGCTCGACGAATCTAAATGGTCGACCTTGTGAGAGAGGAAACTCCAGAAGCGAAACTTAGTTCCATTTAAAACTAAGTTTTCCATCTGAAACTAAGTGTTCGATACAGTGCCTGGAGACGCGCCTGTTCTCTGAAATCTGTCGCGATGCTACTCGAAACCGTATGTGTTCGACGAAACTAAGTGGTCGACCTTGTGAGAGAGGAAACTCCAGAAGCGAAACTTAGTTCCATTTAAAACTAAGTGTTCCATCTGAAACTAAGTGTTCGATACAGTGCCTGGAGACGCGCCTGTTCTCTGAAATCTGTCGCGATGCTACTCGAAACCGTATGTGTTCGACGAAACTAAGTGGTCGCCTTGTGAAAGAGGAAACTCCAGAAGCGAAACTTAGATCCATTTTAAACTAATTGTTCTATCTGAAACTAAGTGTTCGATACTGTGCTGGGAGAAGCGCCTGTTGTCTGAAATCTGCGGCGGTGCCACTCGAAACCGTGTCTGTTCGACGAAACTAAGTGGTCGACCTTGTGAGGGAGGAAACTGCAAATGCGAAACTTAGTTCCATTTTAAACTAATTGTTCTATTTGAAACTAAGTGTTCGATACTGTGCCAGGAGAATCGCCGTTCTGCGAAATCTGTGGCGATACCACTCGAAACCGTATGTGCTCGACGAATCTAAATGGTCGACCTTGTGAGAGAGGAAACTCCAGAAGCGAAACTTAGTTCCATTTAAAACTAAGTGTTCCATCTGAAACTAAGTGTTCGATACAGTGCCTGGAGACGCGCCTGTTCTCTGAAATCTGTCGCGATGCTACTCGAAACCGTATGTGTTCGACGAAACTAAGTGGTCGCCTTGTGAAAGAGGAAACTCCAGAAGCGAAACTTAGATCCATTTTAAACTAATTGTTCTATCTGAAACTAAGTGTTCGATACAGTGCCAGGAGACGCGCCTGTTCTCTGAAATCTGTGGCGATGCCACTCGAAACCGTATGTGTTCAACGAAATTAAGTGGTCGACCTTGTGAGAGAGGAAACTCCAGATGCGAAGCTTAGTTCCATTTTAAACTGATAGTTCTATCTGAAACTAAGTGTTCGATACAGTGCCAGGAGACGCGCCTGTTCTCTGAAATCTGTGGCGATGCTACTCGAAACCGTATGTGTTCGACGAAACTAAGTGGTCGACCTTTGTGAGAGAGGAAACTCCAGATGCGAAACATAGTTCCATTTTGAACTAATTGTTCTATCTGAAACTAAGTGTTCGATACTGTGCCAGGAGAAGCGCCTGTTCTCTGAACTGTGTGGCGATGCCGCTCGAAACCGAATGTGTTCGACGAAACTAAGTGGTCGACCTTGTGAGAGAGGAAACTCCAGAGGCGAAACTTAGATCCATTTTAAACTAATTGTTCTATCTGAAACTAAGTGTTCGATACTGTGCTGGGAGAAGCGCCTGTTGTCTGAAATCTGCGGCGGTGCCACTCGAAACCGTGTCTGTTCGACGAAACTAACTGGTCGACCTTGTGAGGGAGGAAACTGCAAATGCGAAACTTAGTTCCATTTTAAACTAATTGTTCGATTTGAAACTAAGTGTTCGATACTGTGCCAGGAGAATCGCCGTTCTGCGAAATCTGTAGCGATACCACTCGAAACCGTATGTGCTCGACGAATCTAAATGGTCGACCTTGTGAGAGAGGAAACTCCAGAAGCGAAACTTAGTTCCATTTAAAACTAAGTGTTCCATCTGAAACTAAGTGTTCGATACAGTGCCTGGAGACGCGCCTGTTCTCTGAAATCTGTCGCGATGCTACTCGAAACCGTATGTGTTCGACGAAACTAAGTGGTCGCCTTGTGAAAGAGGAAACTCCAGAAGCGAAACTAAGTTCCATTTAAAACTAAGTGTTCCATCTGAAACTAAGTGTTCGATACAGTGCCAGGAGACGCGCCTGTTCTCTGAAATCTGTGGCGATGCCACTCGAAACCGTATGTGTTCAACGAAATTAAGTGGTCGACCTTGTGAGAGAGGAAACTCCAGATGCGAAGCTTAGTTCCATTTTAAACTGATAGTTCTATCTGAAACTAAGTGTTCGATACAGTGCCAGGAGACGCGCCTGTTCTCTGAAATCTGTGGCGATGCTACTCGAAACCGTATGTGTTCGACGAAACTAAGTGGTCGACCTTTGTGAGAGAGGAAACTCCAGATGCGAAACATAGTTCCATTTTGAACTAATTGTTCTATCTGAAACTAAGTGTTCGATACTGTGCCAGGAGAAGCGCCTGTTCTCTGAACTGTGTGGCGATGCCGCTCGAAACCGAATGTGTTCGACGAAACTAAGTGGTCGACCTTGTGAGAGAGGAAACTCCAGAGGCGAAACTTAGATCCATTTTAAACTAATTGTTCTATCTGAAACTAAGTGTTCGATACTGTGCCAGGAGAAGCGCCTGTTCTCTGAAATCTGTCGCGATGCTACTCGAAACCGTATGTGTTCGACGAAACTAAGTGGTCGCCTTGTGAAAGAGGAAACTCCAGATGCGAAATATAGTACCATTTTATACTAATTGTTCTATCTGAAACTATGTGTTCGATACTGTGTCAGGAGAGGCGCCTGTTTTCTGAAATCTGTGGCGATACTACTCGAAACCGTATGTGTTCGACGAAACAAAGTGGTTGACCTTGTGGGAGAGGAATCTCAAGAAGCGAAACATAGTTCCATTTAAAACTAATTGTTCTCTCTGAAACTAAGTGTTCGATACTGTGCCAGGAGAAGCGCCTGTTCTCTGAAATCTGTGGCGAAGCTACTCGAAACTGTATGTGTTCGAGGAAACTAAGTGGTCGACCTTGTGGGAGAGGAAACTCCAGATGCGAAACGTAGTTCCATTTAAAACTAATTGTTCTCTCTGAAACTAAGTGTTCGATACTGTGCCAGGAGAAGCGCCTGTTCTCTGAAATCTGTGGCGAAGCTACTCGAAACTGTATGTGTTCGAGGAAACTAAGTGGTCGACCTTGTGGGAGAGGAAACCCCAGATGCGAAACGTAGTTCCATTTTAAACAAATTGTTCTATCTGAAACTAAGTGCTCGATACTGTGCCAGGAGAAGCGCCTGTTCTCTGAAATCGGTGGCGATGCTACTCGAAACCGCATGTCTTCGACGAAACTAAGTGGTCCACCTTGTGAGACAGGAAACTCCAGATGCGAAGCTTTGTTCCATTTTAAAGTAATTGTTCTATCCGATACTAAGTGTTCGATACTGTGCTGGGAGAAGCGCCTGTTGTCTGAAATCTGCGGCGGTGCCACTCGAAACCGTGTCTGTTCGACGAAACTAAGTGGTCGACCTTGTGAGGGAGGAAACTGCAAATGCGAAACTTAGTTCCATTTTAAACTAATTGTTCTATTTGAAACTAAGTGTTCGATACTGTGCCAGGAGAATCGCCGTTCTGCGAAATCTGTGGCGATACCACTCGAAACCGTATGTGCTCGACGAATCTAAATGGTCGACCTTGTGAGAGAGGAAACTCCAGAAGCGAAACTTAGTTCCATTTAAAACTAAGTGTTCCATCTGAAACTAAGTGTTCGATACAGTGCCTGGAGACGCACCTGTTCTCTGAAATCTGTCGCGATGCTACTCGAAACCGTATGTGTTCGACGAAACTAAGTGGTCGCCTTGTGAAAGAGGAAACTCCAGATGCGAAACTTAGTTTCATTTTAAACTAATTTTTCTATCTGAAACTAAGAGTTCGATACTGTGCCAGGAGAAGCGGCAGTTCTCTGAAACCTGTGGCGATGCCACTCGAAACCGTATGTGTTCGACGAAACTAAGTGGCCGACCTTGTGAGAGAGGAAACTCCAGATGCGAAACATAGTTCCATTTTAAACTAATTTTTCTATCTGAAACTGAGTGTTCGATACTGTGCCAGGAGAAGCGCCTGTTCTCTGAAATCGGTGGCGATGCTACTCGAAACCGTATGTGTTCGACGAAACTAAGTGGTCCACCTTGTGAGACAGGAAACTCCAGATGCGAAGCTTAGTTCCATTTTAAAGTAATTGTTCTATCCGATACTAAGTGTTCGATACTGTGCTGGGAGAAGCGCCTGTTGTCTGAAATCTGCGGCGGTGCCACTCGAAACCGTGTCTGTTCGACGAAACTAAGTGGTCGACCTTGTGATGGAGGAAACTGCAAATGCGAAACTTAGTTCCATTTTAAACTAATTGTTCTATTTGAAACTAAGTGTTCGATACTGTGCCAGGAGAATCGCCGTTCTGCGAAATCTGTGGCGATGCTACTCGAAACCGTATGTGTTCGACGAAACTAAGTGGTCGACCTTGTGAGAGAGGAAACTGCAGATGCGAAACTTACTTCCATTTTAAACTAATTGTTCTCTCTGAAACTAAGTGTTCGATACTGTGGCAGGAGAAGCGCCTGTTCTCTCAAATTTGTGGCGATGACACTCGAAACCGTATGTGTTCGACGAAACTAAGTGGTCGACCTTGTGAGAGAGTAAACTCCAGATGCGAAACTTAGTTCCATTTTAAACTGATTGTTCTATCTGAAACTAAGTGTTCGATACTGTGCCAGGAGAAGCGCCTGTTCTCTGAAATCTGTGGCGATGCTACTCGAAACCGTATGTGTTTGACGAAACTAAGTGGACGACCTAGTGAGAGAGGAAACTTCAGATGCGAAACTTAGTTCCATTTTAAATTAATAGTTCTCTCTGATACTAAGTGTTCGATACTGTGCCAGGAGAAGCGCCTGTTCTTTGAAATCTGTGGCGATGCCACTCGAAACCGTATGTGTTCAACGAAATTAAGTGGTCGACCTTGTGAGAGAGGAAACTCCAGATGCGAAGCTTAGTTCCATTTTAAACTGATAGTTCTATCTGATACTAAGTGTTCGATACTGTGCCAGGAGAAGCGCCTGTTCTCTGAAATCTGTGGCGATGCCACTCGAAACCGTATGTGTTCGACGAAATTAAGTGGTCGACCTTGTGAGAGAGGAAACTCCAGATGCGAAATTTAGTTACATTTTAAACTAATTGTTCTACCTGCAACTATGTGTTCGATACTGTGCCAGGAGAAGCGCCTGTGCTCTGAAATCTGTGGCGATGCCACTCGAAACCGTATGTGTTCGACGAAACTAAGTGGTCGAACTTGTGAGAGAGGAAACTCCAGATGCGAAACTTAGTTCCATTTTAAACTAATTGTTCTATGTGCAACTATGTGTTCGATACTGTGCCAGGAGAAGCGCCTGTTCTCTGAAATCTGTGGCGATGCCACTCGAAACCGTATCTGTTCGACGAAACTAAGTCGTCGATCTTGTGAGAGAGGAAACTCCAGATGCAGAGTTTAGTTCCATTTTATACTAATAGTTCTCTCTGATACTAAGTGTTCGATACTGTGCCATGAGAAGCGCCTGTTCTCTGAAATCTGTGGCGATGCCACTCGAAACCGTATCTGTTCGACGAAACTAAGTCGTCGATCTTGTGAGAGAGCAAACTCCAGATGCGAAGTTTAGTTCCATTTTAAACTAATAGCTCTCTCTGATACTAAGTGTTCGATACTGTGCCAGGAGAAGCGCCTGTTCTCTGAAATCTGTGGCGATGCCACTCGAAACCGTATGTGTTCAACGATATTAAGTGGTCGACCTTTTGATAGAGCAAACTCCAGATGCGAAACTTAGTTCCATTTTAAACTAATTGTTCTATCTGAAACTAAGTGTTCGATACTGTGCCAGGAGAAGCGCCTGTTCTCTGAAATCTGTGGCGATGCTACTCGAAACCGTATGTGTTCGACGAAATTAAGTGGTCGACCTTGTGAGAGAGGAAACTCCAGATGCGAAACTTAGTTCCATTTTAAACTAATTGTTCTATGTGCAACTATGTGTTCGATACTGTGCCAGGAGAAGCGCCTGTTCTCTGAAATCTGTGGCGATGCTACTCTAAACCGTATGTGTTCGACGAAACTAAGTGGTCGACCTTGTGAGAGAGGAAACTCCAGATGCGAAACATAGTTCCAATTTAAAGTAATTGTTCTCTCTGAAACTAAGTGTTCGATACTGCGCCAGGAGAAGCGCCTGTTCTCTGAAATCGGTGGCGATGCTACTCGAAACCGCATGTGTTCCACGAAACTAAGTGGTTGACCTTGTGAGAGAGGAAACTCCAGATGCAAAACTTAGTTCCATTTTAAACTGATTGTTCTATCTGAAAGTGTTCGATACTGTGCCAGCAGAAGCGCCTGTTCTCTCAAATCTGTGGTGATGCCACTCGAAACCGTATGCGTTCGGCGAAACTAAGTGGTCGACCTTGTGAGAGAGGAAACTCCAAATGCGAAACTTAGTACCATTCTCAACTTATTGTTCTATCTGAAACTATGTGATCGACGCTGTGCCAGGAGAAGCGCCTGTGCTCTCAAATCTGTGGCCATGCCACTCGAAACCGTATGTGTTCGACGAAACTAAGTGGTCGACCTTGTGAGGGAGGAAACTCCAAATGCGAAGTTTAGTTCCATTTTAAACTAATAGCTCTCTCTGATACTAAGTGTTCGATACTGTGCCAGGAGAAGCGCCTGTTCTCTGAAATCTGTGGCGATGCCACTCGAAACCGTATGTGTTCAACGATATTAAGTGGTCGACCTTTTGAGAGAGCAAACTCCAGATGCGAAACTTAGTTCCGTTTTAAACTAATTGTTCTCTCTGAAACTAAGTGTTCGATACTGTGCCAGGAGAAGCGCCTGTTCTCTGAAATCTGTGGCGAAGCTACTCTAAACCGTATGTGTTCGACGAAACTAAGTGGTCGACCTTCTGAGAGAAGAAACTCCAGATGCGAAACTTAGTTCCATTATAAACTAATTGTTCTATCTCTAACTGAGTGTTCGATACTGCGCCAGGAGAAGCGCCTGTTCTCTGAATACGGTGGCGATGCTATTCGAAACCGCATGTGTTCCACGAAACTAAGTGTTTGACCTTGTGAGAGAGGAAACTCCAGATGCAAAACTTAGTTCCATTCTCAACTAATTGTTCTATCTGAAACTATGTGATCGACACTGTGCCAGGAGAAGCGCCTGTGCTCTGAAATCTGTGGCGATGCCACTCGAAACCGTATGTGTTCGACGAAACTAAGTGGTCGACCTTGTGAGGGAGGAAACTCCAAATGAGAAACATATTTCCATTTTAAACTGATTGTTCTATCTGAAACTAAGTGTTCGATACTGTGCCAGGAGAAGCGCCAGTTCTCTGAAACCTGTGGCGATGCCACTCGAAACCGTATGTGTTCGACGAAACTAAGTGGTCGACCTTTTGAGAGAGGTAACTCCGGATGCGAAACTTAGTTCCATTTTAAACTAAATGTTCTATCTGAATCTAAGTGTTCGATACTGTACCAGGAGAAGCGCCTGTTCTCTGAAATCTGTGGCGATGCCACTCGAAACCGTATGTGTTCATCGAAACTAAGTGGTCGACCTTGTGAGAGAGGAAACTCCAGATGCGAAACATAGTTCCATTTTAAACTAATTGTTCCATCTGAAACTAAGTGTTCGATACTGTGCCAGGAGAAGCGCCTGTTCTCTGAAATCTGTGGCGATGCCACTCGAAACCGTATGTGTCGACGAAACTATGTGGTCGACCTTGTGAGAGAGGAAACTCCAGCTGCGAAGCTTAGTTCCATTTTAACCTAATTGTTCTATCTGAGACTAAGTGTTCGATAGTGTACCAGGAGAAACGCCTGTTCTCTGAAATGTGTGGCGATACCACTCGAAACCGTATGTGTTCGAAGAAACTAAGTGGTCGACCTTGCGAGAGAGGAAACTCTAGATGCGAAACTTAGTTCCATTTTAAACTAATTGTTCTATCTGAAACTCAGTGTCCGATGCTGTGCCAGGAGAAGCGCCTGCTTTCTGAAATATGTGGCGATGCTACACAAAACCGTATGTGTTCGACGAAACTAAGTGGTCGACCTTCTGGGAGATTAAACTCCAGAAGCGAAACATAGTTCCATTTTAAACTAATTGTTCTATCTGAAACTAAGTGTTCGGTACTGTGCCAGGAGAAGCGCCTGTTCTCTGAAATCTGTGGCGATGCCACTCGAAACCGTATTAGTTCGACGAAACTAAGTGGTTGACCTTTTGAGAGAGGATACTCCAGATGCGAAACAGAGTTCCATTTTAAACTAATTGTTCTGTCTGAAGTAAGTGTTCCATACTGTGCCAGGAGAAGCGCCTGTTCTCTGTAATCTGTGGCGATGCCACTCGAAACCGAATTTGTTCAACGAAACTAAGTCGTCGACCTTATGAGAGAGGAAACTCCTGATGCGAAACTTAGTTCCATTTTAAACTAATTGTTCTATCTGAATCTAAGTGTCCGATACTGTACCAGGAGAAGCGCCTGTTCTCTGAAATCTGTGGCGATGCCACTCGAAACCGTATTAGTTCGACGAAACTAAGTGGTTGACCTTTTGAGAGAGGATACTCCAGATGCGAAACAGAGTTCCATTTTAAACTAATTGTTCTGTCTGAAGTAAGTGTTCCATACTGTGCCAGGAGAAGCGCCTGTTCTCTGTAATCTGTGGCGATGCCACTCGAAACCGAATTTGTTCAACGAAACTAAGTCGTCGACCTTATGAGAGAGGAAACTCCTGATGCGAAACTTAGTTCCATTTTAAACTAATTGTTCTATCTGAATCTAAGTGTCCGATACTGTACCAGGAGAAGCGCCTGTTCTCTGAAATCTGTGGGGATGCCACTCGAAACCGTATGTGTTCATCGAAACTAAGTGGTCGACCTTGTGAGAGAGGGAACTCCAGATGCGAAGCTTAGTTCCATTTTAAACTAATAGTTCTATCTAATACTAAGTGTTCGATACTGTGCCAGGAGAAGCGCCTGTTCTCTGAAATCTGTGGCGATGCCACTCGAAACCGTATGTGTTCGACGAAACTAAGTGGTCGACCTTGTGAGGGAGGAAACTCTAGATGCGAAACTTAGTTCCATTTTAAACTAATTGTTCTATCTGAAACTCAGTGTTCGGTACTGTGCCAGGAGAAGCGCCTGTTCTCTGAAATCTGTGGCGATGCCACTCGAAACCGTATGTGTCGACGATACTAAGTGGTCGACCTTGTGAGAGAGGAAACTCCAGATGCGAAGCTTAGTTCCATTTTAACCTAATTGTTCTATCTGAAACTAGGTGTTCGATAGTGTACCAGGAGAAACGCCTGTTCTCTGAAATGTGTGGCGATACCACTCGAAACCGTATGTGTTCGAAGAAACTAAGTGGTCGACCTTGCGAGAGAGGAAACTCTAGATGCGAAACTTAGTTCCATTTTAAACTAATTGTTCTATCTGAAACTAAGTGTTCGGTACTGTGCCAGGAGAAGCGCCTGTTCTCTGAAATCTGTGGCGATGCCACTCGAAACCGTATGTGTCGACGAAACTAAGTGGTCGACCTTGTGAGTGAGGAAACTCAAGATGCGAAGCTTAGTTCCATTTTAACCTAATTGTTCTATCTGAAACTAAGTGTTCGATAGTGTACCAGGAGAAACGCCTGTTCTCTGAAATGTGTGGCGATACCACTCGAAACCGTATGTGTTCGAAGAAACTGAGTGGTCGAGCTTGTGAGAGAGTAAACTCTATAGGCGGAATTTAGTTCCATTTTAAACTAATTGTTCTATCTGAAACTAAGGGTTCGGTACTGTGCCAGGAGAAGCGCTTGTTCTCTGAAATCTGTGGCGATGCCACTCGAAACCGTCTGTGTTCGACGAAACTAAGTGGTTGACCTTGTGAGAGAGGATACTCCAGATGCGAAACAGAGTTCCATTTTAAACTAATTGTTCTGTCTGAAGTATTAGTTCCAGTCAGTTTCTTCGAACACATACGGTTTCGAGTGGTATCGCCACACATTTCAGAGAACAGGCGTTTCTCCTGGTACACTATCGAACTAATTAGTTCGACGAAACTAAGTGGTCGACCTTGTGAGAGAGGAAACTCCAGATGCGAACCTTAGTTCCATTTTAAACAAATTGTTCTATCTGAAAGTGTTCGATACTGTGCCAGGAGAAGTGCCTGTTCTCTGAAATCTGTGGCGACGCTACTCGTAACCGTATGTGTTCGACGAATCTAAATGGTCGACCTTGCGAGAGAGGACACTCCAGATGCGAAACTTAGTTCCATTTTAAACTAATTGTTCTATCTGCAACTATGTGTTCGATGTGCCAGGAGAAGCGCCTGTTCTCTGAAATCTGTGGCGATGCCACTCGAAACCGTATGTGTTCGACGAAATTAAGTGGTCGACCTTGTGAGAGAGGAAACTCCAGATGCGAAACTTAGTTCCATTTTAAACTAATTGTTCTATGTGCAACTATGTGTTCGATACTGTGCCAGGAGAAGTGCCTGTTCTCTGAAAACTGTGACGATGCTACTCCAAACAGTATGTGTTCGACGAAAATAAGTGGTCGATCTTGTGGAAGAGGAAACTCCGGATGCGAAACTTAGTTCCATTTTAAATTAATTGTTCTATCTGAAACTAAGTGTTCGATACTGTGCCAGGAGAAGCGCCTGTTCTCTGAAAGCAGTGGCGATGCTACTCGAAACCGTATGTGTTCGACGAAACTAAGCGGCCGCCATGTGAGAGAGGAAACTCCAGATGCGAGACTTAGTTCCATTTTAAACAAATTGTTCTATCTGAAACTAAGTGTTCGATACTGTGCCAGGAGTAGCGCCTGTTCTCTGAAATGTGTGGCGATGCCACTCGAAACCGTATGTGTTCGACGAAACTAAGTGGTCGACCTTGTGAGAGAGGAAACTCCAGAGGCGAAACTTATTTCCATTTTAAACTAATTGTTCTATCTGAAACTAAGTGTTCGATACTGTGCCAGGAGAAGCGCCTGTTCTCTGAAATGTGTGGCGATGCCACGCGAAACCGTAATTGTTCGACGAAACTAAGTGGTTGATCTTGTGAAAGAGGATACTCCAGATGCGAAACGTAGTTCCATTTTAAACTAATTGTTCTGTCTGAAATAAGTGTTCGATACTGTGCAAGGCGAAGTGCCTGTTCTCTGAAACCTGTGGCGTTGCTACTCGAAACCGTATGTGTTCGACGAAACTAAGTGGTCGACCTTCTGAGAGAGGAAACTCCGGATGCGAAACTTAGTTCCATTTTAAACTAATTGTTCTATCTGAAGTTAAGTGTTCGATACTGTGCCAGGAGAATCGCCTGTTCTCTGAAATCTGTGGCGATGCCACTCGAAACCGTATGTGTTCGAGGAAACTAAGTGGTCGACCTTGTGGGAGAGGAAACTCCAGATGCGAAACTTAGTTCCATTTTAGACTAATTGTTCTATCTGAAACTAAGTGTTCGACGAAATGGCGATGCTACTCGAAACCGTATGTGTTCGACGAATCTAAATGTTCGACCTTGTGTGAGAGGAATCTCCAGATGCGAGACTTAGTTCATTTTTAAACAAATTGTTCTATCTGAAACTAAGTGTTCGATACTGTGCCAGGAGTAGCGCCTGTTCTCTGAAATGTGTGGCGATGCCACTCGAAACCGTTTGTGTTCGACGAAACTAAGTGGTCGACCTTGTGAGAGAGGAAACTACAGAAGTGAAACTTAGTTTCATTTAAAACTAACTGTTCTATCTGAAACTAAGTGTTCGATAATGTGCCAGGAGAAGCGCCTGTTCTGCGAAATCTGTGGCGATACCACTCGAAACCGTATGTGTTCCACGAAACTAAGTGGTCGACCTTGTGAGAGGGGAAACTCCAAATGCGAAACATAGTTCCATTTTAAACTAATTTTTCTATCTGGAACTAAGTGTTCGATACTGTGCCAGGAGAAGCACCTGCTCTCTGAAATCTGTGGCGATGCTACTCGAAACGTTATGTGTTCGACGAAACTAAGTTGTCGAACTTGTGAGAGAGGAAACGCCAAATGCGAAACATAGGTCCATTTTAGACTAATTGTTCTATCTGAAACTAAGTGTTCGATACTGTGCCAGGTGAAGCGCCTGTTCTCTGAAATCTGTCGCGATGGTGCTCGAAACCGTATGTGTTCGACGAAACTAAGTGGTCGACCTTGTGAGAGAGGAAACTCCAGATGCGAAACTTAGTTCCATTTTAAACAAATTGTTCTATCTGAAAGTGTTCGATACTGTGCCAGGAGAAGTGCCTGTTCTCTGAAATCTGTGGCGACGCTACTCGTAACCGTATGTGTTCGACGAATCTAAATGGTCGACCTTGTGAGAGAGGAAACTCCAGATGCGAATCTTATTTCCATTTTAAACTAATTGTTCTATCTGAAACTAAGAGTTCGATACTGTGCCAGGAGAAGCGCCTGTTCTCTGAAATCTGTGGCGATGCCACTCGAAACCGTATATGGTCGACGATACTAAGTGGCCGACCTTGTGAGAGAGGAAACTCCAGAAGTGAAACTTAGTTTCATTTAAAACTAACTGTTCTATCTGAAATTAAGTGTTCGATACTATGCCTGGGGAAGCGGCTGTTCTCCGAAATCTGTGGCGATGCCACTCGAAAACGTATGTGTTCGACGAAACTAAGTGACCGACCTTGTGAGAGAGGAAACTCCAGATGCGAACCTTAGTTCCATTTTAAACAAATTGTTCTGTCTGAAAGTGTTCGATACTGTGCCAGGAGAAGTGCCTGTTCTCTGAAATCTGTGGCGATGCTACTCGAAACCGTATGTGTTCGACGAAACTAAGTGGCCGACCTTGTGAGGGAGGAAACTCCAGATGCGAAACATAGTTCCATTTTAAACTAATTGTTCTATCCGAAACTAAGTGTTCGATACTGTGCCAGGAGAAGCGCCTGTTCTCTGAAATCTGTCGCGATGGTGCTCGAAACCGTATGTGTTCGGCAAAACTAAGTATTCGACCTTGTGAGTGAGGAAACTCCAGAAGCGAAACATAGTTCCATTTCAATCTTATTGTTCTATCTGAAACTAAGTGTTCGATACGGTGCCAGCAGAAGTGCCTGTTCTCTGAAATCTGTGGCGATGCTACTCGAAACCGTATGTGTTCGACGAAACTAAGTGGCCGACCTTGTGAGGAAGGAAACTCGAGATGCGAAACTTAGTTCCATTTAAAACTAATTGATCTATCTGAAACTAAGTGTTCGATACTCTGCCAGGAGAAGCGCCTGTTCTCTGAAATCTGTGGAAATGCTACTCGAAACCGTATGTGTTCGACGAACCTAAGTGGTCCACCTTGTGCGAGAGGAAACTCCGGATGCGAATCGTAATACCATTTTAAACTAATTGTTCTATCTGAAACTAAGTGTTCGATACTGTGCCAGGAGAAGCGCCTGTTCTCTGAAATCTGTGGAGATGCTACTTGGAACCGTATGTGTTCGACGAAACTAAGTGGTCGACCTTCTGAGACAGGAACCTCTAGATGCGAAACTTAGTTCCATTTTAAACTAATTGTTCTGTCTGAAATAAGTGTTCGATACTGTGCAAGGCGAAGCGCCTGTTCTCTGAAACCTGTGGCGTTGCTACTCGAAACCGTATGTGTTCGACGAAACTAAGTGGTCGACCTTCTGAGAGAGGAAACTCCGGATGCGAAACTTAGTTCCATTTTAAACTAATTGTTCTATCTGAAGTTAAGTGTTCGATACTGTGCCAGGAGAATCGCCTCTTCTCTGAAATCTGTGGCGATGCCACTCGAAACCGTATGTGTTCGAGGAAACTAAGTGGTCGACCTTGTGGGAGAGGAAACTCCAGATGCGAAACTTAGTTCCATTTTAGACTAATTGTTCTATCTGAAACTAAGTGTTCGATACTGTGCCAGGAGAAGCGCCTGTTCTCTGAAATGTGTGGCGATGCTACTCGAAACCGTATGTGTTTGACGAATCTAAATGTTCGACCTTGTGTGAGAGGAATCTCCAGATGCGAGACTTAGTTCATTTTTAAACAAATTGTTCTATCTGAAACTAAGTGTTCGATACTGTGCCAGGAGTAGCGCCTGTTCTCTGAAATGTGTGGCGATGCCACTCGAAACCGTTTGTGTTCGACGAAACTAAGTGGTCGACCTTGTGAGAGAGGAAACTACAGAAGTGAAACTTAGTTTCATTTAAAACTAACTGTTCTATCTGAAACTAAGTGTTCGATAATGTGCCAGGAGAAGCGCCTGTTCTGCGAAATCTGTGGCGATGCCACTCGAAACCGTATGTGTTCCACGAAACTAAGTGGTCGACCTTGTGAGAGGGGAAACTCCAAATGCGAAACATAGTTCCATTTTAAACTAATTTTTCTATCTGGAACTAAGTGTTCGATACTGTGCCAGGAGAAGCACCTGCTCTCTGAAATCTGTGGCGATGCTACTCGAAACCTTATGTGTTCGACGAAACTAAGTTGTCGAACTTGTGAGAGAGGAAACGCCAAATGCGAAACATAGGTCCATTTTAGACTAATTGTTCTATCTGAAACTAAGTGTTCGATACTGTGCCAGGTGAAGCGCCTGTTCTCTGAAATCTGTCGCGATGGTGCTCGAAACCGTATGTGTTCGACGAAACTAAGTGGTCGACCTTGTGAGAGAGGAAACTCCAGATGCGAACCTTAGTTCCATTTTAAACAAATTGTTCTGTCTGAAAGTGTTCGATACTGTGCCAGGAGAAGTGCCTGTTCTCTGAAATCTGTGGCGACGCTACTCGTAACCGTATGTGTTCGACGAATCTAAATGGTCGACCTTGCGAGAGAGGAAACTCCAGATGCGAATCTTATTTCCATTTTAAACTAATTGTTCTATCTGAAACTAAGAGTTCGATACTGTGCCAGGAGAAGCGCCTGTTCTCTGAAATCTGTGGCGATGCCACTCGAAACCGTATATGTTCGACGATACTAAGTGGCCGACCTTGTGAGAGAGGAAACTCCAGAAGTGAAACTTAGTTTCATTTAAAACTAACTGTTCTATCTGAAATTAAGTGTTCGATACTATGCCTGGGGAAGCGGCTGTTCTCCGGAATCTGTGGCGATGCCACTCGAAAACGTATGTGTTCGACGAAACTAAGTGACCGACCTTGTGAGAGAGGAAACTCCAGATGCGAACCTTAGTTCCATTTTAAACAAATTGTTCTGTCTGAAAGTGTTCGATACTGTGCCAGGAGAAGTGCCTGTTCTCTGAAATCTGTGGCGATGCTTCTCGAAACCGTATGTGTTCGACGAAACTAAGTGGCCGACCTTGTGAGGGAGGAAACTCCAGATGCGAAACATAGTTCCATTTTAAACTAATTGTTCTATCCGAAACTAAGTGTTCGATACTGTGCCAGGAGAAGCGCCTGTTCTCTGAAATCTGTCGCGATGGTGCTCGAAACCGTATGTGTTCGGCAAAACTAAGTATTCGACCTTGTGAGTGAGGAAACTCCAGAAGCGAAACATAGTTCCATTTCAATCTTATTGTTCTATCTGAAACTAAGTGTTCGATACGGTGCCAGCAGAAGTGCCTGTTCTCTGAAATCTGTGGCGATGCTACTCGAAACCGTATGTGTTCGACGAAACTAAGTGGCCGACCTTGTGAGGAAGGAAACTCGAGATGCGAAACTTAGTTCCATTTAAAACTAATTGATCTATCTGAAACTAAGTGTTCGATACTCTGCCAGGAGAAGCGCCTGTTCTCTGAAATCTGTGGAAATGCTACTCGAAACCGTATGTGTTCGACGAACCTAAGTGGTCCACCTTGTGCGAGAGGAAACTCCGGATGCGAATCGTAATACCATTTTAAACTAATTGTTCTATCTGAAACTAAGTGTTCGATACTGTGCCAGGAGAAGCGCCTGTTCTCTGAAATCTGTGGAGATGCTACTCGGAACTGTATGTGTTCGACGAAACTAAGTGGTCGACCTTCTGAGACAGGAACCTCTAGATGCGAAACTTAGTTCCATTTTAAACTAATTGTTCTATCTGAAACTAAGTGTTCGATACTGTGCCAGCAGAAGCGCCTGTTCTCTGAAATCTGTGGCGATGCCACTCGAAACTGTATGCGTTCGGCGAATCTAAGTGGTCGACCTTGTGAGAGAGGAAACTCCAGAAGTTAAACTTAGTTTCATTTAAAACTAACTGTTCTATCTGAAACTAAGTGTTCGATAATGTGCCAGGAGGAGCGCCTGTTCTGCGAAATCTGTGGCGATACCACTCGAAACCGTATGTGTTCGACGAAACTAAGTGGTCGACCTTGTGAGAGGGGAAACTCCAAATGCGAAACATAGTTCCATTTTAAACTAATTTTTCTATCTGGAACTAAGTGTTCGATACTGTGCCAGGAGAAGCACCTGCTCTCTGAAATCTGTGGCGATGCTACTCGAAACCTTATGTGTTCGACGAAACTAAGTTGTCGAACTTGTGAGAGAGGAAACGCCAAATGCGAAACATAGGTCCATTTTAGACTAATTGTTCTATCTGAAACTAAGTGTTCGATACTGTGCCAGGTGAAGCGCCTGTTCTCTGAAATCTGTCGCGATGGTGCTCGAAACCGTATGTGTTCGACGAAACTAAGTGGTCGACCTTGTGAGAGAGGAAACTCCAGATGCGAAACTTAGTTCCATTTTAAACAAATTGTTCTGTCTGAAAGTGTTCGATACTGTGCCAGGAGAAGTGCCTGTTCTCTGAAATCTGTGGCGACGCTACTCGTAACCGTATGTGTTCGACGAATCTAAATGGTCGACCTTGTGAGAGAGGAAACTCCAGATGCGAATCTTATTTCCATTTTAAACTAATTGTTCTATCTGAAACTAAGAGTTCGATACTGTGCCAGGAGAAGCGCCTGTTCTCTGAAATCTGTGGAGATGCTACTCGGAACCGTATGTGTTCGACGAAACTAAGTGGTCGACCTTCTGAGACAGGAACCTCTAGATGCGAAACTTAGTTCCATTTTAAACTAATTGTTCTATCCGAAACTAAGTGTTCGATACTATGCCTGGGGAAGCGGCTGTTCTCCGGAATCTGTGGCGATGCCACTCGAAAACGTATGTGTTCGACGAAACTAAGTGACCGACCTTGTGAGAGAGGAAACTCCAGATGCGAACCTTAGTTCCATTTTAAACAAATTGTTCTGTCTGAAAGTGTTCGATACTGTGCCAGGAGAAGTGCCTGTTCTCTGAAATCTGTGGCGATGCTACTCGAAACCGTATGTGTTCGACGAAACTAAGTGGCCGACCTTGTGAGGGAGGAAACTCCAGATGCGAAACATAGTTCCATTTTAAACTAATTGTTCTATCCGAAACTAAGTGTTCGATACTGTGCCAGGAGAAGCGCCTGTTCTCTGAAATCTGTCGCGATGGTGCTCGAAACCGTATGTGTTCGGCAAAACTAAGTATTCGACCTTGTGAGTGAGGAAACTCCAGAAGCGAAACATAGTTCCATTTCAATCTTATTGTTCTATCTGAAACTAAGTGTTCGATACGGTGCCAGCAGAAGCGCCTGTTCTCTGAAATCTGTGGCGATGCTACTCGAAACCGTATGTGTTCGACGAAACTAAGTGGTCGACCTTGTGAGAGAGGAAACTCCAGATGCGAAACTTAGTTCCATTTAAAACTAATTGATCTATCTGAAACTAAGTGTTCGATACTGTGCCAGGAGAAGCGCCTGTTCTCTGAAATCTGTGGCGATGCCACTCGAAACCGTATATGTTCGACGATACTAAGTGGCCGACCTTGTGAGAGAGGAAACTCCAGAAGTGAAACTTAGTTTCATTTAAAACTAACTGTTCTATCTGAAATTAAGTGTTCGATACTATGCCTGGGGAAGCGGCTGTTCTCCGAAATCTGTGGCGATGCCACTCGAAAACGTATGTGTTCGACGAAACTAAGTGACCGACCTTGTGAGAGAGGAAACTCCAGATGCGAACCTTAGTTCCATTTTAAACAAATTGTTCTGTCTGAAAGTGTTCGATACTGTGCCAGGAGAAGTGCCTGTTCTCTGAAATCTGTGGCGATGCTACTCGAAACCGTATGTGTTCGACGAAACTAAGTGGCCGACCTTGTGAGGGAGGAAACTCCAGATGCGAAACATAGTTCCATTTTAAACTAATTGTTCTATCCGAAACTAAGTGTTCGATACTGTGCCAGGAGAAGCGCCTGTTCTCTGAAATCTGTCGCGATGGTGCTCGAAACCGTATGTGTTCGGCAAAACTAAGTATTCGACCTTGTGAGTGAGGAAACTCCAGAAGCGAAACATAGTTCCATTTCAATCTTATTGTTCTATCTGAAACTAAGTGTTCGATACGGTGCCAGCAGAAGCGCCTGTTCTCTGAAATCTGTGGCGATGCTACTCGAAACCGTATGTGTTCGACGAAACTAAGTGGCCGACCTTGTGAGGAAGGAAACTCGAGATGCGAAACTTAGTTCCATTTAAAACTAATTGATCTATCTGAAACTAAGTGTTCGATACTCTGCCAGGAGAAGCGCCTGTTCTCTGAAATCTGTGGAAATGCTACTCGAAACCGTATGTGTTCGACGAACCTAAGTGGTCCACCTTGTGCGAGAGGAAACTCCGGATGCGAATCGTAATACCATTTTAAACTAATTGTTCTATCTGAAACTAAGTGTTCGATACTGTGCCAGGAGAAGCGCCTGTTCTCTGAAATCTGTGGAGATGCTACTCGGAACTGTATGTGTTCGACGAAACTAAGTGGTCGACCTTCTGAGACAGGAACCTCTAGATGCGAAACTTAGTTCCATTTTAAACTAATTGTTCTATCTGAAACTAAGTGTTCGATATTGTGCCAGCAGAAGCGCCTGTTCTCTGAAATCTGTGGCGATGCCACTCGAAACTGTATGCGTTCGGCGAAACTAAGTGGTCGACCTTGTGAGAGAGGAAACTCCAGAAGTGAAACTTAGTTTCATTTAAAACTAACTGTTCTATCTGAAACTAAGTGTTCGATAATGTGCCAGGAGGAGCGCCTGTTCTGCGAAATCTGTGGCGATACCACTCGAAACCGTATGTGTTCGACGAAACTAAGTGGTCGACCTTGTGAGAGGGGAAACTCCAAATGCGAAACATAGTTCCATTTTAAACTAATTTTTCTATCTGGAACTAAGTGTTCGATACTGTGCCAGGAGAAGCGCCTGCTCTCTGAAATCTGTGGCGATGCTACTCGAAACCTTATGTGTTCGACGAAACTAAGTTGTCGAACTTGTGAGAGAGGAAACGCCAAATGCGAAACATAGGTCCATTTTAGACTAATTGTTCTATCTGAAACTAAGTGTTCGATACTGTGCCAGGTGAAGCGCCTGTTCTCTGAAATCTGTCGCGATGGTGCTCGAAACCGTATGTGTTCGACGAAACTAAGTGGTCGACCTTGTGAGAGAGGAAACTCCAGATGCGAAACTTAGTTCCATTTTAAACAAATTGTTCTGTCTGAAAGTGTTCGATACTGTGCCAGGAGAAGTGCCTGTTCTCTGAAATCTGTGGCGACGCTACTCGTAACCGTATGTGTTCGACGAATCTAAATGGTCGACCTTGTGAGAGAGGAAACTCCAGATGCGAATCTTATTTCCATTTTAAACTAATTGTTCTATCTGAAACTAAGAGTTCGATACTGTGCCAGGAGAAGCGCCTGTTCTCTGAAATCTGTGGAGATGCTACTCGGAACCGTATGTGTTCGACGAAACTAAGTGGTCGACCTTCTGAGACAGGAACCTCTAGATGCGAAACTTAGTTCCATTTTAAACTAATTGTTCTATCCGAAACTAAGTGTTCGATACTATGCCTGGGGAAGCGGCTGTTCTCCGGAATCTGTGGCGATGCCACTCGAAAACGTATGTGTTCGACGAAACTAAGTGACCGACCTTGTGAGAGAGGAAACTCCAGATGCGAACCTTAGTTCCATTTTAAACAAATTGTTCTGTCTGAAAGTGTTCGATACTGTGCCAGGAGAAGTGCCTGTTCTCTGAAATCTGTGGCGATGCTACTCGAAACCGTATGTGTTCGACGAAACTAAGTGGCCGACCTTGTGAGGGAGGAAACTCCAGATGCGAAACATAGTTCCATTTTAAACTAATTGTTCTATCCGAAACTAAGTGTTCGATACTGTGCCAGGAGAAGCGCCTGTTCTCTGAAATCTGTCGCGATGGTGCTCGAAACCGTATGTGTTCGGCAAAACTAAGTATTCGACCTTGTGAGTGAGGAAACTCCAGAAGCGAAACATAGTTCCATTTCAATCTTATTGTTCTATCTGAAACTAAGTGTTCGATACGGTGCCAGCAGAAGCGCCTGTTCTCTGAAATCTGTGGCGATGCTACTCGAAACCGTATGTGTTCGACGAAACTAAGTGGTCGACCTTGTGAGAGAGGAAACTCCAGATGCGAAACTTAGTTCCATTTAAAACTAATTGATCTATCTGAAACTAAGTGTTCGATACTGTGCCAGCAGAAGCGCCTGTTCTCTGAAATCTGTGGCGATGCCACTCGAAACCGTATATGTTCGACGATACTAAGTGGCCGACCTTGTGAGAGAGGAAACTCCAGAAGTGAAACTTAGTTTCATTTAAAACTAACTGTTCTATCTGAAATTAAGTGTTCGATACTATGCCTGGGGAAGCGGCTGTTCTCCGGAATCTGTGGCGATGCCACTCGAAAACGTATGTGTTCGACGAAACTAAGTGACCGACCTTGTGAGAGAAGAACCTCCAGATGCGAACCTTAGTTCCATTTTAAACAAATTGTTCTGTCTGAAAGTGTTCGATACTGTGCCAGGAGAAGTGCCTGTTCTCTGAAATCTGTGGCGATGCTACTCGAAACCGTATGTGTTCGACGAAACTAAGTGGCCGACCTTGTGAGGGAGGAAACTCCAGATGCGAAACATAGTTCCATTTTAAACTAATTGTTCTATCCGAAACTAAGTGTTCGATACTGTGCCAGGAGAAGCGCCTGTTCTCTGAAATCTGTCGCGATGGTGCTCGAAACCGTATGTGTTCGGCAAAACTAAGTATTCGACCTTGTGAGTGAGGAAACTCCAGAAGCGAAACATAGTTCCATTTCAATCTTATTGTTCTATCTGAAACTAAGTGTTCGATACGGTGCCAGCAGAAGCGCCTGTTCTCTGAAATCTGTGGCGATGCTACTCGAAACCGTATGTGTTCGACGAAACTAAGTGGCCGACCTTGTGAGGAAGGAAACTCGAGATGCGAAACTTAGTTCCATTTAAAACTAATTGATCTATCTGAAACTAAGTGTTCGATACTGTGCCAGCAGAAGCGCCTGTTCTCTGAAATCTGTGGCGATGCCACTCGAAACTGTATGCGTTCGGCGAAACTAAGTGGTCGACCTTGTGAGAGAGGAAACTCCAGAAGTGAAACTTAGTTTCTTTTAAAACTAACTGTTCTATCTGAAACTAAGTGTTAGATGATGTGCCAGGAGAAGCGCCTGTTCTGCGAAATCTGTGGCGATACCACTCGAAACCGTATGTGTTCGACGAAAATAAGTGGTCGACCTTGTGAGAGGGGAAACTCCAAATGCGAAACATAGTTCCATTTTAAACTAATTTTTCTATCTGGAACTAAGTGTTCGATACTGTGCCAGGAGAAGCACCTGCTCTCTGAAATCTGTGGCGATGCTACTCGAAACCTTATGTGTTCGACGAAACTAAGTTGTCGAACTTGTGAGAGAGGAAACGCCAAATGCGAAACATAGGTCCATTTTAGACTAATTGTTCTATCTGAAACTAAGTGTTCGATACTGTGCCAGGTGAAGCGCCTGTTCTCTGAAATCTGTCGCGATGGTGCTCGAAACCGTATGTGTTCGACGAAATTAAGTGGTCGACCTTGTGAGAGAGGAAACTCCAGATGCGAACCTTAGTTCCATTTTAAACAAATTGTTCTGTCTGAAAGTGTTCGATACTGTGCCAGGAGAAGTGCCTGTTCTTTGAAATCTGTGGCGACGCTACTCGTAACCATATGTGTTCGACGAATCTAAATGGTCGACCTTGTGAGAAAGGAAACTCCAGATGCGAATCTTATTTCCATTTTAAACTAATTGTTCTATCTGAAACTAAGAGTTCGATACTGTGCCAGGAGAAGCGCCTGTTCTCTGAAATCTGTGGCGATGCAACTCGAAACCGTATATGTTCGACGATACTAAGTGGCCGACCTTGTGAGAGAGGAAACTCCAGAAGTGAAACTTAGTTTCATTTAAAACTAACTGTTCTATCTGAAATTAAGTGTTCGATACTATGCCTGGGGAAGCGGCTGTTCTCCGGAATCTGTGGCGATGCCACTCGAAAACGTATGTGTTCGACGAAACTAAGTGACCGACCTTGTGAGAGAGGAAACTCCAGATGCGAAACTTAGTTCCATTTTAAACAAATTGTTCTGTCTGAAAGTGTTCGATACTGTGCCAGGATAAGTGCCTGTTCTCTGAAATCTGTGGCGATGCTACTCGAAACCGTATGTGTTCGACGAAACTAAGTGGCCGACCTTGTGAGGGAGGAAACTCCAGATGCGAAACATAGTTCCATTTTAAACTAATTGTTCTATCCGAAACTAAGTGTTCGATACTGTGCCAGGAGAAGCGCCTGTTCTCCGAAATCTGTGGAGATGCTACTCGGAACCGTATGTGTTCGACCTTCTGAGACAAGAACCTCTAGATGCGAAACTTAGTTCCATTTTAAACTAATTGTTCTATCTGAAAATAAGTGTTCGATACTGTGCCAGGAGAAGCGCCTGTTCTCTGGACTGTGTGGCGATGCCGCTCGAAATAGTATGTGTTCGACGAAGCTAAGTGGTCGACCTTGTGAGAGAGGAAACTCCAGATGCGAAACTTAGTTCCATTTCAATCTTATTTTTCTATCTGAAACTAAGTGTTCGATACGGTGCCAGCAGAAGCGCCTGATCTCTGAAATGTGTGGCGATGCCACTCGAAACCGTGTGTGTTCGGCAAAACTAAGTAGTCGACCTTGTGAATGAGGAAACTCCAGAAGCGAAACATAGTTCCATTTCAATCTTATTGTTCTATCTGAAACTAAGTGTTCGATACGGTGCCAGCAGAAGCGCCTGTTTTCTGAAATCTGTGGCGTTGCTACTCGAAACCGTATGTGTTCGACGAAACTAAGTGGCCGACCTTGTGAGGAAGGAAACTCCGGATGCAAAACTTAGTTCCATTTAAAACTAATTGATCTATCTGAAACTAAGTGATCGATACTGTGCCAGGAGAAGCGCCTGTTCGCTGAAATGTGTGGCGATGCCACTCGAAACCGTATGTGTTCGACGGAACTAAGTGGTCGACCTCGTGAGAGGGGAAACTCCAGAAGCGAAACTTAGTTCCATTTTAAACTAATTGTTCTATCTGATACTAAGTGTTTGATACTGTGCCAGGAGAAGCGCCTGTTCTCTGAAATCTGTGGCGATGCCACTAGAAACCGTATATGTTCGACGAAACTCAGTGGTCGACCTTGTGAGAGAGGAAACTCCAAATGCGATGCTTAGTTCCATTTTAAACTAATTGTTCTATCTGAAACTAAGTGTTCGATACTGTGCCAGGAGAAGTGCCTGTTCTTTGAAATCTGTGGCGACGCTACTCGTAACCATATGTGTTCGACGAATCTAAATGGTCGACCTTGTGAGAAAGGAAACTCCAGATGCGAATCTTATTTCCATTTTAAACTAATTGTTCTATCTGAAACTAAGAGTTCGATACTGTGCCAGGAGAAGCGCCTGTTCTCTGAAATCTGTCGCGATGGTGCTCGAAACCGTATGTGTTCGGCAAAACTAAGTATTCGACCTTGTGAGTGAGGAAACTCCAGAAGCGAAACATAGTTCCATTTCAATCTTATTGTTCTATCTGAAACTAAGTGTTCGATACGGTGCCAGCAGAAGCGCCTGTTCTCTGAAATCTGTGGCGATGCTACTCGAAACCGTATGTGTTCGACGAAACTAAGTGGCCGACCTTGTGAGAGAGGAAACTCCAGATGCGAAACTTAGTTCCATTTAAAACTAATTGATCTATCTGAAACTAAGTGTTCGATACTGTGCCAGCAGAAGCGCCTGTTCTCTGAAATCTGTGGCGATGCCACTCGAAACCGTATATGTTCGACGATACTAAGTGGCCGACCTTGTGAGAGAGGAAACTCCAGAAGTGAAACTTAGTTTCATTTAAAACTAACTGTTCTATCTGAAATTAAGTGTTCGATACTATGCCTGGGGAAGCGGCTGTTCTCCGGAATCTGTGGCGATGCCACTCGAAAACGTATGTGTTCGACGAAACTAAGTGACCGACCTTGTGAGAGAGGAAACTCCAGATGCGGAACTTAGTTCCATTTTAAACTAATTGTTCTATCTGAAAGTGTTCGATACTGTGCCAGGCGAAGCGCCTGTTCTCTGAAATCAGTGGCGATGCTACTCGAATCCGTATGTGTTCGACGAATCTAAATTGTCGACCTTGTGAGAGAGGAAACTCCAGATGCGAAACTCAGTTCTATTTTAAACTAATTGTTCTATCTGAAAATAAGTGTTCGATACTGTGCCAGGAGAAGCGCCTGTTCTCTGAAATCTGTGGCGATACCACTCGAAACCGTATGTGCTTGACGAAACTGAGTGGCCGACCTTGTGAGAGAGGAAACTCCAGACGCGAAACTTAGTTCCATTTTAAAATAATTGTTCTATCTGAAAGTGTTCGATACTCTGCCAGGCGAGGCGCCTGTTTTCTGAAATCTGTGGCGATGCCACTCGAAACCGTATGTGTTCGACGAAACTGAGTGGTCGGCCTTGGGAGAGTGGAAACTCCAGAAGTGGAACTTAGTTTCATTTAAAACTAACTGTGCTATCTGAAACTAAGTGTTCGATAATGTGCCAGGAGAAGCGCCTGTTCTGCGAAATCTGTGGCGATACCACTCCAAACCGTATGTGTTCGACGAAACTAAGTGGTCGGCCTTGTGAGAGTGAAAACTCCAGAAGTGAAACATAGTTTCATTTAAAAGTAACTCTTCTATCTGAAACTAAGTGTTCGATACTGTACCAGGAGAGGCGGCTGTTCTCTGAAATCTGTGGCGATGCCACTCGAAACCGTATGTGTTCGACGAAACTAAGTGGCCGACATTGTGAGAGAGGAAACTCCAGATGCGGAACTTAGTTCCATTTTAAACTAATTGTTCTATCTGAAAGTGTTCGATACTGTGCCAGGAGAAGCGCCTGCTCTCTGAAATCTGTGGCGATGCTACTCGAAACCGTAGGTGTTCGACGAAACTAAGTGGTCGACCTTGTGAGAGAGGATACTCCAGATGCGAAACATAGTTCAATTTTAAACTAAATGTTCCATCTGAAACTAAGTGTTCGATACTGTGCCAGGAGAAGCGCCTGTTCTCTGAAATCTGTGGCGATGCCACTCGAAACCGTATGTGTTCGACGAATCTAAATGGTCGACCTTGTGAGAGAGGAAACTCCAGATGCGAAACTTAGGTCCATTTTAAACAAATTGTTCTATCTGAAACTAAGTGTTCGATACTGTGCCAGGAGAAGAGCTTGATCTCTGAAATCAGTGGCGATGCTACACGAAACCGTATATGTTCGATGAAACTAAGTGGTCCACCTTGTGAGAGAGGTATCTCGAGATGCGAAGCTTAGTTCCATTTTAAAGTAATTGTTCTATCTGATACTAAGTGTTCGATACTGTGCTAGGAGAAGCGCCTGTTCCCCGAAATCTGTGGCGATGCCACTCGAAACCGTATGTGTTTGACGAAACTGAGTGGTCCACCTTGTGAGAGAGGAAACTCCAAATACGAAACACAGTTCCATTTTAAACTAAGTGTTCTATCTGAAACTAAGTGTTCGATACTGTGCCAGGAGAAGCGCCTGATCTCTGAAATCAGTGGCGATGCTACTCGAAACCGTATATGTTCGATGAAACTAAGTGGTCCACCTTGTGCGAGATGAAACTCCAGATGCAAAACATAGCTCCATTTTAAACCAATTGTTCTATCTGAAACTAAGTTTTCGATAATGTGCCAGGAGATGCGCCTGTTCGCTAAAATCTGTGGCGATGCCACTCGAAACCGTATGTGTTCGACGAAACTAAGTGGCCGACCTAGTGAGAGAGGAAACTCCAAATGCGAAACTTAATTCCATTTTAAACCAAATGTTCCATCTGAAACTAAGTGTTCGATACTGTGCCAGGAGAAGTGCCTGTTCTCTGAAATCTGTGGCGATGCCACTCGAAACCGTAAGTGTTTGACGAAACTGAGTGGTCCACCTTGTGAGAGAGGAAACTCCAAATGCGTAACACAGTTCCATTTTAAACTAAGTGTTCTACCTGTAACTAAGTGTTCGAGACTGTGCCAGGAGAAGCGCCTTTTCTCTGAAATCTGTGGAGATGCCACTCGAAACCGTATATGTTCGATGAAACTAAGTGGTCCACCTTGTGAGAGAGGAATCTCGAGATGCGAAGCTTAGTTCCATTTTAAAGTAATGGTTCTATCTGATACTAAGTGTTCGATACTGTGCTAGGAGAAGCGCCTGTTCTCCGAAATCTGTGACGATGCCACTCGAAACCATATGTGTTCGACGAATCTAATTGGTCGACCTTGTGAGAGAGGAAACACCAGATGCGAAACTTAGTTCCATTTTAAACTAATTGTTCTATCTGAAACTAAGTGTCCGATACTGTCCCACGAGAAGCGCCTGTCCTCTGAAATCAGTGGCGATGCTACTCGAAACCGTATGTGTTTGACGAAACTGAGTGGTCCACCTTGTGAGAGAGGAAACTCCAGATGCGAAACATAGTTCCATTTTAAACTAATTGTTCTATCTGATACTAAGTGTTCGATACTGTGCCAGGAGAAGCGCCTGTTCTGCGAAATCTGTGGCGATACCACTCGAAACCGTGTGTGTTCGACGAAAATAAGTGGTCGACCTTGTGAGAGAGGAAACTCCAGATGCGAAACATAGTTCCATTTTAAACTAATTGTTCTATCTAAAACTAAGTGTTCGATACTGTGCCAGGAGAAGCGCCTGTTCTCTGAAATCTCTGGCGATGCTCCTCGAAACCGTATGTGTTCGACGAAACTAAGTGGCCGACCTTGTGAGAGAGGAAACTCCAGATGCGAAACTCAGTTCCATTTTAACCTAATTGTTCTATCTGAAACTATGTGTTCGACACTGTGCCAGGAGAAGCGCCTGTTCTCTGCAATCTGTGGCGATGCCACTGGAAACCGTATGTGTTTGACGAAACTAAGTGGTCCACCTTGGGAGAGAGGAAACTCCAAATGCGAAACATAGTTCCATTTTAAACTAATTGTTCTCTCTGAAACTAAGTGTTCGATACTGTGCCAGGAGAAGCGCCTGTTCTCTGAAATCAGTGGCGATGCCACTCGAAACCGTATGTGTTCCACGAAACTAAGTGGTCGACCTTGTAAGAGAGGAAACACCAGATGCGAAACTCAGTTCCATTTTATCCTAATTGTTCTATCTGAAACTATGTGTTCGACACTGTGCCAGGAGAAGCGCCTGTTCTCTGCAATCTGTGGCGATGCCACTCGAAACCGTATGTGTTCGACGAAACTAGGTGGTCGACCTTGTGAGAGAGGAAACTCCAGATGCGAAACTTATTTCCATTTTAAACTAATTGTTCACTCTGAAACTAAGTGTTCTATACTGTGCCAGGAGAAGCGCCTGTTCTCTGAAATCTGTGGCGATGCCACTGGAAACCGTATGTGTTTGACGAAACTAAGTGGTCCACCTTGGGAGAGAGGAAACTCCAAATGCGAAACATAGTTCCATTTTAAACTAATTGTTCTCTCTGAAACTAGGTGTTCGATACTGTGCCAGGAGAAGCGCCTGTTCTCTGAAACCTGTGGCGTTGCCACTCGAAACCGTATGTGTTCCACGAAACTAAGTGGCCGACCTTGTGATTGAGGAAACTCCAGATGCGAAACTTAGTTCCATTTTAAACTAATTGTTCTATCTGAAATTGTTCGATACTGTTCCAGGAGAAGCGCCTGATCTCTGAAATCTCTGGCGATGCCACTCGAAACCGTATGTGCTCGACGAAATTAAGTCGTCGACCTTGTGCGAAAGGAAACTCCAGATGCGAAACATTGTTCCATTTTAAACTAATTGATCTATCTGGAACTAAGTGTTCGATACTGTGCCAGGAGAAGCGCCTGTTCTCTGAAATCAGTGGCGATGCTACTCGAAACCGTATGTGTTCGACGAAACTAAGTGGTCGACCTTGTGAGAGAGGAAACTCCAGTTGCGAAACTTAGTTCCATTTTAAACTAATTGTTCTATCTGAAACTAAGTGTTCGATACTGTGCCAGGAGAAACGCCTGTTCTCTAAAATCTGTGGCGTTGCCACTCGAAACCGTATGTGTTCAACGAAACTAAGTGGTCGACCTTGTGAGAGAGGAAACTCCAAATGCGAAATATAGTTCCATTTTAAACTAAGTGTTCTATCTGTAACTAAGGGTTGGATACTGTGCCAGGAGAAGCGCATGTTCTCTGAAACCTGTGGCGATGCTACTCGAAAACGTATGTGTTCGACGAAACTAAGTGTTCGATACTGTGCCAGGAGAAGCGCCTGTTCTCTGAAATCTGTGGCGTTGCCACTCGAAACCGTATGTGTTCAACGAAACTAAGTGGTCGACCTTGTGAGAGAGGAAACTCCAGATGCGAAACTTAGTTCCATTTTAAACTAATTGTTCTATCTGAAACTAAGTGTTCGATACTGTACCAGGAGAAGCGCCTGTTCTTTGAAATCTGTGGCGATGCTACTCGAAACCGTATATGTTCGACGAAACTAGGTTGTCGACCTTGTGGGAGAGGAAACTCCAGATGCAAAACTTAGTTCCATTTTACACTAATTGTTCTATCTGAAACTAAGTGTTCGTTACTGTGCCAGGAGAAGCGCCTGTTCGCTGAAATCTGTGGCGATGCCACTGGAAACCGTATGCGTTCGGCGAAACTAAGTGGTCGACCTTGTGAGAGAGGAAACTCCAGATGCGAAACATAGTTCCATTTTAAACTAATTGTTCTATCTAAAACTAAGTGTCCGATACTGTCCCACGAGAAGCGCCTGTCCTCTGAAATCAGTGGCGATGCTACTCGAAACCGTATGTGTTTGACGAAACCGAGTGGTCCACCTTGTGAGAGAGGAAACTCCAGATGCGAAACATAGTTCCATTTTAAACTAATTGTTCTATCTGATACTAAGTGGTCGATACTGTGCCAGGAGAAGCGCCTGTTCTGCGAAATCTGTGGCGATACCACTCGAAACCGTGTGTGTTCGACGAAAATAAGTGGTCGACCTTGTGAGAGAGGAAACTCCAGATGCGAAACATAGTTCCATTTTAAACTAATTGTTCTATCTAAAACTAAGTGTTCGATACTGTGCCAGGAGAAGCGCCTGTTCTCTGAAATCTCTGGCGATGCTCCTCGAAACCGTATGTGTTCGACGAAACTAAGTGGCCGACCTTGTGAGAGAGGAAACTCCAGATGCGAAACTCAGTTCCATTTTAACCTAATTGTTCTATCTGAAACTATGTGTTCGACACTGTGCCAGGAGAAGCGCCTGTTCTCTGCAATCTGTGGCGATGCCACTGGAAACCGTATGTGTTTGACGAAACTAAGTGGTCCACCTTGGGAGAGAGGAAACTCCAAATGCGAAACATAGTTCCATTTTAAACTAATTGTTCTCTCTGAAACTAAGTGTTCGATACTGTGCCAGGAGAAGCGCCTGTTCTCTGAAATCAGTGGCGATGCCACTCGAAACCGTATGTGTTCCACGAAACTAAGTGGTCGACCTTGTAAGAGAGGAAACTCCAGATGCGAAACTCAGTTCCATTTTATCCTAATTGTTCTATCTGAAACTATGTGTTCGACACTGTGCCAGGAGAAGCGCCTGTTCTCTGCAATCTGCGGCGATGCCACTCGAAACCGTATGTGTTCGACGAAACTAGGTGGTCGACCTTGTGAGAGAGGAAACTCCAGATGCGAAACTTATTTCCATTTTAAACTAATTGTTCACTCTGAAACTAAGTGTTCGATACTGTGCCAGGAGAAGCGCCTGTTCTCTGAAATCTGTGGCGATGCCACTGGAAACCGTATGTGTTTGACGAAACTAAGTGGTCCACCTTGGGAGAGAGGAAACTCCAAATGCGAAACATAGTTCCATTTTAAACTAATTGTTCTATCTGAAATTGTTCGATACTGTTCCAGGAGAAGCGCCTGTTCTCTGAAATCTCTGGCGATGCCACTCGAAACCGTATGTGCTCGACGAAATTAAGTCGTCGACCTTGTGCGAAAGGAAACTCCAGATGCGAAACATTGTTCCATTTTAAACTAATTGATCTATCTGGAACTAAGTGTTCGATACTGTGCCAGGAGAAGCGCCTGTTCTCTGAAATCAGTGGCGATGCTACTCGAAACCGTATGTGTTCGACGAAACTAAGTGGTCGACCTTGTGAGAGAGGAAACTCCAGTTGCGAAACTTAGTTCCATTTTAAACTAATTGTTCTATCTGAAACTAAGTGTTCGATACTGTGCCAGGAGAAACGCCTGTTCTCTAAAATCTGTGGCGATGCTACTCGAAACCGTATATGTTCGACGAAACTAGGTGGTCGACCTTGTGGGAGAGGAAACTCCAGATGCAAAACTTAGTTCCGTTTTACACTAATTGTTCTATCTGAAACTAAGTGTTCGTTACTGTGCCAGGAGAAGCGCCTGTTCGCTGAAATCTGTGGCGATGCCACTGGAAACCGTATGCGTTCGGCGAAACTAAGTGGTCGACCTTGTGAGAGAGGAAACTCCAGATGCGACACATAGGTCAATTTTAAACTAAATGTTCCATCTGAAAGTAAGGGTTCGATACTGTGCCAGGAGAAGCGTCTGTTCTCTGAAATCTGTGGCGATGACACTCGAAACGGTATGTGTTCGACGAAACCGAGTGGTCGACCTTGTGAGAGAGGAAACTCAAGATGCGACACATAGTTACATTTTAAACTAATTGTTCTATCTGAAATTAAGTGTTCGCTACTGTGCCCGGAGAAGCGGCTGTTCTCTGAAATGTGTGGCGATGCCACTCGAAACCGTGTGTGTTCGACGAAACTGAGTGGTCGACCTTGTGAGAGAGGATTCACCAGATGCGGAACATAGTTCCACTTTAAACTAATTGTTCTATCTGAAACTAAGTGATCGATACTGTGCCAGGAGAAGCGCCTGTTCTCTAAAATCTGTGGCGATGCCACTCGAAACCGTATGTGTTCGAGGAAACTAAGTGGTCGACCTTGTGGGACAGGAAACTCCACATGCGGAACATAGTTACATTTTAAACAAATTGTTCTATCTGAAACTAAGTGTTCGATACTGTGCCAGGAGAAGCGCCTGTTCTCTGAAATCTGTGGTGATGCCACTCGAAACCGTATGTGTTCGACGAAACTAAGTGGTCGACCTTGTGAGAGAGGATTCACCAGATGCGGAACATAGTTCCACTTTAAACTAATTGTTCTATCTGAAACTAAGTGTTCGATACTGTGCCAGGAGAAGCGCCTGTTCTCTGAAATCTGTGGCGATGCCACTCCAAACCGTATGTGTTCGACGAAACTAAGTAGTCGACCTTGTGAGAGAGGAATCTCCAGATGCGAAACTTATTTCCATTTTAAAATAATTGTTCTATTTGAAACTAAGTGTTCGATACTGTGCCAGGAGAAGCGCCTGTTCTCTGAAATCTGTGGCGATCCGCATCCGAAACCATACGTGTTCGACGAAACTAAGTGGTTGACCTGGTGAGAGAGGAAACTTCAGATGCGAAACTTAGTTCCATGTTAAACTAATTGTGCTTTCTGAAACTATGTGTCCGATGCAGTGCCAGGAGAAGCGCCTGTTCTCTGAAATCTGTGGCGATGCCACTCGAAACCGTATGTGTTCGACGAAACTAAGTAGTCGACCTTGTGAAAGAGGAAACTCCAGATGCGAAACTTAGTTCCATTTAAAACTGATTGTTCCATCTGAAACTATGTGTCCGATACTGTGCCAGGAGAAGCGCCTGTTCTCTGAAATCTGTGGCGATGCCACTCGAAACCGTATGTGTTCGACGAAACTAAGTCGTCGACCTTGTGAGAGAGGAAACTCCAGATGCGAAACTCAGTTCCATTGAAAACTAATTGTTCTATCTGTAACTAAGTGTTCGATACTGTGCCGGGAGAAGCGCCTGTTCTCTGAAATCTGTGGCGATGCCACTCGAAACCGTGTGTGTTCGACGAAACTAAGTGGTTGACCTTGTGAGAGAGGAAACTCCAGATGCGAAACTTAGTTCCCTTTAAAACTAATTGTTCCATCTGAAACTAAGTGTTCGATACTCTGCCAGGAGAAGCGCCTGTTCTCTGAAATCTGTGGCGATGCCAATCGAAACCGTCTGTGTTCGACGAAACTAAGTGGTCGCCTTGTGAAAGAGGAAGCTCCAGATGCGAAACTTAGTTCCATTTAAAACTAATTGTTCCATCTGAAGCTAAGTGTTCGATACTGTGCCAGGAGAAGCGCCTGTTCTCTGAAATCTGTGGCGATACCACTCGAAACCGTATGTGTTCGACGAAACTAAGTGGCCGACCTTGTGAGAGAGGAAACTCCACATGCGAAACATAGTTGCATTTTAAACTAATTGTTCTATCTGAAACTGAGTGTTCGATACACTGCCAGTAGAAACTCCCTTTCTGCGAAATATGTGGCGATACTACTCGAAACCGTATGTGTTCGACGAAACTAAGTGGTCGACCTTGTGAGAGAGGAAACTCCAGATGCGAAACTTAGTTCCATTTTAAACTAATTGTTCGATCTGAAACTAGGTTTTCGATACTGTGCCAGGAGAAGCGCCTGTTCTCTGAAAACAGTGGCGATGCTACTCGAAACCGTATGTGTTCGACGAAACTAAGTAGTTGATCTTGTGAGAGAAGATATTCCAGATGCGAAACATAGTTCCATTTTAAACTAATTGTTCTGTCTGAAATAAGTGGTCGATACTGTGCCAGGCGAAGCGCCTGTTCTCTGAAATCTGTGGCGATCCTACTCGAAACCGTTTGTGTTCCACGAAACCAAGTGGTCGACCTTCTGAGAGAGGAAACTCCAGATGCGAAAATTAGTTCCATTTTAAACAAATTGTTCTATCTGAAACTAAGTGTTCGATACTGTGCCAGGAGAACCGCCTGTTCTCTGAAATCTGTGGCGATGCTACTCGAAACCGTATATGTTCGACGAAACTAGATGGTCGACCTTGTGAGAGAGTTAACTCCAGATGCGAAAATTATTTCCATTTTAAACTAAGTGTTCTAGCTGTAACTAAGTGTTCGGTACTGCGCCAGGAGAAGCGCCTGTTCTCTGAAAACAGTGGCGATGCTACTTGAAACCGTATGTGTTCGATGAAACTAAGGGGTCCACCTTGTGAGAGAGGAAACTCCAAAAGCGAAACATAGTTCCACTTTAAACTAATTGTTCTATCTGAAACTAAGTGTTCGATACTGTGCCAGGAGAAGCGCCTGTTCTCTGAAATCTGTGGCGATGCCACTCCAAACCGTATGTGTTCGACGAAACTAAGTAGTCGACCTTGTGAGAGAGGAATCTCCAGATGCGAAACTTATTTCCATTTTAAAATAATTGTTCTATCTGAAACTAAGTGTTCGATACTGTGCCAGGAGAAGCGCCTGTTCTCTGAAATCTGTGGCGATCCGCATCCGAAACCATACGTGTTCGACGAAACTAAGTGGTTGACCTGGTGAGAGAGGAAACTTCAGATGCGAAACTTAGTTCCATGTTAAACTAATTGTGCTATCTGAAACTATGTGTCCGATACAGTGCCAGGAGAAGCGCCTGTTCTCTGAAATCTGTGGCGATGCCACTCGAAACCGTATGTGTTCGACGAAACTAAGTGGTCGACCTTGTGAGAGAGGAAACTCCATTTGCGAAACTTAGTTCCATTTTAAACTAATTGTTCTATCTGAAACTAAGTGTTCGATACTGTGCCAGGAGAAACGCCTGTTCTCTAAAATCTGTGGCGTTGCCACTCGAAACCGTATGTGTTCAACGAAACTAAGTGGTCGACCTTGTGAGAGAGGAAACTCCAAATGCGAAATATAGTTCCATTTTAAACTAAGTGTTCTATCTGTAACTAAGGGTTCGATACTGTGCCAGGAGAAGCGCATGTTCTCTGAAACCTGTGGCGATGCTACTCGAAAACGTATGTGTTCGACGAAACTAAGTGTTCGATACTGTGCCAGGAGAAGCGCCTGTTCTCTGAAATCTGTGGCGTTGCCACTCGAAACCGTATGTGTTCAACGAAACTAAGTGGTCGACCTTGTGAGAGAGGAAACTCCAGATGCGAAACTTAGTTCCATTTTAAACTAATTGTTCTATCTGAAACTAAGTGTTCGATACTGTGCCAGGAGAAGCGCCTGTTCTTTGAAATCTGTGGCGATGCTACTCGAAACCGTATATGTTCGACGAAACTAGGTGGTCGACCTTGTGGGAGAGGAAACTCCAGATGCAAAACTTAGTTCCATTTTACACTAATTGTTCTATCTGAAACTAAGTGTTCGTTACTGTGCCAGGAGAAGCGCCTGTTCTTTGAAATCTGTGGCGATACTACTCGAAACCGTATGTGTTCGACGAAACTAAGTGGTCGACCTTGTGAGAGAGGAAACTCCAGACGCGAAATTTAGTGCCATTTTAAACTAATTGTTCTCTCTGAAACTAAGTGTTCGATACTATGCCAGGAGAAGCGCCTGTTCTCTGAAATCTGTGGCGATGCTACTCGAAACCGAATGTGTTCCACGAAACTAAGTGGCCGCCTTCTGAGAGAGGAAACTCCAGATGCGAAAAATAGTTCCATTTTAAATGAATTGTTCTCTCTGAAACTAAGTGTTCGTTACTGTGCCAGGAGAAGCGCCTGTTCTCTGAAATCTGTGGCGATGCTATTCGAAACCGTATGTGTTCGACGAAACTATGTCGTCGACCTTGTGAGACAGCAAACTCCAGATGCGAAACTTAGTTCCATTTAAAACTAATTGTTCGATCTGAAACTAAGTTTTCGATACTGTGCCAGGAGAAGCGCCTGTTCTCTGAAAACAGTGGCGATGCTACTCGAAACCGTATGTGTTCGACGAAACTAAGTAGTTGATCTTGTGAGAGAAGATATTCCAGATGCGAAACATAGTTCCATTTTGAACTAATTGTTCTGTCTGAAATAAGTGGTCGATACTGTGCCAGGCGAAGCGCCTGTTCTCTGAAATCTGTGGCGATGCTACTCGAAACCGTTTGTGTTCCACGAAACTAAGTGGTCGACCTTCTGAGAGAGGAAACTCCAGATGCGAAAATTAGTTCCATTTTAAACAAATTGTTCTATCTGAAACTAAGTGTTCGATACTGTGCCAGGAGAACCGCCTGTTCTCTGAAATCTGTGGCGATGCTACTCGAAACCATATATGTTCGACGAAACTAGATGGTCGACCTTGTGAGAGAGTTAACTCCAGATGCGAAAATTATTTCCGTTTTAAACTAAGTGTTCTAGCTGTAACTAAGCATTCCGTACTGCGCCAGGAGAAGCGCCTGTTCTCTGAAAACAGTGGCGATGCTACTTGAAACCGTATGTGTTCGATGAAACTAAGGGGTCCACCTTGTGAGAGAGGAAACTCCAAAAGCGAAACATAGTTCCATTTTAAACTAATTGTTCTCTCTGAAAGTAAGTGTTCGATACTATGCCAGGAGAAGCGCCTGTTCTCTGAAATCTGTGGCGATGCTACTCGAAACCGTATGTGTTCGACGAAACTAAGTAGTTGATCTTGTGAGAGAAGATATTCCAGATGCGAAACATAGTTCCATTTTAAACTAATTGTTCTGTCTGAAATAAGTGGTCGATACTGTGCCAGGCGAAGCGCCTGTTCTCTGAAATCTGTGGCGATGCTACTCGAAACCGTTTGTGTTCCACGAAACTAAGGGGTCGACCTTCTGAGAGAGGAAACTCCAGATGCGAAACTTAGTTCCATTTTAAACTAATTGTTCGATCTGAAACTAAGTGTTCGATACTGTGCCAGGGGAAGCGCCTGTTCTCTGAAATCTGTGGCGATGCTACTCGAAACCATATATGTTCGACGAAACTAGATGGTCGACCTTGTGAGAGAGTTAACTCCAGATGCGAAAATTATTTCCATTTTAAACTAAGTGTTCTAGCTGTAACTAAGTATTCCGTACTGCGCCAGGAGAAGCGCCTGTTCTCTGAAAGCAGTGGCGATGCTACTTGAAACCGTATGTGTTCGATGAAACTAAGGGGTCCACCTTGTGAGAGAGGAAACTCCAAAAGCGAAACATAGTTCCATTTTAAACTAATTGTTCTCTCTGAAAGTAAGTGTTCGATACTATGCCAGGAGAAGCGCCTGTTCTCTGAAATCTGTGGCGATGCTACTCGAAACCGTATGTGTTCGACGAAACTAAGTAGTTGATCTTGTGAGAGAAGATATTCCAGATGCGAAACATAGTTCCATTTTAAACTAATTGTTCTGTCTGAAATAAGTGGTCGATACTGTGCCAGGCGAAGCGCCTGTTCTCTGAAATCTGTGGGGATGCTACTCGAAACCGTATGTGTTCGATGAAACTAAGTGGTCGACCTTGTGAGAGAGGAAACTCCAGATGCGAAACTTAGTTCCATTTTAAACTAATTGTTCGATCTGAAACTAAGTGTTCGATACTGTGCCAGGGGAAGCGCCTGTTCTCTGAAATCTGTGGCGATGCTCCTCGAAACCGTATGTGTTCGAGGAAACTAAGTGGTCGACCTTGTGGGAGAGGAAACTCCAGATGCGAAACTTAGTTCCATTTTAAACTAATTGTTCTATCTGCAACTACGTGTTCGATACTGTGCCAGGAGAAGCGCCTATTCTCTGAAATCTGTGGCGATGCCACTCGAAACCGTATGTGTTCGACGAAATTAAGTGGTCGACCTTGTGAGAGAGGAAACTCCAGATGCGAAACTTAGTTCCATTTTAAACTAATTGTTCTATGTGCAACTATGTGTTCGATACTGTGCCAGGAGAAGTGCCTGTTCTCTGAAAACTGTGACGATGCTACTCCAAACCGTATGTGTTCGACGAAAATAAGTGGTCGACCTTGTGGAAGAGGAAACTCCGGATGCGAAACTTAGTTCCATTTAAACTAATTGTTCTATCTGAAACTAAGTGTTCGATACTGTGCCAGGAGAAGCGCCTGTTCTCTGAAATCAGTGGCGATGCTACTCGAAACCGTATGTGTTCGACGAAACTAAGTGGCCGCCATGTGAGAGAGGAAACTCCAGTTGCAAAATTTAGTACCATTTTAAACTAATTGTTTTATCTGAAACTATGTAACCGATACTGTGCCAGGAGAAGCTCCTGTTCTCTGAAATCTGTGGCGATGCTATTCGAAACCGTATGTGTTCGACGAAACTAAGTTGTCGACCTTGTGCGAGAGGAAACTCCAGATGCGAAACTTAGTACCATATTAAACTAATTGTTCTATCTGAAACTAAGTGCTCGACACTGTGCCAGGAGAAGCGCTAGTTCTCTGAAATGTGTGGCGATGCCACTCGAAACCGTATGTGTTCGACGAAACTAAGTGGTTGACCTTGTGAGAGAGGATACTCCAGATGCGAAACATAATTCCATTTTAAACTAATTGTTCCATCTGAAACTAAGTGCTCGACACTGTGCCAGGAGAAGCGCTAGTTCTCTGAAATGTGTGGCGATGCCACTCGAAACCGTATGTGTTCGACGAAACTAAGTGGTTGACCTTGTGAGAGAGGATACTCCAGATGCGAAACATAATTCCATTTTAAACTAATTGCTCTCTCTGAAACTAAGTGATCGATACTGTGCCAGGAGAAGCGCCTGTTCTCTGAAATCTGTGGCGATGCTACTCGAAACCGAATGTGTTCCACGAAACTAAGTGGCCGCCATGTGAGAGAGGAAACTCCAGATGCGAAATTTAGTACCATTTTAAACTAATTGTTTTATCTGAAACTATGTGTTCGATACTGTGCCAGGAGAAGTGCCTGTTCTCTGAAAACTGTGACGATGCTACTCCAAACCGTATGTGTTCGACGAAAATAAGTGGTCGACCTTGTGGAAGAGGAAACTCCGGATGCGAAACTTAGTTCCATTTTAAACTAATTGTTCTATCTGAAACTAAGTGTTCGATACTGTGCCAGGCGAAGCGCCTGTTCTCTGAAATCTGTTGCGATGCTACTCGAAACCGTATGTGTTCGACGAAACTAAGTGGTCGACCGTGTGAGAGAGGAAACTCCAGGTGCGAAACATAGTTCCATTTTAAACTAATTGTTCCATCTGAAACTAAGTGCTCGACACTGTGCCAGGAGAAGCGCTAGTTCTCTGAAATGTGTGGCGATGCCACTCGAAACCGTATGTGTTCGACGAAACTAAGTGGTTGACCTTGTGAGAGAGGATACTCCAGATGCGAAACATAATTCCATTTTAAACTAATTGTTCCATCTGAAACTAAGTGCTCGACACTGTGCCAGGAGAAGCGCTAGTTCTCTGAAATGTGTGGCGATGCCACTCGAAACCGTATGTGTTCGACGAAACTAAGTGGTTGACCTTGTGAGAGAGGATACTCCAGATGCGAAACATAATTCCATTTTAAACTAATTGTTCCATCTGAAACTAAGTGCTCGACACTGTGCCAGGAGAAGCGCTAGTTCTCTGAAATGTGTGGCGATGCCACTCGAAACCGTATGTGTTCGACGAAACTAAGTGGTTGACCTTGTGAGAGAGGATACTCCAGATGCGAAACATAGTTCCATTTTAAACTAATTGTTCCATCTGAAACTAAGTGCTCGACACTGTGCCAGGAGAAGCGCTAGTTCTCTGAAATGTGTGGCGATGCTATTCGAAACCGTATGTGTTCGACGAAACTAAGTTGTCGACCTTGTGCGAGAGGAAACTCCAGATGCGAAACTTAGTACCATATTAAACTAATTGTTCTATCTGAAACTAAGTGCTCGACACTGTGCCAGGAGAAGCTCCTGTTCTCTGAAATGTGTGGCGATGCCACTCGAAACCGTATGTGTTCGACGTAACTAAGTGGTAGATCTTGTGAGAGAGGATACTCCAGATGCGAAACATATTTCTATTTTAAACTAATTGTTCTATCTGAAACTTAGTGTTCGATACTGTGCCAGGAGAAGCGCCAGTTCTCTGAAATGTGTGGCGATGCCACTCGAAACCGTATGTGTTCGACGAAACTAAGTGGTCGACCTTGTGAGAGAGGAAACTCCAGATGCGAAACATAGTTCCAAATTAAACTAATTGTTCTCTCTGAAACTAAGTGTTCGATACTGTGCCAGGAGAAGCGCCTGTTCTCTGAAATCTGTGGCGATGCTACTCGAAACCGTATGTGTTCGACGAAACTAATTGGTCGACCTTGTGAGAGAGGAAACTCCAGATGCGAAACTTAGTACCATTTTAAACTAATTGTTCCATCTGAAACTAAGTGCTCGACACTGTGCCAGGAGAAGCGCTAGTTCTCTGAAATGTGTGGCGATGCCACTCGAAACCGTATGTGTTCGACGAAACTAAGTGGTTGACCTTGTGAGAGAGGATACTCCAGATGCGAAACATAATTCCATTTTAAACTAATTGTTCCATCTGAAACTAAGTGCTCGACACTGTGCCAGGAGAAGCGCTAGTTCTCTGAAATGTGTGGCGATGCCACTCGAAACCGTATGTGTTCGACGAAACTAAGTGGTTGACCTTGTGAGAGAGGATACTCCAGATGCGAAACATAATTCCATTTTAAACTAATTGTTCTCTCTGAAACTAAGTGATCGATACTGTGCCAGGAGAAGCGCCTGTTCTCTGAAATCTGTGGCGATGCTACTCGAAACCGAATGTGTTCCACGAAACTAAGTGGCCGCCATGTGAGAGAGGAAACTCCAGATGCGAAATTTAGTACCATTTTAAACTAATTGTTTTATCTGAAACTATGTGTTCGATACTGTGCCAGCAGAAGCGCCTGTTCTCTGAAATCTGTGGCGATGCCACTCGAAACCGTATGTGTTCGACGAAACTAAGTTGTCGGCCTTGGGAGAGTGGAAACTCCAGAAGTGGAACTTAGTTTCATTTAAAACTTACTGTGCTATCTGAAACTAAGTGTTCGATATTGTGCCAGGAGAAGCGCCTGTTCTGCGAAATCTGTGGCGATACCACTCCAAACCGTATGTGTACGACGAAACTAAGTGGTCGACCTTGTGAGGGAGGATACTCCAGATGCGAAACACAGTTTCATTTAAAACTAATTGTTCTATCTGAAACTAAGTGTTCGATAATGTGCCAGGAGAAGGGCCTGTTCTCTGAAATCTGTGGCGATGCTACTCGAAACCGTATGTGTTCGACGAAACTAAGTGGTAGACCTTGTGGTAGAGGAAACTCCAGGTGCGAAACATAGTTCCATTTTAAATTAATTGTTCTATGTGAAACTAAGTGTTCGGTACTGTGCCAGGAGATGCGCCTGTTCTCTGAAATCTGTGGCGATGCCACTCGAAACCGTATCTGTTCGACGAAACTAAGTGGCCGACCTTGTGAGAGAGGATACTCCAGATGCGAAACAGAGTTCCATTTTAAACTAATTGTTCTGTCTGAAATAAGTGTTCGATACTGTGCCAGCAGAAGCGCCTGTTCTCTGAAATCTGTGGCGATGCCACTCGAAACCGTATCTGTTCGACGAAACTAAGTGGCCGACCTTGTGAGAGAGGATACTCCAGATGCGAAACATAGTTCCATTTTAAACTAATTGTTCGGTCTGAAATAAGTGTTCGATACTGTGCCAGGAGAAGCGCCTGTCCTCTGAAATCTGTGGCGATGCTACTCGAAACCGTATGTGTTCGACGAAACTAAGTGGTCGACCTTGTGAAAGAGGAAACTTCAGATGCGAAACTTAGTTCCATTTTAAATTAATTGTTCTATCTGAAAATAAATGTTCGCTAGTGTGCCAGGAGAAACGCCCGTTCTGTGAAACATGTGGCGATACCACTCGAAACGGTATGTGTTCGACGAAGCTGAGTGGTCGACATTGTGAGAGAGGAAACTCCAGACGCGAAACTTAGTGCCATTTTAAACTAATTGTTCTATCTGAAACTAAGTGTTCGATACTGTGCCAGCAGAAGCGCCTGTTCTCTGAAATCTGTGGCGATGCCACTCGAAACCGTATGTGTTCGACGAAACTAAGTTGTCGGCCTTGGGAGAGTGGAAACTCCAGAAGTGGAACTTAGTTTCATTTAAAACTTACTGTGCTATCTGAAACTAAGTGTTCGATAATGTGCCAGGAGAAGCGCCTGTTCTGCGAAATCTGTGGCGATACCACTCCAAACCGTATGTGTACGACGAAACTAAGTGGTCGACCTTGTGAGGGAGGATACTCCAGATGCGAAACATAGTTTCATTTAAAACTAATTGTTCTATCTGAAACTAAGTGTTCGATAATGTGCCAGGAGAAGGGCCTGTTCTCTGAAATCTGTGGCGATGCTACTCGAAACCGAATGTGTTCGACGAAAGTAAGTGGTCGACCTTCTGAGTGAGGGAACTCCGGATGCGAAACTTAGTTCGATTTTAATCTAATTGTTCTATCTGAAACAAAGTGTTTGATACTGTGGCAGGAGAAGCGCCTGCACTCTGAAATCTGTGGCGATGCCACTCGAAACCGTATGTGTTCGACGAAACTAAGTGCCGACCTTGTGAGAGAGGAAACTCCAGATGCGAAATATAGTTCCATTTTAAACTAATTGTTCTATCTGAAACTAAGTGTTCGGTACTGTGCCAGGAGAAGCGCCTGTTCTCTGAAATCTGTGGCGATGCTACTCGAAACCGTATGTGTTCAACGAAACTAAGTGGTCGACCTTGTGAGGATGGAAACTCCAAATGCGAAACATATTTCCATTTTAAACTAAATGTTCTATCTGAAACTAAGTATACGATACTCTGCCAGTAGAAGCGCCTGTTCTCTGAAACCTGTGGCGTTGCTACTCGAAGCCGAATGTGTTCGACGAAACTAAGTGGTCGACTTTGTGAGGGAGGAAACTCCAAATGCGAAACATAGTTCCATTTTATACTAATTGTTCTATCTGAAACTAAGTGCTCGATACTGTGCCAGGAGAAGCGCCTGTTCTCTGAAATCTGTGGCGATGCCACTCGAAACCGTATCTGTTCGACGAAACTAAGTGGCCGACCTTGTGAGAGAGGATACTCCAGATGCGAAACATAGTTCCATTTTATACTAATTGTTCTATCTGAAACTAAGTGCTCGATACTGTGCCAGGAGAAGCGCCTGTTCTCTGAAATCTGTGGCGATGCTACTCGAAACCGTATGTGTTCGACGAAACTAAGTGGTTGACCTTCTGAGAGAGGAAACTCCAGATGCGAAATATAGTTCCATTTTAAACTAATTGTTCTATCTGAAACTAAGTGTTCGGTACTGTGCCAGGAGAAGCGCCTGTTCTCTGAAATCTGTGGCGATGCTACTCGAAACCGTATGTGTTCGACGAAACTAAGTGGTCGACCTTGTGAGGATGGAAACTCCAAATGCGAAACATATTTCCATTTTAAACTAAATGTTCTATCTGAAACTAAGTATACGATACTCTGCCAGTAGAAGCGCCTGTTCTCTGAAACCTGTGGCGCTGCTACTCGAAGCCGAATGTGTTCGACGAAACTAAGTGGTCGACTTTGTGAGGGAGGAAACTCCAAATGCGAAACATAGTTCCATTTTAAACAAATTGTTCTATCTGATACTAAGTGTTCGATACTGTGCCAGGAGATGCGCCTCTTCTCTGAAATCTGTGGCGATGCCACTCGAAACCGAATGTGTTCCACGAAACTAAGTGGCCGCCATGTGAGAGAGGAAACTCCAGATGCGAAATTTAGTACCATTTTAAACTAATTGTTTTATCTGAAACTATGTGTTCGATACTGTGCCAGCAGAAGCGCCTGTTCTCTGAAATCTGTGGCGATGCCACTCGAAACCGTATGTGTTCGACGAAACTAAGTTGTCGGCCTTGGGAGAGTGGAAACTCCAGAAGTGGAACTTAGTTTCATTTAAAACTTACTGTGCTATCTGAAACTAAGTGTTCGATATTGTGCCAGGAGAAGCGCCTGTTCTGCGAAATCTGTGGCGATACCACTCCAAACCGTATGTGTACGACGAAACTAAGTGGTCGACCTTGTGAGGGAGGATACTCCAGATGCGAAACACAGTTTCATTTAAAACTAATTGTTCTATCTGAAACTAAGTGTTCGATAATGTGCCAGGAGAAGGGCCTGTTCTCTGAAATCTGTGGCGATGCTACTCGAAACCGTATGTGTTCGACGAAACTAAGTGGTAGACCTTGTGGTAGAGGAAACTCCAGGTGCGAAACATAGTTCCATTTTAAATTAATTGTTCTATGTGAAACTAAGTGTTCGGTACTGTGCCAGGAGATGCGCCTGTTCTCTGAAATCTGTGGCGATGCCACTCGAAACCGTATCTGTTCGACGAAACTAAGTGGCCGACCTTGTGAGAGAGGATACTCCAGATGCGAAACAGAGTTCCATTTTAAACTAATTGTTCTGTCTGAAATAAGTGTTCGATACTGTGCCAGGAGAAGCGCCTGTTCTCTGAAATCTGTGGCGATGCCACTCGAAACCGAATGTGTTCGACGAAACTAAGTGGCCGACCTTGTGAGAGAGGAAACTCCAGATGCGAAACAGAGTTCCATTTTAAACTAATTGTTCTGTCTGAAATAAGTGTTCGATACTGTGCCAGGAGAAGCGCATGTCCTCTGAAATCTGTGGCGATGCTACTCGAAACCGTATGTGTTCGACGAAACTAAGTGGCCGACCTTGTGAAAGAGGAAACTTCAGATGCGAAACTTAGTTCCATTTTAAATTAATTGTTCTATCTGAAAATAAATGTTCGCTAGTGTGCCAGGAGAAACGCCCGTTCTGTGAAACCTGTGGCGATACCACTCGAAACGGTATGTGTTCGACGAAGCTGAGTGGTCGACATTGTGAGAGAGGAAACTCCAGACGCGAAACTTAGTGCCATTTTAAACTAATTGTTCTATCTGAAACTAAGTGTTCGATAATGTGCCAGGAGAAGCGCCTGTTCTCTGAAATCTGTGGCGATGCCACTCGAAACCGTATGTGTTCGACGAAACTAAGTTGTCGGCCTTGGGAGAGTGGAAACTCCAGAAGTGGAACTTAGTTTCATTTAAAACTTACTGTGCTATCTGAAACTAAGTGTTCGATAATGTGCCAGGAGAAGCGCCTGTTCTGCGAAATCTGTGGCGATACCACTCCAAACCGTATGTGTACGACGAAACTAAGTGGTCGACCTTGTGAGGGAGGATACTCCAGATGCGAAACATAGTTTCATTTAAAACTAATTGTTCTATCTGAAACTAAGTGTTCGATAATGTGCCAGGAGAAGGGCCTGTTCTCTGAAATCTGTGGCGATGCTACTCGAAACCGAATGTGTTCGACGAAAGTAAGTGGTCGACCTTCTGAGTGAGGGAACTCCGGATGCGAAACTTAGTTCGATTTTAATCTAATTGTTCTATCTGAAACAAAGTGTTTGATACTGTGGCAGGAGAAGCGCCTGCTCTCTGAAATCTGTGGCGATGCCACTCGAAACCGTATGTGTTCGACGAAACTAAGTGCCGACCTTGTGAGAGAGGAAACTCCAGATGCGAAATATAGTTCCATTTTAAACTAATTGTTCTATCTGAAACTAAGTGTTCGGTACTGTGCCAGGAGAAGCGCCTGTTCTCTGAAATCTGTGGCGATGCTACTCGAAACCGTATGTGTTCAACGAAACTAAGTGGTCGACCTTGTGAGGATGGAAACTCCAAATGCGAAACATATTTCCATTTTAAACTAAATGTTCTATCTGAAACTAAGTATACGATACTCTGCCAGTAGAAGCGCCTGTTCTCTGAAACCTGTGGCGTTGCTACTCGAAGCCGAATGTGTTCGACGAAACTAAGTGGTCGACTTTGTGAGGGAGGAAACTCCAAATGCGAAACATAGTTCCATTTTATACTAATTGTTCTATCTGAAACTAAGTGCTCGATACTGTGCCAGGAGAAGCGCCTGTTCTCTGAAATCTGTGGCGATGCCACTCGAAACCGTATCTGTTCGACGAAACTAAGTGGCCGACCTTGTGAGAGAGGATACTCCAGATGCGAAACATAGTTCCATTTTATACTAATTGTTCTATCTGAAACTAAGTGCTCGATACTGTGCCAGGAGAAGCGCCTGTTCTCTGAAATCTGTGGCGATGCTACTCGAAACCGTATGTGTTCGACGAAACTAAGTGGTCGACCTTGTGAGGATGGAAACTCCAAATGCGAAACATATTTCCATTTTAAACTAAATGTTCTATCTGAAACTAAGTGTTCGATACTGTGCCAGGAGAAGCGCCTGTTCTCTGAAACCTGTGGCGTTGCTACTCGAAGCCGAATGTGTTCGACGAAACTAAGTGGTCGACTTTGTGAGGGAGGAAACTCCAAATGCGAAACATAGTTCCATTTTATACTAATTGTTCTATCTGAAACTAAGTGCTCGATACTGGGCCAGGAGAAGCGCCTGTTCTCTGAAATCTGTGACGATGCTACTCGAAACCATACGTGGTCGACGAAACTAAGTGGTTGACCTTGTGAGGGAGGAAACTCCAAATGCGAAACATATTTCCATTTTAAACTAAATGTTCTATCTGAAACTAAGTATACGATACTCTGCCAGTAGAAGCGCCTGTTCTCTGAAACCTGTGGCGTTGCTACTCGAAGCCGAATGTGTTCGACGAAACTAAGTGGTCGACTTTGTGAGGGAGGAAACTCCAAATGCGAAACATAGTTCCATTTTATACTAATTGTTCTATCTGAAACTAAGTGCTCGATACTGTGCCAGGAGAAGCGCCTGTTCTCTGAAATCTGTGGCGATGCTACTCGAAACCGTATGTGTTCGACGAAACTAAGTGGTTGACCTTCTGAGAGAGGAAACTCCAGATGCGAAATATAGATCCATTTTAAACTAATTGTTCTATCTGAAACTAAGTGTTCGGTACTGTGCCAGGAGAAGCGCCTGTTCTCTGAAATCTGTGGCGATGCTACTCGAAACCGTATGTGTTCGACGAAACTAAGTGGTCGACCTTGTGAGGATGGAAACTCCAAATGCGAAACATATTTCCATTTTAAACTAAATGTTCTATCTGAAACTAAGTATACGATACTCTGCCAGTAGAAGCGCCTGTTCTCTGAAACCTGTGGCGCTGCTACTCGAAGCCGAATGTGTTCGACGAAACTAAGTGGTCGACTTTGTGAGGGAGGAAACTCCAAATGCGAAACATAGTTCCATTTTAAACAAATTGTTCTATCTGATACTAAGTGTTCGATACTGTGCCAGGAGATGCGCCTCTTCTCTGAAATCTGTGGCGATGCCACTCGAAACCGTATGTGTTCGACGAAACTAAGTGGTCGACCTTGTGAGAGAGGAAACTCCAGATGCGAAACTTAGTTCCATTTTAAACTAATTGTTCTATCTGAAACTAAGTGTTCGATACTGTGCCAGGAGAAGCGCCTGTTCTCTGAAATCTCTGGTGATGCTACTCCAAACCGTATGTGTTCGACGAAACTAAGTGGTCGACCTTGTGAGAGAGGAAACTCCAGAGGCGAAACTTTGTTCCATTTTAAACTAATTGTTCTATCTGAAACTAAGTGTTCGATACTGGGCCAGGAGAAGCGCCTGTTCTCTGAAATCTGTGACGATGCTACTCGAAACCATACGTGGTCGACGAAACTAAGTGGTTGACCGTGTGAGAGAGGAAACTCCAGACGCGAAATATAGTTCAATTTTAAACTAAATGTTCCATCTGAAACTAAGTGTTCGATACTGTGCCAGGAGAAGCGCCTGTTCTCTGAAATCTCTGGTGATGCTACTCCAAACCGTATGTGTTCGACGAAACTAAGTGGTCGACCTTGTGAGAGAGGAAACTCCAGAGGCGAAACTTTGTTCCATTTTAAACTAATTGTTCTATCTGAAACTAAGTGTTCGATACTGGGCCAGGAGAAGCGCCTGTTCTCTGAAATCTGTGACGATGCTACTCGAAACCATACGTGGTCGACGAAACTAAGTGGTTGACCTTGTGAGGGAGGAAACTCCAAATGCGAAACATATTTCCATTTTAAACTAAATGTTCTATCTGAAACTAAGTATACGATACTCTGCCAGTAGAAGCGCCTGTTCTCTGAAACCTGTGGCGTTGCTACTCGAAGCCGAATGTGTTCGACGAAACTAAGTGGTCGACTTTGTGAGGGAGGAAACTCCAAATGCGAAACATAGTTCCATTTTATACTAATTGTTCTATCTGAAACTAAGTGCTCGATACTGTGCCAGGAGAAGCGCCTGTTCTCTGAAATCTGTGGCGATGCTACTCGAAACCGTATGTGTTCGACGAAACTAAGTGGTTGACCTTCTGAGAGAGGAAACTCCAGATGCGAAATATAGTTCCATTTTAAACTAATTGTTCTATCTGAAACTAAGTGTTCGGTACTGTGCCAGGAGAAGCGCCTGTTCTCTGAAATCTGTGGCGATGCTACTCGAAACCGTATGTGTTCGACGAAACTAAGTGGTCGACCTTGTGAGGATGGAAACTCCAAATGCGAAACATATTTCCATTTTAAACTAAATGTTCTATCTGAAACTAAGTATACGATACTCTGCCAGTAGAAGCGCCTGTTCTCTGAAACCTGTGGCGCTGCTACTCGAAGCCGAATGTGTTCGACGAAACTAAGTGGTCGACTTTGTGAGGGAGGAAACTCCAAATGCGAAACATAGTTCCATTTTAAACAAATTGTTCTATCTGATACTAAGTGTTCGATACTGTGCCAGGAGATGCGCCTCTTCTCTGAAATCTGTGGCGATGCCACTCGAAACCGTATGTGTTCGACGAAACTAAGTGGTCGACCTTGTGAGAGAGGAAACTCCAGATGCGAAACTTAATTCCATTTTAAACTAATTGTTCTATCTGAAACTAAGTGTTCGATACTGTGCCAGGAGAAGCGCCTGTTCTCTGAAATCTCTGGTGATGCTACTCCAAACCGTATGTGTTCGACGAAACTAAGTGGTCGACCTTGTGAGAGAGGAAACTCCAGAGGCGAAACTTTGTTCCATTTTAAACTAATTGTTCTATCTGAAACTAAGTGTTCGATACTGGGCCAGGAGAAGCGCCTGTTCTCTGAAATCTGTGACGATGCTACTCGAAACCATACGTGGTCGACGAAACTAAGTGGTTGACCGTGTGAGAGAGGAAACTCCAGACGCGAAATATAGTTCAATTTTAAACTAAATGTTCCATCTGAAACTAAGTGTTCGATACTGTGCCAGGAGAAGCGCCTGTTCTCTGAAATCTGCGGCGATGCCACTCGAAACCGTATGTGTTCGACGAAACTGAGTGGTCGACCTTGTGAGAGAGGAAGCTCCAGATGCGAAGCTTAGTTCCATTTTAACCTAATTGTTCTATCTGATACTAAGTGTTCCATACTGTGCCAGGAGAAGCATCTGTTCTCTGAAATCTGTGGCGATGCTACTCGAAACCGTATGTGTTCCACGATACTAAGTGGCTGACGTTGTGAGAGAGGAAACTCCAAATGCGAAACTTAGTTCCATTTTAAATTAATTGTTCTACCTGAAAGTGTTCAATACTGTACCAGGAGAAGCGCCGGTTCTCTGAAATCTTTGGCGATGCTACTCGAAACCGTATGTGTTTGACGAAACTAAGTGGTCGACCTTGTGGGAGAGGAAACTCCAGATGCGAAACTTAGTTCCATTTTAAAACAAATGTTCCATCTGTAACTAAGTATACGATACACTGCCAGTAGAAGCGCCTGTTCTCTGAAACCTGTGGCGTTGCTACTCGAAACCGAATGTGTTCGACGAAAGTAAGTGGTAGACCGTGTGAGAGAGGAATCTCCAAATGCGAAACATATTTCCATTTTATACTAATTGTTCTATCTGTAACTAAGTGTACGATACTGTGCCAGGAGAAGCGCCTGTTCTCTGAAATCTGTGGCGATGCCACTCGAAACCGTATGTGTTCGACGAAACTAAGAGGACGACCTTGTGAGAGAGGAAACTTTAGTTGCGAAACTTAGTTCCATTTTAAACTAATTGTTCCCTCTGAAATTAAGAGTTCGATACTGTGCCAGGAGAGGCGGCTGTTCTCTGAAATCTGTGGCGATGCTACTCGAAACCGAATGTGTTCGACGAAAGTAAGTGGTCGACCTTCTGAGTGAGGGAACTCCGGATGCAAAACTTAGTTCGATTTTAATCTAATTGTTCTATCTAAAACAAAGTGTTTGATACTGTGGCAGGAGAAGCGCCTGCTCTCTGAAATCTGTGGCGATGCCACTCGAAACCGTATGTGTTCGACGAAACTAAGTGCCGACCTTGTGAGAGAGGAAACTCCAGTTGCGAAATATAGTTCCATTTTAAACTAATTGTTCTATCTGAAACTAAGTGTTCGGTACTGTGCCAGGAGAAGCGCCTGTTCTCTGAAATCTGTGGCGATGCTACTCGAAACCGTATGTGTTCGACGAAACTAAGTGGTCGACCTTGTGAGGATGGAAACTCCAAATGCGAAACATATTTCCATTTTAAACTAAATGTTCTATCTGAAACTAAGTATACGATACTCTGCCAGTAGAAGCGCCTGTTCTCTGAAACCTGTGGCGTTGCTACTCGAAGCCGAATGTGTTCGACGAAACTAAGTGGTCGACTTTGTGAGGGAGGAAACTCCAAATGCGAAACATAGTTCCATTTTATACTAATTGTTCTATCTGAAACTAAGTGCTCGATACTGTGCCAGGAGAAGCGCCTGTTCTCTGAAATCTGTGGCGATGCTACTCGAAACCGTATGTGTTCGACGAAACTAAGTGGTCGACCTTGTGAGGATGGAAACTCCAAATGCGAAACATATTTCCATTTTAAACTAAATGTTCTATCTGAAACTAAGTATACGATACTCTGCCAGTAGAAGCGCCTGTTCTCTGAAACCTGTGGCGTTGCTACTCGAAGCCGAATGTGTTCGACGAAACTAAGTGGTCGACTTTGTGAGGGAGGAAACTCCAAATGCGAAACATATTTCCATTTTATACTAATTGTTCTATCTGTAACTAAGTGTACGATACTGTGCCAGGAGAAGCGCCTGTTCTCTGAACTCTGTGGCGATGCTACTCGAAACCGTATGTGTTCGACGAAACTAAGTGGCCGACCTTGTGAGAGAGGAAACTCCAGATGCGATCATTTGTTCCATTTTAAACTAATTGTTCAATCTGAAAGTGTACGATACTGTGCCAGGCGAAGCGCCTGTTCTCTGAAATCTTTGGCGATGCCACTCGTAACCGTATGTGTTCGACGAAACTGAGTGGTCGACCTTGTGAGAGAGGAAACTCCAGATGCGAAACATATTTCCATTTTAAACTAAATGTTCCATCTGAAAATAAGTGTTCGATACTGTGCCAGGAGAAGCGCGTGTTCTCTGAACTGTGTGGCGATGCCGCACGAAATAGTATGTGTTCGACGAAACTAAGTGGTTGAAGTTGTGAGAGAGGATACTCCAGATGCAAAACTTAGTTCCATTTTAAAGTAATTGTTCTATCTGAAACTAAGTGTTCGATACAGTGCCACGAGAAGAGCCTGTTCTCTGAAATCTGTGGCGATGCCACTCGAAACCGTGTGTGTTCGACGAAACTAAGTGGTCGACCTTGTGAGGATGGAAACCCCAAATGCGAAACATATTTCCATTTTAAACTAATTGTTCTGTCTGAAATAAGTGTTCGATACTGTGCCAGGCGAAGCGCCTGTTTTCTGAAATCTGTGGCGATGCCACTCGAAACCGTATGTGTTCGACGAAACTAAGTGGTTGACCTTGTGAGAGAGGATACTCCAGATGCGAAACATAGTTCCATTTTAAACTATTTGTTCTGTCTGAAATAAGTGTTCGATACTGTGCCAGGCGAAGCGCCAGTTCTCTGAAATCTGTGGCGATGCCACTCGAAACCGTATGTGTTCGACGAAACTAAGTAGTTGACCTTGTGAAAGAGGATACTCCAGATGCGAAACATAGTTCCATTTAAAACTAATTGTTCTATCTGATACTAAGTATTCGATAGTGTGCCAGGTGTAGCGCCTGTTCTCTCAGATCATTGGCGATGATACTCGAAACCGTATGTGTTCGACGAAACTAAGTGGTCGACCTTGTGAGAGAGGAAACACCAGATGCGAAAGTTAGTTCCATTTTAAACTAATTGTTCTATCTGAAACTAAGTGTTCGATACTGTGCCAGGGGAAGCGCCTGTTCTCTGAAATCAGTGGCGATGCTACTCGCAACCCTATGTGTTCGATGAAACTAAGTGGTCGACCTTGTGAGAGAGGAAACTCCAGATGCGAAACTTAGTTCCATTTTAAACTAATTGTTCTATCTGAAACTAAGTGTCCGATACTGTCCCACGAGAAGCGCCTGTCCTCTGAAATCTGTGGCGATGCTACTCGAAACCGTATGTGTTCTACGAAAATAAGTGGTCGACCTTGTGGTAGAGGAAACTCCAGATCCGAAACATAGTTCCATTTTAAACATATTGTTCTATCTGAAACTAAGTGTTCGATACTGTGCCAGGAGAAGCGCCTGTTCTTTGAAATCTGTGGCGATGCTACTCGAAACCGTATGTGTTCGACAAAACTAAGTGGTCGACCTTGTGAGAGAGGAAACTCCAGATGCGAACCTTTGATCCATTTTAAACTAATTGTTCAATCTGAAAGTGTTCGATACTGTGCCAGGCGAAGCGCCTGTTCTCTGAAATCTTTGGCGATGCCACTCGAAACCGTATGTGTTCGACGAAACTGAGTGGTCGACCTTGTGAGAGAGGAAGCTCCAGATGCGAAGCTTAGTTCCATTTTAACCTAATTGTTCTATCTGATACTAAGTGTTCCATACTGTGCCAGGAGAAGCATCTGTTCTCTGAAATCTGTGGCGATGCTACTCGAAACCGTATGTGTTCCACGATACTAAGTGGCTGACGTTGTGAGAGAGGAAACTCCAAATGCGAAACTTAGTTCCATTTTAAATTAATTGTTCTACCTGAAAGTGTTCAATACTGTACCAGGAGAAGCGCCGGTTCTCTGAAATCTTTGGCGATGCTACTCGAAACCGTATGTGTTTGACGAAACTAAGTGGTCGACCTTGTGGGAGAGGAAACTCCAGATGCGAAACTTAGTTCCATTTTAAAACAAATGTTCCATCTGTAACTAAGTATACGATACACTGCCAGTAGAAGCGCCTGTTCTCTGAAACCTGTGGCGTTGCTACTCGAAACCGAATGTGTTCGACGAAAGTAAGTGGTAGACCGTGTGAGAGAGGAATCTCCAAATGCGAAACATATTTCCATTTTATACTAATTGTTCTATCTGTAACTAAGTGTACGATACTGTGCCAGGAGAAGCGCCTGTTCTCTGAAATCTGTGGCGATGCCACTCGAAACCGTATGTGTTCGACGAAACTAAGAGGACGACCTTGTGAGAGAGGAAACTTTAGTTGCGAAACTTAGTTCCATTTTAAACTAATTGTTCCCTCTGAAATTAAGAGTTCGATACTGTGCCAGGAGAGGCGGCTGTTCTCTGAAATCTTTGGCGATGCTACTCGAAACCGAATGTGTTCGACGAAAGTAAGTGGTCGACCTTCTGAGTGAGGGAACTCCGGATGCAAAACTTAGTTCGATTTTAATCTAATTGTTCTATCTAAAACAAAGTGTTTGATACTGTGGCAGGAGAAGCGCCTGCTCTCTGAAATCTGTGGCGATGCCACTCGAAACCGTATGTGTTCGACGAAACTAAGTGCCGACCTTGTGAGAGAGGAAACTCCAGTTGCGAAATATAGTTCCATTTTAAACTAATTGTTCTATCTGAAACTAAGTGTTCGGTACTGTGCCAGGAGAAGCGCCTGTTCTCTGAAATCTGTGGCGATGCTACTCGATACCGTATGTGTTCGACGAAACTAAGTGGTCGACCTTGTGAGGATGGAAACTCCAAATGCGAAACATATTTCCATTTTAAACTAAATGTTCTATCTGAAACTAAGTATACGATACTCTGCCAGTAGAAGCGCCTGTTCTCTGAAACCTGTGGCGTTGCTACTCGAAGCCGAATGTGTTCGACGAAACTAAGTGGTCGACTTTGTGAGGGAGGAAACTCCAAATGCGAAACATAGTTCCATTTTATACTAATTGTTCTATCTGAAACTAAGTGCTCGATACTGTGCCAGGAGAAGCGCCTGTTCTCTGAAATCTGTGGCGATGCTACTCGAAACCGTATGTGTTCGACGAAACTAAGTGGTCGACCTTGTGAGGATGGAAACTCCAAATGCGAAACATATTTCCATTTTAAACTAAATGTTCTATCTGAAACTAAGTATACGATACTCTGCCAGTAGAAGCGCCTGTTCTCTGAAACCTGTGGCGTTGCTACTCGAAGCCGAATGTGTTCGACGAAACTAAGTGGTCGACTTTGTGAGGGAGGAAACTCCAAATGCGAAACATATTTCCATTTTATACTAATTGTTCTATCTGTAACTAAGTGTACGATACTGTGCCAGGAGAAGCGCCTGTTCTCTGAACTCTGTGGCGATGCTACTCGAAACCGTATGTGTTCGACGAAACTAAGTGGCCGACCTTGTGAGAGAGGAAACTCCAGATGCGATCATTTGTTCCATTTTAAACTAATTGTTCAATCTGAAAGTGTTCGATACTGTGCCAGGCGAAGCGCCTGTTCTCTGAAATCTTTGGCGATGCCACTCGAAACCGTATGTGTTCGACGAAACTGAGTGGTCGACCTTGTGAGAGAGGAAACTCCAGATGCGAAACATATTTCCATTTTAAACTAAATGTTCCATCTGAAAATAAGTGTTCGATACTGTGCCAGGAGAAGCGCGTGTTCTCTGAACTGTGTGGCGATGCCGCACGAAATAGTATGTGTTCGACGAAACTAAGTGGTTGAAGTTGTGAGAGAGGATACTCCAGATGCAAAACTTAGTTCCATTTTAAAGTAATTGTTCTATCTGAAACTAAGTGTTCGATACTGTGCCACGAGAAGAGCCTGTTCTCTGAAATCTGTGGCGATGCCACTCGAAACCGTGTGTGTTCGACGAAACCAAGATGTCGACCTTGTGAGGATGGAAACCCCAAATGCGAAACATATTTCCATTTTAAACTAAAGGTTCTATCTGAAACTAAGTATACGATACTCTGCCAGTAGAAGCGCCTGTTCTCTGAAACCTGTGGCGTTGCTACTCGAAGCCGAATGTGGTCGACGAAACTAAGTGGTCGACATTGTGAGGGAGGAAACTCCAAATGCGAAACATATTTCCATTTTATACTAATTGTTCTATCTGTAACTAAGTGTACGATACTGTGCCAGGAGAAGCACCTGTTCTCTGAAATCTGTGGCGATGCTACTCGAAACCGTATGTGTTCGACGAAACTAAGTGGTCGACCTTGTGAGAGAGGAAACTCCAGATGCGAAACATATTTCCATTTTAAACTAAATGTTCCATCTGAAACTAAGTGCTCGATACTGTGCCAGGAGAAGCGCCTGTTCTCTGAAATCTGTGGCGATGCCACTCGAAACCGTATGTGTTCGACGAAACTAAGTGGTCGACCTTGTGAGAGAGGAAACTCCAGATGCGAAACATATTTCCATTTTAAACTAAATGTTCCATCTGAAAATAAGTGTTCGATACTGTGCCAGGAGAAGCGCGTGTTCTCTGAACTGTGTGGCGATGCCGCACGAAATAGTATGTGTTCGACGAAACTAAGTGGTTGAAGTTGTTAGAGAGGATACTCCAGATGCAAAACTTAGTTCCATTTTAAAGTAATTGTTCTATCTGAAACTAAGTGTTCGATACTGTGCCACGAGAAGAGCCTGTTCTCTGAAATCTGTGGCGATGCCACTCGAAACCGTATGTGTTCGACGAAACTAAGTGGCCGACCTTGTGAGAGAGGAAACTCCACATGCGAAACATAGTTGCATTTTAAACTAATTGTTCCATCTGAAACTAAGTGTTCGATACTGTGCCAGGAGAAGCGCCTGTTCTCTGAAATCTGTGGCGATACCACTCGAAACCGTATGTGTTAGGCGAAACTAAGTAGTTGACCTTGTGAAAGAGGATACTCCAGATGCGAAACATAGTTCCATTTAAAACTAATTGTTCTATCTGATACTAAGTATTCGATAGTGTGCCAGGAGTAGCGCCTGTTCTCTCAGATCATTGGCGATGATACTCGAAACCGTATGTGTTCGACGAAACTAAGTGGTCGACCTTGTGAGAGAGGAAACTCCAGATGCGAAAGTTAGTTCCATTTTAAACTAATTGTTCTATCTGAAACTAAGTGTTCGATACTGTGCCAGGGGAAGCGCCTGTTCTCTGAAATCAGTGGCGATGCTACTCGCAACCCTATGTGTTCGACGAAACTAAGTGGTCGACCTTGTGAGAGAGGAAACTCCAGATGCGAAACTTAGTTCCATTTTAAACTAATTGTTCTATCTGAAACTAAGTGTCCGATACTGTCCCACGAGAAGCGCCTGTCCTCTGAAATCTGTGGCGATGCTACTCGAAACCGTATGTGTTCTACGAAAATAAGTGGTCGACCTTGTGGTAGAGGAAACTCCAGATCCGAAACATAGTTCCATTTTAAACATATTGTTCTATCTGAAACTAAGTGTTCGATACTGTGCCAGGAGAAGCGCCTGTTCTCTGAAATCTGTGGCGATGCTACTCGAAACCGTATGTGTTCGACAAAACTAAGTGGTCGACCTTGTGAGAGAGGAAACTCCAGATGCGAACCTTTGTTCCATTTTAAACTAATTGTTCAATCTGAAAGTGTTCGATACTGTGCCAGGCGAAGCGCCTGTTCCCTGAAATCTGTGGCGATGCCACTCGAAACCGTATGTGTTCGACGAAAATAAGTGGTCGACCTTGTGGTAGAGGAAACTCCAGATGCGAAACATAGTTCCATTTTAAACTAATTGTTCTATCTGAAACTAAGTGTTCGGTACAGTGCCAGGAGAAGCGCCTGTTCTCTGAAATCTGTGGCGATGCTACTCGAAACCGTATGTGTTCGACGATACTAAGTGGTCGACCTTGTGAGAGAGGAAACTCCAGATGCGAACCTTAGTTCCATTTAAAACTAATTGTTCAATCTGAAAGTGTTCGATACTGTGCCAGGCGAAGCGCCTGTTCTCTGAAATCTTTGGCGATGCCACTCGAAACCGTATGTGTTCGACGAAACTGAGTGGTCGACCTTGTGAGAGAGGAAGCTCCAGATGCGAAGCTTAGTTCCATTTTAACCTAATTGTTCTATCTGATACTAAGTGTTCCATACTGTGCCAGGAGAAGCATCTGTTCTCTGAAATCTGTGGCGATGCTACTCGAAACCGTATGTGTTCCACGATACTAAGTGGCTGACGTTGTGAGAGAGGAAACTCCAAATGCGGAACTTAGTTCCATTTTAAACTAATTGTTCTACCTGAAAGTGTTCAATACTGTACCAGGAGAAGCGCCGGTTCTCTGAAATCTTTGGCGATGCTACTCGAAACCGTATGTGTTTGACGAAACTAAGTGGTCGACCTTGTGGGAGAGGAAACTCCAGATGCGAAACTTAGTTCCATTTTAAAACAAATGTTCCATCTGTAACTAAGTATACGATACACTGCCAGTAGAAGCGCCTGTTCTCTGAAACCTGTGGCGTTGCTACTCGAAACCGAATGTGTTCGACGAAAGTAAGTGGTAGACCGTGTGAGAGAGGAATCTCCAAATGCGAAACATAGTTCCATTTAAAACTAATTGTTCCCTCTGAAATTAAGAGTTCGATACTGTGCCAGGAGAGGCGGCTGTTCTCTGAAATCTGTGGCGATGCTACTCGAAACCGAATGTGTTCGACGAAAGTAAGTGGTCGACCTTCTGAGTGAGGGAACTCCGGATGCGAAACTTAGTTCGATTTTAATCTAATTGTTCTATCTAAAACAAAGTGTTTGATACTGTGGCAGGAGAAGCGCCTGCTCTCTGAAATCTGTGGCGATGCCACTCGAAACCGTATGTGTTCGACGATACTAAGTGGCCGACCTCGTGAGAGAGGAAACTCCAGATGCGAAACTTAGTTCCATTTTAAACTAATAGTTCTCTCTGATACTAAGTGTTCGATACTGTGCCAGGAGAAGCGCCTGTTCTCTGAAATCTTTGGCGATGCTACTCGAAACCGTATATGTTCGACGAAACTAAGTGGTTGACCTTGTGAGAGAGGAATCTCCAGTTGCGAAGCTAATTTCCATTTTAAACTAATTGTTCTACCTGAAACTAAGTGTTCGATACTGTGCCAGGAGAAGCGCCTGTTCTCTGAAATCAGTGGCGATGCTACTCTAAACCGTATGTGTTCGACGACTCTAAGTGGTCGACCTTCTGAGAGAAGAAACTCCAGATGCGAAACTTAGTTCCATTTTAAACTAATTGTTCTATCTGTAACTGAGTGTTCGATACTGCGTCAGGAGAAGCGCCTGTTCTCTGAATTCGGTGGCGATGCTACTCGAAACCGTATGTGTTCATCGAAACTAAGTGGTCGACCTTGTGAGAGAGGAAACTCCAGATGCGAAACTTAGTTCCATTTTAAACTTATTGTTCTATCTGAAACTAAGTGTTCAATACTGTGCCAGGAGAAGCGCCTGTTCTCTGAAATCTGTGGCGATGCTACTCGAAACCGTATGTGTTCGACGAAACTAAGTGGTTGATCTTGTGAGAGAGGACACTCCAGATGCGAAACTTAGTTCCATTTTAAACTAATTGTTCTATCTGCAACTATGTGTTCGATACTGTGCCAGGAGAAGCGCCTGTTCTCTGAAATCTGTGGCGATGCCACTCGACACCGTATGTGTTCGACGAAACTAAGTGGTCGAACTTGTGAGAGAGGAAACTCCAAATGCGAAACATATTTCCATTTTAAACTAATTGTTCTCTCTGAAACTAAGTGTTCGATACTGTGCCAGGAGAAGCGCCTGTTCTCTGAAATCTGTGGCGATGCTACTCGAAACCGAATGTGTTCCATGAAAGTAAGTGGCCGACCTTGTGAGAGAGGAAACTCCAGATGCGAAATTTAGTACCATTTTATACTAATTCTTTTATCTGAAACTATGTGTCCGATACTGTGCCAGGAGAAGCTCCTGTTCTCTGAAATGTGTGGCGATGCCAATCGAAACCGTATGTGTTCGACGGAACTATGTGGTCGACCTTGTGAGAGAGGATACTCCAGATGCGAAACATATTTCTATTTTAAACTAATTGTTCTATCTGAAACGAAGTGTTCGATACTGTGCCAGGAGAAGCGCCAGTTCTCTGAAATGTGTGGCGATGCCACTCGAAGCCGTATGTGTTCGACGAAACTAAGTGGTCGACCTTGTGAGAGAGGAAAATCCAGATGCGAAACTTAGTACCATTTTAAACTAATTGTTCTATCTGAAACTGAGTGTTCGATACTGTGCCAGGAGAAGCGCATGTTCTCTGAAATCTGTGGCGATGCCACTCGAAACCGTATGTGTTCGACGAAATTAAGTGGTCGACGTTGTGAGAGAGGAAACTCCAGATGCGAAACTTAGTTCCATTTTAAACTAATTGTTCTATGTGCAACTATGTGTTCGATACTGTGCCAGGAGCAGCGCCTGTTCTCTGAAATCTGTGGCGATGCCAATCGAAACCGTATGTGTTCAACGAAATTAAGTGGTCGACCTATTTAGAGAGCAAACTCCAGATGCGAAACTTAGTTCCATTTTAAACTAATCGTTCTATCTGAAACTAAGTGTTCGATACTGTGCCAGGAGTAGCGCCTGTTCTCTGAAATCGGTGGCGATGCTACTCCAAACCGTATGTGTTCATCGAAACTAAGTGGTCGACCTTGTGAGAGAGGAAACTCCAGATGCGAAGCTTAGTTCCATTTTAAACTGATAGTTCTATCTGATACTAAGTGTTCGATACTGTGCCAGGAGAAGCGCCTGTTCTCTGAAATCTTTGGCGATGCTACTCGAAACCGTATATGTTCGACGAAACTAAGTGGTTGACCTTGTGAGAGAGGAATCTCCAGTTGCGAAGCTAATTTCCATTTTAAACTAATTGTTCTACCTGAAACTAAGTGTTCGATACTGTGCCAGGAGAAGCGCCTGTTCTCTGAAATCAGTGGCGATGCTACTCTAAACCGTATGTGTTCGACGACTCTAAGTGGTCGACCTTCTGAGAGAAGAAACTCCAGATGCGAAACTTAGTTCCATTTTAAACTAATTGTTCTATCTGTAACTGAGTGTTCGATACTGCGTCAGGAGAAGCGCCTGTTCTCTGAATTCGGTGACGATGCTACTCGAAACCGTATGTGTTCATCGAAACTAAGTGGTCGACCTTGTGAGAGAGGAAACTCCAGATGCGAAACTTAGTTCCATTTTAAACTTATTGTTCTATCTGAAACTAAGTGTTCAATACTGTGCCAGGAGAAGCGCCTGTTCTCTGAAATCTGTGGCGATGCTACTCGAAACCGTATGTGTTCGACGAAACTAAGTGGTTGATCTTGTGAGAGAGGACACTCCAGATGCGAAACTTAGTTCCATTTTAAACTAATTGTTCTATCTGCAACTATGTGTTCGATAATGTGCCAGGAGCAGCGCCTGTTCTCTGAAATCTGTGGCGATGCCAATCGAAACCGTATGTGTTCAACGAAATTAAGTGGTCGACCTATTTAGAGAGCAAACTCCAGATGCGAAACTTAGTTCCATTTTAAACTAATCGTTCTATCTGAAACTAAGTGTTCGATACTGTGCCAGGAGTAGCGCCTGTTCTCTGAAATCGGTGGCGATGCTACTCCAAACCGTATGTGTTCATCGAAACTAAGTGGTCGACCTTGTGAGAGAGGAAACTCCAGATGCGAAGCTTAGTTCCATTTTAAACTGATAGTTCTATCTGATACTAAGTGTTCGATACTGTGCCAGGAGAAGCGCCTGTTCTCTGAAATCTGTGGCGATGCCACTCGAAACCGTATGTGTTCGACGAAATTAAGTGGTCGACCTTGTGAGAGAGGAAACTCCAGATGCGAAACTTATTTCCATTTTAAACTAATTGTTCTATCTGCAACTATGTGTTCGATACTGTGCCAGGAGAAGCGCCTGTGCTCTGAAATCTGTGGCGATGCCACTCGAAACCGTATGTGTTCGACGAAACTAAGTGGTCGAACTTGTGAGAGAGGAAACTCCAAATGCGAAACATATTTCCATTTTAAACTAATTGTTCTCTCTGAAACTAAGTGTTCGATACTGTGCCAGGAGAAGCGCCTGTTCTCTGAAACCTGTGGCGATGCCACTCGAAACCGTATGTGTTCGACGAAATTAAGTGGTCGACCTTGTGAGAGAGGAAACTCCAGATGCGAAGCTTAGTTCCATTTTAAACTGATAGTTCTATCTGATACTAAGTGTTCGATACTGTGCCAGGAGAAGCGCCTGTTCTCTGAAATCTGTGGCGATGCCACTCGAAACCGTATGTGTTCGACGAAATTAAGTGGTCGACCTTGTGAGAGAGGAAACTCCAGATGCGAAACTTAGTTCCATTTTAAACTAATTGTTCTATCTGCAACTATGTGTTCGATACTGTGCCAGGAGAAGCGCCTGTGCTCTGAAATCTGTGGCGATGCCACTCGAAACCGTATGTGTTCGACGAAACTAAGTGGTCGAACTTGTGAGAGAGGAAACTCCAAATGCGAAACATATTTAAATTTTAAACTAATTGTTCTCTCTGAAACTAAGTGTTCGATACTGTGCCAGGAGAAGCGCCTGTTCTCTGAAACCTGTGGCGATACCACTCGAAACCGTATGTGTTCGACGAAATTAAGTGGTCGACCTTGTGAGAGAGGAAACTCCAGATGCGAAGCTTAGTTCCATTTTAAACTAATTGTTCTATCTGCAACTATGTGTTCGATACTGTGCCAGGAGAAGCGCATGTTCTCTGAAATCTGTGGCGATGCCACTCGAAACCGTATGTGTTCGACGAAATTAAGTGGTCGACGTTGTGAGGGAGGAAACTCCAGATGCGAAACTTAGTTCCATTTTAAACTAATTTTTCTATGTGCAACTATGTGTTCGATAATGTGCCAGGAGCAGCGCCTGTTCTCTGAAATCTGTGGCGATGCCAATCGAAACCGTATGTGTTCAACGAAATTAAGTGGTCGACCTATTTAGAGAGCAAACTCCAGATGCGAAACTTAGTTCCATTTTAAACTAATCGTTCTATCTGAAACTAAGTGTTCGATACTGTGCCAGGAGTAGCGCCTGTTCTCTGAAATCGGTGGCGATGCTACTCCAAACCGTATGTGTTCATCGAAACTAAGTGGTCGACCTTGTGAGAGAGGAAACTCCAGATGCGAAGCTTAGTTCCATTTTAAACTGATAGTTCTATCTGATACTAAGTGTTCGATACTGTGCCAGGAGAAGTGCCTGTTCTCTGAAATCTGTGGCGATGCCACTCGAAACCGTATGTGTTCGACGAAATTAAGTGGTCGACCTTGTGAGAGAGGAAACTCCAGATGCGAAACTTAGTTCCATTTTAAACTAATTGTTCTATCTGCAACTATGTGTTCGATACTGTGCCAGGAGAAGCGCCTGTGCTCTGAAATCTGTGGCGATGCCACTCGAAACCGTATGTGTTCGACGAAACTAAGTGGTCGACCTTGTGAGAGAGGAAACTCCAAATGCGAAACATATTTCCATTTTAAACTAATTGTTCTCTCTGAAACTAAGTGTTCGATACTGTGCCAGGAGAAGCGCCTGTTCTCTGAAACCTGTGGCGATGCCACTCGAAACCGTATGTGTTCGACGAAATTAAGTGGTCGACCTTGTGAGAGAGGAAACTCCAGATGCGAAGCTTAGTTCCATTTTAAACTGATAGTTCTATCTGATACTAAGTGTTCGATACTGTGCCAGGAGAAGCGCCTGTTCTCTGAAATCTGTGGCGATGCCACTCGAAACCGTATGTGTTCGACGAAATTAAGTGGTCGACCTTGTGAGAGAGGAAACTCCAGATGCGAAACTTAGTTCCATTTTAAACTAATTGTTCTATCTGCAACTATGTGTTCGATACTGTGCCAGGAGAAGCGCCTGTGCTCTGAAATCTGTGGCGATGCCACTCGAAACCGTATGTGTTCGACGAAACTAAGTGGTCGAACTTGTGAGAGAGGAAACTCCAAATGCGAAACATATTTAAATTTTAAACTAATTGTTCTCTCTGAAACTAAGTGTTCGATACTGTGCCAGGAGAAGCGCCTGTTCTCTGAAACCTGTGGCGATACCACTCGAAACCGTATGTGTTCGACGAAATTAAGTGGTCGACCTTGTGAGAGAGGAAACTCCAGATGCGAAACTTAGTTCCATTTTATACTAATTCTTTTATCTGAAACTATGTGTCCGATACTGTGCCAGGAGAAGCTCCTGTTCTCTGAAATGTGTGGCGATGCCAATCGAAACCGTATGTGTTCGACGGAACTATGTGGTCGACCTTGTGAGAGAGGATACTCCAGATGCGAAACATATTTCTATTTTAAACTAATTGTTCTATCTGAAACGAAGTGTTCGATACTGTGCCAGGAGAAGCGCCAGTTCTCTGAAATGTGTGGCGATGCCACTCGAAGCCGTATGTGTTCGACGAAACTAAGTGGTCGACCTTGTGAGAGAGGAAAATCCAGATGCGAAACTTAGTACCATTTTAAACTAATTGTTCTATCTGAAACTGAGTGTTCGATACTGTGCCAGGAGAAGCGCATGTTCTCTGAAATCTGTGGCGATGCCACTCGAAACCGTATGTGTTCGACGAAATTAAGTGGTCGACGTTGTGAGAGAGGAAACTCCAGATGCGAAACTTAGTTCCATTTTAAACTAATTTTTCTATGTGCAACTATGTGTTCGATAATGTGCCAGGAGCAGCGCCTGTTCTCTGAAATCTGTGGCGATGCCAATCGAAACCGTATGTGTTCAACGAAATTAAGTGGTCGACCTATTTAGAGAGCAAACTCCAGATGCGAAACTTAGTTCCATTTTAAACTAATCGTTCTATCTGAAACTGAGTGTTCGATACTGTGCCAGGAGTAGCGCCTGTTCTCTGAAATCGGTGGCGATGCTACTCCAAACCGTATGTGTTCATCGAAACTAAGTGGTCGACCTTGTGAGAGAGGAAACTCCAGATGCGAAGCTTAGTTCCATTTTAAACTGATAGTTCTATCTGATACTAAGTGTTCGATACTGTGCCAGGAGAAGCGCCTGTTCTCTGAAATCTGTGGCGATGCCACTCGAAACCGTATGTGTTCGACGAAATTAAGTGGTCGACCTTGTGAGAGAGGAAACTCCAGATGCGAAACTTAGTTCCATTTTAAACTAATTGTTCTATCTGCAACTATGTGTTCGATACTGTGCCAGGAGAAGCGCCTGTTCTCTGAAATCTGTGGCGATGCCACTCGAAACCGTATGTGTTCGACGAAATTAAGTGGTCGACCTTGTGAGAGAGGAAACTCCAGATGCGAAACTTATTTCCATTTTAAACTAATTGTTCTATCTGCAACTATGTGTTCGATACTGTGCCAGGAGAAGCGCCTGTGCTCTGAAATCTGTGGCGATGCCACTCGAAACCGTATGTGTTCGACGAAACTAAGTGGTCGAACTTGTGAGAGAGGAAACGCCAAATGCGAAACATATTTCCATTTTAAACTAATTGTTCTCTCTGAAACTAAGTGTTCGATACTGTGCCAGGAGAAGCGCCTGTTCTCTGAAACCTGTGGCGATGCCACTCGAAACCGTATGTGTTCGACGAAATTAAGTGGTCGACCTTGTGAGAGAGGAAACTCCAGATGCGAAGCTTAGTTCCATTTTAAACTGATAGTTCTATCTGATACTAAGTGTTCGATACTGTGCCAGGAGAAGCGCCTGTTCTCTGAAATCTGTGGCGATGCCACTCGAAACCGTATGTGTTCGACGAAATTAAGTGGTCGACCTTGTGAGAGAGGAAACTCCAGATGCGAAACTTAGTTCCATTTTAAACTAATTGTTCTATCTGCAACTATGTGTTCGATACTGTGCCAGGAGAAGCGCCTGTGCTCTGAAATCTGTGGCGATGCCACTCGAAACCGTATGTGTTCGACGAAACTAAGTGGTCGAACTTGTGAGAGAGGAAACTCCAAATGCGAAACATATTTAAATTTTAAACTAATTGTTCTCTCTGAAACTAAGTGTTCGATACTGTGCCAGGAGAAGCGCCTGTTCTCTGAAACCTGTGGCGATACCACTCGAAACCGTATGTGTTCGACGAAATTAAGTGGTCGACCTTGTGAGAGAGGAAACTCCAGATGCGAAGCTTAGTTCCATTTTAAACTAATTGTTCTATCTGCAACTATGTGTTCGATACTGTGCCAGGAGAAGCGCATGTTCTCTGAAATCTGTGGCGATGCCACTCGAAACCGTATGTGTTCGACGAAATTAAGTGGTCGACGTTGTGAGGGAGGAAACTCCAGATGCGAAACTTAGTTCCATTTTAAACTAATTTTTCTATGTGCAACTATGTGTTCGATAATGTGCCAGGAGCAGCGCCTGTTCTCTGAAATCTGTGGCGATGCCAATCGAAACCGTATGTGTTCAACGAAATTAAGTGGTCGACCTATTTAGAGAGCAAACTCCAGATGCGAAACTTAGTTCCATTTTAAACTAATCGTTCTATCTGAAACTAAGTGTTCGATACTGTGCCAGGAGTAGCGCCTGTTCTCTGAAATCGGTGGCGATGCTACTCGAAACCGTATGTGTTCATCGAAACTAAGTGGTCGACCTTGTGAGAGAGGAAACTCCAGATGCGAAGCTTAGTTCCATTTTAAACTGATAGTTCTATCTGATACTAAGTGTTCGATACTGTGCCAGGAGAAGTGCCTGTTCTCTGAAATCTGTGGCGATGCCACTCGAAACCGTATGTGTTCGACGAAATTAAGTGGTCGACCTTGTGAGAGAGGAAACTCCAGATGCGAAACTTAGTTCCATTTTAAACTAATTGTTCTATCTGCAACTATGTGTTCGATACTGTGCCAGGAGAAGCGCCTGTGCTCTGAAATCTGTGGCGATGCCACTCGAAACCGTATGTGTTCGACGAAACTAAGTGGTCGAACTTGTGAGAGAGGAAACTCCAAATGCGAAACATATTTCCATTTTAAACTAATTGTTCTCTCTGAAACTAAGTGTTCGATACTGTGCCAGGAGAAGCGCCTGTTCTCTGAAACCTGTGGCGATGCCACTCGAAACCGTATGTGTTCGACGAAATTAAGTGGTCGACCTTGTGAGAGAGGAAACTCCAGATGCGAAGCTTAGTTCCATTTTAAACTGATAGTTCTATCTGATACTAAGTGTTCGATACTGTGCCAGGAGAAGCGCCTGTTCTCTGAAATCTGTGGCGATGCCACTCGAAACCGTATGTGTTCGACGAAATTAAGTGGTCGACCTTGTGAGAGTGGAAACTCCAGATGCGAAACTTAGTTCCATTTTAAACTAATTGTTCTATCTGCAACTATGTGTTCGATACTGTGCCAGGAGAAGCGCCTGTGCTCTGAAATCTGTGGCGATGCCACTCGAAACCGTATGTGTTCGACGAAACTAAGTGGTCGAACTTGTGAGAGAGGAAACTCCAAATGCGAAACATATTTAAATTTTAAACTAATTGTTCTCTCTGAAACTAAGTGTTCGATACTGTGCCAGGAGAAGCGCCTGTTCTCTGAAACCTGTGGCGATACCACTCGAAACCGTATGTGTTCGACGAAATTAAGTGGTCGACCTTGTGAGAGAGGAAACTCCAGATGCGAAACTTAGTTCCATTTTATACTAATTCTTTTATCTGAAACTATGTGTCCGATACTGTGCCAGGAGAAGCTCCTGTTCTCTGAAATGTGTGGCGATGCCAATCGAAACCGTATGTGTTCGACGGAACTATGTGGTCGACCTTGTGAGAGAGGATACTCCAGATGCGAAACATATTTCTATTTTAAACTAATTGTTCTATCTGAAACGAAGTGTTCGATACTGTGCCAGGAGAAGCGCCAGTTCTCTGAAATGTGTGGCGATGCCACTCGAAGCCGTATGTGTTCGACGAAACTAAGTGGTCGACCTTGTGAGAGAGGAAAATCCAGATGCGAAACTTAGTACCATTTTAAACTAATTGTTCTATCTGAAACTGAGTGTTCGATACTGTGCCAGGAGAAGCGCATGTTCTCTGAAATCTGTGGCGATGCCACTCGAAACCGTATGTGTTCGACGAAATTAAGTGGTCGACGTTGTGAGAGAGGAAACTCCAGATGCGAAACTTAGTTCCATTTTAAACTAATTTTTCTATGTGCAACTATGTGTTCGATAATGTGCCAGGAGCAGCGCCTGTTCTCTGAAATCTGTGGCGATGCCAATCGAAACCGTATGTGTTCAACGAAATTAAGTGGTCGACCTATTTAGAGAGCAAACTCCAGATGCGAAACTTAGTTCCATTTTAAACTAATCGTTCTATCTGAAACTAAGTGTTCGATACTGTGCCAGGAGTAGCGCCTGTTCTCTGAAATCGGTGGCGATGCTACTCCAAACCGTATGTGTTCATCGAAACTAAGTGGTCGACCTTGTGAGAGAGGAAACTCCAGATGCGAAGCTTAGTTGCATTTTAAACTGATAGTTCTATCTGATACTAAGTGTTCGATACTGTGCCAGGAGAAGCGCCTGTTCTCTGAAATCTGTGGCGATGCCACTCGAAACCGTATGTGTTCGACGAAATTAAGTGGTCGACCTTGTGAGAGAGGAAACTCCAGATGCGAAACTTAGTTCCATTTTAAACTAATTGTTCTATCTGCAACTATGTGTTCGATACTGTGCCAGGAGAAGCGCCTGTGCTCTGAAATCTGTGGCGATGCCACTCGAAACCGTATGTGTTCGACGAAACTAAGTGGTCGAACTTGTGAGAGAGGAAACTCCAAATGCGAAACATATTTCCATTTTAAACTAATTGTTCTCTCTGAAACTAAGTGTTCGATACTGTGCCAGGAGAAGCGCCTGTTCTCTGAAACCTGTGGCGATGCCACTCGAAACCGTATGTGTTCGACGAAATTAAGTGGTCGACCTTGTGAGAGAGGAAACTCCAGATGCGAAGCTTAGTTCCATTTTAAACTGATAGTTCTATCTGATGCTAAGTGTTCGATACTGTGCCAGGAGAAGCGCCTGTTCTCTGAAATCTGTGGCGATGCCACTCGAAACCGTATGTGTTCGACGAAATTAAGTGGTCGACCTTGTGAGAGAGGAAACACCAGATGCGAAACTTAGTTCCATTTTAAACTAATTGTTCTATCTGCAACTATGTGTTCGATACTGTGCCAGGAGAAGCGCCTGTGCTCTGAAATCTGTGGCGATGCCACTCGAAACCGTATGTGTTCGACGAAACAAAGTGGTCGAACTTGTGAGAGAGGAAACTCCAAATGCGAAACATATTTAAATTTTAAACTAATTGTTCTCTCTGAAACTAAGTGTTCGATACTGTGCCAGGAGAAGCGCCTGTTCTCTGAAACCTGTGGCGATACCACTCGAAACCGTATGTGTTCGACGAAATTAAGTGGTCGACGTTGTGAGAGAGGAAACTCCAGATGCGAAACTTAGTTCCATTTTAAACTGATTGTTCTATCTGCCACTATGTGTTCGATACTGTGCCAGGAGAAGCGCCTGTGCTCTGAAATCTGTGGCGATGCCACTCGAAACCATATGTGTTCGACGAAACTAAGTGGTCGAACTTGTGAGAGAGGAAACTCCAGATGCGAAACTTAGTTCCATTTTAAACTAATTGTTCTATCTGCAACTATGTGTTCGATGTGCCAGGAGAAGCGCCTGTTCTCTGAAATCTGTGGCGATGCCACTCGAAACCGTATGTGTTCGACGAAATTAAGTGGTCGACCTTGTGAGAGAGGAAACTCCAGATGCGAAACTTAGTTCCATTTTAAACTAATTGTTCTATGTGCAACTATGTGTTCGATACTGTGCCAGGAGAAGTGCCTGTTCTCTGAAAACTGTGACGATGCTACTCCAAACAGTATGTGTTCGACGAAAATAAGTGGTCGACCTTGTGGAAGAGGAAACTCCGGATGCGAAACTTAGTTCCATTTTAAATTAATTGTTCTATCTGAAACTAAGTGTTCGATACTGTGCCAGGAGAAGCGCCTGTTCTCTGAAATCAGTGGCGATGCTACTCGAAACCGTATGTGTTCGACGAAACTAAGCGGCCGCCATGTGAGAGAGGAAACTCCAGATGCGAAATTTAGTACCATTTTAAACTAATTCTTTTATCTGAAACTATGTGTCCGATACTGTGCCAGCAGAAGCTCCTGTTCTCTGAAATGTGTGGCGATGCCAATCGAAACCGTATGTTTTCGACGGAACTATGTGGTCGACCTTGTGAGAGAGGATACTCCAGATGCGAAACATATTTCTATTTTAAACTAATTGTTCTATCTGAAACGAAGTGTTCGATACTGTGCCAGGAGAAGCGCCAGTTCTCTGAAATGTGTGGCGATGCCAATCGAAGCCGCATGTGTTCGACGAAACTAAGTGGTCGACGTTGTGAGAGAGGAAACTCCAGATGCGAAACTTAGTTCCATTTTAAACTAATTGTTCTATCTGAAACTAAGTGTTCGATACTGTGCCAGGAGTAGCGCCTGTTCTCTGAAATCGGTGGCGATGCTACTCCAAACCGTATGTGTTCGACGAAACTAAGTGGTCGACCTTCTGAGAGAGGAAACTCCGGATGCGAAACTTAGTTCCATTTTAAACTAATTGTTCTATCTGAAACTAAGTGTTCGATACTGTGACAGGAGAAGCTCCTGTTCTCTGAAATCTGTGGCGATGCCACTCGAAACCGTATGTGTTCGACGATACTAAGTGGCCGACCTCGTGAGAGAGGAAACTCCAGATGCGAAACTTAGTTCCATTTTAAACTAATAGTTCTCTCTGATACTAAGTGTTCGATACTGTGCCAGGAGAAGCGCCTGTTCTCTGAAATCTTTGGCGATGCTACTCGAAACCGTATATGTTCGACGAAACTAAGTGGTTGACCTTGTGAGAGAGGAATCTCCAGTTGCGAAGCTAATTTCCATTTTAAACTAATTGTTCTACCTGAAACTAAGTGTTCGATACTGTGCCAGGAGAAGCGCCTGTTCTCTGAAATCAGTGGCGATGCTACTCTAAACCGTATGTGTTCGACGACTCTAAGTGGTCGACCTTCTGAGAGAAGAAACTCCAGATGCGAAACTTAGTTCCATTTTAAACTAATTGTTCTATCTGTAACTGAGTGTTCGATACAGCGTCAGGAGAAGCGCCTGTTCTCTGAATTCGGTGGCGATGCTACTCGAAACCGTATGTGTTCATCGAAACTAAGTGGTCGACCTTGTGAGAGAGGAAACTCCAGATGCGAAACTTAGTTCCATTTTAAACTTATTGTTCTATCTGAAACTAAGTGTTCAATACTGTGCCAGGAGAAGCGCCTGTTCTCTGAAATCTGTGGCGATGCTACTCGAAACCGTATGTGTTCGACGAAACTAAGTGGTTGATCTTGTGAGAGAGGACACTCCAGATGCGAAACTTAGTTCCATTTTAAACTAATTGTTCTATCTGCAACTATGTGTTCGATACTGTGCCAGGAGAAGCGCCTGTTCTCTGAAATCTGTGGCGATGCCACTCGACACCGTATGTGTTCGACGAAACTAAGTGGTCGAACTTGTGAGAGAGGAAACTCCAAATGCGAAACATATTTCCATTTTAAACTAATTGTTCTCTCTGAAACTAAGTGTTCGATACTGTGCCAGGAGAAGCGCCTGTTCTCTGAAATCTGTGGCGATGCTACTCGAAACCGAATGTGTTCCATGAAAGTAAGTGGCCGACCTTGTGAGAGAGGAAACTCCAGATGCGAAATTTAGTACCATTTTATACTAATTCTTTTATCTGAAACTATGTGTCCGATACTGTGCCAGGAGAAGCTCCTGTTCTCTGAAATGTGTGGCGATGCCAATCGAAACCGTATGTGTTCGACGGAACTATGTGGTCGACCTTGTGAGAGAGGATACTCCAGATGCGAAACATATTTCTATTTTAAACTAATTGTTCTATCTGAAACGAAGTGTTCGATACTGTGCCAGGAGAAGCGCCAGTTCTCTGAAATGTGTGGCGATGCCACTCGAAGCCGTATGTGTTCGACGAAACTAAGTGGTCGACCTTGTGAGAGAGGAAAATCCAGATGCGAAACTTAGTACCATTTTAAACTAATTGTTCTATCTGAAACTGAGTGTTCGATACTGTGCCAGGAGAAGCGCATGTTCTCTGAAATCTGTGGCGATGCCACTCGAAACCGTATGTGTTCGACGAAATTAAGTGGTCGACGTTGTGAGAGAGGAAACTCCAGATGCGAAACTTAGTTCCATTTTAAACTAATTTTTCTATGTGCAACTATGTGTTCGATAATGTGCCAGGAGCAGCGCCTGTTCTCTGAAATCTGTGGCGATGCCAATCGAAACCGTATGTGTTCAACGAAATTAAGTGGTCGACCTATTTAGAGAGCAAACTCCAGATGCGAAACTTAGTTCCATTTTAAACTAATCGTTCTATCTGAAACTAAGTGTTCGATACTGTGCCAGGAGTAGCGCCTGTTCTCTGAAATCGGTGGCGATGCTACTCCAAACAGTATGTGTTCATCGAAACTAAGTGGTCGACCTTGTGAGAGAGGAAACTCCAGATGCGAAGCTTAGTTCCATTTTAAACTGATAGTTCTATCTGATACTAAGTGTTCGATACTGTGCCAGGAGAAGCGCCTGTTCTCTGAAATCTTTGGCGATGCTACTCGAAACCGTATATGTTCGACGAAACTAAGTGGTTGACCTTGTGAGAGAGGAATCTCCAGTTGCGAAGCTAATTTCCATTTTAAACTAATTGTTCTACCTGAAACTAAGTGTTCGATACTGTGCCAGGAGAAGCGCCTGTTCTCTGAAATCAGTGGCGATGCTACTCTAAACCGTATGTGTTCGACGACTCTAAGTGGTCGACCTTCTGAGAGAAGAAACTCCAGATGCGAAACTTAGTTCCATTTTAAACTAATTGTTCTATCTGTAACTGAGTGTTCGATACTGCGTCAGGAGAAGCGCCTGTTCTCTGAATTCGGTGGCGATGCTACTCGAAACCGTATGTGTTCATCGAAACTAAGTGGTCGACCTTGTGAGAGAGGAAACTCCAGATGCGAAACTTAGTTCCATTTTAAACTTATTGTTCTATCTGAAACTAAGTGTTCAATACTGTGCCAGGAGAAGCGCCTGTTCTCTGAAATCTGTGGCGATGCTACTCGAAACCGTATGTGTTCGACGAAACTAAGTGGTTGATCTTGTGAGAGAGGACACTCCAGATGCGAAACTTAGTTCCATTTTAAACTAATTGTTCTATCTGCAACTATGTGTTCGATACTGTGCCAGGAGAAGCGCCTGTTCTCTGAAATCTGTGGCGATGCCACTCGAAACCGTATGTGTTCGACGAAACTAAGTGGTCGAACTTGTGAGAGAGGAAACTCCAAATGCGAAACATATTTAAATTTTAAACTAATTGTTCTCTCTGAAACTAAGTGTTCGATACTGTGCCAGGAGAAGCCCCTGTTCTCTGAAACCTGTGGCGATACCACTCGAAACCGTATGTGTTCGACGAAATTAAGTGGTCGACCTTGTGAGAGAGGAAACTCCAGATGCGAAACTTAGTTCCATTTTAAACTAATTGTTCTATGTGCAACTGTGTGTTCGATACTGTGCCAGGAGAAGTGCCTGTTCTCTGAAAACTGTGACGATGCTACTCCAAACAGTATGTGTTCGACGAAAATAAGTGGTCGACCTTGTGGAAGAGGAAACTCCGGATGCGAAACTTAGTTCCATTTTAAATTAATTGTTCTATCTGAAACTAAGTGTTCGATACTGTGCCAGGAGAAGCGCCTGTTCTCTGAAATCAGTGGCGATGCTACTCGAAACCGTATGTGTTCGACGAAACTAAGCGGCCGCCATGTGAGAGAGGAAACTCCAGATGCGAAATTTAGTACCATTTTAAACTAATTCTTTTATCTGAAACTATGTGTCCGATACTGTGCCAGGAGAAGCTCCTGTTCTCTGAAATGTGTGGCGGTGCCAATCGAAACCGTATGTTTTCGACGGAACTATGTGGTCGACCTTGTGAGAGAGGATACTCCAGATGCGAAACATATTTCTATTTTAAACTAATTGTTCTATCTGAAACGAAGTGTTCGATACTGTGCCAGGAGAAGCGCCAGTTCTCTGAAATGTGTGGCGATGCCACTCGAAGCCGCATGTGTTCGACGAAACTAAGTGGTCGACGTTGTGAGAGAGGAAACTCCAGATGCGAAACTTAGTTCCATTTTAAACTAATTGTTCCATCTGAAACTAAGTGTTCGATACTGTGCCAGGAGTAGCGCCTGTTCTTTGAAATCGGTGGCGATGCTACTCCAAACCGTATGTGTTCATCGAAACTAAGTGGTCGACCTTGTGAGAGAGGAAACTCCAGATGCGAAGCTTAGTTCCATTTTAAACTGATAGTTCTATCTGATACTAAGTGTTCGATACTGTGCCAGGAGAAGCGCCTGTTCTCTGAAACCTGTGGCGATGCCACTCGAAACCGTATGTGTTCGACGAAATTTAGTGGTCGACCTTGTGAGAGAGGAAACTCCAGATGCGAAACTTAGTTCCATTTTAAACTGATTGTTCTATCTGCAACTATGTGTTCGATACTGTGCCAGGAGAAGCGCCTGTGCTCTGAAATCTGTGGCGATGCCACTCGAAACCGTATGTGTTCGACGAAACTAAGTGGTCGAACTTGTGAGAGAGGAAACTCCAGATGCGAAATTTAGTACCATTTTAAACTAATTCTTTTATCTGAAACTATGTGTCCGATACTGTGCCAGGAGAAGCTCCTGTTCTCTGAAATGTGTGGCGATGCCAATCGAAACCGTATGTGTTCGACGGAACTATGTGGTCGACCTTGTGAGAGAGGATACTCCAGATGCGAAACATATTTCTATTTTAAACTAATTGTTCTATCTGAAACGAAGTGTTCGATGCTGTGCCAGGAGAAGCGCCAGTTCTCTGAAATGTGTGGCGATGCCACTCGAAGCCGTATGTGTTCGACGAAACTAAGTGGTCGACCTTGTGAGAGAGGAAACTCCAGATGCGAAACTTAGTACCATTTTAAACTAATTGTTCTATCTGAAACTGAGTGTTCGATACTGTGCCAGGAGAAGCGCCTGTTCTCTGAAATCTGTGGCGATGCCACTCGAAACCGTATGTGTTCGACGAAACTAAGTCGTCGACCTTGTGAGAGAGGAAACTCCAGATGCGAAACTTAGTTCCATTTTAAACTAATTGTTCTATGTGCAACTATGTGTTCGATACTGTGCCAGGAGAAGCGCCTGTTCTCTGAAATCTGTGGCGATGCCACTCGAAACCGTATGTGTTCGACGAAATTAAGTGGTCGACCTTGTGAGAGAGGAAACTCCAGATGCGAAACTTAGTTCCCTTTTAAACTAATTGTTCTATCTGATACTAAGTGTTCGATACTGTGCCAGGAGAAGCGCCTGTTCTCTGAAATCTGTGGCGATGCCACTCGAAACCGTATGTGTTCGACGAAATTAAGTGGTCGACCTTGTGAGAGAGGAAACTCCAGATGCGAAACTTAGTTCCAGTTTAAACTACTTGTTCTATCTCCAACTATGTGTTCGATACTGTGCCAGGAGAAGCGCCTGTGCTCTGAAATCTGTGGCGATGCCACTCGAAACCGTATGTGTTCGACGAAACTAAGTGGTCGAACTTGTGAGAGAGGAAACTCCAAATGCGAAACATATTTCCATTTTAAACTAATTGTTCTCTCTGAAACTAAGTGTTCGATACTGTGCCAGGAGAAGCGCCTCTTCTCTCAAATCTGTGGCGATGCTACTCGAAACCGAATGTGTTCCACGAAAGTAAGTGGCCGACCTTGTGAGAGAGGAAACTCCAGATGCGAAACTTAGTTCCATTTTAAATTAATTGTTCTATCTGTAACTGAGTGTTCGATACTGCGCCAGGAGAAGCGCCTGTGCTCTGAAATCGGTGGCGATGCTACTCGAAACCGTATGTGTTCATCGAAACTAAGTGGTCGACCTTGTGAGAGAGGAAACTCCAGATGCGAAGCTTTGTTCCATTTTAAACTAATAGTTCTATCTGATACTAAGTGTTCGATACTGTGCCAGGAGAAGCGCCTGTTCTCTGAAATCTGTGGCGATGCCACTCGAAACCGTATGTGTTCGACGAAATTAAGTGGTCGACCTTGTGAGAGAGGAAACTCCAGATGCGAAAATTAGTTCCATTTTAAACTAATTGTTCTATGTGCAACTAAGTGTTCGATACTGTGCCAGGAGAAGCGCCTGTGCTCTGAAATCTGTGGCGATGCCACTCGAAACCGTATGTGTTCGACGAAACTAAGTGGTCGAACTTGTGAGAGAGGAAACTCCAAATGCGAAACATATTTCCATTTTAAACTAATTGTTCTATCTGCAACTATGTGTTCGATACTGTCCCAGGAGAAGCGCCTGTTCTCTGAAATCTGTGGCGATGCCACTCGAAACCGTATGTGTTCGACAAAATTAAGTGGCCGACCTTGTGAGAGAGGAAACTCCAGATGCGAAACTTTGTTCCATTTTAAACTAATTGTTCTATGTGCAACTATGTGCTCGATACTCTGCCACGAGAAGTGCCTGTTCTCTGAAAACTGTGACGATGCTACTCCAAACCGTATGTGTTCGACGAAAATAAGTGGTCGAACTTTTGAGAGAGGAAACTCCAGATGCGAAGCTTTGTTCCATTTTAAACAAATAGTTCTATCTGATACTAAGTGTTCGTTACTGTGCCAGGAGAAGCGCCTGTTCTCTGAAATCAGTGGCGATGCCACTCGAAACAGTATGTGTTCGACGAAATTAAGTGGTCGACCTTGTGAGAGAGGAAACTCCAGATGCGAAACTTAGTTCCATTTTAAACTAATTGTTCTATCTGCAACTATGTGTTCGATACTGTGCCAGGAGAAGCGCCTGTTCTCTGAAATCTGTGGCGATGCCACTCGAAACCGTATGTGTTCGACGAAATTAAGTGGTCCACCTTGCGAGAGAGGAAACTCCAGATGCGAAGCTTAGTTCCATTTTAAACTAATAGTTCTCTCTGATACTAAGTGTTCGATACTGTGCCAGGAGAAGCGCCTGTTCTTTGAAATCTGTGGCGATGCCACTCGAAACCGTATGTGTTCAACGAAATTAAGTGGTCGACCTTGTGAGAGAGGAAACTCCAGATGCGAAGCTTAGTTCCATTTTAAACTGATAGTTCTATCTGATACTAAGTGTTCGATACTGTGCCAGGAGAAGCGCCTGTTCTCTGAAATCTGTGGCGATGCTACTCGAAACCGAATGTGTTCCACGAAAGTAAGTGGCCGACCTTGTGAGAGAGGAAACTCCAGATGCGAAACTTAGTTCCATTTTAAACTAATTGTTCTATGTGCAACAATGTGTTCGATACTGTGCCAGGAGAAGTGCCTGTTCTCTGAAAACTGTGACGATGCTACTCCAAACCGTATGTGTTCGACGAAAATAAGTGGACGACCTTGTGGAAGAGGAAACTCCGGATGCGAATCTTAGTTCCATTTTAAATTAATTGTTCTATCTGAAACGAAGTGTTCGATACTGTGCCAGGAGAAGCGCCAGTTCTGTGAAATGTGTGGCGATGCCACTCGAAACCGTATGTGTTCGACGAAACTAAGTGGTCGACCTTGTCGGAGAGGAAACTCCAGATGCGAAACTTAGTACCATTTTAAACTAATTGTTCTATCTGAAACTGAGTGTTCGATACTGTGCCAGGAGAAGCGCCTGTTCTCTGAAATCTGTGGCGATGCCACTCGAAACCGTATGTGTTCGACGAAACTAAGTCGTCGACCTTGTGAGAGAGGAAACTCCAGATGCGAAGCTTAGTTCCATTTTAAACTGATAGTTCTATCTGATACTAAGTGTTCGATACTGTGCCAGGAGAAGCGCCTGTTCTCTGAAATCTGTGGCGATGCCACTCGAAACCGTATGTGTTCGACGAAATTAAGTGGTCGACCTTGTGAGAGAGGAAACTCCAGATGCGAAACTTAGTTCCATTTAAACTAATTGTTCTATCTGCAACTATGTGTTCGATACTGTGCCAGGAGAAGCGCCTGTGCTCTGAAATCTGTGGCGATGCCACTCGAAACCGTATGTGTTCGACGAAACTAAGTGGTCGAACTTGTGAGAGAGGAAACTCCAAATGCGAAACATATTTCCATTTTAAACTAATTGTTCTCTCTGAAACTAAGTGTTCGATACTGTGCCAGGAGAAGCGCCTGTTCTCTGAAATCTGTGGCGATGCTACTCGAAACCGAATGTGTTCGACGAAACTCAGTGGCCGACCTTGTGCGAGAGAAAACTCCAGATGCGAAACTTAGTTCCAATTTAAACTGATTGTTCTATCTGAAATTAAGAGTTCGATACTGTGCCAGGAGAAGCGCCTGTTCTCTGAAATCTGTCGCGATGCTACTCCAAACCGTATGTGTTCGACGAAACTAAGTGGCCGACCTTGTGAGAGAGGAAACTCCAGATGCGAAACTTAGTTCCATTTTAAACTAATTGTTCTATCTGCAACTATGTGTTCGATACTGTCCCAGGAGAAGCGCCTGTTCTCTGAAATCTGTGGCGATGCCACTCGAAACCGTATGTGTTCGACGAAATTAAGTTGTCGACCTTGTGAGAGAGGAAACTCCAGATGCGAAACTTAGTTCCATTTTAAACTAATTGTTCTATGTGCAACTATGTGTTCGATACTGTGCCACGAGAAGTGCCTGTTCTCTGAAAACTGTGACGATGCTACTCCAAACCGTATGTGTTCGACGAAAATAAGTGGTCGACCTTGTGGAAGAGGAAATTCCGGATGCGAAACTTAGTTCCATTTTAAACTAATTGTTCTATGTGCAACTATGTGTTCGACACTGTGCTAGGCGAAGCGCCTGTTCTCTGAAATCTGTGGCGTTGCTACTCGAAACCGTATGTGTTCGACGAAACTAAGTGGTCGACCTTCTGAGAGAGGAAACTCCGGATGCGAATCTTAGTTCCTTTTAAACTAATTGTTCGATCTGAAACTAAGTGTTCGTTAATGTGCCAGGAGAAGCGCCTGTTCTCTGAAATCTGTGGCGATGCCACTCGAAACCGTATGTGTTCGACGAAACTAAGTGGTCGACCTGCTGAGGGAGGACACTCCAGATGCGAAACTGAGTTCCATTTTAAATTAATTGTTCTATCTGAAACTAAGTGTTCGATACTGTGCCGGGGAAGCGCCTGTTCTCTGAAATCTGTGGCGATGCCACTCGAAACCGTATGTGTTCGACGAAACTCAGTGGCCGACCTTGTGCGAGAGAAAACTCCAGATGCGAAACTTAGTTCCAATTTAAACTGATTGTTCTATCTGAAATTAAGAGTTCGATACTGTGCCAGGAGAAGCGCATGTTCTCGGAAATCTGTCGCGATGCTACTCCAAACCGTATGTGTTCGACGAAACTAAGTGGCCGACCTTGTGAGAGAGGAAACTTCATATGCGAAACTTAGTTCCATTTTAAATTAATTGTTCTATCTGAAATTAAGTGTTCGATAATGTGCCAGGAGAAGCGCTAGTTCTCTGAAATCTGTGGCGATACCACTCGAAACCGTATGTGTTTGACGAAACTAAGTGGTCCACCTTGTGAGAGAAGAAACTCCAAATGCGAAACTTAGTTCCATTTTAAACTAAGTGTTCGGTACTGTGCCAGGAGAAGTGCCCGTTCTCTGAAATCTGTGGCGATGCTACTCGAAACCGTATGTGTTCGACGAAACTAAGTGGTCGACCAGCTGAGAGAGGAAACTCCAGATGCGAAACTGAGTTCCATTTTAAATTAATTGTTCTATCTGAAACTAAGTGTTCGATACCGTGCCAGGAGAAGCGCATGTTTTCTGACATCTGTGGCAATGCGCACCCAAAACCGTATGTGTTCGACGAAACTAATTGGTCGATACTGTGCCAGAGGAAACTCCCCGTCTTCGAAATCTGTGGCGATGACATTCGAAACCGTATGTGTTCGACGAAACTAAGTGGTCGACCTTGTGAGAGAGGTAACTCCAGATGCGAATCATTGCTCCATTTTAAACTAATTGTTCTATCTGAAACTAAGTGTTCGATACTGTCCCAGGAGAAGCGCCTGTTCTCTGAAATCTGTGGCGATGCCACTCGAAACCGTATGTGTTCGACGAAATTAAGTGGTCGACCTTGTGAGAGAGGAAACTCCAGATGCGAAACTTTGTTCCATTTTAAACTAATTGTTCTATGTGCAACTATGTGCTCGATACTGTGCCACGAGAAGTGCCTGTTCTCTGAAAACTGTGACGATGCTACTCCAAACCGTATGTGTTCGACGAAAATAAGTGGTCGACCTTTTGAGAGAGGAAACTCCAGATGCGAAGCTTAGTTCCATTTTAAACTGATAGTTCTATCTGATACTAAGTTTTCGATACTGTGCCAGGAGAAGCGCCTGTTCTCTGAAATCTGTGGCGATGCCACTCGAAACCGTATGTGAGAGAGGAAACTCCAGATGCGAAACTTAGTTCCATTTTAAACTAACTGTTCTATCTGCAACTATGTGTTCGATACTGTGCCAGGAGAAGCGCCTGTGCTCTGAAATCTGTGGCGATGCCACTCGAAACCGTATGTGTTCGACGAAACTAAGTGGTCGAACTTGTGAGAGAGGAAACTCCAAATGCGAAACATATTTCCATTTTAAACTAATTGTTCTCTCTGAAACTAAGTGTTCGATACTGTGCCAGGAGAAGCGCCTGTTCTCTGAAATCTGTGGCGATGCTACTCGAAACCGAATGTGTTCCACGAAAGTAAGTGGCCGACCTTGTGAGAGAGGAAACTCCAGATGCGAAATTTAGTTCCATTTTAAACTTATTGTTCTATGTGCAACAATGTGTTCGATACTGTGCCAGGAGAAGTGCCTGTTCTCTGAAAACTGTGACGATGCTACTCCAAACCGTATGTGTTCGACGAAAATAAGTGGACGACCTTGTGGAAGAGGAAAATCCGGATGCGAAACTTAGTACCATTTTACACTAATTGTTCTATCTGAAACTGAGTGTTCGATACTGTGCCAGGAGAAGCGCCTGTTCTCTGAAATCTGTGGCGATGCCACTCGAAACCGTATGTGTTCGACGAAATTAAGTGGTCGACGTTGTGAGAGAGGAAAGTCCAGATGCGAAACTTAGTTCCATTTTAAACTAATTGTTCTATGTGCAACTATGTGTTCGATACTGTGCCAGGAGAAGCGCCTGTTCTCTGAAATCTGTGGCGATGCCACTCGAAACCGTATGTGTTCGACGAAATTAAGTGGTCGACCTTGTGAGAGAGGAAACTCCAGATGCGAAAATTAGTTCCATTTTAAACTAATTGTTCTATGTGCAACTAAGTGTTCGATACTGTGCCAGGAGAAGCGCCTGTGCTCTGAAATCTGTGGCGATGCCACTCGAAACCGTATGTGTTCGACGAAACTAAGTGGTCGAACTTGTGAGAGAGGAAACTCCAAATGCGAAACATATTTCCATTTTAAACTAATTGTTCTATCTGCAACTATGTGTTCGATACTGTCCCAGGAGAAGCGCCTGTTCTCTGAAATCTGTGGCGATGCCACTCGAAACCGTATGTGTTCGACAAAATTAAGTGGCCGACCTTGTGAGAGAGGAAACTCCAGATGCGAAACTTTGTTCCATTTTAAACTAATTGTTCTATGTGCAACTATGTGCTCGATACTCTGCCACGAGAAGTGCCTGTTCTCTGAAAACTGTGACGATGCTACTCCAAACCGTATGTGTTCGACGAAAATAAGTGGTCGAACTTTTGAGAGAGGAAACTCCAGATGCGAAGCTTTGTTCCATTTTAAACAAATAGTTCTATCTGATACTAAGTGTTCGTTACTGTGCCAGGAGAAGCGCCTGTTCTCTGAAATCAGTGGCGATGCCACTCGAAACAGTATGTGTTCGACGAAATTAAGTGGTCGACCTTGTGAGAGAGGAAACTCCAGATGCGAAACTTTGTTCCATTTTAAACTAATTGTTCTATCTGCAACTATGTGTTCGATACTGTGCCAGGAGAAGCGCATGTTCTCTGAAATCTGTGGCGATGCCACTCGAAACCGTATGTGTTCGACGAAATTAAGTGGTCCACCTTGCGAGAGAGGAAACTCCAGATGCGAAGCTTAGTTCCATTTTAAACTAATAGTTCTCTCTGATACTAAGTGTTCGATACTGTGCCAGGAGAAGCGCCTGTTCTTTGAAATCTGTGGCGATGCCACTCGAAACCGTATGTGTTCAACGAAATTAAGTGGTCGACCTTGTGAGAGAGGAAACTCCAGATGCGAAGCTTAGTTCCATTTTAAACTGATAGTTCTATCTGATACTAAGTGTTCGATACTGTGCCAGGAGAAGCGCCTGTTCTCTGAAATCTGTGGCGATGCCACTCGAAACCGTATGTGTTCGACGAAATGAAGTGGTCGACCTTGTGAGAGAGGAAACTCCAGATGCGAAACTTAGTTCCATTTTAAACTAACTGTTCTATCTGCAACTATGTGTTCGATACTGTGCCAGGAGAAGCGCCTGTGCTCTGAAATCTGTGGCGATGCCACTCGAAACCGTATGTGTTCGACGAAACTAAGTGGTCGAACTTGTGAGAGAGGAAACTCCAAATGCGAAACATATTTCCATTTTAAACTAATTGTTCTCTCTGAAACTAAGTGTTCGATACTGTGCCAGGAGAAGCGCCTGTTCTCTGAAATCTGTGGCGATGCTACTCGAAACCGAATGTGTTCCACGAAAGTAAGTGGCCGACCTTGTGAGAGAGGAAACTCCAGATGCGAAACTTAGTTCCATTTTAAACTAATTGTTCTATGTGCAACAATGTGTTCGATACTGTGCCAGGAGAAGTGCCTGTTCTCTGAAAACTGTGACGATGCTACTCCAAACCGTATGTGTTCGACGAAAATAAGTGGACGACCTTGTGGAAGAGGAAACTCCGGATGCGAATCTTAGTTCCATTTTAAATTAATTGTTCTATCTGAAACGAAGTGTTCGATACTGTGCCAGGAGAAGCGCCAGTTCTGTGAAATGTGTGGCGATGCCACTCGAAGCCGTATGTGTTCGACGAAACTAAGTGGTCGACCTTGTCGGAGAGGAAACTCCAGATGCGAAACTTAGTACCATTTTAAACTAATTGTTCTATCTGAAACTGAGTGTTCGATACTGTGCCAGGAGAAGCGCCTGTTCTCTGAAATCTGTGGCGATGCCACTCGAAACCGTATGTGTTCGACGAAACTAAGTCGTCGACCTTGTGAGAGAGGAAACTCCAGATGCGAAGCTTAGTTCCATTTTAAACTGATAGTTCTATCTGATACTAAGTGTTCGATACTGTGCCAGGAGAAGCGCCTGTTCTCTGAAATCTGTGGCGATGCCACTCGAAACCGTATGTGTTCGACGAAATTAAGTCGTCGACCTTGTGAGAGAGGAAACTCCAGATGCGAAACTTAGTTCCATTTAAACTAATTGTTCTATCTGCAACTATGTGTTCGATACTGTGCCAGGAGAAGCGCCTGTGCTCTGAAATCTGTGGCGATGCCACTCGAAACCGTATGTGTTCGACGAAACTAAGTGGTCGAACTTGTGAGAGAGGAAACTCCAAATGCGAAACATATTTCCATTTTAAACTAATTGTTCTCTCTGAAACTAAGTGTTCGATACTGTGCCAGGAGAAGCGCCTGTTCTCTGAAATCTGTGGCGATGCTACTCGAAACCGAATGTGTTCGACGAAACTCAGTGGCCGACCTTGTGCGAGAGAAAACTCCAGATGCGAAACTTAGTTCCAATTTAAACTGATTGTTCTATCTGAAATTAAGAGTTCGATACTGTGCCAGGAGAAGCGCCTGTTCTCTGAAATCTGTCGCGATGCTACTCCAAACCGTATGTGTTCGACGAAACTAAGTGGCCGACCTTGTGAGAGAGGAAACTCCAGATGCGAAACTTAGTTCCATTTTAAACTAATTGTTCTATCTGCAACTATGTGTTCGATACTGTCCCAGGAGAAGCGCCTGTTCTCTGAAATCTGTGGCGATGCCACTCGAAACCGTATGTGTTCGACGAAATTAAGTTGTCGACCTTGTGAGAGAGGAAACTCCAGATGCGAAACTTAGTTCCATTTTAAACTAATTGTTCTATGTGCAACTATGTGTTCGATACTGTGCCACGAGAAGTGCCTGTTCTCTGAAAACTGTGACGATGCTACTCCAAACCGTATGTGTTCGACGAAAATAAGTGGTCGACCTTGTGGAAGAGGAAATTCCGGATGCGAAACTTAGTTCCATTTTAAACTAATTGTTCTATGTGCAACTATGTGTTCGACACTGTGCTAGGCGAAGCGCCTGTTCTCTGAAATCTGTGGCGTTGCTACTCGAAACCGTATGTGTTCGACGAAACTAAGTGGTCGACCTTCTGAGAGAGGAAACTCCGGATGCGAATCTTAGTTCCTTTTAAACTAATTGTTCGATCTGAAACTAAGTGTTCGTTAATGTGCCAGGAGAAGCGCCTGTTCTCTGAAATCTGTGGCGATGCCACTCGAAACCGTATGTGTTCGACGAAACTAAGTGGTCGACCTGCTGAGGGAGGACACTCCAGATGCGAAACTGAGTTCCATTTTAAATTAATTGTTCTATCTGAAACTAAGTGTTCGATACTGTGCCGGGGAAGCGCCTGTTCTCTGAAATCTGTGGCGATGCCACTCGAAACCGTATGTGTTCGACGAAACTCAGTGGCCGACCTTGTGCGAGAGAAAACTCCAGATGCGAAACTTAGTTCCAATTTAAACTGATTGTTCTATCTGAAATTAAGAGTTCGATACTGTGCCAGGAGAAGCGCATGTTCTCGGAAATCTGTCGCGATGCTACTCCAAACCGTATGTGTTCGACGAAACTAAGTGGCCGACCTTGTGAGAGAGGAAACTTCATATGCGAAACTTAGTTCCATTTTAAATTAATTGTTCTATCTGAAATTAAGTGTTCGATAATGTGCCAGGAGAAGCGCTAGTTCTCTGAAATCTGTGGCGATACCACTCGAAACCGTATGTGTTTGACGAAACTAAGTGGTCCACCTTGTGAGAGAAGAAACTCCAAATGCGAAACTTAGTTCCATTTTAAACTAAGTGTTCGGTACTGTGCCAGGAGAAGTGCCCGTTCTCTGAAATCTGTGGCGATGCTACTCGAAACCGTATGTGTTCGACGAAACTAAGTGGTCGACCAGCTGAGAGAGGAAACTCCAGATGCGAAACTGAGTTCCATTTTAAATTAATTGTTCTATCTGAAACTAAGTGTTCGATACCGTGCCAGGAGAAGCGCATGTTTTCTGACATCTGTGGCAATGCGCACCCAAAACCGTATGTGTTCGACGAAACTAATTGGTCGATACTGTGCCAGAGGAAACTCCCCGTCTTCGAAATCTGTGGCGATGACATTCGAAACCGTATGTGTTCGACGAAACTAAGTGGTCGACCTTGTGAGAGAGGTAACTCCAGATGCGAATCATTGCTCCATTTTAAACTAATTGTTCTATCTGAAACTAAGTGTTCGATACTGTCCCAGGAGAAGCGCCTGTTCTCTGAAATCTGTGGCGATGCCACTCGAAACCGTATGTGTTCGACGAAATTAAGTGGTCGACCTTGTGAGAGAGGAAACTCCAGATGCGAAACTTTGTTCCATTTTAAACTAATTGTTCTATGTGCAACTATGTGCTCGATACTGTGCCACGAGAAGTGCCTGTTCTCTGAAAACTGTGACGATGCTACTCCAAACCGTATGTGTTCGACGAAAATAAGTGGTCGACCTTTTGAGAGAGGAAACTCCAGATGCGAAGCTTAGTTCCATTTTAAACTGATAGTTCTATCTGATACTAAGTTTTCGATACTGTGCCAGGAGAAGCGCCTGTTCTCTGAAATCTGTGGCGATGCCACTCGAAACCGTATGTGAGAGAGGAAACTCCAGATGCGAAACTTAGTTCCATTTTAAACTAATTGTTCTATCTGAAACTAAGTGTTCGATACTGTGCCAGGAGAAGCGCCTGTTCTCTGAAATCTGTGGCGATGCCACTCGAAACCGTATGTGTTCGACGAAACTAAGTGGTCGAACTTGTGAGAGAGGAAACTCCAAATGCGAAACATATTTCCATTTTAAACTAATTGTTCTCTCTGAAACTAAGTGTTCGATACTGTGCCAGGAGAAGCGCCTGTTCTCTGAAATCTGTGGCGATGCTACTCGAAACCGAATGTGTTCCACGAAAGTAAGTGGCCGACCTTGTGAGAGAGGAAACTCCAGATGCGAAATTTAGTTCCATTTTAAACTTATTGTTCTATGTGCAACAATGTGTTCGATACTGTGCCAGGAGAAGTGCCTGTTCTCTGAAAACTGTGACGATGCTACTCCAAACCGTATGTGTTCGACGAAAATAAGTGGACGACCTTGTGGAAGAGGAAAATCCGGATGCGAAACTTAGTACCATTTTAAACTAATTGTTCTATCTGAAACTGAGTGTTCGATACTGTGCCAGGAGAAGCGCCTGTTCTCTGAAATCTGTGGCGATGCCACTCGAAACCGTATGTGTTCGACGAAATTAAGTGGTCGACGTTGTGAGAGAGGAAAGTCCAGATGCGAAACTTAGTTCCATTTTAAACTAATTGTTCTATGTGCAACTATGTGTTCGATACTGTGCCAGGAGAAGCGCCTGTTCTCTGAAATCTGTGGCGATGCCACTCGAAACCGTATGTGTTCGACGATACTAAGTCGTCGACCTTGTGAGAGAGGAAACTCCAGATGCGAAGCTTAGTTCCATTTTAAACTGATAGTTCTATCTGATACTAAGTGTTCGATACTGTGCCAGGAGAAGCGCCTGTTCTCTGAAATCTGTGGCGATGCTACTCGAAACCGAATGTGTTCCACGAAAGTAAGTGGCCGACCTTGAGAGAGAGGAAACTCCAGATGGAAACTTAGTTCCATTTTAAACTAATTGTTCTATCTTTAACTGAGTGTTCGATACTGCGCCAGGAGAAGCGCCTGTTCTCTGAAATCGGTGGCGATGCTACTCGAAACCGTATGTGTTCATCGAAACTAAGTGGTCGACCTTTTGAGAGAGGAAACTCCAAATGCGAAACATATTTCCATTTTAAACTAATAGTTCTATCTGATACTAAGTTATCGATACTGTGCCAGGAGAAGCGCCTGTTCTCTGAAATCTGTGGCGATGCCACTCGAAACAGTATGTGTTCGACGAAATTAAGTGGTCGACCTTGTGAGAGAGGAAACTCCAGATGCGAAACTTAGTTCCATTTTAAACTAATTGTTCTATCTGCAACTATGTGTTCGATACTGTCCCAGGAGAAGCGCCTGTTCTCTGAAATCTGTGGCGATGCCACTCGAAACCGTATGTGTTCGACGAAATTAAGTGGTCGACCTTGTGAGAGAGGAAACTCCAGATGCGAAACTTAGTTCCATTTTAAACTAATTGTTCTATGTGCAACTATGTGTTCGATACTGTGCCACGAGAAGTGCCTGTTCTCTGAAAACTGTGACGATGCTACTCCAAACCGTATGTGTTCGACGAAAATAAGTGGTCGACCTTGTGGAAGAGGAAACTCCGGATGCGAAACTTAGTTCCATTTTAAACTAATTGTTCTATGTGCAACTATGTGTTCGACACTGTGCTCGGCGAAGCGCCTGTTCTCTGAAATCTGTGGCGTTGCTACTCGAAACCGTATGTGTTCGACGAAACTAAGTGGTCGACCTTCTGAGAGAGGAAACTCCGGATGCGAATCTTAGTTCCTTTTAAACTAATTGTTCGATCTGAAACTAAGTGTTCGTTACTGTGCCAGGAGAAGCGCCTGTTCTCTGAAATCTGTGGCGATGCCACTCGAAACCGTATGTGTTCGACGAAACTAAGTGGTCGACCTGCTGAGGGAGGACACTCCAGATGCGAAACTGAGTTCCATTTCAAATTAATTGTTCTATCTGAAACTAAGTGTTCGATACTGTGCCGGGGAAGCGCCTGTTCTCTGAAATCTGTGGCGATGCCACTCGAAACCGTATGTGTTCGACGAAACTCAGTGGCCGACCTTGTGGGAGAGAAAACTCCAGATGCGAAACTTAGTTCCAATTTAAACTGATTGTTCTATCTGAAATTAAGAGTTCGATACTGTGCCAGGAGAAGCGCATGTTCTCGGAAATCTGTCGCGATGCTACTCCAAACCGTATGTGTTCGACGAAACTAAGTGGCCGACCTTGTGAGAGAGGAAACTTCATATGCGAAACTTAGTTCCATTTTAAATTAATTGTTCTATCTGAAATTAAGTGTTCGATAATGTGCCAGGAGAAGCGCTAGTTCTCTGAAATCTGTGGCGATACCACTCGAAACCGTATGTGTTTGACGAAACTAAGTGGTCCACCTTGTGAGAGAAGAAACTCCAAATGCGAAACTTAGTTCCATTTTAAACTAAGTGTTCGGTACTGTGCCAGGAGAAGTGCCCGTTCTCTGAAATCTGTGGCGATGCTACTCGAAACCGTATGTGTTCGACGAAACTAAGTGGTCGACCAGCTGAGAGAGGAAACTCCAGATGCGAAACTGAGTTCCATTTTAAATTAATTGTTCTATCTGAAACTAAGTGTTCGATACCGTGCCAGGAGAAGCGCATGTTTTCTGAAATCTATGGCAATGCGCACCCGAAACCGTATGTGTTCGACGAAACTAATTGGTCGATACTGTGCCAGAGGAAACTCCCCGTCTTCGAAATCTGTGGCGATGACATTCGAAACCGTATGTGTTCGACGAAACTAAGTGGTCGACCTTGTGAGAGAGGTAACTCCAGATGCGAATCATTGCTCCATTTTAAACTAATTGTTCTATCTGAAACTAAGTGTTCGATACTGTGCCAGGGGAAGCGCCTGTACTCTGAAATCTGTGGCGATGCTACTCGAAACCGTATGTGTTCGACGAAACTAAGTGGTCGACCTTGTGAGAGAGGAAACTCCAGATGCGAAACATAGTTCAATTTTAAACTAATTTTTCTCTCTGAAAATATGTGTTCGATAATGTGCCAGGAGAAACGCCGTTCTGCGAAATCTGTGGCGATACCACTCGAAACTGTATGGGTTCGACGAAACTAAGTGGACGACCTGGTGAGAGAAGAAACTCCAGATGCGAGAATTAGTTCCATTTTAAACTAATTGTTCTATATGATATTAAGTGTTCGATACTGTGCCAGGCGAAGCGCCTGTTCTCTGAAATCTGTGGGGATGCTACTCGAAACCGTATGTGTTCGATGAAACTAAGTGGTCGACCTTGTGAGAGAGGAAACTCCAGATGCGAAACTTAGTTCCATTTTAAACTAATTGTTCGATCTGAAACTAAGTGTTCGATACTGTGCCAGGGGAAGCGCCTGTTCTCTGAAATCTGTGGCGATGCTCCTCGAAACCGTATGTGTTCGAGGAAACTAAGTGGTCGACCTTGTGGGAGAGGAAACTCCAGATGCGAAACTTAGTTCCATTTTAAACTAATTGTTCTATCTGAAACTAAGTGTTCGTTACTGTGCCAGGCGAAGCGCCTGTTCTCTGAAATCTGTTGCGATGCTACTCGAAACCGTATGTGTTCGACGAAACTAAGTGGTCGACCGTGTGAGAGAGGAAACTCCAGGTGCGAAACATAGTTCCATTTTAAACTAATTGTTCTATCTGCAACTACGTGTTCGATACTGTGCCAGGAGAAGCGCCTATTCTCTGAAATCTGTGGCGATGCCACTCGAAACCGTATGTGTTCGACGAAATTAAGTGGTCGACCTTGTGAGAGAGGAAACTCCAGATGCGAAACTTAGTTCCGTTTTAAACTAATTGTTCTATGTGCAACTATGTGTTCGATACTGTGCCAGGAGAAGTGCCTGTTCTCTGAAAACTGTGACGATGCTACTCCAAACCGTATGTGTTCGACGAAAATAAGTGGTCGACCTTGTGGAAGAGGAAACTCCGGATGCGAAACTTAGTTCCATTTAAACTAATTGTTCTATCTGAAACTAAGTGTTCGATACTGTGCCAGGAGAAGCGCCTGTTCTCTGAAATCAGTGGCGATGCTACTCGAAACCGTATGTGTTCGACGAAACTAAGCGGCCGCCATGTGAGAGAGGAAACTCCAGATGCGAAACTTAGTACCATTTTAAACTAATTGTTTTATCTGAAACTATGTGTCCGATACTGTGCCAGGAAAAGCTCCTGTTCTCTGAAATGTGTGGCGATGCCAATCGAAACCGTATGTGTTCGACGGAACTATGTGGTCGACCTTGTGGGAGAGGAGACTCCAGAAGCGAAACATATTTCTATTTTAAACTAATTGTTCTATCTGAAACGAAGTGTTCGATACTGTGCCAGGAGAAGCGCCAGTTCTCTGAAATGTGTGGCGATGCCACTCGAAACCGTATGTGTTCGACGAAACTAAGTTGTCGACCTTGTGGGAGAGGAAACTCCAGATGCGAAACTTAGTTCCATTTTAAACTAATTGTTCTATCTGAAACTAAGTGCTCGACACTGTGCCAGGAGAAGCTCCTGTTCTCTGAAATGTGTGGCGATGCCACTCGAAACCGTATGTGTTCGACGTAACTAAGTGGTCGGCCTTGTGAGAGAGGATACTCCAGATGCGAAACATATTTCTATTTTAAACTAATTGTTCTATCTGAAACTGAGTTTTCGATACTGTGCCAGGAGAAGCGCCTGTTCTCTGAAATCTGTGGCGATGCCACTCGAAACCGTATGTGTTCGACGAAATCAAGTGGTCGACGTTGTGAGAGAGGAAACTCCAGATGCGAAACTTAGTACCATTTTAAACTAATTGTTCCATCTGAAACTAAGTGTTCGATACTGTGCCAGGAGAAGCGCCTGTTCTCTGAAATCTGTGGCGATGCTATTCGAAACCGTATCTGTTCGACGAAACTAAGTGGCCGACCTTGTGCGAGAGGAAACTCCAGATGCGAAACTTAGTTCCATTTTAAATTAATTGTTCTATCTGAAAATAAATGTTCGCTAGTGTGCCAGGAGAAACGCCCGTTCTGTGAAACCTGTGGCGATACCACTCGAAACGGTATGTGTTCGACGAAGCTGAGTGGTCGACATTGTGAGAGAGGAAACTCCAGACGCGAAACTTAGTGCCATTTTAAACTAATTGTTCTATCTGAAACTAAGTGTTCGATACTGTGCCAGCAGAAGCGCCTGGTCTCTGAAATCTGTGGCGATGCCACTCGAAACCGTATGTGTTCGACGAAACTAAGTTGTCGGCCTTGGGAGAGTGGAAACTCCAGAAGTGGAACTTAGTTTCATTTAAAACTTACTGTGCTATCTGAAACTAAGTGTTCGATAATGTGCCAGGAGAAGCGCCTGTTCTGCGAAATCTGTGGCGATACCACTCCAAACCGTATGTGTACGACGAAACTAAGTGGTCGACCTTGTGAGGGAGGATACTCCAGATGCGAAACACAGTTTCATTTAAAACTAATTGTTCTATCTGAAACTAAGTGTTCGATAATGTGCCAGGAGAAGTGCCTGTTCTCTGAAATCTGTGGCGATGCTACTCGAAACCGTATGTGTTCGACGAAACTAAGTGGTAGACCTTGTGAAAGAGGAAACTTCAGATGCGAAACTTAGTTCCATTTTAAATTAATTGTTCTATCTGAAAATAAATGTTCGCTAGTGTGCCAGGAGAAACGCCCGTTCTGTGAAACCTGTGGCGATACCACTCGAAACGGTATGTGTTCGACGAAGCTGAGTGGTCGACATTGTGAGAGAGGAAACTCCAGACGCGAAACTTAGTGCCATTTTAAACTAATTGTTCTATCTGAAACTAAGTGTTCGATACTGTGCCAGCAGAAGCGCCTGTTCTCTGAAATCTGTGGCGATGCCACTCGAAACCGTATGTGTTCGACGAAACTAAGTTGTCGGCCTTGGGAGAGTGGAAACTCCAGAAGTGGAGCTTAGTTTCATTTAAAACTTACTGTGCTATCTGAAACTAAGTGTTCGATAATGTGCCAGGAGAAGCGCCTGTTCTGCGAAATCTGTGGCGATACCACTCCAAACCGTATGTGTACGACGAAACTAAGTGGTCGACCTTGTGAGGGAGGATACTCCAGATGCGAAACACAGTTTCATTGAAAACTAATTGTTCTATCTGAAACTAAGTGTTCGATAATGTGCCAGGAGAAGGGCCTGTTCTCTGAAATCTGTGGCGATGCTACTCGAAACCGTATGTGTTCGACGAAACTAAGTGGTAGACCTTGTGGTAGAGGAAACTCCAGGTGCGAAACATATTTCCATTTTAAATTAATTGTTCTATGTGAAACTAAGTGTTCGGTACTGTGCCAGGAGATGCGCCTGTTCTCTGAAATCTGTGGCGATGCCACTCGAAACCGTATCTGTTCGACGAAACTAAGTGGCCGACCTTGTGAGAGAGGATACTCCAGATGCGAAACAGAGTTCCATTTTAAACTAATTGTTCTGTCTGAAATAAGTGTTCGATACTGTGCCAGCAGAAGCGCCTGTTCTCTGAAATCTGTGGCGATGCCACTCGAAACCGTATCTGTTCGACGAAACTAAGTGGCCGACCTTGTGAGAGAGGATACTCCAGATGCGAAACAGAGTTCCATTTTAAACTAATTGTTCTGTCTGAAATAAGTGTTCGATACTGTGCCAGGAGAAGCGCCTGTCCTCTGAAATCTGTGGCGATGCTACTCGAAACCGTATGTGTTCGACGAAACTAAGTGGCCGACCTTGTGAAAGAGGAAACTTCAGATGCGAAACTTAGTTCCATTTTAAATTAATTGTTCTATCTGAAAATAAATGTTCGCTAGTGTGCCAGGAGAAACGCCCGTTCTGTGAAACCTGTGGCGATACCACTCGAAACGGTATGTGTTCGACGAAGCTGAGTGGTCGACATTGTGAGAGAGGAAACTCCAGACGCGAAACTTAGTGCCATTTTAAACTAATTGTTCTATCTGAAACTAAGTGTTCGATACTGTGCCAGCAGAAGCGCCTGTTCTCTGCAATCTGTGGCGATGCCACTCGAAACCGTATGTGTTCGACGAAACTAAGTTGTCGGCCTTGGGAGAGTGGAAACTCCAGAAGTGGAACTTAGTTTCATTTAAAACTTACTGTGCTATCTGAAACTAAGTGTTCGATAATGTGCCAGGAGAAGCGCCTGTTCTGCGAAATCTGTGGCGATACCACTCCAAACCGTATGTGTACGACGAAACTAAGTGGTCGACCTTGTGAGGGAGGATACTCCAGATGCGAAACATAGTTTCATTTAAAACTAATTGTTCTATCTGAAACTAAGTGTTCGATAATGTGCCAGGAGAAGGGCCTGTTCTCTGAAATCTGTGGCGATGCTACTCGAAACCGAATGTGTTCGACGAAAGTAAGTGGTCGACCTTCTGAGTGAGGGAAATCCGGATGCGAAACTTAGTTCGATTTTAATCTAATTGTTCTATCTGAAACAAAGTGTTAGATACTGTGGCAGGAGAAGCGCCTGCTCTCTGAAATCTGTGGCGATGCCACTCGAAACCGTATGTGTTCGACGAAACTAAGTGCCGACCTTGTGAGAGAGGAAACTCCAGATGCGAAATATAGTTCCATTTTAAACTAATTGTTCTATCGGAAACTAAGTGTTCGGTACTGTGCCAGGAGAAGCGCCTGTTCTCTGAAATCTGTGGCGATGCTACTCGAAACCGTATGTGTTCAACGAAACTAAGTGGTCGACCTTGTGAGGATGGAAACTCCAAATGCGAAACATATTTCCATTTTAAACTAAATGTTCTATCTGAAACTAAGTATACGATACTCTGCCAGTAGAAGCGCCTGTTCTCTGAAACCTGTGGCGTTGCTACTCGAAGCCGAATGTGTTCGACGAAACTAAGTGGTCGACTTTGTGAGGGAGGAAACTCCAAATGCGAAACATAGTTCCATTTTATACTAATTGTTCTATCTGAAACTAAGTGCTCGATACTGTGCCAGGAGAAGCGCCTGTTCTCTGAAATCTGTGGCGATGCTACTCGAAACCGTATGTGTTCGACGAAACTAAGTGGTCGACCTTGTGAGGATGGAAACTCCAAATGCGAAACATATTTCCATTTTAAACTAAATGTTCTATCTGAAACTAAGTGTTCGATACTGTGCCAGGAGAAGCGCCTGTTCTCTGAAATCTCTGGTGAGGCTACTCCAAACCGTATGTGTTCGACGAAACTAAGTGGTCGACCTTGTGAGAGAGGAAACTCCAGAGGCGAAACTTTGTTCCATTTTAAACTAATTGTTCTATCTGAAACTAAGTGTTCGATACTGGGCCAGGAGAAGCGCCTGTTCTCTGAAATCTGTGACGATGCTACTCGAAACCATACGTGGTCGACGAAACTAAGTGGTTGACCTTCTGAGAGAGGAAACTCCAGATGCGAAATATAGTTCCATTTTAAATTAATTGTTCTATCTGAAAATAAATGTTCGCTAGTGTGCCAGGAGAAACGCCCGTTCTGTGAAACCTGTGGCGATACCACTCGAAACGGTATGTGTTCGACGAAGCTGAGTGGTCGACATTGTGAGAGAGGAAACTCCAGACGCGAAACTTAGTGCCATTTTAAACTAATTGTTCTATCTGAAACTAAGTGTTCGATACTGTGCCAGCAGAAGCGCCTGTTCTCTGAAATCTGTGGCGATGCCACTCGAAACCGTATGTGTTCGACGAAACTAAGTTGTCGGCCTTGGGAGAGTGGAAACTCCAGAAGTGGAACTTAGTTTCATTTAAAACTTACTGTGCTATCTGAAACTAAGTGTTCGATAATGTGCCAGGAGAAGCGCCTGTTCTGCGAAATCTGTGGCGATACCACTCCAAACCGTATGTGTACGACGAAACTAAGTGGTCGACCTTGTGAGGGAGGATACTCCAGATGCGAAACATAGTTTCATTTAAAACTAATTGTTCTATCTGAAACTAAGTGTTCGATAATGTGCCAGGAGAAGGGCCTGTTCTCTGAAATCTGTGGCGATGCTACTCGAAACCGAATGTGTTCGACGAAAGTAAGTGGTCGACCTTCTGAGTGAGGGAAATCCGGATGCGAAACTTAGTTCGATTTTAATCTAATTGTTCTATCTGAAACAAAGTGTTAGATACTGTGGCAGGAGAAGCGCCTGCTCTCTGAAATCTGTGGCGATGCCACTCGAAACCGTATGTGTTCGACGAAACTAAGTGCCGACCTTGTGAGAGAGGAAACTCCAGATGCGAAATATAGTTCCATTTTAAACTAATTGTTCTATCTGAAACTAAGTGTTCGGTACTGTGCCAGGAGAAGCGCCTGTTCTCTGAAATCTGTGGCGATGCTACTCGAAACCGTATGTGTTCAACGAAACTAAGTGGTCGACCTTGTGAGGATGGAAACTCCAAATGCGAAACATATTTCCATTTTAAACTAAATGTTCTATCTGAAACTAAGTATACGATACTCTGCCAGTAGAAGCGCCTGTTCTCTGAAACCTGTGGCGTTGCTACTCGAAGCCGAATGTGTTCGACGAAACTAAGTGGTCGACTTTGTGAGGGAGGAAACTCCAAATGCGAAACATAGTTCCATTTTATACTAATTGTTCTATCTGAAACTAAGTGCTCGATACTGTGCCAGGAGAAGCGCCTGTTCTCTGAAATCTGTGGCGATGCCACTCGAAACCGTATCTGTTCGACGAAACTAAGTGGCCGACCTTGTGAGAGAGGATACTCCAGATGCGAAACATAGTTCCATTTTATACTAATTGTTCTATCTGAAACTAAGTGCTCGATACTGTGCCAGGAGAAGCGCCTGTTCTCTGAAATCTGTGGCGATGCTACTCGAAACCGTATGTGTTCGACGAAACTAAGTGGTCGACCTTGTGAGGATGGAAACTCCAAATGCGAAACATATTTCCATTTTAAACTAAATGTTCTATCTGAAACTAAGTGTTCGATACTGTGCCAGGAGAAGCGCCTGTTCTCTGAAATCTCTGGTGATGCTACTCCAAACCGTATGTGTTCGACGAAACTAAGTGGTCGACCTTGTGAGAGAGGAAACTCCAGAGGCGAAACTTTGTTCCATTTTAAACTAATTGTTCTATCTGAAACTAAGTGTTCGATACTGGGCCAGGAGAAGCGCCTGTTCTCTGAAATCTGTGACGATGCTACTCGAAACCATACGTGGTCGACGAAACTAAGTGGTTGACCTTGTGAGGGAGGAAACTCCAAATGCGAAACATATTTCCATTTTAAACTAAATGTTCTATCTGAAACTAAGTATACGATACTCTGCCAGTAGAAGCGCCTGTTCTCTGAAACCTGTGGCGTTGCTACTCGAAGCCGAATGTGTTCGACGAAACTAAGTGGTCGACTTTGTGAGGGAGGAAACTCCAAATGCGAAACATAGTTCCATTTTATACTAATTGTTCTATCTGAAACTAAGTGCTCGATACTGTGCCAGGAGAAGCGCCTGTTCTCTGAAATCTGTGGCGATGCTACTCGAAACCGTATGTGTTCGACGAAACTAAGTGGTCGACCTTGTGAGGATGGAAACTCCAAATGCGAAACATATTTCCATTTTAAACTAAATGTTCTATCTGAAACTAAGTGTTCGATACTGTGCCAGGAGAAGCGCCTGTTCTCTGAAATCTCTGGTGAGGCTACTCCAAACCGTATGTGTTCGACGAAACTAAGTGGTCGACCTTGTGAGAGAGGAAACTCCAGAGGCGAAACTTTGTTCCATTTTAAACTAATTGTTCTATCTGAAACTAAGTGTTCGATACTGGGCCAGGAGAAGCGCCTGTTCTCTGAAATCTGTGACGATGCTACTCGAAACCATACGTGGTCGACGAAACTAAGTGGTTGACCTTCTGAGAGAGGAAACTCCAGATGCGAAATATAGTTCCATTTTAAACTAATTGTTCTATCTGAAACTAAGTGTTCGGTACTGTGCCAGGAGAAGCGCCTGTTCTCTGAAATCTGTGGCGATGCTACTCGAAACCGTATGTGTTCGACGAAACTAAGTGGTCGACCTTGTGAGGATGGAAACTCCAAATGCGAAACATATTTCCATTTTAAACTAAATGTTCTATCTGAAACTAAGTATACGATACTCTGCCAGTAGAAGCGCCTGTTCTCTGAAACCTGTGGCGCTGCTACTCGAAGCCGAATGTGTTCGACGAAACTAAGTGGTCGACTTTGTGAGGGAGGAAACTCCAAATGCGAAACATAGTTCCATTTTAAACAAATTGTTCTATCTGATACTAAGTGTTCGATACTGTGCCAGGAGATGCGCCTCTTCTCTGAAATCTGTGGCGATGCCACTCGAAACCGTATGTGTTCGACGAAACTAAGTGGTCGACCTTGTGAGAGAGGAAACTCCAGATGCGAAACTTAGTTCCATTTTAAACTAATTGTTCTATCTGAAACTAAGTGTTCGATACTGGGCCAGGAGAAGCGCCTGTTCTCTGAAATCTGTGACGATGCTACTCGAAACCATACGTGGTCGACGAAACTAAGTGGTTGACCTTCTGAGAGAGGATACTCCAGATGCGAAACATAGTTCCATTTTAAACTAATTGTTCTGTCTGAAATAAGTGTTCGATACTGTGCCAGGCGAAGCGCCTGTTTTCTGAAATCTGTGGCGATGCCACTCGAAACCGTATGTGTTCGACGAAACTAAGTGGTTGACCTTGTGAGAGAGGATACTCCAGATGCGAAACATAGTTCCATTTTAAACTATTTGTTCTGTCTGAAATAAGTGTTCGATACTGTGCCAGGCGAAGCGCCTGTTCTCTGAAATCTGTGGCGATGCCACTCGAAACCGTATGTGTTCGACGAAACTAAGTAGTTGACCTTGTGAAAGAGGATACTCCAGATGCGAAACATAGTTCCATTTAAAACTAATTGTTCTATCTGATACTAAGTATTTGATAGTGTGCCAGGAGTAGCGCCTGTTCTCTCAGATCATTGGCGATGATACTCGAAACCGTATGTGTTCGACGAAACTAAGTGGTCGACCTTGTGAGAGAGGAAACTCCAGATGCGAAGGTTAGTTCCATTTTAAACTAATTGTTCTATCTGAAACTAAGTGTTCGATACTGTGCCAGGGGAAGCGCCTGTTCTCTGAAATCAGTGGCGATGCTACTCGCAACCCTATGTGTTCGACGAAACTAAGTGGTCGACCTTGTGAGAGAGGAAACTCCAGATGCGAATCTTAGTTCCATTTTAAACTAATTGTTCTATCTGAAACTAAGTGTCCGATACTGTCCCACGAGAAGCGCCTGTCCTCTGAAATCTGTGGCGATGCTACTCGAAACCGTATGTGTTCTACGAAAATAAGTGGTCGACCTTGTGGTAGAGGAAACTCCAGATCCGAAACATAGTTCCATTTGAAACATATTGTTCTATCTGAAACTAAGTGTTCGATACTGTGCCAGGAGAAGCGCCTGTTCTCTGAAATCTGTGGCGATGCTAGTCGAAACCGTATGTGTTCGACAAAACTAAGTGGTCGACCTTGTGAGAGAGGAAACTCCAGATGCGAACCTTTGATCCATTTTAAACTAATTGTTCAATCTGAAAGTGTTCGATACTGTGCCAGGCGAAGCGCCTGTTCCCTGAAATCTGTGGCGATGCCACTCAAAACCGTATGTGTTCGACGAAAATAAGTGGTCGACCTTGTGGTAGAGGAAACTCCAGATGCGAAACATAGTTCCATTTTAAACTAATTGTTCTATCTGAAACTAAGTGTTCGGTACAGTGCCAGGAGAAGCGCCTGTTCTCTGAAATCTGTGGCGATGCTACTCGAAACCGTATGTGTTCGACGATACTAAGTGGTCGACCTTGTGAGAGAGGAAACTCCAGATGCGAAACTTAGTTCCATTTAAAACTAATTGTTCAATCTGAAAGTGTTCGATACTGTGCCAGGCGAAGCGCCTGTTCTCTGAAATCTTTGGCGATGCCACTCGAAACCGTATGTGTTCGACGAAACTGAGTGGTCGACCTTGTGAGAGAGGAAGCTCCAGATGCGAAGCTTAGTTCCATTTTAACCTAATTGTTCTATCTGATACTAAGTGTTCCATACTGTGCCAGGAGAAGCATCTGTTCTCTGAAATCTGTGGCGATGCTACTCGAAACCGTATGTGTTCCACGATACTAAGTGGCTGACGTTGTGAGAGAGGAAACTCCAAATGCGAAACTTAGTTCCATTTTAAACTAATTGTTCTACCTGAAAGTGTTCAATACTGTACCAGGAGAAGCGCCGGTTCTCTGAAATCTTTGGCGATGCTACTCGAAACCGTATGTGTTTGACGAAACTAAGTGGTCGACCTTGTGGGAGAGGAAACTCCAGATGCGAAACTTAGTTCCATTTTAAAACAAATGTTCCATCTGTAACTAAGTATACGATACACTGCCAGTAGAAGCGCCTGTTCTCTGAAACCTGTGGCGTTGCTACTCGAAACCGAATGTGTTCGACGAAAGTAAGTGGTAGACCGTGTGAGAGAGGAATCTCCAAATGCGAAACATATTTCCATTTTATACTAATTGTTCTATCTGTAACTAAGTGTACGATACTGTGCCAGGAGAAGCGCCTGTTCTCTGAAATCTGTGGCGATGCCACTCGAAACCGTATGTGTTCGACGAAACTAAGAGGACGACCTTGTGAGAGAGGAAACTTTAGTTGCGAAACTTAGTTCCATTTTAAACTAATTGTTCCCTCTGAAATTAAGAGTTCGATACTGTGCCAGGAGAGGCGGCTGTTCTCTGAAATCTGTGGCGATGCTACTCGAAACCGAATGTGTTCGACGAAAGTAAGTGGTCGACCTTCTGAGTGAGGGAACTCCGGATGCAAAACTTAGTTCGATTTTAATCTAATTGTTCTATCTAAAACAAAGTGTTTGATACTGTGGTAGGAGAAGCGCCTGCTCTCTGAAATCTGTGGCGATGCCACTCGAAACCGTATCTGTTCGACGAAACTAAGTGCCGACCTTGTGAGAGAGGAAACTCCAGATGCGAAATATAGTTCCATTTTAAACTAATTGTTCTATCTGAAACTAAGTGTTCGGTACTGTGCCAGGAGAAGCGCCTGTTCTCTGAAATCTGTGGCGATGCTACTCGAAACCGTATGTGTTCGACGAAACTAAGTGGTCGACCTTGTGAGGATGGAAACTCCAAATGCGAAACATATTTCCATTTTAAACTAAATGTTCTATCTGAAACTAAGTATACGATACTCTGCCAGTAGAAGCGCCTGTTCTCTGAAACCTGTGGCGTTGCTACTCGAAGCCGAATGTGTTCGACGAAACTAAGTGGTCGACCTTGTGAGGGAGGAAACTCCAAATGCGAAACATAGTTCCATTTTATACTAATTGTTCTATCTGAAACTAAGTGTTCGATACTGTGCCAGGAGAAGCGCCTGTTCTCTGAAATCTTTGGCGATGCCACTCGAAACCGTATGTGTTCGACGAAACTGAGTGGTCGACCTTGTGAGAGAGGAAACTCCAGATGCGAAACATATTTCCATTTTAAACTAAATGTTCCATCTGAAAATAAGTGTTCGATACTGTGCCAGGAGAAGCGCGTGTTCTCTGAACTGTGTGGCGATGCCGCACGAAATAGTATGTGTTCGACGAAACTAAGTGGTTGAAGTTGTGAGAGAGGATACTCCAGATGCAAAACTTAGTTCCATTTTAAAGTAATTGTTCTATCTGAAACTAAGTGTTCGATACTGTGCCACGAGAAGAGCCTGTTCTCTGAAATCTGTGGCGATGCCACTCGAAACCGTGTGTGTTCGACGAAACTAAGTGGTCGACCTTGTGAGGATGGAAACCCCAAATGCGAAACATATTTCCATTTTAAACTAAAGGTTCTATCTGAAACTAAGTATACGATACTCTGACAGTAGAAGCGCCTGTTCTCTGAAACCTGTGGCGTTGCTACTCGAAGCCGAATGTGTTCGACGAAACTAAGTGGTCGACATTGTGAGGGAGGAAACTCCAAATGCGAAACATATTTCCATTTTATACTAATTGTTCTATCTGTAACTAAGTGTACGATACTGTGCCAGGAGAAGCACCTGTTCTCTGAAATCTGTGGCGATGCTACTCGGAACCGTATGTGTTCGACGAAACTAAGTGGTCGACCTTGTGAGAGAGGAAACTCCAGATGCGAAACATATTTCCATTTTAAACTAAATGTTCCATCTGAAACTAAGTGCTCGATACTGTGCCAGGAGAAGCGCCTGTTCTCTGAAATCTGTGGCGATGCCACTCGAAACCGTATGTGTTCGACGAAACTAAGTGGTCGACCTTGTGAGAGAGGAAACTCCAGATGCGAAACATATTTCCATTTTAAACTAAATGTTCCATCTGAAAATAAGTGTTCGATACTGTGCCAGGAGAAGCGCGTGTTCTCTGAACTGTGTGGCGATGCCGCACGAAATAGTATGTGTTCGACGAAACTAAGTGGTTGAAGTTGTTAGAGAGGATACTCCAGATGCAAAACTTAGTTCCATTTTAAAGTAATTGTTCTATCTGAAACTAAGTGTTCGATACTGTGCCACGAGAAGAGCCTGTTCTCTGAAATCTGTGGCGATGCCACTCGAAACCGTGTGTGTTCGACGAAACTAAGTGGTCGACCTTGTGAGGATGGAAACCCCAAATGCGAAACATATTTCCATTTTAAACTAAAGGTTCTATCTGAAACTAAGTATACGATACTCTGCCAGTAGAAGCGCCTGTTCTCTGAAACCTGTGGCGTTGCTACTCGAAGCCGAATGTGTTCGACGAAACTAAGTGGTCGACATTGTGAGGGAGGAAACTCCAAATGCGAAACATATTTCCATTTTATACTAATTGTTCTATCTGTAACTAAGTGTACGATACTGTGCCAGGAGAAGCACCTGTTCTCTGAAATCTGTGGCGATGCTACTCGAAACCGTATGTGTTCGACGAAACTAAGTGGTCGACCTTGTGAGAGAGGAAACTCCAGATGCGAAACATATTTCCATTTTAAACTAAATGTTCCATCTGAAACTAAGTGCTCGATACTGTGCCAGGAGAAGCGCCTGTTCTCTGAAATCTGTGGCGATGCCACTCGAAACCGTATGTGTTCGACGAAACTAAGTGGTCGACCTTGTGAGAGAGGAAACTCCAGATGCGAAACATATTTCCATTTTAAACTAAATGTTCCATCTGAAAATAAGTGTTCGATACTGTGCCAGGAGAAGCGCGTGTTCTCTGAACTGTGTGGCGATGCCGCACGAAATAGTATGTGTTCGACGAAACTAAGTGGTTGAAGTTGTGAGAGAGGATACTCCAGATGCAAAACTTAGTTCCATTTTAAAGTAATTGTTCTATCTGAAACTAAGTGTTCGATACTGTGCCACGAGAAGAGCCTGTTCTCTGAAATCTGTGGCGATGCCACTCGAAACCGTATGTGTTCGACGAAACTAAGTGGCCGACCTTGTGAGAGAGGAAACTCCACATGCGAAACATAGTTGCATTTTAAACTAATTGTTCCATCTGAAACTAAGTGTTCGATTCTGTGCCAGGAGAAACTCCCGTTCTGCGACATCTGTGGCGATAATACTCGAAACCGTATGTGGTCGACGAAACTAAGTGGCCGACCTTGTGAGAGAGGAAACTCCAGATGCGAAACATAGTTGCATTTTAAACTAATTGTTCTATCTGTAACTAAGTGTTCGATACTGTGCCAGGGGAAGCGCCTGTTCTCTGAAATCTGTGGCGATGCCACTCGAAACCGTATGTGTTCGACGAAACTAAGTGGTCGACCTTGTGAGAGAGGAAACTCCAGATGCGAAACATATTTCCATTTTAAACTAAATGTTCCATCTGAAAATAAGTGTTCGATACTGTGCCAGGAGAAGCGCGTGTTCTCTGAACTGTGTGACGATGCCGCACGAAATAGTATGTGTTCGACGAAACTAAGTGGTTGAAGTTGTTAGAGAGGATACTCCAGATGCAAAACTTAGTTCCATTTTAAAGTAATTGTTCTATCTGAAACTAAGTGTTCGATACTGTGCCACGAGAAGAGCCTGTTCTCTGAAACCTGTGGCGTTGCTACTCGAAGCCGAATGTGTTCGACGAAACTAAGTGGTCGACATTGTGAGGGAGGAAACTCCAAATGCGAAACATATTTCCATTTTATACTAATTGTTCTATCTGTAACTAAGTGTACGATACTGTGCCAGGAGAAGCACCTGTTCTCTGAAATCTGTGGCGATGCTACTCGAAACCGTATGTGTTCGACGAAACTAAGTGGTCGACCTTGTGAGAGAGGAAACTCCAGATGCGAAACATATTTCCATTTTAAACTAAATGTTCCATCTGAAACTAAGTGCTCGATACTGTGCCAGGAGAAGCGCCTGTTCTCTGAAATCTGTGGCGATGCCACTCGAAACCGTATGTGTTCGACGAAACTAAGTGGTCGACCTTGTGAGAGAGGAAACTCCAGATGCGAAACATATTTCCATTTTAAACTAAATGTTCCATCTGAAAATAAGTGTTCGATACTGTGCCAGGAGAAGCGCGTGTTCTCTGAACTGTGTGGCGATGCCGCACGAAATAGTATGTGTTCGACGAAACTAAGTGGTTGAAGTTGTTAGAGAGGATACTCCAGATGCAAAACTTAGTTCCATTTTAAAGTAATTGTTCTATCTGAAACTAAGTGTTCGATACTGTGCCACGAGAAGAGCCTGTTCTCTGAAATCTGTGGCGATGCCACTCGAAACCGTATGTGTTCGACGAAACTAAGTGGCCGACCTTGTGAGAGAGGAAACTCCACATGCGAAACATAGTTGCATTTTAAACTAATTGTTCCATCTGAAACTAAGTGTTCGATTCTGTGCCAGGAGAAACTCCCGTTCTGCGACATCTGTGGCGATAATACTCGAAACCGTATGTGGTCGACGAAACTAAGTGGCCGACCTTGTGAGAGAGGAAACTCCAGATGCGAAACATAGTTGCATTTTAAACTAATTGTTCTATCTGTAACTAAGTGTTCGATACTGTGCCAGGGGAAGCGCCTGTTCTCTGAAATCTGTGGCGATGCCACTCGAAACCGTATGTGTTCGACGAAACTAAGTGGTCGACCTTGTGAGAGAGGAAACTCCAGATGCGAAACATATTTCCATTTTAAACTAAATGTTCCATCTGAAAATAAGTGTTCGATACTGTGCCAGGAGAAGCGCGTGTTCTCTGAACTGTGTGGCGATGCCGCACGAAATAGTATGTGTTCGACGAAACTAAGTGGTTGAAGTTGTTAGAGAGGATACTCCAGATGCAAAACTTAGTTCCATTTTAAAGTAATTGTTCTATCTGAAACTAAGTGTTCGATACTGTGCCACGAGAAGAGCCTGTTCTCTGAAATCTGTGGCGATGCCACTCGAAACCGTATGTGTTCGACGAAACTAAGTGGCCGACCTTGTGAGAGAGGAAACTCCACATGCGAAACATAGTTGCATTTTAAACTAATTGTTCCATCTGAAACTAAGTGTTCGATTCTGTGCCAGGAGAAACTCCCGTTCTGCGACATCTGTGGCGATAATACTCGAAACCGTATGTGGTCGACGAAACTAAGTGGCCGACCTTGTGAGAGAGGAAACTCCAGATGCGAAACATAGTTGCATTTTAAACTAATTGTTCTATCTGTAACTAAGTGTTCGATCATGTGCCAGGAGAAGCGCCTGTTCTCTGAAATCTGTGGCGATACCACTCGAAACCGTATGTGTTAGGCGAAACTAAGTGGCCGACATTGTGAGAGAGGAAACTCCAGATGCGAAATATAGTTGCATTTTAAACTAATTGTTCTATCTGTAACTAAGTGTTCGATACTGTGCCACGAGAAGCGCCTGTTCTCTGAAATCTGTGGCGATGCCACTCGAAACCGTATGTGTTCGACGAAACTAAGTGGTCGCCTTGTGAAAGAGGAAACTCCATATGCGAAACTTAGTTCCATTTAAAACTAAGTGTTCCATCTGAAACTAAGTGTTCGATACTGTGCCAGGAGAAGCGCCTGTTCTCTGAAATCTGTGGCGATACCGCTCGAAACCGTATGTGTTCGACGAAACTAAGTGGTCGACCTTGTAAGAGAGGATACTCCAGATACGAAACTTAATTCCATTTTAAACTAATTGTTCTATCTGATACTAAGTGTTCCATACTGTGCTAGGAGAAGCGCCTGTTCTCTGAAATCTGTGGCGATGCCACTCGAAACCGTATGTGTTCGACGAAACTATGTGGTCGCCTTTTGAAAGAGGAAACTCCATATGCGAAACTTAGTTCCATTTAAAACTAATTGTTCTATCTGAAACTAAGTGTTCGATACTGTGCCAGGAGAAGCGCCTGTTCTCTGAAATCTGCGGCGATGCCACTCGAAACCGTATGTGTTCGACGAAACTAAGTGGTTGACCTTGTGAGAGAGGATACTCCAGATGCGAAACATAGTTCCATTTTAAACTAATTGTTCTGTCTGAAATAAGTGTTCGATACTGTGCCAGGCGAAGCGCCTGTTTTCTGAAATCTGTGGCGATGCCACTCGAAACCGTATGTGTTCGACGAAACTAAGTGGTTGACCTTGTGAGAGAGGATACTCCAGATGCGAAACATAGTTCCATTTTAAACTATTTGTTCTGTCTGAAATACGTGTTCGATACTGTGCCAGGCGAAGCGCCTGTTCTCTGAAATCTGTGGCGATGCCACTCGAAACCGTATGTGTTCGACGAAACTAAGTAGTTGACCTTGTGAAAGAGGATACTCCAGATGCGAAACATAGTTCCATTTAAAACTAATTGTTCTATCTGATACTAAGTATTCGATAGTGTGCCAGGAGTAGCGCCTGTTCTCTCAGATCATTGGCGATGATACTCGAAACCGTATGTGTTCGACGAAACTAAGTGGTCGACCTTGTGAGAGAGGAAACTCCAGATGCGAAAGTTAGTTCCATTTTAAACTAATTGTTCTATCTGAAACTAAGTGTTCGATACTGTGCCAGGGGAAGCGCCTGTTCTCTGAAATTAGTGGCGATGCTACTCGCAACCCTATGTGTTCGACGAAACTAAGTGGTCGACCTTGTGAGAGAGGAAACTCCAGATGCGAAACTTAGTTCCATTTTAAACTAATTGTTCTATCTGAAACTAAGTGTCCGATACTGTCCCACGAGAAGCGCCTGTCCTCTGAAATCTGTGGCGATGCTACTCGAAACCGTATGTGTTATACGAAAATAAGTGGTCGACCTTGTGGTAGAGGAAACTCCAGATCCGAAACATAGTTCCATTTTAAACATATTGTTCTATCTGAAACTAAGTGTTCGATACTGTGCCAGGAGAAGCGCCTGTTCTCTGAAATCTGTGGCGATGCTACTCGAAACCGTATGTGTTCGACAAAACTAAGTGGTCGACCTTGTGAGAGAGGAAACTCCAGACGCGAAACTTAGTGCCATTTTAAACTAATTGTTCTATCTGAAACTAAGTGTTCGATACTGTGCCAGCAGAAGCGCCTGTTCTGCGAAATCTGTGGCGATACCACTCCAAACCGTATGTGTACGACGAAACTAAGTGGTCGACCTTGTGAGGGAGGATACTCCAGATGCGAAACATAGTTTCATTTAAAACTAATTGTTCTATCTGAAACTAAGTGTTCGATAATGTGCCAGGAGAAGGGCCTGTTCTCTGAAATCTGTGGCGATGCTACTCGAAACCGAATGTGTTCGACGAAAGTAAGTGGTCGACCTTCTGAGTGAGGGAAATCCGGATGCGAAACTTAGTTCGATTTTAATCTAATTGTTCTATCTGAAACAAAGTGTTAGATACTGTGGCAGGAGAAGCGCCTGCTCTCTGAAATCTGTGGCGATGCCACTCGAAACCGTATGTGTTCGACGAAACTAAGTGCCGACCTTGTGAGAGAGGAAACTCCAGATGCGAAATATAGTTCCATTTTAAACTAATTGTTCTATCTGAAACTAAGTGTTCGGTACTGTGCCAGGAGAAGCGCCTGTTCTCTGAAATCTGTGGCGATGCTACTCGAAACCGTATGTGTTCAACGAAACTAAGTGGTCGACCTTGTGAGGATGGAAACTCCAAATGCGAAACATATTTCCATTTTAAACTAAATGTTCTATCTGAAACTAAGTATACGATACTCTGCCAGTAGAAGCGCCTGTTCTCTGAAACCTGTGGCGTTGCTACTCGAAGCCGAATGTGTTCGACGAAACTAAGTGGTCGACTTTGTGAGGGAGGAAACTCCAAATGCGAAACATAGTTCCATTTTATACTAATTGTTCTATCTGAAACTAAGTGCTCGATACTGTGCCAGGAGAAGCGCCTGTTCTCTGAAATCTGTGGCGATGCCACTCGAAACCGTATCTGTTCGACGAAACTAAGTGGCCGACCTTGTGAGAGAGGATACTCCAGATGCGAAACATAGTTCCATTTTATACTAATTGTTCTATCTGAAACTAAGTGCTCGATACTGTGCCAGGAGAAGCGCCTGTTCTCTGAGATCTGTGGCGATGCTACTCGAAACCGTATGTGTTCGACGAAACTAAGTGGTCGACCTTGTGAGGATGGAAACTCCAAATGCGAAACATATTTCCATTTTAAACTAAATGTTCTATCTGAAACTAAGTGTTCGATACTGTGCCAGGAGAAGCGCCTGTTCTCTGAAATCTCTGGTGATGCTACTCCAAACCGTATGTGTTCGACGAAACTAAGTGGTCGACCTTGTGAGAGAGGAAACTCCAGAGGCGAAACTTTGTTCCATTTTAAACTAATTGTTCTATCTGAAACTAAGTGTTCGATACTGGGCCAGGAGAAGCGCCTGTTCTCTGAAATCTGTGACGATGCTACTCGAAACCATACGTGGTCGACGAAACTAAGTGGTTGACCTTGTGAGGGAGGAAACTCCAAATGCGAAACATATTTCCATTTTAAACTAAATGTTCTATCTGAAACTAAGTATACGATACTCTGCCAGTAGAAGCGCCTGTTCTCTGAAACCTGTGGCGTTGCTACTCGAAGCCGAATGTGTTCGACGAAACTAAGTGGTCGACTTTGTGAGGGAGGAAACTCCAAATGCGAAACATAGTTCCATTGTATACTAATTGTTCTATCTGAAACTAAGTGCTCGATACTGTGCCAGGAGAAGCGCCTGTTCTCTGAAATCTGTGGCGATGCTACTCGAAACCGTATGTGTTCGACGAAACTAAGTGGTCGACCTTGTGAGGATGGAAACTCCAAATGCGAAACATATTTCCATTTTAAACTAAATGTTCTATCTGAAACTAAGTGTTCGATACTGTGCCAGGAGAAGCGCCTGTTCTCTGAAATCTCTGGTGAGGCTACTCCAAACCGTATGTGTTCGACGAAACTAAGTGGTCGACCTTGTGAGAGAGGAAACTCCAGAGGCGAAACTTTGTTCCATTTTAAACTAATTGTTCTATCTGAAACTAAGTGTTCGATACTGGGCCAGGAGAAGCGCCTGTTCTCTGAAATCTGTGACGATGCTACTCGAAACCATACGTGGTCGACGAAACTAAGTGGTTGAGCTTCTGAGAGAGGAAACTCCAGATGCGAAATATAGTTCCATTTTAAACTAATTGTTCTATCTGAAACTAAGTGTTCGGTACTGTGCCAGGAGAAGCGCCTGTTCTCTGAAATCTGTGGCGATGCTACTCGAAACCGTATGTGTTCGACGAAACTAAGTGGTCGACCTTGTGAGGATGGAAACTCCAAATGCGAAACATATTTCCATTTTAAACTAAATGTTCTATCTGAAACTAAGTATACGATACTCTGCCAGTAGAAGCGCCTGTTCTCTGAAACCTGTGGCGCTGCTACTCGAAGCCGAATGTGTTCGACGAAACTAAGTGGTCGACTTTGTGAGGGAGGAAACTCCAAATGCGAAACATAGTTCCATTTTAAACAAATTGTTCTATCTGATACTAAGTGTTCGATACTGTGCCAGGAGATGCGCCTCTTCTCTGAAATCTGTGGCGATGCCACTCGAAACCGTATGTGTTCGACGAAACTAAGTGGTCGACCTTGTGAGAGAGGAAACTCCAGATGCGAAACTTAGTTCCATTTTAAACTAATTGTTCTATCTGAAACTAAGTGTTCGATACTGTGCCCGGAGAAGCGCCTGTTCTCTGAAATCTCTGGTGATGCTACTCCAAACCGTATGTGTTCGACGAAACTAAGTGGTCGACCTTGTGAGAGAGGAAACTCCAGAGGCGAAACTTTGTTCCATTTTAAACTAATTCTTCTATCTGAAACTAAGTGTTCGATACTGGGCCAGGAGAAGCGCCTGTTCTCTGAAATCTGTGACGATGCTACTCGAAACCATACGTGGTCGACGAAACTAAGTGGTTGACCGTGTGAGGGAGGAAACTCCAGACGCGAAATATAGTTCAATTTTAAACTAAATGTTCCATCTGAAACTAAGTGTTCGATACTGTGCCAGGAGAAGCGCCTGTTCTATGAAATCTGCGGCGATGCCACTCGAAACCGTATGTGTTCGACGAAACTAAGTGGTTGACCTTGTGAGAGAGGATACTCCAGATGCGAAACATAGTTCCATTTTAAACTAATTGTTCTGTCTGAAATAAGTGTTCGATACTGTGCCAGGCGAAGCGCCTGTTTTCTGAAATCTGTGGCGATGCCACTCGAAACCGTATGTGTTCGACGAAACTAAGTGGTTGACTTTGTGAGAGAGGATACTCCAGATGCGAAACATAGTTCCATTATAAACTATTTGTTCTGTCTGAAATACGTGTTCGATACTGTGCCAGGCGAAGCGCCTCTTCACTGAAATCTGTGGCGATGCCGCTCGAAACCGTATGTGTTCGACGAAACTAAGTTGTTGACCTTGTGAGAGAGGATACTCCAGATGCGAAACATAGTTCCATTTAAAACTAATTGTTCTATCTGATACTAAGTATTTGATAGTGTGCCAGGAGTAGCGCCTGTTCTCTCAGATCATTGGCGATGATACTCGAAACCGTATGTGTTCGACGAAACTAAGTGGTCGACCTTGTGAGAGAGGAAACTCCAGATGCGAAAGTTAGTTCCATTTTAAACTAATTGTTCTATCTGAAACTAAGTGTTCGATACTGTGCCAGGGGAAGCGCCTGTTCTCTGAAATCAGTGGCGATGCTACTCGCAACCCTATGTGTTCGACGAAACTAAGTGGTCGACCTTGTGAGAGAGGAAACTCCAGATGCGAAACTTAGTTCCATTTTAAACTAATTGTTCTATCTGAAACTAAGTGTCCGATACTGTCCCACGAGAAGCGCCTGTCCTCTGAAATCTGTGGTGATGCTACTCGAAACCGTATGTGTTCTACGAAAATAAGTGGTCGACCTTGTGGTAGAGGAAACTCCAGATCCGAAACATAGTTCCATTTTAAACATATTGTTCTATCTGAAACTAAGTGTTCGATACTGTGCCAGGAGAAGCGCCTGTTCTCTGAAATCTGTGGCGATGCTAGTCGAAACCGTATGTGTTCGACGAAACTGAGTGGTCGACCTTGTGAGAGAGGAAGCTCCAGATGCGAAGCTTAGTTCCATTTTAACCTAATTGTTCTATCTGATACTAAGTGTTCCATACTGTGCCAGGAGAAGCATCTGTTCTCTGAAATCTGTGGCGATGCTACTCGAAACCGTATGTGTTCCACGATACTAAGTGGCTGACGTTGTGAGAGAGGAAACTCCAAATGCGAAACTTAGTTCCATTTTAAACTAATTGTTCTACCTGAAAGTGTTCAATACTGTACCAGGAGAAGCGCCGGTTCTCTGAAATCTTTGGCGATGCTACTCGAAACCGTATGTGTTTGACGAAACTAAGTGGTCGACCTTGTGGGAGAGGAAACTCCAGATGCGAAACTTAGTTCCATTTTAAAACAAATGTTCCATCTGTAACTAAGTATACGATACACTGCCAGTAGAAGCGCCTGTTCTCTGAAACCTGTGGCGTTGCTACTCGAAACCGAATGTGTTCGACGAAAGTAAGTGGTAGACCGTGTGAGAGAGGAATCTCCAAATGCGAAACATATTTCCATTTTATACTAATTGTTCTATCTGTAACTAAGTGTACGATACTGTGCCAGGAGAAGCGCCTGTTCTCTGAAATCTCTGGTGATGCTACTCCAAACCGTATGTGTTCGACGAAACTAAGTGGTCGACCTTGTGAGAGAGGAAACTCCAGAGGCGAAACTTTGTTCCATTTTAAACTAATTGTTCTATCTGAAACTAAGTGTTCGATACTGGGCCAGGAGAAGCGCCTGTTCTCTGAAATCTGTGACGATGCTACTCGAAACCATACGTGGTCGACGAAACTAAGTGGTTGACCTTGTGAGGGAGGAAACTCCAAATGCGAAACATATTTCCATTTTAAACTAAATGTTCTATCTGAAACTAAGTATACGATACTCTGCCAGTAGAAGCGCCTGTTCTCTGAAACCTGTGGCGTTGCTACTCGAAGCCGAATGTGTTCGACGAAACTAAGTGGTCGACTTTGTGAGGGAGGAAACTCCAAATGCGAAACATAGTTCCATTTTATACTAATTGTTCTATCTGAAACTAAGTGCTCGATACTGTGCCAGGAGAAGCGCCTGTTCTCTGAAATCTGTGGCGATGCTACTCGAAACCGTATGTGTTCGACGAAACTAAGTGGTCGACCTTGTGAGGATGGAAACTCCAAATGCGAAACATATTTCCATTTTAAACTAAATGTTCTATCTGAAACTAAGTGTTCGATACTGTGCCAGGAGAAGCGCCTGTTCTCTGAAATCTCTGGTGAGGCTACTCCAAACCGTATGTGTTCGACGAAACTAAGTGGTCGACCTTGTGAGAGAGGAAACTCCAGAGGCGAAACTTTGTTCCATTTTAAACTAATTGTTCTATCTGAAACTAAGTGTTCGATACTGGGCCAGGAGAAGCGCCTGTTCTCTGAAATCTGTGACGATGCTACTCGAAACCATACGTGGTCGACGAAACTAAGTGGTTGAGCTTCTGAGAGAGGAAACTCCAGATGCGAAATATAGTTCCATTTTAAACTAATTGTTCTATCTGAAACTAAGTGTTCGGTACTGTGCCAGGAGAAGCGCCTGTTCTCTGAAATCTGTGGCGATGCTACTCGAAACCGTATGTGTTCGACGAAACTAAGTGGTCGACCTTGTGAGGATGGAAACTCCAAATGCGAAACATATTTCCATTTTAAACTAAATGTTCTATCTGAAACTAAGTATACGATACTCTGCCAGTAGAAGCGCCTGTTCTCTGAAACCTGTGGCGCTGCTACTCGAAGCCGAATGTGTTCGACGAAACTAAGTGGTCGACTTTGTGAGGGAGGAAACTCCAAATGCGAAACATAGTTCCATTTTAAACAAATTGTTCTATCTGATACTAAGTGTTCGATACTGTGCCAGGAGATGCGCCTCTTCTCTGAAATCTGTGGCGATGCCACTCGAAACCGTATGTGTTCGACGAAACTAAGTGGTCGACCTTGTGAGAGAGGAAACTCCAGATGCGAAACTTAGTTCCATTTTAAACTAATTGTTCTATCTGAAACTAAGTGTTCGATACTGTGCCCGGAGAAGCGCCTGTTCTCTGAAATCTCTGGTGATGCTACTCCAAACCGTATGTGTTCGACGAAACTAAGTGGTCGACCTTGTGAGAGAGGAAACTCCAGAGGCGAAACTTTGTTCCATTTTAAACTAATTCTTCTATCTGAAACTAAGTGTTCGATACTGGGCCAGGAGAAGCGCCTGTTCTCTGAAATCTGTGACGATGCTACTCGAAACCATACGTGGTCGACGAAACTAAGTGGTTGACCGTGTGAGGGAGGAAACTCCAGACGCGAAATATAGTTCAATTTTAAACTAAATGTTCCATCTGAAACTAAGTGTTCGATACTGTGCCAGGAGAAGCGCCTGTTCTATGAAATCTGCGGCGATGCCACTCGAAACCGTATGTGTTCGACGAAACTAAGTGGTTGACCTTGTGAGAGAGGATACTCCAGATGCGAAACATAGTTCCATTTTAAACTAATTGTTCTGTCTGAAATAAGTGTTCGATACTGTGCCAGGCGAAGCGCCTGTTTTCTGAAATCTGTGGCGATGCCACTCGAAACCGTATGTGTTCGACGAAACTAAGTGGTTGACCTTGTGAGAGAGGATACTCCAGATGCGAAACATAGTTCCATTATAAACTATTTGTTCTGTCTGAAATAAGTGTTCGATACTGTGCCAGGCGAAGCGCCTCTTCACTGAAATCTGTGGCGATGCCGCTCGAAACCGTATGTGTTCGACGAAACTAAGTTGTTGACCTTGTGAAAGAGGATACTCCAGATGCGAAACATAGTTCCATTTAAAACTAATTGTTCTATCTGATACTAAGTATTTGATAGTGTGCCAGGAGTAGCGCCTGTTCTCTCAGATCATTGGCGATGATACTCGAAACCGTATGTGTTCGACGAAACTAAGTGGTCGACCTTGTGAGAGAGGAAACTCCAGATGCGAAAGTTAGTTCCATTTTAAACTAATTGTTCTATCTGAAACTAAGTGTTCGATACTGTGCCAGGGGAAGCGCCTGTTCTCTGAAATCAGTGGCGATGCTACTCGCAACCCTATGTGTTCGACGAAACTAAGTGGTCGACCTTGTGAGAGAGGAAACTCCAGATGCGAAACTTAGTTCCATTTTAAACTAATTGTTCTATCTGAAACTAAGTGTCCGATACTGTCCCACGAGAAGCGCCTGTCCTCTGAAATCTGTGGTGATGCTACTCGAAACCGTATGTGTTCTACGAAAATAAGTGGTCGACCTTGTGGTAGAGGAAACTCCAGATCCGAAACATAGTTCCATTTTAAACATATTGTTCTATCTGAAACTAAGTGTTCGATACTGTGCCAGGAGAAGCGCCTGTTCTCTGAAATCTGTGGCGATGCTAGTCGAAACCGTATGTGTTCGACGAAACTGAGTGGTCGACCTTGTGAGAGAGGAAGCTCCAGATGCGAAGCTTAGTTCCATTTTAACCTAATTGTTCTATCTGATACTAAGTGTTCCATACTGTGCCAGGAGAAGCATCTGTTCTCTGAAATCTGTGGCGATGCTACTCGAAACCGTATGTGTTCCACGATACTAAGTGGCTGACGTTGTGAGAGAGGAAACTCCAAATGCGAAACTTAGTTCCATTTTAAACTAATTGTTCTACCTGAAAGTGTTCAATACTGTACCAGGAGAAGCGCCGGTTCTCTGAAATCTTTGGCGATGCTACTCGAAACCGTATGTGTTTGACGAAACTAAGTGGTCGACCTTGTGGGAGAGGAAACTCCAGATGCGAAACTTAGTTCCATTTTAAAACAAATGTTCCATCTGTAACTAAGTATACGATACACTGCCAGTAGAAGCGCCTGTTCTCTGAAACCTGTGGCGTTGCTACTCGAAACCGAATGTGTTCGACGAAAGTAAGTGGTAGACCGTGTGAGAGAGGAATCTCCAAATGCGAAACATATTTCCATTTTATACTAATTGTTCTATCTGTAACTAAGTGTACGATACTGTGCCAGGAGAAGCGCCTGTTCTCTGAAATCTGTGGCGATGCCACTCGAAACCGTATGTGTTCGACGAAACTAAGAGGACGACCTTGTGAGAGAGGAAACTTTAGTTGCGAAACTTAGTTCCATTTTAAACTAATTGTTCCCTCTGAAATTAAGAGTTCGATACTGTGCCAGGAGAGGCGGCTGTTCTCTGAAATCTGTGGCGATGCTACTCGAAACCGAATGTGTTCGACGAAAGTAAGTGGTCGACCTTCTGAGTGTGGGAACTCCGGATGCAAAACTTAGTTCGATTTTAATCTAATTGTTCTATCTAAAACAAAGTGTTTGATACTGTGGCAGGAGAAGCGCCTGCTCTCTGAAATCTGTGGCGATGCCACTCGAAACCGTATCTGTTCGACGAAACTAAGTGCCGACCTTGTGAGAGAGGAAACTCCAGATGCGAAATATAGTTCCATTTTAAACTAATTGTTCTATCTGAAACTAAGTGTTCGGTACTGTGCCAGGAGAAGCGCCTGTTCTCTGAAATCTGTGGCGATGCTACTCGAAACCGTATGTGTTCGACGAAACTAAGTGGTCGACCTTGTGAGGATGGAAACTCCAAATGCGAAACATATTTCCATTTTAAACTAAATGTTCTATCTGAAACTAAGTATACGATACTCTGCCAGTAGAAGCGCCTGTTCTCTGAAACCTGTGGCGTTGCTACTCGAAGCCGAATGTGTTCGACGAAACTAAGTGGTCGACTTTGTGAGGGAGGAAACTCCAAATGCGAAACATAGTTCCATTTTATACTAATTGTTCTATCTGAAACTAAGTGCTCGATACTGTGCCAGGAGAAGCGCCTGTTCTCTGAAATCTTTGGCGATGCCACTCGAAACCGTATGTGTTCGACGAAACTGAGTGGTCGACCTTGTGAGAGAGGAAACTCCAGATGCGAAACATATTTCCATTTTAAACTAAATGTTCCATCTGAAAATAAGTGTTCGATACTGTGCCAGGAGAAGCGCGTGTTCTCTGAACTGTGTGGCGATGCCGCACGAAATAGTATGTGTTCGACGAAACTAAGTGGTTGAAGTTGTGAGAGAGGATACTCCAGATGCAAAACTTAGTTCCATTTTAAAGTAATTGTTCTATCTGAAACTAAGTGTTCGATACTGTGCCACGAGAAGAGCCTGTTCTCTGAAATCTGTGGCGATGCCACTCGAAACCGTGTGTGTTCGACGAAACTAAGTGGTCGACCTTGTGAGGATGGAAACCCCAAATGCGAAACATATTTCCATTTTAAACTAAAGGTTCTATCTGAAACTAAGTATACGATACTCTGCCAGTAGAAGCGCCTGTTCTCTGAAACCTGTGGCGTTGCTACTCGAAGCCGAATGTGTTCGACGAAACTAAGTGGTCGACATTGTGAGGGAGGAAACTCCAAATGCGAAACATATTTCCATTTTATACTAATTGTTCTATCTGTAACTAAGTGTACGATACTGTGCCAGGAGAAGCACCTGTTCTCTGAAATCTGTGGCGATGCTACTCGAAACCGTATGTGTTCGACGAATCTAAGTGGTCGACCTTGTGAGAGAGGAAACTCCAGATGCGAAACATATTTCCATTTTAAACTAAATGTTCCATCTGAAACTAAGTGCTCGATACTGTGCCAGGAGAAGCGCCTGTTCTCTGAAATCTGTGGCGATGCCACTCGAAACCGTATGTGTTCGACGAAACTAAGTGGTCGACCTTGTGAGAGAGGAAACTCCAGATGCGAAACATATTTCCATTTTAAACTAAATGTTCCATCTGAAAATAAGTGTTCGATACTGTGCCAGGAGAAGCGCGTGTTCTCTGAACTGTGTGGCGATGCCGCACGAAATAGTATGTGTTCGACGAAACTAAGTGGTTGAAGTTGTTAGAGAGGATACTCCAGATGCAAAACTTAGTTCCATTTTAAAGTAATTGTTCTATCTGAAACTAAGTGTTCGATACTGTGCCACGAGAAGAGCCTGTTCTCTGAAATCTGTGGCGATGCCACTCGAAACCGTATGTGTTCGACGAAACTAAGTGGCCGACCTTGTGAGAGAGGAAACTCCACATGCGAAACATAGTTGCATTTTAAACTAATTGTTCCATCTGAAACTAAGTGTTCGATTCTGTGCCAGGAGAAACTCCCGTTCTGCGACATCTGTGGCGATAATACTCGAAACCGTATGTGGTCGACGAAACTAAGTGGCCGACCTTGTGAGAGAGGAAACTCCAGATGCGAAACATAGTTGCATTTTAAACTAATTGTTCTATCTGTAACTAAGTGTTCGATCATGTGCCAGGAGAAGCGCCTGTTCTCTTAAATCTGTGGCGATGCCACTCGAAACCGTCTGAGTTCGACGAAACTAAGTGGTCGCCTTGTGGAAGAGGAAACACCAGATGCAAAACTTAGTTCCATTTAAAACTAATTGTTCCATCTGAAACTATGTGTTCGATACTGTGCCAGGAGAAGCGCCTGTTCTCTGAAATCTGTGGCGATACCACTCGAAACCGTATGTGTTAGGCGAAACTAAGTGGCCGACATTGTGAGAGAGGAAACTCCAGTTGCGAAATATAGTTGCATTTTAAACTAATTGTTCTATCTGTAACTAAGTGTTCGATACTGTGCCACGAGAAGCGCCTGTTCTCTGAAATCTGTGGCGATGCCACTCGAAACCGTATGTGTTCGACGAAACTAAGTGGTCGCCTTGTGAAAGAGGAAACTCCATATGCGAAACTTAGTTCCATTTAAAACTAAGTGTTCCATCTGAAACTAAGTGTTCGATACTGTGCCACGAGAAGCGCCTGTTCTCTGAAATCTGTGGCGATGCCACTCGAAACCGTATGTGTTCGACGAAACTAAGTGGTCGCCTTGTGAAAGAGGAAACTCCATATGCGAAACTTAGTTCCATTTAAAACTAAGTGTTCCATCTGAAACTAAGTGTTCGATACTGTGCCAGGAGAAGCGCCTGTTCTCTGAAATCTGTGGCGATACCACTCGAAACCGTATGTGTTCGACGAAACTATGTGGTCGCCTTTTGAAAGAGGAAACTCCATATGCGAAACTTAGTTCCATTTAAAACTAATTGTTCTATCTGAAACTAAGTGTTCGATACTGTGCCAGGAGAAGCGCCTGTTCTCTGAAATCTGCGGCGATGCCACTCGAAACCGTATGTGTTCGACGAAACTAAGTGGTTGACCTTGTGAGAGAGGATACTCCAGATGCGAAACATAGTTCCATTTTAAACTAATTGTTCTGTCTGAAATAAGTGTTCGATACTGTGCCAGGCGAAGCGCCTGTTTTCTGAAATCTGTGGCGATGCCACTCGAAACCGTATGTGTTCGACGAAACTAAGTGGTTGACCTTGTGAGAGAGGATACTCCAGATGCGAAACATAGTTCCATTTTAAACTATTTGTTCTGTCTGAAATAAGTGTTCGATACTGTGCCAGGCGAAGCGCCTGTTCTCTGAAATCTGTGGCGATGCCACTCGAAACCGTATGTGTTCGACGAAACTAAGTAGTTGACCTTGTGAAAGAGGATACTCCAGATGCGAAACATAGTTCCATTTAAAACTAATTGTTCTATCTGATACTAAGTATTCGATAGTGTGCCAGGAGTAGCGCCTGTTCTCTGAAATCTGTGGCGATGCCACTCGAAACCGTATGTGTTCGACGAAACAAAGTGGTCGACCTTGTGAGAGAGGAAACTCCAGATGCGAAACTTAGTTCCATTTTAAACTAATTGTTCTATCTGAAACTAAGTGTCCGATACTGTCCCACGAGAAGCGCCTGTCCTCTGAAATCTGTGGCGATGCTACTCGAAACCGTATGTGTTCTACGAAAATAAGTGGTCGACCTTGTGGTAGAGGAAACTCCAGATCCGAAACATAGTTCCATTTTAAACATATTGTTCTATCTGAAACTAAGTGTTCGATACTGTGCCAGGAGAAGCGCCTGTTCTCTGAAATCTGTGGCGATGCTACTCGAAACCGTATGTGTTCGACAAAACTAAGTGGTCGACCTTGTGAGAGAGGAAACTCCAGATGCGAACCTTTGTTCCATTTTATACTAATTGTTCAATCTGAAAGTGTTCGATACTGTGCCAGGCGAAGCGCCTGTTCCCTGAAATCTGTGGCGATGCCACTCGAAACCGTATGTGTTCGACGAAAATAAGTGGTCGACCTTGTGGTAGAGGAAACTCCAGATGCGAAACATAGTTCCATTTTAAACTAATTGTTCTATCTGAAACTAAGTGTTCGGTACAGTGCCAGGAGAAGCGCCTGTTCTCTGAAATCTGTGGCGATGCTACTCGAAACCGTATGTGTTCGACGATACTAAGTGGTCGACCTTGTGAGAGAGGAAACTCCAGATGCGAACCTTAGTTCCATTTAAAATTAATTGTTCAATCTGAAAGTGTTCGATACTGTGCCAGGCGAAGCGCCTGTTCTCTGAAATCTTTGGCGATGCCACTCGAAACCGTATGTGTTCGACGAAACTGAGTGGTCGACCTTGTGAGAGAGGAAGCTCCAGATGCGAAGCTTAGTTCCATTTTAACCTAATTGTTCTATCTGATACTAAGTGTTCCATACTGTGCCAGGAGAAGCATCTGTTCTCTGAAATCTGTGGCGATGCTACTCGAAACCGTATGTGTTCCACGATACTAAGTGGCTGACGTTGTGAGAGAGGAAACTCCAAATGCGAAACTTAGTTCCATTTTAAACTAATTGTTCTACCTGAAAGTGTTCAATAGTGTACCAGGAGAAGCGCCGGTTCTCTGAAATCTTTGGCGATGCTACTCGAAACCGTATGTGTTTGACGAAACTAAGTGGTCGACCTTGTGGGAGAGGAAACTCCAGATGCGAAACTTAGTTCCATTTTAAAACAAATGTTCCATCTGTAACTAAGTATACGATACACTGCCAGTAGAAGCGCCTGTTCTCTGAAACCTGTGGCGTTGCTACTCGAAACCGAATGTGTTCGACGAAAGTAAGTGGTAGACCGTGTGAGAGAGGAATCTCCAAATGCGAAACATATTTCCATTTTATACTAATTGTTCTATCTGTAACTAAGTGTACGATACTGTGCCAGGAGAAGCGCCTGTTCTCTGAAATCTGTGGCGATGCCACTCGAAACCGTATGTGTTCGACGAAACTAAGAGGACGACCTTGTGAGAGAGGAAACTTTAGTTGCGAAACTTAGTTCCATTTTAAACTAATTGTTCCCTCTGAAATTAAGAGTTCGATACTGTGCCAGGAGAGGCGGCTGTTCTCTGAAATCTGTGGCGATGCTACTCGAAACCGAATGTGTTCGACGAAAGTAAGTGGTCGACCTTCTGAGTGAGGGAACTCCGGATGCGAAACTTAGTTCCATTTTAATCTAATTGTTCTATCTAAAACAAAGTGTTTGATACTGTGGCAGGAGAAGCGCCTGCTCTCTGAAATCTGTGGCGATGCCACTCGAAACCGTATGTGTTCGACGAAACTAAGTGCCGACCTTGTGAGAGAGGAAACTCCAGATGCGAAACATATTTCCATTTTAAACTAAATGTTCCATCTGAAACGAAGTGCTCGATACTGTGCCAGGAGAAGCGCCTGTTCTCTGAAATCTGTGGCGATGCCACTCGAAACCGTATGTGTTCGACGAAACTAAGTGGTCGACCTTGTGAGAGAGGAAACTCCAGATGCGAAACATATTTCCATTTTAAACTAAATGTTCCATCTGAAAATAAGTGTTCCATACTGTGCCAGGAGAAGCGCGTGTTCTCTGAACTGTGTGGCGATGCCGCACGAAATAGTATGTGTTCGACGAAACTAAGTGGTTGAAGTTGTTAGAAAGGATACTCCAGATGCAAAACTTAGTTCCATTTTAAAGTAATTGTTCTATCTGAAACTAAGTGTTCGATACTGTGCCACGAGAAGAGCCTGTTCTCTGAAATCTGTGGCGATGCCACTCGAAACCGTATGTGTTCGACGAAACTAAGTGGCCGACCTTGTGAGAGAGGAAACTCCACATGCGAAACATAGTTGCATTTTAAACTAATTGTTCCATCTGAAATAAGTGTTCGATAATGTGCCAGGAGAAGCGCCTGTTCTCTGAAATCTGTGGCGATGCTACTCGAAACCGTATGTGTTCGACGAAACTAAGTGGTCGACCTTGTGAGAGAGGAAACTCCAGATGCGAAGCTTAGTTCCATTTTAAACTAATTGTTCTATCTGATACTAAGTGCTCGATACTGTGCCAGGAGAAGCGCCTCTTCTCTGAAATCTGTTGTGATGCCACTCGAAACCGTATGTTTTCGACGAAACTAAGTTGTCGAACTTGTGAGAGAGGAAACGCCAAATGCGAAACATAGGTCCATTTTAGACTAATTGTTCTATCTGAAACTAAGTGTTCGATAATGTGCCAGGCGAAGCGCCTGTTATCTGAAATCTGTGGCGATGCCACTCGAAACCGTATGTCTTCGTCGAAACTAAGTGGTCGACCTTGTGAGGGAGGATACTCCAGATGCGAAACAGGGTTCCATTTTAATCTAATTGTTCTGTCTGAAATAAGTGTTCGATACTGTGCCAGGAGAAGCGCCTGTTCTCTGAAATCTGTGGCGATGCCACTCGAAACCGTATGTGTTCGACGAAACTAAGTGGTCGCCTTGTGAAAGAGGAAACTCCAAATGCGAAACTTAGTTCCATTTAAAACTAAGTGTTCCATCTGAAACTAAGTGTTCGATACTGTGCCAGGAGAAGCGCCTGTTCTCTGAAATCTGTGGCGATACCACTCGAAACCGTATGTGTTCGACGAAACTAAGTGGTCGACCTTGTAAGAGAGGATACTCCAGATACGAAACTTAATTCCATTTTAAACTAATTGTTCTATCTGATACTAAGTGTTCCATACTGTGCTAGGAGAAGCGCCTGTTCTCTGATATCTGTGGCGATGCCACTCGAAACCGTATGTGTTCGACGAAACTATGTGGTCGCCTTTTGAAAGAGGAAACTCCATATGCGAAACTTAGTTCCATTTATAACTAATTGTTCTATCTGAAACTAAGTTTTCGATACTGTGCCAGTAGAAGCGGCTGTCTCTGAAATCTGTAGCGATGCCACCACAAACCGAATGGATTCAACGAAACTAAGTCGTCGACCTTGTGAGGGAGGATACTCCAGATGCGAAACATAGTTACATTTTAAACTAATTGTTCTGTCTGAAATAAGTGTTCGATACTGTGCCAGGAGAAGCGCCTGTTCTCTGAAATCTGTGGCGATACCACTCGAAACCGTATGTGTTCGACGAAACTAAGTGGTCGACCTTGTAAGAGAGGATACTCCAGATACGAAACTTAATTCCATTTTAAACTAATTGTTCTATCTGATACTAAGTGTTCCATACTGTGCTAGGAGAAGCGCCTGTTCTCTGATATCTGTGGCGATGCCACTCGAAACCGTATGTGTTCGACGAAACTATGTGGTCGCCTTTTGAAAGAGGAAACTCCATATGCGAAACTTAGTTCCATTTATAACTAATTGTTCTATCTGAAACTAAGTTTTCGATACTGTGCCAGTAGAAGCGGCTGTCTCTGAAATCTGTAGCGATGCCACCACAAACCGAATGGATTCAACGAAACTAAGTCGTCGACCTTGTGAGGGAGGATACTCCAGATGCGAAACATAGTTACATTTTAAACTAATTGTTCTGTCTGAAATAAGTGTTCGATACTATGCCAGGAGAGGCGCCTGCTCTCTGAAATCTGTGGCGATGCTACTCGAAACCGTATGTGTTCAACGAAACTAAGTCGTCGACCTTGTGAGGGAGGATACTCCAGATGCGAAACATAGTTACATTTTAATCTACTTGTTCTGTCTGAAATAAGTGTTCGATACTGTCCCAGGAGAAGCGCCTGCTCTATACTCTGTGTGGCGATGCCACTCGAAACCGTCTGTGTTCGACAAAACTAAGTGGTCGCCTTGTGAAAGAGGAAACTCCAGATGCAAAACTCAGTTCCATTTAAAACTAATTGTTCCATCTGAAACTAAGTGTTCGATACTGTGCCAGGAGAAGCGCCTGTTCTCTGAAGTCTCTGGCGATAGCACTCGAAACCGTATGTGTTAGACGAAACTAAGTGGTCGACCTTGTGAGAGAGGATACTCCAGATGCGAAACTTAGTTCCATTTTAAACTAATTGTTCTATCTGATACTAAGTGTTCGATACTGTGCTAGGAGAAGCGCCTGTTCTCTGAAATCTGTGGCGATGCCACTCGAAACCGTATGTGTTCGACGAAACTGAGTGGTCGCTTTGTGAAAGGGGAAACTCCAGATGCGAAACTTAGTTCCATTTAAAACTAATTGTTCCATCTGACACTAAGTGTTCGATACTGTGCCAGGAGAAGCGCCTGTTCTCTGAAATCGGTGGCGATACCACTCGAAACCGTATGTGTTCGACGAAACTAAGTGGCCGACCTGGTGAGAGAGGAAACTCCAGATGCGAAACAGGGTTCCATTTTAATCTAATTGTTCTGTCTGAAATAAGTGTTCGATACTGTGCCAGGAGAAGCGCCTGTTCTCTGAACTGTGTGGCGATTCCGCTCGAAACAGTATGTGTTCGACCAAATTAAGTGGTCGACCTTGTGAGAGGGGAAACTCCAGATGCGAAAGTTAGTGCCATTTTAAACTAATTGTTCTGTCTGAAATAAGTGTTCGATAATGTGCCAGGAGAAGCGCCTGTTCTCTGAAATCTGTGGCGATGCTACTCGAAACCGTATGTGTTCGACGAAACTAAGTGGTCGACCTTGTGAGAGAGGAAACTCCAGATGCGAAGCTTAGTTCCATTTTAAACTAATTGTTCTATCTGATACTAAGTGCTCGATACTGTGCCAGGAGAAGCGCCTCTTCTCTGAAATCTGTGGTGATGCCACTCGAAACCGTATGTTTTCGACGAAACTAAGTTGTCGAACTTGTGAGAGAGGAAACGCCAAATGCGAAACATAGGTCCATTTTAGACTAATTGTTCTATCTGAAACTAAGTGTTCGATAATGTGCCAGGCGAAGCGCCTGTTATCTGAAATCTGTGGCGATGCCACTCGAAACCGTATGTCTTCGTCGAAACTAAGTGGTCGACCTTGTGAGGGAGGATACTCCAGATGCGAAACAGGGTTCCATTTTAATCTAATTGTTCTGTCTGAAATAAGTGTTCGATACTGTGCCAGGAGAAGCGCCTGTTCTCTGAAATCTGTGGCGATGCCACTCGAAACCGTATGTGTTCGACGAAACTAAGTAGTCGACCTTGTGAGGGAGGATACTCCAGCTGCGAAACATAGTTACATTTTAAACTAATTGTTCTGTCTGAAGTACGTGTTCGATACTGTGCCAGGAACAGCGCCTGCTCTCTGTAATCTGTGGCGATGCCGCTCGAAACCGTATGTGTTCGACGAAACTAAGTGGTTGACCTTGTGAGAGAGGATACTCCAGATGCGAAACATAGTTCCATTTTAAACTAATTGTTCTATCTGTGACTAAGTGTTCGATACTGTGCCACGAGAAGAGCCTGTTCTCTGAAATCTGTGGCGATGCCACTCGAAACCGTATGTGTTCGACGAAACTAAGTGGCCGACCTTGTGAGAGAGGAAACTCCACATGCGAAACATAGTTGCATTTTAAACTAATTGTTCCATCTGAAACTAAGTGTTCGATTCTGTGCCAGGAGAAGCGCCTGTTCTCTGAAATCTGTGGCGATGCCACTCGAAACCGTCTGAGTTCGACGAAACTAAGTGGTCGCCTTGTGGAAGAGGAAACACCAGATGCAAAACTTAGTTCCATTTAAAACTAATTGTTCCATCTGAAACTAAGTGTTCGATACTGTGCCAGGAGAAGCGCCTGTTCTCTGAAATCTGTGGCGATACCACTCGAAACCGTATGTGTTAGGCGAAACTAAGTGGCCGACATTGTGAGAGAGGAAACTCCAGATGCGAAATATAGTTGCATTTTAAACTAATTGTTCTATCTGTAACTAAGTGTTCGATACTGTGCCACGAGAAGCGCCTGTTCTCTGAAATCTGTGGCGATGCCACTCGAAACCGTATGTGTTCGACGAAACTAAGTGGTCGCCTTGTGAAAGAGGAAACTCCAAATGCGAAACTTAGTTCCATTTAAAACTAAGTGTTCCATCTGAAACTAAGTGTTCGATACTGTGCCAGGAGAAGCGCCTGTTCTCTGAAATCTGTGGCGATACAACTCGAAACCGTATGTGTTCGACGAAACTAAGTGGTCGACCTTGTAAGAGAGGATACTCCAGATACGAAACTTAATTCCATTTTAAACTAATTGTTCTACCTGATACTAAGTGTTCCATACTGTGCTAGGAGAAGCGCCTGTTCTCTGAAATCTGTGGCGATGCCACTCGAAACCGTATGTGTTCGACGAAACTATGTGGTCGCCTTTTGAAAGAGGAAACTCCATATGCGAAACTTAGTTCCATTTAAAACTAATTGTTCTATCTGAAACTAAGTTTTCGATACTGTGCCAGTAGAAGCGGCTGTCTCTGAAATCTGTAGCGATGCCACCACAAACCGAATGGATTCAACGAAACTAAGTCGTCGACCTTGTGAGGGAGGATACTCCAGATGCGAAACATAGTTACATTTTAATCTAATTGTTCTGTCTGAAATAAGTGTTCGATACTATGCCAGGAGAGGCGCCTGCTCTCTGAAATCTGTGGCGATGCTACTCGAAACCGTATGTGTTCAACGAAACTAAGTCGTCGACCTTGTGAGGGAGGATACTCCAGATGCGAAACATAGTTACATTTTAATCTACTTGTTCTGTCTGAAATAAGTGTTCGATACTGTCCCAGGAGAAGCGCCTGCTCTATACTCTGTGTGGCGATGCCACTCGAAACCGTCTGTGTTCGACAAAACTAAGTGGTCGCCTTGTGAAAGAGGAAACTCCAGATGCAAAACTCAGTTCCATTTAAAACTAATTGTTCCATCTGAAACTAAGTGTTCGATACTGTGCCAGGAGAAGCGCCTGTTCTCTGAAGTCTCTGGCGATAGCACTCGAAACCGTATGTGTTAGACGAAACTAAGTGGTCGACCTTGTGAGAGAGGATACTCCAGATGCGAAACTTAGTTCCATTTTAAACTAATTGTTCTATCTGATACTAAGTGTTCGATACTGTGCTAGGAGAAGCGCCTGTTCTCTGAAATCCGTGGCGATGCCACTCGAAACCGTATGTGTTCGACGAAACTGAGTGGTCGCTTTGTGAAAGGGGAAACTCCAGATGCGAAACTTAGTTCCATTTAAAACTAATTGTTCCATCTGACACTAAGTGTTCGATACTGTGCCAGGAGAAGCGCCTGTTCTCTGAAATCGGTGGCGATACCACTCGAAACCGTATGTGTTCGACGAAACTAAGTGGCCGACCTGGTGAGAGAGGAAACTCCAGATGCGAAACAGGGTTCCATTTTAATCTAATTGTTCTGTCTGAAATAAGTGTTCGATACTGTGCCAGGAGAAGCGCCTGTTCTCTGAACTGTGTGGCGATTCCGCTCGAAACAGTATGTGTTCGACCAAATTAAGTGGTCGACCTTGTGAGAGGGGAAACTCCAGACGCGAAAGTTAGTGCCATTTTAAACTAATTGTTCTGTCTGAAATAAGTGTTCGATAATGTGCCAGGAGAAGCGCCTGTTCTCTGAAATCTGTGGCGATGCTACTCGAAACCGTATGTGTTCGACGAAACTAAGTGGTCGACCTTGTGAGAGAGGAAACTCCAGATGCGAAGCTTAGTTCCATTTTAAACTAATTGTTCTATCTGATACTAAGTGCTCGATACTGTGCCAGGAGAAGCGCCTCTTCTCTGAAATCTGTGGTGATGCCACTCGAAACCGTATGTTTTCGACGAAACTAAGTTGTCGAACTTGTGAGAGAGGAAACGCCAAATGCGAAACATAGGTCCATATTAGACTAATTGTTCTATCTGAAACTAAGTGTTCGATAATGTGCCAGGCGAAGCGCCTGTTATCTGAAATCTGTGGCGATGCCACTCGAAACCGTATGTCTTCGTCGAAACTAAGTGGTCGACCTTGTGAGGGAGGATACTCCAGATGCGAAACAGGGTTCCATTTTAATCTAATTGTTCTGTCTGAAATAAGTGTTCGATACTGTGCCAGGAGAAGCGCCTGTTCTCTGAAATCTGTGGCGATGCCACTCGAAACCGTATGTGTTCGACGAAACTAAGTAGTCGACCTTGTGAGGGAGGATACTCCAGCTGCGAAACATAGTTACATTTTAAACTAATTGTTCTGTCTGAAGTACGTGTTCGATACTGTGCCAGGAACAGCGCCTGCTCTCTGTAATCTGTGGCGATGCCGCTCGAAACCGTATGTGTTCGACGAAACTAAGTGGTTGACCTTGTGAGAGAGGATACTCCAGATGCGAAACATAGTTCCATTTTAAACTAATTGTTCTATCTGTGACTAAGTGTTCGATACTGTGCCAGGAGAAGCGCCTGTTCTCTGAAATGTCTGGCGATGCCGCTCGAAACCGTATGTGTTCGACGAAACTAAGTGGTTGAGCTTGTGAGAGAGGATACTCCAGATGCGAAACATAGTTCCATTTTAAACTAATTGTTCTATCTGATACTAAGTGTTCTATACTGTGCCAGGAGAAGCGCCTGTTCTCTGAAATCTGTGGCGATGCCACTCGAAACCGTATGTGTTCGACGAAACTAAGTGGTCGGCCTTGTGAGAGAGGAAACATCATATGCGAAACTTAGTTGCATTTTAAATTAATTGTTCTATCTGAAACTAAGTGTTCGATACTGTGCCAGGAGAAGCGCCCATTCTGTGAAACCAGTGGCAATACCACTCGAAACGGTATGTGTTCGACGAAACTGAGTGGTCGACCTTGAGGGAGAGGCAACTCCAGACGCGAAACTTAGTTCCATTTTAATCTAATTGTTCTATATGATATTAAGTGTTCGACAGTGTGCCAGGAGAAACGCCTGTTCTCTGAAATCTGTGGCGATGCCACTCGAAACCGTATGTGATCGACGAAATTAAGTGGTCGACCTTGTGAGAGAGGAAACTCCAGATGCGAAGCTTAGTTCCATTTTAAACTAAATGTTCTATCTGATACTAAGTGCTCGATACTGTGCCAGGAGAAGCGCCTCTTCTCTGAAATCTGTGGTGATGCCACTCGAAACCGTATGTTTTCGACGAAACTAAGTTGTCGAACTTGTGAGAGACGAAACGCCAAATGCGAAACATATGTCCATTTTAGACTAATTGTTCTATCTGAAACTAAGTGTTCCATACTGTGCCAGGAGCAGCGCCTGCTCTCTGAAATCTGTGGCGATGCCGCTCGAAACCGTATGTGTTCGAGGAAACTAAGTGGTCGACCTGGTGAGAGAGGAAACTCCAGATGCGAAACTTAGTTCCATTTTAATCTAATTGTTCTATATGATATTAAGTGTTCGATACTGTGCCAGGAGAAGCGCTTGTTCTCTGAAATCTGTGGCGATGCCACTCGAAACCGTATGTGTTCGACGAAACTAAGTGGCCGACCTTGTGAGAGAGGAAACATCAGATGCGAAACTTACTTCCATTTTAAACTAATTGTTCTATCTGAAACTAAGTGTTCGATACTGTGCCAGGAGAAACGCCGTTCTGCGAAATCTGTGGCGATATCACTCGAAACCGTATGTGTTCGACGAATCTAAATGGTCGACCTTGTGAGAGAGGAAACTCCAGAAGCGAAACTAAGTTCCATTTAAAACTAAGTGTTCCATCTGAAACTAAGTGTTCGATACAGTGCCAGGAGACGCGCCTGTTCTCTGAAATCTGTGGCGATGCTACTCGAAACCGTATGTGTTCGACGAAACTAAGTGGTCGATCTTGTGAGAGAGGAAACTCCAGATGCGAAACTTAGTTCCATTTAAAACTAATTGTTCTATCTGAAACTAAGTGTTCGATACTGTGCCAGGAGAAGCGCCTGTTCTCTGAACTGTGTGGCGATGCTGCTCGAAACCGTATGTGTTCGACGAAACTAAGTGGTCGACCTTTGTGAGAGAGGAAACTCCAGATGCGAAACTCAGTTCCATTTTAAACTAATAGTTCTCTCTGATACTAAGTGTTCGATACTGTGCCAGGAGAAGCGCCTGTTCTCTGAAATCTTTGGCGATGCTACTCGAAACCGTATATGTTCGACGAAACTTAGTGGTTGACCTTGTGAGAGAGGAATCTCCAGTTGCGACGCTTATTTCCATTTTAAACTAATTGTTCTACCTGAAACTAAGTGTTCGATACTGTGCCAGGAGAAGCGCCTGTTCTCTGAAATCAGTGGCGATGCTACCCTAAACCGTATGTGGTCGACGACTCTAAGTGGTCGACCTTCTGAGAGAAGAAACTCCAGATGCGAAACTTAGTTCCATTTTAAACTAATTGTTCTATCTGTAACTGAGTGTTCGATACTGCGTCAGGAGAAGCGCCTGTTCTCTGAAATCGGTGGCGATGCTACTCGAAACCGTATGTGTTCATTGAAACTAAGTGGTCGACCTTGTGAGAGAGGAAACTCCAGATACGAAGCTTAGTTCCATTTTAAACTAATAGTTCTATCTGATACTACGTGTTCGATACTGTGCCAGGAGAAGCGCCTGTTCTCTGAAAACTGTGGCGATGCCACTCGAAACCGTATGTGTTCAACGAAATTAAGTGGTCGACCTTGTGAGAGAGGAAACTCCAGATGCGAAACATAGTTCAATTTTAAACTAAATGTTCTATCTGTAACTGAGTGTTCGATACTGCGTCAGGAGAAGCGCCTGTTCTCTGAATTCGGTGGCGATGCTACTCGAAACCGTATGTGTTCATCGAAACTAAGTGGTCGACCTTGTGAGAGAGGAAACTCCAGATGCGAAACTTAGTTCCATTTTAAACTTATTGTTCTATCTGAAACTAAGTGTTCAATACTGTGCCAGGAGAAGCGCCTGTTCTCTGAAATCCGTGGCGATGCTACTCGAAACCGTATGTGTTCGACGAAACTAAGTGGTTGATCTTGTGAGAGAGGACACTCCAGATGCGAAACTTAGTTCCATTTTAAACTAATTGTTCTATCTGCAACTATGTGTTCGATACTGTGCCAGGAGAAGCTCCTGTTCTCTGAAATGTGTGGCGATGCCAATCGAAACCGTATGTGTTCGACGGAACTATGTGGTCGACCTTGTGAGAGAGGATACTCCAGATGCGAAACATATTTCTATTTTAAACTAATTGTTCTATCTGAAACGAAGTGTTCGATACTGTGCCAGGAGAAGCGCCAGTTCTCTGAAATGTGTGGCGATGCCACTCGAAGCCGTATGTGTTCGACGAAACTAAGTGGTCGACCTTGTGAGAGAGGAAAATCCAGATGCGAAACTTAGTACCATTTTAAACTAATTGTTCTATCTGAAACTGAGTGTTCGATACTGTGCCAGGAGAAGCGCATGTTCTCTGAAATCTGTGGCGATGCCACTCGAAACCGTATGTGTTCGACGAAATTAAGTGGTCGACGTTGTGAGAGAGGAAACTCCAGATGCGAAACTTAGTTCCATTTTAAACTAATCTTTCTATGTGCAACTATGTGTTCGATAATGTGCCAGGAGCAGCGCCTGTTCTCTGAAATCTGTGGCGATGCCAATCGAAACCGTATGTGTTCAACGAAATTAAGTGGTCGACCTATTTAGAGAGCAAACTCCAGATGCGAAACTTAGTTCCATTTTAAACTAATCGTTCTATCTGAAACTAAGTGTTCGATACTGTGCCAGGAGTAGCGCCTGTTCTCTGAAATCGGTGGCGATGCTACTCCAAACCGTATGTGTTCATCGAAACTAAGTGGTCGACCTTGTGAGAGAGGAAACTCCAGATGCGAAGCTTAGTTCCATTTTAAACTGATAGTTCTATCTGATACTAAGTGTTCGATACTGTGCCAGGAGAAGCGCCTGTTCTCTGAAATCTGTGGCGATGCCACTCGAAACCGTATGTGTTCGACGAAATTAAGTGGTCGACCTTGTGAGAGAGGAAACTCCAGATGCGAAACTTAGTTCCATTTTAAACTAATTGTTCTATCTGCAACTATGTGTTCGATACTGTGCCAGGAGAAGCGCCTGTGCTCTGAAATCTGTGGCGATGCCACTCGAAACCGTATGTGTTCGACGAAACTAAGTGGTCGAACTTGTGAGAGAGGAAACTCCAAATGCGAAACATATTTCCATTTTAAACTAATTGTTCTCTCTGAAACTAAGTGTTCGATACTGTGCCAGGAGAAGCGCCTGTTCTCTGAAACCTGTGGCGCTGCCACTCGAAACCGTATGTGTTCGACGAAATTAAGTGGTCGACCTTGTGAGAGAGGAAACTCCAGATGCGAAGCTTAGTTCCATTTTAAACTGATAGTTCTATCTGATACTAAGTGTTCGATACTGTGCCAGGAGAAGCGCCTGTTCTCTGAAATCTGTGGCGATGCCACTCGAAACCGTATGTGTTCGACGAAATTAAGTGGTCGACCTTGTGAGAGAGGAAACTCCAGATGCGAAACTTAGTTCCATTTTAAACTAATTGTTCTATCTGCAACTATGTGTTCGATACTGTGCCAGGAGAAGCGCCTGTGCTCTGAAATCTGTGGCGATGCCACTCGAAACCGTATGTGTTCGACGAAACTAAGTGGTCGAACTTGTGAGAGAGGAAACTCCAAATGCGAAACTTAGTTCCATTTTATACTAATTCTTTTATCTGAAACTATGTGTCCGATACTGTGCCAGGAGAAGCTCCTGTTCTCTGAAATGTGTGGCGATGCCAATCGAAACCTTATGTGTTCGACGGAACTATGTGGTCGACCTTGTGAGAGAGGATACTCCAGATGCGAAACATATTTCTATTTTAAACTAATTGTTCTATCTGAAACGAAGTGTTCGATACTGTGCCAGGAGAAGCGCCAGTTCTCTGAAATGTGTGGCGATGCCACTCGAAGCCGTATGTGTTCGACGAAACTAAGTGGTCGACCTTGTGAGAGAGGAAAATCCAGATGCGAAACTTAGTACCATTTTAAACTAATTGTTCTATCTGAAACTGAGTGTTCGATACTGTGCCAGGAGAAGCGCATGTTCTCTGAAATCTGTGGCGATGCCACTCGAAACCGTATGTGTTCGACGAAATTAAGTGGTCGACGTTGTGAGAGAGGAAACTCCAGATGCGAAACTTAGTTCCATTTTAAACTAATTTTTCTATGTGCAACTATGTGTTCGATAATGTGCCAGGAGCAGCGCCTGTTCTCTGAAATCTGTGGCGATGCCAATCGAAACCGTATGTGTTCAACGAAATTAAGTGGTCGACCTATTTAGAGAGCAAACTCCAGATGCGAAACTTAGTTCCATTTTAAACTAATCGTTCTATCTGAAACTAAGTGTTCGATACTGTGCCAGGAGTAGCGCCTGTTCTCTGAAATCGGTGGCGATGCTACTCCAAACCGTATGTGTTCATCGAAACTAAGTGGTCGACCTTGTGAGAGAGGAAACTCCAGATGCGAAGCTTAGTTCCATTTTAAACTGATAGTTCTATCTGATACTAAGTGTTCGATACTGTGCCAGGAGAAGCGCCTGTTCTCTGAAATCTGTGGCGATGCCACTCGAAACCGTATGTGTTCGACGAAATTAAGTGGTCGACCTTGTGAGAGAGGAAACTCCAGATGCGAAACTTAGTTCCATTTTAAACTAATTGTTCTATCTGCAACTATGTGTTCGATACTGTGCCAGGAGAAGCGCCTGTGCTCTGAAATCTGTGGCGATGCCACTCGAAACCGTATGTGTTCGACGAAACTAAGTGGTCGAACTTGTGAGAGAGGAAACTCCAAATGCGAAACATATTTCCATTTTAAACTAATTGTTCTCTCTGAAACTAAGTGTTCGATACTGTGCCAGGAGAAGCGCCTGTTCTCTGAAACCTGTGGCGATGCCACTCGAAACCGTATGTGTTCGACGAAATTAAGTGGTCGACCTTGTGAGAGAGGAAACTCCAGATGCTAAGCTTAGTTCCATTTTAAACTGATAGTTCGATCTGATGCTAAGTGTTCGATACTGTGCCAGGAGAAGCGCCTGTTCTCTGAAATCTGTGGCGATGCCACTCGAAACCGTATGTGTTCGACGAAATTAAGTGGTCGACCTTGTGAGAGAGGAAACTCCAGATGCGAAACTTAGTTGCATTTTAAACTAATTGTTCTATCTGCAACTATGTGTTCGATACTGTGCCAGGAGAAGCGCCTGTGCTCTGAAATCTGTGGCGATGCCACTCGAAACCGTATGTGTTCCATGAAAGTAAGTGGCCGACCTTGTGAGAGAGGAAACTCCAGATGCGAAATTTAGTACCATTTTATACTAATTCTTTTATCTGAAACTATGTGTCCGATACTGTGCCAGGAGAAGCTCCTGTTCTCTGAAATGTGTGGCGATGCCAATCGAAACCGTATGTGTTCGACGGAACTATGTGGTCGACCTCGTGAGAGAGGATACTCCAGATGCGAAACATATTTCTATTTTAAACTAATTGTTCTATCTGAAACGAAGTGTTCGATACTGTGCCAGGAGAAGCGCCAGTTCTCTGAAATGTGTGGCGATGCCACTCGAAGCCGTATGTGTTCGACGAAACTAAGTGGTCGACCTTGTGAGAGAGGAAAATCCAGATGCGAAACTTAGTACCATTTTAAACTAATTGTTCTATCTGAAACTGAGTGTTCGATACTGTGCCAGGAGAAGCGCATGTTCTCTGAAATCTGTGGCGATGCCACTCGAAACCGTATGTGTTCGACGAAATTAAGTGGTCGACGTTGTGAGAGAGGAAACTCCAGATGCGAAACTTAGTTCCATTTTAAACTAATTTTTCTATGTGCAACTATGTGTTCGATAATGTGCCAGGAGCAGCGCCTGTTCTCTGAAATCTGTGGCGATGCCAATCGAAACCGTATGTGTTCAACGAAATTAAGTGGTCGACCTATTTAGAGAGCAAACTCCAGATGCGAAACTTAGTTCCATTTTAAACTAATCGTTCTATCTGAAACTAAGTGTTCGATACTGTGCCAGGAGTAGCGCCTGTTCTCTGAAATCGGTGGCGATGCTACTCCAAACCGTATGTGTTCATCGAAACTAAGTGGTCGACCTTGTGAGAGAGGAAACTCCAGATGCGAAGCTTAGTTCCATTTTAAACTGATAGTTCTATCTGATACTAAGTGTTCGATACTGTGCCAGGAGAAGCGCCTGTTCTCTGAAATCTGTGGCGATGCCACTCGAAACCGTATGTGTTCGACGAAATTAAGTGGTCGACCTTGTGAGAGAGGAAACTCCAGATGCGAAACTTAGTTCCATTTTAAACTAATTGTTCTATCTGCAACTATGTGTTCGATACTGTGCCAGGAGAAGCGCCTGTGCTCTGAAATCTGTGGCGATGCCACTCGAAACCGTATGTGTTCGACGAAACTAAGTGGTCGAACTTGTGAGAGAGGAAACTCCAAATGCGAAACATATTTCCATTTTAAACTAATTGTTCTATCTGAAACTAAGTGTTCGATACTGTGCCAGGAGAAGCGCCTGTTCTCTGAAACCTGTGGCGATGCCACTCGAAACCGTATGTGTTCGACGAAATTAAGTGGTCGACCTTGTGAGAGAGGAAACTCCAGATGCGAAGCTTAGTTCCATTTTAAACTGATAGTTCTATCTGATACTAAGTGTTCGATACTGTGCCAGGAGAAGCGCCTGTTCTCTGAAATCTGTGGCGATGCCACTCGAAACCGTATGTGTTCGACGAAATTAAGTGGTCGACCTTGTGAGAGAGGAAACTCCAGATGCGAAACTTAGTTCCATTTTAAACTAATTGTTCTATCTGCAACTATGTGTTCGATACTGTGCCAGGAGAAGCGCCTGTGCTCTGAAATCTGTGGCGATGCCACTCGAAACCGTATGTGTTCGACGAAACTAAGTGGTCGAACTTGTGAGAGAGGAAACTCCAAATGCGAAACATATTTAAATTTTAAACTAATTGTTCTCTCTGAAACTAAGTGTTCGATACTGTGCCAGGAGAAGCGCCTGTTCTCTGAAACCTGTGGCGATACCACTCGAAACCGTATGTGTTCGACGAAATTAAGTGGTCGACCTTGTGAGAGAGGAAACTCCAGATGCGAAACTTAGTTCCATTTTAAACTGATTGTTCTATCTGCCACTATGTGTTCGATACTGTGCCAGGAGAAGCGCCTGTGCTCTGAAATCTGTGGCGATGCCACTCGAAACCGTATGTGTTCGACGAAACTAAGTGGTCGAACTTGTGAGAGAGGAAACTCCAGATGCGAAACTTAGTTCCATTTTAAACTAATTGTTCTATCTGCAACTATGTGTTCGATGTGCCAGGAGAAGCGCCTGTTCTCTGAAATCTGTGGCGATGCCACTCGAAACCGTATGTGTTCGACGAAATTAAGTGGTCGACCCTGTGAGAGAGGAAACTCCAGATGCGAAATTTAGTACCATTTTAAACTAATTCTTTTATGTGAAACTATGTGTCCGATACTGTGCCAGGAGAAGCTCCTGTTCTCTGAAATGTGTGGCGATGCCAATCGAAACCGTATGTTTTCGACGGAACTATGTGGTCGACCTTGTGAGAGAGGATACTCCAGATGCGAAACATATTTCTATTTTAAACTAATTGTTCTATCTGAAACGAAGTGTTCGATACTGTGCCAGGAGAAGCGCCAGTTCTCTGAAATGTGTGGCGATGCCACTCGAAGCCGCATGTGTTCGACGAAACTAAGTGGTCGACGTTGTGAGAGAGGAAACTCCAGATGCGAAACTTAGTTCCATTTTAAACTAATTGTTCTATCTGAAACTAAGTGTTCGATACTGTGCCAGGAGTAGCGCCTGTTCTCTGAAATCGGTGGCGATGCTACTCCAAACCGTATGTGTTCATCGAAACTAAGTGGTCGACCTTGAGAGAGAGGAAACTCCAGATGCGAAGCTTAGTTCCATTTTAAACTGATAGTTCTATCTGATACTAAGTGTTCGATACTGTGCCAGGAGAAGCGCCTGTTCTCTGAAACCTGTGGCGATGCCACTCGAAACCGTATGTGTTCGACGAAATTTAGTGGTCGACCTTGTGAGAGAGGAAACTCCAGATGCGAAACTTAGTTCCATTTTAAACTGATTGTTCTATCTGCAACTATGTGTTCGATACTGTGCCAGGAGAAGCGCCTGTGCTCTGAAATCTGTGGCGATGCCACTCGAAACCGTATGTGTTCGACGAAACTAAGTGGTCGAACTTGTGAGAGAGGAAACTCCAGATGCGAAATTTAGTACCATTTTATACTAATTCTTTTATCTGAAACTATGTGTCCGATACTGTGCCAGGAGAAGCTCCTGTTCTCTGAAATGTGTGGCGATGCCAATCGAAACCGTATGTGTTCGACGGAACTATGTGGTCGACCTTGTGAGAGAGGATACTCCAGATGCGAAACATATTTCTATTTTAAACTAATTGTTCTATCTGAAACGAAGTGTTCGATGCTGTGCCAGGAGAAGCGCCAGTTCTCTGAAATGTGTGGCGATGCCACTCGAAGCCGTATGTGTTCGACGAAACTAAGTGGTCGACCTTGTGAGAGAGGAAACTCCAGATGCGAAACTTAGTACCATTTTAAACTAATTGTTCTATCTGAAACTGAGTGTTCGATACTGTGCCAGGAGAAGCGCCTGTTCTCTGAAATCTGTGGCGATGCCACTCGAAACCGTATGTGTTCGACGAAGCTAAGTCGTCGACCTTGTGAGAGAGGAAACTCCAGATGCGAAACTTAGTTCCATTTTAAACTAATTGTTCTATGTGCAACTATGTGTTCGATACTGTGCCAGGAGAAGCGCCTGTTCTCTGAAATCTGTGGCGATGCCACTCGAAACCGTATGTGTTCGACGAAATTAAGTGGTCGACCTTGTGAGAGAGGAAACTCCAGATGCGAAACTTAGTTCCCTTTTAAACTAATTGTTCTATCTGATACTAAGTGTTCGATACTGTGCCAGGAGAAGCGCCTGTTCTCTGAAATCGGTGGCGATGCCACTCGAAACCGTATGTGTTCGACGAAATTAAATGGTCGACCTTGTGAGAGAGGAAACTCCAGATGCGAAACTTAGTTCCATTTTAAACTACTTGTTCTATCTCCAACTATGTGTTCGATACTGTGCCAGGAGAAGCGCCTGTGCTCTGAAATCTGTGGCGATGCCACTCGAAACCGTATGTGTTCGACGAAACTAAGTGGTCGAACTTGTGAGAGAGGAAACTCCAAATGCGAAACATATTTCCATTTTAAACTAATTGTTCTCTCTGAAACTAAGTGTTCGATACTGTGCCAGGAGAAGCGCCTCTTCTCTCAAATCTGTGGCGATGCTACTCGAAACCGAATGTGTTCCACGAAAGTAAGTGGCCGACCTTGTGAGAGAGGAAACTCCAGATGCGAAACTTAGTTCCATTTTAAATTAATTGTTCTATCTGTAACTGAGTGTTCGATACTGCGCCAGGAGAAGCGCCTGTGCTCTGAAATCGGTGGCGATGCTACTCGAAACCGTATGTGTTCATCGAAACTAAGTGGTCGACCTTGTGAGAGAGGAAACTCCAGATGCGAAGCTTTGTTCCATTTTAAACTAATAGTTCTATCTGATACTAAGTGTTCGATACTGTGCCAGGAGAAGCGCCTGTTCTCTGAAATCTGTGGCGATGCTACTCGAAACCGAATGTGTTCCACGAAAGTAAGTGGCCGACCTTGTGAGAGAGGAAACTCCAGATGCGAAACTTAGTTCCATTTTAAACTAATTGTTCTATGTGCAACAATGTGTTCGATACTGTGCCAGGAGAAGTGCCTGTTCTCTGAAAACTGTGACGATGCTACTCCAAACCGTATGTGTTCGACGAAAATAAGTGGACGACCTTGTGGAAGAGGAAACTCCGGATGCGAATCTTAGTTCCATTTTAAATTAATTGTTCTATCTGAAACGAAGTGTTCGATACTGTGCCAGGAGAAGCGCCAGTTCTGTGAAATGTGTGGCGATGCCACTCGAAGCCGTATGTGTTCGACGAAACTAAGTGGTCGACCTTGTCGGAGAGGAAACTCCAGATGCGAAACTTAGTACCATTTTAAACTAATTGTTCTATCTGAAACTGAGTGTTCGATACTGTGCCAGGAGAAGCGCCTGTTCTCTGAAATCTGTGGCGATGCCACTCGAAACCGTATGTGTTCGACGAAATTAAGTGGTCGACGTTGTGAGAGAGGAAAGTCCAGATGCGAAACTTAGTTCCATTTTAAACTACTTGTTCTATCTCCAACTATGTGTTCGATACTGTGCCAGGAGAAGCGCCTGTGCTCTGAAATCTGTGGCGATGCCACTCGAAACCGTATGTGTTCGACGAAACTAAGTGGTCGAACTTGTGAGAGAGGAAACTCCAAATGCGAAACATATTTCCATTTTAAACTAATTGTTCTCTCTGAAACTAAGTGTTCGATACTGTGCCAGGAGAAGCGCCTCTTCTCTCAAATCTCTGGCGATGCTACTCGAAACCGAATGTGTTCCACGAAAGTAAGTGGCCGACCTTGTGAGAGAGGAAACTCCAGATGCGAAACTTAGTTCCATTTTAAATTAATTGTTCTATCTGTAACTGAGTGTTCGATACTGCGCCAGGAGAAGCGCCTGTGCTCTGAAATCGGTGGCGATGCTACTCGAAACCGTATGTGTTCATCGAAACTAAGTGGTCGACCTTGTGAGAGAGGAAACTCCAGATGCGAAGCTTTGTTCCATTTTAAACTAATAGTTCTATCTGATACTAAGTGTTCGATACTGTGCCAGGAGAAGCGCCTGTTCTCTGAAATCTGTGGCGATGCTACTCGAAACCGAATGTGTTCCACGAAAGTAAGTGGCCGACCTTGTGAGAGAGGAAACTCCAGATGCGAAACTTAGTTCCATTTTAAACTAATTGTTCTATGTGCAACAATGTGTTCGATACTGTGCCAGGAGAAGTGCCTGTTCTCTGAAAACTGTGACGATGCTACTCCAAACCGTATGTGTTCGACGAAAATAAGTGGACGACCTTGTGGAAGAGGAAACTCCGGATGCGAATCTTAGTTCCATTTTAAATTAATTGTTCTATCTGAAACGAAGTGTTCGATACTGTGCCAGGAGAAGCGCCAGTTCTGTGAAATGTGTGGCGATGCCACTCGAAGCCGTATGTGTTCGACGAAACTAAGTGGTCGACCTTGTCGGAGAGGAAACTCCAGATGCGAAACTTAGTACCATTTTAAACTAATTGTTCTATCTGAAACTGAGTGTTCGATACTGTGCCAGGAGAAGCGCCTGTTCTCTGAAATCTGTGGCGATGCCACTCGAAACCGTATGTGTTCGACGAAATTAAGTGGTCGACGTTGTGAGAGAGGAAAGTCCAGATGCGAAACTTAGTTCCATTTTAAACTAATTGTTCTATGTGCAACTATGTGTTCGATACTGTGCCAGGAGAAGCGCCTGTTCTCTGAAATCTGTGGCGATGCCACTCGAAACCGTATGTGTTCGACGAAATTAAGTGGTCGACCTTGTGAGAGAGGAAACTCCAGATGCGAAACTTAGTTCCATTTAAACTAATTGTTCTATCTGCAACTATGTGTTCGATACTGTGCCAGGAGAAGCGCCTGTGCTCTGAAATCTGTGGCGATGCTACTCGAAACCGAATGTGTTCCACGAAAGTAAGTGGCCGACCTTGTGAGAGAGGAAACTCCAGATGGAAACTTAGTTCCATTTTAAACTAATTGTTCTATCTTTAACTGAGTGTTCGATACTGCGCCAGGAGAAGCGCCTGTTCTCTGAAATCGGTGGCGATGCTACTCGAAACCGTATGTGTTCATCGAAACTAAGTGGTCGACCTTTTGAGAGAGGAAACTCCAAATGCGAAACATATTTCCATTTTAAAATAATAGTTCTATCTGATACTAAGTTATCGATACTGTGCCAGGAGAAGCGCCTGTTCTCTGAAATCTGTGGCGATGCCACTCGAAACAGTATGTGTTCGACGAAATTAAGTGGTCGACCTTGTGAGAGAGGAAACTCCAGATGCGAAACTTAGTTCCATTTTAAACTAATTGTTCTATCTGCAACTATGTGTTCGATACTGTGCCAGGAGAAGCGCCTGTTCTCTGAAATCTGTGGCGATGCCACTCGAAACCGTATGTGTTCGACGAAACTAAGTCGTCGACCTTGTGAGAGAGGAAACTCCAGATGCGAAGCTTAGTTCCATTTTAAACTGATAGTTCTATCTGATACTAAGTGTTCGATACTGTGCCAGGAGAAGCGCCTGTTCTCTGAAATCTGTGGCGATGCCACTCGAAACCGTATGTGTTCGACGAAACTAAGTGGTCGAACTTGTGAGAGAGGAAACTCCAAATGCGAAACATATTTCCATTTTAAACTAATTGTTCTCTCTGAAACTAAGTGTTCGATACTGTGCCAGGAGAAGCGCCTGTTCTCTGAAATCTGTGGCGATGCTACTCGAAACCGAATGTGTTCCACGAAAGTAAGTGGCCGACCTTGTGAGAGAGGAAACTCCAGATGGAAACTTAGTTCCATTTTAAACTAATTGTTCTATCTTTAACTGAGTGTTCGATACTGCGCCAGGAGAAGCGCCTGTTCTCTGAAATCGGTGGCGATGCTACTCGAAACCGTATGTGTTCATCGAAACTAAGTGGTCGACCTTTTGAGAGAGGAAACTCCAAATGCGAAACATATTTCCATTTTAAAATAATAGTTCTATCTGATACTAAGTTATCGATACTGTGCCAGGAGAAGCGCCTGTTCTCTGAAATCTGTGGCGATGCCACTCGAAACCGTATGTGTTCGACGAAACTAAGTGGTCGACATTCTGAGAGAGGAAACTCCGGATGCGAATCTTAGTTCCTTTTAAACTAATTGTTCGATCTGAAACTAAGTGTTCGTTACTGTGCCAGGAGAAGCGCCTGTTCTCTGAAATCTGTGGCGATGCTACTCGAAACCGAATGTGTTCCACGAAAGTAAGTGGCCGACCTTGTGAGAGAGGAAACTCCAGATGCGAAACTTAGTTCCATTTTAAACTTATTGTTCTATGTGCAACAATGTGTTCGATACTGTGCCAGGAGAAGTGCCTGTTCTCTGAAAACTGTGACGATGCTACTCCAAACCGTATGTGTTCGACGAAAATAAGTGGACGACCTTGTGGAAGAGGAAACTCCGGATGCGAAACTTAGTTCCATTTTAAATTAATTGTTCTATCTGAAACGAAGTGTTCGATACTGTGCCAGGAGAAGCGCCAGTTCTGTGAAATGTGTGGCGATGCCACTCGAAGCCGTATGTGTTCGACGAAACTAAGTGGTCGACCTTGTCGGAGAGGAAACTCCAGATGCGAAACTTAGTACCATTTTAAACTAATTGTTCTATCTGAAACTGAGTGTTCGATACTGTGCCAGGAGAAGCGCCTGTTCTCTGAAATCTGTGGCGATGCCACTCGAAACCGTATGTGTTCGACGAAATTAAGTGGTCGACGTTGTGAGAGAGGAAAGTCCAGATGCGAAACTTAGTTCCATTTTAAACTAATTGTTCTATGTGCAACTATGTGTTCGATACTGTGCCAGGAGAAGCGCCTGTTCTCTGAAATCTGTGGCGATGCCACTCGAAACCGTATGTGTTCGACGATACTAAGTCGTCGACCTTGTGAGAGAGGAAACTCCAGATGCGAAGCTTAGTTCCATTTTAAACTGATAGTTCTATCTGATACTAAGTGTTCGATACTGTGCCAGGAGAAGCGCCTGTTCTCTGAAATCTGTGGCGATGCCACTCGAAACCGTATGTGTTCGACGAAATTAAGTGGTCGACCTTGTGAGAGAGGAAACTCCAGATGCGAAACTTAGTTCCATTTAAACTAATTGTTCTATCTGCAACTATGTGTTCGATACTGTGCCAGGAGAAGCGCCTGTGCTCTGAAATCTGTGGCGATGCCACTCGAAACCGTATGTGTTCGACGAAACTAAGTGGTCGAACTTGTGAGAGAGGAAACTCCAAATGCGAAACATATTTCCATTTTAAACTAATTGTTCTCTCTGAAACTAAGTGTTCGATACTGTGCCAGGAGAAGCGCCGGTTCTCTGAAATCTGTGGCGATGCTACTCGAAACCGAATGTGTTTCACGAAAGTAAGTGGCCGACCTTGTGAGAGAGGAAACTCCAGATGGAAATTTAGTTCCATTTTAAACTAATTGTTCTATCTTTAACTGAGTGTTCGATACTGCGCCAGGAGAAGCGCCTGTTCTCTGAAATCGGTGGCGATGCTACTCGAAACCGTATGTGTTCATCGAAACTAAGTGGTCGACCTTTTGAGAGAGGAAACTCCAAATGCGAAACATATTTCCATTTTAAACTAATAGTTCTATCTGATACTAAGTTATCGATACTGTGCCAGGAGAAGCGCCTGTTCTCTGAAATCTGTGGCGATGCCACTCGAAACAGTATGTGTTCGACGAAATTAAGTGGTCGACCTTGTGAGAGAGGAAACTCCAGATGCGAAACTTAGTTCCATTTTAAACTAATTGTTCTATCTGCAACTATGTGTTCGATACTGTCCCAGGAGAAGCGCCTGTTCTCTGAAATATGTGGCGATGCCACTCGAAACCGTATGTGTTCGACGAAATTAAGTGGTCGACCTTGTGAGAGAGGAAACTCCAGATGCGAAACTTAGTTCCATTTTAAACTTATTGTTCTATGTGCAACAATGTGTTCGATACTGTGCCAGGAGAAGTGCCTGTTCTCTGAAAACTGTGACGATGCTACTCCAAACCGTATGTGTTCGACGAAAATAAGTGGACGACCTTGTGGAAGAGGAAACTCCGGATGCGAAACTTAGTTCCATTTTAAATTAATTGTTCTATCTGAAACGAAGTGTTCGATACTGTGCCAGGAGAAGCGCCAGTTCTGTGAAATGTGTGGCGATGCCACTCGAAGCCGTATGTGTTCGACGAAACTAAGTGGTCGACCTTGTCGGAGAGGAAACTCCAGATGCGAAACTGAGTACCATTTTAAACTAATTGTTCTATCTGAAACTGAGTGTTCGATACTGTGCCAGGAGAAGCGCCTGTTCTCTGAAATCTGTGGCGATGCCACTCGAAACCGTATGTGTTCGACGAAATTAAGTGGTCGACGTTGTGAGAGAGGAAAGTCCAGATGCGAAACTTAGTTCCATTTTAAACTAATTGTTCTATGTGCAACTATGTGTTCGATACTGTGCCAGGAGAAGCGCCTGTTCTCTGAAATCTGTGGCGATGCCACTCGAAACCGTATGTGTTCGACGATACTAAGTCGTCGACCTTGTGAGAGAGGAAACTCCAGATGCGAAGCTTAGTTCCATTTTAAACTGATAGTTCTATCTGATACTAAGTGTTCGATACTGTGCCAGGAGAAGCGCCTGTTCTCTGAAATCTGTGGCGATGCCACTCGAAACCGTATGTGTTCGACGATACTAAGTCGTCGACCTTGTGAGAGAGGAAACTCCAGATGCGAAGCTTAGTTCCATTTTAAACTGATAGTTCTATCTGATACTAAGTGTTCGATACTGTGCCAGGCGAAGCGCCTGTTCTCTGAAATCTGTGGCGATGCCACTCGAAACCGTATGTGTTCGAAGAAACTAAGTGGCCGACCTTGTGAGAGAGGAAACTTCAGATGCGAAACTTAGTTCCTATTTAAATGAATTGTTCTATCTGAAACTAAGTGTTCGATACTCTGCCAGGAGAAGCGCCCGTTTTGTGAAACCTGTGGTGATACCACTCGCAAACGTATGTGTTCGACGAAACTGAGTGGCCGACCTTGTGAGAGAGGAAACTCCAGATGCGAAACTTAGTTCCATTTTAAACTAATTTTTCTGTCTGAAAGTGTTCGATGCTGTGCCAGGAAAAGTGCCTGTTCTCTGAAATCTGTGGCGATGCTACTCGAAACCGTATGTGTTCGACGAAACTAAGTGGTCGACCTTGCGAGGGAGGAAACTCCAAATGCGAAACATATTTCCATTTTAAACTAAATATTCTATCTGAAACTAAGTCTTCGATACTCTGCCATTAGAAGCGCCTGTTCTCTGAAACCTGTGGCGTTGCTACTCGAATCCGTATGTGTTCGACGAAACTAAGTGGTCGCCTTGTGAGAGAGGAACCTCCAGGTGCGAAACTTAGTTCCATTTTAAACTAATTGTTCTATCTGAAAGTGTTCGATACTGTGCCAGGAGAAGCGCCCATTCTCTGAAATCTGTGGCGATGCTACTCGAAACCGTATGTGTTCGACGAATCTAAATGGTCGACCTTGTGTGTGAGGAAACTCCAGATGCGAAACTTAGTTCCATTTTAAACTAATTGTTCTATCTGAAACTAAGTGTTCGATATTGTGCCAGGAGAAGCGCCCGTTCTGTGAAACCTGTGGCGATACCACTCGAAACGGTATGTGTTCGACGAAACTCAGTGGTCGACCTTTTGAGAGAGTAAACTCCAGACGCGAAACTTAGTGCCCCTTTAAACAAATTGTTCTATCTGAAACTAAGCGTTCGATACTCTGCCAGGAGAAGCGCCTGTTCTCTGAAATCTGTCGGGATGCTACTCGAAACCGTATGTGTTCGACGAAAATAAGTGGCCGCCATGTGAGAGAGGAAACTCCAGATGCGAAATTTAGTACCATTTTAAACTAATTGTTTTATCTGAAACTATGTGTCCGATACTGTGCCAGGAGAAGCTCCTGTTCTCTGAAATGTGTGGCGATGCCAATCGAAACCGTATGTGTTCGACGGAACTATGTGGACGACCTTGTGAGAGAGGATACTCCAGATGCGACACATATTTCTATTTTAAACTAATTGTTCTATCTGAAACGAAGTGTTCGATACTGTGCCAGGAGAAGCGCCAGTTCTCTGAAATGTGTGGCGATGCCACTACAAACCGTATGTGTTCGACGAAACTAAGTTGTCGACCTTGTGAGAGAGGAAACTCCAGATGCGAAACTTAGTACCATTTTAAACTAAATGTTCTATCTGAAACTGAGTGTTCGATACTGTGCCAGGAGAAGCGCCAGTTCTCTTAAATGTGTGGCGATGCCACTCGAAACCGTATGTGTTCGACGCAACTAAGTGGCCGACCTTGTGAGAGAGCATACTCCAGATACGAAACATAGTTCCATTTTAAACTAATTGTTCTATCTGATACTAAGTGTTCGATACTGTGCCAGGAGAAGCGTCTGTTCTCCGAAATCGGTGGCGATGCCACTAGAAACCGCATGTGTTCGACGAAACTAAGTGGTCGAACTTGTGAGAGAGGAAACTCCAGATGCGAAACATAGTTGCATTTTAAACTAATTTTTCCCTCTGAAACTAAGTCTTCGATACTGTGCCAGGAGAAGCGCCTGTTCTCTGAAATCTGTGGCGATGCTACTCGAAACCGTATGTGTTCGACGAAACTAAGTGGTCGACCTTGTGAGAGCGGATACTCCAGATGCGAAACATAGTTCCATTTTAAACTAATTGATCTATCTGAAACTAAGTGTTCGATAATGTGCGAGGAGAAACGCCTGTTCTCTGAAATCTATGGCGATGCCACTCGAAACCGTATGTGTTCGACGAAACTAAGTGGCCGACCTTGTGAGAGAGGAAACTCCAGATGCGAAACATAGTTGCATTTTAAACTAATCGTTCTATCTGAAACTAAGTGTTCGATACTGTGCCAGGAGAAGCGCCTGTTCTCTGAAATCTGTGGCGATGCCACTCGAAACCGTATGTGTTCGACGCAACTAAGTGGCCGACCTTGTGTGAGAAGAAACGTCAGATGCGAAACTTAGTTCCATTTTAAATTAATTGTTCTATCTGAAACTAAGTGTTCGATAATGTGCCAGGAGAAGCGCCCGTTCTGTGAAACCTGTGGCGATACCACTCGAAACGGTATGTGTTCGACGAAACTGAGAGGTCGACCTTGTGAGAGAGGAAACTCCAGACGCGAAATTTAGTGCCCTTTTAAACTAATTGTTCTATCTGAAACTAAGTGTTCGATACTGTGCCAGGAGAAGCGCCTGTTCTCTGAAATCTGTCGCGATGCTACTCGAAACCGTATGTGTTCGACGAAACTAGGTGGTCGACCTTGTGGGAGAGGAAACTCCAGATGCGAAGGTTAGTACCATTTTAAACTAATTGCTCTATCTGAAACTAAGTGCTCGATACTGTGCTAGGAGAAGCGCCTGTTCTCGGAAATCTGTGGCGTTGCCACTCGAAACCGTATGTGTTCAACGAAACTAAGTGGCCGACCTTGTGAGTGAGGAAACTCCAGATGCGAAACTTAGTTCCATTTTAAACTAATTGTTCTCTCTGAAAGTGTTCGATACTGTGCCAGGAGAAGCGCCTGTTCTCTGAAATCTGTCGCGATGCTACTCGAAACCGTATGTGTTCGACGAAACTAGGTGGTCGACCTTGTGGGAGAGGAAACTCCAGATGCGAAGGTTAGTACCATTTTAAACTAATTGCTCTATCTGAAACTAAGTGCTCGATACTGTGCCAGGAGAAGCGCCTGTTCTCGGAAATCTGTGGCGTTGCCACTCGAAACCGTATGTGTTCAACGAAACTAAGTGGCCGACCTTGTGAGTGAGGAAACTCCAGATGCGAAACTTAGTTCCATTTTAAACTAATTGTTCTCTCTGAAAGTGTTCGATACTGTTCCAGGAGAAGCGTCTGTTCTCTGAAATCTCTGGCGATGCCACTCGAAACCGTATGTGTTCGACGAAATTAAGTCGTCGACCTTGTGGGAGAGGAAACTCCAGATGCGAAACTTAGTTCCATTTTAAACTAATTGTTCTATCTGAAACAAAGTGTTCGATACTGTGCCAGGAGAAGCGCCTGTTCTCTGACATATGTGGCGATACCACTCGAAACCGTATGTGTTCGACGAAACTGAGTGGCCGACCTTGTGAGAGAGGAAACTCCAGATGCGAAACATAGTTGCATTTTAAACTAATTGTTCTATCTGAAACTAAGTGTTCGATACTGTGCCAGGAGAAGCGACCGTTCTGTGAAACCTGTGGCGATCCCACTCGAAACGGTATGTGTTCGACGAAACTCAGTGGTCGACCTTTTGAGAGAGGAAACTCCAGACGCGAAACTTAGTGCCCCTTTAAACTAATTGTTCTATCTGAAACTAAGCGTTCGATACTGTGCCAGGAGAAGCGCCTGTTCTCTGAAATCTGTCGCGATGCTACTCGAAACCGTATGTGTTCGACGAAACTGAGTGGTCGACATTGTGAGAGAGGAAACTCCAGACAGGAAAATTAGTGCCATTCTAAACTAATTGTTCTATCTGAAACTAAGTGTTCGATACTGTCCCAGCAGAAGCGCCTGTTCTCTGAAATCTGTGGCGATGCCACTCGAAACCGTATGTGTTCGACGCAACTAAGTGGCCGACCTTGTGAGAGAGCATACTCCAGATACGAAACATAGTTCCATTTTAAACTAATTGTTCTATCTGATACTAAGTGTTCGATACTGTGCCAGGAGAAGCGTCTGTTCTCCGAAATCGGTGGCGATGCCACTAGAAACCGCATGTGTTCGACGAAACTAAGTGGTCGAACTTGTGAGAGAGGAAACTCCAGATGCGAAACATAGTTGCATTTTAAACTAATTTTTCCCTCTGAAACTAAGTGTTCGATACTGTGCCAGGAGAAGCGCCTGTTCTCTGAAATCTGTGGCGATGCTACTCGAAACCGTATGTGTTCGACGAAACTAAGTGGTCGACCTTGTGAGAGCGGATACTCCAGATGCGAAACATAGTTCCATTTTAAACTAATTGTTCTATCTGAAACTAAGTGTTCGATAATGTGCCAGGAGAAGCGCCTGTTCTCTGAAATCTGTGGCGATGCCACTCGAAACCGTCTGTGTTCGACGAAACTAAGTGGTTGACCTTGTGAGAGAGGATACTCCAGATGCGAAACATAGTTCCATTTTAAACTAATTGTTCTATCTGAAACTAAGTGTTCGATACTGTGCCAGGAGAAACTCCCGTCCTGCGAAAACTGTGGCGATACTACTCGAAACCGTATGTGTTCGACGAAACTAAGTGGTCGACCTTGTGAGAGAGGAAGCCCCAAATGCGAAACATATTTCCATTTTAAACTAATTATTCTAACTAAAACTAATTGTTCGATAATGTGCAAGGAGAAGCGCCTGTTCTCTGAAATCTGTGGCGATACCACTCGAAACCGTATGTGTTCGACGAAACTAAGTGGCCGTCCTTGTGAAAGAGGAAACTCCAGATGCGAAACATAGTTGCATTTTAAACTAATTGTTCTATCTGTAACTAAGTGTTCGATACTGTGCCAGGAGAAACTCCCGTTCTGCGATATCTGTGGCGATACTACTCGAAACCGTATGTGTTCGACGAAACTAAGTGGTCGACCTTGTGAGAGAGGAAACTCCAAATGCGAAACATATTTCCATTTTAAACTAATTATTCTAACTGAAACTAAGTGTTCGATACTGTGCCAGGAGAAGCGCCTGTTCTCTGAAATCTGTGGCGATGCTACTCGAAACCGTATGTGTTCGACGAAACTAAGTGGTCGACCTTGTGAGAGCGGATACTACAGATGCGAAACATAGTTCCATTTTAAACTAATTGTTCTATCTGAAACTAAGTGTTCGATAATGTGCCAGGAGAAGCGCCTGTTCTCTGAAATCTGTGGCGATGCCACTCGAAACCGTATGTGTTCGACGAAACTAAGTGGTTGACCTTGTGAGAGAGGATACTCCAGATGCGAAACATAGTTCCATCTTAAACTAATTGTTCTATCTGAAACTAAGTGTTCGATACTGTCCCAGCAGAAGCGCCTGTTCTCTGAAATCTGTGGCGATGTCACTCGAAACCGTATGTGTTCGACGCAACTAAGTGGCCGACCTTGTGAGAGAGCATACTCCAGATACGAAACATAGTTCCATTTTAAACTAATTGTTCTATCTGATACTAAGTGTTCGATACTGTGCCAGGAGAAGCGTCTGTTCTCCGAAATCGGTGGCGATGCCACTAGAAACCGCATGTGTTCGACGAAACTAAGTGGTCGAACTTGTGAGAGAGGAAACTCCAGATGCGAAACATAGTTGCATTTTAAACTAATTTTTCCCTCTGAAACTAAGTGTTCGATACTGTGCCAGGAGAAGCGCCTGTTCTCTGAAATCTGTGGCGATGCTACTCGAAACCGTATGTGTTCGACGAAACTAAGTGGTCGACCTTGTGAGAGCGGATACTCCAGATGCGAAACTTAGTTCCATTTTAAACAAATTGTTCTATCTGAAACTAAGTGTTCGATACTGTGCCAGGAGAAGCGCCTGTTCTCTGAAATGTGTGGCGATGCCAGTTGAAACCGCTTGTGTTCGACGAAACTAAGTGGTCGACCTTGTGAGAGAGGAAACTCCAGATGCGAAACTTAGTTCCATTTTAAACAAATTGTTCTATCTGAAACTAAGTGTTCGATACTGTGCCAGGAGAAGCGCCTGTTCTCTGAAATCTGTGGCGATACCACTCGAAACCGTATGTGTTCGACGAAACTAAGTGGCCGACCTTGTGAGACAGGAAACTCCAGATGCGAAACATAGTTGCATTTTAAACTAATTGTACTATTTGTAACTAAGTGTTCGATAATGTGCCAGGAGAAGCGCCTGTTCTCTGAAATCTGTGGCGATGCCACTCGAAACCGTATGTCTTCGACGAAACTAAGTGGCCGACCTTGTGAGAGAGGAAACTCCAGATGCGAAACATAGTTGCATTTTAAACTAATTGTTCTATCTGTAACTAAGTGTTCGATAATGTGCCCTGAGAAGCGCCTGTTCTGTGAAATCTGTGGCGATGCCACTCGAAACCGTATGTGTTCGACGAAATTAAGTCGTCGACCTTGTGGGAGAGGAAACTCCAGATGCGAAACTTAGTTCCATTTTAAACTAATTGTTCTATCTGAAACAAAGTGTTCGATACTGTGCCAGGAGAAGCGCCTGTTCTCTGACATATGTGGCGATACCACTCGAAACCGTATGTGTTCGACGAAACTGAGTGGCCGACCTTGTGAGAGAGGAAACTCCAGATGCGAAACATAGTTGCATTTTAAACTAATTGTTCTATCTGAAACTAAGTGCTCGATACTGTGCCAGGAGAAGCGCCTGTTCTCTGAAATCTGTGGCGATGCCACTCGAAACCGTATGTGTTCGACGAAACTAAGTGGTCGACCTTGTGAGAGAGGAAACTCCAGATGCGAAACATAGTTCCATTTTAAACTAATTGTTCTATCTGAAACTAAGTGTTCGATACTGTCCCAGCAGAAGCGCCTGTTCTCTGAAATCTGTGGCGATGCCACTCGAAACCGTATGTGTTCGACGCAACTAAGTGGCCGACCTTGTGAGAGAGCATACTCCAGATACGAAACATAGTTCCATTTTAAACTAATTGTTCTATCTGATACTAAGTGTTCGATACTGTGCCAGGAGAAGCGTCTGTTCTCCGAAATCGGTGGCGATGCCACTAATAACCGCATGTGTTCGACGAAACTAAGTGGTCGAACTTGTGAGAGAGGAAACTCCAGATGCGAAACATAGTTGCATTTTAAACTAATTTTTCCCTCTGAAACTAAGTGTTCGATACTGTGCCAGGAGAAGCGCCTGTTCTCTGAAATCTGTGGCGATGCTACTCGAAACCGTATGTGTTCGACGAAACTAAGTGGTCGACCTTGTGAGAGCGGATACTCCAGATGCGAAACATAGTTCCATTTTAAACTAATTGTTCTATCTGAAACTAAGTGTTCGATAATGTGCCAGGAGAAGCGCCTGTTCTCTGAAAACTGTGGCGATGCCACTCGAAACCGTCTGTGTTCGACGAAACTAAGTGGTTGACCTTGTGAGAGAGGATACTCCAGATGCGAAACATAGTTCCATTTTAAACTAATTGTTCTATCTGAAACTAAGTGTTCGATAATGTGCCAGGAGAACCGCCTGTTCTCTGAAATCTGTGGCGATACCACTCGAAACCGTATGTGTTCGACGAAACTAAGTGGCCGACCTTGTGAGAGAGGAAACTCCAGATGCGAAACATAGTTGCATTTTAAACTAATTGTTCTATCTGAAACTAAGTGTTCGATACTGTGCCAGGAGAAACTCCCGTCCTGCGAAAACTGTGGCGATACTACTCGAAACCGTATGTGTTCGACGAAACTAAGTGGTCGACCTTGTGAGAGAGGAAGCCCCAAATGCGAAACATATTTCCATTTTAAACTAATTATTCTAACTAAAACTAATTGTTCGATAATGTGCAAGGAGAAGCGCCTGTTCTCTGAAATCTGTGGCGATACCACTCGAAACCGTATGTGTTCGACGAAACTAAGTGGCCGTCCTTGTGAGAGAGGAAACTCCAGATGCGAAACATAGTTGCATTTTAAACTAATTGTTCTATCTGTAACTAAGTGTTCGATACTGTGCCAGGAGAAACTCCCGTTCTGCGATATCTGTGGCGATACTACTCGAAACCGTATGTGTTCGACGAAACTAAGTGGTCGACCTTGTGAGAGAGGAAACTCCAAATGCGAAACATATTTCCATTTTAAACTAATTATTCTAACTGAAACTAAGTGTTCGATACTGTGCCAGGAGAAACTCCCGTTCTGCGAAATCTGTGGCGATACTACTCGAAACCGTATGTGTTCGACGAAACTAAGTGGTCGACCTTGTGAGAGAGGAAACTCCAAATGCGAAACATATTAGGTGCCCAACTAAGTTCGTGCGCTTTTCGTTGTCCAAAAACGAGACGAAATTTGGTACCGAATGAGTAACTTTTAATCTGGTAAATAATTTCCTCCATATTCTATGACCCTTTCCCAACGTGACACAAGTTTCAAAATCCCATTTTTATAAAAATCTACGCTTTTATTATTAAAAAACTTAGACACTGTCCTCTTTACTTCCTCTCCGTTTATGAAGTTCCTATTGGTTATATAATTTTGTAATGCTAAAACAAGGTGGTAATCTGTTGGGGAAAGGTCGGGGGAATATGAAGGATGAATTAAAGTTTCCCATCCGAGGTTGCAAATTGTTTCTCGGGTCTTATTTGCAACGTGTGGTCTGGCGTTGGCCTGCAGCAAGCGTATACCTCTCCGATTTACAAGTCCCGGTTGTTTTTTCTCCAATTCCCCCTGTACTTTTTGAAGCTGAGCAGAGTGCAGGTCCGCGGTGATCATTTGGCCTTTTTGTAAAAATTCGAAATTAACAATTCCGGCTGTTGTCCACCATACACATAACAAAATCTGCTGTTGGTGAAGGGCTGGTTTTGCAGTGGATGGAGCAGGTTCCCCAGGTGTTAACCAGTAGCAAGGTCGCTTCTTATTTGTGTATGTGACCCATTTCATCCCATTTTTCATCACAAGTAAGAATAAGATTCAAAAACGGATCATTTTGGAACCGTGAGAGTAGGGAAACGCAAGCCGCTACCCTTTGGCACCTCTGGCTCTCGGTAAGTTCGTGCGGTACCCACCTTCTTACACGATACACTTTACCTACAGTGTGTAGATGTTTCCTAATCGTTTCTTCAGACATACCATGCTTGACTGCAAGCATTTTGCACGACATTTTGGGATCTGTCTCAATATCCACTTGCAAAACTTGATTATTCATAAGAATCGGCCGTCCGTCTCGTTGCTCATCTTCGAGGCTTTCATTATCACTTTTAAACTTTTGAAACCACTTTTGCGCAGTGCGATTACTTAATACACTGTCCCCAAAGGCCACACAAATTTTTCTGGCCGCTTGCGTAGCCTTGGCTCCAAGTTTGAACTCATAAAGCAAATATGAGCGAATTACGGCGTTAGACACGGTCATTTTGGAAGTAATATTATAGACGAAAATGAAGTGTAAACTACGATTTTTTTCTACATACTGACTCATTTTGACTTCCTCTAACACCTCCCAAAGGTAAATCGGGTAAAGCAATGAAAACATTGGCTCTAGGAGCAATAAAGTGGTCCGCGCGGGAAAAACCGCACGAACTTAGTTGGGCACCTAATAGTTGCATTTTAAACTAATTGTTCTATCTGAAACTAAGTGTTCGATACTGTGCCAGGAGAAGCGTCTGTTCTCTGAAATGTGTGGCGATGCCAGTTGAAACCGCATGTGTTCGACGAAACTAAGTGGTCGACCTTGTGAGAGAGGAAACTCCAGATGCGAAACTTAGTTCCATTTTAAACAAATTGTTCTATCTGAAACTAAGTGTTCGATACTGTGCCAGGAGTAGCGCCTGTTCTCTGAAATCTGTGGCGATGCTACTCGAAACCGTATGTGTTCGACGAAACTAAGTGGCCGACCTTGTGAGAGAGGAAACTCCAGATGCGAAACAGAGTTGCATTTTAAACTAATTGTTCTATCTGTAACTAAGTGTTCGATAATGTGCCAGGAGAAGCGCCTGTTCTCTGAAATCTGTGGCGATACCACTCGAAACCGTATGTGTTCGACGAAACTAAGTGGCCGACCTTGTGAGAGAGGAAACTCCAGATGCGAAACATAGTTGCATTTTAAACTAATTGTACTATTTGTAACTAAGTGTTCGATAATGTGCCAGGAGAAGCGCCTGTTCTCTGAAATCTGTGGCGATGCCACTCGAAACCGTATGTCTTCGACGAAACTAAGTGGCCGACCTTGTGAGAGAGCAAACTCCAGATGCGAAACATAGTTGCATTTTAAACTAATTGTTCCATCTGAAACTAAGTGTTCGATACTGTGCCAGGAGAAGCGCCTGTTCTCTGGAATCTGTGGCGATACCACTCGAAACCGTATGTGTTCGACGAAACTAAGTGGCCGACCTTGTGGGAGAGGAAACTCCAGATGCGAAACTTAGTTCCATTTTAAACTAATTGTTCTATCTGAAACAAAGTGTTCGATACTGTGCCAGGAGAAGCGCCTGTTCTCTGACATATGTGGCGATACCACTCGAAACCGTATGTGTTCGACGAAACTGAGTGGCCGACCTTGTGAGAGAGGAAACTCCAGATGCGAAACATAGTTGCATTTTAAACTAATTGTTCTATCTGAAACTGAGTGTTCGATACTGTGCCAGGAGAAGCGACCGTTCTGTGAAACCTGTGGCGATCCCACTCGAAACGGTATGTGTTCGACGAAACTCAGTGGTCGACCTTTTGAGAGAGGAAACTCCAGACGCGAAACTTAGTGCCCCTTTAAACTAATTGTTCTATCTGAAACTAACCGTTCGATACTGTGCCAGGAGAAGCGCCTGTTCTCTGAAATCTGTCGCGATGCTACTCGAAACCGTATGTGTTCGACGAAACTGAGTGGTCGACATTGTGAGAGAGGAAACTCCAGATGCGAAACATAGTTGCATTTTAAACTAATTTTTCCCTCTGAAACTAAGTGTTCGATACTGTGCCAGGAGAAGCGCCTGTTCTCTGAAATCTGAGGCGATGCTACTCGAAACCGTATGTGTTCGACGAAACTAAGTGGTCGACCTTGTGAGAGCGGATACTCCAGATGCGAAACTTAGTTCCATTTTAAACAAATTGTTCTATCTGAAACTAAGTGTTCGATACTGTGCCAGGAGAAGCGCCTGTTCTCTGAAATGTGTGGCGATGCCAGTTGAAACCGCTTGTGTTCGACGAAACTAAGTGGTCGACCTTGTGAGACAGGAAACTCCAGATGCGAAACTTAGTTCCATTTTAAACAAATTGTTCTATCTGAAACTAAGTGTTCGATACTGTGCCAGGAGAAGCGCCTGTTCTCTGACATATGTGGCGATACCACTCGAAACCGTATGTGTTCGACGAAACTGAGTGGCCGACCTTGTGAGAGAGGAAACTCCAGATGCGAAACATAGTTGCATTTTAAACTAATTGTTCTATCTGAAACTAAGTGTTCGATACTGTGCCAGGAGAAGCGACCGTTCTGTGAAACCTGTGGCGATCCCACTCGAAACGGTATGTGTTCGACGAAACTAAGTGGCCGTCCTTGTGAGAGAGGAAACTCCAGATGCGAAACATAGTTGCATTTTAAACTAATTGTTCTATCTGTAACTAAGTGTTCGATACTGTGCCAGGAGAAGCGACCGTTCTGTGAAACCTGTGGCGATCCCACTCGAAACGGTATGTGTTCGACGAAACTAAGTGGCCGTCCTTGTGAGAGAGGAAACTCCAGATGCGAAACATAGTTGCATTTTAAACTAATTGTTCTATCTGTAACTAAGTGTTCGATACTGTGCCAGGAGAAACTCCCGTTCTGCGATATCTGTGGCGATACTACTCGAAACCGTATGTGTTCGACGAAACTAAGTGGTCGACCTTGTGAGAGAGGAAACTCCAAATGCGAAACATATTTCCATTTTAAACTAATTATTCTAACTGAAACTAAGTGTTCGATACTGTGCCAGGAGAAGCGCCTGTTCTCTGAAATCTGTGGCGATGCTACTCGAAACCGTATGTGTTCGACGAAACTAAGTGGTCGACCTTGTGAGAGCGGATACTCCAGATGCGAAACATAGTTCCATTTTAAACTAATTGTTCTATCTGAAACTAAGTGTTCGATAATGTGCCAGGAGAAGCGCCTGTTCTCTGAAATCTGTGGCGATGCCACTCGAAACCGTCTGTGTTCGACGAAACTAAGTGGTTGACCTTGTGAGAGAGGATACTCCAGATGCGAAACATAGTTCCATTTTAAACTAATTGTTCTATCTGAAACTAAGTGTTCGATAATGTGCCAGGAGAACCGCCTGTTCTCTGAAATCTGTGGCGATACCACTCGAAACCGTATGTGTTCGACGAAACTAAGTGGCCGACCTTGTGAGAGAGGAAACTCCAGATGCGAAACATAGTTGCATTTTAAACTAATTGTTCTATCTGAAACTAAGTGTTCGATACTGTGCCAGGAGAAACTCCCGTCCTGCGAAAACTGTGGCGATACTACTCGAAACCGTATGTGTTCGACGAAACTAAGTGGCCGACCTTGTGAGAGAGGAAACTCCAGATGCGAAACAGAGTTGCATTTTAAACTAATTGTTCTATCTGTAACTAAGTGTTCGATAATGTGCCAGGAGAAGCGCCTGTTCTCTGAAATCTGTGGCGATACCACTCGAAACCGTATGTGTTCGACGAAACTAAGTGGCCGACCTTGTGAGAGAGGAAACTCCAGATGCGAAACATAGTTGCATTTTAAACTAATTGTACTATTTGTAACTAAGTGTTCGATAATGTGCCAGGAGAAGCGCCTGTTCTCTGAAATCTGTGGCGATGCCACTCGAAACCGTATGTCTTCGACGAAACTAATTGGCCGACCTTGTGAGAGAGGAAACTCCAGATGCGAAACATAGTTGCATTTTAAACTAATTGTTCTATCTGTAACTAAGTGTTCGATAATATGCCAGGAGAACCGCCTGTTCTCTGAAATCTGTGGCGATACCACTCGAAACCGTATGTGTTCGACGAAACTAAGTGGTCGACCTTGTGAGAGAGGAAACTCCAAATGCGAAACATATTTCCATTTTAAACTAATTATTCTAACTGAAACTAAGTGTTCGATACTGTGCCAGGAGAAGCGCCTGTTCTCTGAAATCTGTGGCGATGCTACTCTAAACCGAATGTGTTTGACGAAACTAAGTGGTCCACCTTGTGAGAGAGGAAACTCCAAATGCGAAATTTAGTTCCATTTTAAACTAATTTTCTCTCTGAAACTAAGTGTCCGATAATGTGCCAGGAGAAGCGCCTGTTCTCTGAAATCTGTGGCGATGCTACTTGAAACCGAATGTGTTCCACGAAACTAAGTGGCCGCCTTGTGAGAGAGGAAACTCCAGATACGAAACATAGTTCCATTTTAAACTAATTGTTCTATCTGAAACTAAGTGTTCGATACTCTACCAGGAGAAGCGCCTGTTCTCTGAAATCCGTGGCGATACCACTCGAAACCGTATGTGTTCGACGAAACTAAGTGGCCGACCTTGTGAGAGATGAAACTCCAGATGCGAAACATAGTTCCATTTTAAACTAATTGTTCTATCTGAAACTAAGTGTTCGATACTGTGCCAGCAGAAGCGCCTGTTCTCTGAAATCTGTGGCGATGCCACTCTAAACCGTATGTGTTTGACGAAACCAAGTGGTCCACCTTGTGAGAGACGAAACTCCAAATGCGAAATTGAGTTCCATTTTAAACTAATTTTCTCTCTGAAACTAAGTGTTGGATACTGTGGCAGGGGAAGCGCCTGTTCTCTGAAATCTGTGGCGATGCTACTCGAAACCCAATGTGTTCCACGAAACTAAGTGGCCGCCTTGTGAGAGAGGAAACTCCAGATGCGAAACATAGTTCCATTTTAAACTAATTGTTCTATCTGAGACTAAGTGTTCGATACTGTGCCAGCAGAAGTGCCTGTTCTCTGAAATCTGTGGCGATGCCACTCTAAACCGTATGTGTTTGCCGAAACCAAGTGGTCCACCTTTTGAGAGAGGAAACTCCAAATGCGAAACTTAGTTCCATTGTAAACTAATTTTCTCTCTGAAACTAAGTGTTCGATACTGTGGCAGGGGAAGCGCCTGTTCTCTGAAATCTGTGGCGATGCTACTCGAAACCGTATATGTTCGACGAAACTAAGTGGTCGACCTTGTGAGAGAGGAAACTCCAGAAGCGAAACATAGTTCAATTTTAAACTAAATGTTCCATCTGAAACTAAGTGTTCGATACTGTGCCAGGAGAAGCGCCTGTTCTCTGAAATCTGTGGCGATGCCACTCGAAACCGTATGTGTTCGACGAAACTAAGTGGCCGACCTTGTGAGAGAGGAAACATCAGCTGCGAAACTTAGTTCCATTTTAAATTAATTGTTCTGTCTGAAACTAAGTGTTCGCTACTGTGCCAGGCGAAGCGCCCGTTCTGTGAAACCTGTGGCGATACCACTCGAAACGGTATGTGTTCGACGAAACTGAGTGGTCGACCTTGTCAGAGAGGAAACTCCAGATGCGAAACTTAGTTCCATTTTAAACTAATTGTTCTATCTGAAACTAAGTGTTCGATACTGTGCCAGCAGAAGCGCCTGTTCTCTGAAATCTGTGGCGATGCCACTCGAAACCGTATGTGTTCGACGAAACTGAGTGGTCGACCTTGTCAGAGAGGAAACTCCAGATGCGAAGCTTAGTTCCATTTTAAACTAATTGTTCTATCTGAAACTAAGTGTTCGATACTGTGCCAGCAGAAGCGCCTGTTCTCTGAAATCTGTGGCGATGCCACTCGAAACCGTATGTGTTCGACGAAACTGAGTGGTCGACCTTGTGAGAGAGGAAACATCAGATGCGAAACATAGTTCAATTTTAAACTAAATGTTCCATCTGAAACTAAGTGTCCGATACTGTGCCAGGAGAAGCGCCTGTTCTCTGAAATCTGTGGCGATGCCACTCTAAACCGAATGTGTTTGACGAAACTAAGTGGTCCACCTTGTGAGAGAGGAAACTCCAAATGCGAAATTTAGTTCCATTTTAAACTAATTTTCTCTCTGAAACTAAGTGTCCGATACTGTGGCAGGGGAAGCGCCTGTTCTCTGAAATCTGTGGCGATGCTACTCGAAACCGAATGTGTTCCACGAAACTAAGTGGCCGCCTTGTGAGAGAGGAAACTCCAGATACGAAACATAGTTCCATTTTAAACTAATTGTTCTATCTGAAACTAAGTGTTCGATACTCTGCCAGGAGAAGCGCCTGTTCTCTGAAATCCGTGGCCATACCACTCGAAACCGTATGTGTTCGACGAAACTAAGTGGCCGACCTTGTGAGAGAGGAAACTCCAGATGCGAAACATAGTTCCATTTTAAACTAATTGTTCTATCTGAAACTATGTGTTCGATACTGTGCCAGCAGAAGCGCCTGTTCTCTGAAATCTGTGGCGATGCCACTCTAAACCGTATGTGTTTGACGAAACCAAGTGGTCCACCTTGTGAGAGACGAAACTCCAAATGCGAAATTGAGTTCCATTTTAAACTTATTTTCTCTCTGAAACTAAGTGTTGGATACTGTGGCAGGGGAAGCGCCTGTTCTCTGAAATCTGTGGCGATGCTACTCGAAACCGAATGTGTTCCACGAAACTAAGTGGCCGCCTTGTGAGAGAGGAAACTCCAGATGCGAAACATAGTTCCATTTTAAACTAATTGTTCTATCTGAGACTAAGTGTTCGATACTGTGCCAGCAGAAGCGCCTGTTCTCTGAAATCTGTGGCGATGCCACTCTAAACCGTATGTGTTTGCCGAAACCAAGTGGTCCACCTTGTGAGAGAGGAAACTCCAGATGCGAAACATAGTTCCATTTTAAACTAATTGTTCTATCTGAAACTAAGTGTTCGATACTGTGCCAGGAGAAGCGCCTGTTCTCTGAAATCTGTTGCGATGCCACTCGAAACGGTATGTGTTCGACGCAACTGAGTGGTCGACCTTGTGAGAGAGGAAACTCCAGATGCGAAACTTAGTTCCATTTTAAACTAATTGTTCTACCTGAAACTAAGTGTTCGATACTGTGCCAGCAGAAGCGCCTGTTCTCTGAAGTCTGTGGCGATGCCACTCTAAACCGTATGTGTTTGCCGAAACCAAGTGGTCCACCTTGTGAGAGAGGAAACTCCAAATGCGAAATTTAGTTCCATTGTAAACTAATTTTCTCTCTGAAACTAAGTGTTCGATACTGTGGCAGGGGAAGCGCCTGTTCTCTGAAATCTGTGGCGATGCTACTCGAAACCGTATATGTTCGACGAAACTAAGTGGTCGACCTTGTGAGAGAGGAAACTCCAAATGCGAAACATAGTTCCATTTTAAACTAATTGTTCTATCTGAGACTAAGTGTTCGATACTGTGCCAGCAGAAGCGCCTGTTCTCTGAAATCTGTGGCGATGCCACTCGAAACCGTATGTGTTCGACTAAACTGAGTGGTCGACCTTGTGAGAGAGGAAACATCAGATGCGAAACATAGTTCAATTTTAAACTAAATGTTCCATCTGAAACTAAGTGTCCGATACTGTGCCAGGAGAAGCGCCTGTTCTCTGAAATCTGTGGCGATGCCACTCTAAACCGAATGTGTTTGACGAAACTAAGTGGTCCACCTTGTGAGAGAGGAAACTCCAAATGCGAAATTTAGTTCCATTTTAAACTAATTTTCTCTCTGAAACTAAGTGTCCGATACTGTGGCAGGGGAAGCGCCTGTTCTCTGAAATCTGTGGCGATGCTACTCGAAACCGAATGTGTTCCACGAAACTAAGTGGCCGCCTTGTGAGAGAGGAAACTCCAGATACGAAACATAGTTCCATTTTAAACTAATTGTTCTATCTGAAACTAAGTGTTCGATACTCTGCCGGGAGAAGCGCCTGTTCTCTGAAATCCGTGGCGATACCACTCGAAACCGTATGTGTTCGACGAAACTAAGTGGCCGACCTTGTGAGAGAGGAAACTCCAGATGCGAAACATAGTTCCATTTTAAACTAATTGTTCTATCTGAAACTATGTGTTCGATACTGTGCCAGCAGAAGCGCCTGTTCTCTGAAATCTGTGGCGATGCCACTCTAAACCGTATGTGTTTGACGAAACCAAGTGGTCCACCTTGTGAGAGACGAAACTCCAAATGCGAAATTGAGTTCCATTTTAAACTTATTTTCTCTCTGAAACTAAGTGTTGGATACTGTGGCAGGGGAAGCGCCTGTTCTCTGAAATCTGTGGCGATGCTACTCGAAACCGAATGTGTTCCACGAAACTAAGTGGCCGCCTTGTGAGAGAGGAAACTCCAGATGCGAAACATAGTTCCATTTTAAACTAATTGTTCTATCTGAGACTAAGTGTTCGATACTGTGCCAGCAGAAGTGCCTGTTCTCTGAAATCTGTGGCGATGCCACTCTAAACCGTATGTGTTTGCCGAAACCAAGTGGTCCACCTTGTGAGAGAGGAAACTCCAAATGCGAAATTTAGTTCCATTGTAAACTAATTTTCTCTCTGAAACTAAGTGTTCGATACTGTGGCAGGGGAAGCGCCTGTTCTCTGAAATCTGTGGCGATGCTACTCGAAACCGTATATGTTCGACGAAACTAAGTGGTCGACCTTGTGAGAGAGGAAACTCCAGATACGAAACATAGTTCCATTTTAAACTAATTGTTCTATCTGAGACTAAGTGTTCGATACTGTGCCAGCAGAAGTGCCTGTTCTCTGAAATCTATGGCGATGCCACTCTAAACCGTATGTGTTTGCCGAAACCAAGTGGTCCACCTTGTGAGAGAGGAAACTCCAAATGCGAAATTTAGTTCCATTGTAAACTAATTTTCTCTCTGAAACTAAGTGTTCGATACTGTGGCAGGGGAAGCGCCTGTTCTCTGAAATCTGTGGCGATGCTACTCGAAACCGTATATGTTCGACGAAACTAAGTGGTCGACCTTGTGAGAGAGGAAACTCCAGATGCGAAACATAGTTCAATTTTAAACTAAATGTTCCATCTGAAACTAAGTGTTCGATACTGTGCCAGGAGAAGCGCCCGTTCTCTGAAATCTCTGGCGATGCTACTCGAAACCGAATGTGTTCCACGAAACTAAGTGGCCGCCTTGTGAGAGAGGAAACTCCAGATGCGAAACATAGTTCCATTTTAAACTAATTGTTCTATCTGAAACTAAGTGTTCGATACTGTGCCAGGAGAAGCGCCTGTTCTCTGAAATCTGTTGCGATGCCACTCGAAACGGTATGTGTTCGACGCAACTGAGTGGTCGACCTTGTGAGAGAGGAAACTCCAGATGCGAAACTTAGTTCCATTTTAAACTAATTGTTCTACCTGAAACTAAGTGTTCGATACTGTGCCAGCAGAAGCGCCTGTTCTCTGAAGTCTGTGGGGATGCCACTCGAAACCGTATGTGTTCGACGAAACCAAGTGGTCCACCTTGTGAGAGACGAAACTCCAAATGCGAAATTGAGTTCCATTTTAAACTTATTTTCTCTCTGAAACTAAGTGTTGGATACTGTGGCAGGGGAAGCGCCTGTTCTCTGAAACCTGTGGCGATACCACTCGAAACGGTATGCGTTCGACGAAACTGAGTGGTCGACCTTGTCAGAGAGGAAACTCCAGATGCGAAGCTTAGTTCCATTTTAAACTAATTGTTCTATCTGAAACTAAGTGTTCGATACTGTGCCAGCAGAAGCGCCTGTTCTCTGAAATCTGTGGCGATGCCACTCGAAACCGTATGTGTTCGACGAAACTGAGTGGTCGACCTTGTGAGAGAGGAAACATCAGATGCGAAACTTAGTTCCATTTTAAACTAATTGTTCTACCTGAAACTAAGTGTTCGATACTGTGCCAGCAGAAGCGCCTGTTCTCTGAAGTCTGTGGGGATGCCACTCGAAACCGTATGTGTTCGACGAAACCAAGTGGTCCACCTTGTGAGAGACGAAACTCCAAATGCGAAATTGAGTTCCATTTTAAACTTATTTTCTCTCTGAAACTAAGTGTTGGATACTGTGGCAGGGGAAGCGCCTGTTCTCTGAAACCTGTGGCGATACCACTCGAAACGGTATGCGTTCGACGAAACTGAGTGGTCGACCTTGTCAGAGAGGAAACTCCAGATGCGAAGCTTAGTTCCATTTTAAACTAATTGTTCTATCTGAAACTAAGTGTTCGATACTGTGCCAGCAGAAGCGCCTGTTCTCTGAAATCTGTGGCGATGCCACTCGAAACCGTATGTGTTCGACGAAACTGAGTGGTCGACCTTGTGAGAGAGGAAACATCAGATGCGAAACATAGTTCAATTTTAAACTAAATGTTCCATCTGAAACTAAGTGTCCGATACTGTGCCAGGAGAAGCGCCTGTTCTCTGAAATCTGTGGCGATGCCACTCTAAACCGAATGTGTTTGACGAAACTAAGTGGTCCACCTTGTGAGAGAGGAAACTCCAAATGCGAAATTTAGTTCCATTTTAAACTAATTTTCTCTCTGAAACTAAGTGTCCGATACTGTGGCAGGGGAAGCGCCTGTTCTCTGAAATCTGTGGCGATGCTACTCGAAACCGAATGTGTTCCACGAAACTAAGTGGCCGCCTTGTGAGAGAGGAAACTCCAGATACGAAACATAGTTCCATTTTAAACTAATTGTTCTATCTGAAACTAAGTGTTCGATACTCTGCCAGGAGAAGCGCCTGTTCTCTGAAATCCGTGGCGATACCACTCGAAACCGTATGTGTTCGACGAAACTAAGTGGCCGACCTTGTGAGAGAGGAAACTCCAGATGCGAAACATAGTTCCATTTTAAACTAATTGTTCTATCTGAAACTATGTGTTCGATACTGTGCCAGCAGAAGCGCCTGTTCTCTGAAATCTGTGGCGATGCCACTCTAAACCGTATGTGTTTGACGAAACCAAGTGGTCCACCTTGTGAGAGACGAAACTCCAAATGCGAAATTGAGTTCCATTTTAAACTTATTTTCTCTCTGAAACTAAGTGTTGGATACTGTGGCAGGGGAAGCGCCTGTTCTCTGAAATCTGTGGCGATGCTACTCGAAACCGAATGTGTTCCACGAAACTAAGTGGCCGCCTTGTGAGAGAGGAAACTCCAGATGCGAAACATAGTTCCATTTTAAACTAATTGTTCTATCTGAGACTAAGTGTTCGATACTGTGCCAGCAGAAGCGCCTGTTCTCTGAAATCTGTGGCGATGCCACTCTAAACCGTATGTGTTTGCCGAAACCAAGTGGTCCACCTTGTGAGAGAGGAAACTCCAGATGCGAAACATAGTTCCATTTTAAACTAATTGTTCTATCTGAAACTAAGTGTTCGATACTGTGCCAGGAGAAGCGCCTGTTCTCTGAAATCTGTTGCGATGCCACTCGAAACGGTATGTGTTCGACGCTACTGAGTGGTCGACCTTGTGAGAGAGGAAACTCCAGATGCGAAACTTAGTTCCATTTTAAACTAATTGTTCTACCTGAAACTAAGTGTTCGATACTGTGCCAGCAGAAGCGCCTGTTCTCTGAAGTCTGTGGCGATGCCACTCTAAACCGTATGTGTTTGCCGAAACCAAGTGGTCCACCTTGTGAGAGAGGAAACTCCAAATGCGAAATTTAGTTCCATTGTAAACTAATTTTCTCTCTGAAACTAAGTGTTCGATACTGTGGCAGGGGAAGCGCCTGTTCTCTGAAATCTGTGGCGATGCTACTCGAAACCGTATATGTTCGACGAAACTAAGTGGTCGACCTTGTGAGAGAGGAAACTCCAGATGCGAAACATAGTTCCATTTTAAACTAATTGTTCTATCTGAGACTAAGTGTTCGATACTGTGCCAGGAGAAGCGCCCGTTCTCTGAAATCTCTGGCGATGCTACTCGAAACCGAATGTGTTCCACGAAACTAAGTGGCCGCCTTGTGAGAGAGGAAACTCCAGACGAAACATAGTTCCATTTTAAACTAATTGTTCTATCTGAAACTAAGTGTTCGATACTCTGCCAGGAGAAGCGCCTGTTCTCTGAAATCCGTGGCGATACCACTCGAAACCGTATGTGTTCGACGAAACTAAGTGGCCGACCTTGTGAGAGAGGAAACTCCAGATGCGAAACATAGTTCCATTTTAAACTAATTGTTCTATCTGAAACTATGTGTTCGATACTGTGCCAGCAGAAGCGCCTGTTCTCTGAAATCTGTGGCGATGCCACTCTAAACCGTATGTGTTTGACGAAACCAAGTGGTCCACCTTGTGAGAGACGAAACTCCAAATGCGAAATTGAGTTCCATTTTAAACTTATTTTCTCTCTGAAACTAAGTGTTGGATACTGTGGCAGGGGAAGCGCCTGTTCTCTGAAATCTGTGGCGATGCTACTCGAAACCGAATGTGTTCCACGAAACTAAGTGGCCGCCTTGTGAGAGAGGAAACTCCAGATGCGAAACATAGTTCCATTTTAAACTAATTGTTCTATCTGAGACTAAGTGTTCGATACTGTGCCAGCAGAAGTGCCTGTTCTCTGAAATCTGTGGCGATGCCACTCTAAACCGTATGTGTTTGCCGAAACCAAGTGGTCCACCTTGTGAGAGAGGAAACTCCAGATGCGAAACTTAGTTCCATTTTAAACTAATTGTTCTATCTGAAACTAAGTGTTCGATACTGTGCCAGGAGAAGCGCCTGTTCTCTGAAATCTGTTGCGATGCCACTCGAAACGGTATGTGTTCGACGCTACTGAGTGGTCGACCTTGTGAGAGAGGAAACTCCAGATGCGAAACTTAGTTCCATTTTAAACTAATTGTTCTACCTGAAACTAAGTGTTCGATACTGTGCCAGCAGAAGCGCCTGTTCTCTGAAGTCTGTGGCGATGCCACTCTAAACCGTATGTGTTTGCCGAAACCAAGTGGTCCACCTTGTGAGAGAGGAAACTCCAAATGCGAAATTTAGTTCCATTGTAAACTAATTTTCTCTCTGAAACTAAGTGTTCGATACTGTGGCAGGGGAAGCGCCTGTTCTCTGAAATCTGTGGCGATGCTACTCGAAACCGTATATGTTCGACGAAACTAAGTGGTCGACCTTGTGAGAGAGGAAACTCCAGATGCGAAACATAGTTCCATTTTAAACTAATTGTTCTATCTGAAACTAAGTGTTCGATACTGTGCCAGGAGAAGCGCCCGTTCTCTGAAATCTCTGGCGATGCTACTCGAAACCGAATGTGTTCCACGAAACTAAGTGGCCGCCTTGTGAGAGAGGAAACTCCAGACGAAACATAGTTCCATTTTAAACTAATTGTTCTATCTGAAACTAAGTGTTCGATACTCTGCCAGGAGAAGCGCCTGTTCTCTGAAATCCGTGGCGATACCACTCGAAACCGTATGTGTTCGACGAAACTAAGTGGCCGACCTTGTGAGAGAGGAAACTCCAGATGCGAAACATAGTTCCATTTTAAACTAATTGTTCTATCTGAAACTATGTGTTCGATACTGTGCCAGCAGAAGCGCCTGTTCTCTGAAATATGTGGCGATGCCACTCTAAACCGTATGTGTTTGACGAAACCAAGTGGTCCACCTTGTGAGAGACGAAACTCCAAATGCGAAATTGAGTTCCATTTTAAACTTATTTTCTCTCTGAAACTAAGTGTTGGATACTGTGGCAGGGGAAGCGCCTGTTCTCTGAAATCTGTGGCGATGCTACTCGAAACCGAATGTGTTCCACGAAACTAAGTGGCCGCCTTGTGAGAGAGGAAACTCCAGATGCGAAACATAGTTCCATTTTAAACTAATTGTTCTATCTGAAACTAAGTGTTCGATACTGTGCCAGGAGAAGCGCCTGTTCTCTGAAATCTGTTGCGATGCCACTCGAAACGGTATGTGTTCGACGCAACTGAGTGGTCGACCTTGTGAGAGAGGAAACTCCAGATGCGAAACTTAGTTCCATTTTAAACTAATTGTTCTACCTGAAACTAAGTGTTCGATACTGTGCCAGCAGAAGCGCCTGTTCTCTGAAGTCTGTGGCGATGCCACTCTAAACCGTATGTGTTTGCCGAAACCAAGTGGTCCACCTTGTGAGAGAGGAAACTCCAAATGCGAAATTTAGTTCCATTGTAAACTAATTTTCTCTCTGAAACTAAGTGTTCGATACTGTGGCAGGGGAAGCGCCTGTTCTCTGAAATCTGTGGCGATGCTACTCGAAACCGTATATGTTCGACGAAACTAAGTGGTCGACCTTGTGAGAGAGGAAACTCCAGATGCGAAACATAGTTCCATTTTAAACTAATTGTTCTATCTGAGACTAAGTGTTCGATACTGTGCCAGCAGAAGCGCCTGTTCTCTGAAATCTGTGGCGATGCCACTCGAAACCGTATGTGTTCGACGAAACTGAGTGGTCGACCTTGTGAGAGAGGAAACATCAGATGCGAAACATAGTTCAATTTTAAACTAAATGTTCCATCTGAAACTAAGTGTCCGATACTGTGCCAGGAGAAGCGCCTGTTCTCTGAAATCTGTGGCGATGCCACTCTAAACCGAATGTGTTTGACGAAACTAAGTGGTCCACCTTGTGAGAGAGGAAACTCCAAATGCGAAATTTAGTTCCATTTTAAACTAATTTTCTCTCTGAAACTAAGTGTCCGATACTGTGGCAGGGGAAGCGCCTGTTCTCTGAAATCTGTGGCGATGCTACTCGAAACCGAATGTGTTCCACGAAACTAAGTGGCCGCCTTGTGAGAGAGGAAACTCCAGATACGAAACATAGTTCCATTTTAAACTAATTGTTCTATCTGAAACTAAGTGTTCGATACTCTGCCGGGAGAAGCGCCTGTTCTCTGAAATCCGTGGCGATACCACTCGAAACCGTATGTGTTCGACGAAACTAAGTGGCCGACCTTGTGAGAGAGGAAACTCCAGATGCGAAACATAGTTCCATTTTAAACTAATTGTTCTATCTGAAACTATGTGTTCGATACTGTGCCAGCAGAAGCGCCTGTTCTCTGAAATCTGTGGCGATGCCACTCTAAACCGAATGTGTTTGACGAAACCAAGTGGTCCACCTTGTGAGAGAAGAAACTCCAAATGCGAAATTGAGTTCCATTTTAAACTTATTTTCTCTCTGAAACTAAGTGTTGGATACTGTGGCAGGGGAAGCGCCTGTTCTCTGAAATCTGTGGCGATGCTACTCGAAACCGAATGTGTTCCACGAAACTAAGTGGCCGCCTTGTGAGAGAGGAAACTCCAGATGCGAAACATAGTTCCATTTTAAACTAATTGTTCTATCTGAGACTAAGTGTTCGATACTGTGCCAGCAGAAGTGCCTGTTCTCTGAAATCTGTGGCGATGCCACTCTAAACCGTATGTGTTTGCCGAAACCAAGTGGTCCACCTTGTGAGAGAGGAAACTCCAAATGCGAAATTTAGTTCCATTGTAAACTAATTTTCTCTCTGAAACTAAGTGTTCGATACTGTGGCAGGGGAAGCGCCTGTTCTCTGAAATCTGTGGCGATGCTACTCGAAACCGTATATGTTCGACGAAACTAAGTGGTCGACCTTGTGAGAGAGGAAACTCCAGATGCGAAACATAGTTCCATTTTAAACTAATTGTTCTATCTGAGACTAAGTGTTCGATACTGTGCCAGCAGAAGTGCCTGTTCTCTGAAATCTATGGCGATGCCACTCTAAACCGTATGTGTTTGCCGAAACCAAGTGGTCCACCTTGTGAGAGAGGAAACTCCAAATGCGAAATTTAGTTCCATTGTAAACTAATTTTCTCTCTGAAACTAAGTGTTCGATACTGTGGCAGGGGAAGCGCCTGTTCTCTGAAATCTGTGGCGATGCTACTCGAAACCGTATATGTTCGACGAAACTAAGTGGTCGACCTTGTGAGAGAGGAAACTCCAGATGCGAAACATAGTTCAATTTTAAACTAAATGTTCCATCTGAAACTAAGTGTTCGATACTGTGCCAGGAGAAGCGCCCGTTCTCTGAAATCTCTGGCGATGCTACTCGAAACCGAATGTGTTCCACGAAACTAAGTGGCCGCCTTGTGAGAGAGGAAACTCCAGATGCGAAACATAGTTCCATTTTAAACTAATTGTTCTATCTGAAACTAAGTGTTCGATACTGTGCCAGGAGAAGCGCCTGTTCTCTGAAATCTGTTGCGATGCCACTCGAAACGGTATGTGTTCGACGCAACTGAGTGGTCGACCTTGTGAGAGAGGAAACTCCAGATGCGAAACTTAGTTCCATTTTAAACTAATTGTTCTACCTGAAACTAAGTGTTCGATACTGTGCCAGCAGAAGCGCCTGTTCTCTGAAGTCTGTGGCGATGCCACTCTAAACCGTATGTGTTTGCCGAAACCAAGTGGTCCACCTTGTGAGAGAGGAAACTCCAAATGCGAAATTTAGTTCCATTTTAAACTAATTTTCTCTCTGAAACTAAGTGTCCGATACTGTGGCAGGGGAAGCGCCTGTTCTCTGAAATCTGTGGCGATGCTACTCGAAACCGAATGTGTTCCACGAAACTAAGTGGCCGCCTTGTGAGAGAGGAAACTCCAGATACGAAACATAGTTCCATTTTAAACTAATTGTTCTATCTGAAACTAAGTGTTCGATACTCTGCCAGGAGAAGCGCCTGTTCTCTGAAATCCGTGGCGATACCACTCGAAACCGTATGTGTTCGACGAAACTAAGTGGCCGACCTTGTGAGAGAGGAAACTCCAGATGCGAAACATAGTTCCATTTTAAACTAATTGTTCTATCTGAAACTATGTGTTCGATACTGTGCCAGCAGAAGCGCCTGTTCTCTGAAATCTGTGGCGATGCCACTCTAAACCGTATGTGTTTGACGAAACCAAGTGGTCCACCTTGTGAGAGACGAAACTCCAAATGCGAAATTGAGTTCCATTTTAAACTTATTTTCTCTCTGAAACTAAGTGTTGGATACTGTGGCAGGGGAAGCGCCTGTTCTCTGAAATCTGTGGCGATGCTACTCGAAACCGAATGTGTTCCACGAAACTAAGTGGCCGCCTTGTGAGAGGGGAAACTCCAGATGCGAAACATAGTTCCATTTTAAACTAATTGTTCTATCTGAGACTAAGTGTTCGATACTGTGCCAGCAGAAGTGCCTGTTCTCTGAAATCTGTGGCGATGCCACTCTAAACCGTATGTGTTTGCCGAAACCAAGTGGTCCACCTTGTGAGAGAGGAAACTCCAAATGCGAAATTTAGTTCCATTGTAAACTAATTTTCTCTCTGAAACTAAGTGTTCGATACTGTGGCAGGGGAAGCGCCTGTTCTCTGAAATCTGTGGCGATGCTACTCGAAACCGTATATGTTCGACGAAACTAAGTGGTCGACCTTGTGAGAGAGGAAACTCCAGATGCGAAACATAGTTCCATTTTAAACTAATTGTTCTATCTGAGACTAAGTGTTCGATACTGTGCCAGCAGAAGTGCCTGTTCTCTGAAATCTATGGCGATGCCACTCTAAACCGTATGTGTTTGCCGAAACCAAGTGGTCCACCTTGTGAGAGAGGAAACTCCAAATGCGAAATTTAGTTCCATTGTAAACTAATTTTCTCTCTGAAACTAAGTGTTCGATACTGTGGCAGGGGAAGCGCCTGTTCTCTGAAATCTGTGGCGATGCTACTCGAAACCGTATATGTTCGACGAAACTAAGTGGTCGACCTTGTGAGAGAGGAAACTCCAGATGCGAAACATAGTTCAATTTTAAACTAAATGTTCCATCTGAAACTAAGTGTTCGATACTGTGCCAGGAGAAGCGCCCGTTCTCTGAAATCTCTGGCGATGCTACTCGAAACCGAATGTGTTCCACGAAACTAAGTGGCCGCCTTGTGAGAGAGGAAACTCCAGATGCGAAACATAGTTCCATTTTAAACTAATTGTTCTCTCTGAAACTAAGTGTTCGATACTGTGGCAGGGGAAGCGCCTGTTCTCTGAAATCTGTGGCGATGCTACTCGAAACCGTATATGTTCGACGAAACCGAGTGGTCGACCTTGTCAGAGAGGAAACTCCAGATGCGAAGCTTAGTTCCATTTTAAACTAATTGTTCTATCTGAAACTAAGTGTTCGATACTGTGCCAGCAGAAGCGCCTGTTCTCTGAAATCTGTGGCGATGCCACTCGAAACCGTATGTGTTCGACGAAACTAAATGGCCGACCTTGTGAGAGAGGAAACTCCAGATGCGGAACTTACTTCCATTTTAAACTAATTGTTCTATCTGAAAGTGTTCGATACTGTGCCAGGAGAAGCGCCTGTTCTCTGAAATCAGTGGCGATGCTACTCGAAACCGTATATGTTCGATGAAACTAAGTGGTCCACCTTGTGCGAGATGAAACTCCAGATGCAAAACATAGCTCCATTTTAAACCAATTGTTCTATCTGAAACTATGTTTTCGATAATGTGCCAGGAGATGCGCCTGTTCGCTAAAATCTGTGGCGATGCCACTCGAAACCGTATGTGTTCGACGAAACTAAGTGGCCGACCTAGTGAGAGAGGAAACTCCAGATGCGAAACTTAATTCCATTTTAAACCAAATGTTCCATCTGAAACTAAGTGTTCGATACTGTGCCAGGAGAAGCGCCTGTTCTCTGAAATCTGTGGCGATGCCACTCGAAACCGTAAGTGTTTGACGAAACTGAGTGGTCCACCTTGTGAGAGAGGAAACTCCAAATGCGTAACACAGTTCCATTTTAAACTAAGTGTTCTACCTGTAACTAAGTGTTCGAGACTGTGCCAGGAGAAGCGCCTTTTCTCTGAAATCTGTGGAGATGCCACTCGAAACCGTATATGTTCGATGAAACTAAGTGGTCCACCTTGTGAGAGAGGAATCTCGAGATGCGAAGCTTAGTTCCATTTTAAAGTAATGGTTCTATCTGATACTAAGTGTTCGATACTGTGCTAGGAGAAGCGCCTGTTCTCCGAAATCTGTGACGATGCCACTCGAAACCATATGTGTTCGACGAATCTAATTGGTCGACCTTGTGAGAGAGGAAACACCAGATGCGAAACTTAGTTCCATTTTAAACTAATTGTTCTATCTGAAACTAAGTGTCCGATACTGTCCCACGAGAAGCGCCTGTCCTCTGAAATCAGTGGCGATGCTACTCGAAACCGTATGTGTTTGACGAAACTGAGTGGTCCACCTTGTGAGAGAGGAAACTCCAGATGCGAAACATAGTTCCATTTTAAACTAATTGTTCTATCTGATACTAAGTGCTCGATACTGTGCCAGGAGAAGCGCCTGTTCTCTGAAATCTGTGGCGATGCCACTCGAAACCGTATGTGTTCGACGAAACTAAGTGGTCGACCTTGTGAGAGAGGAAACTCCAGATGCGAAACATATTTCCATTTTAAACTAAATGTTCCATCTGAAAATAAGTGTTCGATACTGTGCCAGGAGAAGCGCGTGTTCTCTGAACTGTGTGGCGATGCCGCACGAAATAGTATGTGTTCGACGAAACTAAGTGGTTGAAGTTGTTAGAGAGGATACTCCAGATGCAAAACTTAGTTCCATTTTAAAGTAATTGTTCTATCTGAAACTAAGTGTTCGATACTGTGCCACGAGAAGAGCCTGTTCTCTGAAATCTGTGGCGATGCCACTCGAAACCGTATGTGTTCGACGAAACTAAGTGGCCGACCTTGTGAGAGAGGAAACTCCACATGCGAAACATAGTTGCATTTTAAACTAATTGTTCCATCTGAAACTAAGTGTTCGTTACTGTGCCAGGAGAAGCGCCTGTTCTCTGAAATCTGTGGCGATACCACTCGAAACCGTATGTGTTAGGCGAAACTAAGTAGTTGACCTTGTGAAAGAGGATACTCCAGATGCGAAACATAGTTCCATTTAAAACTAATTGTTCTATCTGATACTAAGTATTCGATAGTGTGCCAGGAGTAGCGCCTGTTCTCTCAGATCATTGGCGATGATACTCGAAACCGTATGTGTTCGACGAAACTAAGTGGTCGACCTTGTGAGAGAGGAAACTCCAGATGCGAAAGTTAGTTCCATTTTAAACTAATTGTTCTATCTGAAACTAAGTGTTCGATACTGTGCCAGGGGAAGCGCCTGTTCTCTGAAATCAGTGGCGATGCTACTCGCAACCCTATGTGTTCGACGAAACTAAGTGGTCGACCTTGTGAGAGAGGAAACTCCAGATGCGAAACTTAGTTCCATTTTAAACTAAGTGTTCTATCTGAAACTAAGTGTCCGATACTGTCCCACGAGAAGCGCCTGTCCTCTGAAATCTGTGGCGATGCTACTCGAAACCGTATGTGTTCTACGAAAATAAGTGGTCGACCTTGTGGTAGAGGAAACTCCAGATCCGAAACATAGTTCCATTTTAAACATATTGTTCTATCTGAAACTAAGTGTTCGATACTGTGCCAGGAGAAGCGCCTGTTCTCTGAAATCTGTGGCGATGCTACTCGAAACCGTATGTGTTCGACAAAACTAAGTGGTCGACCTTGTGAGAGAGGAAACTCCAGATGCGAACCTTTGTTCCATTTTAAACTAATTGTTCAATCTGAAAGTGTTCGATACTGTGCCAGGCGAAGCGCCTGTTCCCTGAAATCTGTGGCGATGCCACTCGAAACCGTATGTGTTCGACGAAAATAAGTGGTCGACCTTGTGGTAGAGGAAACTCCAGATGCGAAACATAGTTCCATTTTAAACTAATTGTTCTATCTGAAACTAAGTGTTCGGTACTGTGCCAGGAGAAGCGCCTGTTCTCTGAAATCTGTGGCGATGCTACTCGAAACCGTATGTGTTCGACGATACTAAGTGGTCGACCTTGTGAGAGAGGAAACTCCAGATGCGAACCTTAGTTCCATTTAAAACTAATTGTTCAATCTGAAAGTGTTCGATACTGTGCCAGGCGAAGCGCCTGTTCTCTGAAATCTTTGGCGATGCCACTCGAAACCGTATGTGTTCGACGAAACTGAGTGGTCGACCTTGTGAGAGAGGAAGCTCCAGATGCGAAGCTTAGTTCCATTTTAACCTAATTGTTCTATCTGATACTAAGTGTTCCATACTGTGCCAGGAGAAGCATCTGTTCTCTGAAATCTGTGGCGATGCTACTCGAAACCGTATGTGTTCCACGATACTAAGTGGCTGACGTTGTGAGAGAGGAAACTCCAAATGCGGAACTTAGTTCCATTTTAAACTAATTGTTCTACCTGAAAGTGTTCAATACTGTACCAGGAGAAGCGCCGGTTCTCTGAAATCTTTGGCGATGCTACTCGAAACCGTATGTGTTTGACGAAACTAAGTGGTCGACCTTGTGGGAGAGGAAACTCCAGATGCGAAACTTAGTTCCATTTTAAAACAAATGTTCCATCTGTAACTAAGTATACGATACACTGCCAGTAGAAGCGCCTGTTCTCTGAAACCTGTGGCGTTGCTACTCGAAACCGAATGTGTTCGACGAAAGTAAGTGGTAGACCGTGTGAGAGAGGAATCTCCAAATGCGAAACATAGTTCCATTTAAAACTAATTGTTCCCTCTGAAATTAAGAGTTCGATACTGTGCCAGGAGAGGCGGCTGTTCTCTGAAATCTGTGGCGATGCTACTCGAAACCGAATGTGTTCGACGAAAGTAAGTGGTCGACCTTCTGAGTGAGGGAACTCCGGATGCGAAACTTAGTTCGATTTTAATCTAATTGTTCTATCTAAAACAAAGTGTTTGATACTGTGGCAGGAGAAGCGCCTGCTCTCTGAAATCTGTGGCGATGCCACTCGAAACCGTATGTGTTCGACGAAACTAAGTGCCGACCTTGTGAGAGAGGAAACTCCAGATGCAAAACATATTTCCATTTTAAACTAAATGTTCCATCTGAAACTAAGTGCTCGATACTGTGCCAGGAGAAGCGCCTGTTCTCTGAAATCTGTGGCGATGCCACTCGAAACCGTATGTGTTCGACGAAACTAAGTGGTCGACCTTGTGAGAGAGGAAACTCCAGATGCGAAACATATTTCCATTTTAAACTAAATGTTCCATCTGAAAATAAGTGTTCGATACTGTGCCAGGAGAAGCGCGTGTTCTCTGAACTGTGTGGCGATGCCGCACGAAATAGTATGTGTTCGACGAAACTAAGTGGTTGAAGTTGTTAGAGAGGATACTCCAGATGCAAAACTTAGTTCCATTTTAAAGTAATTGTTCTATCTGAAACTAAGTGTTCGATACTGTGCCACGAGAAGAGCCTGTTCTCTGAAATCTGTGGCGATGCCACTCGAAACCGTATGTGTTCGACGAAACTAAGTGGCCGACCTTGTGAGAGAGGAAACTCCACATGCGAAACATAGTTGCATTTTAAACTAATTGTTCCATCTGAAACTAAGTGTTCGATTCTGTGCCAGGAGAAACTCCCGTTCTGCGACATCTGTGGCGATAATACTCGAAACCGTATGTGGTCGACGAAACTAAGTGGCCGACCTTGTGAGAGAGGAAACTCCAGATGCGAAACATAGTTGCATTTTAAACTAATTGTTCTATCTGTAACTAAGTGTTCGATCATGTGCCAGGAGAAGCGCCTGTTCTCTGAAATCTGTGGCGATGCCACTCGAAACCGTCTGAGTTCGACGAAACTAAGTGGTCGCCTTGTGGAAGAGGAAACACCAGATGCAAAACTTAGTTCCATTTACAACTAATTGTTCCATCTGAAACTAAGTGTTCGATACTGTGCCAGGAGAAGCGCCTGTTCTCTGAAATCTGTGGCGATACCACTCGAAACCGTATGTGTTAGGCGAAACTAAGTGGCCGACATTGTGAGAGAGGAAACTCCAGATGCGAAATATAGTTGCATTTTAAACTAATTGTTCTATCTGTAACTAAGTGTTCGATACTGTGCCACGAGAAGCGCCTGTTCTCTGAAATCTGTGGCGATGCCACTCGAAACCGTATGTGTTCGACGAAACTAAGTGGTCGGCCTTGTGAGAGAGGAAACATCATATGCGAAACTTAGTTGCATTTTAATTTAATTGTTCTATCTGAAACTAAGTGTTCGATACTGTGCCAGGAGAAGCGCCCATTCTGTGAAACCAGTGGCAATACAACTCGAAACGGTATGTGTTCGACGAAACTGAGTGGTCGACCTTGAGGGAGAGGCAACTCCAGACGCGAAACTTAGTTCCATTTTAATCTAATTGTTCTATATGATATTAAGTGTTCGACAGTGTGCCAGGAGAAACGCCTGTTCTCTGAAATCTGTGGCGATGCCACTCGAAACCGTATGTGATCGACGAAATTAAGTGGTCGACCTTGTGAGAGAGGAAACTCCAGATGCGAAGCTTAGTTCCATTTTAAACTAAATGTTCTATCTGATACTAAGTGCTCGATACTGTGCCAGGAGAAGCGCCTCTTCTCTGAAATCTGTGGTGATGCCACTCGAAACCGTATGTTTTCGACGAAACTAAGTTGTCGAACTTGTGAGAGACGAAACACCAAATGCGAAACATATGTCCATTTTAGACTAATTGTTCTATCTGAAACTAAGTGTTCCATACTGTGCCAGGAGCAGCGCCTGCTCTCTGAAATCTGTGGCGATGCCGCTCGAAACCGTATGTGTTCGAGGAAACTAAGTGGTCGACCTGGTGAGAGAGGAAACTCCAGATGCGAAACTTAGTTCCATTTTAATCTAATTGTTCTATATGATATTAAGGGTTCGATACTGTGCCAGGAGAAGCGCTTGTTCTCTGAAATCTGTGGCGATGCCACTCGAAACCGTATGTGTTCGACGAAACTAAGTGGCCGACCTTGTGAGAGAGGAAACATCAGATGCGAAACTTACTTCCATTTTAAACTAATTGTTCTATCTGAAACTAAGTGTTCGATAATGTGCCAGGAGAAACGCCGTTCTGCGAAATCTGTGGCGATATCACTCGAAACCGTATGTGTCCGACGAATCTAAATGGTCGACCTTGTGAGAGAGGAAACTCCAGAAGCGAAACTCAGTTCCATTTAAAACTAAGTGTTCCATCTGAAACTAAGTGTTCGATACAGTGCCAGGAGACGCGCCTGTTCTCTGAAATCTGTGGCGATGCTACTCGAAACCGTATGTGTTCGACGAAACTAAGTGGTCGATCTTGTGAGAGAGGAAACTCCAGATGCGAAACTTAGTTCCATTTAAAACTAATTGTTCTATCTGAAACTAAGTGTTCGATACTGTGGCAGGAGAAGCGCCTGTTCTCTGAACTGTGTGGCGATGCTGCTCGAAACCGTATGTGTTCGACGAAACTAAGTGGTCGACCTTTGTGAGAGAGGAAACTCCAGATGCGAAACTCAGTTCCATTTTAAACTAATAGTTCTCTCTGATACTAAGTGTTCGATACTGTGCCAGGAGAAGCGCCTGTTCTCTGAAATCTTTGGCGATGCTACTCGAAACCGTATATGTTCGACGAAACTTAGTGGTTGACCTTGTGAGAGAGGAAACTCCAGATGCGAAACTTAGTTGCATTTTAAATTAATTGTTCTATCTGAAACTAAGTGTTCGATACTGTGCCAGGAGAAGCGCCCATTCTGTGAAACCAGTGGCAATACAACTCGAAACGGTATGTGTTCGACGAAACTGAGTGGTCGACCTTGAGGGAGAGGCAACTCCAGACGCGAAACTTAGTTCCATTTTAATCTAATTGTTCTATATGATATTAAGTGTTCGACAGTGTGCCAGGAGAAACGCCTGTTCTCTGAAATCTGTGGCGATGCCACTCGAAACCGTATGTGATCGACGAAATTAAGTGGTCGACCTTGTGAGAGAGGAAACTCCAGATGCGAAGCTTAGTTCCATTTTAAACTAAATGTTCTATCTGATACTAAGTGCTCGATACTGTGCCAGGAGAAGCGCCTCTTCTCTGAAATCTGTGGTGATGCCACTCGAAACCGTATGTTTTCGACGAAACTAAGTTGTCGAACTTGTGAGAGACGAAACACCAAATGCGAAACATATGTCCATTTTAGACTAATTGTTCTATCTGAAACTAAGTGTTCCATACTGTGCCAGGAGCAGCGCCTGCTCTCTGAAATCTGTGGCGATGCCGCTCGAAACCGTATGTGTTCGAGGAAACTAAGTGGTCGACCTGGTGAGAGAGGAAACTCCAGATGCGAAACTTAGTTCCATTTTAATCTAATTGTTCTATATGATATTAAGGGTTCGATACTGTGCCAGGAGAAGCGCTTGTTCTCTGAAATCTGTGGCGATGCCACTCGAAACCGTATGTGTTCGACGAAACTAAGTGGCCGACCTTGTGAGAGAGGAAACATCAGATGCGAAACTTACTTCCATTTTAAACTAATTGTTCTATCTGAAACTAAGTGTTCGATAATGTGCCAGGAGAAACGCCGTTCTGCGAAATCTGTGGCGATATCACACGAAACCGTATGTGTCCGACGAATCTAAATGGTCGACCTTGTGAGAGAGGAAACTCCAGAAGCGAAACTCAGTTCCATTTAAAACTAAGTGTTCCATCTGAAACTAAGTGTTCGATACAGTGCCAGGAGACGCGCCTGTTCTCTGAAATCTGTGGCGATGCTACTCGAAACCGTATGTGTTCGACGAAACTAAGTGGTCGATCTTGTGAGAGAGGAAACTCCAGATGCGAAACTTAGTTCCATTTAAAACTAATTGTTCTATCTGAAACTAAGTGTTCGATACTGTGGCATAAGAAGCGCCTGTTCTCTGAACTGTGTGGCGATGCTGCTCGAAACCGTATGTGTTCGACGAAACTAAGTGGTCGACCTTTGTGAGAGAGGAAACTCCAGATGCGAAACTCAGTTCCATTTTAAACTAATAGTTCTCTCTGATACTAAGTGTTCGATACTGTGCCAGGAGAAGCGCCTGTTCTCTGAAATCTTTGGCGATGCTACTCGAAACCGTATATGTTCGACGAAACTTAGTGGTTGACCTTGTGAGAGAGGAAACTCCAGATGCGAAACTTAGTTCCATTTTAAACTTATTGTTCTATCTGAAACTAAGTGTTCAATACTGTGCCAGGAGAAGCGCCTGTTCTCTGAAATCTGTGGCGATGCTACTCGAAACCGTATGTGTTCGACGAAACTAAGTGGTTGATCTTGTGAGAGAGGACACTCCAGATGCGAAACTTAGTTCCATTTTAAACTAATTGTTCTATCTGCAACTATGTGTTCGATACTGTGCCAGGAGAAGCGCCTGTTCTCTGAAATCTGTGGCGATGCCACTCGACACCGTATGTGTTCGACGAAACTAAGTGGTCGAACTTGTGAGAGAGGAAACTCCAAATGCGAAACATATTTCCATTTTAAACTAATTGTTCTCTCTGAAACTAAGTGTTCGATACTGTGCCAGGAGAAGCGCCTGTTCTCTGAAATCTGTGGCGATGCTACTCGAAACCGAATGTGTTCCATGAAAGTAAGTGGCCGACCTTGTGAGAGAGGAAACTCCAGATGCGAAATTTAGTACCATTTTATACTAATTCTTTTATCTGAAACTATGTGTCCGATACTGTGCCAGGAGAAGCGCCAGTTCTCTGAAATGTGTGGCGATGCCACTCGAAGCCGTATGTGTTCGACGAAACTAAGTGGTCGACCTTGTGAGAGAAGAAAATCCAGATGCGAAACTTAGTACCATTTTAAACTAATTGTTCTATCTGAAACTGAGTGTTCGATCCTGTGCCAGGAGAAGCGCATGTTCTCTGAAATCTGTGGCGATGCCACTCGAAACCGTATGTGTTCGACGAAATTAAGTGGTCGACGTTGTGAGAGAGGAAACTCCAGATGCGAAACTTAGTTCCATTTTAAACTAATTTTTCTATGTGCAACTATGTGTTCGATAATGTGCCAGGAGCAGCGCCTGTTCTCTGAAATCTGTGGCGATGCCAATCGAAACCGTATGTGTTCAACGAAATTAAGTGGTCGACCTATTTAGAGAGCAAACTCCAGATGCGAAACTTAGTTCCATTTTAAACTAATCGTTCTATCTGAAACTAAGTGTTCGATACTGTGCCAGGAGTAGCGCCTGTTCTCTGAAATCGGTGGCGATGCTACTCCAAACCGTATGTGTTCATCGAAACTAAGTGGTCGACCTTGTGAGAGAGGAAACTCCAGATGCGAAGCTTAGTTCCATTTTAAACTGATAGTTCTATCTGATACTAAGTGTTCGATACTGTGCCAGGAGAAGTGCCTGTTCTCTGAAATCTGTGGCGATGCCACTCGAAACCGTATGTGTTCGACGAAATTAAGTGGTCGACCTTGTGAGAGAGGAAACTCCAGATGCGAAACTTAGTTCCATTTTAAACTAATTGTTCTATCTGCAACTATGTGTTCGATACTGTGCCAGGAGAAGCGCCTGTGCTCTGAAATCTGTGGCGATGCCACTCGAAACCGTATGTGATCGACGAAACTAAGTGGTCGAACTTGTGAGAGAGGAAACTCCAAATGCGAAACATATTTAAATTTTAAACTAATTGTTCTCTCTGAAACTAAGTGTTCGATACTGTGCCAGGAGAAGCGCCTGTTCTCTGAAACCTGTGGCGATACCACTCGAAACCGTATGTGTTCGACGAAATTAAGTGGTCGACCTTGTGAGAGAGGAAACTCCAGATGCGAAACTTAGTTCCATTTTATACTAATTCTTTTATCTGAAACTATGTGTCCGATACTGTGCCAGGAGAAGCTCCTGTTCTCTGAAATGTGTGGCGATGCCAATCGAAACCGTATGTGTTCGACGGAACTATGTGGTCGACCTTGTGAGAGAGGATACTCCAGATGCGAAACATATTTATATTTTAAACTAATTGTTCTATCTGAAACGAAGTGTTCGATACTGTGCCAGGAGAAGCGCCAGTTCTCTGAAATGTGTGGCGATGCCACTCGAAGCCGTATGTGTTCGACGAAACTAAGTGGTCGACCTTGTGAGAGAGGAAAATCCAGATGCGAAACTTAGTACCATTTTAAACTAATTGTTCTATCTGAAACTGAGTGTTCGATACTGTGCCAGGAGAAGCGCATGTTCTCTGAAATCTGTGGCGATGCCACTCGAAACCGTATGTGTTCCACGAAATTAAGTGGTCGACGTTGTGAGAGAGGAAACTCCAGATGCGAAACTTAGGTCCATTTTAAACTAATTTTTCTATGTGCAACTATGTGTTCGATAATGTGCCAGGAGCAGCGCCTGTGCTCTGAAATCTGTGGCGATGCCACTCGAAACCGTATGTGTTCGACGAAACTAAGTGGTCGAACTTGTGAGAGAGGAAACTCCAAATGCGAAACATATTTAAATTTTAAACTAATTGTTCTCTCTGAAACTAAGTGTTCGATACTGTGCCAGGAGAAGCGCCTGTTCTCTGAAACCTGTGGCGATACCACTCGAAACCGTATGTGTTCGACGAAATTAAGTGGTCGACCTTGTGAGAGAGGAAACTCCAGATGCGAAACTTAGTTCCATTTTATACTAATTCTTTTATCTGAAACTATGTGTCCGATACTGTGCCAGGAGAAGCTCCTGTTCTCTGAAATGTGTGGCGATGCCAATCGAAACCGTATGTGTTCGACGGAACTATGTGGTCGACCTTGTGAGAGAGGATACTCCAGATGCGAAACATATTTCTATTTTAAACTAATTTTTCTATCTGAAACGAAGTGTTCGATACTGTGCCAGGAGAAGCGCCAGTTCTCTGAAATGTGTGGCGATGCCACTCGAAGCCGTATGTGTTCGACGAAACTAAGTGGTCGACCTTGTGAGAGAGGAAAATCCAGATGCGAAACTTAGTACCATTTTAAACTAATTGTTCTATCTGAAACTGAGTGTTCGATACTGTGCCAGGAGAAGCGCATGTTCTCTGAAATCTGTGGCGATGCCACTCGAAACCGTATGTGTTCCACGAAATTAAGTGGTCGACGTTGTGAGAGAGGAAACTCCAGATGCGAAACTTAGGTCCATTTTAAACTAATTTTTCTATGTGCAACTATGTGTTCGATAATGTGCCAGGAGCAGCGCCTGTTCTCTGAAATCTGTGGCGATGCCAATCGAAACCGTATGTGTTCAACGAAATTAAGTGGTCGACCTATTTAGAGAGCAAACTCCAGATGCGAAACTTAGTTCCATTTTAAACTAATCGTTCTATCTGAAACTAAGTGTTCGATACTGTGCCAGGAGTAGCGCCTGTTCTCTGAAATCGGTGGCGATGCTACTCCAAACCGTATGTGTTCATCGAAACTAAGTGGTCGACCTTGTGAGAGAGGAAACTCCAGATGCGAAGCTTAGTTCCATTTTAAACTGATAGTTCTATCTGATACTAAGTGTTCGATACTGTGCCAGGAGAAGCGCCTGTTCTCTGAAATCTGTGGCGATGCCACTCGAAACCGTATGTGTTCGACGAAATTAAGTGGTCGACCTTGTGAGAGAGGAAACTCCAGATGCGAAACTTAGTTCCATTTTAAACTAATTGTTCTATCTGCAACTATGTGTTCGATACTGTGCCAGGAGAAGCGCCTGTGCTCTGAAATCTGTGGCGATGCCACTCGAAACCGTATGTGTTCGACGAAACTAAGTGGTCGAACTTGTGAGAGAGGAAACTCCAAATGCGAAACATATTTCCATTTTAAACTAATTGTTCTCTCTGAAACTAAGTGTTCGATACTGTGCCAGGAGAAGCGCCTGTTCTCTGAAACCTGTGGCGATGCCACTCGAAACCGTATGTGTTCGACGAAATTAAGTGGTCGACCTTGTGAGAGAGGAAACTCCAGATGCGAAGCTTAGTTCCATTTTAAACTGATAGTTCTATCTGATGCTAAGTGTTCGATACTGTGCCAGGAGAAGCGCCTGTTCTCTGAAATCTGTGGCGATGCCACTCGAAACCGTATGTGTTCGACGAAATTAAGTGGTCGACCTTGTGAGAGAGGAAACTCCAGATGCGAAACTTAGTTCCATTTTAAACTAATTGTTCTATCTGCAACTATGTGTTCGATACTGTGCCAGGAGAAGCGCCTGTGCTCTGAAATCTGTGGCGATGCCACTCGAAACCGTATGTGTTCGACGAAACTAAGTGGTCGAACTTGTGAGAGAGGAAACTCCAAATGCGAAATATATTTAAATTTTAAACTAATTGTTCTCTCTGAAACTAAGTGTTCGATACTGTGCCAGGAGAAGCGCCTGTTCTCTGAAACCTGTGGCGATACCACTCGAAACCGTATGTGTTCGACGAAATTAAGTGGTCGACCTTGTGAGAGAGGAAACTCCAGATGCGAAACTTAGTTCCATTTTAAACTGATTGTTCTATCTGCCACTATGTGTTCGATACTGTGCCAGGAGAAGCGCCTGTGCTCTGAAATCTGTGGCGATGCCACTCGAAACCGTATGTGTTCGACGAAACTAAGTGGTCGAACTTGTGAGAGAGGAAACTCCAGATGCGAAACTTAGTTCCATTTTAAACTAATTGTTCTATCTGCAACTATGTGTTCGATGTGCCAGGAGAAGCGCCTGTTCTCTGAAATCTGTGGCGATGCCACTCGAAACCGTATGTGTTCGACGAAATTAAGTGGTCGATCTTGTGAGAGAGGAAACTCCAGATGCGAAACTTAGTTCCATTTTAAACTAATTGTTCTATGTGCAACTATGTGTTCGATACTGTGCCAGGAGAAGTGCCTGTTCTCTGAAAACTGTGACGATGCTACTCCAAACAGTATGTGTTCGACGAAAATAAGTGGTCGACCTTGTGGAAGAGGAAACTCCGGATGCGAAACTTAGTTCCATTTTAAATTAATTGTTCTATCTGAAACTAAGTGTTCGATACTGTGCCAGGAGAAGCGCCTGTTCTCTGAAATCAGTGGCGATGCTACTCGAAACCGTATGTGTTCGACGAAACAAAGCGGCCGCCATGTGAGAGAGGAAACTCCAGATGCGAAATTTAGTACCATTTTAAACTAATTCTTTTATCTGAAACTATGTGTCCGATACTGTGCCAGGAGAAGCTCCTGTTCTCTGAAATGTGTGGCGATGCCAATCGAAACCGTATGTTTTCGACGGAACTATGTGGTCGACCTTGTGAGAGAGGATACTCCAGATGCGAAACATATTTCTATTTTAAACTAATTGTTCTATCTGAAACGAAGTGTTCGATACTGTGCCAGGAGAAGCGCCAGTTCTCTGAAATGTGTGGCGATGCCACTCGAAGCCGCATGTGTTCGACGAAACTAAGTGGTCGACGTTGTGAGAGAGGAAACTCCAGATGCGAAACTTAGTTCCATTTTAAACTAATTGTTCTATCTGAAACTAAGTGTTCGATACTGTGCCAGGAGTAGCGCCTGTCCTCTGAAATCGGTGGCGATGCTACTCCAAACCGTATGTGTTCGACGAAACTAAGTGGTCGACCTTCTGAGAGAGGAAACTCCAGATGCGAAACTTAGTTCCATTTTAAACTAATAGTTCTCTCTGATACTAAGTGTTCGATACTGTGCCAGGAGAAGCGCCTGTTCTCTGAAATCTTTGGCGATGCTACTCGAAACCGTATATGTTCGACGAAACTAAGTGGTTGACCTTGTGAGAGAGGAATCTCCAGTTGCGAAGCTAATTTCCATTTTAAACTAATTGTTCTACCTGAAACTAAGTGTTCGATACTGTGCCAGGAGAAGCGCCTGTTCTCTGAAATCAGTGGCGATGCTACTCTAAACCGTATGTGTTCGACGACTCTAAGTGGTCGACCTTCTGAGAGAAGAAACTCCAGATGCGAAACTTAGTTCCATTTTAAACTAATTGTTCTATCTGTAACTGAGTGTTCGATACTGCGTCAGGAGAAGCGCCTGTTCTCTGAATTCGGTGGCGATGCTACTCGAAACCGTATGTGTTCATCGAAACTAAGTGGTCGACCTTGTGAGAGAGGAAACTCCAGATGCGAAACTTAGTTCCATTTTAAACTTATTGTTCTATCTGAAACTAAGTGTTCAATACTGTGCCAGGAGAAGCGCCTGTTCTCTGAAATCTGTGGCGATGCTACTCGAAACCGTATGTGTTCGACGAAACTAAGTGGTTGATCTTGTGAGAGAGGACACTCCAGATGCGAAACTTAGTTCCATTTTAAACTAATTGTTCTATCTGCAACTATGTGTTCGATACTGTGCCAGGAGAAGCGCCTGTTCTCTGAAATCTGTGGCGATGCCACTCGACACCGTATGTGTTCGACGAAACTAAGTGGTCGAACTTGTGAGAGAGGAAACTCCAAATGCGAAACATATTTCCATTTTAAACTAATTGTTCTCTCTGAAACTAAGTGTTCGATACTGTGCCAGGAGAAGCGCCTGTTCTCTGAAATCTGTGGCGATGCTACTCGAAACCGAATGTGTTCCATGAAAGTAAGTGGCCGACCTTGTGAGAGAGGAAACTCCAGATGCGAAATTTAGTACCATTTTATACTAATTCTTTTATCTGAAACTATGTGTCCGATACTGTGCCAGGAGAAGCTCCTGTTCTCTGAAATGTGTGGCGATGCCAATCGAAACCGTATGTGTTCGACGGAACTATGTGGTCGACCTTGTGAGAGAGGATACTCCAGATGCGAAACATATTTCTATTTTAAACTAATTGTTCTATCTGAAACGAAGTGTTCGATACTGTGCCAGGAGAAGCGCCAGTTCTCTGAAATGTGTGGCGATGCCACTCGAAGCCGTATGTGTTCGACGAAACTAAGTGGTCGACCTTGTGAGAGAGGAAAATCCAGATGCGAAACTTAGTACCATTTTAAACTAATTGTTCTATCTGAAACTGAGTGTTCGATACTGTGCCAGGAGAAGCGCATGTTCTCTGAAATCTGTGGCGATGCCACTCGAAACCGTATGTGTTCGACGAAATTAAGTGGTCGACGTTGTGAGAGAGGAAACTCCAGATGCGAAACTTAGTTCCATTTTAAACTAATTTTTCTATGTGCAACTATGTGTTCGATAATGGGCCAGGAGCAGCGCCTGTTCTCTGAAATCTGTGGCGATGCCAATCGAAACCGTATGTGTTCAACGAAATTAAGTGGTCGACCTATTTAGAGAGCAAACTCCAGATGCGAAACTTAGTTCCATTTTAAACTAATCGTTCTATCTGAAACTAAGTGTTCGATACTGTGCCAGGAGTAGCGCCTGTTCTCTGAAATCGGTGGCGATGCTACTCCAAACCGTATGTGTTCATCGAAACTAAGTGGTCGACCTTGTGAGAGAGGAAACTCCAGATGCGAAGCTTAGTTCCATTTTAAACTGATAGTTCTATCTGAAACTAAGTGTTCGATACTGTGCCAGGAGAAGCGCCTGTTCTCTGAAATCTTTGGCGATGCTACTCGAAACCGTATATGTTCGACGAAACTAAGTGGTTGACCTTGTGAGAGAGGAATCTCCAGTTGCGAAGCTAATTTCCATTTTAAACTAATTGTTCTACCTGAAACTAAGTGTTCGATACTGTGCCAGGAGAAGCGCCTGTTCTCTGAAATCAGTGGCGATGCTACTCTAAACCGTATGTGTTCGACGACTCTAAGTGGTCGACCTTCTGAGAGAAGAAACTCCAGATGCGAAACTTAGTTCCATTTTAAACTAATTGTTCTATCTGTAACTGAGTGTTCGATACTGCGTCAGGAGAAGCGCCTGTTCTCTGAATTCGGTGGCGATGCTACTCGAAACCGTATGTGTTCATCGAAACTAAGTGGTCGACCTTGTGAGAGAGGAAACTCCAGATGCGAAACTTAGTTCCATTTTAAACTTATTGTTCTATCTGAAACTAAGTGTTCAATACTGTGCCAGGAGAAGCGCCTGTTCTCTGAAATCTGTGGCGATGCTACTCGAAACCGTATGTGTTCGACGAAACTAAGTGGTTGATCTTGTGAGAGAGGACACTCCAGATGCGAAACTTAGTTCCATTTTAAACTAATTGTTCTATGTGCAACTATGTGTTCGATACTGTGCCAGGAGAAGTGCCTGTTCTCTGAAAACTGTGACGATGCTACTCCAAACAGTATGTGTTCGACGAAAATAAGTGGTCGACCTTGTGGAAGAGGAAACTCCGGATGCGAAACTTAGTTCCATTTTAAATTAATTGTTCTATCTGAAACTAAGTGTTCGATACTGTGCCAGGAGAAGCGCCTGTTCTCTGAAATCAGTGGCGATGCTACTCGAAACCGTATGTGTTCGACGAAACAAAGCGGCCGCCATGTGAGAGAGGAAACTCCAGATGCGAAATTTAGTACCATTTTAAACTAATTCTTTTATCTGAAACTATGTGTCCGATACTGTGCCAGGAGAAGCTCCTGTTCTCTGAAATGTGTGGCGATGCCAATCGAAACCGTATGTTTTCGACGGAACTATGTGGTCGACCTTGTGAGAGAGGATACTCCAGATGCGAAACATATTTCTATTTTAAACTAATTGTTCTATCTGAAACGAAGTGTTCGATACTGTGCCAGGAGAAGCGCCAGTTCTCTGAAATGTGTGGCGATGCCACTCGAAGCCGCATGTGTTCGACGAAACTAAGTGGTCGACGTTGTGAGAGAGGAAACTCCAGATGCGAAACTTAGTTCCATTTTAAACTAATTGTTCTATCTGAAACTAAGTGTTCGATACTGTGCCAGGAGTAGCGCCTGTTCTCTGAAATCGGTGGCGATGCTACTCCAAACCGTATGTGTTCGACGAAACTAAGTGGTCGACCTTCTGAGAGAGGAAACTCCAGATGCGAAACTTAGTTCCATTTTAAACTAATAGTTCTCTCTGATACTAAGTGTTCGATACTGTGCCAGGAGAAGCGCCTGTTCTCTGAAATCTTTGGCGATGCTACTCGAAACCGTATATGTTCGACGAAACTAAGTGGTTGACCTTGTGAGAGAGGAATCTCCAGTTGCGAAGCTAATTTCCATTTTAAACTAATTGTTCTACCTGAAACTAAGTGTTCGATACTGTGCCAGGAGAAGCGCCTGTTCTCTGAAATCAGTGGCGATGCTACTCTAAACCGTATGTGTTCGACGACTCTAAGTGGTCGACCTTCTGAGAGAAGAAACTCCAGATGCGAAACTTAGTTCCATTTTAAACTAATTGTTCTATCTGTAACTGAGTGTTCGATACTGCGTCAGGAGAAGCGCCTGTTCTCTGAATTCGGTGGCGATGCTACTCGAAACCGTATGTGTTCATCGAAACTAAGTGGTCGACCTTGTGAGAGAGGAAACTCCAGATGCGAAACTTAGTTCCATTTTAAACTTATTGTTCTATCTGAAACTAAGTGTTCAATACTGTGCCAGGAGAAGCGCCTGTTCTCTGAAATCTGTGGCGATGCTACTCGAAACCGTATGTGTTCGACGAAACTAAGTGGTTGATCTTGTGAGAGAGGACACTCCAGATGCGAAACTTAGTTCCATTTTAAACTAATTGTTCTATCTGCAACTATGTGTTCGATACTGTGCCAGGAGAAGCGCCTGTTCTCTGAAATCTGTGGCGATGCCACTCGACACCGTATGTGTTCGACGAAACTAAGTGTTCGAACTTGTGAGAGAGGAAACTCCAAATGCGAAACATATTTCCATTTTAAACTAATTGTTCTCTCTGAAACTAAGTGTTCGATACTGTGCCAGGAGAAGCGCCTGTTCTCTGAAATCTGTGGCGATGCTACTCGAAACCGAATGTGTTCCATGAAAGTAAGTGGCCGACCTTGTGAGAGAGGAAACTCCAGATGCGAAATTTAGTACCATTTTATACTAATTCTTTTATCTGAAACTATGTGTCCGATACTGTGCCAGGAGAAGCTCCTGTTCTCTGAAATGTGTGGCGATGCCAATCGAAACCGTATGTGTTCGACGGAACTATGTGGTCGACCTTGTGAGAGAGGATACTCCAGATGCGAAACATATTTCTATTTTAAACTAATTGTTCTATCTGAAACGAAGTGTTCGATACTGTGCCAGGAGAAGCGCCAGTTCTCTGAAATGTGTGGCGATGCCACTCGAAGCCGTATGTGTTCGACGAAACTAAGTGGTCGACCTTGTGAGAGAGGAAAATCCAGATGCGAAACTTAGTACCATTTTAAACTAATTGTTCTATCTGAAACTGAGTGTTCGATACTGTGCCAGGAGAAGCGCATGTTCTCTGAAATCTGTGGCGATGCCACTCGAAACCGTATGTGTTCGACGAAATTAAGTGGTCGACGTTGTGAGAGAGGAAACTCCAGATGCGAAACTTAGTTCCATTTTAAACTAATTTTTCTATGTGCAACTATGTGTTCGATAATGTGCCAGGAGCAGCGCCTGTTCTCTGAAATCTGTGGCGATGCCAATCGAAACCGTATGTGTTCAACGAAATTAAGTGGTCGACCTATTTAGAGAGCAAACTCCAGATGCGAAACTTAGTTCCATTTTAAACTAATCGTTCTATCTGAAACTAAGTGTTCGATACTGTGCCAGGAGTAGCGCCTGTTCTCTGAAATCGGTGGCGATGCTACTCCAAACCGTATGTGTTCATCGAAACTAAGTGGTCGACCTTGTGAGAGAGGAAACTCCAGATGCGAAGCTTAGTTCCATTTTAAACTGATAGTTCTATCTGATACTAAGTGTTCGATACTGTGCCAGGAGAAGCGCCTGTTCTCTGAAATCTTTGGCGATGCTACTCGAAACCGTATATGTTCGACGAAACTAAGTGGTTGACCTTGTGAGAGAGGAATCTCCAGTTGCGAAGCTAATTTCCATTTTAAACTAATTGTTCTACCTGAAACTAAGTGTTCGATACTGTGCCAGGAGAAGCGCCTGTTCTCTGAAATCAGTGGCGATGCTACTCTAAACCGTATGTGTTCGACGACTCTAAGTGGTCGACCTTCTGAGAGAAGAAACTCCAGATGCGAAACTTAGTTCCATTTTAAACTAATTGTTCTATCTGTAACTGAGTGTTCGATACTGCGTCAGGAGAAGCGCCTGTTCTCTGAATTCGGTGGCGATGCTACTCGAAACCGTATGTGTTCATCGAAACTAAGTGGTCGACCTTGTGAGAGAGGAAACTCCAGATGCGAAACTTAGTTCCATTTTAAACTTATTGTTCTATCTGAAACTAAGTGTTCAATACTGTGCCAGGAGAAGCGCCTGTTCTCTGAAATCTGTGGCGATGCTACTCGAAACCGTATGTGTTCGACGAAACTAAGTGGTTGATCTTGTGAGAGAGGACACTCCAGATGCGAAACTTAGTTCCATTTTAAACTAATTGTTCTATCTGCAACTATGTGTTCGATACTGTGCCAGGAGAAGCGCCTGTTCTCTGAAATCTGTGGCGATGCCACTCGACACCGTATGTGTTCGACGAAACTAAGTGGTCGAACTTGTGAGAGAGGAAACTCCAAATGCGAAACATATTTCCATTTTAAACTAATTGTTCTCTCTGAAACTAAGTGTTCGATACTGTGCCAGGAGAAGCGCCTGTTCTCTGAAATCTGTGGCGATGCTACTCGAAACCGAATGTGTTCCATGAAAGTAAGTGGCCGACCTTGTGAGAGAGGAAACTCCAGATGCGAAATTTAGTACCATTTTATACTAATTCTTTTATCTGAAACTATGTGTCCGATACTGTGCCAGGAGAAGCTCCTGTTCTCTGAAATGTGTGGCGATGCCAATCGAAACCGTATGTGTTCGACGGAACTATGTGGTCGACCTTGTGAGAGAGGATACTCCAGATGCGAAACATATTTCTATTTTAAACTAATTGTTCTATCTGAAACGAAGTGTTCGATACTGTGCCAGGAGAAGCGCCAGTTCTCTGAAATGTGTGGCGATGCCACTCGAAGCCGTATGTGTTCGACGAAACTAAGTGGTCGACCTTGTGAGAGAGGAAAATCCAGATGCGAAACTTAGTACCATTTTAAACTAATTGTTCTATCTGAAACTGAGTGTTCGATACTGTGCCAGGAGAAGCGCATGTTCTCTGAAATCTGTGGCGATGCCACTCGAAACCGTATGTGTTCGACGAAATTAAGTGGTCGACGTTGTGAGAGAGGAAACTCCAGATGCGAAATTTAGTTCCATTTTAAACTAATTTTTCTATGTGCAACTATGTGTTCGATAATGTGCCAGGAGCAGCGCCTGTTCTCTGAAATCTGTGGCGATGCCAATCGAAACCGTATGTGTTCAACGAAATTAAGTGGTCGACCTATTTAGAGAGCAAACTCCAGATGCGAAACTTAGTTCCATTTTAAACTAATCGTTCTATCTGAAACTAAGTGTTCGATACTGTGCCAGGAGTAGCGCCTGTTCTCTGAAATCGGTGGCGATGCTACTCCAAACCGTATGTGTTCATCGAAACTAAGTGGTCGACCTTGTGAGAGAGGAAACTCCAGATGCGAAGCTTAGTTCCATTTTAAACTGATAGTTCTATCTGATACTAAGTGTTCGATACTGTGCCAGGAGAAGCGCCTGTTCTCTGAAATCTGTGGCGATGCCACTCGAAACCGTATGTGTTCGACGAAATTAAGTGGTCGACCTTGTGAGAGAGGAAACTCCAGATGCGAAACTTAGTTCCATTTTAAACTAATTATTCTATCTGCAACTATGTGTTCGATACTGTGCCAGGAGAAGCGCCTGTGCTCTGAAATCTGTGGCGATGCCACTCGAAACCGTATGTGTTCGACGAAACTAAGTGGTCGAACTTGTGAGAGAGGAAACTCCAAATGCGAAACATATTTCCATTTTAAACTAATTGTTCTCTCTGAAACTAAGTGTTCGATACTGTGCCAGGAGAAGCGCCTGTTCTCTGAAACCTGTGGCGATGCCACTCGAAACCGTATGTGTTCGACGAAATTAAGTGGTCGACCTTGTGAGAGAGGAAACTCCAGATGCGAAGCTTAGTTCCATTTTAAACTGATAGTTCTATCTGATACTAAGTGTTCGATACTGTGCCAGGAGAAGCGCCTGTTCTCTGAAATCTGTGGCGATGCCACTCGAAACCGTATGTGTTCGACGAAATTAAGTGGTCGACCTTGTGAGAGAGGAAACTCCAGATGCGAAACTTAGTTCCATTTTAAACTAATTGTTCTATCTGCAACTATGTGTTCGATACTGTGCCAGGAGAAGCGCCTGTGCTCTGAAATCTGTGGCGATGCCACTCGAAACCGTATGTGTTCGACGAAACTAAGTGGTCGAACTTGTGAGAGAGGAAACTCCAAATGCGAAACATATTTAAATTTTAAACTAATTGTTCTCTCTGAAACTAAGTGTTCGATACTGTGCCAGGAGAAGCGCCTGTTCTCTGAAACCTGTGGCGATACCACTCGAAACCGTATGTGTTCGACGAAATTAAGTGGTCGACCTTGTGAGAGAGGAAACTCCAGATGCGAAACTTAGTTCCATTTTAAACTGATTGTTCTATCTGCCACTATGTGTTCGATACTGTGCCAGGAGAAGCGCCTGTGCTCTGAAATCTGTGGCGATGCCACTCGAAACCGTATGTGTTCGACGAAACTAAGTGGTCGAACTTGTGAGAGAGGAAATTCCAGATGCGAAACTTAGTTCCATTTTAAACTAATTGTTCTATCTGCAACTATGTGTTCGATGTGCCAGGAGAAGCGCCTGTTCTCTGAAATATGTGGCGATGCCACTCGAAACCGTATGTGTTCGACGAAATTAAGTGGTCGACCTTGTGAGAGAGGAAACTCCAGATGCGAAACTTAGTTCCATTTTAAACTAATTGTTCTATCTGCAACTATGTGTTCGATACTGTGCCAGGAGAAGCGCCTGTGCTCTGAAATCTGTGGCGATGCCACTCGAAACCGTATGTGTTCGACGAAACTAAGTGGTCGAACTTGTGAGAGAGGAAACTCCAAATGCGAAACATATTTCCATTTTAAACTAATTGTTCTCTCTGAAACTAAGTGTTCGATACTGTGCCAGGAGAAGCGCCTGTTCTCTGAAATCTGTGGCGATGCTACTCGAAACCGAATGTGTTCCACGAAAGTAAGTGGCCGACCTTGTGAGAGAGGAAACTCCAGATGGAAACTTAGTTCCATTTTAAACTAATTGTTCTATCTGTAACTGAGTGTTCGATACTGCGCCAGGAGAAGCGCCTGTTCTCTGAAATCGGTGGCGATGCTACTCGAAACCGTATGTGTTCATCGAAACTAAGTGGTCGACCTTTTGAGAGAGGAAACTCCAGATGCGAAGCTTTGTTCCATTTTAAACTAATAGTTCTATCTGATACTAAGTTATCGATACTGTTCCAGGAGAAGCGCCTGTTCTCTGAAATCTGTGGCGATGCCACTCGAAACAGTATGTGTTCGACGAAATTAAGTGGTCGACCTTGTGAGAGAGGAAACTCCAGATGCGAAACTTTGTTCCATTTTAAACTAATTGTTCTATGTGCAACTATGTGCTCGATACTGTGCCACGAGAAGTGCCTGTTCTCTGAAAACTGTGACGATGCTACTCCAAACCGTATGTGTTCGACGAAAATAAGTGGTCGAACTTTTGAGAGAGGAAACTCCAGATGCGAAGCTTTGTTCCATTTTAAACAAATAGTTCTATCTGATACTAAGTGTTCGTTACTGTGCCAGGAGAAGCGCCTGTTCTCTGAAATCAGTGGCGATGCCACTCGAAACAGTATGTGTTCGACGAAATTAAGTGGTCGACCTTGTGAGAGAGGAAACTCCAGATGCGAAACTTAGTTCCATTTTAAACTAATTGTTCTATCTGCAACTATGTGTTCGATACTGTGCCAGGAGAAGCGCCTGTTCTCTGAAATCTGTGGCGATGCCACTCGAAACCGTATGTGTTCGACGAAATTAAGTGGTCCACCTTGCGAGAGAGGAAACTCCAGATGCGAAGCTTAGTTCCATTTTAAACTAATAGTTCTCTCTGATACTAAGTGTTCGATACTGTGCCAGGAGAAGCGCCTGTTCTTTGAAATCTGTGGCGATGCCACTCGAAACCTTATGTGTTCAACGAAATTAAGTGGTCGACCTTGTGAGAGAGGAAACTCCAGATGCGAAGCTTAGTTCCATTTTAAACTGATAGTTCTATCTGATACTAAGTGTTCGATACTGTGCCAGGAGAAGCGCCTGTTCTCTGAAATCTGTGGCGATGCCACTCGAAACCGTATGTGTTCGACGAAATGAAGTGGTCGACCTTGTGAGAGAGGAAACTCCAGATGCGAAACTTAGTTCCATTTTAAACTAACTGTTCTATCTGCAACTATGTGTTCGATACTGTGCCAGGAGAAGCGCCTGTGCTCTGAAATCTGTGGCGATGCCACTCGAAACCGTATGTGTTCGACGAAATTAAGTGGTCGACCTTGTGAGAGAGGAAACTCCAGATGCGAAACTTAGTTCCATTTAAACTAATTGTTCTATCTGCAACTATGTGTTCGATACTGTGCCAGGAGAAGCGCCTGTGCTCTGAAATCTGTGGCGATGCCACTCGAAACCGTATGTGTTCGACGAAACTAAGTGGTCGAACTTGTGAGAGAGGAAACTCCAAATGCGAAACATATTTCCATTTTAAACTAATTGTTCTCTCTCAAACTAAGTGTTCGATACTGTGCCAGGAGAAGCGCCTGTTCTCTGAAATCTGTGGCGATGCTACTCGAAACCGAATGTGTTCCACGAAAGTAAGTGGCCGACCTTGAGAGAGAGGAAACTCCAGATGGAAACTTAGTTCCATTTTAAACTAATTGTTCTATCTTTAACTGAGTGTTCGATACTGCGCCAGGAGAAGCGCCTGTTCTCTGAAATCGGTGGCGATGCTACTCGAAACCGTATGTGTTCATCGAAACTAAGTGGTCGAACTTGTGAGAGAGGAAACTCCAAATGCGAAACATATTTCCATTTTAAACTAATAGTTCTATCTGATACTAAGTTATCGATACTGTGCCAGGAGAAGCGCCTGTTCTCTGAAATCTGTGGCGATGCCACTCGAAACAGTATGTGTTCGACGAAATTAAGTGGTCGACCTTGTGAGAGAGGAAACTCCAGATGCGAAACTTAGTTCCATTTTAAACTAATTGTTCTATCTGCAACTATGTGTTCGATACTGTCCCAGGAGAAGCGCCTGTTCTCTGAAATCTGTGGCGATGCCACTCGAAACCGTATGTGTTCGACGAAATTAAGTGGTCGACCTTGTGAGAGAGGAAACTCCAGATGCGAAACTTAGTTCCATTTTAAACTAATTGTTCTATGTGCAACTATGTGTTCGATACTGTGCCACGAGAAGTGCCTGTTCTCTGAAAACTGTGACGATGCTACTCCAAACCGTATGTGTTCGACGAAAATAAGTGGTCGACCTTGTGGAAGAGGAAACTCCGGATGCGAAACTTAGTTCCATTTTAAACTAATTGTTCTATGTGCAACTATGTGTTCGACACTGTGCTCGGCGAAGCGCCTGTTCTCTGAAATCTGTGGCGTTGCTACTCGAAACCGTATGTGTTCGACGAAACTAAGTGGTCGACCTTCTGAGAGAGGAAACTCCGGATGCGAATCTTAGTTCCTTTTAAACTAATTGTTCGATCTGAAACTAAGTGTTCGTTACTGTGCCAGGAGAAGCGCCTGTTCTCTGAAATCTGTGGCGATGCCACTCGAAACCGTATGTGTTCGACGAAACTAAGTAGTCGACCTGCTGAGGGAGGACACTCCAGATGCGAAACTGAGTTCCATTTTAAATTAATTGTTCTATCTGAAACCAAGTGTTCGATACTGTGCCGGGGAAGCGCCTGTTCTCTGAAATCTGTGGCGATGCCACTCGAAACCGTATGTGTTCGACGAAACTCAGTGGCCGACCTTGTGGGAGAGAAAACTCCAGATGCGAAACTTAGTTCCAATTTAAACTGATTGTTCTATCTGAAATTAAGAGTTCGATACTGTGCCAGGAGAAGCGCATGTTCTCGGAAATCTGTCGCGATGCTACTCCAAACCGTATGTGTTCGACGAAACTAAGTGGCCGACCTTGTGAGAGAGGAAACTTCATATGCGAAACTTAGTTCCATTTTAAATTAATTGTTCTATCTGAAATTAAGTGTTCGATAATGTGCCAGGAGAAGCGCTAGTTCTCTGAAATCTGTGGCGATACCACTCGAAACCGTATGTGTTTGACGAAACTAAGTGGTCCACCTTGTGAGAGAAGAAACTCCAAATGCGAAACTTAGTTCCATTTTAAACTAAGTGTTCGGTACTGTGCCAGGAGAAGTGCCCGTTCTCTGAAATCTGTGGCGATGCTACTCGAAACCGTATGTGTTCGACGAAACTAAGTGGTCGACCAGCTGAGAGAGGAAACTCCAGATGCGAAACTGAGTTCCATTTTAAATTAATTGTTCTATCTGAAATAAGTGTTCGATACCGTGCCAGGAGAAGCGCATGTTTTCTGAAATCTATGGCAATGCGCACCCGAAACCGTATGTGTTCGACGAAACTAATTGGTCGATACTGTGCCAGAGGAAACTCCCCGTCTTCGAAATCTGTGGCGATGACATTCGAAACCGTATGTGTTCGACGAAACTAAGTGGTCGACCTTGTGAGAGAGGTAACTCCAGATGCGAATCATTGCTCCATTTTAAACTAATTGTTCTATCTGAAACTAAGTGTTCGATACTGTGCCAGGGGAAGCGCCTGTACTCTGAAATCTGTGGCGATGCTACTCGAAACCGTATGTGTTCGACGAAACTAAGTGGTCGACCTTGTGAGAGAGGAAACTCCAGATGCGAAACATAGTTCAATTTTAAACTAATTTTTCTCTCTGAAAATATGTGTTCGATAATGTGCCAGGAGAAACGCCGTTCTGCGAAATCTGTGGCGATACCACTCGAAACTGTATGGGTTCGACGAAACTAAGTGGACGACCTGGTGAGAGAAGAAACTCCAGATGCGAGAATTAGTTCCATTTTAAACTAATTGTTCTATATGATATTAAGTGTTCGATACTGTGCCAGGCGAAGCGCCTGTTCTCTGAAATCTGTGGGGATGCTACTCGAAACCGTATGTGTTCGATGAAACTAAGTGGTCGACCTTGTGAGAGAGGAAACTCCAGATGCGAAACTTAGTTCCATTTTAAACTAATTGTTCGATCTGAAACTAAGTGTTCGATACTGTGCCAGGGGAAGCGCCTGTTCTCTGAAATCTGTGGCGATGCTCCTCGAAACCGTATGTGTTCGAGGAAACTAAGTGGTCGACCTTGTGGGAGAGGAAACTCCAGATGCGAAACTTAGTTCCATTTTAAACTAATTGTTCTATCTGAAACTAAGTGTTCGTTACTGTGCCAGGCGAAGCGCCTGTTCTCTGAAATCTGTTGCGATGCTACTCGAAACCGTATGTGTTCGACGAAACTAAGTGGTCGACCGTGTGAGAGAGGAAACTCCAGGTGCGAAACATAGTTCCATTTTAAACTAATTGTTCTATCTGCAACTACGTGTTCGATACTGTGCCAGGAGAAGCGCCTATTCTCTGAAATCTGTGGCGATGCCACTCGAAACCGTATGTGTTCGACGAAATTAAGTGGTCGACCTTGTGAGAGAGGAAACTCCAGATGCGAAACTTAGTTCCGTTTTAAACTAATTGTTCTATGTGCAACTATGTGTTCGATACTGTGCCAGGAGAAGTGCCTGTTCTCTGAAAACTGTGACGATGCTACTCCAAACCGTATGTGTTCGACGAAAATAAGTGGTCGACCTTGTGGAAGAGGAAACTCCGGATGCGAAACTTAGTTCCATTTAAACTAATTGTTCTATCTGAAACTAAGTGTTCGATACTGTGCCAGGAGAAGCGCCTGTTCTCTGAAATCAGTGGTAATGCTACTCGAAACCGTATGTGTTCGACGAAACTAAGCGGCCGCCATGTGAGAGAGGAAACTCCAGATGCGAAACTTAGTACCATTTTAAACTAATTGTTTTATCTGAAACTATGTGTCCGATACTGTGCCAGGAAAAGCTCCTGTTCTCTGAAATGTGTGGCGATGCCAATCGAAACCGTATGTGTTCGACGGAACTATGTGGTCGACCTTGTGGGAGAGGAGACTCCAGATGCGAAACATATTTCTATTTTAAACTAATTGTTCTATCTGAAACGAAGTGTTCGATACTGTGCCAGGAGAAGCGCCAGTTCTCTGAAATGTGTGGCGATGCCACTCGAAACCGTATGTGTTCGACGAAACTAAGTGGTCGACCTTGTGGGAGAGGAAACTCCAGATGCGAAACTTAGTTCCATTTTAAACTAATTGTTCTATCTGAAACTAAGTGCTCGACACTGTGCCAGGAGAAGCTCCTGTTCTCTGAAATGTGTGGCGATGCCACTCGAAACCGTATGTGTTCGACGTAACTAAGTGGTCGACCTTGTGAGAGAGGATACTCCAGATGCGAAACATATTTCTATTTTAAACTAATTGTTCTATCTGAAACTGAGTTTTCGATACTGTGCCAGGAGAAGCGCCTGTTCTCTGAAATCTGTGGCGATGCCACTCGAAACCGTATGTGTTCGACGAAATCAAGTGGTCGACGTTGTGAGAGAGGAAACTCCAGATGCGAAACTTAGTACCATTTTAAACTAATTGTTCCATCTGAAACTAAGTGTTCGATACTGTGCCAGGAGAAGCGCCTGTTCTCTGAAATCTGTGGCGATGCTATTCGAAACCGTATGTGTTCGACGAAACTAAGTTGTCGACCTTGTGCGAGAGGAAACTCCAGATGCGAAACTTAGTACCATATTAAACTAATTGTTCTATCTGAAACTAAGTGCTCGACACTGTGCCAGGAGAAGCTCCTGTTCTCTGAAATGTGTGCCGATGCCACTCGAAACCGTATGTGTTCGACGTAACTAAGTGGTCGATCTTGTGAGAGAGGATACTCCAGATGCGAAACATATTTCTATTTTAAACTAATTTTTCTATCTGAAACTTAGTGTTCGATACTGTGCCAGGAGTAGCGCCTGTTTTCTGAAATCGGTGGCGATGCTACTCGAAACCGAATGTGTTCCACGAAAGTAAGTGGCCGACCTTGTGAGAGGGGAAACTCCAGATGCGAAGCTTAGTTCCATTTTAAACTGATAGTTCTATCTGATACTAAGTGTTCGATACTGTGCCAGGAGAAGCGCCTGTTCTCTGAAATCTCTGGTGAGGCTACTCCAAACCGTATGTGTTCGACGAAACTAAGTGGTCGAACTTGTGAGAGAGGAAACTCCAAATGCGAAACATATTTCCATTTTAAACTAATTGTTCTCTCTGAAACTAAGTGTTCGATACTGTGCCAGGAGTAGCGCCTGTTCTCTGAAATCGGTGGCGATGCTACTCCAAACCGTATGTGTTCATCGAAACTAAGTGGTCGACCTTGTGAGAGAGGAAACTCCAGATGCGAAGCTTAGTTCCATTTTAAACTGATAGTTCTATCTGATACTAAGTGTTCGATACTGTGCCAGGAGAAGCGCCTGTGCTCTGAAATCTGTGGCGATGCCACTCGAAACCGTATGTGTTCGACGAAACTAAGTGGTCGAACTTGTGAGAGAGGAAACTCCAAATGCGAAACATATTTCCATTTTAAACTAATTGTTCTCTCTGAAACTAAGTGTTCGATACTGTGCCAGGAGAAGCGCCTCTTCTCTCAAATCTGTGGCGATGCTACTCGAAACCGAATGTGTTCCACGAAAGTAAGTGGCCGACCTTGTGAGAGAGGAAACTCCAGATGCGAAACTTAGTTCCATTTTAAACTGATAGTTCTATCTGATACTAAGTGTTCGATACTGTGCCAGCAGAAGCGCCTGTTCTCTGAAATCTGTGGCGATGCCACTCGAAACCGTATGTGTTCGACGAAATTAAGTGGTCGACCTTGTGAGAGAGGAAACTCCAGATGCGAAGCTTAGTTCCATTTTAAACTGATTGTTCTATCTGCAACTATGTGTTCGATACTGTGCCAGGAGAAGCGCCTGTGCTCTGAAATCTGTGGCGATGCCACTCGAAACCGTATGTGTTCGACGAAACTAAGTGGTCGAACTTGTGAGAGAGGAAACTCCAAATGCGAAACATATTTCCATTTTAAACTAATTGTTCTCTCTGAAACTAAGTGTTCGATACTGTGCCAGGAGAAGCGCCTCTTCTCTCAAATCTGTGGCGATGCTACTCGAAACCGAATGTGTTCCACGAAAGTAAGTGGCCGACCTTGTGAGAGAGGAAACTCCAGATGCGAAACTTAGTTCCATTTTAAACTGATAGTTCTATCTGATACTAAGTGTTCGATACTGTGCCAGGAGAAGCGCCTGTTCTCTGAAATCTGTGGCGATGCCACTCGAAACCGTATGTGTTCGACGAAATTAAGTGGTCGACCTTGTGAGAGAGGAAACTCCAGATGCGAAACTTAGTTCCATTTTAAACTAATTGTTCTATCTGCAACTATGTGTTCGATACTGTGCCAGGAGAAGCGCCTGTGCTCTGAAATCTGTGGCGATGCCACTGGAAACCGTATGTGTTCGACAAAACTAAGTGGTCGAACTTGTGAGAGAGGAATCTCCAGTTGCGAAGCTTATTTCCATTTTAAACTAATTGTTCTACCTGAAACTAAGTGTTCGATACTGTGCCAGGAGAAGCGCCTGTTCTCTGAAATCGGTGGCGATGCCACTCGAAACCGTATGTGTTCGACGATACTAAGTGGTCGACCTTGTGAGAGTGGAAACTCCAAATGCGAAACATAGGTCCATTTTAAACTAATAGTTCTCTCTGATACTAAGTGTTCGATACTGTGCCAGGAGATGCGCCTGTTCTCTGAAATCTGTGGCGATGCCACTCGAAACCGTATGTGTTCGACGAAACTAAGTGGTCGAACTTGTGAGAGAGGAAACTCCAAATGCGAAACATATTTCCATTTTAAACTAATTGTTCTCTCTGAAACTAAGTGTTCGATACTGTGCCAGGAGAAGCGCCTCTTCTCTCAAATCTGTGGCGATGCCACTCGAAACCGTATGTGTTCGACGATACTAAGTGATCGACCTTCTGAGAGAGGAAACTCCGAATGCGAAACTTAGTTCCCTTTTAAAATAATTGTTCTATCTGAAACAAAGTGTTCGATACTGTGCCAGGAGAAGCGCCTCTTCTCTGAAATCTGAGGCGATGCTACTCGAAACCGTATGTGTTCGACGAAACTAAGTGGTCGACCTTGTGAGAGAGGAAACTCCAGATGCGAAGCATATTTCCATTTTAAACTAATTGTTCTATCGGATACTAAGTGTTCGATACTGTGCCAGGGGAAGTGCCCGTTCTTTGAAATCTGTGGCGATGCTACTCGAAACCGTATGTGTTCGACGAAACTAAGTGGTCAACCTTCTGAGAGAGGAAACTCCGGATGCGAAACTTAGTTCCATTTTAAACTAATTGTTCTATCTGAAACAAAGTGTTCGATACTGTGCCAGGAGAAGCGCCTCTTCTCTGAAATCTGAGGCGATGCTACTCGAAACCGTATGTGTTCGACGATACTAAGTGGTCGACCTTCTGAGAGAGGAAACTCCGAATGCGAAACTTAGTTCCATTTTAAATTAATTGTTCTATGTGAAACTAAGTGTTCGGTACTGTGCCAGGAGATGCGCCTGTTCTCTGAAATCTGTGGCGATGCCACTCGAAACCGTATCTGTTCGACGAAACTAAGTGGCCGACCTTGTGAGAGAGGATACTCCAGATGCGAAACAGAGTTCCATTTTAAACTAATGGTTCTGTCTGAAATAAGTGTTCGATACTGTGCCAGCAGAAGCGCCTGTTCTGTGAAATCTGTGGCGATGCCACTCGAAAACGTACGTGTTCGACGAAAATAAGTGGTAGACCTTGTGGTAGAGGAAACTCCAGGTGCGAAACATAGTTCCATTTTAAATTAATTGTTCTATGTGAAACTAAGTGTTCGGTACTGTGCCAGGAGATGCGTCTGTTCTCTGAAATCTGTGGCGATGCTACTCGAAACCGTATGTGTTCGACGAAACTAAGTGGCCGACCTTGTGAAAGAGGAAACTTCAGATGCGAAACTTAGTTCCATTTTAAATTAATTGTTCTATCTGAAAATAAATGTTCGCTAGTGTGCCAGGAGAAACGCCCGTTCTGTGAAACCTGTGGCGATACCACTCGAAACGGTATGTGTTCGACGAAGCTGAGTGGTCGACATTGTGAGAGAGGAAACTCCAGACGCGAAACATAGTGCCATTTTAAACTAATTGTTCTATCTGAAACTAAGTGTTCGATACTGTGCCAGCAGAAGCGCCTGGTCTCTGAAATCTGTGGCGATGCCACTCGAAACCGTATGTGTTCGACGAAACTAAGTTGTCGGCCTTGGGAGAGTGGAAACTCCAGAAGTGGAACTTAGTTTCATTTAAAACTTACTGTGCTATCTGAAACTAAGTGTTCGATAATGTGCCAGGAGAAGCGCCTGTTCTGCGAAATCTGTGGCGATACCACTCCAAACCGTATGTGTACGACGAAACTAAGTGGTCGACCTTGTGAGGGAGGATACTCCAGATGCGAAACACAGTTTCATTTAAAACTAATTGTTCTATCTGAAACTAAGTGTTCGATAATGTGCCAGGAGAAGTGCCTGTTCTCTGAAATCTGTGGCGATGCTACTCGAAACCGTATGTGTTCGACGAAACTAAGTGGTAGACCTTGTGAAAGAGGAAACTTCAGATGCGAAACTTAGTTCCATTTTAAATTAATTGTTCTATCTGAAAATAAATGTTCGCTAGTGTGCCAGGAGAAACGCCCGTTCTGTGAAACCTGTGGCGATACCACTCGAAACGGTATGTGTTCGACGAAGCTGAGTGGTCGACCTTGTGAGAGAGGAAACTCCAGACGCGAAACTTAGTGCCATTTTAAACTAATTGTTCTATCTGAAACTAAGTGTTCGATACTGTGCCAGCAGAAGCGCCTGTTCTCTGAAATCTGTGGCGATGCCACTCGAAACCGTATGTGTTCGACGAAACTAAGTTGTCGGCCTTGGGAGAGTGGAAACTCCAGAAGTGGAACTTAGTTTCATTTAAAACTTACTGTGCTATCTGAAACTAAGTGTTCGATAATGTGCCAGGAGAAGCGCCTGTTCTGCGAAATCTGTGGCGATACCACTCCAAACCGTATGTGTACGACGAAACTAAGTGGTCGACCTTGTGAGAGAGGAAACGCCAAATGCGAAACATAGGTCCATTTTAGACTAATTGTTCTATCTGAAACTAAGTGTTCGATAATGTGCCAGGCGAAGCGCCTGTTATCTGAAATCTGTGGCGATGCCACTCGAAACCGTATGTCTTCGTCGAAACTAAGTGGTCGACCTTGTGAGGGAGGATACTGCAGATGCGAAACTTAGTTCCATTTAAAACTAATTGTTCTATCTGAAACTAAGTGTTCGATACTGTGCCAGGAGAAGCGCCTGTTCTCTGAAATCTGCGGCGATGCCACTCGAAACCGTATGTGTTCGACGAAACTAAGTGGTTGACCTTGTGAGAGAGGATACTCCAGATGCGAAACATAGTTCCATTTTAAACTAATTGTTCTGTCTGAAATAAGTGTTCGATACTGTGCCAGGCGAAGCGCCTGTTTTCTGAAATCTGTGGCGATGCCACTCGAAACCGTATGTGTTCGACGAAACTAAGTGGTTGACCTTGTGAGAGAGGATACTCCAGATGCGAAACATAGTTCCATTTTAAACTATTTGTTCTGTCTGAAATAAGTGTTCGATACTGTGCCAGGCGAAGCGCCTGTTCTCTGAAATCTGTGGCGATGCCACTCGAAACCGTATGTGTTCGACGAAACTAAGTAGTTGACCTTGTGAAAGAGGATACTCCAGATGCGAAACATAGTTCCATTTAAAACTAATTGTTCTATCTGATACTAAGTATTCGATAGTGTGCCAGGAGTAGCGCCTGTTCTCTCAGATCATTGGCGATGATACTCGAAACCGTATGTGTTCGACGAAACTAAGTGGTCGACCTTGTGAGAGAGGAAACTCCAGATGGGAAAGTTAGTTCCATTTTAAACTAATTGTTCTATCTGAAACTAAGTGTTCGATACTGTGCCAGGGGAAGCGCCTGTTCTCTGAAATCAGTGGCGATGCTACTCGCAACCCTATGTGTTCGACGAAACTAAGTGGTCGACCTTGTGAGAGAGGAAACTCCAGATGCGAAACTTAGTTCCATTTTAAACTAATTGTTCTATCTGAAACTAAGTGTCCGATACTGTCCCACGAGAAGCGCCTGTCCTCTGAAATCTGTGGCGATGCTACTCGAAACCGTATGAGTTCTACGAAAATAAGTGGTCGACCTTGTGGTAGAGGAAACTCCAGATCCGAAACATAGTTCCATTTTAAACATATTGTTCTATCTGAAACTAAGTGTTCGATACTGTGCCAGGAGAAGCGCCTGTTCTCTGAAATCTGTGGCGATGCTACTCGAAACCGTATGTGTTCGACAAAACTAAGTGGTCGACCTTGTGAGAGAGGAAACTCCAGATGCGAACCTTTGTTCCATTTTAAACTAATTGTTCAATCTGAAAGTGTTCGATACTGTGCCAGGCGAAGCGCCTGTTCCCTGAAATCTGTGGCGATGCCACTCGAAACCGTATGTGTTCGACGAAAATAAGTGGTCGACCTTGTGGTAGAGGAAACTCCAGATGCGAAACATAGTTCCATTTTAAACTAATTGTTCTATCTGAAACTAAGTGTTCGGTACAGTGCCAGGAGAAGCGCCTGTTCTCTGAAATCTGTGGCGATGCTACTCGAAACCGTATGTGTTCGACGATACTAAGTGGTCGACCTTGTGAGAGAGGAAACTCCAGATGCGAACCTTAGTTCCATTTAAAACTAATTGTTCAATCTGAAAGTGTTCGATACTGTGCCAGGCGAAGCGCCTGTTCTCTGAAATCTTTGGCGATGCCACTCGAAACCGTATGTGTTCGACGAAACTGAGTGGTCGACCTTGTGAGAGAGGAAGCTCCAGATGCGAAGCTTAGTTCCATTTTAACCTAATTGTTCTATCTGATACTAAGTGTTCCATACTGTGCCAGGAGAAGCATCTGTTCTCTGAAATCTGTGGCGATGCTACTCGAAACCGTATGTGTTCCACGATACTAAGTGGCTGACGTTGTGAGAGAGGAAACTCCAAATGCGAAACTTAGTTCCATTTTAAACTAATTGTTCTACCTGAAAGTGTTCAATACTGTACCAGGAGAAGCGCCGGTTCTCTGAAATCTTTGGCGATGCTACTCGAAACCGTATGTGTTTGACGAAACTAAGTGGTCGACCTTGTGGGAGAGGAAACTCCAGATGCGAAACTTAGTTCCATTTTAAAACAAATGTTCCATCTGTAACTAAGTATACGATACACTGCCAGTAGAAGCGCCTGTTCTCTGAAACCTGTGGCGTTGCTACTCGAAACCGAATGTGTTCGACGAAAGTAAGTGGTAGACCGTGTGAGAGAGGAATCTCCAAATGCGAAACATATTTCCATTTTATACTAATTGTTCTATCTGTAACTAAGTGTACCATACTGTGCCAGGAGAAGCGCCTGTTCTCTGAAATCTGTGGCGATGCCACTCGAAACCGTATGTGTTCGACGAAACTAAGAGGACGACCTTGTGAGAGAGGAAACTTTAGTTGCGAAACTTAGTTCCATTTTAAACTAATTGTTCCCTCTGAAATTAAGAGTTCGATACTGTGCCAGGAGAGGCGGCTGTTCTCTGAAATCTGTGGCGATGCTACTCGAAACCGAATGTGTTCGACGAAAGTAAGTGGTCGACCTTCTGAGTGAGGGAACTCCGGATGCGAAACTTAGTTCGATTTTAATCTAATTGTTCTATCTAAAACAAAGTGTTTGATACTGTGGCAGGAGAAGCGCCTGCTCTCTGAAATCTGTGGCGATGCCACTCGAAACCGTATGTGTTCGACGAAACTAAGTGCCGACCTTGTGAGAGAGGAAACTCCAGATGCGAAACATATTTCCATTTTAAACTAAATGTTCCATCTGAAACTAAGTGCTCGATACTGTGCCAGGCGAAGCGCCTGTTCTCTGAAATCTGTGGCGATGCCACTCGAAACCGTATGTGTTCGACGAAACTAAGTAGTTGACCTTGTGAAGGAGGATACTCCAGATGCGAAACATACTTCCATTTAAAACTAATTGTTCTATCTGATACTAAGTATTCGATAGTGTGCCAGGAGTAGCGCCTGTTCTCTCAGATCATTGGCGATGATACTCGAAACCGTATGTGTTCGACGAAACTAAGTGGTCGACCTTGTGAGAGAGGAAACTCCAGATGCGAAAGTTAGTTCCATTTTAAACTAATTGTTCTATCTGAAACTAAGTGTTCGATACTGTGCCAGGGGAAGCGCCTGTTCTCTGAAATCAGTGGCGATGCTACTCGCAACCCTATGTGTTCGACGAAACTAAGTGGTCGACCTTGTGAGAGAGGAAACTCCAGATGCGAAACTTAGTTCCATTTTAAACTAATTGTTCTATCTGAAACTAAGTGTCCGATACTGTCCCACGAGAAGCGCCTGTCCTCTGAAATCTGTGGCGATGCTACTCGAAACCGTATGTGTTCTACGAAAATAAGCGGTCGACCTTGTGGTAGAGGAAACTCCAGATCCGAAACATAGTTCCATTTTAAACATATTGTTCTATCTGAAACTAAGTGTTCGATACTGTGCCAGGAGAAGCGCCTGTTCTCTGAAATCTGTGGCGATGCTACTCGAAACCGTATGTGTTCGACAAAACTAAGTGGTCGACCTTGTGAGAGAGGAAACTCCAGATGCGAACCTTTGTTCCATTTTAAACTAATTGTTCAATCTGAAAGTGTTCGATACTGTGCCAGGCGAAGCGCCTGTTCCCTGAAATCTGTGGCGATGCCACTCGAAACCGTATGTGTTCGACGAAAATAAGTGGTCGACCTTGTGGGAGAGGAAACTCCAGATGCGAAACTTAGTTCCATTTTAAAACAAATGTTCCATCTGTAACTAAGTATACGATACACTGCCAGTAGAAGCGCCTGTTCTCTGAAACCTGTGGCGTTGCTACTCGAAACCGAATGTGTTCGACGAAAGTAAGTGGTAGACCGTGTGAGAGAGGAATCTCCAAATGCGAAACATATTTCCATTTTATACTAATTGTTCTATCTGTAACTAAGTGTACCATACTGTGCCAGGAGAAGCGCCTGTTCTCTGAAATCTGTGGCGATGCCACTCGAAACCGTATGTGTTCGACGAAACTAAGAGGACGACCTTGTGAGAGAGGAAACTTTAGTTGCGAAACTTAGTTCCATTTTAAACTAATTGTTCCCTCTGAAATTAAGAGTTCGATACTGTGCCAGGAGAGGCGGCTGTTCTCTGAAATCTGTGGCGATGCTACTCGAAACCGAATGTGTTCGACGAAAGTAAGTGGTCGACCTTCTGAGTGAGGGAACTCCGGATGCGAAACTTAGTTCGATTTTAATCTAATTGTTCTATCTAAAACAAAGTGTTTGATACTGTGGCAGGAGAAGCGCCTGCTCTCTGAAATCTGTGGCGATGCCACTCGAAACCGTATGTGTTCGACGAAACTAAGTGCCGACCTTGTGAGAGAGGAAACTCCAGATGCGAAACATATTTCCATTTTAAACTAAATGTTCCATCTGAAACTAAGTGCTCGATACTGTGCCAGGCGAAGCGCCTGTTCTCTGAAATCTGTGGCGATGCCACTCGAAACCGTATGTGTTCGACGAAACTAAGTAGTTGACCTTGTGAAGGAGGATACTCCAGATGCGAAACATACTTCCATTTAAAACTAATTGTTCTATCTGATACTAAGTATTCGATAGTGTGCCAGGAGTAGCGCCTGTTCTCTCAGATCATTGGCGATGATACTCGAAACCGAATGTGTTCGACGAAACTAAGTGGTCGACCTTGTGAGAGAGGAAACTCCAGATGCGAAAGTTAGTTCCATTTTAAACTAATTGTTCTATCTGAAACTAAGTGTTCGATACTGTGCCAGGGGAAGCGCCTGTTCTCTGAAATCAGTGGCGATGCTACTCGCAACCCTATGTGTTCGACGAAACTAAGTGGTCGACCTTGTGAGAGAGGAAACTCCAGATGCGAAACTTAGTTCCATTTTAAACTAATTGTTCTATCTGAAACTAAGTGTCCGATACTGTCCCACGAGAAGCGCCTGTCCTCTGAAATCTGTGGCGATGCTACTCGAAACCGTATGTGTTCTACGAAAATAAGCGGTCGACCTTGTGGTAGAGGAAACTCCAGATCCGAAACATAGTTCCATTTTAAACATATTGTTCTATCTGAAACTAAGTGTTCGATACTGTGCCAGGAGAAGCGCCTGTTCTCTGAAATCTGTGGCGATGCTACTCGAAACCGTATGTGTTCGACAAAACTAAGTGGTCGACCTTGTGAGAGAGGAAACTCCAGATGCGAACCTTTGTTCCATTTTAAACTAATTGTTCAATCTGAAAGTGTTCGATACTGTGCCAGGCGAAGCGCCTGTTCCCTGAAATCTGTGGCGATGCCACTCGAAACCGTATGTGTTCGACGAAAATAAGTGGTCGACCTTGTGGTAGAGGAAACTCCAGATGCGAAACATAGTTCCATTTTAAACTAATTGTTCTATCTGAAACTAAGTGTTCGGTACAGTGCCAGGAGAAGCGCCTGTTCTCTGAAATCTGTGGCGATGCTACTCGAAACCGTATGTGTTCGACGAAACTAAGTGGCGAACCTTGTGAGAGAGGAAACTCCAGATGCGAAACATAGTTGCATTTTAAACTAATTGTTCTATCTGTAACTAAGTGTTCGATCATGTGCCAGGAGAAGCGCCTGTTCTCTGAAATCTGTGGCGATGCCACTCGAAACCGTCTGAGTTCGACGAAACTAAGTGGTCGCCTTTTGGAAGAGGAAACACCAGATGCAAAACTTAGTTCCATTTAAAACTAATTGTTCCATCTGAAACTAAGTGTTCGATACTGTGCCAGGAGAAGCGCCTGTGCTCTGAAATCTGTGGCGATACCACTCGAAACCGTATGTGTTAGGCGAAACTAAGTGGCCGACATTGTGAGAGAGGAAACTCCAGATGCGAAATATAGTTGCATTTTAAACTAATTGTTCTATCTGTAACTAAGTGTTCGATACTGTGCCACGAGAAGCGCCTGTTCTCTGAAATCTGTGGCGATGCCACTCGAAACCGTATGTGTTCGACGAAACTAAGTGGTCGCCTTGTGAAAGAGGAAACTCCAAATGCGAAACTTAGTTCCATTTAAAACTAAGTGTTCCATCTGAAACTAAGTGTTCGATACTGTGCCAGGAGAAGCGCCTGTTCTCTGAAATCTGTGGCGATACCACTCGAAACCGTATGTGTTCGACGAAACTAAGTGCTCGACCTTGTAAGAGAGGATACTCCAGATACGAAACTTAATTCCATTTTAAACTAATTGTTCTATCTGATACTAAGTGTTCCATACTGTGCTAGGAGAAGCGCCTGTTCTCTGAAATCTGTTACGATGCCACTCGAAACCGTATGTGTTCGACGAAACTATGTGGTCGCCTTTTGAAAGAGGAAACTCCATATGCGAAACTTAGTTCCATTTAAAACTAATTGTTCTATCTGAAACTAAGTTTTCGATACTGTGCCAGTAGAAGCGGCTGTCTCTGAAATCTGTAGCGATGCCACCACAAACCGAATGGATTCAACGAAACTAAGTCGTCGACCTTGTGAGGGAGGATACTCCAGATGCGAAACATAGTTACATTTTAATCTAATTGTTCTGTCTGAAATAAGTGTTCGATACTATGCCAGGAGAGGCGCCTGCTCTCTGAAATCTGTGGCGATGCTACTCGAAACCGTATGTGTTCAACGAAACTAAGTCGTCGACCTTGTGAGGGAGGATACTCCAGATGCGAAACATAGTTACATTTTAATCTACTTGTTCTGTCTGAAATAAGTGTTCGATACTGTCCCAGGAGAAGCGCCTGCTCTATACTCTGTGTGGCGATGCCACTCGAAACCGTCTGTGTTCGACAAAACTAAGTGGTCGCCTTGTGAAAGAGGAAACTCCAGATGCAAAACTCAGTTCCATTTAAAACTAATTGTTCCATCTGTAACTAAGTGTTCGATACTGTGCCAGGAGAAGCGCCTGTTCTCTGAAGTCTCTGGCGATAGCACTCGAAACCGTATGTGTTAGACGAAACTAAGTGGTCGACCTTGTGAGAGAGGATACTCCAGATGCGAAACTTAGTTCCATTTTAAACTAATTGTTCTATCTGATACTAAGTGTTCGATACTGTGCTAGGAGAAGCGCCTGTTCTCTGAAATCTGTGGCGATGCCACTCGAAACCGTATGTGTTCGACGAAACTGAGTGGTCGCTTTGTGAAAGGGGAAACTCCAGATGCGAAACATAGTTCCATTTAAAACTAATTGTTCCATCTGACACTAAGTGTTCGATACTCTGCCAGGAGAAGCGCCTGTTCTCTGAAATCGGTGGCGATACCACTCGAAACAGTATGTGTTCGACGAAACTAAGTGGCCGACCTGGTGAGAGAGGAAACTCCAGATGCGAAACAGGGTTCCATTTTAATCTAATTGTTCTGTCTGAAATAAGTGTTCGATACTGTGCCAGCAGAAGCGCCTGTTCTCTGAACTGTGTGGCGATTCCGCTCGAAACAGTATGTGTTCGACCAAATTAAGTGGTCGACCTTGTGAGAGGGGAAACTCCAGACGCGAAAGTTAGTGCCATTTTAAACTAATTGTTCTGTCTGAAATAAGTGTTCGATAATGTGCCAGGAGAAGCGCCTGTTCTCTGAAATCTGTGGCGATGCTACTCGAAACCGTATGTGTTCGACGAAACTAAGTGGTCGACCTTGTGAGAGAGGAAACTCCAGATGCGAAGCTTAGTTCCATTTTAAACTAATTGTTCTATCTGATACTAAGTGCTCGATACTGTGCCAGGAGAAGCGCCTCTTCTCTGAAATCTGTGGTGATGCCACTCGAAACCGTATGTTTTCGACGAAACTCAGTTGTCGAACTTGTGAGAGAGGAAACGCCAAATGCGAAACATAGGTCCATTTTAGACTAATTGTTCTATCTGAAACTAAGTGTTCGATAATGTGCCAGGCGAAGCGCCTGTTATCTGAAATCTGTGGCGATGCCACTCGAAACCGTATGTCTTCGTCGAAACTAAGTGGTCGACCTTGTGAGGGAGGATACTCCAGATGCGAAACAGGGTTCCATTTTAATCTAATTGTTCTGTCTGAAATAAGTGTTCGATACTGTGCCAGGAGAAGCGCCTGTTCTCTGAAATCTGTGGCGATGCCACTCGAAACCGTATGTGTTCGACGAAACTAAGTAGTCGACCTTGTGAGGGAGGATACTCCAGCTGCGAAACATAGTTACATTTTAAACTAATTGTTCTGTCTGAAATAAGTGTTCGATACTGTCCCAGGAGAAGCGCCTGCTCTATACTCTGTGTGGCGATGCCACTCGAAACCGTCTGTGTTCGACAAAACTAAGTGGTCGCCTTGTGAAAGAGGAAACTCCAGATGCAAAACTCAGTTCCATTTAAAACTAATTGTTCCATCTGAAACTAAGTGTTCGATACTGTGCCAGGAGAAGCGCCTGTTCTCTGAAGTCTCTGGCGATAGCACTCGAAACCGTATGTGTTAGACGAAACTAAGTGGTCGACCTTGTAAGAGAGGATACTCCAGATGCGAAACTTAGTTCCATTTTAAACTAATTGTTCTATCTGATACTAAGTGTTCGATACTGTGCTAGGAGAAGCGCCTGTTCTCTGAAATCTGTGGCGATGCCACTCGAAACCGTATGTGTTCGACGAAACTGAGTGGTCGCTTTGTGAAAGGGGAAACTCCAGATGCGAAACTTAGTTCCATTTAAAACTAATTGTTCCATCTGACACTAAGTGTTCGATACTGTGCCAGGAGAAGCGCCTGTTCTCTGAAATCGGTGGCGATACCACTCGAAACCGTATGTGTTCGACGAAACTAAGTGGCCGACCTGGTGAGAGAGGAAACTCCAGATGCGAAACAGGGTTCCATTTTAATCTAATTGTTCTGTCTGAAATAAGTGTTCGATACTGTGCCAGGAGAAGCGCCTGTTCTCTGAACTGTGTGGCGATTCCGCTCGAAACAGTATGTGTTCGACCAAATTAAGTGGTCGACCTTGTGAGAGGGGAAACTCCAGACGCGAAAGTTAGTGCCATTTTAAACTAATTGTTCTGTCTGAAATAAGTGTTCGATAATGTGCCAGGAGAAGCGCCTGTTCTCTGAAATCTGTGGCGATGCTACTCGAAACCGTATGTGTTCGACGAAACTAAGTGGTCGACCTTGTGAGAGAGGAAACTCCAGATGCGAAGCTTAGTTCCATTTTAAACTAATTGTTCTATCTGATACTAAGTGCTCGATACTGTGCCAGGAGAAGCGCCTCTTCTCTGAAATCTGTGGTGATGCCACTCGAAACCGTATGTTTTCGACGAAACTAAGTTGTCGAACTTGTGAGAGAGGAAACGCCAAATGCGAAACATAGGTCCATTTTAGACTAATTGTTCTATCTGAAACTAAGTGTTCGATAATGTGCCAGGCGAAGCGCCTGTTATCTGAAATCTGTGGCGATGCCACTCGAAACCGTATGTCTTCGTCGAAACTAAGTGGTCGACCTTGTGAGGGAGGATACTCCAGATGCGAAACAGGGTTCCATTTTAATCTAATTGTTCTGTCTGAAATAAGTGTTCGATACTGTGCCAGGAGAAGCGCCTGTTCTCTGAAATCTGTGGCAATGCCACTCGAAACCGTATGTGTTCGACGAAACTAAGTAGTCGACCTTGTGAGGGAGGATACTCCAGCTGCGAAACATAGTTACATTTTAAACTAATTGTTCTGTCTGAAGTACGTGTTCGATACTGTGCCAGGAACAGCGCCTGCTCTCTGTAATCTGTGGCGATGCCGCTCGAAACCGTATGTGTTCGACGAAACTAAGTGGTTGACCTTGTGAGAGAGGATACTCCAGATGCGAAACATAGTTCCATTTTAAACTAATTGTTCTATCTGTGACTAAGTGTTCGATACTGTGCCAGGAGAAGCGCCTGTTCTCTGAAATGTCTGGCGATGCCGCTCGAAACCGTATGTGTTCGACGAAACTAAGTGGTTGAGCTTGTGAGAGAGGATACTCCAGATGCGAAACATAGTTCCATTTTAAACTAATTGTTCTATCTGATACTAAGTGTTCGATACTGTGCCAGGAGAAGCGACTGTTCTCTGAAATCTGTGGCGATGCCACTCGAAACCGTATGTGTTCGACGAAACTAAGTGGTCGGCCTTGTGAGAGAGGAAACATCATATGCGAAACTTAGTTGCATTTTAAATTAATTGTTCTATCTGAAACTAAGTGTTCGATACTGTGCCAGGAGAAGCGCCCATTCTGTGAAACCAGTGGCAATACCACTCGAAACGGTATGTGTTCGACGAAACTGAGTGGTCGACCTTGAGGGAGAGGCAACTCCAGACGCGAAACTTAGTTCCATTTTAATCTAATTGTTCTATATGATATTAAGTGTTCGACAGTGTGCCAGGAGAAACGCCTGTTCTCTGAAATCTGTGGCGATGCCACTCGAAACCGTATGTGATCGACGAAATTAAGTGGTCGACCTTGTGAGAGAGGAAACTCCAGATGCGAAGCTTAGTTCCATTTTAAACTAAATGTTCTATCTGATACTAAGTGCTCGATACTGTGCCAGGAGAAGCGCCTCTTCTCTGAAATCTGTGGTGATGCCACTCGAAACCGTATGTTTTCGACGAAACTAAGTTGTCGAACTTGTGAGAGACGAAACGCCAAATGCGAAACATATGTCCATTTTAGACTAATTGTTCTATCTGAAACTAAGTGTTCCATACTGTGCCAGGAGCAGCGCCTGCTCTCTGAAATCTGTGGCGATGCCGCTCGAAACCGTATGTGTTCGAGGAAACTAAGTGGTCGACCTGGTGACAGAGGAAACTCCAGATGCGAAACATAGTTCCATTTAAAACTAAGTGTTCCATCTGAAACTAAGTGTACGATACTGTGCCAGGAGAAGCGCCTGTTCTCTGAAATCTGTGGCGATACCACTCGAAACCGTATGTGTTCGACGAAACTAAGTGGTCGACCTTGTAAGAGAGGATACTCCAGATACGAAACTTAATTCCATTTTAAACTAATTGTTCTATCTGATACTAAGTGTTCCATACTGTGCTAGGAGAAGCGCCTGTTCTCTGAAATCTGTGGCGATGCCACTCGAAACCGTATGTGTTCGACGAAACTATGTGGTCGCCTTTTGAAAGAGGAAACTCCATATGCGAAACTTAGTTCCATTTAAAACTAATTGTTCTATCTCAAACTAAGTTTTCGATACTGTGCCAGTAGAAGCGGCTGTCTCTGAAATCTGTAGCGATGCCACCACAAACCGAATGGATTCAACGAAACTAAGTCGTCGACCTTGTGAGGGAGGATACTCCAGATGCGAAACATAGTTACATTTTAATCTAATTGTTCTGTCTGAAATAAGTGTTCGATACTATGCCAGGAGAGGCGCCTGCTCTCTGAAATCTGTGGCGATGCTACTCGAAACCGTATGTGTTCAACGAAACTAAGTCGTCGACCTTGTGAGGGAGGATACTCCAGATGCGAAACATAGTTACACTTTAATCTACTTGTTCTGTCTGAAATAAGTGTTCGATACTGTCCCAGGAGAAGCGCCTGCTCTATACTCTGTGTGGCGATGCCACTCGAAACCGTCTGTGTTCGACAAAACTAAGTGGTCGACTTGTGAAAGAGGAAACTCCAGATGCAAAACTCAGTTCCATTTAAAACTAATTGTTCCATCTGAAACTAAGTGTTCGATACTGTGCCAGGAGAAGCGCCTGTTCTCTGAAGTCTCTGGCGATAGCACTCGAAACCGTATGTGTTAGACGAAACTAAGTGGTCGACCTTGTGAGAGAGGATACTCCAGATGCGAAACTTAGTTCCATTTTAAACTAATTGTTCTATCTGATACTAAGTGTTCGATACTGTGCTAGGAGAAGCGCCTGTTCTCTGAAATCTGTGGCGATGCCACTCGAAACCGTATGTGTTCGACGAAACTGAGTGGTCGCTTTGTGAAAGGGGAAACTCCAGATGCGAAACTTAGTTCCATTTAAAACTAATTGTTCCATCTGACACTAAGTGTTCGATACTGTGCCAGGAGAAGCGCCTGTTCTCTGAAATCGTGGCGATACCACTCGAAACCGTATGTGTTCGACGAAACTAAGTGGCCGACCTGGTGAGAGAGGAAACTCCAGATGCGAAACAGGGTTCCATTTTAATCTAATTGTTCTGTCTGAAATAAGTGTTCGATACTGTGCCAGGAGAAGCGCCTGTTCTCTGAACTGTGTGGCGATTCCGCTCGAAACAGTATGTGTTCGACCAAATTAAGTGGTCGACCTTGTGAGAGGGGAAACTCCAGACGCGAAAGTTAGTGCCATTTTAAACTAATTGTTCTGTCTGAAATAAGTGTTCGATAATGTGCCAGGAGAAGCGCCTGTTCTCTGAAATCTGTGGCGATGCTACTCGAAACCGTATGTGTTCGACGAAACTAAGTGGTCGACCTTGTGAGAGAGGAAACTCCAGATGCGAAGCTTAGTTCCATTTTAAACTAATTGTTCTATCTGATACTAAGTGCTCGATACTGTGCCAGGAGAAGCGCCTCTTCTCTGAAATCTGTGGTGATGCCACTCGAAACCGTATGTTTTCGACGAAACTAAGTTGTCGAACTTGTGAGAGAGGAAACGCCAAATGCGAAACATAGGTCCATTTTAGACTAATTGTTCTATCTGAAACTAAGTGTTCGATAATGTGCCAGGCGAAGCGCCTGTTATCTGAAATCTGTGGCGATGCCACTCGAAACCGTATGTCTTCGTCGAAACTAAGTGGTCGACCTTGTGAGGGAGGATACTGCAGATGCGAAACAGGGTTCCATTTTAATCTAATTGTTCTGTCTGAAATAAGTGTTCGATACTGTGCCAGGAGAAGCGCCTGTTCTCTGAAATCTGTGGCGATGCAACTCGAAACCGTATGTGTTCGACGAAACTAAGTAGTCGACCTTGTGAGGGAGGATACTCCAGATGCGAAACATAGTTACATTTTAATCTAATTGTTCTGTCTGAAATAAGTGTTCGATACTATGCCAGGAGAGGCGCCTGCTCTCTGAAATCTGTGGCGATGCTACTCGAAACCGTATGTGTTCAACGAAACTAAGTCGTCGACCTTGTGAGGGAGGATACTCCAGATGCGAAACATAGTTACACTTTAATCTACTTGTTCTGTCTGAAATAAGTGTTCGATACTATGCCAGGAGAGGCGCCTGCTCTCTGAAATCTGTGGCGATGCTACTCGAAACCGTATGTGTTCAACGAAACTAAGTCGTCGACCTTGTGAGGGAGGATACTCCAGATGCGAAACATAGTTACACTTTAATCTACTTGTTCTGTCTGAAATAAGTGTTCGATACTGTCCCAGGAGAAGCGCCTGCTCTATACTCTGTGTGGCGATGCCACTCGAAACCGTCTGTGTTCGACAAAACTAAGTGGTCGACTTGTGAAAGAGGAAACCCCAGATGCAAAACTCAGTTCCATTTAAAACTAATTGTTCCATCTGAAACTAAGTGTTCGATACTGTGCCAGGAGAAGCGCCTGTTCTCTGAAGTCTCTGGCGATAGCACTCGAAACCGTATGTGTTAGACGAAACTAAGTGGTCGACCTTGTGAGAGAGGATACTCCAGATGCGAAACTTAGTTCCATTTTAAACTAATTGTTCTATCTGATACTAAGTGTTCGATACTGTGCTAGGAGAAGCGCCTGTTCTCTGAAATCTGTGGCGATGCCACTCGAAACCGTATGTGTTCGACGAAACTGAGTGGTCGCTTTGTGAAAGGGGAAACTCCAGATGCGAAACTTAGTTCCATTTAAAACTAATTGTTCCATCTGACACTAAGTGTTCGATACTGTGCCAGGAGAAGCGCCTGTTCTCTGAAATCGGTGGCGATACCACTCGAAACCGTATGTGTTCGACGAAACTAAGTGGCCGACCTGGTGAGAGAGGAAACTCCAGATGCGAAACAGGGTTCCATTTTAATCTAATTGTTCTGTCTGAAATAAGTGTTCGATACTGTGCCAGGAGAAGCGCCTGTTCTCTGAACTGTGTGGCGATTCCGCTCGAAACAGTATGTGTTCGACCAAATTAAGTGGTCGACCTTGTGAGAGGGGAAACTCCAGACGCGAAAGTTAGTGCCATTTTAAACTAATTGTTCTGTCTGAAATAAGTGTTCGATAATGTGCCAGGAGAAGCGCCTGTTCTCTGAAATCTGTGGCGATGCTACTCGAAACCGTATGTGTTCGACGAAACTAAGTGGTCGACCTTGTGAGAGAGGAAACTCCAGATGCGAAGCTTAGTTCCATTTTAAACTAATTGTTCTATCTGATACTAAGTGCTCGATACTGTGCCAGGAGAAGCGCCTCTTCTCTGAAATCTGTGGTGATGCCACTCGAAACCGTATGTTTTCGACGAAACTAAGTTGTCGAACTTGTGAGAGAGGAAACGCCAAATGCGAAACATAGGTCCATTTTAGACTAATTGTTCTATCTGAAACTAAGTGTTCGATAATGTGCCAGGCGAAGCGCCTGTTATCTGAAATCTGTGGCGATGCCACTCGAAACCGTATGTCTTCGTCGAAACTAAGTGGTCGACCTTGTGAGGGAGGATACTGCAGATGCGAAACAGGGTTCCATTTTAATCTAATTGTTCTGTCTGAAATAAGTGTTCGATACTGTGCCAGGAGAAGCGCCTGTTCTCTGAAATCTGTGGCGATGCCACTCGAAACCGTATGTGTTCGACGAAACTAAGTAGTCGACCTTGTGAGGGAGGATACTCCAGCTGCGAAACATAGTTACATTTTAAACTAATTGTTCTGTCTGAAGTACGTGTTCGATACTGTGCCAGGAACAGCGCCTGCTCTCTGTAATCTGTGGCGATGCCGCTCGAAACCGTATGTGTTCGACGAAACTAAGTGGTTGACCTTGTGAGAGAGGATACTCCAGATGCGAAACATAGTTCCATTTTAAACTAATTGTTCTATCTGTGACTAAGTGTTCGATACTGTGCCAGGAGAAGCGCCTGTTCTCTGAAATGTCTGGCGATGCCGCTCGAAACCGTATGTGTTCGACGAAACTAAGTGGTTGAGCTTGTGAGAGAGGATACTCCAGATGCGAAACATAGTTCCATTTTAAACTAATTGTTCTATCTGATACTAAGTGTTCGATACTGTGCCAGGAGAAGCGCCTGTTCTCTGAAATCTGTGGCGATGCCACTCGAAACCGTATGTGTTCGACGAAACTAAGTGGTCGGCCTTGTGAGAGAGGAAACATCATATGCGAAACTTAGTTGCATTTTAAATTAATTGTTCTATCTGAAACTAAGTGTTCGATACTGTGCCAGGAGAAGCGCCCATTCTGTGAAACCAGTGGCAATACCACTCGAAACGGTATGTGTTCGACGAAACTGAGTGGTCGACCTTGAGGGAGAGGCAACTCCAGACGCGAAGCTTAGTTCCATTTTAAACTAAATGTTCTATCTGATACTAAGTGCTCGATACTGTGCCAGGAGAAGCGCCTCTTCTCTGAAATCTGTGGTGATGCCACTCGAAACCGTATGTTTTCGACGAAACTAAGTTGTCGAACTTGTGAGAGACGAAACGCCAAATGCGAAACATATGTCCATTTTAGACTAATTGTTCTATCTGAAACTAAGTGTTCCATACTGTGCCAGGAGCAGCGCCTGCTCTCTGAAATCTGTGGCGATGCCGCTCGAAACCGTATGTGTTCGAGGAAACTAAGTGGTCGACCTGGTGAGAGAGGAAACTCCAGATGCGAAACTTAGTTCCATTTTAATCTAATTGTTCTATATGATATTAAGTGTTCGATACTGTGCCAGGAGAAGCGCTTGTTCTCTGAAATCTGTGGCGATGCCACTCGAAACCGTATGTGTTCGACGAAACTAAGTGGCCGACCTTGTGAGAGAGGAAACATCAGATGCGAAACTTACTTCCATTTTAAACTAATTGTTCTATCTGAAACTAAGTGTTCGATACTGTGCCAGGAGAAACGCCGTTCTGCGAAATCTGTGGCGATATCACTCGAAACCGTATGTGTTCGACGAATCTAAATGGTCGACCTTGTGAAAGAGGAAACTCCAGAAGCGAAACTAAGTTCCATTTAAAACTAAGTGTTCCATCTGAAACTAAGTGTTCGATACAGTGCCAGGAGACGCGCCTGTTCTCTGAAATCTGTGGCGATGCTACTCGAAACCGTATGTGTTCGACGAAACTAAGTGGTCGATCTTGTGAGAGAGGAAACTCCAGAAGCGAAACTTAGTTCCATTTAAAACTAAGTGTTCCATCTGAAACTTAGTGTTCGATACTGTGCCAGGAGAAGCGCCTGTTCTCTGAAATCTGTGGCGATGCTACTCGAAACCGTATGTGTTCGAAGAAACAAAGTGGCCGACCTTGTGAGAGAGGAGACTCCAGATGCGAAACTTAGTTTCATTTTAAACTAATTGTTCTATCTGAAAGTGTTCGATACTGTGCAGGAGAAGCGCCTGTTCTCTGAAATCTGTGGCGATGCTACTCGAAACCGTATGTTTTCGAAGAAACAAAGTGGCCGACCTTGTGAGAGAGGAAACCCCAGATGCGAAACATATTTCCATTTTGAACTAAATGTTCTATCTGAAACTAAGTATTCGATACTCAGCCAGTAGAAGCGCCTGTTCTCTGAAACCTGTGGCTTTGCTACTCGAAGCCGAATGTGTTCGACGAAAGTAAGGGGTAGACCGTGTGAGAGAGGAAACTCCAAATGCGAAACATAGTTCCATTTTATACTAATTATTCTATCTGAAACTAAGTGTACGATACTGTGCCAGGAGAAGCGACTGTTCTCTGAAATCTGTGGCGATGCTACTCGAAACCGTATGTGTTCGACGAATCTAAATGGGCGACGTTGTGAGAGAGGAAACACCAGATGCGAAACATAGTTCCATTTTAAACTAATTGTTCTATCTGAAACTACGTGTTCGATATTGTGCCAGGAGAAGCGCCTGTTCTCTGAAATCTGTGGCGATGCCACGCGAAACCATATGTGTTCGAAGAAACAAAGTGGCCGACCTTGTGAGAGAGGAAACTCCAGATGCGAAACATATTTCCATTTTAAACTAAATGTTCTATCTGAAACTAAGTATTCGATACTCTGCCAGTAGAAGCGCCTGTTCTCTGAAACCTGTGGCTTTGCTACTCGAAGCCGAATGTGTTCGACGAAAGTAAGGGGTAGACCGTGTGAGAGAGGAAACTCCAAATGCGAAACATAGTTCCATTTTATACTAATTATTCTATCTGAAACTAAGTGTACGATACTGTGCCAGGAGAAGCGACTGTTCTCTGAAATCTGTGGCGATGCTACTCGAAACCGTATATGTTCGACGAATCTCAATGGTCGACGTTGTGAGAGAGGAAAATCCAGATGCGAAACTTAGTTTCATTTTAAACTAATTGTTCTATCTGAAAGTGTTCGATACTGTGCCAGGAGAAGCGCCTGTTCTCTGAAATCTGTGACGATGCTACTCGAAACCGTATGTGTTCGAAGAAAAAAAGTGGCCGACCTTGTGAGAGAGGAGACTCCAGTTGCGAAACTTAGTTTCATTTTAAACTAATTGTTCTATCTGAAAGTGTTCGATACTGTGCCAGGAGAAGCGCCTGTTCTCTGAAATCTGTGGCGATGCTACTCGAAACCGTATGTGTTCGACGAATCTAAATGGTCGACCTTGTGAGAGAGGAAACTCCAGAAGCGAAACTTAGTTCCATTTAAAACTAAGTGTTCCATCTGAAACTTAGTGTTCGATACTGTGCCAGGAGAAGCGCCTGTTCTCTGAAATCTATGGCGATGCTACTCGAAACCGTATGTGTTCGAAGAAACAAAGTGACCGACCTTGTGAGAGAGGAGCCTCCAGATACGAAACTTAGTTTCATTTTAAATTAATTGTTCTATCTGAAACTACGTGTTCGATATTGTGCCAGGAGAAGCGCCTGTTCTCTGAAATCTGTGGCGATGCCACGCGAAACCATATGTGTTCGAAGAAACAAAGTGGCCGACCTTGTGAGAGAGGAAACTCCAGATGCGAAACATATTTCCATTTTAAACTAAATGTTCTATCTGAAACTAAGTATTCGATACTCTGCCAGTAGAAGCGCCTGTTCTCTGAAACCTGTGGCTTTGCTACTCGAAGCCGAATGTGTTCGACGAAAGTAAGGGGTAGACCGTGTGAGAGAGGAAACTCCAAATGCGAAACATAGTTCCATTTTATACTAATTATTCTATCTGAAACTAAGTGTACGATACTGTGCCAGGAGAAGCGACTGTTCTCTGAAATCTGTGGCGATGCTACTCGAAACCGTATATGTTCGACGAATCTCAATGGTCGACGTTGTGAGAGAGGAAAATCCAGATGCGAAACTTAGTTTCATTTTAAACTAATTGTTCTATCTGAAAGTGTTCGATACTGTGCCAGGAGAAGCGCCTGTTCTCTGAAATCTGTGACGATGCTACTCGAAACCGTATGTGTTCGAAGAAAAAAAGTGGCCGACCTTGTGAGAGAGGAGACTCCAGTTGCGAAACTTAGTTTCATTTTAAACTAATTGTTCTATCTGAAAGTGTTCGATACTGTGCCAGGAGAAGCGCCTGTTCTCTGAAATCTGTGGCGATGCTACTCGAAACCGTATGTGTTCGACGAATCTAAATGGTCGACCTTGTGAGAGAGGAAACTCCAGAAGCGAAACTTAGTTCCATTTAAAACTAAGTGTTCCATCTGAAACTTAGTGTTCGATACTGTGCCAGGAGAAGCGCCTGTTCTCTGAAATCTATGGCGATGCTACTCGAAACCGTATGTGTTCGAAGAAACAAAGTGACCGACCTTGTGAGAGAGGAGCCTCCAGATACGAAACTTAGTTTCATTTTAAATTAATTGTTCTATCTGAAAGTGTTCGATACTGTGCCAGGAGAAGCGCCTGTTCTCTGAAATCTGTGGCGATGCTACTCGAAACCGTATGTGTTCGACGAATCTAAATGGTCGACCTTGTGAGAGAGGAAACTCCAGAAGCGAAACTTAGTTCCATTTTATTCTTATTGTTCTAGCTGAAACTAAGTTTACGATACTGTGCCAGGAGAAGCGCCTGCTCTCTGAGAACTGTGGCGATGCTACTCGAAACCGTATGTGTTCGACCAAACTAAGTGGTCGACTTTGTGAGAGAGGAAATTCCAGATGCGAAACTTAGTTTCATTTTAAACTAATTGTTCTATCTGAAAGTGTTCGATACTGTGCCAGGAGAAGCGCCTGTTCTCTGAAATCTGTGGCGATGCTACTCGGAACCGTATGTGTTCGACGAATCTAAATGGTCGACCTTGTGAGAGAGGAAACTCCATATGCGAAACTTAGTTCCATTTTAAACTAATTGTTCTATCTGCAACTAAGTGTTCGATACAGTGCCAGGAGAAGCGCCTGTTCTCTGAAATCTGTGGCGATGCCACTCGAAACCGTATGTGTTCGACGAAACAAAGTGGCCGACCTTGTGAGAGAGGAAACTCCAGATGCGAAACATATTTCCATTTTAAACTAAATGTTCTATCTGAAACTAAGTGTTCGATACAGTGCCAGGAGAAGTGCCTGTTCTCTGAAATCTGTGGCGATGCCACTCGAAACCGTATGTGTTCGACGAATCTAAATGGTCGACCTTGTGAGAGAGGAAACTCCAGATGCGAAACTTAGTTCCATTTGAGACTAATTGTTCTATTTGAAACTAAGTGTTCGGTACTGTGCCAGGAGAAGCGCCTGTTCTCTGAAATCTGTAGCGATGCTACTCGAAACCGTATGTGTTCGACGAAACTAAGTCGTCGACTTTGTGAGAGAGCAAACTCCAGATGCGAAACATAGATCAATTTTAAACTAAATGTTCCATCTGAAACTAAGTGTTCGATACTGTGCCAGGAGACGCGCCTGTCCTCTGAAATCTGTGGCGATGCCACTCGAAAACGTATGTGTTCGACGAAACTAAGTGGTCGACCTGCTGAGGGAGGACACTCCAGATGCGAAACTTATTTCGATTTTAAACTAATTGTTCTCTCTGAAACTAAGTGTTCGATACTGTGCCAGGGGAAGCGCCTGTTCTCTGAAATCTGTGGCGATGCTACTCGAAACCGAATGTGTTCCACGAAACTAAGTGGCCGACCTTGTGAGAGAGGAAACCACAGATGCGAAATATAGTTCCATTTTAAACTAATTGTTCTATCTGAAACTAAGTGTTCGATACTGCGCCAGGAGAAGCGCCTGTTCTCTGAAATCTGTCGCGATGCTACTCGAAACCGTATGTGTTCGACGAAACTAAGTGGTCGACCTTGTGAGAGAACAAACTCCAGATGCGAAAGTTAGTTCCAATTTAAACTAATGGTTCTATCTGAAACTAAGTGTTCGATACTGTGCCAGGAGAAACGCCTGTTCTCTGAAATCTGTGGCGATGCCGCTCGAAACCGTATGTGTTCATCGAAACTAAATGGTCGACCTTGTGAGAGAGGAAACTCCAGATGCGAAACTTAGTTCCATTTTAAGCTAATTGTTCTATCTGCAACTATGTGTTCGATGCTGTGCCAGGAGAAGCGCCTGTTCTCTGAAATCTGTGGCGATGCCACTCGAAACCGTATGTTTTCAACGAAACTAAGTGGTCGACCTTGTGAGAGAGGAAACTCCAGATGCGAAACTTAGTTCCATTTTAAACTAATTGTTCTATCTGAAACTAAGTGTTCGATACTGTGCCAGGAGAAGCGCCTGTTCTTTGAAATCTGTGGCGATGCTACTCGAAACCGTATATGTTCGACGAAACTAGGTGGTCGACCTTGTGGGAGAGGAAACTCCAGATGCAAAATTATTTCCATTTTAAACTAATTGTTCTATCTGAACCTGAGTGTTCGATATTGTGCCAGGAGAAGCGCCTGCTCTCTGAAATCTGTGGCGATGCCACTCGAAACCGTGTGTGTTCGACGAAACTAAGTGATTGACCTTGTGAGAGAGGAAACTCCAGATGCGAAACTTAGTTCCATTTTAAACTAATTATTCTATCTGAAACTAAGTGTTCGACACTGTGCCAGGAGAAGCGCCTTTTCTCTGAAATCTGTGGCGGTGCCACTCGAAACTGTATGTGTTCGACGAAACTAAGTGGCCGGCCTTGTGAGAGAGGAAACTCCAGATGCGAAACATAGTTCCATTTTAAACTAATTGTTCTATCTGAAACTAAGTGTTCGATACTGTGCCGGGAGAAGCGCCTGTTCTCTGATATCTGTGGCGATGCCACTCGAAACCGTATGTGTTCGACGAAACTAAGTGGTCGACCTTGTGAGAGAGGAAACTCCAGATGCGAAACTTAGTTCCATTTTAGACTAATTGTTCTACCTGAAACTAAGTGTTCGATACTGTGCCAGGAGAAGCGCCTGTTCTCTGAAATCTGTGGCGATGCCACTCGAAACCGTATGTGTTCGACGTAACTAAGTGGTCGACCTTCTGAGAGAGGAAACTCCAGCTGCGAAACTTAGTTCCATTTTAAACTAATTGTTCTATCTGAAACTAAGTGTTCGATACTGTGCCAGGGGAAGCGCCTGTTCTCTGAAATATGTGGCGATGCTACTCGAAACCGAATGTGTTCCACGAAACTAAGTGGCCGACCTTGTGAGAGAGGAAACCACAGATGCGAAATATAGTTCCATTTTAAACTAATTGTTCTATCTGAAACTAAGTGTTCGATACTGCGCCAGGAGAAGCGCCTGTTCTCTGAAATCTGTCGCGATGCTACTCGAAACCGTATGTGTTCGACGAAACTAAGTGGTCGACCTTGTGAGAGAACAAACTCCAGATGCGAAAGTTAGTTCCAATTTAAACTAATGGTTCTATCTGAAACTAAGTGTTCGATACTGTGCCAGGAGAAATGCCTGTTCTCTGAAATCTGTGGCGATGCCGCTCGAAACCGTATGTGTTCATCGAAACTAAGTGGTCGACCTTGTGAGAGAGGAAACTCCAGATGCGAAACTTAGTTCCATTTTAAGCTAATTGTTCTATCTGCAACTATGTGTTCGATGCTGTGCCAGGAGAAGCGCCTGTTCTCTGAAATCTGTGGCGATGCCACTCGAAACCGTATGTTTTCAACGAAACTAAGTGGTCGACCTTGTGAGAGAGGAAACTCCAGATGCGAAACTTAGTTCCATTTTAAACTAATTGTTCTATCTGAAACTAAGTATTCATTACTGTGCCAGGAGAAGCGCCTGTTCTTTGAAATCTGTGGCGATGCTACTCGAAACCGTATATGTTCGACGAAACTTGGTGGTCGACCTTGTGGGAGAGGAAACTCCAGATGCAAAACTTAGTTCCATTTTACACTAATTGCTCTATCTGAAACTAAGTATTCATTACTGTGCCAGGAGAAGCGCCTGTTCTCTGAAATCTGTGGCGATGCTACTCGAAACCGTATATGTTCGACGAAACTAGGTGGTCGACCTTGTGGGAGAGGAAACTCCAGATGCAAAATTATTTCCATTTTAAACTAATTGTTCTATCTGAACCTGAGTGTTCGATATTGTGCCAGGAGAAGCGCCTGCTCTCTGAAATCTGTGGCGATGCCACTCGAAACCGTGTGTGTTCGACGAAACTAAGTGATTGACCTTGTGAGAGAGGAAACTCCAGATGCGAAACTTAGTTCCATTTTAAACTAATTATTCTATCTGAACCTAAGTGTTCGACACTGTGCCAGGAGAAGCGCCTTTTCTCTGAAATCTGTGGCGGTGCCACTCGAAACTGTATGTGTTCGACGAAACTAAGTGGCCGGCCTTGTGAGAGAGGAAACTCCAGATGCGAAACATAGTTCCATTTTAAACTAATTGTTCTATCTGAAACTAAGTGTTCGATACTGTGCCGGGAGAAGCGCCTGTTCTCTGATATCTGTGGCGATGCCACTCGAAACCGTATGTGTTCGACGAAACTAAGTGGTCGACCTTGTGAGAGAGGAAACTCCAGATGCGAAACTTAGTTCCATTTTAGACTAATTGTTCTACCTGAAACTAAGTGTTCGATACTGTGCCAGGAGAAGCGCCTGTTCTCTGAAATCTGTGGCGATGCCACTCGAAACCGTATGTGTTCCACGTAACTAAGTGGTCGACCTTCTGAGAGAGGAAACTCCAGCTGCGAAACTTAGTTCCATTTTAAACTAATTGTTCTATCTGAAACTAAGTGTTCGATACTGTGCCAGGAGAAGCGCCTGTTCTCTGAAATATGTGGCGATGCTACTCGAAACCGAATGTGTTCCACGAAACTAAGTGGCCGACCTTGTGAGAGAGGAAACCACAGATGCGAAATATAGTTCCATTTTAAACTAATTGTTCTATCTGAAACTAAGTGTTCGATACTGCGCCAGGAGAAGCGCCTGTTCTCTGAAATCTGTCGCGATGCTACTCGAAACCGTATGTGTTCGACGAAACTAAGTGGTCGACCTTGTGAGAGAACAAACTCCAGATGCGAAAGTTAGTTCCAATTTAAACTAATGGTTCTATCTGAAACTAAGTGTTCGATACTGTGCCAGGAGAAATGCCTGTTCTCTGAAATCTGTGGCGATGCCGCTCGAAACCGTATGTGTTCATCGAAACTAAGTGGTCGACCTTGTGAGAGAGGAAACTCCAGATGCGAAACTTAGTTCCATTTTAAGCTAATTGTTCTATCTGCAACTATGTGTTCGATGCTGTGCCAGGAGAAGCGCCTGTTCTCTGAAATCTGTGGCGATGCCACTCGAAACCGTATGTTTTCAACGAAACTAAGTGGTCGACCTTGTGAGAGAGGAAACTCCAGATGCGAAACTTAGTTCCATTTTAAACTAATTGTTCTATCTGAAACTAAGTATTCATTACTGTGCCAGGAGAAGCGCCTGTTCTTTGAAATCTGTGGCGATGCTACTCGAAACCGTATATGTTCGACGAAACTTGGTGGTCGACCTTGTGGGAGAGGAAACTCCAGATGCAAAACTTAGTTCCATTTTACACTAATTGCTCTATCTGAAACTAAGTATTCATTACTGTGCCAGGAGAAGCGCCTGTTCTCTGAAATCTGTGGCGATGCTACTCGAAACCGTATATGTTCGACGAAACTAGGTGGTCGACCTTGTGGGAGAGGAAACTCCAGATGCAAAATTATTTCCATTTTAAACTAATTGTTCTATCTGAACCTGAGTGTTCGATATTGTGCCAGGAGAAGCGCCTGCTCTCTGAAATCTGTGGCGATGCCACTCGAAACCGTGTGTGTTCGACGAAACTAAGTGATTGACCTTGTGAGAGAGGAAACTCCAGATGCGAAACTTAGTTCCATTTTAAACTAATTATTCTATCTGAACCTAAGTGTTCGACACTGTGCCAGGAGAAGCGCCTTTTCTCTGAAATCTGTGGCGGTGCCACTCGAAACTGTATGTGTTCGACGAAACTAAGTGGCCGGCCTTGTGAGAGAGGAAACTCCAGATGCGAAACATAGTTCCATTTTAAACTAATTGTTCTATCTGAAACTAAGTGTTCGATACTGTGCCGGGAGAAGCGCCTGTTCTCTGATATCTGTGGCGATGCCACTCGAAACCGTATGTGTTCGACGAAACTAAGTGGTCGACCTTGTGAGAGAGGAAACTCCAGATGCGAAACTTAGTTCCATTTTAGACTAATTGTTCTACCTGAAACTAAGTGTTCGATACTGTGCCAGGAGAAGCGCCTGTTCTCTGAAATCTGTGGCGATGCCACTCGAAACCGTATGTGTTCGACGTAACTAAGTGGTCGACCTTCTGAGAGAGGAAACTCCAGCTGCGAAACTTAGTTCCATTTTAAACTAATTGTTCTATCTGAAACTAAGTGTTCGATACTGTGCCAGGGGAAGCGCCTGTTCTCTGAAATATGTGGCGATGCCGCTCGAAACCGTATGTGTTCATCGAAACTAAGTGGTCGACCTTGTGAGAGAGGAAACTCCAGATGCGAAACTTAGTTCCACTTTAAGCTAATTGTTCTATCTGAAACTAATTGTTCGATACTGTGCCAGGAGAAGCGCCTGTTCTCTGAAATCTGTGGCGATGCCACTCGAAACCGTATGTGTTCGACGAAATTAAGTGGTCGAGCTTGTGAGAGAGGAAACTCCAGATGCGAAACTTAGTTCCATTTTAAGCTAATTGTTCTATCTGAAACTAAATGTTCGATACTGTGCCAGGAGAAGCGCCTGTTCTTTGAAATCTGTGGCGATGCCACTGGAAACCGTATGTGATTGACGAAAGTAAGTGGTCCACCTTGGGAGAGAAGAAACTCCAAATGCGAAACATAGTTCCATTTTAAACTAATTGTTCTCTCTGAAACTAAGTGTTCGATACTGTGCCAGGAGAAGCGGCTGTTTTCTGAAATCTGTGGCGATGCCACTCGAAACCGTATGTGTTCGACGAAACTAAGTGGTCGACCATGTGAGAGAGGAAACTCCAGATGCGAAACATAGTTCCATTTTAAACTAATTGTTCTATCTGAACCTGAGTGTTCGATACGGTGCCAGGAGAAGCGCCTCTTCTCTGAAATCTGTGGCGATGCCACTCGAAACCGTAGGTGTTCGAGGAAACTAAGTGGTCGACCTTTTGAGAGAGGAAACTCCAGATGCGAAACTTAGTTCCATTTTAAACTAATTGTTCTATCTGAAACTAAGTGTTCGACACTGTGCCAGGAGAAGCGCCTTTTCTCTGAAATCTGTGGCGGTGCCACTCGAAACTGTATGTGTTCGACGAAACTAAGTGGCCGGCCTTGTGAGAGAGGAAACTCCAGATGCGAAACATAGTTCCATTTTAAACTAATTGTTCTATCTGAAACTAAGTGTTCGATACTGTGCCGGGAGAAGCCCCTGTTCTCTGATATCTGTGGCGATGCCACTCGAAACCGTATGTGTTCGACGAAACTAAGTGGTCCACCTTGTGGGAGTGGATACTCCAGATGCGAAACATAGTTCCATTTTAAACTAATTGTTCTATCTGATACTAAGTGTTCGATACTGTGCCAGGAGAAACGCCTGTTCTCTGAAATCTGTGGCGATGCTACTCGAAACCGTATATGTTCGACGAAACTAGGTGGTCGACCTTGTGGGAGAGGAAACTCCAGATGCAAAATTATTTCCATTTTAAACTAATTGTTCTATCTGAATCTGAGTGTTCGATATTGTGCCAGGAGAAGCGCCTGCTCTCTGAAATCTGTGGCGATGCCACTCGAAACCGTGTGTGTTCGACGAAACTAAGTGATTGACCTTGTGAGAGAGGAAACTCCAGATGCGAAACTTAGTTCCATTTTAAACTAATTATTCTATCTGAACCTAAGTGTTCGACACTGTGCCAGGAGAAGCGCCTTTTCTCTGAAATCTGTGGCGGTGCCACTCGAAACTGTATGTGTTCGACGAAACTAAGTGGCCGGCCTTGTGAGAGAGGAAACTCCAGATGCGAAACATAGTTCCATTTTAAACTAATTGTTCTATCTGAAACTAAGTGTTCGATACTGTGCCGGGAGAAGCGCCTGTTCTCTGATATCTGTGGCGATGCCACTCGAAACAGTATGTGTTCGACGAAACTAAGTGGTCGACCTTGTGAGAGAGGAAACTCCAGATGCGAAACTTAGTTCCATTTTAGACTAATTGTTCTACCTGAAACTAAGTGTTCGATACTGTGCCAGGAGAAGCGCCTGTTCTCTGAAATCTGTGGCGATGCCACTCGAAACCGTATGTGTTCGACGTAACTAAGTGGTCGACCTTCTGAGAGAGGAAACTCCAGCTGCGAAACTTAGTTCCATTTTAAACTAATTGTTCTATCTGAAACTAAGTGTTCGATACTGTGCCAGGGGAAGCGCCTGTTCTCTGAAATATGTGGCGATGCCGCTCGAAACCGTATGTGTTCATCGAAACTAAGTGGTCGACCTTGTGAGAGAGGAAACTCCAGATGCGAAACTTAGTTCCACTTTAAGCTAATTGTTCTATCTGAAACTAAGTGTTCGATACTGTGCCAGGAGAAGCGCCTGTTCTCTGAAATCTGTGGCGATGCCACTCGAAACCGTATGTGTTCGACGAAATTAAGTGGTCGAGCTTGTGAGAGAGGAAACTCCAGATGCGAAACTTAGTTCCATTTTAAGCTAATTGTTCTATCTGAAACTAAATGTTCGATACTGTGCCAGGAGAAGCGCCTGTTCTTTGAAATCTGTGGCGATGCCACTGGAAACCGTATGTGATTGACGAAAGTAAGTGGTCCACCTTGGGAGAGAAGAAACTCCAAATGCGAAACATAGTTCCATTTTAAACTAATTGTTCTATCTGAAACTAAGTGTTCGATACTGTGCCAGGAGAAGCGGCTGTTTTCTGAAATCTGTGGCGATGCCACTCGAAACCGTATGTGTTCGACGAAACTAAGTGGTCGACCATGTGAGAGAGGAAACTCCAGATGCGAAACATAGTTCCATTTTAAACTAATTGTTCTATCTGAACCTGAGTGTTCGATACGGTGCCAGGAGAAGCGCCTCTTCTCTGAAATCTGTGGCGATGCCACTCGAAACCGTAGGTGTTCGAGGAAACTAAGTGGTCGACCTTTTGAGAGAGGAAACTCCAGATGCGAAACTTAGTTCCATTTTAAACTAATTGTTCTATCTGAAACTAAGTGTTCGACACTGTGCCAGGAGAAGCGCCTTTTCTCTGAAATCTGTGGCGGTGCCACTCGAAACTGTATGTGTTCGACGAAACTAAGTGGCCGGCCTTGTGAGAGAGGCAACTCCAGATGCGAAACATAGTTCCATTTTAAACTAATTGTTCTATCTGAAACTAAGTGTTCGATACTGTGCCGGGAGAAGCCCCTGTTCTCTGATATCTGTGGCGATGCCACTCGAAACCGTATGTGTTCGACGAAACTAAGTGGTCCACCTTGTGGGAGTGGATACTCCAGATGCGAAACATAGTTCCATTTTAAACTAATTGTTCTATCTGATACTAAGTGTTCGATACTGTGCCAGGAGAAACGCCTGTTCTCTGAAATCTGTGGCGATGCTACTCGAAACCCTATGTGTTCGACGAAACTAAGTGGCCCACCTTTTGAGAGAGGAAACACCAGATGCTACACTTAGATCCATTTTAAACTAATTGTTCTATCTGAAAGTAAGTGTTCGATACTGTGCCAGGAGAAGCGCCTTTTCTCTGAAATCTGTGGCGATGCCAATCGAAACCGTCTGTGTTCGACGAAACTAGGTGGTCGCCTGGTGAAAGAGGAAACTCCAGATGCGAAACTTAGTTCCACTTAAAACTAATTATTCCATCTGAAACTTAGTTTTCGATACTGTGCCAGGAGAAGCGCCTGTTCTCTGAAATCTGTGGCGATGCTACTCGAAACTGTATATGTTCGACGAAACTAAGTGGTCGCCTTGTGAAAGAGGAAACTCCAGATGCGAAACATAGTACCATTTTAAACTAACTGTTCTATCTGAAACTATGTGTTCGATGTTGTGCCAGGAGAAGCGCCTGTTCTCTGAAATCTGTCGCGATGCGCACTCGAAACGGTATGTGTTCGACGAAACTAAGTGGTCGACTTTTAGAGAAAGGAACCTCCAGATGCGAAACTTAGTTCCATTTTAAACTAATTGTTCTATCTGAAACTATGTGTTCGATAATGTGCCAGGTGAAACGCCGTTCTGCGAAATCTGTGGCGATACCACTCGAAACCGTATGTGCTCCACGAAACTAAGTGACCGCCTTGTGAGAGAGGAAACTGCAGATGCGAAACTTAGTTCCATTTTAAACTAATTGTTCTCTCTGAAACTAAGTGTTCGATACTCTGCCAGGAGAAGCGCCTGTCCTCTGAAATCTGTAGCGTTGCCACTCGAAACCGTATGTGTTCAACGAAACTAAGTGGTCGACCTTGTGAGAGAGGAAACTCCAGATGCGAAACTTAGTTCCATTTTAAACTATTTGTTCTATCTGAAACTAAGTTTTCGATACTGTGCCAGGAGAAGCGCCTGTTCTCTGAAATGTGTGGCGATGCCACTCGAAACCGTATGTGTTCGACGAAACTAAGTGGCCGACCTTGTGAGAGAGGAAACTCCAGATGCGAAACATAGTTGCATTTTAAACTAATTGTTCTATCTGAAACTAAGTGTTCGATACTGTGCCAGGAGAAGCGCCAGTTCTGTGGAACCTGTGGCGATGCCACTCGAAACCGTATGTGCTCCACGAAACTAAGTGACCGCCTTGTGAGAGAGGAAACTCCAGATGCGAAACTTAGTTCCATTTTAAACTAATTGTTCTATCTGAAACTAAGTGTTCGATACTGTGCCGGGAGAAGCCCCTGTTCTCTGATATCTGTGGCGATGCCACTCGAAACCGTATGTGTTCGACGAAACTAAGTGGTCCACCTTGTGGGAGTGGATACTCCAGATGCGAAACATAGTTCCATTTTAAACTAATTGTTCTATCTGATACTAAGTGTTCGATACTGTGCCAGGAGAAACGCCTGTTCTCTGAAATCTGTGGCGATGCTACTCGAAACCCTATGTGTTCGACGAAACTAAGTGGCCCACCTTTTGAGAGAGGAAACACCAGATGCTACACTTAGATCCATTTTAAACTAATTGTTCTATCTGAAAGTAAGTGTTCGATACTGTGCCAGGAGAAGCGCCTTTTCTCTGAAATCTGTGGCGATGCCAATCGAAACCGTCTGTGTTCGACGAAACTAGGTGGTCGCCTGGTGAAAGAGGAAACTCCAGATGCGAAACTTAGTTCCACTTAAAACTAATTATTCCATCTGAAACTTAGTTTTCGATACTGTGCCAGGAGAAGCGCCTGTTCTCTGAAATCTGTGGCGATGCTACTCGAAACTGTATATGTTCGACGAAACTAAGTGGTCGCCTTGTGAAAGAGGAAACTCCAGATGCGAAACATAGTACCATTTTAAACTAACTGTTCTATCTGAAACTATGTGTTCGATGCTGTGCCAGGAGAAGCGCCTGTTCTCTGAAATCTGTCGCGATGCGCACTCGAAACGGTATGTGTTCGACGAAACTAAGTGGTCGACTTTTAGAGAAAGGAACCTCCAGATGCGAAACTTAGTTCCATTTTAAACTAATTGTTCTATCTGAAACTATGTGTTCGATAATGTGCCAGGTGAAACGCCGTTCTGCGAAATCTGTGGCGATACCACTCGAAACCGTATGTGCTCCACGAAACTAAGTGACCGCCTTGTGAGAGAGGAAACTGCAGATGCGAAACTTAGTTCCATTTTAAACTAATTGTTCTCTCTGAAACTAAGTGTTCGATACTCTGCCAGGAGAAGCGCCTGTCCTCTGAAATCTGTAGCGTTGCCACTCGAAACCGTATGTGTTCAACGAAACTAAGTGGTCGACCTTGTGAGAGAGGAAACTCCAGATGCGAAACTTAGTTCCATTTTAAACTATTTGTTCTATCTGAAACTAAGTGTTCGATACTGTGCCAGGAGAAGCGCCTGTTCTTTGAAATCTGTGGCGATGCTACTCGAAACCGTATATGCTCGACGAAACTAGGTGGTCGACCTTGTGGGAGAGGAAACTCCAGATGCAAAACTTAGTTCCATTTTACACTAATTGTTCTATCTGAAACTAAGTATTCATTACTGTGCCAGGAGAAGCGCCTGTTCTCTGAAATCTGTGGCGATGCTACTCAAAACCGTATATGTTCGACGAAACTAGGTGGTCGACCTTGTGAGAGAGGAAACTCCAGATGCAAAATTATTTCCATTTTAAACTAATTGTTCTATCTGAACTTGAGTGTTCGATACTGTGCCAGGAGAACCGCCTGTTCTCTGAAATCTGTGGCGATGCTACTCGAAACCGTATGTGTTCGACGAAACTAAGTGATTGACCTTGTGAGGGAGGATTCACCAGATGCGGAATATAGTTCCATTTTAAACTAATAGTTCTATCTGAAACTAAGTTTTCGATACTGTGCCAGGAGAAGCGCCTGTTCTCTGAAATGTGTGGCGATGCCACTCGAAACCGTATGTGTTCGACGAAACTAAGTGGCCGACCTTGTGAGAGAGGAAACTCCAGATGCGAAACATAGTTGCATTTTAAACTAATTGTTCTATCTGAAACTAAGTGTTCGACACTGTGCCTGTAGAAGCGCCTGTTCTCTGAAACCTGTGGCGTCGCTACTCGAAACCGTATGTGTTCGACGAAACTAAGTGGTCGACATTCTGAGTGAGGAAACTCCGGATGCGAAACTTAGTTCCATTTTAAACTAATTGTTCTATCTGATACTACGTGTTCGATACTGTGCCAGGAGAAGCGCCAGTTCTGTGGAACCTGTGGCGATGCCACTCGAAACCGTATGTGCTCCACGAAACTAAGTGACCGCCTTGTGAGAGAGGAAACTCCAGATGCGAAACTTAGTTCCATTTTAAACTAATTGTTCTATCTGAAACTAAGTGTTCGATACTGTGCCGGGAGAAGCGCCTGTTCTTTGAAATCTGTGGCGATGCTACTCGAAACCGTATATGTTCGACGAAACTAGGTGGTCGACCTTGTGGGAGAGGAAACTCCAGATGCAAAACTTACTTCCATTTTACACTAATTGTTCTATCTGAAACTAAGTATTCATTACTGTGCCAGGAGAAGCGCCTGTTCTCTGAAATCTGTGGCGATGCTACTCGAAACCGTATATGTTCGACGAAACTAGGTGGTCGACCTTGTGAGAGAGGAAACTCCAAATGCGAAACATAGTTCCATTTTAAACTAATTGTTCTATCTGAAACTAAGTGTTCCTTACTGTGCCAGGAGAAGCGGCTGTTTTCTGAAATCTGTGGCGATGCCACTCGAAACCGTATGTGTTCGACGAAACTAAGTGGTCGACCTTGTGAGAGAGGAAACTCCAGATGCGAAACTTAGTTCCATTTTAAACTAATTGTTCTCTCTGAAACTAAGTGTTCGATACTCTGCCAGGAGAAGCGCCTGTCCTCTGAAATCTGTGGCGTTGCCACTCGAAACCGTATGTTTTCAACGAAACTAAGTGGTCGACCTTGTGAGAGAGGAAACTCCAGATGCGAAACTTAGTTCCATTTTAAACTAATTGTTCTATCTGAAACTAAGTGTTCGATACTGTGCCAGGAGAAGCGCCTGTTCTTTGAAATCTGTGGCGATGCTACTCGAAACCGTATATGTTCGACGAAACTAGGTGATCGACCTTGTGGGAGAGGAAACTCCAGATGCAAAACTTAGTTCCATTTTACACTAATTGTTCTATCTGAAACTAAGTATTCATTACTGTGGCAGGAGAAACGCCTGTTCTCTGAAATCTGTGGCGATGCTACTCGAAACCGTATATGTTCGACGAAACTAGGTGGTCGACCTTGTGAGAGAGGAAACTCCAGATGCAAAATTATTTCCATTTTAAACTAATTGTTCTATCTGAACCTGAGTGTTCGATACTGTGGCAGGAGAAACGCCTGTTCTCTGAAATGTGTGGCGATGCCACTCGAAACCGTATGTGTTCGACGAAACTAAGTGATCGACCTTGTGAGAGAGGAAACTCCAGATGCGAAACATAGTTCCATTTTAAACTAATTGTTCTATCTGATACTAAGTGTTCGATACTGTGCCAGGAGAAACGCCTGTTCTCTGAAATCTGTGGCGATGCTACTCGAAACCCTATGTGTTCGACGAAACTAAGTGGCCCACCTTTTGAGAGAGGAAACACCAGATGCTACACTTAGATCCATTTTAAACTAATTGTTCTATCTGAAAGTAAGTGTTCGATACTGTGCCAGGAGAAGCGCCTTTTCTCTGAAATCTGTGGCGATGCCAATCGAAACCGTCTGTGTTCGACGAAACTAGGTGGTCGCCTGGTGAAAGAGGAAACTCCAGATGCGAAACTTAGTTCCACTTAAAACTAATTATTCCATCTGAAACTTAGTTTTCGATACTGTGCCAGGAGAAGCGCCTGTTCTCTGAAATCTGTGGCGATGCTACTCGAAACTGTATATGTTCGACGAAACTAAGTGGTCGCCTTGTGAAAGAGGAAACTCCAGATGCGAAACATAGTACCATTTTAAACTAACTGTTCTATCTGAAACTATGTGTTCGATGCTGTGCCAGGAGAAGCGCCTGTTCTCTGAAATCTGTCGCGATGCGCACTCGAAACGGTATGTGTTCGACGAAACTAAGTGGTCGACTTTTAGAGAAAGGAACCTCCAGATGCGAAACTTAGTTCCATTTTAAACTAATTGTTCTATCTGAAACTATGTGTTCGATAATGTGCCAGGTGAAACGCCGTTCTGCGAAATCTGTGGCGATACCACTCGAAACCGTATGTGCTCCACGAAACTAAGTGACCGCCTTGTGAGAGAGGAAACTGCAGATGCGAAACTTAGTTCCATTTTAAACTAATTGTTCTCTCTGAAACTAAGTGTTCGATACTCTGCCAGGAGAAGCGCCTGTCCTCTGAAATCTGTAGCGTTGCCACTCGAAACCGTATGTGTTCAACGAAACTAAGTGGTCGACCTTGTGAGAGAGGAAACTCCAGATGCGAAACTTAGTTCCATTTTAAACTATTTGTTCTATCTGAAACTAAGTGTTCGATACTGTGCCAGGTGAAGCGCCTGTTCTTTGAAATCTGTGGCGATGCTACTCGAAACCGTATATGCTCGACGAAACTAGGTGGTCGACCTTGTGGGAGAGGAAACTCCAGATGCAAAACTTAGTTCCATTTTACACTAATTGTTCTATCTGAAACTAAGTATTCATTACTGTGCCAGGAGAAGCGCCTGTTCTCTGAAATCTGTGGCGATGCTACTCAAAACCGTATATGTTCGACGAAACTAGGGGGTCGACCTTGTGAGAGAGGAAACTCCAGATGCAAAATTATTTCCATTTTAAACTAATTGTTCTATCTGAACTTGAGTGTTCGATACTGTGCCAGGAGAACCGCCTGTTCTCTGAAATCTGTGGCGATGCTACTCGAAACCGTATGTGTTCGACGAAACTAAGTGATTGACCTTGTGAGGGAGGATTCACCAGATGCGGAATATAGTTCCATTTTAAACTAATAGTTCTATCTGAAACTAAGTTTTCGATACTGTGCCAGGAGAAGCGCCTGTTCTCTGAAATGTGTGGCGATGCCACTCGAAACCGTATGTGTTCGACGAAACTAAGTGGCCGACCTTGTGAGAGAGGAAACTCCAGATGCGAAACATAGTTGCATTTTAAACTAATTGTTCTATCTGAAACTAAGTGTTCGACACTGTGCCTGTAGAAGCGCCTGTTCTCTGAAACCTGTGGCGTCGCTACTCGAAACCGTATGTGTTCGACGAAACTAAGTGGTCGACCTTCTGAGTGAGGAAACTCCGGATGCGAAACTTAGTTCCATTTTAAACTAATTGTTCTATCTGATACTACGTGTTCGATACTGTGCCAGGAGAAGCGCCAGTTCTGTGGAACCTGTGGCGATGCCACTCGAAACCGTATGTGCTCCACGAAACTAAGTGACCGCCTTGTGAGAGAGGAAACTCCAGATGCGAAACTTAGTTCCATTTTAAACTAATTGTTCTATCTGAAACTAAGTGTTCGATACTGTGCCGGGAGAAGCGCCTGTTCTTTGAAATCTGTGGCGATGCTACTCGAAACCGTATATGTTCGACGAAACTAGGTGGTCGACCTTGTGGGAGAGGAAACTCCAGATGCAAAACTTACTTCCATTTTACACTAATTGTTCTATCTGAAACTAAGTATTCATTACTGTGCCAGGAGAAGCGCCTGTTCTCTGAAATCTGTGGCGATGCTACTCGAAACCGTATATGTTCGACGAAACTAGGTGGTCGACCTTGTGAGAGAGGAAACTCCAAATGCGAAACATAGTTCCATTTTAAACTAATTGTTCTATCTGAAACTAAGTGTTCCTTACTGTGCCAGGAGAAGCGGCTGTTTTCTGAAATCTGTGGCGATGCCACTCGAAACCGTATGTGTTCGACGAAACTAAGTGGTCGACCTTGTGAGAGAGGAAACTCCAGATGCGAAACTTAGTTCCATTTTAAACTAATTGTTCTCTCTGAAACTAAGTGTTCGATACTCTGCCAGGAGAAGCGCCTGTCCTCTGAAATCTGTGGCGTTGCCACTCGAAACCGTATGTTTTCAACGAAACTAAGTGGTCGACCTTGTGAGAGAGGAAACTCCAGATGCGAAACTTAGTTCCATTTTAAACTAATTGTTCTATCTGAAACTAAGTGTTCGATACTGTGCCAGGAGAAGCGCCTGTTCTTTGAAATCTGTGGCGATGCTACTCGAAACCGTATATGTTCGACGAAACTAGGTGGTCGACCTTGTGGGAGAGGAAACTCCAGATGCAAAACTTAGTTCCATTTTACACTAATTGTTCTATCTGAAACTAAGTATTCATTACTGTGGCAGGAGAAACGCCTGTTCTCTGAAATCTGTGGCGATGCTACTCGAAACCGTATATGTTCGACGAAACTAGGTGGTCGACCTTGTGAGAGAGGAAACTCCAGATGCAAAATTATTTCCATTTTAAACTAATTGTTCTATCTGAACCTGAGTGTTCGATACTGTGCCAGGAGAAGCGCCTGTTCTCTGAAATCTGTGGCGATGCTACTCGAAACCGTATATGTTCGACGAAACTAAGTGGTCGCCTTGTGAAAGAGGAAACTCCAGATGCGAAACATAGTACCATTTTAAACTAACTGTTCTATCTGAAACTATGTGTTCGATGCTGTGCCAGGAGAAGCGCCTGTTCTCTGAAATCTGTCGCGATGCGCACTCGAAACGGTATGTGTTCGACGAAACTAAGTGGTCGACTTTTAGAGAGAGGAACCTCCAGATGCGAAACTTAGTTCCATTTTAAACTAATTGTTCTATCTGAAACTATGTGTTCGATAATGTGCCAGGCGAAACGCCGTTCTGCGAAATCTGTGGCGATACCACTCGAAACTGTATGTGTTCGACGAAACTAAGTGGTCGACCTTGTGAGAGAGGAAACTGCAGCAGCGAAGCTTAGTTCCATTTTTAAGTAATTGTTCTATCTGATACTAAGTGTTCGATACTGTGCCTGTAGAAGCGTCTGTTATCTGAAATCTGTGGCGATGCTACTCGAAACCGTATGTGTTCGACGAAACTAAGTGGTCGACCTTCTGAGAGAGGAAACTCCGGATGCGAAACATAGTTCCATTTTAAACTAATTGTTCTATCTGATACTAAGAGTTCGATACTGTGCCAGGAGAAGCGCCAGTTCTGTGAAACCTGTGGCGATGCCACTCGAAACCGCATGTGCTCCACGAAACTAAGTGACCGCCTTGTGAGAGAGGAAACTGCAGATGCGAAACTTAGTTCCATTTTAAACTAATTGTTCTCTCTGAAACTAAGTGTTCGATACTCTGCCAGGAGAAGCGCCTGTCCTCTGAAATCTGTAGCGTTGCCACTCGAAACCGTATGTGTTCAACGAAACTAAGTGGTCGACCTTGTGAGAGAGCAAACTCCAGATGCGAAACTTAGTTCCATTTTAAACTAATTGTTCTATCTGAAACTAAGTGTTCGATACTGTGCCAGGAGAAGCGCCTGTTCTTTGAAATCTGTGGCGATGCTACTCGAAACCGTATATACTCGACGAAACTAGGTGGTCGACCTTGTGGGAGAGGAAACTCCAGATGCAAAACTTAGTTCCATTTTACACTAATTGTTCTATCTGAAACTAAGTATTCATTACTGTGCCAGGAGAAGCGCCTGTTCTCTGAAATCTGTGGCGATGCTACTCAAAACCGTATATATTCGACGAAACTAGGTGGTCGACCTTGTGAGAGAGGAAACTCCAGATGCAAAATTATTTCCATTTTAAACTAATTGTTCTATCTGAACCTGAGTGTTCGATACTGTGCCAGGAGAAGCGCCTGTTCTCTGAAATCTGTGGCGATGCTACTCGAAACCGTATGTGTTCGACGAATCTAAATGGTCGACCTTGTGAGAGAGGAAACTCCAGAAGCGAAACTTAGTTCCATTTAAAACTAAGTGTTCCATCTGAAACTTAGTGTTCGATACTGTGCCAGGAGAAGCGCCTGTTCTCTGAAATCTGTGGCGATGCTACTCGAAACCGTATGTGTTCGACGAATCTAAATGGTCGACCTTGTGAGAGAGGAAACTCCAGAAGCGAAACTTAGTTCCATTTAAAACTAAGTGTTCCATCTGAAACTTAGTGTTCGATACTGTGCCAGGAGAAGCGCCTGTTCTCTGAAATCTGTGGCGATGCTACTCGAAACCGTATGTGTTCGAAGAAACAAAGTGGCCGACCTTGTGAGAGAGGAGACTCCAGATGCGAAACTTAGTTTCATTTTAAACTAATTGTTCTATCTGAAAGTGTTCGATACTGTGCCAGGAGAAGCGCCTGTTCTCTGAAATCTGTGGCGATGCTACTCGAAACCGTATGTGTTCGACGAATCTAAATGGTCGACCTTGTGAGAGAGGAAACTCCTGATGCGAAACTTAGTTCCATTTTATTCTTATTGTTCTAGCTGAAACTAAGTTTACGATACTGTGCCAGGAGAAGCGCCTGCTCTCTGAGAACTGTGGCGATGCTACTCGAAACCGTATGTGTTCGACCAAACTAAGTGGTCGACTTTGTGAGAGAGGAAATTCCAGATGCGAAACTTAGTTTCATTTTAAACTAATTGTTCTATCTGAAAGTGTTCGATACTGTGCCAGGAGAAGCGCCTGTTCTCTGAAATCTGTGGCGATGCTACTCGAAACCGTATGTGTTCGAAGAAACAAAGTGGCCGACCTTGTGAGAGAGGAGACTCCAGTTGCGAAACTTAGTTTCATTTTAAACTAATTGTTCTATCTGAAAATGTTCGATACTGTGCCAGGAGAAGTGCCTGTTCTCTGAAATCTGTGGCGATGCTACTCGAAACCGTATGTGTTCGACGAATCTAAATGGTCGACCTTGTGAGAGAGGAAACTCCAGAAGCGAAACTTAGTTCCATTTAAAACTAAGTGTTCCATCTGAAACTTAGTGTTCGATACTGTGCCAGGAGAAGCGCCTGTTCTCTGAAATCTGTGGCGATGCTACTCGAAACCGTATGTGTTCGAAGAAACAAAGTGGCCGACCTTGTGAGAGAGGAAACTCCAGATGCGAAACATATTTCCATTTTAAACTAAATGTTCTATCTGAAACTAAGTATTCGATACTCTGCCAGTAGAAGCGCCTGTTCTCTGAAACCTGTGGCTTTGCTACTCGAAGCCGAATGTGTTCGACGAAAGTAAGGGGTAGACCGTGTGAGAGAGGAAACTCCAAATGCGAAACATAGTTCCATTTTATACTAATTATTCTATCTGAAACTAAGTGTACGATACTGTGCCAGGAGAAGCGACTGTTCTCTGAAACCTGTGGCAATGCTACTCGAAACCGTATGTGTTCGACGAATCTAAATGGTCGACGTTGTGAGAGAGGAAACTCCAGATGCGAAACATAGTTCCATTTTAAACTAATTGTTCTATCTGAAACTACGTGTTCGATACTGTGCCAGGAGAAGCGCCTGTTCTCTGAAATCTGTGGCGATGCCACGCGAAACCATATGTGTTCGACGAAACTAAGTGGTTGACCTTGTGAGAGAGGAGACTCCAGATGCGAAACTTAGTTCCATTTTAAACTAATTGTTCTATCTGAAACTACGTGTTCGATACTGTGCCAGGAGAAGCGCCTGTTCTCTGAAATCTGTGGCGATGCTACTCGAAACCGTATGTGTTCGACGAAACTAAGTGATTGACCTTGTGAGGGAGGATTCACCAGATGCGGAACATAGTTCTATTTTAAACTAATTGTTCTATCTGAAACTAAGTTTTCGACACTGTGCCAGGAGAAGCGCCTGTTCTCTGAAATGTGTGGCGATGCCACTCGAAAACGTATGTGTTCGAGGAAACTAAGTGGTCGACCTTGTGAGAGAGGAAACTCCAGATGCGAAACTTAGTTCCATTTTAAACTAATTATTCTATCTGAAACTAAGTGTTCGATACTGTGCCAGGAGAAGCGCCTTTTCTCTGAAATCTGTGGCGGTGCCACTCGAAACTGTATGTGTTTGACGAAACTAAGTTGTCGAACTTGTGAGAGAGGAAACTCCAAGTGCGACACATAGGTCCATTTTAAACTAATTGTTCCATCTGAAACTAAGTGTTCGATACTGTGCCAGGAGAAGCGCCTGTTCTCTGAAATCTGTGGCGACTCCACTCGAAACCGTATGTGTTCGACGAAACTAAGTGATTGACCTTGTGAGGGAGGATTCACAAGATGCGGAACATAGTTCCATTTTAAACAAATTGTTCTATCTGAAACTAAGTGTTCGATACTGTGCCAGAGAATCGCCTGTTCTCTGAAATCTGAGGCGATGCCACTCGAAACCGTATGTGTTCCACGAAACTAAGTGGTCGGCCTTGTAAGAGAGGAAACTCCTGATGCGAAACTTAGTTCCATTTTATTCTTATTGTTCTAGCTGAAACTAAGTTTACGATACTGTGCCAGGAGAAGCGCCTGCTCTCTGAGAACTGTGGCGATGCTACTCAAAACCGTATGTGTTCGACCAAACTAAGTGGTCGACTTTGTGAGAGAGGAAATTCCAGATGCGAAACTTAGTTTCATTTTAAACTAATTGTTCTATCTGAAAGTGTTCGATACTGTGCCAGGAGAAGCGCCTGTTCTCTGAAATCTGTGGCGATGCTACTCGAAACCGTATGTGTTCGAAGAAACAAAGTGGCCGACCTTGTGAGAGAGGAGACTCCAGTTGCGAAACTTAGTTTCATTTTAAACTAATTGTTCTATCTGAAAATGTTCGATACTGTGCCAGGAGAAGTGCCTGTTCTCTGAAATCTGTGGCGATGCTACTCGAAACCGTATGTGTTCGACGAATCTAAATGGTCGACCTTGTGAGAGAGGAAACTCCAGAAGCGAAACTTAGTTCCATTTAAAACTAAGTGTTCCATCTGAAACTTAGTGTTCGATACTGTGCCAGGAGAAGCGCCTGTTCTCTGAAATCTGTGGCGATGCTACTCGAAACCGTATGTGTTCGACGAATCTAAATGGTCGACCTTGTGAGAGAGGAAACTCCTGATGCGAAACTTAGTTCCATTTTATTCTTATTGTTCTAGCTGAAACTAAGTTTACGATACTGTGCCAGGAGAAGCGCCTGCTCTCTGAGAACTGTGGCGATGCTACTCGAAACCGTATGTGTTCGACCAAACTAAGTGGTCGACTTTGTGAGAGAGGAAATTCCAGATGCGAAACTTAGTTTCATTTTAAACTAATTGTTCTATCTGAAAGTGTTCGATACTGTGCCAGGAGAAGCGCCTGTTCTCTGAAATCTGTGGCGATGCTACTCGAAACCGTATGTGTTCGAAGAAACAAAGTGGCCGACCTTGTGAGAGAGGAGACTCCAGTTGCGAAACTTAGTTTCATTTTAAACTAATTGTTCTATCTGAAAATGTTCGATACTGTGCCAGGAGAAGTGCCTGTTCTCTGAAATCTGTGGCGATGCTACTCGAAACCGTATGTGTTCGACGAATCTAAATGGTCGACCTTGTGAGAGAGGAAACTCCAGAAGCGAAACTTAGTTCCATTTAAAACTAAGTGTTCCATCTGAAACTTAGTGTTCGATACTGTGCCAGGAGAAGCGCCTGTTCTCTGAAATCTGTGGCGATGCTACTCGAAACCGTATGTGTTCGAAGAAACAAAGTGGCCGACCTTGTGAGAGAGGAAACTCCAGATGCGAAACATAGTTCCATTTTAAACTAATTGTTCTATCTGAAACTACGTGTTCGATACTGTGCCAGGAGAAGCGCCTGTTCTCTGAAATCTGTGGCGATGCCACGCGAAACCATATGTGTTCGAAGAAACAAAGTGGCCGACCTTGTGAGAGAGGAAACTCCAGATGCGAAACATAGTTCCATTTTAAACTAATTGTTCTATCTGAAACTACGTGTTCGATACTGTGCCAGGAGAAGCGCCTGTTCTCTGAAATCTGTGGCGATGCCACCGAAACCATATGTGTTCGAAGAAACAAAGTGGTCGACCTTGTGAGAGAAGAAACTCCAGATGCGAAACATAGTTCCATTTTAAACTAATTGTTCTATCTGAAACTACGTGTTCGATACTGTGCCAGGAGAAGCGCCTGTTCTCTGAAATCTGTGGCGATGCCACGCGAAACCATATGTGTTCGACGAAACTAAGTGGTTGACCTTGTGAGAGAGGAGACTCCAGATGCGAAACATAGTTCCATTTTAAACTAATTGTTCTATCTGAAACTACGTGTTCGATAATGTGCCAGGAGAAGCGCCTGTTCTCTGAAACCTGTGGCGATGCCACCGAAACCATATGTGTTCGAAGAAACAAAGTGGCCGACCTTGTGAGAGAAGAAACTCCAGATGCGAAACATAGTTCCATTTTAAACTAATTGTTCTATCTGAAACTACGTGTTCGATACTGTGCCAGGAGAAGCGCCTGTTCTCTGAAATCTGTGGCGATGCCACGCGAAACCATATGTGTTCGACGAAACTAAGTGGTTGACCTTGTGAGAGAGGAGACTCCAGATGCGAAACTTAGTTCCATTTTAAACTAATTGTTCTATCTGAAACTAAGTGTTCGATACTATGCCAGGAGAAGCGCCTGTTCTCTGAAATCTGTGGCGATGCCACGCGAAACCATATGTGTTCGAAGAAACAAAGTGGCCGACCTTGTGAGAGAGGAAACTCCAGATGCGAAACATATTTCCATTTTAAACTAAATGTTCTATCTGAAACTAAGTATTCGATAGTGTGACAGGAGAAAGGCCTGTTCTCTGAAATCTGTGGCGATGCTACTCGAAACCGTATGTGTTCGAAGAAACAAAGTGGCCGACCTTGTGAGAGAGGAGACCCCAGTTGCGAAACTTAGTTTCATTTTAAACTAATTGTTCTATCTGAAAGTGTTCGATACTGTGCCAGGAGAAGCGCCTGTTCTCTGAAATCTGTGGCGATGCTACTCGAAACCGTATGTGTTCGACGAATCTAAATGGTCGACCTTGTGAGAGAGGAAACTCCAGAAGCGAAACTTAGTTCCATTTAAAACTAAGTGTTCCATCTGAAACTAAGTATTCGATACTCTGCCAGTAGAAGCGCCTGTTCTCTGAAACCTGTGGCTTTGCTACTCGAAGCCGAATGTGTTCGACGAATCTAAATGGTCGACCTTGTGAGAGAGGAAACTCCAGAAGCGAAACTTAGTTCCATTTAAAACTAAGTGTTCCATCTGAAACTTAGTGTTCGATACTGTGCCAGGAGAAGCGCCTGTTCTCTGAAATCTGTGGCGATGCTACTCGAAACCGTATGTGTTCGAAGAAACAAAGTGGCCGACCTTGTGAGAGGGGAGATTCCAGATGCGAAACTTAGTTACATTTTAAACTAATTGTTCTATCTGAAAGTGTTCGATACTGTGCCAGGAGAAGCGCCTGTTCTCTGAAATCTGTGGCGATGCTACTCGAAACCGTATGTGTTCGACGAATCTAAATGGTCGACCTTGTGAGAGAGGAAACTCCTGATGCGAAACTTTGTTCCATTTTATTCTTATTGTTCTAGCTGAAACTAAGTTTACGATACTGTGCCAGGAGAAGCGCCTGCTCTCTGAGAACTGTGGCGATGCTACTCGAAACCGTATGTGTTCGACCAAACTAAGTGGTCGACTTTGTGAGAGAGGAAATTCCAGATGCGAAACTTAGTTTCATTTTAAACTAATTGTTCTATCAGAAAATGTTCGATACTGTGCCAGGAGAAGCGCCTGTTCTCTGAAATCTGTGGCGATGCTACTCGAAACCGTATGTGTTCGACGAATCTAAATGGTCGACCTTGTGAGAGAGGAAACTCCAGAAGCGAAACTTAGTTCCATTTAAAACTAATTGTTCTATCTGAAACTACGTGTTCGATACTGTGCCAGGAGAAGCGCCTGTTCTCTGAAATCTGTGGCGATGCCACGCGAAACCATATGTGTTCGAAGAAACAAAGTGGCCGACCTTGTGAGAGAGGAAACTCCAGATGCGAAACATATTTCCATTTTAAACTAAATGTTCTATCTGAAACTAAGTATTCGATAGTGTGACAGGAGAAAGGCCTGTTCTCTGAAATCTGTGGCGATGCGACTCGAAACCGTATGTGTTCGACGAAACTAAGTGGCCGCCTTGTGAGACGGGAATCTCCAGATGCGAAACTTATTTCCATTTTAAACTAATTGTTCTATCTGTAACTAAGTGTTCAATACTGTGCCAGGAGAAGCGCCTGTTCTCTGAAATCTGTGGCGTTCCTACTCGAAACCGAATGTGTTCGACGAAACTAAGTAGACGACCTGGTGAGAGAGGAAACTCCAAATGCGAAACATTGTTCCATTTTATACTAAGTGTTCTATCTCTAACTAAGTGTTCGATACTGTGCCAGGAGAAGCGCCTGTTCTCTGAAATCTGTGGCGATGCTACTCGAAACCGTATGTGTTCGACGAAACTAAGTGATTGACCTTGTGAGGGAGGATTCACCAGATGCGGAACACAGTTCCATTTTAAACTAATTGTTCTATCTGAAACTACGTGTTCGATACTGTGCCAGGAGAAGCGCCTGTTCTCTGAAATCTGTGGCGATGCCACGCGAAACCATATGTGTTCGACGAAACTAAGTGGTTGACCTTGTGAGAGAGGAGACTCCAGATGCGAAACTTAGTTCCATTTTAAACTAATTGTTCTATCTGAAACTAAGTGTTCGATAATATGCCAGAAGAAGCACCTGTTCTCTGAAATCTGTGGCGATGCTACTCGAAACCGTATGTGTTCGAAGAAACAAAGTGGCCGACCTTGTGAGAGAGGAGACCCCAGTTGCGAAACTTAGTTTCATTTTAAACTAATTGTTCTATCTGAAAGTGTTCGATACTGTGCCAGGAGAAGCGCCTGTTCTCTGAAATCTGTGGCGATGCTACTCGAAACCGTATGTGTTCGACGAATCTAAATGGTCGACCTTGTGAGAGAGGAAACTCCAGAAGCGAAACTTAGTTCCATTTAAAACTAAGTGTTCCATCTGAAACTAAGTATTCGATACTCTGCCAGTAGAAGCGCCTGTTCTCTGAAACCTGTGGCTTTGCTACTCGAAGCCGAATGTGTTCGACGAATCTAAATGGTCGACCTTGTGAGAGAGGAAACTCCAGAAGCGAAACTTAGTTCCATTTAAAACTAAGTGTTCCATCTGAAACTTAGTGTTCGATACTGTGCCAGGAGAAGCGCCTGTTCTCTGAAATCTGTGGCGATGCTACTCGAAACCGTATGTGTTCGAAGAAACAAAGTGTCCGACCTTGTGAGAGGGGAGACTCCAGATGCGAAACTTAGTTTCATTTTAAACTAATTGTTCTATCTGAAAGTGTTCGATACTGTGCCAGGAGAAGCGCCTGTTCTCTGAAATCTGTGGCGATGCTACTCGAAACCGTATGTGTTCGACGAATCTAAATGGTCGACCTTGTGAGAGAGGAAACTCCAGAAGCGAAACTTAGTTCCATTTAAAACTAATTGTTCTATCTGAAACTACGTGTTCGATACTGTGCCAGGAGAAGCGCCTGTTCTCTGAAATCTGTGGCGATGCCACGCGAAACCATATGTGTTCGAAGAAACAAAGTGGCCGACCTTGTGAGAGAGGAAACTCCAGATGCGAAACATATTTCCATTTTAAACTAAATGTTCTATCTGAAACTAAGTATTCGATAGTGTGACAGGAGAAAGGCCTGTTCTCTGAAATCTGTGGCGATGCGACTCGAAACCGTATGTGTTCGACGAAACTAAGTGGCCGCCTTGTGAGACGGGAATCTCCAGATGCGAAACTTAGTTCCATTTTAAACTAATTGTTCTATCTGTAACTAAGTGTTCGATACTGTGCCAGGAGAAGCGCCTGTTCTCTGAAATCTGTGGCGTTCCTACTCGAAACCGAATGTGTTCGACGAAACTAAGTAGACGACCTGGTGAGAGAGGAAACTCCAAATGCGAAACATTGTTCCATTTTATACTAAGTGTTCTATCTCTAACTAAGTGTTCGATACTGTGCCAGGAGAAGCGCCTGTTCTCTGAAATCTGTGGCGATGCAATTCGAAACCGTATGTGTTCGACGAAACTAAGTGGTCGACCTTGTGAGAGAAGAATATCCAGATGCGAAACTTGTTCCATTTTATACTAATTGTTCTATCTGAAACTATGTTTTCGATACTGTGCCAGGAGAAGCGCCTGTTCTCTGAAATGTGTGGCGATGCTACTCGAAACCGTATGCGTTCGACGAAACTAAGTAGTCCACCTTGTGAGAGAGGAAACTCCAAATGCGAAACATAGACCATTTTAAACTAATTGTTCTGTCTGAAATAAGTGTTCGATACTGTGCCAGGAGAAGCGCCTGTTCTCTGAAATCTGTGGCGATGACACTCGAAACCGTATGTGTTCGACGAAACTAAGTGGCCGACCTTGTGAGAGAGGAAACCCCATGTTCGAAGCTTAGTTCCATTTTAAACTAATTGTTCTATCTGATACTAAGTGTTCGATAATGTGCCAGGAGAAGCGCCTGTTCTCTGAAATCTGTGACCATGCCACTCGAAACCGTATGTGTTCTACGAAACTGAGTGGTCGACTTTGTGAGAGAGGAAACTCCAAATGCGAAACATAGTTCCATTTTAAACTAATTGTTCTATCTCAAACTATGTGTTCGATACTGTGCCAGGAGAAGCATCTGTTCTCTGAAATCTTTGGCGATGCTACTCGAAACCGTATGTGTTCCACGAAACTAAGTGGTCGACCTTGTGAGAGAGGAAACTCCAAATGCGAAACATAGTTCCATTTTAAACTAATTGTTCTACCTGAAACTATGTGTTCGATACTGTGCCAGGAGAAGCGCCTCTTCTCTGAAATGTGTGGCGATGCCACTCGAAACCGTATGTGTTCGACGAAACTAAGTGGTCGACCTTGTGAGAGAGGAAACTGCAGATGGGAAACTTACTTCCATTTTAAACTAATCGTTCTATCTGATACTAAGTGTTCGATACTGTGCCAGCAGAAGCGCCTGTTCTCTGAAATGTGGGGCGATGCCACTCGAAACCGTATGTGTTCGAGGAAACTAAGTGGTCGACCTTGTGAGAGAAGAATATCCAGATGCGAAACTTGTTCCATTTTATACTAATTGTTCTATCTGAAACTATGTTTTCGATACTGTGCCAGGAGAAGCGCCTGTTCTCTGAAATGTGTGGCGATGCTACTCGAAACCGTATGCGTTCGACGAAACTAAGTAGTCCACCTTGTGAGAGAGGAAACTCCAAATGCGAAACATAGTCCATTTTAAACTAATTGTTCTGTCTGAAATAAGTGTTCGATACTGTGCCAGGAGAAGCGCCTGTTCTCTGAAATCTGTGGCGATGACACTCGAAACCGTATGTGTTCGACGAAACTAAGTGGCCGACCTTGTGAGAGAGGAAACCCCAGGTTCGAAGCTTAGTTCCATTTTAAACTAATTGTTCTATCTGATACTAAGTGTTCGATAATGTGCCAGGAGAAGCGCCTGTTCTCTGAAATCTGTGACCATGCCACTCGAAACCGTATGTGTTCTACGAAACTGAGTGGTCGACTTTGTGAGAGAGGAAACTCCAAATGCGAAACATAGTTCCATTTTAAACTAATTGTTCTATCTCAAACTGTGTGTTCGATACTGTGCCAGGAGAAGCATCTGTTCTCTGAAATCTTTGGCGATGCTACTCGAAACCGTATGTGTTCCACGAAACTAAGTGGTCGACCTTGTGAGAGAGGAAACTCCAAATGCGAAACATAGTTCCATTTTAAACTAATTGTTCTACCTGAAACTATGTGTTCGATACTGTGCCAGGAGAAGCGCCTGTTCTCTGAAATGTGTGGCGATGCCACTCGAAACCGTATGTGTTCGACGAAACTAAGTGGTCGACCTTGTGAGAGAGGAAACTGCAGATGGGAAACTTACTTCCATTTTAAACTAATCGTTCTATCTGATACTAAGTGTTCGATACTGTGCCAGCAGAAGCGCCTGTTCTCTGAAATGTGGGGCGATGCCACTCGAAACCGTATGTGTTCGAGGAAACTAAGTGGTTGATCTTGTGAGAGAGGATACTCCAGATGCGAAACATAGGTCCATTTTAAACTAATTTTTCTGACTGAAATAAGTGTTCGATACTGTGCCAAGCGAAGCGCCTGTTCTCTGAAATCTGTGGCGATGCCACTCGAAACCGTATGTGTTCGTCGAAACTAAGTGGTCGACCTTGTGAGAGAGGAAATTCCAGATGCGAAACTTAGTTCCATTTTAAACTAATTGTTCTATCTGAAACTATGTGTCTGATACTGTGCCAGGAGAAGCGCCTGTTCTCTTAAATCTGTGGCGATGCTACTCGAAACCGTATGTGTTCTACGAAACTAAGTGGTCGACCTTGTGAGAGAGGAAACTCCAGATGCGAAACTTAGTACCATTTGAAACCAAATGTTTTATCTGAAAATAAGTATTCGATAGTGTGACAGGAGAAAGGCCTGTTCTCTGAAATCTGTGGCGATGCGACTCGAAACCGTATGTGTTCGACGAAACTAAGTGGCCGCCTTGTGAGACGGGAATCTCCAGATGCGAAACTTAGTTCCATTTTAAACTAATTGTTCTATCTGTAACTAAGTGTTCGATACTGTGCCAGGAGAAGCGCCTGTTCTCTGAAATCTGTGGCGTTCCTACTCGAAACCGAATGTGTTCGACGAAACTAAGTAGACGACCTGGTGAGAGAGGAAACTCCAAATGCGAAACATTGTTCCATTTTATACTAAGTGTTCTATCTCTAACTAAGTGTTCGATACTGTGCCAGGAGAAGCGCCTGTTCTCTGAAATCTGTGGCGATGCAATTCGAAACCGTATGTGTTCGACGAAACTAAGTGGTCGACCTTGTGAGAGAAGAATATCCAGATGCGAAACTTGTTCCATTTTATACTAATTGTTCTATCTGAAACTATGTTTTCGATACTGTGCCAGGAGAAGCGCCTGTTCTCTGAAATGTGTGGCGATGCTACTCGAAACCGTATGCGTTCGACGAAACTAAGTAGTCCACCTTGTGAGAGAGGAAACTCCAAATGCGAAACATTGTTCCATTTTATACTAAGTGTTCTATCTCTAACTAAGTGTTCGATACTGTGCCAGGAGAAGCGCCTGTTCTCTGAAATCTGTGGCGATGCTACTCTAAACCTTATGTGTTCCACGAAACTAAGTGGCCGCCTTGTGAGACGGGAATCTCCAGATGCGAAACTTAGTTCCATTTTAAACTAATTGTGCTATCTGAAAGTAAGTGTTCGATACTGTGCCAGGAGAAGCGCCTGTTCTCTGAAATCTGTGGCGATGCTACTCGAAACCGTATGTGTTCGACGAAACTAAGTGATCGACCTTGTGAGAGGGGAAACTCCAGATGCTAAACTTAGTTCCATTTTAAACTAATTGTTCTATCTGATTCTATGTGTTCGATAAGGTGCCAGGAGAAGGGTCTGTTCTCTGAAATCAGTGGCAATGCTACTCGAAACCGTAGGTGTTCGACGAAACAAACTGGTCGACGTTGTGAGAGGGGAAACTCCAGATGCGAAACTTAGTTCCATTTTAAACTAATTGTTCTATCTGAACCTGAGTGTTCGATACTGCGCCAGGAGAAGCGCCTGTTCTCTGAAATCTGTGGCGATGCCACTCGAAACCGTATGTGTTCGACGAAACTATGTGATTGACCTTGTGAGGGAGGATTCACCAGATGCGGAACATAGTTCCATTTTAAACTAATTGTTCTATCTGAAACTAAGTTTTCGATACTGTGCCAGGAGAAGCGCCTGTTCTCTGAAATCTGTGGCGATGCCACTCCAAACCGTATGTGTTCCACGAAACTAAGTGGTCAACCTTGTAAGAGAGGAAACTCCAGATGCGAAATTTAGTACAATTTTAGACTAATTGTTCTATCTGAAACTATGTGTCTGATACTGTGCCAGGAGAAGCGCCTGTTCTCTGAAATCTGTGGCGTTGCCACTCGAAACCGTATGAGTTCGACGAAAATAAGTGGCCGACCTTGTGAGAGAGGAAACTTCAGATGCGAAACTTAGTTCCATTTCAAATTAATTGTTCTATCTGCAACTAAGTGTTCGATACTGTGCCAGGAGAAGCGGCTGTTTTCTGAAATCTGTGGCGATGCCACTCGAAACCGTATGTGTTCGCCGAAACTAAGTGGTCGACCATGTGGGAGAGGAAATTCCAAATGCGAAAATTAATTCCATTTTAAACTAATTGTTCTATCTGAAACCAAGGGTTCGATACTGTGCCAGGAGAAGCGTAGAGAATGTAGGGTGAACATATAGTATAAGAATGACTGAGTCAAAGACCCGTTAAGTAGCACTATCGGCTGTCCAAAAAAGTATTCTACGCCCTGATGCCTAAAACAATATTTCGGTCGTGGGCGGTGTGAAACTTCATAATTTACGTTCCAACGAAATGCATAAAAACACCAATGTAGGAGAACCTAGTTGAGCCCCAGTGGACCCGTAGAAGGCATGTGACTGTTTTCCAACAGTGGGTGGTGGAATCGTCACATTCCGCACCGTGCATCATGATCCGGTGTATGCAAAATTGAAGCAAACCCTTCTGATTCATGGAATTCAGATTTTCGGGCTGATTTCTTAAAAAGTAGTCAGAGAGTTGTCGCTCATTGGTGAACCTAATCATCCGGAACATGGGCCGCAAGATATTTGCCACCCATATAATACGTGCAGATACGCACACGGGGATCAAATGCACACGTGCATCAGTCGTGTTAGCATGGAGTCCTTCAGTTTCTTGCTACATGCAATCGGGACGCCACACTTGGCAAATGTGGACTTCGTCCATGACTTACCTCTGGAAATATCGCAGTTGATTCTGCGGCAATTGGATTCTGCATCTTTACTGAGCGCAGCGCTTGTTTCCCGAAAGTGGCTATCTGTTTTGCGGGTCGATGTGAAACTCAGGCAAAGGGTAAGGAGATCCCTCAGTTACAAGGCGGAGCGGATTCGGTCGGACTACATTGGGAGGCCCACAACGGATGTAGTCAGACGTCATGGGTTCAGATGGAATTCACGTGTTAGAAATATTCAAAGATCTGCGCCTCCGACCAGTATTGACGCATATCGCCAAATGGATATAGAATCGACACGGCACAGTCGTTATCATGGACATCAGCGCGAGGACACCAAAAGGCGAATCAAGTCTTATAGAATTTGATGTAGTGAGAAACGGAACGGGAGTTTCTCCTGGCACAGTATCGGACTAATTTTAATATGGTACTAAATTTCGCATCTGGAGTTTCCTCCCTCACAAGGCGGCCACTTAGTTTCGTGGAAAACATTCGGTTTCGAGTAGCATAGCCACAGATTTCAGAGAACAGGCGCTTCTCCTGGCACAGTATCGAACACTTAGTTTCAGATAGAACAATTAATTTAAAATTGAACTATGTTTCGCATCTGGAGTTTCCTGTCTCACAAGGTCGACCACATTGTTTCGCCGAACGCATACGGTTTCGAGTGGCATCGCCACAGATTTCAGAGAACAGGCGCTTCTGCTGGCACAGTATCGAACACTTAGTTTCAGAGAGAACAATTAGTTTAAAATGGCACTAAGTTTCGCGTCTGGAGTTTCCTTCTCACAAGGTCGACCACTCAGTTTCGTCGAACACATACGGTTTGGAGTAGCATCGCGACTGATTTCAGGGAACAGGCGCATCTCCTGGCGCAGTATCGAACACTTAGTTTCAGATAGAACAATTAATTTAAAATGGAACTGAGTTTCGCATCTGAAGTTTTCTCTCTCACAAGGTCGGCCACTTAGTTTCGTCGAACACATACGGTTTCGAGTAGCATCGCGACAGATTTCAGAGGACATGCGCTTCTCCTGGCACAGTATCGAACACTTAGTTTCAGATAGGATTATTAGTTTAAAATGGAACTAAATTTCGCAATTTGGAGTTTCCCCTCTCACAAGTTCGGCCACTTTGTTTCGTCGAACACATACGGTTTCGAGTAGCATCGCCACAGATTCCAGAGAACGGGCGCTTCTCCTGGCACAGTATCTAAAACTTAGTTTCAGATAGAACAATTAATTTAAAATGGAACTAAGTTTCGCATCTGACGTTTCCTCTCACACAAGGTCGGCCACTTAGTTTCGTCGAACACATACGGTTTCGAGTGGCATCGCCACAGATTTCAGAGAACAGGCGCTTCTGCTGGCACTGTATCGAACACTTAGTTTCAGATAGAACAATTAGTTTAAAATGGCACTAATTTTCGCGTCTGGAGTTTCCTATCTCACAATGTCGACCACTCAGTTTCGTCGAACACATACCGTTTCGAGTGGTATCGCCACAGGTTTCACAGAACGGGGGCTTCTCCTGGCACAGTATCGAACACTTAGTTTCAGATAGAACAATTAATTTAAAATGGAACTAAGTTTCGCATCCGGAGTTTCCTCTGTCAGAAGGTCGACCACTTAGTTTCGTCGAAACATACGGTTTCGAGTGGCATCGCCACAGATTTCAGAGAACAGGCGCTTCTGCTGGCACTGTATCGAACACTTAGTTTCAGATAGAACAATTAGTTTAAAATGGCACTAATTTTCGCGTCTGGAGTTTCCTATCTCACAATGTCGACCACTTAGTTTCGTCGAAAACATACGGTTTCGAGTAGCATCGCCACAGATTTCAGAGTACAGGCGCTTCTCCTGGCACAGTATCGAACACTTACTATCAGATAGAACAATTAGTTTAAAATGGAACTAAGTTTCGCATCTGGAATTTCCTCTCTCACACGGTCGACCACTTAGTTTCGTCGAACACATTCGGTTTCGAGTGGCATCGCCACCGATTTCAGAGAACAGGCGCTTCTCCTGGCAGACTATCAGACACATAGTTTCAGATAGAAAAATTAGTTTAAAATTGTACTAAATTTCGCATCTGGAGTTTCTTCCCTCACAAGACGACCACTTAATTTCGTCGAACACATACGGTTTCGAGGGGCATCGCCACAGATTTCAGAGAACAGGCGCTTCGCCTGGCACAGTATCGAACACTTATTTCAGACAGAACAATTAGTTTAAAATGGAACTATGTTTCGCATCTGGAGTATCCTCTCTCACAAGGACGACCACTTAGTTTCGTCGAACACATACGGTTTCGAGTGGCATCGCAACAGATATCAGAGAACAGGCGCTTCTCCTGGCACAGTATCGAATACTTAGTATCAGATAGAACAATTAGTTTAAAATGGAACTATGTTTCGCATCTGGAGTATCCTCTCTCACAAGGTCAACCACTTAACTTCGTCGAACACATACGGTTTCGAGCGGCATCGCCACAGATTTCAGAGAACAGGCGTTTCTCCTGGCACAGTATCGAACACTTAGTTTCAGATAGAACAATTAGTTTAAAATGGAACTAAGTTTCGCATCTGGAGTTTCCTCTCTCACAAGGTCGACCACTTAGATTCGTCGAACACATACGGTTTCGAGTAGCATCGCCAAAGATCTCAGAGAACAGGCGCTTCTCCTGGCACAGTATCGGACACAGAGTTTCGGTTAGAAGAATTAGTTTAAAATGGAACTAAGTTTCGCATCTGGAGTTTCCTCTCTCACAAGGTCGACCATTTAGATTCGTCGAACACATACGGTTTGGAGTATCATCGCCAGGGATTTCAGAGAACAGGCGCTTCTCCTGGCACAGTATCGAACACTTATTTCAGACAGAACAATTAGTTCAAAATGGAACTATGTTTCGCATCTGGAGTTTCCTCTCTCACAAGGTGGACCACTTAGTTTCGTCGAACACATACGGTTTCGAGTAGCATCGCCAGAGATTTCAGAGAACAGGCGCTTCTCCTGGCACAGTATCGAACACTTAGTATCAGATAGAACAATTAGTTTAAAATGGAACTAAAGTTCGCATCTGGAGTTTCCTCTCCCACAAGGTCGGCCACTTAGTTTCGTCGAACACATACGGTTTAGAGTAGCATCGCCACAGATTTCAGAGAACAGGCGCTTCTCCTGGTACAGTATCGAACACTTAGTTTCAGGTAGAACCATTAGTTTAAAATGGAACTATGTTTCGCATCTGGAGATTCCTCTCTCACGAGGTCGACGACTTAGTTTCGTCGAACACATACGGTTTCGAGTGGCATCGCCACAGATTTCAGAGAACAGACGCTTCAACTGGCACAGTATCGAACACATAGTTTCAGATAGAACCATTAGTTTAAAATGGAACTAAGTTTCGCTTCTGGAGTTTCCTCTCTCAGAAGGTCGACCACTCACTTTCGTCGAACACATGCGGTTTCGAGTGGTATCGCCACAGATTTCAGATAACAGGCGCTTCTCCTGGCACAATATCGAAAACTTAGTCTCAGATAGAACAATTAGTTTAAAATGGACCAAAGCTTCGCATCTGGAATTTCCTCTCCCACAAGGTGGACCACTTAGTTTCGTCGAACACATACGGTTTGGAGTATCATCGCCAGGGATTTCAGAGAACAGGCGCTTCTCCTGGCACATTATCGAAAACTGATTTCAGACAGAACAATTAGTTTAAAATCAAACTATGTTTCGCATCTGGAGTTTCCTCTCTCACAAGGTGGACCACTTAGTTTCGTCGAACACATACGGTTTCGAGTAGCATCGCCACTGATTTCAGAGAACAGGCGCTTCTCCTGGCACAGTATCGAACACTTAGTTTCAGATAGAACAATTAGTTTAAAATGGAACTAAGTCTCGCATCTGGAGTTTCCTCTTCCACAAGGTCGACCACTTAGTTTCGTCGAACACATACGGTTTCGAGTGGCATAGCCACATATTTCAGAGAACAGGCGCTTCTCCTGGCACAGTATCGGACACAGAGTTTCGGTTAGAACAATTAGTTTAAAATGGAACTAAGTTTCCCATCTGGAGTTTCCTCTCTCACAAGGTCGACCATTTAGATTCGTCGAACACATACGGTTTGGAGTATCATCGCCAGGGATTTCAGAGAACAGGCGCTTCTCCTGGCACAGTATCGAACACTTATTTCAGACAGAACAATTAGTTTAAAATGGAACTATATTTCGCATTTGGAGTTTCCTCTCTCAGAAGGTGGACCACTTAGTTTCGTCGAACACATACGGTTTCGAGTAGCATCGCCACAGATTTCAGAGAACAGGCGCTTCTCCTGGCACAGTATCGAACACTTAGTATCAGATAGAACAATTAGTTTAAAATGGAACTAAGGTTCGCATCTGGAGTTTCCTCTCCCACAAGGTCGGCCACTTAGTTTCGTCGAACACATACGGTTTAGAGTAGCGTCGCCACAGATTTCAGAGAACAGGCGCTTCTCCTGGCACAGTATCGAACACTTAGTTTCAGGTAGAACCATTAGTTTAAAATGGAACTATGTTTCGCATCTGGAGATTCCTCTCTCACGACGTCGACGACTTAGTTTCGTCGAACACATACGGTTTCGAGTGGCATCGCCACAGATTTCAGAGAACAGACGCTTCTACTGGCACAGTATCGAACACCTAGTTTCAGATAGAACAATTAGTTTAAAATGGAACTATGTTTCGCATCTGGAGTATCCTCTCTCACAAGGTCAACCACTTAGTTTCGTCGAACACATACGCTTTCGATTTGCATCGCCACAGATTTAAGAGAACAGGCGCTTCTCCTGGCACAGTATCGGACACAGAGTTTCGGTTAGAACAATTAGTTTAAAATGGAACTAAGTTTCCCATCTGGAGTTTCCTCTCTCACAAGGTCGACCATTTAGATTCGTCGAACACATACGGTTTGGAGTATCATCGCCAGGGATTTCAGAGAACAGGCGCTTCTCCTGGCACAGTATCGAACACTTATTTCAGACAGAACAATTAGTTTAAAATGGAACTATATTTCGCATTTGGAGTTTCCTCTCTCACAAGGTGGACCACTTAGTTTCGTCGAACACATACGGTTTCGAGTAGCATCGCCACAGATTTCAGAGAACAGGCGCTTCTCCTGGCACAGTATCGAACACTTAGTATCAGATAGAACAATTAGTTTAAAATGGAACTAAGGTGCGCATCTGGAGTTTCCTCTCCCACAAGGTCGGCCACTTAGTTTCGTCGAACACATACGGTTTAGAGTAGCATCGCCACAGATTTCAGAGAACAGGCGCTTCTCCTGGCACAGTATCGAACACTTAGTTTCAGGTAGAACCATTAGTTTAAAATGGAACTATGTTTCGCATCTGGAGATTCCTCTCTCACGACGTCGACGACTTAGTTTCGTCGAACACATACGGTTTCGAGTGGCATCGCCACAGATTTCAGAGAACAGACGCTTCTAATGGCACAGTATCGAACACCTAGTTTCAGATAGAACAATTAGTTTAAAATGGAACTATGTTTCGCATCTGGAGTATCCTCTCTCACAAGGTCAACCACTTAGTTTCGTCGAACACATACGCTTTCGATTTGCATCGCCACAGATTTAAGAGAACAGGCGCTTCTCCTGGCACAGTATCGGACACAGAGTTTCGGTTAGAACAATTAGTTTAAAATGGAACTAAGTTTCCCATCTGGAGTTTCCTCTCTCACAAGGTCGACCATTTAGATTTGTCGAACACATACGGTTTGGAGTATCATCGCCAGGGATTTCAGAGAACAGGCGCTTCTCCTGGCACAGTATCGAACACTTATTTCAGACAGAACAATTAGTTTAAAATGGAACTATATTTCGCATCTGGAGTTTCCTCTCTCACAAGGTGGACCACTTTGTTTCGTCGAACACATACGGTTTCGAGTAGCATCGCCACAGATTTCAGAGAACAGGCGCTTCTCCTGGCACAGTATCGAACACTTAGTATCAGATAGAACAATTAGTTTAAAATGGAACTAAGGTTCGCATCTGGAGTTTCCTCTCCCACAAGGTCGGCCACTTAGTTTCGTCCAACACATACGGTTTAGAGTAGCATCGCCACAGATTTCAGAGAACAGGCGCTTCTCCTGGCACAGTATCGAACACTTAGTTTCAGGTAGAACCATTAGTTTAAAATGGAACTATGTTTCGCATCTGGAGATTCCTCTCTCACGACGTCGACGACTTAGTTTCGTCGAACACATACGGTTTCGAGTGGCATCGCCACAGATTTCAGAGAACAGACGCTTCTACTGGCACATTATCGAACACCTAGTTTCAGATACAACAATTAGTTTAAAATGGAACTATGTTTCGCATCTGGAGATTCCTCTCTCACGACGTCGACGACTTAGTTTCGTCGAACACATACGCTTTCGATTTGCATCGCCACAGATTTAAGAGAACAGGCGCTTCTCCTGGCACAGTATCGAACACTTACTATCAGATAGAACAATTAGTTTAAAATGGAACTAAGTTTCGCATCTGGAATTTCCTCTCTCACACGGTCGACCACTTAGTTTCGTCGAACACATTCGGTTTCGAGTGGCATCGCCACCGATTTCAGAGAACAGGCGCTTCTCCTGGCAGACTATCAGACACATAGTTTCAGATAGAAAAATTAGTTTAAAATTGTACTAAATTTCGCATCTGGAGTTTCTACCCTCACAAGACGACCACTGAATTTCGTCGAACACATACGGTTTCGAGGGGCATCGCCACAGATTTCAGAGAACAGGCGCTTCGCCTGGCACAGTATCAAACACTTATTTCAGACAGAACAATTAGTTTAAAATGGAACTATGTTTCGCATGTGGAGTATCCTCTCTCACAAGGTCGACCACTTAGTTTCGTCGAACACATACGGTTTCGAGTGGCATCGCCACAGATATCAGAGAACAGGCGCTTCTCCTGGCACAGTATCGAATACTTAGTATCAGATAGAACAATTAGTTTAAAATGGAACTATGTTGCGCATCTGGAGTATCCTCTCTCACAAGGTCAACCACTTAGCTTCGTCGAACACATACGGTTTCGAGCGGCATCGCCACAGATTTCAGAGAACAGGCTTTTCTCCTGGCACAGTATCGAACACTTAGTTTCAGATAGAACAATTAGTTTAAAATGGAACTAAGTTTCGCATCTGGAGTTTCCTCTCTCACAAGGTCGACCACTTATATTCGTCGAACACATACGGTTTCGAGTGGCATCGCCACATATTTCAGAGAACTGGCGCTTCTCCTGGCACAGTTTCGAACACTTAGTTTCAGATAGAACAATTAGTTTAAAATAGAAATATGTTTCGCATCTGGAGTTTCCTCTCTCAGAAGGTCGACCACTTAGTTTCGTCGAACACATACGGTTTCGAGCGTCATCGCCACACAGTTCAGAGAACAGGCGCTTCTCCTGGCACTTTATCGAACACTTAGTTTCAGACAGAACAATTAGTTTAAAATGGAACTATGTTTCGCATCTGGAGTATCCTCTCTCACAAGGTCAACCACTTAGTTTCGTCGAACACATACGCTTTCGATTTGCATCGCCACAGATTTAAGAGAACAGGCGCTTCTCCTGGCACAGTATCGGACACAGAGTTTCGGTTAGAACAATTAGTTTAAAATGGAACTAAGTTTCGCATCTGGAGTTTCCTCTCTCACAAGGTCGACCATTTAGATTCGTCGAACACATACGGTTTGGAGTATCATCGCCAGGGATTTCAGAGAACAGGCGCTTCTCCTGGCACAGTATCGAACACTTAGTTTCAGGTAGAACAATTAGTTTAAAATGGAACTATGTTTCGCATCTGGAGATTCCTCTCTCACTAGGTCGACGACTTAGTTTCGTCGAACACATACGGTTTCGAGTGGCATCGCCACAGATTTCAGAGAACAGGCGCTTCTCCTGGGACATTATCAAACACTTAGTTTCAGATAGAACACTTAGTTTAAAATGGAACTAAGTTTCGCATCTGGAGTTTCCTCTCCCTCATGGTGGACCACTTAGTTTCGTCGAGCACATACGGTTTAGAGTAGCATCGCCACAGATTTCAGAGAACAGGCGCTTCTCCTGGCACAGTATCGAACACTTATTTCAGACAGAACAATTAGTTTTAAATGGAACTAAGTTTGGCATCTGGAGTTTCCTCTCTCACAAGGTCGACCACTCAGTTTCGTCGAACACATGCGGTTTCGAGTGGTATCGCCACAGATTTGAGATAACAGGCGCTTCTCCTGGCACAATATCGAAAACTTGGTCTCAGATAGAACAATTAGTTTAAAATGGACCAAAGCTTCGCATCTGGAGTTTCCTCTCCCACAAGGTGGACCACTTAGTTTCGTCGAACACATACGGTTTCGAGCGGCATCGCCACAGATTTCAGAGAACAGGCTTTTCTCCTGGCACAGTATCGAACACTTAGTTTCAGATAGAACAATTAGTTTAAAATGGAACTAAGTTTCGCATCTGGAGTTTCCTCTCTCACAAGGTCGACCACTTAGATTCGTCGAACACATACGGTTTCGAGTGGCATCGCCACATATTTCAGAGAACTGGCGCTTCTCCTGGCACAGTTTCGAACACTTAGTTTCAGATAGAACAATTAGTTTAAAATAGAAATATGTTTCGCATCTGGAGTTTCCTCCCTCAGAAGGTCGACCACTTAGTTTCGTCGAACACATACGGTTTCGAGCGTCATCGCCACACAGTTCAGAGAACAGGCGCTTCTCCTGGCACTTTATCGAACACTTAGTTTCAGACAGAACAATTAGTTTAAAATGGAACTATGTTTCGCATCTGGAGTATCCTCTCTCACAAGGTCAACCACTTAGTTTCGTCGAACACATACGCTTTCGATTTGCATCGCCACAGATTTAAGAGAACAGGCGCTTCTCCTGGCACAGTATCGGACACAGAGTTTCGGTTAGAACAATTAGTTTAAAATGGAACTAAGTTTCGCATCTGGAGTTTCCTCTCTCACAAGGTCGACCATTTAGATTCGTCGAACACATACGGTTTGGAGTATCATCGCCAGGGATTTCAGAGAACAGGCGCTTCTCCTGGCACAGTATCGAACACTTAGTTTCAGGTAGAACCATTAGTTTAAAATGGAACTATGTTTCGCATCTGGAGATTCCTCTCTCACTAGGTCGACGACTTAGTTTCGTCGAACACATACGGTTTCGAGTGGCATCGCCACAGATTTCAGAGAACAGGCGCTTCTCCTGGGACATTATCAAACACTTAGTTTCAGATAGAACACTTAGTTTAAAATGGAACTAAGTTTCGCATCTGGAGTTTCCTCTCCCTCATGGTGGACCACTTAGTTTCGTCGAGCACATACGGTTTAGAGTAGCATCGCCACAGATTTCAGAGAACAGGCGCTTCTCCTGGCACAGTATCGAACACTTATTTCAGACAGAACAATTAGTTTTAAATGGAACTAAGTTTCGCATCTGGAGTTTCCTCTCTCACAAGGTCGACCACTCAGTTTCGTCGAACACATGCGGTTTCGAGTGGTATCGCCACAGATTTGAGATAACAGGCGCTTCTCCTGGCACAATATCGAAAACTTGGTCTCAGATAGAACAATTAGTTTAAAATGGACCAAAGCTTCGCATCTGGAGTTTCCTCTCCCACAAGGTGGACCACTTAGTTTCGTCGAACACATACGGTTTCGAGTAGCATCGCCACAGATGTCAGTGAACAGGCGTTTCTCCGGGCACACTATCGAACACTTAGTTTCAGGTAGAACCATTAGTTTAAAATGGAACTATGTTTCGCATCTGGAGATTCCTCTCTCACTAGGTCGACGACTTAGTTTCGTCGAACACATACGGTTTCGAGTGGCATCGCCACAGGTTTCAGAGAACAGGCGCTTCTCCTGGGACATTATCAAACACTTAGTTTCAGATAGAACACTTAGTTTAAAATGGAACTAAGTTTCGCATCTGGAGTTTCCTCTCCCTCATGGTGGACCACTTAGTTTCGTCGAGCACATACGGTTTAGAGTAGCATCGCCACAGATTTCAGAGAACAGGCGCTTCTCCTGGCACAGTATCGAACACTTAGTTTCAGACAGAACAATTAGTTTAAAATGGAACTATGTTCCGTATCTGGTGAAACCTCTCTCACAAGGTCGGCCACTTAGTTTCGTCGAACACATACGGTTTCGAGTGGCATCGCTACACATTTCAGAGAACAGGCGGTTCTCCTGGCACAGTGTCGAAGACATAGTTTCAGATAGAACAATTAGTTTAAAATGGAACTAAGTTTCGCATCTGGAGTTTCCTGTCCCACAAGGTCGACCACTAAGTTTCCTCGAACACATACGGTTTCGAGTAGCATCGCCACAGATTTCAGAGTACAGGCGCTACTCCTGGCACAGTATCGAACACTTAGTTTCAGATAGAACAATTAGTTTAAAATGGAACTAAGTTTCGCATCTGGAGTTTCCTCTCTCACAAGGTCGACCACTTAGTTTCGTCGAACACATACGGTATCGAGTGGCATCGCCACACATTTCAGAGAACAGGCGCTTCTCCTGGCACAGTATCTAACACTTACCTTCAGATAGAAAAATTAGTTTAAAATGGACCTATGTTTCGCATTTGGAGTTTCCTCTCTCACAAGTTCGACAAATTAGTTTCGTCGAACACATTCGGTTTCGAGTGGCATCGCCACAGATATCAGAGAAGAGGCGCTTCTCCTGGCACAGTATGGAACACTTAGTTTCAGATAGAACAATTAGTTTAAAATGGAACTAAGTTTCGCATTTGGAGTATCCTCTCTCACAAGATCAACCACTTAGTTTCGTCGAACACATACGGTTTCGAGCGTCATCGCCACACAGTTCAGAGAACAGGCGCTTCTCCTGGCACCTTATCGAACACTTAGTTTCAGACAGAACAATTAGTTTAAAATGGAACTATGTTTCGCATCTGGAGTATCCTCTCTCACAAGGTCAACCACTTAGTTTCGTCGAACACATACGCTTTCGATTTGCATCGCCACAGATTTAAGAGAACAGGCGCTTCTCCTGGCACAGTATCGGACACAGAGTTTCGGTTAGAACAATTAGTTTAAAATGGAACTAAGTTTCGCATCTGGAGTTTCCTCTCTCACAAGGTCGACCATTTAGATTCGTCGAACACATACGGTTTGGAGTTTCATCGCCAGGGATTTCAGAGAACAGGCGCTTCTCCAGGCACAGTATCGAACAATTATTTCAGACAGAACAATTAGTTTAAAATGGAACTATGTTTCGCATCTGGAGTTTCCTCTCTCACAAGGTGGACCACTTAGTTTCGTCGAACACATACGGTTTCGAGTAGCATCGCCAAAGATTTCAGAGAACAGGCGCTTCTCCTGGCACAGTATCGAACACTTAGTATCAGATAGAACAATTAGTTTAAAATGGAACTAAGGTTCGCATCTGGAGTTTCCTCTCCCACAAGGTCGGCCACTTAGTTTCGTCGAACACATACGGTTTCAAGTAGCATCGCGACAGATTTCAGAGAACAGGCGCTTCTCCTGGCACAGTATCGAAAACTTAGTTTCAGATAGAACAATTAGTTTAAAATGGAACTAAATTTCGCAACTGGAGTTTCCTCTCACAAGGTCGGCCACTTAGATTCGTCGAACACATACGGTTTTGAGTGGCATCGCCACAGATTTCAGAGAACAGCCGCTTCTCCTGACACAGTATCGAACGCTTAGTTGCAGATAGACCAATTAGTTTAAAATGGAACTATGTTTCGCATCTGGATTTTCCTCTCTCACAAGGCGGCCACTTTGTTTCGTGGAACACATACGGTTTCGAGTGGCATCGCCACAGATATCAGGGAACAGGCGCTTCTCCTGGCACAGTATCGAATACTTAGTATCAGATAGAACAATTAGTTTAAAATGGAACTATGTTTCGCATCTGGAGTATCCTCTCTCACAAGGTCAACCGATTAGCTTCGTCGAACACATACGGTTTCGAGCGGCATCGCCACAGATTTCAGAGAACAGGCGTTTCTCCTGGCACAGTATCGAACACTTAGTTTCAGATCGAACAATTAGTTTAAAATGGAACTAAGTTTCGCATCTGGAGTTTCCTCTCTCACAAGGTCGACCACTTAGTTTCGTCGAACACATACGGTTTCGAGTAGCATCTCCAATGATCTCAGAGAACAGGCGCTACTCCTGGCACAGTATCGAATACTTAGTAGCAGATAGAACAATTAGTTTAAAATGGAACTATGTTTCGCATCTGGAGTATCCTCTCTCACAAGGTCAACCACTTAGCTTCGTCGAACACATACGGTTTCGAGCGGCATCGCCACAGATTTCAGAGAACAGGCGTTTCTCCTGGCACAGTATCGAACACTTAGTTTCAGATAGAACAATTAGTTTAAAATGGAACTAAGTTTCGCATCTGGAGTTTCCTCTCTCACAAGTTCGAACACTTAGTTTCGTCGAACACATACGGTTTCGAGTATCATCGCCAATGATCTCAGAGAACAGGCGCTTCTCCTGGCACAGTATCGAAAACTTATTTTCAGATAGAACAATTAGTTTTAAATGGAACTAAGTTTTGCTTCTGGAGTTTCCTCTCTCACAAGGTCGACCACTCAGTTTCGTCGAACACATGCGGTTTCGAGTGGTATCGCCACAGATTTCAGATAACAGGCGCTTCTCCTGGCACAATATCGAAAACTTGGTCTCAGATAGAACAATTAGTTTAAAATGGACCAAAGCTTCGCATCTGGAGTTTCCTCTCCCACAAGGTGGACCACCTAGTTTCGTCGAACACATACGGTTTCGAGTAGCATCGCCACAGATTTCAGTGAACAGGCGTTTCTCCGGGCACACTATCGAACACTTAGTTTCAGGTAGAACCATTAGTTTAAAATGGAACTATGTTTCGCATTTGGAGATTCCTCTCTCACTAGGTCGACGACTTAGTTTCGTCGACCACATACGGTTTCGAGTGGCATCGCCACAGATTTCAGAGAACAGGCGCTTCTCCTGGGACATTATCAAACACTTAGTTTCAGATAGAACAATTAGTTTAAAATGCAACTATGTTTCGCATGTGGAGTTTCCTCTCTCACAAGGTCAACCACTTAGTTTCGTCGAACACATACGGTTTCGAGTTGCATCGCCACAGATTTCAGAGAACAGGCGCTTCCCCTGGCACAGTATCGAACACTTAGTTTCAGATAGAACAATTAGTTTAAAATCGAAATAAGTTTCGCATCTGAAGTTTCCTCTCTCACAAGGTCGGCCACTTAGTTTCGTGGAACACATTCGGTTTCGAGTAGCATCGCGACTGATTTCAGAGAACAGGCGCTTCCCCTGGCACAGTATCGAACACTTAGTTTCAGATAGAACAATTAGTTTAATATGGAACTATGTTTCGCATCTGGAGTATCCACTCTCACAAGGTCAACCACTTAGTTTCGTCGAACACCTTACGGTTTCGAGTGGCATCGCCACAGATTTCAGAGAACAGGCGCTTCTCCTGGCACATTATCGAACACTTAGTTACAGATAGAACAATTAGTTTAAAATGCAACTATGTTTCGCATCTGGAGTTTCCTCTCTCACAAGGTCGGCCACTTAGTTTCGTCGAACACATACGTTTTCGGGTGGTATCGCCACAGATTTCAGAGAACAGGCGCTTCTCCTGGCACATTATCGAACTCTTAGTTACAGATAGAACAATTAGTTTAAAATGAATCTATGTTTCGCATCTGGAGTTTCCTCTCTCACAAGGTCGGCCACTTAGTTTCGTCGAACACATACGGTTTCGCTTGCCATCGCCACAGATTTCAGAGAACAGGCGCTTCTCCTGGCACAGTATCGAACACTTAGTTTCAGTTAGAATATTTAGTTTAAAATGGAAATATGTTTCGCATTTGGAGTTTCCTCTTTCACAAGGTCGGCCACATAGTTACGTCGAACACATACGGTTTCGAGCGGCATCGCCACACATTTCAGAGAACAGGATCTTCTCCTGGCACAGTATCGAACACTCAGTATCAGATAGAACAATTAGTTTAAAATGGAACTATGTTTCGTATCTGGACTATGCTCTCTCCCAAGGTCAACCACTTAGTTTCGTCGAACACATACGGTTTCGAGTGGCATCGCCACAGATTTCAGAGAACAGGCGCTTCTCCTGGCACAGTATCGAACACTTAGTTTCAGATAGAACAATTAGTTTAAAATGGAACTATGTTTCGCATCTGGAGTATCCTCTCTCACAAGGTCAACCACTTAGTTTCGTCGAACACCTTACGGTTTCGAGTGGCATCGCCACAGATTTCAGAGAACAGGCGCTTCTCCTGGCACATTATCGAACACTTAGGTACAGATAGAACAATTAGTTTAAAATGCAACTATGTTTCGCATCTGGAGTTTCCTCTCTCATAAGGTCGGCCACTTAGTTTCGTCGAACACATACGGTTTCGAGCGGCATCGCCACACATTTCGGAGAACAGGCTCTTCTCCTGGCACAGTATCGAACACTCAGTATCAGATAGAACAATTAGTTTAAATGGAACTATGTTTCGTATCTGGAGTATGCTCTCTCCCAAGGTCAACTACTTAGTTTCGTCGAACACATACGGTTTCGAGTGGCATCGCCACAGATTTCAGAGAACAGGCGCTTCTCCTGGCACAGTATCGAACACTTAGTTTCAGATGGAACAATTAGTTTAAAATGCAACTATGTTTCGCATCTGGGGTTTCCTCTTTCACAAGGTCGGCCACTTAGTTTCGTCGAACACATTCGGTTTCGAATGGTGTCGCCACAGATTTCAGAGAACAGGCACTTCTCCTGGCACATTATCGAACACTTAGTTACAGATAGAACAATTAGTTTAAAATGCAACTATGTTTCGCATCTGGAGCTTCCTCTCTCACAAGGTCGGCCACGTAGTTTCGTTGAACACATACGGTTTCGAGTGGTATCGCCACAGATTTCAGAGAACAGGCGCTTCTCCTGGCACAGTATCGAACACTTAGTTACAGATAGAACAATTAGTTTAAAATGGAACTATGTTTCGCATCTGGAGCATCCTCTCTCAGAAGATCAACCACTTAGTTTCGTTGAACACATACGGTTTCGAGTGGCAACGCCACAGATTTCAAAGAACAGTCCCCTCTCCTGGCACAGTATAAGACACATAGTTTCAGATAGAACAATTAGTTTAAAATGGAACTAACTTTCGCCTCTGGAGTTTCCTCTCTCACAAGGTCGACCACTTAGTTTCGACAAACAAATACGGTTTCGATTGGCATCGCCACAGATTTGAGGGAACAGGCGCTTCCCCTGGCACAGTATCGAACACTTAGTTTCAGAGAGAACGATTAGTTTAAAATGGAACTATGTTTCGCATCTGGAGTTTCCTCTCTCACAAGGTCGACCACTTAGTTTCGACGAACACATACGGTTTCGAGTGGCATCGCCACAGATTTCAGTGAACAGGCGCTTCTCCTGGCACAGTATCGAAAACTTAGTATCAGATAGAACAATTGGTTTAAAATGGAACTAAGTTTCGCGTCTGGAGTTTCCTCTCTCACAAGGTGGACCACTCAGTTTCGTCGAACACATACGGTTTCGAGTGGCATCGCCACAGACTTCAGAGAACAGCCGCTTCTCCTGGCACAGTATCGAACACTTCATTTCAGATAGAACAATTAGTTTAAAATGGTACTATATTTCGCATCTGGAGTTTCCTCTCTCACAAGGTCGGCCACTTAGTTTCATGGAACACATTCGGTTTCGAGTAGCATCGCGACTGATTTCAGAGAACAGGTGCTTCCCCTGGCACATGATCGAACACTTAGATTCAGATACAACAATTAGTTTAAAATGGAACTAAGTTTCGCATCTGGAGTTTCCTCTCTCACAAGGTCGACCACTTAGTTTCGAACAGCACATACGGTTTCGAGTGGTATCGCCACAGATTTCAGAGAACGGGCGCTTCTCCTGGCACAGTATCGGACACTTAGTTTCAGATAGAAAAATTAGTTTAAAATGGAACAAAGCTTCCTATTTGGAGTTTCCTCTCTCACAAGGTCGGCCACTTAGTTTCGTCGAACACATACGGTTTCGAGTGGCATCGCCACAGATTTCAGAGAACAGGCGCTTCGCCTGGCACAGTATCGAACACTTATTTCGAACAGAACAATTAGTGTAAAATGGAATTATGTTTCGGATCTGGAGTATCCTCTCTCACAAGGTCGACCACTTAGTTTCCTCCAACACATACGGTTTCGAGTAGCATCGCCACAGATTTCAGAGAACAGGCGCTTCTCCTGGCAGAGTATCGAACACTTAGTTTCAGATAGAACAATTAGTTTAAAATGGCACTAAGTTTCGCGTCTGGAGTTTCCTCTCTCACAAGGTCGACCACTCAGTTTCGTCGAACACATACGGTTTCGACTGGCATCGCCACAGACTTCAGAGAACAGGCGCTTCTCCTGGCACAGTATCGAACACTTAGTTACAGATAGAACAATTAGTTTAAAATGCAACTATATTTCGGATCTGGAGTTTCCTCTCTCAAAAGGTCGGCCACTTAGTTTCGTCTAACACATACGGTTTCGAGTGGTATCGCCACAGATTTCAGAGAACAGGCGCTTCTCCTGGCACAGTATCGAACACTTAGTTTCAGATGGAACAATTAGTTTAAAATGCAACTATGTTTCGCATCTGGGGTTTCCTCTTTCACAAGGTCGGCCACTTAGTTTCGTCGAACACATTCGGTTTCGAATGGTGTCGCCACAGATTTCAGAGAACAGGCACTTCTCCTGGCACATTATCGAACACTTAGTTACAGATAGAACAATTAGTTTAAAATGCAACTATGTTTCGCATCTGGAGCTTCCTCTCTCACAAGGTCGGCCACGTAGTTTCGTCGAACACATACGGTTTCGAGTGGTATCGCCACAGATTTCAGAGAACAGGCGCTTCTCCTGGCACAGTATCGAACACTTAGTTACAGATAGAACAATTAGTTTAAAATGGAACTGTGTTTCGCATCTGGAGTATCCTCTCTCAGAAGATCAACCACTTAGTTTCGTTGAACACATACGGTTTCGAGTGGCAACGCCACAGATTTCAAAGAACAGTCCCCTCTCCTGGCACAGTATAAGACACATAGTTTCAGATAGAACAATTAGTTTAAAATGGAACTAACTTTCGCCTCTGGAGTTTCCTCTCTCACAAGGTCGACCACTTAGTTTCGACAAACAAATACGGTTTCGATTGGCATCGCCACAGATTTGAGGGAACAGGCGCTTCCCCTGGCACAGTATCGAACACTTAGTTTCAGAGAGAACGATTAGTTTAAAATGGAACTATGTTTCGCATCTGGAGTTTCCTCTCTCACAAGGTCGACCACTTAGTTTCGACGAACACATACGGTTTCGAGTGGCATCGCCACAGATTTCAGTGAACAGGCGCTTCTCCTGGCACAGTATCGAAAACTTAGTATCAGATAGAACAATTGGTTTAAAATGGAACTAAGTTTCGCGTCTGGAGTTTCCTCTCTCACAAGGTGGACCACTCAGTTTCGTCGAACACATACGGTTTCGAGTGGCATCGCCACAGACTTCAGAGAACAGCCGCTTCTCCTGGCACAGTATCGAACACTTCATTTCAGATAGAACAATTAGTTTAAAATGGTACTATATTTCGCATCTGGAGTTTCCTCTCTCACAAGGTCGGCCACTTAGTTTCGTGGAACACATTCGGTTTCGAGTAGCATCGCGACTGATTTCAGAGAACAGGCGCTTCCCCTGGCACATGATCGAACACTTAGATTCAGATACAACAATTAGTTTAAAATGGAACTAAGTTTCGCATCTGGAGTTTCCTCTCTCACAAGGTCGACCACTTAGTTTCGAACAGCACATACGGTTTCGAGTGGTATCGCCACAGATTTCAGAGAACGGGCGCTTCTCCTGGCACAGTATCGGACACTTAGTTTCAGATAGAAAAATTAGTTTAAAATGGAACAAAGCTTCCTATTTGGAGTTTCCTCTCTCACAAGGTCGGCCACTTAGTTTCGTCGAACACATACGGTTTCGAGTGGCATCGCCACAGATTTCAGAGAACAGGCGCTTCTCCTGGCACAGTATCGAACACTTATTTCAGACAGAACAATTAGTTTAAAATGGAACTAAGTTTCGCATCTGGAGTTTCCTCTCTCACAAGTTCGAACACTTAGTTTCGTCGAACACATACGGTTTCGAGTATCATCGCCAATGATCTCAGAGAACAGGCGCTTCTCCTGGCACAGTATCGAAAACTTATTTTCAGATAGAACAATTAGTTTTAAATGGAACTAAGTTTTGCTTCTGGAGTTTCCTCTCTCACAAGGTCGACCACTCAGTTTCGTCGAACACATGCGGTTTCGAGTGGTATCGCCACAGATTTCAGATAACAGGCGCTTCTCCTGGCACAATATCGAAAACTTGGTCTCAGATAGAACAATTAGTTTAAAATGGACCAAAGCTTCGCATCTGGAGTTTCCTCTCCCACAAGGTGGACCACCTAGTTTCGTCGAACACATACGGTTTCGAGTAGCATCGCCACAGATTTCAGTGAACAGGCGTTTCTCCGGGCACACTATCGAACACTTAGTTTCAGGTAGAACCATTAGTTTAAAATGGAACTATGTTTCGCATTTGGAGATTCCTCTCTCACTAGGTCGACGACTTAGTTTCGTCGACCACATACGGTTTCGAGTGGCATCGCCACAGATTTCAGAGAACAGGCGCTTCTCCTGGGACATTATCAAACACTTAGTTTCAGATAGAACAATTAGTTTAAAATGCAACTATGTTTCGCATGTGGAGTTTCCTCTCTCACAAGGTCAACCACTTAGTTTCGTCGAACACATACGGTTTCGAGTTGCATCGCCACAGATTTCAGAGAACAGGCGCTTCCCCTGGCACAGTATCGAACACTTAGTTTCAAAGAGAACAATGAGTTTAAAATCGAAATAAGTTTCGCATCTGAAGTTTCCTCTCTCACAAGGTCGGCCACTTAGTTTCGTGGAACACATTCGGTTTCGAGTAGCATCGCGACTGATTTCAGAGAACAGGCGCTTCCCCTGGCACAGTATCGAACACTTAGTTTCAGATAGAACAATTAGTTTAATATGGAACTATGTTTCGCATCTGGAGTATCCACTCTCACAAGGTCAACCACTTAGTTTCGTCGAACACCTTACGGTTTCGAGTGGCATCGCCACAGATTTCAGAGAACAGGCGCTTCTCCTGGCACATTATCGAACACTTAGTTACAGATAGAACAATTAGTTTAAAATGCAACTATGTTTCGCATCTGGAGTTTCCTCTCTCACAAGGTCGGCCACTTAGTTTCGTCGAACACATACGTTTTCGGGTGGTATCGCCACAGATTTCAGAGAACAGGCGCTTCTCCTGGCACATTATCGAACTCTTAGTTACAGATAGAACAATTAGTTTAAAATGAATCTATGTTTCGCATCTGGAGTTTCCTCTCTCACAAGGTCGGCCACTTAGTTTCGTCGAACACATACGGTTTCGCTTGCCATCGCCACAGATTTCAGAGAACAGGCGCTTCTCCTGGCACAGTATCGAACACTTAGTTTCAGTTAGAATATTTAGTTTAAAATGGAAATATGTTTCGCATTTGGAGTTTCCTCTTTCACAAGGTCGGCCACATAGTTACGTCGAACACATACGGTTTCGAGCGGCATCGCCACACATTTCAGAGAACAGGATCTTCTCCTGGCACAGTATCGAACACTCAGTATCAGATAGAACAATTAGTTTAAAATGGAACTATGTTTCGTATCTGGACTATGCTCTCTCCCAAGGTCAACCACTTAGTTTCGTCGAACACATACGGTTTCGAGTGGCATCGCCACAGATTTCAGAGAACAGGCGCTTCTCCTGGCACAGTATCGAACACTTAGTTTCAGATAGAACAATTAGTTTAAAATGGAACTATGTTTCGCATCTGGAGTATCCTCTCTCACAAGGTCAACCACTTAGTTTCGTCGAACACCTTACGGTTTCGAGTGGCATCGCCACAGATTTCAGAGAACAGGCGCTTCTCCTGGCACATTATCGAACACTTAGGTACAGATAGAACAATTAGTTTAAAATGCAACTATGTTTCGCATCTGGAGTTTCCTCTCTCATAAGGTCGGCCACTTAGTTTCGTCGAACACATACGGTTTCGAGCGGCATCGCCACACATTTCGGAGAACAGGCTCTTCTCCTGGCACAGTATCGAACACTCAGTATCAGATAGAACAATTAGTTTAAATGGAACTATGTTTCGTATCTGGAGTATGCTCTCTCCCAAGGTCAACCACTTAGTTTCGTCGAACACATACGGTTTCGAGTGGCATCGCCACAGATTTCAGAGAACAGGCGCTTCTCCTGGCACAGTATCGAACACTTAGTTTCAGATGGAACAATTAGTTTAAAATGCAACTATGTTTCGCATCTGGGGTTTCCTCTTTCACAAGGTCGGCCACTTAGTTTCGTCGAACACATTCGGTTTCGAATGGTGTTGCCACAGATTTCAGAGAACAGGCACTTCTCCTGGCACATTATCGAACACTTAGTTACAGATAGAACAATTAGTTTAAAATGCAACTATGTTTCGCATCTGGAGCTTCCTCTCTCACAAGGTCGGCCACGTAGTTTCGTTGAACACATACGGTTTCGAGTGGTATCGCCACAGATTTCAGAGAACAGGCGCTTCTCCTGGCACAGTATCGAACACTTAGTTACAGATAGAACAATTAGTTTAAAATGGAACTGTGTTTCGCATCTGGAGTATCCTCTCTCAGAAGATCAACCACTTAGTTTCGTTGAACACATACGGTTTCGAGTGGCAACGCCACAGATTTCAAAGAACAGTCCCCTCTCCTGGCACAGTATAAGACACATAGTTTCAGATAGAACAATTAGTTTAAAATGGAACTAACTTTCGCCTCTGGAGTTTCCTCTCTCACAAGGTCGACCACTTAGTTTCGACAAACAAATACGGTTTCGATTGGCATCGCCACAGATTTGAGGGAACAGGCGCTTCCCCTGGCACAGTATCGAACACTTAGTTTCAGAGAGAACGATTAGTTTAAAATGGAACTATGTTTCGCATCTGGAGTTTCCTCTCTCACAAGGTCGACCACTTAGTTTCGACGAACACATACGGTTTCGAGTGGCATCGCCACAGATTTCAGTGAACAGGCGCTTCTCCTGGCACAGTATCGAAAACTTAGTATCAGATAGAACAATTGGTTTAAAATGGAACTAAGTTTCGCGTCTGGAGTTTCCTCTCTCACAAGGTGGACCACTCAGTTTCGTCGAACACATACGGTTTCGAGTGGCATCGCCACAGACTTCAGAGAACAGCCGCTTCTCCTGGCACAGTATCGAACACTTCATTTCAGATAGAACAATTAGTTTAAAATGGTACTATATTTCGCATCTGGAGTTTCCTCTCTCACAAGGTCGGCCACTTAGTTTCATGGAACACATTCGGTTTCGAGTAGCATCGCGACTGATTTCAGAGAACAGGCGCTTCCCCTGGCACATGATCGAACACTTAGATTCAGATACAACAATTAGTTTAAAATGGAACTAAGTTTCGCATCTGGAGTTTCCTCTCTCACAAGGTCGACCACTTAGTTTCGAACAGCACATACGGTTTCGAGTGGTATCGCCACAGATTTCAGAGAACGGGCGCTTCTCCTGGCACAGTATCGGACACTTAGTTTCAGATAGAAAAATTAGTTTAAAATGGAACAAAGCTTCCTATTTGGAGTTTCCTCTCTCACAAGGTCGGCCACTTAGTTTCGTCGAACACATACGGTTTCGAGTGGCATCGCCACAGATTTCAGAGAACAGGCGCTTCGCCTGGCACAGTATCGAACACTTATTTCAAACAGAACAATTAGTGTAAAATGGAATTATGTTTCGGATCTGGAGTATCCTCTCTCACAAGGTCGACCACTTAGTTTCCTCCAACACATACGGTTTCGAGTAGCATCGCCACAGATTTCAGAGAACAGGCGCTTCTCCTGGCAGAGTATCGAACACTTAGTTTCAGATAGAACAATTAGTTTAAAATGGCACTAAGTTTCGCGTCTGGAGTTTCCTCTCTCACAAGGTGGACCACTCAGTTTCGTCGGACACATACGGTTTCGACTGGCATCGCCACAGACTTCAGAGAACAGGCGCTTCTCCTGGCACAGTATCGAACACTTAGTTACAGATAGAACAATTAGTTTAAAATGCAACTATATTTCGGATCTGGAGTTTCCTCTCTCAAAAGGTCGGCCACTTAGTTTCGTCTAACACATAAGGTTTCGAGTGGTATCGCCACAGATTTCAGAGAACAGGCGCTTCTCCTGGCACAGTATCGAACACTTAGTTTCAGATGGAACAATTAGTTTAAAATGCAACTATGTTTCGCATCTGGGGTTTCCTCTTTCACAAGGTCGGCCACTTAGTTTCGTCGAACACATTCGGTTTCGAATGGTGTCGCCACAGATTTCAGAGAACAGGCACTTCTCCTGGCACATTATCGAACACTTAGTTACAGATAGAACAATTAGTTTAAAATGCAACTATGTTTCGCATCTGGAGCTTCCTCTCTCACAAGGTCGGCCACGTAGTTTCGTCGAACACATACGGTTTCGAGTGGTATCGCCACAGATTTCAGAGAACAGGCGCTTCTCCTGGCACAGTATCGAACACTTAGTTACAGATAGAACAATTAGTTTAAAATGGAACTGTGTTTCGCATCTGGAGTATCCTCTCTCAGAAGATCAACCACTTAGTTTCGTTGAACACATACGGTTTCGAGTGGCAACGCCACAGATTTCAAAGAACAGTCCCCTCTCCTGGCACAGTATAAGACACATAGTTTCAGATAGAACAATTAGTTTAAAATGGAACTAACTTTCGCCTCTGGAGTTTCCTCTCTCACAAGGTCGACCACTTAGTTTCGACAAACAAATACGGTTTCGATTGGCATCGCCACAGATTTGAGGGAACAGGCGCTTCCCCTGGCACAGTATCGAACACTTAGTTTCAGAGAGAACGATTAGTTTAAAATGGAACTATGTTTCGCATCTGGAGTTTCCTCTCTCACAAGGTCGACCACTTAGTTTCGACGAACACATACGGTTTCGAGTGGCATCGCCACAGATTTCAGTGAACAGGCGCTTCTCCTGGCACAGTATCGAAAACTTAGTATCAGATAGAACAATTGGTTTAAAATGGAACTAAGTTTCGCGTCTGGAGTTTCCTCTCTCACAAGGTGGACCACTCAGTTTCGTCGAACACATACGGTTTCGAGTGGCATCGCCACAGACTTCAGAGAACAGCCGCTTCTCCTGGCACAGTATCGAACACTTCGTTTCAGATAGAACAATTAGTTTAAAATGGTACTATATTTCGCATCTGGAGTTTCCTCTCTCACAAGGTCGGCCACTTAGTTTCGTGGAACACATTCGGTTTCGAGTAGCATCGCGACTGATTTCAGAGAACAGGCGCTTCCCCTGGCACATGATCGAACACTTAGATTCAGATACAACAATTAGTTTAAAATGGAACTAAGTTTCGCATCTGGAGTTTCCTCTCTCACAAGGTCGACCACTTAGTTTCGAACAGCACATACGGTTTCGAGTGGTATCGCCACAGATTTCAGAGAACGGGCGCTTCTCCTGGCACAGTATCGGACACTTAGTTTCAGATAGAAAAATTAGTTTAAAATGGAACAAAGCTTCCTATTTGGAGTTTCCTCTCTCACAAGGTCGGCCACTTAGTTTCGTCGAACACATACGGTTTCGAGTGGCATCGCCACAGATTTCAGAGAACAGGCGCTTCTCCTGGCACAGTATCGAACACTTATTTCAGACAGAACAATTAGTTTAAAATGGAACTAAGTTTCGCATCTGGAGTTTCCTCTCTCACAAGGTCGACCACTTAGTTTCGTCGAACACATACGGTTCGAGTGGCATCGCCACAGATTTCAGAGAACAGGCGCTTCTCCTGGCACATTATCGAACACTTAGTTTCAGATAGAACAATTGGTTTAAAATGGACCTATGTTTCGCATTTAGAGTTTCCTCTCTCACAAGGTCGACCACTTAGTTTCGTCGAACACATACGGTTTCGAGTGGCATCGCCACAGATTTCAGTGAACAGGCGCTACTCCTGGCACAGTATCGAACACTTAGTTTCAGATAGAACAATTAGTTTAAAATGGAGCTATGTTTCGCATCTGGAGTATCCTCTCTCACAAGATCAACCACTTAGTTTCGTGGAACACATACGGTTTCGAGTGGCACCGCCACAGATTTCAGAGAACAGGCGCTTCTCCTGGCACAGTATCGAACACTCAGTTTCAGATAGAACAATTAGTTTAAAATGGAACTAAGTTTCGCATCTGTAGTTTCCTCTCTCACAAGGTCGGCCACTTAGTTTCGTGGAACACATTCGGTTTCGAGTAGCATCGCCACAGATTTCAGAGAACAGGCGCTTCCCCTGGCACAGTATCGAAAACTTAGTTTCAGAGAGAACAATTAGTTTAAAATCGAAATAAGTCTCGCATCTGAAGTTTCCTCTCTCACAAGGTCGGCCACTTAGTTTCGTCGAACACATACGTTTTCGAGTGGCATCGCCACAGATTTCAGAGAACAGGCGCTTCTCCTGGCACAGTATCGAACACTTAGTTTCAGATGGAACATTTAGTTTAAAATTGACCTATGTTTCGCAACTGGAGTTTCCTCTCTCACAAGGTCGACCACTTAGTTTCGCCGAACGCATACGGTTTCGAGTGGCATCGCCACAGATTTCAGAGAACAGGCGCTTCTGCTGGCACAGTATCGAACACTTAGTTTCCAATAGAACAATTAGTTTAAAATGGAACTAAGTTTCGCATCTGGAGTTTCCTCTCACACAAGGTGGACCACTTAGTTTCGTCGAACACATACGGTTTCGAGTGGCATCGCCACAGATTTCAGAGAACAGGCGTTTCTCCTGGCACAGTATCGAACACTTAGTTACAGATAGAACAATTAGTTTAAAATGGAACTAAGTTTCGCATCTGGAGTTTCCTCTCTCAGAAGGTCGACCAATTAGTTTCGTCGAACACATACGGTTTCGAGTGGCATCGCCACAGGTTTCAGAGAACAGTCTCTTCTCCTGGCACAGTATCGAACACTCAGTTTCAGATAGAATAATTAGTTTAAAATGGTACTAAGTTTCGCATCTGGAGTTTCCTCTCTCACAAGGTCGACCACTGAGTTTCGTCGAACACATACGGTTTCGAGTAGCATCGCCACAGATTTCAGAGAACAGTCGCTTCTCCTGGCACAGTATCGAACAGTCAGTTTCAGATAGAACAATTATTTTAAAATGGAACTAAGTTTCGCATCTGGAGTTTCCTCTCTCACAAGGTCGACCACTGAGTTTCGTCGAACACATACGGTTTCGAGTAGCATCGCCACAGATTTCAGAGAACAGTCGCTTCTCCTGGCACAGTGTTGAACACTCAGTTTCAGATAGAACAATTAGTTTAAAATGGAACTATGTTTCGCATCTGGAGTTTCCTCTCTCACAAGGTCGACCACTTAGTTTCGACGAACACATACGGTTTCGAGTGGCATCGCCACAGATTTCAGTGAACAGGCGCTTCTCCTGGCACAGTATCGAACACTCAGTATCAGATAGAACAATTAGTTTAAATGGAACTATGTTTCGTATCTGGAGTATGCTCTCTCCCAAGGTCAACCACTTAGTTTCGTCGAACACATACGGTTTCGAGTGGCATCGCCACAGATTTCAGAGAAGAGGCGCTTCTCCTGGCACAGTATCGAACACTTAGTTTCAGATGGAACAATTAGTTTAAAATGCAACTATGTTTCGCATCTGGGGTTTCCTCTTTCACAAGGTCGGCCACTTAGTTTCGTCGAACACATTCGGTTTCGAATGGTGTTGCCACAGATTTCAGAGAACAGGCACTTCTCCTGGCACATTATCGAACACTTAGTTACAGATAGAACAATTAGTTTAAAATGCAACTATGTTTCGCATCTGGAGCTTCCTCTCTCACAAGGTCGGCCACGTAGTTTCGTTGAACACATACGGTTTCGAGTGGCATCGCCACAGATTTCAGAGAACAGGCGCTTCTCCTGGCACAGTATCGAACACTTAGTTACAGATAGAACAATTAGTTTAAAATGGAACTGTGTTTCGCATCTGGAGTATCCTCTCTCAGAAGATCAACCACTTAGTTTCGTTGAACACATACGGTTTCGAGTGGCAACGCCACAGATTTCAAAGAACAGTCCCCTCTCCTGGCACAGTATAAGACACATAGTTTCAGATAGAACAATTAGTTTAAAATGGAACTAACTTTCGCCTCTGGAGTTTCCTCTCTCACAAGGTCGACCACTTAGTTTCGACAAACAAATACGGTTTCGATTGGCATCGCCACAGATTTGAGGGAACAGGCGCTTCCCCTGGCACAGTATCGAACACTTAGTTTCAGAGAGAACGATTAGTTTAAAATGGAACTATGTTTCGCATCTGGAGTTTCCTCTCTCACAAGGTCGACCACTTAGTTTCGACGAACACATACGGTTTCGAGTGGCATCGCCACAGATTTCAGTGAACAGGCGCTTCTCCTGGCACAGTATCGAAAACTTAGTATCAGATAGAACAATTGGTTTAAAATGGAACTAAGTTTCGCGTCTGGAGTTTCCTCTCTCACAAGGTGGACCACTCAGTTTCGTCGAACACATACGGTTTCGAGTGGCATCGCCACAGACTTCAGAGAACAGCCGCTTCTCCTGGCACAGTATCGAACACTTCATTTCAGATAGAACAATTAGTTTAAAATGGTACTATATTTCGCATCTGGAGTTTCCTCTCTCACAAGGTCGGCCACTTAGTTTCATGGAACACATTCGGTTTCGAGTAGCATCGCGACTGATTTCAGAGAACAGGCGCTTCCCCTGGCACATGATCGAACACTTAGATTCAGATACAACAATTAGTTTAAAATGGAACTAAGTTTCGCATCTGGAGTTTCCTCTCTCACAAGGTCGACCACTTAGTTTCGAACAGCACATACGGTTTCGAGTGGTATCGCCACAGATTTCAGAGAACGGGCGCTTCTCCTGGCACAGTATCGGACACTTAGTTTCAGATAGAAAAATTAGTTTAAAATGGAACAAAGCTTCCTATTTGGAGTTTCCTCTCTCACAAGGTCGGCCACTTAGTTTCGTCGAACACATACGGTTTCGAGTGGCATCGCCACAGATTTCAGAGAACAGGCGCTTCGCCTGGCACAGTATCGAACACTTATTTCAAACAGAACAATTAGTGTAAAATGGAATTATGTTTCGGATCTGGAGTATCCTCTCTCACAAGGTCGACCACTTAGTTTCCTCCAACACATACGGTTTCGAGTAGCATCGCCACAGATTTCAGAGAACAGGCGCTTCTCCTGGCAGAGTATCGAACACTTAGTTTCAGATAGAACAATTAGTTTAAAATGGCACTAAGTTTCGCATTTGGAGTTTCCTCTCTCACAAGGTGGACCACTCAGTTTCGTCGGACACATACGGTTTCGACTGGCATCGCCACAGACTTCAGAGAACAGGCGCTTCTCCTGGCACAGTATCGAACACTTAGTTACAGATAGAACAATTAGTTTAAAATGCAACTATATTTCGGATCTGGAGTTTCCTCTCTCAAAAGGTCGGCCACTTAGTTTCGTCTAACACATAAGGTTTCGAGTGGTATCGCCACAGATTTCAGAGAACAGGCGCTTCTCCTGGCACAGTATCGAACACTTAGTTTCAGATGGAACAATTAGTTTAAAATGCAACTATGTTTCGCATCTGGGGTTTCCTCTTTCACAAGGTCGGCCACTTAGTTTCGTCGAACACATTCGGTTTCGAATGGTGTCGCCACAGATTTCAGAGAACAGGCACTTCTCCTGGCACATTATCGAACACTTAGTTACAGATAGAACAATTAGTTTAAAATGCAACTATGTTTCGCATCTGGAGCTTCCTCTCTCACAAGGTCGGCCACGTAGTTTCGTCGAACACATACGGTTTCGAGTGGTATCGCCACAGATTTCAGAGAACAGGCGCTTCTCCTGGCACAGTATCGAACACTTAGTTACAGATAGAACAATTAGTTTAAAATGGAACTGTGTTTCGCATCTGGAGTATCCTCTCTCAGAAGATCAACCACTTAGTTTCGTTGAACACATACGGTTTCGAGTGGCAACGCCACAGATTTCAAAGAACAGTCCCCTCTCCTGGCACAGTATAAGACACATAGTTTCAGATAGAACAATTAGTTTAAAATGGAACTAACTTTCGCCTCTGGAGTTTCCTCTCTCACAAGGTCGACCACTTAGTTTCGACAAACAAATACGGTTTCGATTGGCATCGCCACAGATTTGAGGGAACAGGCGCTTCCCCTGGCACAGTATCGAACACTTAGTTTCAGAGAGAACGATTAGTTTAAAATGGAACTATGTTTCGCATCTGGAGTTTCCTCTCTCACAAGGTCGACCACTTAGTTTCGACGAACACATACGGTTTCGAGTGGCATCGCCACAGATTTCAGTGAACAGGCGCTTCTCCTGGCACAGTATCGAACACTTAGTATCAGATAGAACAATTGGTTTAAAATGGAACTAAGTTTCGCGTCTGGAGTTTCCTCTCTCACAAGGTGGACCACTCAGTTTCGTCGAACACATACGGTTTCGAGTGGCATCGCCACAGACTTCAGAGAACAGCCGCTTCTCCTGGCACAGTATCGAACACTTCGTTTCAGATAGAACAATTAGTTTAAAATGGTACTATATTTCGCATCTGGAGTTTCCTCTCTCACAAGGTCGGCCACTTAGTTTCGTGGAACACATTCGGTTTCGAGTAGCATCGCGACTGATTTCAGAGAACAGGCGCTTCCCCTGGCACATGATCGAACACTTAGATTCAGATACAACAATTAGTTTAAAATGGAACTAAGTTTCGCATCTGGAGTTTCCTCTCTCACAAGGTCGACCACTTAGTTTCGAACAGCACATACGGTTTCGAGTGGTATCGCCACAGATTTCAGAGAACGGGCGCTTCTCCTGGCACAGTATCGGACACTTAGTTTCAGATAGAAAAATTAGTTTAAAATGGAACAAAGCTTCCTATTTGGAGTTTCCTCTCTCACAAGGTCGGCCACTTAGTTTCGTCGAACACATACGGTTTCGAGTGGCATCGCCACAGATTTCAGAGAACAGGCGCTTCTCCTGGCACAGTATCGAACACTTATTTCAGACAGATCAATTAGTTTAAAATGGAACTAAGTTTCGCATCTGGAGTTTCCTCTCTCACAAGGTCGACCACTTAGTTTCGTCGAACACATACGGTTCGAGTGGCATCGCCACAGATTTCAGAGAACAGGCGCTTCTCCTGGCACATTATCGAACACTTAGTTTCAGATAGAACAATTGGTTTAAAATGGACCTATGTTTCGCATTTAGAGTTTCCTCTCTCACAAGGTCGACCACTTAGTTTCGTCGAACACATACGGTTTCGAGTGGCATCGCCACAGATTTCAGTGAACAGGCGCTACTCCTGGCACAGTATCGAACACTTAGTTTCAGATAGAACAATTAGTTTAAAATGGAGCTATGTTTCGCATCTGGAGTATCCTCTCTCACAAGATCAACCACTTAGTTTCGTCGAACACATACGGTTTCGAGTGGCACCGCCACAGATTTCAGAGAACAGGCGCTTCTCCTGGCACAGTATCGAACACTCAGTTTCAGATAGAACAATTAGTTTAAAATGGAACTAAGTTTCGCATCTGTAGTTTCCTCTCTCACAAGGTCGGCCACTTAGTTTCGTGGAACACATTCGGTTTCGAGTAGCATCGCCACAGATTTCAGAGAACAGGCGCTTCCCCTGGCACAGTATCGAAAACTTAGTTTCAGAGAGAACAATTAGTTTAAAATCGAAATAAGTCTCGCATCTGAAGTTTCCTCTCTCACAAGGTCGGCCACTTAGTTTCGTCGAACACATACGTTTTCGAGTGGCATCGCCACAGATTTCAGAGAACAGGCGCTTCTCCTGGCACAGTATCGAACACTTAGTTTCAGATGGAACATTTAGTTTAAAATTGACCTATGTTTCGCAACTGGAGTTTCCTCTCTCACAAGGTCGACCACTTAGTTTCGCCGAACGCATACGGTTTCGAGTGGCATCGCCACAGATTTCAGAGAACAGGCGCTTCTGCTGGCACAGTATCGAACACTTAGTTTCCAATAGAACAATTAGTTTAAAATGGAACTAAGTTTCGCATCTGGAGTTTCCTCTCACACAAGGTGGACCACTTAGTTTCGTCGAACACATACGGTTTCGAGTGGCATCGCCACAGATTTCAGAGAACAGGCGTTTCTCCTGGCACAGTATCGAACACGTAGTTACAGATAGAACAATTAGTTTAAAATGGAACTAAGTTTCGCATCTGGAGTTTCCTCTCTCAGAAGGTCGACCAATTAGTTTCGTCGAACACATACGGTTTCGAGTGGCATCGCCACAGGTTTCAGAGAACAGTCTCTTCTCCTGGCACAGTATCGAACACTCAGTTTCAGATAGAATAATTAGTTTAAAATGGTACTAAGTTTCGCATCTGGAGTTTCCTCTCTCACAAGGTCGACCACTGAGTTTCGTCGAACACATACGGTTTCGAGTAGCATCGCCACAGATTTCAGAGAACAGTCGCTTCTCCTGGCACAGTATCGAACAGTCAGTTTCAGATAGAACAATTATTTTAAAATGGAACTAAGTTTCGCATCTGGAGTTTCCTCTCTCACAAGGTCGACCACTGAGTTTCGTCGAACACATACGGTTTCGAGTAGCATCGCCACAGATTTCAGAGAACAGTCGCTTCTCCTGGCACAGTGTTGAACACTCAGTTTCAGATAGAACAATTAGTTTAAAATGGAACTATGTTTCGCATCTGGAGTTTCCTCTCTCACAAGGTCGACCACTTAGTTTCGACGAACACATACGGTTTCGAGTGGCATCGCCACAGATTTCAGTGAACAGGCGCTTCTCCTGGCACAGTATCGAAAACTTAGTATCAGATAGAACAATTAGTTTAAAATGGAACTAACTTTCGCATCTGAAGTTTCCTCTCTCACAAGGTCGGCCACTTAGTTTCGTCGAACACATACGGTTTCGAGTGGCATCGCCACAGATTTCAGAGAACAGGCGTTTCTCCTGGCACAGTATCGAACACTTAGTTTCAGATAGAACAATTAGTTTAAAATGGAACTAAGTTTCGCATCTGGAGTTTCCTCTCTCACAAGGTCGACCACTTAGTTTCGTTGAACACATACGGTTTCGAGTGGCATCGGCACAGATTTCAGAGAACAGGCGCTTCTCCTGGCACATTATCGAACACTTAGTTTCAGATAGAACAATTAGTCTAATATGGACCTATGTTTCGCATTTGGCGTTTCCTCTCTCACAAGTTCGACAACTTAGTTTCGTCGAACACATACGGTTCCGAGTGGCATCGCCACAGATTTCAGAGAAGAGGCGCTTCTCCTGGCACAGTATCGAACACTTAGTATCAGATAGAACAATTAGTCTAATATGGACCTATGTTTCGCATTTGGCGTTTCCTCTCTCACAAGTTCGACAACTTAGTTTCGTCGAACACATACGGTTCCGAGTGGCATCGCCACAGATTTCAGAGAACAGGCGCTTCTCCTGGCACATTATCGAACACTTAGTTTCAGATAGAACAATTGGTTTAAAATGGACCTATGTTTCGCATTTAGAGTTTCCTCTCTCACAAGGTCGACCACTTAGTTTCGTCGAACACATACGGTTTCGAGTGGCATCGCCACAGATTTCAGTGAACAGGCGCTACTCCTGGCACAGTATCGAACACTTAGTTTCAGATAGAACAATTAGTTTAAAATGGAGCTATGTTTCGCATCTGGAGTATCCTCTCTCACAAGATCAACCACTTAGTTTCGTGGAACACATACGGTTTCGAGTGGCACCGCCACAGATTTCAGAGAACAGGCGCTTCTCCTGGCACAGTATCGAACACTCAGTTTCAGATAGAACAATTAGTTTAAAATGGAACTAAGTTTCGCATCTGTAGTTTCCTCTCACACAAGGTCGGCCACTTAGTTTCGTGGAACACATTCGGTTTCGAGTAGCATCGCCACAGATTTCAGAGAACAGGCGCTTCCCCTGGCACAGTATCGAAAACTTAGTTTCAGAGAGAACAATTAGTTTAAAATGGAAATAAGTCTCGCATCTGAAGTTTCCTCTCTCACAAGGTCGGCCACTTAGTTTCGTCGAACACATACGTTTTCGAGTGGCATCGCCACAGATTTCAGAGAACAGGCGCTTCTCCTGGCACAGTATCGAACACTTAGTTTCAGATGGAACATTTAGTTTAAAATTGACCTATGTTTCGCAACTGGAGTTTCCTCTCTCACAAGGTCGACCACTTAGTTTCGCCGAACGCATACGGTTTCGAGTGGCATCGCCAGAGATTTCAGAGAACAGGCGCTTCTGCTGGCACAGTATCGAACACTTAGTTTCCAATAGAACAATTAGTTTAAAATGGAACTAAGTTTCGCATCTGGAGTTTCCTCTCACACAAGGTGGACCACTTAGTTTCGTCGAACACATACGGTTTCGAGTGGCATCGCCACAGATTTCAGAGAACAGGCGTTTCTCCTGGCACAGTATCGAACACTTAGTTACAGATAGAACAATTAGTTTAAAATGGAACTAAGTTTCGCATCTGGAGTTTCCTCTCTCAGAAGGTCGACCAATTAGTTTCGTCGAACACATACGGTTTCGAGTGGCATCGCCACAGGTTTCAGAGAACAGTCTCTTCTCCTGGCACAGTATCGAACACTCAGTTTCAGATAGAATAATTAGTTTAAAATGGTACTAAGTTTCGCATCTGGAGTTTCCTCTCTCACAAGGTCGACCACTGAGTTTCGTCGAACACATACGGTTTCGAGTAGCATCGCCACAGATTTCAGAGAACAGTCGCTTCTCCTGGCACAGTATCGAACAGTCAGTTTCAGATAGAACAATTATTTTAAAATGGAACTAAGTTTCGCATCTGGAGTTTCCTCTCTCACAAGGTCGACCACTGAGTTTCGTCGAACACATACGGTTTCGAGTAGCATCGCCACAGATTTCAGAGAACAGTCGCTTCTCCTGGCACAGTGTTGAACACTCAGTTTCAGATAGAACAATTAGTTTAAAATGGAACTATGTTTCGCATCTGGAGTTTCCTCTCTCACAAGGTCGACCACTTAGTTTCGACGAACACATACGGTTTCGAGTGGCATCGCCACAGATTTCAGTGAACAGGCGCTTCTCCTGGCACAGTATCGAAAACTTAGTATCAGATAGAACAATTAGTTTAAAATGGAACTAACTTTCGCATCTGAAGTTTCCTCTCTCACAAGGTCGGCCACTTAGTTTCGTCGAACACATACGGTTTCGAGTGGCATCGCCACAGATTTCAGAGAACAGGCGTTTCTCCTGGCACAGTATCGAACACTTAGTTTCAGATAGAACAATTAGTTTAAAATGGAACTAAGTTTCGCATCTGGAGTTTCCTCTCTCACAAGGTCGACCACTTAGTTTCGTTGAACACATACGGTTTCGAGTGGCATCGGCACAGATTTCAGAGAACAGGCGCTTCTCCTGGCACATTATCGAACACTTAGTTTCAGATAGAACAATTAGTCTAATATGGACCTATGTTTCGCATTTGGCGTTTCCTCTCTCACAAGTTCGACAACTTAGTTTCGTCGAACACATACGGTTCCGAGTGGCATCGCCACAGATTTCAGAGAACAGGCGCTTCTCCTGGCACAGTATCGAACACTTAGTATCAGATAGAACAATTAGTCTAATATGGACCTATGTTTCGCATTTGGCGTTTCCTCTCTCACAAGTTCGACAACTTAGTTTCGTCGAACACATACGGTTCCGAGTGGCATCGCCACAGATTTCAGAGAAGAGGCGCTTCTCCTGGCAGAGTATCGAACACTTATTTCAGACAGAACAATTCGTTTAAAATGGAACTACGTTTCGCATCTGGAGTATCCTCTCTCACAAGATCAACCACTTAGTTTCGTCGAACACATACGGTTTCGAGTGGCATCGCCACACATTTCAGAGAACAGGCGCTTCGCCTGGCAGACTATCAGACACATAGTTTCAGATAGAACAATTAGTTTAAAATTGTACTAAATTTCGCATCTGGAGTTACTTCCCTCACAAGGCGACCACTTAATTTCGTCGAACACATACGGTTTCGAGAGGCATCGCCACAGATTTCGGAGAACAGGTGCTTCGCCTGGCACAGTATCGAACACTTATTTCAGACAGAACAATTAGTTTAAAATGGAACTAAGTTTCGCATCTGGAGTTTCCTCTCTCACAAGGTCGACCACATAGTTTTGACGAACACATACGGTTTCGAGTGGCATCGCCACAGATTTCAGAGAACAGGCGCTTCTCCTGGCACATCATCGAACACTTAGTTTCAGATAGAACAATTAGATTAAAATGGAACTAAGTTTCGCAACTGGAGTTGCCTCTCTCACAAGGTCGACCACTTAGCTTCGTCGAACACATACGGTTTAGAGTGGCATCGCCACAGATTTCAGGGAACAGGCGCTTCTCCTGGCACAGTATCGAACACTTATTTTCAGATAGAACAATTAGTTTAAAATGGAACAATGTTTCGCAACTGGAGTTTCCTCTCTCACAAGATCGGCGACTTAGTTTCGTCGAACACATACGGTTTCGAGTAGCATCGCCACACATTTCAGAGAACAGGCTCTTCTCCTGGCACAGTATCGAACACTTAGTCTCAGATAGAACAATTAGTTTAAAATGGAATTAAGTTTCGCATCTGGAGTTTCCTCTCTCACAAGGTCGACCACTTAGTTTCGTCGAAAACATACGGTTTCGAGTAGCATCGCCACAGATTTCAGAGAACAGGCGCTTCTCCTGGCACATTATCGAACACTTAGTTTCAGATAGAACAATTGGTTTAAAATGGACCTATGTTTCGCATTTAGAGTTTCCTCTCTCACAAGGTCGACCACTTAGTTTCGTCGGACACATACGGTTTCGAGTGGCATCGCCACAGATTTCAGAGAACAGGCGCTTCTCCTGGCACAGTATCGAACACTTAGTTTCAGATAGAACAATTAGTTTAAAATGGAGCTATGTTTCGCATCTGGAGTATCCTCTCTCACAAGGTCAACCACTTAGTTTCGTCGAACACATACGGTTTCGAGTGGCATCGCCACACATTTCAGAGAACTGGCGCTTCTCCTGGCACAGTGTCGAGCACTTAGTTTCAGATAGAACAATTAGTTTAAAATGGTACTAAGTTTCGCATCTGGAGTTTCCTCTCTCACAAGGTCGACCAATTAGTTTCGTCGAACACATACGGTTTCGAGTAGCATCGCCACAGATTTCAGAGAACAGGCGCTTCTCCTGGCACAGGATCGAACACTTAATTTCAGAGAGAACAATTAGTTTAATTTGGAACTATGTTTCGCATCTGGAGTATCCTCTCTCACAAGGTCAACCACTTAGTTTCGTCGAACACATACGGTTTCGAGTGGCATCGCCACACATTTCAGAGAACTGGCGCTTCTCCTGGCACAGTGTAGAGCACTTAGTTTCAGATAGAACAATTAGTTTAAAATGGTACTAAGTTTCGCATCTGGAGTTTCCTCTCTCACAAGGTCGACCAATTAGTTTCGTCGAACACATACGGTTTCGAGTAGCATCGCCACAGATTTCAGAGAACAGGCGCTTCTCCTGGCACAGGATCGAACACTTAATTTCAGAGAGAACAATTAGTTTAATTTGGAACTATGTTTCGCATCTGGAGTTTCCTCTCACACAAGGTGGACCACTTAGTTTCGTCGAACACATACGGTTTCGAGTGGCATCGCCACACATTTCAGAGAACAGGCGCTTCTCCTGGCACAGTATCGAACACGTAGTTACAGATAGAACAATTAGTTTAAAATGGAACTAAGTTTCGCATCTGGAGTTTCCTCTCTCAGAAGGTCGACCAATTAGTTTCGTCGAACACATACGGTTTCGAGTGGCATCGCCACAGGTTTCAGAGAACAGTCTCTTCTCCTGGCACAGTATCGAACACTCAGTTTCAGATAGAATAATTAGTTTAAAATGGTACTAAGTTTCGCATCTGGAGTTTCCTCTCTCACAAGGTCGACCACTGAGTTTCGTCGAACACATACGGTTTCGAGTAGCATCGCCACAGATTTCAGAGAACAGTCGCTTCTCCTGGCACAGTATAAGACACATAGTTTCAGATAGAACAATTAGTTTAAAATGGAACTAACTTTCGCCTCTGGAGTTTCCTCTCTCACAAGGTCGACCACTTAGTTTCGACGAACACATACGGTTTCGAGTGGCATCGCCACAGATTTCAGTGAACAGGCGCTTCTCCTGGCACAGTATCGAAAACTTAGTATCAGATAGAACAATTGGTTTAAAATGGAACTAAGTTTCGCGTCTGGAGTTTCCTCTCTCACAAGGTGGACCACTCAGTTTCGTCGAACACATACGGTTTCGAGTGGCATCGCCACAGACTTCAGAGAACAGCCGCTTCTCCTGGCACAGTATCGAACACTTCATTTCAGATAGAACAATTAGTTTAAAATGGTACTATATTTCGCATCTGGAGTTTCCTCTCTCACAAGGTCGGCCACTTAGTTTCGTGGAACACATTCGGTTTCGAGTAGCATCGCGACTGATTTCAGAGAACAGGCGCTTCCCCTGGCACATGATCGAACACTTAGATTCAGATACAACAATTAGTTTAAAATGGAACTAAGTTTCGCGTCTGGAGTTTCCTCTCTCACAAGGTGGACCACTCAGTTTCGTCGAACACATACGGTTTCGAGTGGCATCGCCACAGACTTCAGAGAACAGCCGCTTCTCCTGGCACAGCATCGAACACTTCATTTCAGATAGAACAATTAGTTTAAAATGGTACTATATTTCGCATCTGGAGTTTCCTCTCTCACAAGGTCGGCCACTTAGTTTCGTGGAACACATTCGGTTTCGAGTAGCATCGCGACTGATTTCAGAGAACAGGCGCTTCCCCTGGCACATGATCGAACACTTAGATTCAGATACAACAATTAGTTTAAAATGGAACTAAGTTTCGCATCTGGAGTTTCCTCTCTCACAAGGTCGACCACTTAGTTTCGAACAGCACATACGGTTTCGAGTGGTATCGCCACAGATTTCAGAGAACGGGCGCTTCTCCTGGCACAGTATCGGACACTTAGTTTCAGATAGAAAAATTAGTTTAAAATGGAACAAAGCTTCCTATTTGGAGTTTCCTCTCTCACAAGGTCGGCCACTTAGTTTCGTCGAACACATACGGTTTCGAGTGGCATCGCCACAGATTTCAGAGAACAGGCGCTTCTCCTGGCACAGTATCGAACACTTATTTCAGACAGAACAATTAGTTTAAAATGGAACTAAGTTTCGCATCTGGAGTTTCCTCTCTCACAAGGTCGACCACTTAGTTTCGTCGAACACATACGGTTCGAGTGGCATCGCCACAGATTTCAGAGAACAGGCGCTTCGCCTGGCACAGTATCGAACACTTAGTTTCCAATAGAACAATTAGTTTAAAATGGAACTAAGTTTCGCATCTGGAGTTTCCTCTCACACAAGGTCGACCACTTAGTTTCGTCGAACACATACGGTTTCGAGTGGCATCGCCACAGATTTCAGAGAACAGGCGTTTCTCCTGGCACAGTATCGAACACTTAGTTACAGATAGAACAATTAGTTTAAAATGGAACTAAGTTTCGCATCTGGAGTTTCCTCTCTCAGAAGGTCGACCAATTAGTTTCGTCGAACACATACGGTTTCGAGTAGCATCGCCACAGATTTCAGAGAACAGTCGCTTCTCCTGGCACAGTATCGAACACTCAGTTTCAGATAGAATAATTAGTTTAAAATGGTACTAAGTTTCGCATCTGGAGTTTCCTCTCTCACAAGGTCGACCACTGAGTTTCGTCGAACACATACGGTTTCGAGTAGCATCGCCACAGATTTCAGAGAACAGTCGCTTCTCCTGGCACAGTATCGAACACTCAGTTTCAGATAGAACAATTAGTTTAAAATGGAACTAAGTTTCGCATCTGGAGTTTCCTCTCTCACAAGGTCGACCACTGAGTTTCGTCGAACACATACGGTTTCGAGTAGCATCGCCACAGATTTCAGAGAACAGTCGCTTCTCCTGGCACAGTGTTGAACACTCAGTTTCAGATAGAACAATTAGTTTAAAATGGAACTATGTTTCGCATCTGGAGTTTCCTCTCTCACAAGGTCGACCACTTAGTTTCGACGAACACATACGGTTTCGAGTGGCATCGCCACAGATTTCAGTGAACAGGCGCTTCTCCTGGCACAGTATCGAAAACTTAGTATCAGATAGAACAATTAGTTTAAAATGGAACTAACTTTCGCATCTGAAGTTTCCTCTCTCACAAGGTCGGCCACTTAGTTTCGTCGAACACATACGGTTTCGAGTGGCATCGCCACAGATTTCAGAGAACAGGCGCTTCTCCTGGCACAGTATCGAACACTTCGTTTCAGATAGAACAATTAGTTTAAAATGGTACTAAATTTCGCATTTGGAGTTTCCTCTCTCAGAAGATCAACCACTTAGTTTCGTTGAACACATACGGTTTCGAGTGGCAACGCCACAGATTTCAAAGAACAGTCCCCTCTCCTGGCACAGTATAAGACACATAGTTTCAGATAGAACAATTAGTTTAAAATGGAACTAACTTTCGCCTCTGGAGTTTCCTCTCTCACAAGGTCGACCACTTAGTTTCGACAAACAAATACGGTTTCGATTGGCATCGCCACAGATTTGAGGGAACAGGCGCTTCCCCTGGCACAGTATCGAACACTTAGTTTCAGAGAGAACGATTAGTTTAAAATGGAACTATGTTTCGCATCTGGAGTTTCCTCTCTCACAAGGTCGACCACTTAGTTTCGACGAACACATACGGTTTCGAGTGGCATCGCCACAGACTTCAGAGAACAGCCGCTTCTCCTGGCACAGTATCGAACACTTCGTTTCAGATAGAACAATTAGTTTAAAATGGAACTAAGTTTCGCATCTGGAGTTTCCTCTCTCACAAGGTCGACCACTGAGTTTCGTCGAACACATACGGTTTCGAGTAGCATCGCCACAGATTTCAGAGAACAGTCGCTTCTCCTGGCACAGTATAAGACACATAGTTTCAGATAGAACAATTAGTTTAAAATGGAACTAACTTTCGCCTCTGGAGTTTCCTCTCTCACAAGGTCGACCACTTAGTTTCGACGAACACATACGGTTTCGAGTGGCATCGCCACAGATTTCAGAGAACAGGCGCTTCTCCTGGCACAGTATCGAACACTTATTTCAGACAGAACAATTAGTTTAAAATGGAACTAAGTTTCGCATCTGGAGTTTCCTCTCTCACAAGGTCGACCACTTAGTTTCGTCGAACACATACGGTTCGAGTGGCATCGCCACAGATTTCAGAGAACAGGCGCTTCGCCTGGCACAGTATCGAACACTTAGTTTCCAATAGAACAATTAGTTTAAAATGGAACTAAGTTTCGCATCTGGAGTTTCCTCTCACACAAGGTCGACCACTTAGTTTCGTCGAACACATACGGTTTCGAGTGGCATCGCCACAGATTTCAGTGAACAGGCGCTTCTCCTGGCACAGTATCGAAAACTTAGTATCAGATAGAACAATTGGTTTAAAATGGAACTAAGTTTCGCGTCTGGAGTTTCCTCTCTCACAAGGTGGACCACTCAGTTTCGTCGAACACATACGGTTTCGAGTGGCATCGCCACAGACTTCAGAGAACAGCCGCTTCTCCTGGCACAGTATCGAACACTTCATTTCAGATAGAACAATTAGTTTAAAATGGTACTATATTTCGCATCTGGAGTTTCCTCTCTCACAAGGTCGGCCACTTAGTTTCGTGGAACACATTCGGTTTCGAGTAGCATCGCGACTGATTTCAGAGAACAGGCGCTTCCCCTGGCACATGATCGAACACTTAGATTCAGATACAACAATTAGTTTAAAATGGAACTAAGTTTCGCATCTGGAGTTTCCTCTCTCACAAGGTCGACCACTTAGTTTCGAACAGCACATACGGTTTCGAGTGGTATCGCCACAGATTTCAGAGAACGGGCGCTTCTCCTGGCACAGTATCGGACACTTAGTTTCAGATAGAAAAATTAGTTTAAAATGGAACAAAGCTTCCTATTTGGAGTTTCCTCTCTCACAAGGTCGGCCACTTAGTTTCGTCGAACACATACGGTTTCGAGTGGCATCGCCACAGATTTCAGAGAACAGGCGCTTCTCCTGGCACAGTATCGAACACTTATTTCAGACAGAACAATTAGTTTAAAATGGAACTAAGTTTCGCATCTGGAGTTTCCTCTCTCACAAGGTCGACCACTTAGTTTCGTCGAACACATACGGTTCGAGTGGCATCGCCACAGATTTCAGAGAACAGGCGCTTCGCCTGGCAGAGTATCGAACACTTAGTTTCCAATAGAACAATTAGTTTAAAATGGAACTAAGTTTCGCATCTGGAGTTTCCTCTCACACAAGGTCGACCACTTAGTTTCGTCGAACACATACGGTTTCGAGTGGCATCGCCACAGATTTCAGAGAACAGGCGTTTCTCCTGGCACAGTATCGAACACTTAGTTACAGATAGAACATTTAGTTTAAAATGGAACTAAGTTTCGCATCTGGAGTTTCCTCTCTCAGAAGGTCGACCAATTAGTTTCGTCGAACACATACGGTTTCGAGTGGCATCGCCACAGGTTTCAGAGAACAGTCGCTTCTCCTGGCACAGTATCGAACACTCAGTTTCAGATAGAATAATTAGTTTAAAATGGTACTAAGTTTCGCATCTGGAGTTTCCTCTCTCACAAGGTCGACCACTGAGTTTCGTCGAACACATACGGTTTCGAGTAGCATCGCCACAGATTTCAGAGAACAGTCGCTTCTCCTGGCACAGTATCGAACACTCAGTTTCAGATAGAACAATTAGTTTAAAATGGAACTAAGTTTCGCATCTGGAGTTTCCTCTCTCACAAGGTCGACCACTGAGTTTCGTCGAACACATACGGTTTCGAGTAGCATCGCGACTGATTTCAGAGAACAGGCGCTTCCCCTGGCACATGATCGAACACTTAGATTCAGATACAACAATTAGTTTAAAATGGAACTAAGTTTCGCATCTGGAGTTTCCTCTCTCACAAGGTCGACCACTTAGTTTCGAACAGCACATACGGTTTCGAGTGGTATCGCCACAGATTTCAGAGAACGGGCGCTTCTCCTGGCACAGTATCGGACACTTAGTTTCAGATAGAAAAATTAGTTTAAAATGGAACAAAGCTTCCTATTTGGAGTTTCCTCTCTCACAAGGTCGGCCACTTAGTTTCGTCGAACACATACGGTTTCGAGTGGCATCGCCACAGATTTCAGAGAACAGGCGCTTCTCCTGGCACAGTATCGAACACTTATTTCAGACAGAACAATTAGTTTAAAATGGAACTAAGTTTCGCATCTGGAGTTTCCTCTCTCACAAGGTCGACCACTTAGTTTCGTCGAACACATACGGTTCGAGTGGCATCGCCACAGATTTCAGAGAACAGGCGCTTCGCCTGGCACAGTATCGAACACTTAGTTTCCAATAGAACAATTAGTTTAAAATGGAACTAAGTTTCGCATCTGGAGTTTCCTCTCACACAAGGTCGACCACTTAGTTTCGTCGAACACATACGGTTTCGAGTGGCATCGCCACAGATTTCAGTGAACAGGCGCTTCTCCTGGCACAGTATCGAAAACTTAGTATCAGATAGAACAATTGGTTTAAAATGGAACTAAGTTTCGCGTCTGGAGTTTCCTCTCTCACAAGGTGGACCACTCAGTTTCGTCGAACACATACGGTTTCGAGTGGCATCGCCACAGACTTCAGAGAACAGCCGCTTCTCCTGGCACAGTATCGAACACTTCATTTCAGATAGAACAATTAGTTTAAAATGGTACTATATTTCGCATCTGGAGTTTCCTCTCTCACAAGGTCGGCCACTTAGTTTCGTGGAACACATTCGGTTTCGAGTAGCATCGCGACTGATTTCAGAGAACAGGCGCTTCCCCTGGCACATGATCGAACACTTAGATTCAGATACAACAATTAGTTTAAAATGGAACTAAGTTTCGCATCTGGAGTTTCCTCTCTCACAAGGTCGACCACTTAGTTTCGAACAGCACATACGGTTTCGAGTGGTATCGCCACAGATTTCAGAGAACGGGCGCTTCTCCTGGCACAGTATCGGACACTTAGTTTCAGATAGAAAAATTAGTTTAAAATGGAACAAAGCTTCCTATTTGGAGTTTCCTCTCTCACAAGGTCGGCCACTTAGTTTCGTCGAACACATACGGTTTCGAGTGGCATCGCCACAGATTTCAGAGAACAGGCGCTTCTCCTGGCACAGTATCGAACACTTATTTCAGACAGAACAATTAGTTTAAAATGGAACTAAGTTTCGCATCTGGAGTTTCCTCTCTCACAAGGTCGACCACTTAGTTTCGTCGAACACATACGGTTCGAGTGGCATCGCCACAGATTTCAGAGAACAGGCGCTTCGCCTGGCACAGTATCGAACACTTAGTTTCCAATAGAACAATTAGTTTAAAATGGAACTAAGTTTCGCATCTGGAGTTTCCTCTCACACAAGGTCGACCACTTAGTTTCGTCGAACACATACGGTTTCGAGTGGCATCGCCACAGATTTCAGTGAACAGGCGCTTCTCCTGGCACAGTATCGAAAACTTAGTATCAGATAGAACAATTGGTTTAAAATGGAACTAAGTTTCGCGTCTGGAGTTTCCTCTCTCACAAGGTGGACCACTCAGTTTCGTCGAACACATACGGTTTCGAGTGGCATCGCCACAGACTTCAGAGAACAGCCGCTTCTCCTGGCACAGTATCGAACACTTCATTTCAGATAGAACAATTAGTTTAAAATGGTACTATATTTCGCATCTGGAGTTTCCTCTCTCACAAGGTCGGCCACTTAGTTTCGTGGAACACATTCGGTTTCGAGTAGCATCGCGACTGATTTCAGAGAACAGGCGCTTCCCCTGGCACATGATCGAACACTTAGATTCAGATACAACAATTAGTTTAAAATGGAACTAAGTTTCGCATCTGGAGTTTCCTCTCTCACAAGGTCGACCACTTAGTTTCGAACAGCACATACGGTTTCGAGTGGTATCGCCACAGATTTCAGAGAACGGGCGCTTCTCCTGGCACAGTATCGGACACTTAGTTTCAGATAGAAAAATTAGTTTAAAATGGAACAAAGCTTCCTATTTGGAGTTTCCTCTCTCACAAGGTCGGCCACTTAGTTTCGTCGAACACATACGGTTTCGAGTGGCATCGCCACAGATTTCAGAGAACAGGCGCTTCTCCTGGCACAGTATCGAACACTTATTTCAGACAGAACAATTAGTTTAAAATGGAACTAAGTTTCGCATCTGGAGTTTCCTCTCTCACAAAGTCGACCACTTAGTTTCGTCGAACACATACGGTTCGAGTGGCATCGCCACAGATTTCAGAGAACAGGCGCTTCGCCTGGCACAGTATCGAACACTTAGTTTCCAATAGAACAATTAGTTTAAAATGGAACTAAGTTTCGCATCTGGAGTTTCCTCTCACACAAGGTCGACCACTTAGTTTCGTCGAACACATACGGTTTCGAGTGGCATCGCCACAGATTTCAGTGAACAGGCGCTTCTCCTGGCACAGTATCGAAAACTTAGTATCAGATAGAACAATTGGTTTAAAATGGAACTAAGTTTCGCGTCTGGAGTTTCCTCTCTCACAAGGTGGACCACTCAGTTTCGTCGAACACATACGGTTTCGAGTGGCATCGCCACAGACTTCAGAGAACAGCCGCTTCTCCTGGCACAGTATCGAACACTTCATTTCAGATAGAACAATTAGTTTAAAATGGTACTATATTTCGCATCTGGAGTTTCCTCTCTCACAAGGTCGGCCACTTAGTTTCGTGGAACACATTCGGTTTCGAGTAGCATCGCGACTGATTTCAGAGAACAGGCGCTTCCCCTGGCACATGATCGAACACTTAGATTCAGATACAACAATTAGTTTAAAATGGAACTAAGTTTCGCATCTGGAGTTTCCTCTCTCACAAGGTCGACCACTTAGTTTCGAACAGCACATACGGTTTCGAGTGGTATCGCCACAGATTTCAGAGAACGGGCGCTTCTCCTGGCACAGTATCGGACACTTAGTTTCAGATAGAAAAATTAGTTTAAAATGGAACAAAGCTTCCTATTTGGAGTTTCCTCTCTCACAAGGTCGGCCACTTAGTTTCGTCGAACACATACGGTTTCGAGTGGCATCGCCACAGATTTCAGAGAACAGGCGCTTCTCCTGGCACAGTATCGAACACTTATTTCAGACAGAACAATTAGTTTAAAATGGAACTAAGTTTCGCATCTGGAGTTTCCTCTCTCACAAGGTCGACCACTTAGTTTCGTCGAACACATACGGTTCGAGTGGCATCGCCACAGATTTCAGAGAACAGGCGCTTCGCCTGGCACAGTATCGAACACTTAGTTTCCAATAGAACAATTAGTTTAAAATGGAACTAAGTTTCGCATCTGGAGTTTCCTCTCACACAAGGTCGACCACTTAGTTTCGTCGAACACATACGGTTTCGAGTGGCATCGCCACAGATTTCAGAGAACAGGCGTTTCTCCTGGCACAGTATCGAACACTTAGTTACAGATAGAACAATTAGTTTAAAATGGAACTAAGTTTCGCATCTGGAGTTTCCTCTCTCAGAAGGTCGACCAATTAGTTTCGTCGAACACATACGGTTTCGAGTGGCATCGCCACAGGTTTCAGAGAACAGTCGCTTCTCCTGGCACAGTATCGAACACTCAGTTTCAGATAGAATAATTAGTTTAAAATGGTACTAAGTTTCGCATCTGGAGTTTCCTCTCTCACAAGGTCGACCACTGAGTTTCGTCGAACACATACGGTTTCGAGTAGCATCGCCACAGATTTCAGAGAACAGTCGCTTCTCCTGGCACAGTATCGAACACTCAGTTTCAGATAGAACAATTAGTTTAAAATGGAACTAAGTTTCGCATCTGGAGTTTCCTCTCTCACAAGGTCGACCACTGAGTTTCGTCGAACACATACGGTTTCGAGTAGCATCGCCACAGATTTCAGAGAACAGGCGCTTCTCCTGGCACAGTGTTGAACACTCAGTTTCAGATAGAACAATTAGTTTAAAATGGAACTATGTTTCGCATCTGGAGTTTCCTCTCTCACAAGGTCGACCACTTAGTTTCGACGAACACATACGGTTTCGAGTGGCATCGCCACAGATTTCAGTGAACAGGCGCTTCTCCTGGCACAGTATCGAAAACTTAGTATCAGATAGAACAATTAGTTTAAAATGGAACTAACTTTCGCATCTGAAGTTTCCTCTCTCACAAGGTCGGCCACTTAGTTTCGTCGAACACATACGGTTTCGAGTGGCATCGCCACAGATTTCAGAGAACAGGCGCTTCTCCTGGCACAGTATCGAACACTTAGTTTCAGATGGAACATTTAGTTTAAAATTGACCTATGTTTCGCAACTGGAGTTTCCTCTCTCACAAGGTCGACCACTTAGTTTCGCCGAACGCATACGGTTTCGAGTGGCATCGCCAGAGATTTCAGAGAACAGGCGCTTCTGCTGGCACAGTATCGAACACTTAGTTTCCAATAGAACAATTAGTTTAAAATGGAACTAAGTTTCGCATCTGGAGTTTCCTCTCACACAAGGTGGACCACTTAGTTTCGTCGAACACATACGGTTTCGAGTGGCATCGCCACAGATTTCAGAGAACAGGCGTTTCTCCTGGCACAGTATCGAACACATAGTTACAGATAGAACAATTAGTTTAAAATGGAACTAAGTTTCGCATCTGGAGTTTCCTCTCTCAGAAGGTCGACCAATTAGTTTCGTCGAACACATACGGTTTCGAGTGGCATCGCCACAGGTTTCAGAGAACAGTCTCTTCTCCTGGCACAGTATCGAACACTCAGTTTCAGATAGAATAATTAGTTTAAAATGGTACTAAGTTTCGCATCTGGAGTTTCCTCTCTCACAAGGTCGACCACTGAGTTTCGTCGAACACATACGGTTTCGAGTAGCATCGCCACAGATTTCAGAGAACAGGCTCTTCTCCTGGCACAGTATCGAACACTTAGTCTCAGATAGAACAATTAGTTTAAAATGGAATTAAGTTTCGCATCTGGAGTTTCCTCTCTCACAAAGTCGACCACTTAGTTTCGTCGAAAACATACGGTTTCGAGTAGCATCGCCACAGATTTCAGAGAACAGGCGCTTCTCCTGGCACATTATCGAACACTTAGTTTCAGATAGAACAATTGGTTTAAAATGGACCTATGTTTCGCATTTAGAGTTTCCTCTCTCACAAGGTCGACCACTTAGTTTCGTCGAACACATACGGTTTCGAGTGGCATCGCCACAGATTTCAGTGAACAGGCGCTACTCCTGGCACAGTATCGAACACTTAGTTTCAGATAGAACAATTAGTTTAAAATGGTGCTATGTTTCGCATCTGGAGTATCCTCTCTCACAAGATCAACCACTTAGTTTCGTGGAACACATACGGTTTCGAGTGGCACCGCCACAGATTTCAGAGAACAGGCGCTTCTCCTGGCACAGTATCGAACACTCAGTTTCAGATAGAACAATTAGTTTAAAATGGAACTAAGTTTCGCATCTGTAGTTTCCTCTCTCACAAGGTCGGCCACTTAGTTTCGTGGAACACATTCGGTTTCGAGTAGCATCGCCACAGATTTCAGAGAACAGGCGCTTCCCCTGGCACAGTATCGAACACTTAGTTTCAGAGAGAACAATTAGTTTAAAATCGAAATAAGTCTCGCATCTGAAGTTTCCTCTCTCACAAGGTCGGCCACTTAGTTTCGTCGAACACATACGTTTTCGAGTGGCATCGCCACAGATTTCAGAGAACAGGCGCTTCTCCTGGCACAGTATCGAACACTTAGTTTCAGATGGAACATTTAGTTTAAAATTGACCTATGTTTCGCAACTGGAGTTTCCTCTCTCACAAGGTCGACCACTTAGTTTCGCCGAACGCATACGGTTTCGAGTGGCATCGCCACAGATTTCAGAGAACAGGCGCTTCTGCTGGCACAGTATCGAACACTTAGTTTCCAATAGAACAATTAGTTTAAAATGGAACTAAGTTTCGCATCTGGAGTTTCCTCTCACACAAGGTGGACCACTTAGTTTCGTCGAACACATACGGTTTCGAGTGGCATCGCCACAGATTTCAGAGAACAGGCGTTTCTCCTGGCACAGTATCGAACACATAGTTACAGATAGAACAATTAGTTTAAAATGGAACTAAGTTTCGCATCTGGAGTTTCCTCTCTCAGAAGGTCGACCAATTAGTTTCGTCGAACACATACGGTTTCGAGTGGCATCGCCACAGGTTTCAGAGAACAGTCGCTTCTCCTGGCACAGTATCGAACACTCAGTTTCAGATAGAATAATTAGTTTAAAATGGTACTAAGTTTCGCATCTGGAGTTTCCTCTCTCACAAGGTCGACCACTGAGTTTCGTCGAACACATACGGTTTCGAGTAGCATCGCCACAGATTTCAGAGAACAGTCGCTTCTCCTGGCACAGTATCGAACAGTCAGTTTCAGATAGAACAATTAGTTTAAAATTGTATTAAATTTCGCATCTGGAGTTACTTCCCTCACAAGGCGACCACTTAATTTCGTCGAACACATACGGTTTCGAGAGGCATCGCCACAGATTTCGGAGAACAGGCGCTTCTCCTGGCACAGTATCGAACACTTATTTTCAGATAGAACAATTAGTTTAAAATGGAACAATGTTTCGCAACTGGAGTTTCCTCTCTCACAAGATCGGCGACTTAGTTTCGTCGAACACATACGGTTTCGAGTAGCATCGCCACACATTTCAGAGAACAGGCTCTTCTCCTGGCACAGTATCGAACACTTAGTCTCAGATAGAACAATTAGTTTCAAATGGAATTAAGTTTCGCATCTGGAGTTTCCTCTCTCACAAGGTCGACCACTTAGTTTCGTCGAAAACATACGGTTTCGAGTAGCATCGCCACAGATTTCAGAGAACAGGCGCTTCTCCTGGCACATTATCGAACACTTAGTTTCAGATAGAACAATTGGTTTAAAATGGACCTATGTTTCGCATTTAGAGTTTCCTCTCTCACAAGGTCGACCACTTAGTTTCGTCGGACACATACGGTTTCGAGTGGCATCGCCACAGATTTCAGAGAACAGGCGCTACTCCTGGCACAGTATCGAACACTTAGTTTCAGATAGAACAATTAATTTAAAATGGAGCTATGTTTCGCATCTGGAGTATCCTCTCTCACAAGGTCAACCACTTAGTTTCGTCGAACACATACGGTTTCGAGTGGCATCGCCACACATTTCAGAGAACTGGCGCTTCTCCTGGCACAGTGTAGAGCACTTAGTTTCAGATAGAACAATTAGTTTAAAATGGTACTAAGTTTCGCATCTGGAGTTTCCTCTCTCACAAGGTCGACCAATTAGTTTCGTCGAACACATACGGTTTCGAGTAGCATCGCCACAGATTTCAGAGAACAGGCGCTTCTCCTGGCACAGGATCGAACACTTAATTTCAGAGAGAACAATTAGTTTAATTTGGAACTATGTTTCGCATCTGGAGTATCCTCTCTCACAAGGTCAACCACTTAGTTTCGTCGAACACATACGGTTTCGAGTGGCATCGCCACACATTTCAGAGAACTGGCGCTTCTCCTGGCACAGTGTCGAGCACTTAGTTTCAGATAGAACAATTAGTTTAAAATGGTACTAAGTTTCGCATTTGGAGTTTCCTCTCTCACAAGGTCGACCACTTAGTTTCGTCGAACACATACGGTTTCGAGTAGCATCGCCACAGATTTCAGAGAACAGGCGCTTCTCCTGGCACAGGATCGAACACTTAATTTCAGAGAGAACAATTAGTTTAATTTGGAACTATGTTTCGCATCTGGAGTTTCCTCTCTCACAAGGTCGACCACTTAGTTTCGTCGAACACATACGGTTTCGAGTGGCATCGCCACACATTTCAGAGAACAGGCGCTTCTCCTGGCACAGTATCGAACACATAGTTGCAGATAGAACAATTAGTTTAAAATGGAACTAAGTTTCGCATCTGGAGTATCCTCTCTCACAAGGTCGACCACTTATTTTCGTCGAACACATACGGTTTGGAGTAGCATCGTCACAGTTTTCAGAGAACAGGCACTTCTCCTGGCACAGTATCGAACACATAGTTGCACATAGAACAATTAGTTTAAAATGGAACTAAGTTTCGCATCTGGAGTTTCCTCTCTCACAAGTTCGACCACTTAGTTTCGTCGAACACATACGGTGTCGAGTGGCATCGCCACAGATTTCAGAGAACAGGCGCTTCTCCTGGCACAGTATCGAACACATAGTTGCAGATAGAACAATTAGTTTAAAATGGAACTAAGTTTCGCATCTGGAGTTTCCTCTCTCACAAGGTCGACCACTTATTTTCGTCGAACACATACGGTTTGGAGTAGCATCGTCACAGTTTTCAGAGAACAGGCACTTCTCCTGGCACAGTATCGAACACATAGTTGCACATAGAACAATTAGTTTAAAATGGAACTAAGTTTCGCATCTGGAGTTTCCTCTCTCACAATGTCGACCACTTAATTTCGTCGAACACATACGGTGTCGAGTGGCATCGCCACAGATTTCAGAGAACAGGCGCTTCTCCTGGCACAGTATCGAACACATAGTTGCAGATAGAACAATTAGTTTAAAATGGAACTAAGTTTCGCATCTGGAGTTTCCTCTCTCACAAGGTCGGCCACTTACTTTCGTGGAACACATTCGGTTTCGAGTAGCATCGCCACAGATTTCAGAGAACAGGCGCTTCTCCTGGCACAGTATCGAACACTTCGTTTCAGATAGAACAATTAGTTTAAAATGGTACTAAATTTCGCATCTGGAGTTTCCTCTCTCACAAGGTCGACCAATTAGTTTCGTCGAACACATACGGTTTCGAGTAGCATCGCCACAGATTTCAGAGAACAGGCGCTTCTCCTGGCACAGTATCGAAAACTTAGTATCAGATAGAACAATTAGTTTAAAATGGAACTAACTTTCGCATCTGAAGTTTCCTCTCTCACAAGGTCGGCCACTTAGTTTCGTCGAACACATACGGTTTCGAGTGGCATCGCCACAGATTTCAGAGAACAGGCGTTTCTCCTGGCACAGTATCGAACACTTAGTTTCAGATAGAACAATTAGTTTAAAATGGAACTAAGTTTCGCATCTGGAGTTTCCTCTCTCACAAGGTCGACCACTTAGTTTCGTTGAACACATACGGTTTCGAGTGGCATCGGCACAGATTTCAGAGAACAGGCGCTTCTCCTGGCACAGTATCGAACACATAGTTGCAGATAGAACAATTAGTTTAAAATGGAACTAAGTTTCGCATCTGGAGTATCCTCTCTCACAAGGTCGACCACTTATTTTCGTCGAACACATACGGTTTGGAGTAGCATCGTCACAGTTTTCAGAGAACAGGCACTTCTCCTGGCACAGTATCGAACACATAGTTGCACATAGAACAATTAGTTTAAAATGGAACTAAGTTTCGCATCTGGAGTTTCCTCTCTCACAAGTTCGACCACTTAGTTTCGTCGAACACATACGGTGTCGAGTGGCATCGCCACAGATTTCAGAGAACAGGCGCTTCTCCCGGCACAGTATCGAACACATAGTTGCAGATAGAACAATTAGTTTAAAATGGAACTAAGTTTCGCATCTGGAGTTTCCTCTCTCACAAGGTCGACCACTTAGTTTCGTTGAACACATACGGTTTCGAGTGGCATCGGCACAGATTTCAGAGAACAGGCGCTTCTCCTGGCACAGTATCGAACACATAGTTGCAGATAGAACAATTAGTTTAAAATGGAACTAAGTTTCGCATCTGGAGTATCCTCTCTCACAAGGTCGACCACTTATTTTCGTCGAACACATACGGTTTGGAGTAGCATCGTCACAGTTTTCAGAGAACAGGCACTTCTCCTGGCACAGTATCGAACACATAGTTGCACATAGAACAATTAGTTTAAAATGGAACTAAGTTTCGCATCTGGAGTTTCCTCTCTCACAAGTTCGACCACTTAGTTTCGTCGAACACATACGGTGTCGAGTGGCATCGCCACAGATTTCAGAGAACAGGCGCTTCTCCTGGCACAGTATCGAACACATAGTTGCAGATAGAACAATTAGTTTAAAATGGAACTAAGTTTCGCATCTGGAGTTTCCTCTCTCACAAGGTCGACCACTTATTTCCGTCGAACACATACGGTTTGGAGTAGCATCGTCACAGTTTTCAGAGAACAGGCACTTCTCCTGGCACAGTATCGAACACATAGTTGCACATAGAACAATTAGTTTAAAATGGAACTAAGTTTCGCATCTGGAGTTTCCTCTCTCACAATGTCGACCACTTAATTTCGTCGAACACATACGGTGTCGAGTGGCATCGCCACAGATTTCAGAGAACAGGCGCTTCTCCTGGCACAGTATCGAACACATAGTTGCAGATAGAACAATTAGTTTAAAATGGAACTAAGTTTCGCATCTGGAGTTTCCTCTCTCACAAGGTCGGCCACTTACTTTCGTGGAACACATTCGGTTTCGAGTAGCATCGCCACAGATTTCAGAGAACAGGCGCTTCTCCTGGCACAGTATCGAACACTTCGTTTCAGATAGAACAATTAGTTTAAAATGGTACTAAATTTCGCATCTGGAGTTTCCTCTCTCACAAGGTCGGCCAATTAGTTTCGTCGAACACATACGGTTTCGAGTAGCATCGCCACAGATTTCAGAGAACAGGCGCTTCTCCTGGCACAGTATCGAAAACTTAGTATCAGATAGAACAATTAGTTTAAAATGGAACTAACTTTCGCATCTGAAGTTTCCTCTCTCACAAGGTCGGCCACTTAGTTTCGTCGAACACATACGGTTTCGAGTGGCATCGCCACAGATTTCAGAGAACAGGCGTTTCTCCTGGCACAGTATCGAACACTTAGTTTCAGATAGAACAATTAGTTTAAAATAAAACTATATTTCGCATCTGGAGTTTCCTCTCTCACAAGGTCGACCACTTAGTTTCGTTGAACACATACGGTTTCGAGTGGCATCGGCACAGATTTCAGAGAACAGGCGCTTCTCCTGGCACATTATCGAACACTTAGTTTCAGATAGAACAATTAGTCTAATATGGACCTATGTTTCGCATTTGGCGTTTCCTCTCTCACAAGTTCGACAACTTAGTTTCGTCGAACACATACGGTTCCGAGTGGCATCGCCACAGATTTCAGAGAAGAGGCGCTTCTCCTGGCACAGTATCGAACACTTAGTATCAGATAGAACAATTAGTCTAATATGGACCTATGTTTCGCATTTGGCGTTTCCTCTCTCACAAGTTCGACAACTTAGTTTCGTCGAACACATACGGTTCCGAGTGGCATCGCCACAGATTTCAGAGAAGAGGCGCTTCTCCTGGCAGAGTATCGAACACTTATTTCAGACAGAACAATTCGTTTAAAATGGAACTACGTTTCGCATCTGGAGTATCCTCTCTCACAAGATCAACCACTTAGTTTCGTCGAACACATACGGTTTCGAGTGGCATCGCCACACATTTCAGAGAACAGGCGCTTCGCCTGGCAGACTATCAGACACATAGTTTCAGATAGAACAATTAGTTTAAAATTGTACTAAATTTCGCATCTGGAGTTACTTCCCTCACAAGGCGACCACTTAATTTCGTCGAACACATACGGTTTCGAGTGGCATCGCCACAGATTTCAGAGAACAGGTGCTTCGCCTGGCACAGTATCGAACACTTATTTCAGACAGAACAATTAGTTTAAAATGGAACTAAGTTTCGCATCTGGAGTTTCCTCTCTCACAAGGTCGACCACATAGTTTTGACGAACACATACGGTTTCGAGTGGCATCGCCAGAGATTTCAGAGAACAGGCGCTTCTCCTGGCACAGTATCGAACACTTAGTTTCAGATAGAACAATTAGATTAAAATGGAACTAAGTTTCGCAACTGGAGTTGCCTCTCTCACAAGGTCGACCACTTAGCTTCGTCGAACACATACGGTTTAGAGTGGCATCGCCACAGATTTCAGGGAACAGGCGCTTCTCCTGGCACAGTATCGAACACTTATTTTCAGATAGAACAATTAGTTTAAAATGGAACAATGTTTCGCAACTGGAGTTTCCTCTCTCACAAGATCGGCGACTTAGTTTCGTCGAACACATACGGTTTCGAGTAGCATCGCCACACATTTCAGAGAACAGGCTCTTCTCCTGGCACAGTATCGAACACTTAGTCTCAGATAGAACAATTAGTTTCAAATGGAATTAAGTTTCGCATCTGGAGTTTCCTCTCTCACAAGGTCGACCACTTAGTTTCGTCGAAAACATACGGTTTCGAGTAGCATCGCCACAGATTTCAGAGAACAGGCGCTTCTCCTGGCACATTATCGAACACTTAGTTTCAGATAGAACAATTGGTTTAAAATGGACCTATGTTTCGCATTTAGAGTTTCCTCTCTCACAAGGTCGACCACTTAGTTTCGTCGGACACATACGGTTTCGAGTGGCATCGCCACAGATTTCAGAGAACAGGCGCTACTCCTGGCACAGTATCGAACACTTAGTTTCAGATAGAACAATTAGTTTAAAATGGAGCTATGTTTCGCATCTGGAGTATCCTCTCTCACAAGGTCAACCACTTAGTTTCGTCGAACACATACGGTTTCGAGTGGCATCGCCACACATTTCAGAGAACTGGCGCTTCTCCTGGCACAGTGTCGAGCACTTAGTTTCAGATAGAACAATTAGTTTAAAATGGTACTAAGTTTCGCATCTGGAGTTTCCTCTCTCACAAGGTCGACCAATTAGTTTCGTCGAACACATACGGTTTCGAGTAGCATCGCCACAGATTTCAGAGAACAGGCGCTTCTCCTGGCACAGGATCGAACACTTAATTTCAGAGAGAACAATTAGTTTAATTTGGAACTATGTTTCGCATCTGGAGTTTCCTCTCTCACAAGGTCGACCACTTAGTTTCGTCGAACACATACGGTTTCGAGTGGCATCGCCACACATTTCAGAGAACAGGCGCTTCTCCTGGCACAGTATCGAACACATAGTTGCAGATAGAACAATTAGTTTAAAATGGAACTAAGTTTCGCATCTGGAGTATCCTCTCTCACAAGGTCGACCACTTATTTTCGTCGAACACATACGGTTTGGAGTAGCATCGTCACAGTTTTCAGAGAACAGGCACTTCTCCTGGCACAGTATCGAACACATAGTTGCACATAGAACAATTAGTTTAAAATGGAACTAAGTTTCGCATCTGGAGTTTCCTCTCTCACAAGTTCGACCACTTAGTTTCGTCGAACACATACGGTGTCGAGTGGCATCGCCACAGATTTCAGAGAACAGGCGCTTCTCCTGGCACAGTATCGAACACATAGTTGCAGATAGAACAATTAGTTTAAAATGGAACTAAGTTTCGCATCTGGAGTTTCCTCTCTCACAAGGTCGACCACTTATTTTCGTCGAACACATACGGTTTGGAGTAGCATCGTCACAGTTTTCAGAGAACAGGCACTTCTCCTGGCACAGTATCGAACACATAGTTGCACATAGAACAATTAGTTTAAAATGGAACTAAGTTTCGCATCTGGAGTTTCCTCTCTCACAATGTCGACCACTTAATTTCGTCGAACACATACGGTGTCGAGTGGCATCGCCACAGATTTCAGAGAACAGGCGCTTCTCCTGGCACAGTATCGAACACATAGTTGCAGATAGAACAATTAGTTTAAAATGGAACTAAGTTTCGCATCTGGAGTTTCCTCTCTCACAAGGTCGGCCACTTACTTTCGTGGAACACATTCGGTTTCGAGTAGCATCGCCACAGATTTCAGAGAACAGGCGCTTCTCCTGGCACAGTATCGAACACTTCGTTTCAGATAGAACAATTAGTTTAAAATGGTACTAAATTTCGCATTTGGAGTTTCCTCTCTCGCAAGGTGGACCACTTAGTTTCGTCGAACACATACGGTTTCGAGTAGCATCGCCACTGATTTCAGAGAACAGGCGCTTCTCCTGGCACAGTATCGAACACTTAGTTTCAGATAGAACAATTAGTTTAAAATGGAACTAAGTTTCGCATCTGGAGTTTCCTCTCTCACAAGGTCGGCCACTTACTTTCGTGGAACACATTCGGTTTCGAGTAGCATCGCCACAGATTTCAGAGAACAGGCGCTTCTCCTGGCACAGTATCGAACACTTCGTTTCAGATAGAACAATTAGTTTAAAATGGTACTAAATTTCGCATTTGGAGTTTCCTCTCTCGCAAGGTGGACCACTTAATTTCGTCGAACACATACGGTTTCGAGAGGCATCGCCACAGATTTCGGAGAACAGGTGCTTCGCCTGGCACAGTATCGAACACTTATTTCAGACAGAACAATTAGTTTAAAATGGAACTAAGTTTCGCATCTGGAGTTTCCTCTCTCACAAGGTCGACCACATAGTTTTGACGAACACATACGGTTTCGAGTGGCATCGCCACAGATTTCAGAGAACAGGCGCTTCTCCTGGCACATCATCGAACACTTAGTTTCAGATAGAACAATTAGATTAAAATGGAACTAAGTTTCGCAACTGGAGTTGCCTCTCTCACAAGGTCGACCACTTAGCTTCGTCGAACACATACGGTTTAGAGTGGCATCGCCACAGATTTCAGGGAACAGGCGCTTCTCCTGGCACAGTATCGAACACTTATTTTCAGATAGAACAATTAGTTTAAAATGGAACAATGTTTCGCAACTGGAGTTTCCTCTCTCACAAGATCGGCGACTTAGTTTCGTCGAACACATACGGTTTCGAGTAGCATCGCCACACATTTCAGAGAACAGGCTCTTCTCCTGGCACAGTATCGAACACTTAGTCTCAGATAGAACAATTAGTTTCAAATGGAATTAAGTTTCGCATCTGGAGTTTCCTCTCTCACAAGGTCGACCACTTAGTTTCGTCGAAAACATACGGTTTCGAGTAGCATCGCCACAGATTTCAGAGAACAGGCGCTTCTCCTGGCACATTATCGAACACTTAGTTTCAGATAGAACAATTGGTTTAAAATGGACCTATGTTTCGCATTTAGAGTTTCCTCTCTCACAAGGTCGACCACTTAGTTTCGTCGGACACATACGGTTTCGAGTGGCATCGCCACAGATTTCAGAGAACAGGCGCTACTCCTGGCACAGTATCGAACACTTAGTTTCAGATAGAACAATTAGTTTAAAATGGAGCTATGTTTCGCATCTGGAGTATCCTCTCTCACAAGGTCAACCACTTAGTTTCGTCGAACACATACGGTTTCGAGTGGCATCGCCACACATTTCAGAGAACTGGCGCTTCTCCTGGCACAGTGTAGAGCACTTAGTTTCAGATAGAACAATTAGTTTAAAATGGTACTAAGTTTCGCATCTGGAGTTTCCTCTCTCACAAGGTCGACCAATTAGTTTCGTCGAACACATACGGTTTCGAGTAGCATCGCCACAGATTTCAGAGAACAGGCGCTTCTCCTGGCACAGGATCGAACACTTAATTTCAGAGAGAACAATTAGTTTAATTTGGAACTATGTTTCGCATCTGGAGTTTCCTCTCTCACAAGGTCGACCACTTAGTTTCGTCGAACACATACGGTTTCGAGTGGCATCGCCACAGATTTCAGAGAACAGGCGCTTCTCCTGGCACAGTATCGAACACATAGTTGCAGATAGAACAATTAGTTTAAAATGGAACTAAGTTTCGCATCTGGAGTTTCCTCTCTCACAAGGTCGACCACTTATTTTCGTCGAACACATACGGTTTGGAGTAGCATCGTCACAGTTTTCAGAGAACAGGCACTTCTCCTGGCACAGTATCGAACACATAGTTGCACATAGAACAATTAGTTTAAAATGGAACTAAGTTTCGCATCTGGAGTTTCCTCTCTCACAATGTCGACCACTTAATTTCGTCGAACACATACGGTTTCGAGTGGCATCGCCACAGATTTCAGAGAACAGGCGCTTCTCCTGGCACAGTATCGAACACATAGTTGCAGATAGAACAATTAGTTTAAAATGGAACTAAGTTTCGCATCTGGAGTTTCCTCTCTCACAAGGTCGGCCACTTACTTTCGTGGAACACATTCGGTTTCGAGTAGCATCGCCACAGATTTCAGAGAACAGGCGCTTCTCCTGGCACAGTATCGAACACTTCGTTTCAGATAGAACAATTAGTTTAAAATGGTACTAAATTTCGCATTTGGAGTTTCCTCTCTCGCAAGGTGGACCACTTAGTTTCGTCGAACACATACGGTTTCGAGTAGCATCGCCACTGATTTCAGAGAACAGGCGCTTCTCCTGGCACAGTATCGAACACTTAGTTTCAGATAGAACAATTAGTTTAAAATGGAACTAAGTTTCGCATCTGGAGTTTCCTCTCTCACAAGGTCGGCCACTTACTTTCGTGGAACACATTCGGTTTCGAGTAGCATCGCCACAGATTTCAGAGAACAGGCGCTTCTCCTGGCACAGTATCGAACACTTCGTTTCAGATAGAACAATTAGTTTAAAATGGTACTAAATTTCGCATTTGGAGTTTCCTCTCTCGCAAGGTGGACCACTTAGTTTCGTCGAACACATACGGTTTCGAGTGGCATCGCCACACATTTCAGAGAACTGGCGCTTCTCCTGGCACAATATCGAACACTTAGTTTCAGATAGAACAATTAGTTTAAAATGGTACTAAGTTTCGCATCTGGAGTTTCCTCTCTCACAAGGTCGACTACTTAGTTTCGTCGAACACATACGGTTTCGAGTAGCATCGCCACTGATTTCAGAGAACAGGCGCTTCTCCTGGCACAGTATCGAACACTTAGTTTCAGATAGAACAATTAGTTTAAAATGGTACTAAATTTCGCATCTGGAGTTTCCTCTCTCACATGGCGGCCGCTTAGTTTCGTCGAACACATACGGTTTCGAGTAGCATCGCCACTGATTTCAGAGAACAGGCGCTTCTCCTGGCACAGTATCGAACACTTAGTTTCAGATAGAACAATTAATTTAAAATGGAACTAAGTTTCGCATCCGGAGTTTCCTCTTCCACAAGGTCGACCACTTATTTTCGTCGAACACATACGGTTTGGAGTAGCATCGTCACAGTTTTCAGAGAACAGGCACTTCTCCTGGCACAGTATCGACCACATAGTTGCACATAGAACAATTAGTTTAAAATGGAACTAAGTTTCGCATCTGGAGTTTCCTCTCTCACAATGTCGACCACTTAATTTCGTCGAACACATACGGTTTCGAGTGGCATCGCCACAGATTTCAGAGAACAGGCGCTTCTCCTGGCACAGTATCGAACACATAGTTGCAGATAGAACAATTAGTTTAAAATGGAACTAAGTTTCGCATCTGGAGTTTCCTCTCTCACAAGGTCGGCCACTTACTTTCGTGGAACACATTCGGTTTCGAGTAGCATCGCCACAGATTTCAGAGAACAGGCGCTTCTCCTGGCACAGTATCGAACACTTCGTTTCAGATAGAACAATTAGTTTAAAATGGTACTAAATTTCGCATTTGGAGTTTCCTCTCTCGCAAGGTGGACCACTTAGTTTCGTCGAACACATACGGTTTCGAGTGGCATCGCCACACATTTCAGAGAACTGGCGCTTCTCCTGGCACAGTATCGAACACTTAGTTTCAGATAGAACAATTAGTTTAAAATGGAACTAAGTTTCGCATCTGGAGTTTCCTCTCTCACAAGGTCGGCCACTTACTTTCGTGGAACACATTCGGTTTCGAGTAGCATCGCCACAGATTTCAGAGAACAGGCGCTTCTCCTGGCACAGTATCGAACACTTCGTTTCAGATAGAACAATTAGTTTAAAATGGTACTAAATTTCGCATTTGGAGTTTCCTCTCTCGCAAGGTGGACCACTTAGTTTCGTCGAACACATACGGTTTCGAGTGGCATCGCCACACATTTCAGAGAACTGGCGCTTCTCCTGGCACAGTATCGAACACTTAGTTTCAGATAGAACAATTAGTTCAAAATGGTACTAAGTTTCGCATCTGGAGTTTCCTCTCTCAAAAGGTCGACCACTTAGTTTCGTCGAACACATACGGTTTCGAGTAGCATCGCCACTGATTTCAGAGAACAGGCGCTTCTCCTGGCACAGTATCGAACACTTAGTTTCAGATAGAACAATTAGTTTAAAATGGAACTAAGTTTCGCATCCGGAGTTTCCTCTTCCACAAGGTCGACCACTTATTTTCGTCGAACACATACGGTTTGGAGTGGCATCGCCACAGATTTCAGAGAACAGGCGCTTCTCCTGGCACAGGATCGAACACTTAATTTCAGAGAGAACAATTAGTTTAATTTGGAACTATGTTTCGCATCTGGAGTTTCCTCTCTCACAAGGTCGACCACTTAGTTTCGTCGAACACATACGGTTTCGAGTGGCATCGCCACACATTTCAGAGAACAGGCGCTTCTCCAGGCACAGTATCGAACACATAGTTGCAGATAGAACAATTAGTTTAAAATGGAACTAAGTTTCGCATCTGGAGTATCCTCTCTCACAAGGTCGACCACTTATTTTCGTCGAACACATACGGTTTGGAGTAGCATCGTCACAGTTTTCAGAGAACAGGCACTTCTCCTGGCACAGTATCGAACACATAGTTGCACATAGAACAATTAGTTTAAAATGGAACTAAGTTTCGCATCTGGAGTTTCCTCTCTCACAAGTTCGACCACTTAGTTTCGTCGAACACATACGGTGTCGAGTGGCATCGCCACAGATTTCAGAGAACAGGCGCTTCTCCTGGCACAGTATCGAACACATAGTTGCAGATAGAACAATTAGTTTAAAATGGAACTAAGTTTCGCATCTGGAGTTTCCTCTCTCACAAGGTCGGCCACTTACTTTCGTGGAACACATTCGGTTTCGAGTAGCATCGCCACAGATTTCAGAGAACAGGCGCTTCTCCTGGCACAGTATCGAACACTTAGTTTCAGAGAGAAAAATTAGTTTAAAATGGAAATATGTTTCGCATTTGGAGTTTCCTCTCTCACAAGTTCGACCACTTAGTTTCGTCGAACACATACGGTGTCGAGTGGCATCGCCACAGATTTCAGAGAACAGGCGCTTCTCCTGGCACAGTATCGAACACATAGTTGCAGATAGAACAATTAGTTTAAAATGGAACTAAGTTTCGCATCTGGAGTGTCCTCTCTCACAAGATCAACCACTTAGTTTCATCGAACACATACGGTTTCGAGTAGCATCCCCACAGATTTCAGAGAACAGGCGCTTCTCCTGGCACAGTATCGAACACTTAGTTTCAGAGAGAACAATTAGTTTAAAATGGTACTAAATTTCGCACCTGGAGTTTCCTCTCTCACATGGCGGCCGCTTAGTTTCGTCGAACACATACGGTTTCGAGTAGCATCGCCACTGATTTCAGAGAACAGGCGCTTCTCCTGGCACAGTATCGAACACTTAGTTTCAGATAGAACAATTAATTTAAAATGGAACTAAGTTTCGCATCCGGAGTTTCCTCTTCCACAAGGTCGACCACTTATTTTCGTCGAACACATACGGTTTGGAGTAGCATCGTCACAGTTTTCAGAGAACAGGCACTTCTCCTGGCACAGTATCGAACACATAGTTGCACATAGAACAATTAGTTTAAAATGGAACTAAGTTTCGCATCTGGAGTTTCCTCTCTCACAATGTCGACCACTTAATTTCGTCGAACACATACGGTTTCGAGTGGCATCGCCACAGATTTCAGAGAACAGGCGCTTCTCCTGGCACAGTATCGAACACATAGTTGCAGATAGAACAATTAGTTTAAAATGGAACTAAGTTTCGCATCTGGAGTTTCCTCTCTCACAAGGTCGGCCACTTACTTTCGTGGAACACATTCGGTTTCGAGTAGCATCGCCACAGATTTCAGAGAACAGGCGCTTCTCCTGGCACAGTATCGAACACTTCGTTTCAGATAGAACAATTAGTTTAAAATGGTACTAAATTTCGCATTTGGAGTTTCCTCTCTCGCAAGGTGGACCACTTAGTTTCGTCGAACACATACGGTTTCGAGTGGCATCGCCACACATTTCAGAGAACTGGCGCTTCTCCTGGCACAGTATCGAACACTTAGTTTCAGATAGAACAATTAGTTTAAAATGGAACTAAGTTTCGCATCTGGAGTTTCCTCTCTCACAAGTTCGGCCACTTACTTTCGTGGAACACATTCGGTTTCGAGTAGCATCGCCACAGATTTCAGAGAACAGGCGCTTCTCCTGGCACAGTATCGAACACTTCGTTTCAGATAGAACAATTAGTTTAAAATGGTACTAAATTTCGCATTTGGAGTTTCCTCTCTCGCAAGGTGGACCACTTAGTTTCGTCGAACACATACGGTTTCGAGTGGCATCGCCACACATTTCAGAGAACTGGCGCTTCTCCTGGCACAGTATCGAACACTTAGTTTCAGATAGAACAATTAGTTTAAAATGGTACTAAGTTTCGCATCTGGAGTTTCCTCTCTCACAAGGTCGACCACTTAGTTTCGTCGAACACATACGGTTTCGAGTGGCATCGCCACAGATTTCAGAGAACAGGCGCTTCTCCTGGCACAGTATCGAATACATAGTTGCAGATAGAAGAATTAGTTTAAATTGGAACTAAGTTTCACATCTGGAGTTTCCTCTCTCACAAGGTCGGCCACTTACTTTCATGGAACACATTCGGTTTCGAGTAGCATCGCCACAGATTTCAGAGAACAGGCGCTTCTCCTGGCACAGTATCGAACACTTAGTTTCAGAGAGAACAATTAGTTTAAAATGGAAATATGTTTCGCATTTGGAGTTTCCTCTCTCACAAGTTCGAACACTTAGTTTCGTCGAACACATACGGTGTCGAGTGGCATCGCCACAGATTTCAGAGAACAGGCGCTTCTCCTGGCACAGTATCGAACACATAGTTGCAGATAGAACAATTAGTTTAAAATGGAACTAAGTTTCGCATCTGGCGTGTCCTCTCTCACAAGATCAACCACTTAGTTTCATCGAACACATACGGTTTCGAGTAGCATCCCTACAGATTTCAGAGAACAGGCGCTTCTCCTGGCACAGTATCGAACACTTAGTTTCAGAGAGAACAATTAGTTTAAAATGGAACTATGTTTCGCATTTGGAGTTTCCTCTGTCGCAAGGTGGACCACTTAGTTTCGTCGAACACATACGGTTTCGAGTGGCATCGCCACACATTTCAGAGAACTGGCGCTTCTCCTGGCACAGTATCGAACACTTTGTTTCAGATTGAACAATTAGTTTAAAATGGTACTAAGTTTCGCATCTGGAGTTTCCTCTCTCACAAGGTCGACCACTCAGTTTCGTCGAACACATACGGTTTCGAGTGGCATCGCCACACATTTCAGAGAACTGGCGCTTCTCCTGGCACAGTATCGAACACTTCGTTTCAGATAGAACAATTAGTTTAAAATGGTACTAAATTTCGCATCTGGAGTTTCCTCTCTCACATGGCGGCCACTTAGTTTCGTCGAACACATACGGTTTCGAGTAGCATCGCCACTGATTTCAGAGAACAGGCGCTTCTGCTGGCACAGTATCGAACACTTAGTTTCAGATAGAACAATTAGTTTAAAATGGAACTAAGTTTCCCATCCGGAGTTTCCTCTTCCACAAGGTCGACCACTTATTTTCGTCGAACATATACGGTTTGGAGTAGCATCGTCACAGTTTTCAGATAACAGGCACTTCTCCTGGCACAGTATCGAACACATAGTTTCAGATAAAACAATTAGTTTAAAATGGTACTAAATTTCGCATCTGGAGTTTCCTCTCTCACATGGCGGCCACTTAGTTTCGTCGAACACATACGGTTTCGAGTAGCATCGCCACTGATTTCAGAGAACAGGCGCTTCTGCTGGCACAGTATCGAACACTTAGTTTCAGATAGAACAATTAGTTTAAAATGGAACTAAGTTTCGCATCCGGAGTTTCCTCTTCTACAAGGTCGACCACTTATTTTCGTCGAACACATACGGTTTCGAGTGGCATCGCCACACATTTCAGAGAACTGGCGCTTCTCCTGGCACAGTATCGAACACTTAGTTTCAGATAGAACAATTAGTTTAAAGTAGAAATATGTTTCGCATCTGGAGTATCCTCTCTCACAAGGTCGACCACTTAGTTACGTCGAACACATACGGTTTCGAGTGGCATCGCCGCACATTTCAGAGAACAGGAGCTTCTCCTGGCACAGTGTCGAGCACTTAGTTTCAGATAGAACAATTAGTTTAATATTGTACTAAATTTCGCATCTGGAGTTTCCTCTCGCACAAGGTCGACAACTTAGTTTCGTCGAACACATACGGTTTCGAATAGCATCGCCACAGATTTCAGAGAACAGGCGCTTCTCCTGGCACAGTATCGAACACTTAGTTTCAGAGAGAACAATTAGTTTAATTTGGAACTATGTTTCGCATCTGGAGTTTCCTCTCTCACAAGGTCGACCACTTAGTTACGTCGAACACATACGGTTTCGAGTGGCATCGCCACACATTTCAGAGAACTGGCGCTTCTCCTGGCACAGTATCGAACACTTCGTTTCAGATAGAACAATTAGTTTAAAATGGTACTAAATTTCGCATCTGGAGTTTCCTCTCTCACATGGCGGCCACTTAGTTTCGTCGAACACATACGGTTTCGAGTAGCATCGCCACTGATTTCAGAGAACAGGCGCTTCTGCTGGCACAGTATCGAACACTTAGTTTCAGATAGAACAATTAGTTTAAAATGGAACTAAGTTTCGCATCCGGAGTTTCCTCTTCTACAAGGTCGACCACTTATTTTCGTCGAACACATACGGTTTCGAGTGGCATCGCCACACATTTCAGAGAACTGGCGCTTCTCCTGGCACAGTATCGAACACTTAGTTTCAGATAGAACAATTAGTTTAAAGTAGAAATATGTTTCGCATCTGGAGTATCCTCTCTCACAAGGTCGACCACTTAGTTACGTCGAACACATACGGTTTCGAGTGGCATCGCCACACATTTCAGAGAACAGGAGCTTCTCCTGGCACAGTGTCGAGCACTTAGTTTCAGATAGAACAATTAGTTTAATATTGTACTAAATTTCGCATCTGGAGTTTCCTCTCGCACAAGGTCGACAACTTAGTTTCGTCGAACACATACGGTTTCGAATAGCATCGCCACAGATTTCAGAGAACAGGCGCTTCTCCTGGCACAGTATCGAACACTTAGTTTCAGAGAGAACAATTAGTTTAATTTGGAACTATGTTTCGCATCTGGAGTTTCCTCTCTCACAAGGTCGACCACTTAGTTACGTCGAACACATACGGTTTCGAGTGGCATCGCCACACATTTCAGAGAACAGGAGCTTCTCCTGGCACAGTGTCGAGCACTTAGTTTCAGATAGAACAATTAGTTTAATATTGTACTAAATTTCGCATCTGGAGTTTCCTCTCGCACAAGGTCGACAACTTAGTTTCGTCGAACACATACGGTTTCGAATAGCATCGCCACAGATTTCAGAGAACAGGCGCTTCTCCTGGCACAGTATCGAACACTTAGTTTCAGAGAGAACAATTAGTTTAATTTGGAACTATGTTTCGCATCTGGAGTTTCCTCTCTCACAAGGTCGACCACTTAGTTACGTCGAACACATACGGTTTCGAGTGGCATCGCCACACATTTCAGAGAACTGGCGCTTCTCCTGGCACAGTATCGAACACTTCGTTTCAGATAGAACAATTAGTTTAAAATGGTACTAAATTTCGCATCTGGAGTTTCCTCTCTCACATGGCGGCCACGTAGTTTCGTCGAACACATACGGTTTGGAGTAGCATCGTCACAGTTTTCAGATAACAGGCACTTCTCCTGGCACAGTATCGAACACTTCGTTTCAGATAGAACAATTAGTTTAAAATGGTACTAAATTTCGCATCTGGAGTTTCCTCTCTCACATGGCGGCCACTTAGTTTCGTCGAACACATACGGTTTCGAGTAGCATCGCCACTGATTTCAGAGAACAGGCGCTTCTGCTGGCACAGTATCGAACACTTAGTTTCAGATAGAACAATTAGTTTAAAATGGAACTAAGTTTCGCATCCGGAGTTTCCTCTTCTACAAGGCCGACCACTTATTTTCGTCGAACACATACGGTTTCGAGTGGCATCGCCACACATTTCAGAGAACTGGCGCTTCTCCTGGCACAGTATCGAACACTTAGTTTCAGATAGAACAATTAGTTTAAAATAGAAATATGTTTCGCATCTGGAGTATCCTCTCTCACAAGGTCGACCACTTAGTGACGTCGAACACATACGGTTTCGAGTGGCATCGCCACACATTTCAGAGAACAGGAGCTTCTCCTGGCACAGTGTCGAGCACTTAGTTTCAGATAGAACAATTAGTTTAATATTGTACTAAATTTCGCATCTGGAGTTTCCTCTCGCACAAGGTCGACAACTTAGTTTCGTCGAACACATACGGTTTCGAATAGCATCGCCACAGGTTTCAGAGAACAGGCGCTTCGCCTGGCACAGTATCGAACACTTAGTTTCAGAGAGAACAATTAGTTTAATTTGGAACTATGTTTCGCATCTGGAGTTTCCTCTCTCACAAGGTCGACAACTTAGTTACGTCGAACACATACGGTTTCGAGTGGCATCGCCACACATTTCAGAGAACTGGCGCTTCTCCTGGCACAGTATCGAACACTTCGTTTCAGATAGAACAATTAGTTTAAAATGGTACTAAATTTCGCATCTGGAGTTTCCTCTCTCACATGGCGGCCACTTAGTTTCGTCGAACACATACGGTTTCGAGTAGCATCGCCACTGATTTCAGAGAACAGGCGCTTCTGCTGGCACAGTATCGAACACTTAGTTTCAGATAGAACAATTAGTTTAAAATGGAACTAAGTTTCGCATCCGGAGTTTCCTCTTCCACAAGGTCGACCACTTATTTTCGTCGAATACATACGGTTTGGAGTAGCATCGTCACAGTTTTCAGAGAACAGGCACTTCTCCTGGCACAGTATCGAACACATAGTTTCAGATAAAACAATTAGTTTAAAATGGTACTAAATTTCGCATCTGGCGTTTCCCCTCTCACATGGCGGCCACTTAGTTTCGTGGAACACATTCGGTTTCGAGTAGCATCGCCACAGATTTCAGAGAACAGGCGCTTCTCCTGGCACAGTATCGAACACTTCGTTTCAGATAGAACAATTAATTTAAAATGGTACTAAATTTCGCATCTGGAGTTTCCTCTCTCACATGGCGGCCACTTAGTTTCGTCGAACACATACGGTTTGGAGTAGCATCGTCACAGTTTTCAGATAACAGGCACTTCTCCTGGCACAGTATCGAACACATAGTTTCAGATAGAACAATTAGTTTAAAATGGAACTAAGTTTCGCATCCGGAGTTTCCTCTTCCACAAGGTCGACCACTTATTTTCGTCGAATACATACGGTTTGGAGTAGCATCGTCACAGTTTTCAGAGAACAGGCACTTCTCCTGGCACAGTATCGAACACATAGTTTCAGATAAAACAATTAGTTTAAAATGTTACTAAATTTCGCATCTGGCGTTTCCCCTCTCACATGGCGGCCACTTAGTTTCGTGGAACACATTCGGTTTCGAGTAGCATCGCCACAGATTTCAGAGAACAGGCGCTTCTCCTGGCACAGTATCGAACACTTCGTTTCAGATAGAACCATTAGTTTAAAATGGTACTAAATTTTGCATCTGGAGTTTCCTCTCTCACATGGCGGCCACTTAGTTTCGTCGAACACATACGGTTTGGAGTAGCAGCGTCACAGTTTTCAGATAACAGGCACTTCTCCTGGCACAGTATCGAACACATAGTTTCAGATAGAACAATTAGTTTAAAATGGAACTAAGTTTCGCATCCGGAGTTTCCTCTTCCACAAGGTCGACCACTTATTTTCGTCGAATACATACGGTTTGGAGTAGCATCGTCACAGTTTTCAGAGAACAGGCACTTCTCCTGGCACAGTATCGAACACTTCGTTTCAGATAGAACAATTAGTTTAAAATGGAACTAAGTTTCGCATCCGGAGTTTCCTCTTCCACAAGGTCGACCACTTATTTTCGTCGAATACATACGGTTTGGAGTAGCATCGTCACAGTTTTCAGAGAACAGGCACTTCTCCTGGCACAGTATCGAACACTTCGTTTCAGATAGAACAATTAGTTTAAAATGGAACTAAGTTTCGCATCTGGAGTTTCCTCTCTCACAAGGTCGGCCACTTACTTCCGTGGAACACATTCGGTTTCGAGTAGCATCGCCACAGATTTCAGAGAACAGGCGCTTCTCCTGGCACAGTATCGAACACTTAGTTTCAGAGAGAACAATTAGTTTAAAATGGAAATATGTTTCGCATTTGGAGTTTCCTCTCTCACAAGTTCGACCACTTAGTTTCGTCGAACACATACGGTGTCGAGTGGCATCGCCACAGATTTCAGAGAACAGGCGCTTCTCCTGGCACAGTATCGAACACATAGTTGCAGATAGAACAATTAGTTTAAAATGGAACTAAGTTTCGCATCTGGAGTGTCCTCTCTCACAAGATCAACCACTTAGTTTCATCGAACACATACGGTTTCGAGTAGCATCCCCACAGATTTCAGAGAACAGGCACTTCTCCTGGCACAGTATCGAACACATAGTTTCAGATAAAACAATTAGTTTAAAATGGTACTAAATTTCGCATCTGGCGTTTCCCCTCTCACATGGCGGCCACTTAGTTTCGTGGAACACATTCGGTTTCGAGTAGCATCGCCACAGATTTCAGAGAACAGGCGCTTCTCCTGGCACAGTATCGAACACTTAGTTTCAGAGAGAACAATTAGTTTAAAATGGAAATATGTTTCGCATTTGGAGTTTCCTCTCTCACAAGTTCGACCACTTAGTTTCGTCGAACACATACGGTGTCGAGTGGCATCGCCACAGATTTCAGAGAACAGGCGCTTCTCCTGGCACAGTATCGAACACATAGTTGCAGATAGAACAATTAGTTTAAAATGGAACTAAGTTTCGCATCTGGAGTGTCCTCTCTCACAAGATCAACCACTTAGTTTCATCGAACACATACGGTTTCGAGTAGCATCCCCACAGATTTCAGAGAACAGGCACTTCTCCTGGCACAGTATCGAACACATAGTTTCAGATAAAACAATTAGTTTAAAATGGTACTAAATTTCGCATCTGGCGTTTCCCCTCTCACATGGCGGCCACTTAGTTTCGTGGAACACATTCGGTTTCGAGTAGCATCGCCACAGATTTCAGAGAACAGGCGCTTCTCCTGGCACAGTATCGAACACTTCGTTTCAGATAGAACAATTAGTTTAAAATGGTACTAAATTTCGCATCTGGAGTTTCCTCTCTCACATGGCGGCCACTTAGTTTCGTCGAACACATACGGTTTGGAGTAGCATCGTCACAGTTTTCAGATAACAGGCACTTCTCCTGGCACAGTATCGAACACATAGTTTCAGATAGAACAATTAGTTTAAAATGGAACTAAGTTTCGCATCCGGAGTTTCCTCTTCCACAAGGTCGACCACTTATTTTCGTCGAATACATACGGTTTGGAGTAGCATCGTCACAGTTTTCAGAGAACAGGCACTTCTCCTGGCACAGTATCGAACACATAGTTGCACATAGAACAATTAGTTTAAAATGGAACTAAGTTTCGCATCTGGAGTTTCCTCTCTCACAAGGTCGGCCACTTACTTCCGTGGAACACATTCGGTTTCGAGTAGCATCGCCACAGATTTCAGAGAACAGGCGCTTCTCCTGGCACAGTATCGAACACTTAGTTTCAGATAGAACAATCAGTTTAAAATGGAACTAAGTTTCGCATCCGGAGTTTCCTCTTCCACAAGGTCGACCACTTATTTTCGTCGAACACATACGGTTTGGAGTAGCATCGTCACAGTTTTCAGAGAACAGGCACTTCTCCTGGCACAGTATCGAAAACATAGTTGCACATAGAACAATTAGTTTAAAATGGAACTAATATTCGCATCTGCAGTTTCCTCTCTCACAATGTCGACCACTTAATTTCGTCGAACACATACGGTTTCGAGTGGCATCGCCACAGATTTCAGAGAACAGGCGCTTCTCCTGGCACAGTATCGAACACATAGTTGCAGATAGAACAATTAGTTTAAAATGGAACTAAGTTTCGCATCTGGAGTTTCCTCTCTCACAAGGTCGGCCACTTACTTTCGTGGAACACATTCGGTTTCGAGTAGCATCGCCACAGATTTCAGAGAACAGGCGCTTCTCCTGGCACAGTATCGAACACTTAGTTTCAGAGAGAACAATTAGTTTAAAATGGAAATATGTTTCGCATTTGGAGTTTCCTCTCTCACAAGTTCGACCACTTAGTTTCGTCGAACACATACGGTGTCGAGTGGCATCGCCACAGATTTCAGAGAACAGGCGCTTCTCCTGGCACAGTATCGAACACATAGTTGCATATAGAACAATTAGTTTAAAATGGAACTAAGTTTCGCATCTGGAGTGTCCTCTCTCACAAGATCAACCACTTAGTTTCATCGAACACATACGGTTTCGAGTAACATCCCCACAGATTTCAGAGAACAGGCGCTTCTCCTGGCACAGTATCGAACACTTAGTTTCAGAGAGAACAATTAGTTTAAAATGGTACTAAATTTCGCATCTGGAGTTTCCTCTCTCACATGGCGGCCGCTTAGTTTCGTCGAACACATACGGTTTCGAGTAGCATCGCCACTGATTTCAGAGAACAGGCGCTTCTCCTGGCACAGTATCGAACACTTAGTTTCAGATAGAACAATTAATTTAAAATGGAACTAAGTTTCGCATCCGGAGTTTCCTCTTCCACAAGGTCGACCACTTATTTTCGTCGAACACATACGGTTTGGAGTAGCATCGTCACAGTTTTCAGAGAACTGGCGCTTCTCCTGGCACAGTATCGAACACTTTGTTTCAGATTGAACAATTAGTTTAAAATGGTACTAAGTTTCGCATCCGGAGTTTCCTCTTCCACAAGGTCGACCACTTATTTTCGTCGAACACATACGGTTTGGAGTAGCATCGTCACAGTTTTCAGATAACAGGCACTTCTCCTGGCACAGTATCGAACACATAGTTTCAGATAAAACAATTAGTTTAAAATGGTACTAAATTTCGCATCTGGAGTTTCCTCTCTCACATGGCGGCCACTTAGTTTCGTGGAACACATTCGGTTTCGAGTAGCATCGCCACAGATTTCAGGGAACAGGCGCTTCTCCTGGCACAGTATCGAACACTTAGTTTCAGAGAGAACAATTAGTTTAAAATGGAATTATGTTTCGCATCTGGAGTATCCTCTCTCACAAGGTCAACCACTTAGTTTCGTCGAACACATACGGTTTCGAGTGGCATCGCCACACATTTCAGAGAACTGGCGCTTCTCCTGGCACAGTGTCGAGCACTTAGTTTCAGAGAGAACAATTAGTTTAATTTGGAACTATGTTTCGCATCTGGAGTTTCCTCTCTCACAAGGTCGACCACTTAGTTTCGTCGAACACATACGGTTTCGAGTGGCATCGCCACACATTTCAGAGAACAGGAGCTTCTCCTGGCACAGTGTCGAGCACTTAGTTTCAGATAGAACAATTAGTTTAAAATGGTACTAAGTTTCGCATCTGGAGTTTCCTCTCGCACAAGGTCGACAACTTAGTTTCGTCGAACACATACGGTTTCGAATAGCATCGCCACAGATTTCATAGAACAGGCGCTTCTCCTGGCACAGTATCGAACACTTAGTTTCAGAGAGAACAATTAGTTTAATTTGGAACTATGTTTCGCATCTGGAGTTTCCTCTCTCACAAGGTCGACCACTTAGTTTCGTCGAACACATACGGTTTCGAGTGGCATCGCCACACATTTCAGAGAACTGGCGCTTCTCTGGCACAGTATCGAACACTTAGTTTCAGAGAGAAAAATTAGTTTAAAATGGAACTATGTTTCGCATTTGGAGTTTCCTCTCTCGCAAGGTGGACCACTTAGTTTCGTCGAACACATACGGTTTCGAGTGGCATCGCCACACATTTCAGAGAACTGGCGCTTCTCCTGGCACAGTATCGAACACTTAGTTTCAGAGAGAACAATTAGTTTAAAATGGAAATATGTTTCGCATTTGGAGTTTCCTCTCTCACAAGTTCGACCACTTAATTTCGTCGAACACATACGGTTTCGAGTGGCATCGCCACAGATTTCAGAGAACAGGCGCTTCTCCTGGCACAGTGTCGAGCACTTAGTTTCAGATAGAACAATTAGTTTAAAATGGTACTAAGTTTCGCATCTGGAGTTTCCTCTCGCACAAGGTCGACAACTTAGTTTCGTCGAACACATACGGTTTCGAATAGCATCGCCACAGATTTCATAGAACAGGCGCTTCTCCTGGCACAGTATCGAACACTTAGTTTCAGAGAGAACAATTAGTTTAATTTGGAACTATGTTTCGCATCTGGAGTTTCCTCTCTCACAAGGTCGACCACTTAGTTTCGTCGAACACATACGGTTTCGAGTGGCATCGCCACACATTTCAGAGAACTGGCGCTTCTCTGGCACAGTATCGAACACTTAGTTTCAGAGAGAAAAATTAGTTTAAAATGGAACTATGTTTCGCATTTGGAGTTTCCTCTCTCGCAAGGTGGACCACTTAGTTTCGTCGAACACATACGGTTTCGAGTGGCATCGCCACACATTTCAGAGAACTGGCGCTTCTCCTGGCACAGTATCGAACACTTAGTTTCAGAGAGAACAATTAGTTTAAAATGGAAATATGTTTCGCATTTGGAGTTTCCTCTCTCACAAGTTCGACCACTTAATTTCGTCGAACACATACGGTTTCGAGTGGCATCGCCACAGATTTCAGAGAACAGGCGCTTCTCCTGGCACAGTATCGAACACTTAGTTTCAGAGAGAACAATTAGTTTAAAATGGAAATATGTTTCGCATTTGGAGTTTCCTCTCTCACAAGTTCGACCACTTAATTTCGTCGAACACATACGGTTTCGAGTGGCATCGCCACAGATTTCAGAGAACAGGCGCTTCTCCTGGCACAGTATCGAACACTTAGTTTCAGATTGAACAATTAGTTTAAAATGGTACTAAGTTTCGCATCTGGAGTTTCCTCTCTCACAAGGTCGACCACTTAGTTTCGTCGAACACATACGGTTTCGAGTGGCATCGCCACACATTTCAGAGAACTGGCGCTTCTCCTGGCACAGTATCGAACACTTAGTTTCAGATAGAACAATTAGTTTAAAATGGTACTAAGTTTCGCATCTGGAGTTTCCTCTCTCACAAGGTCGACCACTTAGTTTCGTCGAACACATACGGTTTCGAGTAGCATCGCCACTGATTTCAGAGAACAGGCGCTTCTCCTGGCACAGTATCGAACACTTAGTTTCAGATGGAACAATCAGTTTAAAATGGAACTAAATTTCGCATCCGGAGTTTCCTCTTCCACAAGGTCGACCACTTATTTTCGTCGAACACATACGGTTTGGAGTAGCATCGTCACAGTTTTCAGAGAACAGGCACTTCTCCTGGCACAGTATCGAAAACATAGTTGCACATAGAACAATTAGTTTAAAATGGAACTAATATTCGCATCTGGAGTTTCCTCTCTCACAATGTCGACCACTTAATTTCGTCGAACACATACGGTTTCGAGTGGCATCGCCACAGATTTCAGAGAACAGGCGCTTCTCCTGGCACAGTATCGAACACTTAGTTTCAGATTGAACAATTAGTTTAAAATGGTACTAAGTTTCGCATCTGGAGTTTCCTCTCTCACAAGGTCGACCACTTAGTTTCGTCGAACACATACGGTTTCGAGTGGCATCGCCACACATTTCAGAGAACAGGCGCTTCTCCTGGCACAGTATCGAACACTTAGTTTCAGATTGAACAATTAGTTTAAAATGGTACTAAGTTTCGCATCTGGAGTTTCCTCTCTCACAAGGTCGACCACTTAGTTTCGTCGAACACATACGGTTTCGAGTGGCATCGCCACACATTTCAGAGAACTGGCGCTTCTCCTGGCACAGTATCGAACACTTAGTTTCAGATAGAACAATTAGTTTAAAATGGTACTAAGTTTCGCATCTGGAGTTTCCTCTCTCACAAGGTCGACCACTTAGTTTCGTCGAACACATACGGTTTCGAGTAGCATCGCCACTGATTTCAGAGAACAGGCGCTTCTCCTGGCACAGTATCGAACACTTAGTTTCAGATAGAACAATCAGTTTAAAATGGAACTAAATTTCGCATCCGGAGTTTCCTCTTCCACAAGGTCGACAACTTATTTTCGTCGAACACATACGGTTTGGAGTAGCATCGTCACAGTTTTCAGAGAACAGGCACTTCTCCTGGCACAGTATCGAAAACATAGTTGCACATAGAACAATTAGTTTAAAATGGAACTAATATTCGCATCTGGAGTTTCCTCTCTCACAATGTCGACCACTTAATTTCGTCGAACACATACGGTTTCGAGTGGCATCGCCACAGATTTCAGAGAACAGGCGCTTCTCCTGGCACAGTATCGAACACATAGTTGCAGATAGAACAATTAGTTTAAAATGGAACTAAGTTTCGCATCTGGAGTTTCCTCTCTCACAAGGTCGGCCACTTACTTTCGTGGAACACATTCGGTTTCGAGTAGCATCGCCACAGATTTCAGAGAACAGGCGCTTCTCCTGGCACAGTATCGAACACTTAGTTTCAGAGAGAACAATTAGTTTAAAATGGAAATATGTTTCGCATTTGGAGTTTCCTCTCTCACAAGTTCGACCACTTAGTTTCGTCGAACACATACGGCGTCGAGTGGCATCGCCACAGATTTCAGAGAACAGGCGCTTCTCCTGGCACAGTATCGAACACATAGTTGCAGATAGAACAATTAGTTTAAAATGGAACTAAGTTTCGCATCTGGAGTGTCCTCTCTCACAAGATCAACCACTTAGTTTCATCGAACACATACGGTTTCGAGTAGCATCCCCACAGATTTCAGAGAACAGGCGCTTCTCCTGGCACAGTATCGAACACTTAGTTTCAGAGAGAACAATTAGTTTAAAATGGTACTAAATTTCGCATCTGGAGTTTCCTCTCTCACATGGCGGCCGCTTAGTTTCGTCGAACACATACGGTTTCGAGTAGCATCGCCACTGATTTCAGAGAACAGGCGCTTCCCCTGGCACAGTATCGAACACTTAGTTTCAGATAGAACAATTAATTTAAAATGGAACTAAGTTTCGCATCCGGAGTTTCCTCTTCCACAAGGTCGACCACTTATTTTCGTCGAACACATACGGTTTGGAGTAGCATCGTCACAGTTTTCAGAGAACAGGCACTTCTCCTGGCACAGTATCGAACACTTAGTTTCAGATTGAACAATTAGTTTAAAATGGAACTATGTTTCGCATTTGGAGTTTCCTCTCTCGCAAGGTGGACCACTTAGTTTCGTCGAACACATACGGTTTCGAGTGGCATCGCCACACATTTCAGAGAACTGGCGCTTCTCCTGGCACAGTATCGAACACTTCGTTTCAGATAGAACAATTAGTTTAAAATGGAACTAAGTTTCGCATCTGGAGTGTCCTCTCTCACAAGATCAACCACTTAGTTTCATCGAACACATACGGTTTCGAGTAGCATCGCCACATATTTCAGGGAACAGGCGCTTCTCCTGGCACAGTATCGAACACTTAGTTTCAGAGAGAACAATTAGTTTAAAATGGAATTATGTTTCGCATCTGGAGTATCCTCTCTCACAAGGTCAACCACTTAGTTTCGTCGAACACATACGGTTTCGAGTGGCATCGCCACACATTTCAGAGAACTGGCGCTTCTCCTGGCACAGTGTCGAGCACTTAGTTTCAGAGAGAACAATTAGTTTAATTTGGAACTATGTTTCGCATCTGGAGATTCCTCTCTCACAAGGTCGACCACTTAGTTTCGTCGAACACATACGGTTTCGAGTAGCATCGCCACTGATTTCAGAGAACAGGCGCTTCTCCTGGCACAGTATCGAACACTTAGTTTCAGATAGAACAATTAGTTTAAAATGGAACTAAGTTTCGCATCCGGAGTTTCCTCTTCCACAAGGTCGACCACTTATTTTCGTCGAACACATACGGTTTGGAGTAGCATCGTCACAGTTTTCAGAGAACAGGCACTTCTCCTGGCACAGTATCGAAAACATATTTGCACATAGAACAATTAGTTTAAAATGGAACTAAGTTTCGCATCTGGAGTTTCCTCTCTCACAAGGTCGACCACTTAATTTCGTCGAACACATACGGTTTCGAGTGGCATCGCCACAGATTTCAGAGAACAGGCGCTTCTCCTGGCACAGTATCGAACACATAGTTGCAGATAGAAGAATTAGTTTAAATTGGAACTAAGTTTCGCATCTGGAATTTCCTCTCTCACAAGGTCGGCCACTTACTTTCGTGGAACACATTGGGTTTCGAGTAGCATCGCCACAGATTTCAGAGAACAGGCGCTTCTCCTGGCACAGTATCGAACACTTAGTTTCAGATTGAACAATTAGTTTAAAATGGTACTAAGTTTCGCATCTGGAGTGTCCTCTCTCACAAGGTCGACCACTTAGTTTCGTCGAAAACATACGGTTTCGAGTGGCATCGCCACACATTTCAGAGAACTGGCGCTTCTCCTGGCACAGTATCGAACACTTCGTTTCAGATAGAACAATTAGTTTAAAATGGTACTAAATTTCGCATCTGGAGTTTCCTCTCTCACATGGCGGCCACTTAGTTTCGTGGAACACATACGGTTTCGAGTGGCATCGCCACAGATTTCAGAGAACAGGCGCTTCTCCTGGCACAGTATCGAACACTTAGTTTCAGAGAGAACAATTAGTTTAAAATGGAACTGTGTTTCGCATTTGGAGTTTCCTCTCTCGCAAGGTGGACCACTTAGTTTCGTCGAACACATACGGTTTCGAGTGGCATCGCCACACATTTCAGAGAACTGGCGCTTCTCCTGGCACAGTATCGAACACTTAGTTGCAGATAGAACAATTAGTTTAAAATGGAACTATGTTTCGCATCTGGAGTTTCCTCTCTCACATGGCGGCCACTTAGTTTCGTGGAACACATTCGGTTTCGAGTAGCATCGCCACAGATTTCAGAGAACAGGCGCTTCTCCTGGCACAGTATCGAACACTTAGTTTCAGAGAGAACAATTAGTTTAAAATGGAATTATGTTTCGCATCTGGAGTATCCTCTCTCACAAGGTCAACCACTTAGTTTCGTCGAACACATACGGTTTCGAGTGGCATCGCCACACATTTCAGAGAACTGGCGCTTCTCCTGGCACAGTGTCGAGCACTTAGTATCAGATAGAACAATTAGTTTGAAATGGTACTAAGTTTCGCATCTGGAGTGTCCTCTCTCACAAGGTCGACCACTTAGTTTCGTCGAACACATACGGTTTCGAGTGGCATCGCCACACATTTCAGAGAACAGGCGCTTCTCCTAGCACAGTATCGAACACTTAGTATCAGATAGAACTATCAGTTTAAAATGGAACTAAGCTTCGCATCCGGAGTTTCCTCTCTCACAAGGTCGACCACTTAGTTTCGATGAACACATACGGTTTGGAGTAGCATCGCCACCGATTTCAGAGAACAGGCGCTACTCCTGGCACAGTATCGAACACTTAGTTCCAGATAGAACAATTAGTTTAAAATGGAACTAAGTTTCGCATCTGGAGTTTGCTCTCTCAAAAGTTCGACCACTTTATTTCGTTGAACACATACGGTTTCGATTGGCATCGCCACAGATTTCAGAGAACAGGCGCTTCTCCTGGCACAGTATCGAACACATAGTTGCAGATAGAACAATTAGTTTAAAATGGTACTAAATTTCGCATCTGGAGTTTCCTCTCTCACATGGCGGCCACTTAGTTTCGTCGAACACATACGGTTTGGAGTAGCATCGTCACAGTTTTCAGAGAACAGGCACTTCTCCTGGCACAGTATCGAACACATAGTTTCAGATAAAACAATTAGTTTAAAATGGCACTAAATTTCGCATCTGGAGTTTCCTCTCTCACATGGCGGCCACTTAGTTTCGTGGAACACATTCGGTTTCGAGTAGCATCGCCACAGATTTCAGAGAACAGGCGCTTCTCCTGGCACAGTATCGAACACTTAGTTTCAGAGAGAACCTCTGCAGTTTAAAATGCAATTATGTTTCGCATCTGGAGTATCCTCTCTCACAAGGTCAACCACTTAGTTTCGTCGAACACATACGGTTTCGAGTGGCATCGCCAGAGATTTCAGAGAACAGACGCTTCTGCTGGCACAGTATCGAACACTTAGTTTCAGATAGAACAATTAGTTTAAAATGGAACTGTGTTTCGCATTTGGAGTTTCCTCTCTCGCAAGGTGGACCACTTAGTTTCGTCGAACACATACGGTTTCGAGTGGCATCGCCACACATTTCAGAGAACTGGCGCTTCTCCTGGCACAATATCGAACACTTAGTATCAGATAGAACTATCAGTTTAAAATGGAACTAAGCTTCGCATCCGGAGTTTCCTCTCTCACAAGGTCGACCACTTAGTTTCGATGAACACATACGGTTTGGAGTAGCATCGCCACCGATTTCAGAGAACAGGCGCTTCTCCTAGCACAGTATCGAACACTTAGTTTCAGATAGAACAATTAGTTTAAAATGGAACTAAGTTTCGCATCCGGAGTTTCCTCTCTCACAAGGTCGACCGCTTAGTTTCGTCGAACACATACGGTTTCGAGTAGCATCGCCACTGATTTCAGAGAACAGGCGCTTCTCCTAGCACAGTATCGAACACTTAGTATCAGATAGAACTATCAGTTTAAAATGGAACTAAGCTTCGCATCCGGAGTTTCCTCTCTCACAAGGTCGACCACTTAGTTTCGATGAACACATACGGTTTGGAGTAGCATCGCCACCGATTTCAGAGAACAGGCGCTACTCCTGGCACAGTATCGAACACTTAGTTCCAGATAGAACAATTAGTTTAAAATGGAACTAAGTTTCGCATCTGGAGTTTGCTCTCTCAAAAGTTCGACCACTTAATTTCGTTGAACACATACGGTTTCGATTGGCATCGCCACAGATTTCAGAGAACAGGCGCTTCTCCTGGCACAGTATCGAACACATAGTTGCAGATAGAACAATTAGTTTAAAATGGTACTAAATTTCGCATCTGGAGTTTCCTCTCTCACATGGCGGCCACTTAGTTTCGTCGAACACATACGGTTTCGAGTAGCATCGCCACTGATTTCAGAGAACAGGCGCTTCTGCTGGCACAGTATCGAACACTTAGTTTCAGATAGAACAATTAGTTTAAAATGGAACTAAGTTTCGCATCCGGAGTTTCTTCTTCCACAAGGTCGACCACTTATTTTCGTCGAACACATACGGTTTGGAGTAGCATCGTCACAGTTTTCAGAGAACAGGCACTTCTCCTGGCACAGTATCGAACACTTAGTTTCAGATGGAACAATCAGTTTAAAATGGAACTAAATTTCGCATCCGGAGTTTCCTCTTCCACAAGGTCGACCACTTATTTTCGTCGAACACATACGGTTTGGAGTAGCATCGTCACAGTTTTCAGAGAACAGGCACTTCTCCTGGCACAGTATCGAAAACATAGTTGCACATAGAACAATTAGTTTAAAATGGAACTAATATTCGCATCTGGAGTTTCCTCTCTCACAATGTCGACCACTTAATTTCGTCGAACACATACGGTTTCGAGTGGCATCGCCACAGATTTCAGAGAACAGGCGCTTCTCCTGGCACAGTATCGAACACTTAGTTTCAGATTGAACAATTAGTTTAAAATGGTACTAAGTTTCGCATCTGGAGTTTCCTCTCTCACAAGGTCGACCACTTAGTTTCGTCGAACACATACGGTTTCGAGTGGCATCGCCACACATTTCAGAGAACAGGCGCTTCTCCTGGCACAGTATCGAACACTTAGTTTCAGATTGAACAATTAGTTTAAAATGGTACTAAGTTTCGCATCTGGAGTTTCCTCTCTCACAAGGTCGACCACTTAGTTTCGTCGAACACATACGGTTTCGAGTGGCATCGCCACACATTTCAGAGAACTGGCGCTTCTCCTGGCACAGTATCGAACACTTAGTTTCAGATAGAACAATTAGTTTAAAATGGTACTAAGTTTCGCATCTGGAGTTTCCTCTCTCACAAGGTCGACCACTTAGTTTCGTCGAACACATACGGTTTCGAGTAGCATCGCCACTGATTTCAGAGAACAGGCGCTTCTCCTGGCACAGTATCGAACACTTAGTTTCAGATAGAACAATCAGTTTAAAATGGAACTAAATTTCGCATCCGGAGTTTCCTCTTCCACAAGGTCGACAACTTATTTTCGTCGAACACATACGGTTTGGAGTAGCATCGTCACAGTTTTCAGAGAACAGGCACTTCTCCTGGCACAGTATCGAAAACATAGTTGCACATAGAACAATTAGTTTAAAATGGAACTAATATTCGCATCTGGAGTTTCCTCTCTCACAATGTCGACCACTTAATTTCGTCGAACACATACGGTTTCGAGTGGCATCGCCACAGATTTCAGAGAACAGGCGCTTCTCCTGGCACAGTATCGAACACATAGTTGCAGATAGAACAATTAGTTTAAAATGGAACTAAGTTTCGCATCTGGAGTTTCCTCTCTCACAAGGTCGGCCACTTACTTTCGTGGAACACATTCGGTTTCGAGTAGCATCGCCACAGATTTCAGAGAACAGGCGCTTCTCCTGGCACAGTATCGAACACTTAGTTTCAGAGAGAACAATTAGTTTAAAATGGAAATATGTTTCGCATTTGGAGTTTCCTCTCTCACAAGTTCGACCACTTAGTTTCGTCGAACACATACGGCGTCGAGTGGCATCGCCACAGATTTCAGAGAACAGGCGCTTCTCCTGGCACAGTATCGAACACATAGTTGCAGATAGAACAATTAGTTTAAAATGGAACTAAGTTTCGCATCTGGAGTGTCCTCTCTCACAAGATCAACCACTTAGTTTCATCGAACACATACGGTTTCGAGTAGCATCCCCACAGATTTCAGAGAACAGGCGCTTCTCCTGGCACAGTATCGAACACTTAGTTTCAGAGAGAACAATTAGTTTAAAATGGTACTAAATTTCGCATCTGGAGTTTCCTCTCTCACATGGCGGCCGCTTAGTTTCGTCGAACACATACGGTTTCGAGTAGCATCGCCACTGATTTCAGAGAACAGGCGCTTCCCCTGGCACAGTATCGAACACTTAGTTTCAGATAGAACAATTAATTTAAAATGGAACTAAGTTTCGCATCCGGAGTTTCCTCTTCCACAAGGTCGACCACTTATTTTCGTCGAACACATACGGTTTGGAGTAGCATCGTCACAGTTTTCAGAGAACAGGCACTTCTCCTGGCACAGTATCGAACACTTAGTTTCAGATTGAACAATTAGTTTAAAATGGAACTATGTTTCGCATTTGGAGTTTCCTCTCTCGCAAGGTGGACCACTTAGTTTCGTCGAACACATACGGTTTCGAGTGGCATCGCCACACATTTCAGAGAACTGGCGCTTCTCCTGGCACAGTATCGAACACTTCGTTTCAGATCGAACAATTAGTTTAAAATGGAACTAAGTTTCGCATCTGGAGTGTCCTCTCTCACAAGATCAACCACTTAGTTTCATCGAACACATACGGTTTCGAGTAGCATCGCCACATATTTCAGGGAACAGGCGCTTCTCCTGGCACAGTATCGAACACTTAGTTTCAGAGAGAACAATTAGTTTAAAATGGAATTATGTTTCGCATCTGGAGTATCCTCTCTCACAAGGTCAACCACTTAGTTTCGTCGAACACATACGGTTTCGAGTGGCATCGCCACACATTTCAGAGAACTGGCGCTTCTCCTGGCACAGTGTCGAGTTCTTAGTTTCAGAGAGAACAATTAGTTTAATTTGGAACTATGTTTCGCATCTGGAGATTCCTCTCTCACAAGGTCGACCACTTAGTTTCGTCGAACACATACGGTTTCGAGTAGCATCGCCACTGATTTCAGAGAACAGGCGCTTCTCCTGGCACAGTATCGAACACTTAGTTTCAGATAGAACAATTAGTTTAAAATGGAACTAAGTTTCGCATCCGGAGTTTCCTCTTCCACAAGGTCGACCACTTATTTTCGTCGAACACATACGGTTTGGAGTAGCATCGTCACAGTTTTCAGAGAACAGGCACTTCTCCTGGCACAGTATCGAAAACATATTTGCACATAGAACAATTAGTTTAAAATGGAACTAAGTTTCGCATCTGGAGTTTCCTCTCTCACAAGGTCGACCACTTAATTTCGTCGAACACATACGGTTTCGAGTGGCATCGCCACAGATTTCAGAGAACAGGCGCTTCTCCTGGCACAGTATCGAACACATAGTTGCAGATAGAAGAATTAGTTTAAATTGGAACTAAGTTTCGCATCTGGAATTTCCTCTCTCACAAGGTCGGCCACTTACTTTCGTGGAACACATTCGGTTTCGAGTAGCATCGCCACAGATTTCAGAGAACAGGCGCTTCTCCTGGCACAGTATCGAACACTTAGTTTCAGATTGAACAATTAGTTTAAAATGGTACTAAGTTTCGCATCTGGAGTGTCCTCTCTCACAAGGTCGACCACTTAGTTTCGTCGAAAACATACGGTTTCGAGTGGCATCGCCACACATTTCAGAGAACTGGCGCTTCTCCTGGCACAGTATCGAACACTTCGTTTCAGATAGAACAATTAGTTTAAAATGGTACTAAATTTCGCATCTGGAGTTTCCTCTCTCACATGGCGGCCACTTAGTTTCGTGGAACACATACGGTTTCGAGTGGCATCGCCACAGATTTCAGAGAACAGGCGCTTCTCCTGGCACAGTATCGAACACTTAGTTTCAGAGAGAACAATTAGTTTAATTTGGAACTATGTTTCGCATCTGGAGATTCCTCTCTCACAAGGTCGACCACTTAGTTTCGTCGAACACATACGGTTTCGAGTAGCATCGCCACTGATTTCAGAGAACAGGCGCTTCTCCTGGCACAGTATCGAACACTTAGTTTCAGATAGAACAATTAGTTTAAAATGGAACTAAGTTTCGCATCCGGAGTTTCCTCTTCCACAAGGTCGACCACTTATTTTCGTCGAACACATACGGTTTGGAGTAGCATCGTCACAGTTTTCAGAGAACAGGCACTTCTCCTGGCACAGTATCGAAAACATATTTGCACATAGAACAATTAGTTTAAAATGGAACTAAGTTTCGCATCTGGAGTTTCCTCTCTCACAAGGTCGACCACTTAATTTCGTCGAACACATACGGTTTCGAGTGGCATCGCCACAGATTTCAGAGAACAGGCGCTTCTCCTGGCACAGTATCGAACACATAGTTGCAGATAGAAGAATTAGTTTAAATTGGAACTAAGTTTCGCATCTGGAATTTCCTCTCTCACAAGGTCGGCCACTTACTTTCGTGGAACACATTGGGTTTCGAGTAGCATCGCCACAGATTTCAGAGAACAGGCGCTTCTCCTGGCACAGTATCGAACACTTAGTTTCAGATTGAACAATTAGTTTAAAATGGTACTAAGTTTCGCATCTGGAGTGTCCTCTCTCACAAGGTCGACCACTTAGTTTCGTCGAAAACATACGGTTTCGAGTGGCATCGCCACACATTTCAGAGAACTGGCGCTTCTCCTGGCACAGTATCGAACACTTCGTTTCAGATAGAACAATTAGTTTAAAATGGTACTAAATTTCGCATCTGGAGTTTCCTCTCTCACATGGCGGCCACTTAGTTTCGTGGAACACATACGGTTTCGAGTGGCATCGCCACAGATTTCAGAGAACAGGCGCTTCTCCTGGCACAGTATCGAACACTTAGTTTCAGAGAGAACAATTAGTTTAAAATGGAACTGTGTTTCGCATTTGGAGTTTCCTCTCTCGCAAGGTGGACCACTTAGTTTCGTCGAACACATACGGTTTCGAGTGGCATCGCCACACATTTCAGAGAACTGGCGCTTCTCCTGGCACAGTATCGAACACTTAGTTGCAGATAGAACAATTAGTTTAAAATGGAACTATGTTTCGCATCTGGAGTTTCCTCTCTCACATGGCGGCCACTTAGTTTCGTGGAACACATTCGGTTTCGAGTAGCATCGCCACAGATTTCAGAGAACAGGCGCTTCTCCTGGCACAGTATCGAACACTTAGTTTCAGAGAGAACAATTAGTTTAAAATGGAATTATGTTTCGCATCTGGAGTATCCTCTCTCACAAGGTCAACCACTTAGTTTCGTCGAACACATACGGTTTCGAGTGGCATCGCCACACATTTCAGAGAACTGGCGCTTCTCCAGGCACAGTGTCGAGCACTTAGTATCAGATAGAACAATTAGTTTGAAATGGTACTAAGTTTCGCATCTGGAGTGTCCTCTCTCACAAGGTCGACCACTTAGTTTCGTCGAACACATACGGTTTCGAGTGGCATCGCCACACATTTCAGAGAACAGGCGCTTCTCCTAGCACAGTATCGAACACTTAGTATCAGATAGAACTATCAGTTTAAAATGGAACTAAGCTTCGCATCCGGAGTTTCCTCTCTCACAAGGTCGACCACTTAGTTTCGATGAACACATACGGTTTGGAGTAGCATCGCCACCGATTTCAGAGAACAGGCGCTACTCCTGGCACAGTATCGAACACTTAGTTCCAGATAGAACAATTAGTTTAAAATGGAACTAAGTTTCGCATCTGGAGTTTGCTCTCTCAAAAGTTCGACCACTTTATTTCGTTGAACACATACGGTTTCGATTGGCATCGCCACAGATTTCAGAGAACAGGCGCTTCTCCTGGCACAGTATCGAACACATAGTTGCAGATAGAACAATTAGTTTAAAATGGTACTAAATTTCGCATCTGGAGTTTCCTCTCTCACATGGCGGCCACTTAGTTTCGTCGAACACATACGGTTTGGAGTAGCATCGTCACAGTTTTCAGAGAACAGGCACTTCTCCTGGCACAGTATCGAACACATAGTTTCAGATAAAACAATTAGTTTAAAATGGCACTAAATTTCGCATCTGGAGTTTCCTCTCTCACATGGCGGCCACTTAGTTTCGTGGAACACATTCGGTTTCGAGTAGCATCGCCACAGATTTCAGAGAACAGGCGCTTCTCCTGGCACAGTATCGAACACTTAGTTTCAGAGAGAACCTCTGCAGTTTAAAATGCAATTATGTTTCGCATCTGGAGTATCCTCTCTCACAAGGTCAACCACTTAGTTTCGTCGAACACATACGGTTTCGAGTGGCATCGCCAGAGATTTCAGAGAACAGACGCTTCTGCTGGCACAGTATCGAACACTTAGTTTCAGATAGAACAATTAGTTTAAAATGGAACTGTGTTTCGCATTTGGAGTTTCCTCTCTCGCAAGGTGGACCACTTAGTTTCGTCGAACACATACGGTTTCGAGTGGCATCGCCACACATTTCAGAGAACTGGCGCTTCTCCTGGCACAATATCGAACACTTAGTATCAGATAGAACTATCAGTTTAAAATGGAACTAAGCTTCGCATCCGGAGTTTCCTCTCTCACAAGGTCGACCACTTAGTTTCGATGAACACATACGGTTTGGAGTAGCATCGCCACCGATTTCAGAGAACAGGCGCTTCTCCTAGCACAGTATCGAACACTTAGTTTCAGATAGAACAATTAGTTTAAAATGGAACTAAGTTTCGCATCCGGAGTTTCCTCTCTCACAAGGTCGACCGCTTAGTTTCGTCGAACACATACGGTTTCGAGTAGCATCGCCACTGATTTCAGAGAACAGGCGCTTCTCCTAGCACAGTATCGAACACTTAGTATCAGATAGAACTATCAGTTTAAAATGGAACTAAGCTTCGCATCCGGAGTTTCCTCTCTCACAAGGTCGACCACTTAGTTTCGATGAACACATACGGTTTGGAGTAGCATCGCCACCGATTTCAGAGAACAGGCGCTACTCCTGGCACAGTATCGAACACTTAGTTCCAGATAGAACAATTAGTTTAAAATGGAACTAAGTTTCGCATCTGGAGTTTGCTCTCTCAAAAGTTCGACCACTTAATTTCGTTGAACACATACGGTTTCGATTGGCATCGCCACAGATTTCAGAGAACAGGCGCTTCTCCTGGCACAGTATCGAACACATAGTTGCAGATAGAACAATTAGTTTAAAATGGTACTAAATTTCGCATCTGGAGTTTCCTCTCTCACATGGCGGCCACTTAGTTTCGTCGAACACATACGGTTTCGAGTAGCATCGCCACTGATTTCAGAGAACAGGCGCTTCTGCTGGCACAGTATCGAACACTTAGTTTCAGATAGAACAATTAGTTTAAAATGGAACTAAGTTTCGCATCCGGAGTTTCCTCTTCCACAAGGTCGACCACTTATTTTCGTCGAACACATACGGTTTGGAGTAGCATCGTCACAGTTTTCAGAGAACAGGCACTTCTCCTGGCACAGTATCGAACACATAGTTTCAGATAAAACAATTAGTTTAAAATGGCACTAAATTTCGCATCTGGAGTTTCCTCTCTCACATGGCGGCCACTTAGTTTCGTGGAACACATTCGGTTTCGAGTAGCATCGCCACAGATTTCAGAGAACAGGCGCTTCTCCTGGCACAGTATCGAACACTTAGTTTCAGAGAGAACAATTAGTTTAAAATGCAATTATGTTTCGCATCTGGAGTATCCTCTCTCACAAGTTCGACCACTTAGTTTCGTCGAACACATACGGTTTCGAGTGGCATCGTCACAGATTTCAGAGCACAGGCGCTTCTCCTGGCACAGTATCGAACACATAGTTGCAGATAGAACAATTAGTTTAAAATGGAACTAAGTTTCGCATCTGGAGTTTCCCCTCTCACAAGGTCGACCACTTAATTTCGTCGAACACATACGGTTTCGAGTGGCATCGCCACAGATTTCAGAGAACAGGCGCTTCTCCTGGCACAGTATCGAACACTTAGTATCAGATAGAACTATCAGTTTAAAATGGAACTAAGCTTCGTATCTGGAGTTTCCTCTTCCACAAGGTCGACCACTTATTTTCGTCGAACACATACGGTTTGGAGTAGCATCGTCACAGTTTTCAGAGAACAGGCACTTCTCCTGGCACAGTATCGAACACATAGTCTCAGATAAAACAATTAGTTTAAAATGGCACTAAATTTCGCATCTGGAGTTTCCTCTCTCACATGGCGGCCACTTAGTTTCGTGGAACACATTCGGTTTCGAGTGGCATCGCCACAGATTTCAGAGAACAGGCGCTTCTCCTGGCACAGTATCGAACACTTAGTTTCAGAGAGAACAATTAGTTTAAAATGCAATTATGTTTCGCATCTGGAGTATCCTCTCTCACAAGGTCAACCACTTAGTTTCGTCGAACACATACGGTTTCGAGTGGCATCGCCAGAGATTTCAGAGAACAGGCGCTTCTCCTGGCACAGTATCGAACACTTAGTTTCAGAGAGAACAATTAGTTTAAAATGCAATTATGTTTCGCATCTGGAGTATCCTCTCTCACAAGGTCAACCACTTAGTTTCGTCGAACACATACGGTTTCGAGTGGCATCGCCACAGATTTCAGAGAACAGGCGCTTCTCCTGGCACAGTATCGAACACTTAGTATCAGATAGAACTATCAGTTTAAAATGGAACTAAGCTTCGCATCCGGAGTTTCCTCTCTCACAAGGTCGACCACTTAGTTTCGATGAACACATACGGTTTGGAGTAGCATCGCCACCGATTTCAGAGAACAGGCGCTACTCCTGGCACAGTATCGAACACTTAGTTCCAGATAGAACAATTAGTTTAAAATGGAACTAAGTTTCGCATCTGGAGTTTGCTCTCTCAAAAGTTCGACCACTTAATTTCGTTGAACACATACGGTTTCGATTGGCATCGCCACAGATTTCAGAGAACAGGCGCTTCTCCTGGCACAGTATCGAACACATAGTTGCAGATAGAACAATTAGTTTAAAATGGTACTAAATTTCGCATCTGGAGTTTCCTCTCTCACATGGCGGCCACTTAGTTTCGTCGAACACATACGGTTTCGAGTAGCATCGCCACTGATTTCAGAGAACAGGCGCTTCTGCTGGCACAGTATCGAACACTTAGTTTCAGATAGAACAATTAGTTTAAAATGGAACTAAGTTTCGCATCCGGAGTTTCTTCTTCCACAAGGTCGACCACTTATTTTCGTCGAACACATACGGTTTGGAGTAGCATCGTCACAGTTTTCAGAGAACAGGCACTTCTCCTGGCACAGTATCGAACACATAGTTTCAGATAAAACAATTAGTTTAAAATGGCACTAAATTTCGCATCTGGAGTTTCCTCTCTCACATGGCGGCCACTTAGTTTCGTGGAACACATTCGGTTTCGAGTAGCATCGCCACAGATTTCAGAGAACAGGCGCTTCTCCTGGCACAGTATCGAACACTTAGTTTCAGAGAGAACAATTAGTTTAAAATGGAATTATGTTTCGCATCTGGAGTATCCTCTCTCACAAGTTCGACCACTTAGTTTCGTCGAACACATACGGTTTCGAGTGGCATCGTCACAGATTTCAGAGCACAGGCGCTTCTCCTGGCACAGTATCGAACACATAGTTGCAGATAGAACAATTAGTTTAAAATGGAACTAAGTTTCGCATCTGGAGTTTCCCCTCTCACAAGGTCGACCACTTAATTTCGTCGAACACATACGGTTTCGAGTGGCATCGCCACAGATTTCAGAGAACAGGCGCTTCTCCTGGCACAGTATCGAACACTTAGTATCAGATAGAACTATCAGTTTAAAATGGAACTAAGCTTCGTATCTGGAGTTTCCTCTTCCACAAGGTCGACCACTTATTTTCGTCGAACACATACGGTTTGGAGTAGCATCGTCACAGAGAACAGGCACTTCTCCTGGCACAGTATCGAACACATAGTTTCAGATAAAACAATTAGTTTAAAATGGCACTAAATTTCGCATCTGGAGTTTCCTCTCTCACATGGCGGCCACTTAGTTTCGTGGAACACATTCGGTTTCGAGTAGCATCGCCACAGATTTCAGAGAACAGGCGCTTCTCCTGGCACAGTATCGAACACTTAGTTTCAGAGAGAACAATTAGTTTAAAATGCAATTATGTTTCGCATCTGGAGTATCCTCTCTCACAAGGTCAACCACTTAGTTTCGTCGAACACATACGGTTTCGAGTGGCATCGCCAGAGATTTCAGAGAACAGGCGCTTCTCCTGGCACAGTATCGAACACTTAGTTTCAGAGAGAACAATTAGTTTAAAATGGAACTGTGTTTCGCATTTGGAGTTTCCTCTCTCGCAAGGTGGACCACTTAGTTTCGTCGAACACATACGGTTTCGAGTGGCATCGCCACACATTTCAGAGAACTGGCGCTTCTCCTGGCACAGTATCGAACACTTAGTATCAGATAGAAATATCAGTTTAAAATGGAACTAAGCTTCGCATCCGGAGTTTCCTCTCTCACAAGGTCGACCACTTAGTTTCGATGAACACATACGGTTTGGAGTAGCATCGCCACCGATTTCAGAGAACAGGCGCTTCTCCTAGCACAGTATCGAACACTTAGTTTCAGAGAGAACAATTAGTTTAAAATGGAACTGTGTTTCGCATTTGGAGTTTCCTCTCTCACAAGTTCGACCACTTAGTTTCGTCGAACACATACGGTTTCGAGTGGCATCGTCACAGATTTCAGAGCACAGGCGCTTCTCCTGGCACAGTATCGAACACATAGTTGCAGATAGAACAATTAGTTTAAAATGGAACTAAGTTTCGCATCTGGAGTTTCCCCTCTCACAAGGTCGACCACTAAATTTCGTCGAACACATACGGTTTCGAGTGGCATCGCCACAGATTTCAGAGAACAGGCGCTTCTCCTGGCACAGTATCGAACACTTAGTATCAGATAGAACTATCAGTTTAAAATGGAACTAAGCTTCGTATCTGGAGTTTCCTCTCTCACACGGTCGACCACTTAGTTTCGTCGAACACATACGGTTTCGAGTGGCATCGCCACAGATTTCAGAGAACAGGCTCTTCTCCTGGCACATTATCGAACACTTATTTCAGACAGAACAATTAGTTTAAAATGGCACTAACTTTCGCGTCTGGAGTTGCCTCTCCCTCAAGGTCGACCACTCAGTTTCGTCGAACACATACCGTTTCGAGTGGTATTGCCACTGGTTTCACAGAACGGGCGCTTCTCCTGGCACAGTATCGAACACTTAGTTTCAGATAGAACAATTAATTTAAAATGCAACTAAGTTTCGCATATGATGTTTCCTCTCTCACAAGGCCGACCACTTAGTTTCGTCGAACACATACGGTTTCGAGTGGCATCGCCACAGATTTCAGATAACAGGCGCTTGGCCTGGCACATTATCGAACACTTAGTTTCAGATAGAACAATTAGTCTAATATGGACCTATGTTTCGCATTTGGCGTTTCCTCTCTCACATGGCGGCCACTTAGTTTCGTGGAACACATTCGGTTTCGAGTAGCATCGCCACAGATTTCAGAGAACAGGCGCTTCTCCTGGCACAGTATCGAACACTTAGTTTCAGAGAGAACAATTAGTTTAAAATGGAATTATGTTTCGCATCTGGAGTATCCTCTCTCACAAGGTCAACCACTTAGTTTCGTCGAACACATACGGTTTCGAGTGGCATCGCCAGAGATTTCAGAGACCAGGCGCTTCTCCTGGCACAGTATCGAACACTTAGTATCAGATAGAACTATCAGTTTAAAATGGAACTAAGCTTCGCATCCGGAGTTTCCTCTCTCACAAGGTCGACCACTTAGTTTCGATGAACACATACGGTTTGGAGTAGCATCGTCACAGTTTTCAGAGAACAGGCACTTCTCCTGGCACAGTATCGAACACATAGTTTCAGATAAAACAATTAGTTTAAAATGGCACTAAATTTCGCATCTGGAGTTTCCTCTCTCACATGGCGGCCACTTAGTTTCGTGGAACACATTCGGTTTCGAGTGGCATCGCCACAGATTTCAGAGAACAGGCGCTTCTCCTGGCACAGTATCGAACACTTAGTTTCAGAGAGAACAATTAGTTTAAAATGCAATTATGTTTCGCATCTGGAGTATCCTCTATCACAAGGTCAACCACTTAGTTTCGTCGAACACATACGGTTTCGAGTGGCATCGCCAGAGATTTCAGAGAACAGGCGCTTCTCCTGGCACAGTATCGAACACTTAGTTTCAGAGAGAACAATTAGTTTAAAATGCAATTATGTTTCGCATCTGGAGTATCCTCTCTCACAAGGTCAACCACTTAGTTTCGTCGAACACATACGGTTTCGAGTGGCATCGCCAGAGATTTCAGAGAACAGGCGCTTCTCCTGGCACAGTATCGAACACTTAGTATCAGATAGAACTATCAGTTTAAAATGGAACTAAGCTTCGCATCCGGAGTTTCCTCTCTCACAAGGTCGACCACTTAGTTTCGATGAACACATACGGTTTGGAGTAGCATCGCCACCGATTTCAGAGAACAGGCGCTACTCCTGGCACAGTATCGAACACTTAGTTCCAGATAGAACAATTAGTTTAAAATGGAACTAAGTTTCGCATCTGGAGTTTGCTCTCTCAAAAGTTCGACCACTTAATTTCGTTGAACACATACGGTTTCGATTGGCATCGCCACAGATTTCAGAGAACAGGCGCTTCTCCTGGCACAGTATCGAACACATAGTTGCAGATAGAACAATTAGTTTAAAATGGTACTAAATTTCGCATCTGGAGTTTCCTCTCTCACATGGCGGCCACTTAGTTTCGTCGAACACATACGGTTTCGAGTAGCATCGCCACTGATTTCAGAGAACAGGCGCTTCTGCTGGCACAGTATCGAACACTTAGTTTCAGATAGAACAATTAGTTTAAAATGGAACTAAGTTTCGCATCCGGAGTTTCCTCTTCCACAAGGTCGACCACTTATTTTCGTCGAACACATACGGTTTGGAGTAGCATCGTCACAGTTTTCAGAGAACAGGCACTTCTCCTGGCACAGTATCGAACACATAGTTTCAGATAAAACAATTAGTTTAAAATGGCACTAAATTTCGCATCTGGAGTTTCCTCTCTCACATGGCGGCCACTTAGTTTCGTGGAACACATTCGGTTTCGAGTAGCATCGCCACAGATTTCAGAGAACAGGCGCTTCTCCTGGCACAGTATCGAACACTTAGTTTCAGAGAGAACAATTAGTTTAAAATGGAATTATGTTTCGCATCTGGAGTATCCTCTCTCACAAGTTCGACCACTTAGTTTCGTCGAACACATACGGTTTCGAGTGGCATCGTCACAGATTTCAGAGCACAGGCGCTTCTCCTGGCACAGTATCGAACACATAGTTGCAGATAGAACAATTAGTTTAAAATGGAACTAAGTTTCGCATCTGGAGTTTCCCCTCTCACAAGGTCGGCCACTTAATTTCGTCGAACACATACGGTTTCGAGTGGCATCGCCACAGATTTCAGAGAACAGGCGCTTCTCCTGGCACAGTATCGAACACTTAGTATCAGATAGAACTATCAGTTTAAAATGGAACTAAGCTTCGTATCTGGAGTTTCCTCTTCCACAAGGTCGACCACTTATTTTCGTCGAACACATACGGTTTGGAGTAGCATCGTCACAGAGAACAGGCACTTCTCCTGGCACAGTATCGAACACATAGTTTCAGATAAAACAATTAGTTTAAAATGGCACTAAATTTCGCATCTGGAGTTTCCTCTCTCACATGGCGGCCACTTAGTTTCGTGGAACACATTCGGTTTCGAGTAGCATCGCCACAGATTTCAGAGAACAGGCGCTTCTCCTGGCACAGTATCGAACACTTAGTTTCAGAGAGAACAATTAGTTTAAAATGCAATTATGTTTCGCATCTGGAGTATCCTCTCTCACAAGGTCAACCACTTAGTTTCGTCGAACACATACGGTTTCGAGTGGCATCGCCAGAGATTTCAGAGAACAGGCGCTTCTCCTGGCACAGTATCGAACACTTAGTTTCAGAGAGAACAATTAGTTTAAAATGGAACTGTGTTTCGCATTTGGAGTTTCCTCTCTCGCAAGGTGGACCACTTAGTTTCGTCGAACACATACGGTTTCGAGTGGCATCGCCACACATTTCAGAGAACTGGCGCTTCTCCTGGCACAGTATCGAACACTTAGTATCAGATAGAAATATCAGTTTAAAATGGATCTAAGCTTCGCATCCGGAGTTTCCTCTCTCACAAGGTCGACCACTTAGTTTCGATGAACACATACGGTTTGGAGTAGCATCGCCACCGATTTCAGAGAACAGGCGCTTCTCCTAGCACAGTATCGAACACTTAGTTTCAGAGAGAACAATTAGTTTAAAATGGAACTGTGTTTCGCATTTGGAGTTTCCTCTCTCACAAGTTCGACCACTTAGTTTCGTCGAACACATACGGTTTCGAGTGGCATCGTCACAGATTTCAGAGCACAGGCGCTTCTCCTGGCACAGTATCGAACACATAGTTGCAGATAGAACAATTAGTTTAAAATGGAACTAAGTTTCGCATCTGGAGTTTCCCCTCTCACAAGGTCGACCACTAAATTTCGTCGAACACATACGGTTTCGAGTGGCATCGCCACAGATTTCAGAGAACAGGCGCTTCTCCTGGCACAGTATCGAACACTTAGTATCAGATAGAACTATCAGTTTAAAATGGAACTAAGCTTCGTATCTGGAGTTTCCTCTCTCACACGGTCGACCACTTAGTTTCGTCGAACACATACGGTTTCGAGTGGCATCGCCACAGATTTCAGAGAACAGGCTCTTCTCCTGGCACATTATCGAACACTTATTTCAGACAGAACAATTAGTTTAAAATGGCACTAACTTTCGCGTCTGGAGTTGCCTCTCCCTCAAGGTCGACCACTCAGTTTCGTCGAACACATACCGTTTCGAGTGGTATTGCCACTGGTTTCACAGAACGGGCGCTTCTCCTGGCACAGTATCGAACACTTAGTTTCAGATAGAACAATTAATTTAAAATGCAACTAAGTTTCGCATATGATGTTTCCTCTCTCACAAGGCCGACCACTTAGTTTCGTCGAACACATACGGTTTCGAGTGGCATCGCCACAGATTTCAGATAACAGGCGCTTGGCCTGGCACATTATCGAACACTTAGTTTCAGATAGAACAATTAGTCTAATATGGACCTATGTTTCGCATTTGGCGTTTCCTCTCTCACATGGCGGCCACTTAGTTTCGTGGAACACATTCGGTTTCGAGTAGCATCGCCACAGATTTCAGAGAACAGGCGCTTCTCCTGGCACAGTATCGAACACTTAGTTTCAGAGAGAACAATTAGTTTAAAATGGAATTATGTTTCGCATCTGGAGTATCCTCTCTCACAAGGTCAACCACTTAGTTTCGTCGAACACATACGGTTTCGAGTGGCATCGCCACACATTTCAGAGAACTGGCGCTTCTCCAGGCACAGTGTCGAGCACTTAGTATCAGATAGAACAATTAGTTTGAAATGGTACTAAGTTTCGCATCTGGAGTGTCCTCTCTCACAAGGTCGACCACTTAGTTTCGTCGAACACATACGGTTTCGAGTGGCATCGCCACACATTTCAGAGAACAGGCGCTTCTCCTGGCACAGTATCGAACACTTAGTATCAGATAGAACTATCAGTTTAAAATGGAACTAAGCTTCGTATCTGGAGTTTCCTCTTCCACAAGGTCGACCACTTATTTTCGTCGAACACATACGGTTTGGAGTAGCATCGTCACAGTTTTCAGAGAACAGGCACTTCTCCTGGCACAGTATCGAACACATAGTTTCAGATAAAACAATTAGTTTAAAATGGCACTAAATTTCGCATCTGGAGTTTCCTCTCTCACATGGCGGCCACTTAGTTTCGTGGAACACATTCGGTTTCGAGTAGCATCGCCACAGATTTCAGAGAACAGGCGCTTCTCCTGGCACAGTATCGAACACTTAGTTTCAGAGAGAACAATTAGTTTAAAATGCAATTATGTTTCGCATCTGGAGTATCCTCTCTCACAAGGTCAACCACTTAGTTTCGTCGAACACATACGGTTTCGAGTGGCATCCCCAGAGATTTCAGAGAACAGGCGCTTCTCCTGGCACAGTATCGAACACTTAGTTTCAGAGAGAACAATTAGTTTAAAATGCAATTATGTTTCGCATCTGGAGTATCCTCTCTCACAAGGTCAACCACTTAGTTTCGTCGAACACATACGGTTTCGAGTGGCATCGCCACAGATTTCAGAGAACAGGCTCTTCTCCTGGCACAGTACCGAACACTTAGTTTCAGATAGAACAATTAGTTTAAAATGGAACTCTGTTTCGCATCTGGAGTATCTTCTCTCAAAAGGTCAACCACTTAGTTTCGTTGAACACATTCGGTTTCTAGTGGCATCGCCACAGATTACAGAGAACAGGCGCTTCTCCTGGCACAGTATCGAACACTTACTTCAGACAGAACAATTTGTTTAAAATGGAACTCTGTTTCGCATCTGGAGTATCCTCGCTCACAAGGTCAACCACTTAGTTTCGTCGAACACATACGGTTTCGAGTGGCATCGCCACAGATTTCAGAGAACAGGCGCTTCTCCTGGCACAGTACCGAACACTTAGTTCCAGATAGAACAATTAGTTTAAAATGGAACTAAGTTTCGCCTCTAGAGTTTCCTCTCTCACAAGGTCGACCACTCAGGTTCTTCGAACACATACGGTTTCGAGTGGGATCGCCACACATTTCAGAGAACAGGCGTTTCTCCTGGTACACTATCGAACACTTAGTTTCAGATAGAACAATTAGGTTAAAATGGAACTAAGCTTCGAATCTTGAGTTTCCTCTCTCACAAGGTCGACCACTTAGTTTCGTCGACACATACGGTTTCGAGTGGCATCGCCACAGATTTCAGAGAACAGGCGCTTCTCCTGGCACAGTACCGAACACTTAGTTTCAGATAGAGCAATTAGTTTAAAATGGAACTAAGTTTCGCATCTAGAGTTTTCTCTCTCGCAAGGTCGACCACTTAGTTTCTTCGAACACATACGGTTTCGAGTGGTATCGCCACACATTTCAGAGAACAGGCGTTTCTCCTGGTAGACTATCGAACACTTAGTTTCAGATAGAACATTTAGGTTAAAATGGAACTAAGCTTCGCATCTGGGGTTTCCTCTCTCACAAGGTCGACCACTTAGTATCGTCGACACATACGGTTTCGAGTGGCATCGCCACAGATTTCAGAGAACAGGCGCTTCACCTGGCACAGTATCGAACACTTAGTTTCAGATAGAACAATTAGTTTAAAATGGAACTAAGCTTCGCATCTGGAGTTTCCTCTCTCACAAGGTCAACCACTTAGTTTCGTCGAACACATACGGTTTCGAGTGGCATCGCCACAGATTTCAGAGAACAGGCTCTTCTCCTGGCACAGTACCGAACACTTAGTTTCAGATAGAACAATTAGTTTAAAATGGAACTCTGTTTCGCATCTGGAGTATCCTCTCTCAAAAGGTCAACCACTTAGTTTCGTTGAACACATTCGGTTTCTAGTGGCATCGCCACAGATTACAGAGAACAGGCGCTTCTCCTGGCACAGTATCGAACACTTACTTCAGACAGAACAATTTGTTTAAAATGGAACTCTGTTTCGCATCTGGAGTATCCTCGCTCACAAGGTCAACCACTTAGTTTCGTCGAACACATACGGTTTCGAGTGGCATCGCCACAGATTTCAGAGAACAGGCGCTTCTCCTGGCACAGTACCGAACACTTAGTTTCAGATAGAACAATTAGTTTAAAATGGAACTAAGTTTCGCCTCTAGAGTTTCCTCTCTCACAAGGTCGACCACTCAGGTTCTTCGAACACATACGGTTTCGAGTGGGATCGCCACACATTTCAGAGAACAGGCGTTTCTCCTGGTACACTATCGAACACTTAGTTTCAGATAGAACAATTAGGTTAAAATGGAACTAAGCTTCGAATCTTGAGTTTCCTCTCTCACAAGGTCGACCACTTAGTTTCGTCGACACATAGGGTTTCGAGTGGCATCGCCACAGATTTCAGAGAACAGGCGCTTCTCCTGGCACAGTACCGAACACTGAGTTTCAGATAGAACAATTAGTTTAAAATGGAACTAAGTTTCGCATCTAGAGTTTCCTCTCTCGCAAGGTCGACCACTTAGTTTCTTCGAACACATACGGTTTCGAGTGGTATCGCCACACATTTGAGAGAACAGGCGTTTCTCCTGGTACACAATCGAACACTTAGTTTCAGATAGAACAATTAGGTTAAAATGGAACTAAGCTTCGCATCTGGAGTTTCCTCTCTCACAAGGTCGACCACTTAGTTTCGTCGACACATACGGTTTCGAGTGGCATCGCCACTGATTTCAGGGAACAGGCGCTTCTCCTGGCACAGTATCGAACACTTACTTCAGACGGAACAATTAGTTTAAAATGGAACTCTGTTTCGCATCTGGAGTATCCTCTCTCACAAGGTCAACCACTTAGTTTCGTCGAACACATACGGTTTCGAGTGGCATCGCCACAGATTTCAGAGAACAGGCTCTTCTCCTGGCACATTATCGAACACTTATTTCAGACAGAACAATTAGTTTAAAATGGCACGAACTTTCGCGTCTGGAGTTGCCTCTCCCTCAAGGTCGACCACTCAGTTTCGTCGAACACATACCGTTTCGAGTGGTATTGCCACTGGTTTCACAGAACGGGCGCTTCTCCTGGAACAGTATCGAACACTTAGTTTCAGATAGAACAATTAATTTAAAATGCAACTAAGTTTCGCATATGATGTTTCCTCTCTCACAAGGCCGACCACTTAGTTTCGTCGAACACATACGGTTTCGAGTGGCATCGCCACAGATTTCAGATAACAGGCGCTTCTCCTGGCACAGTATCGAACACTTAGTTTCAGATAGAACAATTAGTTTAAAATGGAACTATGTTTCGCATCTGGAGTTTCCTCTCTCACAAGGTCGGCCACTTACTTTCGTGGAACACATTCGGTTTCGAGTAGCATCGCCACAGATTTGAGAGAAGAGGCGCTTCTCCTGGCACAGTATCGAACACTTAGTTTCAGAGAGAACAATTAGTTTAAAATGGAAATATGTTTCGCATTTGGAGTTTCCTCTCTCACAAGTTCGACCACTTAGTTTCGTCGAACACATACGGTTTCGAGTGGCATCGCCACAGATTTCAGAGCACAGGCGCTTCTCCTGGCACAGTATCGAACACATAGTTGCAGATAGAACAATTAGTTTAAAATGGAACTAAGTTTCGCATCTGGAGTTTCCTCTCTCACAAGGTCGACCACTTAATTTCGTCGAACACATACGGTTTCGAGTGGCATCGCCACAGATTTCAGAGAACAGGCGCTTCTCCTGGCACAGTATCGAACACTTAGTATCAGATAGAACTATCAGTTTAAAATGGAACTAAGCTTCGCATCTGGAGTTTCCTCTCTCACAAGGTCGACGACTTAGTTTCGTCGAACACATACGGTTTCGAGTGGCATCGCCACAGATTTCAGAGAACAGGCGCTTCTCCTGGCACACTATCGAACACATAGTTGCAACATAGAACAATTAGTTTAAAATGGAACTATGTTTCGCATCTGGAGTTTCCTCTCTCACAACGTCGACCACTTAATTTCGTCGAACACATACGGTTTCGAGTGGCATCGCCACAGATTTCAGAGAACAGGCGCTTCTCCTGGCACAGTATCGAACACTCAGTTTCAGATAGAACAATTAGTTTAAAATGGTACTAAGCTTCGCATCTGGAGTTTCCTCTCTCACAAGGTCGACCACTTAGTTTCGTCGAACACATACGGCTTCGAGTGGCATCGCCACACATTTCAGAGAACAGGCGCTTCTCCTGGCACAGTATCGAACACTTAGTATCAGATAGAACTATCAGTTTAAAATGGAACTAAGCTTCGCATCTGGAGTTTCCTCTCTCACAAGGTCGACGACTTAGTTTCGTCGAACACATACGGTTTCGAGTGGCATCGCCACAGATTTCAGAGAACAGGCGCTTCTCCTGGCACACTATCGAACACATAGTTGCAACATAGAACAATTAGTTTAAAATGGAACTATGTTTCGCATCTGGAGTTTCCTCTCTCACAACGTCGACCACTTAATTTCGTCGAACACATACGGTTTCGAGTGGCATCGCCACAGATTTCAGAGAACAGGCGCTTCTCCTGGCACAGTATCGAACACTCAGTTTCAGATAGAACAATTAGTTTAAAATGGTACTAAGCTTCGCATCTGGAGTTTCCTCTCTCACAAGGTCGACCACTTAGTTTCGTCGAACACATACGGCTTCGAGTGGCATCGCCACACATTTCAGAGAACTGGCGCTTCTCCTGGCACAGTATCGAACACTTCGTTTTAGATAGAACAATTAGTTTAAAATGGAAATAAGTTTCGCATCCGGAGTTTCCTCTTCCACAAGGTCGACCACTTATTTTCGTCGAACACATACGGTTTGGAGTAGCATCGTCACAGTTTTCAGAGAACAGGCACTTCTCCTGGCACAGTATCGAACACATTGTTGCACATAGAACAATTAGTTTAAAATGGAACTAAGTTTCGCATCTGGAGTTTCCTCTCTCACAAGGTCGGCCACTTACTTTCGTGGAACACATTCGGTTTCGAGTAGCATCGCCACAGATTTCAGAGAACAGGCGCTTCTCCTGGCACAGTATCGAACACTTAGTTTCAGAGAGAACAATTAGTTTAAAATGGAACTAAGCTTCGCATCTGGAGTTTCCTCTCTCACAAGGTCAACCACTTAGTTTCGTCGAACACATACGGTTTCGAGTGGCATCGCCACAGATTTCAGAGAACAGGCTCTTCTCCTGGCACAGTACCGAACACTTAGTTTCAGATAGAACAATTAGTTTAAAATGGAACTCTGTTTCGCATCTGGAGTATCCTCGCTCACAAGGTCAACCACTTAGTTTCGTCGAACACATACGGTTTCGAGTGGCATCGCCACAGATTTCAGAGAACAGGCGCTTCACCTGGCACAGTATCGAACACTTAGTTTCAGATAGAACAATTAGTTTAAAATGGAACTAAGCTTCGCATCTGGAGTTTCCTCTCTCACAAGGTCAACCACTTAGTTTCGTCGAACACATACGGTTTCGAGTGGCATCGCCACAGATTTCAGAGAACAGGCTCTTCTCCTGGCACAGTACCGAACACTTAGTTTCAGATAGAACAATTAGGTTAAAATGGAACTAAGCTTCGCATCTGGAGTTTCCTCTCTCACAAGGTCGACCACTTAGTTTCGTCGACACATACGGTTTCGAGTGGCATCGCCACTGATTTCAGGGAACAGGCGCTTCTCCTGGCACAGTATCGAACACTTACTTCAGACGGAACAATTAGTTTAAAATGGAACTCTGTTTCGCATCTGGAGTATCCTCTCTCACAAGGTCAACCACTTAGTTTCGTCGAACACATACGGTTTCGAGTGGCATCGCCACAGATTTCAGAGAACAGGCTCTTCTCCTGGCACATTATCGAACACTTATTTCAGACAGAACAATTAGTTTAAAATGGCACGAACTTTCGCGTCTGGAGTTGCCTCTCCCTCAAGGTCGACCACTCAGTTTCGTCGAACACATACCGTTTCGAGTGGTATTGCCACTGGTTTCACAGAACGGGCGCTTCTCCTGGAACAGTATCGAACACTTAGTTTCAGATAGAACAATTAATTTAAAATGCAACTAAGTTTCGCATATGATGTTTCCTCTCTCACAAGGCCGACCACTTAGTTTCGTCGAACACATACGGTTTCGAGTGGCATCGCCACAGATTTCAGATAACAGGCGCTTCTCCTGGCACAGTATCGAACACTTAGTTTCAGATAGAACAATTAGTTTAAAATGGAACTATGTTTCGCATCTGGAGTTTCCTCTCTCACAAGGTCGGCCACTTACTTTCGTGGAACACATTCGGTTTCGAGTAGCATCGCCACAGATTTGAGAGAAGAGGCGCTTCTCCTGGCACAGTATCGAACACTTAGTTTCAGAGAGAACAATTAGTTTAAAATGGAAATATGTTTCGCATTTGGAGTTTCCTCTCTCACAAGTTCGACCACTTAGTTTCGTCGAACACATACGGTTTCGAGTGGCATCGCCACAGATTTCAGAGAACAGGCGCTTCTCCTGGCACAGTATCGAACACATAGTTGCAGATAGAACAATTAGTTTAAAATGGAACTAAGTTTCGCATCTGGAGTTTCCTCTCTCACAAGGTCGACCACTTAATTTCGTCGAACACATACGGTTTCGAGTGGCATCGCCACAGATTTCAGAGAACAGGCGCTTCTCCTGGCACAGTATCGAACACTTAGTATCAGATAGAACTATCAGTTTAAAATGGAACTAAGCTTCGCATCTGGAGTTTCCTCTCTCACAAGGTCGACGACTTAGTTTCGTCGAACACATACGGTTTCGAGTGGCATCGCCACAGATTTCAGAGAACAGGCGCTTCTCCTGGCACACTATCGAACACATAGTTGCAACATAGAACAATTAGTTTAAAATGGAACTATGTTTCGCATCTGGAGTTTCCTCTCTCACAACGTCGACCACTTAATTTCGTCGAACACATACGGTTTCGAGTGGCATCGCCACAGATTTCAGAGAACAGACGCTTCTCATGGCACAGTATCGAACACTCAGTTTCAGATAGAACAATTAGTTTAAAATGGTACTAAGCTTCGCATCTGGAGTTTCCTCTCTCACAAGGTCGACCACTTAGTTTCGTCGAACACATACGGCTTCGAGTGGCATCGCCACACATTTCAGAGAACTGGCGCTTCTCCTGGCACAGTATCGAACACTTCGTTTCAGATAGAACAATTAGTTTAAAATGGAACTAAGTTTCGCATCCGGAGTTTCCTCTTCCACAAGGTCGACCACTTATTTTCGTCGAACACATACGGTTTGGAGTAGCATCGTCACAGTTTTCAGAGAACAGGCACTTCTCCTGGCACAGTATCGAACACATTGTTGCACATAGAACAATTAGTTTAAAATGGAACTAAGTTTCGCATCTGGAGTTTCCTCTCTCACAAGGTCGGCCACTTACTTTCGTGGAACACATTCGGTTTCGAGTAGCATCGCCACAGATTTCAGAGAACAGGCGCTTCTCCTGGCACAGTATCGAACACTTAGTTTCAGAGAGAACAATTAGTTTAAAATGGAAATATGTTTCGCATTTGGAGTTTCCTCTCTCACAAGTTCGACCACTTAGTTTCGTCGAACACATACGGTTTCGAGTGGCATCGCCACAGATTTCAGAGCACAGGCGCTTCTCCTGGCACAGTATCGAACACTCAGTTTCAGATAGAACAATTAGTTTAAACTGGTCTAAGTTTCGCATCTGGAGTTTCCTCTCTCACAAGGTCGACCACTTCATTTCGTCGAACACATACGGTTTCGAGTGGCATCGCCACAGATTTCAGAGAACAGGCGCTTCTCCTGGCACAGTATCGAACACATAGTTGCACATAGAACAATTAGTTTAAAATGGAACTAAGTTTCGCATCTGGAGTTTCCTCTCTGACAAGGTCGACCACTTAATTTCGTCGAACACATACGGTTTCGAGTGGCATCGCCACAGATTTCAGAGAACAGGCGCTTCTCCTGGCACAGTATCGAACACTTAGTATCAGATAGAACTATTAGTTTAAAATGGAACAAAGCTTCGCATCTGGAGTTTCCTCTCTCAAAAGGTCGACCACTTACTTTCGTGGAACACATTCGGTTTCGAGTAGCATCGCCACAGATTTGAGAGCAGAGGCGCTTCTCCTGGCACAGTATCGAACACATAGTTGCAGATAGAACAATTAGTTTAAAATGGAACTAAGTTTCCATCTGGAGTTTCCTCTCTCACAAGGTCGGCCACTTACTTTCGTGGAACACATTCGGTTTCGAGTAGCATCGCCACAGATTTGAGAGAAGAGGCGCTTCTCCTGGCACAGTATCGAACACTTAGTTTCAGAGAGAACAATTAGTTTAAAATGGAAATATGTTTCGCATTTGGAGTTTCCTCTCTCACAAGTTCGACCACTTAGTTTCGTCGAACACATACGGTTTCGAGTGGCATCGCCACCGATTTCAGAGAACAGGCGCTACTCCTGGCACAGTATCGAACACTCAGTTACAGATAGAACAATTAGTTTAAAATGGACCTATGTTTCGCATTTGGAGTTTCCACTCTCACAAGTTCGACCACTTAGTTTCGTCGAACACATACGGTTTCGAGTGGCATCGCCACAGATTTCAGAGAACAGGCGCTTCTCCTGGCACAGTATCGCATACATAGTTGCAGATAGAACAATTAGTTTAAAATGGAACTAAGTTTCCATCTGGAGTTTCCTCTCTCACAAGGTCGGCCACTTACTTTCGTGGAACACATTCGGTTTCGAGTAGCATCGCCACAGATTTCAGAGAACAGGCGCTTCTCCTGGCACAGTATCGAACACTTAGTATCAGATAGAACTATTAGTTTAAAATGGAACAAAGCTTCGCATTTGGAGTTTCCTCTCCCAAAGGTCGACCACTTACTTTCGTGGAACACATTCGGTTTCGACTAGCATCGCCACAGATTTGAGAGCAGAGGCGCTTCTCCTGGCACAGTATCGAACACATAGTTGCAGATAGAACAATTAGTTTAAAATGGAACTAAGTTTCCATCTGGAGTTTCCTCTCTCACAAGGTCGGCCACTTACTTTCGTCGAACACATACGGTTTCGAGTGGCATCGCCACCGATTTCAGAGAACAGGCGCTTCTCCTGGCGCAGTATCGAACACATAGTTGCAGATAGAACAATTAGTTTAAAATGGAACAAAGTTTCCATCTGGAGTTTCCTCTCTCACAAGGTCGGCCACTTACTTTCGTGGAACACATTCGGTTTCGAGTAGCATCGCCACAGATTTGAGAGAAGAGGCGCTTCTCCTGGCACAGTATCGAACACTTAGTTTCAGAGAGAACAATTAGTTTAAAATGGAAATATGTTTCGCATTTGGAGTTTCCTCTCTCACAAGGTCGACCACTTAGTTTCGTCGAACACATACGGTTTCGAGTGGCATCGGCACACATTTCAGAGAACTGGCGCTTCTCCTGGCACAGTATCGAACACTTTGTTTCAGATTGAACAATTAGTTTAAAATGGTACTAAGTTTCGCATCTGGAGTTTCCTCTCTCACAAGGTCGACCACTTAGTTTCGTCGAACACATACGGTTTCGAGTGGCATCGGCACACATTTCAGAGAACTGGCGCTTCTCCTGGCACAGTATCGAACACTTCGTTTCAGATAGAACAATTAGTTTAAAATGGACTTATGTTTCGCATTTGGAGTTTCCTCTCTCACAAGAACGACCACTTAGTTTCGTCGAACAGATACGGTTTCGAGTAGCATCGCCACAGATTTCAGAGAACAAGCGCTTCTCCTGGCACAGTATTGAACACTTAGTTTCAGATAGAACAATTTGCTTAAAATGGAACTAAGTTTCGCATCTGGAGTTTCCTCTCCCACAAGGTCGACCACTTAGTTTCCTCGAACACATACGGTTTCGAGTAGCATCGCCACAGATTTTAGAGAACAGGCGCTTCTCCTGGCACATTATCGAGCACGTCGTTTCAGATAGAACAATTTGGTTAAAATGGAACTACGTTCCGCATCTGGAGTTTCCTCTCCCACAAGGTCGACCACTTAGTTTCCTCGAACACATACGGTTTCGAGTAGCATCGGCACAGATTTCAGAGAACAGGCGCTTCTCCTGGCACATTATCGAACACTTAGTTTCAGATAGAACAATTAGTTTAAAATGGAACTAAGTTTCGCATCTGGAGTGTCCTCTCCCACAAGGTCGACCACTTAGTTTCCTCGAACACATACGGTTTGGAGTAGCATCGTCACAGAATTCAGAGAACAGGCACTTGTCCTGGCACAGTATCGAAAACTTAGTCTCAGATAGAACAATTAATTTAAAATGGAACTATGTTCCGCATCTGGAGTACCCTCCCTCACAAGGTCGACCACTTAGTTTCGTTGAACACATACGGTTTCGAGTGGCAACGCCACAGATTTCAGAGAACAGGCGCTTCTCCTGGCACAGTATCAGACACATAGTTTCAGATAGAACAATTAGTTTAAAATTGTACTAATCTTCGCATCTGGAGTTTCTTCCCTCACAAGGCGATCACTTAATTTCGTCGAACACATACGGTTTCGAGTGGCATCGCCACAGATTTCAGAGAACATGCGCTTCGCCTGGCACAGTATCGAACACTTATTTCAGACAGAACAATTAGTTTAAAATGCAACTATGTTTCGCATCTGGAGTTTCCTCTCTCACAAGGTCGGCCACTTAGTTTCGTCGAACACATACGGTTTCGAGTGGTATCGCCACAGATTTCAGAGAACAGGCGCTTCTCCTGGCACAGTATCGAACACTTAGCTTCAGATGGAACAATTAGTTTTAAATGGAACTAAGTTTCGCATCTGGAGTTTCCTCTTTCACAAGGCGACCACTTAGTTTCGTCGAACACAGACGGTTTCGATTGGCATCGCCACAGATTTCAGAGAACAGGCGCTTCTCCTGGCACAGCATCGAACACTTAGTGTCAGATAGGATTATTAATTTAAAATGAACTAAGTTTCGCAATTTGGAGTTTCCTCTCTCACAAGGTCGACCACTTAGTTTCGTCGAACGCATACGGTTTCGAGTCGCATCGCCACATATTTCAGAAAACAGGCGCTTCTGCTGGCACAGTATCGAGCACTTAGTTTCAGATAGAACAATTAGTTTAAAATGGCACTAAGTTTCGCGTCTGGAGTTTCCTCTCTCACAAGGTCGGCCACTTAGTTTCGTCGAACACATACGGTTTCGATTGGCATCGCCACAGATTTCAGAGAACAGGCGCTTCTCCTGGCACATTATCGAGCACGTCGTTTCAGATAGAACAATTTGGTTAAAATGGAACTACGTTCCGCATCTGGAGTTTCCTCTCCCACAAGGTCGACCACTTAGTTTCCTCGAACACATACGGTTTCGAGTAGCATCGACACAGATTTCAGAGAACAGGCGCTTCTCCTGGCACATTAACGAGCACTTAGTTTCAGATAGAACAATTAGTTTAAAATGGAACTAAGTTTCGCATCTGGAGTGTCCTCCCCCACAAGGTCGACCACTTAGTTTCCTCGAACACATACGGTTTGGAGTAGCATCGTCACAGAATTCAGAGAACAGGCACTTGTCCTGGCAGAGTATCGAACACTTAGTCTCAGATAGAACAATTAATTTAAAATGGAACTATGTTTCGCTTCTGGAGAACCCTCCCTCACAAAGTCGACCACTTAGTTTCGTTGAACACATACGGTTTCGAGTGGCAACGCCACAGATTTCAGAGAACAGGCGCTTCTCCTGGCACAGTATCAGACACATAGTTTCAGATAGAACAATTAGTTTAAAATTGTACTAAATTTCGCATCTGGAATTTCTTCCCTCACAAGGCGACCACTTAATTTCGTCGAACACATACGGTTTCGAGTGGCATCGCCACAGATTTCAGAGAACATGCGCTTCGCCTGGCACAGTATCGAACACTTATTTCAGACAGAACAATTAGTTTAAAATGGACTTATGTTTCGCATTTGGAGTTTCCTCTCTCACAAGTACGACCACTTAGTTTCGTCGAACAGATACTGTTTCGAGTAGCATCGCCACAGATTTCAGAGAACAAGCGCTTCTCCTGGCACAGTACCGAACACTTAGTTTCAGATAGAACAATTAGTTTAAAATGGAACAATGTTTCGCATCTGGAGTTTCCTCTCTCACAGGGTCGACTACTTAGTTTCGTCGAACACATACGGTTTCGAGTGGCATCGCCTCAGATTTCAGAGAACAGGCGTATATCGTGGCACACTATCGGACACTTAGTTCCATGTGGAACAATTAGTTTAAATTGGAACAAAGCTTCGCATCTGGAGTTTCCTCTCTCACAAGGTGGATCACTTAGTTTCGTCGACAACATACGGTTTCGAGTAGCATCGCCACAGATATCAGAGAACAGGCGCTTCTCCTGGCACAGTATGGAACACTTAGTTTCAGATAGAACAATTAGTTTAAAATGGAACTAAGTTTCGCATCTAGAGTTTCCTCTCTCGCAAGGTCGACCACTTAGTTTCTTCGAACACATACGGTTTCGAGTGGCATCGTCACAGATTTCAGAGAACAGGCGCTTCTCCTGGCACAGTACCGAACACTTAGTTTCAGATAGAACAATTAGTTTAAAATGGAACAATGTTTCGCTTCTTGAGTTTCCTCTCTCAGAAGGTCGACCACTTAGTTTCGTCGAACACATACGGTTTTGTGTAGCATCGCCACAGATTTCAGATAGCAGGCGCTTCTCCTGGCACAGCATCGGACACTTATGTCAGACAGAACAATTAGTTTAAAATGGAAATACGTTTCGCATCTGGAGTTTCTTCTCTCAGAAGGCGACCACTTAGTTTCGTCAGACACATACGGTTTCGAGTGGCATCGCCACATATTTCAGAGAACAGGCGCATCTCCTGGCACAGTATCGAACACTTAGTTTCAGATAGAACAATTAGTTTAAAATGGAAATAAGTTTCACATCTGGAGTTTGCTCTCTCACAATATCGACCATTTAGGTTCGTCGAGCACATACGGTTTCGAGTATCATCGCCACAGATTTCAGAGAACAGGAGCTTCTCCTGGCAGAGTATCGAACACTTATTTCAGACAGAACAATTAGTTTAAAATGGAACTATGTTTCGCATCTGGAGTATCCTCTCTCACAAGGTGGATCACTTAGTTTCGTCGACAACATACGGTTTCGAGTAGCATCGCCACAGATATCAGAGAACAGGCGCTTCTCCTGGCACAGTATGGAACACTTAGTTTCAGATAGAACAATTAGTTTAAAATGGAACTAAGTTTCGCATCTAGAGTTTCCTCTCTCGCAAGGTCGACCACTTAGTTTCTTCGAACACATACGGTTTCGAGTGGCATCGTCACAGATTTCAGAGAACAGGCGCTTCTCCTGGCACAGTACCGAACACTTAGTTTCAGATAGAACAATTAGTTTAAAATGGAACAATGTTTCGCTTCTTGAGTTTCCTCTCTCAGAAGGTCGACCACTTAGTTTCGTCGAACACATACGGTTTTGTGTAGCATCGCCACAGATTTCAGATAGCAGGCGCTTCTCCTGGCACAGCATCGGACACTTATGTCAGACAGAACAATTAGTTTAAAATGGAAATACGTTTCCCATCTGGAGTTTCTTCTCTCAGAAGGCGACCACTTAGTTTCGTCAGACACATACGGTTTCGAGTGGCATCGCCACATATTTCAGAGAACAGGCGCTTCGCCTGGCACAGTATCGAACACTTATTTCAGACAGAACAATTAGTTTAAAATGGAACTATGTTTCGCATCTGGAGTATCCTCTCTCACAAGATCAACCACTTAGTTTCGTCGAACACGTACGGTTTCGAGTAGCATCGCCACAGATTTCAGAGAACAGGCACTTCTCCTGGCACAGTATCGAACACTTAGCTTCAGATAGAAAAATTAGTTTAAAATGGACCTATGTTTCGCATCTGGTGTTTCTTCTCTCAGAAGGTCGACCACTTAGTTTCGTCGAACACATACGGTTTAGAGTAGCATCGCCACAGATTTCAGAGAACAGGCGCTTCTCCTGGCACAGTATCGAACACTTAGTTTCAAAGAGAAGAATTAGTTTAAAATGGAACTATGTTTCGCATTTGGAGTTTCCTTTCTCACAATGTGGACCACTTAGTTTCGTCAAACACATACGGTTTCGAGTGGCATCGCCACAGATTTCAGAGAACAGGCGCTTCTCCTGGCACATTATCGAACACATAGTTTCAGATAGAACAATTAGTTTAAAATGGAACTATGTTTCGCATCTGGAGTATCCTCTCTCACAATGTGGACCACTTAGTTTCGTCAAACACATACGGTTTCGAGTTGCATCGTCACAGATTTCAGAGAACAGGCGCTTCGCCTGGCACGTTATCGAACACTTTGTTTCAGATAGAACAATTAGTTTAAAATGGAACTAAGCTTCGCATCTGGAGTTTCCTCTCTCAGAATGTCGACCACTTAGTTCCTTCTAACATGAACGGTTTCGAGTGGTATCGCCACAGGTTTTACAAAACGGGCGCTTCTCCTGGCACAGTATCGAACACTTAGTTTCTGATAGAACAATTAGTTTAAAATGGAACAACGTTTCGCATCTGGAGTTTCCTCTCTCACAAGGTCGACCACTCAGTTTCGTCGAACACATACGGTTTCGAGTGGCATCGCCACAGATTTCAGAGAACAGGCGCTTCTCCTGGCACATTATCGAACACATAGTTTCAGATAGAACAATTAGTTTAAAATGGAACTATGTTTCGCATCTGGAGTATCCTCTCTCACAAGGTCAACCACATAGTTTCGTCGAACACGTACGGTTTCGAGTGGTATCGCCACAGATTTCAGAGAACAGGCGCTTCTCCTGGCACAGTATCGAACACTTAGTATCAGATAGAACTATTTGTTTAAAATGGAATTAAGTTTCGCATCAGGAGTTTCCTCTCTCATAAGGTCGACGACTTAGTTTCGTTGAACACATTCGGTTTCGAGTGGCATCGCCACAGATTACAGAGAACAGGCGCTTCTCCTGGCACAGTATCGAACACTTAGTTTCAAATAGAAAAATTAGTTTAAAATGGACCTATGTTTCGCATTTGGAGTTTCCTCTCTCACAAGGTCGACCACTTAATTTCGTCGAACACATACGGTTTCGAGTGGCATCGCCACAGATTTCAGAGAACAGGCGCTTCTCCTGGCACAGTATCGAACACTTAGTATCAGATAGAACTATTAGTTTAAAATTTAACTAAGCATCGCATCTGGAGTTTCCTCTCTCACAAGGTCGACCACTTAGTTTCGATGAACACATACGGTTTCGAGTAGCATCGCCACCGATTTCAGAGAACAGGCGCTTCTCCTGGCGCAGTATCGGACACTCAGTTACAGATAGAACAATTAGTTTAAAATGGAACTAAGTTTCGCATCTGGAGTTTCCTCTCTCAGAAGCTCGACGACTTACTTTCGTCGAGCACATACGGTTTCGAATGGCATCGCCACAGGTTTCAGAGAACAGGCGCTTCTACTGGCAGAGTATCGAATACTTACTTTCAGATAGAACATTTAGTTTAAAATGGAACTAAGTTTCGCATCCGGAGTTTCCTCTCTCAAAAGGTCGACCACTTAGTTTCGTCGAACACATACGGTTTCGAGTGGCATCGCCACAGGTTTCAGAGAACTGGCGCTTCTCCTGGCACACTATCGAACACTTAGTTTCAGATAGAACAATTAGTTTAAAATGGAAATATGTTTCGCATTTGGAGTTTCCTCCCTCACAAGGTCGACCAGTTAGTTTTGTCGAACACATACGGTTTCGAGTGGCATCGCCATAGATTTCAGAGAACAGGCGCTTCTCCTGGCACAGTATCGAACACTTAGTATCAGATAGAACTATTAGTTTAAAATGGAACTAAGTTTCGCATCAGGAGTTTCCTCTCTCATAAGGTCGACGACTTAGTTTCGTTGAACACATTCGGTTTCGAGTGGCATCGCCACAGATTACAGAGAACAGGCGCTTCTCCTGGCACAGTATCGAACACTTAGTTTCAAATAGAAAAATTAGTTTAAAATGGACCTATGTTTCGCATTTGGAGTTTCCTCTCTCACAAGGTTGACCACTTAATTTCGTCGAACACATACGGTTTCGAGTGGCATCGCCACAGATTTCAGAGAACAGGCGCTTCTCCTGGCACAGTATCGAACACTTAGTATCAGATAGAACTATTAGTTTAAAATTTAACTAAGCATCGCATCTGGAGTTTCCTCTCTCACAAGGTCGACCACTTAGTTTCGATGAACACATACGGTTTCGAGTAGCATCGCCACCGATTTCAGAGAACAGGCGCTTCTCCTGGCGCAGTATCGGACACTCAGTTACAGATAGAACAATTAGTTTAAAATGGAACTAAGTTTCGCATCTGGAGTTTCCTATCTCAGAAGGTCGACGACTTAGTTTCGTCGAGCACATACGGTTTCGAGTGGCATCGCCACAGGTTTCAGAGAACAGGCGCTTCTACTGGCAGAGTATCGAATACTTATTTTCAGATAGAACATTTAGTTTAAAATGGAACTAAGTTTCGCATCCGGAGTTTCCTCTCTCAAAAGTTCGACCACTTAGTTTCGTCGAACACATACGGGTTCGAGTAGCAACGCCACAGATTTCAGAGGACAGGCGCTTCTCCTGGCACAGTATCGAACACTTAGTTTCAGATAGAACAATCAGTTTAAAATGGAACTAAGTTTCGCATCTGGAGTTTCCACTCTCACAAGGTCGACCACTCTGTTTCGTCGAACACATACCGTTTCGAGTGGTATCGCCACAGGTTTCACAAAACGGGCGCTTCTCCTGGCACATTATCGAACACTTAGTTTCAGATAGAACAATTAGTTTAAAATGACACTAAGTTTCGCGTCTGGAGTTTCCTCGCTCACAAGGTCGACCACTCAGTTTCGTCGAACACATACCGTTTCGAGTAGCATCGCGAAACATTTCAGAGAACAGGTGCTTCTCCTGGCACAGTATCGAACACTTATTTTCAGATAGAACAATTAGTTTAAAATGGTACTAAGTTTCGCATTTGGAGTTTCCTCTCTCAAAAGGTCGACCACTTAGTTTCGTTGAACACATACGGTTTCGAGTGGCATCGCCACAGATTTCAGAGAACAGGCGTTTCTCCTGGCACTGTATCGAACACTGTTTCAGATAGAACAATTAGTTTTAAATGGAACTAATTTTGGCATCTGGAGGTTCCTCTCTCACAAGGTCGATCAGTTAGTTTCGTCGAACACATACGGTTTCGAGTAGCATCGCCACAGATTTCAGAGAACAGGCGCTTCTCCTGGCACAGCATCGAACACTTAGTTTCAGATGGAACATTTGGTTTAAAATGGAACTAAGTTTCGCATCTGGAGTTTTTTAAAACTAACTTAGTTTCCCAGAACCTTAGTTTCTTTTAAAACTAACTGTTCTACCTGAAACTAAGTGTTCGATACTGTGCCAGGAGAAGCGCCTGTTCCCTGAAATCTGTGGCGATGCCCCTCGAAACCGTATGTGTTCGGCGAAAGTAAGTAGTCGACCTTGTGCGAAAGGAAACTCCAGGTGCGAAACATTGTTCCATTTTAAACTAATTGTTCTATCTGAAAGTGTTCGATACTATGCCAGGAGAAGCGCCTGTTCTCTGAAATCTGTGGCGATGACACTAGAGACCGTATGTGTTCGACGAATCTAAATGGTCGACCTTGTGAGAGAGGAAACTGCAGATGCAAAGCTTATTTCCATTTTAAACTAATTGTTCTATCTGACACTAAGTGTTCGATACTGTGCCAGGAGAAGCGCCTGCTCTCTGAAATGTGTGGCGATGCTACTCGAAGCCGTATGTGTTCGACGAAATTAAGTCGTCGACCTTGTGCGAAAGGAAACTCCAGATGCGAAACATTGTTCCATTTTAAACTATTTGTTCTATCTGAAACTAAGTGTTCGATACTGTGCCAGGAGAAGCGCCTGTTCTCTGAAATCTGTGGCGATGATACTCGAGACCGTATGTGTTCGACGAATCTAAATGGTCGACCTTGTGAGAGAGGAAACTGCAGATGCAAAGCTTATTTCCATTTTAAACTAATTGTTCTATCTGACACTAAGTGTTCGATACTGTGCCAGGAGAAGCGCCTGCTCTCTGAAATGTGTGGCGATGCTACTCGAAGCCGTATGTGTTCGACGAAATTAAGTCGTCGACCTTGTGCGAAAGGAAACTCCAGATGCGAAACATTGTTCCATTTTAAACTATTTGTTCTATCTGAAACTAAGTGTTCGATACTGTGCCAGGAGAAGCGCCTGTTCTCCGAAATCAGTGGCGATGCTACTCGAAACCGTATGTGTTCGACCAAACTAAGTGGTCCACCTTGTGAGAGAGGAAACTCCAGATGCGAAGTTTAGTTCCATTTTAAAGTAATTGTTCTATCTGATACTAAGTGTTCGATACTGTGCCAGGAGAAGTGCCCGTTCTCTGAAATTTGTGGCGATGCTACTCGAAACCGTATATGTTCGACGAAACTAAGTGGTCGACCTTGTGAGAGAGGAAACTCCTGATGCGAAGCTTAGTACCATTTTAAACTAATTGTTCTATCTGACACTAAGTGTTCGATACTGTGCCAGGAGAAGCGCCTGTTCTCTCAAATGTGTGGCGATGCTACTCGAAACCGTATGTGTTCGACGAAACTAAGTGGCCCACCTTGTGAGAGAGGAAACTCCAGATGCGAAGTTTAGTTCCATTTTAAAGTAATTGTTCTATCTGATACTAAGTGTTCGATACTGTGCCAGGAGAAGTGCCCGTTCTCTGAAATTTGTGGCGATGCTACTCGAAACCGTATATGTTCGACGAAACTAAGTGGTCGACCTTGTGAGAGAGGAAACTCCTGATGCGAAGCTTAGTACCATTTTAAACTAATTGTTCTATCTGAAACTAAGTGTTCGATACTGTGCCAAGAGAAGCGCCTGTTCTCTGCAATCTGTGGCTCTGCTACTCGAAACCGTATGTGTTCAACGAAACTAAGTGGTTGACCTTGTGAGAGAGGATACTCCAGATGCGAAACATAGTTCCATTTTAAACTAATTGTTCTGCCTGAAATAAGTATTCGATACTGTGCCAGGAGTAGCGCCTGCCCTCTGAAATCTGTGGCGATGCTCCTCGAAACCGTATGTGTTCGACGAAACTAAGTGGTCGACCTTGTGAGAGAGGAAACTCCAGATGCGAAACTTAGTTCCATTTTAAACTAATTGTTCTATCTGAAAATAAGTGTTCGATACTGTGCCAGGAGAAGCACCTGTTCTCTGAAATGTGTCGCGATGCTACTCGAAACGGTATGTGTTCGACGAAACTGAGTGGTCGACCTTGTGAGCGAGGAAACTCCAGACGCGAAACTTAGTGTCATTTTAAACTAATTGTTCTATCTGAAACTAAGTGTTCGATAATGTGCCAGGAGAAGCGCCCGTTTTGTGAAACCTGTGGCGATACCACTCGAAACGGTATGTGTTCGACGAAACAGAGTGGTCGACCTTGTGAGAGTGGAAACTCCAGATGCGAAACTTAGTTCCATTTTAAACTGATTGTTCTATCTGAAACTAAGTGTTCGATACTGTGCCAGGAGAAGCGCCTGTCCTCTGAAATCTGTGGCGTTGCTACTCGAACCCGTATGTGTTCGACGAATCTAATTGGCCGACCTTGTGAGAGAGGAAACTCCAGATGCGAAACATAGTTCCATTTTAAACTAATTGTTCTATCTGAAACTATGTGTTCGATAGTGCCAGGAGAAGCGCCTGTCCTCTGAAATGTGTGGCGATGCCACCCGAAACCGTATGTGTTCGATGAAACTAAGTGGTCGACCTTGTGGGAGAGGAAACTCCAGATGCGAAACTTAGTTCTATTTTAAACTAATTGTTCTATCTGAAACTAAGTGTTCGATACTGTGCCAGGAGAAGCGACAGTTCTCTGAAATCTGCGGCGATGCCACTCGAAACCGTATGTGTTCGACGAAACAAAGTGGTCGACCTTGTGAGAGAGGGAACTCCAGATGCGAAACTTAGTTCCATTTTAAACTAATTGTTCTATCTGAAACTAAATGTTCGATACTGTGCAAGGAGAAGCGCATGTTCTCTGAAATCTGTGGCGATGCTACTCGAAACCGTATGTGTTCGACGAAACTACGTGGTCGCCTTGTGAGCGAGGAAACTCCAGATGTGAAACCTAGTTCCATTTTAAACTAATTGTTCTATCTGAAACTAAGTGTTCGAGACTGTGCCAGGAGAATCGCCTGTCCTCTGAACTGTGTGGCGATGCCGCTCGAAACCGTATGTGTTCGACGAAACTAAGTGGTCTACCTTGTGAGGGAGGAAATTCCAGATGCGAAACTTAGTTCCATTTCAAATTAATTGTTCTATCTGAAGTAAGTGTTCGATACTGTGCCAGGAGAAGCGCCTGTTCTGTGAAACCTGTGGCGATGCCCCTCGAAACCGTATGTGTTCGACGAAACTAAGTGGCCGACCTTGTGAGAGAGGAAACTCCAGATGCGAAACTTAGTACCTTTTTAAACTAATTGTTCTATCTGAAACTAAGTGTTCGATACTGTGCCAGGAGAAGCGCCCGTTCTCTGAAATCTGTAGCGATGCCGCTCGAAACCGTATAGGTTCGTCGAAACTGAGTGGTCGACCTTGTGAGAGAGGAAACTCCAGATGCGAAACTTAGTTCCATTTTAAACTAATTGTTCTATCTGAAACTAAGTGTTCGATACTGTGCCAGGAGAAGCGTCTGTTCTTTGAAATCTGTGGCGATGCTACTCGAAACTGTATGTGTTCGACGAAACTAAGCGGTCGACCTTCTGAGAGAGGAAACTCCGGATGCGAAACATAGTTCCATTTTAAACAAATTGTTCTATCTGGAACTAAGTGTTCGATACTGTTCCAGGAGAAGCGTCTGTTCTCTGAAATCTGTGGCGATGCTACTCGAAACTGTATGTGTTCGACGAAACTAAGTGGTCGACCTTGTGAGAGAGGAAACTCCAGATGCGAAACTTAGTTCCATTTTAAACTAATTGTTCTATCTGAAACTAAGTGTTCGATAATGTTCCAGGAGAAGCCCTTGTTCTCTGAAATCTGTGGCGATGCTACTCGAAACCGTATGTGTTCGACGAATCTCAATGGTCGACCTTGTGTGGGAGGAAACTCCAGATGCGGAACTTAGTTCCATTTTAAACTGATTGTTCTATCTGAAACTAAGTGTTCGATATTGTGCCAGGAGAAGAGCCTGTTCTCTGAAATCTGTGGCGATGCAACTCGAAACCGTCTGTGTTCGACGAAACTAAGTGGTCGACCTTGTGAGAGAGGAATATCCAGATGCGAAACTTAGTTCCATTTTAAACTAATTGTTCTATCTGAAACTAAGTGGTCGATACTGGGCCAGGAGAAGCGCCTGGTCTCTGAAATCTGTGGCGAACCACTCGAAACCTTATGTGTTGGTCGAAACAATCTGTTCGATACTGTGCCAGGAGAAACTCCCGTTCCGCGCAATCTGTGGCGTTACCACTCGAAACCGTATGTGTTGGTTGAAACTATCTGTTCGATACTGTGCCAGGAGAAACTCCCGTTCCGTTTCTCACAACATCAAATTCTGTAAGACTTGATTCGCCTTTTGTTGTCATCGCGCTGATGTCCATGATAACGACTGTGCCGTGTCGATTCTATATCCATTAGGCGATATGCGTCAATACTGGTCGGAGGCGCAGATCTTTGCATATTTCTAACACGTGAATTCATTCTGAACCCATGACGTCTGACTACATCCGTTGTAGGCCTCCCAATGTAGTCCGACCGAATCCGCTCCGCCTTCTTCCTGAGGTATCTCCTTACCCTTTACCTGATTTTCACATCGGCCCGGCAAACCGATAGCCACTTCCGGGAAACAAGCGCTGCGCTCAGTAAAGATGCAGAATCCAATTGCCGCAGAATCAACTGCGATATTTCCAGAGGTAACTCATGGACGAAGTCCACATTTGCCGAGCGTGGCGTCCCGATTGCATGTAGCAAGAAACTGAAGGACTCCATGCTAACACGACTGATGCACGTGTGCATATGTACCCCGTGTGCGTATCTGCACGTATTTTATAGGTGGCAAATATCTTGCGGTCCATGTTCCGGATGATTAGGTTCACCAATGAGCGACAACTCTCTGACTACTTTTTAAGAAATCAGCCCGAAAATCGGAATTCCATGAATCAGGGTTTGCTTCAATTTTGCATACACCGGATCATGATGCACGGTGCGGAATGTGACGATTCCACCACCCACTGTTGGAAAACAGTCACATGTCTTCTACGGGTCCTCTGGGGCTCAACTAGGTTCTTCTATTAGGTGGTCCAAAAAGTTCGTTCCGTTTTCGGCGCGGCGACTTATTACCTTCTTACCCGAGTAATAAACCACAGTACATACTGAGGTAAAAATGTACATATTCCAGTACACTTCTAGTTTTGCTTTCGTGCGAATTAGACGTATTTTTTTAAGTTTTTCTGTAATATCTAAACTAAAATCATGAGGGACAACAAAATTCATTTTCGACACATCATGTTATAAGAGTTTCGTAAAGGGTATAACGGTTCAGAAACTTCGAGAAATATTTGTGTTGTTTATGGGGAAGGTGCTGTAACAGATCGTACGTGCAGAAAATGGTTTGATCATTTTCGTTAAGGAAATTTTTCATTAGAAGATGACCATCGCGCTGGACGACCACATACTGCTGACAACAGTGCTGTACGTGCAATAGTGGAGCAAAATCGTTGCATTCAAGTGCGTGAAATTCCATCGGAACTTCAAATGAAAAAATCCACCGTGCATGATTGTTTACGGAAGATGGGATTAATATCAAAGTTGTGTGTGCATGGCTCTGTTGAATCGGCATCGAAATGAATCAATTTTAAAAGGAATGTTACTGGTACTGAGTACCTCCGTACTCTCCTGACATAGCCCCATCAGATTATTATTTATTTCGGTGCATTCAAAATTCGGTTACCGGAAAACAATTTGAAAACTTTGAGGTCCTCCAAAAGCACGTGGCGGAGTTTTTTAATAAAAAAAAGGAAAGACTTTTATGCGAAAGGAATTATGAAGCACCTGAGAACTGGCAAGAAGTAATTGAAAAGAATGGTGACTATGTATGTAAATAAAATAAATTGTATTTTAAAAAAAAGGCGTTTTACTGTAACGGCTGAAACCGGAACGAACTCATAGGACCACCTAATACATTGGTGTTTTTTGCATTTCGTTGGAACGTAAATTATGAAGTTTCACACCGCCCACGACCGAAATATTGTTTTAGGCATCAGGGCGTAGAGTACTTGGTTGGACAGCCGATAGTGCTACTGAACGGGTGTTTGACTCAGTCATTCTTATACTATATTTTAACACTACATTCTCTATGCTTCTCGTGGCACAGTATCGAACACTTAGTTTCAGATAGAACAGTTAGTTTAAAGTGGAACTATGTTTCGCATTTGGCGTTTCCCCTCTCACAAGTTCGACAACTTAGTTTCGGCGAACACATACGGTTTCGAGTGGCATCGCCACATATTTCAGAGAACAGGCGTTTCTCCTGGCACAGTATCCAACGCTTAGTTTCAGATAGAACAATTGGTTTAAAATGGAACTAAGTTTCGCATCTGGAGTTTCCTCTCTCACAAGGTCGGCCACTTAGTTTCGTCGAACACATACGGATTCGAGTGGCATCGCCACAGATTTCAGAGAACAGGCGCTTCTCCTGGCACAGTATCGAACACTTAGTTTCAGAAGGAACATTTAGTTTAAAATTGAACTATGCTTCGCATCTGGAGTTTCCTCTCTCACAAGGTCGGCGACTTAGTTTCGTCGAACACATACGGTTTCGAGTAGCATCGCAACAGATTTCAGAGAACAGGCGCTTCTCCTGGCACAGTATCGAACACTTAGTATCAGATAGAACAATTAGTTTAAAATGGAACTAAGTTTCGCATCTGGAGTTTCCTCTCTCACAAGGTCGACCACTTAGTTTCGTCGAACACATACGGTTTCGAGTAGCATAGCCACAGATTTCAGAGAACAGGCGCTTCTCCTGGCACAGTATCGGACACTTAGTTTCAGATAGAAAAATAAGTTTAAAATGGAAAAAAGCTTCGCATTTGGAGTTTCCTCTCTCACAAGGTCGGCCACTTAGTTTCGCCGAACACATACGGTGTCGAGTGGTATCGCCACAGATTTGGCCGAACGGGTGTTCCTCCTGGCACAGTATTGGCAACTTAGTTTCGTCGAAGACATACGGTATCGAGTAGCATCGCCGCAGATTTCAGAGAACAGGCGCTTCTCCTCGCACAGTATCGAACACTTAGTTTCAGATAGAACAATTAGTTTAAAGTGGAACTAAGTTTTGCATCTGGAGTTTCCTCTCTCACAAGGTCGGCCACTGAGTTTCGTCGACCACATACGGTTTCGAGTGGCATCGCCACAGATTTCAGAGAACAGGTGCTTCTCCTGGCACAGTATCGAACACTTAGTTTCGGATAGAACAATTCGTTTAAAATGGAACCATGTTTCGCATCTGGAGTTTCCTCTCCCACAAATTCGACCACTTAGTTTCCTCGAACACATACGGTTTCGAGTAGCATCGCCACAGATTTCAGAGAACAGGCGCTTCTCCTGGCATAGTATCGAACACTTAGTTTCAGATAGAACAATTAGTTTAAAGTGGAACTAAGTTTTGCATCTGGAGTTTCCTCTCTCACAAGGTCGACCACTTAGTAACCGTCGAAAGCATACGTTTTCGATTGGCATCGCCATAGATTTCCGGGAACAGGCGCTTCTCCTGGCACAGTATCGAACACTTAGTTTCGGATGGAACATTTGGTTTAAAATGGAACTATGTTTCGCATCTGGAGTTTCCTGTCCCACAAGGCCGACCACTGAGTTTCCTCGAACACATACGGTTTCGAGGGACATCGCCACAGATTTCATTGAACAGGCGCTTCTCCTGGCACATTATCGAACACTTAGTTTCAGGTAGAACAATTAGTTTAAAATGGAACTATGTTTCGCAACTGGAGATTCCTCTCTCACAAGATCGACGACTTAATTCGTCGAACACAGACGGTTTCGAGTGGCATCGCCACAGATTTCAGAGTTCAGGCGCTGCCCCTGGCACATTATCGAACACTTAGTTTCAGGTAGAACAATTAGTTTAAAATGGAAATATGTTTCGCATTTGGAGTTTCCTCTCTCACACGGTCTACCACTTACTTTCGTCGAACACATTCGGTTTCGAGTAGCAACGCCAGAGGTTTCAGAGGACAGGCGCTTCTACTGGCAGAGTATCGATTACTTAGTTTCAGATAGAATATTTAATTTAAAATGGAAATATGTTTCGCATTTGGAGTTTCCTCCCTCACACGGTCTACCACTTACTTTCGTCGAACACATTCGGCTTCGAGTAGCAACGCCACAGGTTTCAGAGAACAGGCGCTTCTACTGGCAGAGTATCGTATACTTTGTTTCAGACAGGACATTTAGTTTAAAATGGAAATATGTTTCGCATCTGGAGTTTCCTCTCTCACAAGGTCGGCTACTTAGTTTCGTCGAACACATACGGTTTCGAGAGGCATCGCCACAGATTTCAGAGAACAGGCGCTTCTCCTGCCACAGTATCGAACACTTTGTTTCAGATAGGAAAATTAGTTTAAAATGGAAATAAGTTTCGCATCCGGAATTTCCTCTCTCAGAAGGTCGACCACTTACTTTCGTCGAACACATTCGGTTTCGAGTAGCATCGCCACAGATTTCAGAGGACAGGCGCTTCTACTGGCAGAGTATCGATTACTTAGTTTCAGATAGAATATTTAATTTAAAATGGAAATATGTTTCGCATTTGGAGTTTCCTCCCTCACACGGTCTACCACTTACTTTCGTCGAACACATTCGGATTCGGGTAGCAACGCCACAGGTTTCAGAGAACAGGCGCTACTCCTGGCACAGTATCGAACACTTAGTTTCAGATAGAACAATTAGTTTAAAATGGAACTAAGTTTCGCATCTGGAGTTTCCTCTCTCACAAAGCGGCCACTTAGTTTCGTGGAACACATTCGGTTTCGAGTAGCATCGCCACAGATTTCAGAGAACAGGCGCTTCTACTGGCAGAGTATCGTATACTTAGTTTCAGACAGGACATTTAGTTTAAAATGGAAATATATTTCGCATTTGGAGTTTCCTCCCTCACAAGGTCGACAACTTAGTTTCGTCGAACACATACGGTTTCGAGTGGCATCGCCACAGATTTCAGAGAACAGGCGCTTCTCCTGCCACAGTATCGAACACTTTGTTTCAGATAGAAAAATTAGTTTAAAATGGAACTAAGTTTCGCATACGGAATTTCCTCTCTCAGAAGGTCGACCACTTACTTTCGTCGAACACATTCGGTTTCGAGTAGCATCGCCACAGATTTCAGAGGACAGGCGCTTCTACTGGCAGAGTATCGATTACTTAGTTTCAGATAGAATATTTAATTTAAAATGGAAATATGTTTCGCATTTGGAGTTTCCTCCCTCACACGGTCTACCACTTACTTTCGTCGAACACATTCGGCTTCGGGTAGCAACGCCACAGGTTTCAGAGAACAGGCGCTACTCCCGGCACAGTATCGAACACTTAGTTTCAGATAGAACAATTAGTTTAAAATGGAACTAAGTTTTGCATCTGGAGTTTCCTCTCTCACAAGGTCGACCACTTAGTTTCGTCGAACACATACGGTTTCGAGTGGCATCGCCACATATTTCAGAGAACAAGCGCTTCTCCCGGCACAGTATCGAACACTTAGTATCGGATAGAACAATTACTTTAAAATGGAACTAAACTTCGCATAAGGAGTTTCCTGTCTCACAAGGTGGACCACTTGGTTTCGTCGAACACATACGGTTTGGAGTAGCATCGCCACTGATCACAGAGAACAGGCGCTACTCCTGGCACAGTATCGAACACTTAGTTTCAGGTAGAACAATTAGTTTAAAATGGAACTGTGTTCCGCATCTGGAGATTCCTCTCTCACAAGGTCGACCATTTAGATTCGTCGAACACATACGGTTTCGAGTAGCATCGCCACAGATGAAAGGGAACAGGCACTTCTCCTGGCACAGTATCGAACACTTAGTTTCACATGGAACATTCGGTTTAAAATGGAACTAAGTTTCGCATCTGAAGTTTCCACTCTCATAAGGCCGGCCACTTAGTTTCGTCGAACACATACGGTTTCGAGTAGCATCGCCACAGATTTCAGAGAAAAGGCGCTTCTCCTGGCACATTATCGAACACTTAGTTTCAGATAGAACAATTAGTTTAAAATGGAACTAGGCTTCGCATCGGGAGTTTCCTCTCTCACAAGGTCGACCACTTAGTTTCGTCGACACATACGGTTTCAAGTGGCATCGCCACAGATTTCAGAGAACAGGCGCTTCTCCTGGCACAGTATAGAACACTTAGTTTCAGATAGGATAATTAGTTTAAAATGGAACTAAATTTTGCAATTTAGAATTTCGTCTCTCAAAAGGTCGACCAATTAGTTTCGCCGAACACATACGCTTTCGAGTAGCATCGCGACAGACTTCCGAGAACAGGCGCTTCTCCTGGCACAGTATCGAACACTTAGTTTCAGATAGAACAATTAGGTTAAAATGGAACTAAGTTTCGCATCTGGAGTTTCCTCTCCCACAAGGTCGACGACTTAGTTTCGTCGAACACATACGGTTTCAAGTGGCATCGCCACAGATTTCAGAGAACAGGCGCTTCTCCTGGCTCATTATCGCTCACTTAGTTTCAGATACAACAAATAGTTTAAAATGGAACTATGTGTCGCATCTGGAGTTTCCTCTCTCACAAGGTCGACCACTTAGTTTCGTCGAACACATACGGTTTCGAGTAGCATCGCCACAGGTTTCGGAGAACAGGCGCTTCTCCTGGCTCATTATCGATCACTTAGTTTCAGATAGAACAATCAGTTTAAAATGGAACTAAGTTTTGCATCTGGAGTTTCCTCTCTAACGAGGTCGACCACTTAGTTTCGTCGAACACATACGGTGTCGAGTGGCATCGCCACAGATTTCAGAGAACAGGCGCTTCTCCCAGCACAGTATCGAACACTTAGTATCGGATAGAACAATTACTTTAAAATGGAACTAAACTTCGCATAAGGAGTTTCCTGTCTCACAAGGTGGACCACTTGGTTTCGTCGAACACATACGGTTTGGAGTAGCATCGCCACTGATCACAGAGAACAGGCGCTACTCCTGGCACAGTATCGAACACTTAGTTTCAGATAGAACAATTAGTTTAAAATGGAACTAGGCTTCGCATCGGGAGTTTCCTCTCTCACAAGGTCGACCACTTAGTTTCGTCGACACATACGGTTTCGAGGGACATCGCCACAGATTTCAGAGAACAGGCGCTTCTCCTGGCTCATTATCGATCACTTAGTTTCAGATAGAACAATCAGTTTAAAATGGAACTAAGTCTCGCATCTGGAGTTTCCTCTTTCACAAGGTCGACCATTTAGATTCGTCGAACACATACGGTTTCGAGTAGCATCGCCACAGATTTCAGAGAACAGGCGCCTCTCCTGGCACAGTATCGAACACTTAGTTTCAGATGGAACATTTAGTTTAAAATTGAACTACGTTTCGCATCTGGAGTTTCCTCTCCCACAAGGTCGACCACTTAGTTTCGTCGAACACATACGGTTTCGAGTGGCATCGCCACACATTTCAGGGAGCAGGGCTTCTCCTAGCTCATTATCGAAGACTTAGTTTCAGATAGAACAATTAGGTTAAAATGGAACTAAGTTTCGCATCTGGAGTTTCCTCTCCCACAATGTCGACGACTTAGTTTCGTCGAACACATACGGTTTCAAGTGGCATCGCCACAGATTTCAGAGAACAGGCGCTTCTCCTGGCACAGTATAGAACACTTAGTTTCAGATAGGATAATTAGTTTAAAATGGAACTAAATTTTGCAATTTAGAATTTCGTCTCTCAAAAGGTCGACCAATTAGTTTCGCCGAACACATACGCTTTCGAGTAGCATCGCGACAGACTTCCGAGAACAGGCGCTTCTCCTGGCACAGTATCGAACACTTAGTTTCAGATAGAACAATTAGGTTAAAATGGAACTAAGTTTCGCATCTGGAGTTTCCTCTCCCACAAGGTCGACGACTTAGTTTCGTCGAACACATACGGTTTCAAGTGGCATCGCCACAGATTTCAGAGAACAGGCGCTTCTCCTGGCTCATTATCGCTCACTTAGTTTCAGATACAACAAATAGTTTAAAATGGAACTATGTGTCGCATCTGGAGTTTCCTCTCTCACAAGGTCGACCACTTAGTTTCGTCGAACACATACGGTTTCGAGTAGCATCGCCACAGGTTTCGGAGAACAGGCGCTTCTCCTGGCTCATTATCGATCACTTAGTTTCAGATAGAACAATCAGTTTAAAATGGAACTAAGTTTTGCATCTGGAGTTTCCTCTCTAACGAGGTCGACCACTTAGTTTCGTCGAACACATACGGTGTCGAGTGGCATCGCCACAGATTTCAGAGAACAGGCGCTTCTCCCAGCACAGTATCGAACACTTAGTATCGGATAGAACAATTACTTTAAAATGGAACTAAACTTCGCATAAGGAGTTTCCTGTCTCACAAGGTGGACCACTTGGTTTCGTCGAACACATACGGTTTGGAGTAGCATCGCCACTGATCACAGAGAACAGGCGCTACTCCTGGCACAGTATCGAACACATAGTTTCAGATAGAACAATTAGTTTAATATGGAATTGTGTTCCGCATCTGGAGATTCCTCTCTCACAAGGTCGACCATTCAGTTTCCTCGAACACATACGGTTTCGAGTGGCATCGCCACAGATTTCAGAGAACAGGCGCTTCTCCTGGCACAGTATCGAACACTTAGTTTCAGATAGGATTATTAGTTTAAAATGGAACTAAATTTTGCAATTTAGAATTTCGTCTCTCAAAGGGTCGACCAATTAGTTTCGCCGAACACATACGCTTTCGAGTAACATCGCGACAGACTTCCGAGAACAGGCGCTTCTCCTGGCACAGTATAGAACACTTAGTTTCAGATAGAACAATTAGTTTAAAATAGGAACTAAGTTTCGCATTTGGAGTTTCCTCTCTCACAAGGTCGACTACTTAGTTTCGTCGAACACATACGGTTTCGAGTGGCATCGCAACAGATTTCAGAAAACAGGCGCTTCTCCTAGCACAGTATCGAACACAGAGTCAGGTAGAACAATTAGTTTAAAATGGAACTAAGTTTCGCATCTGGAGTTTCCTCTCCTACAAGGTCGACCACTTAGTTTCGTCGAACACATACTGTTTCGAGTGGCATCGCCACACATTTCAGGGAGCAGGCGCTTCTCCTAGCTCATTATCGAAGACTTAGTTTCAGATAGAACAATTAGGTTAAAATGGAACTAAGTTTCGCATCTGGAGTTTCCTCTCCCACAACGTCGACGACTTAGTTTCGTCGAACACATACGGTTTCAAGTGGCATCGCCACAGATTTCAGAGAACAGGCGCTTCTCCTGGCACAGTATAGAACACTTAGTTTCAGATAGGATAATTAGTTTAAAATGGAACTAAATTTTGCAATTTAGAATTTCGTCTCTCAAAAGGTCGACCAATTAGTTTCGCCGAACACATACGCTTTCGAGTAGCATCGCGACAGACTTCCGAGAACAGGCGCTTCTCCTGGCACAGTATCGAACACTTAGTTTCAGAGAGAACAATTAGTTTAAAATAGGAACTAAATTTCGCATTTGGAGTTTCCTCTCCCACAAGGTCGACCACTTAGTTTCGTCGAACACATACGGTTTCGAGTGGCATCGCCACACATTTCAGGGAGCAGGCGCTTCTCCTAGCTCATTATCGAAGACTTAGTTTCAGATAGAACAATTAGTTTAAAATGGAACTAAGTTTCGCATCTGGAGTTTCCTCTCTCACAAGGTCGACCACTTAGTTTCGTGGAACACATACGCTTTCGAGTAGCATCGCCACAGATTTAAGAGAATAGGCGCTTCTCCTGGCTCATTATCGCTCACTTAGTCTCAGATACAACAATTAGTTTAAAATGGAACTATGTGTCGCATCTGGAGTTTCCTCTCTCACAAGGTCGACCACTTAGTTTCGTCGAACACATACGGTTTCGAGTAGCATCGCCACAGATTTCGGAGAACAGGCGCTTCTCCCGGCACAGTATCGAACACTTAGTTTCAGATAGGATAATTAGTTTAAAATGGAACTAAATTTTGCAATTTAGAATTTCGTCTCTCAAAAGGTCAACCAATTAGTTTCGCCGAACACATACGCTTTCGAGTAGCATCGCGACAGACTTCCGAGAACAGGCGCTTCTCCTGGCACAGTATCGAACACTTAGTTTCAGAGAGAACAATTAGTTTAAAATAGGAACTAAGTTTCGCATTTGGAGTTTCCTCTCCCACAAGGTCGACCACTTAGTTTCGTCGAACACATACGGTTTCGAGTGGCATCGCCACACATTTCAGGGAGCAGGCGCTTCTCCTAGCTCATTATCGAACACCTAGTTTCAGATAGAACAATTAGTTTAAAATGGAACTAAGTTTCGCATCTGGAGTTTCCTCTCTCACCAGGTCGACCACTTAGTTTCGTGGAACACATACGGTTTCGAGTAGCATCGCCACAGATTTAAGAGAATAGGCGCTTCTCCTGGCTCATTATCGCTCACTTAGTTTCAGATAAAACAATTAGTTTAAAATGGAACTATGTGTCGCATCTGGAGTTTCCTCTCTCACAAGGTCGACGACTTAGTTTCGTTGAACGCATTCGGTTTCGAGTGGCATCGCCACAGATTTCAGAGAACAGGCGCTTCTCCCGGCACAGTATCGAACACTTAGTATCGGATAGAACAATTAGTTTTAAATGGAACTAAACTTCGCATCTGGAGTTTCCTCTCTCACAAGGCCGACAACTTAGTTTCGTCGAACAAATACGGTTTCGAGTGGCATCGCCACAGATTTCAGAGAACAGCCGCTTCTCCCGGCACAGTAGCGAACACTTAATTTCAGATAGAACAATTAGTTTAAAATGTAACTATGTGTCGCATGTTGAGTTTCCTCTCTCACAAAGTCGACCACTCAGTTTCGTCGAACACATACGGTTTCGAGTGGCATCACCACAGATTTCAGAGAACAGGCGCTTCTCCTGGCACAGTATCGAACACTTAGTTTCAGATAGAACAATTTGTTTAAAATGGAACTATGTTCCGCATCTGGTGAATCCTCTCTCACAAGGTCGACCACTTAGTTTCGTCGAACACATACGGTTTCGAGTGGCATCGCCACACATTTCAGAGAACAGCCGCTTCTCCCGGCACAGTAGCGAACACTTAATTTCAGATAGAACAATTAGTTTAAAATGTAACTATGTGTCGCATGTTGAGTTTCCTCTCTCACAAAGTCGACCACTCAGTTTCGTCGAACACATACGGTTTCGAGTGGCATCGCCACAGATTTCAGAGAACAGGCGCTTCTGCTGGCACAGTATCGAACACTTTGTTTCACATGGAACGATTAGTTTAAAAAGGAACAAATTTTCGCATCTGGAGCTTCCTCTCTCACAAGGTCGACCACTTAGTTTCGTCGAACACTTACGGTTTCGAGTAGCATCGCCACAGATTTCAGAGAACAGGAGCTTCTCCTGGCTCATTATCGATCACTTAGTTTCAGATAGAACAATCAGTTTAAAATGGAACTAAGTTTTGCATCTGGAGTTTCCTCTCTCACAAGGTCGACCACTTAGTTTCGTCGAACGCATACGGTTTCGAGTGGCATCGCCACAGATTTCAGAGAACAGGCGCTTTTCCTGGCACAGTATCGAACACTTAGTTTCAGATAGAACAATTAGTTTAAAATGGAACTAAGTTTCGCATCTGGTGAATCCTCTCTCACAAGGTCGACCACTTAGTTTCGTCGAACAAATACGGTTTCGAGTGGCATCACCACAGATTTCAGAGAACAGGCGCTTCTCCTGGCACAGTATCGAACACTTAGTTTCAGATAGAACAATTTGTTTAAAATGGAACTATGTTCCGCATCTGGTGAATCCTCTCTCACAAGGTCGACCACTTAGTTTCGTCGAAAACATACGGTTTCGAGTGGCATCACCACAGATTTCAGAGAACAGGCGCTTCTCCTGGCACAGTATCGAACACTTAGTTTCAGATAGAACAATTTGTTTAAAATGGAACTATGTTCCGCATCTGGTGAATCCTCTCTCACAAGGTCGACCACTTAGTTTCGTCGAACACATACGGTTTCGAGTGGCATCGCCACACATTTCAGAGAACAGCCGCTTCTCCCGGCACAGTAGCGAACACTTAATTTCAGATAGAACAATTAGTTTAAAATGTAACTATGTGTCGCATGTTGAGTTTCCTCTCTCACAAAGTCGACCACTCAGTTTCGTCGAACACATACGGTTTCGAGTGGCATCGCCACAGATTTCAGAGAACAGGCGCTTCTCTTGGCATAGTATCGAACACTTAGTTTCAGAAGGAACATTTAGTTTAAAATGGAACTAAGTTTTGCATCTGGAGTTTCCTCTCTCACAAGGTCGACAACTTAGTTTCGTCGAACAAATACGGTTTCGAGTGGCATCGCCACAGATTTCAGAGAACAGACGCTTGTACTCGCACAGTATCGAATACATAGTTTCAGATAGAACAATTAGTTTAAAATGGAAATAAGTTTCGCATCTGGAGTTTCCTCTCTCACAAGGTCGACCACTTAGTTTCGTCGAACACATACGGTTTCGAGTGGCAACGCCAGAGATTTCAGAGAACAGGCGCTTCTCCTGGCACAGTATCGAACACTTAGTTTCAGATAGAACAATTATTTTAAAATGGAAATAAGTTTCGCATCTGGAGTTTCCTCTCTCACAAGGTCGACCACTTAGTTTCGTCGAACACATACGGTTTGGAGTGGCATCGCCACAGATTTCAGAGAACAGGCGCTTCTCCTGGCACAGTATCGAATACTTTGTTTCAGATAGAACAATTGGTTTAAAGTGGAACTATGTTCCGCATCTGGTGAATCCTCTCTCACAAGGTCCACCACTTAGTTTCGCCGAACACAAACGTTTTCGAGTAGCATCGCCACAGATTTCAGAGAACAGGCGCTTCACCTGGCTCATTATCAAACACTAAGTTTCAGATAGAACAATCAGTTTAAAATGGAACTAAGTTTCGCATCTGTAGTTTCCTCTCTCACAAGGTCGGCCACTTAGTTTCGTCAGACACATACGGTTTCGAGTAGCATCGCCAGAGATTTCAGAGAACAAGCACTTCTCCTGGCACAGTATGGAACACTTAGTTTCAGATAGAACAATAAGTTTAAAATTGACCTATGTTTCGCATTTGGAGTTTTCTCTCTCACAAGTTCGACCACTTAGTTTCGTCGAACACATACGGTTTCGAGTGGCATCGCCACAGATTGCAGAGAACAGGCACTTCTCCTGCCGCAGTGTCGAACACTTGGTTTCAGATAGATCAATTAGTTTAAAATGGAACTATATTTCGCATCTGGAGTTTCCTCTCTCACAAAGTCGACCACTTAGTTTCGTCGAACACATACGGTTTCGAGTGGCATCGCCACACATTTCAGAGAACAGGCCCTACTCCTGGCACAGTATCGAACACTTAGTATCAGATAGAACAATTTGTTTAAAATGGAACTATGTTCCGCATCTGGTGAATCCTCTCTCACAAGGTCGACCACTTAGTTTCGTCGAAAACATACGGTTTCGAGTGGCATCACCACAGATTTCAGAGAACAGGCGCTTCTCCTGGCACAGTATCGAACACTTAGTTTCAGAGAGAACAATTAGTTTAAAATAGGAACTAAGTTTCGCATTTGGAGTTTCCTCTCCCACAAGGTCGACCACTTAGTTTCGTCGAACACATACGGTTTCGAGTGGCATCGCCACACATTTCAGGGAGCAGGCGCTTCTCCTAGCTCATTATCGAACACCTAGTTTCAGATAGAACAATTAGTTTAAAATGGAACTAAGTTTCGCATCTGGAGTTTCCTCTCTCACAAGGTCGACCACTTAGTTTCGTGGAACACATACGGTTTCGAGTAGCATCGCCACAGATTTAAGAGAATAGGCGCTTCTCCTGGCTCATTATCGCTCACTTAGTTTCAGATAAAACAATTAGTTTAAAATGGAACTATGTGTCGCATCTGGAGTTTCCTCTCTCACAAGGTCGACGACTTAGTTTCGTTGAACGCATTCGGTTTCGAGTGGCATCGCCACAGATTTCAGAGAACAGGCGCTTCTCCCGGCACAGTATCGAACACTTAGTATCGGATAGAACAATTACTTTAAAATGGAACTAAACTTCGCATAAGGATTTTCCTGTCTCACAAGGTGGACCACTTGGTTTCGTCGAACACATACGGTTTGGAGTAGCATCGCCACTGATCACAGAGAACAGGCGCTACTCCTGGCACAGTATCGAACACTTAGTTTCAGATAGAACAATTAGTTTAAAATGGAACTGTGTTCCGCATTTGGAGATTCCTCTCTCACAAGGTCGACCATTTAGATTCGTCGAACACATACGGTTTCGAGTGGCATCGCCACAGATTTCAGAGAACAGGCGCTTCTGCTGGCACAGTATCGAACACTTTGTTTCACATGGAACGATTAGTTTAAAAAGGAACAAGTTTTCGCATCTGGAGCTTCCTCTCTCACAAGGTCGACCACTTAGTTTCGTCGAACACTTACGGTTTCGAGTAGCATCGCCACAGATTTCAGAGAACAGGCGCTTTTCCTGGCACAGTATCGAACACTTAGTTTCAGATAGAACAATTAGTTTAAAATGGAACTATGTTTCGCATCTGGTGAATCCTCTCTCACAAGGTCGACCACTTAGTTTCGTCGAAAACATACGGTTTCGAGTGGCATCACCACAGATTTCAGAGAACAGGCGCTTCTCCTGGCACAGTATCGAACACTTAGTTTCAGATAGAACAATTTGTTTAAAATGGAACTATGTTCCGCATCTGGTGAATCCTCTCTCACAAGGTCGACCACTTAGTTTCGTCGAACACATACGGTTTCGAGTGGCATCGCCACACATTTCAGAGAACAGCCGCTTCTCCCGGCACAGTAGCGAACACTTAATTTCAGATAGAACAATTAGTTTAAAATGTAACTATCTGTCGCATGTTGAGTTTCCTCTCTCACAAAGTCGACCACTCAGTTTCGTCGAACACATACGGTTTCGAGTGGCATCGCCACAGATTTCAGAGAACAGGCGCTTCTCTTGGCATAGTATCGAACACTTAGTTTCAGAAGGAACATTTAGTTTAAAATGGAACTAAGTTTTGCATCTGGAGTTTCCTCTCTCACAAGGTCGACAACTTAGTTTCGTCGAACAAATACGGTTTCGAGTGGCATCGCCACAGATTTCAGAGAACAGACGCTTGTACTCGCACAGTATCGAATACATAGTTTCAGATAGAACAATTAGTTTAAAATGGAAATAAGTTTCGCATCTGGAGTTTCCTCTCTCACAAGGTCGACCACTTAGTTTCGTCGAACACATACGGTTTCGAGTGGCAACGCCAGAGATTTCAGAGAACAGGCGCTTCTCCTGGCACAGTATCGAACACTTAGTTTCAGATAGAACAATTATTTTAAAATGGAAATAAGTTTCGCATCTGGAGTTTCCTCTCTCACAAGGTCGACCACTTAGTTTCGTCGAACACATACGGTTTGGAGTGGCATCGCCACAGATTTCAGAGAACAGGCGCTTCTCCTGGCACAGTATCGAATACTTTGTTTCAGATAGAACAATTGGTTTAAAGTGGAACTATGTTCCGCATCTGGTGAATCCTCTCTCACAAGGTCCACCACTTAGTTTCGCCGAACACAAACGTTTTCGAGTAGCATCGCCACAGATTTCAGAGAACAGGCGCTTCACCTGGCTCATTATCAAACACTAAGTTTCAGATAGAACAATCAGTTTAAAATGGAATTAAGTTTCGCATCTGTAGTTTCCTCTCTCACAAGGTTGGCCACTTAGTTTCGTCAGACACATACGGTTTCGAGTAGCATCGCCAGAGATTTCAGAGAACAAGCACTTCTCCTGGCACAGTATGGAACACTTAGTTTCAGATAGAACAATAAGTTTAAAATTGACCTATGTTTCGCATTTGGAGTTTTCTCTCTCACAAGTTCGACCACTTAGTTTCGTCGAACACATACGGTTTCGAGTGGCATCGCCACAGATTGCAGAGAACAGGCACTTCTCCTGCCGCAGTGTCGAACACTTGGTTTCAGATAGATCAATTAGTTTAAAATGGAACTATATTTCGCATCTGGAGTTTCCTCTCTCACAAAGTCGACCACTTAGTTTCGTCGAACACATACGGTTTCGAGTGGCATCGCCACACATTTCAGAGAACAGGCCCTACTCCTGGCACAGTATCGAACACTTAGTATCAGATAGAACAATTAGTTTTAAATGGAACTAAACTTCGCATCTGGAGTTTCCTCTCTCACAAGGCCGACAACTTAGTTTCGTCGAACAAATACGGTTTCGAGTGGCATCGCCACAGATTTCAGAGAACAGGCGCTTCTCCTGGCACAGTATCGAACACTTAGTTTCAGATAGAACAATTAGTTTAAAATGGAACTATGTTCCGCATCTGGTGAATCCTCTGTCACAATGTCGACCACTCAGTTTCGTCGAACACATACGGTTTCGAGTGGCATCGCTACACATTTCAGAGAACAGGCGCTTCTCCTGGCACAGTGTCGAACACATAGTTTCAGATAGAACAATTAGTTTAAAATGGAACTAAGTTTCGCATCCGGAGTTTCCTCTCTCACAATGTCGGCCACTTACCTTCGTCGAACACATACGGTTTCGAGTAGCATCGCCACAGATTTCAGAGAACAGGCGCTTCTCCTGGCCCAGTATCGAACACATTGTTTCAGATAGAACAATTAGTTTAAAATGGTACTACGCTTCGCATCTGGAGTTTCCTATCTCACAAGGTCGACCACTTAGTTTCGTCCAACACATACGGTTTCGAGTGACATCGCCACAGATATCGGTCCATATAAATTATAATTAAATATAATAATATAATATATTTATAAATATATTATTATCTATATAAATAATATTATATATTTATAAATATATTATTATTTATATAAATAATATTATATATAAATTATATATTGTTACGTACCGGATGTTAAATTAAAATTTGCATACCTAAACACGGCGAAATTCCTCGACCGCGAATATTCTTCGAACGGTGGTCACGTTTTGCTAATAAGCGAAATTGCAATAGCGGGAGGCTATGGATGGGAAATAGCTGATGAACTGCGGGCGGAATTCTTAGAACAGGAACGGGCGATTTCCTGAGTGGGAGGAACGAGCATGGCTCTTGGAACTTCCCCTTAGCGGTCCCCAAAATCTACAAAAGAGGCAGAGAAACCGCCGCGAGTTGCAATCGTTAGTCAAATCGCGAGGTGCGTGGCGTTTTGCCCTTGTTGCTATTTTGAGCCAGAGTTCGGGTTAAATTAGTGAAGTTACTTCCATAATTACCGAAGGACTCAGCTAACAAGAAATTATTCAAATTTAAAATCAATCTTAAGATTCCAATCTCCATTCTAATATATTAAATTCTTCTTTATAGTATTTATAGTATTTATAGTATAGTGAAAATAGAATTGCGTTAACTCATATAAGTGCCGTGAAAAGTTCATCAGCCATTCCTTCATCTTCGGGCTCCACCAGCATCTGGGACAATTCACATCAGAGCTAACGATAAACATTGCTTCCAAGATAGTATTCATTGGTGAGTTTTCCATACTTATGTTCTCATTGCGATACGAGGACCCAAACATATGTTTATATGCTTGTGGGAATTTCCCTTGGGCCCATTCGTACACTTAACACGTTAGGAATTTACCAATCTAAGACTCCAACTAAAATACGTATTGTAAAATTGTCATCCATTCTGGACTCCGATATTTCTGAACCATTCCGTGTAATTGTTTTTATATAATGTAAAGAATCAATAGAACAGGCCAATAAGGTATTTATCCTCTATTCTGCGTTAACACCTATTTCATTCCTGACCTATGCGCGAATTCCGTATGGAATCTTAGATGATACGACCCATCCTAAATTAAATTTATTCAAGCGTTACATGCGGAACGGCTGACCGCTCGGCCCACGAAATAATTCCTTACGCACGTAACAGCTGAATTGGTGTCAGAAGTGGGATATGTATTGTCAATTAGCGCATATGTTAGTGCAGAATAATTAAAGGATCATATAGACTTGAGATTCGCACACAGTTGCATAGATAGTTCAATTCATAATCAATAATCAACATCAATTATAATTACACGATAACGATTGCTGAATTTTCCTTCGCCTAATTTATCAATATGGCCACAAATTCCTCTCGTAATGCAGCAGCACAAGTTTCGGCAAATGTTACATTGGACGAGTTACACGTTACTAATTTGATGATGGCTTCTATGGTTGAATGCTTCACAATTCAGCACAGTACATTAAATATTCCATTTTTCGATGGGAGAAACATTCCGCTTAAAAATTTCTTAAGTGACGTTCAAAACGGTGCAGTCTATGTGCCACCAGCACTGGAAACTTCATATGTAACGGCAATATTAGGAAAATTGCAAGGAACAGCGAGAGATCGTATTTGGGGTAAAAAATTTCAAAAACTAGATGATCTCGTAAAACATTTAAAGGAAAGATTTGCACCAGGTAAAACATATCCATACTACCATCACGATATAGAAAATATCCGAATGAGACGCGGAGAAGCGGTCAGTGACTCTGCAGATCGATTAAATATCCTAATCAGCGGTGCTCGTGTTGCTTTAGAAGATAAATACGGGGAATGCGCTAATCAAATGATGGCTCCCGTAGAAGAATGTGCTTTAGAAGCTTTTATTCGAGGATTACCCGACGAAATTGCTATCGCGGTTGATTCGCGTGAACCAAAGAAAATACAGGACGCTGTAAAAATTGCTGCACGAATAGAAACCCGAATGAAATCAGGAATAATCCCCGGTGGTGAACCTTCGCGAATAATCACAATATTCAGTTCCGAATCCAGATTCTCGTGACTTACCTACCACCTACACAAACCGCTCCCAAACCTTGCGAGAGCAAGATTCGAGGAGTCCCAGTCCCATGAGAAATCCGAACTATAATCGCGCAAATTCACCGATTACAATTCTAAAATCTGCACGTCCTACATCACCTGTTCCTTACAAGCATCACCATTATCCGTTGCCACCGCATCCTTATCCATATTATCCACCGTATTTTTATCCACCAATGCCATATCCGCCTTACAGTGCAATATATGATCACCCTCAATCTTTCCATATGAATCCAAACTTGACTAATCATACTCTAACCAGAGCAAATTCTCCAACCCCAGTTCCTTCGCGAAGCATTGAACCTTCAAGATCCAGCACACCCACTAACCAAAATTCCAGATCTTCTTCCCCTATCCCAACATTTGATCATTTTAACTCGAATTCGCCGAGAAGGAACAGTGAAAATTTAAACTGCCGCACAACTCGTCGTGCCGGCGCGACGGCGAGTTACTCGAATTAGGAGCGTCGAACAGTAAAATTTTTTGAAGCAGAGGAATCGTCTATTCCTATAAACGACAGCAAGAATCACCATTAAATAAAATGTCTGCGGAAGAATTACGCAATAAATCTGGTTTATTTTTGGTTGATACCGGCGCAGATATAAATCTGATAAAATTAAATGCTTTGCACGAAGACGTCGAAGTAGACATTCAGGAATCAGTCTCTATAACTGGAATTACCCCGGAAAAATTGAGAACTTTAGGAACAACTACCGTTACACTTTTAGAACGACCGGTTAAATTTCACGTCGTTAGATCATCGTTTCCCTTGCATAATGATGGAATTTTAGGCAAAGATTACTTACGTCGAGAGCAGGCGGAAATCTCGTTCGCTCATAATACCTTGGTCACAAAAACTGAACCCATCAGACCTTTTAGGTTCATTGGGGAAGAACCAAATCAGAAATCTAAACGTAGTCCTCGTTCGCAAATTCTTACGATTAAAGCTCGCACTCGTCAACCGATAGCTATAGACGTGGTTAATTCAGAAATAAAAGAAGGATACTTGCCAAAGTTAGAATCAGTAGAAGGCTTATACATAGGCGAAGCAGCTGTTAGCGTACGGGATGGTGTCTGTCACGTATTAGCAATTAATACGTTGGAAGAAGACATACAAGTCGAAGTTACTCCACAAGAAGTAATTCCCTTTGAATACTATGATTTTCCAGAAGAAGAATATTTCGATTCAGATTCAGAAGTTCAGGATTTCCCTGTAGTTCAAGATAGGGTTTTTGAAATTCTAAAACGTTTGCGCTTAGATCACCTAAATGACGAGGAACGAGACCATATAACCGAAATTATAGAAGAATACCCAAATCGCTTTTATTTGCCAGGAGACCAATTACCTTTCACCCCGTTAATAAAACATACAATTTCGACATCAGATGATTTACCGATTAATACTAGACAGTATCGCTTTCCACCGGTTCACAAACGTTACGTGGTTTGCAGGGAACGGAAGTTTTCGTTTATCTCGATGACATTGTAGTGTACGCAAAAACTCCTGAAGAACACGGAAAGAAAATTCGTAGATTATTTAATCGGTTAGAAAAACCTAAATTAACACTACAACCCGATAAATGTGAATTTTTGAAAACTGAAGTAGCATACCTAGGACATATAATTAGTCAAAAGGGCGTAAGGCCAGATCCAAAAAAGATTATAGCAGTAAAAAACTTCCCTCGACCAAAAACAGCAAAGAATGTCACACAATTTTTGGGATAAGCAGGTTATTATCGCAGATTTATTAAAGATTTTGCAGCAAAATCCAAACCATTAACAGAATTGTTAAAAAAGAACGCGACCTTCGTTTGGGGAAAGGAACAAAAACGTAGCTTCCAGGAATTACGAAAAGCGCTCTGTAGAGGTCCAATTCTCCAATATCCAAATTTTGATAAGCCTTTCACTTTAACAACAGACGCCTCAGATTTTGCGATAGGAGCAATACTTAGGCAGGAGGTTGATGGAAACGATTTACCAATAGCTTATCTTTCTAGAACTCTAACAAACCCTGAGAAAAATTATTTCACCACCGAAAAAGAATGTTTGGCAGTATTATACGCAATTATGCATTTTAGGCCGTATCTTTACGGTAGGAAATTGGCGTTAGTTAGCGATCACGAACCCCTGAAATGTATAGACTCCATAAAGGATCCAGGGCAACGTTTAATTCGATGGAGATTGAAATTGCGTGACTACGACTATAATTTCGTTCATAAAGCGGGAAAATTAAACACCAGCGCAGACGCGTTATCCAGAAATCCTGTTGTTAAATTTAGCCTCTCAGATACCAGCAGTACCGACTCTGACAGTGAACTTGAATCATCCAAAATTCTACCGATTCAAGAACAACCAGCAAAATCTAAACTTAGCTCACTTAGCAGCAACCACATCTAGACCAATATCCAAATCAGTTTCGGAAGCACCCAGAAAACCAGGAAGGCCCATTGGATCGAAAAATAAACCAAAAATCTCAAACCCTTTAAATGTCAGTGCAATAGCAACTAGGACCCGAAATCAATTAAAACCCAACGCTTACATTCCACCACGACCTACAGTTCCATCGTCAGCAGATACGTCAGACGTAGATTCCGACAATTCACATGACGAGTCATCAGAACCACCTGTTACATACGCGTATTTCGATATGAGAATTTCTTAAATTCTCGGAGTAACACCGGAAAGTCGGCCGACAGTGCAAATAGAAAGCGGACAACCTGTCTCGGGCTTCCAACAATACCCCCGAAAAACAATACGTCGTTACCGGGCCCAGGGCGAGGCACCTAGGCGTTTCGCGCCCGGGGTTCGGTAGCGACGCCGCTAGCTCCACCTTTTTTCCACCTTCCGGAAAACCACGTGTAAACCACGTTTTTCTCGGTATAAATAGAGCAGCCCTTCAGGGCCCAATCGTAGTCACGTTCGTACAGCTAAAGGGGAATTGCTGAAGCCTGGGACAAGTTACCCATTACATCATAGTCAGTTTCAAACATCAACCGTACACCGAAACCGCAAGGTAACACTCAACATCATTGTAAAGGCCAGGTCTTTAATCATTCAGCAATAGTGAGAATATATTTAGATATTTTTATAACCCTTGTAGTCAATAACTCTGACCTACCCTCTAATAATAGAATCACCGTTTGAGCACGATCCCCTGAGTTCACTCCAGCCCCTCGGAGTGTACAATCAAGTAATAAGTTAACGAGCTGCGACTCAGACGGTACTCGCTTAGATAAAGTCAGTGGTGGTTACCAAGTAGATCCACCTTTACTGACGCGAATCTTCGGATTCGTTATTAACAGGAGAAGGCAGAGGGGTCGCAACGCCGAAAACCCTCTCCTGGGTATATTCATTCGTAAGCGAGGATTATCTGAGTTCGCGAGCACCTGCTTCTGGCTACTTCTCTCTACCAGTCAGTGGTGGGTACCAAGTAGATCCACCTTTACTGACGCGAATCTTCGGATTTGTTATTAACGGGAGAAAGCAGAGGGGTCACAACGCCGAAACCCCTCTCCCGGGTATATTAATTCGAGAGACGCCACAAGCAGGGTACTGAAATTCTACGTCGGTCCACGCACGCCGCGCCCCGGCTCGTAACACACCCATATTACGGAAAAGGAAAAGTGTAATACCAAGCCTGGATTTACACAAGAAAATTACTTCAAAGCATCCGAAAGGGAAAGTATTGGAACCAATTGCCGAGGACGTTGATACTGAATCCGTAGACGAGATAACAACAGACGCTGACACTATACTACTAGAGTTACAGCCACCCTCAGAGGACAGTGACGATGACGTTTTCCTAGATGACGAACGAAGACTGACTATAAACAAACAGGAATTACATGACTCTTTCAAACGTTTTGACGAATTTCTTAAAGAACACAGCGAAATTATGGAAGAATCATCAGGTAATACTTCGGACACTGACGAACTAGACGACGTAGAGTTAAAGAGTAGAAAAGAAAAATTACTTAAACAATATGGAACAGAAGGACATGATAAATCGAAACCTGACTGTACACTGGAAACATCCGAGCAGACCAAAATTCATTGGCAACCCCATAGATCCACATTACCTACTCCTATTCCACATTCTAAACCATTGGCATTGTCAACTCCTTTCCCAGCTTCACCAATCAATACGAGACAAAATGCACTTCTACCAGGACACTTCAGTGAAACTAAATCAAAATCTGTTGGTATACCAAGGCGAATAATTCCAAGAACGGTATCAGGTAACGACACGTACTGCACTGGCATCCAGCTGACTCAGGGAATTCCCCCGGATATGACACCTAGCTCTCCCGTAAATCTTTCTCGGTAACCACAACGCTCTTCAAAGAAATTAATTAATATCAGCCGAGTAAATTTGACCTACTCACATGATAATTATGTTCGCTTTATTTCTGCTGATTGCGAATTGACAACATCCGTAGGGAAATTGCTAACAGATATAGGCGCTATCAGCGTTGAAAATATCAGAGAAATTAAACCAAAGGAAGGTCAAGTACTAATCACTAGACAGGGAAAGTACAAAATATTTAGCATCGTTGGGTAGAAACATCATTTTGACGAGACTTTCGTCGCGAAAATAAAAACCGGGCTTAGGAACTTAAAATTAATTCTTCCAAATTCCGATATTAACTCCTTTCGAATTTAAAAATCCGGTGATTATACCGATTCACTTACTCTCGAATCACTAAAGGAAATCCTAACAGAAATGTTCGAGGAAATCGACATCGAAATTACAATTTGCCTTGGGAAAATTCAAATTCCTCCCGAAGAACTTCGTCATAATATAATTTCAGAATTACATGAAGGCATAGTCGGCGGTCACAAAGGAGTAGTAGTCTGTAGTGGTATCGGTGGGGGGTTCAGTCAATTTTAAAGTGGGGGTGTGTGTGCCTCCAAGGGGGCTGACCCAGGCAGGAGGGACTGCTTGTCCCTGATCAAGGGGCTACAGCTCACACACCCGGCTCGTGAACAGTTACTTTAGTTTCCTGCGGTTCAGCAGGTGAGCTTTGCGATTCCCCGCCCACGCTATGGCTACTGCCCCTCGTGCTCGATGCCTCCTGAGACAACCCGCCCCTAGCGGGCAGGAGAGTCTTAGAGACGACCGAGTTGGACGGAGGGCGAGCATGTTTGTGGATTCGCTGTTACCACGTCGACGTGCTACGCGAGTGAGAGAGCACTGCTGCGACGGAGTGATCTGACCCACCGGAAGCCGCCGATCCGACTTAGATTGTGAGCGCACGACGACTCGGGGCGAAATGGCCCTCTGCCCGCGGTGCTCTTTCTCTCTCACAGCGCACGCCGACTAATGCGGCTTTGCCATGGGGCCAGGTCGTTAGCCTGGAGAGTTACGAGGCGAGCGAGAATAGGTTCTCCGACCTTGCTTAAGTCTAGGGTGTCCCCGGTAACTGGATACCCCGCATCACACCCACAAGCCCTTGCGGGAGACCGTGCGGTGTCGAAGGTGGCTCGGTTTTCCCCTGCAGCCACCTATTTCGCTCGCCAAACAACCCCGTTTGACTGTTGTCTCAGTGGACTTGTCACACGCGAAGCGGACGGGTGGGCTGTTTGAGGCTGCTCCTGCCTATAGGTTAGCGGTAATTTGACTCCCCGCTAAGGAGGTGAGGGTGTATAAAGGCTACCCCCAAGCCTATCGCACATCGGGGAACGCAGCATCCCTCCTGCCCCCCACGTTTCGTCCGTACGGGACCCCGCGCATATGGATCTGCCCTGTCCATACCTTGGATTCCCCTCGAAGGTCCCCTCTGGTCGGTCACGGGCGTTGTTATGGAGCCCCTGGGAGGTACGTGGGGGAGGCAGGTGCGTCGCTCCGTCCTCCGATGTTGTGTGGCGCAGTCCAACCTGGCCTACGAGACGTGGCGGTATTCCGCCAGCTCCCACCTCTGACATGGGTGAGTGACTTGCCTGTGATCCGGGCCGGAAGTCGGGGTGAATGATGGCCACCCTGTAGCCAATCTTTTGCGATATTTCGCGGGCTCCCACCTCAGGGGGGAGTAATTGCCTTTAGTCCGGGCCGGATGTCGGGTGTACAAAGGCCACCACGCAGCCTATTTCGACGGCCTTTCGTCAGCCCCCACCACAACAGGGTGGGTAATTGCCTTTAATCCGGGCCGGATGTCGGGTGCATAACGCCACCACGCAGCCTATCTCGGCGGTACTTTGCCGGCTCCCACCTCAGGGGGGCGTAATTGCCTTTGATCCGGGCCGGAACTAAGAGTGTACAAAGGCCGCTCTAGCCTGTTTACGGGGTTTATTCCGTGTTTATGGGAAGGGGTAGGGGGTGGGAGAGGTGGGGGGTATTGATTTCCAGCCCCTGCGGTCAGGTTCGTAGCCCGGATCGCTTCTAGGGGGCTGGGGAATCTATTTACTGTCGTTTAGGGGGCGGTTGTCGATCCCGCGTTAATGGTCGCAGGGCCGTTTGCCGCCTCTAATCTTTTGGGGGGAGGTTGGATCGGTGTGCGGGCGTTTCCGCCCGCTTCTGGTGCGTGGACCAGGGTTTGTGGCTGGGTTATTATGGGACCCACCGGCCCTGCTGGTTGACGGCATCGCTCCTGGAGTGGGTGGCGCTGGAGTGGGGGGGGGGTCGGTCTGTGGGGTGGCTTCCCCGATGCCTCGGATTGCCTTGGCCTTGGCAATCCATCGAGTTAGAACTGCTAGGGGGATGGCCCTCAGTTCCTCCGGCGTAGGTCCTGGTGTCCCCATGAGCTTCATCCTCCATCCCATTAGTGCGGGACAGTCCAGGATGTGCTGGGCCGTCTCCGGCTCCTCCTGGCATCTGGGGCAGGTCGGGGTCTCCGCCAGCCCCATCTTCCACAGTGTGTGCCCTGTGGGGGCGTAGCCAATGAGTAGGCTCACCGCCTCTCTCGCCTGTTGCTTCTGCAGGCACAGAAGCTCCTTGCTCCTTCTTAGGTCTATTTTAGGGCCCAAGAGGAGCTTGGCTTGTCGACAACCGTCGACGTTGTTTCAGTGGGTCTGGTGCAGCGCCCGGGTTCTGGCTTTCAGCGACGTCGTGAACGTCGCCTTGGCCAGTCCGAGCGCCGGTTCAGGCCCGGTGAAGGGGCTGTCCGACCCGAGGTTTGCCAGCCTGTCAGCCTCCTCGTTACCGGGGATGCCTCTGTGGCCGGGTACCCAGGTCAGGGACAGCTTATTCTTCCCGCCCAACTGGTTGAGCGTGTCGATACCGTCCAGGGTCAATTTTGATCTGGTCGTCTCGTTGCTAAGCGCCACGAGGGTGGCTTGGCTGTCGGAACAGATCTTGATCACCTGGCCGGTGGTCTTTTCCTCTATGAGGAGCCTTGCACATCTTATGATGGCGTACAGTTCCGCCTGGAAGACGGTGGGGCTTGATCCCAGGGAAGCAAAGTCGCCTCTACTCCCTGGACCCCTCGTCCAGGCGGCTCCGACTAGGTCGTTTTTACGCGACCCATCGGTGTACCAGACTTGGTTTATGGTCCCAGGCAGGACCTTGTTCGTGGCCCACTCCTCCCTGGTGGGGATCGTGACCACGTAGTTCTTTTTAAACCTGAACTCAGGGTTAGTCGAGTCTAGAGGATAGTTATCCTCTAGCTCATCCCTCCGCTCTGGGAGGTTGGCGTGTCCGTGGTCCTCGCTGTGCCCGCGTCTCCACGAACTCAGGCAGTGGGCCGTCCTCATGGCCACCTCCTGTGCCCTCAGGTGGAGTGGCGGGCATCCCAGAATGGCCTCTAGAGCGGCCGGCGGTGCGGTCGGCAGGGCTCCAGTGATGGCCCTCAGCGCCGCTCCCTGGATCTTGCCCAGGAGTGTCTGCATGGTGGTCAGTTGTGCTCCCCTCCACCATAGTAGGGCCCCGAAAAGGATCCTCGGGACGGTGATGGCCTCGTAGATCCATTTCGTGACGCTGGGTCCAAGCCCCAGGTCGGCCCCATGACGCGCCGCAGCGTCTTCAGGGATGTGAGGGCCCTGTTCCCTTGCGCCCTCAAATGAGGCCTCCAGCTCATCCTCCAGTCCAGCGTGACACCCAGGTATTTTGCCGTTTTACTGGTCACGAGGGGCTGTCCGAAGAGCACGGGGCCGTGTACTTGGGGACGACGCTTTTTCTAGTGACAAGCACCATTTCCGTTTTGGTCGGATTAACCATGAGACCGGTGCATTCGCACCAGATCTCTGTTGCTGCGAGAGCCGTCTGGCATCGATCCATAATGGAGTCGATATCTGTGCCATATGCCATTATGAGGAAGTCATCGGCGTAGGCTTGCGCCCCCACTCCGCTGACCTCCAATGCTCCGATCAGGCTGTCGGCCACCAAGGTCCACAGAAGCGGCCAGAGGATCCCTCCCTGAGGGCAACCTTTATTGGTTGTCCCCTCCACCGTTTCCTGACCTCTTTTGACCGACAGACGTCTCGAGTTCAGCATTACTTTTATCCACCTGCTGATAGTGGAAGGGATGGCGAAATCCCTGAGTGCGTTTTGTATAGCCTCCGCCGAGGTTTGGTTAAATGCACCTTCAATATACATGAAGATGCAAACCGTCATGCCCTTATCCCTAATCCCCGCCTCCAGCTTTCCCACAACTCTGTGGAGGGCGGCCTCAACCGAGAGGCCAGCCCTGAAAGCGTACTGGTGGCGGTGGAGTGGGGTTTCGACTAGCTAGACCTCTTTTACATACCTGTCCACCAATCTCTCCAGGGTCCTCAGGAGGAAGGAGGTCAGGCTAATTGGTCTAAAGGCCTTGGGGGTGGTGTAGTCCGCCTTTTTGGGCTTTGGAAGGAACACCACCCTCGTTTCGGTCCATAGCCTCGGGATAATCCCCGTGGCTATGCTGGCCCTCAGCACTCTTGTGAGTGGCTGGCACAACTGGGCCAGGCCTCTCTGCAAAAGCACTGGGTGGATCTCATCCGGGCCTGGAGCCTTATAGGGTGAGAATGAGTTTATGGCCCATTTCACCCTGGCTTCATTTACGATTTTGTTCGCCAGACCCCAATTAGGGGGCTCGGGAACAATCTCTCCTGCGATATCGCCCGCAGCGGCGTTTGGCACTGTGCGCGTTCCATGGGGGTGGAAGCCCGGGAAGTGTTCCCTCATCAAGATCTCCGTGATCTCTCTCTCTGATGTGGTGAGGCTGCCATCGGGCCTTTTGAGGGGTCCGAGATTTTCGCTCGGTTCCCTCTCCAGGATTCTGTGCAGCCTCACCGTTTCCGGGATCGTTCGGATGTCCCGGCAGTGGTCCTTCCATGACTGGCTTCGCGCCTTCCGGGTGGCCTTCACCATGGCTTTCCTGGCTTCCCTCATTGCTAGCCATTGGTCCCTCAGGCCTCCTCCCCTGGCTGTCATCTCCAGCTTCCGGAGGTCGTCCTTCTGCTTTTGGAGGTCCTCGTTCCACCACATCACGGAGGTTTTCCGGGACCTCTCCTTGGCCTCACAGGCCTCGTTGAAGGCCCCTGCGATTGCCTCAGTGATGCGGGTGGCTGCCGCGTCCAGGTCCTCCTTCGTCCCGTACCTGGAGGGAAAATCTTTTAGGTTCGCCCTGAGGGCGTTCCCGTAGGCGATCCAATCCGTATTTCTCGGATTGGCTTTCCTGATGGGGGGGGGGGTGGGATCCCCCGTACCCCGAAAGGTACATGTGATATATCTGTGGTCGGACATGGATGGAACGTCGGAGACCCTCCAATCCACTGCCCTTCCCGCTATGCTCTCGGAGCATACTGTTATATCCAGAGTTTCTTTCCGAGTCCTGATCTCGTAGGTGTGTTCACACCCCCTGTTTAAATGCCTCAGGTCTAGGCTGTTGAGGAAGTCCAAGACGGACTCTCTTCGTCGGTTGGTGGTCGTGCTGCCCCACTCTCTGTGGCAAGCATTCGCATCCATGCCGACTACCAACTCCTTGCCGTTCACTGTGGCCCACTCGGCCACGGTTCTCAGCTCGTTGGTGGGGAGAGGGTACGGGAGGTCCCAGGGTAGGTAGGATGAGACCACCACTACCTCCTTTGGAGCTCCGTTCTCCCCAATGGTTGTCCATATTCCCGCTGCTTGGTCCCTGTTACAGAACTGCGGCAGCGGGGTGAACGGGCAATTCCTCCTGGCGAGGATGCAGGCCCTGGGGGCTGGATCCTCGGAGGAATGAGCCGTTTGCCCGATAAGTCCAAGTCCCCTGGGGGCCTTGAAACTTATCCAAGGCTCTTGGATTCGCGCCAAGTCAGCTTTAATTGTGGCCATGAACTTCACCAAATTTGATGAAGCCACGTCACTGTGGTGCAGGTTGATCTGCACCACTTTTAGTCCGCCGCTGTCGGAGGGGGGGTCATCGCTTCCTGTCCTCTTCCTTCCTTCTCTTTTGGTTGCGGGGGTTGCCCTCCTTCCATCTCCGCTGGTTCCTGGGGTTGTCGTCCTTCCTTCTCCGCTGTTACGCACATCGACCAGCCTCAGTCAAAAACTAATTTTTCGACGGGATCTAAGATTGTTGGCCCCAATATACCGATACAGATACAAAAAAAAATCAAGGGCGGAAGACGCCAAATGAATTATTTGCGACACTTGTTATCGAAAACCAGGGCTTCGCATTGGAGGCTGCTTTGAGAGATACCACACGATGGTAAATTATAAACTACAATTTTTACCCTAAAACATTGCGTTAAACCTATTATTGTGTTTAAAATATCGAAGTTCACAAAAGAATGAATAAATTGTGTTTTTCCTTCGTAATCTTGCATACTCTGCATCACTGCGCGCTCCGCGGAAATTAATTCCGACCAGCACGATACCTACGTCCAAATTAAATACGACCGCAAGGGGCTAAACACGAGGCCTCCTCCGAGCGGGGGGCGTTCTCGCGCGTAAAATAGAATGAACGCCCCGGAAAATCGCGAATATCTCCGGAGATAATGCAATCGAGGTAGAGGGAAAGATAGCATACGAAAGAGCGGATTTTTCTCTATAAAATCACCGTCGGGAAAAATAACGCGTGATCCGTTCTTTCGCGATAATTAAGTACAAAGCCTCGTCCGAGCGTGGGGCATTCTCGCGCGTAAAATAGAGTGAACGTCCCGGGAAATCGCGAATATCTCCGGAGATAATGCAATCGAAGTAAAGGGAGAGATAGCATACGAAAGAGCGGATCTTTCTCCATATAATCATCGTCGGGAAAAATATCGCGTGATCCGTTCTTTCGCGATAATTAAATATGGAGCCTCCTCCGAGCGGGGGGCATTCTCGCGCGTAAAAAGGGATAAACGCTCCGGGAAATCGCGAATATCTCCGGAGATAATGCAATCGGAGTAAAGGGAAAGATAGCATACGAGAGAGCGGATTTTTCTCGATGAAATCACCGTCGGGAAAAATAGCGCGTGATCCGTCCTTTCGCGATAATTAAATACAAAGCCTCCTCCGAGCGGGGGGCATTTTCGCGCGTAAAGATAGAATGTACGCCCCGGGAAATCGTGAATATCTCCGGAGATAATGTAATTGAAGTAAAGGGAAAGATAGCATACGAGAGAGCGGATCTTTCTCCATATAATCACCGTCGGGAAAAATATCGCGTGATCCGTTCCTTCGCGATAATTAAATATGGAACCTCCTCCGAGCGGGGGGCATTCTCGCGCGTAAAATAGGATAAATGCCCCGGGAAATCGCGAATATTCACAAAGGAGTAACTAAAACTTATCGTAGGATTCGCGAAAGATTCTATTGGCCAGGAATGAGGAATGATATTCAAAATTTCATTAGAACTTGCCATAGCTGTCAAGAAAATAAATTAGTCAGAACAAAAACGCGTGAACCAATGATAATCACAGATACCCCTATAGAACCGTTTGCTAAAGTATCATTAGATACTGTGGGACTCCTACCTACAACCCCTGATGGCAATCGGCACATATTGACTATGCAAGATAATTTGACAAAATATTGTATCGCCGTAACCGTACCAGATATAAAAGCTGAAACAATTGCTCACGCGATATTAACACATTTAATCTTCCAATTTGGAGCTCCGCGTATTATATTAACCGACAGAGGAACAAGTTTTATAAACAAGATTTTAAAGGAATTAACAAAAATCTTCAAAATTCATCACGTAACAACGTCTGGTTACATACCACAGACAAACGGTGCTTTAGAAAGGAGCCATATAGTATTAACGGACTATATAAAACATTATATAAATGATTTCGATGATTGGGATAAGTTAGTTCCGTTTGCCATGTTCTCATACAACACCTCAGTACACGAAGCCACTAACTTCACTCCATACGAATTAGTTTTTGGAAAATTAGCTCGTTACCCTAGTTCATTTCCCGAAGAGGATGATATGCTAACGTATAATTCATATCTTCGTGAATTGATAATTCGACTTTCCGAATCACAAATATTAGCTGGACAAAATTTAATTTCTGCTAAACATAAGTCTAAAGGATATTATGATGAAAAGGCACGACCATTCCCAGGAAAAGTAGGAGATATGGCTCGTGTTCTAGTAGAACCCAGGAAAGGAGAGTTCAGTACTCGATATCATGGTCCCTATAAAATAGTTGGAGTTTTGGAGAAAAATAATATTGTTTTGGAAGATGGTAATGGTAAAAGACTCATCATACACGCGGATAAAGTAGAATTGGCCGCACAGTAATTTCAAATTTCGTAAAATAATAATCATTGATGCCTGATATTTGATAAGGAATGGCGGTGGACTCAGCGATACTCATCCTACTACTTGGGCTAGTAGCAGCAGTAAATTCGGAGGAAAAATATCAAATTACTGAGCTGAAGAACAGTCCGGGGTTATACTTTGAAAAATTACACAATATACGTTTTAAACGAGCAGATTGGCGCGTAACCTTATTTATTGATTTGAAGAAATTGAAGGAACAATTCCCAAACGAAAAATGTCATCTTACTAAATTACACTCAGAATGCATGACAGTACCGATCAGACATCAGTGCGACACCTTACTCAGAACCGATTATTTAAACAATAAAATTCACGAAGCATTTGATCTCTACGAGGAAATCAATGAAATAGCCGGAGAGGTCGTAGTGCAGGAGACTGAAACGTTAGCCAAAACCGTAGTACGCAGAAGTGTCCCATTTGGTATCATAGGCTCAGCTAGTCGCTACTTATTCGGCACATTGACAACTGATGACGCAGAATATTTTAATTCTGAAATAGATAAACTGTACACCGATCAAAAGCAAATTACACAGATAATTAAAAACCAAACCCATGTCACCGTCAGCAATTTGCAAGGACTACACGATACAATAAATAAAAACATTAAGGCTACCAAGGAGAATCGGGCAACGATTAACGAAATACTGAAAACACTTAACTCCATAGAGGAAACAAAGGCCTTATTGAACTATAGTATAACTCTTGATCACTACTCCCGCAGCGCCGAAAATTCACTAGACCATTATATTAGGGCATTACAAAAATTCTTAGCCTCACTGCGCGCCGCGCGGGAAGGAAAACTAGATTCATCCTTGATGACCAGCGCTGATCTGAGGACCATCATTGACCAAATACATGATTCAGTCTCAGACTATGAATTTCCGACACCCACAAATCACCGCCGAACAGAAGAAATAAGCAAGCTAACAACATTAGAATTGGGTTATCACAAGGAACGGATAATAATAGTATTACACCTACCCCTAGTGGAGCGTACTACCTATCACTTATATCGAATGCATACTTGGCCCACCGCTCAAATCCTGGACATCAACACCACCATCTCAGCGCAAATCATACCACAAACAACATATTTAGGACTGAGAGACGACCACCATACATACCTAATGATGGATGGAATACACCTTTCTTCTTGCACACGAACATGGTATGCTCATCTTTGCCCGCTGGAATTACCCCTCCGTGAAGTCTCAACATCGACTGCCTGTGAAATTTCTCTCCTACTCAGACCAAATGTGAAGACTTTAAGACAGTGCAATATTAAAGTGAGACCAAAACATGAACCATATTGGGCGCGATTACAAACCACAGGATCTTGGCTATATGCATTGGACAAACCCGAATCTGTGCAATTGATCTGCAAGAACGAAAAGGATTTATTGCTAACCCTAGTCGGAACCGGCATCCTCTACATACATCCAGATTGTATAGCGAAAACGCATACAACTACCCTAGTCGGAATCAAGATCTATAACAATCATCACGAGCAATATTTATATCAACCGGACCTGGCGCTAAACATTTCCGAAATTTCACCAATTTTGCCATATTATAAGAGCCTTAGAACCATAGCAGATGACATAAGCGAACCTGACAATCCTAAAGGAGCTTCACTGTTCGAACTAGAAGCAAAACTTGACGAGATAGGAGCACACCACAGGGAAAAGCAATATCAGCATACATTACTCTTCGGAGGCCTAATAGTTCAAGTAGTTATGATTATGGGAACAATGATAATCTGTATATACATACATATGTATGTATATGTGTGTGTATGTATGTATGTGCATGTATGTATGTGTGTATATGCGAACATGTATAGATATAAGTATAAATTTATGTTTTTGGTCCTCGTCATCGTGCGCCCTTAGCAATATCCATTGTAAACTTCGTACTAACCATGTGTTACTTATTGTTAGTGTTCGCGACCCCTTCGATCTTGGCCGAGAACACCTAATATTTATTTGAGCGCCGGGTGTCGGATCCGAAAGGATGGTGGTTGAATATCGCTCGTCCGTGATTCGCGACGATCTCTCTGTTCGTAACGATCTCCGTAGATCGAAATATTCCGTAATTAAACTCACTGGGCCCGTGCCCGCGTACAATTCTCTTCCCGTGGTGGAAGAAATTGTCTCCGATGTGAATGTGAGAAGCCTCGTGGCTTGCGATAAAAACTCTTACGTGCGTCGTGTTTAACAGTCGGCAGAAGAAGGACGAGATTTCGCTCTATCCCTCGGAAACGCACTTCGGGGAGACAGAGCCCCCTGCGACTACGCACCCTCTGCCGCCCGCAGGAAACGAGGGGCGCCACGACATTTAAACTGGCTTAAACATACCGCCCGCCTCGTATCCGGTAGGTACGACATCTAATTTAGAAACAAAAATCGGTGAAATATTCACAAGAATAATGTTACATGACAGGACGCATGGTACGTACATAAACTTAACTTACGAGAGGCGCAAGACGCATGATATATAAGAACGGAGCACATAGTACAAATAGTAACATGGAACGGCGTAACGTAGACAGACGTAGCTCTCACTACCGCTACTTCTTACATACATCGATTGGTAGCGGACAAATCTGGGAAATTGGCCTCTTGAACTTCGATCGAGCAGTCCGAAGTTGAACTACTCGAGTGCGATCGTCACTCCCTGGGAAGGATTTTTCTACAATGGCCAAGTCCCATTTACAGGGAGGCAGCAAGTTGTTTTTTAGTAGAACAAGTGTACCCTCCTGGATGTTCGGCATGGTTTTGGACCATTTGTACCGCTGTTGCAGAGTATGTAAGTAGTCCCGAGACCAATTTCGCCAGAAATGTTCGAGCATCGCACGCACGCGCTGATAACGAGACGATCGGTTCTCGTCCAGATTTAGGACCGACTCGTCCGGCACCGTGGTTAAAGGCCCGCCGATTAAAAAATGACCGGGAGTGAGCACGGCGCAATCACTCGCGTCGCTGGTCATCGCTGCGATCGGGCGCGAGTTCAAACAAGCCTCAATCTGCGCGAGAAGCGTCGTGAACTCCTCGATTGAAAGAGTATGGTCCCCCACGATTCGTCGGAGGTGATGCTTCATACTCTTGACTCCCGCCTCCCAGAGCCCTCCGAAGTGAGGGGCAGAGGGGGGTATGAAATGCCAAGTAGAGCCGTCGGAGGCTAACCGAGCAGACAGATCGACGTCTTTAGATAAGTTACGGAACATGGTGGACAGTTCCTTTTCCGCTCCCAAGAAGTTAGTGCCATTATCGCTGTAAATATCGCTCGGGATACCGCGCCGAGATACGAAACGTTTAAAGGCAGCAAGGAAGGCGGTGGAAGAGAGACTGTTCACCAGTTCTAGATGGATTGCGCGCGTCGATAGACAGACGAAAACAGCAACGTATGCTTTGTACGATCGTTGTCCGCGGCCAGCAATCGGTATAATGTTGACTGGCCCCGCGAAGTCGACGCCGGAATGCAAGAACGGACGAGAGGGAGTTACCCTAGCGGAAGGTAAATCCCCCATGAGCTGCGTCGGGGTATTCGCCCGATGGCGTATACACGGAATACATTTGTGGATTTTGGAACGCACGAGATTTCGGGCTCGTAATATCCAGTAGTTCTGACGCAGAATCCGAAGGGTCAATTGCGGACCCCCATGAAGAGCTCTTCGGTGAGCATCTTCTATAATAAGGTCACTTATTCTACCGTTCGACAAAATAACCGGATGCTTTTCGTCGTAAGGTAATTGCGAGTGCCTCAGCCGCCCGCCAAGCCGAATTAGTCCGGTTGAGTCGAGAAACGGATGGAGCGTTACCAACGAGCTCCGTTGAGAGACGGCGGTATTGTTCTTTAAGAACTCTAATTCCGACGGAAAACTGGCCGTCTGCGAATATCGACACCAGAACTGCCGCGACTGCTGAATTTCCTTCGCCGTCAGAGGCGTCGTGTTTGGCGACCGATGCTTCCGAGTTAACTTCAAGTTTGAAGTGAAGCGAAACACATAAGCCGTTACGCGTAATAATTTCGGCCATGAAGAGAAGCGATGCATAAGCTCGTCCAGATAACTAGACTCCGGTATGGTCTGGATGGAGTGAACCGTGGCCTTAGATTGTTCAGAGCGAATGAGCGCTTCGTGATCAGGATTGATCGAACTCGGCTCGTGTTCCTGTGGTGGCCAGAAGCGTGAGTTTTGACTGAGCCACGTTGGCCCATGCCACCAAAGTTTATGACTCTCGAGTTCTGCTGGCGAAATGCCACGTGATGCACAATCTGCGGGGTTTGCATGCGTTGGAACATGGTTCCAAACGGCTGCGGGTAACCTCGTTTGAATTTTAGCAGTTCGATTCGCGACATACGTGTTCCAGGTAGAGGGATGTTTTTTCAACCAACCGAGGACGACGGTTGAATCCGTCCAGCAATACACTGGCACGTGTGAGAGCTTTAATGTTGTCCGAACAAACTGAACGAGTTTGGACAGTAGAGCACCACCGTTTAACTCCAGACGAGGAAGAGAAACCGTCTTGATGGGCGTCACCTTGGATCGAGCCGCAATAAGTGTCACAGTGACGTCATCAAGAGAGTGCAAAACCCGAAGGTACACCACAGCAGCGTAAGCTCTGTTTGAAGCATCTGAAAATCCATGCAATTCGCAAGCTAGGTTAGACGTAGACCGTCCGGTCCAACGTGGTATGCGAATAGATTCAATGAGAGGAAGAGACTGGCAATAGGACTTCCACGAATGAAGAACAGCGGAGGGAAGCTGATCATCCCAATCGCACTTACAAAGCCACAACTCTTGAAGGAGTATTTTTGCGACAATCACCACGGGGGTAGCCCACCCGAGCGGGTCAAAGAACCTGGCGATGGTGGCAAGAACAGCACGTTTGGTGGAACCGGAGTTCCCTGGCAGATGCGTACGAAAGGCAAAAGAGTCACTTTGTGGCGCCCAGTAAACGCCGAGAACCTTTATACTTTCATCCTCCTTAAGGTGGCGATCCGCAGCACGATCATCGTCTCCCGAGGAACGATTGTCCAACAAAGCGATAACATTAGATGCCCATTTGTGTAATTGGAAGCCTCCTGCAGAGAGAAGCGCAGTAAGCTGTCTCTTGATGTCGAGAGCAGAGCTCGCATCTTCCGCTCCGAAGAGTACATCGTCCACGTAAATGTGTTCCTTGAGGATCGATTTGGCGAGAGGAAATTTGTCGCCCTCGTCCTCCGCAAGTTGGTGAAGAACTCTGATCGCCAAATAGGGAGCAGAAGCAGTTCCGTAAGTAACGGTTCGTAGCCGATACGTGCTTGTATGGAAAGAAAGAGGTGGTTGCCATAGTATCCGTTGAAAGTCTCTGTCACGCGGATGTACGAGAATTTGGCGAAACATCTTGGCGATATCTGCCATGAGTACGATACGATATTGACGCCATCTCATTATTATAGAAGGCAAATCCGTTTGTAGCTTCGGTCCAGTCCGTTGGTAGTCATTGAGAGTAAACCCGTTGGAGGTGTGACAAGAGGCGTTGAACACAACTCTCAGTTTAGTGGTGAGACTATCGTTCCGTAAAACTGGATGATGCGGAAGATAGAAGGTGTGTTGCGATGAAAGTTCGTTAGGAGGGACGATTTCCATGTGCCCTAAGTGCTCGTATTCCTGAAGAAAGGAATGGTAAGCGTCGGAAAGGTCCGAATTCTTGTCCAAACGCGATTGTAATTTGGAGTACAAACGGGACGCGATAGCGATTGAACACCCTAACGGTGGAGGATCCTCCTTGAATGGAAGACGAACGACGTACCGTCCATGCTCATCCCTATAATGTGTCTTTTGAAAGTGCTCTTCGCACGTTTGTTCATCGTCAGTGAGATGAGGTTCCGTGAATTCTTCTTCCGTCTCCCAGAACCGCGAAAGGAGCGAGTTGAGGTCAGCGGAGAGAAGATTAACCTTGGCATGGTGAGCCAGAGTGGCTGAATGAGTAACCTTATCGGGACCGGAAAGTATCCATCCGAAAATGGTTAATTGAGCAGTAGGACTGCCCAATGGGCCCTGACGCAAGCCATTGCGTAGGATAGCGCCATAGAGATCCGCGCCAATGAGCAAATGAATCGGAGTAGATTCATTTGGATTGGGATCTGCGAGAGTCAGACCCTGTAAGTGATCCCAACTGGGTTGAGATTGAGCTCGGTACGCTCGGTACGAGGTAATATTTTGGTAAACGTACGCGTCCAGCGGTAAAGAAGGACCGCTTCCCTGACAAGGCTCTACAACGAGATGTAGAACAAATTTCGAAACACCACGGCAAGAATCTCCGAAGGCCGTAACTGGCAGATGAGTTTTATGCCGTCGTGTTCGCAACGATTGTGCAAGAGTTTCCGAAACAAAGCTGTGAGTGGCCCCCTGATCGAGGAGGGCACGCACTTGAAAGGTCCTACCTTCAGCAGTCCGAAGAGTCACTTGAGCGGTTGCAAGAAGAACCGTATGAGGCACTATTGGCACGCGCTGAATGGCATGGACGGAAGACGTCTGTTCTCGATTGCCGTTATGGCTCGTACTGGCGTCGATACCGCCGTCGGAAACAGTTAATGTTTGAGCCGCATTGACGGCTGAAGCACTCGTCTCCCGGTGGAGAGAGGTATGATGTGGACGACACGCGCTCGAGCTGTGTCCTTTTCGCAGACAGTTCACACAACATTTAACGTTCTTAATCAATGAGTGCCGTTGATCGATGCTTAGATTGTGGTACTGTGCACATTTATACAGCGGGTGACCATTGGAACATAAAAAACATTTTGAGGTCGCTTTACTCTGCGTATTAGTTGCGTGAACTTTCGCGGGACGAGAGGCGCACGGTGCCGGTACGTTGGTAATCGCTAGAGGTAAAGTCCTCGTCGAGTCCCCTAATACGCTTTGCAAGAAAATCTAAAAGGCTAGTAAGAGTGGGCGGATCATACGAATCCCCGAGGAGCATACGCCAATCTTGTCGCGTGCGAGGAGCGAGCTTCTTGACGAGGATGAAAACGAGGATATGGTCCCAATCAGTAACTGGGCGATTCAAATTGCGCAGAGCGGCGAGTGATGCATTAGTGGTATCGCGAAGTGATCGAAGTGAAGCAGGCGACTCCAGCTTCATCATCGGGATATCAAAAACAGCTTGCAAATGTGAGTTAATCAACAGTCGCGTGTTTTCATACTCGTCCGTCAACTTCTTCCAAGCATGATCGAAATTCGCGTCCGTGACTCTAACGTTGCTTAACAGACGCTCCGCTTCACCCGTTAAGCTGATCTTTAAGTGATGCAGCTTTTCGACCGTCGATAAGGCAGGATTGTTCTTTACGAGCGATTCGAATAAGTCCCGGAAATTCTCCCACTCTAACCGATTTCCAGAAAACTTCGGAAGCTCTATTCGCGTTAACAAAGAAGAGTGAGTCGTGACTGGCGGAGATTGAGTCGTAGAACTGTTCGCCGCGGGAGGAACCGAAGAAACCGATGTACTTATCTGATGGAGGACTTCAGACATATAGTCGGAGGCCTGAAGCATGACGTCCTCGGCATTCTGGAACTTCGCCTTCGTGAAGTAGTCGATCTTCTTCATGTCCTCGTTGGCGGCAGCTTGGTGAATCAAGATCTCGTTGGCCTGGCACCGTTCCCATAGCTTCTCGAGCGCAGACAAGCGATTCTGGACCTTGGCGATGGTGTAGTTCGCACTGCCGATCTTCTTGAAGTTAGACAGAGCTCGGTCAAGTTGGTCAAAGATGGGCTGTTGGCTCGCGATGAGATGCGCTAGACCTTCCATGGTGATGCGTTCGCCTCACAGAGCTGAAGCTGGACTACAGGGTAGTTGTTCGTGAGTGTGTGCAAGTGAGAGCACAGCGTAACACGAATAAACAGAGAACACCGAGCGTTAGAGTACGTGCGAGAGAGAACACTGCGCGATGCGTAAGACAAAGCACTGATCGTTCGTGAGTGTGAGAGAGATCACCGTGCGACACGAAGAAACGAAGAACACCGAATGTTTTGAAATGCTCTAACGGTCTTCGAGACAAAGAAAGCACGCACACAATGACGTCACAGTCGCACCACACCTGCGAATTCGTAACACTTATATTGTTCGTATGTCCAATTGAAGAACACTGCACTATAGATTTGTCCAGACACAATGTTCGTCTAAAATGCACCGCACTACGATCTCCTTTAAAAGAGAGATGTAACACCGCGGACCTTGTTGGTCAGGTTCGAGAGGCCGTCTTGGAATTCCGTTGCGGTTTGAACGGCGACCACGTGTTCGTCACGTTCCTTTCGCAACCACGCTATCCTTCGTTCGTGAAAGATTTCGCGATATCCAATCGATCCCAGCAATCCGCGCGATCCGGCTCGAAGGACCAAAATGTTCGCGACCCCTTCGATCTTGGCCGAGAACACCTAATATTTATTTGAGCGCCGGGTGTCGGATCCGAAAGGATGGTGGTTGAATATCGCTCGTCGGTGATTCGCGACGATCTCTCTGTTCGTAACGATCTCCGTAGATCGAAATATCCCGTAATTAAACTCACTGGGCCCGTGCCCGCGTACAATTCTCTTCCCGTGCTGGAAGAAATTGTCTCCGATGTGAATGTGAGAAGCCTCGTGGCTTGCGATAAAAACTCTTACGTGCGTCGTGTTTAACAGTCGGCAGAAGAAGGACGAGATTTCGCTCTATCCCTCGGAAACGCACTTCGGGGAGACAGAGCCCCCTGCGACTACGCACCCTCTGCCGCCCGCCGGAAACGAGGGGCGCCACGACATTTAAACTGGCTTAAACAGTTAGCAAGCATTAGTTCCACCACAATGACCACCGAAGGCCGTCGATAGTTGGTCACCCGATTGGCACCACATACCAAAAAGGCGCACCTACTTCAAATCTTCCGAGATTATGGGATCGAGCACGCGGTGGTACGGAGGAGTTCCGCGGGGAATACTGCGTTCATGACTTTCGCCAAGGCCGAAGACGCAGCCCATGTCTTGAATCATTCGAAAACGGAACCTTTTATTATAAATAATCGGAAGGTCCGAATTCTTCCCGCTGATCCTTGGCACGAGAGAGAATCAACTTATAAACCTGAACACCCTTCTAACCCTACTCCAAGCATCAATCCTTTCCCTGGATACGTCCCTCCTTCCGCACCTATTCTACCCCCTGAATGTGTTGAGGAAATAGCCAAGTATCTAAATTACAGGGACAGAGCATGTATGGAGCAAGTGTCACGGAGTTGGCGGGAGGGCATGCTGTGTTCGTACCGCGGAATTACCGAGATATCACAATGCGATGAAAATTGGCAACCAACAAGGGTGTTTTTGCGCGCTTTTTACTGGGCGATCCTAAGGTTCGGCAACACTCTGAACCGAGTAATCCTGGACGATGCCGAGTTCTGCGCTGAAGTACAACCCCAGCTGATCACCATCCTCACGAAGCACGCCCCTGACCTGGAAGTGTTGGCTACAACGGCCGTAACCATGAGACCATCGGCGCTCCGAGAACTCACAAGGTTACATAAACTGAAGGAAGTGAGACTTGGACCATGCAAAGGCAGCATAGATTTTGACCACGTAGCGTTATTAATCAAAAATAACCACCTGCAGACCTTGAACATTACGAAAAACCACGTAACAGGGAACGTCAGCCAGTCAGGACTGAATCTGCAGGAACTAAATTTACGGGAAGTGTCAACGAAGGGAGACACGTTGGAACAATTATTTACAAATATCACGCAACTAAGAAAATTGACCATTCACCAGCCAGAGGGACTCGAGAACGAGCTGCCGCTCATCGCGCTTTTGGAAAATACGGAACTGCACGAAACACTAAGATCGTTAAATTTAATTTACTGTAATTTCGACAACCCGGCAGAGGCCACCGCGGAAAGCGGGTAAGAAGAAGATGCAGAGGCCCGTTTTTTCGAACTCAGTTTGGGACCAGTCGAAATATCAAAATCAATACCAGCAGCCTTCACAAAGCTGACCGAGCTCTCCATTCCTTTTTGCGGGTAGATAACAGCAGGTTTTGTCAACGAGATCGGACAACATCTCAGAAAACTACATGCACTGGATATCACGGGTTGCACCAACATCCGAGTAGAGGCTTCCTTGGATCCACTCGCTCGAACAGCCCTCAGGATATTAAAGATGAGTTACATGCACCCCACCGTAGGAGGATACTTCCTAGAGGAATTGAGAAACCTTGAGTTCTTGGAGTGCCGGGAGAACGAAGGTGTAACGGACGAGGACATCGTGCCGTTGTTGAGCAACTGCGCCAAATTGTACCATCTGGACCTGGAAGGTTGCTATGGGATAGGGCGTGCACTCGTCAACGCTGTCCAGAGGATACTACGGGGCGACCCGCACAATCAGAGACTAGCCCTTTACTTGGGAGGAACCGCCGCAACGCCGTGCAGGCGTGATAGGAGAATGCTTCACGTAAGCATTCACTATCACAGGCTCGGACGGCAGGTCTTTGGGTAAAAGTCATATGTGTCATTAACATCACCTTCGATGTTATGGAGCTACTCCTCAATGTGCATATGGCTCTACACAAAGCCTGATACACTTGTTGAGTTAAGCCAATTACCCACGTTATATTTTGAATGCATACCAATCATTTTGTACATTACCTGTTCAAGAATTGCGAAAATTTTTATATGCGACCATCTCTCTAATTCCACCTACGGTCAAGCCGCAAAGCATCATCGGGGGCGATGATCAGTCTGGGGGGGGAGGGGTGTTACGTACCGGATGTTAAATTAAAATTCGCATACCTAAACACGGCACCTCCCCCAGAGTGGGTACTGGCAGATATCCATGGCGAGGGAGGACCGGGAGAAGACCGCGTTTTCGGTGGGGAATGGCCTGTAGCAATTCAGGTATGCCCTTCGGGTTAACAAACGCCCCGGCTACGTTCGAGAGCTTAATGGAAAGCGTCCTCCGCGGCCTGCTCTGGAAGAGATGCCTGGTGTTTTTAGATGACATTATAATCCTCGGAACGGATTTCGCGGAAGAATTGGAGAACCTCCGCAAGGTGTTTTCCAGGCTGCAAAGCGCCCACTTACTCATGAACCCGAAGAAGTGTACCTTCTTCAGGCGGGAGGTCGCCTACCTCGGACACGTGGTTTCCGCAGAGGGGATCAAGACGGACCCGGCGAAGATCTCCACCGTGAAGGAATGGCCAACCCCCAAGGACAGGAAGCAAGTTAAGATTTTCCTGGGGCTGTGCTCTTATTACCGACGGTTCATCCGCAATTTCTCAGGATTGGCAGCGCCTCTCCACCGGCTCACTGAAGAGAGCCGACCTTTCACCTGGGACGACGACTGCAGCATAGCGTTTGACGCGCTAAAGAATAGGCTTACCACTTCACCGGTACTGGCCTATCCGCTACGGGATAAGGAGTTCATCCTGGACACCGACGCTTCCAATCACGCTGCAGTGCTCTCCCAGTTGCACGAGGGGGGCGAGAGAGCAATCGCCTACTTTAGCAAGATCCTGAGCAAAGCGGAAAAGAACTACTGCGCCACTAGGAAAGAGCTTTTGGCAATAGTCCGTGCAGTTGCGCACTTCCACCACTACCTGTGCGGCAAGAGATTTGCGATTAGGACAGACCATGCCGCGTTGCGCTGGCTATTATCGTTCAAGTCTCCGGAAGGACAAATCGCCCGCTGTATAGAATGTCTGCAGCAATACGACTTCGAGGTAGTGCACCGCGCAGGGAAACTGCATACCAACGCGGACAGCCTGTCCAGAAGGCCTCCCAACGACTGTGACTTCTGCGAGCGGCAGAGGAAGAGAGAAGAGGAGCGCGGGAGCGCACCCTCCGTCGGGGAGGTCAAGCGAATCCGGTCCGGAACGGACGAGGAGGGCTGGCGCCGCGCTCAAGCCGAAGACCCGGAATTGGGGCCGCTTCTGAAATTCAAGAAGGAAGGACGGCGACCCACGAAAGAGGAAATTGCGATCCTAAGCAGCGTAGCCAAGTATTACTTCTACCTGAGGGATTCGCTAGAAGTGCAGGACGGCCTACTCTTCAGGCGATGGGAGTCACCGGACCTCAAGAAAACCGTTTGGCAGCTGGTGGCACCCGCCGAGAAGACCGAAGAAATCTTGCGGGAGGCCCACGACGCACCGGCTGGAGGGCACTTCGGGGTAAATAAAACCCTGGCCAAAGTGCGCCAGCGCTTCTATTGGGTCACCAATAGAGCCGACGTGGAAGCGTGGTGCCGCGCATGCGATGCCTCCACCGCGCGAAAAGGACCGACAAATAGGACGAAGGGAAAACTGCAAGTATACGACGTGGGAGTACCCTTTGAGAGGATCGCCCTGGACATCTTGGGACCCCTACAAAAGACCCGAGATAGTAACCGATTCCTGCTGGTAATCTCGGATTACTTCACACGATGGCCTGAAGTCATCCCAGTAAAAGATCACCGCGCTGAGACTGTGGCGCAAGCCCTCGTGGCGCAAGTCGTCAGCCGGCACGGCGTGCCCCTCGAAGTTCACACAGACCAGGGAAGGTGTTTGAGTCCGCCCTTTTCCGCGAGATTGCGCATGTACTTGGAATCAAGAAGACAAGGACGACCTCGCTGCACCCGCAATCCGACGGACTGGTAGAAAGATTGAACAGGACGATCCTGCAGTACTTGTTACTGTTCATCGCCAAACACCAGCGAGATTGGGATCACTGGACGCCCCTTTTCCTGCTAGCGTACCGCACTTCAGAACACGACACGCTCAGGTAGTCTCCGTCGAATATGTTGTACGGAAGGGAACTGCGGCTGCCTTTGGACTTACTACGAGGAACGCCGCCTTACCAGAACGAAGAGATCCCACCATCGGAGTATGTGCAAAAACTCGAAAGGACGCTAGGCATCATCCACGACTTCGCACGGCGGAGATTGATCTCGTCCTCCGGGAAGATGAAGACCAGATGCGACATGAACGTGCCGGGCACCCGCTTCGCAGAGGGGGGCGCGGTGTGGCTATTCCAACCCAGGAGGACCCTCGGCAAGTGCCCGAAGCTACAATATAGCTGGGAGGGCCCGTACATCGTCCAGGACAGGATCAACGACGTGGTCTACCGGATCCGGCGGTCACCTCTCGGCAAGCCGAAGGTTGTCCACATCAACAGATTGGCGAGGTACCAGGGCGGGCAGCCCGAGAAGAGTGCACCGACGAGGAAGCGACGTCGCCGACGCCGCAGAAGGAAACCCAGCGGACCAGACAGGAAGGATGTGTCGACCAGGGCACTAAGGGAACGATTTCCCCTGTAGTCGCGATGGTTCCCCCACCTGTCCTGCCTGCGAGATTTGTGGGGGTTGCCTTTTCCGGTCGGGGGAAGGGGTGCCCCCAACTTCGGGCTTGCCAGGGGGTGGCTGACACCTCATGGGGCTAACATGGGAGCCTGGCCGCCACCAGCAATGTACAGGGGCGCCAGGCCCTCCCCTTACTTCCGGGTGCAGTCGGCGGGGAGTGCCTAGCGACGAACGGGTGGGGCCGTTCCGCGAGGGGCCCGAGAATTCTCAGGATGACGGAAGACGTTCCAGAGGAAGTTGGAAGGACCCCCGGTCGTCGCCCGAAGAGCTAAGAGGGCGAGCCCAGCAGTCCACCTTCGGCGAAGCCAGGGTCCTATGCAGCCCGTGCCGACTACCTCGTCCAGGGTTTTGGTGGTTTTCCCTGGACCAGAGGGCGAATGCCGAGGTAGCAGCTGGTTCGGTGCCCGGCCACCCGACACCGACCGGACCAGAGGCACCCGCGAGGGAACTCCCACCGGCGCTCGGGACGAGCGCACCTTTCGAAGGGGGGAGTAGTGTTACGACCACCCCTTACCTTGTAACCCCTTGACGACGAGGGTCGTCAAGGGCGCCTAGTAATTTATAAACAGTCGAAAGAGAGTTGAATTGTAATCCGACAGCGAGAGCGACCGGACGCGCGCTCGACGCTCTGATTCATAAAATACCAATAAACGCTCTGTTAATTATAATCATCTCCTCCGTGTACCGATATGCCCCGCACGCGCCGCAACAATATATTTAATATAATTAATATATATATTATCGGTAATATATTTATACTCTTATATTATTAATAATATATATTAATAAATATAATTTATATAATATTAATATATATATATAAATTATTAAATCATAAATATAAACTACACTATATATATATAATATAATAATTTATATTAAAATTTATTGCAGAGCATAAACCTTTTTTTATTAATAACGAAACAACAACGCGGTAACCAAAACGACTGGACAGAAACCAGTCGACGATTTGTTTACTACATACATTCAGATTGTGTTGCTACTCTAATACTTCCCCTCAATCGTAAATGTTGTTACTCTCCACCGAGTCTTCACCTTCAATCTTCGATTGACTCGACTCCCAGTAAATCGCGACAGTGTTCGTGTTTTGAACGTGGTAGTCCCTTCGTCAGCACATCGGCCATCATTTCCTGCGTGGGCATATATTTTAATACCACAGATCTTTCTTTCAATGCATCGCGGACGAAATGATGCCTTATGTCGATATGCTTGGTCCTCCTGTGAAATACGGCGTTTTTGGCCAATTTTTGTGCTCCTTGATTGTCGTTCCACAGTGACAATGGTGTCTCGTCTCTAACGCCTAATTCTTTCAGGAAACTTTGGAGGTTGATTGCTTCTTTCGTCGCTTCTGTCAGAGCCATGTACTCTGCCTCCGTACTAGACAGGGCTACTGTTCGCTGCTTCCGTGATTCCCAGCTTATAGCTGCATTACCATATTTGAAGATGTAACCAGTATATGACCTTCTATCATCCGGGCAGGCTCCCCAATCCGCGTCAACATATCCCATTAAATCTTCTTTGGCTTTGGTGAACACTAATCCATAATTTAGGCTTCCCCTCAAGTATCGCAGAACTCTTTTCGCAGCTTTCCAATGGTTTTGATCAAAATTGGAGCTGAATTGACTGAGCCAGCTCACCACGTGAGCTATGTCTGGTCTCGTGGCAATGGCTATGTACATCAACGATCCTATCAGTTCCCTATATGGCAACCATTTAATTTCGGCTCCCGATACATCTTCATTGGTTTCTTCCTTTATATCCCGTTTATTTAATTCACAAGGAGTAGAAATCGGTTTCGCATCTCTCATGCCAAATTTTCTCAATGTGTCTTCAATATAGGTCTTCTGAGTCATCGCCATCTTCCCCTTACTCAGCGTGAACTTAATTCTTAAGCAATGCTGAATGGGTCCTAAGTCCTTCATTTCAAACGTTGACATTATTCCTTGTTTTAATTCTTCCATGTGTTCTCTATTTCTTGATATCATTAATATATCATCGACATAAATCGCCACGATAAGCAAATTTTCGTTCATTATTTTGAAGTAAACACAAGGGTCAGGATTCATCGATTGCAATCCTAATTCACGCAATTTCTCATCAAGTCTAATATTCCATTGTCTGCTTGATTGTTTCAAACCATAAATTGCCTTCTTTAGTAAACAGACTTTATTCTCGCCTTTAATATCTTGCAACATTTTGTTAATTCTGATCTTCTAATCCTTACTGATTTTACTGTCCTTTGCTGATCTTATGTCTTGTAATGTTTCTTCCAGCATTTCTGGGATTTCCATGTATATCTCTTCATCTATATCTCCATTCAGAAAAGCGGTCGATACATCAAGATGATCAACCAGCATGTCTCGCTCAACTGCTAGAGCGATTAATGTCCTTATGGAACTCAATCTTGCTACTGGTGCAAAAGTTTCATGAAAGTCCATTCCCGGGACTTGTGTAAAACCTCGAGCTACGAGTCTCGCCTTCCTCCTATCCAGCGTCCCGTCAGCCGTACATTTATTCCGTAATATTAAACGACAGCTTACGATGCTTCGGTCCCTTGGTCGATCTACGATTTCCCACGTATTATTTTTGATCATAGACATTATCTCACTACGTATGGCTGCTTTCCACTCTTCCCTATCTTTACTGGCCATTGCCTTTTTAGCCGAAATTTCACTTGTATCCACATGTTCTTCTGTCACTTCTTCTTTTGTAGTGACTTGTTGTGCTACCTCATAGTGATACTGTTTCTTGGGTCTTCCTGGATTTCCCGTCCTTATTATGTTTGGTCTCCCCACGGTTCTTCGCAACTGTACTTCTGGATTTTGTATTACCTGTTCTTGCTCTTGATGTTGGTTATTTAACCCATCTTCTTCCCTTTGTTCGCAGGTTTCACTGTTTTCATTATTTTGTGGTTCTTCGTGAGTCCACTCCATAGCTTCTTCGTATTCTTCATCATCATCTTCTTCTTCTTCTTGTAATAAGTTTTGTTCTCCGAGGTCTCTGATCGTTTTTGTCTCTATTTCGTCATATTTTCTTTCCTTTAGTTTGTTTCCATTAGTCATCCTATTTTCATTAACGAATTCTTCATATTTTGTTCCGGCACCAATTTCTTCGAAGAATTTTATATCTCTGGATACAATTATTTTCCTTTCACTAGGTACCCAAACTCGGTAACCTTTAGATTCCAAGGAATAACCTACGAACATACACTCTCTGGATCTTGGAGAAAATTTTCCTTTGTTTGTATCTCGGTCCAATGCATATCCTTTACATCCGAATGTTCGGAAATATTTCACATTTGGCCTTTTACCGGTCCAAAGTTTATAAGGTGTTTGCCCATTTAAGTGGTTTGCGGGGCATCTATTGCGGATGTAATTAGCTGTATGAAGTGCTTCTGCCCAAAACGATGGGGATAGTTTCGATTGAATTAGTAGACATCTTGCCATTTCCACAAGTGTTCTATTCATGCGTTCCGCGGTGCCATTTTGTTGCGGTGTGTGCGGGATTGTCAATCTTCTTTGGATTCCAAATTTTGGTAAATAGTCGTCAAATTCTTTATTGCAATATTCTTTTCCGTTGTCGGACTGAATGTATTTGATTTTCCTACCAGTGAAGTTTTCAACCATGCTCTTGTACTTTTTGAATTCAGTGAGGGCTTCGCTTTTCCTCTTCAAGAATCTTACTTCGCACCACCTCGTTCTGTCTTCTATGAAGATTAAGAAATATTTTGACCCATTCAATGACTCTGTCCTCATCGGTCCACATAAGTCTGTGTGTACTAATTCTAGCAGTTCCGATTTGCGACTGGACTCTTTTGGGAAAGATGTCTGCGTAAGTTTGCCTTTTAAGCATACTTCACACGTAGGTAGTTCTTTTTGTGTTCTGATTCTGATGCCACATACCTCTTTATTAGCAACCATTTTCTTCAGATCTCTTCCGTTCAAGTGTCCGTATCTCTCATGCCATGTTTTTAAATTTTCTTCTGATTCACTCGACATTCTTCCTGCATATTGTGTGTTTTGCCTAATGTAATATAAACCATCGATTCTGTCAGCGCGCATTAAAATGCTTCCTGCTCTATCCTTGACTAGAGCACCGTTTCTACCGAAGGTTACATTATATCCCTTGTCTGTAATCTTTGAAACAGACATTAAATTTGTGCGTAATCCTGGAACATATAAGGTATTTAATAAATTTATTTTCTGACTGCCATCTTTGTTTGAGGTAATAATAGATGCTGTCCCTTTCGCCAATACTTTAGCTGATGTATTGTTAGTCGCTAAATTCAAGTCTTCGAACTCAGATGACTCCAGATTCTTTAGGCTTTCTTCTTTCTTCGTAATATGCGATGTACAACCACTATCTAAGCACCAATCGCTTGTACTTATGTCGCGTCCGGACTTTAAAGCATAGTCTTTTCTATCTGTGACTAGTAAGCTAGATTCCTTGGGAGTCTGCTTTCCCGACTTCCAAGGTTTGTATTTCCCATCTTCTAGTCTGCAGTCTATAGCTTTGTGTCCCACCTTTTTGCATTTATGGCAACGGAATTTGAATTCTTCTTTATGTTCTTCCCTACGCTCGTCGGGCCTATTGTTCCGGAATTTGTGATTTTTGAATGGTTGTCTTCCAGCCATCATTGCATTCGGGACTTCTTCCTCTAATTTCTGATTGCGTGCATCACTTTCTTCAACTATCTTTATCTTTAATATTTCCGGTGATGGTAATTCATCTCTGGATTCGATTGCACATAGGAAATATTCAAATTTCTCTGGGAGACTGTACAATAACATTATGGCTAACAAATCCTTATTGAGGTCTACATGCATTTCTTGTAGCTTGTCGACCACATCAAAGAATTTAGAAATGTGGTCTCGTGTGTCTTCACCTTCACGCATTTTATGCAAAGTGAGTTGTTTTAAAAGGTTCGCTTTTCGAGCAGGTCCCTTAGATTGATAGGTACTTTCTAATTTAAGCCAAACATCTCGAGATGTGGTACAATTCTTGATTTGTTTTAATGCATGAGGGTGGATAGATAGTATTAGATCTGACCTGGCTTTCTTGTCAGCAATTTTCCACTGCTTTGTGACTATAGCTCCTTCTGCCAAATCCGGTTTCGGTATCTCACCACTCACATATCCCCATGCATCATTCTTCACCAAAAGGGCTTCGGCTTGTAATTTCCAAATCTCATAATTATCCGTTTCTAACATTTCTATTCGTGTATAACTGCTGGTACTCATTTTCGCGCACATACACTACACTTATTATCTTCTCTCGCGTTATTGACTTTAATTAACTACCTAAAATATACTATTCCAAGGGAGCTGGGCCCATAACCTATTGCAGAGCATAAACCTTTTTTTATTAATAACGAAACAACAACGCGGTAACCAAAACGACTGGACAGAAACCAGTCGACTATTTGTTTACTACATACATTCAGATTGTGTTGATGCTCTAATAAAAAATTTTTATAATTTAATATAATAACATATATGAATATTATATATTTATAAATTTATTTTAATTATATATAAAAAAAATTATATATATATATATATATATGACGGGTCTTTGGTGGATTATGTTAGGCAGAGGAATAAATACAAAACACGTATCACAATTACTGTTAATGTATATATATATATATATAATTAGAATGAATAAAATAATTGTACAAGAAGAATTGGATTACAACGAGGCGATCAGAGCCCACGAACAGAACCAGAAAAAAAACAAAAGAAAGGTGATATCTTCCTAGTGTATAAGGAGAGCGATGCTCACGCATTAAAGCGCGCACTTTGAATGTTCTAACACTCCCCCTTTCAAAGTGTACGGTAAACTAATTTCTAACTAAATCATTTAACAATTCTTCAGGCATAACAAATCGATACATTTTTCCAACTTATTTTTAGGTAAAGACTTCGTTAGTACGTCCGCGGTCATTTCATTTGTAGAAATGTACTTTACATCTATTTCGCCGTTCTCCAGCATTTCTCTCGTGTAGTGATACCTAATATCTATGTGCTTACTTTTACCGTGAAACATATTATTTTTACTTAGCTGGATAGCGCTTTGATTGTCACAAAATATACTAATCTTATCGCGAACTAAATTACTAAATCCTAAGTTTAATAACATTCTCTTTAAGTAGAATGCCTCTTTGGCTGCTTCGGATATTGCCATATACTCGGCCTCCATTGTTGATAGGGCCACTGATTTTTGTTTCTTTGATTCCCAACTGGTGGGTCCTCCGGCTAACATGGTAACGTATCCAGAACGTGACCTTCTCCCGTTCTCGTCTCCGGCCCAGTCGGAGTCTACATAAACTTCGACTAGTTTATCTCTTTTGGAGTATGTGATGCTGTAGTTTATGGTTCCTTTAAGGTATCTTAAAACGTGTTTGGCTGCTTTCGATTGGTAATTCTTTGAACACGTGTTAAATTGACTTAGAAAGTTTGCGGCGAATGCTATGTCAGGTCGAGTAGCATTTGATAAATATATTAATGCCCCTATGAGTTCCCTATATGGCACCTTTGTCATATCTTCTGTAGTTTCATCAATGTTGTTAAAGGTTTCATTCGGTACCAAAGGTGTACTCGCGGGTTTGCAGTCTTCCATTCCAAATTTCTTTAGAGTTTCTTCTATATATTTACGTTGATTTAATTTTATTTGCCCAGTGTCTCCTTCTCTTTCTATGGAAATACCCAGAATATTCGTAACTTTACCCAGATCATTTATTTTGAACTTATTCTTTAATCGTTGTTTTATTTTCGTGAGTGCTCGTAGATCTTTCGACGCCAGTAGTATGTCGTCGACATATATGATTACCACTACTTCCATTTTGTTGGTTATGCATGTATACACACACGGGTTAATTTCAGATCTCTTAAAACTAATACTGATTAGATAATTATTTATGGTGTGATACCAGTCTCTTCCGGCTTGTTTAAGACCGTACAATGGTCTCTTCAGACTACACACTTTATTTTCTTTACCAGTTTCAGTGAACATTTCTGGCTGTTGCATGAATATGGTACCCGTTAATTCCCCTTGTACATAGGCAGTGACGACATCCATGTGATGTACGTGCATCCTGTTTTCCGCTGCTCCGGCTAGAGAATTCGTACGATTTCTAGTCGAACTACGGGCGCAAAGACTTCATCGTAGTCGATCCCTTTCTTCTGTTCGTTTCCTCTGGCCACTAATCGAGCTTTGTACTTGTTTATTGTGCCGTCTTGATTTTTCTTTATCTTAAACACCCATCTATTTGAGAGTATCCTGGCGTTATCTTGTTTATCTGTAAGCTCCCATGTTTTATTTTCTACAAGAGAATTATATTCCTTTTTCATAGCTTCCAGTCAGAATGATCTGTCTCCGCTGTTCATGGCTTCTTTTAGTGTTCTTTGTTCACCGTGTTCTTCTTCACCCACGTTTGCTGTGTAATTAAATAACTTCCTTGGCCTTCCCGGTTTGCCGGTTCGTAGTATTGTTGGGCGGCCTTTCCCTTTCCTTAAAGTTGGTGTGACGTCTTCATCAGCATCTTCGGTGTCGCTGGGGATTACTTCGGAATCTTCATTGTTGATGTCGGGGTGCTCTTGTTCTGAGTTTTGCCCCGGTTCCTCCTCTTTAATATGTTCTTCTCTGTACGTTTCTCGAGGATCATTTCTATACAGGAGTATGGAATAGTGGTCATTCGGGTTCTCTACATCGTGTAGTTTTTCGTGGAATCGTACGTCTCTTCTTGTGACGACATGACGAGTTCCACGTTCCCATAGTCTGTATGCCTTTGACACGTCGGAGTATCCGACTAAGACATATTCTTTGCCTTTTGGCATAAATTTGTTTGTTTTTGTTCCTTTTTCCAGCGCTACTGCACTGCTACCGAATATCCTTAAAAATCCTACATAGGGTTTTTCGCCTGTCCATTGTTCATATGGTGTGACTTCGTTTAACTTTTTGGTAGGGCATCTGTTCCTAATGTATACGGCCGCGTTTACTGCTTCTGCCCATAGGCCCATTTGTAATTTTGATTGGGTTAACATACTTCTCGCCATTTCCACTATTGTCCTGTTGGCGCGTTCGGCTACTCCGTTCTGCTGCGGTGTATACGGGGTCGACAGTTGCCTTGCTATTCCCTCTTGCTCAAGGTAATTTGAGAATTCCTTTGAAAGATATTCTTTGGCGTTGTCACTCCTGATTTTTTTGATTTCTTTTCCGGTTTGTTTCTCTACTCGGTTTTTATACGCTTTAAATGCAGACAATATTTCGGATTTTTGTTTTAGTACAGCTATTTCTGTGAATCTAGTTTTGTCGTCGATGAATGTTGCGAAATACTTTGCTCCCCCTAATGATGGTACACTCATAGGACCGCATACGTCCGTGTGGATCAATCCTAGTATTTCTTTCTCTACCCTTTCTGATTCCTTAAAGGGTGTTTGATTTATTTTGCTCAAGTCGCACGTTTTACACTGTGGAGAGTTTATTGCACTTCTTTGATTTATGTTCATACCGATCACCATATTTTTATTGTGCAGTTTATTTACATCGTTAAAGTTTAAATGACCTAGCCTTTGATGCCATCTCATAAGTGTGTCATTTTCTTCTTCTCTTGACTGAAGTGCCTGTTGACGTCCCTTTGTTTCCACAATATACAAACCATTCCGTTTATGAGCTGTTAACGCTATGGAATTATCCTTACGCTTCACAAAGGCTGAGTGTTTTGTGAACGTTACTGTATAACCATTTTCTGTGATGCTTGATACGGACATCAGGTTGTTTCTGAATTCAGGAACCCACATAACATTTGCTAGTTTAATGTCATTCGTACTTTGATTTTTGGAGTGCACATTTATCTTGATATTTCCTCTTCCTAAGGAGTTTGTGCTTTCTTCTGTGGCTGTACACACTTTGTCCCTTTGTTCTTTGTCAAGGTTTATGAATTGAGCTTTATCTTTGCACATGTGCACTGTTGCTCCACTGACCATGTTTTTGTTGGCTTCTGCAGTTTTTGGATATATGGTTGCTCTCCCCGGGTTTCTGCTTCTGGTAATGTTCTCTCTGTATCGCTCTGTCATTTGAGAATTTCTTCCTTGTCAGTAATGCTACTTCCTTATCTGAGTCCTTTACTTCATTAATATCTATTTTTCTAATTTCTTCTTCAATTAATTTTATTGTTAGTTCTTCTAACGTAGGCATTTTATCTCTTGACTCTATTGCTATGCAAAAGGTTTCATATTCACTGGGTAGTGACATTAATAGCATTATTGGCCAAATAGATTCTGGTAATATTATTCCAGACTCTTGTAATTGTTCAGATTTGTGTATGAAGTCGTTGATGTACTGAGCCATACTTTGTTTGGAATCTTTTTTCATTCTATATAGTTGTTCAAATAATACACACTGTCGCATAGGGCCTCTAGATTGTTGAACATTATTTAATGCTTCCCAAGCTTCCTTCGACGTTTCTGCCCGTTTTACCTGTGTATATTGGTTCTTATTAAGACTCAGTATGATTAGATCGAGAGCCTTTTCGTCATGCGTTTTCCACGCGGCTCCATTTTCTTCAGTTCTATTCTTTATACCATTCACGTAGTCCCACAATTCGTTATATCTCAAAATACTTTTCATTTGGATCTTCCATGATTCATAATTCGTATCGTTTAATTTTTCAATGTTCTGAATATTTGTTGAACCCATGGTTGTGGAAACTTTTCTCTGCACTTGGCACGTGTTCGCACTTAACCTCACTTTTCTTTTATTTTATTATTATCTTTTATTTACCTGCCCTGAGCCCATAACCTGTTGACGGGTCTTTGGTGGATTATGTTAGGCAGAGGAATAAATACAAAACACGTATCACAATTACTGTTAATGTGTATATATATATAATTAGAATGAATAAAATAATTGTACAAGAAGAATTGCATGTTACGTGCCAAGCACATATAAAAAATTAAATATAAAAAAAGAAAGAGGAAGTTAAAATTCCTGAGTAGGCATCACACGTGCCCGATCTTACGACACGGTATCGATGAACCATTAGTCTGCAAAAACTGAATTTAAGCAACCGCGAATATTCTCCGAACAGCGGCCACGTTCCGCTAATAAGCAAAATTGCAATAGCGAGAGGCTGTGGATGAGGGCGGGTTGATGAACTTTGGCGGAATTCTTTGGACAGGAAACGGGTGATTTCCTAAGTGGGAAGAATGAGCACAGCTCTTGGAATTCCCCCCCTTAGCAGTTCCAAAATCAACAAAAAGGAGCAGGAAATCACCGCGAGTTGCAATCGTTAGTCAAATCGCGAGGTGCGTGGCGTTTTGCCCTTGTTGCTATTTTGAGCCAGAGTTCGGGTTAAATTAGTGAAGTTACTTCCATAATTACCGAAGGACTCAGCAAACAAGAATTATTCAAATCCAAAATCAATCTTGAGATCGAAACCAATCTCCATCCTCATATATTAAATTTTTCTTTATAGTATTTATAGTATTTATCGTATTTATAGTATAGTGAAAATAGAAGTGAAAAGTTCATCAGCCATTCCTTCATCTTCGGGCTCCCTCAGCAAACAATTGCTTCCAAGATAGTATTCATTGGTGAGTTTTCCATACTTATGTTGGCATTGCGATACGAGGACCAAAACATATGTTTATATGCTTGTGGGAATTTCCCTTGGGCCCATTCGTAAACTTAACACGTTAGGAATTTACCAATCTAAGACTCCAACTAAAATAGGTATTGTAAAATTGTCATCCATTCTGGACCCCGATATTTCTGAACTATTCCGTGTAATTGTTTTTGTATAATGTGAAGAATCAATAGAACAGGCCAATAAGTTATTTATCCTCTATTCTGCGTTAACACCTATTTCATTCCTGACCTATGCGCGGATTCCGTATGGAATCTTAGATGATACAACCCATCCTAAATTAAATTTATTCAAGCGTTACGCGCGGAACGGCTAACCGCTCGGCCCACGAAATAATTCCTTACGCACGTAACAGGCTGAATTGGTGTCAGAAGTGGGATAAGTATTGTCAATTAGCGCATGTGTTAGTGCAGAATAATTAAAGGATCGTATAGATTTCGAGATTCGCACACTGTTGCATAGATGGTTCAAATAATCAACATCAATTATAATTACACGATAGCGATTGCTGAATTTTCCTTCTCTTAATTTATCAAAATGGCCACAAATTCCTCTCGTAATGCAGCACCACAAGTTTCTGCAAATGTTTCATTGGACGAATTACACGTTACTAATTTGATGATGGCTTCTGTGGCTGAATGTTTCACAATTCAACACAGTACACTAAACATTCCTTTCTTTGACGGGAAAAACATTCCCCTTAAAAATTTCTTAGGTGACGTTCAAAATGGTGCAGTCTATGTGCCACCAGCACTGGAAACTTCATATGTAAAGGCAATATTAGGAAAATTGCAGGGAACAGCGAGAGATAGTATTTGGGGTAAAAATTTTCAAAAATTAGCTGATCTCATAAAACATTTAAAGGAAAGATTTGCGCCGGGTAAAACATATCCATACTACCATCACGAAATAGAAAATATCCGAATGAGACGCGGAGAAGCGGTCAGTGACTTTGCAGATCGATTAAATATCTTAATCAGCGGTGCTCGAGTCGCTTTAGAAGATAAATATGGAGAACGCACTAATCAAATGATGGCTCCCGTAGAGGAATGTGCTTTAGAGGCTTTTATTCGAGGATTACCCGACGAAATTGCTATCGCGGTTGATTCGCGTGAACCAAAGAAGATACAGGACGCTGTAAAAATTGCTGCCCGAATAGAAACCCGAATGAAATCAGGAATAATCCCCGGTGGTGAACCTTCGCGATTAATGTTATCACAACATTCAGTTCCGAATCCAGATTCTCGTGACTTACCTACCACCTACACAAACCGCTCCCAAACCTTGCGAGAGCAAGATTCGAGGAGTCCCAGTCCCATGAGAAATCCGAACTATAATCGCGCAAATTCACCGATTACCATTCTAAAATCTGCACGTCCTACATCACCTGTTCCTTACAAGCATCACCATTATCCGTTGCCACCGCATCCTTATCCATACTATCCACCGTATTTTTATCCACCAATGCCATATCCGCCTTACAGTCCAATATACGATCACCCTCAATCTTTCCATATGAATCCAAACTTGACTAATCATACTCTAACCAGAGCAAATTCTCCAACCCCAGTTCCTTCGCGAAGCATTGAACCTTCAAGATCCAACACACCCACTAACCAAAATTCCAGATCTTCTTCCCGTATCCCAACATTTGATCATTTTAACTCGAATTCGCCGAGAAGGAACAGTGAAAATTTAAACTCCCGCACAACTCGTCGTGCCGGCGCGACGGCGAGTTACTCGAATCAGGAGCGTCGAACAGTAAAATTTTTGGAAGCAGAGGAATCGTCTATTCCTATAAACGACAGCAAGAATCACCATTAATTAAAATGTCTGCGAAAGAATTACGCAATAAATCTGGTTTATTTTTGGTTGATACCGGCGCAGATATAAATCTGATAAAATTAAATGCTTTGCACGAAGACGTCGAAGTAGACATTCAGGAATCAGTCTCTATAACTGGAATTACCCCGGAAAAATTGAGATCTTTAGGAACAACTACCGTTACACTTTTGGAACAACCAGTTAAATTTCACGTCGTTAGATCATCGTTTCCCATGCATAATGATGGAATTTTAGGCAAAGATTACTTACGTCAAGAGCAGGCGGAAATCTCGTTCGCTCATAATACCTTGGTCACAAAAACTGAACCCATCAGACCTTTTAGGTTCATTGGGGAAGAACCAAATCAGAAATCTCAACGTAGTCCTCGTTCGCAAATTCTTACGATTAAAGCTCGCACTCGTCAACCGATAGCTATAGACGTGGTTAATTCAGAAATAAAAGAAGGATACTTGCCAAAGTTAGAATCAGTAGAAGGCTTATACATAGGCGAAGCAGCTGTTAGCGTACGGGATGGTGTCTGTCACGTATTAGCAATTAATACGTTGGAAGAAGACATACAGGTCGAAGTTACTCCACAAGAAGTAATTCCCTTTGAATACTATGATTTTCCCGAAGAAGAATATTTCGATTCAGACTCAGAAGTTCAAAATTTGCCCATAGTTCACGATAGGTTTTTCGAAATTCTAAAACGTTTGCGTTTAGATCACCTAAATGACGAGGAACGAGACCATATAATCGAAATTATAGAAGAATACCCAAATCGCTTTTATTTGCCAGGAGACCAATTACCTTTCACACCGTTAATAAAACATACAATTCCGACATCAGATGATTTACCGATTAATACTAGACAGTATCGCTTTCCACCGGTTCACAAGGAAGAAATACATCGTCAAATTTTGACAAAATTAAACAATAGGATAATTAAACCATCAAATTCGCCTTATAATTCACCTCTCTGGATCGTCCCTAAGAAACCTGATTCTCAAGGAAGACCCAGGTGGAGAATGGTAATTGATTTTCGCAAACTTAACGAAAAAACGATAGGAGATGCATATCCGTTACCAAATATAACCGATATTCTGGATCAATTAGGCCAAGCTAGATATTTCTCGATCATCGATCTCGCGAGTGGATTCCAACAAATAGAGATGGATCCAAAGGATAGGGCTAAAACAGCCTTTACAACTCCTAATGGGCACTACGAGTATATCCGTATGCCCGAAGGTTTGAAAAATGCACCTGCCACCTTTCAACGGCTTATGGATCAAACGTTACGTGGTTTGCAGGGAACGGAAGTTTTCGTTTATCTCGATGACATTGTAGTGTACGCAAAAACTCTTGAAGAACACGGAAAGAAAATTCGTAGATTATTTAATCGGTTAGAAAAAGCTAAATTAACATTACAACCCGATAAATGTGAATTTTTGAAAACTGAAGTAGCATACCTAGGACATATAATTAGTCAAAAGGGTGTAAGACCAGATCCAAAAAAGATTATAGCAGTAAAAAACGTTCCTCGACCAAAAACAGCAAAGAATGTCAGACAATTTTTAGGTTTAGCAGGTTATTATCGCAGATTTATTAAAGATTTTGCAGCAAAATCCAAACCATTAACAGAATTGTTAAAAAAGAACGCGACCTTCGTTTGGGGAAAGGAACAAAAACGTAGCTTCCAGGAATTACGAAAAGCGCTCTGTAGAGGTCCAATATCCAAATTTTGATAAGCCTTTCACTTTAACAACAGACGCCTCAGATTTTGCGGTAGGAGCAATACTTAGTCAGGAGGTTGATGGAAACGATTTACCAATAGCTTATCTTTCTAGAACTTTAACAAACCCTGAGAAAAATTATTTCACCACCGAAAAAGAATGTTTGGCAGTATTATACGCAATTTTGCATTTTAGGCCGTATCTTTACGGTAGGAAATTCACGTTAGTTAGCGATCACGAACCCCTGAAATGGATAGACTCCATAAAGGATCCAGGGCAACGTTTAATTCGATGGAGATTGAAATTGCGTGACTACGACTATAATTTCGTTCATAAAGCAGGAAAACTAAACACAAATGCAGACGCGTTATCCAGAAATCCTGTCGTTAAATTTAATCTCTCAGATACTAGCAGCACCGACTCTGACAGTGAACTTGAATCATCAAAAATTCTACCGATTCAAGAACAACCAGCAAAATCTAAATTTAGCTCAGCAGCAACCACATCTAGACCAATATCCAAATCAGTTTCGGAAGCACCCAGAAAACCAGGAAGGCCCATTGGATCGAAAAATAAACCAAAAATTTCAAACCCTTTAAATGTCAGTGCAATAGCAACTAGGACCCGAAATCAATTAAAACCCAACGTTTACATTCCACCACGACCTACAGTTCCATCGTCAGCAGATACGCCAGACGTAGATTCCGATAACTCACATGACGAGTCATCAGAACCACCCATATAACGGAAAAGAAAAAGTGTAATGCCAAGCCTGGATCTACACAAGAAAATTACTTCAAAGCATACGAAAGGGAAAACATTGGAACCAATTGCCGAGGACGTTCACACTGAAACAGTAGACGAGACAACAATAAACGCTGACACCATACTACTAGAATTACAACCACCAGCAGAGGACAGTGACGATGACGTTTTTCTAGATGACGAACGAAGACTGTCTATAAACAAACAGGAATTACATGACTCTTTCAAACGTTTTGACGAATCTCTTAAAGAACACAGCGAAATTATGGAAGAATCATCAGGTAATACTTCGGACACTGACGAACTAGACGACGTAGAGTTAAATAGTAGAATAGAAAAATTACTTAAACAATATGGAACAGAAGGACTTGATAAATCAAAACCTGACTGTACATTGGAAACATCCGAGCAGACCAAAATTCATTGGCAACCCCATAGATCCACATTACCTACTCCTATTCCACATTCTAAACCATTGGCATTGTCAACTCCTTTTCCAGCTTCACCAATCAATACGAGACAGAATGCACTTCTACCAGGACACTTCAGTGAAATTAAATCAAAATCTGTTGGTATACCAAGGCGAATAATTCCAAGGACGGTATCAGGTAACGAGACGTACTGCACTGGCATCCAGCTGACTCAGGGAATTCCCCCGGATATCACACCTAGCTCTCCCGTAAGTCTTTCTCGGAAACCACAGCGCTCTTCAAAGAAATTAATTAATATTAGCGGAGAAAATTTGACCTACTCACATGATAATTATGTTCACTTTATTTCTGCTGATTGCGAATTGACAACATCCGTAGGAAAATTGCTAACAGATATAGGCGCTATCAGCGTTGAAAATTTCAGAGAAATTAAACCAAAGGAAGGTCAAGTACTAATCACTAGACAGGGAAAGTACAAAATATTTAGCATCGTTGTGCAGAAACATCATTTTGACGAGACTTCCGCCGCGAAAATAAAAACCGGGCTTAGGAACTTAAAATTAATTCTTCCAAATTCCGATATTAATTCCTTTCGAATTTCAAAATCCGGTGATTATACCGATTCACTTACTCTCGAATCACTAAAGGAAATCCTAACAGAAATCTTCGAGGAAATCGACATCGAAATTACAATTTGCCTTGGGAAAATTCAAATTCCTCCCGAAGAACTTCGTCATAATATAATTTCAGAATTACATGAAGGCATAGTCGGCGGTTACAAAGGAGTTACTAAAACGTATCGTAGGATTCGCGAAAGATTCTATTGGCCAGGAATGAGGAATGATATTCAAAATTTCATTAGAACTTGCCATAGCTGTCAAGAAAATAAATTAGTCAGAACAAAAACGCGTGACCCTAGTTCATTTCCCGAAGATGATGATATGCTAACGTATAATTCATATCTTCGTGAATTGATAATTCGACTTTCCGAATCACAAATATTAGCCGGACAAAATTTAATTTCTGCTAAACATAAGTCTAAAGGATATTATGATGAAAAGGCACGACCATTCCCAGGAAAAGTAGGAGATATGGCTCGCGTTCTAGTAGAACCCAGGAAAGGAAAGTTCAGTACTCGATATCATGGTCCCTATAAAATAGTTGGAGTTTTGGAGAAAAATAATATTGTTTTGGAAGATAGTAATGGTAAAAGATTCATCAAACACGCAGATAAAGTAGAATTGGCTGCACAGTAATTTCCAAGTTCATAAAATACTAATCATTGATGCCTGATATTTGATAAGGAATGGCAATGGACTCGGCGATGCTCATCCTATTACTGGGGCTAGTAGCAGCGGTAAATTCGGAGGACAAATATCAAATTACTGAGCTGAAGAACAGTCCGGGATTATATTTTGAAAAAAATATATAAAAAGAAAATGAATCATATATACCCATGTATTTTCAGGATAAGAATAATTGCAATAGTTTTGTTTAGATAATACTAAATTTAAAAGATCAGGATGAGTTATATCGAATCACTTAAATCGATACTTGCTCGGAAATTTACTTTAAGGAATCACAAACGACTCAAAACAAGTACAACAGCACATAAATTCTGTTTTTATTAATCACAAATCATATATCAAAAGGAAATCCAAATAATTTGGGAGACACATTAATAGTATCTCCACTGAATTCAATCCACTGTATGAATTCGATTGCAAATTGGACCAATTGGCAAAACAATCATCACAACGGAGAAGTTACATCACAACCAATTTCTTCAACTGGAGCAATACTACTCTGCAACCGAAGTATCATCACGCACATAATATTTTGGCCACTAATTAAGAAGAAGAGGAACAAGGAAGACAACCATCCAAACAACAGCACTAGAGGAAGACTCACAATCAACAACATCAAGAAATCGGGATTGTCGATTACCAAACTCAGAATGTTACACTTAATTATTTTATATTAATTTTCTTCTATTGTTTTGGTTGAAAACTTGTTGCATGCATTTATTTATTGTTTATTATCTTTTATTATTTTACTCTTGTTTGATTAATATTTACATGACCGAGAAAATGGACTCTGTCGAAAATACCATGAATAGATCCAGGAGGAGCGGAAGGAACGTAGCGTATGTTACCTTCAGCACCACCGAGGAGGCCGGAGCACTATCATTCTGTGTGATGTCATTCGTACGCAAAAAGCGAAAGACAAAGGAGACACTGAGCAAGTGAGCAGAGCTTGGCGTTCCCAGAGTGTCAACAACCTTCTCCAGGGAAACTCAACTGACATTGTCGGTTAACCAATAGCCTTATGGAAGTACAACATCCAACCTTTACTACTAGGCAGTAGTTCGATTTGGACCTACTCTACGGAAAATGGTCCTAGACAATCATTATAACTTGTCATCATCAACATAAATCACGGAACAACTATCAGAACCGAAGTTCTTCGTGGACTCGGAAATCTTTCGACTCTGCGGCACCCTTCGACAAGAAGATGTTAAGAAGCCAGGATGACGAGCTGAAGAGCATCCACTACATGACGTACGTGTCTCTGCCTTGCTGAAGCCTCTGTTATTACAACAACGGTCATCCTCGGAGGGATGCTGAATGGTTAGCGTATTCTCACGATTCTTTCATTTAAACGCGATAAATTAAATATTTTATATTAGATCATCTGTACATTTTTCTAATAGTACTTTGCGAAATCCATATTTTTCTCATAATTTAGTTAAGCGAATCATGCACGAGCAATCAATCATAAGCAATAATTTATATTTCATATAAGTTCAACCATTTTATGTAGAACCACCTGTTCAATAATTGCGAAAAATTGTATACATACGAACATCTCTCGAACTTAACCTACGGTTAAACATCATCGAGGACGATGATGATTCTAAGGGGGGAGGGGTGTTACGTGCCAAGCACATATAAAAAATTAAATATAAAAAAAGAAAGAGGAAGTTAAAATTCCTGAGTAGGCATCACACGTGCCCGATCTTACGACACGGTATCGATGAACCATTAGTCTGCAAAAACTGAATTTAAGCAACCGCGAATATTCTCCGAACAGCGGCCACGTTCCGCTAATAAGCAAAATTGCAATAGCGAGAGGCTGTGGATGAGAGCGGGTTGATGAACTTTGGCGGAATTCTTTGGACAGGAAACGGGTGATTTCCTAAGTGGGAAGAATGAGCACAGCTCTTGGAATTCCCCCCCTTAGCAGTTCCAAAATCAACAAAAAGGAGCAGGAAATCACCGCGAGTTGCAATCGTTAGTCAAATCGCGAGGTGCGTGGCGTTTTGCCTTTGTTGCTATTTTGAGCCAGAGTTCGGGTTAAATTAGTGAAGTTTCTTCCATAATTACCGAAGGACTCAGCAAACAAGAATTATTCAAATCCAAAATCAATCTTGAGATCGAAACCAATCTCCATCCTCATATATTAAATTTTTCTTTATAGTATTTATAGTATTTATCGTATTTATAGTATAGTGAAAATAGAAGTGAAAAGTTCATCAGCCATTCCTTCATCTTCGGGCTCCCTCAGCAAACAATTGCTTCCAAGATAGTATTCATTGGTGAGTTTTCCATACTTATGTTGGCATTGCGATACGAGGACCCAAACATATGTTTATATGCTTGTGGGAATTTCCCTTGGGCCCATTCGTAAACTTAACACGTTAGGAATTTACCAATCTAAGACTCCAACTAAAATAGGTATTGTAAAATTGTCATCCATTCTGGACCCCGATATTTCTGAACTATTCCGTGTAATTGTTTTTGTATAATGTGAAGAATCAATAGAACAGGCCAATAAGTTATTTATCCTCTATTCTGCGTTAACACCTATTTCATTCCTGACCTATGCGCGGATTCCGTATGGAATCTTAGATGATACAACCCATCCTAAATTAAATTTATTCAAGCGTTACGCGCGGAACGGCTAACCGCTCGGCCCACGAAATAATTCCTTACGCACGTAACATGCATTACCACGAGGCGATGAGAGCCCACGAACAGAACCAGAAAAAAAAACAAAAAAAAGGTGATATCTCCCTAGTGTATAAGGAGAGCGATGCTCACGCATTAAAGCGCGCACTTTGAATGTTCTAACAATATAAATAATAATTAATTGATTTTTGTTACTAGAGATTTTTTAATTTATATAGGTATATAATGTAAAATTATTTTTGTTACTAGAGATTTTTTAATTTATATAGGTATATAATGTAAAATTATTTTTGTTACTAGAGATTTTTTAATTTATATAGGTGTATAATGTAAAATTATTTTTGTTACTAGAGATTTTTTAATTTATATAGGTATATAATGTGAAATTATTTTTATGACCAGAGATTTTTTATTGAAATAAATTAATTAATAAATTACTTATATTAATTAAATAAATTATAAATTTTAATGGGATAAAAGAATTAGGTCATTGTTTTTGGTATAATATTAAAAGAAAGAATATGTTTTTATTTAGATACTTTTCGTTAAAGTGGGGATTAACGATTTTTATTTTGATAAAAAAAAGCTTTCTCGTTGAATTGATGTTTTTATTTAGATACTTTTCGTTAAAGTGATAGAGATTTTTTAATTTATATAGGTATATAATGTGAAATTATTTTTATTACAAGAGATTTTTTATTAAAATAAATTAATTAACAAATTACTTATATTAATTAAATAAATTATAAATTTTATTGGGATAAACGAATTAGGTCATTGTTTTTGGTATAATATTTAAAGAAAGAATATGTTTTTATTTAGATCCTTTTCGTTAAAGTGGGGATTAACGATTTTTATTTTGATAAAAAAAAGCTTTCTCGTCGAATTGATGTTTTTATTTAAATACTTTTCGTTAAAGTGGGGATTATCAATAAATAGAGTTTCATAAAAATTTTTATATTATAAATTAATATTTTATACTATTTATACAAAAATGTAATTTTTGTTTTAAAATTAATAATATAAATAGTGTTAAGATATTCGAGGCGCCCGCGTACCAGAGGGGCACGCTTGTCGGCTCTCACAAGATCAACCACTTAGTTTCCTCGAACACATAGGGTTCCGAATGGCATCGCCACACATTTCAGACAACAGGCGCTTCTCCTGGCACAGTATCGAACACTTAGTATCAGATAGAACAATTAGTTTAAAATGGAACTAAGCTTCGCATCTGGAGTGTCCTCTCTCACAAGGTCGAGGACTTAGTTTCGTCGAACACATACGGTTTCGAGTGGCACCGCCACTGATTTCAGAGGACAGACGCTTCTCCTGGCACAGTATCGAACACATAGTTTCAGATAGAACAATTAGTTTTAAATGGAACTAAGTTTCGCTTCTGAAGTTTCCACTCACATAAGGTCGGCCACTTAGTTTCGTCGAACACATACGGTTTCGTGTAGCATCGCGACAGATTTCAGAGAACAGGCGCTTCTCCTGGCACAGTATCGAACACTTCTTTTCAGATAGAACAATTAGTTTAAAATGGCACTAAGTTTCGCGTCTGGAGTTTCCTCTCTCACAAGGTCGACCACTTCGTTTCGTCGAACGCATACGGTTTCGTGTAGCATCGCGACAGATTTCAGAGAACAGGCGCTTCTCCTGGCACAGTATCGAACACTTCTTTTCAGATAGAACAATTAGTTTAAAATGGCACCAAGTTTCGCGTCTGGAGTTTCCTCTCTCACAAGGTCGACCACTTAGTTTCGTCGAACGCATACGGTTTCGATTGGCATCGCCACAGATTTGAGAGAACAGGCGCTTTTCCTGGCACAGTATCGAACACTTAGTTTCAGATAGAACAATTAGTTTAAAATGGAGCAATGTTTCGCATCTGGAGTTTCCTCTCTCACAAGGTCGACCACTTAGTTTCGTCGAACACATACGGTTTCGAGTAGCATCGCCACTGATTTGAGAGAACAGGCGCTTCTCCTGGCACAGCATCGAACACCCTTTGTTTCAGATGGAACATTTAGTTTAAAATTGAACTATGTTTCGCATCTGGAGTTTCCTCTCTCACAAGGTCGACCACTTAGTTTGTCGAACACATACGGATTCGAGTGGCATCGCGACAGATTTCAGAGAACAGGCGCTTCTCCTGGCACAGTATCGAAAACTTAGTTTCTGTTAGAACAATTAGTTTTAAATGGATCTAAGTGTCGCATCTGGAGTTTCCTCTACCACAAGGTCGACCACTTAGTTTCGTCGAACACATACGGTTTCGAGTAGCATCGCCCCAGATTTCAGAGAACAGGCGCTTATCCTGGCACAGTATCGAACACTTAGTTTCAGATGGAACATTTAGTTTAAAATTGAACTATGTTTCGCATCTGGAGTTTCCTCTCTCACAAGGTCGGCCATTTAGTTTCGTCGAACACATACGGTTTCGAGTGGCATCGCCACAGATTTCAGAGAACAGGGGCTTCTCATGGCACAATATCGAACACTTAGTATCAGATAGAACAATTACTATAAAATGGAACTAAGCTTCGCATCTGGAGTTTCCTCTCCCACAAGGTCGGCCACTTAGTTTCGTCGAACACATACGGTTTCGAGTAGCATTGCCACAGATTTCAGAGAACAGGCGCTTCTCCTGGCACAGTATCGAACACTTAGTTTCAGATGGAACATTTAGTTTAAAATTGAACTATGTTTCGCATCTGGAGTTTCCTTTCTCACAAGGTCGACCGCTTAGTTTCGCCGAACGCATACGATTTCGAGTGGCATCGCCACAGATTTAAGAGAACAGGCACTTCTGCTGGCACAGTATCGAACACTTAGTTTCGTTGAACCCATATGGTTTCGAGTGGCATCGCGACAGATTTCAGAGAACAGACGCTTCTCCTGGCACAGTATCGAAAACTTAGTTTCAGATAGAACAATTCGTTTTAAATGGAAATAAGTCTCGCATCCGGAGTTTCCTCTCTCACAAGGCGAACCACTTAGTTTCGTCGAACACATACGGTTTCGAGTAGCATCGCCAATGATTTGTGAGAACAGGCGCTTCTCCTGGCACAGTATCGAACACTTAGTTTCAGATAGAACAATTAGTTTAAAATGGAACAATGTTTCGCATCTGGAGTTTCCTCCCTCACAAGGTCGACCACTTAGTTTCGTCAAACACATAAGGTTTCGAGTAGCATCGCGACAGATTTCAGAGAACAGGCGCTTCGCCTGCACAGTATCGAAAACTTAGTTTCAGATAGAACAATTAGCTTAAAATGGCACGAAGTTTCGCGACTGGAGTTTCCTCTCTCACAAGATCAACCACTTAGTTTCGTCGAACACATACGGTTTCGAGTGGCATCGCCACACATTTCAGAGAACAGGCGCTTCTCCTGGCACAGTATCGAACACTTAGTTTCAGATGGAACATTTAGTTTAAAATTGAACTATGTTTCGCATCTGGAGTTTCCTCTCTCACAAGGTCGGCCATTTAGTTTCGTCGAACACATACGGTTTCGAGTGGCATCGCCACAGATTTCAGAGAACAGGGGCTTCTCATGGCACAATATCGAACACTTAGTATCAGATAGAACAATTACTTTAAAATGGAACTAAGCTTCGCATCTGGAGTTTCCTCTCCCACAAGGTCGGCCACTTAGTTTCGTCGAACACATACGGTTTCGAGTAGCATCGCCACAGATTTCAGAGAACAGGCGCTTCTCCTGGCACAGTATCGAACACTTAGTTTCAGAGAGAACAATTAGTTTAAAATGGAAATAAGTTTCGCACCTGGAGTTTCCTCTCCCACAAGGTCGACCACCTAGTTTCGTCGAACACATACGGTTTCGAGTAGCATCGCCACTGATTTCAGAGAACAGGCGCTTCTCCTGGCACAGTAACGAACACTTAATTTCAGATAGAACAATCAGTTTAAAATGGAACTAAATTTCGCATCTGGAGTTTCCTCTCCCACAAGGTCGACCACTTAGTTTCCTCGAACACATACGGTTTCGAGTAGCATCGCCACAGATTTCAGAGAACAGGCGCTTCTGCTGGCGCAGTATCGAACACTTAGTCACAGATAGAACACTCAGTTTAAAATGGAAATAAGTTTCGCATCTGGAGTTTCCTCTTTCACAAAGCGACTACTTAGTTTCGTCGAACACATACGGTTTCGAGTAGCATCGCCACAGATTTCAGAGAACAGGCGCTTCTCCTGGCACAGTAACGAACACTTAGTTTCAGATATAATAATTAGTTTAAAATGGAACTAACTTTCGCATCTGGAGTTTCCTCTCTCACAAGTTCGACCACTTAGTTTCGTCGAACACTTACGGTTTCGAGTGGCATCGCCACAGATTTCAGAGAACAGGTGTTTCTCCTGGCACAGTATCGAACACTTAGTTGCAGATAGAACAATTAGTTTAAAATGGAACTAACTTTCGCCTCTGGAGTTTCCTCTCTCACAAACGTCGACCAATTATATTCGTCGAACACATACGTTTTCGAGTAGCATCGCCACAGATTTCAGACAACAGGCGCTTCTCCTGGCACAGTATCGAACACTTAGTTTCAGATAGAACAATTTGTTTAAAATGGAACTAACTTTCGCCTCTGGAGTTTCCTCTGTCACAAGGTCGACCACTTAGTTTCGACAAACACATACGGTTTCGCGTGGCATCTCCACAGATTTGAGAGAACAGGCGCTTCCCCTGGCACAGTATCGACCACTTAGTTTCGACGAACACATACGGTTTCGAATGGCATCGCCACAGATTTCAGAGAACAGGCGCTTCCCCTGGCACATTATCGAACACTTAGTTTCAGATAGAACAATTAGTTTAAAATGGACCTATGTTTCGCATCTGGAGATTCCTCTCCCACAAGGTCGGCCACTTACTTTCGTCGAATACATACGGTTTCGAGTGGCATCGCCACAGATTTCAGAGAACAGGCGCTTCTTCTGGCACAGTATCGAACACTTAGTTTCAGATAGAACAATTTGTTTAAAATGGAACAAAGTTTCGCATCTGGAGATTCCTATCCCACAAGGTCGACCAATTAGATTCGTCGAACACATACGGTTTCGAGTAGCATCGCCACAGATTTCAGAGAACAGGCGCTTCTGCTGGCGCAGTATCGAACACTTAGTCACAGATAGAACACTCAGTTTAAAATGGAAATAAGTTTCGCATCTGGAGTTTCCTCTCTCACAAGGTCGACCACCTAGTTTCGTCGAACATATACGGTTTCGAGTAGCATCGCCACAGATTTCAGAGAACAGGCGCTTCTCCTGGCACTGTAACGAACACTTAGTTTCAGATAGAACAATCAGTTTAAAATGGAACTAAGTTTCGCATCTGGAGTTTCCTCTCCCACAAGGTCGACCACTTAGTTTCCTCGAACACATACGGTTTCGAGTAGCATCGCCACTGATTTCAGAGATCAGGCGCTTCTCCTGGCACAGTATCGGACACATAGTTTCAGATAGAACAATTAGTTTAAAATGGGACTAAGTTTCGCATCTGGAGTTTCCTCTCTCACAAGGCGACCACTCAGTTTCGTCGAACACATTCGGTTTCGAGTGGCATCGCCACAGATTTCAGAGAACGGGCGCTTCTCCTGGCACAGTAACGAACACTTAGTTGCAGATAGAACAATTTGTTTAAAATGGAACAATGTTTCGCATCTGGAGATTCCTATCCCACAAGGTCGACCAATTAGATTCGTCGAACACATACGGTTCCGAGTAGCATCGCCACAGATTTCAGACAACAGGCGCTTCTCCTGGCACAGTATCGAACACTTAGTTAGAGATAGAACAATTTGTTTAAAATGGAACTAAGTTTCGCATCTGGAATTTCCTCTCCCACAAGGTCGACCACTTAGTTTCCTCGAACACATACGGTTTCGAGTGGCATTGCCACAGATTTCAGGGAACAGGCGCTTCTCCTGGCACAGTATCGAACACATAGTTTCAGATAGAACAATTAGTTTAAAATGGTACTATGTTTCGCATCTGGAGTTTCCTCTCTCACAAGGCGACCACTCAGTTTCGTCGAACACATTCGGTTTCGAGTGGCATCGCCACAGATTTCAGAGAACGGGCGCTTCTCCTGGCACAGGAACGAACACTTAGTTGCAGATAGAACAATTAGTTTAAAATGGAACTAACTTTCGCCTCTGGAGTTTCCTCTCTCACAAGGTCGACCACTTAGTTTCCTCGAACACATACGGTTTCGAGTGGCATTGCCACAGATTTCAGGGAACAGGCGCTTCTCCTGGCGCAGTATCGAACACTTAGTCACAGACAGAACACACAGTTTAAAATGGAAATAAGTTTCGCATCTGGAGTTTCCTCTTTCACAAAGCGACTACTTAGTTTCGTCGAACACATACGGTTTCGAGTAGCATCGCCACAGATTTCAGAGAACAGGCGCTTCTCCTGGCACAGTAACGAACACTTAGTTTCAGATAGAACAATTAGTTTAAAATGGAACTAACTTTCGCCTCTGGAGTTTCCTCTCTCACAAGGTCGACCACTTAGTTTCCTCGAACACATACGGTTTCGAGTGGCATTGCCACAGATTTCAGGGAACAGGCGCTTCTTCTGGCACAGTATCGAACACTTAGTTTCAGATAGAACAATTTGTTTAAAATGGAACAAAGTTTCGCATCTGGAGATTCCTATCCCACAAGGTCGACCAATTAGATTCGTCGAACACATACGGTTTCGAGTAGCATCGCCACAGATTTCAGAGAACAGGCGCTTCTGCTGGCGCAGTATCGAACACTTAGTCACAGATAGAACACTCAGTTTAAAATGGAAATAAGTTTCGCATCTGGAGTTTCCTCTCTCACAAGGTCGACCACCTAGTTTCGTCGAACATATACGGTTTCGAGTAGCATCGCCACAGATTTCAGAGAACAGGCGCTTCTCCTGGCACAGTAACGAACACTTAGTTTCAGATAGAACAATCAGTTTAAAATGGAACTAAGTTTCGCATCTGGAGTTTCCTCTCCCACAAGGTCGACCACTTAGTTTCCTCGAACACATACGGTTTCGAGTAGCATCGCCACTGATTTCAGAGATCAGGCGCTTCTCCTGGCACAGTATCGGACACATAGTTTCAGATAGAACAATTAGTTTAAAATGGGACTAAGTTTCGCATCTGGAGTTTCCTCTCTCACAAGGCGACCACTCAGTTTCGTCGAACACATTCGGTTTCGAGTGGCATCGCCACAGATTTCAGAGAACGGGCGCTTCTCCTGGCACAGTAACGAACACTTAGTTGCAGATAGAACAATTTGTTTAAAATGGAACAAAGTTTCGCATCTGGAGATTCCTATCCCACAAGGTCGACCAATTAGATTCGTCGAACACATACGGTTCCGAGTAGCATCGCCACAGATTTCAGACAACAGGCGCTTCTCCTGGCACAGTATCGAACACTTAGTTGCAGATAGAACAATTTGTTTAAAATGGAACTAAGTTTCGCATCTGGAATTTCCTCTCCCACAAGGTCGACCACTTAGTTTCCTCGAACACATACGGTTTCGAGTGGCATTGCCACAGATTTCAGGGAACAGGCGCTTCTCCTGGCACAGTATCGAACACATAGTTTCAGATAGAACAATTAGTTTAAAATGGTACTATGTTTCGCATCTGGAGTTTCCTCTCTCACAAGGCGACCACTCAGTTTCGTCGAACACATTCGGTTTCGAGTGGCATCGCCACAGATTTCAGAGAACGGGCGCTTCTCCTGGCACAGTAACGAACACTTAGTTGCAGATAGAACAATTAGTTTAAAATGGAACTAACTTTCGCCTCCGGAGTTTCCTCTCTCACAAGGTCGACCAGTTAGTTTCCTCGAACACATACGGTTTCGAGTGGCATTGCCACAGATTTCAGGGAACAGGCGCTTCTCCTGGCGCAGTATCGAACACTTAGTCACAGATAGAACACTCAGTTTAAAATGGAAATAAGTTTCGCATCTGGAGTTTCCTCTCTCACAAGGTCGACCACCTAGTTTCGTCGAACATATACGGTTTCGAGTAGCATCGCCACAGATTTCAGAGAACAGGCGCTTCTCCTGGCACAGTAACGAACACTTAGTTTCAGATAGAACAATCAGTTTAAAATGGAACTAAGTTTCGCCTCTGGAGTTTCCTCTCTCACAAGGTCGACCGCTTAGTTTCGACGAACACATACGGTTTTGAGTAGCATCGCCACAGATTTCAGAGAACAGTTGCTTCTCCTAGCACAGTATCGAACACTTAGATTCAGAGAGAACAATTAGTTTAAAACGGACCTAAGTTTCGCATTTGGAGTTTCCTCTCTCGCAAGGTGGACCACTTAGTTTCGTCAAACACATACGGTTTCGAGTGGCATCGCCACAGATTTCAGAGAACAGGCGCTTCTCCTGGCACAGTATCGAACACTTAGTTTCAGATAGAACAATTAGTTTAAAATGGAACTAATTTTCGCATCTGGAGTTTCCTCTCTCACAAGGTCGACCACTTAGTTTCCTCGAACACATACGGTTTCGAGTAGCATCGCCACAGATTTCAGAGAACAGGCGCTTCTGCTGGCGCAGTATCGAACACTTAGTCACAGATAGAACACTCAGTTTAAAATGGAAATAAGTTTCGCATCTGGAGTTTCCTCTTTCACAAAGCGACTACTTAGTTTCGTCGAACACATACGGTTTCGAGTAGCATCGCCACAGATTTCAGAGAACAGGCGCTTCTCCTGGCACAGTAACGAACACTTAGTTTCAGATAGAACAATTAGTTTAAAATGGAACTAACTTTCGCCTCTGGAGTTTCCTCTCTCACAAACGTCGACCAATTATATTCGTCGAACACATACGGTTTCGAGTAGCATCGCCACAGATTTCAGACAACAGGCGCTTCTCCTGGCGCAGTATCGAACACTTAGTCACAGATAGAACACTCAGTTTAAAATGGAAATAAGTTTCGCATCTGGAGTTTCCTCTCTCACAAGGTCGACCACCTAGTTTCGTCGAACATATACGGTTTCGAGTAGCATCGCCACAGATTTCAGAGAACAGGCGCTTCTCCTGGCACAGTAACGAACACTTAGTTTCAGATAGAACAATCAGTTTAAAATGGAACTAAGTTTCGCCTCTGGAGTTTCCTCTCTCACAAGGTCGACCGCTTAGTTTCGACGAACACATACGGTTTTGAGTAGCATCGCCACAGATTTCAGAGAACAGGCGCTTCTCCTGGCACAGTAACGAACACTTAGTTTCAGATAGAACAATCAGTTTAAAATGGAACTAAGTTTCGCATCTGGAGTTTCCTCTCCCACAAGGTCGACCACTTAGTTTCCTCGAACACATACGGTTTCTAGTAGCATCGCCACTGATTTCAGAGATCAGGCGCTTCTCCTGGCACAGTATCGGACACATAGTTTCAGATAGAACAATTAGTTTAAAATGGGACTAAGTTTCGCATATGGAGTTTCCTCTCTCACAAGGCGACCACTCAGTTTCGTCGAACACATTCGGTTTCGAGTGGCATCGCCACAGATTTCAGAGAACGGGCGCTTCTCCTGGCACAGTATCGAACACTTAGTTGCAGATAGAACAATTTGTTTAAAATGGAACTAAGTTTCGCATCTGGAATTTCCTCTCCCGCAAGGTCGACCACTTAGTTTCCTCGAACACATACGGTTTCGAGTGGCATTGCCACAGATTTCAGGGAACAGGCGCTTCTCCTGGCACAGTATCGAACACATAGTTTCAGATAGAACAATTAGTTTAAAATGGTACTATGTTTCGCATCTGGAGTTTCCTCTCTCACAAGGCGACCACTCAGTTTCGTCGAACACATTCGGTTTCGAGTGGCATCGCCACAGATTTCAGAGAACGGGCGCTTCTCCTGGCACAGTAACGAACACTTAGTTGCGGATAGAACAATTAGTTTAAAATGGAACTAACTTTCGCCTCTGGAGTTTCCTCTCTCACAAGGTCGACCACTTAGTTTCCTCGAACACATACGGTTTCGAGTGGCATTGCCACAGATTTCAGGGAACAGGCGCTTCTCCTGGCTCAGTATCAAACACATAGTTTCAGATAGAACAATTAGTTTAAAATGGTACTATATTTCGCATCTGGAGTTTCCTCTTTCACAAAGCGGCTACTTAGTTTCGTCGAACACATACGGTTTCGAGTAGCATCGCCACAGATTTAAGATAACAGGCGCTTCTACTGGCACAGTAACGAACAGTTAGTTTCAGATAGAACAATTAGTTTAAAATGGAACTAAGTTTCGCATCTGGAGTTTCTTCCTTCACAAGGCGACCACTTAGTTTCGTCGAACACATACGGTTTCGAGAGGCATCGCCTCAGATTTCAGAGAACAGGCGCTTCTCCTGGCACAGTATCGAACACTTAGTTTCAGATAGAAAAATTAGTTTAAAATGGAAATAAATTTCGCATCTGGAGATTCCTCTCTCACAAGGTCGACTACTTAGTTTCGTCGAACAAATACGGTTTCCAGTGGTATCGCCACAGATTTCGCCTAACGGGAGTTTCTCCTGGCACACAATCGAACACTTAGTTACAGATAGAACAGTTACTTTAAATGGAACTAAGTTTCGCATCTGGAGATTCCTATCCCACAAGGTCGACCAATTAGATTCGTCGAACACATACGGTTTCGAGTAGCATCGCCACAGATTTCAGAGAACAGGCGCTTCTGCTGGCGCAGTATCGAACACTTAGTCACAGATAGAACACTCAGTTTAAAATGGAAATAAGTTTCGCATCTGGAGTTTCCTCTCTCACAAGGTCGACCACCTAGTTTCGTCGAACATATACGGTTTCGAGTAGCATCGCCACAGATTTCAGAGAACAGGCGCTTCTCCTGGCACAGTAACGAACACTTAGTTTCAGATAGAACAATCAGTTTAAAATGGAACTAAGTTTCGCATCTGGAGTTTCCTCTCCCACAAGGTCGACCACTTAGTTTCCTCGAACACATACGGTTTCTAGTAGCATCGCCACTGATTTCAGAGATCAGGCGCTTCTCCTGGCACAGTATCGGACACATAGTTTCAGATAGAACAATTAGTTTAAAATGGGACTAAGTTTCGCATATGGAGTTTCCTCTCTCACAAGGCGACCACTCAGTTTCGTCGAACACATTCGGTTTCGAGTGGCATCGCCACAGATTTCAGAGAACGGGCGCTTCTCCTGGCACAGTATCGAACACTTAGTTGCAGATAGAACAATTTGTTTAAAATGGAACTAAGTTTCGCATCTGGAATTTCCTCTCCCGCAAGGTCGACCACTTAGTTTCCTCGAACACATACGGTTTCGAGTGGCATTGCCACAGATTTCAGGGAACAGGCGCTTCTCCTGGCAGAGTATCGAACACATAGTTTCAGATAGAACAATTAGTTTAAAATGGTACTATGTTTCGCATCTGGAGTTTCCTCTCTCACAAGGCGACCACTCAGTTTCGTCGAACACATTCGGTTTCGAGTGGCATCGCCACAGATTTCAGAGAACGGGCGCTTCTCCTGGCACAGTAACGAACACTTAGTTGCAGATAGAACAATTAGTTTAAAATGGAACTAACTTTCGCCTCTGGAGTTTCCTCTCTCACAAGGTCGACCACTTAGTTTCCTCGAACACATACGGTTTCGAGTGGCATTGCCACAGATTTCAGGGAACAGGCGCTCCTCCTGGCGCAGTATCGAACACTTAGTCACAGATAGAACACTCAGTTTAAAATGGAAATAAGTTTCGCATCTGGAGTTTCCTCTCTCACAAGGTCGACCACCTAGTTTCGTCGAACATATACGGTTTCGAGTAGCATCGCCACAGATTTCAGAGAACAGGCGCTTCTCCTGGCACAGTAACGAACACTTAGTTTCAGATAGAACAATCAGTTTAAAATGGAACTAAGTTTCGCCTCTGGAGTTTCCTCTCTCACAAGGTCGACCACTTAGTTTCCTCGAACACATACGGTTTCGAGTGGCATTGCCACAGATTTCAGGGAACAGGCGCTTCTCCTGGCTCAGTATCAAACACATAGTTTCAGATAGAACAATTAGTATAAAATGGTACTATATTTCGCATCTGGAGTTTCCTCTTTCACAAAGCGGCTACTTAGTTTCGTCGAACACATACGGTTTCGAGTAGCATCGCCACAGATTTAAGATAACAGGCGCTTCTACTGGCACAGTAACGAACAGTTAGTTTCAGATAGAACAATTAGTTTAAAATGGAACTAAGTTTCGCATCTGGAGTTTCTTCCTTCACAAGGCGACAACTCAGTTTCGTCGAACACATTCGGTTTCGAGTGGCATCGCCACAGATTTCAGAGAACAGGCGCTTCTCCTGGCACAGTAACGGACACTTAGTTTCAGATAGAACAATTAGTTTAAAATGGAACTAACTTTCGCCTCTGGAGTTTCCTCTCTCACAAAGGTCGACCAATTATATTCGTCGAACACATACGGTTTCGAGTAGCATCGCCACAGATTTCAGACAACAGGCGCTTCTCCTGGCACAGTATCGAACACTTAGTTTCAGATAGAACAATTTGTTTAAAATGGAAGTAAGTTTCGCATCTGGAGATTCTTCTCCCACAAGATCAATCACTTAGTTTCGTTGAACACATATGGTTTCGAGTGGCAACGCCACAGATTTCAGAGAACAGGCCCTTCTCCTGGCAGAGTATAAGACACATAGTTTAAGATAGAACAATTAGTTTAAAATGGAACTAACTTTCGCCTCTGGAGTTTCCTCTCTCACAAGGTCGACCACTTAGTTTCGACAAACATGTAGCGGCCAGATGCACGTACAAGTGAAAATACTTGGCGTGCAAACGGTCAAAACGATTTATGACGCCCGCGCCTGCGTAAGCTATTTTTGAGGAACTGTTTTCCATCGTTTTTAAGTTTTCGAAAGGAAGAACTCACTTTCTCCGCGAAGAATAGTCGACAGGCTCAATAGCGTTCGCAAGTGTCATAAACCCGGAATTTCCTAAGGGCCCTCGAGTCCAGACACGCCGGTCGGGAACTCCGGAGGCGTAAGTTCGGTGCTGCAGGAAAGCCCGCTGCATCTCGTCACATCGGCAAGATATCCTCCCTGACAGGTTGCACCCCCGTTCCAGGAAAAGGCGCGCTTAGGGCGTGAGGAATAGGCGGTGCAACCTTATCGAAAAAACCACCTAATTGGTTAAGCCAGATTTCGGGCCCAACCACTTAGGCAACGAGTTCGTCCTAGGATAGTTTTCGTAGGATAAGATCTAAATGTAAAATATCATTAAGGATTCGAAACTCGAACCGAAAAGACCATTATAATAAAACCAACGGAAAACGAACTTGTGATTATTTAAACACAACCACGAATCCTTCATTGGTGACCCCGACGTGATCACAAGTTCATTACCTCCGTAAATAGAAAGTGCGTTTATTTGTTTTGTTTTTTTTAAAAAAGAAAACACAATATGACGACGCGAAGAACAGCAGCTACGGTAGCTAATAGTCCGGCCGCGGGTGACAATTCAGCCGTGAGCGCGGAAGTCAACCGCGTCAGTATTCGCGTCCCGCCGTTTTGGCCAGCGCAGCCTAAAATTTGGTTCAACCAAATTGAGGCGCAATTTATGCTAAACGGCATCTCGGCGGACAGCACGAAGTTTTATTATGTGATGTCGCAACTTGAGCCCAAGTACGCGCTCGAAGTGGCAGACGTTTTTGATAATCCTCCGGAGACCGACAAATATGAGTCACTCAAAAGGGAGCTGATCCGCCGGCTGTCAGTGTCGCAAAGCGGACGGATCCAAGAGCTGTTGGAACAGGAGGAGATTGGTGACAGAACCCCATCACAATTCCTCCGGCACATGCGGAACCTGGCAGGTTCTTCGGTCACGGACGAGTTCTTGCGGACATTTTGGGCAGGTCGACTACCTGCCATGACTCGTGCAATCGTGACCGCGCAGTCGGACCTGCCACTGGACAAACTGGCGGAAATCGCGGACCAAATACGCGAAAACACGAGGCCAGCGCAGGTAGCCAGTGTTACGCAGGACGGCTTAACGGAGGCCTTGCTCAAGAGACTGGAGACCATGGAACTCCAGATTTCCGAGTTAAGCCGGTCCCGCGATCGCTATAGCAATCGTACTCGGTCGCGTTCCCGTAGTGCGAAACGAGGAAGGTCACAGGCGGAGAGAAGCCATTGCTGGTACCATTGGAAATTCGGTACAGCGTCGACCAAGTGCCGGGCACCGTGCTCTTTCGGGTCGGGAAACGCGGAGGAGCGCCACTGAATGCGGCTATCAGTGACAGCCCTAAGACTAGCCGCCTCTTCGTCCTCGATCAAAGCTCCAAGGAGCAATTTTTGATCGACACGGGTTCGGACCTGTGCGTGTACCCTCGTGCGCGTGTAAAAGGCCAGACGCGTAAAATGGCCTACGAAATGTTCGCGGCTAATGGCACGACGATCGGAACGTACGGTATCAAGGCCTTCAACCTCGACTTAGGTCTTCGCCGTGCCTTCCACTGGAGGTTCGTCATCGCTGACGTGGCTAAGCCGATCATCGGTGCAGATTTCCTCAGCCACTACGGCCTGCTGGTGGATCTAAAGAACCGCCGCCTCGTGGACCGGATGACGTCACTTTTATAAATACCACACCGGGGCCGTCGGCGTTCTGTAAGCCGCGGAGATTATCGTCGGAAATGTACGGCATCGCGAGAACGGAATTTGAGAGTCTCATGAGTCAGGGTCACATACGACCTTCGAAGAGCCAGTGGGCTTCGGCCCTTCATATGGTTCCGAAGAAGGACAACGGATGGCGACCCTGTGGAGACTACAGAGCTCTCAACGCGCGTACGATCCCAGATAGATATCCGATTCCTCATATCGAGGACTTTTCGCGAAAATTAGCGAAGAAGACGATCTTCACGACGGTAGATTTAGTGCGCGCGTACCACCAAATTCCCGTACATCCCGACGATATTCCGAAGACGGCAGTCACGACCCCGTTCGGACTTTTTGAATATACAGTCATGCCGTTTGGGCTGAGAAACGCTGCTCAGACGTTTCAAAGATTTATAGATAACGTCCTCCGAGGTTTAGACTTCGCGTACGCGTACCTCGACGATATTTTAATCGCGTCAGAAACCGAGGACGAGCACATGAAACACGTGGAACAGCTTTTCTCACGCCTAAACGAATACGGGATAATAATTAATCCGACGAAATGCGTATTCGCGGCATCAGAGGTGAAGTTTCTGGGATACACCGTGAACGGCCGCGGAACGAAACCGTTATCAGAAAAAGTAGAGGTTATACAGAAATTTCCAAAACCCAACACGGTTAGACAGCTTCGCAGATTTTTGGGTATGATCAATTTTTATCGGAGATTTATACCCAACGCCGCAGCTGTACAAGCTCCGCTTAACCAGCTGCTGCGCGGAAAGAAAATTAAAAGCGATAGTCCGATAGAATGGAACACGGAAACAGAGGCCGCGCTAGACGAATTAAAAGAAGCGCTCGCGAACGCCGCGTTGTTAGCGCATCCATCGAACCGTTCGCAGCTCGCGATTATGGTGGATGCATCAGATTTCGCGCTCGGTGCGACGTTGCAACAACGGCAGGGAAGTTCGTGGCAACCTCTAGGTTTCCACACGAAATCTCTGTCGCCGACGCAACGCAAGTACAGCGCCTACGACAGAGAACTTTTAGCGGTTTATTCGGCGGTAAAGCAATTCCGTCACGCGATTGAAGGCCGCGCGTTCACCTTGTATACGGATCACAAACCTCTGATATACGCATTTAAGCAAAAATCTGAAAAATGTACGCCAAGGCAATTCCGATACCTAGACTTCATCGGACAATTTACGACCGACATTAGGCACGTCAGCGGAAGAGACAACGAAGTAGCAGACGCATTATCGCGGATAGATTCAGTCAGTTCGTCAGTGGACTTTAGTAAATTAGCTATATCGCAGAACTCGGACGAAGATTTAGAAAAGTTCCGAAAGACGTCTGGTACTTCGCTGCAGCTCGAACGCGTCAGGTTGGCAGACAGTAACACCGAAGTATTCTGCGACGTATCGACAGGTGTTGCCAGACCCTTCGTGACAAAACCTTTCCGCACACAGGTATTTATGTCCGTGCACAGCCTCGCACACCCAGGTGTGAAGGCAACCGTAAAACTAATTAAAGAGCGTTTCGTATGGCCGTCTGTGGAAAGGGATTGCCGCGAATGGACCCGCGCTTGTCTGGAATGCCAGAAAGCGAAAATTCATAAACACGTAACGAGCCCCGTTAAAGATTTCGCTCAAACATCTGCTAGGTTCGAGCATGTACATATCGACCTAGTGGGTCCGTTACCTGTTTCGCGAAACTGCCGGTATTGCCTGACGTGTGTCGATAGATTTACGCGCTGGCCCGAGGTTTTCCCGTTAGAAAACATCGAAGCAGAAACGGTCGCGAGAGCTTTTGTCAACGGTTGGATTGCTCGTTTCGGCACACCAGCACGCATTACGACTGATCAAGGGAGACAATTTGAGTCTCACTTGTTTAGACGACTCAATGCGTTGCTAGGTACGATACACCTACGAACGACGGCATACCATCCGGCCGCGAACGGTTTGGTCGAGCGTTACCACCGCTACCTGAAGGCAGCCATAAAATGCCACAATGACCAAACCTGGGTAGACGCCTTACCCATTGTATTGTTAGGCATGCGTACGGCATATCCTCCGTCGCCGAATTAGTATACGGAGAAAGATTACATCTGCCGGCAGAATTTTTTGTTAAACCGGGCGAAACCGCAATAGAACCGGCAGAATTGATTTCACTGCTACGCGCACATTTTACCGAACTGCGACCGGTCGCGGCAACTCGGCACGGGACCAAAAAAGGTTTCGTGTACAAGGATCTTGCAACCGCGTCGCACGTCTTTGTCCGCGTTGATCGCGTAAAGGGACCTTTAGACAATCCTTACGAAGGACCATACCCGGTAGTGGAACGACGCGACAAAACCTTCCTAATTACAATGAAAGGCCGAGACACAGTAATCTCAATAGACCGCCTCAAACCGGCATTCATAATCGCAGATCAGGACTATGATACGCAAACGCCAAATATCACCGCGCAACAAACAATTTCAACGAGCAGACCCACTCTCATGCAAGAACCGGTACGGACGCGTTCCGGTAGGCGCGTGAGATTTCCAGACCGTCTTCAGGTTGGGTCCTAGCGACTTTAATAAGTATGTAGTATAATAATTTTCTTGTCATTAATGTATAAGTTTAGTCGTAAGTAGATAATAAGTCGTCGCTAGTTCGCGCATAGATTAGAATGGTAACGTTTGCACTGGCAGGGGGGTGATGTAGCGGCCAGATGCACGTACAAGTGAAAATACTTGGCGTGCAAACGGTCAAAACGATTTATGACGCCCGCGCCTGCGTAAGCTATTTTTGAGGAACTGTTTTCCATCGTTTTTAAGTGTTCGAAAGGAAGAACTCACTTTCTCCGCGAAGAATAGTCGACAGGCTCAATAGCGTTCGCAAGTGTCATAAACCCGGAATTTCCTAAGGGCCCTCGAGTCCAGACACGCCGGTCGGGAACTCCGGAGGCGTAAGTTCGGTGCTGCAGGAAAGCCCGCTGCATCTCGTCACATCGGCAAGATATCCTCCCTGACAGGTTGCACCCCCGTTCCAGGAAAAGGCGCGCTTAGGGCGTGAGGAATAGGCGGTGCAACCTTATCGAAAAAACCACCTAATTGGTTAAGCCAGCTTTCGGGCCCAACCAATTAGGCAACGAGTTCGTCCTAGGATAGTTTTCGTAGGATAAGATCTAAATGTAAAATATCATTAAGGATTCGAAACTCGAACGGAAAAGACCAGTATAATAAAAGCAACAGAAACGAACTTGTGATTATTTAAACACAACCACGAATCCTTCAGAGGAAACTGCAGATGCGAAACTTAGTTCCATTTTAAACTAATTGTTCTATCTGAAACTAAGTGTTCGATACTGTGCCAGGAGAAGCGCCTGTTCTCTGAAATCTGTGGCGTTGCCACTCGAAACCGTATGAGTTTGACGAAACTAAGTGGTCCACCTTGTGAAGGAGAAAACTCCAAATGCGAAACATAGTTCCATTTTAAACAAATTGTTCTCTCTAAAACTAAGTGTTCGATAATGTGCCAGGAGAAGCGCCTGTTCCATGAAATCTGTGGCGATGCCACTCGAAACCGTATGTGTTCGCCGAAACTAAGTGGTCGACCTTGTGAGAGAGGAAACTCCAGATGGGAAACTTCTTTCCATTTTAAATTAATTGTTCTAACTAAGACTAAGTGTTCGATACTGTGCCAGGAGATGCGCCTGTTCCGTGAAATTTGTGGCGATGCTACTCGAAACCGTATGTGTTCGACGAAAATAAGAGGTCGACCTTGTGGGAGAGGAAACTCCAAATGCGAAACATATTTCCATTTAAAACTATATATCCTAGCTGAAACTAAGTGTTCGATACTGTGCCAGGAGAAGCGCCTGTTCTCTGAAATCTGTGGCGATGCCACTCGAAACCGTATGTGTTCGGCGAAACTAAGTACTCGATACTGTGCCGGGAGAAGCTCCCGTTCGGTGAAATTTGTGGCGATACCACTCGAAACCGTATGTGTTCGCCGAAACTAAGGGGTCGACATTGTGAGAGAGGAAACTCCAGATGGGAAACTTCGTTCCATTTTAAATTAATTGTTCTAACTAAGACTAAGTGTTCGATACTGTGCCAGGAGATGCGCCTGTTCCGTCAAATTTGTGGCGATGCTACTCGAAACCGTATGTGTTCGACGAAAATAAGTGGTCGACCTTGTGGGAGAGGAAACTCGAAATGCGAAACATATTTCCATTTAAAACTATATATTCTAGCTGAAACTAAGTGTTCGATACTGTGCCAGGAGAAGCGCCTGTTCTCTGAAATCTGTGGCGATGCCACTCGAAACCGTATGTGTTCGACGAAACTAAGTCGCCGACCTTGTGAGAGAGGAAACTCCATATGCGAGACTTAGTACCATTTTAAACTAATTGTTCTATCTGAAACTATGTGTCCGATACTCTGCCGGGCGAAGCGCCTGTTCTCTGAAATGTGTGACGATGCCACTCGAAACCGTATGTGTTCGACGAAATTAAGTGGTGGACCTTGTGCGAGGGGAAACTCCAAATGCGAAACATATTTCCATTTTAAACTAAATGTTCTATCTGAAGCTAAGTGTTCGATAATGTGCCAGGAGAAGCGCCAGTTCTCTGAAATCTGTGGCGATACCACTCGAAACCGTATGTGTTTGACGAAACTAAGTGGTTGACCTTGTGAGAGAGGATACTCCAAATGCGAAACATAGTTCCATTTTAAACTAATTGTTCTATCTGAAACAAAGAGTTCGATACTGTGCCAGGAGAAGCGCCCGTTCTGTGAAACCTGTGGCGATAACACTCGAAACCGTATGTGTTCGTCGAAACTGAGTGGTCGACCTTGTGAGAGAGGAAACTCCAGTTGCGAAACTTAGTTCCATTTTAACTAATTGTTCTATCTGAAACTAAGTGTTCGATACTGGCCAGGAGAAGCGGCTGTTCTCTGAAATCTGTGGCGATGCCACTCGAAACCGTATGTGTTCGACGAAATTAAGTGGTGGACCTTGTGCGAGGGGAAACTCCAAATGCGAAACGTATTTCCATTTTAAACTAAATGTTCTATCTGAAGCTAAGTGTTCGATAATGTGCCAGGAGAAGCGCCAGTCCTCTGAAATCTGTGGTGATACCACTCGAAACCGTATGTGTTTGACGAAACTAAGTGGTTGACCTTGTGAGAGAGGATACTCCAAATGCGAAACATAGTTCCATTTTAAACTAATTGTTCTATCTGAAACAAAGTGTTCGATACTGTGCCAGGAGAAGCGCCCGTTCTGTGAAACCTGTGGCGATAACACTCGAAACCGTATGTGTTCGTCGAAACTGAGTGGTCGACCTTGTGAGAGAGGAAACTCCAGTTGCGAAACTTAGTTCCATTTTAAACTAATTGTTCTATCTGAAACTAAGTGTTCGATACTGTGCCAGGAGAAGCGCCTGTTCTCTGAAATCTGAGGCGATGCCTCTCGAAACCGTATGTGTTCGACGAAACTAAGTGGTCGCCTTGTGAAGGAAGAAACTCCAGATGCGAAACATAGTTCCATTTTAAACAAATTGTTCTCTCTAAAACTAAGTGTTCGATAATGTGCCAGGAGAAGCGCCTGTTCCATGAAATCTGTGGCGATGCCACTCGAAACCGTATGTGTTCGGCGAAACTAAGTAGTCGATACTGTGCCGGGAGAAGCTCCCGTTCGGTGAAATTTGTGGCGATACCACTCGAAACCGTATGTGTTCGACGAAACTAAGTAGTCGACCTTGTGAGAGAGGAATCTCCAGATGCGAAATTTATTTCCATTTTAAACTAATTTTTCTATCTGAAACTAAGTGTTCGATACTATGCCAGGAGAAGCGCCTGTTCTCTGAAATGTGTGGCGATGCCACTCGTAACCGTGTGTGTTCGACGAAACTAAGTGGTTTATCTTGTGAGAGAGGATAATCCAGATGCGAAACATAGCTCCATTTTAAACTAATTGATCGGTCTGAAATAAGTGTTCGATACTGTGCCAGGAGAAGCGCCTGTTCTCTGAAATCTGTGGCGTTGCCACTCGAAACCGTATGAGTTTGACGAAACTAAGTGGTCCACCTTGTGAAGGAGGAAACTCCAAATGCGAAACATAGTTCCATTTTAAACAAATTTTTCTCTCTAAAACTAAGTGTTCGATAATGTGCCAGGAGAAGCGCCTGTTCCATGAAATCTGTGGCGATGCCACTCGAAACCGTATGTGTTCGGCGAAACTAAGTAGTCGATACTGTGCCGGGAGAAGCTCCCGTTCGGTGAAATTTGTGGCGATACCACTCGAAACCGTATGTGTTCGACGAAACTAAGTAGTCGACCTTGTGAGAGAGGAATCTCCAGATGCGAAATTTATTTCCATTTTAAACTAATTTTTCTATCTGAAACTAAGTGTTCGATACTGTGCCAGGAGAAGCGCCTGTTCTCTGAAATGTGTGGCGATGCCACTCGTAACCGTGTGTGTTCGACGAAACTAAGTGGTTTATCTTGTGAGAGAGGATACTCCAGATGCGAAACATAGCTCCATTTTAAACTAATTGATCGGTCTGAAATAAGTGTTCGATACTGTGCCAGGAGAAGCGCCTGTTCTCTGAAATCTGTGGCGTTGCCACTCGAAACCGTATGAGTTTGACGAAACTAAGTGGTCCACCTTGTGAAGGAGAAAACTCCAAATGCGAAACATAGTTCCATTTTAAACAAATTGTTCTCTCTAAAACTAAGTGTTCGATAATGTGCCAGGAGAAGCGCCTGTTCCATGAAATCTGTGGCGATGCCACTCGAAACCGTATGTGTTCGCCGAAACTAAGTGGTCGACCTTGTGAGAGAGGAAACTCCAGATGGGAAACTTCTTTCCATTTTAAATTAATTGTTCTAACTAAGACTAAGTGTTCGATACTGTGCCAGGAGATGCGCCTGTTCCGTGAAATTTGTGGCGATGCTACTCGAAACCGTATGTGTTCGACGAAAATAAGAGGACGACCTTGTGGGAGAGGAAACTCCAAATGCGAAACATATTTCCATTTAAAACTATATATCCTAGCTGAAACTAAGTGTTCGATACTGTGCCAGGAGAAGCGCCTGTTCTCTGAAATCTGTGGCGATGCCACTCGAAACCGTATGTGTTCGGCGAAACTAAGTACTCGATACTGTGCCGGGAGAAGCTCCCGTTCGGTGAAATTTGTGGCGATACCACTCGAAACCGTATGTGTTCGCCGAAACTAAGGGGTCGACATTGTGAGAGAGGAAACTCCAGATGGGAAACTTCGTTCCATTTTAAATTAATTGTTCTAACTAAGACTAAGTGTTCGATACTGTGCCAGGAGATGCGCCTGTTCCGTCAAATTTGTGGCGATGCTACTCGAAACCGTATGTGTTCGACGAAAATAAGTGGTCGACCTTGTGGGAGAGGAAACTCGAAATGCGAAACATATTTCCATTTAAAACTATATATTCTAGCTGAAAGTAAGTGTTCGATACTGTGCCAGGAGAAGCGCCTGTTCTCTGAAATCTGTGGCGATGCCACTCGAAACCGTATGTGTTCGACGAAACTAAGTCGCCGACCTTGTGAGAGAGGAAACTCCATATGCGAGACTTAGTACCATTTTAAACTAATTGTTCTATCTGAAACTATGTGTCCGATACTCTGCCGGGCGAAGCGCCTGTTCTCTGAAATGTGTGACGATGCCACTCGAAACCGTATGTGTTCGACGAAATTAAGTGGTGGACCTTGTGCGAGGGGAAACTCCAAATGCGAAACATATTTCCATTTTAAACTAAATGTTCTATCTGAAGCTAAGTGTTCGATACTGTGCCAGGAGAAGCGCCTGTTCTCTGAAATCTGTGGCGATACCACTCGAAACCGTATGTGTTTGACGAAACTAAGTGGTTGACCTTGTGAGAGAGGATACTCCAAATGCGAAACATAGTTCCATTTTAAACTAATTGTTCTATCTGAAACAAAGAGTTCGATACTGTGCCAGGAGAAGCGCCCGTTCTGTGAAACCTGTGGCGATAACACTCGAAACCGTATGTGTTCGTCGAAACTGAGTGGTCGACCTTGTGAGAGAGGAAACTCCAGTTGCGAAACTTAGTTCCATTTTAACTAATTGTTCTATCTGAAACTAAGTGTTCGATACTGGCCAGGAGAAGCGGCTGTTCTCTGAAATCTGTGGCGATGCCACTCGAAACCGTATGTGTTCGACGAAATTAAGTGGTGGACCTTGTGCGAGGGGAAACTCCAAATGCGAAACGTATTTCCATTTTAAACTAAATGTTCTATCTGAAGCTAAGTGTTCGATAATGTGCCAGGAGAAGCGCCAGTCCTCTGAAATCTGTGGCGATACCACTCGAAACCGTATGTGTTTGACGAAACTAAGTGGTTGACCTTGTGAGAGAGGATACTCCAAATGCGAAACATAGTTCCATTTTAAACTAATTGTTCTATCTGAAACAAAGTGTTCGATACTGTGCCAGGAGAAGCGCCCGTTCTGTGAAACCTGTGGCGATAACACTCGAAACCGTATGTGTTCGTCGAAACTGAGTGGTCGACCTTGTGAGAGAGGAAACTCCAGTTGCGAAACTTAGTTCCATTTTAAACTAATTGTTCTATCTGAAACTAAGTGTTCGATACTGTGCCAGGAGAAGCGCCTGTTCTCTGAAATCTGAGGCGATGCCTCTCGAAACCGTATGTGTTCGACGAAACTAAGTGGTCGCCTTGTGAAGGAAGAAACTCCAGATGCGAAACATAGTACCATTTTAAACTAATTGTTCTATCGGAAACTATGTGTTCGACACTGTGCCAGGAGAAGCGCCTGTTCTCTGAAATCTGTCGCGATGCCACTCGAATCCGTATGTGTTCGACGAAACTAAGTGGTCGACCTTGTGAGAGAGGAAACTCCAGATGCGAAACTTAGTTCCATTTTAAACTAATTGTTCTATCTGAAACTAAGTGTTCGATACTGGCCAGGAGAAGCGCCAGTTCTCTGAAATGTGTGGCGATGCCACTCGAAACCGTATGTGTTTGACGAAACTAGGTGGTCCACCTTGCGAGAGAGGAAACTCCAAATGCGAAACTTAGTTCCATTTTAAACTAATTGTTCTCTCTGAAACTAACTGTTCGATACTGTGCCAGGAGAAACGCCAGTTCTCTGAAATCTGTGGCGATGCCACTCGAAACCGTATGTGTTCGACGAAACTAAGTGGTCGACCTTGTGAGCGAGGAAACCCCGAAAGCGAAACTTAGTTCCATTTTAAACTAATTGTTCTATGTGAAACTAAGTGTTCGTCACTATGCCAGGAGAAGCGCCTGTTCTCTGAAATCTGTGGCGATGCTACTCGAATCCGTATGTGTTCGTCGAAACTAAGCGGTCGACCTTGTGAGAGAGGAAACTCCAGATGCGAAAATTAGTTCCATTTTAAACTAATTGTTCTATCTGAAACTAAGTGTTCGATACTGTGCCAGGAGAAGCGCCTGTTCTCTGAAATCTGTGGCGATGCCACTCGAAACCGTAGGTGTTCGACGAAACTAAGTGGCCGACCTTGTGAGAGAGGAAACTCCAGATGCGAATCTTAGTTCCATTTTAAACTAATTGTTCTATCTGAAACTAAGTGTTCGATACTGTGCCAGGAGAAACGCCAGTTCTCTGAAATCTGTGGCGATGCCACTCGAAACCGTATGTGCTCGACGAAACTAAGTGGTCGACCTTGTGAGCGAGGAAACTCCAGATGCAAAACTTAGTTCCATTTTAAACTAATTGTTCTCTCTGAAACTAACTGTTCGATACTGTGCCAGGCGAAGCGCCAGTTCTCTGAAATGTGTGGCGATGCCACTCGAAACCGTATGTGTTTGACGAAACTAGGTGGTCCACCTTGCGAGAGAGGAAACTCCAAATGCGAAACTTAGTTCCATTTTAAACTAATTGTTCTCTCTGAAACTAACTGTTCGATACTGTGCCAGGAGAAACGCCAGTTCTCTGAAATCTGTGGCGATGCCACTCGAAACCGTATGTGTTCGACGAAACTAAGTGGTCGACCTTGTGAGCGAGGAAACCCCGAAAGCGAAACTTAGTTCCATTTTAAACTAATTGTTCTATGTGAAACTAAGTGTTCGTCACTATGCCAGGAGAAGCGCCTGTTCTCTGAAATCTGTGGCGATGCTACTCGAATCCGTATGTGTTCGTCGAAACTAAGTGGTCGACCTTGTGAGAGAGGAAACTCCAGATGCGAAAATTAGTTCCATTTTAAACTAATTGTTCTATCTGAAACTAAGTGTTCGATACTGTGCCAGGAGAAGCGCCTGTTCTCTGAAATCTGTGGCGATGCCACTCGAAACCGTATGTGTTCGACGAAACTAAGTGGCCGACCTTGTGAGAGAGGAAACTTCAGATGCGGAACTTAGTTCCATTTTAAACTAATTGTTCCATCTGAAATTAAGTGTTCGATACTGTGCCAGGAGAAGCTGCTGTTCTCTGAAATCTGTAGCGATACCTACTCGAAACCGTATGTGTTCGACGAAACTAAGTGGTCGACCTTGTGGTAGAGAAAACTCCAGATGCGAAGATTAGTTCCATTTTAAACTAATTGTTCTATCTGAAACTAAGTGTTCGATACTGTGCCAGGAGAAGCGCCCGTTCTGTGAAACCTGTGGCCATACCACTCGAAACGGTATGTGTTCGACGAAACTGAGCGGTCGACCTTGTGAGAGAGGAAACTCCGGACGCGAAACATAGTGCAATTTTAGACTAATTGTTCTATCTGAAACTAAGTGTTCGATACTGTGCCAGGAGAAGTGCCTGTTCTCTGAAATCTGTGGCGATGCCACAGGAAACCGTATGCATTCGGCGAAACTAAGTTGTCGACCTTGTGAGAGAGGAAACTCCAGATGCGAAACATAGTTCAATTTTAAACTAAATGTTCCATCTGAAACTAAGTGTTCGATACTGTGCCAGGAGAAGCGCCTGTTCTCTGAAATCTGTCGCGATGCTACACGAAACCGTATGTGTTTGACGTAACTAAGTGACCGACCTTGTGAGAGAGGAAACTTCAGATGCGAAACATAGTTCAATTTTAAACTAAATGTTCCATCTGAAACTAAGTGTTCGATACTGTGCCAGGAGAAGCGCCTGTTCTCTGACATCTGTGGCGATGCTACTCCAAACCGTATGTGGTCGACGAAACTAAGTGGTCCCCCTTGTGAGATAGGAAACTCCAAATGCGAAGCTTAGTTCCATTTTAAATTAATTGTTCTATCTGAAACTCAGTGGTCGATACTGTGCCAGGAGAAGCGCCTGTTCTCTGAAATCTGTGGCGATGCTACTCGAAACCGTATGTGTTCGACGAACCTAAGTGGTCGACCTTGTGAGAGAGGAAACTCCAGATGCGAAGCTTATTTCCATTTTAAACTAAATGTTCTATCTGAAATTAAGTATTCGATCCTCTGCCAGTAGAAGCGCCCGTTCTCTGAAACCTGTGGCGTTGCTACTCGAAGCCGAATGTGTTCGACGAAAGTAAGTGGTAGACCGTGCGAGAGAGGAAACTCCAAATGCGAAACATAGTTCCATTTTAAACTAAGTGTTCTATCTGTAACTAAGTGTTCGATACTGTGCCAGGAGAAGCGCCTGTTCTCTGAAATCTGTGGCGATGCTACTCGAAACCGTATGTGTTCGACGAAACTAAGTGGTCGACATGGTGAGAGAGGAAACTCCAGATGCGGAGCTTAGTTCCATTTTAAACTAATTGGTCTGTCTGATACTCAGTGTTCGATACTGTGCCAGGAGAAGCGCCAGTTCTCTGAAATCTGTGGCTATCCCACTCGAAAACGTATGTGTTCGACGAAACTAAGTGGCCGACCTTGTGGGAGAGGAAACTCCAGATGCGAACCTTAGTTCCAATTTAAACTAATGGTTCTATCTGAACCTAAGTGTTCGATACTGTTCCAGGAGTAGCGCCTGTTCTCTGAAATCTGTGGCGATGCCACTCGAAACCGTATGAGTTCGACGAAACTAAGTCGTCGACCTAGTGAGAGAGGAATCTCCAGATGCGAAACATAGTTCCATTTTAAACTAATGGTTCTACCTGAAACTAAGTGTTCGATACTGTGCCAGGAGAAGCGCCTGTTCTCTGAAATCTGTCGCGATGCTACTCGAAACCGTATGTGTTCGACGAAACTAAGACACCGACCTTGTGGGAGAGGAATCTCCAGATGCGAAACTTAATTCCATTTTAAACAAATTGTTCTATCTGGAACTAGGTGTTCGATACTGTTCCAGGAGAAGCGTCTGTTCTCTGAAATCTGTGGCGATGCTACTCCAAACCGTATGTGTTCGACGAAACTAAGTGGTTGATCTTGTGAGAGAGGATACTCCAGATGCGAAACATAGTTCCATTTTAAACTAATTGTTCTATCTGAAACTATGTGTTCGATAGTGTGCCAGGAGAAGCACCTGTTCTCTGAAATCTGTTGCGAGGCCACTCGAAACCGTATGTGTTCGACCAAACTAAGTGGTCGACCTTGTGAGAGAGGAAACCCAGATGCGAAACTTAGTTTCATTTTAAACTAATTGTTCTATCTGAAAGTGTTCGATACTGTGCCAGGAGAAGCGCCTGTTCTCTGAAATCTGTGGCGATGCTACTCGAAACCGTATGTGTTCGACCAAACTAAGTGGTCGACCTTGTGAGAGAGGAAACTCCAGATGCGAAACTTACTTTCATTTTAAATTAATTGTTCTATCTGAAAGTGTTCGATACTGTGCCAGGAGAAGCGCCTGTTCTCTGAAATCTGTGGCGATGCTACTCGAAACCGTATGTGTTCGACGAATCTAAATGTTCGACCTTGTGAGAGAGGAAACTCCAGACGCGAAACTTATTTCCATTTAAAACTAAGTGTTCCATCTGAAACTTAGTGTTCGATATTGTGCCAGGAGAAGCGCCTGTTCTCTGAAATCTGTGGCGATGCTACTCGAAACCGTATGTGTTCGACAAAACTAAATGGTTGACCTTGCGAGAGAGGAAACTCCAGAAGCGAAACTTATTTCCATTTAAAACTAAGTGTTCCATCTGAAACTTAGTGTTCGATACTGTGCCAGGAGAAGCGCCTGTTCTCTGAAATCTGTGGCGATGCTACTCGAAACCGTATGTGTTCGTCGAAACTAAGCGGTCGACGTTATGAGAGCGGAAACTCCAGATGCGAAACTTAGTTCCATTTTAAACAAATTGTTCTATCTGAAACTATGTGTTCGATAGTGTGCCAGGAGAAGCACCTGTTCTCTGAAATCTGTTGCGATGCCACTCGAAACCGTATGTGTTCGACCAAACTAAGTGGTCGACCTTGTGAGAGAGGAAACCCAGATGCGAAACTTAGTTTCATTTTAAACTAATTGTTCTATCTGAAAGTGTTCGATACTGTGCCAGGAGAAGCGCCTGTTCTCTGAAATCTGTGGCGATGCTACTCGAAACCGTATGTGTTCGACCAAACTAAGTGGTCGACCTTGTGAGAGAGGAAACTCCAGATGCGAAACTTACTTTCATTTTAAATTAATTGTTCTATCTGAAAGTGTTCGATACTGTGCCAGGAGAAGCGCCTGTTCTCTGAAATCTGTGGCGATGCTACTCGAAACCGTATGTGTTCGACGAATCTAAATGGTCGACCTTGTGAGAGAGGAAACTCCAGACGCGAAACTTATTTCCATTTAAAACTAAGTGTTCCATCTGAAACTTAGTGTTCGATATTGTGCCAGGAGAAGCGCCTGTTCTCTGAAACCTGTGGCTTTGCTACTCGAAGCCGAATGTGTTCGACGAAACTAAGGGGTAGACCGTGTGAGAGAGGAAACTCCAAATGCGAAACATAGTTCCATTTTATACTAATTATTCTATCTGAAACTAAGTGTACGAGACTGTGCCAGGAGAAGCGACTGTTCTCTGAAATCTGTGGCGATGCTACTCGAAACCGTATGTGTTCGTCGAAACTAAGCGGTCGACGTTATGAGAGAGGAAACTCCAGATGCGAAACTTAGTTCCATTTTAAACAAATTGTTCTATCTGAAACTACGTGTTCGATACTGTGCCAGGAGAAGCGCCTGTTCTCTGAAATCTGTGGCGATGCCACGCGAAACCATATGTGTTCGACGAAACTAAGTGGTTGATCTTGTGAGAGAGGATACTCCAGATGCGAAACATAGTTCCATTTTAAACTAATTGTTCTATCTGAAACTATGTGTTCGATACTGTGCCAGGAGAAGCGCCTGTTCTCTGAAATCTGTTGCGATCCCACTCGAAACCGTATGTGTTCGACGAAACTAAGTCGTCGACCTAGTGAGAGAGGAATCTCCAGATGCGAAACATAGTTCCATTTTAAACTAATTGTTCTATCTGAAAGTGTTCGATACTGTGCCAGGAGAAGCGCCTGTTCTCTGAAATCTGTGGCGATGCTACTCCAAACCGTATGTGTTCGACGAAACTAAGTGGTTGATCTTGTGAGAGAGGATACTCCAGATGCGAAACATAGTTCCATTTTAAACTAATTGTTCTATCTGAAACTATGTGTTCGATAGTGTGCCAGGAGAAGCACCTGTTCTCTGAAATCTGTTGCGATGCCACTCGAAACCGTATGTGTTCGACCAAACTAAGTGGTCGACCTTGTGAGAGAGGAAACCCAGATGCGAAACTTAGTTTCATTTTAAACTAATTGTTCTATCTGAAAGTGTTCGATACTGTGCCAGGAGAAGCGCCTGTTCTCTGAAATCTGTGGCGATGCTACTCGAAACCGTATGTCTTCGACGAATCTAAATGGTCGACCTTGTGAGAGAGGAAACTCCAGAAGCGAAACTTAGTTCCATTTAAAACTAAGTGTTCCATCTGAAACTAAGTGTTCGATACAGTGCCAGGAGACGCGCCTGTTCTCTGAAATCTGTCGCGATGCTACTCGAAACCGTATGTGTTCGACGAAACTAAGACGCCGACCTTGTGGGAGAGGAATCTCCAGATGCGAAACTTAGTTCCATTTTAAACAAATTGTTCTATCTGGAACTAGGTGTTCGATACTGTTCCAGGAGAAGCGTCTGTTCTCTGAAATCTGTGGCGATCCTACTCCAAACCGTATGTGTTCGACGAAACTAAGTCGTCGACCTAGTGAGAGAGGAATCTCCAGATGCGAAACATAGCTCCATTTTAAACTAATGGTTCTACCTGAAACTAAGTGTTCAATACTGTGCCAGGAGAAGCGCCTGTTCCCTGAAATCTGTGGCGATGCTACTCTAAACAGTATGTGTTCGACGAAACTAAGTGGTCCACCTTGAGGGAGAGGAAACTGCAGATGCGAAACTTAGTTCCATTTTAAACTAAGTGTTCTATCTGAAACTAAGTGTTTGATAATGTCCCAGGAGAAGCGCCTGTTCTCTGAAATCTGTGGCGATGCCACTCGAAACCGAATGTGTTCAACGAAACTAAGTGGTCGACATTGTGAGAGATGAAACTTCAGATGCGAAACTTAGTTCCATTTTAAATTAATTGTTCTATCCTAAACTAAGTGTTCCATACTGTGCCAGGAGAAGCGCCTGTTCTCTGAAATCAGTGGCGATACTACTCGAAACCGTATGTGTTCGACGAAACTAAGTGGTCCACCTTGAGGGAGAGGAAACTGCAGATGCGAAACTTAGTTCCATTTTAAACTAAGTGTTCTATCTGAAACTAAGTGTTTGATAATGTCCCAGGAGAAGCGCCTGTTCTCTGAAATCTGTGGCGATGCCACTCGAAACCGAATGTGTTCAACGAAACTAAGTGGTCGACATTGTGAGAGATGAAACTTCAGATGCGAAACTTAGTTCCATTTTAAAGTAATTGTTCTATCCGATACTAAGTGTTCGATACTGTGCCAGGAGAAGCGCCTGTTCTCTGAAATCTGTGGCGATGCTACTCGAAACCGTATGTGTTCGACGAAACTAAGTGGTCGACCTTGTGGAAGAGGAAACTCCGGATGCGAAATTTAGTTCCATTTTAAACTAATTGTTCTATCTGAAACTTAGTGTTCGATACTGTGCCAGGAGAAGCTCCTGTTCTCTGAAATGTGTGGCGATTCCAATCGAAACCGTATGTGTTCGACGGAACTATGTGGTCGACCTTGTGAGAGAGGATACTCCAGATGCGAAACATATTTCTATTTTAAACTAATTGTTCTATCTGAAACGAAGTGTTCGATACTGTGCCAGGAGAAGCGCCAGTTCTCTGAAATCTGTGGCGATGCCCCTCGAAACCGTATGTGTTCGATGAATCTAAATGGTCGACCTTGTGAGAGAGGAAACTCCAGATGCGAAACATAGTTCCATTTTAAACTAATTGTTCTATCTGACACTAAGTGTTCGATACTGTGCCAGGAGAAGCGCCTGTTCTCTGAAATCTGTCGCGATTCTACTCGAAACCGTATGTGTTCAACGAAACTAAGTGGTCGACATTGTGAGAGAGGAAACTTCAGATGCGAAACTTAGTTCCATTTTAAACAAATTGTTCTATCTGAAACTAAGTGCTCGATACTGTGCCGGGAAAAGCGCCCGCTCTGTGAAACGTGTGGCGATACCACTCGAAACGGTATGCGTTCGACGAAAATAAGTGGTCGACCTTGTGGAAGAGGAAACTCCGGATGCGAAATTTAGTTCCATTTTAAACTAATTGTTCTATCTGAAACTAAGTGTTCGATACTGTGCCAGGAGAAGCTCCTGTTCTCTGAAATGTGTGGCGATTCCAATCGAAACCGTATGTGTTCGACGGAACTATGTGGTCGACCATGTGAGAGAGGATACTCCAGATGCGAAACATATTTCTATTTTAAACTAATTGTTCTATCTGAAACTAAGCGTTCGGCACTGTGCCAGGAGAAGCGCCTGCTCTCTGGAATCAGTGGCGATGCTACTCGAAACCGTATGTGTTCGACGAACCTAAGTGGTCGACCCTGTGAGAGAGGAAACTCCAGATGCGAAACTTAGTTCCATTTTAAACAAATTGTTCTATCTGAAACCGTGTTCGATACTGTGCCAGGAGAAGCGCCTGTTCTCTGAAATCGGTGCCGATGCTACTCGAAACCGTATGTGTTCGACGAAACTAAGTTGTCGACCTTGTGAGAGAGGAATTTCCAGATGCGAAACTTAGTTCCATTTTAAACTAATTGTTCTATCTGAAACTAAGTGTTCGATAGTGTGCCAGGAGAAACGCCTGTTCTGTGAAATCTGTGGCGATGCCACTCGAAACCGTATGTGTTCGACAACAGTAAGTGGCCGACCTTGTGAGAGAGGAAACTCCAGATGCGGAACTTAGTTCCATTTTAAACTAATTGTTCTATCTGAAAGTGTTCGATACTGTGCCAGGAGAAGCGCCTGTTCTCTGAAATCAGTCGCGATGATACTCGAACCCGTATGTGTTCGACGAAACTAAGTGGCCGACCTTGTGAGAGAGGAAACTCCAGATGCGAAACTTAATTCCATTTTAAACTAATTGTTCTATCTGAAAGTGTTCGATACTGTGCCAGGAGAAGCGCCTGTTCTCTGAAATCAGTGGCGATGCTACTCGAACCCGTATGTGTTCGACGAATCTAAATGGTCGACCTTGTGAGAGAGGAAACTCCAGATGCGAAACTTAGTTCCACTTTGAACCAAATGTTCCGTCCGAAACTAATTGTTCGATACTGTGCCAGGAGAAGCGCCTGTTCTCTGAAATCTGTGCCGATGCCACTCGAAACCGTATGTGTTCGACGAAACTAAGTGGCCGACCTTGTGAGAGAGGAAACTCCAGATGCGGAACGTAGTTCCATTTTAAACTAATGGTTCTATCTGAAAGTGTTCGATACTGTGCCAGGAGAAGCGCCTGTTCTCTGAAATCGGTGCCGATGCTACTCGAAACCGTATGTGTTCGACGAAACTAAGTTGTCGACCTTGTGAGAGAGGAATTTCCAGATGCGAAACTTAGTTCCATTTTAAACTAATTGTTCTATCTGAAACTAAGTGTTCGATAGTGTGCCAGGAGAAACGCCTGTTCTGTGAAATCTGTGGCGATGCCACTCGAAACCGTATGTGTTCGACAACAGTAAGTGGCCGACCTTGTGAGAGAGGAAACTCCAGATGCGGAACTTAGTTCCATTTTAAACTAATTGTTCTATCTGAAAGTGTTCGATACTGTGCCAGGAGAAGCGCCTGTTCTCTGAAATCAGTGGCGATGATACTCGAACCCGTATGTGTTCGACGAAACTAAGTGGCCGACCTTGTGAGAGCGGAAACTCCAGATGCGGAACTTAGTTCCATTTTAAACTAATTGTTCTATCTGAAAGTGTTCGATACTGTGCCAGGAGAAACGCCTGTTCTCTGAAATCAGTGGCGATGCCACTCGAAACCGTATGTGTTCGACGAAACTAAGTGGTCGACCTTGTGAGGGAGGAAACTCCAAATGCGAAATATATGTCCATTTTAAACTAAATGTTCTATCTGAAACTAAGTATTCGATACTGTGCCAGGAGAAGCACCTGTTCTCTGAAATCTGTGGCGATGCCACTCGAATTCGTATGTGTTCGACGAAACTAAGTGGCCGACCTTGTGAGAGCGGAAACTCCAGATGCGGAACTTAGTTCCCTTTTAAACTAATTGTTCTATCTGAATCTAAGTGTTCGATACTGTGCCAGGAGAAGCGCCTGTTTTCTGAAATCTGTGGCGATGCCACTCGAAACCGTATGAGTTCAACGAAACCAAGTGGTCCACCTTGTGAGAGAGGAAACTCCAGATGCGAAGCTTTGTTCCATTTTAAACTAATTGTTCTACCTGAAACTAGGTGTTCGATAATGTGCCAGGAGAAGCGCCTGTTCTCTGAAACCTGTGGCGTTGCTACTCGAAACCGAATGTGTTCGACGAAAGTAGGTGGTACACCTTGTGAGAGAGGAAACTCCAGATGCGGAACTTAGTTCCATTTTAAACTAATTGTTCTATCTGAAAGTGTTCGATACTGTGCCAGGAGAAGCGCCTGTTCTCTGAAATCAGTCGCGATGCTACTCGAAACCGTATGTGTTCGACGAAACTAAATGGTCGTCCTTCTGTGAGAGGAAACTCCGGATGCGAAACTTAGTTCTATTATAAACTAATTGTTCTATCTGATACTAAGTGTTCGATACTGTGCCAGGAGAAGCGCCTGTTCTCTGAAATCAGTGGCGATGCTACTCGAAACCGTATGTGTTCGACGAAACTAAGTGGACCACCTTGAGAGAGAGGAAGCTCCAGATGCGAAGCTTAGTTCCATTTTAAAGTAATTGTTCTATCTGATACTAAGTGTTCGATACTGTGCCAGAAGAAGCGCCAGTTCTCTGAAACGTGTGGCGTTGCTACTCGAAACCGAATGTGTTCGACGAAAGTAAGTGGTAGACCTTGTGAGAGCGGAAACTCCAGATGCGGAACTTAGTTCCCTTTTAAACTAATTGTTCTATCTGAATCTAAGTGTTCGATACTGTGCCAGGAGAAGCGCCTCTTCTCTGAAATCAGTCGCGATGCTACTCGAACCCGTATGTGTTCGACGAAACTAAGTGGCCGACCTTGTGAGAGAGGAAACTCCAGATGCGAAACTTAGTTCCATTTTAAACTAATTGTTCTATCTGAAACTAAGTGTTCGATACTCTGACAGGGAAAGCGCCTGTTCTCTGAAATCTGTGGCGATGCTACTCGAAACCGTATGTGTTCGACGAAACAAGGTTGTCGACCTTGTGAGAGAGGAAACTCCAGATGCGAAACATAGTTCCATTTTAAACTAATCGTTCTATCTGAAACTAAGTGTTCGTTACTGTGCCAGGAGAAGCCCCTGTTCTCTGAAATCTGTGGTGATGCCACTCGAAACCGTATGCGTTCGGCGAAACTAAGTGGTCGACCTTGTGAGAGAGGAAACTCCAGATGCGAAACATAGTTCCATTTTAAACTAAATGTTCCATCTGAAACTAAGTGTTCGATACTGTGCCAGGAGAAGCGCCTGTTCTATGAAATGTGTGGCGATGCCACTGGAAGCCGAATGTGTTCCACGAAACTGAGTGGCCGGCTTGTGAGAGAGGAAACTCCAGATGCGAAGCTTAGTACCATTCTAAACTAATTGTTCTATCTGAAACTATGTGTCCGATACTGTGCCGGGAGAAGCGCCTGTTCTCTGAAATCTGTGGCGATGCTACTCGAAACCGAATGTGTTCCACGAAATTGAGTGGCCGCCTTGTGAGAGAGGAAACTCCAGATGCCAAACTTAGTACCAGTTTAAACTAATTGTTCTATCTGAAACTGAGTGTTCGATACTGTGCCACCACGGGCGCCTGTGACGAGGGCGAGGTGCGCGTCAGGGAGATCCGGCGCGCCCCTTCGCAGCTCGGCACGGCATGGGTTCAATGCCCACTCTCAGCGGCGCGCAAAATTGTCGCAGCTGGCCGTCTGAGGGTGGGCTGGAGCGCTGTGAGGGTGCAGGCTTTGGAAGCCCGTGCCCTCCAGTGCTATCGGTGCCTGACGCTGGGGCACTCCAGGCACCAATGCAAGAGTAGTACCGACCGTAGCGGTCGGTGCTACAATTGCGGGGATGTGACCCACACCGCGGCGGTGTGTTCGGCCCCGCCCAAGTGTCCGCTGTGCACGGACCTTGGGCGACCGGCGGCACACCGTCTCGGTACGAAAGGGTGCGCACCCCCATAAAGGCCCTCCTCCACGGGGGGAGCGCCGCGGCGCCCTCGACCCCCATTGCGGCCGCCCTAGCCATAGGGCCACCCGAGTTGGAGAGTGCGGAATCCGCCTCTCCAGCCGGGGAGGCTGTGGAGGTGGAGCCCGCCGAGGCGGTGGCGCCTCCTGAGAGGCAAGAGGCGCCGGCTCGCCCGGCAAAGGAGGCCGCGTCCATGCCCGCCCCGTGCGAGGACGTCCCCCCCCCGTCGGGGGTGGGGGGCATGGACGTGGAGTCCTCCCAGGAGGAGGTCCGGGAGGAGGCTGACCCCCAATGACTGGGGATCAACCTCCTCCAGACCAACCTGAACCACACGCGCGTGGCACAGGTCTTAGTAGTCCAGGCCGCGCGCGAGTGGAAAGTCGGGCGCTAGTCGTTGCGGCCGAGCCCTACAGGGTTCCGGATCACCCTTCGTGGTCCGGAGACGCCTTGAGCTCGGTAGCCAATCTATGGAACGGCGCTCCGGGGATGCCTCCCCCCGGCTCTCATAGAACGGGGGGATGGCTACGTAGCCGTCCAGTGGGGCAGCGTGGCGGTGGTGGGGGTTTACGTCTCCCCCAATTGCGGCCGGGACGCTTTTGTAGCGTTCCTGGACCGGGTTGGGGGTGCGTCACCCGCATCCTGCCGCGTCCCTTGCTCGTCCTGGGGGATTTCAACTCCCACGCTACTGCGTGGGGTTCCCCCAGTACGGACATGAGGGGTCGGGAGCTGCTCCATTGGGCGGCCGGTCTGGAGTTAAGGCTCCTCAATGAGGGGTCCACCTCCACCTTCGTGCGGCGGGGGGGGGGGCGTCCATAGTCGACCTGACATGGGCGTCGCCCTCCGCCGTGCGCAGGGTGAGTGGGTGGAGGGTGTTGGGGGTTGAGACGATGTCTGACCACGCTTACATGGTCATGAGCGTCTCGACCCCCAACCCTCCCAACCAGTCTGGCTCATCGGCTAGGGGATCCCCCCCCCCCCGATGGGCCCTTAAAAGACTGGACGAGGTGGCCCTTTCGCGCGGCAATCCAGCCCTGGCCTGGGCGCATGGGCGAGACACCTGAGGAGGAGGAGGCCTGGTTCCGTGCGGCCATGGCGGCTGTTTCTGACACCGCCATGCCCCGGGCCAAGGCCTCCTCGCCCCGCGCCGCGTACTGGTTGTCGTCGGAAATTTCCGACCTGAGGGACGCCAGTACGCATGCGCGGAGGGCGTACCTCAGGGCCCGCAGGCGCGCAAGCTCCACCGCGGAGGAGGAGGAGTTCCTGTACAACGCGTACAGGGACGCCCGGGGGGGGCCTCCAGGGGGCTGTCCTAAGGGCCAAGGCGGCGGCCTGGAGCCAGCTCCTCGCCACCATCGATCGCGATCCGTGGGGTCGCCCATACCGGGTGGTTCTGAATAAGATCCGCCCGTGCCCCCCCCCCCCCCCGGTGACCGAGTCGATGGAACCGGAGTTCCTGGACGCCGTCGTCGATAACATCTTTCCTCAGGATGAGGAGGAGGCTCGACGGCGGACCCAGGAGCAGGGGGCGCCACATGATCGCGTCCCTGTGCCTGGGATCGGCAGCGAGGAGCCGGACAGGGCGGTGCGCCGCCTTGCAGCCCGAAGCACGGCCCCGGGTCCCGACGGCATCCACGGCCGGGTGCTCGTGGTCCTGGGGGGTAGGTTTCGACGCCTCCTGGAGGACTGCCTCACAGAAGGGGTCTTCCCGGGGTCCTGGAAAAGGGGGCAGCTGGTGCTGCTCCCTAAACCAGGCAGGGCGGCAGCCTTCCGCCCTTCCGCCTATCGGCCTATATGCCTGCTCGACGGGGCGGGAAAGATCCTCGAGAGGATCATAGCTTTCCGCCTCGCCGAGCACCTGTCCGGGTAGATACTTATCCTGAAATATTATTTCATCAATTGGATCATTAATTTCAATTTGTTGAAATTTGTTTAAAATATCGGCCAACTATAACCGATATTGGAGGAAGTGAAACTTCCTCCTCCGGTCCGGACGAGGGAGAGTGGGTAAAGGTAACTCCAAACCAATATGCCTTTGATTCCCTTTGACTGTCCTGAAAAGGACAGTCGTTTATTGCAGACCCTTTGCTCTGTATAATACAAAGTGTTTGCCGAACGCAAGAATTTAACTTCTCGTGCCTGGCTGTCGGCGGGCCTGGTTGTCCTAGGTTGTAATCTCTGGAACAACAGAAAAAGAACGAACGGGTGTAATCACCTGCAATACGATAATCGTATTAACGTTCTGTCTCGGGAATGTTTTGACGCGCGCACTTAAACAGCAACGGTAACCGTGCTGTGTGTGCTAATGCGTGTACTGGTGCGTGGCTTTTAAATACGGTAAGCCACGCGTCGACTGTTTTGGCCGATCTGTTCCGTCTTTTTCAGGAACACAATCGTGGCGGTCGGCTAGATTTACGCAATGAAATCTTTAGTGCAACGACCGCACAGTCGTATTGCCTCGAACGGAAAACCAAGGCGGAGGTTGTAAATCTCCTGTATGGATTCCGTGAGCGAGGAGATCCACGGTTACTAGTAACTAGTCCCGGTGGCTGACAACGGAGGCTGATCTAACCGTTTCTTTCTCAACACGCTTTGGCGTGGAGTAAGAGTGGACCAACGCTAATTCTAACCCGTCTTCCTCAACACGCCGCGTCGTGAAGGAAGCCTGGACACAGCGGTATCGAAACTCTCCGGTCTCTCTTTGGTTTCTCTAAACGTCACCAAGGCGATTCCCGGTAGAGAACGAGTAGCGGGTCTTAAGTTTAGAATAGCGCGCCAACTAACGTAGTGCTCCGCCGACAAGTGGTCATCCAAGGAGTGGACTCCTGACGCTCCCACGTCGAATAACAATGGTTGGCGAAAACCAGGTGAACTCACCGATTTTCGCCCCAGTACTAATTCAGGGTAAAGACCGCTAAATTACTAAAAGGCGCAGCTATTGTGCTGAAGAGTCAACACCAATTATCGTGTGCTATTCTCGATTCAGTTTCACAATTGCTGGTGTTGAGCTAAAAGCAGTGTTCGTTATAACGGGAGCACGATCGACAATCGATGCGCTCCGTGCGAACTGTTGCTGAGGACTCTCGAAATTGAACTCTCCGGAATCAACCGTCTCGGAGGAGTTTCTGGAATCAACTGACCGTCTGCGACGTTACACCGTCGTCGACCAGCGCGAACGAGTAATTACTCGTTACGCGGCGCTTTCGTCAAACTATTAGCTCTTTCTCACTCTCTCTCTCATATCCGTTTACTATTCGCGAATTCGAACGTCTTCAAACGGTAATATGTACCGGTCAGACGTGCCGATCTCTGGTTTCGCACGGTCTAGACGAAAACAATCAATGTCATGTTATCGGACCTCTATAGTTTTTGTATTTCCTTTTCGAGTCACGCCGGTCAAATAAACTCGGTACACTCAAGAAAAAGAAATTAACTATGAGGCTCGTGATCGGGTGAAACAACTACTGGCCACTTATTTAAACACAATTAATAGATTAATTTTTCTAATCTTTATTATTTTAGAAACTTTAATAAGAAAACGAAAAATTTTATTTAAATTTTATATATCATCTTTAGAATGAATACAAAATTTTCCACCTTATAATCATTCTTACACAGAAATTCCTGCAATTTCAGATAAATATTTAACATGGCAGAATAGTGCAACAGTTTTAAACACCGTATATATAAAGATATCCTTTATTGTTAAAAATTAATATTTGAATAAATTTGACTTTCCAAGTTGCTAACTCACCTATAATAGAACATTTAATTTTTGTTCATGTTACAGGTATAATTATTTTAAGGATAATTACAATTTTAATTATTTACCTAATTTTAACAATTATTTTAAATAAAAATATTAATCGATACTTATTACAAGGTCATATAATTGAAATATTATGAACAATTATTCCAATAATTATTCTTTTATTTATAGCTTTCCCCTCATTAAAAATTCTTTATATTCTTGATGATCTATATAATATTATTTTTTCTGTTAAAGCTATAGGTCATCAATGATATTGAAGATATGAATTTTCAGATTTTAAAAAAAATTTAGAATTTAATTCATTTATAAACACATATTTATTAAATGATTTTCGATTACTAGATGTTGATACACGTTTAATTTTACCTTATAATTATAATATTCGTTTAATTGTTTCATCAACAGATGTTATTCATTCTTGAACAATTCCATCATTAGGAATTAAAATTGATGCTACACCAGGACGAATTAATCAAACTTTATTAATTATAAATCGACCAGGACTCTTTTTTGGGTAATGCTCAGAAATTTTCGGAATAAACAATAGATTTATACCCATTGTTGTAGAATCAGTTTCATTTAAAGACTTCATAGACTGAATCAATAAAATTACTTAATTTCTAAATCATTAGATGACTGAAAAAAAGTATTGATCTCTTAAATCAAATATAGTATATTTATTATACTTCTAATGAAAGAAATTAGTTAATTAAATAACATTAATTTGTCAAATTAAAATTATTATATAACTATAATATATCTTAATTCCCCAAATAAGACCACTTAATTGATTGATAATAATAATAATTATTTTAATTATTTATATAATAATTTTATCTATTAATTATTTCAATTATTTTCAATTTAACTTTAAATATAAAATAAATTTTTTAAATAAATGAATTTGAAAATGATAAATTTATTTTCAATTTTTGATCCTCACACAAGTATAGAAACAAGATACAATTGATTAAGTTTAACTTGTCCAATATTATTTATATTATTTCCTTACTGAATCATTCCTTCTCAATATTCAATTTTATGAATTAATATATATATATATATGTAGGGATCCCAGTGTAATGGTTTTAACGGTCGTAACGCAACTGTTCGTCTTTTTCTGCCCGCTGGGCCTGCTCCGCTCCGCTCATGGCGCTGCAGCCGCCCGAACGGGCCCCTCCGCGCTTCGCGCTTTTTCGCGCTCATTTTGGATTCCCACACTCGGCCTCTCCTGACGTATCTTCGGCCTCCGAAGGATAATGCAAACCATCGTCGTAACAGTCGAGTCGTTTCATATGACTCGCCGCCGTGGACGTCGTTTCCGGTCCCTCACTGTCGCCCACTCGCACCACTTCATATCGGTCATTGCGCTTCACTTTCGTGACCTTATAAGGCCCCAAATACTTGGCTTTTATTTTCAAACCCGTTCCAAACTGGGTGCGTTTAATAAACACGAGGTCTCCCTCCTTGTACTGCGTAGCTGGTTTACTTTTCCGATTATACTGTTTCCTGTTTTCTTCTTGCATTTTATTTAAATTTTTCTTGGCAATTATCCTCAAATCGTCACGTTCTTCGGCAAATGCTTGTACAGTTTCTTCCTCGATTAATGCTAGTACTTCTAAACTTCCTGGATGTCTCATTTTGATTCCGAACATCACCTCAAACGGGGACATTCCTAAACTTCTTTGGAACGTACTGTTCAGACAGCTCTGTACTTTGTTCACATGCTTGTACCATTTATCTGGCCCATTCACTGATAATTTAGTAAGCACCGGTATAATCGTTCTTATGGTCCGTTCGACCTGGCCATTCCCTCGCGGCACACCCGTTGTTGTAAGTACTGCGTTGATTTCGTTCTCGTGGCAATAATTTTTAAATTCTGCCGACGTGAATGCTGGGCCGCGATCTGTAACGATCCGTCGTGGATTACCAAATGTGTTCTGCTGCACCTCCAGCTTGTCGATTACCTCCCTCGCGCTCGTGGTCTTCGTGGGATATAGCCACGTAAATTTTGAAAACCCGTCGACGACGACCAAAAGATGAGCATACAACTTCTTGGTACTCGTCATCGGGCCCACGTGATCCAATTGATACGTCTGTAGGGGTGCATCCCCTTTTTGAATAGGTTGCAGCAGTCCTTCCTTCTTTCCCGACTTCCTTTCGGCTATCACACACCTTACGCAACAGCTAATAAACCTTTTGATTTTATCCTCTAGTTGGGGAATGTAATACTGGCTTTCAATTTCTTCCATCATCTTCTTAACCCCAAAGTGACCATTTTCGTGGCATCGTCTTATTATTTCCGTTTGCAACACCGAAGGTACTACAACCAAATGCTCGTTTCCCTTCCGTCTCATCAATAAATCATTATCCACGAAGTATTCTTCATATGGTTCGGTTTCCAAAACCTTTCTTATTGTCTGCAATCTTTCGTCCTCTTGCTGCTTTCGCCGTAGCATCGCGCTAAAACTGTCCTTAATTACCAATATCGGCGCACGACTTAATGCATCTACATGCTTTAATCTTTCACCAGGTCTGTGCTCGACAACGTACTCGAATTCTTCGAGCATTAAGGCCCATCGCGCAACCTTTGGTGTTAAATCCTTTTTATACAATGTCTTCCGAAACGCATCGCAGTCAGTCACTAATTTAAACTTTACCCCTAGTAAATAAACTCGCAGCTTCTTAACCGCGCTTATTACCGCCAATACTTCCAATTCAAAGGAATGGTAACGCTTTTCCGTTTCTGTCGTCTTTTTGCTGTAAAAGTACACTGGATGCAACGCTTCTTCGTCGCCGAATCGTTGGAGCAACACCGCCCCGAACCCGTCCTGACTCGCGTCAGTATGTAGCTCCGTCGTCGCGCCTGGATCGTAAATACGGAACACCGGGTTGCTCGATAACTTATTCTTTAATGCGGTGAATGCGTGTTCCTGTCTCTCACTCCATACAAAGTTAACGTCGCGTTTGGTCAAATCAGAGAGCGGACTAGCGATTTCGGCGTAATCTTTAATGAATTTTCGGAAGTATCCGGTCAAACCAAGAAAACTCCGGACTTGTTTTACGTTTTTAGGCTGGGGGAATTTTCTAACAGCTCGCGTTTTCAGAGATCCTGGAGATATCTGACCATGCCCTATCTCGTACCCCAAAAACTCTATTCTTTCTCTTAAAAATTGGCATTTTGTCCAATTAATCCGTAAACCATTGGCTGCCGCCACGCTAAGTGTTTGTCTCAATTTGTCCAAAGCGTCGTAATTATCTCTTCCCGGAACTATGACATCATCTACGTACGTGAACACTATTTTTTTTCGAATTAAATCTTGGAACACATCTGATATGAATCGCAAAAAGCTCATCGGACTGATACAAAGGCCGAAAGGCGTCTTAGTGAACTCGAATTGCCCCTCTGGCGTTACGAAAGCAGTGTATTTCTGGCTATCTTCGGTAACTGGCACATGAAAAAACCCGTTCTCGAGATCTAACACGGAGAACACTTGCGCGCCATTCAACGCATCAATGCAATCTTCAATTAACGGCATCGGGAAACGGTCGCGTACAATCTTTCTGTTTATTGCGCGATAATCGATGCATACCCTATACGAACCGTTCTTCTTAGGAACTACTACTACTGGGCTCGCGTATTCGCTTACGCTAGGTCGAACAATGCCTACATCTAGCCATTCGTTTATTTGTTGGTTTACAATTTGCTTTTCCTTTGGTGCCAATCGCCGCGGTTTCATACTGACTGGTATGTTATCGCTTACCACAATTCTCGTTTGAACCCTCGTTTGTGTCTTTTCCTCTGGCTTGTAGTCTCTGATCAGTTTTTCTATCTCACCTTTAAACGGCTGTTTCACATCTAACTCACACTCATTCACGCAACACACATTCGCTAATTCCTGCACGTGTTGGTTCATATCGTAACTTTCCATATTGAACTCACTTGTATGGGGTACACACTTCTCGTCGTGACCAACTTCTGCGTCGTCGGCGTCCCTGGCTTTGAAGTCGTCGGCGTCCTTGGCTTTGAAGTCGCCGCTCGGCATCTTCCTCACACTGATGATTTCGCCTTGTCGGAAGCATACTTCCGCCTCCCGCAAAAAATCGTGTCCGAGTATCAAGTTGCACGGGATAGTCGTCGTCGGCACTACGAATATTTTAATTCGATATCTTTCGCCTGCCAGATCAACATTACCATCAAAGGTGCCGAGAGCTCGTGTTACACCGTTTCCTGCACCCATACAACTCGTGAACGTCGCTTTAAGTGTCTGGCCGCCTATTTCCTTATACTTCTTTTCTTGCATGACGTTTATGTCACTTCCCGAATCAATTAACGCATTGCAACATACATTGTTGACCCTCACCTCGTGCGTTTTAATACTTGCAACGCAATTGATTGCCACACTTTTGCTCGCTGCTTTTGTACACTCTCTGGCCAAATGACCAAAATCGTTACATTTAAAGCACTTTGGCCCTTTTCCTTTCTCGGGACAATCCGGTGCGGCATGCCTCGCATCCCCGCAAGTTTTACAATGTAACCTTTTGTCTGGTTTGTCCATTCCTCCCCTCTTCGGCTTGTCATACTCCTTCGCCGTTCGATGCTTTCTTGTTTCACCCCTTCTGTCGCGATCTCGCATTTTGTCGTATATCTTTAGATTGTCCTTCAACTCGCTCAACGTGCGCGATTGATACAGAATCTGTTTGTTACTTTCTGCATCCGTGATGCCTTGAATAACATAATCGATGACCGCTCGTTCCTCTATTTTGCACTGACTTGCAATTTCCGTCATTGCATATACGTATTGTCTGCCACTTTCGTCATCCCGTCGCTTACGTTTGTACAATTCGGCGTGTACTTCGGCACTGCTAACGTCAACGTTAAATTCTCGTAGCATCTTTCGTTTGAATGTCGTCCACGTGGTGATCGATCTTTCTGGCGCGATGTATTGCTTCGCGGAACCTCGTAACATGCGTTTAGCGTATATCAGTTTCTGTAACTCATTCCAATTCAATAAGATGCTTGTCTCTTCAAAATTTCTTATCCACTTTCCAACCGGCATCTTGTCGTCGCCCGAAAAGAACATTAAACTATCCTCTACGTCCTTAATTGAGAATGTGGACATTTGGTAGAACTGGTCGCGTTTCCCGGTCGTTACCGCGCCATCACTTTCTTCCGTGTCCGTGCCTCCTTCTTCTTCCTCCTCGTCTTCCTCTTCTTCTTCTTCTTCGGCTGCGCCCTTTTGTCTTTGTAGATATTCCTTCAAGCGTTTCCTTAATTCTGTTTTCTTCCCCGTCGTTTCCAAATTCAGACTCTCGAGTTCCTTTCGTAACTGACCCACCTTCATTTTATCTATTTCATTTTCCTTCAATTCTTTCCTTCGTTGTTCCTCTACGCTTATTATTGTTCGATCGGCTTCTTCGTCTTCCCGATAATCGACATCCTCTCCTTCGCTGGCTGCCTTGTCTACCGCTGTCTTCCTTACGTCCGTACTCATCCTGTTTCGTCGCGTCTCTTTCTCTTCTCCCTTACGTTACTGTTAATCCACGTGATTCGTTTCCTGCGAAATTCACCGTTGTCTTCACCGTTCCGTACTTTTCACTTTACAGCGTACTGGCTGTCACGGTAGGATAAACCGCTTGCGGGACCCATCTCCGAGCGGTACGGTGGTACTTCCTTTTGTCTATGATTTGGACTTGATTCCAATCCTAAAAAGTTACAACTTGCGATGTATTTACACTACAAATAGCAATGCTTTTGGCTTCTTCGCCAAAGGAAAGGATAAGCTACACACATGTAAGAAAACGTACATAGTGTATAAAATACCTTGCAGGAATTGTGGAGAGTGCTACGTGGGCCACACTCACAACCAATTAGCAACAAGACTGTACCAACATAGGTACAGTCTCACGCACCTGTCCAGCAGAACGGCTCTCACAGAGCACGTGCTGGATAACGGCCGCGCGTTCGACTTTGATAACGCTAGTATTCTTCACAAGGACAATAATTACTACCGCCGGAGTATCGCCGAATCCCTATATATACAGTTAGAGAATAGTGTTAACAAGAAGTTTGAATCGGTCAATTTAGCAATCCACTACACGGACCTCATCGCCCACCTGCTGACGTAGCCGAATTACTACATATCAGTTAAAAAAGAAAACTGCTTATACATGCTTATACAATAATTCTATTAATAGCCAAAGGGATAGATTACGCATCTTACCTACCACTTTCAATTACAGACATGCACCGGATCACAGGGAAAAATTCCGATCTATAATAACGCCTTGCCTCAGCACCCTTGAACGAACTGTGATGGCTGCTGGATAGTAAGTGATACGTAAATCCATTCACTTCCGCCGATCGATTCTATGGATCGATATTACCGACCCTAGGTCGCGCAGAATCCAGGCGGGATTGTGTCCTTACTGTCCAGCAGACCACGTTCAAATAAAGTGCGCAACTGATTTCGTGACGTCAATTAATGTAAATAAATAACCCTTGTCCTTCCTCTCCGCCTCAGTGGTTAAAGTTAATTCTAAGTTTAAAATTTGTACTTTAGTCTTCCTTTAGCACCGAAGACATAAGCACCTAGGGCAGATAATAAGTAGCCTAGGACTTCTTTTAGTGAGTACAATTTATTCAATTTTCCGTTAACAATTAGTTTTACATAGGAATAATAGGTATTTAAGACACTTGTAAAATATTATTGTAATAGAGAAACTTTTTCTTTTCCTTCCACATAGACTTAATGTTTAGACTGAAGAGGGTGCAAAATTGTACCGAAACGTTTCTACGTTGAAAAATAAAGAAGTTTAAATCGTTACATTGGTCTATTAAAAGCCGAAACCCAAAATCACACATACTAGTTATTATTGGACCAAGAAATAAACCATTGATTACTTATCTTGTTTATAATAATCTACGATTAGGAATAATTCTATTTATTATTTCTGAATTATTTTTTTTTATTTCCTTTTTTTGAGCATTTTTTCATATATCCCTTAATCCTAGAATAGAAATTGGTATAATTTGACCTCCCAAAGGAATTAAAATATTTAATCCTTATAATATTCCTCTACTAAATACAATTGTATTAGTATCTTCAGGATTATCTATTACTTGATGTCATCATTCAATTATTAATAATATATTTAAGGAAAGAAAATTAAGATTAATAATAACCATTTTACTGGGAATATATTTCTCTTTCCTTCAATTATTTGAATATAAAAATGCATCATTTTCTATTAACGACAATGTTTTCGGATCAACATTTTATGTAATAACTGGATTTCATGGTATTCATGTAATTATTGGAACAACATTTTTAATTATTTGTTTTTATCGATTAATAAATAAACATTTTTCAGCTAATCATCACTTTGGATTTGAAGCTGCTGCTTGATACTGACATTTTGTTGATGTAGTATGACTATTTTTATATATTTGCATCTATTGATGACCATTCATATTATTTTTATATAGTATAAAAATTACATTTAATTCCCAATTAAAAAATTTAATTAATTTAATATAAAAAATTTACTTAATTATTTTAATGTCAATAACTATTATAATTTTACCTATAATTTTTTTCATACTAAATTTTTTAATTTCTATAAATACAAAATTATATCTAGAAAAAAAATAGCTTACGAATGTGGATTTTCAAATATTTCTAATCCTTGAATACCCCCTTCAATTAGTTTTTTTATTATTTCATTAATTTTCCTAATTTTTGATATTGAAATTGCCTTTCAAATCCCATTTATTAATTTACAAAATATCAATTTTAATAATTACCTTATAATCTTTTTATTTATTATTATAATCATTTTTAGTTTATTACTAGAATGAATTGATTTAAATATTAATTGATTAAATTTGGATATTAGTTAATCTATAACATTTAAATTGCATTTAAAATTTATTGAATAAATCAATATATCTAGAAATAAAAATGAATAAACATTTTTTTTTAAATTAGAAATTTAAATTTTATATTATTTCAATTGAAAATTTATATTCTAATAATATTATTAACAATAATATACCTCTTTTTGGTTTCATTTAATATATATATATATATAAAGTAAAAATTACATTTAACTTCGAATTGAAATTTTGATTAAATTATTTAATCTATATATATTGTTGCGGCGCGTGCGGGGCATATCGGTACACGGAGGAGACGATTACGATTAACAGAGCGTTTTTGGTATTTTATGAATCAGAGCGTCGAGCGCGCGTCCGGTCGCTCTCGCTGTCGGATTACAATTCAATTCTTTTGCGACTGTTTATAAATTGCTAGGCGCCCTTGACGACCCTCGTCGTCAAGGGGTTACAACGTAAGGGGTGGTCGTAACAATATATATATATATAGTTTATTTTAAAACATTATATTTTCATTATAAAAATAATATACTTTATTTATAAATAACAAATATATATATATTGTTTAAATAAGTGACCAGTAGTTGTTTCACCTGATCACGAGCCTAGTTACTCCCGAAAAGGAATGGGATTTCCTATTCCGATTTCCATCGTGGAGAAAACTAGTGCGCGTCACAGCATATTGTCTCCGGTTTCGGAGACGAGTGCAAGGTGACCCAAGGTCCTTTGTCAAGGAGATCCTCCACGCATCGGAGTTGCAACAAGCAACCCACAGAATTGCACAGTACATACAGAGTACGCATTTCGCGGAGGAGTACCGGTGCTTGAAAAATCACCGCGGAATTCCTGCGAAATCTCCGATAAAAAGTCTGCATCCGTTTCTCGACGATAAAGGCGTCTTGAGGGTCGGTGGAAGGCTGGAGAATACAGTACGCGATTGGCAAACGAAACATCCGATAATCCTGCCGAAACATTATGTGAGCACACTAATAATTAGGCAGGGGCACGTGGATACGTTGCATGGAGGTTTGCAGATGACCTTGTACAAGGTGAGACAGCAATTCTGGATCCTTGGCTGCCGAAATGCCACTCGAACGGTGATCAACCAATGCATGAAATGCATAAGGTGGAAGGCTCGCACCTCCACGCAGATTATGGCTGGTTTGATCCCTGAGCGTTGCAGACCGGCTCGAGCTTTCTCGAATTGCGGAGTGGATTATGCTGGACCGTTTCGCGTTCGCTACTCCGCTGGCCGAGGGAAGACAGCTCATAAAGCGTACCTTGCGGTTTTCGTATGTTACGCTAGAAGAGCTGTCCATCTCGAACTTGTCAGTGATTACACGACAGGCTCGTTTATTGCCGCCTTAGATCGCTTTATCGCCCGACGTGGAACCCCGTCCTGCATTTTCAGTGACAATGGGACAAACTTCGTCGGTGCAGATCGCGAGCTAAGAACGCACTTCCGCGAGGTCAGTAATTCGCAGGAAGTGCAAAATAGCTGCGGCACGCAGGGCATAGAATGGAGATTTAATCCTCCTAGTGCACCACATTTCGGTGGTATGCAGGAAGCCGGCGTGAAATCAGTGAAACATCACTTAAAGCGCATTCCCGGTGCATTCACTCCCACCGCAGAGGAGATGTATACGCTCCTTTGCAAGATCGAGGCGAGCTTAAACTCCCGCCCGATCGCAGCGTTGAGTGATGCACCGGATAGCTATGCGCCTCTCACGCCGGGCCACTTCCTTACTGGAGGTCCTTTAAATGCACTTCCGATGCGCTCTGCTGAGACGGAACAGCTCTCGCGCCTATCGCGCTGGAGAGCGATCCAGAAATTTCACGAGCAGCTGTGGAAGCATTGGACACGTGATTATATCACGCATCTCCAGAATCGCAATAAGTGCGATCCATCGAAATGCACCTGCAACCAGGGGATCTGGTACTGATGCAAAACCCTCTTCTCCCACCTAATCAATGGGAAATGGGAAGAATTGAGGAGATTTTCCCGGGTAGAGACGGTAATGTGCGAGTGGTTAAACTCCGTACAAAAACCTCCACCTACACACGTCCGATAACGAGACTGTGTAAGCTACCCGTGGGAAACGAGTCTTCTGGCACGAATCGTGACCCCGAAGACGAATAAACACTCCAGAGGACTGTTTTTCGGTTAGGCGGGGCAACAAGGGGAGAGAAACCGTTGAGCTCGAAAATTCGATCCGGTACCCCCTTCTTGGCCCCCACTCCTCAGGATAAGACGAAAAGAGGGCGTAAAGTCTCTCTTCTGGTTTCGCACCTGTAGGGGAGGTACCCCCGTTGCCCACGGGTACCACCGAGGAAATAAAACAGGTCCCGATCCGTTCGCCCTCATAGTTCTAACTGTGAAAGCCGGCAGAATAGACGGAGAGAGTCAAAAATTGATAAGTGCGAGCTTTGAGAAGTGCCTCAAGCTCGGCGAGAAAGCGTGGGCAGCCCACGAGGAAGAGGCTGGCCCCAGCATGGAGGTGGAGGACCCCAGCGGGGCAAGGCCCGCCCCGGCAAACCGAAAGAGGGCCTAATCATTGACCTGGGGCATGATGTATTGCGGGTGCCGCAGCACATACCCCGGACCACCCGGAGGTATAACTGCCGGGTGGAAGGAGGGAAGTATACCCTCCGATGGAACTCCGAGGGACGTTTAACGTCCCTCCTATATAAGGTAAAACTGGAGAATCCTCCGGAGAGGACGCCGTGTCCGGCCCTCCCGGTACCAACACCCACGGCACAGGGGGCAACAACGGGTCCAACGGAGCGTAGCTCTACAGACCCGAAACGGAGGCGACATCGGGGACGAGCTGGAAGGGCTTCGTCCAGCTCGACGAGCGGGAGCTCAGGCAGCCTCACGCCCTCCAGGGACAGCCGGTCGTTGTACGAGCGAATCACTCGTATGGCCCTGGAGACGTCGTTGAGACTGTTGGAGACGACAGTCACCCCCTCGCCGCCACCAAAAAGTAAGTCATTATTATACTATATAATTAACTTGCAGTAATCCTCTCTCACAAACGTCCATTCAACTTGCATTTGTAAAATTCCGCGATTCGAGTCTCGATGTCACAACTACCAAAACCTCCAGCAATTGCACAGACAGTGCAAGGGGGGCGGTATGTTTAAATAAGTGACCAGTAGTTGTTTCACCTGATCACGAGCCTCATAGTTAATTTCTTTTTCTTGAGTCTACCGAGTTTATTTGACCGGCGTGATACGAAAAGGAAACACAAAAACTATCGAGGTCCAATAACATGACAATGATTCTTTCGTCTAGACCGTGGGAAACCAGAGATCGGCACGTCTGACCGGTACATATTACCGTTTGAAGACGTTCGAATTCGCGAATAGTAAACGGATATGAGAGAGAGAGTGAGAAAGAGCTAATAGTTTGACGAAAGCGCCGCGTAACGAGTAATTACTCGTTCGCGCTTGTCGACGACGGCGTAACGTCGCAGACGGTCAGTTGATTCCATAAACTCCTCCGAGACGGTTGATTCCGGAGAGTTCAATTTCGAGAGTCCTCAGCAACAGTTCGCACGGAGCGCATCGATTGTCGATCGTGCTCCCGTTATAACGAACACTGCTTTCAGCTTAACACCAGCAAATTGTGAAACTGAATCGAGAATAACACACGACAATTCGTGTTGACTCTTCAGCACAATAGCTACGCCTTTTAGAAAGCGGTCTTTACCCTGAATTAGTACTGGGGCGAAAATCGGTGGGTTCACCTGGTTTTCGCCAACTATTGTTGTCCGACGTGGGAGCGTCAGGAGTCCACTCGTTGGATGACCACTGGTCGGCGGAGCACTACGTTAGTTGGCGCGCTATTCTAAACTTAAGACCCGCTACTTGTTCTCTACAGGGAATCGCCTTGGCGACGTTTAGAGGAACCAAAGAGCGACCGGAGAGTTTCGATATCGCTGTGTCCAGGCTTCCTTCACGACGCGGCGTGTTGAGGAAGACGGGTTAGAATTAGCGTTGGTCCACTCTGACTCTACGTCAAGACGTGTTGAGAAAGAAACGGTTAGTTCAGCCTCCGTTGTCAGCCACCGGGACTAGTTAATAGTAACCGTGGATCTCCCCGCTCACGGAATCCATACAGGAGATTTACAACCTCTGCCATGGTTTTCCGTTCGAGGCAATACGACTGTGCGGTCGTTGCACTAAAGATTTCATTGCGTAAATCTAGCCGACCCCCACGATTGTGTTCCTGAAAAAGACGGAACAGATCGGCCAAAACAGTCGACGCGTGGCTTACCGTAGTTAAAAGCCACGCACCAGTACACGCATTAGCACACAGCACGGTTACCGTTGCTGTTTAAGTGCGCGCGTCAAAACATTCCCGAGACAGAACGTTAATACGATTATCGTATTTCAGGTGATTACACCCGTTCGTTCTTTTTCTGTTGTTCCAGAGATTATAACCTAGGACAACCAGGCCCGCCGACAGCCAGGCTACCAAGAAGTTAAATTCTTGCGATCGGCAAAAACACTTTGTATTATACAGAGCGAAAAGGGTCTGCAATAAACGACTGTCCTTTTCAGGACAGTCAAAGGGAATCAAAGGCATATTGGTTTGGAGTTACCTTTACCCACTCTCCCTCGTCCGGACCGGAGGAGGAAGTTTCACTTCCTCCAATATCGGTTGTAGTTGGCCGATATTTTAAACAAATTTCAACACATATATATATATATATTGTTCAGGATTTCTCGAAGTCCGGAACGTTCGACGTATTCAAACAGTGTTATGCTTACTTTGGACTCTTTTTCTGGCTTCGCTTCGTGCGTCTTAACTATGGTGCAAAAACTTTAAATACGTCGAACGTTCTGGAAACAAGGTCTTCTTCGCAGCAGTTGAGAATATTCGAGAAGAAATTGAATTCCCGAATATTCTCGAAGCATCACGAGCGCGTGAGCTCCGCTCAAGGGGTAGCCCCTCACTCAAATCATAAATACCGGTGCGACGGCACCGGTCTCTCTCTTAGTTCGGGTCTTTTGTACTGGTAATCTATTCTACTTCGGGTGTATCGACGTTATAGCTTAAACGTGCGATTACAATTACTTATCGGGTTTATTACTTTCGTATAACTTTATACACGTTAATTCTTGGTGTGCTTACCTGTATATCTGCGTGCTGTGCTTATCGTCTTTGGCGGTTTAGTGCTTATCTTTGTAACTTTATACGGTTAATTTACTGGTGTGCTTACCTGTAAATCTGCGTACTTTACGTATCTGCTTTTGAGCTGCTTTCTCTATCGTGCTTATTGACTTATTGCGTATAACTAATTAACTGAGTGTGTGTGCGTATGACTGACTCCGTGTACTCGTGCCTACGGTTAACTTATTAATAAATAACTATTAAGATACGCGCCTCAGACTTTATTAAAACATACAGTCCACTCAACTTCTCACTTTTCCGTACATTTTTTGGTCCTTCGAGCCGGATCATATAAGGATATTTAGGCATACTATAGGGCGAGTGCGCGTATAACGGTTCCGACGGGTACAGGTGCGACGGTTAGTGAAATTCGAACAGAACGGTGAACGTGCGCGTGACCTCTGCCGACGGTTATAAGTGCGACGGCACAGAGAACTTTCAAACAAGAAAACGGTAATTAGTGCGCGCCTTCGGGACTATTTAGACTTTGTGAATTAATAGCCGGTTCCAATTATCGACCAGATGGAGGAGCTTCTCTCGCATCAAGCCTCTTTGGCCCATCGTATCTCGCGCTTAGTCGAGAACATGTTGAAGAGCGGCAAGTCGAAGATCACTCCTGGGGTCCTTCATGCACGCATGGATAATCTGGAAGATCTGTGGAAGCAGTTTCAGCGAGGACACAGAGAATTGACAAAGGAACTACTAGAATCGGGAAGGAAGCACGAATATGGGTCTGAGGAGAGGCTTCGTACTACAGAGGAGAATTACATCGACGCCAAGGCGCAATTGCTGGACATGATTGCCTCTTCCTCTGCCTCAGCTGCATCTGATGCAAAGGCGCCACGGACGTCTCCAGAAGTGGGTCTTCGACGCAACTTGCCAGTCATTCAGGTGCCCCATTTCGACGGCGATATTCTGGACTGGCCTGCCTTCCGAGATGTGTTTTCCTCTGTCGTCATCAAGAATATGGACCTGACACCAGTAGAGCGGCTACACTACCTGAAGGCAAGCTTGTCTGGTTCACCGTACACACTTCTGGAGCACTTCAACACGGTCGACGCAAACTTCGATCGTGCCTGGAAGATGCTGCTTGACCGCTATGAAAATCGACGCCTTATACTTGAGGCACACGTGGCGTGCTTTCTGGATTTGCCAGCGTGCTCCAAGGAGTCGGCAGTGGAGCTCTCTCGTCTCCTGGATGGTACGGTGCGATCAGTGGAAGCGTTCAGGGCCCAAAGAGAGCCTATCTGGAATTTGGTGATCGTTTACATCACAGCCAAAAAGCTCGATGCGAACACCCGGATCGCTTGGGAAGAATCTCTGGAGGACGATCGAGAGATTCCGACCTTTGAGACGCTCCACAGCTTTCTGCAGCGACGGGTGAGGATATTGCAGTCCTCAAGGAAGTGTAAGCCTCAGGACACTCCTGCTTCCAAGGAGTTACGACGTAGCAAGGATGTACAACACACACGTAAAGTACATATGGTGGCGAAGACTTCTTCAACTAGGAAATGCCGCTTGTGCTCGCAAGGGCATTTCATCCTCTTTTGCGAGCAGTACAAGGCCAAGTCTCGGATCGAGCGCCGGGAGATCATAGCCAAGAAGGAATTGTGTTTCAACTGCCTGGGTGCGCATGGAGTGAAGAGATGTCCGTCTATGAAGCGATGCCAAATCTGCCACGGCAAGCACCACACGTCACTTCACCACAGTGATTCACAAGGATCTTCGACGGGCTCAGCTACTGACTCAGGCGAGGGAAGAACGTCATTGTGCTGCTCCACTAAACGTCTCAGGTACACCAGAGCATATCTGGCCACTGCGCTGGTGAATATATCTTCGCCGACGGGTTCGTCCACCATCGCACGGGCATTGGTGGATCCTTGCTCGGAGGTCACGCTGATCTCCGAACGCCTCTCTCAACAATTACGTCTGCCTCGGCGACATGCAACTCCTCCAGTGGATGGGGTAGCTGGAGTAAGCACCCCTACTAAGGGTGTCGTACGCTTCCAAATGGCGTCGCGATTCAACCGGGACTGCAACTATGCAGTTGAGGCCTTCGTCCTGGCGCACCTCACATCGTATTGTCCATCCAAGGCGAGGTTCTCATCTGACTGGAGACATCTTGAGAACCTTGAATTAGCTGACCCGCCGTCAGCTACTGAGCGGGGCATCGATCTAATCTTGGGAGCTGATATTTACTCTCGAATTCTGTTGAAGGGCGTGCGTCTAGGTCCAGAACGAGCTCCAGTAGGGCAACAAACCACTCTGGGTTGGATTATTACTGGCTCTGCTCAATCACTATCACATACTGCTGAGCAGCTTGCGACATTCCACTGTGCGGAAGGTAATAACTTGAGGACACACTACGACGGTTTTGGGAACAGGAGGAGGTCACTTCGACGATTCTCCATCGCACACAAGAGGAGGAAGAGTGCGAACACCACTTCAGCAGCACTGTCAGCCGAGACTCCTTCGGGCGCTACATAGTGCGGTTCCCATTCAAGACCACACAGGTACGTTTGGGCAATTCTAAGGGTGCGGCTCAACGGGCTTTAGACAGGGCAGAAAGGAAGTTCAGTACTTCGGACACCTTTCGGGAACACTACACTGCATTCATGACGGAGTATGCAGAACTGGGGCACATGGAAGTAGTGCCTGATGGCGAACAGCCATCTCCGTCGACGTCGTACTATCTGCCGCACCACGGGGTCTGGAAGGAGACTAGCAGTACGACAAAGTTGAGGGTCGTCTTCAACGGGTCCTCCACCTCCTCTACGGGAATCTCTCTGAACGAGCTTCTGCACACGGGCCAGCAACTTCTTCCAGATATTCACCAACTCCTACTACGCTGGCGACTGCACGCTATTGTCTTCTATGCAGATATAGAGAAAATGTACAGGCAGATCTGGTTACACAGGGAGGATGTGGACTTTCAACGCATCTTATGGAGAGACGCTCCGAACAAGGCAACAAGGACATATAGATTGCTTACCGTAACTTACGGACTGTCCTGCGCTCCTTTCCTCGCCACTCGCACCCTGCGACAGCTTGCAGCTGATGAACCTCATCAGTACCCCTTGGGGGCGCAGATCTTGGAAGAGGATACATATGTGGACGACGTAGTTTCTGGTGCAGATACACTGGAGGAAGCCCGGGAAGCCCAGCAGCAACTATTGCGACTCCTCACGGCGGGCGGCTTCAACCTCCGCAAATGGTCGTTCAATACTCCAGATCAGGTTCTTTCCGACACTGGGGGAACGGGACGCGGTGTGCACCAAGAGGACGATGCTGAGTGCCATATCCAGGATTTATGATCCCTTGGGATTGTTAGCCCCTGTGATCCTAACGGCGAAAATCCTTATACAGGCACTGTGGTTGCTCCATGTGTCTTGGGACGAGAATCTGCCTCCGTCACAATCCGCCACCTGGAGGTCTTACTTAAGGGAACTGCCACTCATAGAAGAGGTACCCTTCAAGCGTTGGGTGAACTTTACAAGGGCTAGGCACACTTCTGAAATACACGGATTTTGTGACGCTTCAGAAAAGGCATATGCAGCTTTCATCTATATACGAACGGTGTCAAGGGATGGAGCATCGATGGACTTGTTCACTGCCAAAACTAAGGTGGCTCCCTTGAAACAAATTACTCTTCCTCGGTTGGAGCTGTGTGGTGCCGTATTGCTGGCTCGTTTAGTGTCACGCATCCGCATGATAACCAGTCTTCAGAGTGTACCTGTACACTTGTGGACAGATTCTACCATCGTGCTTAGTTGGTTGCAGGCTCATCCAAGCAAGTGGAAGACTTTTGTGGCAAACAGGGTGGCTGAGATCCAAGTCTTGAGTCCATCCGTACAGTGGCATCACATAGCCACCCAACACAATCCAGCTGATTGTGCGTCACGAGGCTTGCTTCCATCACAACTAGCGGGTCATACCTTGTGGAGAGAAGGACCATCTTTTCTCAGGAGCCAGGAAGATAGCTGGAGAACAGTCACTCCATTTCTTCCCCCTAACGAGCTGGAGCAGAGGGGAGTCACTACTATGCATTTGTCCACTCCACCGAAGGAAGGATGGGAATTCTTGCAGCGCTACTCTTCCCTTTCACATCTCCTCCGCATCCTGGCCTGGCTAGTGAGGTTTATCAACAAGTCTAAGAATTCTCCTGATGAACCTGATTGCTCATATGTCACTGCATATGAAATACGAAGGGCACGAACTTTGTGCCTTAAGCTAGTGCAGGAGGAGACATTTGCACAGGAGCTTGAATCACTGACTAGGGATCAGCCAATAAAGGGGAAACTATCGCGGCTTACACCAATGTTGGATTCTGATGGGCTGATGAGAGTGGATGGGAGGCTCAAGCATTCTCTCCTGTCATATGACGCCAAGCATCCTGTCATACTTCCCTGGTCTCACCACATTACTTCACTTCTTGCACAAGAGGCTCACCTCTTGACACTACACGGAGGTCCTCAACTTACTCTAGGCACGCTCCGCCAAAATTACTGGATCCTTGGGGGAAGGAACCTTGTGAAAGCTGTCATTCACAAGTGCCTAGTATGCACACGCTGGAAGGCTTCTCCTCTCTCTCAACGCATGGGCGATCTGCCGGCTTCACGGGTCAACCAGGCTAGAGCATTTCTACACGTGGGTGTCGACTACGCTGGACCATACCTGGTGAGGATAAGCGGAGGGCGAGGGCAGAAATCCAGGAAAGCGTACGTTGTTGTCTTCGTCTGCCTCGCCACACGAGCTATTCATCTGGAGCTGGGTCCGACTACACTACTGAGGCCTTCATCGCTGCATTTCGTCGCTTTACGGCACGTAGAGGGAAGTGCTCAACCATTAGTAGTGATCAAGGAACCACCTTCCAAGGAGCGGATCGAGAACCCCGCCGCATGTTTGCTCAGTCGTCTTCCACGATGTCTGCCATTACGCGGGAACTGGCGCGGGAAGGCGTCACATGGAAATTCATCCCTCCAGCGGCTCCACACTTCGGCGGCATATGGGAAGCTGGGGTGAAATCTATGAAGCACCATCTTCGACGCGTAGTGGGCGACAGGCGACTCACTTACGAGGAAATGGCTACGGTCCTGGCACAAATTGAGGCGTGTCTAAATTCACGCCCGTTGGTAACTCTGTCTGACTCTCTGGATACGCTACAGGTATTAACTCCTGGTCATTTTTTGATAGGTGCTCCGCTGACTGCCTTGCCCGACCATGCGTCTCTGGATGACTCAGGAACTTCTACATCGCGCTGGCGTCTACTTCAACACATGCAGCTGCATTTTTGGAACGTTTGGAAAAGGGAATATCTTCAAACACTGCAGGCACGCGACAATTGGCGTAAGAAGATTGACGCCCCGAGGGTGGGAGATCTCTGTGTGGTTCTCAATGAGCTCACTCCCCCCACCAGGTGGCAACTCGCTCGCATCGTGCAGACGGCGACCACTACGCTAAAGCGTCCTATTACGAAGATCTGCTTGCTTCCAAATAATTAAGTACTGGATTCGTTGCCACAGGACAACGAAGGCGGGCGGAATGTTCAGGATTTCTCGAAGTCCGGAACGTTCGACGTAGTCAAACAGTGTTATGCTTACTTTGGACTCTTTTTCTGGCTTCGCTTCGTGCGTCTTAACTATGGTGCAAAAACTTTAAATACGTCGAACGTTCTGGAAACAAGGTCTTCTTCGCAGCAGTTGAGAATATTCGAGAAGGAATTGAATTCCCGAATATTCTCGAAGCGTCACGAGCGCGTGAGCTCCCCTCAAGGGGTAGCCCCTCACTCAAATCATAAATACCGGTGCGACGGCACCGGTCGCGATCTTAGTTCGGGTCTTTTGTTCTGGTAATCTATTCTACTTCGGGTGTATCGACGTTATAGCTTAAACGTGCGATTACAATTACTTATTGGGTTTATTACTTTCGTATAACTTTATACACGTTAATTATTGGTGTGCTTACCTGTAAATCTGCGTACTTTACGTATCTGCTTTTGAGCTGCTTTCTCTATCGTGCTTATTGACTTATTGCGTATAACTAATTAACTGAGTGTGTGTGCGTATGACTGACTCCGTGTACTCGTGCCTACGGTTAACTTATTAATAAATAACTATTAAGATACGCGCCTCAGACTTTATTAAAACATACAGTCCACTCAACTTCTCACTTTTCCGTACATTTTTAAAAATAATTATATTATCTTAATATCTTCAATATTAAACTTTAATTTTTAAGCTATTTAAATTAATTAAATATTAAAATTAATAATATTATAATAAAAATTCTTTTTATAAATATTATAATACTTCTTCATCTTATTAAAATATTTTTTTCGTAATAATAAAAAATATTAAAAGAATCAAATCGACCGATAAATATTTCCAATAAACCTTTCTCAACTTCTAACAATGTAAATCTTCTTATTTTTAAAGGAAAAATAGATAAATAAGATCATAATAAATTTATTATTATCAAATTATAAAAAAATATTTTAACTTTATTTATTATAATACTATTATATATAAAATAACCTAAAATTAAACAAATAATAATAAATCTTATAATTAATATTTTAAAATAAAAATACTATCGAAATTCAATCAACTAATAGAACATACTCAATTCTACAAATATTTAAATCATATAAATCAAAAATATATAAAAATATTAATTCATAAATTTTAAAATACATAGATAATATAAATATTATAAATCTAAGAAATAAAAGTAAAATTATTACAGATAATATTATAATAAAAATAATTCAAAATATAATTTTATACATCTTTAGTATCACAAACTAAAATTTTTATTAAACTATTTGTTAGAATTGGTGTTGGGTCAAAACCTATGTGTCGAAAATTATACACAGGGAGGAACGTAATTTTCGATGAAATTCCATCGACTCGCTTGTCTTCACTACAGCCTCTCGAGGATGTAGATAGCATAGAAGAGACTATTGATGAGGAAAAATCGGAAGAAGAACACAGTGAAGTCGGTGACATTTTTCATACACCAGGAGGAAGCATTGAGAATATTCCTGAAGAAGAAAAGAAAAGCAGGGGCAGACCAAAAGGTGTCAAGAACAAACCGAAAGGAGCAATGGAAAGGCACAGCATGACATTGCGAACGAGATCCTCTTCACTTTTTGCTTTAATGGCAGGAAGTATAAGTAATGAGCCAGAATCGTATCAGGAAGCTATAGAGGATACTAATAAAAAGGAATGGCAGAAAGCTATGCATAGGTAATACGAGTCATTAATTAGCAATGAAACGTGGAGCCTGACAGACCTACCAACAGGAAGAAAACCGGTAAAGTGCAAGTGGATCTACAAAATTAAGAGAAACCCAGATGGAAGCTATAGATACAAAGCTCGACTAGTGGCGAAGGGGTACAGCCAGCGCGAAGGTATTGACTATAAGGAAACATTCGCACCCGTCGTGCGATATGAATCTATAAGATGCATCTTGGCCTTGGCGGTGCACGCAGATATGGAAATGATTCACTTCGATGTAACAACGGCATTTTTATATGGTGATATCGACTGCGACAATTACATGGAGCAGCCAGAAGGCTACGGGGATGGGACAACTAAAGTTTGTTATCTTCACCGAAGTCTGTACGGGTTGAAGCAAAGTCCACGTCAGTGGAATTTAAAACTGAAACACTTTCTGGAAAATCATGGATTTGATCAATCGATGGCGGAACCATGTGTTTACATATCGAAGAAGGACAATTCATTAACCATTCTAGCACTGTATGTCGATGATGGTTTACTAGCATCAGACAATGCTGAAACAATTGAGGCGACCTTGAGCGATCTGAAACAGGTATTCAGTATAACGATTAATGATGCACAAAGTTTTGTCGGTTTACAGATAGAAAGAGATCGGAGTAAGAAAGTAGCGTACGTACATCAAAAATTATATATTGATAAAATTACGGATAAGTTTAAGGCAAAAGAAGGAAAAATGATTTGTACGCCAGCGGATCCGCACGAAGCCCTATCAAAGGAAATGGGTATGAATAAAAGCAAGGAAAAGCACATGTTAAATGTTCCATTCAGGGAAGCAGTAGGCAATTTAATGTTCGCAGCAATCGTAAGTCGGCCAGATATAGCTTACATTGCATCGAAGGTATCTCAGTTTTTGGAGAATCCGGGTTCTCCACATTGGAAAGCCGTAAAGCGAATTTTTCGCTACCTGCATAGAACATCCGATTTATGTATTCGATATAGCGGGTCAAATGAGGAACTGTTAACGTTATCCGGTTATTGCGATGCTGATTTTGCAGGAGACTTAGATACACGTAGATCAACTTCCGGATATATATTTATGTTAAATGATAGTCCTGTGACTTGGATGACAAAGAAACAACCTGTAGTTGCCCAGAGTACTACAGAAGCCGAGTACGTATCGTTAGCAGAAGCAGTTAAAGAAGCGATCTGGCTTCGACAATTGTTAACGGATTTAGGACACGTACAGTCGCAAGCGACAAAAATTTACTGCGATAACCAATTCGCTATTAAATTGGTCAAGAATCCAGAATTTCACCGACGTACGAAGCATATTGATGTCCGCTACCATTTTATAAGGGATCATATATTAAATGGAAATATTGTTGTGGAATTTGTATCTTCTAAAGGTCAAATAGCGGATATCATGACAAAATGTTTGTTCGCGCCAGCTCACAAGACACTCGTCGATAAATTGAACATGGAAAGATTGTCCATGAGTTAGTTTTGAAATAATTGGGAGCATTGAAGGATTTGACACAAAGTGGGAGTGTTAGAATTGGTGTTGGGTCAAAACCTACCTAGCCGACCCAAAAGAGAATCGGTGTCCCGCTCAACGTTTTTCTTTTGTTAGATACATATTCTTTCCTGTTCCGATTGCACGTTGCACGCGACCACACATTTCTAGATTAAGTAACTTATAATAAACAATAAAGAATAAGTAACACTATTTAAATAAAAATTTAAATTTAATAAAAATAAAAAATTTAAAGGAATTAACTGTATAAATAAAACAATATAGTCTTTTAATTTTCCAGAATTAAATCCTAAATAAAAAATTATTTTACCATGAGATCTATAACTCAAAATATATAAAGTAAAAATTGAACTTAAAAAAATAATTAAAATTAATAAACTCAGTAAATATGTATATTTTAATAAAACAATTCTAATTATTAAAATTTCTCTTATTAAGTTTAAAGAAAAAGGTGCTGATATATTAAAAAAAAACTAAAAATCATAATAATATTATTGAAGGCATAACATTTAATAATCCTTTATTAATTATAAATATTCGACTACCTGTAGGAACATAAATAATATTTACAATATAAAATATACCTGATGAACATAAACCATGAGCAATTATTATTAATTCTTCAAATATAAATATTCTAAAAAGTATAAAATTTATATGAACAACCGAAGAATAAGCAACTAATAATTTTATATCAATTTGTCGTAAACAAATTAATCTCAAAATTATTCTTCCAATTAAAGATAAAGATAAAATTAAATAATTTAATAAATTATTAAAAATTATTATTAATATTACTCGGATTAATCCATACCCTCCCAATTTGAATAAAACTGAAGCTAAAATTATTGAACCAAAATAAGGAGCTTCCACATGAGCTTTTAATAGTCAAAAATGTCTTAAAAATATAGGGAATTTAATTAAAAATACTATTAAAATAAAAATTATAAAAAATCTATTAATAGAATACTTAACCATTTCAATAAAAATAAATCTTATCCTAAATTTTATATTAAATCCTATATATATCCTATATATTAAAATTACTAAAAAAGGTAAAGAAAAAAATAACATAGAATATATTATAAGATATCTTGCCTCAACTCGATTTTTATAAGAACCCCAGTATAAAATTAATAAAAATGTAGGAATAATTCTTAATTCATAAACTATATAAAACAATAATAAATCTATTCTCAAAAAAATTATTACTAAAATTATTAATAAAATTTAAAAAATATTAATAAAATATAATTGACTAAATTTTAAATTAATTCTTAAAATAATTAGTAATACTACCCAAATAGATAAAATAATTAATATTAAAGAAAATTTTCTTAAACAAAATCTATATCTAATATAAATATTATCTAAAATTTCCAAATTTTGAAAAAAATAAAATATTATATAATACCTTAAAAAAATTAAAATATTTATTTTATTAAAAAAAATAAAATATAAATTTTAAAAAAAATTAATACAATTAATAATTCTATCATAAATTAATATTTATAATTTTTCATTTTTCATTTCCATAATAATGAATTATCATAATTATTAATCCCAAGGCTAATACTCTTTCACAAATAGAAAATAATAAATAAAATAATATAAAAGATTCTAAAAATCTTATAGAACATAAAAAAATTATAAAATAAATTCTTACAACAATAAATTCTAAAGAAATTAAAACTATTAAAATATGATTATAATATTTTATAAATAAAAATATTCTTAAAATAATTTTAAAAAACATAATAAATTATTACTTAATAATATAAAGCTATATATTGTTACGAGCTGGGACGTGCGAGTTTTAATTATCAAATGGCAGATGACCGAATCGCGTCGCGTACCTCGTTTGACCGTCCTCTCTCGATAAATAAGACCGGGTTCTGACTGGGGATCCTAAGACCGCAGCAGGCATCCGTTAATAACAATACAGGTACTTCCTCGCTTGCGTATTGCTTGCGACAGGTACGAGACAGATCCTAGGAACTGCTGTCACCTGTTATTACCGGAAGGCTGTATTGCACCTTTTGTGGATAGGTCCTAAGAACTACCACCTAGGCTGGGAGAGAGAGTGACGACGAATCGAGATACTACCCGTTAACAATTAATTGATTCACTCCGAGCGGTTGGAGTGAATCTGTGATGGGCTCGTTGCTGTTATTGATTTTAGTAAAGGAAATGCACAAGATGTTGATGTTCCCTTTTTGAACAGTTACAAATTTATTCTAACAAATCTCTATTAATGACTCTTTTACAAATGTGTTTAGTGTGTGAGTGTAACGCTTACCTAAGTAGCGACGACGTATATTGTTCGTTGACTCGTTGATAGGTCACTCCGCTTCGATTGCTGATTTATAGCAAGATCACAATGGTGAACGACACTTTAATTGAGCTTAGATACTTTCAGTGAATTCGAGCGGCGCACTCCTAAGACGCGTGGACTTAATCGGACAGAGTAACGTTGTGATGTCGTAAGATGGTTTTACACTGGCTTGGATGGAAAATGGGTGCCTTTTTATAGGGCTTGATTTTGGGGAAACGGGAGGAAAAATGGGAGGAAACTATAGGGCGAGTGGGAGGAATAGGCTTCCTTCTTCGCAGGTCTAGGTTGTTTACGTGAACGGTAGGAGATGCTTTTAGGGTCCGGAGAGGCTACACTGCCTAGGGGATGTTTAGGTAATTGAAGTCAAGTGGGACCGACGTGGACTGTGGGAAACGCATTTTGAATTCACTGAATGTATCCTGGGAAGTTAAATAAAACTCTTCTGAGGCGCCTTTCTGTCGCCGAGCGTTCTTAACTAAATCGTATGAACTTATGCATACGCAACAATAATTTAAATTAAAATATTAATTTTGTAAATTAAAAATAAATAAATATTTTATAGCTTTCAAAAAAATAAAAATTTTATGTCTTTAATCTCCAAAATTAATATTTTAATTAAACTATTTCTTGAAATGTTTAAACTCACTATTTTAATAAAAATAATTATTCCTATATTTAGTATTTTTATATTATTAAGATTAATCTTCTTAATAAAAAATAATCCTATCTTATTTCTAATTTATCAAATAATTTTTACCCTAATAATTGTTATTATTATAAGTTTATACACAACCTCATTTAATATTTTTGCTCTTATTCTTTTTATTTCAATAATTAGAGGAATAATAGTAATATTTCTATTTTTTACAACATCAATTAGAGTATCAAAAATAAAAACAAATAATATATTTATAAAAATTATTATAATTTCACTAATAATAATTTTTATAATATTAATTATTTTAAAAATAAATATAATTGAATTAAAAAAAAACAAATAATTTAACTTATCAATATTCTAACATAATATATTATTTATTAAGAATTTTTTATTTATTCTTTTAAATAATTACTATTATTAAAATCTGTAAACAAAAATATAAATTTATTCGTCGAACACAATAATAATGTTTAAATATTCTAAATCTAATAATGACCCAATAATTAATGTATTTAAAAATACATTTATTGTTTTTGTTGGAGATATTTTGAATCCGGCGCGCTCCGTGGTTACCCTGGTGTGGGGTCGGCGCCCCCGTACGCTTCGGGCCCGGGCACAACCCGCACGCCACCGCGGCCCTTTGCCGTTTTTTTTTTAGATAGACGTTACAGTTCCGTTTTAGCCACCATACTGTTTGGTCCAACTCCACAACATATCCAACAGGTTATGGGCCCAGACACCGCGAGCAGATCAAATATTGAATAAAAGTTTTGTTCGAAGAAAAAGTGCGTGAGGCGTTAAAGCGTGGTACGTGAATTGTGAGTGCAGTAAAAGATGAATGCGATGGGCATCACAAAAATCGAGACCCTCACGGGCACAAACTATGACACGTGGAGGATCCACATGCGTGCACTATTGGTGAAGTGCGATTGGTGGTGTTACGCTAACGGCGAAAAGAAAAAACCGGCGATCACGGAAAATGACGAAATATCGGTCCGAGCAGTTGCAAGCTGGAAGAACAGCGACGAGAAGGCCATGTCAGAAATCCTATTAGGCATTAGTCCAGCCGAGTTAAAACAGGTAAAGAACTGTAAAACTTCCCACGAATTGTGGTTGAAACTGGAGTCGATATACGAATCCAAAGGACCGGCGAGGAAGGCGACGCTGTTGAAGAAGCTCGTGCTGAAGAAGATGCAAGATAGCGACGATGTGCGCGAGCATCTAAAAACATTTTTCGACGTAGTGGATAAGCTTGAAGCGATGGAAGTAAACGTCAACTCCGACTTACTATCCATCCTACTGTTATACAGCTTGCCCCCTGCGTTCGAGACATTTCAGTGTGCAATCGAGTCACGCGATGATCTTCCCTCCCCGGAGGTTCTCAGGATAAAAATCACCGAAGAGTACGATGCACGAGGAAAAGATCGCACAGAAATCCAGAACGCTATGACCATTAGTAGGCGTCATACAAAACGTTTCCAAGAAAAGAAAAGGGCTCAGGGAAGTGAAACGTTTAAAGTTGACGATAATGGATCATTCAAATTCCGTTGCTACAAATGCAACAAGATCGGGCATAAGGCCTCGGAATGCAGGCGAACGCACGGAAACACCCGACAATATGCGAAGTCAGCCGATGACGCGATCTTCTACGCGTCAGCGAGCGAAGCCGAAGCGATGCGCGCCGACGGCCCACGCGATGATCGGTGGTGTATAGATAGTGGATGCACCTCGCATCTGTGCAATGACGCGCAGAAATTCGACGCCATGAAGAAATCGAACCATAAGTCCTTAAACTTAGCCAGTAAGGCGTCTGCCAACGTCGATGGAGAAGGGACGGTATCGATAGTAACGCATGTCAAAAACACGAAAAGAAACGTCAGTCTTCCAGGTACCTTGTTCGTTCCCGAACTACGTTCGAACCTACTATCGGTAGCGAAGATTACCGACCGAGGTTTCAAGGTGACATTTGACAAAGACGTAGCGACCGTTACCGACGAGGGAGGTAACACGATCCTTGAGGCGCATCGAATCGGCGGACTGTACTACGTGCAAGACACACGAAGTCACGATTGCAGAGCAATTTCGAATTCATCCCTCAACAAGGAAGAAGGACAGAATTGCGACTTAATACTGTGGCATCGTCGAATGGGCCACGTGAACGCCGATGACATCCGAAAGGCGAAAAGTAACGAAATGGTCAAAGGCCTAGAGAAGACGAAGTTGTCCGGACACCTGATGTGTGAAATCTGCACTCGAGGTAAAATGACTCGTGCTCCGTTCCAAAAAGAGTCGACCAGGGAAACCTCGCCCCTGGAAATTATTCACTCATACGTTTGCGGCCCCATGAGAAACGAATCAAACGGCGGCTCGTTATACTTCGTCACCTTTATAGACGACGCTACCCGGTGGTGCGAAGTTAGATTTTTACGCAAGAAGAGCGAAGTATTCCAGGCCTTTCAGGAATACAAGACCATGGCGGAAAATCTCTCCGGGAGAAGCATTAAATATTTACAGAGCGACAACGGTCGCGAGTACTGTAACCGAGAGTTCGACAATTTCTTGCGCATTCACGGCATTCAACGACGGTTAACCGTACCGCGAAATCCGGAACAGAACGGTTTAGCCGAACGCAAGAATCGAACGCTGGTCGAGATGGCTAGGTGCATTATAATCCAATCCGGGCTCTCAGCGCCATTTTGGGCGGAAGCGGTGTCGACATCCAACTACATCAGGAACAGATGTCCCACCAGAACCATGGATAAGACAACACCCTATCAGGCGTGGCACGGCAAGAAGCCGAGCATAAGCCATTTACGCGAATTTGGCTGTAAAGTTTATTGCCTCAACACGAGATACCAAAAGGGTAAATTTGAACCCCGGTCGCGTGAGGGAATCCTCGTCGGCTATGCCGGACAATCCAAAGGATATAGGGTCTGGATTCCGAAAGAGAAGAGGATCGAAGTCACACGCGAGGTGAAATTTTTAGAAAGTACAGCCAAACCGACTGAGGAAAAATGCCAGGATCTCTCGCAGAAAGAGATTCGAGAAGAATGCGCCGCCGAAGAGTTTCGGGACGAAAGGTTAATCGTGGACCAGGAATCAGCAACGCAGGACACATCCATGGAAGAGGACAGACCGCGAGATGAAGACCAGCGAGGGCAGACAGATGAAGCCAGAAGCGAGGGCTATCGACGTGGACGAGGAAGGCCCCGTATTTTGCATACCGGACGCAGGGGGAGACCACGAAGATTGTTTCACCCAAGAGTCGTTTCTCAACCAAGTCGCGACGAGAACGAGCCCCGCGACGTCGAACCCGATGAAGTTGAGACGACGAGAGACGAAGAAGAGACGGCGTGGATCGCCGAAATACCTTTGAGGTGCGCGATGTCAGGAAGCACAAAGGACGAATGGAAAAACGCAATGTCCGAAGAAGTACGATCGATCATAAAGAACGACACTTGGGACGTCGTGGATCGATCCAGGTGCAAATCTAGCATCGGTGGCCGATTCGTCTTACGAAATAAATATAACCCGGACGGGTCGCTTCAAAGAAGAAAGGCGCGGATCGTAGCACAAGGATTCACGCAGAAACCAGGAGTTGACTTCTTCGAGTCGTTCGCTCCCGTAGCGCGCTTAACCTCAATTAGACTGGTTACCGCAGTCGCTGCTCTCTGCGGAATGGAAATTCGTCAGTTTGACATTTCTACCGCGTATTTAAACGGAATCCTGGAAGAAGACGTATTTATGAGAATTCCTGAACGCTTTGAGGAAGCGTTGGAAGAGGCCATCCGCATCGAGACGAATCCGAGTATTCGGAAGAAAGCCGACAAGATGCTTGCGGATACGAAGACCGGAGACAAGGTGTTTCACCTGAAGAAGGCCCTGTATGGTCTGCGTCAATCTGGTCGAAGTTGGTACAAGGTACTGGACGCGAAACTAAGGAGCCTCGGCGCCAGGCCCACCAATGCAGATCCCTGCGTATATTGCATCGGTCAAGGAGAAGACTCGGCAATCATCGCAATCTACGTTGACGATATTTTGGTCTCTGCCCGGAAGACGGAGCTTATAGAGAAAGTGAAGAACTCTTTGAGCAAGTCATTCGAAGTGAACGATCTAGGGAACGTAAAATACTGCATAGGCATTGAGTTCACTAGAGAGAACGAGAGTATTACCGTCAGTCAGAGAGGCTACATAAAGGATCTATTGGAGAACTTTGGGATGTCAGAATGCAACCCAGTATCCACTCCGATGAGCGTCGGGATGAAACTGGAGAAAGGAACGACTCCCAGTAGTCAAGAAGACGACAAGCTCCCGTACCGCGAGTTGATAGGAAGTTTAATGTATTTAGCCACGGCTACAAGACCCGACATTGCTCACACCGTGAGCTACCTAGGTCAGTTTCTGACGTGCTACAACAAATCGCATTGGCTAGCAGCTAAGAGGGTGCTCAGATACCTAAAGCACTCAATTCACTTCGGCATCACTTATAAATCAGTGACACAGCCGATGAGAGGATACGTCGACGCCGATTGGGGAAATTGCACGTTCGACAGAAGGTCGTTCACTGGATACGCCTTTATCCTAGCCGACGGAGTCGTCAGCTGGAGTTCCAGGAAACAGCGCACGGTTGCCTTGTCATCAACCGAATCCGAATACATGGCTTTGGCCGAGGGGACTAAGGAAGCTGTTTTCCTCCGCGAGTTCCTAATAGAACTCGGTTTCAAAGGTCTCGCAGATGTGATCATTTATAATGACAACGTTGGAGCGTCCAAGATCGCCAGCAACCCGGTGTTTCACAACAGAACGAAACACATCGACATTCGGCACCATTACGTGCTAGAGGTCCTAAAGGATGGACGGATCAATTTGGAACATACTTCGACGGACGAGATGCCGGCGGACGTTCTCACCAAGGCCCTACAAGGAGCGAAGCACTCACAGTGCATGTCAAGATTGGGACTTGTTAAAGGAGATTCCCGAACCACGGATCGAGGGGGAGTGTTGGAGATATTTTGAATCCGGCGCGCTCCGTGGTTACCCTGGTGGGCGCCCCCGTACGCTTCGGGCCCGGGCACAACCCGCACGCCACCGCGACCCTTTGCCGTGTTTTTTTTAGATAGACGTTACAGTTCCGTTTTAGCCACCATACTGTTTGGTCCAACTCCACAACATATCCAACAGTTTTACCTACTCCTATAAATATTTCTAGATGATGAAATTTTGGTTCAATTCTTGCCTTAATTCTAATTATTCAAATTAGCTCAGGAATCCTTTTATCAATACATTATATCCCTCAAACATCAATAGCATTTGATAGAATCATTCATATTATTCAAAATATTGAAGGATGATATATCCGAGCCCATATAAATGGAGCATCTTTATTTTTCAATTGTATATATTTACATATTTGACGAGGATTATCTTATCATTCTTATAACTTTAAACATGTTTGATTATTAGGTGTAATAATTTTAATATTATCTATAACAACTGCATTTATAGGATATGTTTTACCCTGAGAACAAATGTCATTGAGGAGCAACAGTTATCACAAATCTATTAACAGCTATCCCATCCTTTGGAAAATTTATAATTCACTGAATTTGAGGAGATTATTCAATTAGAACACCAACCCTTGGACGATTTTTTTCTATACATTATTTATTTCCTATTATTATTACATCTATAGTAATTATTCATTTAACATACCTCCATATATATGGATCTAATAATCCTAACGGAATTTCTAGAAATCCAGGAAAAATTAGATTTCATCCTTACTTCACTTGAATAGATTTAGTAGGATTTAGATGAATTCTAATAATTTTTTTTATTATTGTATTATATAATCCATATATTTTCTGTGACCCTGATAATTTCACCCCAGCTTCCCAAATAAATACCCCTAAACATATTCAACCTGAATGATATTTTCTATTTGCCTATACAATTTTACGTTCAATTCCTAATAAATTAGGGGGAGTAATTGGATTAATATTTTCAATTCTAATTTTAATAATTCTACCTTTTACCGGATTAACAAAATTTAAAACTACTAAATTTTATCCAATTAATCAATTTTATTTTTGAATATTTATATCAACATGTATTATTTTAACATGAACAGGTGCTAAACCAATTGAGTATCCTTACATATTTATTGCTCAAATTAGTGCAATTATTTATTTTTCATTTTTTATTATTTCTCCTATAATTAATAAATTATGAGATAAAATTATTTTTATAAAAAATTAATTCTATAAGTTAATGAACTTGAAACAAGTATATATTTTGAAAATATATGATAGAAATTTAAATTTTCTATTAACTTAATATAAATAATAATTATGTAAAAAAATTACATAATTTAAAAAAAACAAGAAACAAAATATATGGTAAAATAAATTTTCAACATATATATATTAAATCATCATACCGTAAACGAGGTATAATTGCTCGAATAAAAATAATAATAAAAATTATAAATAAATAAAATAATAAAAATTTTAAAGAAAATACTTTAAATTCTGTAAATAATACACCTGTTATTATTCTTATAAATATAATTATTATATATTCAGATATAAAAATTAATGCAAACCCTCATCTGTAATATTCTGTAATAAAACCAGAAACTAATTCTGATTCTCCTTCAACTAAATCTATTAGAGCAGCAACACAATCTGAATGTATGTAGTAAACAAATAGTCGACTGGTTTCTGTCCAGTCGTTTTGGTTACCGCGTTGTTGTTTCGTTATTAATAAAAGAAAGGTTCATACTCTGCAATAGGTTATGGGCCCAGCTCCCTTGGAATAGTATATTTTAGGTAGTTAATTAAAGTCAATATATCGCGAGTGAAGATAATAAGTGTATGTGCGCGAAAATGAGTACCAGCAGTTATACACGAATAGAAATGTTAGAAAGGCATAATTATGAGACTTGGAAATTACAAGCCGAAGCCCTTTTGGTGAAGAATGATGCATGGGGATATGTGAGTGGTGAGATACCGAAACCGGATTTGGCAGAAGGAGCTATAGTCACAAAGCAGTGGGAAATTGCTGACAAGAAAGCCAGGTCAGATCTAATACTATCTATCCACCGTCATGCATTAAAACAAATCAAGAATTGTACCACATCTCGAGATGTTTGGCTTAAATTAGAAAGTACCTATCAATCTAAGGGACCTGCTCGAAAAGCGAACCTTTTAAAACAACTCACTTTGCAAAAAATGCGTGAAGGTGAAGACACACGAGACCACATTTCTAAATTCTTTGATGTGGTTGACAAGCTACAAGAAATGGATGTAGACATCAATAAGGATTTGTTAGCCATAATGTTATTGTATAGTCTCCCAGAGAAATTTGAAAATTTCCGATGTGCAATCGAATCCAGAGATGAATTACCATCACCGGAAATATTGAAGATAAAGATAGTTGAAGAAAGTGATGCACGCAATCAGAAATTAAAGGAAGAAGTTCCGAATGCAATGATGGTTGGAAGACAAGCATTCAAAAATCATAAATTCCGGAACAATAGGCCCAACGAGCGTAGGGAAGAACATAAAGAAGAATTCAAATTCCGTTGCCATAAATGCAAAAAGGTGGGACAAAAAGCTATAGACTGCAGACTAGAAGATGGGAAATACAAACCTTGGAAGTCGGGAAAGCAGAGTCCCAAGGAATCTAGCTTACTAGTCACAGATAGAAAAGACTATGCTTTAAAGTCCGGACGCGACATAAGTACAAGCGATTGGTGCTTAGATAGTGGTTGTACATCGCATATTACGAAGAAAGAAGAAAGCCTAAAGAATCTGGAGTCATATGAGTTCGAAGACTTGAATTTAGCGACTAACAATACATCAGCTAAAGTATTGGCGAAAGGGACAGCATCTATTATTACCTCAAACAAAGATGGCAGTCAGAAAATAAATTTATTAAATACCTTATATGTTCCAGGATTACGCACAAATTTAATGTCTGTTTCAAAGATTACAGACAAGGAATATAATGTAACCTTCGGTAGAAACGGTGCTCTAGTCAAGGATAGAGCAGGAAGCATTTTAATGCGCGCTGACAGAATCGATGGTTTATATTACATTAGGCAAAACACACAATATGCAGGAAGAATGTCGAGTGAATCAGAAGAAAATTTAAAAATATGGCATGAGAGATACGGACACTTGAACGGAAGAGATCTGAAGAAAATGGTTGCTAATAAAGTGGTATGTGGCATCAGAATCAGAACACAAAAAGAACTACCTACGTGTGAAGTATGCTTAAAAGGCAAACTTACGCAGACACCTTTCCCAAAAGAGTCCAGTCGTAAATTGGAACTGCTAGAATTAGTACACACAGACTTATGTGGACCGATGAGGACAGAGTCATTGAATGGGTCAAAATATTTCTTAATCTTCATAGAAGACAGAACGAGGTGGTGCGAAGTAAGATTCTTGAAGAGGAAAAGCGAAGCCCTCACTGAATTCAAAAAGTACAAGAGCATGGTTGAAAACTTCACTGGTAGAAACATCAAATACATTCAGTCCGACAACGGAAAAGAATATTGCAATAAAGAATTTGACGACTATTTACAAAAATCTGGAATCCAAAGAAGATTGACAATCCCGCACACACCGCAACAAAATGGCACCGCGGAACGCATGAATAGAACACTTGTGGAAATGGCAAGATGTCTACTAATTCAATCGAAACTATCCCCATCGTTTTGGGCAGAAGCACTGCATACAGCTAATTACATCCGCAATAGATGCCCCGCAAACCACTTAAATGGGCAAACACCTTATAAACTTTGGACCAGTAAAAGGCCAAATGTGAAATATTTCCGAACATTCGGATGTAAAGGATATGCATTGGACCGAGATACAAACAAAGGAAAATTTTCTCCAAGATCCAGAGAGTGTATATTCGTAGGTTATTCTTTGGAATCTAAAGGTTACCGAGTTTGGGTACCTAGTGAAAGGAAAATAATTGTATCCAGAGATATAAAATTCTTCGAAGAAATTGGTGCCGGAACAAAATATGAAGAATTCGTTAATGAAAATAGGATGATTAATGGAAACAAACTAAAGGAAAGAAAATATGCTGAAATAGAGACAAAAACGATCAGAGACCTCGGAGAACAAAACTCATTACAAGAAGAAGAAGAAGATGATGATGAAGAATACGAAGAAGCTATGGAGTGGACTCACGAAGAACCACAAAATAAGGAAAACAGTGAAACCTGCGAACAAAGGGAAGAAAATGGGTTAAATAACAAACATCAAGAGCAAGAACAGGTAATACAAAATCCAGAAGTACAGTTGCGAAGAACCGTGGGGAGACCCAAAATAATAAGGACGGGAAATCCAGGAAGACCCAAGAAACAATATCACTATGAGGTAGCACAACAAGTCACTACAAAAGAAGAAGAGACAGAAGAACATGTGGATACAAGTGAAATTTCGGCTAAAAAGGCAATGGCCAGTAAAGATAGGGAAGAGTGGAAAGCAGCCATACGTAGTGAGATAATGTCTATGATCAAAAATAATACGTGGGAAATCGTAGATCGACCAAGGGACCGAAGCATCGTAAGCTGTCGTTTAATATTACGGCATAAATGTAAGGCTGACGGGACGCTGGATAGAAGGAAGGCGAGACTCGTAGCTCGAGGTTTTACACAAGTCCCGGGAATGGACTTTCATGAAACTTTTGCACCAGTAGCAAGATTGAGTTCCATAAGGACATTAATCGCTCTAGCAGTTTAGCGAGACATGCTGGTTGATCATCTTGATGTATCGACCGCTTTTCTGAATGGAGATATAGATGAAGAGATATACATGGAAATACCAGAAATGCTGGAAGAAACAGTACAAGACATAAGATCAGCAAAGGACAGTAAAATCAGTAAGGATCAGAAGATCAGAATTAACAAAATGTTGCAAGATATTAAAGGCGAGAATAAAGTCTGTTTACTAAAGAAGGCAATTTATGGTTTGAAACAATCAAGCAGACAATGGAATATTAGGCTTGATGAGAAATTGCGTGAATTAGGATTGCAATCGATGAATTCTGACCCTTGTGTTTACTTCAAAATAATGAACGAAAATTTGGTTACTGTGGCGATTTATGTCGATGATATATTAATGATATCAAGAAATAGCGAACACATGGAAGAATTAAAACAAGGACTAATGTCAACGTTTGAAATGAAGGACTTAGGACCCATTCAGCATTGCTTAGGAATTAAGTTCACGCGGAGTAAGGGGAAGATGGCGATGACTCAGAAGACCTATATTGAAGACACATTGAGAAAATTTGGCATGAGTGATGCGAAACCGATTTCTACTCCTTGTGAACTAAATAAACGGGATATAAAGGAAGAAACCAATGAAGATGTATCGGGAGACGAAATTAAAGGGTTGCCATATAGGGAACTGATAGGATCGTTGATGTACATAGCCATTGCCACGAGACCAGACATAGCTCACGTGGTGAGCTGGCTCAGTCAATTCAGCTCCAATTTTGATCAAAACCATTGGAAAGCTGCGAAAAGAGTTCTGCGATACTTGAGGGGAAGCCCTTCTTGACTACTGGGAGTCATTCCTTTCTCCAATTATGGATTAGTGTTCACCAAAGCCAAAGAAGATTTAATGGGAGATGTCGACGCGGATTGGGGAGCCTGCCCGGATGATAGAAGGTCATATACTGGTTACATCTTCAAATATGGAAATGCAGCTATAAGCTGGGAATCACGGAAACAGCGAACAGTAGCCCTCTCTAGTACGGAGGCAGAGTACATGGCTCTGACAGAAGCGACGAAAGAAGCAATCAACCTCCAAACTTTCCTGAAAGAATTAGGCGTTAGAGATGAGACACCATTGACACTGTGGAACGATAATCAAAGAGCACAAAAATTGGCCAAAAACGCCGTATTTCACAGGAGGACCAAGCATATCGATATAAGGCATCATTTCGTCCGCGATGCATTGAAAGAAAGATCTGTGGTATTAAAATATATGCCAACGCAGGAAATGATGGCCGATGTGCTGACGAAGGGACTACCACGTTCACAACACGAACACTGTCGTGAATTACTGGGAGTCCAGTCAATCGAAGATTGAAGTTGAAGACTCGGTGGAGAGTAACAACATTTACGATTGAGGGGAAGTATTAGAGCATCAACACAATCTGAATGTATGTAGTAAACAAATAGTCGACTGGTTTCTGTCCAGTTGTTTTGGTTACCGCGTTGTTGTTTCGTTATTAATAAAAGAAAGGTTCATACTCTGCAATATTTTCTATTAACTTAATATAAATAATAATTATGTAAAAAAATTACATAATTTAAAAAAACAAAATATATGGTAAAATAAATTTTCAACATATATATATATGTTCATCATACCGTCAATCATCATACCGTAAACGAGGTGTAATTGCTCGAATAAAAATAATAATAAAAATTATAAATAAATAAAATAATAAAAATTTTAAAGAAAATACTTTAAATTCTGTAAATAATACACCTGTTATTATTCTTATAAATATAATTATTGTATATTCAAATATAAAAATTAATGCAAACCCTCATCTGTAATATTCTGTATTAAAACCAGAAACTAATTCTGATTCCCCTTCAACTAAATCAAATGGGGATCGATTTAATTCTGCTAAAAGACAAATTAATCAAAATACTAAAATAGGTAAGTAAATAAAAAAAAATTCAAATTCTTGAAAAAATTGAAAATCAAGAAAAGAAAAACTAAAGGATATAATAAAAAAATTAAACAAAATTAAAAATAAATTAATTTCATAAGAAATTGATTGAACAACAGCTCGTAAAGCCCCAATTATTGAATAATTAGAATTAGATGATCATCCTATTATATAATTATTGCAGGATAAACTCTTGCCCCAAAAAAACATATTATTACTAAAGAATTAAATTCTATTCTTCAAATATTATTAGAAAAGGGTATAACAATTCAAATTAATAAAGAAATTATTATTATTATTATAGGTATTAGATGAAAAAATAAAATTCTAGAATTTCTTAAAATAATAATTTCTTTAGAAAATAATTTAATTGCATCACCTAAGGGTTGAAATAATCCTATTACTCCTACTTTATTTGGACCTTTACGGTATTGAATATATCCTCAAATTTTTCGTTCTACAAGTACTAAAAATCCAACCCTTACTAATTGTTGGAAATAGTATATCGACATGTATGTATGTATATCTGATGACATTCTAGGAGGCCACGGATCTAGATGACTTTCGTTCTTGTATGTTCTTTTGTCTATTGATTTTCGGTGGTTGCGTTTTAGATTTGTTAGCGGTCGGTCGTACTATTTATTCTGTCTCCATTATGTATGTGTTTTAATGTTCCTAAATATAATATTGTTCATCCGTTTAAATCTTATATTATATTTCATTCCTGCGTTTTACCCAAAAACCAAACACTAATATTATAATAATAAGTAAAATAAATGAAACTAAATTTAAAATTATATAATTAATTAAAATTATTGTTTAAATTAATATAAAATTAATTTATTTATAATTTCTAAAATTATTACACTTTTCTGCCAAAACAATATAATTATAATTATTCTTCTTTTAAAAAATATTTTTAATAAATGATCCTTTCGTACAAATTTATTATTTTTAATTATAAATAGATAGAAACCGATCTGGTTCACACCGATCTGAACTCAAATCATGTAAGATTTTAAAAGTCGAACAGACTTAAATATTAAACTTATACTTCTAATTTTTATCTTAATTCAACATCGAGGTCGCAAACATTTCTATCAATAAGATCTATCTAAAAATATTACGCTGTTATCCCTAAAGTATTTTATTCTTTTAAATTTTTCTAAAAACTCATTTAATACAAAAATTATTGTAAGTAACAATTTAAAGTTCATCAAATTTAAAAATCCTCCCAATTAAATATTAAAATTAATTAAAAATTTTTATTTTAAATAAAATAAATAATTTTAAATAAAATAAAAATTTTAATATAAAAATCTATAGGGTCTTCTCGTCTTATAATAAAATTTTAGCTTTTTTACTAAAAAATAAAATTCAATATTATTCAATTGAAACAATTATTATTTCGTCAAATCTTTCATTCAAGCCTTCATTAAAAAGACAATTGATTATGCTACCTTTGTACAGTTAAAATACTGCAGCCATTACAAAATTTTCATTGGGCAGACCCGACCTTAAATTATAAACAAAAAGACATGTTTTTGATAAACAAGCGAATAATAAATTTGCCTAATTCTTTAACTAAATTTTAATATTAAAATTTAATTATATAAATATTTTTACTAATTTTATCATTATAATTATTAAAAAATAATTTTTTAATATTTTTCTATAATTAATTAAATTTTTTATAAATCATATTTTAATTTTAATAAATTATTAAATTTATTTTATAAAATTCAAATATTAACCCTTTGCGGTCCTATGTCGAGTGGGGCTCGACATCGCATTTCGTTCTAGCACGTCCTATGTCGAGTGTGGCACGACATCGCTTTTCGTTCTAGCGCGTCCTATGTCGAGTGTGGCACGACATCGCTTTGCGTTCGGGCACGTCCTGAATCAAGTTTCACCCGACAATGTCTCATTCTTAATCTAAATGATATAAGATAAGAACTGCAGTGTAGCATATCCGAAATAGGCTATGCCTCTTGAAATTAAGGGCTTAGTTTTTGTTAAGGATAACCGCGAATGTCGGGTGATCCAATAAAAACCATCACCTACCCTGCTTCCAAAAACCGCCCTCGGACCCCTTCAGGAGGCGGACCCTTTCGTCAAGGTACGGCCCAGGAATTTCCTGAACTTTCCTTCTACCCAGGTGACCTCAAGATCGCGCCCTGTCGGAGCCCGGTCAGGGTCCGGCCGGGGGCTCTCAGGAGGTCTGAGAGGGTGGTGTGCAGGCGACACGGTCCGATAGAGTTTATGATACGGCTATTACTATTGAGTCCGGAAGGTCACATCTGGACGGACAGTCCAAAAAGTTCTCAATCCTGAGTATAAGTCCTTCCAGATGTAAAGCCTTCATAAAATAGCTAATAATGAAGAGCATGCACAAAGAAATGGTTAATCCTCAAAAATAGCGTTCAAGTCACATCCGTATCATAAACCCTGATTAAAAATACCTTATAATATGTACGGCTTGACCGGACAGTTTTAGTATTTTCAAACCCATCGTGGTATACAGTTCGATTTCGTAGCACAACTAGAAAGCATTTTCAAAGCCTAAATTTCTATAAAATAATTTTTTTTTGTAAAGAATATGGCTAGACGACAGAGTCGACGTACAACAGTGCGTGACAATGAATTTGAAAGTGATGATAGTGATTGTTTGGGCGACGTAGAACAACAATTTCAAAGAATGTGTGCATCAGAAATCGAAAGTAGTGAAGATGCAGAGGACGTGGTTACATTCAGACGAAGCAGACGTATAAATAGAATTGGTGATACATCTGAAAGTAATAATGAAACGGACCAGAACAGCGATTGGCAGAATGTCACTGAAAACGACACATATTCCAATTCCATCGAATTTTCTACGGGAGACAAGATGAAAGGGCCGCAAGTTCCGAGTGATTGCTTTACACCCCTGCAGTTTTTTTCATTATTTTTTACGAATGAGCTTTTTAGTAAAATAGCGGCAGAAACAAATTTATATGCTCAAAAAATAATTGGCGGCTGGTAAGTCTCTGTGCACTCATTATGGCATAATTTGTATGACGTTACAGTTACTGAATTAAGAGCATTTCTTGGTGTAATTATCAATATGGGATTGATGCCTGTGCATGACATCAAAGATTATTGGAGCACAAAATTCCACGCACACATTCCATTTTATAATACAATTTTTAAACGCCAACGATTTCTACAAATATTTTGGGCAATACATTTAGAAACGACGCCGCCAACGGGCAATAAGGAAAGAATTTCTGTGGATAAAGTTGCCTATTTTCTCAACTATTTGGACAAAAAATTCAGACGTCATTTTGTACCAGCACAGAATATCTCTGTAGATGAATCCATTGTTGGATTCAAAGGAAGAATTTCATTTAAAACGTACAACCCTAAAAAACCAAACAAATGGGGAATCCGTCTATACGTATTAGCTGACTCATCGTCCGGATATATATACGACAGACCTACTAATTTACCCCGATTTACCAGTCACAAGCCGGATTGTTTTACATCTATATAATAATCTACAACAGTCAATACCCGAAGCTACAGGATACCATATGTTTACATATAGACTTTATAGTAGCATCATACTTGGCCAAAAATTACATAATTTGCAATGTCATTTAACGGGAACAGTAATGACGAATAGAAAGGGAATACCTTTCTCGATGAAATCACCGAAATTAAGGATTGGGGAAACAATTGCTTATCGCAAACATGACATATTGTTGCTTGCATGGCGCGATAAACGTGTCGTGACTATGCTATCAACGTGTGGTACGTCAAGATCCGAAATTGTCAGAGATAGAAGAGTTAGGAATAATAGAACGCAGCCAGTCTTGAAACCAACCACACTAATTCAATATAATAAAAACATGGGCGGCGTCGATTTAGCAGACCAATACACTGCATCCTACTGTTTCCTTCGCAAAACCCTAAAATGGTGGAGGAAACTGTTTTTCTGGGGTTTGGAAGCATCAATTATCAATGCTTATATTTTATATAAAGCATCTCCTCCTAATACCAACAAAAACATTTCGCACAAACAGTTCAGAGAAAAACTGTTGCTTGAGCTTGTGGGGGACTTCCGTACAACAGCAAAACGTGGACGACCATCATCCAGCGACAAGGAACAGCGACTAGATGGAACATTGCATATTATTACAATACATCCCCAGCACAAACACAAGGATTGTGCAGTTTGTTCAAACCGAAAAGTTCCAGGTGATAGAAAAGAGACTTCTTATATATGCGAAACCTGCGAGAGAAAACCGGGATTGCATATCGGAGAATGTTTTAAACGGTACCATACGATGGTCAATTATAAACTGTAAACAATAAAAAATAATGTCTAAAAAAAATCTTACAATTTTATTTTATATACCTACTAATTCATAAGTACGTTACGTTAGTCATAAATGTTTTCGAAAGTAAACGCTACCAAGCGGAAAAGCCTGGACGCAATAGTCCTGGAAGCCTGGAAGCGATATCGAAACTCTCCGGTCGCTCTTTGGTTACTCTAAACGTTCCAAGGCGATTCCCGGTAGAGAACGAGTAGCGGGTCTTAAGTTTAGAATAGCGCGCCAACTAACGTAGTGCTCCGCCGACCAGTGGTCATCCGAGGAGTGGACTCCTGACGCTCCCACGTCGAATAACAATGGTTGGCGAAAACCAGGTGAACCCACCGATTTTCGCCCCAGTACTAATTCAGGGTAAAGACCGCTAAAGTACTAAAAGGCGCAGCTATTGTGCTGAAGAGTCAACACGAATCGTCGTGTGTTATTCTCGATTCAGTTTCACAATTTGCTGGTGTTAAGCTGAAAGCAGTGTTCGTTATAACGGGAGCACGATCGACAATCGATGCGCTCCGTGCGAACTGTTGCTGAGGACTCTCTAAGAAGAACTGACTGTCTGCGACGTTACACCGTCGTCGACAAGCGCGAACGAGTAATTACTCGTTACGCGGCGCTTTCGTCAAACTATTAGCTCTTTCTCACTCTCTCTCATATCCGTTTACTATTCGCGAATTCGAACGTCTTCAAACGGTAATATGTACCGGTCAGACGTGCCGATCTCTGGTTTCGCACGGTCTAGACGAAAACAATCATTGTCATGTTATCGGACCTCTATAGTTTTTGTATTTCCTTTTCGAGTCACGCCGGTCAAATAAACTCGGTACACTCAAGAAAAAGCAATTAACTATGAGGCTCGTGATAACCCAACTACTGGTCACTTATTTAAACAAAGTTGTTCGCGACCCCTTCGATCTTGGCCGAGAACACCGAATATTTATTTGAGCGCCGGGTGTCGGATCAGAAAGGATGGTGGCTGAATATCGCTCGTCCGTGATTCGCGACGATCTCTCTGTTCGTAACGATCTCCGTAGATCGAAATATTCCGTAATTAAACTCACTGGGCCCGTGCCCGCGTACAATTCTCTTCCCGTGGTGGAAGAAATTGTTTCCGATGTGAATGTGAGAAGCCTCGTGGCTTGCGATAAAAACTCTTACGTGCGTCGTCGTTAACAGTCGGCAGAAGAAGAACGAGATTTCGCTCTATCCCCCGGAAACGCACTTCGGGGAGACAGAGCCCCCTGCGACTACGCACCCTCTGCCGCCCGCCGGAAACGAGGGGCGCCACGACATTTAAACTGGCTTAAACAAAGTTCCTCTAATTTAAATTAAATACTGCCAAATTTTCTTTATTTAATGATTCAACATTTACTAAATTAATATTATTTTTTATTCTATAATAGGGTATCTAATCCTAGTTTTATAAAAAAAATTTAAAAATAATTTATAATTAAATATTTAAAAATTTTACATTATTTATTTCACCAAAAAAATAAAAATTTTAAAACAATTAAATTTCAACTTATTCTAATTAATCCTAAATTAATTTATTTTATTAGTATAACCGCAGTTGCTGGCACTAAATTAACTAAAATTTTTTAAAATACTAAATCTAACTTTAATTATTTTTTAATATTTTATATTAATTATAATTTAATTATTTAAATAATACTAATTTTTATTTATTACACTATTTATATTATTAATTTTAAAACAAAAATTACATTTTTGTATAAATAGTATAAAATATTAATTTATAATATAAAATTTTTTATAAAACTCTATTTATTGTTAATCCCCACTTTAACGAAAAGTATCTAAATAAAAACATCAATTCAACGAGAAAGCTTTTTTTTATCAAAATAAAAATCGTTAATCCCCACTTTAACGAAAAGTATCTAAATGAAAACATCAATTCAACGAGAAAGCTTTTTTTTATCAAAATAAAAATCGTTAATCCCCACTTTAACGAAAAGTATCTAAATGAAAACATCAATTCAACGAGAAAGCTTTTTTTTTTCAAAATAAAAATCGTTACTCTCCACTTTAACGAAAAGTATCTAAATAAAAACATCAATTCAACGAGAAAGCTTTTTTTTATCAAAATAAAAATCGTTAATCCCCACTTTAACGAAAAGTATGTAAATAAAAACATATTCTTTCTTTTAATATTATACCAAAAACAATGACCTAATTCTTTTATCCCAATAAAATTTATAATTTATTTAATTAATATAAGTAATTTATTAATTAATTTATTTTAATAAAAAATCTCTGGTAATAAAAATAATTTCACATTATATACCTATATTATTGCAGAGTATAAACCTTTTTTTTATTAATAACGAAACAACAACGCGGTAACCAAAACGACTGGACAGAAACCAGTCGACTATTTGTTTACTACATACATTCAGATTGTGTTGCTGCTCTAATACTTCCCCTCAATCGTAAATGTTGTTACTCTCCACCGAGTCTTCAACTTCAATCTTCGATTGACTGGACTCCCAGTAAATCGCGACAGTGTTCGTGTTTTGAACGTGGTAGTCCCTTCGTCAGCACATCGGCCATCATTTCCTGCGTGGGCATATATTTTAATACCACAGATCTTTCTTTCAATGCATCGCGGACGAAATGATGCCTTATGTCGATATGCTTGGTCCTCCTGTGAAATACGGCGTTTTTGGCCAATTTTTGTGCTCCTTGATTGTGGTTCCACAGTGTCAATGGCGTCTCATCTCTAACGCCTAATTCTTTCAGGAAAGTTTGGAGGTTGATTGCTTCTTTCGTCGCTTCTGTCAAAGCCATGTACTCTGCCTCCGTACTAGACAGGGCTACTGTTCGCTACTTCCGTGATTCCCAGCTTATAGCTGCATTACCATATTTGAAGATGTAACCAGTATATGACCTTCCATCATCCGGGCAGGCTCCCCAATCCGCGTCGACATATCCCATTAAATCTTCTTTGGCTTTGGTGAACACTAATCCATAATTGGAGAAAGGAACGACTCCCAGTAGTCAAGAAGGGCTTCCCCTCAAGTATCGCAGAACTCTTTTCGCAGCTTTCCAATGGTTTTGATCAAAATTGGAGCTGAATTGACTGAGCCAGCTCACCACGTGAGCTATGTCTGGTCTCGTGGCAATGGCTATGTACATCAACGATCCTATCAGTTCCCTATATGGCAACCCTTTAATTTCGGCTCCCGATACATCTTCATTCGTTTCTTCCTTTATATCCCGTTTATTTAGTTCACAAGGAGTAGAAATCGGTTTCGCATCACTCATGCCAAATTTTCTCAATGTGTCTTCAATATAGGTCTTCTGAGTCATCGCCATCTTCCCCTTACTCCGCGTGAACTTAATTCCTAAGCAATGCTGAATGGGTCCTAAGTCCTTCATTTCAAACATTGACATTAGTCCTTGTTTTAATTCTTCCATGTGTTCTCTATTTCTTGATATCATTAATATATCATCGACATAAATCGCCACGATAACCAAATTTTCGTTCATTATTTTGAAGTAAACACAGGGGTCAGGATTCATCGATTGCAATCCTAATTCACGCAATTTCTCATCAAGTCTAATATTCCATTGTCTGCTTGATTGTTTCAAACCATAAATTGCCTTTTTTAGTAAACAGACTTTATTCTCGCCTTTAATATCTTGCAACATTTTGTAAATTCTGATCTTCTGATCCTTACTGATTTTACTGTCCTTTGCTGATCTTATGTCTTTTAATGTTTCTTCCAGCATTTCTGGTATTTCCATGTATATCTCTTCATCTATATCTCCATTCAGAAAAGCGGTCGATACATCAAGATGATCAACCAGCATGTCTCGCTCAACTGCTAGAGCGATTAATGTCCTTATGGAACTCAATCTTGCTACTGGTGCAAAAGTTTCATGAAAGTCCATTCCCGGGACTTGTGTAAAACCTCGAGCTACGAGTCTCGCCTTCCTCCTATCCAGCGTCCCGTCAGCCTTACATTTATTCCGTAATATTAAACGACAGCTTACGATGCTTCGGTCCCTTGGTCGATCTACGATTTCCCACGTATTATTTTTGATCATAGACATTATCTCACTACGTATGGCTGCTTTCCACTCTTCCCTATCTTTACTGGCCATTGCCTTTTTAGCCGAAATTTCACTTGTATCCACATGTTCTTCTGTCTCTTCTTCTTTTGTAGTGACTTGTTGTGCTACCTCATAGTGATATTGTTTCTTGTGTCTTCCTGGATTTCCCGTCCTTATTATTTTTGGTCTCCCCACGGTTCTTCGCAACTGTACTTCTGGATTTTGTATTACCTGTTCTTGCTCTTGATGTTGGTTATTTAACCCATCTTCTTCCCTTTGTTCGCAGGTTTCACTGTTTTCATTATTTTGTGGTTCTTCGTGAGTCCACTCCATAGCTTTTTCGTATTCTTCATCATCATCTTCTTCTTCTTCTTGTAATAAGTTTTGTTTTCCGAGGTCTCTGATCGTTTTTGTCTCTATTTCAGCATATTTTCTTTCCTTTAGTTTGTTTCCATTAATCATCCTATTTTCATTAACGAATTCTTCATATTTTGTTCCGGCACCAATTTCTTCGAAGAATTTTATATCTCTGGATACAATTATTTTCCTTTCACTAGGTACCCAAACTCGGTAACCTTTAGATTCCAAGGAATAATGTACGAATATACACTCTCTGGATCTTGGAGAAAATTTTCCTTTGTTTGTATCTCGGTCGAATGCATATCCTTTACATCCGAATGTTCGGAAATATTTCACATTTGGCCTTTTACCGGTCCAAAGTTTATAAGGTGTTTGCCCATTTAAGTGGTTTGCGGGGCATCTATTGCGGATGTAATTAGCTGTATGAAGTGCTTCTGCCCAAAACGATGGGGATAGTTTCGATTGAATTAGTAGACATCTTGCCATTTCCACAAGTGTTCTATTCATGCGTTCCGCGGTGCCATTTTGTTGCGGTGTGTGCGGGATTGTCAATCTTCTTTAGGATTCCAGATTTTTGTAAATAGTCGTCAAATTCTTTATTGCAATATTATTTTCCGTTGTCGGACTGAATGTATTTGATTTTCCTACCAGTGAAGTTTTCAACCATGCTCTTGTACTTTTTGAATTCAGTGAGGGCTTCGCTTTTCCTCTTCAAGAATCTTACTTCGCACCAACTCGTTCTGTTTTCTATGAAGATTAAGAAATATTTTGACCCATTCAATGACTCTGTCCTCATCGGTCCACATAAGTCTGTGTGTACTAATTCTAGCAGTTCCGATTTACGACTGGACTCTTTTGGGAAAGGTGTCTGCGTAAGTTTGCCTTTTAAGCATACTTCACACGTAGGTAGTTCTTTTTGTGTTCTGATTCTGATGCCACATACCTCTTTATTAGCAACCATTTTCTTCAGATCTCTTCCGTTCAAGTGTCCGTATCTCTCATGCCATGTTTTTAAATGTTCTTCTGATTCACTCGACATTCTTCCTGCATATTGTGTGTTTTGCCTAATGTAATATAAACCATCGATTCTGTCAGCGCGCATTAAAATGCTTCCTGCTCTATCCTTGACTAGAGCACCGTTTCTACCGAAGGTTACATTATAACCCTTGCCTGTAATCTTTGAAACAGACATTAAATTTGTGCGTAATCCTGGAACATATAAGGTATTTAATAAATTTATTATCTGACTGCCATCTTTGTTTGAGGTAATAATAGATGCTGTCCCTTTCGCCAATACTTTAGCTGATGTATTGTTAGTCGCTAAATTCAAGTCTTCGAACTCATATGACTCCAGATTCTTTAGGCTTTCTTCTTTCTTCGTAATATGCGATGTACAACCACTATCTAAGCACCAATCGCTTGTACTTATGTCGCGTCCGGACTTTAAAGCATAGTCTTTTCTATCTGTGACTAGTAAGCTAGATTCCTTGGGACTCTGCTTTCCCGACTTCCAAGGTTTGTATTTCCCATCTTCTAGTCTGCAGTCTATAGCTTTGTGTCCCACCTTTTTGCATTTATGGCAACGGAATTTGAATTCTTCTCTATGTTCTTCCCTACGCTCGTTGGGCCTATTGTTCCGGAATTTGTGATTTTTGAATGCTTGTCTTCCAGCCATCATTGCATTCGGAACTTCTTCCTTTAATTTCTGATTGCGTGCATCACTTTCTTCAACTATCTTTATCTTTAGTATTTCCGGTGATGGTAATTCATCTCTGGATTCGATTGAACATCGGAAATTTTCAAATTTCTCTGGGAGATTATACAATATCATTATGGCTAACAAATCTGTATTGATTTTGTTACGTGCGTAAGGAATTATTTCGTGGGCCGAGCGGTTAGCCGTTCCGCATGTAACGCTTGAATAAATTTAATTTAGGATGGGTCGTATCATCTAAGATTCCATACGGAATCCGCGCATAGGTCAGGAATGAAAGAGGTGTTAACGCAGAATAGAAGATAAATACCTTATTGGGCTGTTCTATTGATTCTTTACATTATATAAAAACAATTACACGGAATGGTTCAGAAATATCGGAGTCCAGAATGGATGACAATTTTACAATACCTATTTTAGTTGGCGTCTTAGATTGGTAAATTCCTAACGTGCTAAGTTTACGAATGGGCCCAAGGGAAATTCCCACAAGCATATAAACATATGTTTGGGTCCTCGTATCGCAATGCTAACATAAGTATGGAAAACTCACCAATGAATACTATCTTGGAAGCAATGTTTTTCGCTAGCTCTGATGTGAATTGTCCTAGATGCTGAGGGAGCCCAAAGATGAAGGAATGGCTGATGAACTTTTCACTTCTATGAGTTAACGCAATTCTATTTTCACTATACTATAAATACGATAAATACTATAAAGAAGAATTTAATATATTAGGATGGAGATTGGTTTCGATCTCAAGATTGATTTTAAATTTGAATAATTTCTTGTTTACTGAGTCCTTCGGTAACTATGAAGTAATTTCACTAGTTTAACACGAACTCTGGCTCAAAATAGTAACAAGGGCAAAACGCCACGCACCTCGCGATTTGACTAACGATTGCAACTCGCGGCGGTTTCTCTGCCTCTTTTGTAGATTTTGGGGACCGCTAAGGGGAAGTTCCAAGAGCTATGCTCGTTCCTCCCACTCAGGAAATCGCCCGTTCCTGTTCTAAGAATTCCGCCCGCAGTTCATCAGCTATTTCCCATCCATAGCCTCCCGCTATTGCAATTTCGCTTATTAGCAAAACGTGACAACCGTTCGAAGAATATTCGCGGTCGTGGAATTTGCTTCGATGTGATTTTTCGGCTCGCATAGCATGATCGATGTTCGACGCCACGGCACGTGCCGTGTTTAGGTATGCAAATTTTAATTTAACATCCGGTACGTGACACCCCTCCCCCCTTAGACTGATCATCGCCCTCGATGATGCTTTGCGGCTTGACAGTAGGTGGAATTTGAGAGATGGTCGCATATAAAAATTTTCGCAATTATTGAACTTGTAATGTACAAAGTGATTGGTATTCAGAATATAACGTGGGTAATTGGCTTGACTCAACAAGGGTATCAGGCTTTGTGTAGAGCCATATGCACATTCAGGAGTAGCTCCATAACATCGAAGGTGATGTTAATGACACATATGACTTTTACCCAAAGACCTGCCGCCCGAGCCTGTGATAGTGAATGCTTACGTGAAGCATTCTCCTATCACGCCTGCACGGCGTTGCGGCGGTTCCTCCCAGGTAAAGGGCTAGTCTCTGGTTGTGCGGGTCGCCCCGTAGTATCCTCTGGACAGCGTTGACGAGTGCACGCCCTATCCCATAGCAACCTTCCAGGTCCAGATGGTATAATTTGGCGCAGTTGCTCAACAACGGCACGAAGTCCTCGTCTGTTACACCTTCGTTCTCCCGGCACTCCAAGAACTCAAGGTTTCTCAATTCCTCCAGGAAGTATCCTCCTACGGTGGGATGCAGGTAACTCATCTTTAATGTCCTGAGGGCTGTTCGAGCGAGTGGATCCAAGGAAGCCTCTCCTCGGATGTTGGTGCAACCCGTAATATCCAGTGCATGTAGTGTCCTGAGATGTTGTCCGATCTCGTTGACAAAACCTGCTGTTACCCACCCGCAAAAAGGAATGGAGAGCTCGGTCAGCTTTGTGAAGGCTGCTGGTATTGATTTTGATATTTCGACTGGTCCCAAACTAAGTTCGAAAAAACGGGCCTCGGCATCTTCTTCTTCCCCGCTTTCCGCGGTGGCCTCTGCCGGGTTGTCGAAATTGCAGTAGATTAAATTTAATGATCTTAGTGTTTCGTGGAGTTCCGTATTTCTCAAAAGTGCGATGAGCGGCAGCTCGTTCTCGAGTCCCTCTGGCTGGTCAATAGTCAATTTTCTTAGTTGCGTGATTTTTGTAAATAATTGTTCCAACGTGTCTCCCTTCGTTGACACTTCCCGTAAATTTAATTCCTGCAGACTGAGTCCTGACTGGCTGACGTTCCCTGTTTCGTGGTTTTTCGTAATGTTCAAGGTCTGCAGGTGGTTATTTTTGATTAATAACGCTACATGGTCCAAATCTATGCTGCCTTTGCATGGTCCAAGTCTCACTTCCTTTAGTTTATGCAACCTTGTGAGTTCTCGGAGCGCCGATGGTCTAATGGTTACGGCCGTTGTATCCAACACTTCCAGGTCAGGGGCGTGCTTCGTGAGGATGGTGATCAGCTGGGGTTGTACTTCAGCGCAGAACTCGGCATCGTCCAGGATTACTCGGTTCAGAGTGTTGCCGAACCTTAGGATCGCCCAGTAAAAAGCGCGCAAAGACACCCTTGTTGGTCGCCAATTTTTATCGGATTGTGATATCTCGGTAATTCCGCGGTACGAACGCAGCGTGCCCTCCCGCCAACTCCGCGACACTTGCTCCATGCATGCTCTGTCCCTGTAATTTAGATACTTGGCTATTTCCTCAACACATTCAGGGGGTAGAATAGGTGCGGAAGGAGGGACGTATCCAGGGAAAGGATTGATGCTTGGAGTAGGGTTAGAAGGGTGTTCAGGTTTATAAGTTGGTTGTCTCTCGTGCCAAGGATCAGCGGGAAGAATTCGGACCTTCCGATTATTTATAATAAAAGGTTCCGTTTTCGAATGATTCGAGACATGGGCTGCGTCTTCGGCCTTGGCGAAAGTTATGAACGCAGTATTCCCCGCGGAACTCCTCCGTACCACCGCGTGCTCGATCCCATAATCTCGGAAGATTTGGAGCAGGTGCGCCTTTTTGGTGTGTGATGCCAATCGGGTGACCAACAATCGACGGCCTTCGGTGGTCATTGTGGTGGAACTAATGCTGGCTAATAATAAGTAACAGATGGTTAGTACGAAGTTTACAATGGATATTACTAAGGGCGCACGATGACGAGGACCAAAAACATAAATTTATACTTATATCTATACATGTTCGCATATACACACATACACATATGCATATACATACATACACACATATATACACACACATATATATATATATATATATATATATATATATATATATATATATACTCCGGCTTGTTCGTTTTTTTTTAATTGATTAATGCTTTCTGACAAGGTAATGTACGTCTCGGGGTATTTTGTTCTGCTGTTCCTGGTATAGGTTGTGCCCTTGTCGTGATGTTTTCCAATCTGTGGTTTTCCTCGGTCGTCTCCTCAGACATCGGCTTTTGAACTATTAGGCCTCCGAAGAGTAATGTATGCTGATATTGCTTTTCCCTGTGGTGTGTTCCTATCTCGTCAAGTTTTGCTTCTAGTTCGAACAGTGATGCTCCTTTAGGATTGTCAGGTTCGCTTATGTCATCTGCTATGGTTCTAAGGCTCTTATAATATGGCAAAATTGGTGAAATTTCGGAAATGTTTAGCGACAGGTCAGGTTGATACAAATATTCAGTGAGTCCATCGCCATTCCCTATCAAATATCAGGCATCAATGATTATTATTTTACGAAATTTGAAATTACTGTGCGGCCAATTCTACTTTATCCGCGTGTTTGATGAATCTTTTACCATTTCCATCTTCCAAAACAATATTATTTTTCTCCAAAACTCCAACTATTTTATAGGGACCATGATATCGAGTACTGAACTTTCCTTTCCTGGGTTCTACTAGAATACGAGCCATATCTCCTACTTTTCCTGGGAATGGTCGTGCCTTTTCATCATAATATCCTTTAGACTTATGTTTAGCAGAAATTAAATTTTGTCCAGCTAATATTTGTGATTCGGTAAGTCGAATTATCAATTCACGAAGATATGAATTATACGTTAGCATATCATCCTCTTCGGGAAATGAACTAGGGTAACGAGCTAATTTTCCAAAAACTAATTCGTATGGAGTGAAGTTAGTGGCTTCGTGTACTGAGGTGTTGTATGAGAACATGGCAAACGGAACTAACTTATCCCAATCATCGAAATCATTTATATAATGTTTTATATAGTCCGTTAATACTATATGGCTCCTTTCTAAAGCACCGTTTGTCTGTGGTCTGTAACCAGACGTTGTTACGTGATGAATTTTGAAGATTTTTGTTAATTCCTTTAGAATCTTGTTTATAAAACTTGTTCCTCTGTCGGTTAATATAATACGCGGAGCTCCAAATTGTAAGATTAAATGTGTTACAATCGCGTGAGCAATTGTTTCAGCTTTTATATCCGGTACGGGTACGGCGATGCAATATTTTGTCAAATTATCTTGCATAGTCAATATGTGCCGATTGCCATCAGGGGTTGTAGGTAGGGGTCCCACAGTATCTAATGATACTTTAGCAAACGGTTCTATAGGGGTGTCTGTGATTATCATTGGTTCACGCGTTTTTGTTCTGACTAATTTATTTTCTTGACAGCTATGGCAAGTTCTAATGAAATTTTGAATATCATTCCTCATTCCTGGCCAATAGAATCTTTCGCGAATCCTACGATACGTTTTAGTTACTCCTTTGTGACCGCCGACTATGCCTTCATGTAATTCTGAAATTATATTATGACGAAGTTCTTCGGGAGGAATTTGAATTTTCCCAAGGCAAATTGTAATTTCGATGTCGATTTCCTCGAAGATTTATGTTAGGATTTCCTTTAGTGATTCGAGAGTAAGTGAATCGGTATAATCACCGGATTTTGAAATTCGAAAGGAATTAATATCGGAATTTGGAAGAATTAATTTTAAGTTCCTAAGCCCGGTTTTTATTTTCGCGACGGAAGTCTCGTCAAAATGATGTTTCTGCACAACAATGCTAAATATTTTGTACTTTCCCTGTCTAGTGATTAGTACTTGACGTTCCTTTGGTTTAATTTCTCTGAAATTTTCAACGCTGATAGCGCCTATATCTGTTAGCAATTTTCCTACGGATGTTGTCAATTCGCAATCAGCAGAAATAAAGTGAATATAATTATCATGTGAGTAGGTCAAATTTTCTCGGCTGATATTAATTAATTTCTTTGAAGAGCGTGGTGGTTTCCGAGAAAGATTTACGGGAGAGCTAGGTGTGATATCCGGGGGAAATCCCTGAGTCATCTGGATGCCAGTGCAGTACGTCTCGTTACCTGATACCGTCCTTGGAATTATTCGCCTTGGTATACCAAGAGATTTTGATTTAGTTTCACTGAAGTGTCCTGGTAGAAGTGCATTCTGTCTCGTATGGATTGGTGAAGCTGGAAAAGGAGTTGACAATGCCAATGGTTTAGAATGTGGAATAGGAGTAGGTAATGTGGATCTATGGGGTTGCCAATGAATTTTGGTCTGCTCGGATGTTTCCAGTGTACAGTCATACGGATATACTCGTAGTGCCCATTAGGAGTTGTAAAGGCTGTTTTAGCCCTATCCTTCGGATCCATCTCTATTTTTTGGAATCCACTCGCGAGATCGATGATCGAGAAATATCTAGCTTGGCCTAATTGATCCAGAATATCGGTTATATTTGGTAACGGATATGCATCTCCTATCGTCTTTTCGTTAAGTTTGCGAAAATCAATTACCATTCTCCACCTGGGTCTTCCTTGAGAATCAGGTTTCTTAGGGACGATCCAGAGAGGTGAATTATAAGGCGAATTTGATGGTTTAATTATCCTATTGTTTAATTTTGTCAAAATTTAACGATGTATTTCTTCCTTGTGTACCGGTGGAAAGCGATACTGTCTAGTATTAATCGGTAAATCATCTGATGTCGGAATTGTATGTTTTATTAACGGGGTGAAAGGTAATTGGTCTCCTGGCAAATAAAAGCGATTTGGGTATTCTTCTATAATTTCGATTATATGGTCTCGTTCCTCGTCATTCAGGTGATTTAAGCGCAAACGTTTTAGAATTTCAAAAACCCTATCTTGAACTACAGGGAAATCCTGAACTTCTGAATCTGAATCGAAATATTCTTCTTCTGGAAAATCATAGTATTCAAAGGGAATTACTTCTTGTGGAGTAACCTCGACTTGTATGTCTTCTTCCAACGTATTAATTGCTAATACGTGACAGACACCATCCCGTACGCTAACAGCTGCTTCGCCTATGTATAAGCCTTCTACTGATTCTAACTTTGGCAAGTATCCTTCTTTTATTTCTGAATTAACCACGTCTATAGCTATCGGTTGACGAGTGCGAGCTTTAATCGTAAGAATTTGCGAACGAGGACTACGTTGAGATTTCTGATTTGGTTCTTCCCCAATGAACCTAAAAGGTCTGATGGGTTCAGTTTTTGTGACCAAGGTATTATGAGCGAACGAGATTTCCGCCTGCTCTTGACGTAAGTAATCTTTGCCTAAAATTCCATCATTATGCATGGGAAACGATGATCTAACGACGTGAAATTTAACTGGTTGTTCCAAAAGTGTAACGGTAGTTGTTCCTAAAGATCTCAATTTTTCCGGGGTAATTCCAGTTATAGAGACTGATTCCTGAATGTCTACTTCGACGTCTTCGTGCAAAGCATTTAATTTTATCAGATTTATATCTGCGCCGGTATCAACCAAAAATAAACCAGATTTATTGCGTAATTCTTTCGCAGACATTTTAATTAATGGTGATTCTTGCTGTCGTTTATAGGAATAGACGATTCCTCTGCTTCCAAAAATTGTACTGTTCGACGCTCCTGATTCGAGTAACTCGCCGTCGTGCCGGCACGACGAGTTGTGCGGGAGTTTAAATTTTCACTGTTCCTTCTCGACGAATTCGAGTTAAAATGATCAAATGTTGGGATAGGGGAAGAAGATCTGGAATTTTGGTTAGTGGGTGTGTTGGATCTTGAAGGTTCAATGCTTCGCGAAGGAACTGGGGTTGGAGAATTTGCTCTGGTTAGAGTATGATTAGTCAAGTTTGGATTCATATGGAAAGATTGAGGGTGATCGTATATTGGACTGTAAGGCGGATATGGCATTGGTGGATAAAAATACGGTGGATAGTATGGATAAGGATGCGGTGGCAACGGATAATGGTGATGCTTGTAGGGAACAGGTGATGTAGGACGTGCAGATTTTAGAATGGTAATCGGTGAATTTGCGCGATTATAGTTCGGATTTCTCATGGGACTGGAACTCCTCGAATCTTGCTCTCGCAAGGTTTGGGAGCGGTTTGTGTAGGTGGTAGGTAAGTCACGAGAATCTGGATTCGGAACTGAATGTTGTGATAACATTAATCGCGAAGGTTCACCACCGGGGATTATTCCTGATTTCATTCGGGTTTCTATTCGTGCAGCAATTTTTACAGCGTCCTGTATTTTCTTTGGTTCACGCGAATCAACCGCGATAGCAATTTCGTCGGGTAATCCTCGAATAAAAGCCTCTAAAGCACATTCTTCTACGGGAGCCATCATTTGATTAGCGCATTCCCCATATTTATCTTCTAAAGCAACACGAGCACCGCTGATTAGGATATTTAATCGATCTGCAAAGTCACTGACCGCTTCTCCGCGTCTCATTCGGATATTTTCTATTTCGTGATGGTAGTATGGATATGTTTTACCCGGCGCAAATCTTTCCTTTAAATGTTTTACGAGATCATCTAGTTTTTGGAATTTTTTACCCCAAATACTATCTCTCGCTGTTCCCTGCAATTTTCCTAATATTGCCTTTACATATGAAGTTTCCAGTGCTGGCGGCACATAGACTGCACCGTTTTGAACGTCACTTAAGAAATTTTTAAGCGGAATGTTTTTCCCGTCAAAGAAGGGAATGTTTAGTGTACTGTGTTGAATTGTGAAGCATTCAGCCATAGAAGCCATCATCAAATTAGTAACGTGTAATTCGTCCAATGTAACATTTGCCGAAACTTGTGCTGCTGCATTACGAGTGGAATTTGTGGCCATTTTGATAAATTAAGTGAAGGAAAATTCAGCAATCGCTATCGTGTAATTATAATTGATGTTGATTATTGATTATGAATTGAACTATCTATGCAACTGTGTGCGAATCTCAAGTCTATATGATCCTTTAATTATTCTGCACTAACACATGCGCTAATTGACAATATCAGTATCCCACTTCTGACACCAATTCAGCTGTTACGTGCGTAAGGAATTATTTCGTGGGCCGAGCGGTTAGCCGTTCCGCATGTAACGCTTGAATAAATTTAATTTAGGATGGGTCGTATCATCTAAGATTCCATACGGAATCCGCGCATAGGTCAGCAATGAAAGAGGTGTTAACGCAGAATAGAGGACAAATACCTTATTGGGCTGTTCTATTGATTCTTTACATTATATAAAAACAATTACACGGAATGGTTCAGAAATATCGGAGTCCAGAATGGATGACAATTTTACAATACCTATTTTAGTTGGAGACTTAGATTGGTAAATTCCTAACGTGCTAAGTTTACGAATGGGCCCAAGGGAAATTCCCACAAGCATATAAACATATGTTTGGGTCCTCGTATCGCAATGCTAACATAAGTATGGAAAACTCACCAATGAATACTATCTTGGAAGCAATGTTTTTCGCTAGCTCTGATGTGAATTGTCCTAGATGCTGAGGGAGCCCAAAGATGAAGGAATGGCTGATGAACTTTTCACTTCTATGAGTTAACGCAATTCTATTTGCACTATACTATAAATACGATAAATACTATAAATACTATAAAGAAGAATTTAATATATTAGGATGAAGATTGGTTTCGATCTCAAGATTGATTTTAAATTTGAATAATTTCTTGTTTACTGAGTCCTTCGGTAACTATGAAGTAATTTCACTAGTTTAACACGAACTCCGGCTCAAAATAGTAACAAGGGCAAAACGCCACGCACCTCGCGATTTGACTAACGATTGCAACTCGCGGCGGTTTCTCTGCCTCTTTTGTAGATTTTGGGGACCGCTAAGGGGAAGTTCCAAGAGCTATGCTCGTTCCTCCCACTCAGGAAATCGTCCGTTCCTGTTCTAAGAATTCCGCCCGCAGTTCATCAGCTATTTCCCATCCATAGCCTCCCGCTATTGCAATTTCGCTTATTAGCAAAACGTGACCACCGTTCGAAGAATATTCGCGGTCGAGGAATTTGCTTCGATGTGATTTTTCGGCTCGCATAGCATGATCGATGTTCGACGCCACGGCACGTGCCGTGTTTAGGTATGCAAATTTTAATTTAACATCCGGTACGTAACAATTTCTACATCCATTTCTTGTAGCTTGTCAACCACATCAAAGAATTTAGAAATGTGGTCTTGTGTGTCTTCACCTTCACGCATTTTATGCAAAGTGAGTTGTTTTAAAAGATTCGCTTTTCGAGCAGGTCCCTTAGATTGATAGATACTTTCTAATTTAAGCCAAACATCTCGAGATGTGGTACAATTCTTGATTTGTTTTAATGCATGAGGGTGGATAGATAGTATTAGATCTGACCTGGCTTTCTTGTCAGCAATTTCGCACTGCTTTGTGACTATAGCTCCTTCTGCCAAATCCGGTTTCGGTATCTCACCACTCACATATCCCCATGCATCATTTTTCACCAAAAGGGCTTCGGCTTGTAATTTCCAAGTCTCATAATTATCCCTTTCTAACATTTCTATTCGTGTACAACTGCTGGTACTCATTTTCGCGCACATACACTTATTACCTTCACTCGCGATATATTGACTTTAATTAACTACCTAAAATATACTATTCCAAGGGAGCTGGGCCCATAACCTATTGCAGAGTATAAACCTTTTTTTTTTATTAATAACGAAACAACAACGCGGTAACCAAAACGACTTGACAGAAACCAGTCGACTATTTGTTTACTACATACATTCAGATTGTGTTGCTGCTCTAATATATATAAATTAAAAAATCTCTAGTAACAAAAATAATTTTACATTATATACCTATATAAATTAAAAAATCTCGAGTAACAAAAATAATTTTACATTATATACCTATATAAATTAAAAAATCTCGAGTAACAAAAATAATTTTACATTATATACCTATATAAATTAAAAAATATCTAGTAATAAAAATCAATTAATTATTATTTATATATATATATATTAATATTTATATATGTTGAAATTTGTTTTAAATTATCGGCCAACTATAACCGATATTGGAGGAAGTGAAACTTCCTCCTCCGGTCCGGACGAGGGAGAGTGGGTAAAGGTAACTCCAAACCAATATGCCTTTGATTCCCTTTGACTGTCCTGAAAAGGACAGTCGTTTATTACAGACCCTTTTGCTCTGTATAATACAAAGTGTGTTTAGCCGATTGCAAGAATTCTACTTCTCGGTAGCCTGGCTGTCGGCGGGCCTGGTTATCCTAGGTTATAACTCTGGAACAACAGAAAAAGAACGAACGGGTGTAATCACCTGAAATACGATAATCGTATTGACGTTCTGTCTCGGGAATGTTATGACGCGTACACTTAAACAGCAACGGTAACCGTGCTGTGTGAGCTAATGCGTGTACTGGTGCGTGGCTTTTAAATACGGTAAGCCACGCGTCGACTGTTTTGGCCGATCTGTTCCGTCTTTTTCAGGAACACAATCGTGGCGGTCGGCTAGATTTACGCAATGAAATCTTTAGTGCAACGACCGCACAGTCGTATTGCCTCGAACGGAAAACCAAGGCGGAGGTTGTAAATCTCCTGTATGGATTCCGTGAGCGGGGAGATCCACGGTTACTAGTAACTAGTCCCGGTGGCTGACAACGGAGGCTGATCTAACCGTTTCTTTCTCAACACGCTCTGGCGTGGAGTAAGAGTGGACCAACGCTATTTCTAACCCGTCTTCTTCAACACGCCGCGTCGTGAAGGAAGCCTGGACACAGCGGTATCGAAACTCTCCGGTCGCTCTTTGGTTTCTCTAAACGTCACCAAGGCGATTCCCGGTAGAGAACGAGTAGCGGGTCTTAAGTTAGAATAGCGCGCCAACTAACGTAGTGCTCCGCCGACCAGTGGTCATCCGAGGCGTGGACTCCTGACGCTCCCACGTCGAATAACAATGGTTGGCGAAAACAAGGTGAACCCACCGATTTTCGCCCCAGTACTAATTCAGGGTAAAGACCGCTAAATTACTAAAAGGCGCAGCTATTGCGCTGAAGAGTCAACACGAATTGTCGTGTGCTATTCTCGATTCAGTTTCACAATTGCTGGTGTTAAGCTGAAAGCAGTGTTCGTTATAACGGGAGCACGATCGACAATCGATGCGCTCCGTGCGAACTGTTGCTGAGGACTCTCTAAGAAGAACTGACTCCGGAATCAACCGTCTCGGAGGAGTTTCTGTAATCAACTGACTGTCTGCGACGTTACACCGTCGTCGACCAGCGCGAACGAGTAATTACTCGTTACGCGGCGCTTTCGTCAAACTATTAGTTCTTTCTCACTCTCTCTCATATCCGTTTACTATTCGCGAATTCGAACGTCTTCAAACGGTAATATGTGCCGGTCAGACGTGCCGATCTCTGGTTTCCCACGGTCTAGACGAAAACAATCATTGTCATGTTATTGGACCTCTATAGTTTTGTATTTCTTTTTCGAATCACGCCGGTCAAATAAACTCGGTAGACTCAAGAAAAAGAAATTAACTATGAGGCTCGTGATCGGGTGAAACAACTACTGGTCACTTATTTAAACAATATATATAAATATTTTTTTTATATATAATTAAAATAAATTTATAAATATATAATATTAATATATGTTATTATATTAAATTATAAAAAAATTTTAATATAAATTATTATATTATATATATATAGTATAGTTTATATTTATGATTTAATAATTTATATATATATATTAATATTATATAAATTATATATATTAATTATATTAAATATATATATATAATTTATATATAATATTATTTATATAAATAATAATATATATATAAATATATTATATTATTATATTTAATTATAATTTATATGGACCGATATCTGTGGCGATGTCACTCGAAACCGTATGTGTTTGACGAAACTAAGTGGTCGACCTTGTGAGAGAGGAAACTCCAGATGCGAAACTTAGTTCCATTTTAAACTAATTGTTCTATCTGATTGTGTTCGATAATGTGCCAGGAGAAGCGCCTGTTCTCTGAAATCTCTGGCGGTGCCACTCGAAACCGTATGTGTTCGACGATACTAAGTGGCCGACCTTGTGAGAGAGGAAACTCCAGATGCGAAACTTAGTTCCATTTTAAACTAATTGTTCTATCTGATTGTGTTCGATAGTGTGCCAGGAGTAGCGCCTGTTCTCTGAAATCTGTGGCGATGCTACTCGAAACCGTATGTGTTCGGCGAAACTAAGTGGTCGAACTTGTGAGAGAGGTAACTCCAGATGCGAAACATAGTTCAATTTTAAACTAAATGTTCCATCTGAAACTAAGTGTTCGATACTGTGCCAGGAGAAGCGCCTGTTCTCTGAAATCTGTGCCGATGCCACTCGAAACCGTATGTGTTCGACGAAACTAAGTGGTCGACCTTGTGAGATAGGAAACTCCAGACGCGAAACTTAGCTCCAATGAAACTAAATGTTCCATCTGAAACTAAGTGTTCGATAGTGTGCCAGGAGAAACGCCTGTTCTCTGAAATCTGTGGCGATGCCACTCGAAACCGTATGTGTTCGACGAAACTAAGTGGTCTACCTTGTGAGAGAGGAATATCCATATGCGAAACTTAGTTCCATTTTAACTAATTGCTCTATCTGAAACTAAGTATTTGATACTGTGCCAGGAGTAACGCCTGTTCTCTGAAATCTGTGGCGATGCTACTCGAAACCGTATGAGTTCGACGAAACGAAGTGGTCGACCTTGTGAGAGAGGAAACTCCAGATGCGAAACATAGTTCCATTTTAAACTAATTGTTCTATCTGATACTAAGTGTTCGCTACTGTGCCAGGAGAAGCGCCTGTTCTCTGATATCTGTGGCGATGCTACTCGAAACCGTATGTGTTCGACGAAACTAAGAGGCCGACCTTGTGAGAGAGGAAACTCCAGATGCGAAACTTAGTTCCATTTTAAACTAATTGTTCTATCTGAAACTATATTTCAACACTGTACCAGGAGAAACTCCCGTTCGGCGAAATCTGTGGCGATGCCACTCGATACCGTATGTGTTCGACGAAACTAAGTGGTCGACCTAGTGGGAGAGGGAACTCCAGTTGCGAAACATAGTTCCATTTTAAAATAATGGTTCTATCTGAATCTATGTAGTAATCTATAGTTAATTTTTTGGTCCAATAATAATTAATATTTGTGATTTTGGGTTACGGCTTTTGATAGACCAATGTAAGGATATAGACTTCTTTATTTTTTATCGTAGAAACGTTTCGGTACAATTTTGCACCCTCTTCAGTCTAAACAATTGGTTCTATATGGAAAAGAAAAAGTTGCTCTATTACAATAATGTTTTAAAGTTGTCTTAAATGCCTATTGTTCCTATGTAAATTAATCATTAGCGGAAAAAATTGGAAAAATTTGTACTCACTAAAAGAAGTCCTAGGCTACTTAATATCGGCCCTAGGTGCTTATGTCTTCGGTGTTATAGGAAGACTAGAGTACAAATTTTAAACTTAGAGTTAACTGTAACGCTGAGGCGGAGAGGAAGGACAAGGGTTATTTATTTACATTAATTGACGTCACGAAATCGGTTGCGCACTTTATTTGAACGTGGTCTGCCGGACAGTAAGGACACAATCCCGCCTAGATTCTGTGCGACCAAGGGTCGGTAATATCGATCCATAGAATCGATCGGCTGAAGTGAATGGATTTACGTATCACTTACTATCCAGCAGCCATCACAATTCGTTCATGAATACTGAGGCAAGGCGTTAATATAAATCGGAATTTTTCTTTGTGATCCGGTGCGTGTCCATAATTGAAGGTGGTAGGTGAACCGCGTAATCTATCTTTATAACTATTAATAAAATTAGTTACAATGTATAAATAGTTTTAACTAATATGAAATAATTCAGCTACTGCAGCAGGTGGGCGATGAGGTCTGTGTAATGGATAGCTAAATTGACCGATTCAAACTTCTTGTTAACACTCTTCTCTAACTGTATGTATAGGGATTCGGCGATACTCCGGCGGTAGTAATTGTTGTCCTTGTGAAGAATACTAGCGTTATTGAAATCAAACGCGTGGCCATTATCCAACACGTGCTCTTTGAGAGCCGTTCTGCTGGACAAGTGCGTGAGGCTGTACTTATGTTGGTACAGTCTTGTAGCTAATTGATTGTGAGTTTGGCCCACGTAGCATTCTCCACAATTCCTGTAAGGTATTTTGTACACTATGTCCGTTTTTTTGCAAGTGTGTAGTTTATCCTTACCTTTGGCGAAGAAGCCAAAAGCATTGCTATTTGTGGTGTATATACATTGCAAGTTGTACCTTTTTAGGATAGGAGTCAAATCCAGATCATACACGAAAGGGAGTACCACCGTACCACTCGGAGATGGGTCCCGCAAGCGGTTTATCCGATCTTGGTTTACTCGATAGGGATGATAAATATCATCCACCCGTCTCTTGATGATGTTCTTGACAAAGTTAATCGGGTAGCCGTTGCGAGATAGTGTGTTAACAATGAGCTGAATGTTGTCTTTTCTAAAGTTCGGGTGTGCTAATTTTACCGCACGGTCAACCAATCCTACAACTAGACTTCTTTTGTGTGCAATAGAATGCGCCGAATTAAAATTAATATAACGCCCAGACCATGTTTTTTTTTGCGGAACCAATTCGTGACGATCTTATTGTTCTCTCTTATAACCTCAGTGTCTAAAAAGCTGATTCTGTTATTATTCTCTAGTTCGAAAGTAAATTTGATCCTATCGTGGAAAGACTCAAAAGTATCAATGGTGTTTGTCACCTCGTTGGATGGAAGGCAGGTGATGATGTCATCCACATACCTAAAGTAGAAGGGTAACGTGAAGGCGAGTTTATTAATGCAGGTGGACTGCAATTTTTCCATAACAATTTCCGCGGCCACCGGTGACAGTGGTGAGCCCATGGCTGCGCCAAAAATTTGTTTATAGAACTTGTTATTGAATTGAAAAACATTAGCCGTCAGGCAAAACTCCACCGCCTTCAAGAAACTATCCTTCTCTATCTTGGTATGCGGCACCAACTCCTGCCATCTTTCATGTAACACCTGCTTGACCGTGTCAATTGGTACATTGTTGAATAGGGCGGTGACATCAAGCGATACCAAGGAGTGATTAGTTGGAATTTCCACATCCTTGATGCTTTCCACGAAGGACCAACTATCTTTGGTGTAGTAGGGATTATTCCCAGTAATTTTTGATATTATTTTGGACAAATATTTGGAGAGTTTATAGCACGGACCACCAATAGAAGAGACTATGATCCTCCAAGTTGTATTTTCTTTGTGAATTATGGGTAAACCGTAAGCTCTTGGAATTATTGCATTGTTAATAGTAATATCTTTATATACAGAGTTAGTGATATATTGTTTGTTTAACCAATCTTTAATTATTTTATTATTTTGTGTTTGAAAACTATTAGTGTATTCGTATCTACTCTCCAAGTATGTGTCCTTGTCACTAAGCATATGTTCTATTGTTTGTATATAGTCTTCAGTTTGTACACACACAGAGACGTTACCTTTGTCCGCAGCGGTAATGAAAATGTTCGGATTATTTTTCAAAAAAAGTTTGGTTTCCTTTATGTATTGTAACAATCGAATGTCTATGAAATTTAGTTCTTCTGTTTTTTTGAATCTATTGAGTATTTTGTTAATTGCTAAGAACCGTGCATTGTTTCTATTATTTTCGCGGAGTTTTAGTAGGCCCGTTTCTAAGTGTGTGATTAAGGAAATAAGATTTTTATTTATGTTATTATTTTTAAAGGTGTGTTTGGGACCTAATGCTAATATTCTTTTTACGTTAGTCGGTATGGTTATGTTAGTTAAGTTAATAATCCATTTTTCGGTATCGATATTATCCAGCGGTTGTTCATGTTTTTTTATTAATTTATCAAGTTTTTTTCTGTGTTTATTGTCGCAGTCATTTTTGAATTTATTTAGTGATGCTCTCTGTGTGTGTACAAACCGTTTGACTATGTCATTTGGTAGACACGCCATAAGGTGTTCAAATTTATTGTTTATTTCTTTTTTCGCTAAGTGAATGTTTCGGAAAATATCGTTGATCATTATGTTAAGAATCTTTCTGCTATGTTTATATTCTAAATTCTGTAGTTTTCTATTGTTATTAAAACTATCTATGTGTATATAACTTCTTATATGCTCAATTTTATCCGGAATTATCCTGTATCTCCTACATTCCAAAAGAAAGACACGTTGAGAATTTAGTGAAATCAGCCTCTTGTTTGAGTTAATCCATCGTTTAAGAAGGATTGTAGATTCAGCGGAAAACGTGTTCGCAATGTACGAAAAGAACCCAGTATTATTCATTTTTATAGCCGGATGTAATGATATAGTAATCTATAGTTTATTTTTTTGTCCAATAATAATTAATATTTGTGATTTTGGGTTACGGCTTTTGATAGACCAATGTAAGGATATAGACTTCTTTATTTTTTATCGTAGAAACGTTTCGGTACAATTTTGCACCCTCTTCAGTCTAAACAATTGATTCTATATGGAAAAGAAAAAGTTGCTCTATTACAATAATGTTTTAAAGTTGTCTTAAATGCCTATTGTTCCTATGTAAATTAATCATTAGCGGAAAAAATTGGAAAAATTTGTACTCACTAAAAGAAGTCCTAGGCTACTTAATATCGGCCCTAGGTGCTTATGTCTTCGGTGTTATAGGAAGACTAAAGTACAAATTTTAAACTTAGAGTTAACTGTAACGCTGAGGCGGAGAGGAAGGACAAGGGTTATTTATTTACATTAATTGACGTCACGAAATCGGTTGCGCACTTTATTTGAACGTGGTCTGCCGGACAGTAAGGACACAATCCCGCCTAGATTCTGTGCGACCAAGGGTCGGTAATATCGATCCATAGAATCGATCGGCGGAAGTGAATGGATTTACGTATCACTTACTATCCAGCAGCCATCACAATTCGTTCATGAATACTGAGGCAAGGCGTTAATATAAATCGGAATTTTTCTTTGTGATCCGGTGCGTGTCCATAATTGAAGGTGGTAGGTGAACCGCGTAATCTATCTTTATAACTATTAATAAAATTAGTTACAATGTATAAATAGTTTTAACTAATATGAAATAATTCAGCTACTGCAGCAGGTGGGCGATGAGGTCTGTGTAATGGATAGCTAAATTGACCGATTCAAACTTCTTGTTAACACTGTTCTCTAACTGTATGTATAGGGATTCGGCGATACTCCGGCGGTAGTAATTGTTGTCCTTGTGAAGAATACTAGCGTTATTGAAATCAAACGCGTGGCCATTATCCAACACGTGCTCTTTGAGAGCCGTTCTGCTGGACAAGTGCGTGAGGCTGTACTTATGTTGGTACAGTCTTGTAGCTAATTGATTGTGAGTTTGGCCCACGTAGCATTCTCCACAATTCCTGCAAGGTATTTTGTACACTATGTCCGTTTTTTTGCAAGTGTGTAGTTTATCCTTACCTTTGGCGAAGAAGCCAAAAGCATTGCTATTTGTGGTGTATATACATTGCAAGTTGTACCTTTTTAGGATAGGAGTCAAATCCAGATCATACACGAAAGGGAGTACCACCGTACCACTCGGAGATGGGTCCCGCAAGCGGTTTATCCGATCTTGGTTTACTCGATAGGGATGATAAATATCATCCACCCGTCTCTTGATGATGTTCTTGACAAAGTTAATCGGGTAGCCGTTGCGAGATAGTGTGTTAACAATGAGCTGAATGTTGTCTTTTCTAAAGTTCGGGTGTGCTAATTTTACCGCACGGTCAACCAATCCTACAACTAGACTTCTTTTGTGTGCAATAGAATGCGCCGAATTAAAATTAATATAACGCCCAGACCATGTTTTTTTTTGCGGAACCAATTCGTGACGATCTTATTGTTCTCTCTTATAACCTCAGTGTCTAAAAAGCTGATTCTGTTATTATTCTCTAGTTCGAAAGTAAATTTGATCCTATCGTGGAAAGACTCAAAAGTATCAATGGTGTTTGTCACCTCGTTGGATGGAAGGCAGGTGATGATGTCATCCACATACCTAAAGTAGAAGGGTAACGTGAAGGCGAGTTTATTAATGCAGGTGGACTGCAATTTTTCCATAACAATTTCCGCGGCCACCGGTGACAGTGGTGAGCCCATGGCTGCGCCAAAAATTTGTTTATAGAACTTGTTATTGAATTGAAAAACATTAGCCGTCAGGCAAAACTCCACCGCCTTCAAGAAACTATCCTTCTCTATCTTGGTATGCGGCACCAACTCCTGCCATCTTTCATGTAACACCTGCTTGACCGTGTCAATTGGTACATTGTTGAATAGGGCGGTGACATCAAGCGATACCAAGGAGTGATTAGTTGGAATTTCCACATCCTTGATGCTTTCCACGAAGGACCAACTATCTTTGGTGTAGTAGGGATTATTCCCAGTAATTTTTGATATTATTTTGGACAAATATTTGGAGAGTTTATAGCACGGACCACCAATAGAAGAGACTATGATCCTCCAAGTTGTATTTTCTTTGTGAATTATGGGTAAACCGTAAGCTCTTGGAATTATTGCATTGTTAATAGTAATATCTTTATATACAGAGTTAGTGATATATTGTTTGTTTAACCAATCTTTAATTATTTTATTATTTTGTGTTTGAAAACTATTAGTGTATTCGTATCTACTCTCCAAGTATGTGTCCTTGTCACTAAGCATATGTTCTATTGTTTGTATATAGTCTTCAGTTTGTACACACACAGAGACGTTACCTTTGTCCGCAGCGGTAATGAAAATGTTCGGATTATTTTTCAAAAAAAGTTTGGTTTCCTTTATGTATTGTAACAATCGAATGTCTATGAAATTTAGTTCTTCTGTTTTTTTGAATCTATTGAGTATTTTGTTAATTGCTAAGAACCGTGCATTGTTTCTATTATTTTCGCGGAGTTTTAGTAGGCCCGTTTCTAAGTGTGTGATTAAGGAAATAAGATTTTTATTTATGTTATTATTTTTAAAGGTGTGTTTGGGACCTAATGCTAATATTCTTTTTACGTTAGTCGGTATGGTTATGTTAGTTAAGTTAATAATCCATTTTTCGGTATCGATATTATCCAGCGGTTGTTCATGTTTTTTTATTAATTTATCAAGTTTTTTTCTGTGTTTATTGTCGCAGTCATTTTTGAATTTATTTAGTGATGCTCTCTGTGTGTGTACAAACCGTTTGACTATGTCATTTGGTAGACACGCCATAAGGTGTTCAAATTTATTGTTTATTTCTTTTTTCGCTAAGTGAATGTTTCGGAAAATATCGTTGATCATTATGTTAAGAATCTTTCTGCTATGTTTATATTCTAAATTCTGTAGTTTTCTATTGTTATTAAAACTATCTATGTGTATATAACTTCTTATATGCTCAATTTTATCCGGAATTATCCTGTATCTCCTACATTCCAAAAGAAAGACACGTTGAGAATTTAGTGAAATCAGCCTCTTGTTTGAGTTAATCCATCGTTTAAGAAGGATTGTAGATTCAGCGGAAAACGTGTTCGCAATGTACGAAAAGAACCCAGTATTATTCATTTTTATAGCCGGATGTAATGATATAGTAATCTATAGTTTATTTTTTGGTCCAATAATAATTAATATTTGTGATTTTGGGTTACGGCTTTTGATAGACCAATGTAAGGATATAGACTTCTTTATTTTTTATCGTAGAAACGTTTCGGTACAATTTTGCACCCTCTTCAGTCTAAACAATTGGTTCTATATGGAAAAGAAAAAGTTGCTCTATTACAATAATGTTTTAAAGTTGTCTTAAATGCCTATTGTTCCTATGTAAATTAATCATTAGCGGAAAAAATTGGAAAAATTTGTACTCACTAAAAGAAGTCCTAGGCTACTTAATATCGGCCCTAGGTGCTTATGTCTTCGGTGTTATAGGAAGACTAAAGTACAAATTTTAAACTTAGAGTTAACTGTAACGCTGAGGCGGAGAGGAAGGACAAGGGTTATTTATTTACATTAATTGACGTCACGAAATCGGTTGCGCACTTTATTTGAACGTGGTCTGCCGGACAGTAAGGACACAATCCCGCCTAGATTCTGTGCGACCAAGGGTCGGTAATATCGATCCATAGAATCGATCGGCGGAAGTGAATGGATTTACGTATCACTTACTATCCAGCAGCCATCACAATTCGTTCATGAATACTGAGGCAAGGCGTTAATATAAATCGGAATTTTTCTTTGTGATCCGGTGCGTGTCCATAATTGAAGGTGGTAGGTGAACCGCGTAATCTATCTTTATAACTATTAATAAAATTAGTTACAATGTATAAATAGTTTTAACTAATATGAAATAATTCAGCTACTGCAGCAGGTGGGCGATGAGGTCTGTGTAATGGATAGCTAAATTGACCGATTCAAACTTCTTGTTAACACTGTTCTCTAACTGTATGTATAGGGATTCGGCGATACTCCGGCGGTAGTAATTGTTGTCCTTGTGAAGAATACTAGCGTTATTGAAATCAAACGCGTGGCCATTATCCAGCACGTGCTCTTTGAGAGCCGTTCTGCTGGACAAGTGCGTGAGGCTGTACTTATGTTGGTACAGTCTTGTAGCTAATTGATTGTGAGTTTGGCCCACGTAGCATTCTCCACAATTCCTGCAAGGTATTTTGTACACTATGTCCGTTTTTTTGCAAGTGTGTAGTTTATCCTTACCTTTGGCGAAGAAGCCAAAAGCATTGCTATTTGTGGTGTATATACATTGCAAGTTGTACCTTTTTAGGATAGGAGTCAAATCCAGATCATACACGAAAGGGAGTACAACCGTACCACTCGGAGATGGGTCCCGCAAGCGGTTTATCCGATCTTGGTTTACTCGATAGGGATGATAAATATCATCCACCCGTCTCTTGATGATGTTCTTGACAAAGTTAATCGGGTAGCCGTTGCGAGATAGTGTGTTAACAATGAGCTGAAGGTTGTCTTTTCTAAAGTTCGGGTGTGCTAATTTTACCGCACGGTCAACCAATCCTACAACTAGACTTCTTTTGTGTGCAATAGAATGCGCCGAATTAAAATTAATATAACGCCCAGACCATGTTTTTTTTTGCGGAACCAATTCGTGACGATCTTATTGTTCTCTCTTATAACCTCAGTGTCTAAAAAGCTGATTCTGTTATTATTCTCTAGTTCGAAAGTAAATTTGATCCTATCGTGGAAAGACTCAAAAGTATCAATGGTGTTTGTCACCTCGTTGGATGGAACTTTGTGGAATTCTATTGCACACAAAAGAAGTCTAGTTGTAGGATTGGTTGACCGTGCGGTAAAATTAGCACACCCGAACTTTAGAAAAGACAACCTTCAGCTCATTGTTAACACACTATCTCGCAACGGCTACCCGATTAACTTTGTCAAGAACATCATCAAGAGACGGGTGGATGATATTTATCATCCCTATCGAGTAAACCAAGATCGGATAAACCGCTTGCGGGACCCATCTCCGAGTGGTACGGTGGTACTCCCTTTCGTGTATGATCTGGATTTGACTCCTATCCTAAAAAGGTACAACTTGCAATGTATATACACCACAAATAGCAATGCTTTTGGCTTCTTCGCCAAAGGTAAGTATAAACTACACACTTGCAAAAAAACGGACATAGTGTACAAAATACCTTGCAGGAATTGTGGAGAATGCTACGTGGGCCAAACTCACAATCAATTAGCTACAAGACTGTACCAACATAAGTACAGCCTCACGCACTTGTCCAGCAGAACGGCTCTCAAAGAGCACGTGTTGGATAATGGCCACGCGTTTGATTTCAATAACGCTAGTATTCTTCACAAGGACAACAATTACTACCGCCGGAGTATCGCCGAATCCCTATACATACAGTTAGAGAACAGTGTTAACAAGAAGTTTGAATCGGTCAATTTAGCTATCCATTACACAGACCTCATCGCCCACCTGCTGCAGTAGCTGAATTATTTCATATTAGTTAAAACTATTTATACATTGTAACTAATTTTATTAATAGTTATAAAGATAGATTACGCGGTTCACCTACCACCTTCAATTATGGACACGCACCGGATCACAAAGAAAAATTCCGATTTATATTAACGCCTTGCCTCAGTATTCATGAACGAATTGTGATGGCTGCTGGATAGTAAGTGATACGTAAATCCATTCACTTCCGCCGATCGATTCTATGGATCGATATTACCGACCCTTGGTCGCACAGAATCTAGGCGGGATTGTGTCCTTACTGTCCGGCAGACCACGTTCAAATAAAGAGCGCAACCGATTTCGTGACGTCAATTAATGTAAATAAATAACCCTTGTCCTTCCTCTCCGCCTCAGCGTTACAGTTAACTCTAAGTTTAAAATTTGTACTTTAGTCTTCCTATAACACCGAAGACATAAGCACCTAGGGCCGATATTAAGTAGCCTAGGACTTCTTTTAGTGAGTACAAATTTTTCCAATTTTTTCCGCTAATGATTAATTTACATAGGAACAATAGGCATTTAAGACAACTTTAAAACATTATTGTAATAGAGCAACTTTTTCTTTTCCATATAGAACCAATTGTTTAGACTGAAGAGGGTGCAAAATTGTACCGAAACGTTTCTACGATAAAAAATAAAGAAGTCTATATCCTTACATTGGTCTATCAAAAGCCGTAACCCAAAATCACAAATATTAATTATTATTGGACCAAAAAATAAACTATAGATTACTACATAGATTCAGATAGAACCATTATTTTAAAATGGAACTATGTTTCGCAACTGGAGTTCCCTCTCCCACTAGGTCGACCACTTAGTTTCGTCGAACACATACGGTTTCGAGTGGCATCGCCACACATTGCAGAGAACAGGCGCTTCTCCTGCCACAGTGTCGAACACTTGGTTTCAGATAGATCAATTAGTTTAAAATGGAACTATGTTTCGCATCTGGATCTCCTGGCTCATTATCAAACACTAAGTTTCAGATAGAACAATTAGTTTAAACTGGAACTAGGTTTCGCATCTGGAGTTTCCTCTCTCACAAGGTCGACCACTTAGGTTCGTCGAACACATACGGTTTCGAGTGGTATCGCCACAGATTTCAGAGAAAACGCGCTTCTCCTGGCAGAGTATCGAACACTTAGTTTCAGATAGAAAAATTAGTTCAAAATGGAACTAAGTTTCGCATTTGGAGTTTCCTCTCTCACAAGTTCGACCACTTAGTTTCGTCGAACACATACGGTTTCGAGATGCATCGCCACAGATTTCAGAGAACGGGCTCTTCTCCTGGCACAGTATCGAACACTTAGTTTAAGATAGAACAATTAGTTTAAAATGGAACTATGTTTCGTATCTGGAGTATGCTCTCTCACAAGGTCAACCACTCAGTTTCGTCGAACACATACGGTTTCGAGTGGCATCGCCACAGATTTCAGAGAACAGGCGCTTCTCCTGGCACATTATCGAACACTTAGTTACAGATAGAACAATTAGTTTAAAATGCAACTAAGTTTCGCTTCTGGAGATTCCTTTCTCACAAAGTCGACCATATAGATTCGTCGAACACATACGGTTTCGAGTGGTATCGCCACAGATTTCAGAGAACAGGCGATTCTCCTGGCACATTATCGACCACTTAGTTACAGATAGAACAATTAGTTTAAAATGCAACTATGTTTCGCATCTGGAGTTTCCTCTCTCACAAGGTCGGCCACTTAGTTTCGTCGAACACATACGGTTCCGAGTGGAATCGCCACAGATTTCAGAGAACAGGCGCGTTTCCTGGCACTGTATCAAACCCTTAGTTTCAGATGGAACACTCAGTTTTAAATGGAACTAAGTTTCGCTTCTGGAGTTTCCTCTCTCACAAAGTCGACCATATAGATTCGTCGAACATATACGGTTTCGAGTAGCATCGCGACAGATTTCAGAGAACACGCGCTTCTCCTGGCAGAGTATCGAACACTTAGTTTCAGATAGAAAAATTAGTTTAAAATGGAACTAAATTTCGCATCTGGAGTTTCCTCTCTCACAAGGTCGACCGCTTAGTTTCGACGAACACATACGGTTTCGAGTAGCATCGCCACCGATTCCAGAGAACGGGCTCTTCTCCTGGCACAGTATCGAACACTTAATATCATATAGAACAATTAGTTATAAATGGAACTATGTTTCGTATCTGGAGTATGCTCTCTCACAAGGTCAACCACTCAGTTTCGTCGAACACATACGGTTTCGAGTGGCATCGCCACAGATTTCAGAGAACAGGCGCTTCTCCTGGCACAGTATCGAACACTTAGTATCAGATAGAACAATTAGTTTAAAATGGAAATAAGCTTCGCATCTGGAGCTTCCTCTCTCACAAGGTCGACCACTTAGTTTCGTCGAACACATACGGTTTCGAGTAGCATCGGCACAGATTTCAGAGAACAGGCGCCTTTCCTTGGCACAGTATCGAACACTTAGTTTCAGATAGAACAATTAGTTTAAAATGCAACTATGTTTCGCATCTGGAGTTTCCTCTCTCACAAGGTCGGCCACTTAGTTTCGTCGAACACATACGTTTTCGAGTGGTATCGCTACAGATTTCAGAGAACAGGCGCTTCTACTGGCACAGTATCGAACACTTAGTTTCCGATGGAACAATTAGTTTTAAATGGAACTAAGTTTCGCATCTGGAGTTTTCTCTCTCACAAGGTCGGCCGCTTAGTTTCGTCGAACACATACGGCTTCGAGTGGTATCGCCACAGATTTCAGAGAACAGGCGTTTCTCCTGGCACATTATCGACCACTTAGTTACAGATAGAACAATTAGTTTAAAATGCAACTATGTTTCGCATCTGGAGTTTTCTCTCTCACAAGGTCGGCCACTTAGTTTCGTCGAACACATACGGCTTCGAGTGGTATCGCCACAGATTTCAGAGAACAGGCGCTTCCCTTGGCACAGTATCGAACACTTAGTTTCAGATAGAACAATTAGTTTAAAATGCAACTATGTTTCGCATCTGGAGTTTCCTCTCTCACAAGGTCGGCCACTTAGTTTCGTCGAACACATACGTTTTCGAGTGGTATCGCTACAGATTTCAGAGAACAGGCGCTTCTACTGGCACAGTATCGAACACTTAGTATCAGATAGAACAATTAGTTTAAAATGGAAATAAGCTTCGCATCTGGAGCTTCCTCTCTCACAAGGTCGACCACTTAGTTTCGTCGAACACATACGGTTTCGAGTAGCATCGGCACAGATTTCAGAGAACAGGCGCCTTTCCTTGGCACAGTATCGAACACTTAGTTTCAGATAGAACAATTAGTTTAAAATGCAACTAAGTTTCGCTTCAGGAGATTCCTTTCTCACAAAGTCGACCATATAGATTCGTCGAACACATACGGTTACGAGTGGTATCGCCACAGATTTCAGAGAACAGGCGATTCTCCTGGCACATTATCGACCACTTAGTTACAGATAGAACAATTAGTTTAAAATGCAACTATGTTTCGCATCTGGAGTTTTCTCTCTCACAAGGTCGGCCACTTAGTTTCGTCGAACACATACGGCTTCGAGTGGTATCGCCACAGATTTCAGAGAACAGGCGCTTCCCTTGGCACAGTATCGAACACTTAGTTTCAGATAGAACAATTAGTTTAAAATGCAACTATGTTTCGCATCTGGAGTTTCCTCTCTCACAAGGTCGGCCACTTAGTTTCGTCGAACACATACGTTTTCGAGTGGTATCGCTACAGATTTCAGAGAACAGGCGCTTCTACTGGCACAGTATCGAACACTTAGTTTCCGATGGAACAATTAGTTTTAAATGGAACTAAGTTTCGCATCTGGAGTTTCCTCTTTCACAAGGGGACCACTTAGTTTCGTCGAACACATACGGTTTCGAGTTTGATCGCCACAGATTTCAGAGAACCGACGCTTCTACTGGCACAGTATCGAACACATAATTTCAGATAGAACAATTAGTTTAAAATGCAACTATGTTTCGGATCTGGAGTATCCTCTCTCACAAGGTCAACCACTTAGTTTCGTCGAACACATACGGTTTCGAGTGGTATCGCCAAAGATTTCAGAGAAAACGCGCTTCTCCTGGCACATTATCGAACACGTAGTTACAGATAGAACAATTAGTTTAAAATGCAACTATGTTTCGCATCTGGAGTTTCCTCTCTCACAAGGTCGGCCACTTAGTTCCGTCGAACACATACGGTTTCGAGTGGTATCGCCACAGATTTCAGAGAACAGGCGCTTCTCCTGGCACAGTATCGAACACTTAGTTTCAGATAGAACAATTAGTTTAAAATGGAACTATGTTTCGCATCTGGGGTATCCTCTCTCACAAGGTCAACCACTTAGTTTCGTCGAACACATACGGTTTCGAGTGGCATCGCCACAGATTTCAGAGAACAGGCGCTTCTCCTGGCACATTATCGAACACTTAGTTTCAGATGGAACACTCAGTTTTAAATGGAACTAAGTTTCGCTTCTGGAGTTTCCTTTCTCACAAAGTCCACCATATAGATTCGTCGAACACATACAGTTTCGAGTAGCATCGCCACAGATTTCAGAGGAAACGCGCTTCTCCTGGCAGAGTATCGAACACTTAGTTTCAGATAGAAAAATTAGTTTAAAATGGAACTAAGTTTCGCATCTGGAGTTTCCTCTTTCACAAGGCGACCACTTAGTTTCGTCGAACACATACGGTTTCGAGTGGCATCGCCACAGATTTCAGAGAACAGGCGCTTCTCCTGGCACATTATCGAACACTTAGTTGCAGATAGAACAATTAGTTTAAAATGCAACTATGTTTCGCATCTGGAGTTTCCTCTCTCACAAGGTCGGCCACTTAGTTTCGTCGAACACATACGGTTTCGAGTGGCATCGCCACAGATTTCAGAGAACAGGCGCTTCTCCTGGCAGAGTATCGAACACTTAGTTTCAGATAGAAAAATTAGTTTAAAATGGAACTAAGTTTCGCATTTGGGGTTTCCTCTCTCACAAGTTCGACCACTTAGTTTCGTCGAACATATACGGTTTCGAGTGGCATCGCCACCGATTCCAGAGAACAGACGCTTATCCTGGCACAGTATCGAACACACAGTTTCAGATAGAACAATTAGTTTAAAATGGAACTATGTTTCGCATCTGGAGTATCCTCTCTCACAAGCTCAACCACTTAGTTTCGTCGAACACGTACGGTTTCGAGTGGTATCGCCACAGATTTCAGAGAACAGGCGCTTCTCCTGGCACAGTATCGAACACTTAGTTTAAGATAGAACAATTAGTTTAAAATGGAACTAAGTTTCGCTTCTGGAGTTTACTCTCTCACAAAGTCGACCATATAGATTCGTCGAACACATACGGTTTCGAGTAGCATCGCGACAGATTTCAGAGAACACGCGCTTCTCCTGGCAGAGTATCGAACACTTAGTTTCAGAAAGAAAAATTAGTTTAAAATGGAACTAAGTTTCGCATCTGGAGTTTCCTCTCTCACAAGGTCGACCGCTTAGTTTCGACGAACACATACGGTTTCGAGCAGCATCGCCACCGATTCCAGAGAACGGGCTCTTCTCCTGGCACAGTATCGAACACTTAATATCATATAGAACAATTAGTATTAAATGGAACTATGTTTCGTATCTGGAGTATGCTCTCTCACAAGGTCGGCCACTTAGTTTCGTCGAACACATACGGTTTCGAGTGGTATCGCCACAGATTTCAGAGAACAGGCGCTTCCCCTGGCACATTATCGAACACTTAGTTACAGATAGAACAATTAGTTTAAAATGCAACTATGTTTCGCATCTGGAGTTTCCTCTCTCACAAGGTCGGCCACTTAGTTTCGTCGAACACATACGGTTTCGAGTGGTATCGCTACAGATTTCAGAGAACAGGCGCTTCTACTGGCACAGTATCGAACACTTAGTTTCCGATGGAACAATTAGTTTTAAATGGAACTAAGTTTCGCATCTGGAGTTTCCTCTTTCACAAGGTGACCACTTAGTTTCGTCGAACACATACGGTTTCGAGTTTGATCGCCACAGATTTCAGAGAACAGACGCTTCTACTGGCACAGTATCGAACACATAGTTTCAGATAGAGAATTAGTTTAAAATGCAACTATGTTTCGCATCTGGAGTTTCCTCTCTCACAAGGTCGGTCACTTAGTTTCGTCGAACACATACGGTTTCGAGTGGTATCGCCACAGATTTCAGAGGAAACGCGCTTCTCCTGGCAGAGTATCGAACACTTAGTTTCAGATAGAAAAATTAGTTGAAAATGGAACTAAGTTTCGCATTTGGGGTTTCCTCTTTCACAAGGCGACCACTTAGTTTCGTCGAACACATACGGTTTCGAATGTGATTGCCACAGATTTCAGAGAACAGGCGCTTCTCCTGGCACATTATCGAACACTTAGTTACAGATAGAACAATTAGTTAAAAATGCAACTATGTTTCGCATCTGGAGTTTCCTCTCTCACAAGGTCGGCCACTTAGTTTCCTCGAACACATACGGTTTCGAGTGGTATCGCCACAGATTTCACAGAACAGCCGCTTCTCCTGGCACAGTATCGAACACTTAGTACCAGATAAAACAATTAGTTTAAAATGGAACAAAGCTTCGCATCTGGAGTATCCTCTCTCACAAGGTCAACCAGTTAGTTTCGTCGAACACGTACGGTTTCGAGTGGTATCGCCACAGATTTCAGAGAACAGGCGCTTCTCCTGGCACAGTATCGAACACTTAGTTTAAGATAGAACAATTAGTTTAAAATGGAACTAAGTTTCGCATCTGGAGTTTCCTCTCTCACAAGGTCGGCCACTTAGTTTCCTCGAACACATACGGTTTCGAGTAGCATCGCCACACATTTCAGAGAACAGGCGCTTCTCCTGGCACAGTATCGAACACTTAGTTTCAGATGGAACATTTAGTTTAAAATTGAACTATGTGTCGCATCTGGAGTTTCCTCTCTCACAAGGTGGACCATTTATTGTCGTCGACCACATACGGTTTCGAGTAGCGGCGCCACAAATTTCAGAGAACAGGCGCTTCTCCTGGCAGAGTATCGAACACTTAGTTTCAGATAGAGAAATTAGTTTAAAATGGAACTAAGTTTCGCATTTGGGGTTTCCTCTCTCACAAGTTCGACCACTTAGTTTCGTCGAACACATACGGTTTCGAGTGGCATCGCCACCGATTCCAGAGAACAGACGCTTCTCCTGGCACAGTATCGAACACACAGTTTCAGATAGAACAATTAGTTTAAAATGGAACTAAGTTTCGCATCTGGAGTATCCTCTCTCACAAGCTCAACCACTTAGTTTCGTCGAACACGTACGGTTTCGAGTGGTATCGCCACAGATTTCAGAGAACAGGCGCTTCTCCTGGCACAGTATCGAACACTTAGTTTAAGATAGAACAATTAGTTTAAAATGGAACTAAGTTTCGCTTCTGGAGTTTACTCTCTCACAAAGTCGACCATATAGATTCGTCGAACACATACGGTTTCGAGTAGCATCGCGACAGATTTCAGAGAACACGCGCTTCTCCTGGCAGAGTATCGAACACTTAGTTTCAGAAAGAAAAATTAGTTTAAAATGGAACTAAGTTTCGCATCTGGAGTTTCCTCTCTCACAAGTTCGACCACTTAGTTTCGTCGAACACATACGGTTTCGAGTGGCATCGCCACAGATTTCAGAGAACAGGCGCTTCTCCTGGCACATTATCGAACACTTAGTTACAGATAGAACAATTAGTTTAAAATGCAACTATGTTTCGCATCTGGAGTTTCCTCTCTCACAAGGTCGGCCACTTAGTTTCGTCGAACACATACGGTTTCGAGTGGTATCGCCACAGATTTCAGAGAACAGGCGCTTCTCCTGGCACATTATCGAACACTTAGTTACAGATAGAACAATTAGTTTAAAATGCAACTATGTTTCGCATCTGGAGTTTCCTCTCTCACAAGTTCGGCCACTTAGTTTCGTCGAACACATACGGTTTCGAGTGGTATCGCCACAGATTTCAGAGAACAGGCGCGTTTCCTGGCACTGTATCAAACACTTAGTTTCAGATGGAACACTTAGTTTTAAATGGAACTAAGTTTCGCTTCTGAAGTTTCCTCTCTCACAAAGTCGACCATATAGATTCGTAGAACACATACGGTTTCGAGTAGCATCGCGACAGATTTCAGAGAACACGCGCTTCTCCTGGCAGAGTATCGAACACTTAGTTTCAGATAGAAAAATTAGTTTAAAATGGAACTAAGTTTCGCATCTGGAGTTTCCTCTCTCACAAGGTCGACCGCTTAGTTTCGACGAACACATACGGTTTCGAGTAGCAACGCCACCGATTCCAGAGAACGAGGTCTTCTCCTGGCACAGTATCGAACACTTAATATCATATAGAACAATTAGTTTAAAATGGAACTATGTTTCGCATCTGGAGTATCCTCTCTCACAAGGTCAACCAGTTAGTTTCGTCGAACACGTACGGTTTCGAGTGGTATCGCCACAGATTTCAGAGAACAGGCGCTTCTCCTGGCACATTATCGAACACTTAGTTACAGATAGAACAATTAGTTTAAAATGCAACTATGTTTCGCATCTGGAGTTTTCTCTCTCACAAGGTCGGCCACTTAGTTTCGTCGAACACATACGGTTTCGAGTGGTATCGCCACAGATTTCAGAGAACAGGCGCTTCCCCTGGCACAGTATCGAACACTTAGTTTCAGATAGAACAATTAGTTTAAAATGGAACTATGTTTCGCATCTGGAGTATCCTCTCTCACAAGGTCAACCACTTAGTTTCGTCGAACACATACGGTTTCGAGTGGCATCGCCACAGATTTCAGAGAACAGGCGCTTCTCCTGGCACATTATCGAACAGTTAGTTACAGATAGAACAATTAGTTTAAAATGCAACTATGTTTCGCATCTGGAGTATCCTCTCTCACAAGGTCAACCACTTAGTTTCGTCGAACACATACGGTTTCGAGTGTCATCGCCACAGATTTCAGAGAACAGGCGCTTCTCCTGGCACATTGTCGACCACTTAGTTACAGATAGAACAATTAGTTTAAAATGCAACTATGTTTCGCATCTGGAGGTTCCTCTCTCACAAGGTCGGCCACTTAGTTTCGTCGAACACATACGGTTTCGAGTGGTATCGCCACAGATTTCAGAGAACAGGCGCGTTTCCTGGCACTGTATCAAACACTTAGTTTCAGATGGAACACTTAGTTTTAAATGGATCTAAGTTTCGCTTCTGGAGTTTCCTCTCTCACAAAGTCGACCATATAGATTCGTCGAACACATACGGTTTCGAGTAGCATCGCCACACATTTCAGAGAACAGGCGCTTCTCCTGGCACAGTATCGAACACTTAGTTTCAGATGGAACATTTAGTTTAAAATTGAACTATGTGTCGCATCTGGAGTTTCCTCTCTCACAAGGTGGACCATTTATTGTCGTCGACCACATACGGTTTCGAGTAGCGGCGCCACAAATTTCAGAGAACAGGCGCTTCTCCTGGCAGAGTATCGAACACTTAGTTTCAGATAGAAAAATTAGTTTAAAATGGAACTAAGTTTCGCATTTGGGGTTTCCTCTCTCACAAGTTCGACCACTTAGTTTCGTCGAACACATACGGTTTCGAGTGGCATCGCCACCGATTCCAGAGAACAGACGCTTCTCCTGGCACAGTATCGAACACACAGTTTCAGATAGAACAATTAGTTTAAAATGGAACTATGTTTCGCATCTGGAGTATCCTCTCTCACAAGCTCAACCACTTAGGTTCGTCGAACACGTACGGTTTCGAGTGGTATCGCCACAGATTTCAGAGAACAGGCGCTTCTCCTGGCACAGTATCGAACACTTAGTTTAAGATAGAACAATTAGTTTAAAATGGAACTAAGTTTCGCTTCTGGAGTTTACTCTCTCACAAAGTCGACCATATAGATTCGTCGAACACATACGGTTTCGAGTAGCATCGCGACAGATTTCAGAGAACACGCGCTTCTCCTGGCAGAGTATCGAACACTTAGTTTCAGAAAGAAAAATTAGTTTAAAATGGAACTAAGTTTCGCATCTGGAGTTTCCTCTCTCACAAGGTCGACCGCTTAGTTTCGACGAACACATACGGTTTCGAGCAGCATCGCCACCGATTCCAGAGAACGGGCTCTTCGCCTGGCACAGTATCGAACACTTAATATCATATAGAACAATTAGTATTAAATGGAACTATGTTTCGTATCTGGAGTATGCTCTCTCACAAGGTCGGCCACTTAGTTTCGTCGAACACATACGGTTTCGAGTGGTATCGCCACAGATTTCAGAGAACAGGCGCTTCCCCTGGCACAGTATCGAACACTTAGTTTCAGATAGAACAATTAGTTTAAAATGGAACTATGTTTCGCATCTGGAGTATCCTCTCTCACAAGGTCAACCACTTAGTTTCGTCGAACACATACGGTTTCGAGTGGCATCGCCACAGATTTCAGAGAACAGGCGCTTCTCCTGGCACATTATCGAACACTTAGTTACAGATAGAACAATTAGTCTAAAATGCAACTATGTTTCGCATCTGGAGTTTCCTCTCTCACAAGGTCGGCCACTTAGTTTCGTCGAACACATACGGTTTCGAGTGGCATCGCCACAGATTTCAGAGAACAGGCGCTTCTCCTGGCACATTATCGAACACTTAGTTACAGATAGAACAATTAGTTTAAAATGCAACTATGTTTCGCATCTGGAGTTTCCTCTCTCACAAGGTCGGCCACTTAGTTTCGTCGAACACATACGGTTTCGAGTGGTATCGCTACAGATTTCAGAGAACAGGCGCTTCTACTGGCACAGTATCGAACACTTAGTTTCCGATGGAACAATTAGTTTTAAATGGAACTAAGTTTCGCATCTGGAGTTTCCTCTTTCACAAGGTGACCACTTAGTTTCGTCGAACACATACGGTTTCGAGTTTGATCGCCACAGATTTCAGAGAACAGACGCTTCTACTGGCACAGTATCGAACACATAGTTTCAGATAGAGAATTAGTTTAAAATGCAACTATGTTTCGCATCTGGAGTTTCCTCTCTCACAAGGTCGGTCACTTAGTTTCGTCGAACACATACGGTTTCGAGTGGTATCGCCACAGATTTCAGAGGAAACGCGCTTCTCCTGGCAGAGTATCGAACACTTAGTTTCAGATAGAAAAATTAGTTGAAAATGGAACTAAGTTTCGCATTTGGGGTTTCCTCTTTCACAAGGCGACCACTTAGTTTCGTCGAACACATACGGTTTCGAATGTGATTGCCACAGATTTCAGAGAACAGGCGCTTCTCCTGGCACATTATCGAACACTTAGTTACAGATAGAACAATTAGTTTAAAATGCAACTATGTTTCGCATCTGGAGTTTCCTCTCTCACAAGGTCGACCACTTAGTTTCGTCGAACACATACGGTTTCGAGTAGCATCGCCACCGATTCCAGAGAACAGACGCTTCTCCTGGCACAGTATCGAACACATAGTTTCCGATGGAACAATTAGTTTTAAATGGAACTAAGTTTCGCATCTGGAGTTTCCTCTTTCACAAGGTGACCACTTAGTTTCGTCGAACACATACGGTTTCGAGTTTGATCGCCACAGATTTCAGAGAACAGACGCTTCTACTGGCACAGTATCGAACACATAGTTTCAGATAGAGAATTAGTTTAAAATGCAACTATGTTTCGCATCTGGAGTTTCCTCTCTCACAAGGTCGGTCACTTAGTTTCGTCGAACACATACGGTTTCGAGTGGTATCGCCACAGATTTCAGAGGAAACGCGCTTCTCCTGGCAGAGTATCGAACACTTAGTTTCAGATAGAAAAATTAGTTGAAAATGGAACTAAGTTTCGCATTTGGGGTTTCCTCTTTCACAAGGCGACCACTTAGTTTCGTCGAACACATACGGTTTCGAATGTGATTGCCACAGATTTCAGAGAACAGGCGCTTCTCCTGGCACATTATCGAACACTTAGTTACAGATAGAACAATTAGTTTAAAATGCAACTATGTTTCGCATCTGGAGTTTCCTCTCTCACAAGGTCGGCCACTTAGTTTCGTCGAACACACACGGTTTCGAGTGGCATCGCCTCAGATTTCAGAGAACAGGCGTTTCTCCTGGCACAGTATCGAACACTTAGTTTCAGATTGAACATTTAGTTTAAAATTGAACTATGTTTCGCATTTGGAGTTTCCTCTCTCACAAGGTCGGCCACTTAGTTTCGTCGAACACATACGGTTTCAAGTGGTATCGCCACAGATTTCAGCGAACTGGCGCATCTCCTGGCACATTATCGAAAACTTAGTTTCAGATAGAACAATTGGTTTAAAATGGAGCTAATTTTTGCATCTGGAGTTTCATCTCTCACAAGGTCGACGACTTAATTGCGACGAACACATACGGTTTCGAGTGGCATCGCCACAGATTTCAGAGAACAGGCGCTTCTCCTGGCACAGTATCGAGCACTCAGTATCAGATAGAACAATTCGTTTAAAATGGAAATACTTTTCGCATCTGGAGTTTCTTCTCTCACAAGGCGACCACTTAGTTTCGTCGGACACATAAGGTTTCGAGTGGCATCGCCATATATTTCAGAGAACAGGCGCATCTCCTGGCACAGTATCGAACACTTAGTATCAGATAGAACAATTACTTTAAAATGGAACTAAGCTTCGCATCTCGAGATTCCTCTCTCACAAGGTGGACCACTTAGTTTCATCGAACATATATGGTTTCGAGTAGCATCGCCACTGATTTCAGAGATCAGGCGCTTCTCCTGGCACAGTATCGAACACTTAGTTTCCGATGGAACAATTAGTTTTAAATGGAACTAAGTTTCGCATCTGGAGTTTCCTCTTTCACAAGGTGACCACTTAGTTTCGTCGAACACATACGGTTTCGAGTTTGATCGCCACAGATTTCAGAGAACAGGCGCTTCTACTGGCACAGTATCGAACACTTAGTTTCCGATGGAACAATTAGTTTTAAATGGAACTAAGTTTCGCATCTGGAGTTTCCTCTTTCACAAGGTGACCACTTAGTTTCGTCGAACACATACGGTTTCGAGTTTGATCGCCACAGATTTCAGAGAACAGACGCTTCTACTGGCACAGTATCGAACACATAGTTTCAGATAGAGAATTAGTTTAAAATGCAACTATGTTTCGCATCTGGAGTTTCCTCTCTCACAAGGTCGGTCACTTAGTTTCGTCGAACACATACGGTTTCGAGTGGTATCGCCACAGATTTCAGAGGAAACGCGCTTCTCCTGGCAGAGTATCGAACACTTAGTTTCAGATAGAAAAATTAGTTGAAAATGGAACTAAGTTTCGCATTTGGGGTTTCCTCTTTCACAAGGCGACCACTTAGTTTCGTCGAACACATACGGTTTCGAATGTGATTGCCACAGATTTCAGAGAACAGGCGCTTCTCCTGGCACATTATCGAACACTTAGTTACAGATAGAACAATTAGTTTAAAATGCAACTATGTTTCGCATCTGGAGTTTCCTCTCTCACAAGGTCGACCACTTAGTTTCGTCGAACACATACGGTTTCGAGTAGCATCGCCACCGATTCCAGAGAACAGACGCTTCTCCTGGCACAGTATCGAACACATAGTTTCCGATGGAACAATTAGTTTTAAATGGAACTAAGTTTCGCATCTGGAGTTTCCTCTTTCACAAGGTGACCACTTAGTTTCGTCGAACACATACGGTTTCGAGTTTGATCGCCACAGATTTCAGAGAACAGACGCTTCTACTGGCACAGTATCGAACACATAGTTTCAGATAGAGAATTAGTTTAAAATGCAACTATGTTTCGCATCTGGAGTTTCCTCTCTCACAAGGTCGGTCACTTAGTTTCGTCGAACACATACGGTTTCGAGTGGTATCGCCACAGATTTCAGAGGAAACGCGCTTCTCCTGGCAGAGTATCGAACACTTAGTTTCAGATAGAAAAATTAGTTGAAAATGGAACTAAGTTTCGCATTTGGGGTTTCCTCTTTCACAAGGCGACCACTTAGTTTCGTCGAACACATACGGTTTCGAATGTGATTGCCACAGATTTCAGAGAACAGGCGCTTCTCCTGGCACATTATCGAACACTTAGTTACAGATAGAACAATTAGTTTAAAATGCAACTATGTTTCGCATCTGGAGTTTCCTCTCTCACAAGGTCGGCCACTTAGTTTCGTCGAACACACACGGTTTCGAGTGGCATCGCCTCAGATTTCAGAGAACAGGCGTTTCTCCTGGCACAGTATCGAACACTTAGTTTCAGATTGAACATTTAGTTTAAAATTGAACTATGTTTCGCATTTGGAGTTTCCTCTCTCACAAGGTCGGCCACTTAGTTTCGTCGAACACATACGGTTTCAAGTGGTATCGCCACAGATTTCAGCGAACTGGCGCATCTCCTGGCACATTATCGAAAACTTAGTTTCAGATAGAACAATTGGTTTAAAATGGAGCTAATTTTTGCATCTGGAGTTTCATCTCTCACAAGGTCGACGACTTAATTGCGACGAACACATACGGTTTCGAGTGGCATCGCCACAGATTTCAGAGAACAGGCGCTTCTCCTGGCACAGTATCGAGCACTTAGTTTCAGATAGAACAATTCGTTTAAAATGGAAATACTTTTCGCATTTGGAGTTTCTTCTCTCACAAGGCGACCACTTAGTTTCGTCGGACACATACGGTTTCGAGTGGCATCGCCATATATTTCAGAGAACAGGCGCATCTCCTGGCACAGTATCGAACACTTAGTATCAGATAGAACAATTACTTTAAAATGGAACTAAGCTTCGCATCTCGAGATTCCTCTCTCACAAGGTGGACCACTTAGTTTCATCGAACATATATGGTTTCGAGTAGCATCGCCACTGATTTCAGAGATCAGGCGCTTCTCCTGGCACAGTATCGAACACTTAGTTTCAGATAGAACAATTTGTTTAAAATGGACCTAAGTTTCGCATCTGGAGTTTCCTCTCTCACAAGGTCGACCATTTAGATTCGTCGAACACATGCGGTTTCGAGTGGCGTCGCCACAGATTTCAGAGAACAGGCGCTTCTCCTGGCACAGTATCGAACACTTAGTTTAGATGGAACATTTGGTTTAAAATGGAACTAAGTTTCGCATCTGAAGTTTCCTCTCGCACAAGGTCGGCCACTTAGTTTCGTCGAACACACACGGTTTCGAGTGGCATCGCCACAGATTTCAGAGAACAGGCACTTCTCCTGGCACAGTATCGAATACTTAGTATCAGATAGAACAATTAGTTTAAAATGGAACTATGTTTCGCATCTGGAGTATCCTCTCTCACAAGGCCAACCACTTAGTTTCGTCGAACATATACGGTTTCGAGCGGCATCGCCACACATTTCAGAGAACAGGCGCTTCTCCTGGCACAGTATCGAACACTTAGTATCAGATAGAACAATTAGTTTAAAATGGATCTATGTTTCGCATCTGGAGTGTCCTCTCTCACAAGGTCGACCACTTAGTTTCGTCGAACACATACGGTTTCGAGTAGTATCGCCACAGATTTCGCAGAACGGGAGTTTCTCTTGGCACAGTATCGAACACTTAGTTTCAGATAGAACATTTAGTTTAAAATGGAACTAAGTTTCGCATCTGGAGCTTCCCCTTTCACAAGGCGACCACTCAGTTTCGTCGAACACATACGGTTTCGAGTGGCATCGCCACAGATTTCAGAGAAGAGGCGCTTCGCCTAGCACAGTATCGAACACTTAGTATCAGATAGAACAATTAGTTGAAAGTGGATCAATGTTTCGCATCTGGAGTATCCTCTCTCACAAGGTCAATCACTTAGTTTCGTCGAACACATACGGTTTCGAGCTTCATCGCCACACATTTCAGAGAACAGGCGCTTCTCCTGGCACAGTATCGAACACTTAGTATCAGATAGAACAATTAGTTGAAAATGGATCTATGTTTCGCATCTGGAATGTCCTCTCTCACAAGGTCGACCACTTAGTTTCGTCGAACACATACGGTTTCGAGTAGTACCGCCACAGATTTCGCAGAACGGGAGTTTCTCCTGGCACGGTATCGAACACTTAGTTTCAGATAGAACAATTAGTTTAAAATGGAACTAAGCTTCGCATCTGTAGTATCCTCTCTCACAAGGTCAACCACTTAGTTTCGTCGAACACATACGGTTTCGAGCTTCATCGCCACACATTTCAGAGAACAGGCGCTTCTCCTGGCACAGTATCGAACACTTAGTATCAGATAGAACAATTAGTTTAAAATGGATCTATGTTTCGCATCTGGAGTGTCCTCTCTCACAAGGTCGACCACTTAGTTTCGTCGAACACATACGGTTTCGAGTAGTATCGCCACAGATTTCGCAGAACGGGAGTTTCTCTTGGCACAGTATCGAACACTTAGTTTCAGATAGAACATTTAGTTTAAAATGGAACTAAGTTTCGCATCTGGAGCTTCCCCTTTCACAAGGCGACCACTCAGTTTCGTCGAACACATACGGTTTCGAGTGGCATCGCCACAGATTTCAGAGAACAGGCGCTTCGCCTAGCACAGTATCGAACACTTAGTATCAGATAGAACAATTAGTTGAAAGTGGATCAATTTTTCGCATCTGGAGTATCCTCTCTCACAAGGTCAATCACTTAGTTTCGTCGAACACATACGGTTTCGAGCTTCATCGCCACACATTTCAGAGAACAGGCGCTTCTCCTGGCACAGTATCGAACACTTAATATCAGATAGAACAATTAGTTGAAAATGGATCTATGTTTCGCATCTGGAATGTCCTCTCTCACAAGGTCGACCACTTAGTTTCGTCGAACACATACGGTTTCGAGTAGTACCGCCACAGATTTCGCAGAACGGGAGTTTCTCCTGGCACGGTATCGAACACTTAGTTTCAGATAGAACAATTAGTTTAAAATGGAACTAAGCTTCGCATCTGTAGTATCCTCTCTCACAAGGTCAACCACTTAGTTTCGTCGAACACATACGGGTTCGAGTAGCATCGCGACAGATTTCAGAGAACAGGCGCTTCTCCTGGCACAGTATCGAACACTTAGTTTCAGATAGAACAATTATATTAAAATGGAACTAAGTTTCGCATGTGGAGTTTCCTCTCTCAGAAGGTCGACCACTTAGTTTCGTCGAACAAATACGGTTTCGAGTAGCAACGCCACAGATTTCGCAGAACGGCGTTTCTCCTGGCACAGTATCGAACACTTAGTTTCAAATAGAACAATTAGTTTAAAATGGAACTAAGTTTTGCATCTGGAATTTCCTCTCTCACTAGGCGGGCACTCAGTTTCGTCGAACACATACGGTTTCGATTAGCATCACGACAGATTTCAGAGAACAGGGGCTTCTCCTGGCACAGTATAGAACACTTAGTTTCAGATAGAACAATTAGTTTAAAATGGAACTATGTTTCGCATCTGGAGTTTCCTCTACCACAAGGTCGACCACTTATTTTCGTCGAACACATACGGTTTCGATTAGCGTCGCGAGAGATTTCAGAGAACAGGCGCTTCTCCTGGCACAGTACCGAACACTTAGTTTCAGATAGAACAATTAGTTTAAAATGGAACTATGTTTCGGATCTGGAGTTTCCTCTACCACAAGGTCGACCACTTATTTTCGTCGAACACATACGGTTTCGAGTAGCATCGCCACAGATTTAAGAGAACAGGCGCTTTTCCTGGCACAGTATCGAACACTTAGTTTCAGATAGAACAATTAGTTCAAAATGGAACTAAGTTTCGCATCTGGAGTTTCCTCTCTCAGAAGGTCGACCACTTAGTTTCGTCGAACACATACGGGTTCGAGTAGCATCGCGACAGATTTCAGAGAACAGGCGCTTCTCCTGGCACAGTATCGAACAATTAGTTTCAGATAGAACAATTATATTAAAATGGAACTAAGTTTCGCATGTGGAGTTTCCTCTCTCAGAAGGTCGACCACTTAGTTTCGTCGAACAAATACGGTTTCGAGTAGCAACGCCACAGATTTCAGAGAATAGGCGCTTCTCCAGGCACAGTATCGAACACTTAGTTTCAGATAGAACAATTAGTTTAAAATGGAACTAAGTTTCGCACCTGGAGTTTCCTCTCTCACAAGGCGGGCACTTAGTTTCGTCGAACACATACGGTTTCGATTAGCATCACGACAGATTTCAGAGAACAGGCGCTTCTCCTGGCACAGTACAGAACACTTAGTTTCAGATAGAACAATTAGTTTAAAATGGAACTATGTTTCGCATCTGGAGTTTCCTCTTCCACAAGGTCGACTACTTAGTTTCGTCGAACACATACGGTTTCGAGCGGCATCGCCATACAGTTCAGAGAACAGGCGCTTCTCCTGGCAGAGTATCGAACACTTAGATTCAGATAGAACAATTAGTTTCAAATGGAACTAAGTTTCGCAACTGCGGTTTCCTCTCTCACAAGGTCGACCACTTTGTTTCGTCGAACACATACGGTTTCGATTAGCATTACCACAGATTTCACAGAACAGGCGCTTCTCCGGGCAAAGTATCGAACACTTAGTTTCAGATAGAACAATTACTTTAAAATGGAACTAAGTTTCGTATCTGGAGTTTCCTCTCCCACAAGGTCGACCACTTAGTTTCGTCGAACACATACGGTTTCGAGTAGCATCGCCACAGATTTCGCAGAACGGCGTTTCTCCTGGCACAGTATCGAACACTTAGTTTCAAATAGAATAATTAGTTTAAAATGGAACTAAGTTTCGCATCTGGAGTTTCCTCTCTCACAAGGCGGGCACTTAGTTTCGGAACACATACGGTTTCGATTAGCATCGCCACAGATTTCAGAGAACAGGCGCTTCTCCTGGCACAGTATCGAACACTTAGTTTCAGATAGAACAATTAGTTTAAAATGGAAATAAGTTTCACATCTGGAGTTTGCTCTCTCACAAGGTCGACCATTTAGATTCGTCGAGCACATACGGTTTCGAGTATCATCGCCACAGATTTCAGAGAACAGGCGCTTCTCCTGGCACAGTATCCAACACTTAGTTTCAGATGGAACATTTGGTTTAAAATGGAACTAAGTTTCGCATCTGAAGTTTCCTCTCGCACAAGGTCGGCCACTTAGTTTCGTCGAACACACACGGTTTCGAGTGGCATCGCCTCAGATTTCAGAGAACAGGCGTTTCTCCTGGCACAGTATCGAACACTTCGTTTCAGATTGAACATTTAGTTTAAAATTGAACTATGTTTCGCATTTGGAGTTTCCTCTCTCACAAGGTCGGCCACTTTGTTTCGTCGAACACATACGGTTTCAAGTGGTATCGCCACAGATTTCAGCGAACTGGCGCATCTCCTGGCACATTATCGAAAACTTAGTTTCAGATAGAACAATTGGTTTAAAATGGAGCTAATTTTTGCATCTGGAGTTTCATCTCTCACAAGGTCGACGACTTAATTGCGACGAACACATACGGTTTCGAGTGGCATCGCCACAGATTTCAGAGAACAGGCGCTTCTCCTGGCACAGTATCGAGCACTTAGTTTCAGATAGAACAATTCGTTTAAAATGGAAATACTTTTCGCATCTGGAGTTTCTTCTCTCACAAGGCGACCACTTAGTTTCGTCGGACACATAAGGTTTCGAGTGGCATCGCCATATATTTCAGAGAACAGGCGCATCTCCTGGCACAGTATCGAACACTTAGTTTCAGATAGAACAATTACTTTAAAATGGAACTAAGCTTCGCATCTCGAGATTCCTCTCTCACAAGGTGGACCACTTAGTTTCATCGAACATATATGGTTTCGAGTAGCATCGCCACTGATTTCAGAGATCAGGCGCTTCTCCTGGCACAGTATCGAACACTTAGTTTCAGATAGAACAATTTGTTTAAAATGGACCTAAGTTTCGCATCTGGAGTTTCCTCTCTCACAAGGTCGACCATTTAGATTCGTCGAACACATGCGGTTTCGAGTGGCGTCGCCACAGATTTCAGAGAACAGGCGCTTCTCCTGGCACAGTATCGAACACTTAGTTTCAGATGGAACATTTGGTTTAAAATGGAACAAAGTTTCGCATCTGAAGTTTCCTCTCGCACAAGGTCGGCCACTTAGTTTCGTCGAACACACACGGTTTCGAGTGGCATCGCCACAGATTTCAGAGAACAGGCACTTCTCCTGGCACAGTATCGAATACTTAGTATCAGATAGAACAATTAGTTTAAAATGGAACTATGTTTCGCATCTGGAGTATCCTCTCTCACAAGGCCAACCACTTAGTTTCGTCGAACATATACGGTTTCGAGCGGCATCGCCACACATTTCAGAGAACAGGCGCTTCTCCTGGCACAGTATCGAACACTTAGTATCAGATAGAACAATTAGTTTAAAATGGATCTATGTTTCGCATCTGGAGTGTCCTCTCTCACAAGGTCGACCACTTAGTTTCGTCGAACACATACGGTTTCGAGTAGTATCGCCACAGATTTCGCAGAACGGGAGTTTCTCTTGGCACAGTATCGAACACTTAGTTTCAGATAGAACATTTAGTTTAAAATGGAACTAAGTTTCGCATCTGGAGCTTCCCCTTTCACAAGGCGACCACTCAGTTTCGTCGAACACATACGGTTTCGAGTGGCATCGCCACAGATTTCAGAGAAGAGGCGCTTCGCCTAGCACAGTATCGAACACTTAGTATCAGATAGAACAATTAGTTGAAAGTGGATCAATGTTTCGCATCTGGAGTATCCTCTCTCACAAGGTCAATCACTTAGTTTCGTCGAACACATACGGTTTCGAGCTTCATCGCCACACATTTCAGAGAACAGGCGCTTCTCCTGGCACAGTATCGAACACTTAGTATCAGATAGAACAATTAGTTGAAAATGGATCTATGTTTCGCATCTGGAATGTCCTCTCTCACAAGGTCGACCACTTAGTTTCGTCGAACACATACGGTTTCGAGTAGTACCGCCACAGATTTCGCAGAACGGGAGTTTCTCCTGGCACAGTATCGAACACTTAGTTACAGATAGAACAATTAGTTTAAAATGGAACTAAGCTTCGCATCTGTAGTATCCTCTCTCACAAGGTCAACCACTTAGTTTCGTCGAACACATACGGTTTCGAGCTTCATCGCCACACATTTCAGAGAACAGGCGCTTCTCCTGGCACAGTATCGAACACTTAGTTTCAGATAGAACAATTAGTTTAAAATGGAACTATGTTTCGCATCTGGAGTGTCCTCCCTCACAAGGTCGACCACTTAGTTTCGTCGAACACATACGGTTTCGAGTAGTATCGCCACAGATTTCGCAGAACGGGAGTTTCTCTTGGCACAGTATCGAACACTTAGTTTCAGATAGAACATTTAGTTTAAAATGGAACTAAGTTTCGCATCTGGAGCTTCCCCTTTCACAAGGCGACCACTCAGTTTCGTCGAACACATACGGTTTCGAGTGGCATCGCCACAGATTTCAGAGAACAGGCGCTTCGCCTAGCACAGTATCGAACACTTAGTATCAGATAGAACAATTAGTTGAAAGTGGATCAATTTTTCGCATCTGGAGTATCCTCTCTCACAAGGTCAATCACTTAGTTTCGTCGAACACATACGGTTTCGAGCTTCATCGCCACACATTTCAGAGAACAGGCGCTTCTCCTGGCACAGTATCGAACACTTAATATCAGATAGAACAATTAGTTGAAAATGGATCTATGTTTCGCATCTGGAATGTCCTCTCTCACAAGGTCGACCACTTAGTTTCGTCGAACACATACGGTTTCGAGTAGTACCGCCACAGATTTCGCAGAACGGGAGTTTCTCCTCGCACGGTATCGAACACTTAGTTTCAGATAGAACAATTAGTTTAAAATGGAACTAAGCTTCGCATCTGTAGTATCCTCTCTCACAAGGTCAACCACTTAGTTTCGTCGAACACATATGGTTTCGAGTAGCATCGCCACTGATTTCAGAGATCAGGCGCTTCTCCTGGCACAGTATCGAACACTTAGTTTCAGATAGAACAATTTGTTTAAAATGGACCTAAGTTTCGCATCTGGAGTTTCCTCTCTCACAAGGTCGACCATTTAGATTCGTCGAACACATGCGGTTTCGAGTGGCGTCGCCACAGATTTCAGAGAACAGGCGCTTCTCCTGGCACAGTATCGAACACTTAGTTTCAGATGGAACATTTGGTTTAAAATGGAACTAAGTTTCGCATCTGAAGTTTCCTCTCGCACAAGGTCGGCCACTTAGTTTCGTCGAACACACACGGTTTCGAGTGGCATCGCCACAGATTTCAGAGAACAGGCACTTCTCCTGGCACAGTATCGAACACTTAGTATCAGATAGAACAATTAGTTTAAAATGGAACTATGTTTCGCATCTGGAGTATCCTCTCTCACAAGGCCAACCACCTAGTTTCGTCGAACATATACGGTTTCGAGCGGCATCGCCACACATTTCAGAGAACAGGCGCTTCTCCTGGCACAGTATCGAACACTTAGTATCAGATAGAACAATTAGTTTAAAATGGATCTATGTTTCGCATCTGGAGTGTCCTCTCTCACAAGGTCGACCACTTAGTTTCGTCGAACACGTACGGTTTCGAGTAGTATCGCCACAGATTTCGCAGAACGGGAGTTTCTCTTGGCACAGTATCGAACACTTAGTTTCAGATAGAACATTTAGTTTAAAATGGAACTAAGTTTCGCATCTGGAGCTTCCCCTTTCACAAGGCGACCACTCAGTTTCGTCGAACACATACGGTTTCGAGTGGCATCGCCACAGATTTCAGAGAAGAGGCGCTTCGCCTAGCACAGTATCGAACACTTAGTATCAGATAGAACAATTAGTTGAAAGTGGATCAATGTTTCGCATCTGGAGTATCCTCTCTCACAAGGTCAATCACTTAGTTTCGTCGAACACATACGGTTTCGAGCTTCATCGCCACACATTTCAGAGAACAGGCGCTTCTCCTGGCACAGTATCGAACACTTAGTATCAGATAGAACAATTAGTTGAAAATGGATCTATGTTTCGCATCTGGAATGTCCTCTCTCACAAGGTCGACCACTTAGTTTCGTCGAACACATACGGTTTCGAGTAGTACCGCCACAGATTTCGCAGAACGGGAGTTTCTCCTGGCACGGTATCGAACACTTAGTTTCAGATAGAACAATTAGTTTAAAATGGAACTAAGCTTCGCATCTGTAGTATCCTCTCTCACAAGGTCAACCACTTAGTTTCGTCGAACACATACGGTTTCGAGCTTCATCGCCACACATTTCAGAGAACAGGCGCTTCTCCTGGCACAGTATCGAACACTTAGTTTCAGATAGAACAATTAGTTTAAAATGGATCTATGTTTCGCATCTGGAGTGTCCTCCCTCACAAGGTCGACCACTTAGTTTCGTCGAACACATACGGTTTCGAGTAGTATCGCCACAGATTTCGCAGAACGGGAGTTTCTCTTGGCACAGTATCGAACACTTAGTTTCAGATAGAACATTTAGTTTAAAATGGAACTAAGTTTCGCATCTGGAGCTTCCCCTTTCACAAGGCGACCACTCAGTTTCGTCGAACACATACGGTTTCGAGTGGCATCGCCACAGATTTCAGAGAACAGGCGCTTCGCCTAGCACAGTATCGAACACTTAGTATCAGATAGAACAATTAGTTGAAAGTGGATCAATTTTTCGCATCTGGAGTATCCTCTCTCACAAGGTCAATCACTTAGTTTCGTCGAACACATACGGTTTCGAGCTTCATCGCCACACATTTCAGAGAACAGGCGCTTCTCCTGGCACAGTATCGAACACTTAATATCAGATAGAACAATTAGTTGAAAATGGATCTATGTTTCGCATCTGGAATGTCCTCTCTCACAAGGTCGACCACTTAGTTTCGTCGAACACATACGGTTTCGAGTAGTACCGCCACAGATTTCGCAGAACGGGAGTTTCTCCTCGCACGGTATCGAACACTTAGTTTCAGATAGAACAATTAGTTTAAAATGGAACTAAGCTTCGCATCTGTAGTATCCTCTCTCACAAGGTGGACCACTTAGTTTCGTCGAACACATATGGTTTCGAGTAGCATCGCCACTGATTTCAGAGATCAGGCGCTTCTCCTGGCACAGTATCGAACACTTAGTTTCAGATAGAACAATTTGTTTAAAATGGACCTAAGTTTCGCATCTGGAGTTTCCTCTCTCACAAGGTCGACCATTTAGATTCGTCGAACACATGCGGTTTCGAGTGGCGTCGCCACAGATTTCAGAGAACAGGCGCTTCTCCTGGCACAGTATCGAACACTTAGTTTCAGATGGAACATTTGGTTTAAAATGGAACTAAGTTTCGCATCTGAAGTTTCCTCTCGCACAAGGTCGGCCACTTAGTTTCGTCGAACACACACGGTTTCGAGTGGCATCGCCACAGATTTCAGAGAACAGGCACTTCTCCTGGCACAGTATCGAACACTTAGTATCAGATAGAACAATTAGTTTAAAATGGAACTATGTTTCGCATCTGGAGTATCCTCTCTCACAAGGCCAACCACCTAGTTTCGTCGAACATATACGGTTTCGAGCGGCATCGCCACACATTTCAGAGAACAGGCGCTTCTCCTGGCACAGTATCGAACACTTAGTATCAGATAGAACAATTAGTTTAAAATGGATCTATGTTTCGCATCTGGAGTGTCCTCTCTCACAAGGTCGACCACTTAGTTTCGTCGAACACGTACGGTTTCGAGTAGTATCGCCACAGATTTCGCAGAACGGGAGTTTCTCTTGGCACAGTATCGAACACTTAGTTTCAGATAGAACATTTAGTTTAAAATGGAACTAAGTTTCGCATCTGGAGCTTCCCCTTTCACAAGGCGACCACTCAGTTTCGTCGAACACATACGGTTTCGAGTAGCATCGCCACAGATTTCAGAGAACGGGCGCATCTCCTAGCACAGTATCGAACACTTAGTATCAGATAGAACAATTAGTTTAAAATGGAAGTACGATTCGCATCCGCAGTTTCCTCTCTCACAAGGTCGACAAACAAATTGTTCTATCTGAAACTAAGTGTTCGATACAGTGCCAGGAGAAGCGCCTGTTCTCTGAAATCTGTGGGGATGCTACTCGAAACCGTATGTGTTCGAGGAAAATAAGTGGTCGATACTTTGCCAGGAGAAACTCGCGTTCGGCGAAATCTGTGGCGATACCACTCGAAACCGTATGTGTTCGACGAAACTAAATGGTCGCTTTGTGAAAGAGGAAACTCCAGATGCGAAACTTAGTTCCCTTTAAAACTAATTGTTCCATCTGAAACTAAGTGTTCGAAGCTGTGCCAGGAGAAGCGCCTGTTCTCTGAAATCTGTGGCGATGCCAATCGAAACCGTCTGTGTTCGACGAAACTAAGTGGTCGCCTTGTGAAAGAGGAAACTCCAGATGCGAAACTTAGTTCCATTTAAAACTAATTGTTCTATCCGAAACTAAGTGTTCGATACTGTGCCAGGAGAAACGCCTCTTCTCTGAAATCTGTGGCGATGCCAATCGAAACCGTATGTGTTCGACGAAACTAAGTGGCCAACCTTGTGAGAGAGGAAACTCCAGATGCGAAACTTAGTTCCATTTTAAACTAATTGTTCTATCTGAAAGTGTTCGATACTGTGCCAGGAGAAGCGCCTGTTCTCTGATATCTGTCGCGATGCTACTCGAAACCGTATGTGTTCGTCGAAACTAAGTGGTCGACCTTGTGGGAGAGGAAACTCCAGATGCCAAACTTAGTTTCATTTTAAACTAACTGTTCTATCAGAAACTAAGCGTTCGATACTGTGCCAGGGGAAGCGCCTGTTCTCTGAAATCCGTGGCGATGCCACTCGAAACCGTATATGTTCGACGAAACTAAGTGGTCGACCTTGTGGGAGAGGAAACTCCAGATGCGAAACTTAGTTCCATTTTAAACATATTGTTCTATCTGAAACTAAGTGTTCGATACAGTGCCAGGAGAAACGCCTGTTCTCTGAAATGTGTGGCGATGCTACACGAAACCGTATGTGTTCGACGAATCTAAATGTTCGACCTTGTGGGAGAGGAATCTCCAGATGCGAGACTTAGTTCCATTTTAAACAAATTGTTCTATCTGAAACTAAGTGTTCGATACTGTGCCAGGAGTAGCGCCTGTTCTCTGAAATGTGTGGCGATGCCACTCGAAACCGTATGTGTTCGACGAAACTAAGTGGTTTATCTTGTGAGAGAGGATATTCCAAATGCGAAACATAGTCCCATTTTAAACTAATTGTTCTGTCTGAAATAAGTGTTCGATACTGTGCCAGGCGAAGCGCCTGTTCACTGAAATCTGTGGCGATGCCCCTCGATACCGTATGTGTTCGTCGAAACTAAGTGGTCGACCTTGTGAGAGAGGAAACTCCAGATGCGAAACTGAGTTCCATTTTAAACTAATTGTTCTATCTGAAATTAAGTGTTCGATACTGTGCCAGGAGAAGCGCCTGTTCTCTGAAATCTCTGGCGATGCTACTCGAAACCGTATGTGTTCGAGGAAACTTAGTGGTCGACCTTGTGAGAGAGGAAACTCCAGACGCGAAACATAGTGCCATTTTAAACTAAATGTTCTATCTGAAACTAAGTGTTCGATACTGTGCCAGGAGAAGCGCCTGTCCTCTGAAATCTGTCGCGATGCTACTCGAAACCGTATGTGTTCGACGAAACTAAGTTGTCGATCTTCTGAGAGAGAAAACTCCAGACGCAGAACTTAGTTCCATTTTAAACTATTTGTTCTATCTGAAACTAAGTGTTCGATAATGTGCCAGGAGAAGCGCCTGTTCTCTGAAATCTGTGGCGATGCCACTCGAAACCGTATGTGTTCGACGAAACTAAGTGGTCGACCATGTGAGAGAGGAAACTCCAGATGCGAAATATAGTTCAATTTTAAACTAAATGTTCCATCTGAAACTAAGTGTTCGATACTGTGCCAGGAGAAGCGCCTGTTCTCTGAAATCTGTGGCGATGCTACTCGAAACCGTATGTGTTCGACGAAACTAAGTGGCCGACCTTGTGAGAGAGGAAACTCCAGATGCGAAGCTTAGTTCCATTTCAAAGTAATTGTTCTATCTGATACTAAGTGTTCGCTATTGTGCCATGAGAAGCCCCTGTTCTCTGAAATCTGTGGCGATGCCACTCGAAACCGTATGTGTTCGACGAAACTAAGTGGCCGACCTTGTGAGAGAGGAAACTCCAGATGCGAAACTTAGTTCCATTTTATACTAATTGTTCTATCTGAAACTAAGTGTTCGATACTGTGCCAGGAGAAGCGCCTGTCCTCTGAAATCTGTCGCGATGCTACTCGAAACCGTATGTGTTCGACGAAACTAAGTGGTCGATCTTCTGAGAGAGAAAACTCCAGACGCAAAACTTAGTTCCATTTTATAATTATTGTTCTGTCTGAAACTAAGTGTTCGATAATGTGCCAGGAGAAGCGCCTGTTCTCTGAAATCTGTGGCGATGCCACTCGAAACCGTATGTGTTCGACGAAACTAAGTGGTCGACCATGTGAGAGAGGAAACTCCAGATGCGAAACATAGTTCAATTTTAAACTAAATATTCCATCTGAAACTAAGTGTTCGATACTGTGCCAGGAGAAGCGCCTGTTCTCTGAAATCTGTGGCGATGCCACTCGAAACCGTATGTGTTCGACGAAACTAAATGGTCGAACTTGTGAGAGAGGAAACTCCAGATGCGAAACATAGTTCCATTTTAAACTAATTGATCTATCTGAAACCAAGTGTTCGACACTGTGGCAGGATAAGCGCCTGTTCTCTGAAATCTGTGGCGATGCCACTCGAAACCGTATGTGTTCGACGAAACTAAGTGGTCGATCTTCTGGGAGAGAAAACTCCAGACGCAAAACTTAGTTCCATTTTAAAATAATTGTTCTATCTGAAACTAAGTGTTCGATAATGTGCCAGGAGAAGCGCCTGTTCTCTGAAATCTGTGGCGATGCCACTCGAAACCGTATGTGTTCGACGAAACTAAGTGGTCGACCATGTGAGAGAGGAAACTCCAGATGCGAAACATAGTTCAATTTTAAACTAATTTTTCTATCTGATACTAAGTGTTCGATACTGTGCCAGGAGAAGCGCCTGTTCTCTGAAATGTGTGGCGATGCCACTCGAAACCGTATGTGTTCGAGGAAACTAAGTGGTCGACCTTGTGAGAGAGGAAACTCCAGATGCTAAACTTAGTTCCATTTTAAACTAATTGTTCTAACTGAAACTATGTGTCTGATACTGTGCCAGGAGAAGCGTATGCGTTCGGTCGACCTTGTGAGAGAGGAAACTCCAGATGCGATAATTAGTTCCATTTTAAACTAAATGTTCTATCTGAAACTAAGTGTTCGATACTGTGCCAGGAGAAGCGCCTGTTCTCCGAAATCTGTGGCGATGCTACTCGAAACCGTATGTGTTCGACGAAACTAAGTGGCCGAACTTGTGAGAGAGGAAACTCCAGAAGCGAAGCTTAGTTCCATTTTAAAGTAATTGTTCTATCTGATACTAAGTGTTCGATATTGTGCCATGAGAAGCCCCTGTTCTCTGAAATCTGTGGCGATGCCACTCGAAACCGTATGTGTTCGACGAAACTAAGTGGCCGACCTTGTGAGAGAGGAAACTCCAGATGCGAAACTTAGTTCCATTTTATACTAATTGTTCTATCTGAAACTAAGTGTTCCATACTGTGCCAGGAGAAGCGCCTGTCCTCTGAAATCTGTCGCGATGCTACTCGAAACCGTATGTGTTCGACGAAACTAAGTGGTCGATCTTCTGAGAGAGAAAACTCCAGACGCAAAACTTAGTTCCATTTTAAACTAATTGTTCTATCTGAAACTAAGTGTTCGATAATGTGCCAGGAGAAGCGGCTGTTCTCTGAAATCTGTGGCGATGCCACTCGAAACCGTATGTGTTCGACGAAACTAAGTTGTCGACCATGTGAGAGAGGAAACTCCAGATGCGAAACATAGTTCAATTTTAAACTAAATGTTCCATCTGAAACTAAGTGTTCGATACTGTGCCAGGAGAAGCGCCTGTTCTCTGAAATCTGTGGCGATGCTACTCGAAACCGTATGTGTTCGACGAAACTAAGCGGCCGACCTTGTTTGAGAGGAAACTCCAGATGCGAAACTTAGTTCCATTTTATACTAATTGTTCTATCTGATACTAAGTGTTCGATACTGTGCCAGGAGAAGCGCCTGTCCTCTGAAATCTGTCGCGATGCTACTCGAAACCGTATGTGTTCGACGAAACTAAGTGGTCGATCTTCTGAGAGAGAAAACTCCAGACGCAAAACTTAGTTCCATTTTAAAATAATTGTTCTATCTGAAACTAAGTGTTCGATAATGTGCCAGGAGAAGCGCCTGTTCTCTGAAATCTGTGGCGATGCCACTCGAAACCGTATGTGTTCGACGAAACTAAGTGGTCGACCATGTGAGAGAGGAAACTCCAGATGCGAAACATAGTTCAATTTTAAACTAAATGTTCCATCTGAAACTAAGTGTTCGATACTGTGCCAGGAGAAGCGCCTGTTCTCTGAAATCTGTGGCGATGCCACTCGAAACCGTATGTGTTCGACGAAACTAAATGGTCGAACTTGTGAGAGAGGAAACTCCAGGTGCGAAACTTAGTTCCATGTTAAACTAATTGTTCTATCTGAGACTAAGTGTTCGATACTGTGCCAGGAGAAGTGCACGTTCTCTGAAATCTGTGGCGGTGCTACAGGAAACCATATGTGTTCGACGGAACTAAGTGGCCGACCTTGTGAGAGAGGAAACTTCAGATGCGAAATTTAGTTCCATTTTAAACTAATTGTTCCATCTGAAATTAAGTGTTCGATACTATGCCTGGGGAAGCGGCTGTTCTCCGAAATCTGTGGCGATGCCACTCGAAAACGTATGTGTTCGACGAAACTAAGTGACCGACCTTGTGAGAGAGGAAACACCAGATGCGAGACTTAGTTCCATTTTAAACAAATTATTCTGTTTGAAAGTGTTCGATACTGTGCCAGGAGAAGAGCCTGTTCTCTGAAATCTGTGGCGATGCTACTCGAAACCGTATGTGTTCGACGAATCTAAATGGTCGACCTTGTGAGAGAGGAAACTCCAGATGCGAATCTTATTTCCATTTTAAACTAATTGTTCTATCTGAAACTAAGTGTTCGATACTGTGCCAGGAGAAGTGCCTGTTCTCTGAAATCTGTCGCGATGCTACTCGAAACGGTATGTGTTCGACGAAACTGAGTGGTCGACCTTGTGAGAGAGGAAACTCCAGACGCGAAACATAGTGCCATTTTAAACTAAATGTTCTATCTGAAACTAAGTGTTCGATACTGTGCCAGGAGAAGCGCCTGTCCTCTGAAATCTGTCGCGATGCTACTCGAAACCGTATGTGTTCGACGAAACTAAGTGGTCGATCTTCTGAGAGAGAAAACTCCAGACGCAAAACTTAGTTCCATTTTAAACTAATTGTTCTATCTGAAACTAAGTGTTCGATAATGTGCCAGGAGAAGCGCCTGTTCTCTGAAATCTGTGGCGATGCCACTCGAAACCGTATGTGTTCGACGAAACTAAGTGGTCGACCATGTGAGAGAGGAAACTCCAGATGCGAAACATAGTTCAATTTTAAACTAAATGTTCCATCTGAAACTAAGTGTTCGATACTGTGCCAGGAGAAGCGCCTGTTCTCTGAAATCTGTGGCGATGCTACTCGAAACCGTATGTGTTCGACGAAACTAAGTGGCCGACCTTGTGAGAGAGGAAACTCCAGATGCGAAGCTTAGTTCCATTTTAAAGTAATTGTTCTATCTGATACTAAGTGTTCGCTATTGTGCCATGAGAAGCCCCTGTTCTCTGAAATCTGTGGCGATGCCACTCGAAACCGTATGTGTTCGACGAAACTAAGTGGCCGACCTTGTGAGAGAGGAAACTCCAGATGCGAAACTTAGTTCCATTTTATACTAATTGTTCTATCTGAAACTAAGTGTTCGATACTGTGCCAGGAGAAGCGCCTGTTCTCTGAAATCTGTGGCGATGCCACTCGAAACCGTATGTGTTCGACGAAACTAAGTGGTCGACCATGTGAGAGAGGAAACTCCAGATGCGAAACATAGTTCAATTTTAAACTAAATATTCCATCTGAAACTAAGTGTTCGATACTGTGCCAGGAGAAGCGCCTGTTCTCTGAAATCTGTGGCGATGCCACTCGAAACCGTATGTGTTCGACGAAACTAAATGGTCGAACTTGTGAGAGAGGAAACTCCAGTTGCGAAACATAGTTCCATTTTAAACTAATTGATCTATCTGAAACCAAGTGTTCGACACTGTGGCAGGATAAGCGCCTGTTCTCTGAAATCTGTGGCGATGCCACTCGAAACCGTATGTGTTCGACGAAACTAAGTGGTCGAACTTGTGAGAGAGAAAACTCCAAATGCGAAACATAGGTCCATTTTAAACTAATTGTTCTATCTGAATCTAAGTGTTCGATACTGTGCCAGGAGAAGCGCCTGTTCTCTGAAATCTGTGGCGATGCCACTCGAAACCGTAGGTGTTCGACGAAATTAAGTGGTCGCCTTGTGAGGGAAGAAACTCCAGATGCGAAATTTAGTACAATTTTAGACTAATTGTTCTATCTGAAACTATGTGTCTGATACTGTGCCAGGAGAAGCGCCTGTTCTCTGAAATCTGTGGCGATGCCACTCGAAACCGTATGTGTTCGACGAAACTAAATGGTCGACCTTGTGAGAGAGGAAACTCCAGATGAGAAACATAGTTCCATTTTAAACTAATTGATCTATCTGAAACCAAGTGTTCGACACTGTGGCAGGATAAGCGCCTGTTCTCTGAAATCTGTGGCGATGCCACTCGAAACCGTATGTGTTCGACGAAACTAAATGGTCGACCTTGTGAGAGAGGAAACTCCAGATGCGAAACATAGTTCCATTTTAAACTAATTGATCTATCTGAAACCAAGTGTTCGACACTGTGGCAGGATAAGCGCCTGTTCTCTGAAATCTGTGGCGATGCCACTCGAAACCGTATGTGTTCGACGAAACTAAATGGTCGACCTTGTGAGAGAGGAAACTCCAGATGCGAAACATAGTTCCATTTTAAACTAATTGATCTATCTGAAACCAAGTGTTCGACACTGTGGCAGGATAAGCGCCTGTTCTCTGAAATCTGTGGCGATGCCACTCGAAACCGTATGTGTTCGACGAAACTAAGTGTTCGAACTTGTGAGAGAGAAAACTCTAAATGCGAAACATAGGTCCATTTTAAACTAATTGTTCTATCTGAATCTAAGTGTTCGATACTGTGCCAGAAGAAGCGCCTGTTCTCTGCAATCTGTGGCGATGCAGCTCGAAACCGTAGGTGTTCGACGAAATTAAGTGGTCGCCTTGTGAGGGAAGAAACTCCAGATGCGAAATTTAGTACAATTTTAGGCTAATTGTTCTATCTGAAACTATGTGTCTGATACTGTGCCAGGAGAAGCGCCTGTTCTCTGAAATCTGTGGCGTTGCCACTCGAAACCGGATGAGTTCGACGAAACTAAGTGGCCGACCTTGTGAGAGAGGAAGCTTCAGATGCGAAACTTAGTTCCATTTCAAATTAATTGTTCTATCTGAAACTAAGTGTTCGATACTGTTCCAGGAGAAGCGGCTGTTATCTGAAATCTGTCGCGATGCCACTCTAAACCGTATGTGGTCGACGAACCTAAGTTGTCGACAACGTGAGAGAGGAAACTCCAGATGCGAAACATAGTTCCCTTTTAAACTAATTGTTCTATCTGAACCTGAGTGTTCGATACTGCGCCAGGAGAAGCGCCTGTTCTCTGAAATCTGTGGCGATGCCACTCGAAACCGTATGTGTTCGACGAAACTAAGTGATTGACCTTGTGAGGGAGGATTCACCAGATTCGGAACATAGTTCCATTTTGAACTAATTGTTCTATCTGAAACTAAGTTTTCGATACTGTGCCAGGAGAAGCGCCTGTTCTCTGAAATCTGTGGCGATGCCACTCGAAACCGTATGTGTTCCACGAAACTCAGTGGTCGACCTTGTAAGAGAGGAAACTCCAGATGCGAAACTTAGTTCCATTTTAACCTAATTGTTCTATCTGAAACTATGTGTTCCACACAGGGCCAGGAGAAGCGCCTGTTCTCTGAAATCTGTGGCCATGCCCCTCGAAACCGTATGTGTTCGACGAAACTAAGTGGTCGACCTTGTGGGAGTGGAAACTCCACATGCGAAACTTACTTCCATTTTAAACTAATTATTCTATCTGAAACTAAGTGTTCGATACTGTGCCAGGAGAGGCGTCTGTTCTCTGAAATCTGTGGCGATGCTACTCGAAACCGTATGTGTTCGACGAAACTAAGTGGTCGCCTTGTGAAAGAGGAAACTCCAGATGCGGAACTTAGTACCATTTTAAACTAATTGTTCTACCTGAAACTAAGTGTTCGATACTGTGCCAGGAGAAGCGCCTGTTCTCTGAAATCTGTGGCGATGCCACTCGAAACCGTAGGTGTTCGTCGAAATTAAGTGGTCGCGTTGTGAGGGAAGAAACTCCAGATGCGAAATTTAGTACAATTTTAGACTAATTGTTCTATCTGAAACTATGTGTCTGATACTGTGCCAGGAGAGGCGCCTCTACTCTGAAATCTGGGGCGCTGCCACTTGAAACCGTATGTGTTCAACGAAACTAAGTGGTCGACCTTGTTGGAGAGGAAACTCCAGATGCGAAACTTAGTTCCATTGTAAACTAATTGTTCTATCTGATACTAAGCGTTCGATACTGTGCCAGGAGAAGCGCCTGTTCTCTGAAATGTGTGGGGATGCCATTCGAAACCGTATGTGTTCGAGGAAACTAAGTGGTTGATCTTGTGAGAGAGGAAACTCCAGAAGCGAAACTTAGTTCCATTTCAAACTGATTGTTCTATCTAAACTTAGTGTTTGATAATGAGCCAGGAGAAGCGCCTGTTCTCTGAAATCTGTGGCGATGCCACTCGAAACCGTAGGTGTTCGACGAAATTAAGTGGTCGCCTTGTGGGAGAGGAAACTCCAGATGCAAAATTATTTCCATTTTAAACTAATTTTTCTCTCTGAAACTAAGTGTTCGATACTGTGCCAGCAGAAGCGCCTGTTCTCTGAAATCTGTGGCGATGCCACTGGAAACCGTATGTGTTTGACGAAACTAAGTGGTCCACCTTGGGAGGGAGGAACCTCCAAATGCGAAACATAGTTCCATTTTAAACTAATTGTTCTCTCTGAAGCTAAGTGTTTGATACTGTGCCAGGCGAAGCGGCTGTTTTCTGAAATCTGTGGCGATGCCACTCGAAACCGTATGTGTTCGACGAAACTAAGTGGTCGACCATGTGAGAGAGGAAACTCCAGATGCGAAACATAGTTCCATTTTAAACTAATTGTTCTATCTGAACCTGAGTGTTCGATACTGTGCCAGGAGAAGCGCCTGTTCTCTGAAATCTGTGGCGATGCTACTCGAAACCGTATGTGTGCGACGAAACTAAGTGGTCGCCTTGTGAGGGAAGAAACTCCAGATGCGAAATTTAGTACAATTTCAGAGTAATTGTTCTATCTGAAACTATGTGTCTGATACTCTGCCAGGAGAAGCGCCTGTTCTCTGAAATCTGTGGCGATGCCACGCGAAACCGTATGTGTTCCACGAAACTAAGTGGTCGACCTTGTAAGAGAGGAAACTCCAGATGCGAAACTTAGTTCCATTTTAACCTAATTGTTCTATCTGAAACTATGTGTTCGACACTGGGCAAGGAGAAGCGCCTGTTCTCTGAAATCTGTGGCCATGCCACTCGAAACCGTATGTGTTCGACGAAACTAAGTGGTCGACCTTGTGGGAGAGGAAACGCCAGATGCAAAATTATTTCCATTTTAAACTATTTTTTCTCTCTGAAACTAAGTTTTCGATACTGTGCCAGCAGAAGCGCCTGTTCTCTGAAATCTGTGGCGATGCCACTGGAAACCGTATGTGTTTGACGAAACTAAGTGGTCCACCTTGGGAGGGAGGAACCTCCAAATGCGAAACATAGTTCCATTTTAAACTAATTGTTCTCTCTGAAACTAAGTGTTCGATACTGTGCCAGGCGAAGCGGCTGTTTTCTGAAATCTGTGGCGATGCCACTCGAAACCGTATGTGTTCGACGAAACTAAGTGGTCGACCATGTGAGAGAGGAAACTCCAGATGCGAAACATAGTTCCATTTTAAACTAATTGTTCTATCTGAACCTGAGTGTTCGATACTGTGCCAGGAGAAGCGCCTGTTCTCTGAAATCTGTGGCGATGCTACTCGAAACCGTTTGTGTTCCACGAAACTAAGTGGTCGCCTTGTGAGGGAAGAAACTCCAGATGCGAAATTTAGTACAATTTCAGAGTAATTGTTCTATCTGAAACTATGTGTCTGATACTCTGCCAGGAGAAGCGCCTGTTCTCTGAAATCTGTGGCGATGCCACGCGAAACCGTATGTGTTCCACGAAACTAAGTGGTCGACCTTGTAAGAGAGGAAACTCCAGATGCGAAACTTAGTTCCATTTTAACCTAATTGTTCTATCTGAAACTATGTGTTCGACACTGGGCAAGGAGAAGCGCCTGTTCTCTGAAATCTGTGGCCATGCCACTCGAAACCGTATGTGTTCGACGAAACTAAGTGGTCGACCTTGTGGGAGAGGAAACGCCAGATGCAAAATTATTTCCATTTTAAACTATTTTTTCTCTCTGAAACTAAGTTTTCGATACTGTGCCAGCAGAAGCGCCTGTTCTCTGAAATCTGTGGCGATGCCACTGGAAACCGTATGTGTTTGACGAAACTAAGTGGTCCACCTTGGGAGGGAGGAACCTCCAAATGCGAAACATAGTTCCATTTTAAACTAATTGTTCTCTCTGAAACTAAGTGTTCGATACTGTGCCAGGCGAAGCGGCTGTTTTCTGAAATCTGTGGCGATGCCACTCGAAACCGTATGTGTTCGACGAAACTAAGTGGTCGACCATGTGAGAGAGGAAACTCCAGATGCGAAACATAGTTCCATTTTAAACTAATTGTTCTATCTGAACCTGAGTGTTCGATACTGTGCCAGGAGAAGCGCCTGTTCTCTGAAATCTGTGGCGATGCTGCTCGAAACCGTTTGTGTTCCACGAAACTAAGTGGTCGACCTTCTGAGAGAGGAAACTCCAGATGCGAAACTTAGTTCCATTTTAAACAAATTGTTCTATCTGAAACTAAGTGTTCGATACTGTGCCAGGAGAAGCGCCTGTTCCCTGAAATCTGTGGCGATGCCACTCGAAACCGTATGTGTTCGACGACACTCAGTGGTCGACCTGGTGAGAGAGGAAACTCCAAATGCGAAGCTTTGTTCATTTAAACTAATTGTTCTATCTGGTACTGAGTGTTCGACACTGTGCCAGGAGAAGCGCCTGTTCTCTGAAATCTTTGGCGATGCCACTCGAAACCGTATGTGTTCGACGAAAATAAGTGGTCGACCTTGTGGTAGAGGAAAATCTAGATGCGAAACATAGTGCCATTTTAAAGTAATTGATCTATCTGATACTAAGTGTTCCATACTGTGCCAGGAGAAGCGCCTGTTCTCTGAAATCTGTGGCCATGCTACTCCAAACCGTATGTGTTCGACGAAACTAAGTGGTCCACCTTGTGAGAGAGGAAGCTCCAGATGCGAAGCTTAGTTCCATTTTAAAGTAATTGTTCTACCTGAAAGTGTTCGATACTGTGCCAGGAGAAGTGCCTGTTCTCTGAAATCTGTGGCGATGCTACTCGAAACCGTATGTGTTCGACGAAACAAAGTGGTCCACCTTGTGAGAGAGGAAGCTCCAGATGCGAAGCTTAGTACCATTTTAAAGTAATTGTTCTATCTGATACTAAGTGTTCCATACTGTGCCAGGAGAAGCGCCTGTTCTCTGAAATCTGTGGCCATGCTACTCCAAACCGTATGTGTTCGACGAAACTAAGTCGTCCACCTTGTGCGAGAGGAAACTCCAGATGCGAAACATAGTTCCATTTTAAACTAATTGTTCTACCTGAAAGTGTTCGATACTGTGCCAGGAGAAGCGCCTGTTCTCTGAAATCTATGGCGATCCCACTCGAAACCGTACGTGTTCGACGAATCCGAATTCTCGACCCTGTGAGAGAGGAAACCCCAGATGCGAAACATAGTTCCATTTTAAACTAATTGTTCTATCTGCAACTAAGTGTTCCATACTGTTCCATGAGAAGCGCCTGTTCTCTGAAATCTGTGGCGATGCTACTCGAAACCGTATGTGTTCGACGAAACTAAGTGGTCCATCTTGTGAGAGAGGAAACCCCAGATGAGAATCTTAGTTCCTTTTTAAACTAATTGTTCTATCTGAAACTAAGTGTTCGATACTGTGCCAGGAGAAGCGCCTGTTCTCTGAAATCTGTGGCGATGCCACTCGAAACCGTATGTGTTCGACGAAACTAAATGGTCGACCTTGTGAGAGAGGAAACTCCAGATGCGAAACATAGTTCCATTTTAAACTAATTGATCTATCTGAAACCAAGTGTTCGACACTGTGGCAGGATAAGCGCCTGTTCTCTGAAATCTGTGGCGATGCTACTCGAAACCTTATGTGTTCGACGAAACAAAGTGGTCGCCTTGTGAGGGAAGAAACTCCAGATGCGAAACATAGTTCCATTTTAAACTAATAGTTCTGTCTGAATCTAAGTGTTCGATACTGTGCCAGGAGAAGCGCCTGTTCTCTGAAATCAGTGGTGATGCTACTCGAAACCTTATGTGTTCGACGAAACAAAGTGGTCGCCTTGTGAGGGAAGAAACTCCAGATGCGAAACATAGTACCATTTTAAACTAATTGTTCTATCTGAAACTAAATGTTCCATACTGTGCCAGGAGAAGCGCCTGTTATCTGAACTGTGTGGCGATGCCGCTCGAACCCGTATGTGTTTGACGAAACTAAGTGGTTGAACTTGTGAGAGAGGATACTCCAGATGCGAAACATAGTTCCATTTGAAACTAATTGTTCTATCTGATAAAAGTTTTCGATACTGTGCCAGGAGAAGCGCCTGTTCTCTGAAATGTGTGACGATGCCACTCGAAACCGTATGTGTTCGACGAAACTAAGTGGTCGACCTTGTGAGAGAGGAAACTCCAGACACGAAACTTAGTTCCATTTTAAACTAATTGTTCAATATGATATTAAGTGTTCGATACTGTGCCAGGAGAAGCGCCCGTTCTCTGAGAATTGTGGCGATGCTATTCGAAACCCTATGTGTCCGACGAAACTAAGTGGTCGACCTTGTGAGCAAGGCAACTCCAAATTAGAAATTTAATTCCATTTTAAACTAATTGTTCTATCTAAAACTATGTGTTCGATTCTGTGCCAGGAGAAGCGCCTGCTCTCTGAAATCTGTGGCGATGCCACTCGAAACCGTATGTAGTCGACGAAAATGAGTTGTCGACCTTGTGAGAGAGGAAACTCCAGATGCGAAACATAGTTCCAATTAAAACTAATTGTTCTAAATGATATTAAGTGTTTGATAATGTCCCAGGAGAAGCGCCTGTTCTCTGAAATCTGTGGCGATGCGCACTCGAAACGGTATTTGTTCGACGAAACTAAGTGGTCGACCTTATGAGAGAGGAAACTCCAGATGCGAAACTTATTTCCATTTAAAACTAATTGTTCGATCTGAAACTAAGTTTTCGATACTGTGCCAGGAGAAGCGCATGTTCTCTGAAATGTGTGGCGATGCCACTCGAAACCGTATGTGTTCGACGAAACTAAGTGGTTGATCATGTGAGAGAGGATATTCCAGATGCGAAACATAGTTCCATTTTAACCTAATTGTTCTATCTGATACTAAGTGTTCGATATTGTGCCAGGAGTAGCGCCTTTTCTCTGAAATCTGTGGCGATGTCACTCGAAACCGTATGTGTTCGAAGAAACTAAGTGGTCGACTTTCTGAGAGAGGAAACTCCAAATGCGAAACATATTTCCATTTAAAACTATATATTCTAGCTGAAACTAAGTTTTCGATACTGTGCCAGGAGAATCGCCTGTTCTCTGAAATCTGTGGCGATGCCAGTCGAAACCGTATGTGTTCGACGAAACTAAGTGGTCGACCTTGTGGGAGAGGAAACTCCAGATGCGAAACTTAGTTCCATTTAAAACTAATTGTTCTAAATGATATTAAGTGTTCGATACTGTGCCAGGAGAAGCGCCTGTTCTCTGAGAACTGTGGCGATGCTACTCGAAACCGTATGTGTTCGACGAAACTAAGTGGTCGACCTTCTGAGAGAGGAAACACCAGATGCGAAACTGAGTTCCTTTTTAAACTAAATGTTCTATCTGAAACTAAGTGTCCGATACTGTGCCAGGAGAATCGCCTGTTCTCTGAAATCTGTGGCGATGCCAGTCGAAACCGTATGTGTTCGACGAAACTAAGTGGTCGACCTTGTGGGAGAGGAAACTCCAGATGCGAAACTTAGTTCCATTTAAAACTAATTGTTCTAAATGATATTAAGTGTTCGATACTGTGCCAGGAGAATCGCCTGTTCTCTGAGAACTGTGGCGATGCTACTCGAAACCGTATGTGTTCGACGAAACTAAGTGGTCGACCTTCTGAGAGAGGAAACACAAGATGCGAAACTGAGTTCCTTTTTAAACTAAATGTTCTATCTGAAACTAAGTGTCCGATACTGTGCCAGGAGAAGCGCCTGTTCTCTGCAATCTGTGGCGATGCTACTCGAAACCGTATGTGTTCGACGAAAAAAAGTAGTCGGCCTTGTGAGAGAGGAAACTCCAGATGCGAAGCTTTGTTCCATTTTAAACTAATTGTTCTATCTGAAAGTGTTCTATACTGTGCCAGGAGAAGCGCCTGTTCTCTGAAATCTGTGGCGATGCCACTCGAAACCGTATGTGTTTGACCAAACCAAGTGGTCGAACTTGTGAGAGAGGAAACTCCAAAATGCGAAACATAGGTCCATTTGAAACTAATAGTTCTGTCTGAATCTAAGTGTTCGATACTGTGCCAGGAGAAGCGCCTGTTCTCTGAAATGTGTGGCGATGCCACTCGAAACCGTATGTGTTCGACGAAACTAAGTGGTTGATCATGTGAGAGAGGATATTCCAGAAGCGAAACATAGTTCCATTTTAAACTAATTGTTCTATCTGATACTAAGTGTTCGATATTGTGCCAGGAGTAGCGCCTTTTCTCTGAAATCTGTGGCGATGTCACTCGAAACCGTATGTGTTCGAAGAAACTAAGTGGTCGACTTTCTGAGAGAGGAAACTCCAAATGCGAAACATATTTCCATTTAAAACTATATATTCTAGCTGAAACTAAGTTTTCGATACTGTGCCAGGAGAATCGCCTGTTCTCTGAAATCTGTGGCGATGCCAGTCGAAACCGTATGTGTTCGACGAAACTAAGTGGTCGACCTTGTGGGAGAGGAAACTCCAGATGCGAAACTTAGTTCCATTTAAAACTAATTGTTCTAAATGATATTAAGTGTTCGATACTGTGCCAGGAGAATCGCCTGTTCTCTGAGAACTGTGGCGATGCTACTCGAAACCGTATGTGTTCGACGAAACTAAGTGGTCGACCTTCTGAGAGAGGAAACACAAGATGCGAAACTGAGTTCCTTTTTAAACTAAATGTTCTATCTGAAACTAAGTGTCCGATACTGTGCCAGGAGAAGCGCCTGTTCTCTGCAATCTGTGGCGATGCTACTCGAAACCGTATGTGTTCGACGAAACTAAGTGGTCGACCTTGTGAGAGAGGAAACTCCACATGCGAAACTTAGTCCCATTTTAAACTAATTGCTCTATCTGAAACTAAGTGTTCGATACTGTGCCAGGAGAATAGACTGTTCTCTGAAATCTGTGGCGATGCCACTCGAAACCGTATGTGTTCGACGAAACTATGTGGTCGACCTTGTGAGAGAGGAAACTCCAGATGCGAAGCTTTGTTCCATTTTAAACTAATTGTTTTATCTGGTACTAAGTGTTCGATACTGTGCCAGGAGAAGCGGCTGTTCTGTGAAATCTGTGGCGATACCACTCGAAACCGTATGTGTTCGACGAAAAAAAGTAGTCGGCCTTGTGAGAGAGGAAACTCCAGATGCGAAGCTTTGTTCCATTTTAAACTAATTGTTCTATCTGAAAGTGTTCTATACTGTGCCAGGAGAAGCGCCTGTTCTCTGAAATCTGTGGCGATGCCACTCGAAACCGTATGTGTTTGACCAAACCAAGTGGTCGAACTTGTGAGAGAGGAAACTCCAAAATGCGAAACATAGGTCCATTTGAAACTAATAGTTCTGTCTGAATCTAAGTGTTCGATACTGTGCCAGGAGAAGCGCCTGTTCTCTGAAATCAGTGGTGATGCTACTCGAATCCTTATGTGTTCGACGAAACAAAGTGGTCGCCTTGTGAAAGAGGAAACTCCAGATGCGAAACTTAGTACCATTTTAAACTAATTGTTCTATCTCAAACTATGTGTTCGATACTGTGCCAGGAGAAGCGCCTGTACTCTGAAATGCGTGGCGATGCCACTCGAAACCGTATGTGTTCGACGAAACTAAGTGGTCCACCTTGCGAGAGAGGAAACTCCAGATGCGAAACTTAGTTCCATTTTAAACGAATTGTTCTATCTGAAAGTGTTCGATACTGTGCCAGGAGAAGCGCCTGTTCTCTGAAATCTGTGGCGATGCCACTCGAAACCGTATGTGTTTGACCAAACCAAGTGGTCGAACTTGTGAGAGAGGAAACTCCAAAATGCGAAACATAGGTCCATTTGAAACTAATAGTTCTGTCTGAATCTAAGTGTTCGATACTGTGCCAGGAGAAGCGCCTGTTCTCTGAAATCAGTGGTGATGCTACTCGAAACCTTATGTGTTCGACGAAACAAAGTGGTCGCCTTGTGAGGGAAGAAACTCCAGATGCGAAACATAGTACCATTTTAAACTAATTGTTCTATCTGAAACTAAATGTTCGATACTGTGCCAGGAGAAGCGCCTGTTATCTGAACTGTGTGGCGATGCCGCTCGAACCCGTATGTGTTTGACGAAACTAAGTGGTTGAACTTGTGAGAGAGGATACTCCAGATGCGAAACATAGTTCCATTTGAAACTAATTGTTCTATCTGATAATAAGTTTTCGATACTGTGCCAGGAGAAGCGCCTGTTCTCTGAAATGTGTGACGATGCCACTCGAAACCGTATGTGTTCGACGAAACTAAGTGGTCGACCTTGTGAGAGAGGAAACTCCAGACACGAAACTTAGTTCCATTTTAAACTAATTGTTCAATATGATATTAAGTGTTCGATACTGTGCCAGGAGAAGCGCCCGTTCTCTGAGAATTGTGGCGATGCTATACGAAACCCTATGTGTCCGACGAAACTAAGTGGTCGACCTTGTGAGCAAGGCAACTCCAAATTAGAAATTTAATTCCATTTTAAACTAATTGTTCTATCTAAAACTATGTGTTCGATACTGTGCCAGGAGAAGCGCCTGTTCTCTGAACTGTGTGGCGATGCCCCTCAAAACCGTATGTGTTCGACGAAACTAAGTGGATGAACTTGTGAGAGAGGATACTCCAGACGCGAAAGATAGTTCCATTTTAAACTAATTATTCTATCTCATACTAAGTGTTCGATACTCTGCCAGGAGAAGCGCCTGTTCTCTGAAATCTGTGGCGATGCCACTCGAAACCGTATGTGTTTGACGAAACCAAGTGTTCGAACTTGTGAGAGAGGAAACTCCAAAATGCGAAGCTTAGTTCCATTTAAAACTAATTGTTCTATCAGAAACTAAGTGTTCGATACTGTGCCAGGAGAAGCGCCTGTTCTCTGAAATCTGTGGCGATGCTACTCGAAACCGTATATGTTCGACGAAACTAGATGGTCGACCTTGTGAGAGAGTAAACTCCAGATGCGAAACTAATTTCCATTTTAAACTAAGTGTTCTAGCTGTAACTAAGTGTTCGGTACTGCGCCAGCAGAAGCGCCTGTCCTCTGAAAACAGTGGCGATGCGCACTCGAAACGGTATGTTTCGACGAAACTAAGTGGTCGACCTTATGAGAGAGGAAACTCCAGATGCGAAACTTAGTTCCATTTAAAACTAATTGTTCGATCTGAAACTAAGTTTTCGATACTGTGCCAGGAGAAGCGCATGTTCTCTGAAATGTGTGGCGATGCCACTCGAAACCGTATGTGTTCGACGAAACTAAGTGGTTGATCTTGTGAGAGAGGATATTCCAGATGCGAAACATAGTTCCATTTTAAACTAATTGTTCTGTCTGAAATAAGTGTTCGATACTGTGCCAGGCGAAGCGCCTGTTCTCTGAAATCTGTGGCGATGCTACTCGAAACCGTTTGTGTTCCACGAAACTAAGTGGTCAACCTTCTGAGAGAGGAAAATCCAGATGCGAAACTTAGTTCCATTTTAAACAAATTGTTCTATCTGAAACTAAGTGTTTGATAATGTCCCAGGAGAAGCGCCTGTTCTCTGAAATCTGTGGCGATGCGTACTCGAAACGGTATGTGTTCGACGAAACTAAGTGGTCGACCTTATGAGAGAGGAAACTCCAGATGCGAAACTTAGTTCCATTTAAAACTAATTGTTCGATCTGAAACAAAGTTTTCGATACTGTGCCAGGAGAAGCGCATGTTCTCTGAAATGTGTGGCGATGCCACTCGAAACCGTATGTGTACGACGAAACTAAGTGGTCGGCCTTGGGAGAGTGAAAACTCCAGAAGTGGAACTTAGTTTCATTTAAAACTAACTGTTCTATCTGAAACTATGTGTTCGATAATGTGCCAGGAGAAGCGCCTGTTCTGCGAAATCTGTGGCGATACCACTCCAAACCGTATGTGTTCGACGAAACTAAGTGGTCGGCCTTGTGAGAGTGGAAACTCCAGAAGTGAAACTTAGTTTCATTTAAAAGTAACTGTTCTATCTGAAACTAAGTGTTCGATAATGTGCCAGGAGAAGCGCCTGTTCTCTGAAATGTGTGGCGATACCACTCGAAACCGTATGTGTCGACGAAACTAAGTGGTCGACCTTGTGAGAGAGGAAACTCCAGAAGCGAAATTTAGTTCCACTTTAAACTAATTGTTCTATCTGAAACTATGTGCTCGATACTGTGCCAGGAGAAGCGCCTGTTCACTGAAATCTGTGGCGATGCCACTCGAAACCGTATGTGTTCGACGAAACTAAGTCGTCGACCTTGTGAGAGAGGAAATTCCATATACGAAACATAGTTCCATTTTAAACTAATTGTTCTATCTGAAACTAAGTGTTCGATAATGTGCCAGGAGAAGCGCCTGTTCTCTGAAATCTGTGGCAATGCTACTCGAAACCGTATGTGTTCGACGAAACTAAATGGTCGACCATGTGAGAGAGGAATCTCCAGATGCGAAACTTAGTTCCATTTTAAACTAATTGTTCTATCTGTAACTAAGTGGTCGATAATGTGCCAGGAGAAGCGCCTCTTCTCTGAAATCTGTGGCGATACCACTCGAAACCGTATGTGTTCGACGAAACTAAGTGGTCGAACTTGTGAGAGAGGAAACTCCAAATGCGAAACTTAGTTCCATTTTGAACTAATTTTTCTATCTGAAACTAAGTGTTCGATACTCTGCCAGGAGAAGCGCGTTTTCTCTGAAATCTGTGACGATACCACTCGAAACCGTATGTGTTCGACGAAACTAAGTGGTCGAACTTATGAGAGAGGAAACTCCAAATGCGAAACTTAGTTCCATTTTGAACTAATTTTTCTATCTGAAACTAAGTGTTCGATACTCTGCCAGGAGAAGCGCGTTTTCTCTGAAATCTGTGGCGATACCACTCGAAACCGTATGTGTTCGACGAAACTAAGTGGCCGACCTTGTGAGAGAGGACACTCCAAATGCGAAACATAGTTGCATTTTAAACTAATTGTTCTATCTGTAACTAAGTGTTCGATAATGTGCCAGGAGAAGCGCCTGTTCTCTGAAATCTGTGGCGATGCCACTCGAAACCGTATGTGTTCGACGAAACTAAGTAGTTGACCTTGTGAGAGAGGATACTCCAGATGCGAAACTCAGTTCCATTTGAAACTAATTGTTCCATCGGAAACTAAGTGTTCGATAATGTGCCAGGAGAAGCGCCTGTTCTCTGTAATCTGTGGCGTTGCCACTCGAAACCGTATGTGTTCGACGAAACTAAGTGGCCGACCTTGTGAGAGAGGAAACTCCAGATGCGAAACATAGTGGCATTTTAAACTAATTGTTCTATCTGTAACTAAGTGTTCGATAATGTGCCAGGAGAAGCGCCTGTTCTCTGAAATCTGTGGCGATGCCACTCGAAACCGTATGTGTTCGACGAAACTAAGTAGTTGACCTTGTGAGAGAGGATACTCCAGATGCGAAACATAGTTCCATTTTAAACTAATTGTTCTATATGATATTAAGTGTTCGATACTGTGCCAGGAGAAGAGCCCGTTCTCTGAAATCTGTGGCGATGCATCTCGAAACCGTATGTGTTCGTCGAAACTAAGTGGCCGACCTTGTGAGAGAGGAAACTCCAGATGCGAAACAGAGTTGCATTTTAAACTAATTGTTCTATCTGTAACTAAGTGGTCGATAATGTGCCAGGAGAAGCGCCTCTTCTCTGAAATCTGTGGCGATACCACTCGAAACCGTATGTGTTCGACGAAACTAAGTGGTCGAACTTGTGAGAGAGGAAACTCCAAATGCGAAACTTAGTTCCATTTTGAACTAATTTTTCTATCTGAAACTAAGTGTTCGATACTCTGCCAGGAGAAGCGCGTTTTCTCTGAAATCTGTGACGATACCACTCGAAACCGTATGTGTTCGACGAAACTAAGTGGTCGAACTTGTGAGAGAGGAAACTCCAAATGCGAAACTTAGTTCCATTTTGAACTAATTTTTCTATCTGAAACTAAGTGTTCGATACTCTGCCAGGAGAAGCGCGTTTTCTCTGAAATCTGTGGCGATACCACTCGAAACCGTATGTGTTCGACGAAACTAAGTGGCCGACCTTGTGAGAGAGGAAACTCCAGATGCGAAACATAGTTGCATTTTAAACTAATTGTTCTATCTGTAACTAAGTGTTCGATACTGTGCCAGGAGAAGAGCCCGTTCTCTGAAATCTGTGGCGATGCATCTCGAAACCGTATGTGTTCGTCGAAACTAAGTGGCCGACCTTGTGAGAGAGGAAACTCCAGATGCGAAACATAGTTGCATTTTAAACTAATTGTTCTATCTGTAACTAAGTGTTCGATAATGTGCCAGGAGAAGCGCCTGTTCTCTGAAATGTGTGGCGATGCCACTCGAAACCGTATGTGTTCATCGAAACTAAGTGGTCGACCTTGTGAGAGAGGAAACTCCAGATGCGATGCTTAGTTCCATTTTAAACTAATAGTTCTATCTGATACTAAGTGTTCGATACTGTGCCAGGAGAAGCGCCTGTTCTCTGAAATCTGTGGCGATGCCACTCGAAACCGTATGTGTTCAACGAAATTAAGTGGTCGACCTTGTGAGAGAGCAAACTCCAGATGCGAAACTTAGTTCCATTTAAAACTAATTGTTCTATCTGAAACTAAGTGTTCGATACTGTGCCAGGAGTAGCGCCTGTTCTCTGAAATCTGTGGCGATGCTACTCGAAACCGTATGTGTTTGACGAAACTAAGTGGTCCACCTTGTGAGAGAGGAAACTCCAAATGCGAAACTTAGTTCCATTTTAAACTAATTGTTCTATCTGAAACTAAGTGTTCAATAGTGTGCCAGGAGAAACGCCTGTTCTCTGAAATCTGTGGCGATGCTACTCGAAACCGTATGTGTTCGACGAAACTAAGTGGTCGACCTTGTGAGAGAGGAAACTCCATATGCGAAACATAGTTCCATTTTAAACTAATTGTTCTCTCTGAAACTAAGTGTTCGATACTGTGCCAGGAGAAGCGCCTATTCTCTGAAATCTGTGGCGATGCCACTCGAAACCGTATGTTTTCGACGAAACTAAGTGGCCGCCTTGTGAGAGAGGATACTCCGGATGCCAAACATAGTTCCATTTTGCACTAACTGTTCTATCTGAGACTAAGTATTCGATACTGTGCCAGGAGAAGTGCCTGTTCTCTGAAATCTGTGACGATGCTACTCCAAACCGTATGTGTTCGACGAAACTAAGTGGTCGACCTTCTGGGAGAAGAAACTCCAGCTGCGAAACTTAGTTCCATTTTAAACTAATTGTTCTATCTCTAACTGAGTGTTCGATACTGCGCCAGGAGAAGCGCCTGTTCTCTGAAATCGGTGGCGATGCTACTCGAAACAGCATGTGTTCCACGAAACGAAGTTGTTGACCTTGTGAGAGAGGAAACTCCAGATGCAAAACTTAGTTCCATTTTAAACTGATTGGTCTATCTGAAAGTGTTCGATGCTGTGCTAGCAGAAGCGCCTATTCTCTGAAATCTGTGGCGATGCCACTCGAAACCGTATGTTTTCGACGAAACTAAGTGGCCGCCTTGTGAGAGAGGATACTCCGGATGCCAAACATAGTTCCATTTTGCACTAACTGTTCTATCTGAGACTAAGTATTCGATACTGTGCCAGGAGAAGTGCCTGTTCTCTGAAATCTGTGACGATGCTACTCCAAACCGTATGTGTTCGAGGAAACTAAGTGGTCGACCTTGTGAGAGAGGAAACTCTAGATGCGAAACTTAGTTCCATTTTAAACTAATTGTTCTCTCTGAAACTAAGTGTTCGATACTGTGCCAGGAGAAGCGCCTGTTCCCTGAACTGTGTGGCGATGCCGCTCGAAACTGTATGTGTTCGACGAAACTAAGTGGCTGAACTTGTGAGAGAGGATACTCCAGATGCGAAACTTAGTTCCATTTTAAACTAATTGTTCTGTCTGAAGTAAGTGTTCGATACTGTGCCAGGAGAAGCGCCTCTTCTCTGAAATCTGTGGCGATGCCACTCGAAACCGTATGTGTCGACGAAACTAAGTGGTCGAGCTTGTGGGAGAGGACACTCCAGATCCGAAACATAGTTCCAGTTTAAACTAATTGTTCTATCTGAAAGTAAGTGTTCGATAATGTGCCAGGAGAAGCGCCTGTTCTCTGAAATCTGTGGCGATGCTACTCGAAACCGTATGTGTTCGAGGAAACTAAGTGGTCGACCTTGTGAGAGAGGATACTCCAGATGTGAAACAGAGTTCCATTTTAAACTAACTGTTCTATCTGAGACTAAGTATTCGATACTGTGCCAGGAGAAGTGCCTGTTCTCTGAAATCTGTGACGATGCTACTCCAAACCGTATGTGTTCGAGGAAACTAACTGGTCGACCTTGTGGGAGAGGACACTCCAGATGCGAAACATAGTTCCATTTTAAACTAATTGTTCTATCCCAAACTATGTGCCCGATACTGCGCCAGGAGAAGCGCCTGTTCTCTGAAATCTGTGGCGATGCTACTCGAAACCGTACGTGTTCGACGAAACTAAGTGGTCGCCCTTGTGAGAGAGGAATCTCCAGATGCGAAATTTAGTACAATTTTAAACTAATTGTTCTATCTGTAACTAAGTGTTCGATACTGCGCCAGGAGAAGCGCCTGTTCTCTGAAATCGGTGGCGATGCTACACGAAACCGTATGTGTTCGACGAAACTAAGTGGTCGACCTTGTGAGAGAGGAAACTCCAGATGCGAAGCTCAGTTCCATTTTAAACTAATTGTTCTATCTGAAACTAAGTGTTCGATAATGTGCCAGGAGATGTGCCTGTTCTCTGAAAACTGTGACGATGCTACTCCAAACCGTATGTGTTCGACGAAAATAAGTGGTCGACCTTGTGGAAGAGGAAACTACAGATGCGAAATTTAGTTCCATTTTAAACTAATTGTTCTATCTGAAACTAAGTGTTCGATACTGTGCCAGGAGAAGCGCCAGTTCTCTGAAACCTGTGGCGATGCCACTCGAAACCGTATGTGTTCGGCGAAACTAAGTGGTCGACCTTGTGAGAGAGGAAACTCCAGATGCGAAACATAGTTCAATTTTAAACTAATTGTTCTATCTGAAACTAAGTGTTCGGTACTGTGCCAGGAGAAGCGCCTGTTCCCTGAAATCTGTGGCGATGCCACTCGAAACCGTATGTGTTCGACGAAACTAAGTGGCCGCCTTGTGAGAGAGGATACTCCAGATGCCAAACATAGTTCCATTTTGCACTAACTGTTCTATCTGAGACTAAGTGTTCGATACTGTGCCAGGAGAAGTGCCTGTTCTCTGAAATCTGTGACGATGCTACTCGAAACCGAATGTGTTCCAAGAAACTAAGTGGCCGCCTTGTGAGAGAGGAAACTCCAGATGCGAAATTTAGTACCATTTTAAACTAATTGTTTTATCTGAAACTATGTGTCCGATACTGTGCCAGGAGAAGCGCCTCTTCTCTGAAATGTGTGGCGATGCCACTCGAAACCGTATGTGTTCATCGAAACTAAGTGGTCGACCTTGTGAGAGAGGAAACTCCAGATGCGATGCTTAGTTCCATTTTAAACTAATAGTTCTATCTGATACTAAGTGTTCGATACTGTGCCAGGAGAAGCGCCTGTTCTCTGAAATCTGTGGCGATGCCACTCGAAACCGTATGTGTTCAACGAAATTAAGTGGTCGACCTTGTGAGAGAGCAAACTCCAGATGCGAAACTTAGTTCCATTTAAAACTAATTGTTCTATCTGAAACTAAGTGTTCGATACTGTGCCAGGAGAAGCGCCTGTTCTCTGAAATCTGTGGCGATGCTACTCGAAACCGTATGTGTTTGACGAAACTAAGTGGTTCACCTTGTGAGAGAGGAAACTCCAAATGCGAAACGTAGTTCCATTTAAAACTATTTGTTCTCTCTGAAACTAAGTGTTTGATACTGTGCCAGGAGAAGCGCCTGTTCTCTGAAATCTGTGGCGATGCTACTCGAACCCGTATGTGGTCGACGAAACTAAGTGGTCCACCTTGTGAGAGAGGAAACTCCAGATGCGAAGCATAGTTCCATTTTAAAGTAATTGTTCTCTCTGTAACAAAGTGTTCGATACTGTGCCAGGAGAAGCGCCTGTTCTCTGAAATCTGTGGCGATGCTACTCGAAACCGTATGTGTTCGACGAAACTAAGTGGTCGACCTTGTGAGAGAGGAAACTCCAGATGCGAAGCATAGTTCCATTTTAAACTAATTGTTCTATCTGATACTAAGTGTTCGATACTGTGCCAGGAGAAGCGCCTGTTCTCTCAAATCTGTGTCGTTGCCACTCGAAACCGTATGTGTTCGACGAAACTAAGTTGTCGAACTTGTGAGAGAGGAAACTCCAAATGCGAGATATAGTTCCATTTTAAACTAATTGTTCTATCTGAAACTAAGTTTTCGATACTGTGCCAGGAGAAGCGCCTGTTCTCTGAAATCAGTGGCGATGCTACTCGAAACCATATGTGTTCGACGAAACTAAGTTGTCGAACTTGTGAGAGAGGAAACTCCAGATGCCAGACTTAGTTTCATTCAAAACTAATTGTTCTATCTGAAAGTAAGTGTTCGATACTGTGCCAGGAGAAGCGCCTGTTCTCTGAAATCTGTGGCGATGCTACTCGAACCCGTATGTGGTCGACGAAACTAAGTGGTCCACCTTGTGAGAGAGGAAACTCCAGATGCGAAGCATAGTTCCATTTTAAAGTAATTGTTCCCTCTGTAACAAAGTGTTCGATACTGTGCCAGGAGAAGCGCCTGTTCTCTGAAATCTGTGGCGATGCTACTCGAAACCGTATGTGTTCGACGAAACTAAGTTGTCGAACTTGTGAGAGAGGAAACTCCAGATGCGAAACTTAGTTCCATTTAAAACTAATTGTTCTATCTGAAAGTGTTCGATACTGTGCCAGGAGAAGCGCCAGTTCTCTGAAACCTGTGGCGATGCCACTCGAAACCGTATGTGTTCGGCGAAACTAAGTGGTCGACCTTGTGAGAGAGGAAACTCCAGATGCGAAACATAGTTCAATTTTAAACTAATTGTTCTATCTGAAACTAAGTGTTCGGTACTGTGCCAGGAGAAGCGCCTGTTCCCTGAAATCTGTGGCGATGCCACTCGAAACCGTATGTGTTCGACGAAACTAAGTGGCCGCCTTGTGAGAGAGGATACTCCAGATGCCAAACATAGTTCCATTTTGCACTAACTGTTCTATCTGAGACTAAGTATTCGATACTGTGCCAGGAGAAGTGCCTGTTCTCTGAAATCTGTGACGATGCTACTCGAAACCGAATGTGTTCCAAGAAACTAAGTGGCCGCCTTGTGAGAGAGGAAACTCCAGATGCGAAATTTAGTACCATTTTAAACTAATTGTTTTATCTGAAACTATGTGTCCGATACTGTGCCAGGAGAAGCGCCTCTTCTCTGAAATGTGTGGCGATGCCACTCGAAACCGTATGTGTTCATCGAAACTAAGTGGTCGACCTTGTGAGAGAGGAAACTCCAGATGCGATGCTTAGTTCCATTTTAAACTAATAGTTCTATCTGATACTAAGTGTTCGATACTGTGCCAGGAGAAGCGCCTGTTCTCTGAAATCTGTGGCGATGCCACTCGAAACCGTATGTGTTCAACGAAATTAAGTGGTCGACCTTGTGAGAGAGCAAACTCCAGATGCGAAACTTAGTTCCATTTAAAACTAATTGTTCTATCTGAAACTAAGTGTTCGATACTGTGCCAGGAGTAGCGCCTGTTCTCTGAAATCTGTGGCGATGCTACTCGAAACCGTATGTGTTTGACGAAACTAAGTGGTTCACCTTGTGAGAGAGGAAACTCCAAATGCGAAACGTAGTTCCATTTTAAACTATTTGTTCTCTCTGAAACTAAGTGTTTGATACTGTGCCAGGAGAAGCGCCTGTTCTCTGAAATCTGTGGCGATGCTACTCGAACCCGTATGTGGTCGACGAAACTAAGTGGTCCACCTTGTGAGAGAGGAAACTCCAGATGCGAAGCATAGTTCCATTTTAAAGTAATTGTTCTCTCTGTAACAAAGTGTTCGATACTGTGCCAGGAGAAGCGCCTGTTCTCTGAAATCTGTGGCGATGCTACTCGAAACCGTATGTGTTCGACGAAACTAAGTGGTCGACCTTGTGAGAGAGGAAACTCCAGATGCGAAGCATAGTTCCATTTTAAACTAATTGTTCTATCTGATACTAAGTGTTCGATACTGTGCCAGGAGAAGCGCCTGTTCTCTGAAATCAGTGGCGATGCTACTCGAAACCATATGTGTTCGACGAAACTAAGTTGTCGAACTTGTGAGAGAGGAAACTCCAGATGCCAGACTTAGTTTCATTCAAAACTAATTGTTCTATCTGAAAGTAAGTGTTCGATACTGTGCCAGGAGAAGCGCCTGTTCTCTGAAATCTGTGGCGATGCTACTCGAACCCGTATGTGGTCGACGAAACTAAGTGGTCCACCTTGTGAGAGAGGAAACTCCAGATGCGAAGCATAGTTCCATTTTAAAGTAATTGTTCCCTCTGTAACAAAGTGTTCGATACTGTGCCAGGAGAAGCGCCTGTTCTCTGAAATCTGTGGCGATGCTACTCGAAACCGTATGTGTTCGACGAAACTAAGTTGTCGAACTTGTAAGAGAGGAAACTCCAAATGCGAGATATAGTTCCATTTTAAACTAATTGTTCTATCTGAAACTAAGTTTTCGATACTGTGCCAGGAGAAGCGCCTGTTCTCTGAAATCAGTGGCGATGCTACTCGAAACCATATGTGTTCGACGAAACTAAGTTGACGAACTTGTGAGAGAGGAAACTCCAGATGCCAGAATTAGTTTCATTCAAAACTAATTGTTCTATCTGAAAGTAAGTGTTCGATACTGTGCCAGGAGAAGCGCCTGTTCTCTGAAATCTGTGGCGATGCTACTCGAACCCGTATGTGGTCGACGAAACTAAGTGGTCCACCTTGTGAGAGAGGAAACTCCAGATGCGAAGCATAGTTCCATTTTAAAGTAATTGTTCCCTCTGTAACAAAGTGTTCGATACTGTGCCAGGAGAAGCGCCTGTTCTCTGAAATCTGTGGCGATGCTACTCGAAACCGTATGTGTTCGACGAAACTAAGTTGTCGAACTTGTGAGAGAGGAAACTCCAGATGCGAAACTTAGTTCCATTTAAAACTAATTGTTCTATCTGAAAGTGTTCGATACTGTGCCAGGAGAATCGCCTGTTCTCTGAAATCTGTGGCGATGCTACTCGAAACCATATGTGTTCGACGAAACTAAGTGGTCGCCTTGTGAAAGAGGAAACTCCAGATGCGAAACTTAGTACCATTTTAAACTAATTGTTCTATCTGAAACTATGTGTTCGATACTGTGCCACGAGAAGCGTAGAGAATATAGTGTTAAAATATAGTATAAGAATGACTGAGTCAAACACCCGTTAAGTAGCTCTATCGGCTGTCCAACCAAGTACTCTACGCCCTGATGCCTAAAACAATATTTCGGTCGTGGGCGGTGTGAAACTTCATAATTTACGTTCCAACGAAATGCAAAAAACACCAATGTACTAGGTGGTCCAATGAGTTCGTTCCGATTTCAGCCGTTACAGTAAAACGCCGTTTTTTTCAAATACAATTTATTTTATTTACATACATAGTCACCATTCTTTTCAATTACTTCTTGCCACTTCTCAGGTAGCTTCATAATTCCTTTCGCGTAAGAGTCTTTCGTTTTTTTATTAAAAAACTCCGCCACGTGCTTTTGGAGGACCTCAAAGTTTTCAAATTTTTTTCCGGTAACGGAATTTTGAATGCACCGAAATAAATAATAATCTGATGGGGCTATGTCAGGAGAGTACGGAGGTACTCAGTACCAGTAACATTCCTTTTAAAATTGATTCATTTCGATGCCGATTCAACAGAGTCATGCACACACAACTTTGATATTAATCCCATCTTCCGTAAACAATCATGAACGGTGGATTTTTTCATTTGAAGTTCCGATGGAATTTCACGCACTTGAATGCAACGATTTTGCTCCACTAATGCACGTACAGCACTGTTGTCAGTAGTATGTGGTCGTCCAGTGCGATGGTCATCTTCTAATGAAAAATTTCCTTAACGAAAATGATCAAACCATTTTCTGCACGTACGATCTGTTACAGCACCTTCCCCATAAACAACACAAATATTTATCGAAGTTTCTGAACCGTTATACCCTTTACGAAACTCTTATAACATGATGTGTCAAAAATGAATTTTGTTGTCCGTCATGATTTTAGTTTAGATATTACAGAAAAACTTAAAAAAATACGTCTAATTCGCACGAAAGCAAAACTAGAAGTGTACTGGAATATGTACATTTTTACCTGAGTATGTACTGTGGTTTATTACTCAGGTAAGAAGGTAATAAGTCGCCGCGCCGAAAACGGAACGAACTTTTTGGACCACCTAATAGAAGAACCTAGTTAAGCCCCAGAGGACCCGTAGAAGACATGTGACTGTTTTCCAACAGTGAGTGGTGGAATCGTCACATTCCGCACCGTGCATCATGATCCGGTGTATGCAAAATTGAAGCAAACCCTTCTGATTCATGGAATTCCGATTTTCGGGCTGATTTCTTAAAAAGCAGTCGGAGAGTTGTCGCTCAATGGTGAACCTAATCATCCGGAACATGGACCGCAAAATATTTGCCACCTATATAATACGTGCAGATGCGCAAACGGGGATCAAATGCACACGTGCATCAGTCGTGTTAGCATGGAGTCCTTCAGTTTGTTGCTACATGCAATCGGGACGCCACGCTCGGAAAATGTGGACTTCGTCCATGAGTTACCTCTGGAAATATCGCAGTTGATTCTGCGGCAATTGGATTCTGCATCTTTACTGAGCGCAGCACTTGTTTCCCGGAAGTGGTTATCTGTTTTGCGGGCTGATGTGAAACTCAGGCAAAGGGTAAGGAGATCCCTCAGGAAGAAGGCGGAGCGGATTCGGTCGGACTACATTGGGAGGCCAACAACGGATGTAGTCAGACGTCATGGGTTCAGATGGAATTCACGTGTTAGAAATCTGCAAAGATCTGCGCCTCCGACCAGTATTGACGCATATCGCCTAATGGATATAGAATCGACACGGCACAGTCGTTATCATGGACATCAGCGCGAGGAGACCAAAAGGCGAATCAAATCTTACAGAATTTGATGAAGTGAGAAACGGAACGGGAGTTTCTCCTGGCACAGTATCGAAAACTTAGTTTTAGATAGAACAATTAGTTTTAAATGGGACTAAGTTTCGCTTCTGGAATTTCCTCTCTGACAAGGTCGGCCACTTAGTTTCGTCGAACACATACGGTTTCGAGTGGCATCGCCACAGATTTCAGAGATCAGGCGCTTCTCCTGGCACAGTATCGAACACTTAGTTTCAGATAGAACAATTAGTTTAAAATGGAACTAAACTTCGCATCTGGAGTTTCTTCCCTCACAAGGCGACCACTTAATTTCGTCGAACACATACGGTTTCGAGTGGCATCGCCACAGATTTCAGAGATCAGGCGCTTCGCCTGGCACAGTATCGAACACTTATTTCAGACAGAACAATTAGTTTAAAATGGAACTATGTTTCGCATCTGGAGTATCTTCTCTCACAAGATCAGCCACTTAGTTTCGTCGAGCACATTCGGTTTCGAGTGACATCGCCACAGATTTCAGAGAACAGGCGCTTCTCCTGGCACAGTATCGAACACTTAGTTTCAGATAGAACAATTAGTTTAAAATGGAACTATGTTTCGAATCTGGAGTATCCTCTCTCACAAGTTCAACCACTTAGTTTCGTCGAACACATTCGGTTTCGAGTGGCATCGCCACAGATTTCAGAGACAGGCGCTTCTACTGGCACAGTATCGAACAGTTATGTCAGACAGAACAATTAGTTTAAAATGGAACTATGTTTCGCATCTGGAGTATCCTCTCTCACAAGTTCAACAACTTAGTTTCGTCGCACAGGTACGGTTTCGAGCGGCATCGCCACACAGTTCAGAGAACAGGCGCTTCTCCTGGCACAGTATCGAACACTAAGTATCAGATTGAACAATTACTTTAAAATGGACCTAAGTTTCGCATCTGGAGTATCTTCTCTCACAAGATCAACCACTTAGTTTCGTCAAACACATTCGGTTTCGAGTGGCATCGCCACCGATTTCAGAGAACAGGCGCTTCTCCTGGCACAGTATCGAACACTTATTTCCAGATAGACCAATTTGTTTAAAATGGAACTTAATTTCGCATTTGGAGATTCCTCTCCCACAAGGGCGACCAATTAGATTCGTCGAACACATACGGTTTCGATTAGCATCGCCACACAGTTCAGAGAACAGGCTCTTCTCCTGGCACAGTATCGAATACTTAGTTTCAGATAGAACAATTTGCTTAAAATGGAACTAAGTTTCGCATCTGGAGTTTCCTCTTCCACAAGGTCGACCACTTAGTTTCCTCGAACACATACGGTTTCGAGTAGCATCGCCACAGATTTCAGAGAACAGGCGCTTCTCCTGGCACAGTATCGAACACTTAGTTTCAGATAGAACAATTTGCTTAAAATGGAACTAAGTTTCGCATCTGGAGTTTCCTCTCCCACAAGGTCGACCACTTAGTTTCCTCGAACACATACGGTTTGGAGTAGCATCGTCATAGATTTCAGAGAACAGGCACTTCTCCTGGCACAGTATCGAACACTTAGTTCCAGATAGAACAATTTGTTTAAAATGGAACTAAGTTTCGCATCTGGAGTTTCCTCTTCCACAAGGTCGACCACTTAGTTTCCTCGAACACATACGGTTTCGAGTGGCATCGCCACAGATTTCAGAGAACAGGCGCTTCGCCTGGCACAGTATCGAACACTTATTTCAGATAGAACAATTTGCTTAAATTGGAACTAAGTTTCGCATCTGGAATTTGCTCTCCCACAAGGTCGACCACTTGGTTTCCTCGAACACATACGGTTTCGAGTAGCATCGCCGCAGATTTCAGAGAACAGGCACTTCTCGTGGCACAGTATCGAACACTTAGTCTCAGATAGAACAATTAATTTAAAATGGAACTATGTTTCGCATCTGGAGTATCCTCTCTCACAAGGTCGACAACTTAGTTTCGTCGAACACATACGGTTTCGAGTAGCATCGCCACGGATTTCAGAGAACAGACGCTTCTCCTGGAACAGTATCGAACACTTAGTTCCAGATAGAACAATTTGTTTAAAATGGAACTAAGTTTCGCATCTGGAGTTTCCTCTCCCACAAGGTCGACCACTTAGTTTCCTCGAACACATACGTTTCGAGTAGCATCGCCACACATTTCAGAGAACAGGCTCTTCTCCTGGCAAAGTATCGAACACTTAGTATCAGATAGAACAATTACTTTAAAATGGAACTAAGCTTCGCATCTGGAGTTTCCCCTCTCACAAGGTGGACCACTTAGTTTCGTCAAACACATAGGGTTTCGAGTGGCATCGCCACAGGTTTCAGATAACTGGCGCTTCTCCTGGCACAGTATCGAACACTTAGTATCAGATAGAACAATTACTTTAAAATGGAACTAAGCTTCGCATCTGGAGTTTCCTCTCTCGCAAGGTGGACCACTTAGTTTCGTCGAACACATACGGTTTCGAGTAGCATCGCCACTGAATTCACAGAACAGGCGCTCCTCCTGTCACAGTGTCGAACACTTAGTATCAGATAGAACAATTAGTTTAAAATGGAACTAAGTTTCGCATCCGGAGTTTCCTCTCTCAGAAGGTCGACCACATAGTTTCGTCGAACACACACGGTTTCGAGTAGCATCGCCACAGATTTCAGAGAACAGGCGCTTCTCCTGGCGCAGTATCGAACACTTAGTTTCAGATGGAACATTTAGTTTAAAATGGAACTAAGTTTCGCATCCGGAGGTTCCCCTCTCACAAGGTGGACCACTTAGTTTCGTCAAACACATAGGGTTCCGAGTGGCATCGCCACAGGTTTCAGATAACTGGCGCTTCTCCTGGCACAGTATCGAACACTTAGTTTCAGATAGAACTGTTAGTTTTAAATGAAACTAAATTTCTCTACTGGAGTTTCCTCTCTCACAAGGTGGACCACTTAGTTTCGTCAAACACATAGGGTTTCGAGTGGCATCGCCACAGGTTTCAGATAACTGGCGCTTCTCCTGGCACAGTATCGAACACTTAGTTTCAGATAGAACTGTTAGTTTTATATGAAACTAAATTTCTCTACTGGAGTTTCCTCTCTCACAAGGTGGACCACTTAGTTTCGTCGAACACATACGGTTTCGAGTAGCATCGCCACAGATTTCAGAGAACAGGCGCTTCTCCTGGCACAGTATCGAACACTTAGTTTCAGATGGAACATTTAGTTTAAAATGGAACTATGTTTCGCATTTGGCGTTTCCTCTCTCACAAGGTGGACCACTTAGTTTCGTCAAACACATACCGTTTCGAGTGGTATCGCCACAGATTTCAGAGAACTGGCGCTTCTCCTGGCACATTAACGAACACTTAGTTTCAGATAGAACAGTTAGTTTTAAATGAAACTAAATTTCTCTACTGGAGTTTCCTCTCTCACAAGGTGGACCACTTAGTTTCGTCGAACACATACGGTTTCGAGTAGCATCGCCACAGATTTCAGAGAACAGGCGCTTCTCCTGGCACAGTATCGAACACTTAGTTACGGATAGAACACTTAGCTTAAAATGGAACTATGTTTCGCATTTGGAGTTTCCTCTCTCACACGGTCTACCACTTACTTTCGTCGAACACATTCGGCTTCGAGTAGCAAGGCCACAGGATTCAGAGAACAGGCGATTCTCCTGGCACAGTATCGAACACTTAGTTTCAGATGGAACATTTGGTTTAAAATGGAACTAAGTTTCGCATCTGGAGATTCCTCTCTCACAAGATCGGCCACTTAGTATCGTCGAACACATACGGTTTCGAGTGGCATCGCCACAGATTTCAGAGAACAGGCGCTTCTCCCGGCACAGTATCGAACACTTAGTTTCAGATGGAACATTTAGTTTAAAATTGAACTGTTTCGCATCTGGAGTTTCCGCTCTCACAACGTCGACCACTTAGTTTCGCCGAACGCATACGGTTTGGAGTGGCATCGCCAGAGATTTCAGAGAACAGGCGCTTCTCCCGGCACAGGATCGAACACTTAGTTTCAGATAGAACAATAAGATTGAAATGGAACTAGGTTTCGCATCTGGAGTTTCCTCTATCACAAGGTCGACCACTTAGTTTCGTCGAACACATACTCTTTCGAGTGGCATCGCCACAGATATCAGAGAACAGGCGCTTCTCCTGGCAGAGTAGCGAACACTTAGTTTCAGATAGAACAATTAATTTAAAATGGAACTAAGTTTCGCATCTGAAGTTTCCAATCTCACAAGGCCGGCCAATTAGATTCGTCGAACACATACGGTTTAAAGTAGCATCGCCACAGATTTCACAGAACAGCCGCTTCTCCTGGCACAGTATCGAACACTTAATTTCAGATGGAACAATTAGTTTAAAATGGAATTAAATTTCGCATCTGAAGTTTCCTCTCTCACAAGGTCGGCCACTTAGTTTCGTCGAACACATACGGTTTCGAATGGCATCGCCACAGATTTCAGATTACAGGCGCTTCTCCTGGCACACTATCGAACACTTAGTTTCAGATGGAACATTTAGTTTAAAATTGAACTGTTTCGCATCTGGAGTTTCCGCTCTCACAAGGTCGACCACTTAGTTTCGCCGAACGCATACGGTTTCGAGTGGCATCGCCACAGATTTCAGAGAACAGGCGCTTCTCCTGGCACAGTATCGAACACTTAGTTTCAGATAGAACAATTAGTTTAAAATGGATCAAAGTTTCGCCTCTGGAGTTTCCTCTCTCACAAGGTCGACCACTCAGTTTCGTCGAACACATACGGTTTCGAGTAGCATAGTCACAGATTTCAGAGAACAGGCGCTTCTCCTGGCCCAGTATCGAACACTTAGTTTCAGATAGAACAATTAGTTTAAAATGGAAGTAAGTTTCGCATCTGCAGTGTCCTCTCTCACAAGGTCGACCACTTAGTTTCGTCGAACACATACGGTTTCGAGTGGCATCGCCACAGATTTCAGAGAACAGGCGCTTCTCGTGGCACAGTATCGAACACTTAGTTTCAGATAGAACAATTAGTTTAAAATGGAACTAAGTTTCACATTCGGAGTTTCCTCTCTCGGAAGGTCGAACACTTAGTTTCGTCGAACACATACGGTTTCGAGTAGTAACGCCACAGGTTTCAGAGAACAGGCGCTTCTACTGGCAGATTATCGAACACTTAGTTTCAGATGGAACATTTGGTTTAAAATGGAACTAAATTTCGCATCTGGAGTTTCCTCTCTCACAAGGTCGACCACTTAGTTTCGTCGAACACATACGGTTTCGAGTAGCATCGCCACAGATTTCAGAGAACAGGCGCTTCTCCTCGCACAGTATCGAACAGTTAGTTACAGATAGAACACTTAGTTTTAAATGGAACTATGTTTCGCATTTGGAGTTTCCTCTCTCGCACGGTCTACCACTTACTTTCGTCGAACACATTCGGCTTCGAGTAGCAACGCCACAGGTTTCAGAGAGCAGGCGCTTCTACTGGCAGATTATCGAATACTTAGTTTCAGATAGAATATTTAGTTTAGAATGGAAATATGTTTCGCATTTGGAGTTTCATCTCTCACAAGGTCCGCCACTTAGTTTCGTCGAACACATACGGTTTGGAGTGGTATCGCCACAGATTTCGCAGAACAGGCGCTTCTCCTGGCACATTATCGAACACTAAGTTTCAGATAGAACAGTTAGTTTTAAATGAAACTAAGTTCCACTTCTGGAGTTTTCACTCTCCCAAGGCCGACCACTTAGTTTCGTCGTACACATACGGCTTCGAGTGACATCGCCACAGATTTCAGTGAACAGGCGCTTCTCCTGGCACAGCATCGAACACATAGTTTCAGATAGAACAATTAGTTTAAAATGGAACTAAGTTTCGCTTCTGGAGTTTCTTCTCTCACAAGGTCGACCACTTAGTTTCATCGCACACATACGGTTTCGAGTGGCATCGCCACAGATTTCAGAGAACAGGCGCTTCTCCTGGTACAGTATCGAACACTTAGTTTCAGATAGAACAGTTACTTTTTAATGAAACTATGTTTCACTTCTGGAGTTTCCACTCTCACAAGGCCGACCACTTAGTTTCGTCGAACACATACGGTTTGGAGTGGTATCGCCACAGATTTCGCAGAACAGGCGCTTCTCCTGGCACATTATCGAACACTTAGTTTCAGATAGCACAGTTAGTTTTAAATAAAAGTAAGTTCCACTTCTGGAGTTTCCACTCACCCAAGGCCGACCACTTAGTTTCGTCGAACACATACGGTTTCGAGTGGTATCGCCACAGATTTCGCAGAACAGGCGCTTCTCCTGGCACATTATCGAACACTTAATTTCAGATGGAACAATTAGTTTAAAATGGAACTAAGTTTCGCATCTGAAGTTTCCTCTCTCACAAGGTCGGCCACTGAGTTTCGTCGAACACATACCGTTTCGAGTGGCATCGCCACAGATTTCAGACAACAGGCGCTTCTCCCGGCACAGTATCGAACAGTTAGTTTCAGATACAACAATTAATTTAAAATGGAACTCAGTTTCGCATATGAAGTTTCCTCTCTCACAAGGTCCGCCACTGAGTTTCGTCGAACACATACCGTTTCGAGTGGCATCGCCACAGATTTCAGAGAACAGGCGCTTCTCCCGGCACAGTATCGAACAGTTAGTTTCAGATACAACAATTAATTTAAAATGGAACTCAGTTTCGCATATGAAGTTTCCTCTCTCACAAGGTCGGCCACTTAGTTTCGTCGAACACATACTGTTTCGAGTGGCATCGCCACAGATTTCGGAGAACAGGCGCTTCTCCTGGCACAGTATCGAACACTCAGGTTCAGATAGAACAATTAGTTTAAAATGGAACTATGTTTCGCATCTGGAGTTTCCTCTCTCACATGGTCGACCACTTAGTTTCGTCGAACACATACGGTTTCGAGTGGCATCGCCACAGATTTCAGAAAACAGCCGCTTCCCCTGGCACAGTATCGAACACTTAGTTGCAGATAGAACAATTAATTTGAAATGGAACTAAGTTTCGCATCTGAAGTTTCCTCTCTCACAAGGTCGGCCACTTAGTTTCGTCGAACTTATACGGTTTCGAGTGGCAACGCCACAGATTTCAGAGAACAGGCGCTTCTCCTGGCACAGTATCGAACACTCAGGTTCAGATAGAACAATTAGTTTAAAATGGAACTATGTTTCGCATCTGGAGTTTCCTCTCTCACAAGGTCAATCACTTAGTTTCGTCGAACACATACGGTTTCGAGGGGCATCGTCACAGATTTCAGAGAACAGGCGCTTCTCCTGCCACAGTATCGGACACATAGTTTCAGATACAACAATTAGTTTAAAATGGTACTAAGTTTCGCATCTGGAGTTTCCTCTCTCACAAGGCGACCTCTTAGTTTCGTCGAACACATACGGTTTCGAGTCGCATCGACACAGATTAAAGAGAACAGGCGCTTCTCCTGGCACAGTAACGAACACATAGTTTCAGATAGAATAATTAGTTTAAAATGGAACTAAGTTTCGCATCTGGAGTTTACTCTTTCACAAGGCGACCACTTAGTTTCGTCGAACACACACGGTTTCGAGTGGCATCGCCAAAGATTTCAGAGAACAGGCGCTTCTCCTGGCACAGTATCGAACACTTTTTTCAGCTAGAATATATAGTTTTAAATGGAAATATGTTTCGCATTTGGAGTTTCCTCTCTCACAAGGTCGGCAACTTAGTTTCGTCGAACACATACGGTTTCGAGTAGCATCGCCACAGATTTCAGAGAACAGGCGCTTCTCCTGGCAGAGTATCGTACACTTTGTTTCAGATAGAACAATTAGTTTAAAATGGAACTAAGTTTCGCATCCGGAGTTTCCTCTCTCAGAAGGTCGACCACTTAGTTTCGTCGAACACATACGGTTTCGAGTAGCATCGGCACTGATTTCAGAGAACAGGCACTTCTCCTGGCACAGTATCGAACACTTAGTCTCAGATAGAACAATTAGTTTAAAATAGAACTATGTTTCGCATCTGGAGTTTCCTCTTCCACAAGGTCGACCACTTATTTTCGTCGAACACATACGGTTTGGAGTAGCATCGTCACAGTTTTCAGAGTTCAGGCACTTCTCCTGGCACAGTATCGAAAACTTAGTTTCAGATAGAACAATAATTTTTAAATGGAACTAAGTTTTGCTTCTGGAGTTTCCTCTCTCACAAGGTCGACCACTCAGTTTCGTCGAACACATGCGGTTTCGAGTGGTATCGCCACAGATTTCAGATAACAGGCGCTTCTCCTGGCACAGTATCGAAAACTTAGTCTCAGATAGAACAATTAGTTTAAAATGGACCAAAGCTTCGCATCTGGGGTTTCCTCTCCCACAAGGTGGACCACTTAGTTTCGTCGAACACATACGGTTTGGAGTATCATCGCCAGGGATTTCAGAGAACAGGCGCTTCTCCTGGCACAGTATCGAAAACTGATTTCAGACAGAACAATTAGTTTAAAATCAAACTATGTTTCGCATCTGGAGTTTCCTCTCTCACAAGGTGGACCACTTAGTTTCGTCGAACACATACGGTTTCGAGTAGCATCGCCACTGATTTCAGAGAACAGGCGCTTCTCCTGGCACAGTATCGAACACCTAGTTTCAGATAGAACAATTAGTTTAAAATGGAACTAAGTCTCGCATCTGGAGTTTCCTCTTCCACAAGGTCGACCACTTATTTTCGTCGAACACATACGGTTTGGAGTAGCATCGTCACAGTTTTCAGAGATCAGGCACTTCTCCTGGCACAGTATCGAACATTTAGTCTCAGATAGAACAATTAGTTTAAAATAGAACTATGTTTCGCATCTGGAGTATCGTCTCTCACAAGGTCGACCACTTAATTTCGTCGAACACATACGGTTTGAATTGCGCATAGCCACAGATTTCAGAGAACAGCCGCTTATCCTGGCAGAGTATCGAACACTTAGTTTCAGATAGAAAAATAAGATTGAAATGGAACTATGTTTCGCATCTGGAGTATCCTCTCTCACAACTTCAACAACTTAGTTTCGTCGAACACATACTATTTTGAGCGGCATCGCCACACAGTCCAGAGAACAGGCGCTTCTGCTGGCACAGTATCGAACACTTATTTTCAGATAGAACAATTAGTTTAAAATGGACTATGTTTCGCATCTGGAGTTTCCTCCCTCACAAGGTCGGCCACTTAGTTTCGTCGAACACATACGGTTTCGAGTAGCATCGCCACAGATTTCAGAGAACAGGCGCTTCTGCTGGCACCGTATCGAACACTTAGTTTCAGATAGAACAATAAGATTGAAATGGAACTATGTTTCGCTTCTGGAGTTTACTCACTCACAAGGTCGACCACTTAGTTTCGTCGAACACATACGGTTTCGAGTAGCATCGCGACAGATTTCAGAGAACAGGCGGTTCTTCTGGCACTGTATCGAACACTTAGTTTCAGATGGAACAATTAGTTTTAAATGCAACTAAGTTTCGCATCTGGAGTTTCCTCTCTCACAAGGCGACCTCTTAGTTTCGTGGAACTGATACGGTTTCGAGTGGCACCGCCACAGATTTCAGAGAACAGGCGCTTCTTCTAGCACAGTATCGAACACATAGTTTCAGATAGAAAAATTAATTTAAAATGGAACTAAGTTTCGCATCAGCAGGTTCCTCTCCCACAAGGTCGACAACTTAGTTTCGTCGAACACATACGGTTTCGAGTGACATCGTCACAGATTTCAGAGAGCAGGCGCTTCTCCTGGCACAGTATCGGACACATAGTTTCAGATACAACAATTAGTTTTAAATGGAACCAAGTTTCGCTTCTGGAGTTTCCTCTCTCACAAGGTCGACCACTTAGTTTCGTCGAACACATACGGTTTCGAGTGGCATCGCCACAGATTTCAGAGAAGAGGCGCTTCTCCTGGCACAGTATCGAGCACTTAGTATCAGATAGAACCATTAGTTTAAAATGGAACTAAGCTTCGCATCTGGAGTTTCCTCTCTCACAAGGTCGACCACTTAATTTCGTCGAACACATACGGTTTCGAGTAGCATCGCCACCGATTTCAGAGAACAGGCCCTTCTCCTGGCGCAGTATCGAACACTTAGTTTCAGAGAGAACAATTAGTTTAAAATGGAACTAAGTTTCGCATCTGAACTTTCCTCTCCCACATGGTCGACAACTTAGTTTCGTCGAACACATAAGGTTTCGAGTAGCATCGCCACAGATTTCAGACAGCAGGCGCTTCTCCTGGCACAGTATCGAACACTTAGTTCCAGATAGAAAAATTAGTTTAAAATGGAACTATGTTTCGCATTTGGAGTTTCACCTCTCACAAGGTCGACCACTTAATTTCGTCGAACACATACGGTTTGAATTGCGCATAGCCACAGATTTCAGAGAACAGCCGCTTATCCTGGCAGAGTATCGAACACTTAGTTTCAGATAGAACAATTAGTTTAAAATGGAACTATGTTTCGCATCTGGAGTTTCCTCCCTCACAAGGTCGGCCACTTAGTTTCGTCGAACACATACGGTTTCGAGTAGCATCGCCACAGATTTCAGAGAACAGGCGCTTCTGCTGACACCGTATCGAACACTTAGTTTCAGATAGAAAAATAAGATTGAAATGGAACTATGTTTCGCATCTGGAGTATCCTCTCTCACAAGATCAACCACTTAGTTTCGTCGAACACATACTATTTTGAGCGGCATCGCCACACAGTCCAGAGAACAGGCGCTTCTCCTGGCACAGTATCGAACACTTATTTTCAGATAGAACAATTAGTTTAAAATGGAACTAAGTTTCGCGTCTAGAGGTTCTTGTCTCAGAAGGTCGACCACTTAGTTTCGTCGAACACATACGGTTCCGAGTAGCATCTCCACAGATTTCAGAGAACAGGCGCTTCTCCTGGCACAGTATCGAACACTTAGTTTCAGATAGAACAATAAGTTTAAAATGGAATTAAGTTTCGCATTTGGAGTTTCCTCTCTCACAAGGTCGACCACTTAGTTTCGTGGAACACGTACGGTTTCGAGTGGCATCGCCACAGATTTCAGAGAACAGGCGCTTCTCCTGGCACAGTATCGAACACTTAGTTTCAGATAGAACAATTAGTTTAAAATGGAACTATGTTCCGCATCTGGTGAATCCTCTCTCACAATGTCGACCACTCAGTTTCGTCGAACACATACGGTTTCGAGTGGCATCGCTACACATTTCAGAGAACAGGCGCTTCTCCTGGCACAGTATCGAACACTTAGTTTCAGATAGAACAATTAGTTTAAAATGGAAGTAAGTTTCGCATCTGCAGTTTCCTCTCTCACATGGTCGACCACTTAGTTTCGTCGAACACATACGGTTTCGAGTAGCATCGCCACAGATTTCAGAGAACAGGCGCTTCTCCTGGCACAGTATCGAACACTTAGTTTCAGATAGAACAATTAGTTTAAAATGGAAATAAGCTTCGCTTTAGGAGTTTCCTCTCTAACAAAGTCGACCACTTAGTTTCGTTGAACACATACCGTTTCGAGTGCGCATCGCGACAGTTTTCAGAGAACAGGCGCTTCTCCTGGCACAGTATCGAACACTTAGTTTCAGATAGAACAATTAGTTTAAAATGGTACTAAGTTTCGCATTTGGAGTTTCCTATCTCACAATGTCGACCACTTAGTTTCCTCGAACACATCCGATTCCGAGTGGCATCGCCACAGATTTCAGAGAACAGGCGTTTCCCCTGGCACAGTATCGAACACTTAGTTTCAGATAGAACAATTAGTTTAAAATGGAACTAAGTTTCGCATCCGGAGTTTCCTCTCTCAGAAGGTCGACCACTTAGTATCGTCGAACCCGTACGGTTTCGAGTCGCATCGCCACAGATTTCAGAGTACAGGCGCTTCTCCTGGCACAGTATCGAAAACTTAGTTTCAGATAGAACAATTTGTTTTAAATGGAACTACGTTTCACTTCTGGAATTTCCTCCCTCACAAGGTCGGCCACTTACTTTCGTCGAACACATACGGTTTCGAGTGGCATCGCCACACATTTCAGAGGACAGGCGCTTCTCCTGACACAGTATCGAACACATAGTTTCAGATAGAACATTTAGTTTAAAATGTAACTAAGTTTCGCATCTGGAGTTTCCTCACTCACAAGGTCGACCACTTAGTTTCGTCGAACACATACGGTTTCGGGTGGCAACGCCACAGATTTCAGAGAACAGGCGCTTCTCCTGGCACAGTATCGAGCACTTAGTATCAGATCGAACCATTAGTTTAAAATGGAACTAAGCTTCGCATCTGGAGTTTCCTCTCTCACAAGGTCGACCACTTAGTTTCGTCGAACACATACGGTTTCGAGTAGCATCGCCACCGATTTCAGAGAACAGGCCTTTCTCCTGGCGCAGTATCGAACACTTACTTTCAGAGAGAACAATTAGTTTAAAATGGAACTAAGTTTCGCATCTGGACTTTCCTCTCCCACATGGTCGACAACTTAGTTTCGTCGAACACATAAGGTTTCGAGTAGCATCGCCACAGATTTCAGAGAGCAGGCGCTTCTCCTGGCACAGTATCGAACACTTAGTTCCAGATAGAAAAATTAGTTTAAAATGGAACTATGTTTCGCATTTGGAGTTTCACCTCTCACAAGGTCGACCACTTAATTTCGTCGAACACATACGGTTTGAATTGCGCATAGCCACAGATTTCAGAGAACAGCCGCTTATCCTGGCAGAGTATCGAACACTTAGTTTCAGATAGAAAAATAAGATTGAAATGGAACTATGTTTCGCATCTGGAGTATCCTCTCTCACAACTTCAACCACTTAGTTTCGTCGAACACATACTATTTTGAGCGGCATCGCCACACAGTCCAGAGAACAGGCGCTTCTGCTGGCACAGTATCGAACACTTATTTTCAGATAGAACAATTAGTTTAAAATGGACTATGTTTCGCATCTGGAGTTTCCTCCCTCACAAGGTCGGCCACTTAGTTTCGTCGAACACATACGGTTTCGAGTAGCATCGCCACAGATTTCAGAGAACAGGCGCTTCTGCTGACACCGTATCGAACACTTAGTTTCAGATAGAAAAATAAGATTGAAATGGAACTATGTTTCGCATCTGGAGTATCCTCTCTCACAAGATCAACCACTTAGTTTCGTCGAACACATACTATTTTGAGCGGCATCGCCACACAGTCCAGAGAACAGGCGCTTCTCCTGGCACAGTATCGAACACTTATTTTCAGATAGAACAATTAGTTTAAAATGGAACTAAGTTTCGCGTCTAGAGGTTCTTGTCTCAGAAGGTCGACCACTTAGTTTCGTCGAACACATACGGTTCCGAGTAGCATCTCCACAGATTTCAGAGAACAGGCGCTTCTCCTGGCACAGTATCGAACACTTAGTTTCAGATAGAACAATAAGTTTAAAATGGAATTAAGTTTCGCATTTGGAGTTTCCTCTCTCACAAGGTCGACCACTTAGTTTCGTGGAACACGTACGGTTTCGAGTGGCATCGCCACAGATTTCAGAGAACAGGCGCTTCTCCTGGCACAGTATCGAACACTTAGTTTCAGATAGAACAATTAGTTTAAAATGGAACTATATTCCGCATCTGGTGAATCCTCTCTCACAATGTCGACCACTCAGTTTCGTCGAACACATACGGTTTCGAGTGGCATCGCTACACATTTCAGAGAACAGGCGCTTCCCCTGGCACAGTATCGAACACTTAGTTTCAGATAGAACAATTAGTTTAAAATGGAAGTAAGTTTCGCATCTGCAGTTTTCTCTCTCACAAGGTCGACCACTTAGTTTCGTCGAACACATACGGTTTCGAGTAGCATCGCCACAGATTTCAGAGAACAGGCGCTTCTCCTGGCACAGTATCGAACACTTAGTTTCAGATAGAACAATTAGTTTAAAATGGAAATAAGCTTCGCTTTAGGAGTTTCCTCACTCACAAGGTCGACCACTTAGTTTCGTCGAACACATACGGTTTCGGGTGGCAACGCCACAGATTTCAGAGAACAGGCGCTTCTCCTGGCACAGTATCGAACACTTAGTATCAGATAGAACAATTAGTTTAAAATGGAACTAAGTCTCTCATCTGGAGGTTACTCTCTCACAAGATCAACCACTTAGTTTCGTCGAACACATACGGTTTCGAGTGGCATCTCCACACATTTCAGAGAACATGCGCTTCTCCTGGCACAGTATCGAAAACTTAGTTTTAGATCGAACAATTAGTTTTAAATGGAACTAAGTTTCGCATCTGGAGTTTCCTCTCTCGTAAGGTCGACCACTTAGTTTCGTCGAACACATACCGTTTCGAGTGCGCATCGCCACAGATTTCAGAGAACAGGCGCTTCTCCTGGGACATTATCAAACACTTAGTTTCAGATAGAACACTTAGTTTAAAATGGAACTAAGTTTCGCATCTGGAGTTTCCTCTCCCTCAAGGTGGACCACTTAGTTTCGTCGAACACATACGGTTTCGAGTGGCATCGCCACACATTTCAGAGAACAGCCGCTTCTCCCGGCACAGTAGCGAACACTTAATTTCAGATAGAACAATTAGTTTAAAATGTAACTATGTGTCGCATGTTGAGTTTCTTCTCTCGCAAAGTCGACCACTCAGTTTCGTCGAACACATACCGTTTCGAATGGTATCGCCACAGGTTTCACAGAACGGGCGCTTCTCCTGGCACAGTAGCGAACACTTAATTTCAGATAGAACAATTAATTTGAAATGGAACTAAGTTTCGCATCTGAAGTTTCCTCTCTCACAAGGTCGGCAACTTAGATTCGTCAAACACATACGGTTTCGAGTGGCATCGCCACACATTTCACAGAACAGGCGCTTCTGCTGGCACAGTATCGAACACTTAGTTCCAGAGAGAAGAATTAGTTTAAAATGGCACTAAGTTTTGCGTCTGGAGTTCACCCTCTCACAAGGTCGACCAATCAGTTTCGTCGAACACACACGGTTTCGAGTAGCATCGCCACAGATTTCAGAGAGCAGGCGCTTCTCTTGGCACAGTATCGAACACTTATGTCAGACAGAACAATTAGTTTAAAATGTAACTATGTGTCGCATCTTGAGTTTCCTCTCTCACAAGGTCGACCAATCAGTTTCGTCGAACACACACGGTTTCGAGTAGCATTGCCACAGATTTCAGAGAGCAGGCGCTTCTCTTGGCGCAGTATCGAACACTTATGTCAGACAGAACAATTAGTTTAAAATGTAACTATGTGTCGCATCTTGAGTTTCCTCTCTCACAAGGTCGACCACTCGGTTTCGTCGAACACATACCGTTTCGAGTGGCTTCGCCACAGATTTCAGAGAACAGGCGCTTCTCATGGCACAGTATCGAACACTTACTTTCAGATGGAACATTTAGTTTAAAATTGACCTATGTTTCGCATCTGGAGTTTCCTCTCTCACAAGGTCGACCACTTAGTTTCGCCGAACGCATACGGTTTCCAGTGGCATCGCCACAGATTTCAGAGAACAGGCGCTTCTCCTGGCACAGTATCGAATACTTAGTTTCGTCGAACACATACGGTTTCGAGTGGCATCGCCAGAGATTTCAGAGAACAGGCGCTTCTCCTGGCACAGTATCGAATACTTAGTTTCATCGAACACATACGGTTTCGAGTGGCATCGCCAGAGATTTCAGAGAACAGGCGCTTCTCCTGGAACAGTATCGAACAATTTCAGATAGAACAATTAGTTTAAAATGGAACTAAGTTTCGCATCTGGAGTTTCCTCAATCACAAGGTCGGCCACTTAGTTTCGTTGAACACATACGGTTTCGAGTGGCATGGCCACAGATTTCAGAGAACAGGCGCTTCTCCTGGTGCAGTATCGAACACTTAGATTCCGATAGAACAATTAGTTTAAAATGTAACTATGTGTCGCATCTGGAGTTTCCTCTCTCATAAGGTCGACGACTTAGTTTCGTCGACACATTCGGTTTCGAGTGGCATCGCCACAGATTTCAGAGAACAGGCGCTTCTCCTGGCACAGTATCGAACACTTACTTCAGACAGAACAATTAGTTTAAAATGGAACTCTGTTTCGCATCTGGAGTATCCTCTCTCACAAGGACAACCACTTAGTTTCGTCGATCACATACGGTTTTGTGTAGCATCGCCACAGATTTCAGAGAGCAGGCGCTTCTCCTGGCACAGCATCGGACACTTATGTCAGACAGAACAATTAGTTTAAAATGGAACTATGTTTCGCATCTGGAGTATCCTCTCTCACAAGTTCAGCCACTTAGTTTCGTCGAACACATACGGTTTCGAGCGGCATCGCCACAGATTTCAGAGAAGAGGCGCTTCTCCTGGTACAGTATCGAACACTTAGATTCCGATAGAACAATTAGTTTAAAATGTAACTATGTGTCGCATCTGGAATTTCCTCTCTCATAAGGTCGACGACTTAGTTTCGTTGAGCACATTCGGTTTCGAGTGGCATCGCCACAGATTTCAGAGACAGGCGCTCCTACTGGCACAGTATCGAAAACTTAGTTTCAGATAGAACAATTAGTTTAAAATGGAACTATGTTTCGCATCTGGAGTTTTCTCGCTCACAAGGTCGACCACTTAGTTTCGTCGACACATACGGTTTCGAGTGGCATCGCCACAGATTACAGTGAACAGGCGCTTCTCCTGGCACATTATCGAACACTTAGTTTCAGATGGAACAATTAGTTTAAAATGGAACTATGTTTCGCATCTGGAGTTTCCTCTCTCACAAGTTCAGCCACTTAGTTTCGTCGAACACATACGGTTTCGAGCGGCATCGCCACAGATTTCAGAGAACAGGCGCTTCACCTGGCACACTATCGAACACTTAGTTTCAGAGAGAACAATTAGTTTAAAATGGAACTCTGTTTCGCATCTGGAGTATCCTCTCTCACAAGGACAACCACTTAGTTTCGTCGATCACATACGGTTTTGTGTAGCATCGCCACAGATTTCAGAGAGCAGGCACTTCTCCTGGCACAGCATCGGACACTTAGTTTCAGATGGAACAATTAGTTTAAAATGGAACTATGTTTCGCATCTGGGGTTTCCTCTCTCACAAGTTCGACCACTTAGTTTCGATGAACACAGACGGTTTCGAGTGGCATCGCCACAGATTTCAGAGAACAGGCGCTTCTCCTGGCACAGTATCGAACACTTTCAGATGGAACAATTAATTTAAAATGGAACTAAGTTTCGCAGCTGGAGTTTCCTCTCTTACAAGGTCGGCCACTTAGTTTCGCGGAAACACATACGGTTTCGAGTGGCATCGCCACAGATTTCAGAGAACAGGCGCTTCTCCTGACACAGTATCGAACACTTAATTTCAGATAGAACAATCAGTTTAAAATGGAACTAAGATCCGCATCTGAAGTTTCCTCTCTCACAAGGTCGGCCACTGAGTTTCGTCGAACACATACGGTTTCGAGTGGCATCGCCACAGATTTCAGAGAACAGGCGCTTCCCCGGCACAGTATCGAACACTTAGTTTCAGATAGAACAATTAATTTAAAATGGAACTCAGTTTCGCATCTGGAGTTTCCTCTCTCACAAGGTCGGCCACTTAGTTTCGTCGAACACATACGGTTTCGAGTGGCATCGCCACAGATTTCAGAGAACAGGCGCTTCTCCTGGCACATTATCGAACACTTAGTTACAGATAGAACAATTAGTTTAAAATGCAACTATGTTTCGCATCTGGAGTTTCCTCGCTCAGAAGGTCGACCACTTCGTTTCGTTGAACACATACGGTTTCGAGTGGCATCGCCACAGATTTCAGAGAACAGGCGCTTCTCCTGGCACGGTATCGAACACTTAGTTTCAGATAGAACAATTAGTTTAAAATGGAACAACGTTTCGCATCTGGAGTTTCCTCTCTCACAAGCTCGACCACTCAGCTTCGTCGAACACATACGGTTTCGAGTGGCATCGCCACAGATTTCAGAGAACAGGCGCTTCTCCTGGTACAGTATCGAACACTTAGTTTCTGATGGAACATTTAGTTTAAAATTGATCTATGTCCTGCATCTGGAGTTTCCTCTCTCACAAGGTCGACCACTTAGTTTCGCCGAACGCATACGGTTCCGAGTGGCATCGCCACAGATTTCAGGGAACAGGCGCTTCTGCTGGCACAGTATCGAACACTTAGTTTCTAATAGAACAATTAGTTTAAAATGGCACTAAGTTGAGCGTCTGTAGTTTCCTCTCTCACAAGGTCGGCCACTTAGTTTCGTCGAACACATACTGTTTCGAGTGGCATCGCCACAGATTTCAGAGAACAGGCGCTTCTGCTGGCACACTATCGAGAACTTAGTTTCAGATAAAACAATTAGTTTAAAATGGCACTAAGTTTCGCATCTGGAATTTCCTCTCTCACAAGATCAACCACTTAGTTTCCTCGAACACATACGGTTTCGAGTGGCATCGCGACAGATTTCAGAGAACAGGCGCTTCTCCTGGCACATTATCGAACACTTAGTTGCAGATAGAACACTTAGTTTAAAATGCAACTATGTTTCGCATCTGGAGTTTCCTCTCTCACAAGGTCGGCCACTTAGTTTCGTCGAACACATACGGTTTCGAGTGGCATCGCCACAGATTTCAGAGAACAGGCGCTTCTCCTGGCACATTATCGAACACTTAGTTACAGATAGAACAATTAGTTTAAAATGCAACTATGTTTCGCATCTGGAGTTTCCTCGCTCAGAAGGTCGACCACTTCGTTTCGTTGAACACATACGGTTTCGAGTGGCATCGCCACAGATTTCAGAGAACAGGCGCTTCTCCTGGCACGGTATCGAACACTTAGTTTCAGATAGAACAATTAGTTTAAAATGGAACAACGTTTCGCATCTGGAGTTTCCTCTCTCACAAGCTCGACCACTCAGCTTCGTCGAACACATACGGTTTCGAGTGGCATCGCCACAGATTTCAGAGAACAGGCGCTTCTCCTGGTACAGTATCGAACACTTAGTTTCTGATGGAACATTTAGTTTAAAATTGAACTATGTCCTGCATCTGGAGTTTCCTCTCTCACAAGGTCGACCACTTAGTTTCGCCGAACGCATACGGTTCCGAGTGGCATCGCCACAGATTTCAGGGAACAGGCGCTTCTGCTGGCACAGTATCGAACACTTAGTTTCTAATAGAACAATTAGTTTAAAATGGCACTAAGTTTAGCGTCTGGAGTTTCCTCTCTCACAAGGTCGACCACTTAGTTTCGCCGAACGCATACGGTTCCGAGTGGCATCGCCACAGATTTCAGGGAACAGGCGCTTCTGCTGGCACAGTATCGAACACTTAGTTGCAGATAGAACACTTAGTTTAAAATGCAACTATGTTTCGCATCTGGAGTTTCCTCTCTCACAAGGTCGGCCACTTAGTTTCGTCGAACACATACGGTTTCGAGTGGCATCGCCACAGATTTCAGAGAACAGGCGCTTCTCCTGGCACATTATCGAACACTTAGTTACAGATAGAACAATTAGTTTAAAATGCAACTATGTTTCGCATCTGGAGTTTCCTCGCTCAGAAGGTCGACCACTTCGTTTCGTTGAACACATACGGTTTCGAGTGGCATCGCCACAGATTTCAGAGAACAGGCGCTTCTCCTGGCACGGTATCGAACACTTAGTTTCAGATAGAACAATTAGTTTAAAATGGAACAACGTTTCGCATCTGGAGTTTCCTCTCTCAGAAGGTCGACTACTTAGTTTCGTCGTACACATACGCTTTCGAGTGGCATCGCCACAGATTTCAGAGAACAAGCGCTTCTCCTGGTACAGTATCGAACACTTAGTTTCAGATGGAACATTTAGTTTAAAATTTAACTATGTCCCGCATCTGGAGTTTCCTCTCTCACAAGGTCGACCACTTAGTTTCGCCGAACGCATACGGTTCCGAGTGGCATCGCCACAGATTTCAGGGAACAGGCGCTTCTGCTGGCACAGTATCGAACACTTAGTTTCTGATAGAACAATTAGTTTTAAATGGCACTAAGTTTCGCGTCTGGAGTTTCCTCTCTCACAAGGTCGACCACTTAGTTTCGCCGAACGCATACGGTTCCGAGTGGCATCGCCACAGATTTCAGGGAACAGGCGCTTCTGCTGGCACAGTATCGAACACTTAGTTTCTGATAGAACAATTAGTTTAAAATGGCACTAAGTTTCGCGTCTGGAGTTTCAACTATCACAAGGTCGACCACTCAGTTTCGTCGAACACATACGGTTTCGAGTAGCATCGCCACTGATTTCAGAGAACAGGCGCGTCTCCTGGCACAGTATCGAAAACTTAGTTTCAGATACAACAATTAGTTTAAAATGGAACTATGTTTCGCATCTGGAGTTTCCTCTCTCACAAGTTCGACCAATTAGTTTCGTCGAACACATACGGTTTCGAGTGGCATCGCCACAGATTTCAGAGAACAGGCGCTTCTCCTGGCACAGTATCGAACACTTAGTTTCAAATAGAACAATTAGTTTAAAATGGAAATAAGCTTCGCTTCTGGAGTTTCCTCTCTCACAAGGTAGACCACTTAGTTTCGTCGAACACATACGGTTTCGAGTAGCATCGCCACAGATTTCAGAGAACAGGCGCTTCTCCTGGCACAGTATCGAACACTTAGTTTCAGAGAGAACAATTAGTTTAAAATGGAACTATGTTTCGCATTTGGAGTTTCCTCTCTCGCAAGGTGGACCACTTAATTTCGTCGAACACATACGGTTTCGAGTGGCATCGCCACAGATTTCAGAGAACAGGCGCTTCTCCTGGCACAGTATCGAACACTCAGTTACAGATAGAACAATTAGTTTAAAATGGAACTAAGTTTCGCATCTGGAGTTTCCCCTCTCACAAGGTCGGCCACTTACTTTCGTGGAACACATTCGGTTTCGAGTAGCATCGCCACAGATTTCAGAGAACAGGCGCTTCTCCTGGCACATTATCGAACACTTAGTTTCAGAGAGGACAATTAGTTTAAAATGGAAATATGTTTCGCATTTGGAGTTTCCTCGCTCACAAGTTCGACCACTTAGTTTCGTCGAACACATACGGTTTCGAGTAGCATCGCCACAGATTTCAGAGCACAGGCGCTTCTCCTGGCACATTATCGAACACATAGTTGCAGATAGAACAATTATTTTAAAATGGAACTAAGTTTCGCATCTGGAATTTCCTCTCTCACAAGGTCGACCACTTAATTTCGTCGAACACATACTGTTTCGAGTGGCATCGCCACACATTTCAGAGAACTGGCGCTTCTCCTGGCACAGTATCGAACACTTCGTTACAGATAGAACAATTAGTTGAAAATGGAAATATGTTTCGCATTTGGAGTTTCCTCTCTCACAAGTTCGACCACTTAGTTTCGTCGAACACATACGGTTTCGAGTGGCATCGCCACAGATTTCAGAGAACAGGCGCTCCTCCTGGCACAGTATCGAACACTTAGTTTCAGATAGAAAAATTAGTTTAAAATGGAAATAAATTTCGCATCTGGAGATTCCTCTCTCACAAGGTCGACTACTTAGTTTCGTCGAACACATACGGTTTCGAGTGGCATCGCCACAGATTTCAGAGAACAGGCGTTTATCGTGGCACACTATCGAACACATTGTTTCAGATAGAACAATTAGTTTAAAATGGTACTAAGCTTCGCATCTGGAGTTTCCTCTTTCACAAGGCGACCACTTAGTTTCGTCGAACACATACGGTTTCGAGTAGCATCGCCACAGATTTCAGAGAACGGGCACTTCCCCTGGCACAGTATCGAACACTTAGTTTCAGATAGAACAATTAGTTTAAAATGGAACTAAGTTTCGCATCTGCAGTTTCCTCTGAAGGATTCGTGGTTGTGTTTAAATAATCACAAGTTCGTTTCTGTTGCTTTTATTATACTGGTCTTTTCCGTTCGAGTTTCGAATCCTTAATGATATTTTACATTTAGATCTTATCCTACGAAAACTATCCTAGGACGAACTCGTTGCCTAATTGGTTGGGCCCGAAAGCTGGCTTAACCAATTAGGTGGTTTTTTCGATAAGGTTGCACCGCCTATTCCTCACGCCCTAAGCGCGCCTTTTCCTGGAACGGGGGTGCAACCTGTCAGGGAGGATATCTTGCCGATGTGACGAGATGCAGCGGGCTTTCCTGCAGCACCGAACTTACGCCTCCGGAGTTCCCGACCGGCGTGTCTGGACTCGAGGGCCCTTAGGAAATTCCGGGTTTATGACACTTGCGAACGCCATTGAGCCTGTCGACTATTCTTCGCGGAGAAAGTGAGTTCTTCCTTTCGAACACTTAAAAACGATGGAAAACAGTTCCTCAAAAATAGCTTACGCAGGCGCGGGCGTCATAAATCGTTTTGACCGTTTGCACGCCAAGTATTTTCACTTGTACGTGCATCTGGCCGCTACATCACCCCCCTGCCAGTGCAAACGTTACTATTCTAATCTATGCGCGAACTAGCGACGACTTATTATCTACTTACGACTAAACTTATACATTAATGACAAGAAAATTATTATACTACATACTTATTAAAGTCGCTAGGACCCAACCTGAAGACGGTCTGGAAATCTCACGCGCCTACCGGAACGCGTCCGTACCGGTTCTTGCATGAGAGTGGGTCTGCTCGTTGAAATTGTTTGTTGCGCGGTGATATTTGGCGTTTGCGTATCATAGTCCTGATCTGCGATTATGAATGCCGGTTTGAGGCGGTCTATTGAGATTACTGTGTCTCGGCCTTTCATTGTAATTAGGAAGGTTTTGTCGCGTCGTTCCACTACCGGGTATGGTCCTTCGTAAGGATTGGCTAAAGGTCCCTTTACGCGATCAACGCGGACAAAGACGTGCGACGCGGTTGCAAGATCCTTGTACACGAAAACTTTTTTGGTCCCGTGCCGAGTTGCCGCGACCGGTCGCAGTTCGGTAAAATGTGCGCGTAGCAGTGAAATCAATTCTGCCGGTTCTATTGCGGTTTCGCCCGGTTTAACAAAAAATTCTGCCGGCAGATGTAATCTTTCTCCGTATACTAATTCGGCGACGGAGGATATGCCGTACGCATGCCTAACAATACAATGGGTAAGGCGTCTACCCAGGTTTGGTCATTGTGGCATTTTATGGCTGCCTTCAGGTAGCGGTGGTAACGCTCGACCAAACCGTTCGCGGCCGGATGGTATGCCGTCGTTCGTAGGTGTATCGTACCTAGCAACGCATTGAGTCGTCTAAACAAGTGAGACTCAAATTGTCTCCCTTGATCAGTCGTAATGCGTGCTGGTGTGCCGAAACGAGCAATCCAACCGTTGACAAAAGCTCTCGCGACCGTTTCTGCTTCGATGTTTTCTAACGGGAAAACCTCGGGCCAGCGCGTAAATCTATCGACACACGTCAGGCAATACCGGCAGTTTCGCGAAACAGGTAACGGACCCACTAGGTCGATATGTACATGCTCGAACCTAGCAGATGTTTGAGCGAAATCTTTAACGGGGCTCGTTACGTGTTTATGAATTTTCGCTTTCTGGCATTCCAGACAAGCGCGGGTCCATTCGCGGCAATCCCTTTCCACAGACGGCCATACGAAACGCTCTTTAATTAGTTTTACGGTTGCCTTCACACCTGGGTGTGCGAGGCTGTGCACGGACATAAATACCTGTGTGCGGAAAGGTTTTGTCACGAAGGGTCTGGCAACACCTGTCGATACGTCGCAGAATACTTCGGTGTTACTGTCTGCCAACCTGACGCGTTCGAGCTGCAGCGAAGTACCAGACGTCTTTCGGAACTTTTCTAAATCTTCGTCCGAGTTCTGCGATATAGCTAATTTACTAAAGTCCACTGACGAACTGACTGAATCTATCCGCGATAATGCGTCTTCTACTTCGTTGTCTCTTCCGCTGACGTGCCTAATGTCGGTCGTAAATTGTCCGATGAAGTCTAGGTATCGGAATTGCCTTGGCGTACATTTTTCAGATTTTTGCTTAAATGCGTATATCAGAGGTTTGTGATCCGTGTACAAGGTGAACGCGCGGCCTTCAATCGCGTGACGGAATTGCTTTACCGCCGAATAAACCGCTAAAAGTTCTCTGTCGTAGGCGCTGTACTTGCGTTGCGTCGGCGACAGAGATTTCGTGTGGAAACCTAGAGGTTGCCACGAACTTCCCTGCCGTTGTTGCAACGTCGCACCGAGCGCGAAATCTGATGCATCCACCATAATCGCGAGCTGCGAACGGTTCGATGGATGCGCTAACAACGCGGCGTTCGCGAGCGCTTCTTTTAATTCGTCTAGCGCGGCCTCTGTTTCCGTGTTCCATTCTATCGGACTATCGCTTTTAATTTTCTTTCCGCGCAGCAGCTGGTTAAGCGGAGCTTGTACAGCTGCGGCGTTGGGTATAAATCTCCGATAAAAATTGATCATACCCAAAAATCTGCGAAGCTGTCTAACCGTGTTGGGTTTTGGAAATTTCTGTATAACCTCTACTTTTTCTGATAACGGTTTCGTTCCGCGGCCGTTCACGGTGTATCCCAGAAACTTCACCTCTGATGCCGCGAATACGCATTTCGTCGGATTAATTATTATCCCGTATTCGTTTAGGCGTGAGAAAAGCTGCTCCACGTGTTTCATGTGCTCGTCCTCGGTTTCTGACGCGATTAAAATATCGTCGAGGTACGCGTACGCGAAGTCTAAACCTCGGAGGACGTTATCTATAAATCTTTGAAACGTCTGAGCAGCGTTTCTCAGCCCAAACGGCATGACTGTATATTCAAAAAGTCCGAACGGGGTCGTGACTGCCGTCTTCGGAATATCGTCGGGATGTACGGGAATTTGGTGGTACGCGCGCACTAAATCTACCGTCGTGAAGATCGTCTTCTTCGCTAATTTTCGCGAAAAGTCCTCGATATGAGGAATCGGATATCTATCTGGGATCGTACGCGCGTTGAGAGCTCTGTAGTCTCCACAGGGTCGCCATCCGTTGTCCTTCTTCGGAACCATATGAAGGGCCGAAGCCCACTGGCTCTTCGAAGGTCGTATGTGACCCTGACTCATGAGACTCTCAAATTCCGTTCTCGCGATGCCGTACATTTCCGACGATAATCTCCGCGGCTTACAGAACGCCGAAGGCCCCGGTGTGGTATTTATAAAAGTGACGTCATCCGGTCCACGAGGCGGCGGTTCTTTAGATCCACCAGCAGGCCGTAGTGGCTGAGGAAATCTGCACCGATGATCGGCTTAGCCACGTCAGCGATGACGAACCTCCAGTGGAAGGCACGGCGAAGACCTAAGTCGAGGTTGAAGGCCTTCATACCGTACGTTCCGATCGTCGTGCCATTAGCCGCGAACATTTCGTAGGCCATTTTACGCGTCTGGCCTTTTACACGCGCACGAGGGTACACGCACAGGTCCGAACCCGTGTCGATCAAAAATTGCTCCTTGGAGCTTTGATCGAGGACGAAGAGGCGGCTAGTCTTAGGGCTGTCACTGATAGCCGCATTCAGTGGCGCTCCTCCGCGTTTCCCGACCCGAAAGAGCACGGTGCCCGGCACTTGGTCGACGCTGTACCGAATTTCCAATGGTACCAGCAATGGCTTCTCTCCGCCTGTGACCTTCCTCGTTTCGCACTACGGGAACGCGACCGAGTACGATTGCTATAGCGATCGCGGGACCGGCTTAACTTGGAAATCTGGAGTTCCATGGTCTCCAGTCTCTTGAGCAAGGCCTCCGTTAAGCCGTCCTGCGTAGCACTGGCTACCTGCGCTGGCCTCGTGTTTTCGCGTATTTGGTCCGCGATTTCCGCCAGTTTGTCCAGTGGCAGGTCCGACTGCGCGGTCACGATTGCACGAGTCATGGCAGGTAGTCGACCTGCCCAAAATGTCCGCAAGAACTCGTCCGTGACCGAAGAACCTGCCAGGTTCCGCATGTGCCGGAGGAATTGTGATGGGGTTCTGTCACCAATCTCCTCCTGTTCCAACAGCTCTTGGATCCGTCCGCTTTGCGACACTGACAGCCGGCGGATCAGCTCCCTTTTGAGTGACTCATATTTGTCGGTCTCCGGAGGATTATCAAAAACGTCTGCCACTTCGAGCGCGTACTTGGGCTCAAGTTGCGACATCACATAATAAAACTTCGTGCTGTCCGCCGAGATGCCGTTTAGCATAAATTGCGCCTCAATTTGGTTGAACCAAATTTTAGGCTGCGCTGGCCAAAACGGCGGGACGCGAATACTGACGCGGTTGACTTCCGCGCTCACGGCTGAATTGTCACCCGCGGCCGGACTATTAGCTACCGTAGCTGCTGTTCTTCGCGTCGTCATATTGTGTTCTCTTTTTTAAAAAAAACAAAACAAATAAACGCACTTTCTATTTACGGAGGTAATGAACTTGTGATCACGTCGGGGTCACCAATGAAGGATTCGTGGTTGTGTTTAAATAATCACAAGTTCGTTTTCCGTTGGTTTTATTATAATGGTCTTTTCGGTTCGAGTTTCGAATCCTTAATGATATTTTACATTTAGATCTTATCCTACGAAAACTATCCCAGGACGAACTCGTTGCCTAAGTGGTTGGGCCCGAAATCTGGCTTAACCAATTAGGTGGTTTTTTCGATAAGGTTGCACCGCCTATTCCTCACGCCCTAAGCGCGCCTTTTCCTGGAACGGGGGTGCAACCTGTCAGGGAGGATATCTTGTCGATGTGACGAGATGCAGCAGGCTTTCCTGCAGGCCCGAACTTACGCCTCCGGAGGTCCCCGACCGGCGTGTCTGGACTCAAGGGCCCTTAGGAAATTCCGGGTTTATGACACTTGCGAACGCTATTGAGCCTGTCGACTATTCTTCGCGGAGAAAGTGAGTTGTTCCTTTCGAAAACTTAAAAACGATGGAAAACAGTTCCTCAAAAATAGCTTACGCAGGCGCGGGCGTCATAAATCGTTTTGACCGTTTGCATGCCAAGTATTTTCACTTGTACGTGCATCTGGCCGCTACATGTTTGTCGAAACTAAGTGGTCGACCTTGTGAGAGAGGAAACTCCAGAGGCGAAAGTTAGTTCCATTTTAAACTAATTGTTCTATCTTAAACTATGTGTCTTATACTCTGCCAGGAGAAGGGCCTGTTCTCTGAAATCTGTGGCGTTGCCACTCGAAACCATATGTGTTCAACGAAACTAAGTGATTGATCTTGTGGGAGAAGAATCTCCAGATGCGAAACTTACTTCCATTTTAAACAAATTGTTCTATCTGAAACTAAGTGTTCGATACTGTGCCAGGAGAAGCGCCTGTTGTCTGAAATCTGTGGCGATGCTACTCGAAACCGTATGTGTTCGACGAATATAATTGGTCGACCTTTGTGAGAGAGGAAACTCCAGAGGCGAAAGTTAGTTCCATTTTAAACTAATTGTTCTATCTGAAACTAAGTGTTCGTTACTGTGCCAGGAGAAGCGCCTGTTCTCTGAAATCTGTGGCGATGCCACTCGAAACCGAATGTGTTCGACGAAACTGAGTTGTCGCCTTGTGAAGGAAGAAACTCCAGATGCGAAACTTAGTTCCATTTTAAACTAATTGTTCTATCTGAAACTAACTGTTCGTTACTGTGCCAGTAGAAGCGCCTGTTATCTTAAATCTGTGGCGATGCTACTCGAAACCGTATGTGTTCGACGAAACTAAGTAGCCGCTTTGTGAAAGAGGAAACTCCAGATGCGAAATATAGTACCATTTTAAACTAATTGTTCTATCTGAAACTATGTGTTTGATACTGAGCCAGGAGAAGCGCCTGTTCCCTGAAATCTGTGGCAATGCCACTCGAAACCGTATGTGTTCGAGGAAACTAAGTGGTCGACCTTGTGAGAGAGGAAACTCCAGAGGCGAAACTTAGTTCCATTTTAAACTGATTGTTCTATCTGAAACTAAGTGTTCGTTACTGTGCCAGGAGAAGCGCCTGTTCTCTGAAATCTGTGGCGATGCTACTCGAAACCGTATATGTTCGACGAAACTAGGTGGTCGACCTTGTGGGAGAGGAAACTCCAGATGCGAAACTTATTTCCATTTTAAACTGAGTGTTCTATCTGTGACTAAGTGTTCGATACTGCGCCAGGAGGAGCGCCTGTTCCCTGAAATCTGTGGCAATGCCACTCGAAACCGTATGTGTTCGAGGAAACTAAGTGGTCGACCTTGTGAGAGAGGAAACTCCAGAGGCGAAAGTTAGTTCCATTTTAAACTAATTGTTCTATCTGCAACTAAGTGTTCGTTACTATGCCAGGAGAAGCGCCCGTTCTCTGAAATCTGTGGCGATGCCACTCGAAACCGAATGTGTTCGACGAAACTGAGTGGTCGCCTTGTGAGAGAGGAAACTCCAGATGCGAAACATAGTACCATTTTAAACTAATTGTTCTATCTGAAACTATGTGTTCGATACTGTGCCAGGAGAAGCGCCTGTTCCCTGAAATCTGTGGCAATGCCACTCGAAACCGTATGTGTTCGAGGAAACTAAGTGGTCGACCTTGTGGGAGAGGAAATTCCAGATGCGAAACTTAGTTCCATTTTAAACAAATTGTTCTATCTGCAACTAAGTGTTCGATACTGTGCCAGGAGAAGCGCCTGTTGTCTGAAATCTGTGGCGATGCTACTCGGAACCGTATGTGTTCGACGAATCTAATTGGTCGACCTTGTGGGATAGGAATCTCCAGATGCGAAACTTTGTTCCATTTTAAACAAATTGTTCTATCTGCAACTAAGTGTTCGTTACTGTGCCAGGAGAAGCGCCCGTTCTCTGAAATCTGTGGCGATGCCACTCGAAACCGAATGTGTTCGACGAAACTGAGTGGTCGCCTTGTGAGAGAGGAAACTCCAGATGCGAAACTTAGTCCCATTTTAAACTAATTGTTCTATCTGAAACTATGTGTCCGATACTGTGCCAGGAGAAGCGCCTGATCTCTGAAATCAGTGGCGATGCTACTCGAAACCGTATGTGTTCGAGGAAACTGAGTGGTCGCCTTGTGAGAGAGGAAACTCCAGATGCGAAACATAGTACCATTTTAAACTAATTGTTCTATCTGAAACTATGTGTTCGATACTGTGCCAGGAGAAGCGCCTGTTCCCTGAAATCTGTGGCAATGCCACTCGAAACCGTATGTGTTCGAGGAAACTAAGTGGTCGACCTTGTGGGAGAGGAAATTCCAGATGCGAAACTTAGTTCCATTTTAAACAAATTGTTCTATCTGCAACTAAGTGTTCGATACTGTGCCAGGAGAAGCGCCTGTTGTCTGAAATCTGTGGCGATGCTACTCGGAACCGTATGTGTTCGACGAATCTAATTGGTCGACCTTGTGGGATAGGAATCTCCAGATGCGAAACTTTGTTCCATTTTAAACAAATTGTTCTATCTGCAACTAAGTGTTCGTTACTGTGCCAGGAGAAGCGCCCGTTCTCTGAAATCTGTGGCGATGCCACTCGAAACCGAATGTGTTCGACGAAACTGAGTGGTCGCCTTGTGAGAGAGGAAACTCCAGATGCGAAACTTAGTCCCATTTTAAACTAATTGTTCTATCTGAAACTATGTGTCCGATACTGTGCCAGGAGAAGCGCCTGATCTCTGAAATCAGTGGCGATGCTACTCGAAACCGTATGTGTTCGAGGAAACTAAGTGGTCGACCTTGTGGGAGAGGAAACTCCAGATGCGAAACTTAGTTCCATTTTAAACTGATTGTTCTATCTGAAACTAAGTGTTCGTTACTGTGCCAGGAGAAGCGCCTGTTCTCTGAAATCTGTGGCGATGCTACTCGAAACCGTATATGTTCGACGAAACTAGGTGGTCGACCTTGTGAGAGAGGAAACTCCAGATGCGAAACTTATTTCCATTTTAAACTGAGTGTTCTATCTGTGACTAAGTGTTCGATACTGCGCCAGCAGAAGCGCCTGTTCTCTGAAATCTGTGGCGATGCTACTCGAAACCGTATGTGTTCGACGAATCTAATTGGTCGACCTTGTGGGATAGGAAACTCCAGAGGCGAAAGTTAGTTCCATTTTAAACTAATTGTTCTATCTGAAACTAAGTGTTCGTTACTGTGCCAGGAGAAGCGCCTGTTCTCTGAAATCTGTGGCGATGCTACTCGAAACCGTATGTGTTCGACGAAACTAAGTAGTCGCTTTGTGAAAGAGGAAACTCCAGATGCGAAACTTATTTCCATTTTAGACTGAGTGTTCTATCTGTGACTAAGTGTTCGATACTGCGCCAGCAGAAGCGCCTGTTCTCTGAAATCTGTGGCGATGCTACTCGAAACCGTATGTGTTCGAGGAAACTAAGTGGTCGACCTTGTGGGAGAGGAAACTCCAGATGCGAAACATAGTTCAATTTTAAACTAAATGTTCCATCTGAAACTAAGTGTTCGATACTGTGCCAGGAGAAGCGCCTGTTCTCTGAAATGTGTGGCGATGCCACTCGAAACCGTATGTGTTCGACGAAACTAAGTGGTCGACCTTGTGAGATAGGAAACTCCAGATGCGAAACATTGCTCCATTTTAAACTAATTGTTCTATCTGAAACTAAGTGTTCGATACTGTGCCAGGAAAAGCGCCTGTTCTCTCAAATCTGTGGCGATGCCAATCGAAACCGTATGCGTTCGACGAAACTAAGTGGTCGACCTTGTGAGAGAGGAAACTCCAGACGCGAAACTTGGTGCCATTTTAAACTAATTGTTCTATCTGAAAAGAAGTGTTCGATACTGTGCCAGGAGAAGCGCCTGTTCTCTGAAATCTGTCGCGATGCTACACGAAACCGTATGCGTTCGACGAAACGAAGTGGTCGACCTTGTGAGAGAGGAAACTCCAGACGCGAAACTTAGTGCCATTTTAAACTAATTGTTCTATCTGAAAAGAAGTGTTCGATACTGTGCCAGGAGAAGCGCCTGTTCTCTGAAATCTGTCGCGATGCTACACGAAACCGTATGTGTTCGACGAAACTAAGTGGCCGACCTTATGTGAGTGGAAACTTCAGAAGCGAAACTTAGTTCCATTTAAAACTAATTGTTCTATCTGAAACTATGTGTTCGATACTGTGCCAGGAGAAGCGCCTGTTGTCTGAAATGTGTGGCGATGCCACTCGGAACCCTATGTGTTCGAGGAAACTAAGTGGTTGATCTTGTGAGAGCCGACAAGCGTGCCCCTCTGGTACGCGGGCGCCTCGAATATCTTAACACTATTTATATTATTAATTTTAAAACAAAAATTACATTTTTGTATAAATAGTATAAAATATTAATTTATAATATAAAAATTTTTATGAAACTCTATTTATTGATAATCCCCACTTTAACGAAAAGTATTTAAATAAAAACATCAATTCGACGAGAAAGCTTTTTTTTATCAAAATAAAAATCGTTAATCCCCACTTTAACGAAAAGGATCTAAATAAAAACATATTCTTTCTTTAAATATTATACCAAAAACAATGACCTAATTCGTTTATCCCAATAAAATTTATAATTTATTTAATTAATATAAGTAATTTGTTAATTAATTTATTTTAATAAAAAATCTCTTGTAATAAAAATAATTTCACATTATATACCTATATAAATTAAAAAATCTCTATCACTTTAACGAAAAGTATCTAAATAAAAACATCAATTCAACGAGAAAGCTTTTTTTTATCAAAATAAAAATCGTTAATCCCCACTTTAACGAAAAGTATCTAAATAAAAACATATTCTTTCTTTTAATATTATACCAAAAACAATGACCTAATTCTTTTATCCCATTAAAATTTATAATTTATTTAATTAATATAAGTAATTTATTAATTAATTTATTTCAATAAAAAATCTCTGGTAATAAAAATAATTTCACATTATATACCTATATAAATTAAAAAATCTCTAGTAACAAAAATAATTTTACATTATACACCTATATAAATTAAAAAATCTCTAGTAACAAAAATAATTTTACATTATATACCTATATAAATTAAAAAATCTCTAGTAACAAAAATCAATTAATTATTATTTATATTGTTAGAACATTCAAAGTGCGCGCTTTAATGCGTGAGCATCGCTCTCCTTATACACTAGGGAGATATCACCTTTTTTTTGTTTTTTTTTCTGGTTCTGTTCGTGGGCTCTCATCGCCTCGTGGTAATGCATGTTACGTGCGTAAGGAATTATTTCGTGGGCCGAGCGGTTAGCCGTTCCGCGCGTAACGCTTGAATAAATTTAATTTAGGATGGGTTGTATCATCTAAGATTCCATACGGAATCCGCGCATAGGTCAGGAATGAAATAGGTGTTAACGCAGAATAGAGGATAAATAACTTATTGGCCTGTTCTATTGATTCTTCACATTATACAAAAACAATTACACGGAATAGTTCAGAAATATCGGGGTCCAGAATGGATGACAATTTTACAATACCTATTTTAGTTGGAGTCTTAGATTGGTAAATTCCTAACGTGTTAAGTTTACGAATGGGCCCAAGGGAAATTCCCACAAGCATATAAACATATGTTTGGGTCCTCGTATCGCAATGCCAACATAAGTATGGAAAACTCACCAATGAATACTATCTTGGAAGCAATTGTTTGCTGAGGGAGCCCGAAGATGAAGGAATGGCTGATGAACTTTTCACTTCTATTTTCACTATACTATAAATACGATAAATACTATAAATACTATAAAGAAAAATTTAATATATGAGGATGGAGATTGGTTTCGATCTCAAGATTGATTTTGGATTTGAATAATTCTTGTTTGCTGAGTCCTTCGGTAATTATGGAAGAAACTTCACTAATTTAACCCGAACTCTGGCTCAAAATAGCAACAAAGGCAAAACGCCACGCACCTCGCGATTTGACTAACGATTGCAACTCGCGGTGATTTCCTGCTCCTTTTTGTTGATTTTGGAACTGCTAAGGGGGGGAATTCCAAGAGCTGTGCTCATTCTTCCCACTTAGGAAATCACCCGTTTCCTGTCCAAAGAATTCCGCCAAAGTTCATCAACCCGCCCTCATCCACAGCCTCTCGCTATTGCAATTTTGCTTATTAGCGGAACGTGGCCGCTGTTCGGAGAATATTCGCGGTTGCTTAAATTCAGTTTTTGCAGACTAATGGTTCATCGATACCGTGTCGTAAGATCGGGCACGTGTGATGCCTACTCAGGAATTTTAACTTCCTCTTTCTTTTTTTATATTTAATTTTTTATATGTGCTTGGCACGTAACACCCCTCCCCCCTTAGAATCATCATCGTCCTCGATGATGTTTAACCGTAGGTTAAGTTCGAGAGATGTTCGTATGTATACAATTTTTAGCAATTATTGAACAGGTGGTTCTACATAAAATGGTTGAACTTATATGAAATATAAATTATTGCTTATGATTGATTGCTCGTGCATGATTCGCTTAACTAAATTATGAGAAAAATATGGATTTCGCAAAGTACTATTAGAAAAATGTACAGATGATCTAATATAAAATATTTAATTTATCGCGTTTAAATGAAAGAATCGTGAGAATACGCTAACCATTCAGCATCCCTCCGAGGATGACCGTTGTTGTAATAACAGAGGCTTCAGCAAGGCAGAGACACGTACGTCATGTAGTGGATGCTCTTCAGCTCGTCATCCTGGCTTCTTAACATCTTCTTGTCGAAGGGTGCCGCAGAGTCGAAAGATTTCCGAGTCCACGAAGAACTTCGGTTCTGATAGTTGTTCCGTGATTTATGTTGATGATGACAAGTTATAATGATTGTCTAGGACCATTTTCCGTAGAGTAGGTCCAAATCGAACTACTGCCTAGTAGTAAAGGTTGGATGTTGTACTTCCATAAGGCTATTGGTTAACCGACAATGTCAGTTGAGTTTCCCTGGAGAAGGTTGTTGACACTCTGGGAACGCCAAGCTCTGCTCACTTGCTCAGTGTCTCCTTTGTCTTTCGCTTTTTGCGTACGAATGACATCACACAGAATGATAGTGCTCCGGCCTCCTCGGTGGTGCTGAAGGTAACATACGCTACGTTCCTTCCGCTCCTCCTGGATCTATTCATGGTATTTTCGACAGAGTCCATTTTCTCGGTCATGTAAATATTAATCAAACAAGAGTAAAATAATAAAAGATAATAAACAATAAATAAATGCATGCAACAAGTTTTCAACCAAAACAATAGAAGAAAATTAATATAAAATAATTAAGTGTAACATTCTGAGTTTGGTAATCGACAATCCCGATTTCTTGATGTTGTTGATTGTGAGTCTTCCTCTAGTGCTGTTGTTTGGATGGTTGTCTTCCTTGTTCCTCTTCTTCTTAATTAGTGGCCAAAATATTATGTGCGTGATGATACTTCGGTTGCAGAGTAGTATTGCTCCAGTTGAAGAAATTGGTTGTGATGTAACTTCTCCGTTGTGATGATTGTTTTGCCAATTGGTCCAATTTGCAATCGAATTCATACAGTGGATTGAATTCAGTGGAGATACTATTAATGTGTCTCCCAAATTATTTGGATTTCCTTTTGATATATGATTTGTGATTAATAAAAACAGAATTTATGTGCTGTTGTACTTGTTTTGAGTCGTTTGTGATTCCTTAAAGTAAATTTCCGAGCAAGTATCGATTTAAGTGATTCGATATAACTCATCCTGATCTTTTAAATTTAGTATTATCTAAACAAAACTATTGCAATTATTCTTATCCTGAAAATACATGGGTATATATGATTCATTTTCTTTTTATATATTTTTTTCAAAATATAATCCCGGACTGTTCTTCAGCTCAGTAATTTGATATTTGTCCTCCGAATTTACCGCTGCTACTAGCCCCAGTAATAGGATGAGCATCGCCGAGTCCATTGCCATTCCTTATCAAATATCAGGCATCAATGATTAGTATTTTATGAACTTGGAAATTACTGTGCAGCCAATTCTACTTTATCTGCGTGTTTGATGAATCTTTTACCATTACTATCTTCCAAAACAATATTATTTTTCTCCAAAACTCCAACTATTTTATAGGGACCATGATATCGAGTACTGAACTTTCCTTTCCTGGGTTCTACTAGAACGCGAGCCATATCTCCTACTTTTCCTGGGAATGGTCGTGCCTTTTCATCATAATATCCTTTAGACTTATGTTTAGCAGAAATTAAATTTTGTCCGGCTAATATTTGTGATTCGGAAAGTCGAATTATCAATTCACGAAGATATGAATTATACGTTAGCATATCATCATCTTCGGGAAATGAACTAGGGTCACGCGTTTTTGTTCTGACTAATTTATTTTCTTGACAGCTATGGCAAGTTCTAATGAAATTTTGAATATCATTCCTCATTCCTGGCCAATAGAATCTTTCGCGAATCCTACGATACGTTTTAGTTACTCCTTTGTGACCGCCGACTATGCCTTCATGTAATTCTGAAATTATATTATGACGAAGTTCTTCGGGAGGAATTTGAATTTTCCCAAGGCAAATTGTAATTTCGATGTCGATTTCCTCGAAGATTTCTGTTAGGATTTCCTTTAGTGATTCGAGAGTAAGTGAATCGGTATAATCACCGGATTTTGAAATTCGAAAGGAATTAATATCGGAATTTCGAAGAATTAATTTTAAGTTCCTAAGCCCGGTTTTTATTTTCGCGGCGGAAGTCTCGTCAAAATGATGTTTCTGCACAACGATGCTAAATATTTTGTACTTTCCCTGTCTAGTGATTAGTACTTGACCTTCCTTTGGTTTAATTTCTCTGAAATTTTCAACGCTGATAGCGCCTATATCTGTTAGCAATTTTCCTACGGATGTTGTCAATTCGCAATCAGCAGAAATAAAGTGAACATAATTATCATGTGAGTAGGTCAAATTTTCTCGGCTACTATTAATTAATTTCTTTGAAGAGCGCTGTGGTTTCCGAGAAAGACTTACGGGAGAGCTAGGTGTGATATCCGGGGGAATTCCCTGAGTCAGCTGGATGCCAGTGCAGTACGTCTCGTTACCTGATACCGTCCTTGGAATTATTCGCCTTGGTATACCAACAGATTTTGATTTAGTTTCACTGAAGTGTCCTGGTAGAAGTGCATTCTGTCTCGTATTGATTGGTGAAGCTGGAAAAGGAGTTGACAATGCCAATGGTTTAGAATGTGGAATAGGAGTAGGTAATGTGGATCTATGGGGTTGCCAATGAATTTTGGTCTGCTCGGATGTTTCCAATGTACAGTCAGGTTTTGATTTATCAAGTCCTTCTGTTCCATATTGTTTAAGTAATTTTTCTATTCTACTATTTAACTCTACGTCGTCTAGTTCGTCAGTGTCCGAAGTATTACCTGATGATTCTTCCATAATTTCGCTGTGTTCTTTAAGAGATTCGTCAAAACGTTTGAAAGAGTCATGTAATTCCTGTTTGTTTATAGACAGTCTTCGTTCGTCATCTAGAAAAACGTCATCGTCACTGTCCTCTGCTGGTGGTTGTAATTCTAGTAGTATGGTGTCAGCGTTTATTGTTGTCTCGTCTACTGTTTCAGTGTGAACGTCCTCGGCAATTGGTTCCAATGTTTTCCCTTTCGTATGCTTTGAAGTAATTTTCTTGTGTAGATCCAGGCTTGGCATTACACTTTTTCTTTTCCGTAATATGGGTGGTTCTGATGACTCGTCATGTGAGTTATCGGAATCTACGTCTGGCGTATCTGCTGACGATGGAACTGTAGGTCGTGGTGGAATGTAAACGTTGGGTTTTAATTGATTTCGGGTCCTAGTTGCTATTGCACTGATATTTAAAGGGTTTGAAATTTTTGGTTTATTTTTCGATCCAATGGGCCTTCCTGGTTTTCTGGGTGCTTCCGAAACTGATTTGGATATTGGTCTAGATGTGGTTGCTGCTGAGCTAAATTTAGATTTTGCTGGTTGTTCTTGAATCGGTAGAATTTTTGATGATTCAAGTTCACTGTCAGAGTCGGTGCTGCTAGTATCTGAGAGATTAAATTTAACGACAGGATTTCTGGATAACGCGTCTGCATTTGTGTTTAGTTTTCCTGCTTTATGAACGAAATTATAGTCGTAGTCACGCAATTTCAATCTCCATCGAATTAAACGTTGCCCTGGATCCTTTATGGAGTCTATCCATTTCAGGGGTTCGTGATCGCTAACTAACGTGAATTTCCTACCGTAAAGATACGGCCTAAAATGCAAAATTGCGTATAATACTGCCAAACATTCTTTTTCGGTGGTGAAATAATTTTTCTCAGGGTTTGTTAAAGTTCTAGAAAGATAAGCTATTGGTAAATGGTTTCCATCAACCTCCTGACTAAGTATTGCTCCTACCGCAAAATCTGAGGCGTCTGTTGTTAAAGTGAAAGGCTTATCAAAATTTGGATATTGGAGAATTGGACCTCTACAGAGCGCTTTTCGTAATTCCTGGAAGCTACGTTTTTGTTCCTTTCCCCAAACGAAGGTCGCGTTCTTTTTTAACAATTCTGTTAATGGTTTGGATTTTGCTGCAAAATCTTTAATAAATCTGCGATAATAACCTGCTAAACCTAAAAATTGTCTGACATTCTTTGCTGTTTTTGGTCGAGGAACGTTTTTTACTGCTATAATCTTTTTTGGATCTGGTCTTACACCCTTTTGACTAATTATATGTCCTAGGTATGCTACTTCAGTTTTCAAAAATTCACATTTATCGGGTTGTAATGTTAATTTAGCTTTTTCTAACCGATTAAATAATCTACGAATTTTCTTTCCGTGTTCTTCAAGAGTTTTTGCGTACACTACAATGTCATCGAGATAAACGAAAACTTCCGTTCCCTGCAAACCACGTAACGTTTGATCCATAAGCCGTTGAAAGGTGGCAGGTGCATTTTTCAAACCTTCGGGCATACGGATATACTCGTAGTGCCCATTAGGAGTTGTAAAGGCTGTTTTAGCCCTATCCTTTGGATCCATCTCTATTTGTTGGAATCCACTCGCGAGATCGATGATCGAGAAATATCTAGCTTGGCCTAATTGATCCAGAATATCGGTTATATTTGGTAACGGATATGCATCTCCTATCGTTTTTTCGTTAAGTTTGCGAAAATCAATTACCATTCTCCACCTGGGTCTTCCTTGAGAATCAGGTTTCTTAGGGACGATCCAGAGAGGTGAATTATAAGGCGAATTTGATGGTTTAATTATCCTATTGTTTAATTTTGTCAAAATTTGACGATGTATTTCTTCCTTGTGAACCGGTGGAAAGCGATACTGTCTAGTATTAATCGGTAAATCATCTGATGTCGGAATTGTATGTTTTATTAACGGTGTGAAAGGTAATTGGTCTCCTGGCAAATAAAAGCGATTTGGGTATTCTTCTATAATTTCGATTATATGGTCTCGTTCCTCGTCATTTAGGTGATCTAAACGCAAACGTTTTAGAATTTCGAAAAACCTATCGTGAACTACGGGCAAATTTTGAACTTCTGAGTCTGAATCGAAATATTCTTCTTCGGGAAAATCATAGTATTCAAAGGGAATTACTTCTTGTGGAGTAACTTCGACCTGTATATCTTCTTCCAACGTATTAATTGCTAATACGTGACAGACACCATCGCGTACACTAACAGCTGCTTCGCCTATGTATAAGCCTTCTACTGATTCTAACTTTGGCAAGTATCCTTCTTTTATTTCTGAATTAACCACGTCTATAGCTATCGGTTGACGAGTGCGAGCTTTAATCGTAAGAATTTGCGAACGAGGACTACGTTTAGATTTCTGATTTGGTTCTTCGCCAATGAACCTAAAAGGTCTGATGGGTTCAGTTTTTGTGACCAAGGTATTATGAGCGAACGAGATTTCCGCCTGCTCTTGACGTAAGTAATCTTTGCCTAAAATTCCATCATTATTCAAGGGAAACGATGATCTAACGACGTGAAATTTAACTGGTTTTTCCAAAAGTGTAACGGTAGTTGTTCCTAAAGTTCTCAATTTTTCCGGGGTAATTCCAGTTATAGAGACTGATTCCTGAATGTCTACTTCGACGTCTTCGTGCAAAGCATTTAATTTTATCAGATTTATATCTGCGCCGGTATCAACCAAAAATAAACCAGATTTATTGCGTAATTCTTTCGCAGACATTTTAATTAATGGTGATTCTTGCTGTCGTTTATAGGAATAGACGATTCCTCTGCTTCCAAAAATTTTACTGTTCGACGCTCCTGATTCGAGTAACTCGCCGTCGCGCCGGCACGACGAGTTGTGCGGGAGTTTAAATTTTCACTGTTCCTTCTCGGCGAATTCGAGTTAAAATGATCAAATGTTGGGATACGGGAAGAAGATCTGGAATTTTGGTTAGTGGGTGTGTTGGATCTTGAAGGTTCAATGCTTCGCGAAGGAACTGGGGTTGGAGAATTTGCTCTGGTTAGAGTATGATTAGTCAAGTTTGGATTCATATGGAAAGATTGAGGGTGATCGTATATTGGACTGTAAGGCGGATATGGCATTGGTGGATAAAAATACGGTGGATAGTATGGATAAGGATGCGGTGGCAACGGATAATGGTGATGCTTGTAAGGAACAGGTGATGTAGGACGTGCAGATTTTAGAATGGTAATCGGTGAATTTGCGCGATTATAGTTCGGATTTCTCATGGGACTGGGACTCCTCGAATCTTGCTCTCGCAAGGTTTGGGAGCGGTTTGTGTAGGTGGTAGGTAAGTCACGAGAATCTGGATTCGGAACTGAATGTTGTGATAACATTAATCGCGAAGGTTCACCACCGGGGATTATTCCTGATTTCATTCGGGTTTCTATTCGGGCAGCAATTTTTACAGCGTCCTGTATCTTCTTTGGTTCACGCGAATCAACCGCGATAGCAATTTCGTCGGGTAATCCTCGAATAAAAGCCTCTAAAGCACATTCCTCTACGGGAGCCATCATTTGATTAGTGCGTTCTCCATATTTATCTTCTAAAGCGACTCGAGCACCGCTGATTAAGATATTTAATCGATCTGCAAAGTCACTGACCGCTTCTCCGCGTCTCATTCGGATATTTTCTATTTCGTGATGGTAGTATGGATATGTTTTACCCGGCGCAAATCTTTCCTTTAAATGTTTTATGAGATCAGCTAATTTTTGAAAATTTTTACCCCAAATACTATCTCTCGCTGTTCCCTGCAATTTTCCTAATATTGCCTTTACATATGAAGTTTCCAGTGCTGGTGGCACATAGACTGCACCATTTTGAACGTCACCTAAGAAATTTTTAAGGGGAATGTTTTTCCCGTCAAAGAAAGGAATGTTTAGTGTACTGTGTTGAATTGTGAAACATTCAGCCACAGAAGCCATCATCAAATTAGTAACGTGTAATTCGTCCAATGAAACATTTGCAGAAACTTGTGGTGCTGCATTACGAGAGGAATTTGTGGCCATTTTGATAAATTAAGAGAAGGAAAATTCAGCAATCGCTATCGTGTAATTATAATTGATGTTGATTATTTGAACCATCTATGCAACAGTGTGCGAATCTCGAAATCTATACGATCCTTTAATTATTCTGCACTAACACATGCGCTAATTGACAATACTTATCCCACTTCTGACACCAATTCAGCCTGTTACGTGCGTAAGGAATTATTTCGTGGGCCGAGCGGTTAGCCGTTCCGCGCGTAACGCTTGAATAAATTTAATTTAGGATGGGTTGTATCATCTAAGATTCCATACGGAATCCGCGCATAGGTCAGGAATGAAATAGGTGTTAACGCAGAATAGAGGATAAATAACTTATTGGCCTGTTCTATTGATTCTTCACATTATACAAAAACAATTACACGGAATAGTTCAGAAATATCGGGGTCCAGAATGGATGACAATTTTACAATACCTATTTTAGTTGGAGTCTTAGATTGGTAAATTCCTAACGTGTTAAGTTTACGAATGGGCCCAAGGGAAATTCCCACAAGCATATAAACATATGTTTGGGTCCTCGTATCGCAATGCCAACATAAGTATGGAAAACTCACCAATGAATACTATCTTGGAAGCAATTGTTTGCTGAGGGAGCCCGAAGATGAAGGAATGGCTGATGAACTTTTCACTTCTATTTTCACTATACTATAAATACGATAAATACTATAAATACTATAAAGAAAAATTTAATATATGAGGATGGAGATTGGTTTCGATCTCAAGATTGATTTTGGATTTGAATAATTCTTGTTTGCTGAGTCCTTCGGTAATTATGGAAGAAACTTCACTAATTTAACCCGAACTCTGGCTCAAAATAGCAACAAAGGCAAAACGCCACGCACCTCGCGATTTGACTAACGATTGCAACTCGCGGTGATTTCCTGCTCCTTTTTGTTGATTTTGGAACTGCTAAGGGGGGGAATTCCAAGAGCTGTGCTCATTCTTCCCACTTAGGAAATCACCCGTTTCCTGTCCAAAGAATTCCGCCAAAGTTCATCAACCCGCCCTCATCCACAGCCTCTCGCTATTGCAATTTTGCTTATTAGCGGAACGTGGCCGCTGTTCGGAGAATATTCGCGGTTGCTTAAATTCAGTTTTTGCAGACTAATGGTTCATCGATACCGTGTCGTAAGATCGGGCACGTGTGATGCCTACTCAGGAATTTTAACTTCCTCTTTCTTTTTTTATATTTAATTTTTTATATGTGCTTGGCACGTAACATGCAATTCTTCTTGTACAATTATTTTATTCATTCTAATTATATATATATATACACATTAACAGTAATTGTGATACGTGTTTTGTATTTATTCCTCTGCCTAACATAATCCACCAAAGACCCGTCAACAGGTTATGGGCTCAGGGCAGGTAAATAAAAGATAATAATAAAATAAAAGAAAAGTGAGGTTAAGTGCGAACACGTGCCAAGTGCAGAGAAAAGTTTCCACAACCATGGGTTCAACAAATATTCAGAACATTGAAAAATTAAACGATACGAATTATGAATCATGGAAGATCCAAATGAAAAGTATTTTGAGATATAACGAATTGTGGGACTACGTGAATGGTATAAAGAATAGAACTGAAGAAAATGGAGCCGCGTGGAAAACGCATGACGAAAAGGCTCTCGATCTAATCATACTGAGTCTTAATAAGAACCAATATACACACGTAAAACGGGCAGAAACGTCGAAGGAAGCTTGGGAAGCATTAAATAATGTTCAACAATCTAGAGGCCCTATGCGACAGTGTGTATTATTTGAACAACTATATAGAATGAAAAAAGATTCCAAACAAAGTATGGCTCAGTACATCAACGACTTCATACACAAATCTGAACAATTACAAGAGTCTGGAATAATATTACCAGAATCTATTTGGCCAATAATGCTATTAATGTCACTACCCAGTGAATATGAAACCTTTTGCATAGCAATAGAGTCAAGAGATAAAGTGCCTACGTTAGAAGAACTAACAATAAAATTAATTGAAGAAGAAATTAGAAAAATAGATATTAATGAAGTAAAGGACTCAGATAAGGAAGTAGCATTACTGACAAGGAAGAAATTCTCAAATGACAGAGCGATACAGAGAGAACATTACCAGAAGCAGAAACCCGGGGAGAGCAACCATATATCCAAAAACTGCAGAAGCCAACAAAAACATGGTCAGTGGAGCAACAGTGCACATGTGCAAAGATAAAGCTCAATTCATAAACCTTGACAAAGAACAAAGGGACAAAGTGTGTACAGCCACAGAAGAAAGCACAAACTCCTTAGGAAGAGGAAATATCAAGATAAATGTGCACTCCAAACATCAAAGTACGAATGACATTAAACTAGCAAATGTTATGTGGGTTCCTGAATTCAGAAACAACCTGATGTCCGTATCAAGCATCACAGAAAATGGTTATACAGTAACGTTCACAAAACACTCAGCCTTTGTGAAGCGTAAGGATAATTCCATAGCGTTAACAGCTCATAAACGGAATGGTTTGTATATTGTGGAAACAAAGGGACGTCAACAGGCACTTCAGTCAAGAGAAGAAGAAAATGACACACTTATGAGATGGCATCAAAGGCTAGGTCATTTAAACTTTAACGATGTAAATAAACTGCACAATAAAAATATGGTGATCGGTATGAACATAAATCAAAGAAGTGCAATAAACTCTCCACAGTGTAAAACGTGCGACTTGAGCAAAATAAATCAAACACCCTTTAAGGAATCAGAAAGGGTAGAGAAAGAAATACTAGGATTGATCCACACGGACGTATGCGGTCCTATGAGTGTACCATCATTAGGGGGAGCAAAGTATTTCGCAACATTCATCGACGACAAAACTAGATTCACAGAAATAGCTGTACTAAAACAAAAATCCGAAATATTGTCTGCATTTAAAGCGTATAAAAACCGAGTAGAGAAACAAACCGGAAAAGAAATCAAAAAAATCAGGAGTGACAACGCCAAAGAATATCTTTCAAAGGAATTCTCAAATTACCTTGAGCAAGAGGGAATAGCAAGGCAACTGTCGACCCCGTATACACCGCAGCAGAACGGAGTAGCCGAACGCGCCAACAGGACAATAGTGGAAATGGCGAGAAGTATGTTAACCCAATCAAAATTACAAATGGGCCTATGGGCAGAAGCAGTAAACGCGGCCGTATACATTAGGAACAGATGCCCTACCAAAAAGTTAAACGAAGTCACACCATATGAACAATGGACAGGCGAAAAACCCTATGTAGGATTTTTAAGGATATTCGGTAGCAGCGCAGTAGCGCTGGAAAAAGGAACAAAAACAAACAAATTTATGCCAAAAGGCAAAGAATATGTCTTAGTCGGATACTCCGACGTGTCAAAGGCATACAGACTATGGGAACGTGGAACTCGTCATGTCGTCACAAGAAGAGACGTACGATTCCACGAAAAACTACACGATGTAGAGAACCCGAATGACCACTATTCCATACTCCTGTATAGAAATGATCCTCGAGAAACGTACAGAGAAGAACATATTAAAGAGGAGGAACCGGGGCAAAACTCAGAACAAGAGCACCCCGACATCAACAATGAAGATTCCGAAGTAATCCCCAGCGACACCGAAGATGCTGATGAAGACGTCACACCAACTTTAAGGAAAGGGAAAGGCCGCCCAACAATACTACGAACCGGCAAACCGGGAAGGCCAAGGAAGTTATTTAATTACACAGCAAACGTGGGTGAAGAAGAACACGGTGAACAAAGAACACTAAAAGAAGCCATGAACAGCGGAGACAGATCATTCTGACTGGAAGCTATGAAAAAGGAATATAATTCTCTTGTAGAAAATAAAACATGGGAGCTTACAGATAAACCAGATAACGCCAGGATACTCTCAAATAGATGGGTGTTTAAGATAAAGAAAAATCAAGACGGCACAATAAACAAGTACAAAGCTCGATTAGTGGCCAGAGGAAACGAACAGAAGAAAGGGATCGACTACGATGAAGTCTTTGCGCCCGTAGTTCGACTAGAAATCGTACGAATTCTCTTAGCCGGAGCAGCGGAAAACAGGATGCACGTACATCACATGGATGTCGTCACTGCCTATGTACAAGGGGAATTAACGGGTACCATATTCATGCAACAGCCAGAAATGTTCACTGAAACTGGTAAAGAAAATAAAGTGTGTAGTCTGAAGAGACCATTGTACGGTCTTAAACAAGCCGGAAGAGACTGGTATCACACCATAAATAATTATCTAATCAGTATTAGTTTTAAGAGATCTGAAATTAACCCGTGTGTGTATACATGCATAACCAACAAAATGGAAGTAGTGGTAATCATATATGTCGACGACATACTACTGGCGTCGAAAGATCTACGAGCACTCACGAAAATAAAACAACGATTAAAGAATAAGTTCAAAATAAATGATCTGGGTAAAGTTACGAATATTCTGGGTATTTCCATAGAAAGAGAAGGAGACACTGGGCAAATAAAATTAAATCAACGTAAATATATAGAAGAAACTCTAAAGAAATTTGGAATGGAAGACTGCAAACCCGCGAGTACACCTTTGGTACCGAATGAAACCTTTAACAACATTGATGAAACTACAGAAGATATGACAAAGGTGCCATATAGGGAACTCATAGGGGCATTAATATATTTATCAAATGCTACTCGACCTGACATAGCATTCGCCGCAAACTTTCTAAGTCAATTTAACACGTGTCCAAAGAATTACCAATCGAAAGCAGCCAAACACGTTTTAAGATACCTTAAAGGAACCATAAACTACAGCATCACATACTCCAAAAGAGATAAACTAGTCGAAGTTTATGTAGACTCCGACTGGGCCGGAGACGAGAACGGGAGAAGGTCACGTTCTGGATACGTTACCATGTTAGCCGGAGGACCCACCAGTTGGGAATCAAAGAAACAAAAATCAGTGGCCCTATCAACAATGGAGGCCGAGTATATGGCAATATCCGAAGCAGCCAAAGAGGCATTCTACTTAAAGAGAATGTTATTAAACTTAGGATTTAGTAATTTAGTTCGCGATAAGATTAGTATATTTTGTGACAATCAAAGCGCTATCCAGCTAAGTAAAAATAATATGTTTCACGGTAAAAGTAAGCACATAGATATTAGGTATCACTACACGAGAGAAATGCTGGAGAACGGCGAAATAGATGTAAAGTACATTTCTACAAATGAAATGACCGCGGACGTACTAACGAAGTCTTTACCTAAAAATAAGTTGGAAAAATGTATCGATTTGTTATGCCTGAAGAATTGTTAAATGATTTAGTTAGAAATTAGTTTACCGTACACTTTGAAAGGGGGAGTGTTAGAACATTCAAAGTGCGCGCTTTAATGCGTGAGCATCGCTCTCCTTATACACTAGGGAGATATCACCTTTCTTTTGTTTTTTTTCTGGTTCTGTTCGTGGGCTCTCATCGCCTCGTGGTAATCCAATTCTTCTTGTACAATTATTTTATTCATTCTAATTATATATATATACATTAACATTAATTGTGATACGTGTTTTGTATTTATTCCTCTGCCTAACATAATCCACCAAAGACCCGTCAACATATATATATATATATATATATAATTTTTTTTATATATAATTAAAATAAATTTGTAAATATATAATATTCATATATGTTATTATATTAAATTATATTATATTATAAAAAATTTTTATTAGAGCATCAACACAATCTGAATGTATGTAGTAAACAAATAGTCGACTGGTTTCTGTCCAGTCGTTTTGGTTACCGCGTTGTTGTTTCGTTATTAATAAAAAAAGGTTTATGCTCTGCAATAGGTTATGGGCCCAGCTCCCTTGGAATAGTATATTTTAGGTAGTTAATTAAAGTCAATAACGCGAGAGAAGATAATAAGTGTAGTGTATGTGCGCGAAAATGAGTACCAGCAGTTATACACGAATAGAAATGTTAGAAAGGGATAATTATGAGATTTGGAAATTACAAGCCGAAACCCTTTTGGTGAAGAATGATGCATGGGGATATGTGAGTGGTGAGATACCGAAACCGGATTTGGCAGAAGGAGCTATAGTCACAAAGCAGTGGAAAATTGCTGACAAGAAAGCCAGGTCAGATCTAATACTATCTATCCACCCTCATGCATTAAAACAAATCAAGAATTGTACCACATCTGGAGATATTTGGCTTAAATTAGAAAGTACCTATCAATCTAAGGGACCTGCTCGAAAAGCGAACCTTTTAAAACAACTCACTTTGCATAAAATGCGTGAAGGTGAAGACACACGAGACCACATTTCTAAATTCTTTGATGTGGTCGACAAGCTACAAGAAATGCATGTAGACCTCAATAAGGATTTGTTAGCCATAATGTTATTGTACAGTCTCCCAGAGAAATTTGAATATTTCCTATGTGCAATCGAATCCAGAGATGAATTACCATCACCGGAAATATTAAAGATAAAGATAGTTGAAGAAAGTGATGCACGCAATCAGAAATTAGAGGAAGAAGTCCCGAATGCAATGATGGCTGGAAGACAACCATTCAAAAATCACAAATTCCGGAACAATAGGCCCGACGAGCGTAGGGAAGAACATAAAGAAGAATTCAAATTCCGTTGCCATAAATGCAAAAAGGTGGGACACAAAGCTATAGACTGCAGACTAGAAGATGGGAAATACAAACCTTGGAAGTCGGGAAAGCAGACTCCCAAGGAATCTAGCTTACTAGTCACAGATAGAAAAGACTATGCTTTAAAGTCCGGACGCGACATAACTACAAGCGATTGGTGCTTAGATAGTGGTTGTACATCGCATATTACGAAGAAAGAAGAAAGCCTAAAGAATCTGGAGTCATCTGAGTTCGAAGACTTGAATTTAGCGACTAACAATACATCAGCTAAAGTATTGGCGAAAGGGACAGCATCTATTATTACCTCAAACAAAGATGGCAGTCAGAAAATAAATTTATTAAATACCTTATATGTTCCAGGATTACGCACAAATTTAATGTCTGTTTCAAAGATTACAGACAAGGGATATAATGTAACCTTCGGTAGAAACGGTGCTCTAGTCAAGGATAGAGCAGGAAGCATTTTAATGCGCGCTGACAGAATCGATGGTTTATATTACATTAGGCAAAACACACAATATGCAGGAAGAATGTCGAGTGAATCAGAAGAACATTTAAAAACATGGCATGAGAGATACGGACACTTGAACGGAAGAGATCTGAAGAAAATGGTTGCTAATAAAGAGGTATGTGGCATCAGAATCAGAACACAAAAAGAACTACCTACGTGTGAAGTATGCTTAAAAGGCAAACTTACGCAGACACCTTTCCCAAAAGAGTCCAGTCGCAAATCGGAACTGCTAGAATTAGTACACACAGACTTATGTGGACCGATGAGGACAGAGTCATTGAATGGGTCAAAATATTTCTTAATCTTCATAGAAGACAGAACGAGGTGGTGCGAAGTAAGATTCTTGAAGAGGAAAAGCGAAGCCCTCACTGAATTCAAAAAGTACAAGAGCATGGTTGAAAACTTCACTGGTAGGAAAATCAAATACATTCAGTCCGACAACGGAAAAGAATATTGCAATAAAGAATTTGACGACTATTTACAAAAATCTGGAATCCAAAGAAGATTGACAATCCCGCACACACCGCAACAAAATGGCACCGCGGAACGCATGAATAGAACACTTGTGGAAATGGCAAGATGTCTACTAATTCAATCGAAACTATCCCCATCGTTTTGGGCAGAAGCACTTCATACAGCTAATTACATCCGCAATAGATGCCCCGCAAACCACTTAAATGGGCAAACACCTTATAAACTTTGGACCGGTAAAAGGCCAAATGTGAAATATTTCCGAACATTCGGATGTAAAGGATATGCATTGGACCGAGATACAAACAAAGGAAAATTTTCTCCAAGATCCAGAGAGTGTATATTCGTAGGTTATTCTTTGGAATCTAAAGGTTACCGAGTTTGGGTACCTAGTGAAAGGAAAATAATTGTATCCAGAGATATAAAATTCTTCGAAGAAATTGGTGCCGGAACAAAATATGAAGAATTCGTTAATGAAAATAGGATGATTAATGGAAACAAACTAAAGGAAAGAAAATATGCTGAAATAGAGACAAACACGATCAGAGACCTCGGAGAACAAAACTCATTACAAGAAGAAGAAGAAGATGATGATGAAGAATACGAAGAAGCTATGGAGTGGACTCACGAAGAACCACAAAATAAGGAAAACAGTGAAACCTGCGAACAAAGGGAAGAAAATGGGTTAAATAACAAACATCAAGAGCAAGAACAGGTAATACAAAATCCAGAAGTACAGTTGCGAAGAACCGTGGGGAGACCAAACATAATTATGACGGGAAATCCAGGAAGACCCAAGAAACAGTATCACTATGAGGTAGCACAACAAGTCACTACAAAAGAAGAAGTGACAGAAGAACATGCGGATACAAGTGAAATTTCGGCTAAAAAGGCAATGGCCAGTAAAGATAGGGAAGAGTGGAAAGCAGCCATACGTAGTGAGATAATGTCTATGATCAAAAATAATACGTGGGAAATCGTAGATCGACCAAGGGACCGAAGCATCGTAAGCTGTCGTTTAATATTACGGAATAAATGTAAGGCTGACGGGACGCTGGATAGGAGGAAGGCGAGACTCGTAGCTCGAGGTTTTACACAAGTCCCGGGAATGGACTTTCATGAAACTTTTGCACCAGTAGCAAGATTGAGTTCCATAAGGACATTAATCGCTCTAGCAGTTGAGCGAGACATGCTGGTTGATCATCTTGATGTATCGACCGCTTTTCTGAATGGAGATATAGATGAAGAGATATACATGGAAATCCCAGAAATGCTGGAAGAAACATTACAAGACATAAGATCAGCAAAGGACAGTAAAATCAGTAAGGATTAGAAGATCAGAATTAACAAAATGTTGCAAGATATTAAAGGCGAGAATAAAGTCTGTTTACTAAAGAAGGCAATTTATGGTTTGAAACAATCAAGCAGACAATGGAATATTAGACTTGATGAGAAATTGCGTGAATTAGGATTGCAATCGATGAATCCTGACCCTTGTGTTTACTTCAAAATAATGAACGAAAATTTGCTTATCGTGGCGATTTATGTCGATGATATATTAATGATATCAAGAAATAGAGAACACATGGAAGAATTAAAACAAGGAATAATGTCAACGTTTGAAATGAAGGACTTAGGACCCATTCAGCATTGCTTAAGAATTAAGTTCACGCTGAGTAAGGGGAAGATGGCGATGACTCAGAAGACCTATATTGAAGACACATTGAGAAAATTTGGCATGAGAGATGCGAAACCGATTTCTACTCCTTGTGAATTAAATAAACGGGATATAAAGGAAGAAACCAATGAAGATGTATCGGGAGCCGAAATTAAATGGTTGCCATATAGGGAACTGATAGGATCGTTGATGTACATAGCCATTGCCACGAGACCAGACATAGCTCACGTGGTGAGCTGGCTCAGTCAATTCAGCTCCAATTTTGATCAAAACCATTGGAAAGCTGCGAAAAGAGTTCTGCGATACTTGAGGGGAAGCCTAAATTATGGATTAGTGTTCACCAAAGCCAAAGAAGATTTAATGGGATATGTTGACGCGGATTGGGGAGCCTGCCCGGATGATAGAAGGTCATATACTGGTTACATCTTCAAATATGGTAATGCAGCTATAAGCTGGGAATCACGGAAGCAGCGAACAGTAGCCCTGTCTAGTACGGAGGCAGAGTACATGGCTCTGACAGAAGCGACGAAAGAAGCAATCAACCTCCAAAGTTTCCTGAAAGAATTAGGCGTTAGAGACGAGACACCATTGACACTGTGGAACGACAATCAAAGAGCACAAAAATTGGCCAAAAACGCCGTATTTCACAGGAGGACCAAGCATATCGATATAAGGCATCATTTCGTCCGCGATGCATTGAAAGAAAGATCTGTGGTATTAAAATATATGCCCACGCAGGAAATGATGGCCGATGTGCTGACGAAGGGACTACCACGTTCAAAACACGAACACTGTCGCGATTTACTGGGAGTCGAGTCAATCGAAGATTGAAGGTGAAGACTCGGTGGAGAGTAACAACATTTACGATTGAGGGGAAGTATTAGAGTAGCAACACAATCTGAATGTATGTAGTAAACAAATCGTCGACTGGTTTCTGTCCAGTCGTTTTGGTTACCGCGTTGTTGTTTCGTTATTAATAAAAAAAGGTTTATGCTCTGCAATAAATTTTAATATAAATTATTATATTATATATATATAGTGTAGTTTATATTTATGATTTAATAATTTATATATATATTAATATTATATAAATTATATTTATTAATATATATTATTAATAATATAAGAGTATAAATATATTACCGATAATATATATATTAATTATATTAAATATATTGTTGCGGCGCGTGCGGGGCATATCGGTACACGGAGGAGATGATTATAATTAACAGAGCGTTTATTGGTATTTTATGAATCAGAGCGTCGAGCGCGCGTCCGGTCGCTCTCGCTGTCGGATTACAATTCAACTCTTTTTCGACTGTTTATAAATTACTAGGCGCCCTTGACGACCCTCGTCGTCAAGGGGTTACAAGGTAAGGGGTTGTCGTAACACTACTCCCCCCTTCGAAAGGTGCGCTCGTCCCGAGCGCCGGTGGGAGTTCCCTCGCGGGTGCCTCTGGTCCGGTCGGTGTCGGGTGGCCGGGCACCGAACCAGCTGCTACCTCGGCATTCGCCCTCTGGTCCAGGGAAAACCACCAAAACCCTGGACGAGGTAGTCGGCACGGGCTGCATAGGACCCTGGCTTCGCCGAAGGTGGACTGCTGGGCTCGCCCTCTTAGCTCTTCGGGCGACGACCGGGGGTCCTTCCAACTTCCTCTGGAACGTCTTCCGTCATCCTGAGAATTCTCGGGCCCCTCGCGGAACGGCCCCACCCGTTCGTCGCTAGGCACTCCCCGCCGACTGCACCCGGAAGTAAAGGGAGGGCCTGGCGCCCCTGTACATTGCTGGTGGCGGCCAGGCTCCCATGTTAGCCCCATGAGGTGTCAGCCACCCCCTGGCAAGCCCGAAGTTGGGGGCACCCCTTCCCCCGACCGGAAAAGGCAACCCCCACAAATCTCGCAGGCAGGACAGGTGGGGGAACCATCGCGACTACAGGGGAAATCGTTCCCTTAGTGCCCTGGTCGACACATCCTTCCTGTCTGGTCCGCTGGGTTTCCTTCTGCGGCGTCGGCGACGTCGCTTCCTCGTCGGTGCACTCTTCTCGGGCTGCCCGCCCTGGTACCTCGCCAATCTGTTGATGTGGACAACCTTCGGCTTGCCGAGAGGTGACCGCCGGATCCGGTAGACCACGTCGTTGATCCTGTCCTGGACGATGTACGGGCCCTCCCAGCTATATTGTAGCTTCGGGCACTTGCCGAGGGTCCTCCTGGGTTGGAATAGCCACACCGCGCCCCCCTCTGCGAAGCGGGTGCCCGGCACGTTCATGTCGCATCTGGTCTTCATCTTCCCCGAGGACGAGATCAATCTCCGCCGTGCGAAGTCGTGGATGATGCCTAGCGTCCTTTCGAGTTTTTGCACATACTCCGATGGTGGGATCTCTTCGTTCTGGTAAGGCGGCGTTCCTCGTAGTAAGTCCAAAGGCAGCCGCAGTTCCCTTCCGTACAACATATTCGACGGAGACTACCTGAGCGTGTCGTGTTCTGAAGTGCGGTACGCTAGCAGGAAAAGGGGCGTCCAGTGATCCCAATCTCGCTGGTGTTTGGCGATGAACAGTAACAAGTACTGCAGGATCGTCCTGTTCAATCTTTCTACCAGTCCGTCGGATTGCGGGTGCAGCGAGGTCGTCCTTGTCTTCTTGATTCCAAGTACATGCGCAATCTCGCGGAAAAGGGCGGACTCAAACACACCTGGTCTGTGTGAACTTCGAGGGGCACGCCGTGCCGGCTGACGACTTGCGCCACGAGGGCTTGCGCCACAGTCTCAGCGCGGTGATCTTTTACTGGGATGACTTCAGGCCATCGTGTGAAGTAATCCGAGATTACCAGCAGGAATCGGTTACTATCTCGGGTCTTTTGTAGGGGTCCCAAGATGTCCAGGGCGATCCTCTCAAAGGGTACTCCCACGTCGTATACTTGCAGTTTTCCCTTCGTCCTATTTGTCGGTCCTTTTCGCGCGGTGCAGGCATCGCATGCGCGGCACCACGCTTCCACGTCGGCTCTATTGGTGACCCAATAGAATCGCTGGCGCACTTTGGCCAGGGTTTTATTTACCCCGAAGTGCCCTCCAGCCGGTGCGTCGTGGGCCTCCCGCACGATTTCTTCGGTCTTCTCGGCGGGTGCCACCAGCAGCCAAACGGTTTTCTTGAGGTCCGGTGACTCCCATCGCCTGAAGAGTAGGCCGTCCTGCACTTCTAGCGAATCCCTCAGGTAGAAGTAATACTTGGCTACGCTGCTTAGGATCGCAATTTCCTCTTTCGTGGGTCGCCGTCCTTCCTTCTTGAATTTCAGAAGCGGCCCCAATTCCGGGTCTTCGGCTTGAGCGCGGCGCCAGCCCTCCTCGTCCGTTCCGGACCGGATTCGCTTGACCTCCCCGACGGAGGGTGCGCTCCCGCGCTCCTCTTCTCTCTTCCTCTGCCGCTCGCAGAAGTCACAGTCGTTGGGAGGCCTTCTGGACAGGCTGTCCGCGTTGGTATGCAGTTTCCCTGCGCGGTGCACTACCTCGAAGTCGTATTGCTGCAGACATTCTATACAGCGGGCGATTTGTCCTTCCGGAGACTTGAACGATAATAGCCAGCGCAACGCGGCATGGTCTGTCCTAATCGTAAATCTCTTGCCGCACAGGTAGTGGTGGAAGTGCGCAACTGCACGGACTATTGCCAAAAGCTCTTTCCTAGTGGCGCAGTAGTTCTTTTCCGCTTTGCTCAGGATCTTGCTAAAGTAGGCGATTGCTCTCTCGCCCCCCTCGTGCAACTGGGAGAGCACTGCAGCGTGATTGGAAGCGTCGGTGTCCAGGATGAACTCCTAATCCCGTAGCGGATAGGCCAGTACCGGTGAAGTGGTAAGCCTATTCTTTAGCGCGTCAAACGCTATGCTGCAGTCGTCGTCCCAGGTGAAAGGTCGGCTCTCTTCAGTGAGCCGGTGGAGAGGCGCTGCCAATCCTGAGAAATTGCGGATGAACCGTCTGTAATAAGAGCACAGCCCCAGGAAAATCTTAACTTGCTTCCTGTCCTTGGGGGTTGGCCATTCCTTCACGGTGGAGATCTTCGCCGGGTCCGTCTTGATCCCCTCTGCGGAAACCACGTGTCCGAGGTAGGCGACCTCCCGCCTGAAGAAGGTACACTTCTTCGGGTTCATGAGTAAGTGGGCGCTTTGCAGCCTGGAAAACACCTTGCGGAGGTTCTCCAATTCTTCCGCGAAATCCGTTCCGAGGATTATAATGTCATCTAAAAACACCAGGCATCTCTTCCAGAGCAGGCCGCGGAGGACGCTTTCCATTAAGCGCTCCAACGTAGCCGGGGCGTTTGTTAACCCGAAGGGCATACCTGAATTGCTACAGGCCATTCCCCACCGAAAACGCGGTCTTCTCCCGGTCCTCCCTCGCCATGGATATCTGCCAGTACCCACTCTGGGGGACGTGCCGTGTTTAGGTATGCGAATTTTAATTTAACATCCGGTACGTAACACCCCTCCCCCCTTAGACTGATCATCGCCCTCGATGATGCTTTGCGGCTTGACCGTAGGTGGAATTAGAGAGATGGTCGCATATAAAAATTTTCGCAATTCTTGAACAGGTAATGTACAAAATGATTGGTATGCATTCAAAATATAACGTGGGTAATTGGCTTAACTCAACAAGTGTATCAGGCTTTGTGTAGAGCCATATGCACATTGAGGAGTAGCTCCATAACATCGAAGGTGATGTTAATGACACATATGACTTTTACCCAAAGACCTGCCGTCCGAGCCTGTGATAGTGAATGCTTACGTGAAGCATTCTCCTATCACGCCTGCACGGCGTTGCGGCGGTTCCTCCCAAGTAAAGGGCTAGTCTCTGATTGTGCGGGTCGCCCCGTAGTATCCTCTGGACAGCGTTGACGAGTGCACGCCCTATCCCATAGCAACCTTCCAGGTCCAGATGGTACAATTTGGCGCAGTTGCTCAAAAACGGCACGATGTCCTCGTCCGTTACACCTTCGTTCTCCCGGCACTCCAAGAACTCAAGGTTTCTCAATTCCTCTAGGAAGTATCCTCCTACGGTGGGGTGCATGTAACTCATCTTTAATATCCTGAGGGCTGTTCGAGCGAGTGGATCCAAGGAAGCCTCTACTCGGATGTTGGTGCAACCCGTGATATCCAGTGCATGTAGTTTTCTGAGATGTTGTCCGATCTCGTTGACAAAACCTGCTGTTATCTACCCGCAAAAAGGAATGGAGAGCTCGGTCAGCTTTGTGAAGGCTGCTGGTATTGATTTTGATATTTCGACTGGTCCCAAACTGAGTTCGAAAAAACGGGCCTCTGCATCTTCTTCTTACCCGCTTTCCGCGGTGGCCTCTGCCGGGTTGTCGAAATTACAGTAAATTAAATTTAACGATCTTAGTGTTTCGTGCAGTTCCGTATTTTCCAAAAGCGCGATGAGCGGCAGCTCGTTCTCGAGTCCCTCTGGCTGGTCAATGGTCAATTTTCTTAGTTGCGTGATATTTGTAAATAATTGTTCCAACGTGTCTCCCTTCGTTGACACTTCCCGTAAATTTAGTTCCTGCAGATTCAGTCCTGACTGGCTGACGTTCCCTGTTACGTGGTTTTTCGTAATGTTCAAGGTCTGCAGGTGGTTATTTTTGATTAATAACGCTACGTGGTCAAAATCTATGCTGCCTTTGCATGGTCCAAGTCTCACTTCCTTCAGTTTATGTAACCTTGTGAGTTCTCGGAGCGCCGATGGTCTCATGGTTACGGCCGTTGTAGCCAACACTTCCAGGTCAGGGGCGTGCTTCGTGAGGATGGTGATCAGCTGGGGTTGTACTTCAGCGCAGAACTCGGCATCGTCCAGGATTACTCGGTTCAGAGTGTTGCCGAACCTTAGGATCGCCCAGTAAAAAGCGCGCAAAAACACCCTTGTTGGTTGCCAATTTTCATCGCATTGTGATATCTCGGTAATTCCGCGGTACGAACACAGCGTGCCCTCCCGCCAACTCCGTGACACTTGCTCCATACATGCTCTGTCCCTGTAATTTAGATACTTGGCTATTTCCTCAACACATTCAGGGGGTAGAATAGGTGCGGAAGGAGGGACGTATCCAGGGAAAGGATTGATGCTTGGAGTAGGGTTAGAAGGGTGTTCAGGTTTATAAGTTGATTCTCTCTCGTGCCAAGGATCAGCGGGAAGAATTCGGACCTTCCGATTATTTATAATAAAAGGTTCCGTTTTCGAATGATTCAAGACATGGGCTGCGTCTTCGGCCTTGGCGAAAGTCATGAACGCAGTATTCCCCGCGGAACTCCTCCGTACCACCGCGTGCTCGATCCCATAATCTCGGAAGATTTGAAGTAGGTGCGCCTTTTTGGTATGTGGTGCCAATCGGGTGACCAACTATCGACGGCCTTCGGTGGTCATTGTGGTGGAACTAATGCTTGCTAACTGTTTAAGCCAGTTTAAATGTCGTGGCGCCCCTCGTTTCCGGCGGGCGGCAGAGGGTGCGTAGTCGCAGGGGGCTCTGTCTCCCCGAAGTGCGTTTCCGAGGGATAGAGCGAAATCTCGTCCTTCTTCTGCCGACTGTTAAACACGACGCACGTAAGAGTTTTTATCGCAAGCCACGAGGCTTCTCACATTCACATCGGAGACAATTTCTTCCACCACGGGAAGAGAATTGTACGCGGGCACGGGCCCAGTGAGTTTAATTACGGAATATTTCGATCTACGGAGATCGTTACGAACAGAGAGATCGTCGCGAATCACGGACGAGCGATATTCAACCACCATCCTTTCGGATCCGACACCCGGCGCTCAAATAAATATTAGGTGTTCTCGGCCAAGATCGAAGGGGTCGCGAACATTTTGGTCCTTCGAGCCGGATCGCGCGGATTGCTGGGATCGATTGGATATCGCGAAATCTTTCACGAACGAAGGATAGCGTGGTTGCGAAAGGAACGTGACGAACACGTGGTCGCCGTTCAAACCGCAACGGAATTCCAAGACGGCCTCTCGAACCTGACCAACAAGGTCCGCGGTGTTACATCTCTCTTTTAAAGGAGATCGTAGTGCGGTGCATTTTAGACGAACATTGTGTCTGGACAAATCTATAGTGCAGTGTTCTTCAATTGGACATACGAACAATATAAGTGTTACGAATTCGCAGGTGTGGTGCGACTGTGACGTCATTGTGTGCGTGCTTTCTTTGTCTCGAAGACCGTTAGAGCATTTCAAAACATTCGGTGTTCTTCGTTTCTTCGTGTCGCACGGTGATCTCTCTCACACTCACGAACGATCAGTGCTTTGTCTTACGCATCGCGCAGTGTTCTCTCTCGCACGTACTCTAACGCTCGGTGTTCTCTGTTTATTCGTGTTACGCTGTGCTCTCACTTGCACACACTCACGAACAACTACCCTGTAGTCCAGCTTCAGCTCTGTGAGGCGAACGCATCACCATGGAAGGTCTAGCGCATCTCATCGCGAGCCAACAGCCCATCTTTGACCAACTTGACCGAGCTCTGTCTAACTTCAAGAAGATCGGCAGTGCGAACTACACCATCGCCAAGGTCCAGAATCGCTTGTCTGCGCTCGAGAAGCTATGGGAACGGTGCCAGGCCAACGAGATCTTGATTCACCAAGCTGCCGCCAACGAGGACATGAAGAAGATCGACTACTTCACGAAGGCGAAGTTCCAGAATGCCGAGGACGTCATGCTTCAGGCCTCCGACTATATGTCTGAAGTCCTCCATCAGATAAGTACATCGGTTTCTTCGGTTCCTCCCGCGGCGAACAGTTCTACGACTCAATCTCCGCCAGTCACGACTCACTCTTCTTTGTTAACGCGAATAGAGCTTCCGAAGTTTTCTGGAAATCGGTTAGAGTGGGAGAATTTCCGGGACTTATTCGAATCGCTCGTAAAGAACAATCCTGCCTTATCGACGGTCGAAAAGCTGCATCACTTAAAGATCAGCTTAACGGGTGAAGCGGAGCGTCTGTTAAGCAACGTTAGAGTCACGGACGCGAATTTCGATCATGCTTGGAAGAAGTTGACGGACGAGTATGAAAACACGCGACTGTTGATTAACTCACATTTGCAAGCTGTTTTTGATATCCCGATGATGAAGCTGGAGTCGCCTGCTTCACTTCGATCACTTCGCGATACCACTAATGCATCACTCGCCGCTCTGCGCAATTTGAATCGCCCAGTTACTGATTGGGACCATATCCTCGTTTTCATCCTCGTCAAGAAGCTCGCTCCTCGCACGCGACAAGATTGGCGTATGCTCCTCGGGGATTCGTATGATCCGCCCACTCTTACTAGCCTTTTAGATTTTCTTGCAAAGCGTATTAGGGGACTCGACGAGGACTTTACCTCTAGCGATTACCAACGTACCGGCACCGTGCGCCTCTCGTCCCGCGAAAGTTCACGCAACTAATACGCAGAGTAAAGCGACCTCAAAATGTTTTTTATGTTCCAATGGTCACCCGCTGTATAAATGTGCACAGTACCACAATCTAAGCATCGATCAACGGCACTCATTGATTAAGAACGTTAAATGTTGTGTGAACTGTCTGCGAAAAGGACACAGCTCGAGCGCGTGTCGTCCACATCATACCTCTCTCCACCGGGAGACGAGTGCTTCAGCCGTCAATGCGGCTCAAACATTAACTGTTTCCGACGGCGGTATCGACGCCAGTACGAGCCATAACGGCAATCGAGAACCGACGTCTTCCGTCCATGCCATTCAGCGCGTGCCAATAGTGCCTCATACGGTTCTTCTTGCAACCGCTCAAGTGACTCTTCGGACTGCTGAAGGTAGGACCTTTCAAGTGCGTGCCCTCCTCGATCAGGGGGCCACTCACAGCTTTGTTTCGGAAACTCTTGCACAATCGTTGCGAACACGACGGCATAAAACTCATCTGCCAGTTACGGCCTTCGGAGATTCTTGCCGTGGTGTTTCGAAATTTGTTCTACATCTCGTTGTAGAGCCTTGTCAGGGAAGCGGTCCTTCTTTACCGCTGGACGCGTACGTTTACCAAAATATTACCTCGTACCGAGCGTACCGAGCTCAATCTCAACCCAGTTGGGATCACTTACAGGGTCTGACTCTCGCAGATCCCAATCCAAATGAATCTACTCCGATTCATTTGCTCATTGGCGCGGATCTCTATGGCGCTATCCTACGCAATGGCTTGCGTCAGGGCCCATTGGGCAGTCCTACTGCTCAATTAACCATTTTCGGATGGATACTTTCCGGTCCCGATAAGGTTACTCATTCAGCCACTCTGGCTCACCATGCCAAGGTTAATCTTCTCTCCGCTGACCTTAACTCGCTCCTTTCGCGGTTCTGGGAGACGGAAGAAGAATTCACGGAACCTCATCTCACTGACGATGAACAAACGTGCGAAGAGCACTTTCAAAAGACACATTATAGGGATGAGCATGGACGGTACGTCGTTCGTCTTCCATTCAAGGAGGATCCTCCACCGTTAGGGTGTTCAATCGCTATCGCGTCCCGTTTGTACTCCAAATTACAATCGCGTTTGGACAAGAATTCGGACCTTTCCGACGCTTACCATTCCTTTCTTCAGGAATACGAGCACTTAGGGCACATGGAAATCGTCCCTCCTAACGAACTTTCATCGCAACACACCTTCTATCTTCCGCATCATCCAGTTTTACGGAACGATAGTCTCACCACTAAACTGAGAGTTGTGTTCAACGCCTCTTGTCACACCTCCAACGGGTTTTCTCTCAATGACTACCAACGGACTGGACCGAAGCTACAAACGGATTTGCCTTCTATAATAATGAGATGGCGTCAATATCGTATCGTACTCATGGCAGATATCGCCAAGATGTTTCGCCAAATTCTCGTACATCCGCGTGACAGAGACTTTCAACGGATACTATGGCAACCACCTCTTTCTTTCCATACAAGCACGTATCGGCTACGAACCGTTACTTACGGAACTGCTTCTGCTCCCTATTTGGCGATCAGAGTTCTTCACCAACTTGCGGAGGACGAGGGCGACAAATTTCCTCTCGCCAAATCGATCCTCAAGGAACACATTTACGTGGACGATGTACTCTTCGGAGCGGAAGATGCGAGCTCTGCTCTCGACATCAAGAGACAGCTTACTGCGCTTCTCTCTGCAGGAGGCTTCCAATTACACAAATGGGCATCTAATGTTATCGCTTTGTTGGACAATCGTTCCTCGGGAGACGATGATCGTGCTGCGGATCGCCACCTTAAGGAGGATGAAAGTATAAAGGTTCTCGGCGTTTACTGGGCGCCACAAAGTGACTCTTTTGCCTTTCGTACGCATCTGCCAGGGAACTCCGGTTCCACCAAACGTGCTGTTCTTGCCACCATCGCCAGGTTCTTTGACCCGCTCGGGTGGGCTACCCCCGTGGTGATTGTCGCAAAAATACTCCTTCAAGAGTTGTGGCTTTGTAAGTGCGATTGGGATGATCAGCTTCCCTCCGCTGTTCTTCATTCGTGGAAGTCCTATTGCCAGTCTCTTCCTCTCATTGAATCTATTCGCATACCACGTTGGACCGGACGGTCTACGTCTAACCTAGCTTGCGAATTGCATGGATTTTCAGATGCTTCAAACAGAGCTTACGCTGCTGTGGTGTACCTTCGGGTTTTGCACTCTCTTGATGAGGTCACTGTGACACTTATTGCGGCTCGATCCAAGGTGACGCCCATCAAGACGGTTTCTCTTCCTCGTCTGGAGTTAAACGGTGGTGCTCTACTGTCCAAACTCGTTCAGTTTGTTCGGACAACATTAAAGCTCTCACACGTGCCAGTGTATTGCTGGACGGATTCAACCGTCGTCCTCGGTTGGTTGAAAAAACATCCCTCTACCTGGAACACGTATGTCGCGAATCGAACTGCTAAAATTCAAACGAGGTTACCCGCAGCCGTTTGGAACCATGTTCCAACGCATGCAAACCCCGCGGATTGTGCATCACGTGGCATTTCGCCAGCAGAACTCGAGAGTCATAAACTTTGGTGGCATGGGCCAACGTGGCTCAGTCAAAACTCACGCTTCTGGCCACCACAGGAACACGAGCCGAGTTCGATCAATCCTGATCACGAAGCGCTCATTCGCTCTGAACAATCTAAGGCCACGGTTCACTCCATCCAGACCATACCGGAGTCTAGTTATCTGGACGAGCTTATGCATCGCTTCTCTTCATGGCCGAAATTATTACGCGTAACGGCTTATGTGTTTCGCTTCACTTCAAACTTGAAGTTAACTCGGAAGCATCGGTCGCCAAACACGACGCCTCTGACGGCGAAGGAAATTCAGCAGTCGCGGCAGTTCTGGTGTCGATATTCGCAGACGGCCAGTTTTCCGTCGGAATTAGAGTTCTTAAAGAACAATACCGCCGTCTCTCAACGGAGCTCGTTGGTAACGCTCCATCCGTTTCTCGACTCAACCGGACTAATTCGGCTTGGCGGGCGGCTGAGGCACTCGCAATTACCTTACGACGAAAAGCATCCGGTTATTTTGTCGAACGGTAGAATAAGTGACCTTATTATAGAAGATGCTCACCGAAGAGCTCTTCATGGGGGTCCGCAATTGACCCTTCGGATTCTGCGTCAGAACTACTGGATATTACGAGCCCGAAATCTCGTGCGTTCCAAAATCCACAAATGTATTCCGTGTATACGCCATCGGGCGAATACCCCGACGCAGCTCATGGGGGATTTACCTTCCGCTAGGGTAACTCCCTCTCGTCCGTTCTTGCATTCCGGCGTCGACTTCGCGGGGCCAGTCAACATTATACCGATTGCTGGCCGCGGACAACGATCGTACAAAGCATACGTTGCTGTTTTCGTCTGTCTATCGACGCGCGCAATCCATCTAGAACTGGTGAACAGTCTCTCTTCCACCGCCTTCCTTGCTGCCTTTAAACGTTTCGTATCTCGGCGCGGTATCCCGAGCGATATTTACAGCGATAATGGCACTAACTTCTTGGGAGCGGAAAAGGAACTGTCCACCATGTTCCGTAACTTATCTAAAGACGTCGATCTGTCTGCTCGGTTAGCCTCCGACGGCTCTACTTGGCATTTCATACCCCCCTCTGCCCCTCACTTCGGAGGGCTCTGGGAGGCGGGAGTCAAGAGTATGAAGCATCACCTCCGACGAATCGTGGGGGACCATACTCTTTCAATCGAGGAGTTCACGACGCTTCTCGCGCAGATTGAGGCTTGTTTGAACTCGCGCCCGATCGCAGCGATGACCAGCGACGCGAGTGATTGCGCCGTGCTCACTCCCGGTCATTTTTTAATCGGCGGGCCTTTAACCACGGTGCCGGACGAGTCGGTCCTAAATCTGGACGAGAACCGATCGTCTCGTTATCAGCGCGTGCGTGCGATGCTCGAACATTTCTGGCGAAATTGGTCTCGGGACTACTTACATACTCTGCAACAGCGGTACAAATGGTCCAAAACCATGCCGAACATCCAGGAGGGTACACTTGTTCTACTAAAAAACAACTTGCTGCCTCCCTGTAAATGGGACTTGGCCATTGTAGAAAAATCCTTCCCAGGGAGTGACGATCGCACTCGAGTAGTTCAACTTCGGACTGCTCGATCGAAGTTCAAGAGGCCAATTTCCCAGATTTGTCCGCTACCAATCGATGTATGTAAGAAGTAGCGGTAGTGAGAGCTACGTCTGTCTACGTTACGCCGTTCCATGTTACTATTTGTACTATGTGCTCCGTTCTTATATATCATGCGTCTTGCGCCTCTCGTAAGTTAAGTTTATGTACGTACCATGCGTCCTGTCATGTAACATTATTCTTGTGAATATTTCACCGATTTTTGTTTCTAAATTAGATGTCGTACCTACCGGATACGAGGCGGGCGGTATGTTTAAGCCAGTTTAAATGTCGTGGCGCCCCTCGTTTCCTGCGGGCGGCAGAGGGTGCGTAGTCGCAGGGGGCTCTGTCTCCCCGAAGTGCGTTTCCGAGGGATAGAGCGAAATCTCGTCCTTCTTCTGCCGACTGTTAAACACGACGCACGTAAGAGTTTTTATCGCAAGCCACGAGGCTTCTCACATTCACATCGGAGACAATTTCTTCCACCACGGGAAGAGAATTGTACGCGGGCACGGGCCCAGTGAGTTTAATTACGGAATATTTCGATCTACGGAGATCGTTACGAACAGAGAGATCGTCGCGAATCACGGACGAGCGATATTCAACCACCATCCTTTCGGATCCGACACCCGGCGCTCAAATAAATATTAGGTGTTCTCGGCCAAGATCGAAGGGGTCGCGAACACTAACAATAAGTAACACATGGTTAGTACGAAGTTTACAATGGATATTGCTAAGGGCGCACGATGACGAGGACCAAAAACATAAATTTATACTTATATCTATACATGTTCGCATATACACACATACATACATGCACATACATACATACACACACATATACATACATATGTATGTATATACAGATTATCATTGTTCCCATAATCATAACTACTTGAACTATTAGGCCTCCGAAGAGTAATGTATGCTGATATTGCTTTTCCCTGTGGTGTGCTCCTATCTCGTCAAGTTTTGCTTCTAGTTCGAACAGTGAAGCTCCTTTAGGATTGTCAGGTTCGCTTATGTCATCTGCTATGGTTCTAAGGCTCTTATAATATGGCAAAATTGGTGAAATTTCGGAAATGTTTAGCGCCAGGTCCGGTTGATATAAATATTGCTCGTGATGATTGTTATAGATCTTGATTCCGACTAGGGTAGTTGTATGCGTTTTCGCTATACAATCTGGATGTATGTAGAGGATGCCGGTTCCGACTAGGGTTAGCAATAAATCCTTTTCGTTCTTGCAGATCAATTGCACAGATTCGGGTTTGTCCAATGCATATAGCCAAGATCCTGTGGTTTGTAATCGCGCCCAATATGGTTCATGTTTTGGTCTCACTTTAATATTGCACTGTCTTAAAGTCTTCACATTTGGTCTGAGTAGGAGAGAAATTTCACAGGCAGTCGATGTTGAGACTTCACGGAGGGGTAATTCCAGCGGGCAAAGATGAGCATACCATGTTCGTGTGCAAGAAGAAAGGTGTATTCCATCCATCATTAGGTATGTATGGTGGTCGTCTCTCAGTCCTAAATATGTTGTTTGTGGTATGATTTGCGCTGAGATGGTGGTGTTGATGTCCAGGATTTGAGCGGTGGGCCAAGTATGCATTCGATATAAGTGATAGGTAGTACGCTCCACTAGGGGTAGGTGTAATACTATTATTATCCGTTCCTTGTGATAACCCAATTCTAATGTTGTTAGCTTGCTTATTTCTTCTGTTCGGCGGTGATTTGTGGGTGTCGGAAATTCATAGTCTGAGACTGAATCATGTATTTGGTCAATGATGGTCCTCAGATCAGCGCTGGTCATCAAGGATGAATCTAGTTTTCCTTCCCGCGCGGCGCGCAGTGAGGCTAAGAATTTTTGTAATGCCCTAATATAATGGTCTAGTGAATTTTCGGCGCTGCGGGAGTAGTGATCAAGAGTTATACTATAGTTCAATAAGGCCTTTGTTTCCTCTATGGAGTTAAGTGTTTTCAGTATTTCGTTAATCGTTGCCCGATTCTCCTTGGTAGCCTTAATGTTTTTATTTATTGTATCGTGTAGTCCGTGCAAATTGCTGACGGTGACATGGGTTTGGTTTTTAATTATCTGTGTAATTTGCTTTTGATCGGTGTACAGTTTATCTATTTCAGAATTAAAATATTCTGCGTCATCAGTTGTCAATGTGCCGAATAAGTAGCGACTAGCTGAGCCTATGATACCAAATGGGACACTTCTGCGTACTACGGTTTTGGCTATTTCATTGATTTCCTCGTAGAGATCAAATGCTTCGTGAATTTTATTGTTTAAATAATCGGTTCTGAGTAAGGTGTCGCACTGATGTCTGATCGGTACTGTCATGCATTCTGAGTGTAATTTAGTAAGATGAAATTTTTCGTTTGGGAATTGTTCCTTCAATTTCTTCAAATCAATAAATAAGGTTACGCGCCAATCTGCTCGTTTAAAACGTATATTGTGTAATTTTTCAAAGTATAACCCCGGACTGTTCTTCAGCTCAGTAATTTGATATTTTTCCTCCGAATTTACTGCTGCTACTAGCCCAAGTAGTAGGATGAGTATCGCTGAGTCCACCGCCATTCCTTATCAAATATCAGGCATCAATGATTATTATTTTACGAAATTTGAAATTACTGTGCGGCCAATTCTACTTTATCCGCGTGTATGATGAGTCTTTTACCATTACCATCTTCCAAAACAATATTATTTTTCTCCAAAACTCCAACTATTTTATAGGGACCATGATATCGAGTACTGAACTCTCCTTTCCTGGGTTCTACTAGAACACGAGCCATATCTCCTACTTTTCCTGGGAATGGTCGTGCCTTTTCATCATAATATCCTTTAGACTTATGTTTAGCAGAAATTAAATTTTGTCCAGCTAATATTTGTGATTCGGAAAGTCGAATTATCAATTCACGAAGATATGAATTATACGTTAGCATATCATCATCTTCGGGAAATGAACTAGGGTAACGAGCTAATTTTCCAAAAACTAATTCATATGGAGTGAAGTTAGTGGCTTCGTGTACTGAGGTGTTGTATGAGAACATGGCAAACGGAACTAACTTATCCCAATCATCGAAATCATTTATATAATGTTTTATATAGTCCGTTAATACTATATGGCTCCTTTCTAAAGCACCGTTTGTCTGTGGTATGTAACCAGACGTTGTTACGTGATGAATTTTGAAGATTTTTGTTAATTCCTTTAAAATCTTGTTTATAAAACTTGTTCCTCTGTCGGTTAATATAATACGCGGAGCTCCAAATTGTAAGATTAAATGTGTTACTATCGCGTGAGCAATTGTTTCAGCTTTTATATCTGGTACGGGTACGGCGATACAATATTTTGTCAAATTATCTTGCATAGTCAATATGTGCCGATTGCCATCAGGGGTTGTAGGTAGGAGTCCCACAGTATCTAATGATACTTTAGCAAACGGTTCTATAGGGGTATCTGTGATTATCATTGGTTCACGCGTTTTTGTTCTGACTAATTTATTTTCTTGACAGCTATGGCAAGTTCTAATGAAATTTTGAATATCATTCCTCATTCCTGGCCAATAGAATCTTTCGCGAATCCTACGATACGTTTTAGTTACTCCTTTGTGAATATTCGCGATTTCCCGGGGCATTTATCCTATTTTACGCGCGAGAATGCCCCCCGCTCGGAGGAGGTTCCATATTTAATTATCGCGAAGGAACGGATCACGCGATATTTTTCCCGACGGTGATTATATGGAGAAAGATCCGCTCTCTCGTATGCTATCTTTCCCTTTACTTCAATTACATTATCTCCGGAGATATTCACGATTTCCCGGGGCGTACATTCTATCTTTACGCGCGAAAATGCCCCCCGCTCGGAGGAGGCTTTGTATTTAATTATCGCGAAAGGACGGATCACGCGCTATTTTTCCCGACGGTGATTTCATCGAGAAAAATCCGCTCTCTCGTATGCTATCTTTCCCTTTACTCCGATTGCATTATCTCCGGAGATATTCGCGATTTCCCGGGGCGTTTATCCCTTTTTACGCGCCAGAATGCCCCCCGCTCGGAGGAGGCCTCGTGTTTAGCCCCTTGCGGTCGTATTTAATTTGGACGTAGGTATCGTGCTGGTCGGAATTAATTTCCGCGGAGCGCGCAGTGATGCAGAGTATGCAAGATTACGAAGGAAAAACACAATTTATTCATTCTTTTGTGAACTTCGATATTTTAAACACAATAATAGGTTTAACGCAATGTTTTAGGGTAAAAATTGTAGTTTATAATTTACCATCGTGTGGTATCCCTCAAAGCAGCCTCCAATGCGAAGCCCTGGTTTTCGATAACAAGTGTCGCAAATAATTCATTTGGCGTCTTCCGCCCTTGATTTTTTTTGTATCTGTATCGGTATATTGGGGCCAACAATCTTAGATCCCGTCGAAAAATTAGTTTTTGACTGAGGCTGGTCGATGTGCGTAACAGCGGAGAAGGAAGGACGACAACCCCAGGAACCAGCGGAGATGGAAGGAGGGCAACCCCCGCAACCAAAAGAGAAGGAAGGAAGAGGACAGGAAGCGATGACCCCCCCTCCGACAGCGGCGGACTAAAAGTGGTGCAGATCAACCTGCACCACAGTAACGTGGCTTCATCAAATTTGGTGAAGTTCATGGCCACAATCAAAGCTGACTTGGCGCGAATCCAAGAGCCTTGGATAAGTTTCAAGGCCCCCAGGGGACTTGGACTTATCGGGCAAACGGCTCATTCCTCCGAGGATCCAGCCCCCAGGGCCTACATCCTCGCCAGGAGGAATTGCCCGTTCACCCCGCTGCCGCAGTTCTGTAACAGGGACCAAGCAGCGGGAATATGGACAACCATTGGGGAGAACGGAGCTCCAAAGGAGGTAGTGGTGGTCTCATCCTACCTACCCTGGGACCTCCCGTACCCTCTCCCCACCAACGAGCTGAGAACCGTGGCCGAGTGGGCCACAGTGAACGGCAAGGAGTTGGTAGTCGGCATGGATGCGAATGCTTGCCACAGAGAGTGGGGCAGCACGACCACCAACCGACGAAGAGAGTCCGTCTTGGACTTCCTCAACAGCCTAGACCTGAGGCATTTAAACAGGGGGTGTGAACACACCTACGAGATCAGGACTCGGAAAGAAACTCTGGATATAACAGTATGCTCCGAGAGCATAGCGGGAAGGGCAGTGGATTGGAGGGTCTCCGACGTTCCATCCATGTCCGACCACAGATATATCACATGTATCTTTCGGGGTACGGGGGATCCCCCCCCCCCCAATCAGGAAAGCCAATCCGAGAAATACGGATTGGATCGCCTACGGGAACGCCCTCAGGGCGAACCTAAAAGATTTTCCCTCCAGGTACGGGACGAAGGAGGACCTGGACGCGGCAGCCACCCGCATCACGGAGGCAATCGCAGGGGCCTTCAACGAGGCCTGTGAGGCCAAGGAGAGGTCCCGGAAAACCTCCGTGATGTGGTGGAACGAGGATCTCCAAAAGCAGAAGGACGACCTCCGGAAGCTGGAGATGACAGCCAGGGGAGGAGGCCTGAGGGACCAATGGCTAGCAATGAGGGAAGCCAGGAAAGCCATGGTGAAGGCCACCCGGAAGGCGCGAAGCCAGTCATGGAAGGACCACTGCCGGGACATCCGAACGATCCCGGAAACGGTGAGGCTGCACAGAATCCTGGAGAGGGAACCGAGCGAAAATCTCGGACCCCTCAAAAGGCCCGATGGCAGCCTCACCACATCAGAGAGAGAGATCACGGAGATCTTGATGAGGGAACACTTCCCGGGCTTCCACCCCCATGAAACGCGCACAGTGCCAAACGCCGCTGCGGGCGATATCGCAGGAGAGATTGTTCCCGAGCCCCCTAATTGGGGTCTGGCGAACAAAATCGTAAATGAAGCCAGGGTGAAATGGGCCATAAACTCATTCTCACCCTATAAGGCTCCAGGCCCGGATGAGATCCACCCAGTGCTTTTGCAGAGAGGCCTGGCCCAGTTGTGCCAGCCACTCACAAGAGTGCTGAGGGCCAGCATAGCCACGGGGATTATCCCGAGGCTATGGACCGAAACGAGGGTGGTGTTCCTTCCAAAGCCCAAAAAGGCGGACTACACCACCCCCAAGGCCTTTAGACCAATTAGCCTGACCTCCTTCCTCCTGAGGACCCTGGGGAGATTGGTGGACAGGTATGTAAAAGAGGTCTAGCTAGTCGAAACCCCACTCCACCGCCACCAGTACGCTTTCAGGGCTGGCCTCTCGGTTGAGGCCGCCCTCCACAGAGTTGTGGGAAAGCTGGAGGCGGGGATTAGGGATAAGGGCATGACGGTTTGCATCTTCATGTATATTGAAGGTGCATTTAACCAAACCTCGGCGGAGGCTATACAAAACGCACTCAGGGATTTCGCCATCCCTTCCACTATCAGCAGGTGGATAAAAGTAATGCTGAACTCGAGACGTCTGTCGGTCAAAAGAGGTCAGGAAACGGTGGAGGGGACAACCAATAAAGGTTGCCCTCAGGGAGGGATCCTCTGGCCGCTTCTGTGGACCTTGGTGGCCGACAGCCTGATCGGAGCATTGGAGGTCAGCGGAGTGGGGGCGCAAGCCTACGCCGATGACTTCCTCATAATGGCATATGGCACAGATATCGACTCCATTATGGATCGATGCCAGACGGCTCTCGCAGCAACAGAGATCTGGTGCGAATGCACCGGTCTCATGGTTAATCCGACCAAAACGGAAATGGTGCTTGTCACTAGAAAAAGCGTCGTCCCCAAGTACACGGCCCCGTGCTCTTCGGACAGCCCCTCGTGAACAGTAAAACGGCAAAATACCTGGGTGTCACGCTGGACTGGAGGATGAGCTGGAGGCCTCATTTGAGGGCGCAAGGGAACAGGGCCCTCACATCCCTGAAGACGCTGCGGCGCGTCATGGGGCCGACCTGGGGACTTGGACCCAGCGTCACGAAATGGATCTACGAGGCCATCACCGTCCCGAGGATCCTTTTCGGGGCCCTACTATGGTGGAGGGGAGCACAACTGACCACCATGCAGACACTCCTGGGCAAGATCCAGGGAGCGGCGCTGAGGGCCATCACTGGAGCCCTGCCGACCGCACCGCCGGCCGCTCTAGAGGCCATTCTGGGATGCCCGCCACTCCACCTGAGGGCACAGGAGGTGGCCATGAGGACGGCCCACTGCCTGAGTTCGTGGAGACGCGGGCACAGCGAGGACCACGGACACGCCAACCTCCCAGAGCGGAGGGATGAGCTAGAGGATAACTATCCTCTAGACTCGACTAACCCTGAGTTCAGGTTTAAAAAGAACTACGTGGTCACGATCCCCACCAGGGAGGAGTGGGCCACGAACAAGGTCCTGCCTGGGACCATAAACCAAGTCTGGTACACCGATGGGTCGCGTAAAAACGACCTAGTCGGAGCCGCCTGGACGAGGGGTCCAGGGAGTAGAGGCGACTTTGCTTCCCTGGGATCAAGCCCCACCGTCTTCCAGGCGGAACTGTACGCCATCATAAGATGTGCAAGGCTCCTCATAGAGGAAAAGACCACCGGCCAGGTGATCAAGATCTGTTCCGACAGCCAAGCCACCCTCGTGACGCTTAGCAACGAGACGACCAGATCAAAATTGACCCTGGACGGTATCGACACGCTCAACCAGTTGGGCGGGAAGAATAAGCTGTCCCTGACCTGGGTACCCGGCCACAGAGGCATCCCCGGTAACGAGGAGGCTGACAGGCTGGCAAACCTCGGGTCGGACAGCCCCTTCACCGGGCCTGAACCGGCGCTCGGACTGGCCAAGGCGACGTTCACGACGTCGCTGAAAGCCAGAACCCGGGCGCTGCACCAGACCCACTGAAACAACGTCGACGGTTGTCGACAAGCCAAGCTCTTCTTGGGCCCTAAAATAGACCTAAGAAGGAGCAAGGAGCTTCTGTGCCTGCAGAAGCAACAGGCGAGAGAGGCGGTGAGCCTACTCATTGGCTACGCCCCCACAGGGCACACACTGTGGAAGATGGGGCTGGCGGAGACCCCGACCTGCCCCAGATGCCAGGAGGAGCCGGAGACGGCCCAGCACATCCTGGACTGTCCCGCACTAATGGGATGGAGGATGAAGCTCATGGGGACACCAGGACCTACGCCGGAGGAACTGAGGGCCATCCCCCTAGCAGTTCTAACTCGATGGATTGCCAAGGCCAAGGCAATCCGAGGCATCGGGGAAGCCACCCCACAGACCGACCCCCCCCCCCCACTCCAGCGCCACCCACTCCAGGAGCGATGCCGTCAACCAGCAGGGCCGGTGGGTCCCATAATAACCCAGCCACAAACCCTGGTCCACGCACCAGAAGCGGGCGGAAACGCCCGCACACCGATCCAACCTCCCCCCAAAAGATTAGAGGCGGCAAACGGCCCCGCGACCATTAACGCGGGATCGACAACCGCCCCCTAAACGACAGTAAATAGATTCCCCAGCCCCCTAGAAGCGATCCGGGCTACGAACCTGACCGCAGGGGCTGGAAATCAACACCCCCCACCTCTCCCACCCCCTACCCCTTCCCATAAACACGGAATAAACCCCGTAAACAGGCTAGAGCGGCCTTTGTACACTCTTAGTTCCGGCCCGGATCAAAGGCAATTACGCCCCCCCTGAGGTGGGAGCCGGCAAAGTACCGCCGAGATAGGCTGCGTGGTGGCGTTATGCACCCGACATCCGGCCCGGATTAAAGGCAATTACCCACCCTGTTGTAGTGGGGGCTGACGAAAGGCCGTCGAAATAGGCTGCGTGGTGGCCTTTGTACACCCGACATCCGGCCCGGACTAAAGGCAATTACTCCCCCCTGAGGTGGGAGCCCGCGAAATATCGCAAAAGATTGGCTACGGGGTGGCCATCATTCACCCCGACTTCCGGCCCGGATCACAGGCAAGTCACTCACCCATGTCAGAGGTGGGAGCTGGCGGAATACCGCCACGTCTCGTAGGCCAGGTTGGACTGCGCCACACAACATCGGAGGACGGAGCGACGCACCTGCCTCCCCCACGTACCTCCCAGGGGCTCCATAACAACGCCCGTGACCGACCAGAGGGGACCTTCGAGGGGAATCCAAGGTATGGACAGGGCAGATCCATATGCGCGGGGTCCCGTACGGACGAAACGTGGGGGGTAGGAGGGACGCTGCGTTCCCCGATGTGCGATAGGCTTGGGGGTAGCCTTTATACACCCTCACCTCCTTAGCGGGGAGTCAAATTACCGCTAACCTATAGGCAGGAGCAGCCTCAAACAGCCCACCCGTCCGCTTCGCGTGTGACAAGTCCACTGAGACAACAGTCAAACGGGGTTGTTTGGCGAGCGAAATAGGTGGCTGCAGGGGAAAACCGAGCCACCTTCGACACCGCACGGTCTCCCGCAAGGGCTTGTGGGTGTGATTCGGGGTATCCAGTTACCGGGGACACCCTAGACTTAAGCAAGGTCGGAGAACCTATTCTCGCTCGCCTCGTAACTCTCCAGGCTAACGACCTGGCCCCATGGCAAAGCCGCATTAGTCGGCGTGCGCTGTGAGAGAGAAAGAGCACCGCGGGCAGAGGGCCATTTCGCCCCGAGTCGTCGTGCGCTCACAATCTAAGTCGGATCGGCGGCTTCCGGTGGGTCAGATCACTCCGTCGCAGCAGTGCTCTCTCACTCGCGTAGCACGTCGACGTGGTAACAGCGAATCCACAAACATGCTCGCCCTCCGTCCAACTCGGTCGTCTCTAAGACTCTCCTGCCCGCTAGGGGCGGGTTGTCTCAGGAGGCATCGAGCACGAGGGCAGTAGCCATAGCGTGGGCGGGGAATCGCAAAGCTCACCTGCTGAACCGCAGGAAACTAAAGTAACTGTTCACGAGCCGGGTGTGTGAGCTGTAGCCCCTTGATCAGGGACAAGCAGTCCCTCCTGCCTGGGTCAGCCCCCTGGGAGGCACACACACCCCCACTTTAAAATTGACTGAACCCCCCACCGATACCACTACAGACTACTACTCCTTTGTGACCGCCGACTATGCCTTCATGTAATTCTGAAATTATATTATGACGAAGTTCTTCGGGAGGAATTTGAATTTTCCCAAGGCAAATTGTAATTTCGATGTCGATTTCCTCGAACATTTCTGTTAGGATTTCCTTTAGTGATTCGAGAGTAAGTGAATCGGTATAATCACCGGATTTTTAAATTCGAAAGGAGTTAATATCGGAATTTGGAAGAATTAATTTTAAGTTCCTAAGCCCGGTTTTTATTTTCGCGACGAAAGTCTCGTCAAAATGATGTTTCTGCCCAACGATGCTAAATATTTTGTACTTTCCCTGTCTAGTGATTAGTACTTGACCTTCCTTTGGTTTAATTTCTCTGATATTTTCAACGCTGATAGCGCCTATATCTGTTAGCAATTTCCCTACGGATGTTGTCAATTCGCAATCAGCAGAAATAAAGCGAACATAATTATCATGTGAGTAGGTCAAATTTACTCGGCTGATATTAATTAATTTCTTTGAAGAGCGTTGTGGTTACCGAGAAAGATTTACGGGAGAGCTAGGTGTCATATCCGGGGGAATTCCCTGAGTCAGCTGGATGCCAGTGCAGTACGTGTCGTTACCTGATACCGTTCTTGGAATTATTCGCCTTGGTATACCAACAGATTTTGATTTAGTTTCACTGAAGTGTCCTGGTAGAAGTGCATTTTGTCTCGTATTGATTGGTGAAGCTGGGAAAGGAGTTGACAATGCCAATGGTTTAGAATGTGGAATAGGAGTAGGTAATGTGGATCTATGGGGTTGCCAATGAATTTTGGTCTGCTCGGATGTTTCCAGTGTACAGTCAGGTTTCGATTTATCATGTCCTTCTGTTCCATATTGTTTAAGTAATTTTTCTTTTCTACTCTTTAACTCTACGTCGTCTAGTTCGTCAGTGTCCGAAGTATTACCTGATGATTCTTCCATAATTTCGCTGTGTTCTTTAAGAGATTCGTCAAAACGTTTGAAAGAGTCATGTAATTCCTGTTTGTTTATAGTCAGTCTTCGTTCGTCATCTAGGAAAACGTCATCGTCACTGTCCTCTGAGGGTGGCTGTAACTCTAGTAGTATAGTTTCAGCGTCTGTTGTTATCTCGTCTACGGATTCAGTATCAACGTCCTCGGCAATTGGTTCCAATACTTTCCCTTTCGGATGCTTTGAAGTAATTTTCTTGTGTAAATCCAGGCTTGGTATTACACTTTTCCTTTTCCGTAATATGGGTGTGTTACGAGCCGGGGCGCGGCGTGCGTGGACCGACGTAGAATTTCAGTACCCTGCTTGTGGCGTCTCTCGAATTAATATACCCGGGAGAGGGGTTTCGGCGTTGTGACCCCTCTGCTTTCTCCCGTTAATAACAAATCCGAAGATTCGCGTCAGTAAAGGTGGATCTACTTGGTACCCACCACTGACTGGTAGAGAGAAGTAGCCAGAAGCAGGTGCTCGCGAACTCAGATAATCCTCGCTTACGAATGAATATACCCAGGAGAGGGTTTTCGGCGTTGCGACCCCTCTGCCTTCTCCTGTTAATAACGAATCCGAAGATTCGCGTCAGTAAAGGTGGATCTACTTGGTAACCACCACTGACTTTATCTAAGCGAGTACCGTCTGAGTCGCAGCTCGTTAACTTATTACTTGATTGTACACTCCGAGGGGCTGGAGTGAACTCAGGGGATCGTGCTCAAACGGTGATTCTATTATTAGAGGGTAGGTCAGAGTTATTGACTACAAGGGTTATAAAAATATCTAAATATATTCTCACTATTGCTGAATGATTAAAGACCTGGCCTTTACAATGATGTTGAGTGTTACCTTGCGGTTTCGGTGTACGGTTGATGTTTGAAACTGACTATGATGTAATGGGTAACTTGTCCCAGGCTTCAGCAATTCCCCTTTAGCTGTACGAACGTGACTACGATTGGGCCCTGAAGGACTGCTCTATTTATACCGAGAAAAACGTGGTTTACACGTGGTTTTCCGGAAGGTGGAAAAAAGGTGGAGCTAGCGGCGTCGCTACCGAACCCCGGGCGCGAAACGCCTAGGTGCCTCGCCCTGGGCCCGGTAACGACGTATTGTTTTTCGGGGGTATTGTTGGAAGCCCGAGACAGGTTGTCCGCTTTCTATTTGCACTGTCGGCCGACTTTCCGGTGTTACTCCGAGAATTTAAGAAATTCTCATATCGAAAGACGCGTATGTAACAGGTGGTTCTGATGACTCGTCATGTGAATTGTCGGAATCTACGTCTGACGTATCTGCTGACGATGGAACTGTAGGTCGTGGTGGAATGTAAGCGTTGGGTTTTAATTGATTTCGGGTCCTAGTTGCTATTGCACTGACATTTAAAGGGTTTGAGATTTTTGGTTTATTTTTCGATCCAATGGGCCTTCCTGGTTTTCTGGGTGCTTCCGAAACTGATTTGGATATTGGTCTAGATGTGGTTGCTGCTAAGTGAGCTAAGTTTAGATTTTGCTGGTTGTTCTTGAATCGGTAGAATTTTTGATGATTCAAGTTCACTGTCAGAGTCGGTACTGCTGGTATCTGAGAGGCTAAATTTAACAACAGGATTTCTGGATAACGCGTCTGCGCTGGTGTTTAATTTTCCCGCTTTATGAACGAAATTATAGTCGTAGTCACGCAATTTCAATCTCCATCGAATTAAACGTTGCCCTGGATCCTTTATGGAGTCTATACATTTCAGGGGTTCGTGATCGCTAACTAACGCCAATTTCCTACCGTAAAGATACGGCCTAAAATGCAAAATTGCGTATAATACTGCCAAACATTCTTTTTCGGTGGTGAAATAATTTTTCTCAGGGTTTGTTAGAGTTCTAGAAAGATAAGCTATTGGTAAATCGTTTCCATCAACCTCCTGCCTAAGTATTGCTCCTATCGCAAAATCTGAGGCGTCTGTTGTTAAAGTGAAAGGCTTATCAAAATTTGGATATTGGAGAATTGGACCTCTACAGAGCGCTTTTCGTAATTCCTGGAAGCTACGTTTTTGTTCCTTTCCCCAAACGAAGGTCGCGTTCTTTTTTAACAATTCTGTTAATGGTTTGGATTTTGCTGCAAAATCTTTAATAAATCTGCGATAATAACCTGCTTATCCCAAAAATTGTGTGACATTCTTTGCTGTTTTTGGTCGAGGGAAGTTTTTTACTGCTATAATCTTTTTTGAATCTGGCCTTACGCCCTTTTGACTAATTATATGTCCTAGGTATGCTACTTCAGTTTTCAAAAATTCACATTTATCGGGTTGTAGTGTTAATTTAGGTTTTTCTAACCGATTAAATAATCTACGAATTTTCTTTCCGTGTTCTTCAGGAGTTTTTGCGTACACTACAATGTCATCGAGATAAACGAAAACTTCCGTTCCCTGCAAACCACGTAACGTTTGTGAACCGGTGGAAAGCGATACTGTCTAGTATTAATCGGTAAATCATCTGATGTCGAAATTGTATGTTTTATTAACGGGGTGAAAGGTAATTGGTCTCCTGGCAAATAAAAGCGATTTGGGTATTCTTCTATAATTTCGGTTATATGGTCTCGTTCCTCGTCATTTAGGTGATCTAAGCGCAAACGTTTTAGAATTTCAAAAACCTTATCTTGAACTACAGGGAAATCCTGAACTTCTGAATCTGAATCGAAATATTCTTCTTCTGGAAAATTATAGTATTCAAAGAGAATTACTTCTTGTGGAGTAACTTCGACTTGTATGTCTTCTTCCAACGTATTAATTGCTAATACGTGACAGACACCATCCCGTACGCTAACAGCTGCTTCGCCTATGTATAAGCCTTCTACTGATTCTAACTTTGGCAAGTATCCTTCTTTTATTTCTGAATTAACCACGTCTATAGCTATCGGTTGACGAGTGCGAGCTTTAATCGTAAGAATTTGCGAACGAGGACTACGTTTAGATTTCTGATTTGGTTCTTCCCCAATGAACCTAAAAGGTCTGATGGGTTCAGTTTTTGTGACCAAGGTATTATGAGCGAACGAGATTTCCGCCTGCTCTCGACGTAAGTAATCTTTGCCTAAAATTCCATCATTATGCAAGGGAAACGATGATCTAACGACGTGAAATTTAACCGGTCGTTCTAAAAGTGTAACGGTAGTTGTTCCTAAAGTTCTCAATTTTTCCGGGGTAATTCCAGTTATAGAGACTGATTCCTGAATGTCTACTTCGACGTCTTCGTGCAAAGCATTTAATTTTATCAGATTTATATCTGCGCCGGTATCAACCAAAAATAAACCAGATTTATTGCGTAATTCTTCCGCAGACATTTTATTTAATGGTGATTCTTGCTGTCGTTTATAGGAATAGACGATTCCTCTGCTTCAAAAAATTTTACTGTTCGACGCTCCTAATTCGAGTAACTCGCCGTCGCGCCGGCACGACGAGTTGTGCGGGAGTTTAAATTTTCACTGTTCTTTCTCGGCGAATTCGAGTTAAAATGATCAAATGTTGGGATAGGGGAAGAAGATCTGGAATTTTGGTTAGTGGGTGTGCTGGATCTTGAAGGTTCAATGCTTCGCGAAGGAACTGGGGTTGGAGAATTTGCTCTGGTTAGAGTATGATTAGTCAAGTTTGGATTCATATGGAAAGATTGAGGGTGATCATATATTGCACTGTAAGGCGGATATGGCATTGGTGGATAAAAATACGGTGGATAATATGGATAAGGATGCGGTGGCAACGGATAATGGTGATGCTTGTAAGGAACAGGTGATGTAGGACGTGCAGATTTTAGAATGGTAATCGGTGAATTTGCGCGATTATAGTTCGGATTTCTCATGGGACTGGGACTCCTCGAATCTTGCTCTCGCAAGGTTTGGGAGCGGTTTGTGTAGGTGGTAGGTAAGTCACGAGAATCTGGATTCGGAACTGAATGTTGTGATAACATTAATCGCGAAGGTTCACCACCGGGGATTATTCCTGATTTCATTCGGGTTTCTATTCGTGCAGCAATTTTTACAGCGTCCTGTATTTCCTTTGGTTCACGCGAATCAACCGCGATAGCAATTTCGTCGGGTAATCCTCGAATAAAAGCTTCTAAAGCACATTCTTCTACGGGAGCCATCATTTGATTAGCGCATTCCCCGTATTTATCTTCTAAAGCAACACGAGCACCGCTGATTAGGATATTTAATCGATCTGCAGAGTCACTGACCGCTTCTCCGCGTCTCATTCGGATATTTTCTATATTGTGATGGTAGTATGGATATGTTTTACCTGGTGCAAATCTTTCCTTTAAATGTTTTAGGAGATCATCTAGTTTTTGAAATTTTTTACCCCAAATACTATCTCTCGCTGTTCCTTGCAATTTTCCTAATATTGCCGTTAGATATGAAGTTTCCAGTGCTGGTGGCACATAGACTGCACCGTTTTGAACGTCACTTAAGAAATTTTTAAGCGGAATGTTTCTCCCATCGAAAAATGGAATATTTAATGTACTGTGCTGAATTGTGAAGCATTCAACCATAGAAGCCATCATCAAATTAGTAACGTGTAACTCGTCCAATGTAACATTTGCCGAAACTTGTGCTGCTGCATTACGAGAGGAATTTGTGGCCATATTGATAAATTAGGCGAAGGAAAATTCAGCAATCGTTATCGTGTAATTATAATTGATGTTGATTATTGATTATGAATTGAACTATCTATGCAACTGTGTGCGAATCTCAAGTCTATATGATCCTTTAATTATTCTGCACTAACATATGCGCTAATTGACAATACATATCCCACTTCTGACACCAATTCAGCTGTTACGTGCGTAAGGAATTATTTCGTGGGCCGAGCGGTCAGCCGTTCCGCATGTAACGCTTGAATAAATTTAATTTAGGATGGGTCGTATCATCTAAGATTCCATACGGAATCCGCGCATAGGTCAGGAATGAAATAGGTGTTAACGCAGAATAGAGGATAAATACCTTATTGGCCTGTTCTATTGATTCTTTACATTATATAAAAACAATTACACGGAATGGTTCAGAAATATCGGAGTCCAGAATGGATGACAATTTTACAATACGTATTTTAGTTGGAGTCTTAGATTGGTAAATTCCTAACGTGTTAAGTGTACGAATGGGCCCAAGGGAAATTCCCACAAGCATATAAACATATGTTTGGGTCCTCGTATCGCAATGAGAACATAAGTATGGAAAACTCACCAATGAATACTATCTTGGAAGCAATGTTTATCGTTAGCTCTGATGTGAATTGTCCCAGATGCTGGTGGAGCCCGAAGATGAAGGAATGGCTGATGAACTTTTCACGGCACTTATATGAGTTAACGCAATTCTATTTTCACTATACTATAAATACTATAAATACTATAAAGAAGAATTTAATATATTAGAATGGAGATTGGAATCTTAAGATTGATTTTAAATTTGAATAATTTCTTGATAGCTGAGTCCTTCGGTAATTATGGAAGTAACTTCACTAATTTAACCCGAACTCTGGCTCAAAATAGCAACAAGGGCAAAACGCCACGCACCTCGCGATTTGACTAACGATTGCAACTCGCGGCGGTTTCTCTGCCTCTTTTGTAGATTTTGGGGACCGCTAAGGGGAAGTTCCAAGAGCCATGCTCGTTCCTCCCACTCAGGAAATCGCCCGTTCCTGTTCTAAGAATTCCGCCCGCAGTTCATCAGCTATTTCCCATCCATAGCCTCCCGCTATTGCAATTTCGCTTATTAGCAAAACGTGACCACCGTTCGAAGAATATTCGCGGTCGAGGAATTTCGCCGTGTTTAGGTATGCAAATTTTAATTTAACATCCGGTACGTAACAATATATAATTTATATATAATATTATTTATATAAATAATAATATATTTATAAATATATAATATTATTTATATAGATAATAATATATTTATAAATATATTATATTATTATATTTAATTATAATTTATATGGACCGATATCTGTGGCGATGTCACTCGAAACCGTATGTGTTGGACGAAACTAAGTGGTCGACCTTGTGAGATAGGAAACTCCAGATGCGAAACTTTGTTCCATTTTAAACTAAATATTCTAACTGAAACTAAGTGTTCGATACTGTGCCAGGAGAAGTGCCTGTTCTCTGAAATCTGTGCCGATGCCAATCGAAACCGTTTGTGTTCGACGAAACTAAGATGTTTCCTTGTGAAAGAGGAAACTACAGATGCGAAACTTAGTTCCATTTAAAACTAATTGTTCGATCTGAAACTAAGTGTTCGATACTTTGCCAGGAGAAGCGCCTGTTCTCTGAAATCTGTGGCGATGCCACTCGAAACCGTATGAGTTCCACGAAACTAAGAGGTCGCCTTGTGAGAAAGGAAACGCCAGATGCGAAACTTAGTACCATATTAAACTAATTGTTCCATCTGAAACTAAGTGTTCGATACTGTGCCAGGAGAAGCGCCTGTTCTCTGAAACCTGTGGCGATACCACTCGAAACCGTATGTGTTCGACGAAACTAAGTGGCCGACCTTGTGAGAGAGGAAACTCCGTATGCGAAACTTAGTTCCATTTTAAAACTAATTGTTCTATCTGAAACTATGTGTTCGACACTATGCCAGGAGAAGCGCCTGTTCTCTGAAATGTGTAGCGATACCAATCGAAACCGTATGTGTTAGACGAAACTAAGTTGTTGACCTTCTGAGAGAGGAAACTCCAGATGCGAAACTTTGTTCCATTTTAAACTAATTGTTCTATCTGAAACTAAGTGTTCGATACTGTGCCAGGAGAAGCGCCTGTTCTCTGAAATCTGTCGCGATGCTACTCGAAACCGTATGTGTTCGACGAAACTGAGTGGTCGACATTGTGCGAGAGGAAACGTCAGATGCGAAACTTAGTTCTATTTTAAATTAATTGTTCTATCTGAAACTAAGTGTTCGATACTGTGCCAGGAGAAGCGCCCGTTCTGTGAAACCTGTGGCGATACCACTCGAAACGGTATGTGTTCGACGAAACTCAGTTGTCGACCTTTTGAGAGAGGAAACTCCAGACGCGAAACTTAGTGCCCCTTTAAACTAATTGTTCTATCTGAAACTAAGCGTTCGATACTGTGCCAGGAGAAGCGCCTGTTCTCTGAAATCTGTCGCGATGCTACTCGAAACCGTATGTGTTCGAGGAAACTGAGTGGTCGACATTGTGAGAGAGGAAACTCCAGACGCGAAAATTAGTGCCATTTTAAACTAATTGTTCTATCTGAAACTAAGTGTTCGATACTGTGCCAGGAGAAGCGCCTGTTCTCTGAAATCTGTGGCGATGCTACTCGAAACCGTATGTGTTCGACGAATCTAAATGGTCGACCTTGTGAGAGAGGAAACTCCAGATGCGAAACTTAGTTCCATTTTAAACTAATTGTTCTATCTGAAACTAAGTGTTCGATACTGTGCCAGGAGAAGCGCCTGTTCCCTGAAATCTGTGGCGATACCACTCGAAACCGTATGTGTTCGACGATACTAAGTGGCCGAACTTGTGAGAGAAGAAACTCTAGATGCGAAACTTAGTTCCATTTACATTAATTGTTCTATCTGAAAGTGTTCGATACTGTGCCAGGAGAAGCGCCTGTTCTCTGAAATCTCTGGCGATGCCACTCGAAACCGTATGTGTTCGACGAAACTAAGTGGTCGACCTTCTGAGAGAGGAAACTCCGGATGCGAAACTTAGGTCCATTTTAAACTAATTGTTCTATCTGAAACTAAGTGTTCGATACTGTGCCAGGAGAAGCGCCTGTTCTCTGAAATGTGTGGCGATGCCACTTGAAACCGTATGTGTTTGACGAAACTAAGTGGTCCGCATTGGGAGAGAGGAAACTCCAAATGCGAAACATAGTTCCATTTTAAACTAATTGTTCTCTCTGAAACTAAGTGTTCGATACTGTGCCAGGAGAAGCGCCTGTTCTCTGAAATCTGTGGCGATGCTACTCGAAACCGTATATGTTCGACGAAACTAGGTGGTCGACCTTGTGAGAGAGGAAACTCCAGATGCGAAACTTATTTCCATTTTAAACTAATTGTTCTCTCTGAAACTAAGTGTTCGATACTGTGCCAGGAGAAGCGCCTGTTCTCTGAAATCTGTGGCGATGCCACTGGAAACCGTATGTGTTTAACGAAACTAAGTGGTCCACCTTGGGAGAGAGGAAACTCCAAATGCGAAACATAGTTCCATTTTAAACTAATTGTTCTATCTGAAACTAAGTTTTCGATACTGTGCCAGGAGAAGCGCCTGTTCTCTGAAATCTGTGGCGATGCCACTCGAAACCGTACGTGTTCGACGAAACTAAGTGGTCGACCTTGTGAGAGAGGAAACTCCAGAGGCGAAACTTAGATCCATTTTAAACTAATTGTTCTATCTGAAACTATGTGTTCGATACTGTGCCAGTAGAAGCGTCTGTTCTCTGAAATCTGTGGCGATGCCACTCGAAACCGTATTTGTTCGACGAAACTAAGTTGTCGGCCTTGTGAGAGAGGAAACTCCAAATGCGAAACTTAATTCCATTTTAAAATATTTGTTGTATATGATATTAAGTGTTCGATACTGTGCCAGGAGAAGCGCCCGTTCTCTGAAATCTGTGGCGATGCTACTCGAAACCGTATGTGTTCGTCGAAACTAACCGGTCGACCTTGTGAGAGAGGAAACTCCAGATGCGAAACTTAGTTCCATATTAAACTAATTGTTCTATCTGAAACTAAGTGTTCGATACTGTGCCAGGAGAAGCGCCTGTTCTCTGAAATGTGTGGCGATGCCACTGGAAACCGTATGTGTTTGACGAAACTAAGTGGTCCACATTGGGAAAGAGGAAACTCCAAATGCGAAACATAGTTCCATTTTAAACTAATTGTTCTCTCTGAAACTAAGTGTTCGATACTGTGCCAGGAGAAGCGCCTGTTCTCTGAAATCTGTGGCGATGCTACTCGAAACCGTATATGTTCGACGAAACTAGGTGGTCGACCTTGTGAGCGAGGAAACTCCAGATGCGAAACTTATTTCCATTTTAAACTAATTGTTCTCTCTGAAACTAAGTGTTCGATACTGTGCCAGGAGAAGCGCCTGTTCTCTGAAATCTGTGGCGATGCCACTGGAAACCGTATGTGTTTGACGAAACTAAGTGGTCCACCTTGGGAGAGAGGAAACTCCAAATGCGAAACATAGTTCCATTTTAAACTAATTGTTCTATCTGAAACTAAGTTTTCGATACTGTGCCAGGAGAAGCGCCTGTTCTCCGAAATCTGTGGCGATGCCACTCGAAACCGTATTTGTTCGACGAAACTAAGTTGTCGGCCTTGTGAGAGAGGAAACTCCAAATGCGAAATTTAATTCCATTTTAAAATATTTGTTGTATATGATATTAAGTGTTCGATACTGTGCCAGGAGAAGCGCCCGTTCTCTGAAATCTGTGGCGATGCTACTCGAAACCGTATGTGTTCGTCGACACTAACCGGTCGACCTTGTGAGAGAGGAAACTCCAGATGCGAAACTTAGTTCTATATTAAACTAATTGTTCTATCTGAAACTAAGTGTTCGATACTGTGCCAGGAGAAGCGCCTGTGCTCTGAAATCTGTGGCGATAACACTCGAAACCGTATGTGTTCGACGAAGGTAAGTGGCCGACATTGTGAGAGACGAAACTCCGGATGCGAAACATAGTTCCATTTTAAACTAATTGTTCTATCTGAAACTATGTGTTCGACACTGTGCCAGGAGAAGCGCCTGTTCTCTGAAATGTGTAGCGATGCCACTCGAAACCGTATGTGTTCGACGAAACTGAGTGGTCGACATTGTGACAGAGGATTCACCAGATGCGGAACATAGTTCCATTTTAAACTAATTGTTCTATCTGAAACTAAGTGTTCGATACTGTGCCAGGAGAAGCGCCTGTTCTCTGAAATCTGTGGCGATGCCACTCGAAACCGTATTTGTTCGACGAAACTAAGTTGTCGGCCTTGTGAGAGAGGAAACTCCAAATGCGAAACTTTATTCCATTTTAAAATATTTGTCCTATATGAGATTAAGTGTTCGATACTGTGCCAGGAGAAGCGCCTGTTCTCTGAAATCGGTGGCGATGCCACTCGAAACCGTATGTGTTCGACGAAACTAAGTGGTCGACCTTGTGAGAGAGGAAACTCCAGAAGCGAAACATATTTCCATTTTAAACTAATTGTTCTATCAGAAACTAAGTGTTCGATAATGTGCCAGGAGAAGCGCCTGTTCTCTGAAATGTGTAGCGATGCCACTCGAAACCGTATGTGTTCGACGAAACTAAGTGGTCCACCTTGTGAGGGAGGATACTCCAGATGCGAAACATAGTTACATTTTAAACAAATTGTTCTGTCTGAAATAAGTGTTCGATACTGTGCCAGGAGAAGCGCCTGTTCTCTGAAATGTGTAGCGATGCCACTCGAAACCGTATGTGTTCGACGAAACTAAGTGGTCCACCTTGTGAGGGAGGATACTCCAGATGCGAAACATAGTTACATTTTAAACAAATTGTTCTGTCTTTAATAAGTGTTCGATACTGTGCCAGGAGAAGCGCCTGCTCTCTGAAATCTGTGGCGATGACATTCGAAACCGTATGTGTTCGTCGAAACTAACCGGTCGACCTTGTGAGAGAGGAAACTCCAGATGCGAAACTTAGTTCCATATTAAACTAATTGTTCTATCTGAAACTAAGTGTTCGATACTGTGCCAGGAGAAGCGCCTGTTCTCTGAAATGTGTGGCGATGCCACTGGAAACCGTATGTGTTTGACGAAACTAAGTGGTCCACATTGGGAAAGAGGAAACTCCAAATGCGAAACATAGTTCCATTTTAAACTAATTGTTCTCTCTGAAACTAAGTGTTCGATACTGTGCCAGGAGAAGCGCCTGTTCTCTGAAATCTGTGGCGATGCTACTCGAAACCGTATATGTTCGACGAAACTAGGTGGTCGACCTTGTGAGCGAGGAAACTCCAGATGCGAAACTTATTTCCATTTTAAACTAATTGTTCTCTCTGAAACTAAGTGTTCGATACTGTGCCAGGAGAAGCGCCTGTTCTCTGAAATCTGTGGCGATGCCACTGGAAACCGTATGTGTTTGACGAAACTAAGTGGTTCACCTTGGGAGAGAGGAAACTCCAAATGCGAAACATAGTTCCATTTTAAACTAATTGTTCTATCTGAAACTAAGTTTTCGATACTGTGCCAGGAGAAGCGCCTGTTCTCCGAAATCTGTGGCGATGCCACTCGAAACCGTATTTGTTCGACGAAACTAAGTTGTCGGCCTTGTGAGAGAGGAAACTCCAAATGCGAAACTTAATTCCATTTTAAAATATTTGTTGTATATGATATTAAGTGTTCGATACTGTGCCAGGAGAAGCGCCCGTTCTCTGAAATCTGTGGCGATGCTACTCGAAACCGTATGTGTTCGTCGAAACTAACCGGTCGACCTTGTGAGAGAGGAAACTGCAGATGCGAAACTTAGTTCCATATTAAACTAATTGTTCTATCTGAAACTAAGTGTTCGATACTGTGCCAGGAGAAGCGCCTGTTCTCTGAAATCTGTGGCGATAACACTCGAAACCGTATGTGTTCGACGAAGGTAAGTGGCCGACATTGTGAGAGACGAAACTCCGGATGCGAAACTTAGTTCCATTTTAAACTAATTGTTCTATCTGAAACTATGTGTTCGACACTGTGCCAGGAGAAGCGCCTGTTCTCTGAAATGTGTAGCGATGCCACTCGAAACCGTATGTGTTCGACGAAACTGAGTGGTCGACATTGTGACAGAGGATTCACCAGATGCGGAACATAGTTCCATTTTAAACTAATTGTTCTATCTGAAACTAAGTGTTCGATACTGTGCCAGGAGAAGCGCCTGTTCTCTGAAATCTGTGGCGATGCCACTCGAAACCGTATTTGTTCGACGAAACTAAGTTGTCGGCCTTGTGAGAGAGGAAACTCCAAATGCGAAACTTTATTCCATTTTAAAATATTTGTCCTATATGATATTAAGTGTTCGATACTGTGCCAGGAGAAGCGCCTGTTCTCTGAAATCGGTGGCGATGCCACTCGAAACCGTATGTGTTCGACGAAACTAAGTGGTCGACCTTGTGAGAGAGGAAACTCCAGAAGCGAAACATATTTCCATTTTAAACTAATTGTTCTGTCTGAAATAAGTGTTCGATACTGTGCCAGGAGAAGCGCCTGTTCTCTGAAATGTGTAGCGATGCCACTCGAAACCGTATGTGTTCGACGAAACTAAGTGGTCCACCTTGTGAGGGAGGATACTCCAGATGCGAAACATAGTTACATTTTAAACAAATTGTTCTGTCTGAAATAAGTGTTCGATACTGTGCCAGGAGAAGCGCCTGCTCTCTGAAATCTGTGGCGATGACATTCGAAACCGTATGTGTTCGTCGAAACTAACCGGTCGACCTTGTGAGAGAGGAAACTCCAGATGCGAAACTTAGTTCCATATTAAACTAATTGTTCTATCTGAAACTAAGTGTTCGATACTGTGCCAGGAGAAGCGCCTGTTCTCTGAAATGTGTGGCGATGCCACTGGAAACCGTATGTGTTTGACGAAACTAAGTGGTCCACATTGGGAAAGAGGAAACTCCAAATGCGAAACATAGTTCCATTTTAAACTAATTGTTCTCTCTGAGACTAAGTGTTCGATACTGTGCCAGGAGAAGCGCCTGTTCTCTGAAATCTGTGGCGATGCTACTCGAAACCGTATATGTTCGACGAAACTAGGTGGTCGACCTTGTGAGCGAGGAAACTCCAGATGCGAAACTTATTTCCATTTTAAACTAATTGTTCTCTCTGAAACTAAGTGTTCGATACTGTGCCAGGAGAAGCGCCTGTTCTCTGAAATCTGTGGCGATGCCACTGGAAAACCGTATGTGTTTGACGAAACTAAGTGGTCCACCTTGGGAGAGAGGAAACTCCAAATGCGAAACATAGTTCCATTTTAAACTAATTGTTCTATCTGAAACTAAGTTTTCGATACTGTGCCAGGAGAAGCGCCTGTTCTCTGAAATCTGTGGCGATGCCACTCGAAACCGTACGTGTTCGACGAAACTAAGTGGTCGACCTTGTGAGAGAGGAAACTCCAGAGGCGAAACTTAGTTCCATTTTAAACTAATTGTTCTATCTGAAACTATGTGTTCGTTACTGCGCCAGTAGAAGCGTCTGTTCTCCGAAATCTGTGGCGATGCCACTCGAAACCGTATTTGTTCGACGAAACTAAGTTGTCGGCGTTGTGAGAGAGGAAACTCCAAATGCGAAACTTAATTCCATTTTAAAATATTTGTTGTATATGATATTAAGTGTTCGATACTGTGCCAGGAGAAGCGCCCGTTCTCTGAAATCTGTGGCGATGCTACTCGAAACCGTATGTGTTCGTCGAAACTAACCGGTCGACCTTGTGAGAGAGGAAACTCCAGATGCGAAACTTAGTTCCATATTAAACTAATTGTTCTATCTGAAACTAAGTGTTCGATACTGTGCCAGGAGAAGCGCCTGTTCTCTGAAATCTGTGGCGATAACACTCGAAACCGTATGTGTTCGACGAAGGTAAGTGGCCGACATTGTGAGAGAGGAAACTCCGGATGCGAAACTTAGTTCCATTTTAAACTAATTGTTCTATCTGAAACTATGTGTTCGACACTGTGCCAGGAGAAGCGCCTGTTCTCTGAAATGTGTAGCGATGCCACTCGAAACCGTATGTGTTCGACGAAACTGAGTGGTCGACATTGTGACAGAGGATTCACCAGATGCGGAACATAGTTCCATTTTAAACTAATTGTTCTATCTGAAACTAAGTGTTCGATACTGTGCCAGGAGAAGCGCCTGTTCTCTGAAATCTGTGGCGATGCCACTCGAAACCGTATTTGTTCGACGAAACTAAGTTGTCGGCCTTGTGAGAGAGGAAACTCCAAATGCGAAACTTTATTCCATTTTAAAATATTTGTCCTATATGATATTAAGTGTTCGATACTGTGCCAGGAGAAGCGCCTGTTCTCTGAAATCGGTGGCGATGCCACTCGAAACCGTATGTGTTCGACGAAACTAAGTGGTCGACCTTGTGAGAGAGGAAACTCCAGAAGCGAAACATATTTCCATTTTAAACTAATTGTTCTATCAGAAACTAAGTGTTTGATAATGAGCCAGGAGAAGCGCCTGTTCTCTGAAATCTGTGGCGATGCTACTCGAAACCGTTTGTGTTCGGCGAAACTAAGTGGTCCGCCTTGTGAGAGAGGAAACTCCAGATTCGAAGTTTAGTTCCATTTAAAACTAATTGTTCTATCTGATACAAAGTGTTCGATACTGTGCCAGGAGTAGGGCCTGTTCTCTGAAATGTGTGGCGATGCCACTCGAAACCGTATGTGTTCGAGGAAACTAAGTGGTCCACCTTGTGAGAGAGGAAACTCCAGATGCGAAGTTTAGTTCCATTTAAAACTAATTGTTCTATCTGATACTAAGTGTTCGAAACTGTGCCAGGAGTAGGGCCTGTTCTCTGAAATGTGTGGCGATGCCACTCGAAACCGTATGTGTTCGACGAAACTAAGTGGTCGACTTTGTGAGAGAGGAAACTCCAGATGCGAAATATAGTTCCATTTTAAACTAATTGATCTATCTGAAACCAAGTGTTCGACACTGCGGCAGGAGAAGTGCCTGTTCTCTGCAATCTGTGGCGATGCCACTCGAAACCGTATGTGTTCGACGAAACTAAGTGGTCGAACTTGTGAGAGAGAAAACTCCAAATGCGAAACATAGGTCAATTTTAAACTTATTGTTCTATCTGAAACTAAGTGTTCCATACTGTGCCAGGAGAAGTGCTTGTTCTCTGAAATCTCTGGCGATGCTACTCGAAACCGTATGTGTCTGACGAAACTAAGTGGCCGACCTTGTGAGAGAGGAACCTCCAGATGCGAAACTTAGTTCCATTTTAAACTGATTGTTCTATCTGAAACTTAGTGTTTGATAATGAGCCAGGTGAAGCGCCTGTTCTCTGAAATCTGTGGCGATGCTACTCGAAAACGTTTGTGTTCGGCGAAACTAAGTGGTGGACCTTGTGAGAGAGGATTCACCAGATGCGGAACATAGTTCCACTTTAAACCAATTGTTCTATCTGAAACAAAGTATTCGATACTGTGCCAGGAGAAGCGCCTGTTCTCTGAAATCTGTGGCGATGCCACTCCAAACCGTATGTGTTCGACGAAACTAAGTGGTCGACCTTGTGAGAGAGGAAACTCCAGATGCGAAACTTATTTCCATTTTAAAATAATTGTTCTATCTGAAACTAAGTGTTCGATACTGTGCCAGGAGAAGCGCCTGTTCTCTGAAATCTCTGGCGGTGCCACTCGAAACCGTATGTGTTCGACGAAACTAAGTGGTCGACCTTGTGAGAGAGGAAACTCCAGATGCGAAACTTATTTCCATTTTAAACTAATTGTTCTATCTGAAACTATGTATTCGATACTGTGCGAGTACAAGCGTCTGTTCTCTGAAATCTGTGGCGATGCCACTCGAAACCGTATTTGTTCGACGAAACTAAGTTGTCGACCTTGTGAGAGAGGAAACTCCAGATGCAAAACTTAGTTCCATTTTAAACTAAATGTTCCTTCTGAAACTAAGTGTTCGATACTATGCCAAGAGAAGCGCCTGTTCTCTGAAATCTGTGGCGATGCCACTCGAAACCGTATGTGTTCGACGAAACTGAGTGGTCGACTTTGTGAGAGAGGAAACTCAACATGCGACACATAGTTACATTTTAAACTAATTGTTCTATCTGAAATTAAGTGTTCGCTACTGTGCCGGGAGAAGCGGCTGTTCTCTGAAATGTGTGGCGATGCCACTCGAAACCGTATGTGTTCGACGAAACTAAGTGGTCGACCTTGTGAGAGAGGATTCACCAGATGCGGAACATAGTTCCATTTTAAACAAATTGTTCTATCTGAAACTAAGTGTTCGATACTGTGCCAGGAGAAGCGCCTGTTCTCTGAAATCTGTGGTGATGCCACTCGAAACCGTATGTGTTCGACGAAACTAAGTGGTCGACCTTGTGAGAGAGGATTCACCAGATGCGGAACATAGTTCCATTTTAAACAAATTGTTCTATCTGAAACTAAGTGTTCGATACTGTGCCAGGAGAAGCGCCTGTTCTCTGAAATCTGTGGTGATGCCACTCGAAACCGTATGTGTTCGACGAAACTAAGTGGTCGACCTTGTGAGAGAGGATTCACCGGATGCGAAACTTAGTTCCATTTTAAACTAATTGTTTTATCTGAAACTAAGTGTTCGATACTGTGCCAGGAAAAGCGCCTGTTCTCTGAAATCTGTGGCGTTGCCACTCGAAACCGTATGTGTTCGACGAAACTAAGTGGTCGACCTTGTGAGAGAGGAACCTCCTGATGCGAAACTTAGTTCCATTTTAAACTAATTGTTCTATCTGAAACTATGTGTTCGATAATGTGCCAGGCGAAACGCCGTTCTCCGAAATCTGTGGCGATACCACTCGAAACTGTATGTGTTCGACGAAACTAATTGTTCGACCTTGTGAGAGAGAAAACTCCAGATGCGAAACTTAGTTCCATTTTAAACTAATTGTTCTATCTGAAACTAAGTTTTCGATACTGTGCCAGGAGAAGCGCCTGTTCTCTGAAATCTGTGGTGATGCCACTCGAAACCGTATGTGTTCGACGAAACTAAGTGGTCGACCTTGTGAGAGAAGATTCACCAGATGCGGAACATAGTTCCATTTTAAACAAATTGTTCTATCTGAAACTAAGTGTTCGATACTGTGCCAGGAGAAGCGCCTGTTCTCTGAAATCTGTGGTGATGCCACTCGAAACCGTATGTGTTCGACGAAACTAAGTGGTCGACCTTCTGAGAGAGGAAACTCCAGATGCGAAACTTAGTTCCATTTTACACTAAATGTTCCGTCTGAAACTAAGTGTTCGATACTTTGCCAGGAGAAGCGCTTGTTCTCTGAAATATGTGGCGATGCTACTCGAAACCGTATCTGTTCGACGAAACTAATTGGTCGACCTTGTGGGAGAGGAATCTCCAGATGCGAAACTTAGTTCCATTTTAGACAAATTGTTCAATCTGGAACTAAGTGTTCGATACTGTGCCAGGCGAGGCGAATGTTCTCTGAAATCTGTGGCGATGCCACTCGAAACCGTATGTGTTCGACGAAACTGAGTGGTCGACTTTGTGAGAGAGGAAACTCAACATGCGACACATAGTTACATTTTAAACTAATTGTTCTATCTGAAATTAAGTTTTCGCTACTGTGCCGGGAGAAGCGGCTGTTCTCTGAAATGTGTGGCGATGCCACTCGAAACCGTATGTGTTCGACGAAACTAAGTTGTCGACCTGCTGAGAGAGGAAACTCCAGATGCGAAACTGAGTTCCATTTTAAATTAATTGTTGTATCTGAAACTAAGTGTTCGATACTGTGCCGGGGAAGCGCCTGTTCTCTGAAATCTGTGGCGATGCCACTCGAAACCGTATGTGTTCGACGAAACTCAGTGGCCGACCTTGTGAGAGAGGAAACTTCAGATGCGAAATTTAGTTCCATTTTAAACTAATTGTTCCATCTGCAACTATGTGTTCGATACTCTGCCAGGAGAAGCGCCTGTGCTCTGAAATCTGTGGCGATGCCACTCGAAACAGTATGTGTTCGACGAAACTAAGTGGTCAAACTTGTGAGAGAGGAAACTCCAAATGCGAAACATATTTCCATTTTAAACTAATTGTCCTCTCTGAAACTAAGTGTTCGATACTGTGCCAGGAGAAGCGCCTGTTCTCTGAAATCTGTGGCGATTCTACTCGAAACCGAATGTGTGCCACGAAAGTAAGTGGCCGACCTTGTGAGAGGGGAAACTCCAAATGCGAAACATATTTCCATTTTAAACTAATTGTCCTCTCTGAAACTAAGTGTTCGATACTGTGCCAGGAGAAGCGCCTGTTCTCTGAAATCTGTGGCGATTCTACTCGAAACAGAATGTGTGCCACGAAAGAAAGTGGCCGAACTTGTGAGAGGGGAAACTCCAGATGCGAAACATAATTCCATTTTAAACTAATTGTTCTCTCTGCAACTAAGTGTTCGATACTGTGCCAGGAGAAGCGCCTGTTCTCTGAAATCTGTGGCGATGCTACTCGAAACCGAATGTGTTCCACGAAACTAAGTGGCCGCCATGTGAGTGAGGAAACTCCAGATGCGAAATTTAGTACCATTTTAAACTAATTGTTTTATCTGAAACTATGCGTCCGATACTGTGCCAGGGGAAGCTCCTGTTCTCTGAAATGTGTGGCGATGCCACTCGAAACCGTATGTGTTCGACGAAACTAAGTGGTCGACCTTGTGAGAGAGGATACTCCAGATGCGAAACATATTTCTATTTTAAACTAATTGTTCTATCTGAAACTAACTGTTCGATACTGTGCCAAGAGAAGCGCCAGTTCTCCGAAATGTGTGGCGATGCCACTCGAAACCGTATGTGCTCGACGATACTAAGTGGTTCACCTTGTGAGAGATGAAACTCCAGAAGCGAAATATAGTTCCATTTAAAACTAATTGTTCTATCTGTAACTATGTGTTCTATAAAGTGCCAGGAGAAGCGCCTGTTCTCTGAAATCTGTAGCGATGCTACTCGAAACCGTATGTGTTCGACGAAAGTAAGTCGTCGACCTTGTGAGAGAGGAAACTCCAGATGCGAAACATAGTTCCATTTTAAACTAATTTTTCCATCTGAAACTATGTGTTCGATACTGTGCCAGGAAAAGCGCCTGTTCCCTGAAATCTGTGGCAATGCCACTCGAAACCGTATGTGTTCGACGAAACTAAGTGGTCGCCTTGTGAGGGAGGAAACTCTAGACGCGAAACATAGTTCCATTTTAAACTAATTGTTCTCTCTGAAACTAAGTGTTCGATACTGTGCCAGGAGAAGCGCCTGTTCTCTGAAATCTGTGGCGATGCCACTCAAAACCGTATGTGTTCGACGAAACTAAGTGGTCGACCTTGTGAGAGAGGAAACTCCAGATGCGAAACTTAGTTCCCTTTTAAACTAATTGTTCTATCTTAAACTAAGTGTTCGATACGGTGCCAGGAGAAACGTCCGTTCTGTGAAACCTGTGGCGATACCACTCGAAACCGTATGTGTTCGACGAAACTAATTGGTCGACCTTGTGAGAGAGGAAACTGCAGATGCGAAACATAGTTCCATTTTAAACTAATTGTTCTATCTGAAACTAAGTGTTCGATACTCTGCCAGGAGAAGCGCCTGTTCTCTGATATCTGTGGCGATGCCACTCGAAACCGTATGTGTTCGACGAAAATAAGTGGTCGACCTTGTGGTAGAGGAAACTCCAGATGCGAGACATAGTTCCATTTTAAACTAATTGTTCTATCTGAAACTAAGTGTTCCGTACTGTGCCAGGAGAAGCGCCTGTTCTCTGAAATCTGTGGCGATGCTACTCGAAACCGTATATGTTCGTCGAAACTAAGTGGTCGACCTTGTGAGAGAGGAAACTCCAGATGCGAAACTTAGTTCCATTTTAAACTAATTGTTCTATCTGAAACTATGTGTCCGATACTGTGCCAGAAGAAGCGCCGGTTCTCTGAAATGTGTGACGATGCCACTCGAAACCGTATGTGTTCGACGAAACTAAGTGGTCGACCTTGTGAGAGAAGAAACTCCAGATGCGAAACTCAGTTCCATTGAAAAATAATTGTTCTATCTCAAACTAAGTGTTCAATACTGTGCCAGGAGAAGTGCCTGTTCTCTGAAATTTGTGGCGATGATACTCGAAACCGTATGTGTTCGACGAAACTAAGTGGTCGACCTTCTGAGAGAGGAAACTCCGGATGCGAAACTTAGTTCCATTTTAAACTAATTGTTCTATCTGAAACTAAGTGTTCGATACTGTGCCAGGAGAAGCGCCTGTTCTCTGAAATGTGTGACGATGCCACTCGAAACCGTATGTGTTCGACGAAACTAAGTTGTCGACCTTGTGAGAGAGGAAACTCCAAATGCGAAACTTAGTTCCAATTTACACAAATTTTTCTATCTGAGACTAAGTGTTCGATACTGTGCCAGGAGAAGCGCCTGTTCTCTGAGATCAGTGGCGATGCTACTCCAAACCGTATGTGTTCGACGAAACTAAGTGGTCCACCTTGTGAGACAGGAAACTCCAGATGCGAAATTTAGTTCCATTTTAAAGTAATTGTTCTATGCGATACTAAAAATTCGATACTGTGCCGGGAGAAGCGCCTGTTCTCTGAAATCTGTGGCGCTGCCACTCGAAACCGTATGTGTTCGACGAAACTAAGTGGTCGACCTTGTGAGAGAGGAAACTCCAGATGCAAAACTTAGTTCCATTTTAAACTGATTGGTCTATCTGAAAGTGTTCGATACTGTGCCAGGAGAAGCGCCTGTTCTCTGAAATCAGTGGCGATGATACTCGAAACCGTATGTGATCGACGAATCTAAATGGTCGACCTTGTGAAAGAGGAAACTCCAGATGCGAGACTTAGTTCCATTTTAAACTGATTGTTCTATCTGAAACGAAGTGATCGATAATGAGCCAGGAGAAGCGCCTGTTCTCTGAAATCTGTGGCGATGCCCCTCGAAACCGTATGTGTCGACGATACTAAGTGGTTCACCTTGTGAGAGATGAAACTCCAGAAGCGAAATATAGTTCCATTTAAAACTAATTGTTCTATCTGTAACTATGTGTTCTATAAAGTGCCAGGAGAAGCGCCTGTTCTCTGAAATCTGTAGCGATGCTACTCGAAACCGTATGTGTTCGACGAATCTAAATGGTCGACCTTGTGAGAGGGGAATCTCCAGATGCGGAACACAGTTCCATTTTAAACTAATTGTTCTATCTGAAACTAAGTGTTCGATACTGTGCCAGGAGTAGCGCCTGTTCTCTGTGATCAGTGGCGATGCTACTCCAAACCGTATGTGTTCGACGAAACCAAGTGGTCCACCTTGTGAGACAGGAAACTCCTTATGCGAAGTTTAGTTCCATTTTAAAGTAATTGTTCTATCCGATACCAAGTGTTCGATACTGTGCCGGGAGAAGCGCTTGTTCTCTGAAATCTGTGGCGATGCCACTCGAAACCGTATGTGTTCGACGAAACTAAGTGGTCGACCTTGTGAGAGAGGAAACTCCAGATGCAAAACTTAGTTCCATTTTAAACTGATTGGTCTATCTGAAAGTGTTCGATACTGTGCCACGAGAAGCGCCTGTTCTCTGAAATCAGTGGCGATGATACTCGAAACCGTATGTGATCGACGAATCTAAATGGTCGACCTTGTGAAAGAGGAAACTCCAGATGCGAGACTTAGTTCCATTTTAAACTGATTGTTCTATCTGAAACTAAGTGATCGATAATGAGCCAGGAGAAGCGCCTGTTCTCTGAAATCTGTGGCGATGCCCCTCGAAACCGTATGTGTCGACGATACTAAGTGGTTCACCTTGTGAGAGATGAAACTCCAGAAGCGAAATATAGTTCCATTTAAAACTAATTGTTCTATCTGTAACTATGTGTTCTATAAAGTGCCAGGAGAAGCGCCTGTTCTCTGAAATCTGTAGCGATGCTACTCGAAACCGTATGTGTTCGACGAATCTAAATGGTCGACCTTGTGAGAGGGGAATCTCCAGATGCGGAACACAGTTCCATTTTAAACTAATTGTTCTATCTGAAACTAAGTGTTCGATACTGTGCCAGGAGTAGCGCCTGTTCTCTGTGATCAGTGGCGATGCTACTCCAAACCGTATGTGTTCGACGAAACCAAGTGGTCCACCTTGTGAGACAGGAAACTCCTTATGCGAAGTTTAGTTCCATTTTAAAGTAATTGTTCTATCCGATACCAAGTGTTCGATACTGTGCCGGGAGAAGCGCTTGTTCTCTGAAATCTGTGGCGATGCCACTCGAAACCGTATGTGTTCGACGAAACTAAGTGGTCGACCTTGTGAGAGAGGAAACTCCAGATGCAAAACTTAGTTCCATTTTAAACTGATTGTTCTATCTGAAACTAAGTGATCGATAATGAGCCAGGAGTAGCGCCAGTTCTCTGTGATCAGTGGCGATGCTACTCCAAACCGTATGTGTTCGACGAAACCAAGTGGTCCACCTTGTGAGACAGGAAACTCCTTATGCGAAGTTTAGTTCCATTTTAAAGTAATTGTTCTATCCGATACTAAGTGTTCGATACTGTGCCAGGGGGAGCGCCTGTTCTCTGAAATCTGTGGCGATGCTACTCGAAACCGTATGTGTTCGACGAAACTAAGTGGCCGGCCTTATGAGAGTGGAAACTTCAGATGCGAAACTTAGTTCCATTTTAAAACGAATGTTCCATGTGAAACTAAGTGTTCGATACTGTGCCAGGAGAAGTGCTTGTTCTCTGAAATCTGTGGCGATGCTACTCGAAACCGTATGTGTTCGACGAATCTAAATGGTCGACCTTGTGAGAGAGGAATCTCCAGATGCGGAACACAGTTCCATTTTAAACTAATTGTTCTATCTGAAACTAAGTGTTCGATACTGTGCCAGGAGTAGCGCCTGTTCTCTGTGATCAGTGGCGATGCTACTCCAAACCGTATGTGTTCGACGAAACCAAGTGGTCCACCTTGTGAGACAGGAAACTCCTTATGCGAAGTTTAGTTCCATTTTAAAGTAATTGTTCTATCCGATACTAAGTGTTCGATACTGTGCCGGGAGAAGCGCTTGTTCTCTGAAATCTGTGGCGATGCCACTCGAAACCGTATGTGTTCGACGAAACTAAGTGGTCGACCTTGTGAGAGAGGAAACTCCAGATGCAAAACTTAGTTCCATTTTAAACTGATTGTTCTATCTGAAACTAAGTGATCGATAATGAGCCAGGAGAAGCGCCTGTTCTCTGAAATCTGTGGCGATGCTACTCGAAACCGTAAGTGTTCGACGAAACTAAGTGGTCGACCTTGTGAGAGAGGAAGCTCCAGATGCGAAAATTTGTTCCTTTTTAAACTAATCGTTCCATGTGAAACAAAGTGTTCGATACTGTGCCAGCAGAAGCGCCTGTTCTCTGAAATCTGTGGCGATGCCACTCGAAACCGTATGTGTTCGACGAATCTAAATGGTCGACCTTGAGAGAGAGGAATCTCCAGATGCGGAACACAGTTCCATTTTAAACTAATTGTTCTATCTGAAACTAAGTGTTCGATTCTGTGCCAGGAGTAGCGCCTGTTCTCTGTGATCAGTGGCGATGCTACTCCAAACCGTATGTGTTCGACGAAACCAAGTGGTCCACCTTGTGAGACAGGAAAATCCTTATGCGAAGTTTAGTTCCATTTTAAAGTAATTGTTCTATCCGATACTAAGTGTTCGATACTGTGCCGGGAGAAGCGCCTGTTCTCTGAGATCAGTGGCGATGCTACTCCAAACCGTATGTGTTCGACGAAACTAAGTGGTCCACCCTGTGAGACAGGAAACTCCAGATGCGAAATTTAGTTCCATTTTAAAGTAATTGTTCTATGCGATACTAAAAATTCGATACTGTGCCGGGAGAAGCGCCTGTTCTCTGAAATCTGTGGCGCTGCCACTCGAAACCGTATGTGTTCGACGAAACTAAGTGGTCGACCTTGTGAGAGAGGAAACTCCAGATGCAAAACTTAGTTCCATTTTAAACTGATTGGTCTATCTGAAAGTGTTCGATACTGTGCCAGGAGAAGCGCCTGTTCTCTGAAATCAGTGGCGATGATACTCGAAACCGTATGTGATCGACGAATCTAAATGGTCGACCTTGCGAAAGAGGAAACTCCAGATGCGAGACTTAGTTCCATTTTAAACTGATTGTTCTATCTGAAACTAAGTGATCGATAATGAGCCAGGAGAAGCGCCTGTTCTCTGAAATCTGTGGCGATGCCCCTCGAAACCGTATGTGTCGACGATACTAAGTGGTTCACCTTGTGAGAGATGAAACTCCAGAAGCGAAATATAGTTCCATTTAAAACTAATTGTTCTATCTGTAACTATGTGTTCTATAAAGTGCCAGGAGAAGCGCCTGTTCTCTGAAATCTGTAGCGATGCTACTCGAAACCGTATGTGTTCGACGAATCTAAATGGTCGACCTTGTGAGAGGGGAATCTCCAGATGCGGAACACAGTTCCATTTTAAACTAATTGTTCTATCTGACACTAAGTGTTCGATACTGTGCCAGGAGTAGCGCCTGTTCTCTGTGATCAGTGGCGATGCTACTCCAAACCGTATGTGTTCGACGAAACCAAGTGGTCCACCTTGTGAGACAGGAAACTCCTTATGCGAAGTTTAGTTCCATTTTAAAGTAATTGTTCTATCCGATACCAAGTGTTCGATACTGTGCCGGGAGAAGCGCTTGTTCTCTGAAATCTGTGGCGATGCCACTCGAAACCGTATGTGTTCGACGAAACTAAGTGGTCGACCTTGTGAGAGAGGAAACTCCAGATGCAAAACTTAGTTCCATTTTAAACTGATTGTTCTATCTGAAACTAAGTGATCGATAATGAGCCAGGAGTAGCGCCAGTTCTCTGTGATCAGTGGCGATGCTACACCAAACCGTATGTGTTCGACGAAACCAAGTGGTCCACCTTGTGAGATAGGAAACTCCTTATGCGAAGTTTAGTTCCATTTTAAAGTAATTGTTCTATCCGATACTAAGTGTTCGATACTGTGCCAGGGGGAGCGCCTGTTCTCTGAAATCTGTTGCGATGCTACTCGAAACCGTATGTGTTCGACGAAACTAAGTGGCCGGCCTTATGAGAGTGGAAACTTCAGATGCGAAACTTAGTTCCATTTTAAACCGAATGTTCCATGTGAAACTAAGTGTTCGATACTGTGCCAGGAGAAGTGCTTGTTCTCTGAAATCTGTGGCGATGCTACTCGAAACCGTATGTGTTCGACGAATCTAAATGGTCGACCTTGTGAGAGAGGAATCTCCAGATGCGGAACACAGTTCCATTTTAAACTAATTGTTCTATCTGAAACTAAGTGTTCGATACTGTGCCAGGAGTAGCGCCTGTTCTCTGTGATCAGTGGCGATGCTACTCCAAACCGTATGTGTTCGACGAATCTAAATGGTCGACCTTGTGAGAGAGGAATCTCCAGATGCGGAACACAGTTCCATTTTAAACTAATTGTTCTATCTGAAACTAAGTGTTCGATACTGTGCCAGGAGTAGCGCCTGTTCTCTGTGATCAGTGGCGATGCTACTCCAAACCGTATGTGTTCGACGAAACCAAGTGGTCCACCTTGTGAGACAGGAAACTCCTTATGCGAAGTTTAGTTCCATTTTAAAGTAATTGTTCTATCCGATACCAAGTGTTCGATACTGTGCCGGGAGAAGCGCTTGTTCTCTGAAATCTGTGGCGATGCCACTCGAAACCGTATGTGTTCGACGAAACTAAGTGGTCGACCTTGTGAGAGAGGAAACTCCAGATGCGAAACTTTGTTCCTTTTTAAACTAATCGTTCTATCTGAAACTAAGTGTTCGATACTGTGCCAGGGGGAGCGCCTGTTCTCTGAAATCTGTGGCGATGCCACTCGAAACCGTATGTGTTCGACGAATCTAAATGGTCGACCTTGAGAGAGAGGAATCTCCAGATGCGGAACACAGTTCCATTTTAAACTAATTGTTCTATCTGAAACTAAGTGTTCGATTCTGTGCCAGGAGTAGCGCCTGTTCTCTGTGATCAGTGGCGATGCTACTCCAAACCGTATGTGTTCGACGAAACCAAGTGGTCCACCTTGTGAGACAGGAAAATCCTTATGCGAAGTTTAGTTCCATTTTAAAGTAATTGTTCTATCCGATACTAAGTGTTCGATACTGTGCCGGGAGAAGCGCCTGTTCTCTGAGATCAGTGGCGATGCTACTCCAAACCGTATGTGTTCGACGAAACTAAGTGGTCCACCCTGTGAGACAGGAAACTCCAGATGCGAAATTTAGTTCCATTTTAAAGTAATTGTTCTATGCGATACTAAAAATTCGATACTGTGCCGGGAGAAGCGCCTGTTCTCTGAAATCTGTGGCGCTGCCACTCGAAACCGTATGTGTTCGACGAAACTAAGTGGTCGACCTTGTGAGAGAGGAAACTCCAGATGCAAAACTTAGTTCCATTTTAAACTGATTGGTCTATCTGAAAGTGTTCGATACGGTGCCAGGAGAAGCGCCTGTTCTCTGAAATCAGTGGCGATGATACTCGAAACCGTATGTGATCGACGAATCTAAATGGTCGACCTTGCGAAAGAGGAAACTCCAGATGCGAGACTTAGTTCCATTTTAAACTGATTGTTCTATCTGAAACTAAGTGATCGATAATGAGCCAGGAGAAGCGCCTGTTCTCTGAAATCTGTGGCGATGCCCCTCGAAACCGTATGTGTCGACGATACTAAGTGGTTCACCTTGTGAGAGATGAAACTCCAGAAGCGAAATATAGTTCCATTTAAAACTAATTGTTCTATCTGTAACTATGTGTTCTATAAAGTGCCAGGAGAAGCGCCTGTTCTCTGAAATCTGTAGCGATGCTACTCGAAACCGTATGTGTTCGACGAATCTAAATGGTCGACCTTGTGAGAGGGGAATCTCCAGATGCGGAACACAGTTCCATTTTAAACTAATTGTTCTATCTGACACTAAGTGTTCGATACTGTGCCAGGAGTAGCGCCTGTTCTCTGTGATCAGTGGCGATGCTACTCCAAACCGTATGTGTTCGACGAAACCAAGTGGTCCACCTTGTGAGACAGGAAACTCCTTATGCGAAGTTTAGTTCCATTTTAAAGTAATTGTTCTATCCGATACCAAGTGTTCGATACTGTGCCGGGAGAAGCGCTTGTTCTCTGAAATCTGTGGCGATGCCACTCGAAACCGTATGTGTTCGACGAAACTAAGTGGTCGACCTTGTGAGAGAGGAAACTCCAGATGCAAAACTTAGTTCCATTTTAAACTGATTGTTCTATCTGAAACTAAGTGATCGATAATGAGCCAGAAGTAGCGCCAGTTCTCTGTGATCAGTGGCGATGCTACACCAAACCGTATGTGTTCGACGAAACCAAGTGGTCCACCTTGTGAGATAGGAAACTCCTTATGCGAAGTTTAGTTCCATTTTAAAGTAATTGTTCTATCCGATACTAAGTGTTCGATACTGTGCCAGGGGGAGCGCCTGTTCTCTGAAATCTGTGGCGATGCTACTCGAAACCGTATGTGTTCGACGAAACTAAGTGGCCGGCCTTATGAGAGTGGAAACTTCAGATGCGAAACTTAGTTCCATTTTAAACCGAATGTTCCATGTGAAACTAAGTGTTCGATACTGTGCCAGGAGAAGTGCTTGTTCTCTGAAATCTGTGGCGATGCTACTCGAAACCGTATGTGTTCGACGAATCTAAATGGTCGACCTTGTGAGAGAGGAATCTCCAGATGCGGAACACAGTTCCATTTTAAACTAATTGTTCTATCTGAAACTAAGTGTTCGATACTGTGCCAGGAGTAGCGCCTGTTCTCTGTGATCAGTGGCGATGCTACTCCAAACCGTATGTGTTCGACGAATCTAAATGGTCGACCTTGTGAGAGGGGAATCTCCAGATGCGGAACACAGTTCCATTTTAAACTAATTGTTCTATCTGAAACTAAGTGTTCGATACTGTGCCAGGAGTAGCGCCTGTTCTCTGTGATCAGTGGCGATGCTACTCCAAACCGTATGTGTTCGACGAAACCAAGTGGTCCACCTTGTGAGACAGGAAACTCCTTATGCGAAGTTTAGTTCCATTTTAAAGTAATTGTTCTATCCGATACCAAGTGTTCGATACTGTGCCGGGAGAAGCGCTTGTTCTCTGAAATCTGTGGCGATGCCACTCGAAACCGTATGTGTTCGACGAAACTAAGTGGTCGACCTTGTGAGAGAGGAAACTCCAGATGCGAAACTTTGTTCCTTTTTAAACTAATCGTTCTATCTGAAACTAAGTGTTCGATACTGTGCCAGGGGGAGCGCCTGTTCTCTGAAATCTGTGGCGATGCCACTCGAAACCGTATGTGTTCGACGAATCTAAATGGTCGACCTTGAGAGAGAGGAATCTCCAGATGCGGAACACAGTTCCATTTTAAAATAATTGTTCTATCTGAAACTAAGTGTTCGATTCTGTGCCAGGAGTAGCGCCTGTTCTCTGTGATCAGTGGCGATGCTACTCCAAACCGTATGTGTTCGACGAAACCAAGTGGTCCACCTTGTGAGACAGGAAAATCCTTATGCGAAGTTTAGTTCCATTTTAAAGTAATTGTTCTATCCGATACTAAGTGTTCGATACTGTGCCGGGAGAAGCGCCTGTTCTCTGAGATCAGTGGCGATGCTACTCCAAACCGTATGTGTTCGACGAAACTAAATGGTCGACCTTGAGAGAGAGGAATCTCCAGATGCGGAACACAGTTCCATTTTAAACTAATTGTTCTATCTGAAACTAAGTGTTCGATTCTGTGCCAGGAGTAGCGCCTGTTCTCTGTGATCAGTGGCGATGCTACTCCAAACCGTATGTGTTCGACGAAACCAAGTGGTCCACCTTGTGAGATAGGAAACTCCTTATGCGAAGTTTAGTTCCATTTTAAAGTAATTGTTCTATCCGATACTAAGTGTTCGATACTGTGCCAGGGGGAGCGCCTGTTCTCTGAAATCTGTGGCGATGCTACTCGAAACCGTATGTGTTCGACGAAACTAAGTGGCCGGCCTTATGAGAGTGGAAACTTCAGATGCGAAACTTAGTTCCATTTTAAACCGAATGTTCCATGTGAAACTAAGTGTTCGATACTGTGCCAGGAGAAGTGCTTGTTCTCTGAAATCTGTGGCGATGCTACTCGAAACCGTATGTGTTCGACGAATCTAAATGGTCGACCTTGTGAGAGAGGAATCTCCAGATGCGGAACACAGTTCCATTTTAAACTAATTGTTCTATCTGAAACTAAGTGTTCGATACTGTGCCAGGAGTAGCGCCTGTTCTCTGTGATCAGTGGCGATGCTACTCCAAACCGTATGTGTTCGACGAATCTAAATGGTCGACCTTGTGAGAGGGGAATCTCCAGATGCGGAACACAGTTCCATTTTAAACTAATTGTTCTATCTGAAACTAAGTGTTCGATACTGTGCCAGGAGTAGCGCCTGTTCTCTGTGATCAGTGGCGATGCTACTCCAAACCGTATGTGTTCGACGAAACCAAGTGGTCCACCTTGTGAGACAGGAAACTCCTTATGCGAAGTTTAGTTCCATTTTAAAGTAATTGTTCTATCCGATACCAAGTGTTCGATACTGTGCCGGGAGAAGCGCTTGTTCTCTGAAATCTGTGGCGATGCCACTCGAAACCGTATGTGTTCGACGAAACTAAGTGGTCGACCTTGTGAGAGAGGAAACTCCAGATGCGAAACTTTGTTCCTTTTTAAACTAATCGTTCTATCTGAAACTAAGTGTTCGATACTGTGCCAGGGGGAGCGCCTGTTCTCTGAAATCTGTGGCGATGCTACTCGAAACCGTATGTGTTCGACGAAACTAAGTGGCCGGCCTTATGAGAGTGGAAACTTCAGATGCGAAACTTAGTTCCATTTTAAACCGAATGTTCCATGTGAAACTAAGTGTTCGATACTGTGCCAGGAGAAGTGCTTGTTCTCTGAAATCTGTGGCGATGCTACTCGAAACCGTATGTGTTCGACGAATCTAAATGGTCGACCTTGTGAGAGAGGAATCTCCAAATGCGGAACACAGTTCCATTTTAAACTAATTGTTCTATCTGAAACTAAGTGTTCGATACTGTGCCAGGAGTAGCGCCTGTTCTCTGTGATCAGTGGCGATGCTACTCCAAACCGTATGTGTTCGACGAAACCAAGTGGTCCACCTTGTGAGACAGGAAAATCCTTATGCGAAGTTTAGTTCCATTTTAAAGTAATTGTTCTATCCGATACTAAGTGTTCGATACTGTGCCGGGAGAAGCGCCTGTTCTCTGAAATCTGTGGCGATGCCACTCGAAACCGAATGCGTTCAACGAAACTAAGTCGTCGACCTTGTGAGAGAGGAAACTCCAGATGCGACACATAGTTCCATTTTAAACTAATTGTTTTATCTGAAACTAAGTGAGCGATAATGAGCCAGGAGAAGCGCCTATTCTCTTAAATCTGTGGCGATGCTACTCGAAACCGTATGTGTTCCACGAAACTAAGTGGTCGACCTTGTGAGAGAGGAAACTCCAGATGCGAAACTTAGTTCCATTTTAAACTAATTGTTCTATCTGAAACTAGGTGTTCGATAATGAGCTAGGAGAAGCGCCTGCTCCCTGAAATGTGTGGCGATGCCACTCGAAACCGTATGTGTTCGACGAAACTAAGTGGTCGACCTTGTGGGAGAGGAAACTCCAAATGCGAAACTTAGTTCCTATTTTAAACTAATTGTTCTCTCTGAAACTAAGTGTTCGATACTGTGCCAGGAGAAGCGCCTGTTCTCGGAAGTCTGTCGCGATGCTACTCGAAAGCGTATGTGTTCGGCGAAACTAATTGGTTGACCTTTTGAGAGACGAAATTCTAAATTGCAAAATTTAGTTCCATTTTAAACTAATTATCCTATCTGAAACTAAGTGTTCGATACTGTGCCGGGAGAAGCGCCTGTTCTCTGAAATCTGTGGCGATGCCACTCGAAACCGTATGTGTTCGACGAAACTAAGTGGTCGACCTTGTGAGAGAGGAAACTCCAGATGCGAAACTTAGTTCCATTTTAAACTAATTGTTCTCTCTGAAACTAAGTGTTCGATACTGTGCCAGGAGAAGCGCCTGTTCTCGGAAGTCTGTCGCGATGCTACTCGAAAGCGTATGTGTTCGGCGAAACTAATTGGTTGACCTTTTGAGAGACGAAATTCTAAATTGCAAAATTTAGTTCCATTTTAAACTAATTATCCTATCTGAAACTAAGTGTTCGATACTGTGCCGGGAGAAGCGCCTGTTCTCCGAAATCTGTGGCGATGCTACTCGAAACCGTATGTGTTCGACGAAACTAAGTGGTCGACCTTGTGAGAGAGGAAACTCCAGATGCGACACATAGTTCCATTTTAAACTAATTGTTGCATCTGAGACTAAGTGAGCGATAATGAGCCAGGAGAAGCGCCTATTCTCTTAAATCTGTGGCGATGCTACTCGAAAGCGTATGTGTTCCACGAAACTAAGTGGTCGACCTTGTGAGAGAGGAAACTCCAGATGCGAAACTTAGTTCCATTTTAAACTAATTGTTCTATCTGAAACTAAGTCTTCGATAATGAGCTAGGAGAAGCGCCTGCTCCCTGAAATGTGTGGCGATGCCACTCGAAACCGTATGTGTTCGACGAAACTAAGTGGTCGACCTTGTGGGAGAGGAAACTCCAAATGCGAAATTTAGTTCCTATTTTAAACTAATTGTTCTCTCTGAAACTAAGTGTTCGATACTGTGCCAGGAGAAGCGCCTGTTCTCGGAAGTCTGTCGCGATGCTACTCGAAACCGTATGTGTTCGACGAAACTAAGTGGTCGACCTTGTGAGAGAGGAAACTCCAGATGCGAAACTTTGTTCCTTTTTAAACTAATCGTTCTATCTGAAACTAAGTGTTCGATACTGTGCCAGGAGAAGCGCCTGTTCTCGGAAGTCTGTCGCGATGCTACTCGAAAGCGTATGTGTTCGGCGAAACTAATTGGTTGACCTTTTGAGAGACGAAATTCTAAATTGCAAAATTTAGTTCCATTTTAAACTAATTATCCTATCTGAAACTAAGTGTTCGATACTGTGCCGGGAGAAGCGCCTGTTCTCTGAAATCTGTGGCGATGCCACTCGAAACCGTATGTGTTCGACGAAACTAAGTGGTCGACCTTGTGAGAGAGGAAACTCCAGATGCGAAACTTAGTTCCATTTTAAACTAATTGTTCTCTCTGAAACTAAGTGTTCGATACTGTGCCAGGAGAAGCGCCTGTTCTCGGAAGTCTGTCGCGATGCTACTCGAAAGCGTATGTGTTCGGCGAAACTAATTGGTTGACCTTTTGAGAGACGAAATTCTAAATTGCAAAATTTAGTTCCATTTTAAACTAATTATCCTATCTGAAACTAAGTGTTCGATACTGTGCCGGGAGAAGCGCCTGTTCTCCGAAATCTGTGGCGATGCTACTCGAAACCGTATGTGTTCGACGAAACTAAGTGGTCGACCTTGTGAGAGAGGAAACTCCAGATGCGACACATATTTCCATTTTAAACTAATTGTTGCATCTGAGACTAAGTGAGCGATAATGAGCCAGGAGAAGCGCCTATTCTCTTAAATCTGTGGCGATGCTACTCGAAAGCGTATGTGTTCCACGAAACTAAGTGGTCGACCTTGTGAGAGAGGAAACTCCAGATGCGAAACTTAGTTCCATTTTAAACTAATTGTTCTATCTGAAACTAAGTCTTCGATAATGAGCTAGGAGAAGCGCCTGCTCCCTGAAATGTGTGGCGATGCCACTCGAAACCGTATGTGTTCGACGAAACTAAGTGGTCGACCTTGTGGGAGAGGAAACTCCAAATGCGAAATTTAGTTCCTATTTTAAACTAATTGTTCTCTCTGAAACTAAGTGTTCGATACTGTGCCAGGAGAAGCGCCTGTTCTCGGAAGTCTGTGGCGATGCTACTCGAAACCGTATGTGTTCGACGAAACTAAGTGGCCGGCCTTATGAGAGTGGAAACTTCAGATGCGAAACTTAGTTCCATTTTAAACCGAATGTTCCATGTGAAACTAAGTGTTCGATACTGTGCCAGGAGAAGTGCTTGTTCTCTGAAATCTGTGGCGATGCTACTCGAAACCGTATGTGTTCGACGAATCTAAATGGTCGACCTTGTGAGAGAGGAATCTCCAAATGCGGAACACAGTTCCATTTTAAACTAATTGTTCTATCTGAAACTAAGTGTTCGATACTGTGCCAGGAGTAGCGCCTGTTCTCTGTGATCAGTGGCGATGCTACTCCAAACCGTATGTGTTCGACGAAACCAAGTGGTCCACCTTGTGAGACAGGAAAATCCTTATGCGAAGTTTAGTTCCATTTTAAAGTAATTGTTCTATCCGATACTAAGTGTTCGATACTGTGCCGGGAGAAGCGCCTGTTCTCTGAAATCTGTGGCGATGCCACTCGAAACCGAATGCGTTCAACGAAACTAAGTCGTCGACCTTGTGAGAGAGGAAACTCCAGATGCGACACATAGTTCCATTTTAAACTAATTGTTTTATCTGAAACTAAGTGAGCGATAATGAGCAAGGAGAAGCGCCTATTCTCTGAAATCTGTGGCGATGCTACTCGAAACCGTATGTGTTCCACGAAACTAAGTGGTCGACCTTGTGAGAGAGGAAACTCCAGATGCGAAACTTAGTTCCATTTTAAACTAATTGTTCTATCTGAAACTAGGTGTTCGATAATGAGCTAGGAGAAGCGCCTGCTCCCTGAAATGTGTGGCGATGCCACTCGAAACCGTATGTGTTCGACGAAACTAAGTGGTCGACCTTGTGGGAGAGGAAACTCCAAATGCGAAACTTAGTTCCTATTTTAAACTAATTGTTCTCTCTGAAACTAAGTGTTCGATACTGTGCCAGGAGAAGCGCCTGTTCTCGGAAGTCTGTCGCGATGCTACTCGAAAGCGTATGTGTTCGGCGAAACTAATTGGTTGACCTTTTGAGAGACGAAATTCTAAATTGCAAAATTTAGTTCCATTTTAAACTAATTATCCTATCTGAAACTAAGTGTTCGATACTGTGCCGGGAGAAGCGCCTGTTCTCTGAAATCTGTGGCGATGCCACTCGAAACCGTATGTGTTCGACGAAACTAAGTGGTCGACCTTGTGAGAGAGGAAACTCCAGATGCGAAACTTAGTTCCATTTTAAACTAATTGTTCTCTCTGAAACTAAGTGTTCGATACTGTGCCAGGAGAAGCGCCTGTTCTCGGAAGTCTGTCGCGATGCTACTCGAAAGCGTATGTGTTCGGCGAAACTAATTGGTTGACCTTTTGAGAGACGAAATTCTAAATTGCAAAATTTAGTTCCATTTTAAACTAATTATCCTATCTGAAACTAAGTGTTCGATACTGTGCCGGGAGAAGCGCCTGTTCTCCGAAATCTGTGGCGATGCTACTCGAAACCGTATGTGTTCGACGAAACTAAGTGGTCGACCTTGTGAGAGAGGAAACTCCAGATGCGACACATAGTTCCATTTTAAACTAATTGTTGCATCTGAGACTAAGTGAGCGATAATGAGCCAGGAGAAGCGCCTATTCTCTTAAATCTGTGGCGATGCTACTCGAAAGCGTATGTGTTCCACGAAACTAAGTGGTCGACCTTGTGAGGGAGAAAACTCCAAATGCGAAACATATTTCCAAATTAAACTAAATGTTCTATCTGAAACAAAGTCTTCGATAATGAGCTAGGAGAAGCGCCTGCTCCCTGAAATGTGTGGCGATGCCACTCGAAACCGTATGTGTTCGACGAAACTAAGTGGTCGACCTTGTGGGAGAGGAAACTCCAAATGCGAAATTTAGTTCCTATTTTAAACTAATTGTTCTCTCTGAAACTAAGTGTTCGATACTGTGCCAGGAGAAGCGCCTGTTCTCGGAAGTCTGTGGCGATGCTACTCGAAACCGTATGTGTTCGACGAAACTAAGTGGCCGGCCTTATGAGAGTGGAAACTTCAGATGCGAAACTTAGTTCCATTTTAAACCGAATGTTCCATGTGAAACTAAGTGTTCGATACTGTGCCAGGAGAAGTGCTTGTTCTCTGAAATCTGTGGCGATGCTACTCGAAACCGTATGTGTTCGACGAATCTAAATGGTCGACCTTGTGAGAGAGGAATCTCCAAATGCGGAACACAGTTCCATTTTAAACTAATTGTTCTATCTGAAACTAAGTGTTCGATACTGTGCCAGGAGTAGCGCCTGTTCTCTGTGATCAGTGGCGATGCTACTCCAAACCGTATGTGTTCGACGAAACCAAGTGGTCCACCTTGTGAGACAGGAAAATCCTTATGCGAAGTTTAGTTCCATTTTAAAGTAATTGTTCTATCCGATACTAAGTGTTCGATACTGTGCCGGGAGAAGCGCCTGTTCTCTGAAATCTGTGGCGATGCCACTCGAAACCGAATGCGTTCAACGAAACTAAGTCGTCGACCTTGTGAGAGAGGAAACTCCAGATGCGACACATAGTTCCATTTTAAACTAATTGTTTTATCTGAAACTAAGTGAGCGATAATGAGCCAGGAGAAGCGCCTATTCTCTGAAATCTGTGGCGATGCTACTCGAAACCGTATGTGTTCCACGAAACTAAGTGGTCGACCTTGTGAGAGAGGAAACTCCAGATGCGAAACTTAGTTCCATTTTAAACTAATTGTTCTATCTGAAACTAGGTGTTCGATAATGAGCTAGGAGAAGCGCCTGCTCCCTGAAATGTGTGGCGATGCCACTCGAAACCGTATGTGTTCGACGAAACTAAGTGGTCGACCTTGTGGGAGAGGAAACTCCAAATGCGAAACTTAGTTCCTATTTTAAACTAATTGTTCTCTCTGAAACTAAGTGTTCGATACTGTGCCAGGAGAAGCGCCTGTTCTCGGAAGTCTGTCGCGATGCTACTCGAAAGCGTATGTGTTCGGCGAAACTAATTGGTTGACCTTTTGAGAGACGAAATTCTAAATTGCAAAATTTAGTTCCATTTTAAACTAATTATCCTATCTGAAACTAAGTGTTCGATACTGTGCCGGGAGAAGCGCCTGTTCTCTGAAATCTGTGGCGATGCCACTCGAAACCGTATGTGTTCGACGAAACTAAGTGGTCGACCTTGTGAGAGAGGAAACTCCAGATGCGAAACTTAGTTCCATTTTAAACTAATTGTTCTCTCTGAAACTAAGTGTTCGATACTGTGCCAGGAGAAGCGCCTGTTCTCGGAAGTCTGTCGCGATGCTACTCGAAAGCGTATGTGTTCGGCGAAACTAATTGGTTGACCTTTTGAGAGACGAAATTCTAAATTGCAAAATTTAGTTCCATTTTAAACTAATTATCCTATCTGAAACTAAGTGTTCGATACTGTGCCGGGAGAAGCGCCTGTTCTCCGAAATCTGTGGCGATGCTACTCGAAACCGTATGTGTTCGACGAAACTAAGTGGTCGACCTTGTGAGAGAGGAAACTCCAGATGCGACACATAGTTCCATTTTAAACTATTTGTTGTATCTGAAACTAAGTGAGCGATAATGAGCCAGGAGAAGCGCCTGTTCTCTGAAATCTGTGGCGATGCCACTTGAAACCGTATGTGATCGACGAAACTAAGTCGTCGACCTTGTGGGAGAGGAAACTCCAGATGCGAAACTTAGTTCCATTTTAACCTAATTGTTCTATCTGAAACTAAGTGTTCGATACTGTGCCAGGAGAAGCGCCTGTTCTCGGAAGTCTGTCGCGATGCTACTCGAAAGCGTATGTGTTCGGCGAAACTAATTGGTCGACCTTTTGAGAGACGAAATTCTAAATTGCAAAATTTAGTTCCATTTTAAACTAATTATCCTATCTGAAACTAAGTGTTCTATACTGTGCCAGGAGAAGCGCCTGTTCTCTGAAATCTGTGGCGATGCCACTTGAAACCGTATGTGTTCGACGAAACTAAGTCGTCGACGTTGTGGGAGAGGAAACTCCAGATGCGAAACTTAGTTCCATTTTAACCTAATTGTTCTATCTGAAACTAAGTCTTCGATAATGAGCTAGGAGAAGCGCCTGCTCCCTGAAATGTGTGGCGATGCCACTCGAAACAGTATGTGTTCGACGAAACAAAGTTGTCGACCTTGTGGGAGAGGAAACTCCAGATGAGAAACTTAGTTCCATTTTAAACTAATTGTTCTACCTGACTCTGTGTTCGATACTGTGCTAGGAGAAGCGCCTGTTTTCTGAAATCTGTTGCGATGCCACTCGAAACCGTATGTGTTCGACGAAACTAAGTAGTCGACCTTGTGAGAGAGGAAACTCCAAATGCGAAACTTAGTTCCTATTTTAAACTAATTGTTCTATCTGAAACTAAGTGTTCTATACTGTGCCAGGAGAAGCGCCTGTTCTCGGAAGTCTGTCGCGATGCTACTCGAAAGCGTATGTGTTCGGCGAAACTAATTGGTCGACCTTTTGAGAGACGAAATTCTAAATTGCAAAATTTAGTTCCATTTTAAACTAATAATCCTATCTGAAACTAAGTGTTCGATACTGTGCCAGGAGAAGCGCCTGTTCTCTGAAATCTGTGGCGATGCCACTCGAAACCGTATGTGTTCGAGGAAACTGAATGGTCGACCTTGTGAGACAGGAATCTCCAGATGCGGAACACAGTTCCATATTAAACTAATTGTTCTATCTGAAACTAAGTGTTCGATACTGTGCCAGGAGTAGCGCCTGTTCTCTGTGATCAGTGGCGATGCTACTCCAAACCGTATGTGTTCGACGAAACCAAGTGGTCCACCTTGTGAGACAGGAAACTCCTTATGCGAAGTTTAGTTCCATTTTAAAGTAATTGTTCTATCCGATACTAAGTGTTCGATGCTGTGCTGGGAGAAGCGCCTGTTCTCTGAAATCTGTGGCGATGCCACTCGACACCGTATGTGTTCGACGAAACTAAGTGGTCGACCTCGTGAGAGAGGAAACTCCAGATGCAAAACTTAGTTCCATTTTAAACTGATTGTTCTATCTGAAACTAAGTGATCGATAATGAGCCAGGAGAAGCGCCTGTTCTCCGAAACCTGTGGCGATGCTACTCGAAACCGTATGTGTTCGACGAAACTAAGTGGTCGTCCTTGTGAGAGAGGAAACTCCAGATGCGACACATAGTTCCATTTTAAACTATTTGTTGTATCTGAAACTAAGTGAGCGATAATGAGCCAGGAGAAGCGCCTGTTCTCTGAAATCTGTGGCGATGCCACTTGAAACCGTATGTGATCGACGAAACTAAGTCGTCGACCTTGTGGGAGAGGAAACTCCAGATGCGAAACTTAGTTCCATTTTAACCTAATTGTTCTATCTGAAACTAAGTGTTCGATACTGTGCCAGGAGAAGCGCCTGTTCTCGGAAGTCTGTCGCGATGCTACTCGAAAGCGTATGTGTTCGGCGAAACTAATTGGTCGACCTTTTGAGAGACGAAATTCTAAATTGCAAAATTTAGTTCCATTTTAAACTAATTATCCTATCTGAAACTAAGTGTTCTATACTGTGCCAGGAGAAGCGCCTGTTCTCTGAAATCTGTGGCGATGCCACTTGAAACCGTATGTGTTCGGCGAAAGTAAGTAGTCGATACTGTGCCGGGAGAAGCTCCCGTTCGGCGAAACTTGCGGCGATACCAATCGAAACCGTAGGTGTTCGACGAAACTAAGTGGTCGACCTTGTGAGGGATTAAACTCCAAATGCGAAACATATTTTCATTTTAAACTAAATGTTCTATCTCAAACTAAGTGTTCGATACTGTGCCAGAAGAAGCGCCTGTTCTCTGAAATCTGTGGCGATGCCACTCGAAACCGTATGTGTTCGAGGAAACTAAGTGGTTGATCTTGTGACAGAGGATACTCCAGATGCGAAACATTATTCCATTTTAAACTAATTGTTCTCTCTGAAACTAAGTGTTTGATACTGTGCCAGGAGAAGCGCCTATTCTCTGAAATCTGTGGCTTTGCTACTCGAAACCGTATGTTTTCGACGAAACTAAGTGGTCGACATGGTGAGAGAGGAAACTCCAGATGCGAAACTTAGTTCTATTTTAAACTAATTGTTCTATCTGAAACTAAGTGTTCGATACTGTGCCAGGAGAAGCGCCTGTTCTCTGAAATAAGTGGCGATGCTACTCGAAACCGTATGTGTTCGACGAAAGTAAGTGGTCGACCTTGTGAGAGAGGAAACTCCAGAAGTGAAACTTAGTTTCACTTAAAACTAACTGTTCTATCTGAAACTAAGTGTTCGATAATGTGCCAGGAGAAGCGCCTGTTCTGGGAAACCTGTGGCGATACCACTCGAAACCCTATGTGTTCGCCGAGAGTAAGTAGTCGATACTGTGCCGGGAGAAGCTCCCGTTCGGCGAAATTTGCGGCGATACCACTCGAAACCGTAGGTGTTCGACGAAACTAAGTGGTCGACCTTGTGAGAGAGGAAACTCCAAATGCGAAGCTTATTTCCATTTTAAACTAATTGTTCTATCAGAAACTAACTTTGCGATACTGTGCCAGGAGAAGCGCCTGTTCTCTGAAATAAGTGGCGATGCTACTCGAAACCGTATGTGTTCGACGAAAGTAAGTGGTCGACCTTGTGAGAGAGGAAACTCCAGAAGTGAAACTTAGTTTCACTTAAAACTAACTGTTCTATCTGAAACTAAGTGATCGGTAATGTGCCAGGAGAAGCGCCTGTTCTGCGAAATCTGTGGCGATACCACTCGAAACCCTATGTGTTCGCCGAGAGTAAGTAGTCGATACTGTGCCGGGAGAAGCTCCCGTTCGGCGAAATTTGCGGCGATACCACTCGAAACCGTAGGTGTTCGACGAAACTAAGTGGTCGAACTTGTGAGAGAGGAAACTCCAGATGCGAAACATAGTTCCATTTTAAACTAATTGTTCTCTCAGAAACTAAGTTTTCGATACTGTGCCAGGAGAAGCGCCTGTTCTCTGAAATCTGTGGCGACGCCACTCGAAACCGTATGTGTTCGACGAAACTAAGTGGTTGATCTTGTGAGAGAGGAAACTCCAAATGCGAAACATATTTCCATTTTAAACTAAATGTTCTATCTGAAACTAAGTGTTCGATACTGTGCCAGAAGAAGCGCCTGTTCTCTGAAATCTGTGGCGATGCCACTCGAAACCGTATGTGTTCGACGAAACTAAGTGGTTGATCTTGTGAGAGAGGATACTCCAGATGCGAAACATTATTCCATTTTAAACTAATTGTTCTCTCTGAAACTAAGTGTTCGATACTGTGCCAGGAGAAGCGCCTATTCTCTAAAATCTGTGGCTTTGCTACTCCAAACCGTATGTTTTCGACGAAACTAAGTGGTCAACATGGTGAGAGAGGAAACTCCAGATGCGAAACTTAGTTCCATTTTAAACTGATTGTTCTATCTGAAACTGAGTGTTCGTTACTGTGCCAGGAGAAGCGCCTGTTCTCTGAAATCTGTGGCGATGCCACTCGAAACCGTATGTGTTTGACGAAACCAAGTTGTCGACCTTGTGAGAGAGGAACTCCAGATGCGAAAATTAGTTCCATTTTAAACTAATTATTCTATCTGAAACTAAGTGTTCGACACTGTGCCAGGAGAAGCGCCTGTTCTCTGTAATCTGTGGCGATGCCACTCGAAACCGTATGTGTTCGAGGAAACTAAGTGGTCGACCTTGTGGGAGAGGAAACTCCAGATGCGAAACTTAGTTCCATTTTAAACTAATTGTTCTATCTGAAACTAAGTGTTCGTTACTGTGCCAGGAGAAGCGCCTGTTCTCTGAAATCTGTGGCGATGCCACTCGAAACCGTATGTGTTTGACGAAACTAAGTTGTCGACCTTGTGAGAGAGGAACTCCAGATGCGAAAATTAGTTCCATTTTAAACTAATTATTCTATCTGAAACTAAGTGTTCGACACTGTGCCAGGAGAAGCGCCTGTTCCCTGAAATCTGTGGCGATGCTACTCGAAACCGTATGTGTTCGACGAAACTAAGTGGTCGACCTTGTGAGAGAGGACACTCCCGATGCGAAATATAGTTCCATTTTAAACTGAATATTCTAACTGAAACTAAGTGTTCGATACTGTGCCAGGAGAAGCGCCTGTTCTCCGAAACCTGTGGCGATGCCACTCGAAACCGTATGTGTTCGACGAAACTAAGTGGTCGAACTTGTGAGAGAGGAAACTCCAAATGCGAAATTTAGTTCCATTTTAAACTAATTTTTCTATCTGAAACTAATTGTTCGATACTGTGCCAGGAGAAGCGCCTCTTCTCTGAAATCTGTGGCGATGCTACTCGAAACCGTATGTGTTCGACGAAACTAAGTGGTCGACCTTGTGAGAGAGGACACTCCCGATGCGAAACATAGTTCCATTTTAAACTAAGTGTTTTATCTGTAACTAAGTGTTCGATACTGTGCCAGGAGAAGCGTCTGTTCTTTGAAATCTGTGGCGATGCTACTCGAAACTGTATGTGTTCGACGCTACTAAGCGGTCGACCTTCTGAGAGAGGAAACTCCGGATGCGAAACTTAGTTCCATTTTAAACAAATTGTTCTATCTGGAACTAAGTGTTCGATACTGTTCCAGGAGAAGCGTCTGTTCTCTGAAATCTGTGGCGATGCTACTCGAAACTGTATGTGTTCGACGAAACTAAGTGGTCGACCTTGTGAGAGAGGAAACTCCAGATGCGGAACTTAGTTCCATTTTAAACTGATTGTTCTATCTGTAACTAAGTGTTCGATACTGTGCCAGGAGAACCTCCCGTTCGACGAAATCTGTGGCGATACTACTCGAAACCGTATGTGTTCGACAAAACTAAATGGTCGACTTTGTGAGAGAGGACACTCCAGATGCGAAACATAGATCCATTTTAAACTAATTGTTCTATCTGATACTAAGTGTTCGATACTGTGCCAGGAGAAGCGCCTGTTCTCTGAAATGTGTGGCGATGCCGCTCGAAACCGTATTTGTGCGACGAAACTAAGTTGCCGACCTTGTGAGAGAGGAAACTCCAGATGCGAAACATAGTTCCATTTTAAACTAATTGTTCTATCTGAAACTAAGTGTTCGATACTGTGCCAGGAGAGACTCCCGTTCTGCGAAATCTGTGGCGATACTACTCGAAACCGTATGTGTTCGACGAAACTAAGTGGTCGACCTTGTGAGAGAGGAAACTCCAAATGCGAAACATATTTCCATTTTAAACTAATTATTCTAACTGAAACTAAGTGTTCGATACTGTGCCAGGAGAAGCGCCTGTTCTCTGAAATCTGTGTCGATGCCAATCGAAACCGTCTGTGTTCGACGAAACTAAGTGGTCGACCTTGTGAGAGAGGGCACTCCAGATGCGAAACATGGATCCATTTTAAACTAATTGTTCTATCTGATACTAAGTGTTCGATACTGTGCCAGGAGAAGCGCCTGTTCTCTGAAATGTGTGGCGATGCCGCTCGAGACCGTATGTGTTCGACGAAACTAAGTGGCCGAACTTGTGAGAGAGGAAACTCCAGATGCGAAATATAGTTGCATTTTAAACTAATTGTTCCATCTGAAACTAAGTGTTCGATACTGTGCCAGGAGAAGCGCCTGTTCTCTGAAATCTGTGGCGATACCACTCGAAACCGTATGTGTTAGACGAAACTAAGTGGCCGACCTTGTGAGAGAGGAAACTCCAGATGCGAAATATAGTTGCATTTTAAACTAATTGTTCTATCTGTAACTAAGTGTTCGATACTGTGCCAGGAGAAGCGCCTGATCTCTGAAATCCTTGGCGATGCCACTCGAAACCGTATGTGCTCGACGAAACTAAGTGGTCGCCTTGTGAAAGAGGAAACTCCAGATGCGGAACTTAGTTCCATTTAAAACTAATTGTTCTCTCTGAAACGAAGTGTTCGATACTGTGCCAGGAGAACCTCCCGTTCGACGAAATCTGTGGCGATACTACTCGAAACCGTATGTGTTCGACAAAACTAAATGGTCGACTTTGTGAGAGAGGACACTCCAGATGCGAAACATAGATCCATTTTAAACTAATTGTTCTATCTGATACTAAGTGTTCGATACTGTGCCAGGAGAAGCGCCTGTTCTCTGAAATGTGTGGCGATGCCGCTCGAAACCGTATTTGTGCGACGAAACTAAGTTGCCGACCTTGTGAGAGAGGAAACTCCAGATGCGAAACATAGTTGCATTTTAAACTAATTGTTCTATCTGAAACTAAGTGTTCGATACTGTGCCAGGAGAGACTCCCGTTCTGTGAAATCTGTGGCGATACTACTCGAAACCGTATGTGTTCGACGAAACTAAGTGGTCGACCTTGTGAGAGAGGAAACTCCAAATGCGAAACATATTTCCATTTTAAACTAATTATTCTAACTGAAACTAAGTGTTCGATACTGTGCCAGGAGAAGCGCCTGTTCTCTGAAATCTGTGTCGATGCCAATCGAAACCGTCTGTGTTCGACGAAACTAAGTGGTCGACCTTGTGAGAGAGGGCACTCCAGATGCGAAACATGGATCCATTTTAAACTAATTGTTCTATCTGATACTAAGTGTTCGATACTGTGCCAGGAGAAGCGCCTGTTCTCTGAAATGTGTGGCGATGCCGCTCGAGACCGTATGTGTTCGACGAAACTAAGTGGCCGAACTTGAGAGAGAGGAAACTCCAGATGCGAAATATAGTTGCATTTTAAACTAATTGTTCCATCTGAAACTAAGTGTTCGATACTGTGCCAGGAGAAGCGCCTGTTCTCTGAAATCTGTGGCGATACCACTCGAAACCGTATGTGTTCGACGCTACTAAGCGGTCGACCTTCTGAGAGAGGAAACTCCGGATGCGAAACTTAGTTCCATTTTAAACAAATTGTTCTATCTGGAACTAAGTGTTCGATACTGTTCCAGGAGAAGCGTCTGTTCTCTGAAATCTGTGGCGATGCTACTCGAAACTGTATGTGTTCGACGAAACTAAGTGGTCGACCTTGTGAGAGAGGAAACTCCAGATGCGGAACTTAGTTCCATTTTAAACTGATTGTTCTATCTGTAACTAAGTGTTCGATACTGTGCCAGGAGAACCTCCCGTTCGACGAAATCTGTGGCGATACTACTCGAAACCGTATGTGTTCGACAAAACTAAATGGTCGACTTTGTGAGAGAGGACACTCCAGATGCGAAACATAGATCCATTTTAAACTAATTGTTCTATCTGATACTAAGTGTTCGATACTGTGCCAGGAGAAGCGCCTGTTCTCTGAAATGTGTGGCGATGCCGCTCGAAACCGTATTTGTGCGACGAAACTAAGTTGCCGACCTTGTGAGAGAGGAAACTCCAGATGCGAAACATAGTTGCATTTTAAACTAATTGTTCTATCTGAAACTAAGTGTTCGATACTGTGCCAGGAGAGACTCCCGTTCTGCGAAATCTGTGGCGATACTACTCGAAACCGTATGTGTTCGACGAAACTAAGTGGTCGACCTTGTGAGAGAGGAAACTCCAAATGCGAAACATATTTCCATTTTAAACTAATTATTCTAACTGAAACTAAGTGTTCGATACTGTGCCAGGAGAAGCGCCTGTTCTCTGAAATCTGTGTCGATGCCAATCGAAACCGTCTGTGTTCGACGAAACTAAGTGGTCGACCTTGTGAGAGAGGGCACTCCAGATGCGAAACATGGATCCATTTTAAACTAATTGTTCTATCTGATACTAAGTGTTCGATACTGTGCCAGGAGAAGCGCCTGTTCTCTGAAATGTGTGGCGATGCCGCTCGAGACCGTATGTGTTCGACGAAACTAAGTGGCCGAACTTGTGAGAGAGGAAACTCCAGATGCGAAATATAGTTGCATTTTAAACTAATTGTTCCATCTGAAACTAAGTGTTCGATACTGTGCCAGGAGAAGCGCCTGTTCTCTGAAATCTGTGGCGATACCACTCGAAACCGTATGTGTTAGACGAAACTAAGTGGCCGACCTTGTGAGAGAGGAAACTCCAGATGCGAAATATAGTTGCATTTTAAACTAATTGTTCTATCTGTAACTAAGTGTTCGATACTGTGCCAGGAGAAGCGCCTGATCTCTGAAATCCTTGGCGATGCCACTCGAAACCGTATGTGCTCGACGAAACTAAGTGGTCGCCTTGTGAAAGAGGAAACTCCAGATGCGGAACTTAGTTCCATTTAAAACTAATTGTTCTCTCTGAAACGAAGTGTTCGATACTGTGCCAGGAGAACCTCCCGTTCGACGAAATCTGTGGCGATACTACTCGAAACCGTATGTGTTCGACAAAACTAAATGGTCGACTTTGTGAGAGAGGACACTCCAAATGCGAAACATAGATCCATTTTAAACTAATTGTTCTATCTGATACTAAGTGTTCGATACTGTGCCAGGAGAAGCGCCTGTTCTCTGAAATGTGTGGCGATGCCGCTCGAAACCGTATTTGTGCGACGAAACTAAGTTGCCGACCTTGTGAGAGAGGAAACTCCAGATGCGAAACATAGTTGCATTTTAAACTAATTGTTCTATCTGAAACTAAGTGTTCGATACTGTGCCAGGAGAGACTCCCGTTCTGCGAAATCTGTGGCGATACTACTCGAAACCGTATGTGTTCGACGAAACTAAGTGGTCGACCTTGTGAGTGAGGAAACTCCAAATGTGAAACATATTTCCATTTTAAACTAATTATTCTAACTGAAACTAAGTGTTCGATACTGTGCCAGGAGAAGCGCCTGTTCTCTGAAATCTGTGTCGATGCCAATCGAAACCGTCTGTGTTCGACGAAACTAAGTGGTCGACCTTGTGAGAGAGGGCACCCCAGATGCGAAACATGGATCCATTTTAAACTAATTGTTCTATCTGATACTAAGTGTTCGATACTGTGCCAGGAGAAGCGCCTGTTCTCTGAAATGTGTGGCGATGCCGCTCGAGACCGTATGTGTTCGACGAAACTAAGTGGCCGAACTTGTGAGAGAGGAAACTCCAGATGCGAAATATAGTTGCATTTTAAACTAATTGTTCCATCTGAAACTAAGTGTTCGATACTGTGCCAGGAGAAGCGCCTGTTCTCTGAAATCTGTGGCGATACCACTCGAAACTGTATGTGTTCGACGAAACTAAGTGGTCGACCTTGTGAGAGAGGAAACTCCAGATGCGGAACTTAGTTCCATTTTAAACTGATTGTTCTATCTGAAACTATGTGTTCGATATTGTGCCAGGAGAAGCGCCTGTTCTCTGAAATCTGTGGCGATGCCACTCGAAACCGTCTGTGTTCGACGAAACTAAGTGGTCGACCTTGTGAGAGAGGAATATCCAGATGCGAAACTTAGTTCCATTTTAAACTAATTGTTCTATCTGAAACTAAGTGGTCGATAGTTTGCCAGGAGAACCTCCCGTTCGACGAAATCTGTGGCGATACTACTCGAAACCGTATGTGTTCGACGAAACTAAATGGTCGACTTTGTGAGAGAGGACACTCCAGATGCGAAACATAGATCCATTTTAAACTAATTGTTCTATCTGATACTAAGTGTTCGATACTGTGCCAGGAGAAGCGCCTGTTCTCTGAAATGTGTGGCGATGCCGCTCGAAACCGTATTTGTTCGACGAAACTAAGTGGTTGACCTTGTGAGAGAGGATACTCCAGATGCGAAACATAGTTCCATTTTAAACTATTCGTTCTATCTGTAACTAAGTGTTCAATACTGTGCCAGGAGAAGCGCCTGTTCCCTGAAATCTGTGGCGATGCCACTCGAAACCGTATGTGTTCGACGAAACTAAGTGGTTGACCTTGTGAGAGAGGATGCTCCAGATGCGAAACATAGTTCCATTTTAAACTAATTGTTCTATCTGAGACTGAGTGTTCGATACTGTGGCAGGAGAAGCGCCTGTTCTCTGAAATCTGTGGCAATGTCACTCGAAACCGTATGTGTTCGACGAAACTAAGTGGTTGACCTTGTGAGAGAGGATACTCCAGATGCGAAACATATTTCCATTTAAAACTAAATATTCTAGCTGAAACTAAGTGTTCGATACTGTGCCAGGTGAAGGGCCTGTTCTCTGAAATCTGTGGCGATACCACTCGAAACCGTATGTGTTAGACGAAACTAAGTGGCCGACCTTGTGAGAGAGGAAACTCCAGATGCGAAATATAGTTGCATTTTAAACTAATTGTTCTATCTGTAACTAAGTGTTCGATACTGTGCCAGGAGAAGCGCCTGTTCTCTGAAATCTGTGTCGATGCCACTCGAAACCGTATGTGTTCGACGAAACTAAGTGGGCGCCTTGTGAAAGAGGAAACTCCAGATGCGAAACTTAGTTCCATTTTAAACTGATTGCTCTATCTGAAACTAAGTGTTCAATACTGTGCCAGGAGAAGCGCCTGTTCTCGGAAATCTGTCGCGATGCTACTCGAAAGCGTATGTGTGCGACGAAACTAAGTGGTCGCCTTGTGAAAGAGGAAACTCCAGATGCGGAACTTAGTTCCATTTAAAACTAATTGTTCTCTCTGAAACGAAGTGTTCGATACTGTGCCAGGAGAAGCGCCTGTTCTCTGAAATCTGTGTCGATGCCAATCGAAACCGTCTGTGTTCGACGAAACTAAGTGGTCGACCTTGTGAGAGAGGGCACTCCAGATGCGAAACATGGATCCATTTTAAACTAATTGTTCTATCTGATACTAAGTGTTCGATACTGTGCCAGGAGAAGCGCCTGTTCTCTGAAATGTGTGGCGATGCCGCTCGAGAACGTATGTGTTCGACGAAACTAAGTGGCCGAACTTGTGAGAGAGGAAACTCCAGATGCGAAATATAGTTGCATTTTAAACTAATTGTTCCATCTGAAACTAAGTGTTCGATACTGTGCCAGGAGAAGCGCCTGTTCTCCGAAATCTGTGGCGATACCACTCGAAACCGTATGTGTTAGACGAAACTAAGTGGCCGACCTTGTGAGAGAGGAAACTCCAGATGCGAAATATAATTGCATTTTAAACTAATTGTTCTATCTGTAACTAAGTGTTCGATACTGTGCCAGGAGAAGCGCCTGATCTCTGAAATCCGTGGCGATGCCACTCGAAACCGTATGTGCTCGACGAAACTAAGTGGTCGCCTTGTGAAAGAGGAAACTCCAGATGCGGAACTTAGTTCCATTTAAAACTAATTGTTCTCTCTGAAACGAAGTGTTCGATACTGTGCCAGGAGAACCTCCCGTTCGACGAAATCTGTGGCGATACTACTCGAAACCGTATGTGTTCGACGAAACTAAATGGTCGACTTTGTGAGAGAGGACACTCCAGATGCGAAACATAGATCCATTTTAAACTAATTGTTCTATCTGATACTAAGTGTTCGATACTGTGCCAGGAGACGCGCCTGTTCTCTGAAATGTGTGGCGATGCCGCTCGAAACCGTATTTGTGCGACGAAACTAAGTTGCCGACCTTGTGAGAGAGGAAACTCCAGATGCGAAACATAGTTGCATTTTAAACTAATTGTTCTATCTGAAACTAAGTGTTCGATACTGTGCCAGGAGAAACTCCCGTTCTGCGAAATCTGTTGCGATACTACTCGAAACCGTATGTGTTCGACGAAACTAAGTGGTCGACCTTGTGAGAGAGGAAACTCCAAATGTGAAACATATTTCCATTTTAAACTAATTATTCTAACTGAAACTAAGTGTTCGATACTGTGCCAGGAGAAGCGCCTGTTCTCTGAAATCTGTGTCGATGCCAATCGAAACCGTCTGTGTTCGAGGAAACTAAGTGGTCGACCTTGTGAGAGAGGGCACCCCAGATGCGAAACATGGATCCATTTTACACTAATTGTTCTATCTGATACTAAGTGTTCGATACTGTGCCAGGAGAAGCGCCTGTTCTCTGAAATGTGTGGCGATGCCGCTCGAGACCGTATGTGTTCGACGAAACTAAGTGGCCGAACTTGTGAGAGAGGAAACTCCAGATGCGAAATATAGTTGCATTTTAAACTAATTGTTCCATCTGAAACTAAGTGTTCGATACTGTGCCAGGAGAAGCGCCTGTTCTCTGAAATCTGTGGCGATACCACTCGAAACCGTATGTGTTAGACGAAACTAAGTGGCCGACCTTGTGAGAGAGGAAACTCCAGATGCGAAATATAGTTGCATTTTAAACTAATTGTTCTATCTGTAACTAAGTGTTCGATACTGTGCCAGGAGAAGCGCCTGATCTCTGAAATCCGTGGCGATGCCACTCGAAACCGTATGTGCTCGACGAAACTAAGTGGTCGCCTTGTGAAAGAGGAAACTCCAGATGCGAAACTTAGTTCCATTTTAAACTAATTGTTCTATCTGAAACTAAGTGTTCGATAATGTCCCAGGAGAAACTACTGTTCTGCGAAATCTGTGGCGATACCACTCGAAACAGTATGTGTTCGACGAAACAAAAATGGTTGACCTTGTGTGAGAGGAAACTCCAGAAGCGAAACATAGTTCCATTTTAAACTAATTGTTCTATCTGAAACTAAGTGTTCGATACTGTAACAGGGGAAGCGCCTGTTCTCTGAAATATGTGGCGATGCCACTCGAAACCGTATGTGTTCGACGAAACTAAGTGGTCGACCTTGTGAGAGAGGAAACTCCAGATGCGAAACTTAGTTCCATTTTAAACTAATTGTTCTATCTGAAACTAAGTGTTCGATAATGTCCCAGGAGAAACTACTGTTCTGCGAAATCTGTGGCGATACCACTCGAAACAGTATGTGTTCGACGAAACAAAAATGGTTGACCTTGTGTGAGAGGAAACTCCAGAAGCGAAACATAGTTCCATTTTAAACTAATTGTTCTATCTGAAACTAAGTGTTCGATACTGTAACAGGGGAAGCGCCTGTTCTCTGAAATATGTGGCGATGCCACTCGAAACCGTATGTGTTCGACGAAACTAAGTGGTCGACCTTGTGAGAGAGGAAACTCCAGAAGCGAAACTTAGTTCCATTTAAAACTAATTGTTTTATCTGTAACTAAATGTACGATACTGTGCCAGGAGAGGCGCCTGTTCTCTGAAATCTGTGGCGATGCTACTCGAAACCGTATGTGGTCGACGAAACTGAGTGGTCCCCCTTGTGAGAGAGGAAACTCCAAATGCGAAGCTTAGTTCCATTTTAAATTAATTGTTCTATCTGAAACTCAGTGGTCGGTACTGTGCCAGGAGAAGCGCCAGTTCTCTGAAATCTGTGGCGATGCCACTCGAAACCGTATGTGTTTGACGAAACTAAGTGGTCCACCTTGCGAGAGAGGAAACTCCAAATGCGAAGCTTAGTTCCATTTTAAATTAATTGTTCTATCTGAAACTCAGTGGTCGATACTGTGCCAGGAGAAGCGCCTGTTCTCCGAAATCTGTGGCGATGCTACTCGAAACCGTATCTGTTCGACGAACCTAAGTGGTCGACATGGTGAGAGAGGAAACTCCAGATGCGGAACTTAGTTCCATTTTAAACTGATTGTTCTATCTGAAACTAAGTTTTCGATACTATGCCAGGAGAAGCGCCTGTTCTCTGCAACCTGTGGCGATGCCACTCGAAACCGTATGTGTTCGACGAAACTAAGTGGTCGACCGTCTGAGAGAGGAAACTCCGGATGCGAAACTTAGTTCCATTTTAAACTAATTGTTCTATCTGAAACTAAGTGTTCGATACTGTGGCAGGAGAAGCGCCTGTTCTCTGAAATCTGTCGCGATGCTACACGAAACCGTATGTGTTTGACGAAACTAAGTGGCCGAACTTGTGAGAGAGGAAACTCCAGATGCGAAATATAGTTGCATTTTAAACTAATTGTTCCATCTGAAACTAAGTGTTCGATACTGTGCCAGGAGAAGCGCCTGTTCTCTGAAATCTGTGGCGATACCACTCGAAACCGTATGTGTTAGACGAAACTAAGTGGCCGACCTTGTGAGAGAGGAAACTCCAGATGCGAAATATAGTTGCATTTTAAACTAATTGTTCTATCTGTAACTAAGTGTTCGATACTGTGCCAGGAGAAGCGCCTGATCTCTGAAATCCGTGGCGATGCCACTCGAAACCGTATGTGCTCGACGAAACTAAGTGGTCGCCTTGTGAAAGAGGAAACTCCAGATGCGAAACTTAGTTCCATTTTAAACTAATTGTTCTATCTGAAACTAAGTGTTCGATACTGTGCCAGGAGAAACTACTGTTCTCTGAAATCTGTGGCGATGCTACTCGAAACCGTATGTGGTCGACGAAACTAAGTGGTCCCCCTTGTGAGAGAGGAAACTCCAAATGCGAAGCTTAGTTCCATTTTAAACTAATTGTTCTATCTGATACTAAGTGTTCGATGCTGTGCCAGGAGAAGCGCCTGTTCTCTGAAACCTGTGGCGATGCCACTCGCAACCGCATGTGTTCGACAAAACTAAGTGGTCGACCTTGTGAGAGAGGAAACTCCAAATGCGAGGCTTAGTTCCATTTTAAATTAATTGTTCTATCTGAAACTGAGTGGTCGGTACTGTGCCAGGAGAAGCGCCAGTTCTCTGAAATCTGTGGCGATGCCACTCGAAACCGTATGTGTTTGACGAAACTAAGTGGTCCACCTTGCGAGAGAGGAAACTCCAAATGCGAAGCTTAGTTCCATTTTAAATTAATTGTTCTATCTGAAACTCAGTGGTCGATACTGTGCCAGGAGAAGCGCCTGGTCTCCGAAATCTGTGGCGATGCTACTCGAAACCGTACGTGTTCGACGAACCTAAGTGGTCGACATGGTGAGAGAGGAAACTCCAGATGCGGAACTTAGTTCCATTTTAAACTGATTGTTCTATCTGAAACTAAGTGTTCGATACTATGCCAGGAGAAGCGCCTGTTCTCTGAAACATGTGGCGATGCCACTCGAAATCGTATGTGTTCGACGAAACTAAGTGGTCGACCGTCTGAGAGAGGAAACTCCGGATGCGAAACTTAGTTCCATTTTAAACTAATTGCTCTATCTGAAACTGAGTGGTCGGTACTGTGCCAGGAGAAGCGCCAGTTCTCTGAAATCTGTGGCGATGCCACTCGAAACCGTATGTGTTTGACGAAACTAAGTGGTCCACCTTGCGAGAGAGGAAACTCCAAATGCGAAGCTTAGTTCCATTTTAAATTAATTGTTCTATCTGAAACTCAGTGGTCGATACTGTGCCAGGAGAAGCGCCTGGTCTCCGAAATCTGTGGCGATGCTACTCGAAACCGTACGTGTTCGACGAACCTAAGTGGTCGACATGGTGAGAGAGGAAACTCCAGATGCGGAACTTAGTTCCATTTTAAACTGATTGTTCTATCTGAAACTAAGTGTTCGATACTATGCCAGGAGAAGCGCCTGTTCTCTGAAACATGTGGCGATGCCACTCGAAACCGTATGTGTTCGACGAAACTAAGTGGTCGACCGTCTGAGAGAGGAAACTCCGGATGCGAAACTTAGTTCCATTTTAAACTAATTGCTCTATCTGAAACTAAGTGTTCGATACTGTGGCAGGAGAAGCGCCTGTTCTCTGAAATCTGTCGCGATGCTACACGAAACCGTATGTGTTTGACGTAACTAAGTGGCCGACCTTGTGAGAGAGGAAACTCCAGATGCGAAACATAGTTCAATTTTAAACTAAATGTTCCATCTGAAACTAAGTGTTCGATACTGTGGCAGGAGAAGCGCCTGTTCTCCGAAATCTGTCGCGATGCTACACGAAACCGTATGTGTTTGACGTAACTAAGTGGCCGACCTTGTGAGAGAGGAAACTTCAGATGCGAGACATAGTTCAATTTTAAAGTAAATGTTCCATCTGAAACTAAGTGTTCGATACTGTGCCAGGAGAAGCGCCTGTTCTCTGAAATCTGTGGCGATGCTACTCGAAACCGTATGTGGTCGAAGAAACTAAGTGGTCGACCTTGTGAGAGAGGAAACTCCAGACGCGAAACTTAGTGCCATTTTAAACTAATTGTTCGATCTGAATCTAAGTGTTCGATACTGTGCCAGGAGAAGCGCCTGTTCTCTGAAATCTGTCGCGATGCTACACGAAACCGTATGTGTTTGACGTAACTAAGTGGCCGACCTTGTGAGAGAGGAAACTTCAGATGCGAAATATAGTTCAATTTTAAAGTAAATGTTCCATCTGAAACTAAGTGTTCGATACTGTGCCAGGAGTTGCGCCTGTTCTCTGAAATCTGTGGCGATGCCACTCGAAACCGTATGTGTTCAACGAAACTAAGTGGTCGACCTTGTGAGAGAGGAAACTCCAGACGCGAAACTTAGTGCCATTTTAAACTAATTGTTCGATCTGAATCTAAGTGTTCGATACTGTGCCAGGAGAAGCGCCTGTTCTCTGAAACCTGTGGCGATGCCACTCGAAACAGTATGTGTTGGACGAAACTAAGTGGCCTACCTTGTGAGAGAGGAAACTTCAGATGCGAAACTTTGTTCCATTTTAAATTAATTGCTCTATCTGAAACTAAGAGTTCGATACAGGGCCAGGAGAAGCGTCTGTTCTCTGAAATCTGTGGCGATGCCACTCGAAAACGTATGTATTCGACGAAACTAAGTGGCCGACCTTATGAGAGAGGAAACTCCAGATGCGGAACTTAGTTCCATTTTGAACTGATTGTTCTATCTGAAACTAAGTGTTCGCTACTGTGCCAGGAGAAGCGCCCGTTCTGTGAAACCTGTGGCGATACCACTCGAAACGGTATGTGTTCGACGAAACTGAGTGACCGACATTGTGGGAGAAAAAACTCCAGACACGAAACTTAGTGCCATTTTAAACTAATTGTTCTATCTGAAACTAAGTGTTCGATACTGTGCGAGCAGAAGCGCCTGTTCTCTGAAATCTGTGGCGATGGCACTCGAAACCGTATGCGTTCAGCGAAACTAAGTGGTCGACCTTGTGAGAGAGGAAACTCAGATGCGAAACATAGTTCAATTTTAAACTAAATGTTCCATCTAAAATTAAGTATTCAATAGTGTGCCAGGAGAAGCGGCTGTTCTCTGAAATCTGTGGCGATGCCACTCGAAAACGTATGTATTCGACGAAACTAAGTGGCCGACCTTGTGAGGGAGGAAACTCCAGATGCGAAACTTAGTTCCATTTTAAACTAATTCTTCTATCTGAAACTAAGTGTTCGATACTGTGCCAGGGGAACCGCCGGTTCTCTGAAATCTGTCGCGATGCTACTCGAAACAGTATGTGTTCGACGAAACTAAGTGGCCGACCTTGTGAGAGAGGAAACTCCAGATGCGAAACTTAGTTCCATTTTAAAATAATTGTACTATCTGAAAGTGTTTGATACTGTGCCAGGAGAAGTGCCTGTTCTCTGAAATCTGTGGCGTTGCTACTCGAAGCCGAATGTGTTCGACGAAAGTAAGTGGTAGACCGTGTGAGAGAGGAAACTCCAGATGCGAAATATAGTTGCATTTTAAACTAGTTCTTCTATCTGAAACTAAGTGTTCGATACTGCGCCAGGAGAAGCGCCTGTTCTCTGAAATCTGTGGCGATGCTACTCGAAACCGTATGTGTTCGACGAAACTAAGTGGTCGACCTTGTGAGAGAGGAAACTCAAGATGCGAAACTTAGTTGCATTTTAAACTAGTTCTTCTATCTGAAACTAAGTGTTCGATACTGTGCCAGGAGAAGCGCCTGTTCTCTGAAATCTGTGGCGATGCCACTCGAAACCGTATGTGATCGACGAAACTAAGTGGCCGACCTTGTGAGAGAGGAAACTCCAGATGCGAAACTTAGTTCCATTTTAAAATAATTGTACTATCTGAAAGTGTTCGATACTGTGCCAGGAGAAGGGCCTGTTCCCTGAAATCTGTGGCGATGCCACTCGAAACCGTATGAGTTCCACGAAACTAAGAGGTCGCCTTGTGAGAGAGGAAACTCCAGATGCGAAACTTAGTTCCATTTTAAACTAATTGTTCTATCTGAAACTAAGTGTTCGATACTGCGCCAGGAGAAGCGCCTGTTCTCTGAAATCTGTGGCGATGCTACTCGAAACCGTATGTGTTCGACGAAACTAAGTGGTCGACCTTGTGAGAGAGGAAACTCAAGATGCGAAACTTAGTTGCATTTTAAACTAGTTCTTCTATCTGAAACTAAGTGTTCAATACTGTGCCAGGAGAAACTCCCGTTCCGTTTCTCACTACATCAAATTCTGTAAGACTTGATTCGCCTTTTGGTGTCCTCGCGCTGATGTCCATGATAACGACTGTGCTGTGTCGATTCTATATCCATTAGGCGATATGCGTCAATACTGGTTGGAGGCGCAAATCTTTGCATATTTCTAACACGTGAATTCCATCTGAACCCATGACGTCTGACTGCATCCGTTGTGGGCCTCCCAATGTAGTCCGACCGAATCCGCTCCGCCTTGTTCCTGAGGGATCTCCTTACCCTTTACCTGATTTTCACATCGGCCCGGCAAACCGATAGCCACTTCCGGGAAACAAGCGCTGCGCTCAGTAAAGATGCAGAATCCAATTGCCGCAGAATCAACTGCGATATTTCCAGAGGTAACTCATGGACGAAGTCCACATTTGCCGAGCGTGGCGTCCCGATTGCATGTAGCAAGAAACTGAAGGACTCCATGCTAACACGACTGATCCACGTGTGCATTTGATCCCCGTGTGCGTATCTGCACGTATTATATAGGTGGCAAATATCTTGCGGTCCATGTTCCGGATGATTAGGTTCACCAATGAGCGACAATTCTCTGACTACTTTTTAAGAAATCAGCCCGAAAATCTGAATTCCATGAATCAGAAGGGTTTGCTTCAATTTTGCATACACCGGATCATGATGCACGGTGCGGAATGTAACGATTCCACCACCCACTGTTGGAAAACCACAGTCACATGCCTTCTACGGCTCCACTGGGGCTCAACTAGGTTCTCCTACATTGGTGTTTTTATGCATTTCGTTGGAACGTAAATTATGAAGTTTCACACCGCCCACGACCGAAATATTGTTTTAGGCATCACGGCGTAGAGTACTTGGTTGGACAGCCGATAGTGCTACTTAACGGGTCTTTGACTCAGTCATTCTTATACTATATTTTCACCCTACATTCTCTACGCTACTCCTGGCACAGTATCGAACCCTTGGTTTCAGATAGAAAAATAAGTTTAAAATGGAACTAAATTTCGCATCTGGAGTTTCCTCTCTCACAAGGTTGACCACTCAGCTTCGCCGAACACATACGGTTTCGAGTGGCATCGCCACAGATTTCAGAGAACAGGCGCTTCTCGTGGCACAGTATCGAACATTTAGTTTTAGATGGAACTTCTAGTTTAAAATTGAACTATGTCTCGCATCTGGAGTTTCCTCTCTCACAAGGTCGACCACTTACTTTCGCCGAACGCATACGGTTTCGAGTGGCATCGCCACAGATTTCAGAGAACAGGCGCTTCTGCTGGCACAGTATCGAACACTTAGTTTCAGATAGAACAATTAGTTTAAAATGGAACTAAGTTTCGCATCTGGAGTTTCCTGTCCCACAAGGTCGACCACTTAGTTTCCTCGAACACATACGGTTTCGAGTAGCAATGACACAGGTTTCAGAGAAAAGGTGCTTCTACTGGCAGAGTATCGAATACTTAGTTTCAGACAGAACATTTAGTTTAAAATGGAAATATATTTCGCATTTGGAGCTTCCTCCCTCACAAGGTCGACCACTTAGTTTCGTCGAACACATACGGTTTCGAGTAGCATCGCCACAGATTTCAGCGAACAGGCGCTTCTCCTGGCACAGTATCGAACACTTTCAGATAGAACAATTAATTTAAAAGGGATCTAAGTTTCGCATCTGGAGTTTCCTCTCTCACACGGTCTACCACTTACTTTCGTCGAACACATTCGGCTTCGAGTAGCAACGCCACAGGTTTCAGAGCACAGGCGGTTCTCCCGGCACAGTATCGAACACTTAGGTTCAGATAGAACAATTAGTTTAAAATGGAACTATGATTCGCATCTGGAATTTCTTCCCTCACAAGGCGACCACTTAATTTCGTCGAACACATACGGTTTCGAGTGGCATTGCCACAGATTTCAGGGAACAGGCGCTTCTCCTGGTACAGTATCAGACACATAGTTTCAGATAGAACAATTAGTTAAAATGGAACTAAATTTCGCATCTGGAGTTTCCTCTCTCACAAGGTCGACCACTTAGTTTCGTCGAAGACATACGGTTTCGAACAGCATCGCCACACATTTCAGAGAACAGGCGCTCCTCCTGGCATAGTATCGAACAATTAGTTAAAAAAGGAACTAAATTTCGCATCTGGAATTTCCTCCCTCACAAGGTAGACCACTTAGTTTCGTCGAACACATACGGTTTCGAGCGGCATCGCCACACAGTTCAGAGGACAGGCGATTCTCCTGGCACAGTATCGAACACCTAGCTTCAGATAGAACAATTAGTTTAAAATGGACCTAGGTTTCACATCTGGAGTTTCCTCTCTCACAAGATCGACCACTTAGTTTCGTCGAACTCAAACGGTTTCGAGTGGCATTGCCACAGATTTCAGAGAACAGGCGCTTCTCCTGGCACAGTATCGAAAACTTAGTTTTAGATAGAACAAAAAGATTAAAATGGAACTAAGTTTCGCATCTGGAGTTTCCTCTCTCACAAGGTCGAGCACTTAGTTTCATCGAACACATACGGTTTCGAGTAGCATCGCCACAGATTTCAGAGAGCAGGCGCTTCTCCAGGCACAGTATCGAACACTTATGTCAGACAGAACAATTAGTTTAAAATGGAACTATGTTTCGCATCTTGAGTATCCCCTCTCACAAGGTCAACCACTTAGCTTCGTCGAACACATACGGTTTCGAGTGGCATCGCCACAGATTTCAGAGAACAGGCGCTTATCCTGGCACAGACCCGAACACTTAGTTTCAGATAGAACAATAAGATTAAAATCGAACTATGTTTCCCATCTGGAGTTTCCTCTCTCACAAGGTCGACCACTTAGTTTCGTCGAACACATACGGTTTCGAGTGGCATCGCCACACAGTTCACAGAACAGGAGCTTCTCCTCGCACAGTATCGAAAACGTAGTTTCAGAGAGAACAATAAGGTTAAAATGGAACTAAATTTCGCATCTGGAGTATCCTGTCTCACAAGGTCGACCACTTAGTTTCGTCGAACACATACGGTTTCGAGTAGCATCGCCACAGATTTCAGAGATCACGCAGGTTTGACTACGTCGAACGTTCCGGACTTCGAGAATTCCTGAACAAGTAGCATCGCCACAGAGTTCAGAGAACAGGCGCTTCTCCTGGCACAGTATCGAACACTTAGTTTCAGATGGAACAATTAGTTTAAATTAGTACTAAGTTTCGCATCTGGAGTTTCCTCTCTCACAAGGTCGACCACTTAGTTTCGTCGAACACATACGGTTTCGAGTAGCATCACCACAGATTTCACAGAACAGGCGCTTCTAGGGGCACATTATCGAACACTTAGTTTCAGATAGAACGATTAGTTTAACATGGAACAACGTTTCGCATCTGGAGTTTCCTCTCTCACAAGGTCGACCACTTAGTTTCGTCGAACACATACGGTTTCGAGTAACATCGCCACAGATTTCAGAGAACAGGCGCTCCTCCTGGCACAGTATCGAACACTTAGTTTCAGATAGAACAATTAGTTTAAAATGGAACTGAGTTTCGCATCTGGAGTTTCCTCTCTCACAAGTTCGACCACTTAGTTTCGTCGAACACTTACGGTTTCGAGTAGTATCGCCACTGATTTCAGAGAACAGGCGCTTCTCCTGGCACAGTATCGAACACTTAGTTTCAGATAGAAGAATTAGTTTAAGATGGAACTATATTTCGCATTTGTAGTTTCTTCTCTCACAAGGTCGACCACTCAGTTTCGTCGAAAACATACGGTTTCGAGTGGCATCGCCACAGATTTCAGATAACAGGCGCTTCTCCTGGCACAGTATCGAACACATAGTTTCAGATAGAACAATTAGTTTAAAATGGATGTAAGTTTCGCATCTGGAGTTTCCTCTCTCACAAGGTGGATCACTTAGTATCGTCGAACACATACGGTTTCGGGTGGCATCGCCACAGATTTCAGAGAACAGGCGCTTCTCCTGGCACAGCATCGAACACATAGTTTCAGATAGAACAATTAGTTTAAAATGGAACTATGTTTCGCATCTGGAGTTTCCTCTCTCACAAGTTCGACCACTTAGTTTCGTCGAACACTTACGGTTTCGAGTGGCATCGCCACAGATTTCAGAGAACAGGCGTTTCTCCTGGCACAGTATCGAACACTTAGTGTCAGATAGGAATATTAGTTTAAAATGAACTAAGTTTCGCAATTTGGAGTTTCCTCCCTCACAAGGTCGACCACTTAGTTTCGTCGAACTCATACGGTTTCGAGTGGCGTCGCCACATATTTCAGAGTACAGGCGCTTCTCCTGACACTGTATCGAACACTTAGTTTCAGATAGAGCAATTAGTTTAAAATGGAACTATGTTTCGCATTTGGAGTTTACTCTCTCACACGGTCTACCACTTACTTTCGTCGAACACATTCGGTTTCGAGTGGCATCGCCGCAGATTTCAGAGAACAGGCGTTTCTCCTGGCACAGTATCGGACACTTAGTTTCAGATAGAACAATTAAATTAAAATGGAACTATGTTCCGCATCTGGAGTTTCCTCTCCCACTAGGTCGACAACTTTGTTTTGGCGAACACATACGGTTTCGAGTAACATCGCCACAGATTTCAGAGAACAGGCGCTTCTCCTGGCACAGTATCGAACACTTAGTTTCAGATAGAACAATTAGTTTAAAATGGAACTGAGTTTCGCATCTGGAGTTTCCTCTCTCACAAGTTCGACCACTTAGTTTCGTCGAACACTTACGGTTTCGAGTAGTATCGCCACTGATTTCAGAGAACAGGCGCTTCTCCTGGCACAGTATCGAACACTTAGTTTCAGATAGAAGAATTAGTTTAAGATGGAACTATATTTCGCATTTGTAGTTTCTTCTCTCACAAGGTCGACCACACAGTTTCGTCGAAAACATACGGTTTCGAGTGGCATCGCCACACATTTCAGAGAACAGGCGCTTCTCCTGGCACAGAATCTAACACATAGTTTCAGATAGAACAATTAGTTTAAAATGGAACTAAGTTTCGCATCTGGAGTTTCCTCTCTCACAAAGTGGACCACTTAGTTTTGTCGGACACATACGGTTTCGAGTAGTAGCGCCACAGATTTCGCAGAACGGGAGTTTCTCCTGGCACAGTATCGAACACTTAGTTTCAGATAGAACAATTAAATTAAAATGGAACTATGTTTCGCATCTGGACTTTCCTCTCTCACACGGTCTACCACTTACTTTCGTCGAACACATTCGGCTTCGAGTAACATCGCCACAGATTTCAGAGAACAGGCGCTTCTCCTGAGGCAGTATCGGACACTTAGTTTCAGATAGAAAAATTAGTTTAAAATGAAACTAAGTTTCGCATCTGGAGTTTCCTCTCTCACAAGGTCGACCATTTAGATTCGTCGAACACATACGGTTTCGAGTGGCGTCGCCACACATTTCAGAGAACAGGCGCTTCTCCTGGCACAGTATCGAACACTTAGTGTCAGATAGGATTATTAGTTTAAAATGAACTAAGTTTCGCAATTTGGAGTTTCCTCCCTCACAAGGTCGACCACTTAGTTTCGTCGAACTCATACGGTTTCGAGTGGCGTCGCCACACATTTCAGAGAACAGGCGCTTCTCCTGGCACAGAATCTAACACATAGTTTCAGATAGAACAATTAGTTTAAAATGGAACTAAGTTTCGCATCTGGAGTTTCCTCTCTCACAAAGTCGACCACTTAGTTTCGTCGAACACATACGGTTTCGAGTGGCATCGCCACAGATTTCAGAGAACAGGCGCTTCTCCTAGCACAGTATCGAACACTTAGTTTCAGATAGAACAATTAGTTTAAAATGGAACTGAGTTTCGCATCTGGAGTTTCCTCTCTCACAAGTTCGACCACTTAGTTTCGTCGAACACTTACGGTTTCGAGTAGTATCGCCACTGATTTCAGAGAACAGGCGCTTCTCCTGGCACAGTATCGAACACTTAGTTTCAGATAGAAGAATTAGTTTAAGATGGAACTATATTTCGCATTTGTAGTTTCTTCTCTCACAAGGTCGACCACTCAGTTTCGTCGAAAACATACGGTTTCGAGTGGCATCGCCACACATTTCAGAGAACAGGCGCTTCTCCTGGCACAGAATCTAACACATAGTTTCAGATAGAACAATTAGTTTAAAATGGAACTAAGTTTCGCATCTGGAGTTTCCTCTCTCACAAAGTCGACCACTTAGTTTTGTCGGACACATACGGTTTCGAGTAGTATCGCCACAGATTTCGCAGAACGGGAGTTTCTCCTGGCACAGTATCGAACACTTAGTTTCAGATAGAACAATTAAATTAAAATGGAACTATGTTTCGCATCTGGACTTTCCTCTCTCACACGGTCTACCACTTACTTTCGTCGAACACATTCGGCTTCGAGTAACATCGCCACAGATTTCAGAGAACAGGCGCTTCTCCTGAGGCAGTATCGGACACTTAGTTTCAGATAGAAAAATTAGTTTAAAATGAAACTAAGTTTCGCATCTGGAGTTTCCTCTCTCACAAGGTCGACCATTTAGATTCGTCGAACACATACGGTTTCGAGTGGCGTCGCCACACATTTCAGAGAACAGGCGCTTCTCCTGGCACAGAATCTAACACATAGTTTCAGATAGAACAATTAGTTTAAAATGGAACTAAGTTTCGCATCTGGAGTTTCCTCTCTCACAACGTCGACCACTTAGTTTCGTCGAACACATACGGTTTCGAGTGGCATCGCCACAGATTTCAGAGAACAGGCGCTTCTCCTGGCACAGTATCGAACACTTAGTTTCAGATAGAACAATTAGTTTAAAATGGAACTGAGTTTCGCATCTGGAGTTTCCTCTCTCACAAGTTCGACCACTTAGTTTCGTCGAACACTTACGGTTTCGAGTAGTATCGCCACTGATTTCAGAGAACAGGCGCTTCTCCTGGCACAGTATCGAACACTTAGTTTCAGATAGAAGAATTAGTTTAAGATGGAACTATATTTCGCATTTGTAGTTTCTTCTCTCACAAGGTCGACAACTCAGTTTCGTCGAAAACATACGGTTTCGAGTGGCATCGCCACACATTTCAGAGAACAGGCGCTTCTCCTGGCACAGAATCTAACACATAGTTTCAGATAGAACAATTAGTTTAAAATGGAACTAAGTTTCGCATCTGGAGTTTCCTCTCTCACAAAGTCGACCACTTTGTTTTGGCGAACACATACGGTTTCGAGTAGAATCGCCACTGATTTCGGAGAACAGGCGCTTCTCCTGGCACAGTATCGAACACTTAGTTTCAGATAGAAGAATTAGTTTAAAATGGAACTATATTTCGCATTTGTAGTTTCTTCTCTCACAAGGTCGACCACTCAGTTTCGTCGAAAACATACGGTTTCGAGTGGCATCGCCACAGATTTCAGATAACAGGCGCTTCTCCTGGCACAGTATCGAACACATAGTTTCAGATAGAAGAATTAGTTTAAAATGGAACTATATTTCGCATTTGTAGTTTCTTCTCTCACAAGGTCGACCACTCAGTTTCGTCGAAAACATACGGTTTCGAGTGGCATCGCCACAGATTTCAGATAACAGGCGCTTCTCCTGGCACAGTATCGAACACATAGTTTCAGATAGAACAATTAGTTTAAAATGGATGTAAGTTTCGCATCTGGAGTTTCCTCTCTCACAAGGTGGATCACTTAGTATCGTCGAACACATACGGTTTCGAGTGGCATCGCCACAGATTTCAGAGAACAGGCGTTTCTCCTGGCACAGTATCGAACACTTAGTGTCAGATAGGATTATTAGTTTAAAATGAACTAAGTTTCGCAATTTGGAGTTTCCTCCCTCACAAGGTCGACCACTTAGTTTCGTCGAACTCATACGGTTTCGAGTGGCGTCGCCACATATTTCAGAGTATAGGCGCTTCTCCTGACACTGTATCGAACACTTAGTTTCAGATAGAGCAATTAGTTTAAAATGGAACTATGTTTCGCATTTGGAGGTTACTCTCTCACACGGTCTACCACTTACTTTCGTCGAACACATTCGGTTTCGAGTGGCATCGCCGCAGATTTCAGAGAACAGGCGTTTCTCCTGGCACAGTATCGGACACTTAGTTTCAGATAGAACAATTAAATTAAAATGGAACTATGTTTCGCATCTGGAGTTTCCTCTCCCACTAGGTCGACAACTTTGTTTTGGCGAACACATACGGTTTCGAGTAGTATCGCCACTGATTTCAGAGAACAGGCGCTTCTCCTGGCACAGTATCGAACACTTAGTTTCAGATAGAAGAATTAGTTTAAAATGGAACTATATTTCGCATTTGTAGTTTCTTCTCTCACAAGGTCGACCACTCAGTTTCGTCGAAAACATACGGTTTCGAGTGGCATCGCCACAGATTTCAGAGAACAGGCGCTTTTCCTGGCACAGTATCGAACACATAGTTTCAGATAGAACAATTAGTTTAAAATGGATGTAAGTTTCGCATCTGGAGTTTCCTCTCTCACAAGGTGGATCACTTAGTATCGTCGAACACATACGGTTTCGGGTGGCATCGCCACAGATTTCAGAGAACAGGCGCTTCTCCTGGCACAGTATCGAACACATAGTTTCAGATAGAACAATTAGTTTAAAATGGAACTATGTTTCGCATCTGGAGTTTCCTCTCTCACAAGTTCGACCACTTAGTTTCCTCGAACACATACGGTTTCGAGTAGCATCGCCACAGATTTCAGAGAACAGGCGCTTCCCCTGGCACAGTATCGAACACTTAGTTTCAGATAGAACAATTAGTTTAAAATGGAACTAAGTTTCGCATCTGGAGTTTCCTCTCTCACAAGGTGGATCACTTAGTATCGTCGAACACATACGGTTTCGGGTGGCATCGCCACAGATTTCAGAGAACAGGCGCTTCTCCTGGCACAGTATCGAACACATAGTTTCAGATAGAACAATTAGTTTAAAATGGATCTAAGTTTCGCATCTGGAGTTTCCTCTCTCACAAGGTGGATCACTTAGTATCGTCGAACACATACGGTTTCGGGTGGCATCGCCACAGGTTTCAGACAACAGGCGCTTCTCCTGGCACAGTATCGAACACATAGTTTCAGATAGAACAATTAGTTTAAAATGGAACTATATTTCGCAACTGGAGTTTCCTCTCTCACAAGTTCGACCACTTAGTTTCGTCGAACACTTACGGTTTCGAGTGGCATCGCCACAGATTTCAGAGAACAGGCGTTTCTCCTGGCACAGTAACGAACACTTACTTTCAGATAGAACAATTAGTTTAAAATGGAACTAAGTTTCGCATGTGGAGTTTCCTCTCCCACAAGGTCGACCACTTAGTTTCCTCGAACACATACGGTTTCGAGTAGCATCGCCACAGATTTCAGAGAACAGGCGCTTCCCCTGGCAAGAGTCTCGAACACTTAGTTTCAGATAGAACAATTAGTTTAAAATGGAACTAAGTTTCGCTTCTGGAGTTTCCTCTCTCACAAGGTCGACCACTTAGTTTCGTCGAACAAATACGGTTTCGAGTGGCATCGCCACAGATTTCAGAGAACAGGCGCTTCTCCTGGCACAGTATCGAACACTTATTTTCAGATAGAACAATTAGTTTAAAATGGAACTAAGTTTCGCATCTGGAGTTTCCTCTCTCACAAGTTCGACCACTTAGTTTCGTCGAACACTTACGGTTTCGAGTGGCATCGCCACAGATTTCAGAGAACAGGCGTTTCTCCTGGCACAGTAACGAACACTTAGTTTCAGATAGAACAATTAGTTTAAAATGGAACTAAGTTTCGCATGTGGAGTTTCCTCTCCCACAAGGTCGACCACTTAGTTTCCTCGAACACATACGGTTTCTAGTAGCATCGCCACAGATTTCAGAGAACAGGCGCTTCCCCTGGCACAGTATCGAACACTTAGTTTCAGATAGAACAATTAGTTTAAAATGGAACTAAGTTTCGCATCTGGAGTTTCCTCTCTCACAAAGTCGACCACTTAGTTTCGTCGAACACATACGGTTTCGAGTGGCATCGCCACAGATTTCAGAGAACAGGCGCTTCTCCTGGCACAATATCGAACACTTAGTTTCAGATAGAACAATTAGTTTAAAATGGAACTATGTTTCGCATCTGGAGTTTCCTCTCTCACAAGGTCGACCACTTAGTTTCGTCGAACACATACGGTTTCGAGTAGCATCGCCACAGATTTCAGAGAACAGGCGCTTCTCCTGGCACAGTATCGAACACTTAGTTACAGACAGAACAATTAGTTTAAAATGGCCCTAAGTTTCGCGTCTGGAGTTTCCTATCTCACAAGGTCGGCCACTTAGTTTCGTCGAACCCATACGTTTTCGAGTGGCAACGCCACAGATTTCGGAGAACAGCCGCTTCCCCAGGCATAGTATCGAACACTTAATTTCAGATAGAACAGTTAGTTTTAAATGAAACTAAGTTTCACTTCTGGAGTTTCCTCTCTCACAAGGTCGGCCACTTAGTATCGTCGAACATATACGGTTTCGAGTGGCATCGCCACAGATTTCAGAGAACAGGCGCTTCTCCTGGCACAGTATCGAACTCTTAGTTTCAGATGGAAAATTTGGTTTAAAATGGAACTAAGTTTCGCATCTGGAGTTTCCTCTCTCACAAGGTCGACCACTTAGTTTCGTCGAACACATACGGTTTCGAGTGGTATCGCCACAGATTTCGCAGAACAGGCGCTTCTCCTGGCACATTATTGAACACTTAGTTTCAGATAGAACAGTTAGTTTTAAATGAAACTAAGTTTCACTTCTGGAGTTTCCTCTCTCACAAGGTCGGTCACTTAGTTTCGTCGAACACATACGTTTTCGAGTGGCATCGCCACAGATTTCGGAGAACAGCCGCTTCCCCGGGCATAGTATGGAACACTTAATTTCATATGGAACAATTAGTTTAAAATGGAACTAAGTTTCGCATCTGAAGTTTCCTCTCTCACAAGGTCGGCCACTTAGTTTCGTCGAACACATATGGTTTCCAGTAGCACCGCCACAGATTTCAGAGAACGGGCACTTCTCCTGGCACAGTATCGAACACTTAGTTTCAGATAGAACAATTAGTTTAAAATGGCACTAAGTTTCGCGTCTTGAGTTGCCTCTCTCACAAGGTCGACCACTCAGTTTCGTCGAACACATACCGTTTCGAGTAGCATCGCGACAGATTTCAGAGAACAGGCACTTCTCCTGGCACAGTATCGAACACTTAGTTTCTGATAGAACATTTAGTTTAAAATGGAACTAAGTTTCGCATCTGGAGTTTCCTCTCTCACAAGGTCGACCACTCAGTTTCGTCGAACACATACCGTTTCGAGTAGCATCGCGACAGATTTCAGAGAACAGGCACTTCTCCTGGCACAGTATCGAACACTGAGTTTCAGATAGAACAATTAGTTTAAAATGGAAAAAAGATTCGCATCTGGAGTTTCCTCTCTCACAAGGTCGACCATTTAGATTCGTCGAACACATACGGTTTCGAGTAGCATCGCCACAGATTTCAGAGAACAGGCACTTCTCCTGGCACAGTATCGAACACTTTCAAACAGAACAATTTGTTTAAAATGGAACTAAGTTTCGCATCTGGAGTTTCCTCTCTCACAAGGTCGGTCACTTAGTTTCGTCGAACACATACGTTTTCGAGTGGCATCGCCACAGATTTCGGAGAACAGCCGCTTCCCCAGGCATAGTATCGAACACTTAATTTCAGATCGAACAATTAGTTTAAAATGGAACTAAATTTCGCATCTGAAGTTTCCTCTCTCACAAGGTCGACCACTTAGTTTCGTCGAACATATACGGTTTCGAGTAGCATCGCCACAGATTTCGGAGAACAGCCGTTTCCCCAGGCATAGTATCGAACACTTAATTCCATATGGAACAATTAGTTTAAAATGGAACTAAGTTTCGCATTTGAAGTTTCCTCTCTCACAAGGTCGGCCGCTTAGTTTCATCGAACACATATGGTTTCCAGTAGCACCGCCACAGATTTCAGAGAACGGGCACTTCTCCTGGCACAGTATCGAACACTTAGTTTCAGATAGAACAATTAGTTTAACATGGAACTAAGTTTCGCATCTGGAGTTTCTTCTCTCACAAGGTCGGTCACTTAGTATCGTCGAACACATACGGTTTCGAGTGGCCTCGCCACAGATTTCAGAGAACAGGCGCTTCTCCTGGCACATTATCGAACACTTAGTTTCAGATGGAAAATTTGGTTTAAAATGGAACTAAGTTTCGCATCTGGAGTTACCTCTCTCACAAGGTCGACCACTTAGTTTCGTCGAACACATACGGTTTCGAGTGGTATCGCCACAGATTTCGCAGAACAGGCGCTTCTCCTGGCACATTATCGAACACTTAGTTTCAGATAGAACAGTTAGTTTCAAATGAAACTAAGTTTCACTTCTGGAGTTTCCTCTCTCACAAGGTCGACCATTTAGATTCGTTGAACACATACGGTTTCGAGTATCATCGCCACAGATTTCTGAGAACAGGCGCTTCTCCTGGCACAGTACCGAAGACTTAGTTTCAGATAGAACAAATAGTTTAAAATGGAACTATGTTTCGCATCTTGATTTTCCTCTGCCACAAGGTCGACCACTTATTTTCGTCGAACACATACGGTTTCGAGTAGCATCGCCACAGATATCAGAGAACAGGCGCTTCTCCTGGCACAGTATGGAACACTTAGTTTCAGATAGAACAATTAGTTTAAAATGGAAATAAGTTTCGCATCTGGAGTTTCCTCTCTCACAAGGTCGACCATTTAGATTCCTTGAACACATACGGTTTCGAGTATCATCGCCACAGATTTCTGACAACAGGCGCTTCTCCTGGCACAGTATCGAACACTTAGTTTCAGATGGAACATTTAGTTTAAAATTGAACTATGTTTCGCAACTGGAGTTTCGTCTCTCACAAGGTCGACCACTTAGTTTCGCCGAACGCATACGGTTTCGAGTGGCATCGCCACAGATTTCAGAGAACAGGCGCTTCCCCTGGCACAGTATCGAACACTTAGTTTCAGATAGAACAATTAGTTTAAAATGGAACTAAGTTTCGCATCTGGAGTTTCCTCTCTCACAAGGTGGATCACTTAGTATCGTCGAACACATACGGTTTCGGGTGGCATCGCCACAGATTTCAGAGAACAGGCGCTTCTCCTGGCACAGTATCGAACACATAGTTTCAGATAGAACAATTAGTTTAAAATGGAACTATGTTTCGCATCTGGAGTTTCCTCTCTCACAAGTTCGACCACTTAGTTTCCTCGAACACATACGGTTTCGAGTAGCATCGCCACAGATTTCAGAGAACAGGCGCTTCCCCTGGCACAGTATCGAACACTTAGTTTCAGATAGAACAATTAGTTTAAAATGGAACTAAGTTTCGCATCTGGAGTTTCCTCTCTCACAAGGTGGATCACTTAGTATCGTCGAACACATACGGTTTCGGGTGGCATCGCCACAGATTTCAGAGAACAGGCGCTTCTCCTGGCACAGTATCGAACACATAGTTTCAGATAGAACAATTAGTTTAAAATGGATCTAAGTTTCGCATCTGGAGTTTCCTCTCTCACAAGGTGGATCACTTAGTATCGTCGAACACATACGGTTTCGGGTGGCATCGCCACAGGTTTCAGACAACAGGCGCTTCTCCTGGCACAGTATCGAACACATAGTTTCAGATAGAACAATTAGTTTAAAATGGAACTATATCGCAACTGGAGTTTCCTCTCTCACAAGTTCGACCACTTAGTTTCGTCGAACACTTACGGTTTCGAGTGGCATCGCCACAGATTTCAGAGAACAGGCGTTTCTCCTGGCACAGTAACGAACACTTACTTTCAGATAGAACAATTAGTTTAAAATGGAACTAAGTTTCGCATGTGGAGTTTCCTCTCCCACAAGGTCGACCACTTAGTTTCCTCGAACACATACGGTTTCGAGTAGCATCGCCACAGATTTCAGAGAACAGGCGCTTCCCCTGGCAAGAGTCTCGAACACTTAGTTTCAGATAGAACAATTAGTTTAAAATGGAACTAAGTTTCGCTTCTGGAGTTTCCTCTCTCACAAGGTCGACCACTTAGTTTCGTCGAACAAATACGGTTTCGAGTGGCATCGCCACAGATTTCAGAGAACAGGCGCTTCTCCTGGCACAGTATCGAACACTTATTTTCAGATAGAACAATTAGTTTAAAATGGAACTAAGTTTCGCATCTGGATTTTCCTCTCTCACAAGTTCGACCACTTAGTTTCGTCGAACACTTACGGTTTCGAGTGGCATCGCCACAGATTTCAGAGAACAGGCGTTTCTCCTGGCACAGTAACGAACACTTAGTTTCAGATAGAACAATTAGTTTAAAATGGAACTAAGTTTCGCATGTGGAGTTTCCTCTCCCACAAGGTCGACCACTTAGTTTCCTCGAACACATACGGTTTCTAGTAGCATCGCCACAGATTTCAGAGAACAGGCGCTTCCCCTGGCACAGTATCGAACACTTAGTTTCAGATAGAACAATTAGTTTAAAATGGAACTAAGTTTCGCATCTGGAGTTTCCTCTCTCACAAAGTCGACCACTTAGCTTCGTCGAGCACATACGGTTTCGAGTGGCATCGCCACAGATTTCAGAGAACAGGCGCTTCTCCTGGCACAATATCGAACACTTAGTTTCAGATAGAACAATTAGTTTAAAATGGAACTATGTTTCGCATCTGGAGTTTCCTCTCTCACAAGGTCGACCACTTAGTTTCGTCGAACACATACGGTTTCGAGTAGCATCGCCACAGATTTCAGAGAACAGGCGCTTCTCCTGGCACAGTATCGAACACTTAGTTACAGACAGAACAATTAGTTTAAAATGGCACTAAGTTTCGCGTCTGGAGTTTCCTATCTCACAAGGTCGGCCACTTAGTTTCGTCGAACCCATACGTTTTCGAGTGGCAACGCCACAGATTTCGGAGAACAGCCGCTTCCCCAGGCATAGTATCGAACACTTAATTTCAGATAGAACAGTTAGTTTTAAATGAAACTAAGTTTCACTTCTGGAGTTTCCTCTCTCACAAGGTCGGCCACTTAGTATCGTCGAACATATACGGTTTCGAGTGGCATCGCCACAGATTTCAGAGAACAGGCGCTTCTCCTGGCACAATATCGAACACTTAGTTTCAGATAGAACAATTAGTTTAAAATGGAACTATGTTTCGCATCTGGAGTTTCCTCTCTCACACGGTCGACCACTTAGTTTCGTCGAACACATACGGTTTCGAGTAGTATCGCCACAGATTTCGCAGAACGGGAGTTTCTCCTGGCACAGTATCGAACACTTAGTTTCAGATAGAACAATTAGTTTAAAATGCAACTATGTTTCGCATCTGGAATTTCCTCTCTCACAAGGTCGGCCACTTAGTTTCGTCGAACACATACGGTTTCGAGTGGTATCGCCACAGATTTCAGAGAACAGGCGCTTTTCCTGGCACAGTATCGAACAATTAGCTTCAGATGGAACAATTAGTTTTAAATGGAACTAAGTTTCGCATCTGGAGTTTCCTCTCTCACAAGGTCGGCCACTTAGTTTCGTTGAACACATCCGGTTCCGAGTGGCATCGCCACAGATTTCAGAGAACAGGCGTTTCCCCTGGCACAGTATCGAACACTTAGTTTCAGATAGAGCAATTAGCTTAAAATGGAACTAAGTTTCGCATCTGAAGTTTCCTCTCCCACACGGCCGGCCACTTAGTTTCGTCGAACACATACGGTTTCGAGTAGCATCGCGAGAGAATTCAGAGAACAGGCGCTTCTCCTGGCACAATATCGAACACTTAGTTTCAGATAGAACAATAAGTTTAAAATGGAACTAAGTTTCGCATCTGGAGTTTCCTCTCTCACAAGGTCGACCACTTAGTTTCGTCGAACACATACGGATTCGAGTGGCATCGTCACACATTTCAGAGAACAGGCGCTTCTTGTGGCACAGTATCGAACACTTAGTTTCAGATAGAACAATTAATTTAAAATGGAACTAATTTTCGCGTCCGGAGTTTCCTCTCTCACAAGGTCGGCCGCTTAGTTTCGTCGAACACATTCGGTTTCGAGTAGCATCGCCACAGATTTCAGAGAACAGGCGCTTCTCCTGGCACAGTATCGAAAACTTAGTATCAGATAGAACAATTAGTTTAAAATGGAACTATGTTTCGTATCTGGAGTATGCTCTCTCACAAGTTCGACCACTTAGTTTCGTCGAACACATTCGGTTTCGAGTAGCATCGCCACCGATTTCGGAGAACAGACGCTTCTCCTGGCACAGTATCGGACACTTAGTATCAGATAGAACAATTAGTTTAAAATGGAACTATGTTTCGTATCTGGAGTATGCTCTCTCACAAGGTCGACCACTTAGTTTCGTCGAACACATACGGTTACGAGTAGTATCGCCACAGATTTCGCAGAACGGGAGTTTCTCCTGGCACAGTATCGAACACTTAGTTTCAGATAGAACAATTAGTTTAAAATGGAACTAAGCTTCGCATCTGGAGTTTCCTCTCCCACAAGGTCGACAACTTAGTTTCCTCGAACACATACGGTTTCGAGTAGCATCGCCACAGATTTCAGAGAACAGGCGCTTCTCCTGGCACAGTATCGAGCACGTAGTTTCAGATAGAACAATTAGTTTAAAATGGAACTAAGCTTCGCATCTGGAGTTTCCTCTCCCACAAGGTCGACCACTTAGTTTCCTCGAACACATACGGTTTCGAGTAGCATCGCCACAGATTTCAGAGAACAGGCGCTTCTCCTGGCACAGTATCGAACACTTGGTTTCAGATAGAACAATTAGTTTAAAATGGTAGTAAGTTTCGCATCTGGAGTTTCCTCTCTCACAAGGTCGACCACTTAGTTTAGTCGAACACATACGGTTTCGAGTAGCATCGCCACAGATTTCGGAGAACAGACGCTTCTCCTGGCACAGTATCGGACACTTAGTATCAGATAGAACAATTAGTTTAAAATGGAACTATGTTTCGTATCTGGAGTATGCTCTCTCACAAGGTCAACCACTTAGTTTCGTCAAACATATACGGTTTCGAGTGGCATCGCCACAGATTTCAGAGAACAGGCGCTTCTCCTGGCACAGTACCGAACACTTAGTTTCAGATGGAACAATTAGTTTCAAATGGAACTAAGTTTCGCATCTGGTGTTTCCTCTCTCACAAGGTGGACCGCTTAGTTTCGACGAACACATACGGTTTCGAGTAGCATCGCCACAGATTTCAGAGAACAGGCGCTTCTCCTGGCACAGTAACGAACACTTAGTTTCAGATAGAACAATTAGTTTAAAATGGAACTAAGTTTCGCATATGGAGTTTCCTCTCTCACAAGGTCGACCACTTAGTTTCGACGAACACATACGGTTTCGAGGGGCATCGGCACAGATTTCACTGAACAGGCGCTTCTACTGGCAGAGTATCGAATACTTAGTTTCAGATAGAACAATTAGTTTAAAATGGAACTAAGTTTCGCATATGGAGTTTCCTCTCTCACAAGGTCGACCACTTAGTTTCGACGAACACATACGGTTTCGAGGGGCATCGGCACAGATTTCACTGAACAGGCGCTTCTACTGGCAGAGTATCGAATACTTAGTTTCAGATAGAACATTTAGGTTAAAATGGAAATATGTTTCGCATTTGGAGTTTCCTCCCTCACAAGGTCGACCACTTAGTTTCGTCGAACACATACGTTTTCGAGTAGCATCGGCACAGATTTCAGAGAACAGGCGCTTCTCCTGGCACAGTATCGAACACTTAGTTCCAGATGGAACATTCGGTTTAAAATGGAACTAAGTTTCGCATCTGGAGTTTCCTCTCTCAGAAGGTCGACCACTTAGTTTCATCGAACACATACGGTTTCGAGTAGCATCGGCACAGGTTTCAGAGAACAGGCGCTTCTACTGGCAGATTATCGAACACTTAGTTTCAGATGGAACATTTGGTTTAAAATGGAACTAATTTTCGCATCTGGAGTTCCTCTCTCAGAAGGTCGACCACTTAGTTTCGTCGAACACATACGGTTTCGAGTAGCATCGGCACAGGTTTCAGAGAACAGGCGCTTCTCCTGGCACAGTGTCGAACACTTAGTTTCAGATAGAACAATTAGTTTAAAATGGAACTAATTTTCGCATCTGGAGTTCCTCTCTCACAAGGTCGACAACTTAGTTTCGTCAAACATATACGGTTTCGAGTGGCATCGGCACAGGTTTCAGAGAACAGGCGCTTCTACTGGCAGATTATCGAACACTTAGTTTCAGATGGAACATTTGGTTTAAAATGGAACTAAGTTTCGCATCTGGAGTTTCCTCTCTCACAAGATCAACCACTTAGTTTCCCCGAACTAAAACGGTTTCGAGTAGCATCGCCACAGATTTCAGAGAACAGGCGCTTCTCCTGGCACATTATCGAACACTTAGTTTCAGATAGAACAATTAGTTTAAAATGGACCTATGTTTCGCATTTGGAGTATCCTCTCTCACAAGATCAACCACTTAGTTTCCTCGAACACGTACGTTTTCGAGTGGGATCGCCACACATTTCAGAGAACAGGCGCTTCTCCTGGCACAGTATCGAACACTTAGTTTCAGATAGAACAATTGGTTTAAATTGGAACTAAGTTTCGCATTTGGAGTTTCTTCCCGCACAAGGCGACCACTTAATCTCGTCGAACACATACGGTTTCGAGTGGCATCGCCACACACTTCACAGAACAGCCGCTCCTCCTGGCACATTATCGAACACTTAGTTTCAGATAGAACAATTATTTTAAAATGGAAGTAAATTTCGCATCTGCAGTTTCCTCTCTCACAAGGTCGACCACTTAGTTTCGTCGAACACATACGGTTTCGAGTAGCATCGCCACAGATTTCAGAGAACAAGCGCTTCTCCTGGCACAGTATCGAACACTTAGTTTCAGAGGGAAAAATTATTTTAAAATGGAAGTAAGTTTCGCATCTGCAGTTTCCTCTCTCACAAGGTCGACAATCTAGTTGCGTCGAACAAATACGGTTTCGAGTGGCATCGCCACAGATTTCAGAGAACAGACGTTTCTCCTAGCACAGTATCGAAAACTTAGTATCAGATAGAACAATTAGTTTAAAATGGAACTATGTTTCGTATCTGGAGTATGCTCTCTCACAAGTTCGACCACTTAGTTTCGTCGAACACATTCGGTTTCGAGTAGCATCGCCACCGATTTCGGAGAACAGACGCTTCTCCTGGCACAGTATCGGACACTTAGTATCAGATAGAACAATTAGTTTAAAATGGAACTATGTTTCGTATCTGGAGTATGCTCTCTCACAAGGTCGACCACTTAGTTTCGTCGAACACATACGGTTACGAGTAGTATCGCCACAGATTTCGCAGAACGGGAGTTTCTCCTGGCACAGTATCGAACACTTAGTTTCAGATAGAACAATTAGTTTAAAATGGAACTAAGCTTCGCATCTGGAGTTTCCTCTCCCACAAGGTCGACAACTTAGTTTCCTCGAACACATACGGTTTCGAGTAGCATCGCCACTGATTTCAGAGAACAGGCGCTTCTCCTGGCACAGTATCGAGCACGTAGTTTCAGATAGAACAATTAGTTTAAAATGGAACTAAGCTTCGCATCTGGAGTTTCCTCTCCCACAAGGTCGACCACTTAGTTTCCTCGAACACATACGGTTTCGAGTAGCATCGCCACAGATTTCAGAGAACAGGCGCTTCTCCTGGCACAGTATCGAACACTTGGTTTCAGATAGAACAATTAGTTTAAAATGGTAGTAAGTTTCGCATCTGGAGTTTCCTCTCTCACAAGGTCGACCACTTAGTTTAGTCGAACACATACGGTTTCGAGTAGCATCGCCACAGATTTCGGAGAACAGACGCTTCTCCTGGCACAGTATCGGACACTTAGTATCAGATAGAACAATTAGTTTAAAATGGAACTATGTTTCGTATCTGGAGTATGCTCTCTCACAAGGTCAACCACTTAGTTTCGTCAAACATATACGGTTTCGAGTGGCATCGCCACAGATTTCAGAGAACAGGCGCTTCTCCTGGCACAGTACCGAACACTTAGTTTCAGATGGAACAATTAGTTTCAAATGGAACTAAGTTTCGCATCTGGTGTTTCCTCTCTCACAAGGTGGACCGCTTAGTTTCGACGAACACATACGGTTTCGAGTAGCATCGCCACAGATTTCAGAGAACAGGCGCTTCTCCTGGCACAGTAACGAACACTTAGTTTCAGATAGAACAATTAGTTTAAAATGGAACTAAGTTTCGCATCTGGAGTTTCCTCTCTCACAAGGTCGACCACTTAGTTTCGACGAACACATACGGTTTCGAGGGGCATCGGCACAGATTTCACTGAACAGGCGCTTCTACTGGCAGAGTATCGAATACTTAGTTTCAGATAGAACAATTAGTTTAAAATGGAACTAAGTTTCGCATCGGGAGTTTCCTCTCTCACAAGGTCGACCACTTAGTTTCGACGAACACATACGGTTCCGAGGGGCATCGGCACAGATTTCACTGAACAGGCGCTTCTACTGGCAGAGTATCGAATACTTAGTTTCAGATAGAACATTTAGGTTAAAATGGAAATATGTTTCGCATTTGGAGTTTCCTCCCTCACAAGGTCGACCACTTAGTTTCGTCGAACACATACGTTTTCGAGTAGCATCGGCACAGATTTCAGAGAACAGGCGCTTCTCCTGGCACAGTATCGAACACTTAGTTCCAGATGGAACATTCGGTTTAAAATGGAACTAAGTTTCGCATCTGGAGTTTCCTCTCTCAGAAGGTCGACCACTTAGTTTCGTCGAACACATACGGTTTCGAGTAGCATCGGCACAGGTTTCAGAGAACAGGCGCTTCTACTGGCAGATTATCGAACACTTAGTTTCAGATGGAACATTTGGTTTAAAATGGAACTAATTTTCGCATCTGGAGTTCCTCTCTCAGAAGGTCGACCACTTAGTTTCGTCGAACACATACGGTTTCGAGTAGCATCGGCACAGGTTTCAGAGAACAGGCGCTTCTCCTGGCACAGTGTCGAACACTTAGTTTCAGATAGAACAATTGGTTTAAAATGGAACTGAGCTTCGCATCTGGAGTTTCGTCTCTCACAAGGTCGACCACTTAGTTTAGTCGAACACATACGGTTTCGAGTAGCATCGCCACAGATTTCGGAGAACAGACGCTTCTCCTGGCACAGTATCGGACACTTAGTATCAGATAGAACAATTAGTTTAAAATGGAACTATGTTTCGTATCTGGAGTATGCTCTCTCACAAGGTCAACCACTTAGTTTCGTCAAACATATACGGTTTCGAGTGGCATCGCCACAGATTTCAGAGAACAGGCGCTTCTCCTGGCACAGTACCGAACACTTAGTTTCAGATGGAACAATTAGTTTCAAATGGAACTAAGTTTCGCATCTGGTGTTTCCTCTCTCACAAGGTGGACCGCTTAGTTTCGACGAACACATACGGTTTCGAGTAGCATCGCCACAGATTTCAGAGAACAGGCGCTTCTCCTGGCACAGTAACGAACACTTAGTTTCAGATAGAACAATTAGTTTAAAATGGAACTAAGTTTCGCATCTGGAGTTTCCTCTCTCACAAGGTCGACCACTTAGTTTCGACGAACACATACGGTTTCGAGGGGCATCGGCACAGATTTCACTGAACAGGCGCTTCTACTGGCAGAGTATCGAATACTTAGTTTCAGATAGAACAATTAGTTTAAAATGGAACTAAGTTTCGCATCGGGAGTTTCCTCTCTCACAAGGTCGACCACTTAGTTTCGTCGAACACATACGGTTCCGAGGGGCATCGGCACAGATTTCACTGAACAGGCGCTTCTACTGGCAGAGTATCGAATACTTAGTTTCAGATAGAACATTTAGGTTAAAATGGAAATATGTTTCGCATTTGGAGTTTCCTCCCTCACAAGGTCGACCACTTAGTTTCGTCGAACACATACGTTTTCGAGTAGCATCGGCACAGATTTCAGAGAACAGGCGCTTCTCCTGGCACAGTATCGAACACTTAGTTCCAGATGGAACATTCGGTTTAAAATGGAACTAAGTTTCGCATCTGGAGTTTCCTCTCTCAGAAGGTCGACCACTTAGTTTCGTCGAACACATACGGTTTCGAGTAGCATCGGCACAGGTTTCAGAGAACAGGCGCTTCTACTGGCAGATTATCGAACACTTAGTTTCAGATGGAACATTTGGTTTAAAATGGAACTAATTTTCGCATCTGGAGTTCCTCTCTCAGAAGGTCGACCACTTAGTTTCGTCGAACACATACGGTTTCGAGTAGCATCGCCACAGATTTCAGAGAACAGGCGCTTCTCCTGGCACAGTATCGAATACTTAGTTTGAGAGAGAACAATTAGTTTAAAATGGAACTAAGTTTCGCATCTGGAGTTTCCTCTCTCACAAGGTCGACCACTTAATTTCGTCGAACACATACGGTTTCGAGTGGCATCGCCACAGATTTCAGAGGACAGGCGCTTTTCCTGGCACAGTATCGAACACTTAGTATCAGATAGAACAATTAGTTTAAAATGAAACTATGCTTCGCATCTGGAGTTTCCTCTCTCACAAGGTGGACAACTTAGTTTCGTCGATCACATACGGTTTCGAGTAGCATCGCCACAGATTTCAGAGAACAAGCGCTTCTCCTGGCACAGTATCGAACACTTAGTTTCAGATAGAACAATTAGTTTAAAATGGAACTAAGCTTCGCATCTGGAGCTTCCTCTCTCTCAAGGTGGACCACTTAGTTTCGTCGAACACATACGGTTTCGAGTAGCATCGCCACTGATATCAGAGAACAGGCGCTTCTCCTGACACAGTATCGAACACTTAGTTTCAGATACAACAATTAGTTTAAAATGGAACAATGTTTCGCATCTGGAGTTTTCTTTCGCACAAGGTCGACGACTTAATTTCGTCGAACACATACGGTTTCGAGTGGCATCGCCAAAGATTTCAGAGAACAGGCGCTTCTCCTGTCACAGTATCGAACACTTTCAGATAGAACAATTAGTTTAAAATGGAACAATGTTTCGCATCTGGAGTTTTCTTTCGCACAAGGTCGACGACTTAATTTCGTCGAACACATACGGTTTCGAGTGGCATCGCCACAAATTTCGGAGACAGGCGCTTCTACTGGCACAGTATCGAACACTTAGTTTCAGATAGAACAATTAGTTTAAAATGGAACTAAGTTTCGCATCTGGAGTTTCCTCGCTCAGAAGGTCGACAACTTCGTTTCGTTGAACACATACGGTTTCGAGTGGCATCGCCACAGATTTCAGAGAACAGGCGCTTCTCCTGGCACGGTATCGAACACTTAGTTTCAGATAGAACAATTAGTTTAAAATGGAACAACGTTTCGCATCTGGAGTTTCCTCTCTCACAACGTCGGCCACTTAGTATCGTCGAACACATACGGTTTCGAGTAGCATCGCCACAAATTTCGGAGACAGGCGCTTCTACTGGCACAGTATCGAACACTTAGTTTCAGATAGAACAATTAGTTTAAAATGGAACTAAGTTTCGCATCTGGAGTTTCCTCGCTCAGAAGGTCGACCACTTCGTTTCGTTGAACACATACGGTTTCGAGTGGCATCGCCACAGATTTCAGAGAACAGGCGCTTCTCTCTGGCACGGTATCGAACACTTTCAGATAGAACAATTAGTTTAAAATGGAACTAAGTTTCGCATCTGGAGTTTCGTCTCTCACAACGTCGGCCACTTAGTATCGTCGAACACATACGGGTTCGAGTAGCATCGCCACTGATTTCAGAGAACAGGCGCTTCTCTGGCACAGTATGGATAACTTTCAGATAGAACAATTAGTTTAAAATGGAACTAAGTTTCGCATCTGGAGTTTCCTCTCTCACAAGGTCGACTACCTAGATTCGTCGAACACATACGGTTTCGAGTAGCATCGCCACTGATTTCAGAGAACAGGCGCCTCGCCTGGCAGAGTATCGAACACTTTCAGATAGAACAATTAGTTTAAAATGGAACTAAGTTTCGCGTCTGGAGTTTCCTCTCTCACAAGGTCGGCCACTTAGTTTCGTCAAGCACATACGGTTTCGAGTGGCATCGCCACTGATTTCAGAGAAAAGGCGCTTCTCCTGGCACAGTATCGAACACTTTCAGATAGTACAATTAGTTTAAAATGGAACTAAGTTCCGCATCTGGAGTTTCCTCTCTCAAAAGGTCGGCCATTTAGTTTCGTCGAACAAATACGGTTTCGAGTGGCATCGCCACAGATTTCGGAGACAGGCGCTTCTACTGGCACAGTATCGAACACTTTCAGATAGAACATTTAGTTTAAAATGGAACTAAGTTCCGCATCTGGAGTTTCCTCTCTCACAAGGTCGGCCACTTCGTTTCGTTGAACACATACGGCTTCGAGTGGCATCGCCACAGATTTCAGAGAACAGGCGCTTCTCCTGGCACGGTATCGAACACTTAGTTTCAGATAGAACAATTAGTTTAAAATGGAACAATGTTTCGCATCTGGAGTTTTTTTCGCACAAGGTCGACGACTTAATTTCGTCGAACACATAAGGTTTCGAGTGGCATCGCCACAGATTTCAGAGAACAGGCGCTTCTCCTGGCACAATATCGAACACTTAGTTTCAGATAGAACAATCAGTTTAAAATGGAACTAAGGTCCGCATCTGGAGTTTTCTCCCACACAAGGTCGACCATTTAGATTCGTCGAACAAATACGGTTTCGAGTGGCATCGCCACAGATTTCAGAGAACAGGCGCTTCTCCTGGCACAGTATCGAACACATTCAGATAGAACAATTAGTTTAAAATGGAACTAAGTTCCGCATCTGGAGTTTCCTCTCTCACAAGGTCGGCCACTTAGTTTCGTCAAACACATACGGTTTCGAATGGCATCGCCACAGATTTCAGAGAACAGGTGCTTCTCCTGGCACAGTATCGAACACTTAGTTTCAGATGGAACATTTGGATTAAAATGGAACTAAGTTTCGCATCTGAAGTTTCCTCTCGCACAAAGTCGGCCACTTAGTTACGTCGAACACATACGGGTTCGAGTAGCATCGCCACTGATTTCAGAGAACAGGCGCTTCTCTGGCACTGTATGGAACACTTTCAGATAGAACAATTAGTTTAAAATGGAACTAAGTTTCGCATCTGGAGTTTCCTCTCTCACAAGGTCGACTACTTAGATTCGTCGAACACATACGGTTTCGAGTAGCATCGCCACTGATTTCAGAGAACAGGCGCTTCGCCTGGCAGAGTATCGAACACTTTCAGATAGAACAATTAGTTTAAAATGGAACTAAGTTTCGCGTCTGGAGTTTCCTCTCTCACAAGGTCGGCCACTTAGTTTCGTCAAGCACATACGGTTTCGAGTGGCATCGCCACAGATTTCAGAGAACAGGCGCTTCTCCTGGCACAATATCGAACACTTAGTTTCGGATGGAACAATCAGTTTAAAATGGAACTAAGGTCCGCATCTGGAGTTTCCTCCCACACAAGGTCGACCATTTAGATTCGTCGAACACATACGGTTTCGAGTGGCATCGCAACTGATTTCAGAGAACAGGCGCTTCTCTGGCACAGTATCGAACACTTTCAGATAGAACAATTAGTTTAAAATGGAACTAAGTTCCGCATCTGGAGTTTCCTCTCTCACAAGGTCGGCCACTTCGTTTCGTTGAACACATACGGCTTCGAGTGGCATCGCCACAGATTTCAGAGAACAGGCGCTTCTCCTGGTACAGTATCGAACACTTAGTTTGAGAGAGAACATTTAGTTTAAAATGGCACTATGCTTCGCATCTGGAGTTCCCTCCCACACAAGGTCGACCATTTAGATTCGTCGAACACATACGGTTTCGAGTGGCATCGCCACAGATTTCAGAGAACAGGCGCTTCTCCTGGCACAGTATCGAACACTTTCAGATAGAACAATTAGTTTAAAATGGAACAACGTTTCGCATCTGGAGTTTCCTCTCTCACAAGGTCGACCACTCAGTTTCGTCGAACACATACGGTTTCGAGTGGCATCGCCACAGATTTCAGAGAACAGACGCTTCTCCTGGTACAGTATCGAACACTTAGTTTCAGATGGAACATTTAGTTTAAAATTGAACTATGTTTCGCATCTGGAGTTTCCTCTCTCAGAAGGTCGACTACTTAGTTTCGTCGTACACATACGGTTTCGAGTGGCATCGCCACAGATTTCAGAGAACAGGCACTTCTCCTGGTACAGTATCGAACCCTTAGTTTCAGATGGAACATTTAGTTTAAAATTGAAATATGTGTCGCATCTGGAGTTTCCTCTCTCACAAGGTCGACCACTTAGTTTCGCCGAACGCATACGGTTCCGAGTGGCATCGCCACAGATTTCAGGGAACAGGCGCTTCTGCTGGCACAGTATCGAACACTTAGTTTCTGATAGAACAATTAGTTTAAAATGGCACTAAGTTTCGCGTCTGGAGTTTCCACTCTCACAAGGTCGACCACTCAGTTTCGTCGAACACATACGGTTTCGAGTGGCATCGCCACAGATTTCAGAGAACAGGCGTTTCTCCTGGCATAGTATCGAACACTTAGTTTCAGATAGAACAATTAGTTTAAAATGGAACTATGTTTCGCATCTGAAGTTTCCTCTCTCACAAGGTCGACCACTCAATTTCGAGTGGCATCGCCACAGATTTCAGAGAACAGGTGCTTCTCCTGGCACACTATCGAACACTTAGTTTCAGATAGAACAATTAATTAAAATGGAACTATGTTTCGCATCTGAAGTTTCCTCTCTCACAAGATCGGCCACTTAGTTTCGTCGAACACATACGGTTTCGAGTAGCATCGCCACAGATTTCAGAGAACAGGCGCTTCTCCTGGCACAGTATCGAATACTTAGTTTGAGAGAGAACAATTAGTTTAAAATGGAACTAAGTTTCGCATCTGGAGTTTCCTCTCTCACAAGGTCGACCACTTAATTTCGTCGAACACATACGGTTGCGAGTAGCATCGCCACAGATTTCAGAGGACAGGCGCTTTTCCTGGCACAGTATCGAACACTTAGTATCAGATAGAACAATTAGTTTAAAATGAAACTATGCTTCGCATCTGGAGTTTCCTCTCTCACAAGGTGGACAACTTAGTTTCGTCGATCACATACGGTTTCGAGTAGCATCGCCACAGATTTCAGAGGACAGGCGCTTTTCCTGGCACAGTATCGAACACTTAGTATCAGATAGAACAATTAGTTTAAAATTGAACTATGTTTCGCATCTGGAGTTTCCTCTCTCAGAAGGTCGACTACTTAGTTTCGTCGTACACATACGGTTTCGAGTGGCATCGCCACAGATTTCAGAGAACAGGCACTTCTCCTGGTACAGTATCGAACCCTTAGTTTCAGATGGAACATTTAGTTTAAAATTGAACTATGTGTCGCATCTGGAGTTTCCTCTCTCACAAGGTCGACCACTTAGTTTCGCCGAACGCATACGGTTCCGAGTGGCATCGCCACAGATTTCAGGGAACAGGCGCTTCTGCTGGCACAGTATCGAACACTTAGTTTCTGATAGAACAATTAGTTTAAAATGGCACTAAGTTTCGCGTCTGGAGTTTCCACTCTCACAAGGTCGACCACTCAGTTTCGTCGAACACATACGGTTTCGAGTGGCATCGCCACAGATTTCAGAGAACAGGCGCTTCTCCTGGCATAGTATCGAACACTTAGTTTCAGATAGAACAATTAGTTTAAAATGGAACTATGTTTCGCATCTGAAGTTTCCTCTCTCACAAGATCGGCCACTTAGTTTCGTCGAACACATACGGTTTCGAGTAGCATCGCGACAGATTTCAGGGAACAGGCGCTTCTCCTGGCACAGTATCGAACCCTTAGTTTCAGATGGAACATTTAGTTTAAAATGGCACTAAGTTTCGCGTCTGGAGTTTCCTCTCTCACAAGGTCGACCACTCAATTTCGAGTGGCATCGCCACAGATTTCAGAGAACAGGTGCTTCTCCTGGCACACTATCGAACACTTAGTTTCAGATAGAACAATTAATTTAAAATGGAACTATGTTTCGCATCTGAAGTTTCCTCTCTCACAAGATCGGCCACTTAGTTTCGTCGAACACATACGGTTTCGAGTACCATCGCCACAGATTTCAGAGAACAGGCGCTTCTCCTGGCACAGTATCGAATACTTAGTTTGAGAGAGAACAATTAGTTTAAAATGGAACTAAGTTTCGCATCTGGAGTTTCCTCTCTCACAAGGTCGACCACTTAATTTCGTCGAACACATACTGTTGCGAGTGGCATCGCCACAGATTTCAGAGGACAGGCGCTTTTCCTGGCACAGTATCGAACACTTAGTATCAGATAGAACAATTAGTTTAAAATGAAAATATGCTTCGCATCTGGAGTTTCCTCTCTCACAAGGTGGACAACTTAGTTTCGTCGATCACATACGGTTTCGAGTAGCATCGCCACAGATTTCAGAGGACAGGCGCTTTTCCTGGCACAGTATCGAACACTTAGTATCAGATAGAACAATTAGTTTGAAATGAAACTATGCTTCGCATCTGGAGTTTCCTCTCTCACAAGGTGGAAAACTTAGTTTCGTCGATCACATACGGTTTCGAGTAGCATCGCCACAGATTTCAGAGAACAGGCTCGTCTCCTGGCACAGTATCGAACACTTAGTTTCAGATAGAACAATTAGTTTAAAATGGACCTATGTTTCGCATTTGGTGTTTCCTCTCTCCCAAGTTCGACCACTTAATTCCGTCGAACAGATACGGTTTCGAGTAGCATCGCCAAAGATTTCAGAGAACAAGCGCTTCTCCTGTCACAGTATCGAACACTTTCAGATAGAACAATTAGTTTAAAATGGAACAATGTTTCGCATCTGGAGTTTTCTTTCGCACAAGGTCGACGACTTTATTTCGTCGAACACATACGGTTTCGAGTGGCATCGCCAAAGATTTCAGAGAACAGGCGCTTCTCCTGTCACAGTATCGAACACTTTCAGATAGAACAATTAGTTTAAAATGGAACTAAGTTTCGCATCTGGAGTTTCGTCTCTCACAACGTCGGCCACTTAGTATCGTCGAACACATACGGTTTCGAGTAGCATCGCCACAAATTTCGGAGACAGGCGCTTCTACTGGCACAGTATCGAACACTTAGTTTCAGATAGAACAATTAGTTTAAAATGGAACTAAGTTTCGCATCTCGAGTTCCTCGCTCAGAAGGTCGACCACTTCGTTTCGTTGAACACATACGGTTTCGAGTGGCATCGCCACAGATTTCAGAGAACAGGCGCTTCTCCTGGCACGGTATCGAACACTTAGTTTCAGATAGAACAATTAGTTTAAAATGGAACAACGTTTCGCATCTGGAGTTTCCTCTCTCACAAGGTCGACCACTCAGATTCGTCGAACACATACGGTTTCGAGTGGCATCGCCACAGATTTCAGAGAACAGGCGCTTCTCCTGCTACAGTATCAAACACTTAGTTTCTGATGGAACATTTAGTTTAAAATTGAACTATGTTTCGCATCTGGAGTTTCCTCTCTCAGAAGGTCGACTACTTAGTTTCGTCGTACACATACGGTTTCGAGTTGCATCGCCACAGATTTCAGAGAACAGGCACTTCTCCTGGTACAGTATCGAACCCTTAGTTTCAGATGGAACATTTAGTTTAAAATTGAACTATGTGTCGCATCTGGAGTTTCCTCTCTCACAAGGTCGACGACTTAGTTTCGCCGAACGCATACGGTTTCGAGTAGCATCGCGACAGATTTCAGGGAACAGGCGCTTCTCCTGGCACAGTATCGAACCCTTAGTTTCAAATGGAACATTTCGTTTAAAATGGCACTAAGTTTCGCGTCTGGAGTTTCCTCTCTCACAAGGTCGACCACTCAATTTCGAGTGGCATCACCACAGATTTCAGAGAACAGGTGCTTCTCCTGGCAAACTATCGAACACTTAGTTTCAGATAGAACAATTAATTTAAAATGGAACTATGTTTCGCATCTGAAGTTTCCTCTCTCACAAGATCGGCCACTTAGTTTCGTCGAACACATACGGTTTCGAGTAGCATCGCCACAGATTTCAGAGAACAGGCGCTTCTCCTGGCACAGTATCGAATACTTAGTTTGAGAGAGAACAATTAGTTTAAAATGGAACTAAGTTTCGCATCTGGAGTTTCCTCTCTCACAAGGTCGACCACTTAATTTCGTCGAACACATACGGTTTCGAGTGGCATCGCCACAGATTTCAGAGGACAGGCGCTTTTCCTGGCACAGTATCGAACACTTAGTATCAGATAGAACAATTAGTTTAAAATGAAACTATGCTTCGCATCTGGAGTTTCCTCTCTCACAAGGTGGACAACTTAGTTTCGTCGATCACATACGGTTTCGAGTAGCATCGCCACAGATTTCAGAGAACAAGCGCTTCTCCTGGCACAGTATCGAACACTTAGTTTCAGATAGAACAATTAGTTTAAAATGGAACTAAGCTTCGCATCTGGAGCTTCCTCTCTCTCAAGGTGGACCACTTAGTTTCGTCGAACACATACGGTTTCGAGTAGCATCGCCACTGATATCAGAGAACAGGCGCTTCTCCTGACACAGTATCGAACACTTAGTTTCAGATACAACAATTAGTTTAAAATGGAACAATGTTTCGCATCTGGAGTTTTCTTTCGCACAAGGTCGACGACTTAATTTCGTCGAACACATACGGTTTCGAGTGGCATCGCCAAAGATTTCAGAGAACAGGCGCTTCTCCTGTCACAGTATCGAACACTTTCAGATAGAACAATTAGTTTAAAATGGAACAATGTTTCGCATCTGGAGTTTTCTTTCGCACAAGGTCGACGACTTAATTTCGTCGAACACATACGGTTTCGAGTGGCATCGCCAAAGATTTCAGAGAACAGGCGCTTCTCCTGTCACAGTATCGAACACTTTCAGATAGAACAATTAGTTTAAAATGGAACTAAGTTTCGCATCTGGAGTTTCGTCTCTCACAACGTCGGCCACTTAGTATCGTCGAACACATACGGTTTCGAGTAGCATCGCCACAAATTTCGGAGACAGGCGCTTCTACTGGCACAGTATCGAACACTTAGTTTCAGATAGAACAATTAGTTTAAAATGGAACTAAGTTTCGCATCTGGAGTTTCCTCGCTCAGAAGGTCGACCACTTCGTTTCGTTGAACACATACGGTTTCGAGTGGCATCGCCACAGATTTCAGAGAACAGGCGCTTCTCCTGGCACGGTATCGAACACTTAGTTTCAGATAGAACAATTAGTTTAAAATGGAACTAAGTTTCGCATCTGGAGTTTCCTCTCTCACAAGGTCGACTACTTAGATTCGTCGAACACATACGGTTTCGAGTAGCATCGCCACTGATTTCAGAGAACAGGCGCCTCGCCTGGCAGAGTATCGAACACTTTCAGATAGAACAATTAGTTTAAAATGGAACTAAGTTTCGCGTCTGGAGTTTCCTCTCTCACAAGGTCGGCCACTTAGTTTCGTCAAGCACATACGGTTTCGAGTGGCATCGCCACTGATTTCAGAGAAAAGGCGCTTCTCCTGGCACAGTATCGAACACTTTCAGATAGTACAATTAGTTTAAAATGGAACTAAGTTCCGCATCTGGAGTTTCCTCTCTCAAAAGGTCGGCCATTTAGTTTCGTCGAACAAATACGGTTTCGAGTGGCATCGCCACAGATTTCGGAGACAGGCGCTTCTACTGGCACAGTATCGAACACTTTCAGATAGAACATTTAGTTTAAAATGGAACTAAGTTCCGCATCTGGAGTTTCCTCTCTCACAAGGTCGGCCACTTCGTTTCGTTGAACACATACGGCTTCGAGTGGCATCGCCACAGATTTCAGAGAACAGGCGCTTCTCCTGGCACGGTATCGAACACTTAGTTTCAGATAGAACAATTAGTTTAAAATGGAACAATGTTTCGCATCTGGAGTTTTCTTTCGCACAAGGTCGACGACTTAATTTCGTCGAACACATAAGGTTTCGAGTGGCATCGCCACAGATTTCAGAGAACAGGCGCTTCTCCTGGCACAATATCGAACACTTAGTTTCAGATAGAACAATCAGTTTAAAATGGAACTAAGGTCCGCATCTGGAGTTTCCTCCCACACAAGGTCGACCATTTAGATTCGTCGAACAAATACGGTTTCGAGTGGCATCGCCACAGATTTCAGAGAACAGGCGCTTCTCCTGGCACAGTATCGAACACATTCAGATAGAACAATTAGTTTAAAATGGAACTAAGTTCCGCATCTGGAGTTTCCTCTCTCACAAGGTCGGCCACTTAGTTTCGTCAAACACATACGGTTTCGAATGGCATCGCCACAGATTTCAGAGAACAGGTGCTTCTCCTGGCACAGTATCGAACACTTAGTTTCAGATGGAACATTTGGATTAAAATGGAACTAAGTTTCGCATCTGAAGTTTCCTCTCGCACAAAGTCGGCCACTTAGTTACGTCGAACACATACGGGTTCGAGTAGCATCGCCACTGATTTCAGAGAACAGGCGCTTCTCTGGCACAGTATGGAACACTTTCAGATAGAACAATTAGTTTAAAATGGAACTAAGTTTCGCATCTGGAGTTTCCTCTCTCACAAGGTCGACTACTTAGATTCGTCGAACACATACGGTTTCGAGTAGCATCGCCACTGATTTCAGAGAACAGGCGCTTCGCCTGGCAGAGTATCGAACACTTTCAGATAGAACAATTAGTTTAAAATGGAACTAAGTTTCGCGTCTGGAGTTTCCTCTCTCACAAGGTAGGCCACTTAGTTTCGTCAAGCACATACGGTTTCGAGTGGCATCGCCACAGATTTCAGAGAACAGGCGCTTCTCCTGGCACAATATCGAACACTTAGTTTCGGATGGAACAATCAGTTTAAAATGGAACTAAGGTCCGCATCTGGAGTTTCCTCCCACACAAGGTCGACCATTTAGATTCGTCGAACACATACGGTTTCGAGTGGCATCGCAACTGATTTCAGAGAACAGGCGCTTCTCTGGCACAGTATCGAACACTTTCAGATAGAACAATTAGTTTAAAATGGAACTAAGTTCCGCATCTGGAGTTTCCTCTCTCACAAGGTCGGCCACTTCGTTTCGTTGAACACATACGGCTTCGAGTGGCATCGCCACAGATTTCAGAGAACAGGCGCTTCTCCTGGCACGGTATCGAACACTTAGTTTCAGATAGAACAATTAGTTTAAAATGGAACAATGTTTCGCATCTGGAGTTTTCTTTCGCACAAGGTCGACGACTTAATTTCGTCGAACACATAAGGTTTCGAGTGGCATCGCCACAGATTTCAGAGAACAGGCGCTCCTCCTGGCACAATATCGAACACTTAGTTTCAGATAGAACAATCAGTTTAAAATGGAACTAAGGTCCGCATCTGGAGTTTCCTCCCACACAAGGTCGACCATTTAGATTCGTCGAACACATACGGTTTCGAGTGGCATCGCCACAGATTTCAGAGAACAGGCGCTTCTCCTGGCACAGTATCGAACACTTTCAGATAGAACAATTAGTTTAAAATGGAACTAAGTTCCGCATCTGGAGTTTCCTCTCTCACAAGGTCGGCCACTTAGTTTCGTCAAACACATACGGTTTCGAATGGCATCGCCACAGATTTCAGAGAACAGGTGCTTCTCCTGGCACAGTATCGAACACTTAGTTTCAGATGGAACATTTGGATTAAAATGGAACTAAGTTTCGCATCTGAAGTTTCCTCTCGCACAAAGTCGGCCACTTAGTTACGTTGAACACATACGGGTTCGAGTAGCATCGCCACTGATTTCAGAGAACAGGCGCTTCTCTGGCACAGTATGGAACACTTTCAGATAGAACAATTAGTTTAAAATGGAACTAAGTTTCGCATCTGGAGTTTCCTCTCTCACAAGGTCGACTACTTAGATTCGTCGAACACATACGGTTTCGAGTAGCATCGCCACTGATTTCAGAGAACAGGCGCCTCGCCTGGCAGAGTATCGAACACTTTCAGATAGAACAATTAGTTTAAAATGGAACTAAGTTTCGCGTCTGGAGTTTCCTCTCTCACAAGGTCGGCCACTCAGTTTCGTCAAGCACATACGGTTTCGAGTGGCATCGCCACAGATTTCAGAGAACAGGCGCTTCTCCTGGCACAATATCGAACACTTAGTTTCGGATGGAACAATCAGTTTAAAATGGAACTAAGGTCCGCATCTGGAGTTTCCTCCCACACAAGGTCGACCATTTAGATTCGTCGAACACATACGGTTTCGAGTGGCATCGCAACTGATTTCAGAGAACAGGCGCTTCTCTGGCACAGTATCGAACACTTTCAGATAGAACAATTAGTTTAAAATGGAACTAAGTTCCGCATCTGGAGTTTCCTCTCTCACAAGGTCGGCCACTTAGTTTCGTCAAGCACATACGGTTTCGAGTGGCATCGCCACAGATTTCACAGAACAAGCGCTTCTCCTGGCACAGTATCGAACACTTAGTTTCAGAGGGAAAAATTAGTTTAAAATGAAACTAAGTTTCGCGTCTGGAGTTTCCTCTCTCACAAGGTCGACCACTCAATTTCGAGTGGCATCACCACAGATTTCAGAGAACAGGTGCTTCTCCTGGCACACTATCGAACACTTAGTTTCAGATAGAACAATTAATTTGAAATGGAACTATGTTTCGCATCTGAAGTTTCCTCTCTCACAAGATCGGCCACTTAGTTTCGTCGAACACATACGGTTTCGAGTAGCATCGCCACAGATTTCAGAGAACAGGCGCTTCTCCTGGCACAGTATCGAATACTTAGTTTGAGAGAGAACAATTAGTTTAAAATGGAACTAAGTTTCGCATCTGGAGTTTCCTCTCTCACAAGGTCGACCACTTAATTTCGTCGAACACATACGGTTTCGAGTGGCATCGCCACAGATTTCAGAGAACAGGCGCTTCTCCTGGCACGGTATCGAACACTTAGTTTCAGATAGAACAATTAGTTTAAAATGGAACAACGTTTCGCATCTGGAGTTTCCTCTCTCACAAGGTCGACCACTCAGTTTCGTCGAACACATACGGTTTCGAGTGGCATCGCCACAGATTTCAGAGAACAGGCGCTTCTCCTGGCACAGTATCGAACACTTAGTTTCAGATAGAACAATTAGTTTAAAATGGAACTAAGTTTCGCATCTGAAGTTTCCTCTCTCACAAGATCGGCCACCTAGTTTCGTCGAACACATACGGTTTCGAGTAGCATCGCGACAGATTTCAGGGAACAGGCGCTTCTCCTGGCACAGTATCGAACCCTTAGTTTCAGATGGAACATTTAGTTTAAAATGGCACTAAGTTTCGCGTCTGGAGTTTCCTCTCTCACAAGGTCGACCACTCAATTTCGAGTGGCATCACCACAGATTTCAGAGAACAGGTGCTTCTCCTGGCACACTATCGAACACTTAGTTTCAGATAGAACAATTAATTTGAAATGGAACTATGTTTCGCATCTGAAGTTTCCTCTCTCACAAGATCAGCCACTTAGTTTCGTCGAACACATACGGTTTCGAGTAGCATCGCCACAGATTTCAGAGAACAGGCGCTTCTCCTGGCACAGTATCGAATACTTAGTTTGAGAGAGAACAATTAGTTTAAAATGGAACTAAGTTTCGCATCTGGAGTTTCCTCTCTCACAAGGTCGACCACTTAATTTCGTCGAACACATACGGTTTCGAGTGGCATCGCCACAGATTTCAGAGAACAGGCGCTTCTCCTGGCACGGTATCGAACACTTAGTTTCAGATAGAACAATTAGTTTAAAATGGAACAACGTTTCGCATCTGGAGTTTCCTCTCTCACAAGGTCGACCACTCAGTTTCGTCGAACACATACGGTTTCGAGTGGCATCGCCACAGATTTCAGAGAACAGGCGCTTCTCCTGGCACAGTATCGAACACTTAGTTTCAGATAGAACAATTAGTTTAAAATGGAACTAAGTTTCGTATCTGAAGTTTCCTCTCTCACAAGATCGGCCACCTAGTTTCGTCGAACACATACGGTTTCGAGTAGCATCGCGACAGATTTCAGGGAACAGGCGCTTCTCCTGGCACAGTATCGAACCCTTAGTTTCAGATGGAACATTTAGTTTAAAATGGCACTAAGTTTCGCGTCTGGAGTTTCCTCTCTCACAAGGTCGACCACTCAATTTCGAGTGGCATCACCACAGATTTCAGAGAACAGGTGCTTCTCCTGGCACACTATCGAACACTTAGTTTCAGATAGAACAATTAATTTGAAATGGAACTATGTTTCGCATCTGAAGTTTCCTCTCTCACAAGATCGGCCACTTAGTTTCGTCGAACACATACGGTTTCGAGTAGCATCGCCACAGATTTCAGAGAACAGGCGCTTCTCCTGGCAGAGTATCGAACACTTAGTATGAGATAGAATAATTAGTTTAAAATGGAACTATCTTTCGCGTCTGGAGTATCCTCTCTCACAAGTTCAACCACTTAGTTTCGTCGAACACATACGGTTTTGAGGGGCATCGCCACACAGTTCAGAGAACAGGCGCTTCTCCTGGCACAGTATCGAACACTTAGTTTGAGAGAGAACAATTAGTTTATAATGGAACTATGTTTCGCATCTGGAGTTTCCTCTCTCACAAGGTCGACCACTTAGTTTCGTGGAACATATACGGTTTCGAGTGGCATCGCCACAGATTTCAAAAAACAGACGCTTCTCCTGGCACAGTATCGAACACTTTTTACAGGCAGAACAATTAGTTTAAAATGGAACTATGTTTCGCATCTGGAGATTCCTCTCTCACAAGGTCGACCACTTAGTTTCGTCGAACACATACGGTTTCGAGTAGCATCGCCACAGATTTCAGAGAGCAGGCGCTTCTCCTGGCACAGTATCGAAAACTTAGTTTCAGCTAGAATATATAGTTTTAAATGGAAATATGTTTCGCATTTGGAGTTTCCTCTCTCACAAAGTCGACCACTTAGTTTCGTCGAACACATACGGTTTCGAGTGACATCGCCACAGATTTCAGAGAAAAGGCGCTACTCCTGGCACAATATCGAACACTTAGTATCAGATAGAACAATTAGTTTAAAATGGAACTATGTTTCGCATCTGGAGTATCCTCTCTTACAAGGTCAACCACTTAGTTTCGTCGAACACATACGGTTTCGAGTGGCATCGCCACAGATTTCAGAGAACAGGCGCTTCTCCTGGCACGGTATCGAACACTTAGTTTCAGACAGAACAAATAGTTTAAAATGGAACTAAGTTTCGCATCTGGAGTTTCCCCTCTCACAAGGTCGACCACTTAGTTTCGACGAACACATACGGTTTCGAGTGGCATCGCCACAGATTTCAGCGAACGGGCGCTTCTCCTGGCACAGTATCTAACACTTAGTTTCAGACAGAACTATTAGTTTCAAATGGACCTATGTTTCGCATTTTGGAGTTTACTCTCTCACAAGTTCGACCACTTTGTTTCGTCAAACACATACGGTTTCGAGTGGCATCGCCACAGATTTCAGAGAACAGGCGCTTCTCCTGGCAGAGTATCGAACACTTAGTATGAGATAGAACAAATAGTTTAAAATCGAACTAATTTTCGCATCTGGAGTTTCCTCTCTCACGAGGTCGACCACTTAGTTTCGACGAACACATACGGTTTCGAGTGGCATCGCCACAGATTTCAGCGAACGGGCGCTTCTCCTGGCACAGTATCTAACACTTAGTTCCAGATAGAACAATTAGTTTAAAATGGTACTAAGTTTCGCATCTGGAGTTTCCTCTCTCACAAGGCGACAACTTAATTTCGTGGAACACATACGGTATCGAGTTGCATCGCCAAAGATTTCAGAGAACAGGCGCTTCTCCTGGCACAGTATCGAACACTTTCAGATAGAACAATTCGTTTAGAATGGTACTAAGCTTCGCATCTGGAGTTTCCTCTCTCACAAGCCGGCCACTCAGTTTCGTCGAACACATAAGGTTTCGAGTAGCATCACCACTGATTTCAGAGAACAGGCGCTTCTCCTGGCACAGTATCGAACACTTAGTTTCAGACAGAACTATTAGTTTCAAATGGACCTATGTTTCGCATTTTGGAGTTTCCTCTCTCACAAGTTAGACCACTTGGTTCCGTCAAACACATACTGTTTCGAGTGGCATCGCCACAGATTTCAGAGAACAGGCGCTTCTCCTGGCAGAGTATCGAAAACTTAGTTTCAGATAGAACAATTAATTTAAAATGGAACTAAGTTTCGCATCTGGAGTTTCCTCTCTCACAAGGTCGACCACTTAGTTTCGTCGAACACATACGGTTTCGAGTAGCATCGCCACAGATTTCAGAGAGCAGGCGCTTCTCCTGGCACAGTATCGAACACTTATTACAGGCAGAACAATTAGTTTAAAATGGAACTATGTTTCGCATCTGGAGTTTCCTCTCTCACAAGGTCGACCACTTAGTTTCGTCGAACACATACGGTTTCGAGTAGCATCGCCACAGATTTCAGAGAGCAGGCGCTTCTCCTGGCACAGTATCGAAAACTTAGTTTCAGCTAGAATATATAGTTTTAAATGGAAATATGTTTCGCATTTGGAGTTTCCTCTCTCACAAAGTCGACCACTTAGTTTCGTCGAACACATACGGTTTCGAGTGACATCGCCACAGATTTCAGAGAAAAGGCGCTACTCCTGGCACAATATCGAACACTTAGTATCAGATAGAACAATTAGTTTAAAATGGAACTATGTTTCGCATCTGGAGAATCCTCTCTTACAAGGTCAACCACTTAGTTTCGTCGAACATATACGGTTTCGAGTGGCATCGCCACAGATTTCAGAGAACAGGCGCTTCTCCTGGCACGGTATCGAACACTTAGTTTCAGACAGAAAAAATAGTTTAAAATGGAACTAAGTTTCGCATTTGGAGTTTCCTCTCTCACAAGGTCGACCACTTAGTTTCGACGAACACATACGGTTTCGAGTGGCATCACCACAGATTTCAGCGAACGGGCGCTTCTCCTGGCACAGTATCTAACACTTAGTTTCAGACAGAACTATTAGTTTCAAATGGACCTATGTTTCGCATTTTGGAGTTTCCTCTCTCACAAGTTCGACCACTTGGTTTCGTCAAACACATACGGTTTCGAGTGGCATCGCCACAGATTTCAGAGAACAGGCGCTTCTCCTGGCAGAGTATCGAACACTTAGTATGAGATAGAATAATTAGTTTAAAATGGAACTATCTTTCGCGTCTGGAGTATCCTCTCTCACAAGTTCAACCACTTAGTTTCGTCGAACACATACGGTTTTGAGGGGCATCGCCACACAGTTCAGAGAACAGGCGCTTCTCCTGGCACAGTATCGAACACTTAGTTTGAGAGAGAACAATTAGTTTAAAATGGAACTAAGTTTCGCATCTGGAGTTTCCTCTCTCACAAGGTCGACCAATCATTTTCGTCGACTACATACGGTTTCGAGTGGCATCGCCACAGATTTCAGAGAGCAGGCGCTTCTCCTGGCACAGTATCGAACACATAGTTTTAGATAGAACAATTAGTTTAAAATGGAATTAAATTTCTAATTTGGATTTGCCTCGCTCACAAGGTCGACCACTTAGTTTCGTCGAACACATACGGTTTCGAATAGCATCGCCACAATTCTCAGAGAACAGGCGCTTCTCCTGGCACAGTATCGAACACTTAATATCATATTGAACAATTAGTTTAAAATGGAACTAAGTTTCGTGTCTGGAGTTTCCTCTCTCACAAGGTCGACCACTTAGTTTCGACGAACACATACGGTTTCGAGTGGCATCGCCACAGATTTCAGCGAACGGGCGCTTCTCCTGGCACAGTATCTAACACTTAGTTTCAGACAGAACTATTAGTTTCAAATGGACCTATGTTTCGCATTTTGGAGTTTCCTCTCTCACAAGTTCGACCACTTGGTTTCGTCAAACACATACGGTTTCGAGTGGCATCGCCACATATTTCAGAGAACAGGCGCTTCTCCTGGCAGAGTATCGAACACTTAGTATGAGATAGAATAATTAGTTTAAAATGGAACTATCTTTCGCGTCTGGAGTATCCTCTCTCACAAGTTCAACCACTTAGTTTCGTCGAACACATACGGTTTCGAGTAGCATCGCCACAGATTTCAGAGAGCAGGCGCTTCTCCTGGCACAGTATCGAACACTTTCAGATAGAACAATTCGTTTAGAATGGTACTAAGCTTCGCATCTGGAGTTTCCTCTCTCACAAGGTCAACCACTTAGTTTCGGCGAACACATACGGTTTCGAGCGGCATCGCCACACAGTTCACAGAACAGGCGCTTCTCCTGGCACAGTATCGAAAACTTAGTTTCAGATAGAACAATTAATTTAAAATGGAACTAAGTTTCGCATCTGGAGTTTCCTCTCTCACAAGGTCGACCACTTAGTTTCGTCGAACACATACGGTTTCGAGTAGCATCGCCACAGATTTCAGAGAGCAGGCGCTTCTCCTGGCACAGTATCGAACACTTATTACAGGCAAAACAATTAGTTTAAAATGGAAATATGTTTCGCATTTGGAGTTTCCTCTCTCACAAGGCGACTACTTAATTTCGTGGAACACATACGGTATCGAGTAGCATCGCCAAAGATTTCAGAGTACAGGCGCTTCTCCTGGCACAGTATCGAACACTTTCAGATAGAACAATTCGTTTAGAATGGTACTAAGCTTCGCATCTGGAGTTTCCTCTCTCACAAGCCGGCCACTCAGTTTCGTCGAACACATAAGGTTTCGAGTAGCATCACCACTGATTTCAGAGAACAGGTGCTTCTCCTGGCACAGTATCGGACACTTAGTTTCAGATAGAACAATTAGTTTAAAAAGGAACTCAGTTTCGCATCTGGAGTATCCTCTCTTACAAGGTCAACCACTTAGTTTCGTCGAACACATACGGTTTCAAGTGGCATCGCCACAGATTTCAGAGAACAGGCGCTTCTCCTGGCACAGTATCGAACACATAGTTTTAGATAGAACAATTAGTTTAAAATGGAATTAAATTTCTAATTTGGAGTTGCCTCGCTCACAAGGTCGACCACTTAGTTTCGTCGAACACATACGGTTTCGAGTAGCATCGCCACAGTTCTCAGAGAACAGGCGATTCTCCTGGCACAGTATCGAACACTTAATATCATTTAGAACAATTAGTTTTAATTGGAACTATGTTTCGCATCTGGAGTTTCCTCTCTCACAAGGTCGACCACTCATTTTCGTCGACTACATACGGTTTCGAGTGGCATCGCCACAGATTTCAGAGAGCAGGCGCTTCTCCTGGCACAGTATCGAACACATAGTTTTAGATAGAACAATTAGTTTAAAATGGAATTAAATTTCTAATTTGGAGTTGCCTCGCTCACAAGGTCGACCACTTAGTTTCTTCGAACACATACGGTTTCGAGTGGCATCGTCACACATTTCAGAGAACAGGCGCTTCTCCTGGCACAGTATCGAAAACTTATTATCAGATAGAACAATTAGTTTCAAATGGAACTATGTTTCGCATCTGCAGTATCCTCTCTCACAAGTTCAACCACTTAGTTTCGTCGAACACATACGGTTTCGAGCGGCATCGCCACACAGTTCAGATAACAGGCGCTTCTCCTGGCACAGTATCGAACATTTAGTTTCAGATAGAACAATTAGTTTAAAATGGTACTATGTTTCGCATCTGGAGTTTCTTCCCTCACAAGGCGACCACTTTGTTTCGTCGAACACATAAGGTTTCGAGTAGCATCGCCACAGATTTCAGAGAGCATGCGCTTCTCCTGGCACAGTATCGAACATTTAGTTTCAGACAGAACTATTAGTTTCAAATGGACCTATGTTTCGCATTTTGGAGTTTCCTCTCTCACAAGTTCGACCACCTGGTTTCGTCAAACACATACGGTTTCGAGTGGCATCGCCACATATTTCAGAGAACAGGCGCTTCTCCTGGCAGAGTATCGAACACTTAGTATGAGATAGAATAATTAGTTTAAAATGGAACTATCTTTCGCGTCTGGAGTATCCTCTCTCACAAGTTCAACCACTTAGTTTCGTCGAACACATACGGTTTTGAGGGGCATCGCCACACAGTTCAGAGAACAGGCGCTTCTCCTGGCACAGTATCGAACACTTAGTTTCAGATGGAACATTTAGTTTAAAATTGGACTATGCTTCGCATCTGGAGTTTCCTCTCTCAGAAGGTCGACTACTTAGTTTCGTCGTACACATACGGTTTCGAGTGGCATCGCCACAGATTTCAGAGAACAGGCGCTTCTCCTGGTACAGTATCGAACACTTAGTTTCAGATGGAACATTTAGTTTAAAATTTAACTATGTCCCGCATCTGGAGTTTCCCCTCTCACAAGGTCGACCACTTAGTTTCGCCGAACGCATACGGTTCCGAGTGGCATCGCCACAGATTTCAGGGAACAGGCGCTTCTGCTGGCACAGTATCGAACACTTAGTTTCTAATAGAACAATTAGTTTAAAATGGCACTAAGTTTCGCGTCTGGAGTTTCCTCTCTCACAAGGTCGACCACTTAGTTTCGCCGAACGCATACGGTTCCGAGTGGCATCGCCACAGATTTCAGGGAACAGGCGCTTCTGCTGGCACAGTATCGAACACTTAGTTTCAGATGGAACATTTAGTTTAAAATTGGACTATGCTTCGCATCTGGAGTTTCCTCTCTCAGAAGGTCGACTACTTAGTTTCGTCGTACACATACGGTTTCGAGTGGCATCGCCACAGATTTCAGAGAACAGGCGCTTCTCCTGGTACAGTATCGAACACTTAGTTTCAGATGGAACATTTAGTTTAAAATTTAACTATGTCCCGCATCTGGAGTTTCCTCTCTCACAAGGTCGACCACTTAGTTTCGCCGAACGCATACGGTTCCGAGTGGCATCGCCACAGATTTCTGAGAACAGGCGCTTCTCCTGGCACAGTATCGAACACTTAGTTTCAGATGGAACATTTAGTTTAAAATTGAACTATGTTTCGCGTCTGGAGTTTCCTCTCTCACAAGGTCGACCACTTAGTTTCGCCGAACGCATACGGTTACGAGTAGTATCGCCACAGATTTCGCAGAACGGGAGTTTCTCCTGGCACAGTATCGAACACTTAGTTTCAGATAGAACAATTAGTTTAAAATGCAACTATGTTTCGCATCTGGAGTTTCCTGTCTCACAAGGTCGGCCACTTAGTTTCGTCGAACACATACGGTTTCGAGTGGTATCGCCACAGATTCCAGAGAACAGGCGCTTCTCCTGGCACACTATCGAACACTTAGTTTTAGATGGAACAATTAGTTTAAAATGCAACTATATTTCGCATGTGGTGTTTCCTCTCTCACAAGGTCGGCAACTTAGTTTCGTCGAACACATACGGTTTCGTGTGGTATCGCCACAGATTTCAGAGAACAGGCGCTTCTCCTGGCACAGTATCGAACACTTAGTTTCAGAGGGAAAAATTATTTTAAAATGGAAGTAAGTTTCGCATCTGCAGTTTCCTCTCTCACAAGGTCGACAACTTAGTTGCGTCGAACAAATACGGTTACGAGTGGCATCGCCACAGATTTCAGAGAACAGACGCTTCTCCTAGCACACTATCGAAAACTTAGTATCAGATAGAACAATTAGTTTAAAATGGAACTAAGTTTCGCATCTGGAGTATCCTCTCTCACAAGGTCGACTACTTAGTTACGTCGAACACATACGGTTACGAGTAGTATCGCCACAGATTTCGCAGAACGGGAGTTTCTCCTGGCACAGTATCGAACACTTAGTTTCAGATAGAACAATTAGTTTAAAATGCAACTATATTTCGCATCTGGAGTTTCCTCTCTCACAAGGTCGGCCACTTAGTTTCGTCGAACACATACGGTTTCGAGTGGTATAGCCACAGATATCAGAGAACAGGCACTTCTCCTGGCACAGTATTGAACACTTTGTTTCAGATAGAACAATTAGTTTAAAATGGAACTATGTTTCGCATTTGGAGTTTCCTCTTTCACAAGGTCGACAACTTAGTTTCGTCGAACAAATACGGTTTCTAGTGGCATCGCCACAGATTTCAGAGAACAGACGCTTCTACTGGCACAGTATCGAACACATAGTTTCAGATAGAACAATTAGTTTTAAATGGAACTAAGTTTCGCTTCTGGGGTTTCCTCTCTCACAAGGTCGACCATTTAGATTCATCGAACACATACGGTTTCGAGTAGTATCGCCACAGCTTTCGCAGAACGGGAGTTTCTCCTGGCACAGTATCGAACACTTAGTTTCAGATAGAACAATTAGTTTAAAATGCAACTATGTTTCGCATCTGGAGTTTCCTCTCTCACAAGGTCGACCACTTAGTTTCGTCGAACACATACGGTTTCGAGTATCATCGCCACAGATTTCAGAGAACAGGCGCTTCTCCTGGCACACTGTCGAACACTTAGTTTCAGATAGAACAATTAGTTTTAAAAGGAACTAAGTTTCGCATCTGGAGTTTCCTCTCTCACAAGGTCGGCCACTTAGTTTCGTCGAACACATACGGTTTCGAGTGGCATCGGCACAGATTTCAGAGAACAGGCGCTTCTCCTGGCACAGTATCGAACACTTAGTTTCGGACGGAAAATTTGGTTTAAAGTGGAACTAAGTTTCGCATCTGGAGTTTCCTCTCTCACAAGGTCGACCATTTAGATTCGTCGAACACATACGGGTTCGAGTAGCATCGCCACTGATTTCAGAGAACAGGCGCTTCTCCTGGCACAGTATCGAACACTTTCAGATAGAACAATTAGTTTAAAATGGAACTAAGTTTCGCATCTGGAGTTTCCTCTCTCACAAGGTCGGCCACTTAGTATCGTCGAACACATACGGGTTCGAGTAGCATCGCCACTGATTTCAGAGAACAGGCGCTTCTCCTGGCACAGTATCGAACACTTTCAGATAGAACAATTAGTTTAAAATGGAACAACGTTTCGCATCTGGAGTTTCCTCTCTCACAAGGTCGACCACTTAGTTTCGCCGAACGCATACGGTTCCGAGTGGCATCGCCACAGATTTCAGGGAACAGGCGCATCTGCTGGCACAGTATCGAACACTTAGTTTCTGATAGAACAATAAGTTTAAAATGGCACTAAGTTTCGCGTCTGGAGTTTCCACTCTCACAAGGTCGACCACTCAGTTTCGTCGAACACATACGGTTTCGAGTGGCATAGCCACAGATTTCAGAGAACAGGCGCTTCTCCTGGCACAGTATCGAACACTTAGTTTCAGATAGAACAATTAGTTTAAAATGGAACTAAGCTTCGCATCTGGAGCTTCCTCTCTCTCAAGGTGGACCACTTAGTTTCGTCGAACACGTACGGTTTCGAGTGGCATCGCCAAAGATTTCAGAGAACAGGCGCTTCTCCTGTCACAGTATCGAACACTTTCAGATAGAACAATTAGTTTAAAATGGAACTAAGTTTCGCATCTGGAGTTTCGTCTCTCACAACGTCGGCCACTTAGTATCGTCGAACACATACGGTTTCGAGTAGCATCGCCACAAATTTCGGAGACAGGCGCTTCTACTGGCACAGTATCGAACACTTAGTTTCAGATAGAACAATTAGTTTAAAATGGAACTAAGTTTCGCATCTGGAGTTTCCTCGCTCAGAAGGTCGACCACTTAGTTTCGTCGTACACATACGGTTTCGAGTGGCATCGCCACAGATTTGAGAGAACAGGCACTTCTCCTGGTACAGTATCGAACCCTTAGTTTCAGATGGAACATTTAGTTTAAAATTGAACTATGTGTCGCATCTGGAGTTTCCTCTCTCACAAGGTCGACCACTTAGTTTCGCCGAACGCATACGGTTCCGAGTGGCATCGCCACAGATTTCAGGGAACAGGCGCATCTGCTGGCACAGTATCGAACACTTAGTTTCTGATAGAACAATAAGTTTAAAATGGCACTAAGTTTCGCGTCTGGAGTTTCCACTCTCACAAGGTCGACCACTCAGTTTCGTCGAACACATACGGTTTCGAGTGGCATAGCCACAGATTTCAGAGAACAGGCGCTTCTCCTGGCACAGTATCGAACACTTAGTTTCAGATAGAACAATTAGTTTAAAATGGAACTAAGCTTCGCATCTGGAGCTTCCTCTCTCTCAAGGTGGACCACTTAGTTTCGTCGAACACATACGGTTTCGAGTAGCATCGCCACTGATATCAGAGAACAGGCGCTTCTCCTGGCACAGTATCGAACACTTAGTTTCAGATACAACAATTAGTTTAAAATGGAACAATGTTTCGCATCTGGAGTTTTCTTTCGCACAAGGTCGACGACTTTATTTCGTCGAACACATAAGGTTTCGAGTGGCATCGCCACAGATTTCAGAGAACAGGCGCTTCTCCTGGCACAATATCGAACACTTAGTTTCGGATGGAACAATCAGTTTAAAATGGAACTAAGGTCCGCATCTGGAGTTTCCTCCCACACAAGGTCGACCATTTAGATTCGTCGAACACATACGTTTTCGAGTGGCATCGCCACAGATTTCAGAGAACAGGCGCTTCTCCTGGCACAGTATCGAACACTTTCAGATAGAACAATTAGTTTAAAATGGAACTAAGTTCCGCATCTGGAGTTTCCTCTCTCACAAGGTCGGCCACTTAGTTTCTTCGAACACATACGGTTTCGAATGGCATCGCCACAGATTTCAGAGAACAGGTGCTTCTCCTGGCACAGTATCGAACATTTAGTTTCAGATGGAACATTTGGATTAAAATGGAACTAAGTTTCGCATCTGAAGTTTCCTCTCGCACAAAGTCGGCCACTTAGTTACGTCGAACACATACGGGTTCGAGTAGCATCGCCACTGATTTCAGAGAACAGGCGCTTCTCTGGCACAGTATGGAACACTTTCAGATAGAACAATTAGTTTAAAATGGAACTAAGTTTCGCATCTGGAGTTTCCTCTCTCACAAGGTCGACTACTTAGATTCGTCGAACACATACGGTTTCGAGTAGCATCGCCACTGATTTCAGAGAACAGGCGCCTCGCCTGGCAGAGTATCGAACACTTTCAGATAGAACAATTAGTTTAAAATGGAACTAAGTTCCGCATCTGGAGTTTCCTCTCTCAAAAGGTCGGCCATTTAGTTTCGTCGAACACGTACGGTTTCGGGTGGCATCGCCACAGATTTCAGAGAACAGGTGCTTCTCCTGGCACGGTATCGAACACTTAGTTTCAGATAGAACAATTAGTTTAAAATGGAACTAAGTTTCGCGTCTGGAGTTTCCTCTCTCACAAGGTCGGCCACTTAGTTTCGTCAAGCACATACGGTTTCGAGTGGCATCGCCACAGATTTCAGAGAACAGGCGCTTCTCCTGGCACAATATCAAACACTTAGTTTCAGATAGAACAATCAGTTTAAAATGGAACTAAGTTCCGCATCTGGAGTTTCCTCCCACACAAGGTCGACCATTTAGATTCGTCGAACACATACGGTTTCGAGTAGCATCGCGACAGATTTCAGAGAACAGGTGCTTCTCCTGGCACAGTATCGACCACTTATTTTCAGATAGAACAATTAGCTAAAAATGGAACTGAGTTTCGCATCTGGAGTTTCCTCTCTCACAAGGTCGGCCATTTAGTTTCGTCGAACACATACGGTTTCGAGTGGCATCGCCACAGATTTCAGAGAACAGGTGCTTCTCCTGGCACAGTATCGAACACTTTCAGATAGAACAATTAGTTTAAAATGGAACTAAGTTTCGCTTCTTGAGTTTCCTCTCTCACAAGGTCGGCCACTTAGTTTCGTCGAACACATACGGTTTCGAGTGGCATCGGCACAGATTTCAGAGAACAGGCGCTTCTCCTGGCACAGTATCGAACACTTAGTTTCGGACGGAAAATTTGGTTTAAAGTGGAACTAAGTTTCGCAACTGGAGTTTCCTCTCTCACAAGGTCGGCCACTTAGTTTCGTCGAACACATACGGTTTCGGGTGGCATCGCCACAGATTTCAGAGAACAGGTGCTTCTCCTGGCACGGTATCGAACACTTAGTTTCAGATAGAACAATTAGTTTAAAATGGAACTAAGTTTCGCGTCTGGAGTTTCCTCTCTCACAAGGTCGGCCACTTAGTTTCGTCAAGCACTTACGGTTTCGAGTGGCATCGCCACAGATTTCACAGAACAAGCGCTTCTCCTGGCACAGTATCGAACACTTAGTTTCAGAGGGAAAAATTATTTTAAAATGGAATTAAGTTTCGCATCTGCAGTTTCCTCTCTCACAAGGTCGACAACTTAGTTGCGTCGAACAAATACGGTTTCGAGTGGCATCGCCACAGATTTCGCAGAACGGGAGTTTCTCCTGGCACAGTATCGAACACTTAGTTTCAGATAGAACGATTAGTTTAAAATGCAACTATGTTTCGCATCTGGAGTTTCCTCTCTCACAAGGTCGGCCACTTAGTTTCGTCGAACACATACGGTTTCGAGTGGTATAGCCACAGATGTCAGAGAACAGGCACTTCTCCTGGCACAGTATTGAACACTTTGTTTCAGATAGAACAATTAGTTTAAAATGGAACTAAGCTTCGCATCTGGAGCTTCCTCTCTCTCAAGGTGGACCACTTAGTTTCGTCGAACACATACGGTTTCGAGTGGCATCGCCAAAGATTTCAGAGAACAGGCGCTTCTCCTGTCACAGTATCGAACACTTTCAGATAGAACAATTAGTTTAAAATGGAACTAAGTTTCGCATCTGGAGTTTCGTCTCTCACAACGTCGGCCACTTAGTATCGTCGAACACATACGGTTTCGAGTAGCATCGCCACAAATTTCGGAGACAGGCGCTTCTACTGGCACAGTATCGAACACTTAGTTTCAGATAGAACAATTAGTTTAAAATGGAACTAAGTTTCGCATCTGGAGTTTCCTCGCTCAGAAGGTCGACCACTTAGTTTCGTCGTACACATACGGTTTCGAGTGGCATCGCCACAGATTTCAGAGAACAGGCACTTCTCCTGGTACAGTATCGAACCCTTAGTTTCAGATGGAACATTTAGTTTAAAATTGAACTATGTGTCGCATCTGGAGTTTCCTCTCTCACAAGGTCGACCACTTAGTTTCGCCGAACGCATACGGTTCCGAGTGGCATCGCCACAGATTTCAGGGAACAGGCGCATCTGCTGGCACAGTATCGAACACTTAGTTTCTGATAGAACAATAAGTTTAAAATGGCACTAAGTTTCGCGTCTGGAGTTTCCACTCTCACAAGGTCGACCACTCAGTTTCGTCGAACACATACGGTTTCGAGTGGCATAGCCACAGATTTCAGAGAACAGGCGCTTCTCCTGGCACAGTATCGAACACTTAGTTTCAGATAGAACAATTAGTTTAAAATGGAACAAAGCTTCGCATCTGGAGCTTCCTCTCTCTCAAGGTGGACCACTTAGTTTCGTCGAACACATACGGTTTCGAGTAGCATCGCCACTGATATCAGAGAACAGGCGCTTCTCCTGGCACAGTATCGAACACTTAGTTTCAGATACAACAATTAGTTTAAAATGGAACAATGTTTCGCATCTGGAGTTTTCTTTCGCACAAGGTCGACGACTTTATTTCGTCGAACACATAAGGTTTCGAGTGGCATCGCCACAGATTTCAGAGAACAGGCGCTTCTCCTGGCACAATATCGAACACTTAGTTTCGGATGGAACAATCAGTTTAAAATGGAACTAAGGTCCGCATCTGGAGTTTCCTCCCACACAAGGTCGACCATTTAGATTCGTCGAACACATACGGTTTCGAGTGGCATCGCCACAGATTTCAGAGAACAGGCGCTTCTCCTGGCACAGTATCGAATACTTTCAGATAGAACAATTAGTTTAAAATGGAACTAAGTTCCGCATCTGGAGTTTCCTCTCTCACAAGGTCGGCCACTTAGTTTCGTCGAACACATACGGTTTCGAATGGCATCGCCACAGATTTCAGAGAACAGGTGCTTCTCCTGGCACAGTATCGAACATTTAGTTTCAGATGGAACATTTGGATTAAAATGGAACTAAGTTTCGCATCTGAAGTTTCCTCTCGCACAAAGTCGGCCACTTAGTTACGTCGAACACATACGGGTTCGAGTAGCATCGCCACTGATTTCAGAGAACAGGCGCTTCTCTGGCACAGTATGGAACACTTTCAGATAGAACAATTAGTTTAAAATGGAACTAAGTTTCGCATCTGGAGTTTCCTCTCTCACAAGGTCGACTACTTAGATTCGTCGAACACATACGGTTTCGAGTAGCATCGCCACTGATTTCAGAGAACAGGCGCCTCGCCTGGCAGAGTATCGAACACTTTCAGATAGAACAATTAGTTTAAAATGGAACTAAGTTTCGCGGATGGAGTTTCCTCTCTCACAAGGTCGGCCACTTAGTTTCGTCAAGCACATACGGTTTCGAGTGGCATCGCCACAGATTTCAGAGAACAAGCGCTTCTCCTGGCACAATATCGAACACTTAGTTTCGGATGGAACAATCAGTTTAAAATGTAACCAAGGTCCGGATCTGGAGTTTCCTCCCACACAAGGTCGACCATTTAGATTCGTCGAACACATACGGTTTCGAGTGGCATCGCAACTGATTTCAGAGAACAGGCGCTTCTCTGGCACAGTATCGAACACTTTCAGATAGAACAATTAGTTTAAAATGGAACTAAGTTCCGCATCTGGAGTTTCCTCTCTCACAAGGTCGTCCACCTAGTTACGTCGAACACATACGGGTTCGAGTAGCATCGCCACTGATTTCAGAGAAAAGGCGCTTCTCCTGGCACAGTATCGAACACTTTCAGATAGTACAATTAGTTTAAAATGGAACTAAGTTCCGCATCTGGAGTTTCCTCTCTCAAAAGGTCGGCCATTTAGTTTCGTCGAACAAATACGGTTTCGAGTGGCATCGCCACAGATTTCAGAGAACAGGTGCTTCTTCTGGCACAGTATCGAACACTTTCAGATAGAACATTTAGTTTAAAATGGAACTAAGTTCCGCAACTGGAGTTTCCTCTCTCACAAGGTCGGCCACTTAGTTTCGTCGAACACATACGGTTTCGGGTGGCATCGCCACAGATTTCAGAGAACAGGTGCTTCTCCTGGCACGGTATCGAACACTTAGTTTCAGATAGAACAATTAGTTTAAAATGGAACTAAGTTTCGCGTCTGGAGTTTCCTCTCTCACAAGGTCGGCCACTTAGTTTCGTCAAGCACATACGGTTTCGAGTGGCATCGCCACAGATTTCACAGAACAAGCGCTTCTCCTGGCACAGTATCGAACACTTAGTTTCAGAGGGAAAAATTATTTTAAAATGGAATTAAGTTTCGCATCTGCAGTTTCCTCTCTCACAAGGTCGACAACTTAGTTGCGTCGAACAAATACGGTTTCGAGTGGCATCGCCACAGATTTCGCAGAACGGGAGTTTCTCCTGGCACAGTATCGAACATTTAGTTTCAGATAGAACAATTAGTTTAAAATGCAACTATGTTTCGCATCTGGAGTTTCCTCTCTCACCAGGTCGGCCACTTAGTTTCGTCGAACACATACGGTTTCGAGTGGTATAGCCACAGATGTCAGAGAACAGGCACTTCTCCTGGCACAGTATTGAACACTTTGTTTCAGATAGAACAATTAGTTTAAAATGGAACTAAGCTTCGCATCTGGAGCTTCCTCTCTCTCAAGGTGGACCACTTAGTTTCGTCGAACACATACGGTTTCGAGTGGCATCGCCAAAGATTTCAGAGAACAGGCGCTTCTCCTGTCACAGTATCGAACACTTTCAGATAGAACAATTAGTTTAAAATGGAACTAAGTTTCGCATCTGGAGTTTCGTCTCTCACAACGTCGGCCACTTAGTATCGTCGAACACATACGGTTTCGAGTAGCATCGCCACAAATTTCGGAGACAGGCGCTTCTACTGGCACAGTATCGAACACTTAGTTTCAGATAGAACAATTAGTTTAAAATGGAACTAAGTTTCGCATCTGGAGTTTCCTCGCTCAGAAGGTCGACCACTTAGTTTCGTCGTACACATACGGTTTCGAGTGGCATCGCCACAGATTTCAGAGAACAGGCACTTCTCCTGGTACAGTATCGAACCCTTAGTTTCAGATGGAACATTTAGTTTAAAATTGAACTATGTGTCGCATCTGGAGTTTCCTCTCTCACAAGGTCGACCACTTAGTTTCGCCGAACGCATACGGTTCCGAGTGGCATCGCCACAGATTTCAGGGAACAGGCGCATCTGCTGGCACAGTATCGAACACTTAGTTTCTGATAGAACAATAAGTTTAAAATGGCACTAAGTTTCGCGTCTGGAGTTTCCACTCTCACAAGGTCGACCACTCAGTTTCGTCGAACACATACGGTTTCGAGTGGCATAGCCACAGATTTCAGAGAACAGGCGCTTCTCCTGGCACAGTATCGAACACTTAGTTTCAGATAGAACAATTAGTTTAAAATGGAACAAAGCTTCGCATCTGGAGCTTCCTCTCTCTCAAGGTGGACCACTTAGTTTCGTCGAACACATACGGTTTCGAGTAGCATCGCCACTGATATCAGAGAACAGGCGCTTCTCCTGGCACAGTATCGAACACTTAGTTTCAGATACAACAATTAGTTTAAAATGGAACAATGTTTCGCATCTGGAGTTTTCTTTCGCACAAGGTCGACGACTTTATTTCGTCGAACACATAAGGTTTCGAGTGGCATCGCCACAGATTTCAGAGAACAGGCGCTTCTCCTGGCACAATATCGAACACTTAGTTTCGGATGGAACAATCAGTTTAAAATGGAACTAAGGTCCGCATCTGGAGTTTCCTCCCACACAAGGTCGACCATTTAGATTCGTCGAACACATACGGTTTCGAGTGGCATCGCCACAGATTTCAGAGAACAGGCGCTTCTCCTGGCACAGTATCGAATACTTTCAGATAGAACAATTAGTTTAAAATGGAACTAAGTTCCGCATCTGGAGTTTCCTCTCTCACAAGGTCGGCCACTTAGTTTCGTCGAACACATACGGTTTCGAATGGCATCGCCACAGATTTCAGAGAACAGGTGCTTCTCCTGGCACAGTATCGAACATTTAGTTTCAGATGGAACATTTGGATTAAAATGGAACTAAGTTTCGCATCTGAAGTTTCCTCTCGCACAAAGTCGGCCACTTAGTTACGTCGAACACATACGGGTTCGAGTAGCATCGCCACTGATTTCAGAGAACAGGCGCTTCTCTGGCACAGTATGGAACACTTTCAGATAGAACAATTAGTTTAAAATGGAACTAAGTTTCGCATCTGGAGTTTCCTCTCTCACAAGGTCGACTACTTAGATTCGTCGAACACATACGGTTTCGAGTAGCATCGCCACTGATTTCAGAGAACAGGCGCCTCGCCTGGCAGAGTATCGAACACTTTCAGATAGAACAATTAGTTTAAAATGGAACTAAGTTTCGCGGATGGAGTTTCCTCTCTCACAAGGTCGGCCACTTAGTTTCGTCAAGCACATACGGTTTCGAGTGGCATCGCCACAGATTTCAGAGAACAAGCGCTTCTCCTGGCACAATATCGAACACTTAGTTTCGGATGGAACAATCAGTTTAAAATGTAACCAAGGTCCGGATCTGGAGTTTCCTCCCACACAAGGTCGACCATTTAGATTCGTCGAACACATACGGTTTCGAGTGGCATCGCAACTGATTTCAGAGAACAGGCGCTTCTCTGGCACAGTATCGAACACTTTCAGATAGAACAATTAGTTTAAAATGGAACTAAGTTCCGCATCTGGAGTTTCCTCTCTCACAAGGTCGTCCACCTAGTTACGTCGAACACATACGGGTTCGAGTAGCATCGCCACTGATTTCAGAGAAAAGGCGCTTCTCCTGGCACAGTATCGAACACTTTCAGATAGTACAATTAGTTTAAAATGGAACTAAGTTCCGCATCTGGAGTTTCCTCTCTCAAAAGGTCGGCCATTTAGTTTCGTCGAACAAATACGGTTTCGAGTGGCATCGCCACAGATTTCAGAGAACAGGTGCTTCTTCTGGCACAGTATCGAACACTTTCAGATAGAACATTTAGTTTAAAATGGAACTAAGTTCCGCAACTGGAGTTTCCTCTCTCACAAGGTCGGCCACTTAGTTTCGTCGAACACATACGGTTTCGGGTGGCATCGCCACAGATTTCAGAGAACAGGTGCTTCTCCTGGCACGGTATCGAACACTTAGTTTCAGATAGAACAATTAGTTTAAAATGGAACTAAGTTTCGCGTCTGGAGTTTCCTCTCTCACAAGGTCGGCCACTTAGTTTCGTCAAGCACATACGGTTTCGAGTGGCATCGCCACAGATTTCACAGAACAAGCGCTTCTCCTGGCACAGTATCGAACACTTAGTTTCAGAGGGAAAAATTATTTTAAAATGGAATTAAGTTTCGCATCTGCAGTTTCCTCTCTCACAAGGTCGACAACTTAGTTGCGTCGAACAAATACGGTTTCGAGTGGCATCGCCACAGATTTCGCAGAACGGGAGTTTCTCCTGGCACAGTATCGAACATTTAGTTTCAGATAGAACAATTAGTTTAAAATGCAACTATGTTTCGCATCTGGAGTTTCCTCTCTCACCAGGTCGGCCACTTAGTTTCGTCGAACACATACGGTTTCGAGTGGTATAGCCACAGATGTCAGAGAACAGGCACTTCTCCTGGCACAGTATTGAACACTTTGTTTCAGATAGAACAATTAGTTTAAAATGGAACTAAGTTTCGCATTTGGAGTTTCCTCCCACACAAGGTCGACCATTTAGATTCGTCGAACACATACGGTTTCGAGTAGCATCGCGACAGATTTCAGAGAACAGGTGCTTCTCCTGGCACAGTATCGACCACTTATTTTCAGATAGAACAATTAGCTAAAAATGGAACTGAGTTTCGCATCTGGAGTTTCCTCTCTCACAAGGTCGGCCATTTAGTTTCGTCGAACACATACGGTTTCGAGTGGCATCGCCACAGATTTCAGAGAACAGGTGCTTCTCCTGGCACAGTATCGAACACTTTCAGATAGAACAATTAGTTTAAAATGGAACTAAGTTTCGCTTCTGGAGTTTCCTCTCTCACAAGGTCGGCCACTTAGTTTCGTCGAACACATACGGTTCGAGTGGCATCGGCACAGATTTCAGAGAACAGGCGCTTCTCCTGGCACAGTATCGAACACTTAGTTTCGGACGGAAAATTTGGTTTAAAGTGGAACTAAGTTTCGCAACTGGAGTTTCCTCTCTCACAAGGTCGGCCACTTAGTTTCGTCGAACACATACGGTTTCGGGTGGCATCGCCACAGATTTCAGAGAACAGGTGCTTCTCCTGGCACGGTATCGAACACTTAGTTTCAGATAGAACAATTAGTTTAAAATGGAACTACGTTTCGCGTCTGGAGTTTCCTCTCTCACAAGGTCGGCCAATTAGTTTCGTCAAGCACTTACGGTTTCGAGTGGCATCGCCACAGATTTCACAGAACAAGCGCTTCTCCTGGCACAGTATCGAACACTTAGTTTCAGAGGGAAAAATTATTTTAAAATGGAATTAAGTTTCGCATCTGCAGTTTCCTCTCTCACAAGGTCGACAACTTAGTTGCGTCGAACAAATACGGTTTCGAGTGGCATCGCCACAGATTTCGCAGAACGGGAGTTTCTCCTGGCACAGTATCGAACACTTAGTTTCAGATAGAACGATTAGTTTAAAATGCAACTATGTTTCGCATCTGGAGTTTCCTCTCTCACAAGGTCGGCCACTTAGTTTCGTCGAACACATACGGTTTCGAGTGGCATCGCCAAAGATTTCAGAGAACAGGCGCTTCTCCTGTCACAGTATCGAACACTTTCAGATAGAACAATTAGTTTAAAATGGAACTAAGTTTCGCATCTGGAGTTTCGTCTCTCACAACGTCGGCCACTTAGTATCGTCGAACACATACGGTTTCGAGTAGCATCGCCACAAATTTCGGAGACAGGCGCTTCTACTGGCACAGTATCGAACACTTAGTTTCAGATAGAACAATTAGTTTAAAATGGAACTAAGTTTCGCATCTGGAGTTTCCTCGCTCAGAAGGTCGACCACTTAGTTTCGTCGTACACATACGGTTTCGAGTGGCATCGCCACAGATTTCAGAGAACAGGCACTTCTCCTGGTACAGTATCGAACCCTTAGTTTCAGATGGAACATTTAGTTTAAAATTGAACTATGTGTCGCATCTGGAGTTTCCTCTCTCACAAGGTCGACGACTTTATTTCGTCGAACACATAAGGTTTCGAGTGGCATCGCCACAGATTTCAGAGAACAGGCGCTTCTCCTGGCACAATATCGAACACTTAGTTTCGGATGGAACAATCAGTTTAAAATGGAACTAAGTTCCGCATCTGGAGTTTCCTCCCACACAAGGTCGACCATTTAGATTCGTCGAACACATACGGTTTCGAGTGGCATCGCCACAGATTTCAGAGAACAGGCGCTTCTCCTGGCACAGTATCGAATACTTTCAGATAGAACAATTAGTTTAAAATGGAACTAAGTTCCGCATCTGGAGTTTCCTCTCTCACAAGGTCGGCCACTTAGTTTCGTCGAACACATACGGTTTCGAATGGCATCGCCACAGATTTCAGAGAACAGGTGCTTCTCCTGGCACAGTATCGAACATTTAGTTTCAGATGGAACATTTGGATTAAAATGGAACTAAGTTTCGCATCTGAAGTTTCCTCTCGCACAAAGTCGGCCACTTAGTTACGTCGAACACATACGGGTTCGAGTAGCATCGCCACTGATTTCAGAGAACAGGCGCTTCTCTGGCACAGTATGGAACACTTTCAGATAGAACAATTAGTTTAAAATGGAACTAAGTTTCGCATCTGGAGTTTCCTCTCTCACAAGGTCGACTACTTAGATTCGTCGAACACATACGGTTTCGAGTAGCATCGCCACTGATTTCAGAGAACAGGCGCCTCGCCTGGCAGAGTATCGAACACTTTCAGATAGAACAATTAGTTTAAAATGGAACTAAGTTTCGCGGATGGAGTTTCCTCTCTCACAAGGTCGGCCACTTAGTTTCGTCAAGCACATACGGTTTCGAGTGGCATCGCCACAGATTTCAGAGAACAAGCGCTTCTCCTGGCACAATATCGAACACTTAGTTTCGGATGGAACAATCAGTTTAAAATGTAACCAAGGTCCGGATCTGGAGTTTCCTCCCACACAAGGTCAACCATTTAGATTCGTCGAACACATACGGTTTCGAGTGGCATCGCAACTGATTTCAGAGAACAGGCGCTTCTCTGGCACAGTATCGAACACTTTCAGATAGAACAATTAGTTTAAAATGGAACTAAGTTCCGCATCTGGAGTTTCCTCTCTCACAAGGTCGTCCACCTAGTTACGTCGAACACATACGGGTTCGAGTAGCATCGCCACTGATTTCAGAGAAAAGGCGCTTCTCCTGGCACAGTATCGAACACTTTCAGATAGTACAATTAGTTTAAAATGGAGCTAAGTTCCGCATCTGGAGTTTCCTCTCTCAAAAGGTCGGCCATTTAGTTTCGTCGAACAAATACGGTTTCGAGTGGCATCGCCACAGATTTCAGAGAACAGGTGCTTCTTCTGGCACAGTATCGAACACTTTCAGATAGAACATTTAGTTTAAAATGGAACTAAGTTCCGCAACTGGAGTTTCCTCTCTCACAAGGTCGGCCACTTAGTTTCGTCGAACACATACGGTTTCGGGTGGCATCGCCACAGATTTCAGAGAACAGGTGCTTCTCCTGGCACGGTATCGAACACTTAGTTTCAGATAGAACAATTAGTTTAAAATGGAACTAAGTTTCGCGTCTGGAGTTTCCTCTCTCACAAGGTCGGCCACTTAGTTTCGTCAAGCACATACGGTTTCGAGTGGCATCGCCACAGATTTCACAGAACAAGCGCTTCTCCTGGCACAGTATCGAACACTTAGTTTCAGAGGGAAAAATTATTTTAAAATGGAATTAAGTTTCGCATCTGCAGTTTCCTCTCTCACAAGGTCGACAACTTAGTTGCGTCGAACAAATACGGTTTCGAGTGGCATCGCCACAGATTTCGCAGAACGGGAGTTTCTCCTGGCACAGTATCGAACATTTAGTTTCAGATAGAACAATTAGTTTAAAATGCAACTATGTTTCGCATCTGGAGTTTCCTCTCTCACCAGGTCGGCCACTTAGTTTCGTCGAACACATACGGTTTCGAGTGGTATAGCCACAGATGTCAGAGAACAGGCACTTCTCCTGGCACAGTATTGAACACTTTGTTTCAGATAGAACAATTAGTTTAAAATGGAACTAAGTTTCGCATTTGGAGCTTCCTCTCTCACAAGGTCGACCACTTAGTTTCGTCGAACACATACGGTTTCGAGTAGTATCGCCACAGTTGTCGCAGAACGGGAGTTTCTCCAGGCACAGTATCGAACACTTAGTTTCAGATAGAAAAATTAGTTTAAAATGGTACTAAGTTTCGCATCTGGAGTTTCCTCTCTCAAAAGGTCGACCACTTAGTTTCGTCGAACACATACGGTTTCGAGTGGCATCGCCACACACTTCACAGAACAGCCGCTCCTCCTGGTACATTATCGAACACTTAGTTTCAGATAGAACAATTATTTTAAAATGGAAGTAAGTTTCGCATCTGCAGTTTCCTCTCTCACAAGGTCGACCACTTAGTTTCGTCGAACACATACGGTTTCGAGTAGCATCGCCACAGATTTCAGAGAACAGGCGCTTCTCCTGGCACACTGTCGAACACTTAGTTTCAGATAGAAAAATTAGTTTTAAATGGAACTAAGTTTCGCATCTGGAGTTTCCTCTCTCACAAGGTCGACCACTTAGTTTCGTCGAACACATACTGTTTCGAGTAGCATCGCCACAGATTTCAGAGAACAGGCGCTTCTGCTGGCACAGTATCGAACACTTAGTTTCAGATAGAACAATTAGTTTAAAATGGAACTAAGTTTCGCATCTGGAGTTTCCTCTCTCACAAGGTCGACCACTTAGTTTCGTCGAACACATACGGTTTCGAGTAGCATCGCCACAGATTTCAGAGAACAGCCGCTTCTCCTGGCACAGTATCGAACACTTAGTACCAGATAAAACAATTAGTTTAAAATGGAACAAAGCTTCGCATCTGGAGTTTCCTCTCTCACAAGGTCGACCACATAGTTTCGTCGAACACATACGGTTTCGAGTGGCATCGCCACAGATTTCAGAGAACAGTCTATTCTCCTGGCAGAGTATCGAACACTTAGTTTCAGATAGAGCAATTAGTTTAAAATGGAACTAAGTTTCGCATGTGGAGTTTCCTCTCTCACAAGGTCGACCACTTAGTTTCGTCGAACACATACGGTTTCGAGTAGCATCGCCACAGATTTCAGAGAACAGGCGTTTCTCCTGAAACACTGTCGAACACTTAGTTTCAGATAGAACAATTAGTTTTAAATGGAACTAAGTTTCGCTTCTGGAGTGTCCTCTCTCACAAGGTCGACCACTTAGTTTCGTCGGACACATACGGTTTCGAGTGGCATCGCCACACATTTCGGAGAACAGGCGCTTCTCCTAGCACACTATCGAACACTTAGTTTCAGATAGAACTATTAGTTTAAAATGGTACTAAGTTTCGCATCTGGAGTTTCCTCTCTCACAAGGTCGACCACTTAGTTTCGTCGAACACATACGGTTTCGAGTAGTATCGCCACAGTTGTCGCAGAACGGGAGTTTCTCCTGGCACAGTATCGAACACTTAGTTTCAGATAGAAAAATTAGTTTAAAATGGTACTAAGTTTCGCATTTGGAGTTTCTTCCCGCACAAGGCGACCACTTAGTTTCGTCGAACACATACGGTTTCGAGTAGCATCGCCACAGATTTCAGAGGACAGGCGCTTCTCCTGGCACAGTATCGAACACTTAGTTCCAGATAGAACAATTAGTTTAAAATGCAACTATATTTCGCATCTGGAGTTTCCTCTCTCACAAGGTCGGCCACTTAGTTTCGTCGAACCCATACGGTTTCGAGTGGTATAGCCACAGATTTCAGAGAACAGGCGCTTCTGCTGGCACAGTATTGAACACTTTGTTTCAGATAGAACAATTAGTTTAAAATGGAACTAAGTTTCGCATTTGGAGTTTCCTCTTTCACAAGGTCGACAACTTAGTTGCGTCGAACAAATGCGGTTTCTAGTGGCATCGCCACAGATTTCAGAGAACAGACGCTTCTACTGGCACAATATCGAACACATAGTTTCAGATAGAACAATTAGTTTTAAATGGAACTAAGTTTCGCTTCTGGGGTTTCCTCTCTCACAAGGTCGACCATTTAGATTCATCGAACACATACGGTTTCGAGTAGTATCGCCACAGCTTTCGCAGAACGGGAGTTTCTCCTGGCACAGTATCGAACACTTAGTTTCAGATAGAACAATTAGTTTAAAATGCAACTATGTTTCGCATGTGAAGTTTCCTCTCTCACAAGGTCGGCCACTTAGTTCCGTCGAACACATACGGTTTCGAGTGGTATCGCCACAGATTTCGGAGAACAGGCGCTTCTCCTGGCACATTATCGAACACTTAGTTTTAGTTAGAATAATTAGTTTAAAATGGAAATATGTTTCGCATTTGGAGCTTCCTCTCTCACAAGGTCGACCACTTAGTTTCGTCGAACACATACGGTTTCGAGTAGTATCGCCACAGTTGTCGCAGAACGGGAGTTTCTCCTGGCACAGTATCGAACACTTAGTTTCAGATAGAAAAATTAGTTTAAAATGGTACTAAGTTTCGCATCTGGAGTTTCCTCTCTCAAAAGGTCGACCACTTAGTTTCGTCGAACACATACGGTTTCGAGTGGCATCGCCACACACTTCACAGAACAGCCGCTCCTCCTGGTACATTATCGAACACTTAGTTTCAGATAGAACAATTATTTTAAAATGGAAGTAAGTTTCGCATCTGCAGTTTCCTCTCTCACAAGGTCGACCACTTAGTTTCGTCGAACACATACGGTTTCGAGTAGCATCGCCACAGATTTCAGAGAACAGGCGCTTCTCCTGGCACACTGTCGAACACTTAGTTTCAGATAGAACAATTAGTTTAAAATGGAAATATGTTTCGCATTTGGAGCTTCCTCTCTCACAAGGTCCACCACTTAGTTTCGTCGAACACATACGGTTTCGAGTAGTATCGCCACAGTTGTCGCAGAACGGGAGTTTCTCCTGGCACAGTATCGAACACTTAGTTTCAGATAGAACAATTAGTTTAAAATGCAACTATGTTTCGCATGTGAAGTTTCCTCTCTCACAAGGTCGGCCACTTAGTTCCGTCGAACACATACGGTTTCGAGTGGTATCGCCACAGATTTCGGAGAACAGGCGCTTCTCCTGGCACATTATCGAACACTTAGTTTTAGGTAGAATAATTAGTTTAAAATGGAAATATGTTTCGCATTTGGTGCTTCCTCTCTCACAAGGTCGACCACTTAGTTTCGTCGAACACATACGGTTTCGAGTAGTATCGCCACAGTTGTCGCAGAACGGGAGTTTCTCCTGGCACAGTATCGAACACTTAGTTTCAGATAGAAAAATTAGTTTAAAATGGTACTAAGTTTCGCATCTGGAGTTTCCTCTCTCAAAAGGTCGACCACTTAGTTTCGTCGAACACATGCGGTTTCGAGTGGCATCGCCACACACTTCACAGAACAGCCGCTCCTCCTGGTACATTATCGAACACTTAGTTTCAGATAGAACAATTATTTTAAAATGGAAGTAAGTTTCGCATCTGCAGTTTCCTCTCTCACAAGGTCGACCACTTAGTTCCGTCGAACACATACGGTTTCGAGTAGCATCGCCACAGATTTCAGAGAACAGGCGCTTCTCCTGGCACACTGTCGAACACTTAGTTTCAGATAGAACAATTAGTTTAAAATGGAAATATGTTTCGCATTTGGAGCTTCCTCTCTCACAAGGTCCACCACTTAGTTTCGTCGAACACATACGGTTTCGAGTAGTATCGCCACAGTTGTCGCAGAACGGGAGTTTCTCCTGGCACAGTATCGAACACTTAGTTTCAGATAGAACAATTAGTTTAAAATGCAACTATGTTTCGCATGTGAAGTTTCCTCTCTCACAAGGTCGGCCACTTAGTTCCGTCGAACACATACGGTTTCGAGTGGTATCGCCACAGATTTCGGAGAACAGGCGCTTCTCCTGGCACATTATCGAACACTTAGTTTTAGTTAGAATAATTAGTTTAAAATGGTACTAAGTTTCGCATCTGGAGTTTCCTCTCTCAAAAGGTCGACCACTTAGTTTCGTCGAACACATACGGTTTCGAGTATCATCGCCACAGATTTCAGAGTACAGGCGTTTCACCTGGCACAGTATCGAACACTTAGATTCAGATAGAACAATTACTTTAAAATGGAACTAAGTTTCGCATCTGGAGTTTCCTCTCTCACAAGATCAACCACTTAGTTTCCCCGAACTAAAGCGGTTTCGAGTAGCATCGCCACAGATTTCGGAGAACAGGCGCTTCTCCTGGCACATTATCGAACACTTAGTTTCAGATAGAACAATTAGTTTAAAATGGACCTATGTTTCGCATTTGGAGTATCCTCTCTCACAAGGTCGACCACTTAGTTTCGTCGAACACATACGGTTTCGAGTAGCATCGCCACAGATTTCAGAGAACAGGCGTTTCTCCTGGAACACTGTCGAACACTTAGTTTCAGATAGAACAATTAGTTTTAAATGGAACTAAGTTTCGCTTCTGGAGTGTCCTCTCTCACAAGGTCGACCACTTAGTTTCGTCGGACACATACGGTTTCGAGTGGCATCGCCACACATTTCAGAGAACAGGCGCTTCTCCTAGCACACTATCGAACACTTAGTTTCAGATAGAACTATTAGTTTAAAATGGTACTAAGTTTCGCATCTGGAGTTTCCTCTCTCACAAGGCGACCACTTAGTTTCGTGGACCACATACCGTTTCTGGGGGCATCGCCACAGATTTCAGAGAACAGGCGCTTCTCCTGGCACAGTATGGAACACTTAGTTTCAGATAGAACAATTAGTTTAAAATGGAACTATGTTCCGCATCTGGTGAATCCTCTCTCACAAGGTCGACCACTTAGTTTCGTCGAACACATACGGTTTCGAGTGCCATCGCTACACATTTCAGAGAACAGGCGCTTCTCCTGGCACACTGTCGAACACATAGTTTCAGATAGAACAATTAGTTTAAAATGGAACTAAGATTCGCATCCGTAGTTTCCTCTCTCACAAGGTCAACCACTTAGTTTCGTCGAACACAATACGGTTTCGAGTGTCATCGCCACACATTTCAGAGCAGAGGCGCTTCTCCTGGTATAGTATCGAACACATAGTTTCAGATAGTACAATTAGTTTAAAATGGAACTAGGTTGCGCATCTGGAGTTTCCTCTCTCACAAGGTCGACCATTTAGATTCGTCGAACACATACGGTTTGGAGTGGCATCGCCACAGATTTCAGAGAACGCGCACTTCCCCTGGCAGAGTATCGAACACTTAGTTTCGGATAGAACAATTAGTTTAAAATGGAACTAAGTTTCGCATCTGGAGTTTCCTCTCTCACAAGGTCGGCCACTTAGTTTCGTCGAACACATACGGTTTCGAGTGGTATCGCCACAGATTTCAGAGAACAGGCGCTTCTCCTGGCACAGTATCGAACACTTAGTTTCAGAGGGAAAAATTAGTTTAAAATGCAACTATGTTTCGCATCTGGAGTTTCCTCTCTCACAAGTTCGACCACTTAGTTTCGTCGAAAACATTCGGTTTCGAGTAGCATCGCCACCGATTTCGGAGAACAGACGCTTCTCCTGGCACAGTATCGGACACTTAGTATCAGATAGAACAATTAGTTTAAAATGGAACTATGTTTCGTATCTGGAGTATGCTCTCTCACAAGGTCAACCACTTAGTTTCGTCGAACACATACCGTTTCGAGCGGCATCGCGACAGATTTCAGAGAACAGGCGCTTCTCCTGGCACATTATCGAACACTTAGTTTCAGATAGAACAATTAGTTTAAAATGGTACTAAGTTTCGCATTTGGAGTTTCTTCCCGCACAAGGCGACCACTTAGTCTCGTCGAACACATACGCTTTCGAGTGGCATCGCCACACACTTCACAGAACAGCCGCTCCTCCTGGCACATTATCGAACACTTAGTTTCAGATAGAACAATTATTTTAAAATGGAAGTAAGTTTCGCATCTGCAGTTTCCTCTCTCACAATGTCGACCACTTAGTTTCGTCGAACACATACGGTTTCGAGTAGCATCGCCACAGATTTCAGAGAACAAGCGCTTCTCCTGGCACAGTATCGAACACTTAGTTTCAGAGGGAAAAATTATTTTAAAATGGAAGTAGTTTCGCATCTGCAGTTTCCTCTCTCACAAGGTCGACAACCTAGTTGCGTCGAACAAATACGGTTTCGAGTGGCATCGCCACAGATTTCAGAGAACAGACGCTTCTCCTAGCACAGTATCGAAAACTTAGTATCAGATAGAACAATTAGTTTAAAATGGAACTATGTTTCGTATCTGGAGTATGCTCTCTCACAAGGTCGACCACTTAGTTTCGTCGAACACATACGGTTACGAGTAGTATCGCCACAGATTTCGCAGAACGGGAGTTTCTCCTGGCACAGTATCGAACACTTAGTTTCAGATACAACAATTAGTTTAAAATGCAACTATGTTTCGTATCTGGAGTATGCTCTCTCACAAGGTCGACCACTTAGTTTCGTCGAACACATACGGTTACGAGTAGTATCGCCACAGATTTCGCAGAACGGGAGTTTCTCCTGGCACAGTATCGAACACTTCGTTTCAGATAGAACAATTAGTTTAAAATGGAACTAAGCTTCGCATCTGGAGTTTCCTCTCCCACAAGGTCGACCACTTAGTTTCCTCGAACACATACGGCTTCGAGTAGCATCGCCACAGATTTCAGAGAACAGGCGCTTCTCCTGGCACAGTATCGAGCACGTAGTTTCAGATAGAACAATTAGTTTAAAATGGAACTAAGCTTCGCATCTGGAGTTTCCTCTCCCACAAGGTCGACCACTTAGTTTCCTCGAACACATACGGTTTCGAGTAGCATCGCCACAGATTTCAGAGAACAGGCGCTTCTCCTGGCACAGTATCGAACACTTGGTTTCAGATAGAACAATTAGTTTAAAATGGTAGTAAGTTTCGCATCTGGAGTTTCCTCTCTCACAAGGTCGACCACTTAGTTTAGTCGAACAGATACGGTTTCGAGTAGCATCGCCACAGATTTCAGAGAACAGGCGCATCTCTTGGCACAGTATCGAACACTTAGTTTCAGATAGAACATTTAGTTTAAAATGGAAATATGTTTCGCATTTGGAGTTTCCTCCCTCACAAGGTCGACCACTTAGTTACGTCGAACACATACGGTTTCGAGTAGCATCGCCACATATTTCAGAGAACAGGCGCTTCTCCTGGCACAGTGTCGAACACTTAGTTTCAGATTGAACAATTAGTTTAAAATGGAACTAATTTTCGCATCTGGAGTTCCTCTCTCACAAGGTCGACAACTTAGTTTCGTCAAACACATACGGTTTCGAGTGGCATCGCCACAGATTTCAGAGAACAGGCGCTTCTCCTGGCACAGTGTCGAACACTTAGTTTCAGATAGAACAATTAGTTTAAAATGGAACTAATTTTCGCATCTGGAGTTCCTCTCTCACAAGGTCGACAACTTAGTTTCGTCAAACACATACGGTTTCGAGTGGCATCGCCACAGATTTCAGAGAACAGGCGCTTCTCCTGGCACAGTGTCGAACACTTAGTTTCAGATAGAACAATTAGTTCAAATGGAACTAATTTTCGCATCTGGAGTTCCTCTCTCACAAGGTCGACAACTTAGTTTCGTCAAACATATACGGTTTCGAGTGGCATCGCCACAGATTTCAGAGAACAGGCGCTTCTCCTGGCACAGTACCGAACACTTAGTTTCAGATGGAACAATTAGTTTCAAATGGAACTAAGTTTCGCATCTGGTGTTTCCTCTCTCACAAGGTGGACCGCTTAGTTTCGACGAACACATACGGTTTCGAGTAGCATCGCCACAGATTTCAGAGAACAGGCGCTTCTCCTGGCACAGTAACGAACACTTAGTTTCAGATAGAACAATTAGTTTAAAATGGAACTAAGCTTCGCATCTGGAGTTTCCTCTCCCACAAGGTCGACCACTTAGTTTCCTCGAACACATACGGTTTCGAGTAGCATCGCCACAGATTTCAGAGAACAGGCGCTTCTCCTGGCACAGTATCGAACACTTGGTTTCAGATAGAACAATTAGTTTAAAATGGTAGTAAGTTTCGCATCTGGAGTTTCCTCTCTCACAAGGTCGACCACTTAGTTTAGTCGAACACATACGGTTTCGAGTAGCATCGCCACAGATTTCAGAGAACAGGCGCTTCTCCTGGCACAGTAACGAACACTTAGTTTCAGATAGAACATTTAGTTTAAAATGGAAATATGTTTCGCATTTGGAGTTTCCTCCCTCACAAGGTCGACCACTTAGTTACGTCGAACACATTCGGTTTCGAGTAGCATCGCCACAGATTTCAGAGAACAGGCGCATCTCTTGGCACATTATCGAACACTTAGTTTCAGATAGAACAATTATTTTAAAATGGAAGTAAGTTTCGCATCTGCAGTTTCCTCTCTCACAATGTCGACCACTTAGTTTCGTCAAACATATACGGTTTCGAGTGGCATCGCCACAGATTTCAGAGAACAGGCGCTTCTCCTGGCACAGTATCGAACACTTAGTTTCAGAGGGAAAAATTATTTTAAAATGGAAGTAAGTTTCGCATCTGCAGTTTCCTCTCTCACAAGGTCGACAACCTAGTTGCGTCGAACAAATACGGTTTCGAGTGGCATCGCCACAGATTTCAGAGAACAGACGCTTCTCCTAGCACAGTATCGAAAACTTAGTATCAGATAGAACAATTAGTTTAAAATGGAACTATGTTTCGTATCTGGAGTATGCTCTCTCACAAGGTCGACCACTTAGTTTCGTCGAACACATACGGTTACGAGTAGTATCGCCACAGATTTCGCAGAACGGGAGTTTCTCCTGGCACAGTATCGAACACTTAGTTTCAGATAGAACAATTAGTTTAAAATGCAACTATGTTTCGTATCTGGAGTATGCTCTCTCACAAGGTCGACCACTTAGTTTCGTCGAACACATACGGTTACGAGTAGTATCGCCACAGATTTCGCAGAACGGGAGTTTCTCCTGGCACAGTATCGAACACTTAGTTTCAGATAGAACAATTAGTTTAAAATGGAACTAAGCTTCGCATCTGGAGTTCCTCTCTCACAAGGTCGACAACTTAGTTTCGTCAAACACATACGGTTTCGAGTGGCATCGCCACAGATTTCAGAGAACAGGCGCTTCTCCTGGCACAGTGTCGAACACTTAGTTTCAGATAGAACAATTAGTTTAAAATGGAACTAATTTTCGCATCTGGAGTTCCTCTCTCACAAGGTCGACAACTTAGTTTCGTCAAACACATACGGTTTCGAGTGGCATCGCCACAGATTTCAGAGAACAGGCGCTTCTCCTGGCACAGTACCGAACACTTAGTTTCAGATAGAACAATTAGTTTAAAATGGAACTAAGCTTCGCATCTGGAGTTTCCTCTCCCACAAGGTCGACCACTTAGTTTCCTCGAACACATACGGTTTCGAGTAGCATCGCCACAGATTTCAGAGAACAGGCGCTTCTCCTGGCACAGTATCGAACACTTGGTTTCAGATAGAACAATTAGTTTAAAATGGTAGTAAGTTTCGCATCTGGAGTTTCCTCTCTCACAAGGTCGACCACTTAGTTTAGTCGAACAGATACGGTTTCGAGTAGCATCGCCACAGATTTCAGAGAACAGGCGCATCTCTTGGCACAGTATCGAACACTTAGTTTCAGATAGAACATTTAGTTTAAAATGGAAATATGTTTCGCATTTGGAGTTTCCTCCCTCACAAGGTCGACCACTTAGTTACGTCGAACACATACGGTTTCGAGTAGCATCGCCACATATTTCAGAGAACAGGCGCTTCTCCTGGCACAGTGTCGAACACTTAGTTTCAGATTGAACAATTAGTTTAAAATGGAACTAATTTTCGCATCTGGAGTTCCTCTCTCACAAGGTCGACAACTTAGTTTCGTCAAACACATACGGTTTCGAGTGGCATCGCCACAGATTTCAGAGAACAGGCGCTTCTCCTGGCACAGTGTCGAACACTTAGTTTCAGATAGAACAATTAGTTTAAAATGGAACTAATTTTCGCATCTGGAGTTCCTCTCTCACAAGGTCGACAACTTAGTTTCGTCAAACACATACGGTTTCGAGTGGCATCGCCACAGATTTCAGAGAACAGGCGCTTCTCCTGGCACAGTGTCGAACACTTAGTTTCAGATAGAACAATTAGTTTAAAATGGAACTAATTTTCGCATCTCGAGTTCCTCTCTCACAAGGTCGACAACTTAGTTTCGTCAAACATATACGGTTTCGAGTGGCATCGCCACAGATTTCAGAGAACAGGCGCTTCTCCTGGCACAGTACCGAACACTTAGTGTCAGATGGAACAATTAGTTTCAAATGGAACTAAGTTTCGCATCTGGTGTTTCCTCTCTCACATGGTGGACCGCTTAGTTTCGACGAACACATACGGTTTCGAGTAGCATCGCCACAGATTTCAGAGAACAGGCGCTTCTCCTGGCACAGTAACGAACACTTAGTTTCAGATAGAACAATTAGTTTAAAATGGAACTAATTTTCGCATCTGGAGTTCCTCTCTCACAAGGTCGACAACTTAGTTTCGTCAAACACGTATGGTTTCGAGTGGCATCGCCACAGATTTCAGAGAACAGGCGCTTCTCCTGGCACAGTAACGAACACTTAGTTTCAGATAGAACAATTAGTTTAAAATGGAACTAAGCTTCGCATCTGGAGTTTCCTCTCCCACAAGGTCGACCACTTAGTTTCCTCGAACACATACGGTTTCGAGTAGCATCGCCACAGATTTCAGAGAACAGGCGCTTCTCCTGGCACAGTATCGAGCACGTAGTTTCAGATAGAATAATTAGTTTAAAATGGAACTAAGCTTCGCTTCTGGAGTTTCCTCTCCCACAATGTCGACCACTTAGTTTCGTCGAACAGATACGGTTTCGAGTAGCATCGCCACAGATTTCAGAGAACAGGCGCATCTCTTGGCACAGTATCGAACACTTAGTTTCAGATAAAACATTTAGTTTAAAATGGAAATATGTTTCGCATTTGGAGTTTCCTCCCTCACAAGGTCGACCACTTAGTCACGTCGAACACATACGGTTTCGAGTAGCATCGCCACATATTTCAGAGAACAGGCGCTTCTCCTGGCACAGTGTCGAACACTTAGTTTCAGATTGAACAATTAGTTTAAAATGGAACTAATTTTCGCATCTGGAGTTCCTCTCTCACAAGGTCGACAACTTAGTTTCGTCAAACACATACGGTTTCGAGTGGCATCGCCACAGATTTCAGAAAACAGGCGCTTCTCCTGGCACAGTGTCGAACACTTAGTTTCAGATAGAACAATTAGTTTAAAATGGAACTAATTTTCGCATCTGGAGTTCCTCTCTCACAAGGTCGACAACTTAGTTTCGTCAAACACATACGGTTTCGAGTGGCATCGCCACAGATTTCAGAGAACAGGCGCTTCTCCTGGCACAGTGTCGAACACTTAGTTTCAGATAGACCAATTAGTTTAAAATGGAACTAATTTTCGCATCTCGAGTTCCTCTCTCACAAGGTCGACAACTTAGTTTCGTCAAACATATACGGTTTCGAGTGGCATCGCCACAGATTTCAGAGAACAGGCGCTTCTCCTGGCACAGTACCGAACACTTAGTTTGAGATGGAACAATTAGTTTCAAATGGAACTAAGTTTCGCATCTGGTGTTTCCTCTCTCACATGGTGGACCGCTTAGTTTCGACGAACACATACGGTTTCGAGTAGCATCGCCACAGATTTCAGAGAACAGGCGCTTCTCCTGGCACAGTAACGAACACTTAGTTTCAGATAGAACAATTAGTTTAAAATGGAACTAATTTTCGCATCTGGAGTTCCTCTCTCACAAGGTCGACAACTTAGTTTCGTCAAACACATATGGTTTCGAGTGGCATCGCCACAGATTTCAGAGAACAGGCGCTTCTCCTGGCACAGTAACGAACACTTAGTTTCAGATAGAACAATTAGTTTAAAATGGAACTAAGCTTCGCATCTGGAGTTTCCTCTCCCACAAGGTCGACCACTTAGTTTCCTCGAACACATACGGTTTCGAGTAGCATCGCCACAGATTTCAGAGAACAGGCGCTTCTCCTGGCACAGTATCGAGCACGTAGTTTCAGATAGAACAATTAGTTTAAAAAGGAACTAAGCTTCGCTTCTGGAGTTTCCTCTCCCACAAGGTCGACCACTTAGTTTCCTCGAACACATACGGTTTCGAGTAGCATCGCCACAGATTTCAGAGAACAGGCGCTTCTCCTGGCACAGTATCGAGCACGTAGTTTCAGATAGAACAATTAGTTTAAAATGGAACTAAGCTTCGCATCTGGAGTTTCCTCTCCCACAAGGTCGACCACTTAGTTTCCTCGAACACATACGGTTTCGTGTAGCATCGCCACAGATTTCAGAGAACAGGCGCTTCTCCTGGCACAGTATCGAACACTTGGTTTCAGATAGAACAATTAGTTTAAAATGGTAGTAAGTTTCGCATCTGGAGTTTCCTCTCTCACAAGGTCGACCACTTAGTTTAGTCGAACACATACGGTTTCGAGTAGCATCGCCACAGATTTCAGAGAACAGGCGCATCTCTTGGCACAGTATCGAACACTTAGTTTCAGATAGAACATTTAGTTTAAAATGGAAATATGTTTCGCATTTGGAGTTTCCTCCCTCACAAGGTCGACTACTTAGTTACGTCGAACACATTCGGTTTCGAGTAGCATCGCCACAGATTTCAGAGAACAGGCGCATCTCTTGGCACATTATCGAACACTTAGTTTCAGATAGAACAATTATTTTAAAATGGAAGTAAGTTTCGCATCTGCAGTTTCCTCTCTCACAATGTCGACCACTTAGTTTCGTCAAACATATACGGTTTCGAGTGGCATCGCCACAGATTTCAGAGAACAGGCGCTTCTCCTGGCACAGTATCGAACACTTAGTTTCAGAGGGAAAAATTATTTTAAAATGGAAGTAAGTTTCGCATCTGCAGTTTCCTCTCTCACAAGGTCGACAACCTAGTTGCGTCGAACAAATACGGTTTCGAGTGGCATCGCCACAGATTTCAGAGAACAGACGCTTCTCCTAGCACAGTATCGAAAACTTAGTATCAGATAGAACAATTAGTTTAAAATGGAACTATGTTTCGTATCTGGAGTATGCTCTCTCACAAGGTCGACCACTTAGTTTCGTCGAACACATACGGTTACGAGTAGTATCGCCACAGATTTCGCAGAACGGGAGTTTCTCCTGGCACAGTATCGAACACTTAGTTTCAGATAGAACAATTAGTTTAAAATGCAACTATGTTTCGTATCTGGAGTATGCTCTCTCACAAGGTCGACCACTTAGTTTCGTCGAACACATACGGTTACGAGTAGTATCGCCACAGATTTCGCAGAACGGGAGTTTCTCCTGGCACAGTATCGAACACTTAGTTTCAGATAGAACAATTAGTTTAAAATGGAACTAAGCTTCGCATCTGGAGTTTCCTCTCCCACAAGGTCGACCACTTAGTTTCCTCGAACACATACGGTTTCGAGTAGCATCGCCACAGATTTCAGAGAACAGGCGCTTCTCCTGGCACAGTATCGAGCACGTAGTTTCAGATAGAACAATTAGTTTAAAATGGAACTAAGCTTCGCATCTGGAGTTTCCTCTCCCACAAGGTCGACCACTTAGTTTCCTCGAACACATACGGTTTCGAGTAGCATCGCCACAGATTTCAGAGAACAGGCGCTTCTCCTGGCACAGTATCGAACACTTGGTTTCAGATAGAACAATTAGTTTAAAATGGTAGTAAGTTTCGCATCTGGAGTTTCCTCTCTCACAAGGTCGACCACTTAGTTTAGTCGAACACATACGGTTTCGAGTAGCATCGCCACAGATTTCAGAGAACAGGCGCATCTCTTGGCACAGTATCGAACACTTAGTTTCAGATAGAACATTTAGTTTAAAATGGAAATATGTTTCGCATTTGGAGTTTCCTCCCTCACAAGGTCGACCACTTAGTTACGTCGAACACATACGGTTTCGAGTAGCATCGCCACATATTTCAGAGAACAGGCGCTTCTCCTGGCACAGTGTCGAACACTTAGTTTCAGATTGAACAATTAGTTTAAAATGGAACTAATTTTCGCATCTGGAGTTCCTCTCTCACAAGGTCGACAACTTAGTTTCGTCAAACACATACGGTTTCGAGTGGCATCGCCACAGATTTCAGAGAACAGGCACTTCTCCTGGCACAGTGTCGAACACTTAGTTTCAGATAGAACAATTAGTTTAAAATGGGACTAATTTTCGCATCTGGAGTTCCTCTCTCACAAGGTCGACAACTTAGTTTCGTCAAACATATACGGTTTCGAGTGGCATCGCCACAGATTTCAGAGAACAGGCGCTTCTCCTGGCACAGTACCGAACACTTAGTTTCAGATGGAACAATTAGTTTCAAATGGAACTAAGTTTCGCATCTGGTGTTTCCTCTCTCACAAGGTCGACAACTTAGTTTCGTCAAACACATATGGTTTCGAGTGGCATCGCCACAGATTTCAGAGAACAGGCGCTTCTCCTGGCACAGTAACGAACACTTAGTTTCAGATAGAACAATTAGTTTAAAATGGAACTAAGCTTCGCATCTGGAGTTTCCTCTCCCACAAGGTCGACCACTTAGTTTCCTCGAACACATACGGTTTCGAGTAGCATCGCCACAGATTTCAGAGAACAGGCGCTTCTCCTGGCACAGTATCGAGCACGTAGTTTCAGATAGAACAATTAGTTTAAAATGGAACTAAGCTTCGCTTCTGGAGTTTCCTCTCCCACAAGGTCGACCACTTAGTTTCCTCGAACACATACGGTTTCGAGTAGCATCGCCACAGATTTCAGAGAACAGGCGCTTCTCCTGGCACAGTATCGAGCACGTAGTTTCAGATAGAACAATTAGTTTAAAATGGAACTAAGCTTCGCATCTGGAGTTTCCTCTCCCACAAGGTCGACCACTTAGTTTCCTCGAACACATACGGTTTCGAGTAGCATCGCCACAGATTTCAGAGAACAGGCGCTTCTCCTGGCACAGTATCGAGCACGTAGTTTCAGATAGAACAATTAGTTTAAAATGGAACTAAGCTTCGCTTCTGGAGTTTCCTCTCCCACAAGGTCGACCACTTAGTTTCGTCGAACACATACGGTTTCGAGTAGCATCGGCACAGGTTTCAGAGAACAGGCGCTTCTCCTGGCACAGTGTCGAACACTTAGTTTCAGATAGAACAATTAGTTTAAAATGGAACTAATTTTCGCATCTGGAGTTCCTCTCTCACAAGGTCGACAACTTAGTTTCGTCAAACATATACGGTTTCGAGTGGCATCGCCACAGATTTCAGAGAACAGGCGCTTCTCCTGGCACAGTACCGAACACTTAGTTTCAGATGGAACAATTAGTTTCAAATGGAACTAAGTTTCGCATCTGGTGTTTCCTCTCTCACAAGGTGGACCGCTTAGTTTCGACGAACACATACGGTTTCGAGTAGCATCGCCACAGATTTCAGAGAACAGGCGCTTCTCCTGGCACAGTATCGAACACTTGGTTTCAGATAGAATAATTAGTTTAAAATGGAAATATGTTTCGCATTTGGAGTTTCCTCCCTCACAAGGTCGACCACTTAGTTACGTCGAACACATTCGGTTTCGAGTAGCATCGCCACAGATTTCAGAGAACAGGCGCATCTCTTGGCACATTATCGAACACTTAGTTTCAGATAGAACAATTATTTTAAAATGGAAGTAAGTTTCGCATCTGCAGTTTCCTCTCTCACAATGTCGACCACTTAGTTTCGTCAAACATATACGGTTTCGAGTGGCATCGCCACAGATTTCAGAGAACAGGCGCTTCTCCTGGCACAGTATCGAACACTTAGTTTCAGAGGGAAAAATTATTTTAAAATGGAAGTAACTTTCGCATCTGCAGTTTCCTCTCTCACAAGGTCGACAACCTAGTTGCGTCGAACAAATACGGTTTCGAGTGGCATCGCCACAGATTTCAGAGAACAGACGCTTCTCCTAGCACAGTATCGAAAACTTAGTATCAGATAGAACAATTAGTTTAAAATGGAACTATGTTTCGTATCTGGAGTATGCTCTCTCACAAGGTCGACCACTTAGTTTCGTCGAACACATACGGTTACGAGTAGTATCGCCACAGATTTCGCAGAACGGGAGTTTCTCCTGGCACAGTATCGAACACTTAGTTTCAGATAGAACAATTAGTTTAAAATGCAACTATGTTTCGTATCTGGAGTATGCTCTCTCACAAGGTCGACCACTTAGTTTCGTCGAACACATACGGGTACGAGTAGTATCGCCACAGATTTCGCAGAACGGGAGTTTCTCCTGGCACAGTATCGAACACTTAGTTTCAGATAGAACAATTAGTTTAAAATGGAACTAAGCTTCGCATCTGGAGTTTCCTCTCCCACAAGGTCGACCACTTAGTTTCCTCGAACACATACGGTTTCGAGTAGCATCGCCACAGATTTCAGAGAACAGGCGCTTCTCCTGGCACAGTATCGAGCACGTAGTTTCAGATAGAACAATTAGTTTAAAATGGAACTAAGCTTCGCATCTGGAGTTTCCTCTCCCACAAGGTCGACCACTTAGTTTCCTCGAACACATACGGTTTCGAGTAGCATCGCCACAGATTTCAGAGAACAGGCGCTTCTCCTGGCACAGTATCGAACACTTGGTTTCAGATAGAACAATTAGTTTAAAATGGTAGTAAGTTTCGCATCTGGAGTTTCCTCTCTCACAAGGTCGACCACTTAGTTTAGTCGAACACATACGGTTTCGAGTAGCATCGCCACAGATTTCAGAGAACAGGCGCATCTCTTGGCACAGTATCGAACACTTAGTTTCAGATAGAACATTTAGTTTAAAATGGAAATATGTTTCGCATTTGGAGTTTCCTCCCTCACAAGGTCGACCACTTAGTTACGTCGAACACATACGGTTTCGAGTAGCATCGCCACATATTTCAGAGAACAGGCGCTTCTCCTGGCACAGTGTCGAACACTTAGTTTCAGATTGAACAATTAGTTTAAAATGGAACTAATTTTCGCATCTGGAGTTCCTCTCTCACAAGGTCGACAACTTAGTTTCGTCAAACACATACGGTTTCGAGTGGCATCGCCACAGATCTCAGAGAACAGGCGCTTCTCCTGGCACAGTGTCGAACACTTAGTTTCAGATAGAACAATTAGTTTAAAATGGAACTAATTTTCGCATCTGGAGTTCCTCTCTCACAAGGTCGACAACTTAGTTTCGTCAAACACATACGGTTTCGAGTGGCATCGCCACAGATTTCAGAGAACAGGCGCTTCTCCTGGCACAGTGTCGAACACTTAGTTTCAGATAGAACAATTAGTTTAAAATGGTAGTAAGTTTCGCATCTGGAGTTTCCTCTCTCACAAGGTCGACCACTTAGTTTAGTCGAGCACATACGGTTTCGAGTAGCATCGCCACAGATTTCAGAGAACAGGCGCATCTCTTGGCACAGTATCGAACACTTAGTTTCAGATAGAACATTTAGTTTAAAATGGAAATATGTTTCGCATTTGGAGTTTCCTCCCTCACAAGGTCGACCACTTAGTTACGTCGAACACATTCGGTTTCGAGTAGCATCGCCACATATTTCAGAGAACAGGCGCTTCTCCTGGCACAGTATCGAGCACGTAGTTTCAGATAGAACAATTAGTTTAAAATGGAACTAAGCTTCGCATCTGGAGTTTCCTCTCCCACAAGGTCGACCACTTAGTTTCCTCGAACACATACGGTTTCGAGTAGCATCGCCACAGATTTCAGAGAACAGGCGCTTCTCCTGGCACAGTATCGAGCACGTAGTTTCAGATAGAACAATTAGTTTAAAATGGAACTAAGCTTCGCATCTGGAGTTTCCTCTCCCACAAGGTCGACAACCTAGTTGCGTCGAACAAATACGGTTTCGAGTGGCATTGCCACAGATTTCAGAGAACAGACGCTTCTCCTAGCACAGTATCGAAAACTTAGTATCAGATAGAACAATTAGTTTAAAATGGAACTATGTTTCGTATCTGGAGTATGCTCTCTCACAAGGTCGACCACTTAGTTTCGTCGAACACATACGGTTACGAGTAGTATCGCCACAGATTTCGCAGAACGGGAGTTTCTCCTGGCACAGTATCGAACACTTAGTTTCAGATAGAACAATTAGTTTAAAATGCAACTATGTTTCGTATCTGGAGTATGCTCTCTCACAAGGTCGACCACTTAGTTTCGTCGAACACATACGGGTACGAGTAGTATCGCCACAGATTTCGCAGAACGGGAGTTTCTCCTGGCACAGTATCGAACACTTAGTTTCAGATAGAACAATTAGTTTAAAATGGAACTAAGCTTCGCATCTGGAGTTTCCTCTCCCACAAGGTCGACCACTTAGTTTCCTCGAACACATACGGTTTCGAGTAGCATCGCCACAGATTTCAGAGAACAGGCGCTTCTCCTGGCACAGTATCGAGCACGTAGTTTCAGATAGAACAATTAGTTTAAAATGGAACTAAGCTTCGCATCTGGAGTTTCCTCTCCCACAAGGTCGACCACTTAGTTTCCTCGAACACATACGGTTTCGAGTAGCATCGCCACAGATTTCAGAGAACAGGCGCTTCTCCTGGCACAGTATCGAACACTTGGTTTCAGATAGAACAATTAGTTTAAAATGGTAGTAAGTTTCGCATCTGGAGTTTCCTCTCTCACAAGGTCGACCACTTAGTTTAGTCGAACACATACGGTTTCGAGTAGCATCGCCACAGATTCCAGAGAACAGGCGCATCTCTTGGCACAGTATCGAACACTTAGTTTCAGATAGAACATTTAGTTTAAAATGGAAATATGTTTCGCATTTGGAGTTTCCTCCCTCACAAGGTCGACCACTTAGTTACGTCGAACACATACGGTTTCGAGTAGCATCGCCACATATTTCAGAGAACAGGCGCTTCTCCTGGCACAGTGTCGAACACTTAGTTTCAGATTGAACAATTAGTTTAAAATGGAACTAATTTTCGCATCTGGAGTTCCTCTCTCACAAGGTCGACAACTTAGTTTCGTCAAACACATACGGTTTCGAGTGGCATCGCCACAGATTTCAGAGAACAGGCGCTTCTCCTGGCACAGTGTCGAACACTTAGTTTCAGATAGAACAATTAGTTTAAAATGGAACTAATTTTCGCATCTGGAGTTCCTCTCTCACAAGGTCGACAACTTAGTTTCGTCAAACACATACGGTTTCGAGTGGCATCGCCACAGATTTCAGAGAACAGGCGCTTCTCCTGGCACAGTGTCGAACACTTAGTTTCAGATAGAACAATTAGTTTAAAATGGTAGTAAGTTTCGCATCTGGAGTTTCCTCTCTCACAAGGTCGACCACTTAGTTTAGTCGAGCACATACGGTTTCGAGTAGCATCGCCACAGATTTCAGAGAACAGGCGCATCTCTTGGCACAGTATCGAACACTTAGTTTCAGATAGAACATTTAGTTTAAAATGGAAATATGTTTCGCATTTGGAGTTTCCTCCCTCACAAGGTCGACCACTTAGTTACGTCGAACACATTCGGTTTCGAGTAGCATCGCCACATATTTCAGAGAACAGGCGCTTCTCCTGGCACAGTATCGAGCACGTAGTTTCAGATAGAACAATTAGTTTAAAATGGAACTAAGCTTCGCATCTGGAGTTTCCTCTCCCACAAGGTCGACCACTTAGTTTCCTCGAACACATACGGTTTCGAGTAGCATCGCCACAGATTTCAGAGAACAGGCGCTTCTCCTGGCACAGTATCGAGCACGTAGTTTCAGATAGATCAATTAGTTTAAAATGGAACTAAGCTTCGCATCTGGAGTTTCCTCTCCCACAAGGTCGACCACTTAGTTTCCTCGAACACATACGGTTTCGAGTAGCATCGCCACAGATTTCAGAGAACAGGCGCTTCTCCTGGCACAGTATCGAGCACGTAGTTTCAGATTGAACAATTAGTTTAAAATGGAACTAAGCTTCGCTTCTGGAGTTTCCTCTCCCACAAGGTCGACCACTTAGTTTCCTCGAACACATACGGTTTCGAGTAGCATCGCCACAGATTTCAGAGAACAGGCGCTTCTCCTGGCACAGTATCGAGCACGTAGTTTCAGATAGAACAATTAGTTTAAAATGGAACTAAGCTTCGCATCTGGAGTTTCCTCTCCCACAAGGTCGACCACTTAGTTTCCTCGAACACATACGGTTTCGAGTAGCATCGCCACAGATTTCAGAGAACAGGCGCTTCTCCTGGCACAGTATCGAACACTTGGTTTCAGATAGAACAATTAGTTTAAAATGGTAGTAAGTTTCGCATCTGGAGTTTCCTCTCTCACAAGGTCGACCACTTAGTTTAGTCGAGCACATACGGTTTCGAGTAGCATCGCCACAGATTTCAGAGAACAGGCGCATCTCTTGGCACAGTATCGAACACTTAGTTTCAGATAGAACATTTAGTTTAAAATGGAAATATGTTTCGCATTTGGAGTTTCCTCCCTCACAAGGTCGACCACTTAGTTACGTCGAACACATTCGGTTTCGAGTAGCATCGCCACATATTTCAGAGAACAGGCGCTTCTCCTGGCACAGTGTCGAACACTTAGTTTCAGATTGAACAATTAGTTTAAAATGGAACTAATTTTCGCATCTGGAGTTCCTCTCTCACAAGGTCGACAACTTAGTTTCGTCAAACACATATGGTTTCGAGTGGCATCGCCACAGATTTCAGAGAACAGGCGCTTCTCCTGGCACAGTAACGAACACTTAGTTTCAGATAGAACAATTAGTTTAAAATGGAACTAAGCTTCGCATCTGGAGTTTCCTCTCCCACAAGGTCGACCACTTAGTTTCCTCGAAAACATACGGTTTCGAGTAGCATCGCCACAGATTTCAGAGAACAGGCGCTTCTCCTGGCACAGTATCGAGCACGTAGTTTCAGATAGAACAATTAGTTTAAAATGGAACTAAGCTTCGCTTCTGGAGTTTCCTCTCCCACAAGGTCGACCACATAGTTTCCTCGAACACATACGGTTTCGAGTAGCATCGCCACAGATTTCAGAGAACAGGCGCTTCTCCTGGCACAGTATCGAGCACGTAGTTTCAGATAGAACAATTAGTTTAAAATGGAACTAAGCTTCGCATCTGGAGTTTCCTCTCCCACAAGGTCGACCACTTAGTTTCCTCGAACACATACGGTTTCGAGTAGCATCGCCACAGATTTGAGAGAACAGGCGCTTCTCCTGGCACAGTATCGAACACTTGGTTTCAGATAGAACAATTAGTTTAAAATGGTAGTAAGTTTCGCATCTGGAGTTTCCTCTCTCACAAGGTCGACCACTTAGTTTAGTCGAACACATACGGTTTCGAGTAGCATCGCCACAGATTTCAGAGAACAGGCGCATCTCTTGGCACAGTATCGAACACTTAGTTTCAGATTGAACATTTAGTTTAAAATGGAAATATGTTTCGCATTTGGAGTTTCCTCCCTCACAAGGTCGACCACTTAGTTACGTCGAACACATACGGTTTCGAGTAGCATCGCCACATATTTCAGAGAACAGGCGCTTCTCCTGGCACAGTGTCGAACACTTAGTTTCAGATTGAACAATTAGTTTAAAATGGAACTAATTTTCGCATCTGGAGTTCCTCTCTCACAAGGTCGACAACTTAGTTTCGTCAAACATATACGGTTTCGAGTGGCATCGCCACAGATTTCAGAGAACAGGCGCTTCTCCTGGCACAGTACCGAACACTTAGTTTCAGATGGAACAATTAGTTTCAAATGGAACTAAGTTTCGCTTCTGGAGTTTCCTCTCCCACAAGGTCGACCACTTAGTTTCCTCGAACACATACGGTTTCGAATAGCATCGCCACAGATTTCAGAGAACAGGCGCTTCTCCTGGCACAGTATCGAGCACGTAGTTTCAGATAGAACAATTAGTTTAAAATGGAACTAATTTTCGCATCTGGAGTTCCTCTCTCAGAAGGTCGACCACTTAGTTTCGTCGAACACATACGGTTTCGAGTAGAATCGGCACAGGTTTCAGAGAACAGGCGCTTCTCCTGGCACAGTGTCGAACACTTAGTTTCAGATAGAACAATTAGTTTAAAATGGAACTAATTTTCGCATCTGGAGTTCCTCTCTCACAAGGTCGACAACTTAGTTTCGTCAAACATATACGGTTTCGAGTGGCATCGCCACAGATTTCAGAGAACAGGCGCTTCTCCTGGCACAGTACCGAACCCTTAGTTTCAGATGGAACAATTAGTTTCAAATGGAACTAAGTTTCGCATCTGGTGTTTCCTCTCTCACAAGGTGGACCGCTTAGTTTCGACGAACACATACGGTTTCGAGTAGCATCGCCACAGATTTCAGAGAACAGGCGCTTCTCCTGGCACAGTAACGAACACTTAGTTTCAGATAGAACGATTAGTTTAAAATGGAACTAAGTTTCGCATCTGGAGTTTCCTCTCTCACAAGGTCGACCACTTAGTTTCGACGAAGACATACGGTTTCGAGGGGCATCGGCACAGATTTCACTGAACAGGCGCTTCTACTGGCAGAGTATCGAATACTTAGTTTCAGACAGAACATTTAGGTTAAAATGGAAATATGTTTCGCATTTGGAGTTTCCTCCCTCACAAGGTCGGCCACTTAGTTTCGTCGAACACATACGTTTTCGAGTAGCATCGGCACAGATTTCAGAGAACAGGCGCTTCTCCTGGCACAGTATCGAACACTTAGTTTCAGATGGAACATTTGGTTTAAAATGGAACTAAGTTTCGCATCTGGAGTTTCCACTCTCAGAAGGTCGACCACTTAGTTTCGGCGAACACATACGGTTTCGAGTAGCATCGGCACAGGTTTCAGAGAACAGGCGCTTCTACTTGCAGATTATCGAACACTTAGTTTCAGATGGAACATTTGGTTTAAAATGGAACTAATTTTCGCATCTGGAGTTCCTCTCTCAGAAGGTCGACCACTTAGTTTCGTCGAACACATACGGTTTCGAGTAGCATCGGCACAGGTTTCAGAGAACAGGCGCTTCTCCTGGCACAGTGTCGAACACTTAGTTTCAGATAGAACAATTAGTTTAAAATGGAACTAATTTTCGCATCTGGAGTTCCTCTCTCACAAGGTCGACAACTTAGTTTCGTCAAACATATACGGTTTCGAGTGGCATCGCCACAGATTTCAGAGAACAGGCGCTTCTCCTGGCACAGTACCGAACACTTAGTTTCAGATGGAACAATTAGTTTCAAATGGAACTAAGTTTCGCATCTGGTGTTTCCTCTCTCACAAGGTGGACCGCTTAGTTTCGACGAACACATACGGTTTCGAGTAGCATCGCCACAGATTTCAGAGAACAGGCGCTTCTCCTGGCACAGTAACGAACACTTAGTTTCAGATAGAACATTTAGTTTAAAATGGAAATATGTTTCGCATTTGGAGTTTCCTCCCTCACAAGGTCGACCACTTAGTTTCGTCGAACACATACGGTTTCGAGTAGCATCGCCACAGATTTCAGAGAACAGGCGCTTCTCCTGGCACAGTATCGAGCACGTAGTTTCAGATAGAACAATTAGTTTAAAATGGAACTAAGCTTCGCTTCTGGAGTTTCCTCTCCCACAAGGTCGACCACATAGTTTCCTCGAACACATACGGTTTCGAGTAGCATCGCCACAGATTTCAGAGAACAGGCGCTTCTCCTGGCACAGTATCGAGCACGTAGTTTCAGATAGAACAATTAGTTTAAAATGGAACTAAGCTTCGCATCTGGAGTTTCCTCTCCCACAAGGTCGACCACTTAGTTTCCTCGAACACATACGGTTTCGAGTAGCATCGCCACAGATTTGAGAGAACAGGCGCTTCTCCTGGCACAGTATCGAACACTTGTTTTCAGATAGAACAATTAGTTTAAAATGGTAGTAAGTTTCGCATCTGGAGTTTCCTCTCTCACAAGGTCGACCACTTAGTTTAGTCGAACACATACGGTTTCGAGTAGCATCGCCACAGATTTCAGAGAACAGGCGCATCTCTTGGCACAGTATCGAACACTTAGTTTCAGATAGAACATTTAGTTTAAAATGGAAATATGTTTCGCATTTGGAGTTTCCTCCCTCACAAGGTCGACCACTTAGTTACGTCGAACACATACGGTTTCGAGTAGCATCGCCACATATTTCAGAGAACAGGCGCTTCTCCTGGCACAGTGTCGAACACTTAGTTTCAGATTGAACAATTAGTTTAAAATGGAACTAATTTTCGCATCTGGAGTTCCTCTCTCACAAGGTCGACAACTTAGTTTCGTCAAACATATACGGTTTCGAGTGGCATCGCCACAGATTTCAGAGAACAGGCGCTTCTCCTGGCACAGTACCGAACACTTAGTTTCAGATGGAACAATTAGTTTCAAATGGAACTAAGTTTCGCTTCTGGAGTTTCCTCTCCCACAAGGTCGACCACTTAGTTTCCTCGAACACATACGGTTTCGAGTAGCATCGCCACAGATTTCAGAGAACAGGCGCTTCTCCTGGCACAGTATCGAGCACGTAGTTTCAGATAGAACAATTAGTTTAAAATGGAACTAATTTTCGCATCTGGAGTTTCCTCTCTCACAAGGTCGACAACTTAGTTTCGACGAACACATACGGTTTCGAGGGGCATCGGCACAGATTTCACTGAACAGGCGCTTCTACTGGCAGATTATCGAACACTTAGTTTCAGATGGAACATTTGGTTTAAAATGGAACTAAGTTTCGCATCTGGAGTTTCCTCTCTCACAAGATCAACCACTTAGTTTCCCCGAACTAAAACGGTTTCGAGTGGTATCGCCACAAATTTCAGAGAACAGGCGCTTCTCCTGGCACAGTATCGAACACTCAGTATCAGATAGAACAATTAGTTTAAAATGGATCTATGTTTCGCATCTGGAGTGTCCTCTCTCACAAGGTCGACCACTTAGTTTCGCCGAACACATACGGTTTCGAGTGGTATCGCCACAGACTTCAGAGAACAGGCGCTTCTCCTGTCACAGTATCGAACACTTAGTTTCAGATGGAACAATTAGTTTAAAATGCAACTATATTCCGCATCTGGAGTTTCCTCTCTCACAAGGTCGACCACCTAGTTTTGTCGAACACATACGGTTTCGAGTAGCATCGCGACAGATTTCAGAGAACAGGCGCTTCTCCTGGCACAGTATCGAACACTTAGTTTCAGATAGAACAATTAGTTTAAAAGGGCACAAAGTTTCGCGTCTGGAGTTTCCTCTCTCACAAGGTCGACCACTCAGTTTCGTCGAACACATACCGTTTCGAGTGGTATCGCCACAGGTTTCACAGAACGGGCGCTTCTCCTGGCACAGTATCGAACACTTAGTTTCAGATAGAACAATTAATTTAAAATGGAACTAAGTTTCGCATCTGACGTTTCCTCTCACACAAGGTCGGCCACTTAGTTGCGTCGAACACATACGGTTTCGAGTGGCATCGCCACAGATTTCAGAGAACAGGCGCTTCTCCTGGCACATTATCGAACACTTAGTTACAGATAGAACAATTAGTTTAAAATGGAACTATGTTTCGCATCTGGAGTATCCTCTCTCACAAGGTCAACCACTTAGTTTCGTCGAACACATACGGTTTCGAGCGGCATCGCCACACATTTCAGAGAACAGGCTCTTCTCCAGGCACAGTATCGAACACTCAGTATCAGATAGAACAATTAGTTTAAAATGGATCTATGTTTCGCATCTGGAGTGTCCTCTCTCACAAGGTCGACCACTTAGTTTCGTGGAACATACACGGTTTCGAGTAGTATCGCCACAGATTTCGCAGAACGGGAGTTTCTCCTGGCACAGTATCGAACACTTAGTTTCAGATGGAACAATTAGTTTAAAATCCAACTATATTTCGCATCTGGAGTTTCCTCTCTCACAAGGTCGGCCACTTAGTTTCGCCGAACACATACGGTTTCGAGTGGTATCGCCACAGACTTCAGAGAACAGGCGCTTCTCCTGGCACATTATCGAACACTTAGTTTCAGATAGAACAATTAGTTTAAAAAGGAACTATGTTTCGCATCTGGAGTATCCTCTCTCACAAGGTCAACCACTTAGTTTCGTCGAACACATACGGTTTCGAGTGGCATCGCCACAGATTTCAGAGAACAGGCGCTTCTCCTGGCACAGTATCGGACACGTAGTTACAGAGGGAAAAATTGGTTTAAAAAGCAACTAAGTTTCGCATTTGGAGTTTCCTCTCTCACAATTGCGACCACTTAGTTTCGTCGAACACATACGGTTTCGAGTAGCATCGCCACCGATTTCGGAGAACAGGCGCTTCTCCTGGCACAGTATCGAAAACTTAGTTTCAGATAGAACAATTAGTTTAAAATGGAACTATGTTCCGCATCTGGTGAATTCTCCCTCACAAGGTCAATCACTTAGTTTCGTCGAACACATACGGTTTCGAGTGGCATCGCCACAGATTTCAGAGAACAGGCGCTACTCCTGGCACAGTATCGAACACTCAGGTTCAGATAGAACAATTAGTTTAAAATGGAACTATGTTTCGCATCTGGAGTTTCCTCTCTCACATGGTCGACCACTTAGTTTCGTCGAACACATACGGTTTCGAGTGGCATCGCCACAGATTTCAGAAAACAGCCGCTTCTCCTGGCACAGTATCGAACTCTTAGTTGCAGATAGATCAATTAATTTGAAATGGAACTAAGTTTCGCATCTGAAGTTTCCTCTCTCACAAGGTCGGCCACTTAGTTTCGTCGAACTCATACGGTTTCGAGTGGCATCGCCACACATTTCAGAGAACAGGCGCTACTCCTGGCACAGTATCGAACACTTAGGTTCAGATAGAACAATTAGTTTAAAATGGAACTATGTTTCGCATCTGGAGTTTCCTCTCTCACATGGTCGACCACTTAGTTTCGTCGAACACATACGGTTTCGAGTGGCATCGCCACACATTTCAGAGAACAGGCGCTTCTCCTGGCACAGTATCGAACAATTAGTATCAGATAGAACAATTAGTCTAAAATTGTACTAAATTTCGCATCTGGAGTTTCCTCTCTCACAAGATCAACCACTTAGTTTCCTCGAACACATACGGTTTCGAGTGGCATCGCCACAGATTTCAGAGAACAGGCGCTTCTCCTGGCACAGTATCGAACGCTTAGTATCAGATAGAACAATTAGGTTAAAATGGAACTAAGTTTCGCATCTGGAGTTTCCTCTCTCACAAGGTCGACCACTTAGTTTCCTCGAAAACATACGGTTTCGAGTGGCATCGCCACACATTTCAGAGAACAGGCGCTTCTCCTGGCACAGTATCGAAAACTTAGTTTCAGATAGAACAATTAGTTTAAAATGGAACTATGTTCCGCATCTGGTGAATCCTCCCTCACAAGGTCAATCACTTAGTTTCGTCGAACACATACGGTTTCGAGTGGCATCGCCACAGATTTCAGAGAACAGGCGCTTCTCCTGGCACAGTATCGAACACTCAGGTTCAGATAGAACAATTAGTTTAAAATGGAACTATGTTTCGCATCTGGAGTTTCCTCTCTCACAAGGTCGACCACTTAGTTTCGTCGAACACATACGGTTTCGAGTGGCATCGCCACAGATTTCATAAAACAGCCGCTTCTCCTGGCACAGTATCGAACTCTTAATTGCAGATAGAACAATTAATTTGAAATGGAACTAAGTTTCGCATCTGAAGTTTCCTCTCTCACAAGGTCGGCCACTTAGTTTCGTCGAACTCATACGGTTTCGAGTGGCATCGCCACACATTTCAGAGAACAGGCGCTTCTCCTGGCACAGTATCGAACACTTAGTATCAGATAGAACAATTGGTCTAAAATTGTACTAAATTTCGCATCTGGAATTTCCTCTCTCACAAGATCAACCACTTAGTTTCCTCGAACACATACGGTTTCGAGTGGCATCGCCACACATTTCAGAGAACAGGCGCTTCTCCTGGCACAGTATCGAACACTTAGTATCAGTTAGAACAATTAGTCTAAAATTGTACTAAATTTCGCATCTGGAGTTTCCTCTCTCACAAGACCAACCACTTAGTTTCCTCGAACACATACGGTTTCGAGTGGCATCGCCACAGATTTCAGAGAACAGGCGCTTCTCCTGGCACAGTATCGAACGCTTAGTATCAGATAGAACAATTAGTTTAAAATGGAACTAAGTTTCGCATCTGGAGTTCCTCTCTCACAAGGTCGACCACTTAGTTTCGTCGAACACATACCGTTTCGAGTGCGCATCGCCACAGATTTCAGAGAACAGGCGCTTCTCCTGGCACAGTATCGAACACTCAGGTTCAGATAGAACAATTAGTTTAAAAGGGAACTATGTTTCGCATCTGGAGTTTCCTCTCTCACATTGTCGACCACTTAGTTTCGTCGAACACATACGGTTTCAAGTGGCATCGCCACAGATTTCAGAAAACAGCCGCTTCTCCTGGCACAGTATCGAACACTTAGTTTCAGATAGAACAATTAATTTGAAATGGAACTAAGTTTCGCATCTGAAGTTTCCTCTCTCACAAGGTCGGCCACTTAGTTTCGTCGAACTCATACGGTTTCGAGGGGCAACGCCACAGATTTCAGAGAACAGGCGCTTCTCCTGGCACAGTATCAGAAACATAGTTTCAGATAGAACAATTAGTCTAAAATTGTACTAAATTTCGCATCTGGAGTTTCTTCCTTCACAAGGCGAGTACTTAATTTCCTCGAACACCTACGGTTTCGAGTGGCATCGCCACAGATTTCAGAGAACATGCGCTTCTCCTGGCACAGTATCGAACACTTAGTTTCAGATAGAACAATTAATTTAAAATGGAACTAAGTTTCGCATCTGGAGTTTCCTCTCTCACAAGGTCGACCACTTAGTTTCCTCGAACACTTAGTTTCAGATAGAACAATTAGTTTAAAATTTAACTAAGTTTCGCATCTGGAGTTTCCTCTCTCACAAGGCCGACCACCTAGTTTCGTCGAACACATACGGTTTCGAGTAGCATCGCGACAGATTTCCGAGAACAGGCACTTCTCCTGCCACAGTATCGAACACTTAGTGTCAGATAGAACAATCAGTTTAAAATGGAACTAAGTTTCGCATCTGGAGTTAACTCTCTCACCATGTCGACAACTTAGTTTCGTTGAACACATACGGTTTCGAGTGGCATCGCGACAGATTTCAGAGAACAGGCGCTTCTCCTGGCACAGTATCGAACACTTAGTATCAGATTGAAAAATTAGTTTAAAATGGAACTAAGTTTCGCATCTGGAGTTTCCTATCTAACAAGGTCGACCACTTAGTTTCGTTGAATGCATACGGTTTCGAGTGGCAACGCCACAGATTTCAGAGAACAGGCTCTTCTCCTGGCACAGTATCAGACACATAGTTTCAGATAGAACAATTAGTTTAAAATGGAACTAAGTTTCGCATCTGGAGTTTCCTCTCTCACAAGGTCGACCACTTAGTTTCGTCGAACACATACCGTTTCGAGTGCGCATCGCCACAGATTTCAGAGAACAGGCGCTTCTCCTGGCACAGTATCGAACACTTAGCTTCAGATAGAACAATTAGTTTAAAATTTAACTAAGTTTCGCATCTGGAGTTTCCTCTCTCACAAGGCCGACCACCTAGTTTCGTCGAACACATACGGTTTCGAGTAGCATCGCGACAGATTTCCGAGAACAGGCACTTCTCCTGGCACAGTATCGAACCCTTAGTGTCAGATAGAACAATCAGTTTAAAATGGAACTGAGTTTCGCATCTGGAGTTAACTCTCTCACCATGTCGGCAACTTAGTTTCGTTGAACACATACGGTTTCGAGTGGCATCGCGACAGATTTCAGAGGACAGGCGCTTCTCCTGGCACAGTATCGAATACTTAGTATCAGATAGAACGATTAGTTTAAAATGGAATTAAGTTTCGCATCTGGAGTTTCCTCTCCCACAATGCCGACCACCTAGTTTCGTCGAACACATACGGTTTCGAGTAGCATCGCGACAGATTTCCGAGAACAGGCACTTCTCCTGGCACAGTATCGAACACTTAGTGTCAGATAGAACAATCAGTTTAAAATGGAACTGAGTTTCGCATCTGGAGTTAACTCTCTCACCATGTCGGCAACTTAGTTTCGTTGAACGCATACGGTTCCGAGTGGCATCGCCACAGATTTCAGGGAACAGGCGCTTCTGCTGGCACAGTATCGAACACTTAGTTTCTGATAGAACAATTAGTTTAAAATGGCACTAAGTTTCGCGTCTGGAGTTTCCACTCTCACAAGGTCGACCACTCAGTTTCGTCGAACACATACGGTTTCGAGTGGCATCGCCACAGATTTCAGACAACAGGCGCTTCTCCTGGCACAGTATCGAACACTTAGTTTCAGATAGAACAATTAGTTTAAATTGGAACTAAGTTTCGCATCTGAAGTTTCCTCTCTCACAAGATCGGCCACTTAGTTTCGTCGAACACATACGGTTTCGAGTAGCATCGCGACAGATTTCAGGGAACAGGCGCTTCTCCTGGCACAGTATCGAACCCTTAGTTTCAGATGGAACATTTAGTTTAAAATGGCACTAAGTTTCGCGTCTGGAGTTTCCTCTCTCACAAGGTCGACCACTCAATTTCGAGTGGCATCGCCACAGATTTCAGAGAACAGGTGCTTCTCCTGGCACACTATCGAACACTTAGTTTCAGATAGAACAATTAATTTAAAATGGAACTATGTTTCGCATCTGAAGTTTCCTCTCTCACAAGATCGGCCACTTAGTTTCGTCGAACACATACGGTTTCGAGTAGCATCGCCACTGATTTCAGAGAACAGGCGCTTCTCCTGGCACAGTATCGAACACTTAGTTTCAGATAGAACAATTAGTTTAAAATGGAATTAAGTTACGCATCTGGAGTATCCTCTCTCACAAGGTCGGACACTTAGTTTGTCGAACACATATGGTTTCCAGTAGCACCGCCACAGATTTCAGTGAACGGGCACTTCTCCTGGCACAGTATCGAACACTTAGTTTCAGATAGAACAATTAGTTTAACATGGAACTAAGCTTCGCATCTGTAGTTTCCTCTCCCACAAGGTCGACCACTCAGTTTCGTCGAACACATACCGCTTCGAGTAGCATCGCGACAGATTTCAGAGAACAGGCACTTCTCCTGGCACATTATCGAACACTTAGTTTCAGATAGAACAATTAGTTTAAAATGGAACACAGCTTCGCATCTGGAGTTTCCTCCCTCACAAGGTGGACCACTTAGTTTCGGTGAACACATACGTTTTCGAGTAGCATCGCCACAGATTTCAGAGAACAGGCGCTTCTCCTGGCTCATTATCGATCACTTGGTTTCAGATAGAACAATTACTTTAAAATGGAACTAAGCTTCGCATCTGGAGTTTGCTCTCTCACAAGGTGGACCACTTAGTTTCCTCGAACACATACGGTTTCGAGTATCATCGCCACAGATTTCAGAGAACAGGCGCTTCTCCTGGCACAGTACCGAACACTTAGTTTCAAATAGAATAAATAGTTTAAAATGAAACTTAGTTCGTTTCGCATCTGGAGTTTCCTCTCTCACAAGGTCGGTCACTTAGTTTCGTCGAACACATACGTTTTCGAGTGGCATCGCCACAGATTTCGGGTAACAGCCGCTTCCCCAGGCATAGTATCGAACACTTAATTTCATATGGAACAATTAGTTTAAAATGGAACTAAGTTTCGCATCTGAAGTTTCCTCTCTCACAAGGTCGGCCACTTAGTTTCGTCGAACACATATGGTTTCCAGTAGCACCGCCACAGATTTCAGAGAATGGGCACTTCTCCTGGCACAGTATCGAACACTTAGTTTCAGATAGAACAATTAGTTTAATATGGAACTAAGTTTCGCATCTGGAGTTTCCTCTCTCTCAAGGTCGGTCACTTAGTATCGTCGAACACATACGGTTTCGAGTGGCATCGCCACAGATTTCAGAGAACAGGCGCTTCTCCTGGCACATTATCGAACACTTAGTTTCAGATGGAAAATTTGGTTTAAAATGGAACTAAGTTTCGCATCTGGAGTTTCCTCTATCACAAGGTCGACCACTTAGTTTCGTCGAACACATACGGTTTCGAGCGGTATCGCCACAGATTTCGCAGAACAGGCGCTTCTCCTGGCACATTATCGAACACTTAGTTTCAGATAGAACAGTTAGTTTTAAATGAAACTAAGTTTCACTTCTGGAGTTTCCTCTCTCACAAGGTCGACCACTTAGTTTCGTCGAACACATACGTTTTCGAGTGGCATCGCCACAGATTTCGGAGAACAGCCGCTTCCCCAGGCATAGTATCGAACACTTAATTTCATATGGAACAATTAGTTTAAAATGGAACTAAGTTTCGCATCTGAAGTTTCCTCTCTCACAAGGTCGGCCACTTAGTTTCGTCGAACACATATGGTTTCCAGTAGCACCGCCACAGATTTCAGAGAATGGGCACTTCTCCTGGCACAGTATCGAACACTTAGTTTCAGATAGAACAATTAGTTTAACATGGAACTAAGTTTCGCATCTGGAGTTTCCTCTCTCACAAGGTCGGTCACTTAGTATCGTCGAACAAATACGGTTTCGAGTGGCATCGCCACAGATTTCAGAGAACAGGCGCTTCTCCTGGCACATTATCGAACACTTAGTTTCAGATGGAAAATTTGGTTTAAATTGGAACTAAGTTTCGCATCTGGAGTTTCCTCTATCACAAGGTCGACCACTTAGTTTCGTCGAACACATACGGTTTCGAGTGGTATCGCCACAGATTTCGCAGAACAGGCGCTTCTCCTGGCACATTATCGAACACTTAGTTTCAGATAGAACTGTTAGTTTTAAATGGAACTAAGTTTCACTTCTGGAGTTTCCTCTCTCACAAGGTGGACCACTTAGTTTCGTCGAACATATACGGTTTCGAGTAGCATCGTCACAGATTTCGGAGAAGAGCCGCTTCCCCAGGCATAGTATCGAACACTTAATTTCATATGGAACAATTAGTTTAAAATGGAACTAAGTTTCGCATCTGAAGTTTCCTCTCTCACAAGGTCGGCCACTTAGGTTCGTCGAACACATATGGTTTCCAGTAGCACCGCCACAGATTTCAGAGAACGGGCACTTCTCCTGGCACAGTATCGAACACTTAGTTTCAGATAGAACAATTAGTTTAACATGGAACTAAGTTTCGCATCTGGAGTTTCCTCTCTCACAAGGTCGGTCACTTAGTATCGTCGAACACATACGGTTTCGAGTGGCATCGCCACAGATTTCAGAGAACAGGCGCTTCTCCTGGCACATTATCGAACATTTAGTTTCAGAGGGAAAATTTTGTTTAAAATGGAACTAAGTTTCGCATCTGGAGTTTCCTCTCTCACAAGGTCGACCACTTAGTTTCGTCGAACACATACGGTTTCGAGTGGTATCGCCGCAGATTTCGCAGAACAGGCGCTCCTCCTGGCACATTATCGAACACTTAGTTTCAGATAGAACAGTTAGTTTTAAATGAAACTAAGTTTCACTTCTGGAGTTTCCTCTCTCACAAGGTCGACCACTTAGTTTCGTCGAATATATACGGTTTCGAGTAGCATCGCCACAGATTTCAGAGAACGGGCACTTCTCCTGGCACAGTATCGAACACTTAGTGTCAGATAGAACAATTAGTTTAAAATGGCACTAAGTTTCGCGTCTGGAGTTGCCTCTCTCTCAAGGTCGACCACTCAGTTTCGTCGAACACATACCGTTTCGAGTAGCATCGCGACAGATTTCAGAGAACAGGCACCTCTCCTGGCACAGTCTCGAACACTTAGTTTCAGATAGAACATTTAGTTTAAAATGGCACTATGTTTCGCATCTGGAGTTTCCTCTCTCACAAGGTAGACCACTCAGTTTCGTCGTACACATACCGTTTCGAGTAGCATCGCGACAGATTTCAGAGAACAGGCGCTTCTCCTGGCACAGTATCGAACACTTAGTTTCAGATAGAACAATTAGTTTAAAATGGAATTAAGTTACGCATCTGGAGTATCCTCTCTCACAAGGTCGGACACTTAGTTTCGTCGAACACATATGGTTTCCAGTAGCACCGCCACAGATTTCAGAGAACGGGCACTTCTCCTGGCACAGTATCGAACACTTAGTTTCAGATAGAACAATTAGTTTAACATGGAACTAAGCTTCGCATCTGTAGTTTCCTCTCCCACAAGGTCGGCCACTTAGTTTCGTCGAACACATATGGTTTCCAGTAGCACCGCCACAGATTTCAGAGAACGGGCACTTCTCCTGGCACAGTATCGAACACTTAGTTTCAGATAGAACAATTAGTTTAAAATGGAACTAAGTTTCGCATCTGGAGTTTCCTCTCTCACAAGGTCGACCACTCAGTTTCGTCGAACACATACCGTTTCGAGTAGCATCGCGACAGATTTCAGAGAACAGGCACTTCTCCTGGCACAGTATCGAACACTTAGTTTCAGATAGAACAATTAGTTTAAAATGGAAATAAGATTCGCATCTGGAATTTCCTCTATCACAAGGTCGACCACTTAGTTTCGTCGAACACATACGGTTTCGAGCGGTGGCGCCACAGATTTCGCAGAACAGGCGCTTCTCCTGGCACATTATCGAACACTTAGTTTCAGATAGAACAGTTAGTTTTAAATGAAAATAAGTTTCACTTCTGGAGTTTCCTCTCTCACAAGGTCGACCACTTAGTTTCGTCGAACACATACGTTTTCGAGTGGCATCGCCACAGATTTCGGAGAACAGCCGCTTCCCCAGGCATAGTATCGAACACTTAATTTCATATGGAACAATTAGTTTAAAATGGAACTAAGTTTCGCATCTGAAGTTTCCTCTCTCACAAGGTCGGCCACTTAGTTTCGTCGAACACATATGGTTTCAAGTAGCACCGCCACAGATTTCAGAGAATGGGCACTTCTCCTGGCACAGTATCGAACACTTAGTTTCAGATAGAACAATTAGTTTAACATGGAACTAAGTTTCGCATCTGGAGTTTCCTCTCTCACAAGGTCGGTCACTTAGTATCGTCGAACACATACGGTTTCGAGTGGCATCGCCACAGATTTCAGAGAACAGGCGCTTCTCCTGGCACAGTATCGAAAACTTAGTTTCAGATGGAACATTTAGTTTAAAATTGAACTATGTTTCGCATCTGAAGTTTCCTCTCTAACAAGGTCGACCACTTAGTTTCGCCGAACACATACGGTTTCGAGTGGCATCGCCACAGATTTCAGAGAACAGGCGCTTCTCCTGGCACAGTATCGAACACTTAGCTTCAGACAGAACAATTAGTTTAAAATGGCACTAAGTTTCGCGTCTGGAGTTTCCTATCTCACAAGGTCGACCACTCAGTTTCGTCGAACGCATACGGTTTCGAGTGGCATCGCCACAGATTTCAGAGAACAGCCGCTTCTCCTGCCACAGTATCGAACACTTAGTTTCAGATACAACAATTAGTTTAAAATGGAACAATGTTTCGAATCTGGAGTTTTCTTTCGCACAAGGCCGACGACTTAGTTTCGTCGAACACATACGGTTTCGAGTGGCATCGCCAAAGATTTCAGAGAACAGGCGCTTCTCCTGGCACAGTATCGAACACTTTCAGATAGAACAATTAGTTTAAAATGGAATTAAGTTTTGCATCTGGAGTTTCCTCTCTCACAACGTCGGCCACTTAGTATCGTCGAACACATACAGTTTCGAGTAGCATCGCCAAAGGTTTCAGAGAACCGGCGCTTCTCCTGGCACAGTATCGAACACTTAGTGTCAGATAGAACAATCAGTTTAAAATGGAACTAAGTTTCGCATCTGGAGTTAACTCTCTCACCATGTCGGCAACTTAGTTTCGTTGAACACATACGGTTTCGAGTGGCATCGCGACAGATTTCAGAGAACAGGCGCTTCTCCTGACACAGTATCGAATACTTAGTTTCAGATAGAACGATTAGTTTAAAATGGAACTAAGTTTCGCATCTGGAGTTTCCTCTCTCACAAGGCCGACCACCTAGTTTCGTCGAACACATACGGTTTCCAGTAGCATCGCGACAGATTTCCGAGAACAGGCACTTCTCCTGGCACAGTATCGAACACTTATTTCAGACAGAACAATTAGTTTAAAATGGCACTATGTTTCTCATCTGGAGTTTCGTCTCTCACAAGGTGGACGAATTAGTTTCCTCGAACACATACGGTTTCGAGTGGCATCGCCACAGATTTCAGAGAATAGGCGCTTCTCCTGGAACAGTATCGAACACTCAGTATCAAATAGAACAATTAGTTTAAAATGGAACAAAGTTTCGCATTTGGAGTTTCCTCTCTCACAAGGTCGACCACTGAGTTTCGTTGAACATATTCGGTTTCGAGTGGCATCGCCACAGATTTCAGAGAACAGGCGCTTCTCCTGGCACAGTATCGAAAACTTAGTTTCAGATGGAACATTTAGTTTAAAATTGAAATATGTTTCGCATCTGAAGTTTCCTCTCTAACAAGGTCGACCACTTAGTTTCGCCGAACACATACGGTTTCGAGTGGCATCGCCACAGATTTCAGAGAACAGGCGCTTCTCCTGGCACAGTATCGAAAACTTAGTTTCAGATGGAACATTTAGTTTAAAATTGAACTATGTTTCGCATCTGAAGTTTCCTCTCTAACAAGGTCGACCACTTAGTTTCGCCGAACACATACGGTTTCGAGTGGCATCGCCACAGATTTCAGAGAACAGGCGCTTCTCCTGGCACAGTATCGAACACTTAGCTTCAGACAGAACAATTAGTTTAAAATGGCACTAAGTTTCGCGTCTGGAGTTTCCTATCTCACAAGGTCGACCACTCAGTTTCGTCGAACGCATACGGTTTCGAGTGGCATCGCCACAGATTTCAGAGAACAGCCGCTTCTCCTGCCACAGTATCGAACACTTAGTTTCAGATACAACAATTAGTTTAAAATGGAACAATGTTTCGAATCTGGAGTTTTCTTTCGCACAAGGCCGACGACTTAATTTCGTCGAACACATACGGTTTCGAGTGGCATCGCCAAAGATTTCAGAGAACAGGCGCTTCTCCTGGCACAGTATCGAACACTTTCAGATAGAACAATTAGTTTAAAATGGAATTAAGTTTTGCATCTGGAGTTTCCTCTCTCACAACGTCGGCCACTTAGTATCGTCGAACACATACAGTTTCGAGTATCATCGCCAAAGGTTTCAGAGAACCGGCGCTTCTCCTGGCACAGTATCGAACACTTAGTGTCAGATAGAACAATCAGTTTAAAATGGAACTAAGTTTCGCATCTGGAGTTAACTCTCTCACCATGTCGGCAACTTAGTTTCGTTGAACACATACGGTTTCGAGTGGCATCGCGACAGATTTCAGAGAACAGGCGCTTCTCCTGACACAGTATCGAATACTTAGTTTCAGATAGAACGATTAGTTTAAAATGGAACTAAGTTTCGCATCTGGAGTTTCCTCTCTCACAAGGCCGACCACCTAGTTTCGTCGAACACATACGGTTTCCAGTAGCATCGCGACAGATTTCCGAGAACAGGCACTTCTCCTGGCACAGTATCGAACACTTATTTCAGACAGAACAATTAGTTTAAAATGGAACTATGTTTCGCATCTGGAGTATCCTCTCTCAAAAGATCAACCACTTAGTTTCGTCGAACACATTCGGTTTCGAGTGGCATCGCCACACATTTCAGAGAACTGGCGCGTCTCCTGGCACAGTATCGAACACTTAGTTTCAGATAGAACAATTAGTTTAAAATGGAACTAAGTTTCGCATCTGGAGTATCCTCCCTCACAAGGTCGACCACTTAGTTTCGTCGAACACATACGGTTTCGAGGGGCACCGCCACAGATTTCAGAGAACAGGCGCTTCTCCTGGTACAGTATCGAACACTTAGTTTCAGATAGAACAGTACTTTTAAATGAAACTATGTTTCACTTCTGGAGTTTCCACTCTCACAAGGCCGACCACTTAGTTTCGTCGAACACATACGGTTTCGAGTGGCATCGCCACAGATTTCAGAGAACAGGCGCTTCTCCTGGCACAGTATCGAACACTTAATTTCAGATGGAACAATTAGTTTAAAATGGAACTAAGTTTCGCATCTGGAGTTTCCTGTCCCACAAGGTCGACCACTAGGTTTCCTCGAACACATACGGTTTCGAGTAACATCGCCACAGATTTCAGAGAACAGGCGCTACTCCTGGCACAGTATCGAACACTTAGTTTCAGATAGAACAATTAGTTTAAAATGGAACTAAGTTTCGCATCTGGAGTTTCTTCTCTCCCAAGGTCGACCACTTAGTTTCGCCGAACGCATACGGTTTCGAGTGGCATCGCCACAGATTTCAGAGAACAGGCGCTTCATCTGGCACAGTATCGAACACTTAGTTTCAGATAGAACAATTAGTTTAAAATGGAACTAAGATTCGCATCTGGAGTTTCCTCTCTCACAAGGTCGACCATTTAGATTCGTCGAACACATACGGTTTCGAGTGGCATCGCCACAGATTTCAGAGAACAGCCGCTTCTCCTGGCACAGTATCGAACACTTAATTTCAGATGGAACAATTAGTTTAAAATGGAACTAAGTTTCGCATCTGGAGTTTCCTCTCTCACAAGGTCGGCCACTTAGTTTCGTCGAACACATACGGTTTCGAGTGGCATCGCCACAGATTTCAGAGAACAGCCGCTTCTCCTGGCACAGTATCGAACACTTAATTTCAGATGGAACAATTAGTTTAAAATGGAACTAAAATTCGCATCTGGAGTTTCTTATCTCACAAGGTCGACCACTTAGTTTCGCCGAACGCATACGGTTTCGAGTAGCATCGCCACAGATTTCAGAGAACAGGCGCCTCTCCTGGCACAGTATCGAACACTTAGTTTCAGATAGAACAATTAGTTTAAAATGGAACTAAGTTTCGCATCCGGAGTTTCCTCTCTCAGAAGGTCGACCACTTAGTTTCGTCGAACACATACGGTTTCGAGTAGCATCGCCACAGATTTCAGAGAACAGGCGCTTCTCCTGGCCCAGTATCGAACACTTAGTTTCAGATAGAACAATTAGTTTAAAATGGAACTAAGTTTCGCATCTGCAGTTTCCTCGCTCACAAGGTCGACCACTTACTTTCGTCGAACACATACCCTCTCGAGTAGCTTCGCGACAGATTTCCGAGAACAGGCGCTTCTCCTGGCATAGTATCGAACACTTAGTTTCAGATAGAACAATTAGTTTAAAATGGAACTAAGTTTCGCATCTGGAGTTTCTTCTCTCCCAAGGTCGACCACTTAGTTTCGCCGAACGCATACGGTTTCGAGTGGCATCGCCACAGATTTCAGAGAACAGGCGCTTCTCCTGGCACAGTATCGGACACTTAGTTTCAGATAGAACAATTAGTTTAAAATGGAAGTAAGTTTCGCATCTGCAGTTTCCTCTCTCACAAGGTCGACCACTTAGTTTCGTCGAACACATACGGTTTGGAGTAGCATCGCCAGAGATTTCAGAGAACAGGCGCTTCTCCTGGCACAGTATCGAACACTTAGTTTCAGATAGAACAATCAGTTTAAAATGGAACTAAATTCCGCATCTGGAGTTTCCTCTCTCACCATGTCGACAACTTAGTTTCGTCGAACACATACGGTTTCGAGTAGCATCGCCACAGATTTCAGAGAGACAGGCGCTTCTCCTGGGACAGTATCGGACACTTAGTTTCAGATAGAACAATTAGTTTAAAATGGAACCATGTTTCGCATCTGGAGTATCCTCTCTCACACGGTCAACCACTTAGTTTCGTCGAACACATACGGTTTCGAGCGTCATCGCCACACAGTTCAGAGAACAGGCGCTTCTCCTGGCACCTTATCGAACACTTAGTTTCAGATAGAACAATTAGTTTAAAATGTAACTAAGTTTCGCATCTGTAGTTTCCTCTCTCACAAGGTCGACCACTTAGTTTCGACGAACACATACGGTTTAGAGTGGCATCGCCACAGATTTCAGAGAACAGGCGCTACTCCTGGCACAGTATCGAACACTTATTATCAGATAGAAGAATTAGTATAAAATGAAACAAAGCTTCGCATCTGGAGTTTCCTCTTCTCACAAGGTGGACCACTTAGTTTCGTCGAACACATACGGTTTCGAGTAGCATCGCCACAGATTTCAGAGAACAGGCGTTTCTCCTGGCACAGTATCGAACGCTTAGTATCAGATAGAACAATTAGTTTAAAATGGAACTATGTTTCGCATCTGGAGTATCCTCTCTCACAAGGTCAACCACTTAGTTTCGTCGAACACATACGGTTTCGAGCGTCATCGCCACACAGTTCAGAGAACAGGCGCTTCTCCTGGCACCTTATCGAACACTTAGTTTCAGATAGAACAATTAGTTTAAAATGGAACTAAGTTTCGCATCTGCAGTTTCCTCGCTCACAAGGTCGACCACTTACTTTCGTCGAACACATACCCTCTCGAGTAGCTTCGCGACAGATTTCCGAGAACAGGCGCTTCTCCTGGCATAGTATCGAACACTTAGTTTCAGATAGAACAATTAGTTTAAAATGGAACTAAGTTTCGCATCTGGAGTTTCTTCTCTCCCAAGGTCGACCACTTAGTTTCGCCGAACGCATACGGTTTCGAGTGGCATCGCCACAGATTTCAGAGAACAGGCGCTTCTCCTGGCACAGTATCGAACACTTAGTTTCAGATAGAACAATTAGTTTAAAATGTAACTAAGTTTCGCATCTGTAGTTTCCTCTCTCACAAGGTCGACCACTTAGTTTCGACGAACACATACGGTTTAGAGTGGCATCGCCACAGATTTCAGAGAACAGGCGCTACTCCTGGCACAGTATCGAACACTTATTATCAGATAGAAGAATTAGTATAAAATGAAACAAAGCTTCGCATCTGGAGTTTCCTCTTCTCACAAGGTGGACCACTTAGTTTCGTCGAACACATACGGTTTCGAGTAGCATCGCCACAGATTTCAGAGAACAGGCGTTTCTCCTGGCACAGTATCGAACGCTTAGTATCAGATAGAACAATTAGTTTAGAATGGAACTATGTTTCGCATCTGGAGTATCCTCTCTCACAAGGTCAACCACTTAGTTTCGTCGAACACATACGGTTTCGAGCGTCATCGCCACACAGTTCAGAGAACAGGCGCTTCTCCTGGCACCTTATCGAACACTTAGTTTCAGATAGAACAATTAGTTTAAAATGGAACTAAGTTTCGCAACTGGAGTTTCCTCTCTCACAAGGTCGACAATTTAGTGTCGTCGAACACATACGGTTTCGAGTAGCATCGCCACAGATTTCAGAGAGCAGGCGCTTCTCCTGGCACATTATCGAACACTTAGTTTCAGATAGAACAAATAGTTTAAAATGGAACTATGTTTCGCATCTGGAGTTTAATCTCTCACTAGGTGGACCACTTAGTTTCTTCGAACACATACGGTTTCGAGCAGCATCGCCACAGATTTCAGAGGACAGGCGCTTCTGCTGGCAGATTATCGAACACTTAGTTTCAGATAGAACGATTAGTTTAAAATGGAACTAAGTTTCGCATTTGAAGTTTCCTCTCTCACAAGGTCGGCAACTTAGTTTCGTCGAACACATACGGATTCGAGTGAACTTGTGAGAGAGGAAACTCCAGATGCGAAACTTAGTTCCATTTTAAACTAATTGTTCTATCTGAAACTGAGTGTTCGATACTGTGCCAGGAGACGCGCCTGTTCTCTGAAATCTGTGGCGATGCCACTCCAAACCGTATGTGTTCGACGAAACTAAGTCGTCGATCTTGTGAGAGAGGAGACTCCAGATGCGAAGCTTAGTTCCATTTTAAACTAATAGTTCTCTCTGATACTAAGTGTTCGATACTGTGCCAGGAGAAGCGCCTGTTCTCTGAAATCTGTGGCGATGCCACTAAAAACGGTATGTGTTCAACGAAATTAAGTGGTCGACCTTGTGAGAGAGGAAACTCCAGATGCGAAACTTAGTTCCATTTTAAACTAATTGTTCTAACTGAAACTAAGTGTTCGATACTGTGCCAGGAGAAGCGCCTGTTCTCGGAAATCTGTCGCGATGCTACACGAAACCTTATGTGTTCGACGAAACTAAGTGGTCGACATGGTGAGAGAGGAACCTCCAGATGCGAAATTTAGTTCCAATTTAAACTAATTGTTCTATCTGAAACTAAGTGTTCGATACCGTGCCAGGAGAAGCGCCTGTTCTCTGAAATCTGTGGCGATGCCACTCGAAACCGTATGTGATCGGCGAAACCAAGTGGCCGACCTTGTGAGAGAGGAAACTCCAGATGCGAAACTTAGTTCCATTTTAAACTCATTGTTCTATCTGAAACTAAGTGTTCGACACTGTGACAGGAGAAGCGCCTGTTCTCTGAAATCTGTGGCGATAATACTCGAAACCGTATGTGTTCGACGAAACTAAGTGGTCGACCTTGTGAGAGAGGAAACTCCAGATGCGAAACTTAGTTCCATTTTAAACTGATTGTTCTATCTGAAACTAAGTGTTCGATACTGTGCCAGGAGAAGCGCCTGTTCCCTGAAATCAGTGGCGATGCTACTCGAAACCGTATGAGTTCGACAACACTAAGTGGTCGACCTTGCGAGAGACGAAACACCAAATTGCGAAACTTAGTTCATTTTATACTAATAATCCTATCTGACACTAAGTGTTCGATACTGTGCCAGGAGAAGCGCCTGTTCTCTGAGATCTGCGGCGATGCTACTCGTAACCGTATGTGTTCGACGAATCTAAATGGTCGACCTTGTGAGAGAGGAAACTCCAGATGCGAAACTTAGTTCCATTTTAAACTAATTGTTCTATCTGAAACTAAGTGCTCGATACCGTGCCAGGAGAAGCGCCTGTTCTCTGAAATCTGCGGCGATGCCACTCGAAACCGTATGTGATCGGCGAAACTAAGTGGCCGACCTTGCGAGAGAGGAAACTCCAGATGCTAAACTTAGTTCCATTTTAAACTAATTGTTCTATCTGAAACTAAGTGCTCGATACTGTGTCAGGAGTAGCGCCCGTTCTCTGAAATCTGTGGCGATGCCACTCGAAACCGTATGTGCTCGGCGAAACCAAGTGGCCGACCTTGTGAAAGAGGAAACACCAGATGCGAAACTTAGTTCCATTTTAAACTCATTGTTCTATCTGAAACTAAGTGTTCGATACTGTGACAGGAGAAGCGCCTGTTCTCTGAAATCTGTGGCGATGCTACTCGAAACCGTATGTGTTCGACGAAACTAAGTGGTCGACCTTGTGAGAGAGGAAACTCCAGATGCGAAACTTAGTTCCATTTTAAACTCATTGTTCTATCTGAAACTAAGTGTTCGATACTGTGACAGGAGAAGCGCCTGTTCTCTGAAATCTGTGGCGATGCTACTCGAAACCGTATGTGTTCGACGAAACTAAGTGGTCGACCTTGTGAGAGAGGAAACTCCAGATGCGAAACTTAGTTCCATTTTAAACTGATTGTTCTATCTGAAACTAAGTGTTCGATACTGTGCCAGGAGAAGCGCCTGTTCTCGGAAATCTGTCGCGATGCTACACGATACCTTATGTGTTCGACGAAACTAAGTGGTCGACATGGTGAGAGAGGAACCTCCAGATGCGAAATTTAGTTCCATTTTAAACTAATTGTTCTATCTGAAACTAAGTGTTCGATACCGTGCCAGGAGAAGCGCCTGTTCTCTGAAATCTGTGGCGATGCCACTCGAAACCGTATGTGATCGGCGAAACCAAGTGGCCGACCTTGTGAGAGAGGAAACTCCAGATGCGAAACTTAGTTCCATTTTAAACTCATTGTTCTATCTGAAACTGAGTGTTCGATACTGTGACAGGAGAAGCGCCTGTTCTCTGAAGTCTGTGGCGATGCTACTCGAAACCGTATGTGTTCGACGAAACTAAGTGGTCGGCCTTGTGAGAGAGGAAACTCCAGATGCGAAACTTAGTTCCATTTTAAACTGATTGTTCTATCTGAAACTAAGTGTTCGATACTGTGCCAGGAGAAGCGCCTGTTCCCTGAAATCAGTGGCGATGCTACTCGAAACCGTATGAGTTCGACAACACTAAGTGGTCGACCTTGCGAGAGACGAAACACCAAATTGCGAAACTTAGTTCCATTTTAAACTGATTGTTCTATCTGAAACTAAGTGTTCGATACTGTGCCAGGAGAAGCGCCTGTTCCCTGAAATCAGTGGCGATGCTACTCGAAACCGTATGAGTTCGACAACACTAAGTGGTCGACCTTGCGAGAGACGAAACACCAAATTGCGAAACTTAGTTCATTTTATACTAATAATCTTATCTGACACTAAGTGTTCGATACTGTGCCAGGAGAAGCGCCTGTTCTCTGAGATCTGCGGCGATGCTACTCGAAACCGTATGTGTTCGACGAATCTAAATGGTCGACCTTGTGAGAGAGGAAACTCCAGATGCGAAACTTAGTTCCATTTTAAACTGATTGTTCTATCTGAAACTAAGTGTTCGATACTGTGCCAGGAGAAGCGCCTGTTCTCGGAAATCTGTCGCGATGCTACACGAAACCTTATGTGTTCGACGAAACTAAGTGGTCGACATGGTGAGAGAGGAACCTCCAGATGCGAAATTTAGTTCCATTTTAAACTAATTGTTCTATCTGAAACTAAGTGTTCGATACCGTGCCAGGAGAAGCGCCTGTTCTCTGAAATCTGTGGCGATGACACTCGAAACCGTATGTGATCGGCGAAACCAAGTGGCCGACCTTGTGAGAGAGGAAACTCCAGATGCGAAACTTAGTTCCATTTTAAACTCATTGTTCTATCTGAAACTAAGTGTTCGATACTGTGACAGGAGAAGCGCCTGTTCTCTGAAATCTGTGGCGATGCTACTCGAAACCGTATGTGTTCGACGAAACTAAGTGGTCGACCTTGTGAGAGAGGAAACTCCAGATGCGAAACTTAGTTCCATTTTAAACTAATTGTTCTATCTGAAACTAAGTGCTCGATACTGTGTCAGGAGTAGCGCCCGTTCTCTGAAATCTGTGGCGATGCCACTCGAAACCGTATGTGTTCGACGAAACTAAGTGGTCGAACTTGTGAGAGAGGAAACTCCAAATGCGAAACATAGGTCCATTTTAAACTAATTTTTCGATCTGAAACTAAGTGTTCGATACTGTGCCAGGAGAAGCGCCTGTTCTCTTAAATCTGTGGAGATGTCACTCGAAACCGTATGTGTTCGACGAAACAAAGTGGTTAACCTTGTGAGAGAGGAAACTCCATATGCGAAGTTTAGTTCCATTTAAAACTAATTGTTCTGTCTGCTACTAAGTGTTCGATACTGTGCCAGGAGAGGCGCCTGTTCTCTGAAATCAGTGGCGATGCTACTCGATACCGTATGTGTTCGACGAAACTAAGTGGTCCACCTTGTGAGAGAGGGAACTCCTGATGCGAAATTTAGTACCATTTTGAACTAATTGTTCTATCTGAAACTAAGTGTTCGATACTGTGCCAGGAGAAGCGCCTGTTCCCTGAAATCTGTGGCGATGCTACTCGAAACCGTATGTGTTCGACGAAACTAAGTGGTCGACCTTGTGAGAGAGGAAACTCCAGATGCGAAGCTTATTTCCATTTTAAACTAATTGTTCTATCTGATACTAAGTGTTCGATACTGTGCCAGGGGAAGTGCCCGTTCTCTGAAATCTGTGGCGATGCTACTCGAAACCGTATGTGTTCTACGAAACTATGTGGTCGACCTTCTGACAGAGGAAACTCCGGATGTGAAACTTAGTTCCATTTTAAACTAATTGTTCTATCTGAAACTAAGTGTTCGATACTGTGCCAGGAGAAGCGCCTGTTCTCTGAAATCTGTGGCGATGCTACTCGAAACTGTATGTGTTCGACGAAACAAAGTGGTCGACCTTGTGAGAGAGGAAACTCCAGATGCGAAATTAGTTCCATTTTAAACTAATTGTTCCATCTGAAATTAAGTGTTCGATACCGTACCAGGAGAAGCGGCTGTTCTCTGAAATCTGTGGCGATGCCATTCGAAACCGTATGTGTTCGACGAAACTAAGTGGTTGATCTTGTGAGAGAGGATACCCCAGATGCGAAACTTAATTCCATTTTAAACTAATTGTTCTATCTGAAACTAAGTGCTCGATACTGTGTCAGGAGTAGCGCCCGTTCTCTGAAATCTGTGGCGATGCCACTCGAAACCGTATGTGTTCGACGAATCTAAATGGTCGACCTTGTGAGAGAGGAAACTCCAGATGCGAAACTTAGTTCCATTTTAAACTGATTGTTCTATCTGAAACTAAGTGTTCGATACTGTGCCAGGGGAAGTGCCCGTTCTCTGAAATCTGTGGCGATGCTACTCGAAACCGTATGTGTTCTACGAAACTATGTGGTCGACCTTCTGACAGAGGAAACTCCGGATGTGAAACTTAGTTCCATTTTCAACTAATTGTTCTATCTGAAACTAAGTGTTCGATACTGTGCCAGGAGAAGCGCCTGTTCCCTGAAATCAGTGGCGATGCTACTCGAAACCGTATGAGTTCGACAACACTAAGTGGTCGACCTTGCGAGAGACGAAACACCAAATTGCGAAACTTAGTTCATTTTATACTAATAATCCTATCTGACACTAAGTGTTCGATACTGTGCCAGGAGAAGCGCCTGTTCTCTGAGATCTGCGGCGATGCTACTCGAAACCGTATGTGTTCGACGAATTTAAATGGTCGACCTTGTGAGAGAGGAAACTCCAGATGCGAAACTTAGTTCCATTTTAAACTAATTGTTCTATCTGAAACTAAGTGTTCGATACTGTGCCAGGAGAAGCGCCTGTTCCCTGAAATCAGTGGCGATGCTACTCGAAACCGTATGAGTTCGACAACACTAAGTGGTCGACCTTGCGAGAGACGAAACACCAAATTGCGAAACTTAGTTCATTTTATACTAATAATCCTATCTGACACTAAGTGTTCGATACTGTGCCAGGAGAAGCGCCTGTTCTCTGAGATCTGCGGCGATGCTACTCGAAACCGTATGTGTTCGACGAATCTAAATGGTCGACCTTGTGAGAGAGGAAACTCCAGATGCGAAACTTAGTTCCATTTTAAACTAATTGTTCTATCTGAAACTAAGTGCTCGATACCGTGCCAGGAGAAGCGCCTGTTCTCTGAAATCTGCGGCGATGCCACTCGAAACCGTATGTGATCGGCGAAACTAAGTGGCCGACCTTGCGAGAGAGGAAACTCCAGATGCTAAACTTAGTTCCATTTTAAACTAATTGTTCTATCTGAAACTAAGCGCTCGATACTGTGTCAGGAGTAGCGCCCGTTCTCTGAAATCTGTGGCGATGCCACTCGAAACCGTATGTGCTCGGCGAAACCAAGTGGCCGACCTTGTGAAAGAGGAAACACCAGATGCGAAACTTAGTTCCATTTTAAACTCATTGTTCTATCTGAAACTAAGTGTTCGATACTGTGACAGGAGAAGCGCCTGTTCTCTGAAATCTGTGGCGATGCTACTCGAAACCGTATGTGTTCGACGAAACTAAGTGGTCGACCTTGTGAGAGAGGAAACTCCAGATGCGAAACTTAGTTCCATTTTAAACTCATTGTTCTATCTGAAACTAAGTGTTCGATACTGTGACAGGAGAAGCGCCTGTTCTCTGAAATCTGTGGCGATGCTACTCGAAACCGTATGTGTTCGACGAAACTAAGTGGTCGACCTTGTGAGAGAGGAAACTCCAGATGCGAAACTTAGTTCCATTTTAAACTGATTGTTCTATCTGAAACTAAGTGTTCGATACTGTGCCAGGAGAAGCGCCTGTTCTCGGAAATCTGTCGCGATGCTACACGATACCTTATGTGTTCGACGAAACTAAGTGGTCGACATGGTGAGAGAGGAACCTCCAGATGCGAAATTTAGTTCCATTTTAAACTAATTGTTCTATCTGAAACTAAGTGTTCGATACCGTGCCAGGAGAAGCGCCTGTTCTCTGAAATCTGTGGCGATGCCACTCGAAACCGTATGTGATCGGCGAAACCAAGTGGCCGACCTTGTGAGAGAGGAAACTCCAGATGCGAAACTTAGTTCCATTTTAAACTCATTGTTCTATCTGAAACTGAGTGTTCGATACTGTGACAGGAGAAGCGCCTGTTCTCTGAAGTCTGTGGCGATGCTACTCGAAACCGTATGTGTTCGACGAAACTAAGTGGTCGACCTTGTGAGAGAGGAAACTCCAGATGCGAAACTTAGTTCCATTTTAAACTGATTGTTCTATCTGAAACTAAGTGTTCGATACTGTGCCAGGAGAAGCGCCTGTTCCCTGAAATCAGTGGCGATGCTACTCGAAACCGTATGAGTTCGACAACACTAAGTGGTCGACCTTGCGAGAGACGAAACACCAAATTGCGAAACTTAGTTCCATTTTAAACTGATTGTTCTATCTGAAACTAAGTGTTCGATACTGTGCCAGGAGAAGCGCCTGTTCTCTGAGATCTGCGGCGATGCTACTCGAAACCGTATGTGTTCGACGAATCTAAATGGTCGACCTTCTGAGAGAGGAAACTCCAGATGCGAAACTTAGTTCCATTTTAAACTAATTGTTCTATCTGAAACTAAGTGCTCGATACTGTGTCAGGAGTAGCGCCCGTTCTCTGAAATCTGTGGCGATGCCACTCGAAACCGTATGTGTTCGACGAATCTAAATGGTCGACCTTGTGAGAGAGGAAACTCCAGATGCGAAACTTAGTTCCATTTTAAACTGATTGTTCTATCTGAAACTAAGTGTTCGATACTGTGCCAGGAGAAGCGCCTGTTCTCGGAAATCTGTCGCGATGCTACACGAAACCTTATGTGTTCGACGAAACTAAGTGGTCGACATGGTGAGAGAGGAACCTCCAGATGCGAAATTTAGTTCCATTTTAAACTAATTGTTCTATCTGAAACTAAGTGTTCGATACCGTGCCAGGAGAAGCGCCTGTTCTCTGAAATCTGTGGCGATGCCACTCGAAACCGTATGTGATCGGCGAAACCAAGTGGCCGACCTTGTGAGAGAGGAAACTCCAGATGCGAAACTTAGTTCCATTTTAAACTCATTGTTCTATCTGAAACTAAGTGTTCGATACTGTGACAGGAGAAGCGCCTGTTCTCTGAAATCTGTGGCGATGCTACTCGAAACCGTATGTGTTCGACGAAACTAAGTGGTCGACCTTGTGAGAGAGGAAACTCCAGATGCGAAACTTAGTTCCATTTTAAACTAATTGTTCTATCTGAAACTAAGTGCTCGATACTGTGTCAGGAGTAGCGCCCGTTCTCTGAAATCTGTGGCGATGCCACTCGAAACCGTATGTGTTCGACGAAACTAAGTGGTCGAACTTGTGAGAGAGGAAACTCCAAATGCGAAACATAGGTCCATTTTAAACTAATTTTTCGATCTGAAACTAAGTGTTCGATACTGTGCCAGGAGAAGCGCCTGTTCTCTTAAATCTGTGGCGATGTCACTCGAAACCGTATGTGTTCGACGAAACAAAGTGGTTAACCTTGTGAGAGAGGAAACTCCATATGCGAAGTTTAGTTCCATTTAAAACTAATTGTTCTGTCTGCTACTAAGTGTTCGATACTGTGCCAGGAGAGGCGCCTGTTCTCTGAAATCAGTGGCGATGCTACTCGATACCGTATGTGTTCGACGAATCTAAGTGGTCCACCTTGTGAGAGAGGGAACTCCTGATGCGAAATTTAGTACCATTTTGAACTAATTGTTCTATCTGAAACTAAGTGTTCGATACTGTGCCAGGAGAAGCGCCTGTTCCCTGAAATCTGTGGCGATGCTACTCGAAACCGTATGTGTTCGACGAAACTAAGTGGTCGACCTTGTGAGAGAGGAAACTCCAGATGCGAAGCTTATTTCCATTTTAAACTAATTGTTCTATCTGATACTAAGTGTTCGATACTGTGCCAGGGGAAGTGCCCGTTCTCTGAAATCTGTGGCGATGCTACTCGAAACCGTATGTGTTCTACGAAACTATGTGGTCGACCTTCTGACAGAGGAAACTCCGGATGTGAAACTTAGTTCCATTTTAAACTAATTGTTCTATCTGAAACTAAGTGTTCGATACTGTGCCAGGAGAAGCGCCTGTTCTCTGAAATCTGTGGCGATGCTACTCGAAACTGTATGTGTTCGACGAAACAAAGTGGTCGACCTTGTGAGAGAGGAAACTCCAGATGCGAAATTAGTTCCATTTTAAACTAATTGTTCCATCTGAAATTAAGTGTTCGATACCGTACCAGGAGAAGCGGCTGTTCTCTGAAATCTGTGGCGATGCCATTCGAAACCGTATGTGTTCGACGAAACTAAGTGGTTGATCTTGTGAGAGAGGATACCCCAGATGCGAAACTTAATTCCATTTTAAACTAATTGTTCTATCTGAAACTAAGTGCTCGATACTGTGTCAGGAGTAGCGCCCGTTCTCTGAAATCTGTGGCGATGCCACTCGAAACCGTATGTGTTCGACGAATCTAAATGGTCGACCTTGTGAGAGAGGAAACTCCAGATGCGAAACTTAGTTCCATTTTAAACTGATTGTTCTATCTGAAACTAAGTGTTCGATACTGTGCCAGGGGAAGTGCCCGTTCTCTGAAATCTGTGGCGATGCTACTCGAAACCGTATGTGTTCTACGAAACTATGTGGTCGACCTTCTGACAGAGGAAACTCCGGATGTGAAACTTAGTTCCATTTTAAACTAATTGTTCTATCTGAAACTAAGTGTTCGATACTGTGCCAGGAGAAGCGCCTGTTCCCTGAAATCAGTGGCGATGCTACTCGAAACCGTATGAGTTCGGAAACACTAAGTGGTCGACCTTGCGAGAGACGAAACACCAAATTGCGAAACTTAGTTCATTTTATACTAATAATCCTATCTGACACTAAGTGTTCGATACTGTGCCAGGAGAAGCGCCTGTTCTCTGAGATCTGCGGCGATGCTACTCGAAACCGTATGTGTTCGACGAATTTAAATGGTCGACCTTGTGAGAGAGGAAACTCCAGATGCGAAACTTAGTTCCATTTTAAACTAATTGTTCTATCTGAAACTAAGTGCTCGATACTGTGTCAGGAGTAGCGCCCGTTCTCTGAAATCTGTGGCGATGCCACTCGATACCGTATGTGTTCGACGAATCTAAATGGTCGACCTTGTGAGAGAGGAAACTCCAGATGCGAAACTTAGTTCCATTTTAAACTAATTGTTCTATCTGAAACTAAGTGCTCGATACTGTGTCAGGAGTAGCGCCCGTTCTCTGAAATCTGTGGCGATGCCACTCGAAACCGTATGTGTTCGACGAAACTAAGTGGTCGAACTTGTGAGAGAGGAAACTCCAAATGCGAAACATAGGTCCATTTTAAACTAATTTTTCGATCTGAAACTAAGTGTTCGATACTGTGCCAGGAGAAGCGCCTGTTCTCTTAAATCTGTGGCGATGTCACTCGAAACCGTATGTGTTCGACGAAACAAAGTGGTTAACCTTGTGAGAGAGGAAACTCCATATGCGAAGTTTAGTTCTATTTAAAACTAATTGTTCTGTCTGATACTAAGTGTTCGATACTGTGCCAGGAGAGGCGCCTGTTCTCTGAAATCAGTGGCGATGCTACTCGATACCGTATGTGTTCGACGAAACTAAGTGGTCCACCTTGTGAGAGAGGGAACTCCTGATGCGAAATTTAGTACCATTTTGAACTAATTGTTCTATCTGAAACTAAGTGTTCGATACTGTGCCAGGAGAAGCGCCTGTTCCCTGAAATCTGTGGCGATGCTACTCGAAACCGTATGTGTTCGACGAAACTAAGTTGTCGACCTTCTGAGAGAGGAAACTACAGATGCGAAGCTTATTTCCATTTTAAACTAATTGTTCTATCTGATACTAAGTGTTCGATACTGTGCCAGGGGAAGTGCCCGTTCTCTGAAATCTGTGGCGATGCTACTCGAAACCGTATGTGTTCTACGAAACTATGTGGTCGACCTTCTGACAGAGGAAACTCCGGATGTGAAATTAGTTCCATTTTAAACTAATTGTTCCATCTGAAATTAAGTGTTCGATACCGTACCAGGAGAAGCGCCTGTTCTCTGAAATCTGTAGCGATGCCACTCGAAACCGTATGTGTTTGACGAAACTAAGGTGTCCACCTTGCGAGAGAGGAAACTCCAAATGCGAAACATAGTTCCATTTTAAAGTAATTGCTCTATCTGTACTAAGTGTTCGATGCTGTGCCAGGAGAAGCGACAGTTCTCTGAAACCTGTGGCGATGCCACTGGAAACCGAATGTGTTTGACGAAACTAAGTGGTCCACCTTGTGAGAGAGGAAACTCCAGAAGTGAAACTTAGTTCCATTTTAAACTAATTGTTCTCTCTGAAACTAAGTGTTCGATACCGTGCCAGGAGAAGCGCCTGTTCTCTGAAATCTGTGGCGATGCCACTCGAAACCGTATGTGCTCGACGATACTAAGTGGTCGACCTTGTGAGAGAGGAAACTCCAGATGCGAAACTTAGTTCCATTTTATATTAATTGTTCTATCTGAAACTAAGTGTTCGATACTGTGCCAGGAGAAACGCCTGTTCTCTGAAATCTGTGCCGATGCCACTCGAAACCGTATGTGTTCGACGAAACTAAGTTGTCGAACTTGTGAGAGAAGAAACGCCAAATGCGAAACATAGGTCCATTTTAGACTAATTGTTCTATCTGAAACTAAGTGTTCGATAATGTGCCAGGAGAAGCGCCTCTTCCCTGATATCTGTGGCGATGCTACTCGAAACCGTATGTCTTCGAGGAAACTAAGTGGTCGACCTTGTGGGAGAGGAAACTCCAGATGCGAAACTTAGTTTCATTTAAAACTAACTTTTCTATCTGAAACTAAGTATTCGATACTCTGCCAGTAGAAGCGCCTGTTCTCTTAAACCTGTGGCGTTGCTACTCGAAGCCAAATGTGTTCGACGAAACTAAGTGGTCGACCTTGTGAGAGAGGGAACTCCTGATGCGAAATTTAGTACCATTTTGAACTAATTGTTCTATCTGAAACTAAGTGTTCGATACTGTGCCAGGAGAAGCGCCTGTTCTCTGAAATCTGTGGCGATGCTACTCGAAACTGTATGTGTTCGACGAAACAAAGTGGTCGACCTTGTGAGAGAGGAAACTCCAGATGCGAAATTAGTTCCATTTTAAACTAATTGTTCCATCTGAAATTAAGTGTTCGATACCGTACCAGGAGAAGCGGCTGTTCTCTGAAATCTGTGGCGATGCCACTCGAAACCGTATGTGTTCGACGAAACTAAGTGGTTGATCTTGTGAGAGAGGATACCCCAGATGCGAAACTTAATTCCATTATAAACTAATTGTTCTCTCTGAAACTAAGTGTTCGATACTGTGCCAGGAGAAGCGCCTGTTCTCTGAAATCTGTAGCGATGCCACTCGAAACCGTATGTGTTTGACGAAACTAAGTTGTCCACCTTGCGAGAGAGGAAACTCCAAATGCGAAACATAGTTCCATTTTAAAGTAATTGCTCTATCTGTACTAAGTGTTCGATGCTGTGCCAGGAGAAGCGACAGTTCTCTGAAACCTGTGGCGATGCCACTGGAAACCGAATGTGTTTGACGAAACTAAGTGGTCCACCTTGTGAGAGAGGAAACTCCAGAAGTGAAACTTAGTTCCATTTTAAACTAATTGTTCTCTCTGAAACTAAGTGTTCGATACTGTGCCCGGAGAAGCGCCTGTTCTCTGAAATCTGTGGCGATGCCACTCGAAACCGTATGTGTTCGACGATACTAAGTGGTCGACCTTGTGAGAGAGGAAACTCCAGATGCGAAACTTAGTTCCATTTTATATTAATTGTTCTATCTGAAACTAAGTGTTCGATACTGTGCCAGGAGAAACGCCTGTTCTCTGAAATCTGTGCCGATGCCACTCGAAACCGTATGTGTTCGACGAAACTAAGTTGTCGAACTTGTGAGAGAGGAAACGCCAAATGCGAAACATAGGTCCATTTTAGACTAATTGTTCTATCTGAACCTAAGTGTTCGATAATGTGCCAGGAGAAGCGCCTCTTCCCTGATATCTGTGGCGATGCTACTCGAAACCGTATGTGTTCGAGGAAACTAAGTGGTCGACCTTGTGGGAGAGGAAACTCCAGATGCGAAACTTAGTTTCATTTAAAACTAACTGTTCTACCTGAAACTAAGTATTCGATACTGTGCCAGGGGAAGTGCCCGTTCTCTGAAATCTGTGGCGATGCTACTCGAAACCGTATGTGTTCTACGAAACTATGTGGTCGACCTTCTGAGAGAAGAAACTCCAGATGCGAAACTTAGTTCCATTTTAAACTAATTGTTCTATCTGAAACTAAGTGTTCGATACTGTACCAGGAGAAGCGCCTGTTCTCTGAAATCTGTGGCGATGCGACTCGAAACCGTATGTGTTCGACGAAACTAAGTCGTCGATCTTGTGAGAGAGGAATATCCAGTTGCGAAACATAGTTCCATTTTAAACTAATTGTTCTACCTGAAACTAAGTTTTCGGTACTGTGCCAGGAGAAGCGCCTGTTCCCTGAAATCTGTGGCGATGCTACTCTAAACAGTATGTGTTCGACGAAAGTAAGTGGTCGACCTTGTGAGGGAGGAAACTCCAAATGCGAAACATATTTCCATTTTAAGCTAAGTGTTCTATCTGTAACTAAATGTTCGATACTGTGCCAGGAGAAGCTCCTGTTCTCTGAAATCTGTGGCGATGCTACTCGAAACCGTATGTGTTCGACGAAACTAAGTGGTCGACCATGTGGTAGAGGAAACTCCAGAAGCGAAACTTAATTCCATTTGAAACTAATTGTTCTATCTGTAACTGAGTGTTCGAAACTGTGCCAGGAGAAGCGCCTGTTTTCTGAAATCTGTGGCGTTGCCACTCGAAACCGTATGTGTTCAACGAAACTAAGTGGCCGACCTTGTGAGAGGGGAAACTACAGATGCGAAGCTTAATTCCATTTTAAACTAATTGTTCTATCTGAAACTAAGTGTTCGATACTGTACCAGGAGAAGCGCCTGCTCCCTGAAATCTGTGGCGATGCCACTCGAAACCGTATGTGTTTGACGAAACTAAGTGGTCCACCTTGTGAGCGAGGAAACTCCAAATGTGAAACATAGTTCCATTTTAAACTAATTGTTCTATCTGAAACTAAGTGTTCGATACTGTACCAGGAGAAGCGCCTGCTCCCTGAAATCTGTGGCGATGCCACTCGAAACCGTATGTGTTTGACGAAACTAAGTGGTCCACCTTGTGAGCGAGGAAACTCCAAATGTGAAACATAGTTCCATTTTAAACTAATTGTTCTCTCTGAAACTAAGTGTTCGATACTGTGCCAGGAGAAGCGCCTGTTCTCTGAAATCTGTGGCGATCCTACTCGAAACCGAATGTGTTCCACGAAACTAAGTGGCCGCCTTGTGAGAAAGGAAACTCCAGATGCGAAACTTAGTTCCATTTTAAACTAATTGTTCTATCTGAAACTAAGTGTTCGATTCTGTGCCAGGAGTACCGCCTGTTCTCTGAAATCTGTGGCGATGCGACTCGAAACCGTATGTGTTCGACGAAACTAAGTCGTCGATCTTGTGAGAGAGGAATATCCAGTTGCGAAACATAGTTCCATTTTAAACTAATTGTTCTACCTGAAACTAAGTTTTCGGTACTGTGCCAGGAGAAGCGCCTGTTCCCTGAAATCTGTGGCGATGCTACTCTAAACCGTATGTGTTCGACGAAACTAAGTGGTCGACCTTCTGAGAGAAGAAACTCCAGATGCGAAGCTTAGTTCCATTTTAAACTAATTGTTCTCTCTGATACTAAGTGTTCGATACTGTGCCAGGAGAAGCGCCTGTTCTCTGAAATCTGTGGCGATGCCACTCGAAGCCGTATGTGTTCAACGAAATTTAGTGGTCGACCTTGTGAGAGAGGAAACTCCAGATGCGAAACTTAGTTCCATTTTAAACTAATTGTTCTATCTGAAACTAAGTGTTCGTTAGTGTGCCAGGAGTAGCGCCTGCTCTGAAATCTGTGGCGATGCCACTCGTAACCGTATGTGTTCGACGAAACTAAGTCGTCGATCTTGTGAGAGAGGATACTCCAGTTGGGAAACATAGTTCCATTTTAAACTAATTGTTCTACCTGAAACTAAGTTTTCGGTACTGTGCCAAGAGAAGCGCCTGTTCTCTGAAATCTGGGGCGATGCTACTCTAAACCGTATGTGTTCGACGAAACTAGGTGGTCGACCTTCTGAGAGAAGAAACTCCAGATGCGAAACTTAGTTCCATTTTAAACTAATTGTTCTATCTGTAACTGAGTGTTCGATACTGCGCCTGGAGAAGCGCCTGTTCTCTGAAATCGGTTGCGATGCCACTCGAAACCGTATGTGTTTGACGAAACTAAGTGGTCCACCTTGCGAGAGAGGAAACTCCAAATGCGGAACTTAGGTCCATTTTAAACTAATTGTTCTATCTGAAAATAAGTGTTCGATACTGTACCAGGAGAAGCGCCTGTTCTCTGAACTGTGTGGCGATGCCGCTCGAAACCGTATGTGTTCGACGAAAATAAGTGGTCACCTGGTGAGAGAAGAAATTCCAGTTGCGAAACTTAGTTCCATTTTAAACTAATTGTTCCATCTGAAACTAAGTGTTCGATACTGTGCCAGGAGAAGCGCCTGCTCTCTGAAATCTGTGGCGATGCTACTCGAAACCGTATGTGTTCGACAAAACCAAGTGGTCGACCTTGTGAGAGAGGAAACTCCAGATGCGAAACTTAGTTCCATTTTAATCTTATTGTGCTATCTGAAACTAAGTTTCCGATACTGTGCCAGTAGAACCGCCTGTTCTCTGAAATCTGTGGCGATGCCAATCGAAAACGTATGTGTTCGACTAAACTAAGTGGTCGACATTGTGAGGGAGGAAACTCCAAATGCCAAACATAGTTTCATTTTAAACTATATGTTCTATCTGAAACTAAGTGTTAGATACTGTGCCAAGAGTAGCGCCTGTTCTCCAAAATCTGTGGCGATGCAAGTCGAAACCGTATATGTTCGACGAAACTAAGTGGTCGACGTTGTGAGAGAGGAAACTCCAGATGCGAAACTTAGTTCCATTTTAAACTAATTGTTCCATCTGAAACTAAGTGTTCGATAATGTGCCAGGAGAAGCGCCTGCTCTCTGAAATCAGTGGCGATGCTACACGAAACCGTATGTGTTCGACGAATCTAAATGGTCGACCTTGTGAGAGAGGAAACTCCAGTTGCGAAAGTCAGTTCCAATTTAACTAATTGTTCTATCTGAAACTAAGTGTTCGATACTGTGCCAGGAGAAGCGCCCGCTCTCTGAAATCTGTGGCGATGCCACTCGAAACCGTATGTGTTCGACGAAACTAAGTGGTCGACCTTGTGAGAGAGGAAACTCCAGTTGCGAAACTTAGTTCCATTTTAAACTAATTGTTCTATCTGAAACTAAGTGTTCGATAATGTGCCAGGAGAAGCGCCTGTTCTCTGAAATCTGTGGCGATGCCACTCGAAACCGTATGTGTTCGACGAAACTAAGTGGCCGACCTTGTGAGAGAGGAAACTCCAGATGCGAAACATAGTTCAATTTTAAACTAATTGTTCTATCTGAAACTAAGTGTTCGACAGTGTGCCAGGAGAAACGTCTGTTCTCCGAAATCTGTGGCGATGCTACTCGAAACCGTATGTGTTCGACGAAACTAAGTGGTCGACCTTGTGAGGGAGGAAACTCCAGATGCGAAACTTAGTTCCATTTTAAACTAATCGTTCTATCTGAAACTAAGTGTTCGATACTGTGCCAGGAGAAGCGCCTGTTCTCTGAAATGTGTGGCGATGCCACTCGAAACCGTATGTGTTCGACGAAACAAAGTGGTCCACCTTGTGAGAGAGGAAGCTCCAGATGCGACGCTTAGTACCATTTTAAAGTAATTGTTCTATCTGATACTAAGTGTTCCATACTGTGCCAGGAGAAGCGCCTGTTCTCTGAAATCTGTGGCCATGCTACTCCAAACCGTATGTGTTCGACGAAACTAAGTCGTCCACCTTGTGCGAGAGGAAACTCCAGATGCGAAACATAGTTCCATTTTAAACTAATTGTTCTACCTGAAAGTGTTCGATACTGTGCCAGGAGAAGCGCCTGTTCTCTGAAATCTATGGCGATGCCACTCGAAACCTTACGTGTTCGACGAATCCGAATGTTCGACCTTGTGAGAGAGGAAACCCCAGATGCGAAACATAGTTCCATTTTAAACTAATTGTTCTATCTGCAACTAAGTGTTCCATACTGTTCCAGGAGAAGCGCCTGTTCTCTGAAATCTGTGGCGATGCTACTCGAAACCGTATGTGTTCGACGAAACTAAGTGGTCGATCTTGTGAGAGAGGAAACCCCAGATGAGAATCTTAGTTCCTTTTTAAACTAATAGTTCTATCTGAAAGTGTTCGATACTGTGCCAGGAGAAGCGCCTGTTCTCTGAAATCTGTGGCGATGTTACTCGAAACCGTACGTGTTCGACGAATCCGAATGTTCGACCTTGTGAGAGAGGAAACCCCAGATGCGAAACATAGTTCCATTTTAAACTAATTGTTCTATATGCAACTAAGTGTTCCATACTGTTCCAGGAGAAGCGCCTGTTCTCTGAAATCTGTGGCGATGCTACTCGAAACCGTATGTGTTCGACGAAACTAAGTGGTCCACCTTGTGCGAGAGGAAACTCCAGATGCGAAACTTAATACCATTTTAAACTAATTGTGCTATCGGAAACTATGTGTTCGATACTGTGCCAGTAGAAGCGCCTGTTCTCTGAAATCTGTGGCCATGCTACTCGAAACCGTATGTGTTCGACGAAACTAAGTGGTCCACCTTGTGAGAGGGGAAACTCCAGATGCGAAGCTTATTTCCATTTTAAAATAATTGTTCTATCTGATACTAAGTATTCGATACTGTGCCAGGAGAAGCGCCAATTCTCTGAAACCTGTGGCGATGCCACTCGAAACCGTATGTGTTCGACGACAATAAGTGGTTGACCTTGTGGTAGAGGAAACTCCTGATGCGAAACATAGTTCCATTTTAAACTAATTGTTCTATCTGAAACTAAGTGTTCGATACTGTACCAGGAGAAGCGCCTGTTCTGTGAATTCAGTGGCGATGCTACTTGAAACCGTATGTGTTCGACGAAACTAAGTGGTCGACCTTCTGAGAGAGGAAACTCCAGATGCGAAACTTAGTTCCATTTCAAACTAATTGTTCTATCTGAAACTAAGTGTTTGATACTGTGCCAGGAGAAGCCCCTGTTCTCTCAAATCTGTGGCGATGCCACTCGAAACCGTATGTGTTAGACGAAACTAAGTGTTTGATCTTGTGAGAGAGGATACTCCAGATGCGAGGCATAGTTCCATTTTAAATTAATTGTTCTATCTGAAACTAAGTGTTCGATACTGTGCCAGGAGAAGCGCCTGTTCTCTGAAATCTGTGGCGATGCTACTCGAAACCGTATGTGTTCGAGGAAACTATGTGGTCGACCTTGTGGGACAGGAAACTCCAGATGCGAAACTTAGTTCCATTTTAAACTAATTGTTCTATCTGAAACTATGTGTTCGACACTGTGTCAGGAGAACCGCCTGTTCTCTGAAATGTGTAGCTATGCCACTCGAAACCGTATGTGTTCGACGAAACTAAGTGGTCGACCTTGTGAGAGAGGAAACTCCAGATGCGAAACTTAGTACCATTTTAAACTATTTGTTCTATCTGAAACTAAGTGTTCGATACTGTGCCAGGAGAAGCGCCTGTTCTGTGAATTCAGTGGCGATGCTACTCGAAACCGTATGTGTTCGAGGAAACTAAGTGGTCGACCTTGTGGGAGAGGAAACTCCAGATGCGAAACTTAGTTCCATTTTAAGCAAATTGTTCTATCTGAAACTAAGTGTTCGATACTGTGCCAGGAGTAGAGCCTGTTCTCTGAAATCTGTGGCGATGCTACTCGAAACCGTATGTGTTCGAGGAAACTAAGTGGTCGACCTTGTGGGAGACGAAACTCCAGATGCGAAACTTAGTTCCATTTTAAGCAAATTGTTCTATCTGAAACTAAGTGTTCGATACTGTGCCAGGAGAAGTGCCTGTTCTCTAAAATGTGTGGCGATGCTACTCGAAACCGTATGTGTTCGACGAATCTAATTGGTCGACCTTGTGGGAGAGGTATCTCCAGATGCGAAACTTAGTTCCATTTTAAACAAATTGTTCTATCTGGAACTAAGTGTTCGATACTGTGCCTGGAGAAGTGCCTGTTCTCTGAAATCTGTGGCGATGCTACTCGAAACCGAATGTGTTCGGGGAAACTAAGTGGTCAACCTTGTGGGAGAGGGAACTCCAGATGCGAAACTTAGTTCCATTTAAACAAATTGTTCTACCTGAAACTAAGTTTTCGGTACTGTGCCAAGAGAAGCGCCTGTTCTCTGAAATCTGTGGCGATGCTACTCTAAACCGTATGTGTTCGACGAAACTAAGTGGTCGACCTTCTGAGAGAAGAAACTCCAGATGCGAAACTTAGTTCCATTTTAAACTAATTGTTCTATCTGTAACTGAGTGTTCGATACTGCGCCTGGAGAAGCGCCTGTTCTCTGAAATCTGTGGCGATGCCAATCGAAAACGTATGTGTTCGACTAAACTAAGTGGTCGACATTGTGAGGGAGGAAACTCCAAATGCCAAACATAGTTTCATTTTAAACTATATGTTCTATCTGAAACTAAGTGTTAGATACTGTGCCAAGAGTAGCGCCTGTTCTCCAAAATCTGTGGCGATGCAAGTCGAAACCGTATATGTTCGACGAAACTAAGTGGTCGACGTTGTGAGAGAGGAAACTCCAGATGCGAAACTTAGTTCCATTTTAAACTAATTGTTCCATCTGAAACTAAGTGTTCGATAATGTGCCAGGAGAAGCGCCTGCTCTCTGAAATCAGTGGCGATGCTACACGAAACCGTATGTGTTCGACGAATCTAAATGGTCGACCTTGTGAGAGAGGAAACTCCAGTTGCGAAAGTCAGTTCCAATTTAACTAATTGTTCTATCTGAAACTAAGTGTTCGATACTGTGCCAGGAGAAGCGCCCGCTCTCTGAAATCTGTGGCGATGCCACTCGAAACCGTATGTGTTCGACGAAACTAAGTGGTCGACCTTGTGAGAGAGGAAACTCCAGTTGCGAAACTTAGTTCCATTTTAAACTAATTGTTCTATCTGAAACTAAGTGTTCGATAATGTGCCAGGAGAAGCGCCTGTTCTCTGAAATCTGTGGCGATGCCACTCGAAACCGTATGTGTTCGACGAAACTAAGTGGCCGACCTTGTGAGAGAGGAAACTCCAGATGCGAAACATAGTTCAATTTTAAACTAATTGTTCTATCTGAAACTAAGTGTTCGACAGTGTGCCAGGAGAAACGTCTGTTCTCCGAAATCTGTGGCGATGCTACTCGAAACCGTATGTGTTCGACGAAACTAAGTGGTCGACCTTGTGAGGGAGGAAACTCCAGATGCGAAACTTAGTTCCATTTTAAACTAATCGTTCTATCTGAAACTAAGTGTTCGATACTGTGCCAGGAGAAGCGCCTGTTCTCTGAAATGTGTGGCGATGCCACTCGAAACCGTATGTGTTCGACGAAACAAAGTGGTCCACCTTGTGAGAGAGGAAGCTCCAGATGCGACGCTTAGTACCATTTTAAAGTAATTGTTCTATCTGATACTAAGTGTTCCATACTGTGCCAGGAGAAGCGCCTGTTCTCTGAAATCTGTGGCCATGCTACTCCAAACCGTATGTGTTCGACGAAACTAAGTCGTCCACCTTGTGCGAGAGGAAACTCCAGATGCGAAACATAGTTCCATTTTAAACTAATTGTTCTACCTGAAAGTGTTCGATACTGTGCCAGGAGAAGCGCCTGTTCTCTGAAATCTATGGCGATGCCACTCGAAACCTTACGTGTTCGACCTTGTGAGAGAGGAAACCCCAGATGCGAAACATAGTTCCATTTTAAACTAATTGTTCTATCTGCAACTAAGTGTTCCATACTGTTCCAGGAGAAGCGCCTGTTCTCTGAAATCTGTGGCGATGCTACTCGAAACCGTATGTGTTCGACGAAACTAAGTGGTCGATCTTGTGAGAGAGGAAACCCCAGATGAGAATCTTAGTTCCTTTTTAAACTAATAGTTCTATCTGAAAGTGTTCGATACTGTGCCAGGAGAAGCGCCTGTTCTCTGAAATCTGTGGCGATGTTACTCGAAACCGTACGTGTTCGACGAATCCGAATGTTCGACCTTGTGAGAGAGGAAACCCCAGATGCGAAACATAGTTCCATTTTAAACTAATTGTTCTATCTGCAACTAAGTGTTCCATACTGTTCCAGGAGAAGCGCCTGTTCTCTGAAATCTGTGGCGATGCTACTCGAAACCGTATGTGTTCGACGAAACTAAGTGGTCCACCTTGTGCGAGAGGAAACTCCAGATGCGAAACTTAATACCATTTTAAACTAATTGTGCTATCGGAAAATATGTGTTCGATACTGTGCCAGTAGAAGCGCCTGTTCTCTGAAATCTGTGGCCATGCTACTCGAAACCGTATGTGTTCGACGAAACTAAGTGGTCCACCTTGTGAGAGGGGAAACTCCAGATGCGAAGCTTATTTCCATTTTAAAATAATTGTTCTATCTGATACTAAGTATTCGATACTGTGCCAGGAGAAGCGCCAATTCTCTGAAACGTGTGGCGATGCCACTCGAAACCGTATGTGTTCGACGACAATAAGTGGTTGACCTTGTGGTAGAGGAAACTCCTGATGCGAAACATAGTTCCATTTTAAACTAATTGTTCTATCTGAAACTAAGTGTTCGATACTGTACCAGGAGAAGCGCCTGTTCTGTGAATTCAGTGGCGATGCTACTTGAAACCGTATGTGTTCGACGAAACTAAGTGGTCGACCTTCTGAGAGAGGAAACTCCAGATGCGAAACTTAGTTCCATTTCAAACTAATTGTTCTATCTGAAACTAAGTGTTTGATACTGTGCCAGGAGAAGCCCCTGTTCTCTCAAATCTGTGGCGATGCCACTCGAAACCGTATGTGTTAGACGAAACTAAGTGTTTGATCTTGTGAGAGAGGATACTCCAGATGCGAGGCATAGTTCCATTTTAAATTAATTGTTCTATCTGAAACTAAGTGTTCGATACTGTGCCAGGAGAAGCGCCTGTTCTCTGAAATCTGTGGCGATGCTACTCGAAACCGTATGTGTTCGAGGAAACTATGTGGTCGACCTTGTGGGACAGGAAACTCCAGATGCGAAACTTAGTTCCATTTTAAACTAATTGTTCTATCTGAAACTATGTGTTCGATACTGTGCCAGGAGAAGCGCCTGTTCTCTGAAATGTGTGGCGATGCCACTCGAAACCGTATGTGATCGACGAAACTAAGTGGTCGACCTTGTGAGAGAGGAAACTGCAGATGCAAAACTTACTTCCATTTTAAACTAATTGTTCTATCTGAAAGTAAGTGTTCGATAATGTGCCAGGAGGAGCGGCTGTTCTGTGAAATGTGTGGCGATCCCACTCGGAACCGAATGTGTTCGACGAAACTAAGTGGTCGACCTTGTGAGAGAGGAAACTGCAGATGCAAAACTTACTTCCATTTTAAACTAATTGTTCTATCTGAAAGTAAGTGTTCGATAATGTGCCAGGAGGAGCGGCTGTTCTGTGAAATGTGTGGCGATCCCACTCGGAACCGAATGTGTTCGACGAAACTAAGTGGTTGATCTTGTGAGAGAAGATACTCCAGATGCGAAGCTTAGGTCCATTTTAAAGTAATTGTTCTATCTGAGACTAAGTGTTCGATACTCTGCCAGGAGAAGAGCCTGTTCTCTGAAATCTGTGGAGATGCTACTCGAAACCGTATGTGTTCGAGGAAACTAACTGGTCGACCTTGTGAGAGAGGATACTCCAGATGCGAAACATAGTTCCATTTTAAATTAATCGTTCTATCTGAGACTAAGTGTTCGATACTGTGCCAGGAGAAGTGCCTGTTCTCTGAAATGTGTGGCGATGCTACTCGAAACCGTATGTGTTCGACGATTCTAATTCGTCGACCTTGTGGGAGAGGAATCTCCAGATGCGAAACTTAGTTCCATTTTAAACAAATTGTTCTATCTGGAACTAAGTGTTCGGTACTGTTCCAGGAGAAGCGTCTGTTCTCTGAAATCCGTGGCGTTGCTACTCGAAACCGTATGTGTTCGACGAAACTAAGTGGTCGACCTTGTGAGAGAGGATACTCCAGATGCGAAACATAGTTCCATTTTAAATTAATTGTTCTATCTGAGACTAAGTGTTCGATACTGTGCCAGGAGAAGTGCCTGTTCTCTGAAATCTGCGGCGATGCTACTCGAAACCGTATGTGTTCGAGGAAACCAAGTGGTCGACCTTGTGGGAGAGCAAACTCCAGATGCGAAACTTAGTTCCAATTTAAGCAAATTGTTCTATCTGAAATAAGTGTTCGATACTGTGCCAGGCGAAGCGCCTGTTCTCTGAAATCTGTGGCGATGCCACTCGAAACCGTATGTGTTCGACGAAATTAAGAGGTCGCCTTGTGAGGGAAGAAACTCATGATGCGAAATTTAGGTCCATTTTAAACTAATTGTTCTATCTGGAACTAAGTGTTCGATACTGTTCCAGGAGAAGCGTCTGTTCTCTGAAATCCGTGGCGATGCTACTCGAAACCGTATGTGTTCGACGAAACTAAGTGGTCGACCTTGTGAGAGAGGATACTCCAGATGCGAAACATAGTTCCATTTTAAATTAATTGTTCTATCTGAGACTAAGTGTTCGATACTGTGCCAGGAGAAGTGCCTGTTCTCTGAAATCTGCGGCGATGCTACTCGAAACAGTATGTGTTCGAGGAAACCAAGTGGTCGACCTTGTGGGAGAGCAAACTCCAGATGCGAAACTTAGTTCCAATTTAAGCAAATTGTTCTATCTGAAACTAAGTGTTCGATACTGTGCCAGGAGTAGAGCCTGTTCTCTGAAATCTGTGGCGATGCTACTCGAAACCGTATGTGTTCGAGGAAACTAAGTGGTCGACCTTGTGGGAGACGAAACTCCAGATGCGAAACTTAGTTCCATTTTCAGCAAATTGTTCTATCTGAAACTAAGTGTTCGATACTGTGCCAGGAGAAGAGCCTGTTCTCTGAAATGTGTGGCGATGCCACTCGAAACCGTATGTGTTTGACGAAACTAAGTGGTCCACCTTGCGAGAGAGGAAACTCCAAATGCGGAACTTAGGTCCATTTTAAACTAATTGTTCTATCTGAAAATAAGTGTTCGATACTGTACCAGGAGAAGCGCCTGTTCTCTGAACTGTGTGGCGATGCCGCTCGAAACCGTATGTGTTCGACGAAAATAAGTAGTCACCTGGTGAGAGAAGAAATTCCAGTTGCGAAACTTAGTTCCATTTTAAACTAATTGTTCCATCTGAAACTAAGTGTTCGATACTGTGCCAGGAGAAGCGCCTGCTCTCTGAAATCTGTGGCGATGCTACTCGAAACCGTATGTGTTCGACAAAACCAAGTGGTCGACCTTGTGAGAGAGGAAACTCCAGATGCGAAACTTAGTTCCATTTTAATCTTATTGTGCTATCTGAAACTAAGTTTCCGATACTGTGCCAGTAGAACCGCCTGTTCTCTGAAATCTGTGGCGATGCCAATCGAAAACGTATGTGTTCGACTAAACTAAGTGGTCGACATTGTGAGGGAGGAAACTCCAAATGCCAAACATAGTTTCATTTTAAACTATATGTTCTATCTGAAACTAAGTGTTAGATACTGTGCCAAGAGTAGCGCCTGTTCTCCAAAATCTGTGGCGATGCTACTCGAAACCGTATGTGTTCGACGATACTAAGTGGTCGACCTTGTGAAAGAGGATACTCCAGATGCGAAACATAGTTCCATTTTAAATTAGTTGTTCTATCTGAGACTAAGTGTTCGATACTGTGCCAGGAGAAGAGCCTGTTCTCTGAAATCTGTGGCGATGCTACTCGAAACCGAATGTGTTCGAGGAAACTAACTTGTCGACCTTGTGAGAGAGGATACTCCAGATGCGAAACATAGTTCCATTTTAAATTAATTGTTCTATCTGAGACTAAGTGTTTGATACTGTGCCAGGAGAAGTGCCTGTTCTCTGAAATGTGTGGCGATGCTACTCGAAACCGTATGTGTTCGACGAATCTAATTGGTCGACCTTGTGGGAGAGGTATCTCCAGATGCGAAACTTAGTTCCATTTTAAACAAATTGTTCTATCTGGAACTAAGTGTTCGATACTGTGCCTGGAGAAGTGCCTGTTCTCTGAAATCTGTGGCGATGCTACTCGAAACCGTATGTGTTCGGGGAAACTAAGTGGTCAACCTTGTGGGAGAGGGAACTCCAGATGCGAAACTTAGTTCCATTTTAAACAAATTGTTCTATCTGAAAGTAAGTGTTCGATAATGTGCCAGGAGGAGCGGCTGTTCTGTGAAATGTGTGGCGATCCCACTCGGAACCGAATGTGTTCGACGAAACTAAGTGGTTGATCTTGTGAGAGAAGATACTCCAGATGCGAAGCTTAGGTCCATTTTAAAGTAATTGTTCTATCTGAGACTAAGTGTTCGATACTGTGCCAGGAGAAGAGCCTGTTCTCTGAAATCTGTGGCGATGCTACTCGAAACCGTATGTGTTCGAGGAAACTAACTGGTCGACCTTGTGAGAGAGGATACTCCAGATGCGAAACATAGTTCCATTTTAAATTAATCGTTCTATCTGAAACTAAGTGTTCGATAATGTGCCAGGAGAAGCGCCTGTTCTCTGAAATCTGTGGCGATGCCACTCGAAACCGTATGTGTTCGACGAAACTAAGTGGCCGACCTTGTGAGAGAGGAAACTCCAGATGCGAAACACAGTTCCATTTTAAACTAATTGTTCTATCTGAAACTAAGTGTTCGATACTGTGCCAGCAGAAGCGCCTATTCTCTGAAATCTGTGGCGTTGCTACTCGAAACCGTATGTGTTCGACGAAACTAAGTGGTCGACGTGGTGAGAGAGGAAACTCCAGATGCGAAACACAGTTCCATTTTAAACTAATTGTTCTATCTGAAACTAAGTGTTCGATACTGTGCCAGGAGAAGCGCCTATTCTCTGAAATCTGTGGCGTTGCTATTCGAAACCGTATGTGTTCGACGAAACTAAGTGGTCGACGTGGTGAGAGAGGAAACTCCAGATGCGAAACACAGTTCCATTTTAAACTAATTGTTCTATCTGAAACTAAGTGTTCGATACTGTGCCAGGAGAAACGCCTGTTCTCTGAAATCTGTGGCCATGCCACTCGAAACCGTAAGTGTTCGACGAATCTAAGTGGTCGACCTTGTGGGAGAGGAAACTCCAGATACGAAACTTAGTTCCATTTTAAAGTAATTGTTCTATCTGAAACTAAGTGTTCGATATTTTGCCCGGAGAAGCGCCTGTTCTGTGAAATCTGTGGTAATGCTAATCGAAACCGTATGTGTTCGACGAAACAAAGTGGTCGACCTTGTGAGAGATGAAACTCCAGATGCAAAACTTAGTTCCATTTTAAACTAATTGTTCTATCTGAAACTAAGTGTTCGATACCGTGCCAGGAGAAGCACCTGTTCTCTGAAATCTGTGGCGATGCCACCCGAAACCGTATGTGTTCGACGAAACAAAGTGGCCGACCTTGTGAGAGAGGAAACTCCAGATGCGAAACTTAGTTCCATTTTAAACTAATTGGTCTATCTGAAACTACGGTTTCGATACTGTGCCAGGAGAAGCGCCTGTTCTCTGAAATCTGTGGTGATGCCACTCAAAACCGTATGTGTTCGACGAAACTAAGTGGTCGACCTTGTGAGAGCGGAAACTGCAGATGCGAAACATAGTTCCATTTTAAACAAATTGTTCTATCTGAAAATAAGTGTTCGATACTGAGCGCGGAGGAGCGCCTGTTCGGTGAAATCTGTGGTGATGCTACTCGAAACCGTATGTGTTCGACGAAACTAAGTGGTCGACCTTGTGAGAGAGGAAACTCCAGATGCGAAACTTAGTTCCATTTTAAACTAATTGTTCTATCTGAATCTAAGTGTTCGATACTGTGCCAGGAGAAGCGCCTGTTCTCTGAAATCTGTGGCGATGCTTCTCGAAACCGTATGTGTTCGACGAAACTAAGTGGTCGATCTTGTGAGAGAGGAAACTCCAGATGCGAAACTTAGTTCCATTTAAAACTAATTGCTCTATCTGAAACTAAGTGTACGATACTGTGCCAGGAGAAGCGCCTGTTCTCTGAAATCTGTGGCGATGCCACATGAAACCGTATGTGTTCGACGAAACTAAGTGGCCGACCTTGTGAGAGAGGAAACTCCAGATCCGAAACATAGTTCCATTTTAAACAAATTGTTCTATCTGAAAATAAGTGTTCGATACTGAGCGCGGAGGAGCGCCTGTTCGGTGAAATCTATGGTGATGCTACTCGAAACCGTATGTGTTCGACGAAACTAAGTGGTCGATCTTGTGAGAGTGGAAACTCCAGATGCGAAACTTAGTTCCATTTAAAACTAATTGCTCTATCTGAAACTAAGTGTACGATACTGTGCCAGGAGAAGCGCCTGTTCTCTGAAATCTGTGGCGATGCCACATGAAACCGTATGTGTTCGACGAAACTAAGTGGTCGACCTTGTGAGAGAGGAAACTCCAGATGCGAAATTTAGTTCCATTTTAAACTAATTGTTCTATCTGAAACTAAGTGTTCGATACTGTGCGAGGAGAAGCGCGTGTTCTCTGAAATCAGTCGCGATGCTCCTCGAAACCGTATGTGTTCGACGAAACTAAATGGCCGACCTTGTGAGAGAGGAAACTCCAGATGCGAAACTTAGTTCCATTTTAAACTAATTGTTCTATCTGAAACTAAGTGTTCGATACTGTGCCAGGAGAAGTGCCTGTTCTCTGAAATCTGTCGCGATGCTACTCGAAACCGTATGTGTTCGACGAAACTAAGTGGTCCAACTTGCGAGAGAGGAAACTCCAAATGCGAAACATAGTTCCATTTTAAACTAATTGTTCTATCTGAAACTAAGTGTTCGATACTGTGCCAGGAGAAGCGCCTGTTCCCCGAAATATGTGGCGATGCCACTCGAAACCGTATGTGTTTGACGAAACTAAGTGGTCCAACTTGCGAGAGAGGAAACTCCAAATGCGAAACATAGTTCCATTTTAACTAATTGTTCTATCTGAAACTAAGTGTTCGATACTGTGCCAGGAGAAGCGCTTGTTCTCTGAAACCTGTGGCGATGCCACTCGAAACCCTATGTGTTTGACGAAACTAAGTGGTCCACTTTGTGAGAGGGGAACCTCCGCATGCGAAACTTAGTTCCATTTTAAACTAATTGTTCTATCTGAAACTAAGTGTTCGATACTGTGCCAGGAGAAGCGCCTGTTCTCTGAAATCTGTGGCGATGCCACTCGAAACCGTATATGTTCGACGAAACTAAGTGGCCGACCTTGTGCGAGGGGAAACTTCAGATGCGAAACTTAGTTCCATTTTAACCAAATGTTCCATCTGAAACTAAGTGTTCGATACTGTGCCAGGAGAAGCGCCTGTTCCCCGAAATATGTGGCGATGCCACTCGAAACCGTATGTGTTCGACGAATCTAAATGGTCGAGCTTGTGAGAGAGGAAACTCCAGATGCGAAACTTAGTTCCATTTTAAAATAATTGTTCGATCTGAAACTAAGTGTTCGATACTGTGCCAGGAGAAGCGCGTGTTCTCTGAAATCAGTCGCGATGCTCCTCGAAACCGTATGTGTTCGACGAAACTAAGTGGCCGACCTTGTAAGAGAGGAAACTCCAGATGCGAAACATAGTTCAATTTTAAACTAAATGTTCCATCTGAAACTAAGTGTTCGATACTGTGCCAGGAGAAGCGCCTGTTCTCTGAAATCTGTGGCGATGCTACTCGAAACCGTATGTGTTCGACGAATCTAAATGGTCGACCTTGTGAGAGAGGAAACTCCAGATGCGAAACTTAGTTCCATTTTAAAATAATTGTTCGATCTGAAACTAAGTGTTCGATACTGTGCCAGGAGAAGCGCGTGTTCTCTGAAATCAGTCGCGATGCTCCTCGAAACCGTATGTGTTCGACGAAACTAAGTGGCCGACCTTGTGAGAGAGGGAACTCCAGATGCGAAACTTAGTTCCATTTTAAACTAATTGTTCTATCTGAAACTAAGTGTTCGATACTGTGCCAGGAGAAGCGCCTGTTCTCTGAAATCTGGGGTGATGCTACTCGAAACCGTATGTGTTCGACGAATCTAAATGGTCGACCTTGTGAGAGAGGAAACTCAAGATGCGAAACTTAGTTCCATTTTAAAATAATTGTTCTATCTGAAACTAAGTGTTCGATACTGTGCCAGGAGAAGCGCCTGATCTCTGAAATCTGTGGCGATGCTACTCGAAACCGTGTGTGTTCGACGAAACTAAGTGGTCGACCCTGTGAGAGAGGAAACTCCAGATGCGAAACTTAGTTCCATTTTAAACTAATTGGTCTATCTGAAACTACGTTTTCGATACTGTGCCAGGAGAAGCGCCTGTTCTCTGAAATCTGTGGTGATGCCACTCAAAACCGTATGTGTTCGACGAAACTAAGTGGTCGACCTTGTGAGAGCGGAAACTGCTGATGCGAAACATAGTTCCATTTTAAACAAATTGTTCTATCTGAAAATAAGTGTTCGATACTGAGCGCGGAGGAGCGCCTGTTCGGTGAAATCTGTGGTGATGCTACTCGAAACCGTATGTGTTCGACGAAACTAAGTGGTCGACCTTGTAAGAGAGGAAACTCCAAAAGCGAAACTTAGTTCCATTTTAAACTAATTGTTCTGTCTAAAATAAATGTTCGATACTGTGCCAGGAGGAGCGCCTGTTCTCTGAAATCTGTGGCGATGCCACTCGAAACCGTATATGTTCGACGAAACTAAGTGGCCGACCTTGTGCGAGGGGAAACTTCAGATGCGAAACTTAGTTCCATTTTAACCAAATGTTCCATCTGAAACTAAGTGGTCGATACTGTGCCAGGAGAAGCGCCTGTTCCCCGAAATATGTGGCGATGCCACTCGAAACCGTATGTGTTCGACGAATCCAAATGGTCGACCTTGTGAGAGAGGAAACTCCAGATGCGAAACTTAGTTCCATTTTAAAATAATTGTTCGATCTGAAACTAAGTGTTCGATACTGTGCCAGGAGAAGCGCGTGTTCTCTGAAATCGGTCGAGATGCTCCTCGAAACCGTATGTGTTCGACGAAACTAAGTGGCCGACCTTGTAAGAGAGGAAACTCCAGATGCGAAACATAGTTCAATTTTAAACTAAATGTTCCATCTGAAACTAAGTGTTCGATACTGTGCCAGGAGAAGCGCCTGTTCTCTGAAATCTGTGGCGATGCCACTCGAAACCGTATGTGTTCGACGAAACTAAGTGGCCGACCTTGTGCGAGGGGAAACTTCAGATGCGAAACTTAGTTCCATTTTAAACCAAATGTTCCATCTGAAACTAAGTGTTCGATACTGTGCCAGGAGAAGCGCCTGTTCCCCGAAATATGTGGCGATGCCACTCGAAAACGTATGTGTTCGACGAATCTAAATGGTCGACCTTGTGAGAGAGGAAACTCCAGATGCGAAACTTAGTTCCATTATAAAATAATTGTTCGATCTGAAACTAAGTGTTCGATACTGTGCCAGGAGAAGCGCGTGTTCTCTGAAATCAGTCGCGATGCTCCTCGAAACCGTATGTGTTCGACGAAACTAAATGGCCGACCTTGTGAGAGAGGAAACTCCAGATGCGAAACTTAGTTCCATTTTAAACTAATTGTTCTATCTGAAACTAAGTGTTCGATACTGTGCCAGGAGAAGCGCCTGTTCTCTGAAATCTGTGGCGATGCCACTCGAAACCGTATATGTTCGACGAAACTAAGTGGCCGACCTTGTGCGAGGGGAAACTTCAGATGCGAAACTTAGTTCCATTTTAACCAAATGTTCCATCTGAAACTAAGTGTTCGATACTGTGCCAGGAGAAGCGCCTGTTCCCCGAAATATGTGGCGATGCCACTCGAAACCGTATGTGTTCGACGAATCTAAATGGTCGAGCTTGTGAGAGAGGAAACTCCAGATGCGAAACTTAGTTCCATTTTAAAATAATTGTTCGATCTGAAACTAAGTGTTCGATACTGTGCCAGGAGAAGCGCGTGTTCTCTGAAATCAGTCGCGATGCTCCTCGAAACCGTATGTGTTCGACGAAACTAAGTGGCCGACCTTGTAAGAGAGGAAACTCCAGATGCGAAACATAGTTCAATTTTAAACTAAATGTTCCATCTGAAACTAAGTGTTCGATACTGTGCCAGGAGAAGCGCCTGTTCTCTGAAATCTGTGGCGATGCTACTCGAAACCGTATGTGTTCGACGAATCTAAATGGTCGACCTTGTGAGAGAGGAAACTCCAGATGCGAAACTTAGTTCCATTTTAAAATAATTGTTCGATCTGAAACTAAGTGTTCGATACTGTGCCAGGAGAAGCGCGTGTTCTCTGAAATCAGTCGCGATGCTCCTCGAAACCGTATGTGTTCGACGAAACTAAGTGGCCGACCTTGTAAGAGAGGGAACTCCAGATGCGAAACTTAGTTCCATTTTAAACTAATTGTTCTATCTGAAACTAAGTGTTCGATACTGTGCCAGGAGAAGCGCCTGTTCTCTGAAATCTGGGGTGATGCTACTCGAAACCGTATGTGTTCGACGAATCTAAATGGTCGACCTTGTGAGAGAGGAAACTCAAGATGCGAAACTTAGTTCCATTTTAAAATAATTGTTCTATCTGAAACTAAGTGTTCGATACTGTGCCAGGAGAAGCGCCTGATCTCTGAAATCTGTGGCGATGCTACTCGAAACCGTGTGTGTTCGACGAAACTAAGTGGTCGACCCTGTGAGAGAGGAAACTCCAGATGCGAAACTTAGTTCCATTTTAAACTAATTGGTCTATCTGAAACTACGTTTTCGATACTGTGCCAGGAGAAGCGCCTGTTCTCTGAAATCTGTGGTGATGCCACTCAAAACCGTATGTGTTCGACGAAACTAAGTGGTCGACCTTGTGAGAGCGGAAACTGCTGATGCGAAACATAGTTCCATTTTAAACAAATTGTTCTATCTGAAAATAAGTGTTCGATACTGAGCGCGGAGGAGCGCCTGTTCGGTGAAATCTGTGGTGATGCTACTCGAAACCGTATGTGTTCGACGAAACTAAGTGGTCGACCTTGTAAGAGAGGAAACTCCAAAAGCGAAACTTAGTTCCATTTTAAACTAATTGTTCTGTCTAAAATAAATGTTCGATACTGTGCCAGGAGGAGCGCCTGTTCTCTGAAATCTGTGGCGATGCCACTCGAAACCGTATATGTTCGACGAAACTAAGTGGCCGACCTTGTGCGAGGGGAAACTTCAGATGCGAAACTTAGTTCCATTTTAACCAAATGTTCCATCTGAAACTAAGTGGTCGATACTGTGCCAGGAGAAGCGCCTGTTCCCCGAAATATGTGGCGATGCCACTCGAAACCGTATGTGTTCGACGAATCCAAATGGTCGACCTTGTGAGAGAGGAAACTCCAGATGCGAAACTTAGTTCCATTTTAAAATAATTGTTCGATCTGAAACTAAGTGTTCGATACTGTGCCAGGAGAAGCGCGTGTTCTCTGAAATCGGTCGAGATGCTCCTCGAAACCGTATGTGTTCGACGAAACTAAGTGGCCGACCTTGTAAGAGAGGAAACTCCAGATGCGAAACATAGTTCAATTTTAAACTAAATGTTCCATCTGAAACTAAGTGTTCGATACTGTGCCAGGAGAAGCGCCTGTTCTCTGAAATCTGTGGCGATGCCACTCGAAACCGTATGTGTTCGACGAAACTAAGTGGCCGACCTTGTGCGAGGGGAAACTTCAGATGCGAAACTTAGTTCCATTTTAAACCAAATGTTCCATCTGAAACTAAGTGTTCGATACTGTGCCAGGAGAAGCGCCTGTTCCCCGAAATATGTGGCGATGCCACTCGAAAACGTATGTGTTCGACGAATCTAAATGGTCGACCTTGTGAGAGAGGAAACTCCAGATGCGAAACTTAGTTCCATTATAAAATAATTGTTCGATCTGAAACTAAGTGTTCGATACTGTGCAAGGAGAAGCGCGTGTTCTCTGAAATCAGTCGCGATGCTCCTCGAAACCGTATGTGTTCGACGAAACTAAATGGCCGACCTTGTGAGAGAGGAAACTCCAGATGCGAAACTTAGTTCCATTTTAAACTAATTGTTCTATCTGAAACTAAGTGTTCGATACTGTGCCAGGAGAAGCGCGTGTTCTCTGAAATCAGTCGCGATGCTCCTCGAAACCGTATGTGTTCGACGAAACTAAATGGCCGACCTTGTGAGAGAGGAAACTCCAGATGCGAAACTTAGTTCCATTTTAAACTAATTGTTCTATCTGAAACTAAGTGTTCGATACTGTGCCAGGAGAAGTGCCTGTTCTCTGAAATCTGTCGCAATGCTACTCGAAACCGTATGTGTTCGACGAAACTAAGTGGCCGACCTTGTGAGAGAGGAAACTCCAGATGCGAAGCTTAGTTCCATTTTAAAGTAATTGTTCTATCTGATACTAAGTGTTCGATACTGTGCCAGGAGAAGCGCCTGTTCTCTGAAATCTGTGGCGTTACCACTCGAAACCGTATGTGTTCGACGAAACTAAGTGGTCGACCTTGTGAGAGAGGAAACTCCAAAAGCGAAACTTAGTTCCATTTTAAACTAATTGTTCGGTCTAAAATAAATGTTCGATACTGTGCCAGGAGAAGCGCCTGTTCCCCGAAATATGTGGCGATGCCACTCGAAACCGTATGTGTTCGACGAATCTAAATGGTCGACCTTGTGAGAGAGGAAACTCCAGATGCGAAACTTAGTTCCATTATAAAATAATTGTTCGATCTGAAACTAAGTGTTCGATACTGTGCCAGGAGAAGCGCGTGTTCTCTGAAATCGGTCGCGATGCTCCTCGAAACCGTATGTGTTCGACGAAACTAAGTGGCCGACCTTGTAAGAGAGGAAACTCCAGATGCGAAACATAGTTCAATTTTAAACTAAATGTTCCATCTGAAACTAAGTGTTCGATACTGTGCCAGGAGAAGCGCCTGTTCTCTGAAATCTGTGGCGATGCCACTCGAAACCGTATGTGTTCGACGAAACTAAGTGGCCGACCTTGTGCGAGGGGAAACTTCAGATGCGAAACTTAGATACATTTTAAACCAAATGTTCCATCTGAAACTAAGTGTTCGATACTGTGCCAGGAGAAGCGCCTGTTCCCCGAAATATGTGGCGATGCCACTCGAAACCGTATGTGTTCGACGAATCTAAATGGTCGACCTTGTGAGAGAGGAAACTCCAGATGCGAAACTTAGTTCCATTATAAAATAATTGTTCGATCTGAAACTAAGTGTTCGATACTGTGCCAGGAGAAGCGCGTGTTCTCTGAAATCAGTCGCGATGCTCCTCGAAACCGTATGTGTTCGACGAAACTAAATAGCCGACCTTGTGAGAGAGGAAACTCCAGATGCGAAACTTAGTTCCATTTTAAACTAATTGTTCTATCTGAAACTAAGTGTTCGATACTGTGCCAGGAGAAGCGCCTGTTCTCTGAAATATGTCGCGATGCTACTCGAAACAGTATGTGTTCGACGAAACTAAGTGGTCGACCTTCTGAGAGAGAAAATTCCAGACGCGAAACTTAGTTCCATTTTAAACTAATTGTTCTATCTGAAACTAAGTGTTCGATAATGTGCCAGGAGAAGCGCCTGTTCTCTGAACTGTGTGGCGATGCCGCTCGAAACCGTCTGCGTTCGACGAAACTAAGTGGTTGACCTTGTGAGAGAGGAAACTCCAAAGGCGAAACTTAGTTCCATTTTAAACTAATTGTTCTGTCTGAAATAAGTGTTCGATACTGTGCCAGGAGAAGCGACTGCTCTCTGAAATCTGTGGCGATGCCACTCGAAACCGTATGTGTTCGACGAAACTAAGTGGCCGAACTTGTGCGAGGGGAAACTTCAGATGCGAAACTTAGTTCCATTTTAAACCAAATGTTCCATCTGAAACTAAGTGTTCGATACTGTGCCAGGAGAAGCGCCTGTTCCCCGAAATATGTGGCGATGCCACTCGAAACCGTATGTGTTTGACGAAACTAAGTGGTCCAACTTGCGAGAGAGGAAACTCCAAATGCGAAACATAGTTCCATTTTAACTAATTGTTCTATCTGAAACTAAGTGTTCGATACTGTGCCAGGAGAAGCGCTTGTTCTCTGAAACCTGTGGCGATGCCACTCGAAACCCTATGTGTTTGACGAAACTAAGTGGTCCACTTTGTGAGAGGGGAACCTCCGCATGCGAAACTTAGTTCCATTTTAAACTAATTGTTCTATCTGAAACTAAGTGTTCGATACTGTGCCAGGAGAAGCGCCTGTTCTCTGAAATCTGTGGCGATGCCACTCGAAACCGTATATGTTCGACGAAACTAAGTGGCCGACCTTGTGCGAGGGGAAACTTCAGATGCGAAACTTAGTTCCATTTTAACCAAATGTTCCATCTGAAACTAAGTGTTCGATACTGTGCCAGGAGAAGCGCCTGTTCCCCGAAATATGTGGCGATGTCACTCGAAACCGTATGTGTTCGACGAATCTAAATGGTCGACCTTGTGAGAGAGGAAACTCCAGATGCGAAACTTAGTTCCATTTTAAAATAATTGTTCGATCTGAAACTAAGTGTTCGATACTGTGCCAGGAGAAGCGCGTGTTCTCTGAAATCAGTCGCGATGCTCCTCGAAACCGTATGTGTTCGACGAAACTAAGTGGCCGACCTTGTAAGAGAGGAAATTCCAGATGCGAAACATAGTTCAATTTTAAACTAAATGTTCCATCTGAAACTAAGTGTTCGATACTGTGCCAGGAGAAGCGCCTGTTCTCTGAAATCTGTGGCGATGCTACTCGAAACCGAATGTGTTCGACGATACTAAGTTGCCGACCTTGTGAGAGAGGGAACTCCAGATGCGAAACTTAGTTCCATTTTAAACTAATTGTTCTATCTGAAACTAAGTGTTCGATACTGTGCCAGGACAAGCGCCTGTTCTCTGAAATCTGTCGCGATGCTACTCGAAACCGTATGTGTTCGACGAAACTAAGTGGTTGATCTTGTGAGAGAAGAAACTCCAGATGCGAAACTTAGTTCCATTTAAAACTAATTGTTCTATCTGAAACTAAGTGTTCGATACTGTGCCAGGAGAAGTGCCTGTTCTCTGAAATCTGTCGCGATGCTACTCGAAACCGTATGTGTTCGACGAAACTAAGTGGCCGACCTTGTGAGAGAGGAAACTCCAGATGCGAAGCTTAGTTCCATTTTAAAGTAATTGTTCTATCTGATACTAAGTGTTCGATACTGTGCCAGGAGAAGCGCCTGTTCTCTGAAATCTGTGGCGTTACCACTCGAAACCGTATGTGTTCGACGAAACTAAGTGGTCGACCTTGTGAGAGAGGAAACTCCAAAAGCGAAACTTAGTTCCATTTTAAACTAATTGTTCTATCTGAAACTAAGTGTTCGATACTGTGCCAGGAGAAGTGCCTGTTCTCTGAAATCTGTGGCGATGCTACTCGAAACCGTATGTGTTCGACGAAACTAAGTGGCCGACCTTGTGAGAGAGGAAACTTCAGATGCGAAACATAGTTCAATTTTAAACTAAATGTTCCATCTGAAACTAAGTGTTCGATACTGTGCCAGGAGAAGCGCCTGTTCTCTGAAATCTGTGGCGATGCCACTCGAAACCGTATGTGTTCGACGAAAGTAAGTGGTAGACCGTGTGAGAGAGGAAACTCCAAATGCGAAACATAGTTCCATTTTATACTAAGTGTTCTATCAGTAACTAAGTGTTCGATACTGTACCACGAGAAGCGCCTGTTCTCTGAAATCTGTGGCGATGCTTCTCGAAACAGTATGTGTTCGACGAAACTAAGTGGTTGACCATGTGAGAGAGGTAACTCCACATGCGAAACATATTTCCATTTTAAACTAAATGTTCTATCTGAAACTAAGTGTTCGATACTGTGCCAGGAGAAGCGCCTGTTCTCTGAAATCTGTGGCGATGCTACTCGAAACCGTATGTGTTCGACGTAACTAAGTTGTCGACCTTGTGAGAGAGGAAACTCCAAATGCGAAGCTTATTTCCCTTTTAAACTAATTGTTCTCTCAGAAACTAAGTTTTCGATACTGTGCCAGGAGAAGCGCCTGTTCTCTGAAATCTGTGGCGATGCCACTCGAAACCGTATGTGTTCGAAGAAACTAAGTGGTTGATCTTGTTAGAGAGGAAACTCCAGATGCGAAACTTACTACCATTTTAAACTAATTGTTCTATCTGAAACCAAGTGTTCGATTCTGTGCCAGGAGAAGCGCCTGTTCCCAGAAATCTGTGGCGATGCCACTCGAAACCGTATGTGTTCGACGAAACTAAGTGGTCGACCTTTTGAGGGAGGAAACTCCAAATGCGAAACACATTTCCATTTTAAACTAAATGTTCTATCTGAAACTAAGTGTTCGATACTGTGCCAGGAGAAGCGCCTGTTCCCTGAAATCTGTGGCGATGCCACTCGAAACCGTATGTGTTCGACGAAACTAAGTGGTCGACCTTGTGGGAGACGAAACTCCAGATGCGAAACTTAGTTCCATTTTAAACTAATTGTTCTATCTGAAACTAAGTGTTCGTTACTGTGCCAGGAGAAGCGCCTGTACTCTGAAATCTGTGGCGATGCTACTCGAAACCGTATGTGTTCGACGAAACTAAGTGGCCGACCTTGTAAGAGAGGAAATTCCAGATGCGAAACATAGTTCAATTTTAAACTAAATGTTCCATCTGAAACTAAGTGTTCGATACTGTGCCAGGAGAAGCGCCTGTTCTCTGAAATCTGTGGCGATGCTACTCGAAACCGAATGTGTTCGACGATACTAAGTTGCCGACCTTGTGAGAGAGGGAACTCCAGATGCGAAACTTAGTTCCATTTTAAACTAATTGTTCTATCTGAAACTAAGTGTTCGATACTGTGCCAGGACAAGCGCCTGTTCTCTGAAATCTGTCGCGATGCTACTCGAAACCGTATGTGTTCGACGAAACTAAGTGGTTGATCTTGTGAGAGAAGAAACTCCAGATGCGAAACTTAGTTCCATTTAAAACTAATTGTTCTATCTGAAACTAAGTGTTCGATACTGTGCCAGGAGAAGTGCCTGTTCTCTGAAATCTGTCGCGATGCTACTCGAAACCGTATGTGTTCGACGAAACTAAGTGGCCGACCTTGTGAGAGAGGAAACTCCAGATGCGAAGCTTAGTTCCATTTTAAAGTAATTGTTCTATCTGATACTAAGTGTTCGATACTGTGCCAGGAGAAGCGCCTGTTCTCTGAAATCTGTGGCGTTACCACTCGAAACCGTATGTGTTCGACGAAACTAAGTGGTCGACCTTGTGAGAGAGGAAACTCCAAAAGCGAAACTTAGTTCCATTTTAAACTAATTGTTCTATCTGAAACTAAGTGTTCGATACTGTGCCAGGAGAAGTGCCTGTTCTCTGAAATCTGTCGCGATGCTACTCGAAACCGTATGTGTTCGACGAAACTAAGTGGCCGACCTTGTGAGAGAGGAAACTTCAGATGCGAAACATAGTTCAATTTTAAACTAAATGTTCCATCTGAAACTAAGTGTTCGATACTGTGCCAGGAGAAGCGCCTGTTCTCTGAAATCTGTGGCGATGCCACTCGAAACCGTATGTGTTCGACGAAAGTAAGTGGTATACCGTGTGAGAGAGGAAACTCCAAATGCGAAACATAGTTCCATTTTATACTAAGTGTTGTATCAGTAACTAAGTGTTCGATACTGTGCCACGAGAAGCGCCTGTTCTCTGAAATCTGTGGCGATGCTTCTCGAAACCGTATGTGTTCGACGAAACTAAGTGGTTGACCATGTGAGAGAGGTAACTCCACATGCGAAACATATTTCCATTTTAAACTAAATGTTCTATCTGAAACTAAGTGTTCGATACTGTGCCAGGAGAAGCGCCTGTTCTCTGAAATCTGTGGCGATGCTACTCGAAACCGTATGTGTTCGACGTAACTAAGTTGTCGACCTTGTGAGAGAGGAAACTCCAAATGCGAAGCTTATTTCCCTTTTAAACTAATTGTTCTCTCAGAAACTAAGTTTTCGATACTGTGCCAGGAGAAGCGCCTGTTCTCTGAAATCTGTGGCGATGCCACTCGAAACCGTATGTGTTCGACGAAACTAAGTGGTTGATCTTGTTAGAGAGGAAACTCCAGATGCGAAACTTACTACCATTTTAAACTAATTGTTCTATCTGAAACCAAGTGTTCGATTCTGTGCCAGGAGAAGCGCCTGTTCCCAGAAATCTGTGGCGATGCCACTCGAAACCGTATGTGTTCGACGAAACTAAGTGGTCGACCTTTTGAGGGAGGAAACTCCAAATGCGAAACACATTTCCATTTTAAACTAAATGTTCTATCTGAAACTAAGTGTTCGATACTGTGCCAGGAGAAGCGCCTGTTCCCTGAAATCTGTGGCGATGCCACTCGAAACCGTATGTGTTCGACGAAACTAAGTGGTCGACCTTGTGGGAGACGAAACTCCAGATGCGAAACTTAGTTCCATTTTAAACTAATTGTTCTATCTGAAACTAAGTGTTCGTTACTGTGCCAGGAGAAGCGCCTGTACTCTGAAATCTGTGGCGATGCTACTCGAAACCGTATGTGTTCGTCGAAACTAAGCGGTCGACCTTGTGAGAGAGGAAACTCCAGATGCGAAATTTAGTTCCATTTTAAACTAATTGTTCTATCTGTAACTAAGTGTTCGATACAGCGCCAGGAGAAGCGCCTGTTCTCTGAAATCTGTGGCGATGCCACTCGAAACCGTATCTGTTCGACGAAACTAAGTGGCCGACCTTGTGAGAGAGGAAACTCCAGATACGAAACTTAGTTCCATTTTAAACCTAATGTTCCAACTGAAACTAAGCGTTCGATAATCTGCCAGTAGAAGCGCCTGTTCTCTGAAATCTGTGGCGTTGCCACTCGATACCGTATGTGTTCAACGAAACTAAGTGGTCGACCTTGTGAGAGAGGAAACTCCAGATGCGAAACTTAGTTCCATTTTAAACCAAATGTTCCATCTGAAACTAAGTGTTCGATACTGTGCCAGGAGAAGCGCCTGTTCCCTGAAATCTGTGGCGATGCCACTCGAAACCGTATGTGTTCGACGAAACTAAGTGGTCGACCTTGTGGGAGACGAAACTCCAGATGCGAAACTTAGTTCCATTTTAAACTAAATGTTCTATCTGAAACTAAGTGTTCGATACTGTGCCAGGAGAAGCGCCTGTTCCCCGAAATATGTGGCGATGCCACTCGAAACCGTATGTGTTCGACGAATCTAAATGGTCGACCTTGTGAGAGAGGAAACTCCAGATGCGAAACTTAGTTCCATTATAAAATAATTGTTCGATCTGAAACTAAGTGTTCGATACTGTGCCAGGAGAAGCGCGTGTTCTCTGAAATCGGTCGCGATGCTCCTCGAAACCGTATGTGTTCGACGAAACTAAGTGGCCGACCTTGTAAGAGAGGAAACTCCAGATGCGAAACATAGTTCAATTTTAAACTAAATGTTCCATCTGAAACTAAGTGTTCGATACTGTGCCAGGAGAAGCGCCTGTTCTCTGAAATCTGTGGCGATGCCACTCGAAACCGTATGTGTTCGACGAAACTAAGTGGCCGACCTTGTGCGAGGGGAAACTTCAGATGCGAAACTTAGATCCATTTTAAACCAAATGTTCCATCTGAAACTAAGTGTTCGATACTGTGCCAGGAGAAGCGCCTGTTCCCCGAAATATGTGGCGATGCCACTCGAAACCGTATGTGTTCGACGAATCTAAATGGTCGACCTTGTGAGAGAGGAAACTCCAGATGCGAAACTTAGTTCCATTATAAAATAATTGTTCGATCTGAAACTAAGTGTTCGATACTGTGCCAGGAGAAGCGCGTGTTCTCTGAAATCAGTCGCGATGCTCCTCGAAACCGTATGTGTTCGACGAAACTAAATAGCCGACCTTGTGAGAGAGGAAACTCCAGATGCGAAACTTAGTTCCATTTTAAACTAATTGTTCTATCTGAAACTAAGTGTTCGATACTGTGCCAGGAGAAGCGCCTGTTCTCTGAAATATGTCGCGATGCTACTCGAAACAGTATGTGTTCGACGAAACTAAGTGGTCGACCTTCTGAGAGAGAAAATTCCAGACGCGAAACTTAGTTCCATTTTAAACTAATTGTTCTATCTGAAACTAAGTGTTCGATAATGTGCCAGGAGAAGCGCCTGTTCTCTGAACTGTGTGGCGATGCCGCTCGAAACCGTCTGCGTTCGACGAAACTAAGTGGTTGACCTTGTGAGAGAGGAAACTCCAAAGGCGAAACTTAGTTCCATTTTAAACTAATTGTTCTGTCTGAAATAAGTGTTCGATACTGTGCCAGGAGAAGCGACTGCTCTCTGAAATCTGTGGCGATGCCACTCGAAACCGTATGTGTTCGACGAAACTAAGTGGCCGAACTTGTGCGAGGGGAAACTTCAGATGCGAAACTTAGTTCCATTTTAAACCAAATGTTCCATCTGAAACTAAGTGTTCGATACTGTGCCAGGAGAAGCGCCTGTTCCCCGAAATATGTGGCGATGCCACTCGAAACCGTATGTGTTTGACGAAACTAAGTGGTCCAACTTGCGAGAGAGGAAACTCCAAATGCGAAACATAGTTCCATTTTAACTAATTGTTCTATCTGAAACTAAGTGTTCGATACTGTGCCAGGAGAAGCGCTTGTTCTCTGAAACCTGTGGCGATGCCACTCGAAACCCTATGTGTTTGACGAAACTAAGTGGTCCACTTTGTGAGAGGGGAACCTCCGCATGCGAAACTTAGTTCCATTTTAAACTAATTGTTCTATCTGAAACTAAGTGTTCGATACTGTGCCAGGAGAAGCGCCTGTTCTCTGAAATCTGTGGCGATGCCACTCGAAACCGTATATGTTCGACGAAACTAAGTGGCCGACCTTGTGCGAGGGGAAACTTCAGATGCGAAACTTAGTTCCATTTTAACCAAATGTTCCATCTGAAACTAAGTGTTCGATACTGTGCCAGGAGAAGCGCCTGTTCCCCGAAATATGTGGCGATGTCACTCGAAACCGTATGTGTTCGACGAATCTAAATGGTCGACCTTGTGAGAGAGGAAACTCCAGATGCGAAACTTAGTTCCATTTTAAAATAATTGTTCGATCTGAAACTAAGTGTTCGATACTGTGCCAGGAGAAGCGCGTGTTCTCTGAAATCAGTCGCGATGCTCCTCGAAACCGTATGTGTTCGACGAAACTAAGTGGCCGACCTTGTAAGAGAGGAAATTCCAGATGCGAAACATAGTTCAATTTTAAACTAAATGTTCCATCTGAAACTAAGTGTTCGATACTGTGCCAGGAGAAGCGCCTGTTCTCTGAAATCTGTGGCGATGCTACTCGAAACCGAATGTGTTCGACGATACTAAGTTGCCGACCTTGTGAGAGAGGGAACTCCAGATGCGAAACTTAGTTCCATTTTAAACTAATTGTTCTATCTGAAACTAAGTGTTCGATACTGTGCCAGGACAAGCGCCTGTTCTCTGAAATCTGTCGCGATGCTACTCGAAACCGTATGTGTTCGACGAAACTAAGTGGTTGATCTTGTGAGAGAAGAAACTCCAGATGCGAAACTTAGTTCCATTTAAAACTAATTGTTCTATCTGAAACTAAGTGTTCGATACTGTGCCAGGAGAAGTGCCTGTTCTCTGAAATCTGTCGCGATGCTACTCGAAACCGTATGTGTTCGACGAAACTAAGTGGCCGACCTTGTGAGAGAGGAAACTCCAGATGCGAAGCTTAGTTCCATTTTAAAGTAATTGTTCTATCTGATACTAAGTGTTCGATACTGTGCCAGGAGAAGCGCCTGTTCTCTGAAATCTGTGGCGTTACCACTCGAAACCGTATGTGTTCGACGAAACTAAGTGGTCGACCTTGTGAGAGAGGAAACTCCAAAAGCGAAACTTAGTTCCATTTTAAACTAATTGTTCTATCTGAAACTAAGTGTTCGATACTGTGCCAGGAGAAGTGCCTGTTCTCTGAAATCTGTCGCGATGCTACTCGAAACCGTATGTGTTCGACGAAACTAAGTGGCCGACCTTGTGAGAGAGGAAACTTCAGATGCGAAACATAGTTCAATTTTAAACTAAATGTTCCATCTGAAACTAAGTGTTCGATACTGTGCCAGGAGAAGCGCCTGTTCTCTGAAATCTGTGGCGATGCCACTCGAAACCGTATGTGTTCGACGAAAGTAAGTGGTATACCGTGTGAGAGAGGAAACTCCAAATGCGAAACATAGTTCCATTTTATACTAAGTGTTCTATCAGTAACTAAGTGTTCGATACTGTACCACGAGAAGCGCCTGTTCTCTGAAATCTGTGGCGATGCTTCTCGAAACAGTATGTGTTCGACGAAACTAAGTGGTTGACCATGTGAGAGAGGTAACTCCACATGCGAAACATATTTCCATTTTAAACTAATTGTTCTATCTGAAACTAAGTGTTCGATACTGTGCCAGGAGAAGCGCCTGTTCTCTGAAATCTGTGGCGATGCTACTCGAAACCGTATGTGTTCGACGTAACTAAGTGGTCGACCTTGTGAGAGAGGAAACTCCAAATGCGAAGCTTATTTCCCTTTTAAACTAATTGTTCTCTCAGAAACTAAGTTTTCGATACTGTGCCAGGAGAAGCGCCTGTTCTCTGAAATCTGTGGCGATGCCACTCGAAACCGTATGTGTTCGACGAAACTAAGTGGTTGATCTTGTTAGAGAGGAAACTCCAGATGCGAAACTTACTACCATTTTAAACTAATTGTTCTATCTGAAACCAAGTGTTCGATTCTGTGCCAGGAGAAGCGCCTGTTCCCAGAAATCTGTGGCGATGCCACTCGAAACCGTATGTGTTCGACGAAACTAAGTGGTCGACCTTTTGAGGGAGGAAACTCCAAATGCGAAACACATTTCCATTTTAAACTAAATGTTCTATCTGAAACTAAGTGTTCGATACTGTGCCAGGAGAAGCGCCTGTTCCCTGAAATCTGTGGCGATGCCACTCGAAACCGTATGTGTTCGACGAAACTAAGTGGTCGACCTTGTGGGAGACGAAACTCCAGATGCGAAACTTAGTTCCATTTTAAACTAATTGTTCTATCTGAAACTAAGTGTTCGTTACTGTGCCAGGAGAAGCGCCTGTACTCTGAAATCTGTGGCGATGCTACTCGAAACCGTATGTGTTCGTCGAAACTAAGCGGTCGACCTTGTGAGAGAGGAAACTCCAGATGCGAAATTTAGTTCCATTTTAAACTAATTGTTCTATCTGTAACTAAGTGTTCGATACAGCGCCAGGAGAAGCGCCTGTTCTCTGAAATCTGTGGCGATGCCACTCGAAACCGTATCTGTTCGACGAAACTAAGTGGCCGACCTTGTGAGAGAGGAAACTCCAGATACGAAACTTAGTTCCATTTTAAACCTAATGTTCCAACTGAAACTAAGCGTTCGATAATCTGCCAGTAGAAGCGCCTGTTCTCTGAAATCTGTGGCGTTGCCACTCGATACCGTATGTGTTCAACGAAACTAAGTGGTCGACCTTGTGAGAGAGGAAACTCCAGATGCGAAACTTAGTTCCATTTTAAACCAAATGTTCCATCTGAAACTAAGTGTTCGATACTGTGCCAGGAGAAGCGCCTGTTCCCTGAAATCTGTGGCGATGCCACTCGAAACCGTATGTGTTCGACGAAACTAAGTGGTCGACCTTGTGGGAGACGAAACTCCAGATGCGAAACTTAGTTCCATTTTAAACTAATTGTTCTATCTGAAACTAAGTGTTCGATACTGTGCCAGGAGAAGCGCCTGTTCCCTGAAATATGTGGCGATGCTACTCGAAACCGTATGTGTTCGTCGAAACTAAGCGGTCGACCTTGTGAGAGAGGAAACTCCAGATGCGAAACTTAGTTCCATTTTAAACTAATTGTTCTATCTGAAACTAAGTGTTCGATACTGTGCCAGGAGAAGCGCCTGTTCTCTGAAATCTGTGGCGATGCCACTCGAAACCGTATGTGTTCGACGAAACTAAGTGGCCGACCTTGTGAGAGAGGAAACTCCAAATACGAAACAGTTCCATTTTAAACCTAATGTTCCATCTGAAACTAAGCGTTCGATAATCTGCCAGTAGAAGCGCCTGTTCTCTGAAATCTGTGGCGTTGCCACTCGATACCGTATGTGTTCAACGAAACTAAGTGGTCGACCTTGTGAGAGAGGAAACTCCAGATGCGAAACATAGTTCCATTTTAAACCAAATGTTCCATCTGAAACTAAGTGTTCGATAATCTGCCAGTAGAAGCGCCTGTTCTCTGAAATCTGTGGCGTTGCCACTCGATACCGTATGTGTTCAACGAAACTAAGTGGTCGACCTTGTGGGAGACGAAACTCCAGATACGAAACTTAGTTCCATTTTAAACTAATTGTTCTATCTGAAACTAAGTGTTCGATACTGTGCCAGGAGAAGCGTCTGTTCTCTGAAATATGTGGCGATGCTACTCGAAACCGTAGGTGTTCGACGAAACTAAGTGGTCGACCTTGTGGGAGACGAAACTCCACATGCGAAACATATTTCCATTTTAAACTAAACGTTCTATCTGAAACTAAGTGTTCGATACTGTGCCAGAAGAAGCGCCTGTTCTCTGAAATCTGTGGCGATGCCACTCGAAACCGTATGTGTTCGACGAAACTAAGTGGTTGATCTTGTGAGAGAGGATACTCCAGATGCGAAACATTATTCCATTTTAAACTAATTGTTCTCTCTGAAACTAAGTGTTCGATACTGTGCCAGGAGAAGCGCCTATTCTCTGAAATCTGCGGCTTTGCTACTCGAAACCGTATGTTTTCGACGAAACTAAGTGGTCGACATGGTGAGAGAGGAAACTCCAGATGCGAAACTTAGTTCCATTTTAAACCAAATGTTCCATCTGAAACTAAGTGTTCGATACTGTGCCAGGAGAAGCGCCTGTTCTCTGAAATCTGTGGCGACGCCACTCGAAACCGTATGAGCTCGACGAAACTAAGTGGTCGACCTTGTGAGAGAGGAAACTTCAGATGCGAAACTTAGTTCCATTTTAAATTAATTGTTCTTGTTGGTTATGTATTAAAGTAGTCCATATATATTTTAAACTGTTTATTATTAATGAACAATCTATACTGATCAGCCGCTTACTGTTTGTACACATATATAACATACAAAATAATATAATATGATACAACTTGGATTAACAAAAGAAAAAAAAAGCTTTCTTTAATTAACTCTTCCTTTGAGTTCTTTTCTCAAGGCTGACTTTGTCGGCTTACTCCCTACGTTCTCGTACCCGTACTTCACACTACTTAAATTACGAAATTGCTCACAGATGTCTCATCTATCAACAGTTCTATCTGAAACTAAGTGTTGGATACTGTGCCAGGAGAAGCGCCTGTTCTCTGAAATCTGTGGCGATGCCATTCGAAACCGTATGCGTTCGGCGAAACTAAGTGGTCGACCTTGTGAGAGAGGAAACTCCAGATGCGAAAATTAGTTCCATTTTAAACTAATTGTTCTATCTGAAACTAAGTGTTCGATACTGTGCCAGGAGAAGCGCCTGTTCTCTGAAATCTGTGGCGATGCCACTCGAAACCGTTTGTGTTCGACGAAACTAAGTGGTCGACCTTCTGAGAGAGGATACTCCGGATTTGAAATTTATTTCCATTTTAAACCAAATGTTCTATCTGAAACTAAGTGTTCGATACTATGCCAGGAGAAGCGCCTGTTCTCTGAAATCAGTGGTGATGCTACTCGAAACCGTATGTGTTCGACGAAAGTAAGTGGTATACCGTGTGAGAGAGGAAACTCCAAATGCGAAACATAGTTCCATTTTATACTAAGTGTTCTATCAGTAACTAAGTGTTCGATACTGTACCACGAGAAGCGCCTGTTCTCTGAAATCTGTGGCGATGCTTCTCGAAACAGTATGTGTTCGACGAAACTAAGTGGTTGACCATGTGAGAGAGGTAACTCCACATGCGAAACATATTTCCATTTTAAACTAAATGTTCTATCTGAAACTAAGTGTTCGATACTGTGCCAGGAGAAGCGCCTGTTCTCTGAAATCTGTGGCGATGCTACTCGAAACCGTATGTGTTCGACGTAACTAAGTGGTCGACCTTGTGAGAGAGGAAACTCCAAATGCGAAGCTTATTTCCCTTTTAAACTAATTGTTCTCTCAGAAACTAAGTTTTCGATACTGTGCCAGGAGAAGCGCCTGTTCTCTGAAATCTGTGGCGATGCCACTCGAAACCGTATGTGTTCGACGAAACTAAGTGGTTGATCTTGTTAGAGAGGAAACTCCAGATGCGAAACTTACTACCATTTTAAACTAATTGTTCTATCTGAAACCAAGTGTTCGATTCTGTGCCAGGAGAAGCGCCTGTTCCCAGAAATCTGTGGCGATGCCACTCGAAACCGTATGTGTTCGGCGAAAGTAAGTAGTCGATACTGTGCCGGGAGAAGCTCCCGTTCGGCGAAATTTGCGGCGATACCACTCGAAACCGTAGGTGTTCGACGAAACTAAGTGGTCGACCTTTTGAGGGAGGAAACTCCAAATGCGAAACACATTTCCATTTTAAACTAAATGTTCTATCTGAAACTAAGTGTTCGATACTGTGCCAGGAGAAGCGCCTGTTCCCTGAAATCTGTGGCGATGCCACTCGAAACCGTATGTGTTCGACGAAACTAAGTGGTCGACCTTGTGGGAGACGAAACTCCAGATGCGAAACTTAGTTCCATTTTAAACTAATTGTTCTATCTGAAACTAAGTGTTCGATACTGTGCCAGGAGAAGCGCCTGTTCTCTGAAATCTGTGGCGATGCTACTCGAAACCGTATGTGTTCGTCGAAACTAAGCGGTCGACCTTGTGAGAGAGGAAACTCCAGATGCGAAACTTAGTTCCATTTTAAACTAATTGTTCTATCTGTAACTAAGTGTTCGATACAGCGCCAGGAGAAGCGCCTGTTCTCTGAAATCTCTGGCGATGCCACTCGAAACCGTAACTGTTCGACGAAACTAAGTGGCCGACCTTGTGAGAGAGGAAACTCCAGATACGAAACTTAGTTCCATTTTAAACCTAATGTTCCATCTGAAACTAAGCGTTCGATAATCTGCCAGTAGAAGCGCCTGTTCTCTGAAATCTGTGGCGTTGCCACTCGATACCGTATGTGTTCAACGAAACTAAGTGGTCGACCTTGTGAGAGAGGAAACTCCAGATGCGAAACTTAGTTCCATTTTAAACCAAATGTTCCATCTGAAACTAAGTGTTCGATACTGTGCCAGGAGAAGCGCCTGTTCCCTGAAATCTGTGGCGATGCCACTCGAAACCGTATGTGTTCGACGAAACTAAGTGGTCGACCTTGTGGGAGACGAAACTCCAGATGCGAAACTTAGTTCCATTTTAAACTAAATGTTCTATCTGAAACTAAGTGTTCGATACTGTGCCAGGAGAAGCGCCTGTTCCCTGAAATATGTGGCGATGCTACTCGAAACCGTATGTGTTCGTCGAAACTAAGCGGTCGACCTTGTGAGAGAGGAAACTCCAGATGCGAAACTTAGTTCCATTTTAAACTAATTGTTCTATCTGAAACTAAGTGTTCGATACTGTGCCAGGAGAAGCGCCTGTTCTCTGAAATCTGTGGCGATGCCACTCGAAACCGTATGTGTTCGACGAAACTAAGTGGCCGACCTTGTGAGAGAGGAAACTCCAAATACGAAACTTAGTTCCATTTTAAACCTAATGTTCCATCTGAAACTAAGCGTTCGATAATCTGCCAGTAGAAGCGCCTGTTCTCTGAAATCTGTGGCGTTGCCACTCGATACCGTATGTGTTCAACGAAACTAAGTGGTCGACCTTGTGAGAGAGGAAACTCCAGATGCGAAACATAGTTCCATTTTAAACCAAATGTTCCATCTGAAACTAAGTGTTCGATAATCTGCCAGTAGAAGCGCCTGTTCTCTGAAATCTGTGGCGTTGCCACTCGATACCGTATGTGTTCAACGAAACTAAGTGGTCGACCTTGTGGGAGACGAAACTCCAGATGCGAAACTTAGTTCCATTTTAAACTAATTGTTCTATCTGAAACTAAGTTTTCGATACTGTGCCAGGAGAAGCGTCTGTTCTCTGAAATATGTGGCGATGCTACTCGAAACCGTAGGTGTTCGACGAAACTAAGTGGTCGACCTTGTGGGAGACGAAACTCCAGATGCGAAACTCACTACCATTTTAAACTAATTGTTCTATCTGAAACCAAGTGTTCGATACTGTGCCAGGAGAAGCGCCAGTTCTTTGAAATGTGTGGCGATGCCACTCGAAACCGTATGTGTTCGACCAAAATAAGTGGTTGATCTTGTGAGGGAGGAAACTCCAAATGCGAAACACATTTCCCTTTTAAACTAATTGTTCTCTCTGAAACTAAGTGTTCGATACTGTGCCAGGAGAAGCGCCTATTCTCTGAAATCTGTGGCGATGCTACTCGAAAATGTATGTGTTCGACGAAACTAAGTTGTCGAACTTGTGAGAGAGGAAACTCCAGATGCGAAACATAGGTCCATTTTAGACTAATTGTTCTATCTGAAACTAAGTGTTCGATTATGTGCCAGGAGAAGCGCCTGTTCTCTGAAACCTGTGTCGATGCTACTCGAAACCGTATGTGTTCGACGAAACTAAGTGGTTGATCTTGTGAGAGAAGATACTCTAGCTGCGAAACATAGTTCCATTTTAAACTAATTGTTATGTCTGAAATAAGTGTTCGATACTGTGCCAGGCGAAGCGCCTGTTCCCTGAAATCTGTGGCGATGCCACTCGAAACCGTATGTGTTCGGCGAAAGTAAGTAGTCGATACTGTGCCGGGAGAAGCTCCCGTTCGGCGAAATTTGCGGCGATACCACTCGAAACCGTAGGTGTTCGACGAAACTAAGTGGTCGACCTTGTGAGAGAGGAAACTCCAAATGCGAAGCTTATTTCCCTTTTAAACTAATTGTTCTCTCAGAAACTAAGTTTTCGATACTGTGCCAGGAGAAGCGCCTGTTCTCTGAAATCTGTGGCGATGCCACTCGAAACCGTATGTGTTCGACGAAACTAAGTGGTTGATCTTGTGAGAGAGGAAACTCCAGATGCGAAACTTACTACCATTTTAAACTAATTGTTCTATCTGAAACCAAGTGTTCGATTCTGTGCCAGGAGAAGCGCCTGTTCCCAGAAATCTGTGGCGATGCCACTCGAAACCGTATGTGTTCGGCGAAAGTAGGTAGTCGATACTGTGCCGGGAGAAGCTCCCGTTCGGCGAAATTTGCGGCGATACCACTCGAAACCGTAGGTGTTCGACGAAACTAAGTGGTCGACCTTGTGAGGGAGGAAACTCCAAATGCGAAACACATTTCCATTTTAAACTAAATGTTCTATCTGAAACTAAGTGTTCGATACTGTGCCAGGAGAAGCGCCTGTTCCCTGAAATCTGTGGCGATGCCACTCGAAACCGTATGTGTTCGACGAAACTAAGTTGTCGAACTTGTGGGAGAGGAAACTCCAGATGCGAAACTTACTACCATTTTAAACTAATTGTTCTATCTGAAACTAAGTGTTCGTTACTGTGCCAGGAGAAGCGCCAGTTCTTTGAAATCTGTGGCGATGCCACTCGAAACCGTATGTGTTCGACCAAAATAAGCGGTTGATCTTGTGAGAGAGGATACTCCAGATGCGAAACATTATTCCATTTTAAACTAATTGTTCTCTCTGAAATTAAGTGTTCGATACTGTGCCAGGAGAAGCGCCTGTTCTCTGAAATCTGTGGCGATGCCACTCGAAACCGTTTGTGTTCGACGAAACTAAGTGGTCGACCTTCTGAGAGAGGATACTCCGGATTTGAAATTTATTTCCATTTTAAACCAAATGTTCTATCTGAAACTAAGTGTTCGATACTATGCCAGGAGAAGCGCCTGTTCTCTGAAATCAGTGGTGATGCTACTCGAAACCGTATGTGTTCGACGAAAGTAAGTGGTATACCGTGTGAGAGAGGAAACTCCAAATGCGAAACATAGTTCCATTTTATACTAAGTGTTCTATCAGTAACTAAGTGTTCGATACTGTACCACGAGAAGCGCCTGTTCTCTGAAATCTGTGGCGATGCTTCTCGAAACAGTATGTGTTCGACGAAACTAAGTGGTTGACCATGTGAGAGAGGTAACTCCACATGCGAAACATATTTCCATTTTAAACTAAATGTTCTATCTGAAACTAAGTGTTCGATACTGTGCCAGGAGAAGCGCCTGTTCTCTGAAATCTGTGGCGATGCTACTCGAAACCGTATGTGTTCGACGTAACTAAGTGGTCGACCTTGTGAGAGAGGAAACTCCAAATGCGAAGCTTATTTCCCTTTTAAACTAATTGTTCTCTCAGAAACTAAGTTTTCGATACTGTGCCAGGAGAAGCGCCTGTTCTCTGAAATCTGTGGCGATGCCACTCGAAACCGTATGTGTTCGACGAAACTAAGTGGTTGATCTTGTTAGAGAGGAAACTCCAGATGCGAAACTTACTACCATTTTAAACTAATTGTTCTATCTGAAACCAAGTGTTCGATTCTGTGCCAGGAGAAGCGCCTGTTCCCAGAAATCTGTGGCGATGCCACTCGAAACCGTATGTGTTCGGCGAAAGTAAGTAGTCGATACTGTGCCGGGAGAAGCTCCCGTTCGGCGAAATTTGCGGCGATACCACTCGAAACCGTAGGTGTTCGACGAAACTAAGTGGTCGACCTTTTGAGGGAGGAAACTCCAAATGCGAAACACATTTCCATTTTAAACTAAATGTTCTATCTGAAACTAAGTGTTCGATACTGTGCCAGGAGAAGCGCCTGTTCCCTGAAATCTGTGGCGATGCCACTCGAAACCGTATGTGTTCGACGAAACTAAGTGGTCGACCTTGTGGGAGACGAAACTCCAGATGCGAAACTTAGTTCCATTTTAAACTAATTGTTCTATCTGAAACTAAGTGTTCGATACTGTGCCAGGAGAAGCGCCTGTTCTCTGAAATCTGTGGCGATGCTACTCGAAACCGTATGTGTTCGTCGAAACTAAGCGGTCGACCTTGTGAGAGAGGAAACTCCAGATGCGAAACTTAGTTCCATTTTAAACTAATTGTTCTATCTGTAACTAAGTGTTCGATACAGCGCCAGGAGAAGCGCCTGTTCTCTGAAATCTCTGGCGATGCCACTCGAAACCGTAACTGTTCGACGAAACTAAGTGGCCGACCTTGTGAGAGAGGAAACTCCAGATACGAAACTTAGTTCCATTTTAAACCTAATGTTCCATCTGAAACTAAGCGTTCGATAATCTGCCAGTAGAAGCGCCTGTTCTCTGAAATCTGTGGCGTTGCCACTCGATACCGTATGTGTTCAACGAAACTAAGTGGTCGACCTTGTGAGAGAGGAAACTCCAGATGCGAAACTTAGTTCCATTTTAAACCAAATGTTCCATCTGAAACTAAGTGTTCGATACTGTGCCAGGAGAAGCGCCTGTTCCCTGAAATCTGTGGCGATGCCACTCGAAACCGTATGTGTTCGACGAAACTAAGTGGTCGACCTTGTGGGAGACGAAACTCCAGATGCGAAACTTAGTTCCATTTTAAACTAAATGTTCTATCTGAAACTAAGTGTTCGATACTGTGCCAGGAGAAGCGCCTGTTCCCTGAAATATGTGGCGATGCTACTCGAAACCGTATGTGTTCGTCGAAACTAAGCGGTCGACCTTGTGAGAGAGGAAACTCCAGATGCGAAACTTAGTTCCATTTTAAACTAATTGTTCTATCTGAAACTAAGTGTTCGATACTGTGCCAGGAGAAGCGCCTGTTCTCTGAAATCTGTGGCGATGCCACTCGAAACCGTATGTGTTCGACGAAACTAAGTGGCCGACCTTGTGAGAGAGGAAACTCCAAATACGAAACTTAGTTCCATTTTAAACCTAATGTTCCATCTGAAACTAAGCGTTCGATAATCTGCCAGTAGAAGCGCCTGTTCTCTGAAATCTGTGGCGTTGCCGCTCGAAACCGTATGTGTTCGACGAAACTAAGTGGTCGACCTTGTGCGAAAGGAAACTCCAGATGCGAAACATATTTCCATTTTAAACCAAATGTTCCATCTGAAACTAAGTGTTCGATAATCTGCCAGTAGAAGCGCCTGTTCTCTGAAATCTGTGGCGTTGCCACTCGATACCGTATGTGTTCAACGAAACTAAGTGGTCGACCTTGTGGGAGACGAAACTCCAGATGCGAAACTTAGTTCCATTTTAAACTAATTGTTCTATCTGAAACTAAGTTTTCGATACTGTGCCAGGAGAAGCGTCTGTTCTCTGAAATATGTGGCGATGCTACTCGAAACCGTAGGTGTTCGACGAAACTAAGTGGTCGACCTTGTGGGAGACGAAACTCCAGATGCGAAACTCACTACCATTTTAAACTAATTGTTCTATCTGAAACCAAGTGTTCGATACTGTGCCAGGAGAAGCGCCAGTTCTTTGAAATGTGTGGCGATGCCACTCGAAACCGTATGTGTTCGACCAAAATAAGTGGTTGATCTTGTGAGATAGGATACTCCAGATGCGAAACATTATTCCATTTTAAACTAATTGTTCTCTCTGAAACTAAGTGTTCGATACTGTGCCAGGAGAAGCGCCTATTCTCTGAAATCTGTGGCGATGCTACTCGAAAATGTATGTGTTCGACGAAACTAAGTTGTCGAACTTGTGAGAGAGGAAACTCCAGATGCGAAACATAGGTCCATTTTAGACTAATTGTTCTATCTGAAACTAAGTGTTCGATTATGTGCCAGGAGAAGCGCCTGTTCTCTGAAACCTGTGTCGATGCTACTCGAAACCGTATGTGTTCGACGAAACTAAGTGGTTGATCTTGTGAGAGAAGATACTCTAGCTGCGAAACATAGTTCCATTTTAAACTAATTGTTATGTCTGAAATAAGTGTTCGATACTGTGCCAGGCGAAGCGCCTGTTCCCTGAAATCTGTGGCGATGCCACTCGAAACCGTATGTGTTCGGCGAAAGTAAGTAGTCGATACTGTGCCGGGAGAAGCTCCCGTTCGGCGAAATTTGCGGCGATACCACTCGAAACCGTAGGTGTTCGACGAAACTAAGTGGTCGACCTTGTGAGAGAGGAAACTCCAAATGCGAAGCTTATTTCCCTTTTAAACTAATTGTTCTCTCAGAAACTAAGTTTTCGATACTGTGCCAGGAGAAGCGCCTGTTCTCTGAAATCTGTGGCGATGCCACTCGAAACCGTATGTGTTCGACGAAACTAAGTGGTTGATCTTGTGAGAGAGGAAACTCCAGATGCGAAACTTACTACCATTTTAAACTAATTGTTCTATCTGAAACCAAGTGTTCGATTCTGTGCCAGGAGAAGCGCCTGTTCCCAGAAATCTGTGGCGATGCCACTCGAAACCGTATGTGTTCGGCGAAAGTAGGTAGTCGATACTGTGCCGGGAGAAGCTCCCGTTCGGCGAAATTTGCGGCGATACCACTCGAAACCGTAGGTGTTCGACGAAACTAAGTGGTCGACCTTGTGAGGGAGGAAACTCCAAATGCGAAACACATTTCCATTTTAAACTAAATGTTCTATCTGAAACTAAGTGTTCGATACTGTGCCAGGAGAAGCGCCTGTTCCCTGAAATCTGTGGCGATGCCACTCGAAACCGTATGTGTTCGACGAAACTAAGTTGTCGAACTTGTGGGAGAGGAAACTCCAGATGCGAAACTTACTACCATTTTAAACTAATTGTTCTATCTGAAACTAAGTGTTCGTTACTGTGCCAGGAGAAGCGCCAGTTCTTTGAAATCTGTGGCGATGCCACTCGAAACCGTATGTGTTCGACCAAAATAAGCGGTTGATCTTGTGAGAGAGGATACTCCAGATGCGAAACATTATTCCATTTTAAACTAATTGTTCTCTCTGAAATTAAGTGTTCGATACTGTGCCAGGAGAAGCGCCTATTCTCTGAAATCTGTGGCGATGCTACTCGAAAATGTATGTGTTCGACGAAACAAAGTGGTCGACCTTGTGAGAGAGGAAACTCCAGATGAGAAACTTAGTTCCATTTTAAACTAATTGTTCTATCTGTAACTAAGTGTTCGATACAGCGCCAGGAGAAGCGACTGTTCTCTGAAATCGGTGGCGATGATACTCGAAACCGTATGTGTTCGACGAATCTGAATGTTCGACCTTGTGAGAGAGGAAACTCCAGATGCGAAACTTAGTTCCACTTTAAACTAACTGTTCTATCTGAAACTATGTGTTCGATACTGTGCCAGGAGAAGCGCCTGTTCATGAAATGTGTGGCGATGCCACTCGAAACCGTATGTGTTCGACGAAAGTAAGTGGTCGACCTTGTGAGAGAGGAAACTCCAGATGCGAAACTTAGTTTCATTTTATACTAATTGTTCTATCTGAAACTAGGTGTTCGATACTGTGCCAGGAGAAACGCCTGTTCTCTGAAAACTTTGGCGATGCCACTCGAAACCGTATGTGTTCGACGAAACTAAGTTGTCGAACTTGTGAGAGAGGAAACTCCAGATGCGAAACATAGGTCCATTTTAGACTAATTGTTCTATCTGAAACTAAGTGTTCGATAATGTGCCAGGAGAAGCGCCTGTTCTCTGAAACCTGTGTCGATGCTACTCGAAACCGTATGTGTTCGACGAAACTAAGTGGTTGATCTTGTGAGAGAATATACTCTAGCTGCGAAACATAGTTCCATTTTAAACTAATTGTTATGTCTGAAATAAGTGTTCGATACTATGCCAGGCGAAGCGCCTGTTCTCTGAAATCTGTGGCGTTGCCACTCGAAACCGTATGTGTTCAACGAAACTAAGTGGTCGACCTTGTGAGAGAGGGTACTCCAGATGCGAAACATAGTTCCATTTAAAATTAATTGTTCTATCTGAGACTAAGTGTTCGATACTGTGCCGGGAGAAGTGCCTGTTCTCTGAAATCTGTGACGATGCTACTCCAAACCATATGTGTTTGAGGAAACTAAGTGGTCGACCTTGTGAGAGAGGATACTCCAGATGCGAAACATAGTTCCATTTAAAATTAATTGTTCTATCTGAGACTAAGTGTTCGATACTGTGCCAGGAGAAGTGCCTGTTCTCTGAAATCTGTGACTATGCTACTCCAAACCATATGTGTTTGAGGAAACTAAGTGGTCGACCTTGTGGGAGAGGACACTCCAGATGCGAAACTTAGTTTCATTTTATACTAATTGTTCTATCTGAAACTAGGTGTTCGATACTGTGCCAGGAGAAACGCCTGTTCTCTGCAACCTGTGGCGTTGCTACTCGAAGCCGAATGTTTTCGACGAAAGTAAGTGGTAGACCGTGTGAGAGAGGAAACTCCAGATGCGAAACATAGTTCAATTTTGAAGTAAATGTTCCATCTGAAACTAAGTGTTCGATACTGTGCCAGGAGAAGGGCTTGTTCTCTGATATCTGTGGCGATGCCACTCGAAACCGTCTGTGTTCGACGAAACTAAGTGGCCGACCTTGTGAGAGAGGAAACTCCAGATGCGAAGCTTAGTTCCATTTTAAACTAATTGTTCTATCTGATACTAAGTTTTCGATACTGTGCCAGGAGAAGCGCCTGTTCTCTGAAATCTGTGGCGATGCCACTCGAAACCGTATGTGTTTGAAGGATTCGTGGTTATGTTTAAATAATCACAAGTTCGTTTTCCGTTGCTTTATTATACTGGTCTTTTCTGTTCGAGTTTCGAATCCTTAATGATATTTTACATTTAGATCTTATCCTACGAAAACTATCCTACGACGAACTCGTTGCCTAATTGGTTGGGCCCGAAATCTGGCTTAACCAATTAGGTGGTTTTTTCGATAAGGTTGCACCGCCTATTCCTCACGCCCTAAGCGCGCCTTTTCCTGGAACGGGGCGCAACCTGTCAGGGAGGATATCTTGTCGATGGTGACGAGATGCAGCAGGCTTTCCTGCAGGCCCGAACTTACGCCTCCGGAGGTCCCCGACCGGCGTGTCTGGACTCGAGGGCCCTTAGGAAATTCCGGGTTTATGACACTTGCGAACGCTATTGAGCCTGTCGACTATTCTTCGCGGAGAAAGTGAGTTGTTCCTTTCGAACACTTGAAAACGATGGAAAACAGTTCCTCAAAAATAGCTTACGCAGGCGCGGGCGTCATAAATCGTTTTGACCGTTTGCACGCCAAGTATTTTCACTTGTACGTGCATCTGGCCGCTACATCACCCCCCTGCCAGTGCAAACGTTACTATTCTAATCTATGCGCGAACTAGCGACGACTTATTATCTACTTACGACTAAACTTATACATTAATGACCAGAAAATTACTATACTAAATACCTATTAAAGTCGCTAGGACCCAACCTGAAGACGGTCTGGAAATCTCACGTTCCTACCGGAACGCGTCCGTGCCGGTTCTTGCATGAGAGTGGGTCTATTCGTTGAAATTGTTTTTTGCGCGGTCATATTTGGCGTTTGCGTATCATAGTCCTGATCTGCGATTATGAACGCCGGTTTGAGGCGGTCTATTGAGATTACAGTGTCTCGGCCTTTCATTGTAATTAAGAAGGTTTTGTCGCGTCGTTCCACTACCGGGTATGGTCCTTCGTAAGGGTTCTCTAACGGTCCCTTTACGCGATCAACGCGGACAAAGACGTGCGACGCGGTTGCAAGGTCCTTGTACACGAAAACTTTTTTTGTCCCGTGCCGAGTTGCCGCGACCGGTCGCAGTTCGGTAAAATGTGCGCGTAGCTGTGAAATCAATTCTGCCGGTTCTATTGCGGTTTCGCCCGGTTTAACAAAAAATTCTGCCGGCAGATGTAATCTTTCTCCGTATACCAATTCGGCGACGGAGGATTTTAGGTCTTCGCGATAGGCCGTACGCATGCCTAACAATATTATGGGTAAGGCGTCAACCCAGGTTTGGTCATTGTGGCACTTTATTGCTGCCTTCAGGTAGCGGTGGTAACGCTCAACTAAACCGTTTGCGGACGGATGGTATGCCGTCGTTCGCAGGTGTATCGTACCCAGCAACGCATTGAGTCGTCTAAACAAGTGAGACTCAAATTGTCTCCCTTGATCGGTCGTAATGCGTGCTGGTGTGCCGAAACGAGCAATCCAACCGTTGACAAAAGCTCTCGCGACCGTTTCTGCTTCGATGTTTTCCAGCGGGAAAACCTCGGGCCAGCGCGTAAACCTATCGACACACGTCAGGCAATACCGGCAGTTTCGCGAAACAGGTAACGGACCCACTAGGTCGATATGTACATGCTCGAACCTAGCAGACGTTTGAGCGAAATCTTTAACGGGGCTCGTTACGTGTTTATGAATTTTCGCTTTCTGGCATTCCAGACAAGCGCGGGTCCATTCGCGGCAATCCCTTTCCACAGACGGCCATACGAAACGTTCTTTAATTAGTTTTACGGTTGCCTTCACACCTGGGTGTGCGAGGCTGTGCACGGACATAAATACCTGTCTGCGGAAAGGTCTTGTCACGAAGGGTCTGGCAACACCTGTCGATACGTCGCAGAATACTTCGGTGTTACTGTCTGCCAACCTGACGCGTTCGAGCTGCAGCGAAGTACCAGACGCCTTTCGGAACTTTTCTAAATCTTCGTCCGAGTTCTGCGATATAGCTAATTTACTAAAGTCCACTGACGAACTCACTGAATCTATCCGCGATAATGCGTCTGCTACTTCGTTGTCTCTTCCGCTGACGTGCCTAATGTCTGTCGTAAATTGTCCGATGATGTCTAGGTATCGGAATTGCCTCGGCGTACATTTTTCCGATTTCTGTTTAAATGCGTATATCAGAGGTTTATGATCTGTATACAACGTGAACGCGCGGCCTTCAATCGCGTGACGGAATTGCTTTACCGCCGAATAAACCGCTAAAAGTTCTCTGTCGTAGGCGCTGTACTTGCGTTGCGTTGGCGACAGAGATTTCGTGTGGAACCCTAGAGGTTGCCACGAACTTCCCTGTCGTTGTTGCAACGTCGCACCAAGCGCGAAATCTGATGCATCCACCATAATCGCGAGCTGCGAACGGTTCGATGGATGCGCTAACAACGCGGCGTTCGCGAGCGCTTCTTTTAATTCGTCTAGCGCGGCCTCTGTCTCCGTGTTCCATTCTATCGGACTATCGCTTTTAATTTTCTTTCCGCGCAGCAGCTGGTTAAGCGGAGCTTGTACAGCTGCGGCATTGGGTATAAATCTCCGATAAAAATTGATCATACCCAAAAATCTGCGAAGCTGTCTAACCGTGTTGGGTTTTGGAAATTTCTGTATAACCTCTACTTTTTCTGATAACGGTTTCGTTCCGCAGCCGTTCACGGTGTATCCCAGGAACTTCACCTCTGATGCCGCGAATACGCATTTCGTCGGATTAATTATTATCCCGTATTCGTTTAGGCCTGAGAAAAGCTGCTCCACGTGTTTCATGTGCTCGTCCTCGGTTTCTGACGCGATTAAAATATCGTCGAGGTACGCGTACGCGAAGTCTAAACCTCGGAGGACGTTATCTATAAATCTTTGAAACGTCTGAGCAGCGTTTCTCAGCCCAAACGGCATGACCGTATATTCGAAAAGTCCGAACGGGGTCGTGACTGCCGTCTTCGGAATATCGTCGGGATGTACGGGAATTTGATGGTACGCGCGCACTAAATCTACCGTCGTGAAAATCGTCTTCTTCGCTAATTTTCGCGAAAAGTCCTCGATATGAGGAATCGGATATCTATCCGGGATCGTACGCGCGTTGAGAGCTCTGTAGTCTCCACAGGGTCGCCATCCGTTGTCCTTCTTCGGAACCATATGAAGGGCCGAAGCCCACTGGCTCTTTGAAGGTCGTATGTGACCCTGACTCATGAGATTCTCAAATTCTGTTCTCGCGATGCCGTACATTTCCGACGATAATCTCCGCGGCTTACAGAACGCCGACGGTCCCGGTGTGGTATTTATAAAATGTAATACGTCGTGCCTTACCTTGCGCGTCGGAGTAGTCGGTCGGGTGATGTCCGGGAACTTCGCCAGGAGTCGGTCGTACGTGGAGCATCCCATTATCGTCTTCACCGACGGCGTGTTGTCCGTGGTCGTCCTTGTGATGGCGAAGAGCGACGTCATCCGGTCCACGAGGCGGCGGTTCTTTAGATCCACCAGCAGACCGTAGTGGCTGAGGAAATCCGCACCGATGATCGGCTTAGCCACGTCAGCGATGACGAACCTCCAGTGGAAGGCACGGCGAAGACCTAAGTCGAGGTTGAAGGCCTTCATACCGTACGTTCCGATCGTCGTGCCATTAGCCGCGAACATTTCGTAGGCCATTTTACGCGTTTGGCCTTTTACACGCGCACGAGGGTACACGCACAGGTCCGAACCCGTGTCGATCAAAAATTGTTCCTTGGAGCTTTGATCGAGGACGAAGAGGCGGCTAGTCTTAGGGCTGTCACTGATAGCCGCATTCAGTGGCGCTCCTCCGCGTTTCCCGACCCGAAAGAGCACGGTGCTCGGCACTTGGTCGACGCTGTACCGAATTTCCAATGGTACCAGCAATGGCTTCTCTCCGCCTGTGACCTTCCTCGTTTCGCACTACGGGAACGCGACCGAGTACGATTGCTATAGCGATCGCGGGACCGGCTTAATTCGGAAATCTGGAGTTCCATGCTCTCCAGTCTCTTGAGCAAGGCCTCCATTAAGCCGTCCTGCGTAACACTGGCTACCTGCGCTGGCCTCGTGTTTTCGCGTATTTGGTCCGCGATTTCCGCCAGTTTGTCCACTGGCAGGTCCGACTGCGCGGTCACGATTGCACGAGTCATGGCAGGTAGTCGACCTGCCCAAAATATCCGCAAGAATTCGTCCGTGACCGAAGAACCGGCCAGGTTCCGCATGTGCCGGAGGAATTGCGACGGGGTTCTGTCCCCAATCTCCTCCTGTTCCAACAGCTGTTGGATCCGTCCGCTTTGCGACACTGACAGCCGGCGGATCAGCTCCCTTTTGAGTGACTCATATTTGTCGGTCTCCGGAGGATTATCAAAAACGTCTTCCACTTCGAGCGCGTACTTGGGCTCGAGTTGCGACATCACATAGTAAAACTTCGTGCTGTCCGCCGAGATGCCGTTTAGCATAAATTGCGCCTCAATTTGGTTAAACCAAACTTTAGGCTGCGCTGGCCAAAACGGCGGGACGCGAATACTAACGCGGTTCACTTCCGCGCTCGCGGCTGAATTGTCACCCGCGGCCGGACTATTAGCTACCGTAGCGGCTGTTCTTCGCGTCGTCATAATTGTGTTTTCTTTTTTAAAAAAAAACAAATAAACGCACTTTCTATTTACGGAGGTAATGAACTTGTGATCACGTCGGGGTCACCAATGAAGGATTCGTGGTTATGTTTAAATAATCACAAGTTCGTTTTCCGTTGCTTTATTATACTGGTCTTTTCTGTTCGAGTTTCGAATCCTTAATGATATTTTACATTTAGATCTTATCCTACGAAAACTATCCTAGGACGAACTCGTTGCCTAATTGGTTGGGCCCGAAATCTGGCTTAACCAATTAGGTGGTTTTTTCGATAAGGTTGCACCGCCTATTCCTCACGCCCTAAGCGCGCCTTTTCCTGGAACGGGGCGCAACCTGTCAGGGAGGATATCTTGTCGATGGTGACGAGATGCAGCAGGCTTTCCTGCAGGCCCGAACTTACGCCTCCGGAGGTCCCCGACCGGCGTGTCTGGACTCGAGGGCCCTTAGGAAATTCCGGGTTTATGACACTTGCGAACGCTATTGAGCCTGTCGACTATTCTTCGCGGAGAAAGTGAGTTGTTCCTTTCGAACACTTGAAAACGATGGAAAACAGTTCCTCAAAAATAGCTTACGCAGGCGCGGGCGTCATAAATCGTTTTGACCGTTTGCACGCCAAGTATTTTCACTTGTACGTGCATCTGGCCGCTACATGTTCGACGAAACTAAGTGGTTGATCTTGTGAGAGAGGAAACTCCAGATGCGAAACTTACTACCATTTTAAACTAATTGTTCTATCTGAAACCAAGTGTTCGATTCTGTGCCAGGAGAAGCGCCTGTTCCCAGAAATCTGTGGCGATGCCACTCGAAACCGTATGTGTTCGGCGAAAGTAAGTAGTCGATACTGTGCCGGGAGAAGCTCCCGTTCGGCGAAATTTGCGGCGATACCACTCGAAACCGTAGGTGTTCGACGAAACTAAGTGGTCGACCTTGTGAGAGAGGAAACTCCAGATGCGAAACTTAGTTCCATTTTAAACGAATTGTTCTATCTGAAAGTGTTCGATACTCTGCCAGGAGAAGCGCCTGTTCTCTGAAATCTTTGGCGATGCTACTCGAAACCTTATGTGTTCGACGAAACAAAGTGGTCGCCTGGTGAGGGAAGAAACTCCAGATGCGAAACATAGTACCATTTTAAACTAATTGTTCTATCTGAAACTAAATGTTCGATACTGTGCCAGGAGAAGCGCCTGTTATCTGAACTGTGTGGCGATGCCGCTCGAAACCGTATGTGTTCGACGAAACTAAGTGGTTGAACTTGTGAGAGAGGATACTCCAGATGCGAAACATAGTTCCATTTGAAACTAATTGTTCTATCTGATAATAAGTTTTGGATACTGTGCCAGGAGAAGCGCCTGTTCTCTGAAATGTGTGACGATGCCACTCGAAACCGTATGTGTTCGACGAAACTAAGTGGTCGACCTTGTGAGAGAGGAAACTCCAGACACGAAACTTAGTTCCATTTTAAACTAATTGTTCAATATGATATTAAGTGTTCGATACTGTGCCAGGAGAAGCGCCTGTTCTCTGAGAATTGTGGCGATGCTATTCGAAACCGTATGTGTTCGACGAAACTAAGTGGTCGACCTTGTGAGCGAGGCAACTCCAAATTAGAAATTTAATTCCATTTTAAACTAATTGTTCTATCTAAAACTATGTGTTCGATACTGTGCCAGGAGAAGCGCCTGTTCTCTGAACTGTGTGGCGATGCCCCTCAAAACCGTATGTGTTCGACGAAACTAAGTGGTTGAACTTGTGAGAGAGGATACTCCAGACGCGAAAGATAGTTCCATTTTAAACTAATTATTCTATCTCATACTAAGTGTTCGATACTCTGCCAGGAGAAGCGCCTGTTCTCTGAAATCTGTGGCGATGCCACTCGAAACCGTATGTGTTTGACGAAACCAAGTGTTCGAACTTGTGAGAGAGGAAACTCCAAAAGGCGAAGCTTAGTTCCATTTAAAACTAATTGTTCTATCAGAAACTAAGTGTTCGATACTGTGCCAGGAGAAGCGCCTGTTCTCTGAAATCAGTGGTGATGCTACTCGAAACCTTATGTGTTCGACGAAACTAAGTGGTCGACCTTGTGAGAGAGGAAACTCCAGATGCGAAACTTAGTTCCATTTTAAACGAATTGTTCTATCTGAAAGTGTTCGATACTCTGCCAGGAGAAGCGCCTGTTCTCTGAAATCTTTGGCGATGCTACTCGAAACCTTATGTGTTCGACGAAACAAAGTGGTCGCCTGGTGAGGGAAGAAACTCCAGATGCGAAACATAGTACCATTTTAAACTAATTGTTCTATCTGAAACTAAATGTTCGATACTGTGCCAGGAGAAGCGCCTGTTATCTGAACTGTGTGGCGATGCCGCTCGAAACCGTATGTGTTCGACGAAACTAAGTGGTTGAACTTGTGAGAGAGGATACTCCAGATGCGAAACATAGTTCCATTTGAAACTAATTGTTCTATCTGATAATAAGTTTTGGATACTGTGCCAGGAGAAGCGCCTCTTCTCTGAAATGTGTGACGATGCCACTCGAAACCGTATGTGTTCGACGAAACTAAGTGGTCGACCTTGTGAGAGAGGAAACTCCAGACACGAAACTTAGTTCCATTTTAAACTAATTGTTCAATATGATATTAAGTGTTCGATACTGTGCCAGGAGAAGCGCCTGATCTCTGAGAATTGTGGCGATGCTATTCGAAACCGTATGTGTTCGTCGAAACTAAGTGGTCGACCTTGTGAGAGAGGAAACTCCAGATGCGAAAATTAGTTCCATTTTAAACTATTTGTTCTATCTGAAACTAAGTGTTCGATACAGTGCCAGGAGAAGCGCCTGTTCTCTGAAATCGGTGGCGATGTCACTCGAAACCGTATGTGTTCGAAGAAACTAAGTGGTCGACTTTCTGAGAGAGGAAACTCCAAATGCGAAACATATTTCCATTTAAAACTATATATTCTAGCTGAAACTAAGTTTTCGATACTGTGCCAGGAGAAGCGCCTGCTCTCTGAAATGTGTGGCGATGCCACTCGAAACCGTATGTAGTCGACGAAAATGAGTGGTCGACCTTCTGAGAGAGGAAACACCAGATGCGAAACTGAGTTCCTTTTTAAACTAATTGTTCTATCTGAAACTAAGTGTCCGATACTGTGCCAGGAGAAGCGCCTGTTCTCTGCAATCTGTGGCGATGCTACTCGAAACCGTATGTGTTCGACGAAACTAAGTGGTCGACCTTGTGAGAGAGGAAACTCCACATGCGAAACTTAATTCCATTTTAAACCAAATGTTCCATCTGAAACTAAGTGTTCGATAATCTGCCAGTAGAAGCGCCTGTTCTCTGAAACCTGTGGCGTTGCTACTCGAAACCGTATGTGTTCGACGAAACTAAGTGGTCGCCTTGTGAGGGAAGAAACTCCAGATGCGAAACATAGTACCATTTTAAACTAATTGTTCTATCTGAAACTAAATGTTCGATACTGTGCCAGGAGAAGCGCCTGTTACCTGAACTGTGTGGCGATGCCGCTCGAAACCGTATGTGTTCGACGAACCTAAGTGGTTGAACTTGTGAGAGAGAATACTCCAGATGCGAAACATAGTTCCATTTGAAACTAATTGTTCTATCTGATAATAAGTTTTCGATACTGTGCCAGGAGAAGCGCCTGTTCTCTGAAATGTGTGACGATGCCACTCGAAACCGTATGTGTTCGACGAAACTAAGTGGTCGACCTTGTGAGAGAGGAAACTCCAGACACGAAACTTAGTTCCATTTTAAACTAATTGTTCAATATGATATTAAGTGTTCGATACTGTGCCAGGAGAAGCGCCTGTTCTCTGAGAATTGTGGCGATGCTATTCGAAACCGTATGTGTTCGACGAAACTAAGTGGTCGACCTTGTGAGCGAGGCAACTCCAAATTAGAAATTTAATTCCATTTTAAACTAATTGTTCTATCTAAAACTATGTGTTCGATACTGTGCCAGGAGGAGCGCCTGTTCTCTGAACTGTGTGGCGATGCCCCTCAAAACCGTATGTGTTCGACGAAACTAAGTGGTTGAACTTGTGAGAGAGGATACTCCAGACGCGAAAGATAGTTCCATTTTAAACTAATTATTCTATCTCATACTAAGTGTTCGATACTCTGCCAGGAGAAGCGCCTGTTCTCTGAAATCTGTGGCGATGCCACTCGAAACCGTATGTGTTTGACGAAACCAAGTTTTCGAACTTGTGAGAGAGGAAACTCCAAAAGGCGAAGCTTAGTTCCATTTAAAACTAATTGTTCTATCAGAAACTAAGTGTTCGATACTGTGCCAGGAGAAGCGCCTGTTCTCTGAAATCAGTGGTGATGCTACTCGAAACCTTATGTGTTCGACGAAACTAAGTGGTCGACCTTGTGAGAGAGGAAACTCCAGATGCGAAACTTAGTTCCATTTTAAACGAATTGTTCTATCTGAAAGTGTTCGATACTCTGCCAGGAGAAGCGCCTGTTCTCTGAAATCTTTGGCGATGCTACTCGAAACCTTATGTGTTCGACGAAACAAAGTGGTCGCCTGGTGAGGGAAGAAACTCCAGATGCGAAACATAGTACCATTTTAAACTAATTGTTCTATCTGAAACTAAATGTTCGATACTGTGCCAGGAGAAGCGCCTGTTATCTGAACTGTGTGGCGATGCCGCTCGAAACGGTATGTGTTCGACGAAACTAAGTGGTTGAACTTGTGAGAGAGGATACTCCAGATGCGAAACATAGTTCCATTTGAAACTAATTGTTCTATCTGATAATAAGTTTTGGATACTGTGCCAGGAGAAGCGCCTGTTCTCTGAAATGTGTGACGATGCCACTCGAAACCGTATGTGTTCGACGAAACTAAGTGGTCGACCTTGTGAGAGAGGAAACTCCAGACACGAAACTTAGTTCCATTTTAAACTAATTGTTCAATATGATATTAAGTGTTCGATACTGTGCCAGGAGAAGCGCCTGTTCTCTGAGAATTGTGGCGATGCTATTCGAAACCGTATGTGTTCGTCGAAACTAAGTGGTCGACCTTGTGAGAGAGGAAACTCCAGATGCGAAAATTAGTTCCATTTTAAACTATTTGTTCTATCTGAAACTAAGTGTTCGATACAGTGCCAGGAGAAGCGCCTGTTCTCTGAAATCGGTGGCGATGTCACTCGAAACCGTATGTGTTCGAAGAAACTAAGTGGTCGACTTTCTGAGAGAGGAAACTCCAAATGCGAAACATATTTCCATTTAAAACTATATATTCTAGCTGAAACTAAGTTTTCGATACTGTGCCAGGAGAAGCGCCTGTTCTCTGAAATGTGTGGCGATGCCACTCGAAACCGTATGTAGTCGACGAAAATTAGTGGTCGACCTTGTGAGAGAGGAAACTCCAGATGCGAAACATAGTTCCAATTAAAACTAATTGTTCTAAATGATATTAAGTGTTCGATACTGTGCCAGGAGAATCGCCTGTTCTCTGAGAACTGTGGCGATGCTACTCGAAACCGTATGTGTTCGACGAAACTAAGTGGTCGACCTTCTGAGAGAGGAAACACCAGATGCGAAACTGAGTTCCTTTTTAAACTAATTGTTCTATCTGAAACTAAGTGTCCGATACTGTGCCAGGAGAAGCGCCTGTTCTCTGCAATCTGTGGCGATGCTACTCGAAACCGTATGTGTTCGACGAAACTAAGTGGTCGACCTTGTGAGAGAGGAAACTCCACATGCGAAACTTAATTCCATTTTAAACCAAATGTTCCATCTGAAACTAAGTGTTCGATAATCTGCCAGTAGAAGCGCCTGTTCTCTGAAACCTGTGGCGTTGCTACTCGAAACCGTATGTGTTCGACGAAACTAAGTGGTCGCCTTGTGAGGGAAGAAACTCCAGATGCGAAACATAGTACCATTTTAAACTAATTGTTCTATCTGAAACTAAATGTTCGATACTGTGCCAGGAGAAGCGCCTGTTATCTGAACTGTGTGGCGATGCCGCTCGAAACCGTATGTGTTCGACGAAACTAAGTGGTTGAACTTGTGAGAGAGAATACTCCAGATGCGAAACATAGTTCCATTTGAAACTAATTGTTCTATCTGATAATAAGTTTTCGATACTGTGCCAGGAGAAGCGCCTGTTCTCTGAAATGTGTGACGATGCCACTCGAAACCGTATGTGTTCGACGAAACTAAGTGGTCGACCTTGTGAGAGAGGAAACTCCAGATGCGAAACTTAGTTCCATTTTAAACGAATTGTTCTATCTGAAAGTGTTCGATACTCTGCCAGGAGAAGCGCCTGTTCTCTGAAATCTTTGGCGATGCTACTCGAAACCTTATGTGTTCGACGAAACAAAGTGGTCGCCTGGTGAGGGAAGAAACTCCAGATGCGAAACATAGTACCATTTTAAACTAATTGTTCTATCTGAAACTAAATGTTCGATACTGTGCCAGGAGAAGCGCCTGTTATCTGAACTGTGTGGCGATGCCGCTCGAAACCGTATGTGTTCGACGAAACTAAGTGGTTGAACTTGTGAGAGAGGATACTCCAGATGCGAAACATAGTTCCATTTGAAACTAATTGTTCTATCTGATAATAAGTTTTGGATACTGTGCCAGGAGAAGCGCCTGTTCTCTGAAATGTGTGACGATGCCACTCGAAACCGTATGTGTTCGACGAAACTAAGTGGTCGACCTTGTGAGAGAGGAAACTCCAGACACGAAACTTAGTTCCATTTTAAACTAATTGTTCAATATGATATTAAGTGTTCGATACTGTGCCAGGAGAAGCGCCTGTTCTCTGAGAATTGTGGCGATGCTACTCGAAACCGTATGTGTTCGACGAAACTAAGTGGTCGACCTTCTGAGAGAGGAAACACCAGATGCGAAACTGAGTTCCTTTTTAAACTAATTGTTCTATCTGAAACTAAGTGTCCGATACTGTGCCAGGAGAAGCGCCTGTTCTCTGCAATCTGTGGCGATGCTACTCGAAACCGTATGTGTTCGACGAAACTAAGTGGTCGACCTTGTGAGAGAGGAAACTCCACATGCGAAACTTAATTCCATTTTAAACCAAATGTTCCATCTGAAACTAAGTGTTCGATAATCTGCCAGTAGAAGCGCCTGTTCTCTGAAACCTGTGGCGTTGCTACTCGAAACCGTATGTGTTCGACGAAACTAAGTGGTCGCCTTGTGAGGGAAGAAACTCCAGATGCGAAACATAGTACCATTTTAAACTAATTGTTCTATCTGAAACTAAATGTTCGATACTGTGCCAGGAGAAGCGCCTGTTATCTGAACTGTGTGGCGATGCCGCTCGAAACCGTATGTGTTCGACGAAACTAAGTGGTTGAACTTGTGAGAGAGAATACTCCAGATGCGAAACATAGTTCCATTTGAAACTAATTGTTCTATCTGATAATAAGTTTTCGATACTGTGCCAGGAGAAGCGCCTGTTCTCTGAAATGTGTGACGATGCCACTCGAAACCGTATGTGTTCGACGAAACTAAGTGGTCGACCTTGTGAGAGAGGAAACTCCAGACACGAAACTTACTTCCATTTTAAACTAATTGTTCAATATGATATTAAGTGTTCGATACTGTGCCAGGAGAAGCGCCTGTTCTCTGAGAATTGTGGCGATGCTATTCGAAACCGTATGTGTTCGACGAAACTAAGTGGTCGACCTTGTGAGCGAGGCAACTCCAAATTAGAAATTTAATTCCATTTTAAACTAATTGTTCTATCTAAAACTATGTGTTCGATACTGTGCCAGGAGAAGCGCCTGTTCTCTGAACTGTGTGGCGATGCCGCTCAAAACCGTATGTGTTCGACGAAACTAAGTGGTTGAACTTGTGAGAGAGGATACTCCAGACGCGAAAGATAGTTCCATTTTAAACTAATTATTCTATCTCATACTAAGTGTTCGATACTCTGCCAGGAGAAGCGCCTGTTCTCTGAAATCTGTGGCGATGCCACTCGAAACCGTATGTGTTTGACGAAACCAAGTGTTCGAACTTGTGAGAGAGGAAACTCCAAAAGGCGAAGCTTAGTTCCATTTAAAACTAATTGTTCTATCAGAAACTAAGTGTTCGATACTGTGCCAGGAGAAGCGCCTGTTCTCTGAAATCAGTGGTGATGCTACTCGAAACCTTATGTGTTCGACGAAACTAAGTGGTCGACCTTGTGAGAGAGGAAACTCCAGATGCGAAACTTAGTTCCATTTTAAACGAATTGTTCTATCTGAAAGTGTTCGATACTCTGCCAGGAGAAGCGCCTGTTCTCTGAAATCTTTGGCGATGCTACTCGAAACCTTATGTGTTCGACGAAACAAAGTGGTCGCCTGGTGAGGGAAGAAACTCCAGATGCGAAACATAGTACCATTTTAAACTAATTGTTCTATCTGAAACTAAATGTTCGATACTGTGCCAGGAGAAGCGCCTGTTATCTGAACTGTGTGGCGATGCCGCTCGAAACCGTATGTGTTCGACGAAACTAAGTGGTTGAACTTGTGAGAGAGGATACTCCAGATGCGAAACATAGTTCCATTTGAAACTAATTGTTCTATCTGATAATAAGTTTTGGATACTGTGCCAGGAGAAGCGCCTGTTCTCTGAAATGTGTGACGATGCCACTCGAAACCGTATGTGTTCGACGAAACTAAGTGGTCGACCTTGTGAGAGAGGAAACTCCAGACACGAAACTTAGTTCCATTTTAAACTAATTGTTCAATATGATATTAAGTGTTCGATACTGTGCCAGGAGAAGCGCCTGTTCTCTGAGAATTGTGGCGATGCTATTCGAAACCGTATATGTTCGTCGAAACTAAGTGGTCGACCTTGTGAGAGAGGAAACTCCAGATGCGAAAATTAGTTCCATTTTAAACTATTTGTTCTATCTGAAACTAAGTGTTCGATACAGTGCCAGGAGAAGCGCCTGTTCTCTGAAATCGGTGGCGATGTCACTCGAAACCGTATGTGTTCGAAGAAACTAAGTGGTCGACTTTCTGAGAGAGGAAACTCCAAATGCGAAACATATTTCCATTTAAAACTATATATTCTAGCTGAAACTAAGTTTTCGATACTGTGCCAGGAGAAGCGCCTGTTCTCTGAAATGTGTGGCGATGCCACTCGAAACCGTATGTAGTCGACGAAAATGAGTGGTCGACCTTGTGAGAGAGGAAACTCCAGATGCGAAACTTAGTTCCAATTAAAACTAATTGTTCTAAATGATATTAAGTGTTCGATACTGTGCCAGGAGAATCGCCTGTTCTCTGAGAACTGTGGCGATGCTACTCGAAACCGTATGTGTTCGACGAAAGTAAGTGGTCGACCTTGTGAGAGAGGAAACTCCAGATGCGAAACTTAGTTTCATTTTATACTAATTGTTCTATCTGAAACTAAGTGTTAGATACTGTGCCAGGAGAAGCGCCCGTTCGCTGAAATCTGTGGCGATGCCACTTGAAACCGTATGTGTTCGTCGAAACTAAGTGGTCGACCTTGTGAGAGAGGAAACTCCAGATGCGAAAATTAGTTCCATTTTAAACTATTTGTTCTATCTGAAACTAAGTGTTCGATACTGTGCCAGGAGAAGCGCCTGTTCTCTGAAATGTGTGACGATGCCACTCGAAACCGTATGTGTTCGACGAAACTAAGTGGTCGACCTTGTGAGAGGGGAAACTCCAGACACGAAACTTAGTTCCATTTTAAACTAATTGTTCAATATGATATTAAGTGTTCGATACTGTGCCAGGAGAAGCGCCTGTTCTCTGAGAATTGTGGCGATGCTATTCGAAACCGTATGTGTTCGTCGAAACTAAGTGGCCGACCTTGTGAGAGAGGAAACTCCAGATGCGAAAATTAGTTTCATTTTAAACTATTTATTCTATCTGAAACTAAGTGTTCGATACAGTGCCAGGAGAAGCGCCTGTTCTCTGAAATCGGTGGCGATGTCACTCGAAACCGTATGTGTTCGAAGAAACTAAGTGGTCGACTTTCTGAGAGAGGAAACTCCAAATGCGAAACATATTTCCATTTAAAACTATATATTCTAGCTGAAACTAAGTTTTCGATACTGTGCCAGGAGAAGCGCCTGTTCTCTGAAATGTGTGGCGATGCCACTCGAAACCGTATGTAGTCGACGAAAATGAGTGGTCGACCTTGTGAGAGAGGAAACTACAGATGCGAAACATAGTTCCAATTAAAACTAATTGTTCTAAATGATATTAAGTGTTCGATACTGTGCCAGGAGAATCGCCTGTTCTCTGAGAACTGTGGCGATGCTACTCGAAACCGTATGTGTTCGACGAAACTAAGTGGTCGACCTTCTGAGAGAGGAAACACCAGATGCGAAACTGAGTTCCTTTTTAAACTAATTGTTCTATCTGAAACTAAGTGTCCGATACTGTGCCAGGAGAAGCGCCTGTTCTCTGCAATCTGTGGCGATGCTACTCGAAACCGTATGTGTTCGACGAAACTAAGTGGTCGACCTTGTGAGAGAGGAAACTCCACATGCGAAACTTAATTCCATTTTAAACCAAATGTTCCATCTGAAACTAAGTGTTCGATAATCTGCCAGTAGAAGCGCCTGTTCTCTGAAACCTGTGGCGTTGCTACTCGAAACCGTATGTGTTCGACGAAACTAAGTGGTCGACGTTCTGAGAGAGGAAACTCCAGATGCGAAACTTAGTTCCATTTTAAACCAAATGTTCCATCTGAAACTAAGTGTTCGATACTGTGCCAGGAGAAGCGCCTGTTCTCTGAAATCTGTGCCGATGCTACTCGAAAACGTATGTGTTCGACGAAACTAAGTGGTCGACCTTGTGAGGGAGGAACCTCCAAATGCGAAACATATTTCCATTTTAAACTAAATGTTCTATCTGAAACTAAGTATTCGATAATCTGCCAGTAGAAGCGCCTGTTCAGTGAAATCTGTGCCGATGCCCCTCGAAACCGTATGTGTTCGTCGAAACTAAGTTGTCGACCTTGTGAGAGAGGAAACTCCAGATGCGAAACTTAGTTCCATTTAAAACTAATTGTTCGATCTGAAACTAAGTTTTCGATACTGTGCCAGGAGAAGCGCCTGTTCTCTGAAATCTGTGGCGATGCTACTCGAAACCGTATGTGTTCGTCGAAACTAAGCGGTCCACCTTGTGAGAGAGGAAACTCCAGATGCGAAACTTAGTTCCATTTGAAACTAATTGTTCCATCTGAAACTAAGTGTTCGGTACTGTGCCAGGAGAAGCGCCTGTTCTCTGAAATCTGTGGCGATGCTACTCGAAACCGTATGTGTTCGTCGAAACTAAGCGGTCCACCTTGTGAGAGAGGAAACTCCAGATGCGAAACATAGTTCCATTTTAAACTAATTGTTCTGTCTGACATAAGTGTTCGATACTGTGCCAGGAGAAGCGCCTGCTCTCTGAAATCTGTGGCGACGCTACACGAAACCGTATGTGTTCGACGAAACTAAGTGGTCGACTTTGTGAGAGAGGAAACTCCAGATGCGAAAGTTAGTTCCATTTTAAACTAATTGTTCTATCTGAAACTAAGTGTTCGATACTGTGCCAGGAGAAGCGCTTGTTCTCTGAAATCTGTGGCGATGCCACTCGAAATCGTATGCGTTCGGCGAAACTAAGTGGTCGACCTTGTGAGAGAGGAAACTCCAGATGCGAAACTTAGTTCAATTTTAAACCAAATGTTCCATCTGAAACTAAGTTTTCGATACTGTGCCAGGAGAAGCGTCTGTTCTCTGGAATCGGTGGCGATGCCACTCGAAACCGTATCTGTTCGACGAAACTAAGTGGTCGAACTTGTGAGAGAGGAAACCCCAAATGCGAAACTTAGTTCCATTTTAAACTAATTGTTCTATCTGAAACTGTGTGTTCGATACTGTGCCAGGAGAAGCGCCTGTTCTCTGAAATCTGTGGCGATACCACTCGAAACCGTACGTGTTCGACGAAACTAAGTGGTTGAGCTTGTGAGAGAGGATACTCCAGATGCGAAACATAGTTCCATTTTAAACTAATTGTTCTATCTGAAACTGTGTGTTCGATACTGTGCCAGGAGAAGCGTCTGTTCTCTGGAATCGGTGGCGATGCCACTCGAAACCGTATATGTTCGACGAAACTAAGTGGTCGAACTTGTGAGAGAGGAAACCCCAAATACGAAACTTAGTTCCATTTTAAACTAATTTTTCTATCTGAAACTAAGTGTTCGATACTCTGCCAGGAGAAGCGCCTGTTCTCTGAAATTTGTGGCGCCGCTACTCGAAACCGTATGTGGTCGACGACAATAAATGGTCCACCTTGTGAGAGAGGAAACTCCAGATGCGACACATAGTTCAATTTTAAACTAAATGTTCCATCTGAAACTAAGTGTTCGATACTGTGCCAGGAGAAGCGCCTGTTCTCTGAAATGTGTGGCGATGCTACTCGAAACCGTATGTGTTCGACGAATCTATATGGTCGACTTTGTGAGAGAGGAAACTCCAGAAGCGAAACTTAGATCCATTTAAAACTAAGTGTTCCATCTGAAACTAAGTGTTTGATACAGTGCCAGGAAACGCGCCTGTTCTCTGAAATCTGTGGCGATACCACTCGAAACCGTATGTGTTCGACGAAACTAAGTGGCCGACCTTGTGAGAGAGGAACCTCCAGATGCGAAACATAGTTGCATTTTAAACTAATTGTTCTATCTGTAACTAAGTGGTCGACAATGTGCCAGGAGAAGCGCCTGTTCTCTGAAATCTGTGGCGATGACACTCGAAACCGTATGTGTTCGACGAAACTAAGTGGTTGACCTTGTGAGAGAGGATACTCCAGATGCGAAACATAGTTGCATTTTAAACTAATTGTTCTATCTGTAACTAACTGTTCGATAATGTGCCAGGAGAAGCGCCTGTTCTCTGAAATCTGTGGCGATGCCACTCGAAACCGTACGTGTTCGACGAAACTAAGTGGTTGAGCTTGTGAGAGAGGATACTCCAGATGCGAAACATAGTTCCATTTTAAACTAATTGTTCTATCTGAAACTGTGTGTTCGATACTGTGCCAGGAGAAGCGTCTGTTCTCTGGAATCGGTGGCGATGCCACTCGAAACCGTATATGTTCGACGAAACTAAGTGGTCGAACTTGTGAGAGAGGAAACCCCAAATGCGAAACTTAGTTCCATTTTAAACTAATTTTTCTATCTGAAACTAAGTGTTCGATACTCTGCCAGGAGAAGCGCCTGTTCTCTGAAATTTGTGGCGCCGTTACTCGAAACCGTATGTGGTCGACGACAATAAATGGTCCACCTTGTGAGAGAGGAAACTCCAGATGCCACACATAGTTCAATTTTAAACATAATGTTCCATCTGAAACTAAGTGTTCGATACTGTGCCAGGAGAAGCGCCTGTTCTCTGAAATGTGTGGCGATGCTACTCGAAACCGGATGTGTTCGACGAATCTATATGGTCGACTTTGTGAGAGAGGAAACTCCAGAAGCGAAACTTAGATCCATTTAAAACTAAGTGTTCCATCTGAAACTAAGTGTTTGATACAGTGCCAGGAAACGCGCCTGTTCTCTGAAATCTGTGGCGATACCACTCGAAACCGTATGTGTTCGACGAAACTAAGTGGCCGACCTTGTGAGAGAGGAACCTCCAGATGCGAAACATAGTTGCATTTTAAACTAATTGTTCTATCTTAAACTAAGTGTTCGATACTGTGCCAGGAGAAGCGCCTGTTCTCTGAAATCTGTGGCGATACCACTCGAAACCGTACGTGTTCGACGAAACTAAGTGGTTGAGCTTGTGAGAGAGGATACTCCAGATGCGAAACTTAGTTCCATTTTAAACTAATTGTTCTATCTGAGACTGTGTGTTCGATACTGTGCCAGGAGAAGCGTCTGTTCTCTGGAATCGGTGGCGATGCCACTCGAAACCGTATGTGTTCGACGAAACTAAGTGGTCGAACTTGTGAGAGAGGAAACCCCAAATGCGAAACTTAGTTCCATTTTAAACTAATTTTTCTATCTGAAACTAAGTGTTCGATACTCTGCCAGGAGAAGCGCCTGTTCTCTGAAATTTGTGGCGACGCTACTCGAAACCGTATGTGGTCGACGACAATAAATGGTCCACCTTGTGAGAGAGGAAACTCCAGATGCGACACATAGTTCAATTTTAAACTAAATGTTCCATCTGAAACTAAGTGTTCGATACTGTGCCAGGAGAAGCGCCTGTTCTCTGAAATGTGTGGCGATGCTACTCGAAACCGTATGTGTTGGACGAATCTATATGGTCGACTTTGTGAGAGAGGAAACTCCAGAAGCGAAACTTAGATCCATTTAAAAAAAGTGTTCGATCTGAAACTAAGTGTTTGATACAGTGCCAGGAAACGCGCCTGTTCTCTGAAATCTGTGGCGATACCACTCGAAACCGTATGTGTTCGACGAAACTAACTGGCCGACCTTGTGAGAGAGGAACCTCCAAATGCGAAACATAGTTGCATTTTAAACTAATTGTTCTATCTGTAACTAAGTGGTCGACAATGTGCCAGGAGAAGCGCCTGTTCTCTGAAATCTGTGGCGATGACACTCGGAACCGTATGTGTTCGACGAAACTAAGTGGTTGACCTTGTGAGAGAGGATACTCCAGATGCGAAACATAGTTCCATTTTAAACTAATTGTTCTATCTGAAACTAAGTGTTCGATACTGTGCCAGGGGAAGCGTCTGTTCTCTGAAATCTGTGGCGATACCACTCGAAACCGTATGTGTTCGACGAAACTAAGTGGCCGACCTTGTGAGAGAGAAAACTCCAGATGCGAAACATAGTTGCATTTTAAACTAATTGTTCTATCTGTAACTAAGTGTTCGATAATGTGCCAGGAGAAGCGCCTGTTCTCTGAAATCTGTGGCGATACCACTCGAAACCGTACGTGTTCGACGAAACTAACTGGTTGACCTTGTGAGAGAGGATACTCCAGATGCGAAACATAGTTCCATTTTAAACTAATTGTTCTATATGATATTAAGTGTTCGATACTGTGCCAGGAGAAGAGCCCGTTCTCTGGAATCGGTGGCGATGCTACTCGAAACCGTATGTGTTCGTCGAAACTAAGCGGTCGACCTTGTGAGAGAGGAAACTCCAGATGCGAAACTTAGTTCCATTTTAAACTAATTTTTCTATCTGAAACTAAGTGTTCGATACTCTGCCAGGAGAAGCGCGTATTCTCTGAAATCTGACGCGATGCTACTCGAAACCGTATGTGTTCGACGAAACTAAGTAGTTGACCTTGTGAGAGAGGATACTCCAGATGCGAAACATAGTTCCATTTTAAATTAATTGTTCTATATGATATTAAGTGTTCGATACTGTGCCAGGAGAAGAGCCCGTTCTCTGAAATCTGTGGCGATGCATCTCGAAACCGTATGTGTTCGTCGAAACTAAGTGGCCGACCTTGTGAGAGAGGAAACTCCAGATGCGAAACAGAGTTGCATTTTAAACTAATTGTTCTATCTGTAACTAAGTGGTCGATAATGTGCCAGGAGAAGCGCCTCTTCTCTGAAATCTGTGGCGATACCACTCGAAACCGTATGTGTTCGACGAAACTAAGTGGTCGAACTTGTGAGAGAGGAAACTCCAAATGCGAAACTTAGTTCCATTTTGAACTAATTTTTCTATCTGAAACTAAGTGTTCGATACTCTGCCAGGAGAAGCGCGTTTTCTCTGAAATCTGTGGCGATACCACTCGAAACCGTACGTGTTCGACGAAACTAAGTGGTCGAACTTGTGAGAGAGGAAACTCCAAATGCGAAACTTAGTTCCATTTTGAACTAATTTTTCTATCTGAAACTAAGTGTTCGATACTCTGCCAGGAGAAGCGCCTGTTCTCTGAAATCTGTGGCGATGCCACTCGAAACCGTATGTGTTCGACGAAACTAAGCGGTCGACCTTGTGAGAGAGGAAACTCCAGATGCGAAACATAGTTGCATTTTAAACTAATTGTTCTATCTGTAACTAAGTTTTCGATAATGTGCCAGGAGAAGCGCCTGTTCTCTGAAATCTGTGGCGATGCGTACTCGAAACGGTATGTGTTCGACGAAACTAAGTGGTCGACCTTATGAGAGAGGAAACTCCAGATGCGAAACTTAGTTCCATTTAAAACTAATTGTTCGATCTGAAACTAAGTTTTCGATACTGTGCCAGCAGAAGCGCCTGCTCTCTGAAATCTGTGGCGATGCTACTCGAAACCGTATGTGTTCAACGAAACTAAGTCGTCGACCTTGTGAGCGACGATACTCCAGATGCGAAACATAGTTACATTTTAATCTACTTGTTGTGACTGAAATAAGTGTTCGATACTGTGCCAGGAGAAGCGCCTGTTCTCTGAAATCTGTGGCGATGCCACTCGAAACCGTATGTGTTCGACGAAACTAAGTGGTCGAACTTGTGAGAGAGGAAACTCCAAATGCGAAACATAGTTACATTTTAAACTAATTGTTCTGTCTGAAATAAGTGTTCGATACTATGCCAGGAGAAGCGTCCGTTCTGTGAAACCTGTGGCGGTACGACTCGAAACGGTATATGTGCGACGAAACTGAGTGGTCGACCTTGTGGGAGAGGAAACTCCAGACGCGAAACTTAGTGCCAATTTAAACTACTTGTTCTATCTGAAACTAAGTGTTCGATACTGTGCCAGCAGAAGCGCCTGTTCTCTGAAATCTGTGGCGATGCCACTCGAAACCGTGTGTGTTCGACGAAACTAAGTGGTCGAACTTGTGAGAGAGGAAACTCCAAATGCGAAACATAGTTACATTTTAAACTAAGTGTTCTATCTGAAACTAAGTGTTCGATACTGTGCCAGCAGAAGCGCCTGTTCTCTGAAATCTGTGGCGATGCCACTCGAAACCGTATGTGTTCGACGAAACTAAGTGGTCGAACTTGTGAGAGAGGAAACTCCAAATGCGAAACATAGTTACATTTTAAACTAATTGTTCTGTCTGAAATAAGTGTTCGATAGTGTGCCAGGAGAAGCGTCCGTTCTGTGAAACCTGTGGCGATACTACTCGAAACGGTATGTGTTCGACGAAACTGAGTGGTCGACATTGTGAGAGAGGAAACTCCAGACGCGAAACTTAGTGCCATTTCAAACTAATTGTTCTATCTGAAACTAAGTGTTCGATACTGTGCCAGCAGAAGCGCCTGTTCTCTGAAATCTGTGGCGATGCCACTCGAAACCGTATGTGTTCGACGAAACTAAGTGGTCGAACTTGTGAGAGAGGAAACTCCAAATGCGAAACATAGTTACATTTTAAACTAATTGTTCTGTCTGAAACTAAGTGTTCGATACTGTGCCAGGAGAAGCGCCTGCTCTCTGAACTGTGTGGCGATGCCGCTCGAAACCGTCTGTGTTCGACGAATCTAAGTGGTCGACCTTGTGAGAGAGGAAACTCCAAATGCGAAACATAGTTACATTTTAAACTAATTGTTCTGTCTGAAATAAGTGTTCGATACTGTGCCAGGAGAGGCGCCTGCTCTCTGAAATCTGTGGCGATGCTACTCGAAACCGTATGTGTTCAACGAAACTAAGTCGTCAACCTTGTGAGGGAGGATACTCCAAATGCGAAACATAGTTACATTTTAAACTAATTGTTCTATCTGAAACTAAGTGTTCGATACTGTGCCAGCAGAAGCGCCTGTTCTCTGAAATCTGTGGCGATGCCACTCGAAACCGTATGTGTTCGACGAAACTAAGTGGTCGAACTTGTGAGAGAGGAAACTCCAAATGCGAAACATAGTTACATTTTAAACTAATTGTTCTGTCTGAAATAAGTGTTCGATACTATGCCAGGAGAAGCGTCCGTTCTGTGAAACCTGTGGCGATACGACTCGAAACGGTATATGTGCGACGAAACTGAGTGGTCGACCTTGTGGGAGAGGAAACACCAGACGCGAAACTTAGTGCCAATTTAAACTACTTGTTCTATCTGAAACTAAGTGTTCGATACTGTGCCAGCAGAAGCGCCTGTTCTCTGAAATCTGTGGCGATGCCACTCGAAACCGTGTGTGTTCGACGAAACTAAGTGGTCGAACTTGTGAGAGAGGAAACTCCAAATGCGAAACATAGTTACATTTTAAACTAATTGTTCTATCTGAAACTAAGTGTTCGATACTGTGCCAGCAGAAGCGCCTGTTCTCTGAAATCTGTGGCGATGCCACTCGAAACCGTATGTGTTCGACGAAACTAAGTGGTCGAACTTGTGAGAGAGGAAACTCCAGATGCGAAAATTAGTTCCATTTTAAACTAATTTTTCTATCTGAAACTAAGTGTTCGATACTGTGCCAGGAGAAGCGCCTGTTCTCTGAAATCTGTGGCGATGCCACTCGAAACCGTATGTGTTTGACGAAACTAAGTGGTCCACCTTGCGAGAGAGGAAACTCCAAATGCGAAACTTAGGTCCGTTTTAAACTAATTGTTCTCTCTGAAACTAAGTGTTCGATACTGTGCTAGGAGAAGCAACTGTTCTCTGAAATCTGTGGCGATGCTACTCGAAACCGTATGTGTTCGTCGAAACTAAGCGGTCGACCTTGTGAGAGAGGAAACTCCAGAGGCGAAACTTAGTTCCATTTTAAACTGATTGTTCTATCTGAAACTAAGTGTTCGTTACTGTGCCAGGAGAAGCGCCTGTTCTCTGAAATCTGTGGCGATGCTACTCGAAACCGTATATGTTCGACGAAACTAGGTGGTCGACCTTGTGAGAGAGGAAACTCCAGATGCGAAACTTATTTCCATTTTAAACTGAGTGTTCTCTCTGTGACTAAGTGTTCGATACTGCGCCAGGAGAAGCGCCTGTTCCCTGAAATCTGTGGCAATGCCACTCGAAACCGTATGTGTTCGAGGAAACTAAGTGGTCGACCTTGTGGGAGAGGAAATTCCAGATGCGAAACTTAGTTCCATTTTAAACAAATTGTTCTATCTGCAACTAAGTGTTCGATACTGTGCCAGGAGAAGCGCCTGTTGTCTGAAATCTGTGGCGATGCTACTCGGAACCGTATGTGTTCGACGAATCTAATTGGTCGACCTTGTGGGATAGGAATCTCCAGATGCGAAACTTTGTTCCATTTTAAACAAATTGTTCTATCTGCAACTAAGTGTTCGTTACTGTGCCAGGAGAAGCGCCCGTTCTCTGAAATCTGTGGCGATGCCACTCGAAACCGAATGTGTTCGACGAAACTGAGTGGTCGCCTTGTGAGAGAGGAAACTCCAGATGCGAAACTTAGTCCCATTTTAAACTAATTGTTCTATCTGAAACTATGTGTCCGATACTGTGCCAGGAGAAGCGCCTGATCTCTGAAATCAGTGGCGATGCTACTCGAAACCGTATGTGTTCGAGGAAACTAAGTGGTCGACCTTGTGGGAGAGGAAACTCCAGATGCGAAACTTAGTTCCATTTTAAACTGATTGTTCTATCTGAAACTAAGTGTTCGTTACTGTGCCAGGAGAAGCGCCTGTTCTCTGAAATCTGTGGCGATGCTACTCGAAACCGTATATGTTCGACGAAACTAGGTGGTCGACCTTGTGAGAGAGGAAACTCCAGATGCGAAACTTATTTCCATTTTAAACTGAGTGTTCTATCTGTAACTAAGTGTTCGATACTGCGCCAGCAGAAGCGCCTGTTCTCTGAAATCTGTGGCGATGCTACTCGAAACCGTATGTGTTCGACGAATCTAATTGGTCGACCTTGTGGGATAGGAATCTCCAGATGCGAAACTTTGTTCCATTTTAAACAAATTGTTCTATCTGAAACTAAGTGTTCGATACTGTGTCAGAAGAAGCGCCTGTTCCCTGAAATCTGTGGCAATGCCACTCGAAACCGTATGTGTTCGAGGAAACTAAGTGGTCGACCTTGTGAGAGAGGAAACTCCAGAGGCGAAAGTTAGTTCCATTTTAAACTAATTGTTCTATCTGAAACTAAGTGTTCGTTACTGTGCCAGGAGAAGCGCCTGTTCTCTGAAATCTGTGGCGATGCTACTCGAAACCGTATGTGTTCGACGAAACTAAGTAGTCGCTTTGTGAAAGAGGAAACTCCAGATGCGAAACTTATTTCCATTTTAAACTGAGTGTTCTATCTGTGACTAAGTGTTCGATACTCTGCCAGGAGAAGCTCCTCTTCTCTGAAATCTGTGGCGATGATACTCGAAACCGTATGTGCTCGACGAATCTAAATGGTCGACACTGTGAGAGAGCAAACTCCAGATGTGAAGCTTATTTCCATTTTAAACTAATTGTTCTATCTGAAACTAAGTGTTCGATACTGTGCCAGGAGATGCGCCTGTTCTCTGAAATATGTGGCGATGCCACTCGAAACCGTATGTGTCCGACGAAACTAAGTGGTCGCCTTGTGAGAGAAGAAACTCCAGATGCGAAACGTATTTCCATTTTAAACGAATTGTTCTATCTGATACTAAGTGCTCGATACTGTGCCAGGAGAAGCGCCTGTTCTCTGAAATCTGTGGCGATGCCACTCGAAACCGTATGTGTTCGTCGCAATTAAGTCGTCGACCTTGTGAGAGATGAAACTCCAGATGCAAAAATTAGCTCCATTTTAAACCAATTGTTCTATCTGAAACTAAGTTTTCGATAATGTGCCAGGAGATGCGCCAGTTCGCTGAAATCTGTGGCGATACCACTTGAAACCGTATGTGATCGACGAAACTAAGTGGTCGACGTGGTGAGAGAGGAAACTCCAGATGCGAAACACAGTTCCATTTTAAACTAATTGTTCTATCTGAAACTAAGTGTTCGATACTGTGCCAGCAGAAGCCCCTATTCTCTGAAATCTGTGGAATTGCTACTCGAAACCGTATGTGTTCGACGAAACTAAGTGGTCGACGTGGTGAGAGAGGAAACTCCAAATGCGAAACTTAGTTCCATTTTAAACCAAATGTTCCATCTGAAACTAAGTGTTCGATACTGTGCCAGGAGAAGCGCCTGTTCGCTAAAATCTGTGGCGATGCCACTCGAAACCGTATGTGTTCGATGAAACTAAGTGGCCGACCTCGTGAGAGAGGAAACTCTAAATGCGAAACTTAGTTCCATTTTAAACCAAATGTTCCATCTGAAACTAAGTGTTCGATACTGTGCCAGGAGAAGCGTCTGTTCTCTGAAATCTGTGGCGACGCCACTCGAAACCGCATTTGTTCGACGAATCTAAATGGTCGACCTTGTGAGAGAGGAAACTCCCGATGCGAAACTTAGGTCCATTTTAAACAAATTGTTCTATCTGAAACTAAGTGTTCGATACTGTGCCAGGAGAAGCGCCTGATCTCTGAAATCAGTGGCGATGCTACTCGAAACCGTATATGTTCGATGAAACTAAGTGGTCGCCTTGTGAAAGAGGAAACTCCAGATGCAAAACTTAGTTCCATTTAAAACTAATTGTTCCATCTGAAACTAAGTGTTCGATACTGTGCCAGGAGAAGCGCCTGATCTCTGAAATCTGTGGCGATACCACTCGAAACCGTATGTGTTCGACGAAACTAAGTGGCCGACCTTGTGAGAGAGGAAACTCCACATGCGAAATATAGTTGCATTTTAAACTAATTGTTCTACCTGTAACTAAGTGTTCGAGACTGTGCCAGGAGAAGCGCCTGTTCTCTGAAATCTGTGGAGATGCCACTCGAAACCGTGTGTGTTCGACGAAACTAAGTGGTTGACCTTGTGAGAGAGGATACTCCAGATGCGAAACATAGTTCCATTTTAAACTAATTCTTCTGTCTGAAATAAGTGTTCGATACTCTGCCAGGAGAAGCTCCTCTTCTCTGAAATCTGTGGCGATGATACTCGAAACCGTATGTGCTCGACGAATCTAAATGGTCGACACTGTGAGAGAGCAAACTCCAGATGTGAAACTTATTTCCATTTTAAACTAATTGTTCTATCTGAAACTAAGTGTTCGATACTGTGCCAGGAGATGCGCCTGTTCTCTGAAATATGTGGCGATGCCACTCGAAACCGTATGTGTCCGACGAAACTAAGTGGTCGCCTTGTGAGAGAAGAAACTCCAGATGCGAAACGTATTTCCATTTTAAACGAATTGTTCTATCTGATACTAAGTGCTCGATACTGTGCCAGGAGAAGCGCCTGTTCTCTGAAATCTGTGGCGATGCCACTCGAAACCGTATGTGTTCGTCGCAATTAAGTCGTCGACCTTGTGAGAGATGAAACTCCAGATGCAAAAATTAGCTCCATTTTAAACCAATTGTTCTATCTGAATCTAAGTTTTCGATAATGTGCCAGGAGATGCGCCACTTCGCTGAAATCTGTGGCGATACCACTTGAAACCGTATGTGTTCGACGAAACTAAGTAGCCGACCTTGTGAGAGAGGAAACTCCAAATGCGAAACATAGTTCAATTTTAAACTAATTGTTCTATCTGAAACTAAGTGTTCGATACTGTGCCAGGAGAAGCGCCTGTTCTCTGAAATCTGTGGCGATGCTAATCGAAACCGTATGTGTTCCGAAACTAAGTGCCCGCCTTGTGAGAGAGGAAACTCCAAATGCGAAACTTAGTTCCATTTTAAACTAATTGTTCTATCTGAAACTAAGTGTTCGATACTGTGCCAGGAGAAGCGCCTATTCTCTGAAATCTGTGGCGTTGCTACTCGAAACCGTATGTGTTCGACGAAACTAAGTAGTCGACGTGGTGTGAGAGGAAACTCCAGATGCGAAACACAGTTCCATTTTAAACTAATTGTTCTATCTGAAACTAAGTGTTCGATACTGTGCCAGGAGAAACGCCTGTTCTCTGAAATCTGTGGCCATGCCACTCGAAACCGTATGTGTTCGACGAATCTAAGTGGTCGACCTTGAGGGAGAGGAAACTCCAGATACGAAACTTAGTTCCATTTTAAAGTAATTGTTCTATCTGAAACTAAGTGTTCGACACTGTGCCAGGAGAGGCGACTGTTCTCTGAAATCTGTGGTAATGCTAATCGAAACCGTATGTGTTCGTCGCAATTAAGTCGTCGACCTTGTGAGAGATGAAACTCCAGATGCAAAACTTAGTTCCATTTTAAACTAATTGTTCTATCTGAAACTAAGTGTTCGATACCGTGCCAGGAGAAGCACCTGTTCTCTGAAATCTGTGGCGATGCCACCCGAAACCGTATGTGTTCGACGAAACAAAGTGGCCGACCTTGTGAGAGAGGAAACTCCAGATGCGGAACTTAGTTCCATTTTAAACTAAATGTTCTATCTGAAAGTGTTCGATACTGTGCCAGAAGAAGCACCTGTTCTCTGAAATCTGTGGCGATGCCACTCGAAACCGTAAGTGTTTGACGAAACTGAGTGGTCCACCTTGTGAGAGAGGAAACTCCAAATGCGAAACACAGTTCCATTTTAAACTAAGTGTTCTACCTGTAACTAAGTGTTCGAGACTGTGCCAGGAGAAGCGCCTGTTCTCTGAAATCTGTGGAGATGCCACTCGAAACCGTGTGTGTTCGACGAAACTAAGTGGTTGACCTTGTGAGAGAGGATACTCCAGATGCGAAACATAGTTCCATTTTAAACTAATTGTTCTGTCTGAAATAAGTGTTCGATACTCTGCCAGGAGAAGCTCCTGTTCTCTGAAATCTGTGGCGATGATACTCGAAACCGTATGTGCTCGACGAATCTAAATGGTCGACCTTGTGAGAGAGCAAACTCCAGATGTGAAACTTATTTCCATTTTAAACTAATTGTTCTATCTGAAACTAAGTGTTCGATACTGTGCCAGGAGATGCGCCTGTTCTCTGAAATATGTGGCGATGCCACTCGAAACCGTATGTGTCCGACGAAACTAAGTGGTCGCCTTGTGAGAGAAGAAACTCCAGATGCGAAAAGTATTTCCGTTTTAAACGAATTGTTCTATCTGAAACTAAGTGCTCGATACTGTCCCAGGAGAAACGCCTGCTCTCTGAAATCTGTGGCGAAGCGCCTGTTCTCTGAAATCTGTGGCGATGCCACTCGAAACCGTAAGTGTTCAACGAAACTAAGTTGTTGAACTTGTGAGAGAGGAAACTCCAAATGCGAAACATAGGTCCATATTAAACTAATTGTTCTATCTGAAACTAAGTGTTCGATACTGTGCCAGGAGAAGCGCCTGTTCTCTGAAATCTGTGGCGATGCCACCCGAAACCGTATGTGTTCGACGAAACTAAGTGGTCGACCTTGTGAGAGAGGAAACTCCAGATGCGAAGCTCAGTTCCATTTTAAAGTAATTGTTCTATCTGATACTAAGTGTTCGATACTGTGCCAGGAGAAGCGGCTGTTCTCTGAAATCTGTGGCGATGCCACTCGAAAACGTATGTGTTCGACGAAACTAAGTGGTCGACCTTGTGAGAGATGAAACTCCAAATGCGAAACATATTTCCATTTTAAACTAAATATTCTATCTGAAACTAAGTATTCGATAATCTGCCAGGAGAAGCGCCTATTCTCTGAAATCTGTGGCGTTGCTACTCGAAACCGTATGTGATCGACGAAACTAAGTAGTCGACGTGGTGAGAGAGGAAACTCCAGATGCGAAACACAGTTCCATTTTAAACTAATTGTTCTATCTGAAACTAAGTGTTCGATACTGTGCCAGCAGAAGCGCCTATTCTCTGAAATCTGTGGCGTTGCTACTCGAAACCGTATGTGTTCGACGAAACTAAGTGGTCGACGTGGTGAGAGAGGAAACTCCAGATGCGAAACACAGTTCCATTTTAAACTAATTGTTCTATCTGAAACTAAGTGTTCGATACTGTGCCAGGAGAAGCGCCTATTCTCTGAAATCTGTGGCGTTGCTACTCGAAACCGTATGTGTTCGACGAAACTAAGTGGTCGACGTGGTGAGAGAGGAAACTCCAGATGCGAAACACAGTTCCATTTTAAACTAATTGTTCTATCTGAAACTAAGTGTTCGATACTGTGCCAGGAGAAACGCCTGTTCTCTGAAATCTGTGGCCATGCCACTCGAAACCGTATGTGTTCGACGAATCTAAGTGGTCGACCTTGTGGGAGAGGAAACTCCAGATACGAAACTTAGTTCCATTTTAAAGTAATTGTTCTATCTGAAACTAAGTGTTCGATATTTTGCCCGGAGAAGCGCCTGTTCTGTGAAATCTGTGGTAATGCTAATCGAAACCGTATGTGTTCGACGAAACAAAGTGGTCGACCTTGTGAGAGATGAAACTCCAGATGCAAAACTTAGTTCCATTTTAAACTAATTGTTCTATCTGAAACTAAGTGTTCGATACCGTGCCAGGAGAAGCACCTGTTCTCTGAAATCTGTGGCGATGCCACACGAAACCGTATGTGTTCGACGAAACAAAGTGGCCGACCTTGTGAGAGAGGAAACTCCAGATGCGGAACTTAGTTCCATTTTAAACTAAATGTTCTATCTGAAAGTGTTCGATACTGTGCCAGAAGAAGCACCTGTTCTCTGAAATCTGTGGCGATGCCACTCGAAACCGTAAGTGTTTGACGAAACTGAGTGGTCCACCTTGTGAGAGAGGAAACTCCAAATGCGAAACACAGTTCCATTTTAAACTAAGTGTTCTACCTGTAACTAAGTGTTCGAGACTGTGCCAGGAGAAGCGCCTGTTCTCTGAAATCTGTGGAGATGCCACTCGAAACCGTGTGTGTTCGACGAAACTAAGTGGTTGACCTTGTGAGAGAGGATACTCCAGATGCGAAACATAGTTCCATTTTAAACTAATTGTTCTGTCTGAAATAAGTGTTCGATACTCTGCCAGGAGAAGCTCCTGTTCTCTGAAATCTGTGGCGATGATACTCGAAACCGTATGTGCTCGACGAATCTAAATGGTCGACCTTGTGAGAGAGCAAACTCCAGATGTGAAACTTATTTCCATTTTAAACTAATTGTTCTATCTGAAACTAAGTGTTCGATACTGTGCCAGGAGATGCGCCTGTTCTCTGAAATATGTGGCGATGCCACTCGAAACCGTATGTGTCCGACGAAACTAAGTGGTCGCCTTGTGAGAGAAGAAACTCCAGATGCGAAAAGTATTTCCGTTTTAAACGAATTGTTCTATCTGAAACTAAGTGCTCGATACTGTCCCAGGAGAAACGCCTGCTCTCTGAAATCTGTGGCGAAGCGCCTGTTCTCTGAAATCTGTGGCGATGCCACTCGAAACCGTAAGTGTTCAACGAAACTAAGTTGTTGAACTTGTGAGAGAGGAAACTCCAAATGCGAAACATAGGTCCATATTAAATTAATTGTTCTATCTGAAACTAAGTGTTCGATACTGTGCCAGGAGAAGCGCCTGTTCTCTGAAATCTGTCGCGATGCCAGTCGAATCCGTATGTGTTCGACGAAACTAAGTGGTCGACCTTGTGAGAGAGGAAACTCCAGATGCGAAACTTAGTTCCATTTTAAACTAATTGTTCTATCTGAAACTAAGTGTTCGATACTGTGCCAGCAGAAGCGCCTATTCTCTGAAATCTGTGGCGATGCCACTCGAAACCGAATGTGTTCGACGAAACTGAGTGGTCGCCTTGTGAGAGAGGAAACTCCAGATGCGAAACATAGTACCATTTTAAACTAATTGTTCTATCTGAAACTATGTGTCCGATACTGTGCCAGGAGAAGCGGCTGTTCTCTGAAATCTGTGGCGATGCCACTCGAAAACGTACGTGTTCGACGAAACTAAGTGGTCGACCTTGTGAGAGATGAAACTCCAAATGCGAAACATATTTCCATTTTAAACTAAATATTCTATCTGAAACTAAGTATTCGATAATCTGCCAGGTGAAGCGCCTATTCTCTGAAATCTGTGGCGTTGCTACTCGAAACCGTATGTGATCGACGAAACTAAGTAGTCGACGTGGTGAGAGAGGAAACTCCAGATGCGAAACACAGTTCCATTTTAAACTAATTGTTCTATCTGCAACTAAGTGTTCGTTACTGTGCCAGGAGAAGCGCCCGTTCTCTGAAATCTGTGGCGATGCCACTCGAAACCGAATGTGTTCGACGAAACTGAGTGGTCGCCATGTGAGAGAGGAAACTCCAGATGCGAAACATAGTACCATTTTAAACTAATTGTTCTATCTGAAACTATGTGTTCGATACTGTGCCAGGAGAAGCGCCTGTTCCCTGAAATCTGTGGCAATGCCACTCGAAACCGTATGTGTTCGAGGAAACTAAGTGGTCGACCTTGTGGGAGAGGAAATTCCAGATGCGAAACTTAGTTCCATTTTAAACAAATTGTTCTATCTGCAACTAAGTGTTCGATACTGTGCCAGGAGAAGCGCCTGTTGTCTGAAATCTGTGGCGATGCTACTCGGAACGGTATGTGTTCGACGAATCTAATTGGTCGACCTTGTGGGATAGGAATCTCCAGATGCGAAACTTTGTTCCATTTTAAACAAATTGTTCTATCTGCAACTAAGTGTTCGTTACTGTGCCAGGAGAAGCGCCCGTTCTCTGAAATCTGTGGCGATGCCACTCGAAACCGAATGTGTTCGACGAAACTGAGTGGTCGCCTTGTGAGAGAGGAAACTCCAGATGCGAAACTTAGTCCCATTTTAAACTAATTGTTCTATCTGAAACTATGTGTCCGATACTGTGCCAGGAGAAGCACCTGATCTCTGAAATCAGTGGCGATGCTACTCGAAACCGTATGTGTTCGTCGAAACTAAGCGGTCGACCTTGTGAGAGAGGAAACTCCAGAGGCGAAACTTAGTTCCATTTTAAACTGATTGTTCTATCTGAAACTAAGTGTTCGTTACTGTGCCAGGAGAAGCGCCTGTTCTCTGAAATCTGTGGCGATGCTACTCGAAACCGTATATGTTCGACGAAACTAGGTGGTCGACCTTGTGAGAGAGGAAACTCCAGATGCGAAACTTATTTCCATTTTAAACTGAGTGTTCTCTCTGTGACTAAGTGTTCGATACTGCGTCAGGAGAAGCGCCTGTTCCCTGAAATCTGTGGCAATGCCACTCGAAACCGTATGTGTTCGAGGAAACTAAGTGGTCGACCTTGTGGGAGAGGAAATTCCAGATGCGAAACTTAGTTCCATTTTAAACAAATTGTTCTATCTGCAACTAAGTGTTCGATACTGTGCCAGGAGAAGCGCCTGTTGTCTGAAATCTGTGGCGATGCTACTCGGAACCGTATGTGTTCGACGAATCTAATTGGTCGACCTTGTGGGATAGGAATCTCCAGATGCGAAACTTTGTTCCATTTTAAACAAATTGTTCTATCTGCAACTAAGTGTTCGTTACTGTGCCAGGAGAAGCGCCCGTTCTCTGAAATCTGTGGCGATGCCACTCGAAACCGAATGTGTTCGACGAAACTGAGTGGTCGCCTTGTGAGAGAGGAAACTCCAGATGCGAAACTTAGTCCCATTTTAAACTAATTGTTCTATCTGAAACTATGTGTCCGATACTGTGCCAGGAGAAGCGCCTGATCTCTGAAATCAGTGGCGATGCTACTCGAAACCGTATGTGTTCGAGGAAACTAAGTGGTCGACCTTGTGGGAGAGGAAACTCCAGATGCGAAACTTAGTTCCATTTTAAACTGATTGTTCTATCTGAAACTAAGTGTTCGTTACTGTGCCAGGAGAAGCGCCTGTTCTCTGAAATCTGTGGCGATGCTACTCGAAACCGTATATGTTCGACGAAACTAGGTGGTCGACCTTGTGAGAGAGGAAACTCCAGATGCGAAACTTATTTCCATTTTAAACTGAGTGTTCTATCTGTGACTAAGTGTTCGATACTGCGCCAGCAGAAGCGCCTGTTCTCTGAAATCTGTGGCGATGCTACTCGAAACCGTATGTGTTCGACGAAACTAAGTAGTCGCTTTGTGAAAGAGGAAACTCCAGATGCGAAACTTATTTCCATTTTAAACTGAGTGTTCTATCTGTGACTAAGTGTTCGATACTGCGCCAGGAGAAGCGCCTGTTCCCTGAAATCTGTGGCAATGCCACTCGAAACCGTATGTGTTCGAGGAAACTAAGTGGTCGACCTTGTGAGAGAGGAAACTCCAGAGGCGAAAGTTAGTTCCATTTTAAACTAATTGTTCTATCTGCAACTAAGTGTTCGTTACTGTGCCAGGAGAAGCGCCCGTTCTCTGAAATCTGTGGCGATGCCACTCGAAACCGAATGTGTTCGACGAAACTGAGTGGTCGCCTTGTGAGAGAGGAAACTCCAGATGCGAAACATAGTACCATTTTAAACTAATTGTTCTATCTGAAACTATGTGTTCGATACTGTGCCAGGAGAAGCGCCTGTTCCCTGAAATCTGTGGCAATGCCACTCGAAACCGTATGTGTTCGAGGAAACTAAGTGGTCGACCTTGTGGGAGAGGATATTCCAGATGCGAAACTTAGTTCCATTTTAAACAAATTGTTCTATCTGCAACTAAGTGTTCGATACTGTGCCAGGAGAAGCGCCTGTTGTCTGAAATCTGTGGCGATGCTACTCGGAACCGTATGTGTTCGACGAATCTAATTGGTCGACCTTGTGGGATAGGAATCTCCAGATGCGAAACTTTGTTCCATTTTAAACAAATTGTTCTATCTGCAACTAAGTGTTCGTTACTGTGCCAGGAGAAGCGCCCGTTCTCTGAAATCTGTGGCGATGCCACTCGAAACCGAATGTGTTCGACGAAACTGAGTGATCGCCTTGTGAGAGAGGAAACTCCAGATGCGAAACTTAGTCCCATTTTAAACTAATTGTTCTATCTGAAACTATGTGTCCGATACTGTGCCAGGAGAAGCGCCTGATCTCTGAAATCAGTGGCGATGCTACTCGAAACCGTATGTGTTCGACGAATCTAATTGGTCGACCTTGTGGGATAGGAATCTCCAGATGCGAAACTTTGTTCCATTTTAAACAAATTGTTCTATCTGCAACTAAGTGTTCGTTACTGTGCCAGGAGAAGCGCCCGTTCTCTGAAATCTGTGGCGATGCCACTCGAAACCGAATGTGTTCGACGAAACTGAGTGATCGCCTTGTGAGAGAGGAAACTCCAGATGCGAAACTTAGTCCCATTTTAAACTAATTGTTCTATCTGAACTAAGTGTTCGTTACTGTGCCAGGAGAAGCGCCTGTTCTCTGAAATCTGTGGCGATGCTACTCGAAACCGTATATGTTCGACGAAACTAGGTGGTCGACCTTGTGAGAGAGGAAACTCCATATGCGAAACTTATTTCCATTTTAAACTGAGTGTTCTATCTGTGACTAAGTGTTCGATACTGCGCCAGCAGAAGCGCCTGTTCTCTGAAATCTGTGGCGATGCTACTCGAAACCGTATGTGTTCGACGAATCTAATTGGTCGACCTTGTGGGATAGGAATCTCCAGATGCGAAACTTTGTTCCATTTTAAACAAATTGTTCTATCTGAAACTAAGTGTTCGATACTGTGCCAGAAGAAGCGCCTGTTCTCTGAAATCTGTGGCGATGCCACTCGAAACCGTATGTATTCGACGAAAGTAAGTGGCCGACCTTGTGGGAGAGGAATCTCCAGATGCGAAACATAGGTCCATTTTAAACTAATTGTTCTATCTGAAACTAAGTGTTCGATAATGTGCCAGGGGAAGCGCCTGTTCTCTGAAATCTGTGGCGATGCCATTCGAAACCGTATGTGTTCGTCGAAACTAAGTGGTCGATACTGTGCCAGGGGAAGCGCCTGTTCTCTCAAATCTGTGGAGATGCCACGCGAAACCGTATGTGTTTGTCGAAACTAAGTTGTCGACCTTGTGACAGAGGAAACTCCAGAGGCGAAAGTTAGTTCCATTTTAAACAAATTGTTCTATCTGAAACTAAGTGTTCGATACTGTGCCAGGAGAAGCGCCTGTTGTCTGAAATCTGTGGCGATGCTACTCGAAACCGTATGTGTTCGACGAATATAATTGGTCGACGTTTGTGAGAGAGGAAACTCCAGAGGCGAAAGTTAGTTCCATTTTAAACTAATTGTTCTATCTGAAACTAAGTGTTCGTTACTGTGCCAGGAGAAGCGCCTGTTCTCTGAAATCTGTGGCGATGCTACTCGAAACCGTATGTGTTCGACGAAACTAAGTAGTCGCTTTGTGAAAGAGGAAACTCCAGATGCGAAACTTATTTCCATTTTAAACTGAGTGTTCTATCTGTGACTAAGTGTTCGATACTGCGCCAGCAGAAGCGCCTGTTCTCTGAAATCTGTGGCGATGCTACTCGAAACCGTATGTGTTCGAGGAAACTAAGTGGTCGACCTTGTGGGAGAGGAAACTCCAGATGCGAAATTTAGTTCCATTTTAAACTGATTGTTCTATCTGAAATTAAGTGTTCGTTACTGTGCCAGGAGAAGCGCCTGTTCTCTGAAATCAGTGGCGATGCTACTCGAAACCGTATGTGTTCGACGAAACTAGGTGGTCGACCTTGTGGGAGAGGAAACACCAGGTGCGAAACTTATTTCCATTTTAAACTAATTGTTCTCTCTGAAACTAAGTGTTCGATACTGTGCCAGGAGAAGCGCCTGTTCTCTGAAATCTGTGGCGATGCCACTCGAAACCGTATGTGTTTGACGAAACTAAGTGGTCCACCTTGCGAGAGAGAAAACTCCAAATGCGAAACATAGTTCCATTTTAAACTACTTCTTCTCTCTGAAACTAAGTGTTCGATACTGTGCCAGGAGAAGCAACTGTTCTCTGAAATCTGTGGCGATGCTACTCGAAACCGTATGTGTTCGTCGAAACTAAGCGGTCGACCTTGTGAGAGAGGAAACTCCAGATGCGAAAATTAGTTCCATTTTAAACTAATTGTTCTATCTGAAACTAAGTGTTCGATACTGTGCCAGGAGAAGCGCCTGTTCTCTGAAATCTGTGGCGATGCTACTCGAAACCGTATGTGTTCGAGGAAACTAAGTGGTCGACCTTGTGGGAGAGGAAACTCCAGATGCGAAATTTAGTTCCATTTTAAACTGATTGTTCTATCTGAAATTAAGTGTTCGTTACTGTGCCAGGAGAAGCGCCTGTTCTCTGAAATCAGTGGCGATGCTACTCGAAACCGTATGTGTTCGACGAAACTAGGTGGTCGACCTTGTGGGAGAGGAAACACCAGGTGCGAAACTTATTTCCATTTTAAACTAATTGTTCTCTCTGAAACTAAGTGTTCGATACTGTGCCAGGAGAAGCGCCTGTTCTCTGAAATCTGTGGCGATGCCACTCGAAACCGTATGTGTTTGACGAAACTAAGTGGTCCACCTTGCGAGAGAGGAAACTCCAAATGCGAAACTTAGGTCCGTTTTAAACTAATTGTTCTCTCTGAAACTAAGTGTTCGATACTGTGCCAGGAGAAGCGTCTGTTCTCCGAAATCTGTGGCGATGCCACTCGAAACCGTATGTGTTCGACGAAACTAAGTGGTTGAACTTGTGAGAGAGGAAACTCCAGATGCGAAGCTTAGTTCCATTTTAAAGTAACTGTTCTACCTGATACTAAGTGTTCGATACTGTGCCAGGAGAAGCGCCTGTTCTCTGAAATCTGTGGCGATGCTACTCGAAACCGTATGTGTTCGACGAAACTAAGTGGCCGACCTTGTGGGAGAGGAAACTCCAGATGCGAAGCTTAGTTCCATTTTAAAGTAATTGTTCTATCTGATACTAAGTGTTCGATATTGTGCCAGGAGAAGCGCCTGTTCTCTGAAATCTGTGGCGATGCCACTCGAAACCGTATGTGTTCGACGAAACTAAGTGGTCCACCTTGCGAGAGAGGAAACTCCAAATGCGAAACTTAGGTCCGTTTTAAACTAATTGTTCTCTCTGAAACTAAGTGTTCGATACTGTGCCAGGAGAAGCGTCTGTTCTCCGAAATCTGTGGCGATGCCACTCGAAACCGTATGTGTTCGACGAAACTAAGTGGTTGAACTTGTGAGAGAGGAAACTCCAGATGCGAAGCTTAGTTCCATTTTAAAGTAACTGTTCTACCTGATACTAAGTGTTCGATACTGTGCCAGGAGAAGCGCCTGTTCTCTGAAATCTGTGGCGATGCTACTCGAAACCGTATGTGTTCGACGAAACTAAGTGGTCCACCTTGCGAGAGAGGAAACTCCAAATGCGAAACTTAGGTCCGTTTTAAACTAATTGTTCTCTCTGAAACTAAGTGTTCGATACTGTGCCAGGAGAAGCGTCTGTTCTCCGAAATCTGTGGCGATGCCACTCGAAACCGTATGTGTTCGACGAAACTAAGTGGTCGACCTTGTGAGAGAGGATACTCCAGATGCGAAACTTAGTTCCATTTTAAACTAATTATTCTATCTGATACTAAGTGTTCGATACTGTGCCATGAGAAGCCCCTGTTCTCTGAAATCTGTGGCGATGCCACTCGAAACCGTATGTGTTCGACGAAACTAAATGGCCGACCTTGTGAGAGAGGAAACTCCAGATGCGAAACATAGTTCAATTTTAAACTAAATGTTCCATCTGAAACTAAGTGTTCGATACTGTGCCAGGAGAAGCGCCTGTTCTCTGAAATGTGTGGCGATGCCACTCGAAACCGTATGTGTTCGACGAAACTAAGTGGTTGATCTTGTGAGAGAGGAAACTCCAGTCGCGAAACTTAGGTCCGTTTTAAACTAATTGTTCTCTCTGAAACTAAGTGTTCGATACTGTGCCAGGAGAAGCGTCTGTTCTCCGAAATCTGTGGCGATGCCACTCGAAACCGTATGTGTTCGACGAAACTAAGTGGTTGAACTTGTGAGAGAGGAAACTCCAGATGCGAAGCTTAGTTCCATTTTAAAGTAACTGTTCTACCTGATACTAAGTGTTCGATACTGTGCCAGGAGAAGCGCCTGTTCTCTGAAATCTGTGGCGATGCTACTCGAAACCGTATGTGTTCGACGAAACTAAGTGGCCGACCTTGTGGGAGAGGAAACTCCAGATGCGAAGCTTAGTTCCATTTTAAAGTAATTGTTCTATCTGATACTAAGTGTTCGATATTGTGCCAGGAGAAGCGCCTGTTCTCTGAAATCTGTGGCGATGCCACTCGAAACCGTATGTGTTCGACGAAACTAAGTGGTCCACCTTGCGAGAGAGGAAACTCCAAATGCGAAACTTAGGTCCGTTTTAAACTAATTGTTCTCTCTGAAACTAAGTGTTCGATACTGTGCCAGGAGAAGCGTCTGTTCTCCGAAATCTGTGGCGATGCCACTCGAAACCGTATGTGTTCGACGAAACTAAGTGGTTGAACTTGTGAGAGAGGAAACTCCAGATGCGAAGCTTAGTTCCATTTTAAAGTAACTGTTCTACCTGATACTAAGTGTTCGATACTGTGCCAGGAGAAGCGCCTGTTCTCTGAAATCTGTGGCGATGCTACTCGAAACCGTATGTGTTCGACGAAACTAAGTGGCCGACCTTGTGGGAGAGGAAACTCCAGATGCGAAGCTCAGTTCCATTTTAAAGTAATTGTTCTATCTGATACTAAGTGTTCGATATTGTGCCATGAGAAGCCCCTGTTCTCTGAAATCTGTGGCGATGCCACTCGAAACCGTATGTGTTCGACGAAACTAAATGGCCGACCTTGTGAGAGAGGAAACTCCAGATGCGAAACATAGTTCAATTTTAAACTAAATGTTCCATCTGAAACTAAGTGTTCGATACTGTGCCAGGAGAAGCGCCTGTTCTCTGAAATGTGTGGCGATGCCACTCGAAACCGTATGTGTTCGACGAAACTAAGTGGTTGATCTTGTGAGAGAGGAAACTCCAGTCGCGAAACTTAGTGCCATTTTAAGCTAATTGTTCTATCTGAAACTAAGTTTTCGATACTGTGCAGGAGAAGCGCCTGTTCTCTGAAATCTGTCGCGATGCTACTCGAAACCTTATGTGTTTGACGAAACTAAGTGGTCGACCTTGTGAGGGAGGAAACTCCAGATGCGAAACATTGTTCCATTTTAAACTAATTGTTCTATCTGAAACTAAGTGTTCGATACTGTGCAAGGAGAAGCGCCTGTTCTCACAAATCATTGGCGATGCTACTCGAAACCGTATGTGTTCGACGAAACTAAGTGGTTCGCCTTGTGAGCGAGGAAACTCCGGATGCGAGACTTATTTCCATTTAAAACGAATTGTTCTATCTGAAACTAAGTTTTCGATACTGTGCCAGGAGAAGCGTCTGTTCTCTGAAATCTGTCGCGATGCCACTCGAAACCATATGGGTTCAACGAAACTAAGTGTTCGATACTGTGCCAGCAGAAGTGCCTGTTCTCTTAAATCTGTGGCGATGCCACTCGAAATCGTATGCGTTCGGCGAAACTAAGCGGTCGACCTTGTGAGAAAGGAAACTCCAGATGCGAAACATAGTTCCATTTTAAACTAAATGTTCCATCTGAAACTAAGTGTTCGATACTGTGCCAGGAGAAGCGCCTGTTCTCTGAAATCTGTGGCGATGCTACTCGAAACCGTATGTGTTCGACGAAACTAAGTGGCCGACCTTGTGGGAGAGGAAACTCCAGATGCGAATCTTAGTTCCATTTTAAAGTAATTGTTCTATCTGATACTAAGTGTTCGATATTGTGCCATGAGAAGCCCCTGTTCTCTGAAATCTGTGGCGATGCCACTCGAAACCGTATGTGTTCGACGAAACTAAATGGCCGACCTTGTGAGAGAGGAAACTCCAGATGCGAAACATAGTTCAATTTTAAACTAAATGTTCCCTCTGAAACTAAGTGTTCGATACTGTGCCAGGATAAGCGCCTGTTCTCTGAAATCTGGGGCGATGCTACTCGAAACCGTATGTGTTCGACGAAACTAAGTGGTCGACCTTGTGGTAGAGGAAACTCCAGATGCGACACTTAGATCCATTTAAAACTAATTGTTCTAACAGAAACTAAGTTTTCGATACTGTGCCAGGAGAAGCGCCTGTTCTCTGAAATCTGTCGCGATGCCACTCGAATCCGTATGTGTTCGACAAACTAAGTGGTCGACCTTGTGAGAGAGGAAACTCCAGATGCGAAACATAGTTCAATTTTAAACTAAATGTTCCCTCTGAAACTAAGTGTTCGATACTGTGCCAGGATAAGCGCCTGTTCTCTGAAATCTGGGGCGATGCTACTCGAAACCGTATGTGTTCGACGAAACTAAGTGGTCGACCTTGTGGTAGAGGAAACTCCAGATGCGAAAATTAGTTCCATTTTAAACTAATTGTTCTATCTGAAAAGAAGTGTTCGATACTGTGCCAGGAGAAGCGCCTGTTCTCTGAAATCTGTCGCGATGCTACACGAAACCGTATGTGTTCGACGAAACTAAGTGGCCGACCTTATGTGAGTGGAAACTTCAGAAGCGAAACTTAGTTCCATTTAAAACTAATTGTTCTATCTGAAACTATGTGTTCGATACTGTGCCAGGAGAAGCGTCTGTCCTCTGAAATCAGTGGCGGTGCCACTCGAAACCGTATGTGTTCGACGAAACTAAGTCCTCGACCTTGTGAGAGAGGACACTCCAGATGCGAAGCTTAGTTCCATTTTAAACTAATTGTTCTATCTGATACTAAGTGTTCGATACTGTGCCAGGAGAAGCGCCTGTTGTCTGAAATGTGTGGCGATGCCACTCGGAACCCTATGTGTTCGAGGAAACTAAGTGGTTGATCTTGTGAGAGCCGACAAGCGTGCCCCTCTGGTACGCGGGCGCCTCGAATATCTTAACACTATTTATATTATTAATTTTAAAACAAAAATTACATTTTTGTATAAATAGTATAAAATATTAATTTATAATATAAAAATTTTTATGAAACTCTATTTATTGATAATCCCCACTTTAACGAAAAGTATTTAAATAAAAACATCAATTCGACGAGAAAGCTTTTTTTTATCAAAATAAAAATCGTTAATCCCCACTTTAACGAAAAGGATCTAAATAAAAACATATTCTTTCTTTAAATATTATACCAAAAACAATGACCTAATTCGTTTATCCCAATAAAATTTATAATTTATTTAATTAATATAAGTAATTTGTTAATTAATTTATTTTAATAAAAAATCTCTTGTAATAAAAATAATTTCACATTATATACCTATATAAATTAAAAAATCTCTATCACTTTAACGAAAAGTATCTAAATAAAAACATCAATTCAACGAGAAAGCTTTTTTTTATCAAAATAAAAATCGTTAATCCCCACTTTAACGAAAAGTACCTAAATAAAAACATATTCTTTCTTTTAATATTATACCAAAAACAATGACCTAATTCTTTTATCCCATTAAAATTTATAATTTATTTAATTAATATAAGTAATTTATTAATTAATTTATTTCAATAAAAAATCTCTGGTAATAAAAATAATTTCACATTATATACCTATATAAATTAAAAAATCTCTAGTAACAAAAATAATTTTACATTATACACCTATATAAATTAAAAAATCTCTAGTAACAAAAATAATTTTACATTATATACCTATATAAATTAAAAAATCTCTAGTAACAAAAATAATTTTACATTATATACCTATATAAATTAAAAAATCTCTAGTAACAAAAATCAATTAATTATTATTTATATTGTTAGAACATTCAAAGTGCGCGCTTTAATGCGTGAGCATCGCTCTCCTTATACACTAGGGAGATATCACCTTTTTTTTGTTTTTTTTTCTGGTTCTGTTCGTGGGCTCTCATCGCCTCGTGGTAATGCATGTTACGTGCGTAAGGAATTATTTCGTGGGCCGAGCGGTTAGCCGTTCCGCGCGTAACGCTTGAATAAATTTAATTTAGGATGGGTTGTATCATCTAAGATTCCATACGGAATCCGCGCATAGGTCAGGAATGAAATAGGTGTTAACGCAGAATAGAGGATAAATAACTTATTGGCCTGTTCTATTGATTCTTCACATTATACAAAAACAATTACACGGAATAGTTCAGAAATATCGGGGTCCAGAATGGATGACAATTTTACAATACCTATTTTAGTTGGAGTCTTAGATTGGTAAATTCCTAACGTGTTAAGTTTACGAATGGGCCCAAGGGAAATTCCCACAAGCATATAAACATATGTTTGGGTCCTCGTATCGCAATGCCAACATAAGTATGGAAAACTCACCAATGAATACTATCTTGGAAGCAATTGTTTGCTGAGGGAGCCCGAAGATGAAGGAATGGCTGATGAACTTTTCACTTCTATTTTCACTATACTATAAATACGATAAATACTATAAATACTATAAAGAAAAATTTAATATATGAGGATGGAGATTGGTTTCGATCTCAAGATTGATTTTGGATTTGAATAATTCTTGTTTGCTGAGTCCTTCGGTAATTATGGAAGTAACTTCACTAATTTAACCCGAACTCTGGCTCAAAATAGCAACAAGGGCAAAACGCCACGCACCTCGCGATTTGACTAACGATTGCAACTCGCGGTGATTTCCTGCTCCTTTTTGTTGATTTTGGAACTGCTAAGGGGGGGAATTCCAAGAGCTGTGCTCATTCTTCCCACTTAGGAAATCACCCGTTTCCTGTCCAAAGAATTCCGCCAAAGTTCATCAACCCGCCCTCATCCACAGCCTCTCGCTATTGCAATTTTGCTTATTAGCGGAACGTGGCCGCTGTTCGGAGAATATTCGCGGTTGCTTAAATTCAGTTTTTGCAGACTAATGGTTCATCGATACCGTGTCGTAAGATCGGGCACGTGTGATGCCTACTCAGGAATTTTAACTTCCTCTTTCTTTTTTTATATTTAATTTTTTATATGTGCTTGGCACGTAACATGCAATTCTTCTTGTACAATTATTTTATTCATTCTAATTATATATATATACACATTAACAGTAATTGTGATACGTGTTTTGTATTTATTCCTCTGCCTAACATAATCCACCAAAGACCCGTCAACAGGTTATGGGCTCAGGGCAGGTAAATAAAAGATAATAATAAAATAAAAGAAAAGTGAGGTTAAGTGCGAACACGTGCCAAGTGCAGAGAAAAGTTTCCACAACCATGGGTTCAACAAATATTCAGAACATTGAAAAATTAAACGATACGAATTATGAATCATGGAAGATCAAAATGAAAAGTATTTTGAGATATAACGAATTGTGGGACTACGTGAATGGTATAAAGAATAGAACTGAAGAAAATGGAGCCGCGTGGAAAACGCATGACGAAAAGGCTCTCGATCTAATCATACTGAGTCTTAATAAGAACCAATATACACACGTAAAACGGGCAGAAACGTCGAAGGAAGCTTGGGAAGCATTAAATAATGTTCAACAATCTAGAGGCCCTATGCGACAGTGTGTATTATTTGAACAACTATATAGAATGAAAAAAGATTCCAAACAAAGTATGGCTCAGTACATCAACGACTTCATACACAAATCTGAACAATTACAAGAGTCTGGAATAATATTACCAGAATCTATTTGGCCAATAATGCTATTAATGTCACTACCCAGTGAATATGAAACCTTTTGCATAGCAATAGAGTCAAGAGATAAAATGCCTACGTTAGAAGAACTAACAATAAAATTAATTGAAGAAGAAATTAGAAAAATAGATATTAATGAAGTAAAGGACTCAGATAAGGAAGTAGCATTACTGACAAGGAAGAAATTCTCAAATGACAGAGCGATACAGAGAGAACATTACCAGAAGCAGAAACCCGGGGAGAGCAACCATATATCCAAAAACTGCAGAAGCCAACAAAAACATGGTCAGTGGAGCAACAGTGCACATGTGCAAAGATAAAGCTCAATTCATAAACCTTGACAAAGAACAAAGGGACAAAGTGTGTACAGCCACAGAAGAAAGCACAAACTCCTTAGGAAGAGGAAATATCAAGATAAATGTGCACTCCAAAAATCAAAGTACGAATGACATTAAACTAGCAAATGTTATGTGGGTTCCTGAATTCAGAAACAACCTGATGTCCGTATCAAGCATCACAGAAAATGGTTATACAGTAACGTTCACAAAACACTCAGCCTTTGTGAAGCGTAAGGATAATTCCATAGCGTTAACAGCTCATAAACGGAATGGTTTGTATATTGTGGAAACAAAGGGACGTCAACAGGCACTTCAGTCAAGAGAAGAAGAAAATGACACACTTATGAGATGGCATCAAAGGCTAGGTCATTTAAACTTTAACGATGTAAATAAACTGCACAATAAAAATATGGTGATCGGTATGAACATAAATCAAAGAAGTGCAATAAACTCTCCACAGTGTAAAACGTGCGACTTGAGCAAAATAAATCAAACACCCTTTAAGGAATCAGAAAGGGTAGAGAAAGAAATACTAGGATTGATCCACACGGACGTATGCGGTCCTATGAGTGTACCATCATTAGGGGGAGCAAAGTATTTCGCAACATTCATCGACGACAAAACTAGATTCACAGAAATAGCTGTACTAAAACAAAAATCCGAAATATTGTCTGCATTTAAAGCGTATAAAAACCGAGTAGAGAAACAAACCGGAAAAGAAATCAAAAAAATCAGGAGTGACAACGCCAAAGAATATCTTTCAAAGGAATTCTCAAATTACCTTGAGCAAGAGGGAATAGCAAGGCAACTGTCGACCCCGTATACACCGCAGCAGAACGGAGTAGCCGAACGCGCCAACAGGACAATAGTGGAAATGGCGAGAAGTATGTTAACCCAATCAAAATTACAAATGAGCCTATGGGCAGAAGCAGTAAACGCGGCCGTATACATTAGGAACAGATGCCCTACCAAAAAGTTAAACGAAGTCACACCATATGAACAATGGACAGGCGAAAAACCCTATGTAGGATTTTTAAGGATATTCGGTAGCAGCGCAGTAGCGCTGGAAAAAGGAACAAAAACAAACAAATTTATGCCAAAAGGCAAAGAATATGTCTTAGTCGGATACTCCGACGTGTCAAAGGCATACAGACTATGGGAACGTGGAACTCGTCATGTCGTCACAAGAAGAGACGTACGATTCCACGAAAAACTACACGATGTAGAGAACCCGAATGACCACTATTCCATACTCCTGTATAGAAATGATCCTCGAGAAACGTACAGAGAAGAACATATTAAAGAGGAGGAACCGGGGCAAAACTCAGAACAAGAGCACCCCGACATCAACAATGAAGATTCCGAAGTAATCCCCAGCGACACCGAAGATGCTGATGAAGACGTCACACCAACTTTAAGGAAAGGGAAAGGCCGCCCAACAATACTACGAACCGGCAAACCGGGAAGGCCAAGGAAGTTATTTAATTACACAGCAAACGTGGGTGAAGAAGAACACGGTGAACAAAGAACACTAAAAGAAGCCATGAACAGCGGAGACAGATCATTCTGACTGGAAGCTATGAAAAAGGAATATAATTCTCTTGTAGAAAATAAAACATGGGAGCTTACAGATAAACCAGATAACGCCAGGATACTCTCAAATAGATGGGTGTTTAAGATAAAGAAAAATCAAGACGGCACAATAAACAAGTACAAAGCTCGACTAGTGGCCAGAGGAAACGAACAGAAGAAAGGGATCGACTACGATGAAGTCTTTGCGCCCGTAGTTCGACTAGAAATCGTACGAATTCTCTTAGCCGGAGCAGCGGAAAACAGGATGCACGTACATCACATGGATGTCGTCACTGCCTATGTACAAGGGGAATTAACGGGTACCATATTCATGCAACAGCCAGAAATGTTCACTGAAACTGGTAAAGAAAATAAAGTGTGTAGTCTGAAGAGACCATTGTACGGTCTTAAACAAGCCGGAAGAGACTGGTATCACACCATAAATAATTATCTAATCAGTATTAGTTTTAAGAGATCTGAAATTAACCCGTGTGTGTATACATGCATAACCAACAAAATGGAAGTAGTGGTAATCATATATGTCGACGACATACTACTGGCGTCGAAAGATCTACGAGCACTCACGAAAATAAAACAACGATTAAAGAATAAGTTCAAAATAAATGATCTGGGTAAAGTTACGAATATTCTGGGTATTTCCATAGAAAGAGAAGGAGACACTGGGCAAATAAAATTAAATCAACGTAAATATATAGAAGAAACTCTAAAGAAATTTGGAATGGAAGACTGCAAACCCGCGAGTACACCTTTGGTACCGAATGAAACCTTTAACAACATTGATGAAACTACAGAAGATATGACAAAGGTGCCATATAGGGAACTCATAGGGGCATTAATATATTTATCAAATGCTACTCGACCTGACATAGCATTCGCCGCAAACTTTCTAAGTCAATTTAACACGTGTCCAAAGAATTACCAATCGAAAGCAGCCAAACACGTTTTAAGATACCTTAAAGGAACCATAAACTACAGCATCACATACTCCAAAAGAGATAAACTAGTCGAAGTTTATGTAGACTCCGACTGGGCCGGAGACGAGAACGGGAGAAGGTCACGTTCTGGATACGTTACCATGTTAGCCGGAGGACCCACCAGTTGGGAATCAAAGAAACAAAAATCAGTGGCCCTATCAACAATGGAGGCCGAGTATATGGCAATATCCGAAGCAGCCAAAGAGGCATTCTACTTAAAGAGAATGTTATTAAACTTAGGATTTAGTAATTTAGTTCGCGATAAGATTAGTATATTTTGTGACAATCAAAGCGCTATCCAGCTAAGTAAAAATAATATGTTTCACGGTAAAAGTAAGCACATAGATATTAGGTATCACTACACGAGAGAAATGCTGGAGAACGGCGAAATAGATGTAAAGTACATTTCTACAAATGAAATGACCGCGGACGTACTAACGAAGTCTTTACCTAAAAATAAGTTGGAAAAATGTATCGATTTGTTATGCCTGAAGAATTGTTAAATGATTTAGTTAGAAATTAGTTTACCGTACACTTTGAAAGGGGGAGTGTTAGAACATTCAAAGTGCGCGCTTTAATGCGTGAGCATCGCTCTCCTTATACACTAGGGAGATATCACCTTTCTTTTGTTTTTTTTCTGGTTCTGTTCGGGGGTCTCATCGCCTCGTGGTAATCCAATTCTTCTTGTACAATTATTTTATTCATTCTAATTATATATATATACATTAACAGTAATTGTGATACGTGTTTTGTATTTATTCCTCTGCCTAACATAATCCACCAAAGACCCGTCAACATATATATATATATATATAATTTTTTTTATATATAATTAAAATAAATTTATAAATATATAATATTCATATATGTTATTATATTAAATTATAAAAAATTTTTATTAGAGCATCAACACAATCTGAATGTATGTAGTAAACAAATAGTCGACTGGTTTCTGTCCAGTCGTTTTGGTTACCGCGTTGTTGTTTCGTTATTAATAAAAAAAGGTTTATGCTCTGCAATAGGTTATGGGCCCAGCTCCCTTGGAATAGTATATTTTAGGTAGTTAATTAAAGTCAATAACGCGAGAGAAGATAATAAGTGTAGTGTATGTGCGCGAAAATGAGTACCAGCAGTTATACACGAATAGAAATGTTAGAAAGGGATAATTATGAGATTTGGAAATTACAAGCCGAAGCCCTTTTGGTGAAGAATGATGCATGGGGATATGTGAGTGGTGAGATACTGAAACCGGATTTGGCAGAAGGAGCTATAGTCACAAAGCAGTGGAAAATTGCTGACAAGAAAGCCAGGTCAGATCTAATACTATCTATCCACCCTCATGCATTAAAACAAATCAAGAATTGTACCACATCTCGAGATGTTTGGCTTAAATTAGAAAGTACCTATCAATCTAAGGGACCTGCTCGAAAAGCGAACCTTTTAAAACAACTCACTTTGCATAAAATGCGTGAAGGTGAAGACACACGAGACCACATTTCTAAATTCTTTGATGTGGTCGACAAGCTACAAGAAATGCATGTAGACCTCAATAAGGATTTGTTAGCCATAATGTTATTGTACAGTCTCCCAGAGAAATTTGAATATTTCCTATGTGCAATCGAATCCAGAGATGAATTACCATCACCGGAAATATTAAAGATAAAGATAGTTGAAGAAAGTGATGCACGCAATCAGAAATTAGAGGAAGAAGTCCCGAATGCAATGATGGCTGGAAGACAACCATTCAAAAATCACAAATTCCGGAACAATAGGCCCGACGAGCGTAGGGAAGAACATAAAGAAGAATTCAAATTCCGTTGCCATAAATGCAAAAAGGTGGGACACAAAGCTATAGACTGCAGACTAGAAGATGGGAAATACAAACCTTGGAAGTCGGGAAAGCAGACTCCCAAGGAATCTAGCTTACTAGTCACAGATAGAAAAGACTATGCTTTAAAGTCCGGACGCGACATAAGTACAAGCGATTGGTGCTTAGATAGTGGTTGTACATCGCATATTACGAAGAAAGAAGAAAGCCTAAAGAATCTGGAGTCATCTGAGTTCGAAGACTTGAATTTAGCGACTAACAATACATCAGCTAAAGTATTGGCGAAAGGGACAGCATCTATTATTACCTCAAACAAAGATGGCAGTCAGAAAATAAATTTATTAAATACCTTATATGTTCCAGGATTACGCACAAATTTAATGTCTGTTTCAAAGATTACAGACAAGGGATATAATGTAACCTTCGGTAGAAACGGTGCTCTAGTCAAGGATAGAGCAGGAAGCATTTTAATGCGCGCTGACAGAATCGATGGTTTATATTACATTAGGCAAAACACACAATATGCAGGAAGAATGTCGAGTGAATCAGAAGAAAATTTAAAAACATGGCATGAGAGATACGGACACTTGAACGGAAGAGATCTGAAGAAAATGGTTGCTAATAAAGAGGTATGTGGCATCAGAATCAGAACACAAAAAGAACTACCTACGTGTGAAGTATGCTTAAAAGGCAAACTTACGCAGACACCTTTCCCAAAAGAGTCCAGTCGCAAATCGGAACTGCTAGAATTAGTACACACAGACTTATGTGGACCGATGAGGACAGAGTCATTGAATGGGTCAAAATATTTCTTAATCTTCATAGAAGACAGAACGAGGTGGTGCGAAGTAAGATTCTTGAAGAGGAAAAGCGAAGCCCTCACTGAATTCAAAAAGTACAAGAGCATGGTTGAAAACTTCACTGGTAGGAAAATCAAATACATTCAGTCCGACAACGGAAAAGAATATTGCAATAAAGAATTTGACGACTATTTACAAAAATCTGGAATCCAAAGAAGATTGACAATCCCGCACACACCGCAACAAAATGGCACCGCGGAACGCATGAATAGAACACTTGTGGAAATGGCAAGATGTCTACTAATTCAATCGAAACTATCCCCATCGTTTTGGGCAGAAGCACTTCATACAGCTAATTACATCCGCAATAGATGCCCCGCAAACCACTTAAATGGGCAAACACCTTATAAACTTTGGACCGGTAAAAGGCCAAATGTGAAATATTTCCGAACATTCGGATGTAAAGGATATGCATTGGACCGAGATACAAACAAAGGAAAATTTTCTCCAAGATCCAGAGAGTGTATGTTCGTAGGTTATTCCTTGGAATCTAAAGGTTACCGAGTTTGGGTACCTAGTGAAAGGAAAATAATTGTATCCAGAGATATAAAATTCTTCGAAGAAATTGGTGCCGGAACAAAATATGAAGAATTCGTTAATGAAAATAGGATGACTAATGGAAACAAACTAAAGGAAAGAAAATATGACGAAATAGAGACAAAAACGATCAGAGACCTCGGAGAACAAAACTTATTACAAGAAGAAGAAGAAGATGATGATGAAGAATACGAAGAAGCTATGGAGTGGACTCACGAAGAACCACAAAATAATGAAAACAGTGAAACCTGCGAACAAAGGGAAGAAGATGGGTTAAATAACCAACATCAAGAGCAAGAACAGGTAATACAAAATCCAGAAGTACAGTTGCGAAGAACCGTGGGGAGACCAAACATAATAAGGACGGGAAATCCAGGAAGACCCAAGAAACAGTATCACTATGAGGTAGCACAACAAGTCACTACAAAAGAAGAAGTGACAGAAGAACATGTGGATACAAGTGAAATTTCGGCTAAAAAGGCAATGGCCAGTAAAGATAGGGAAGAGTGGAAAGCAGCCATACGTAGTGAGATAATGTCTATGATCAAAAATAATACGTGGGAAATCGTAGATCGACCAAGGGACCGAAGCATCGTAAGCTGTCGTTTAATATTACGGAATAAATGTAAGGCTGACGGGACGCTGGATAGGAGGAAGGCGAGACTCGTAGCTCGAGGTTTTACACAAGTCCCGGGAATGGACTTTCATGAAACTTTTGCACCAGTAGCAAGATTGAGTTCCATAAGGACATTAATCGCTCTAGCAGTTGAGCGAGACATGCTGGTTGATCATCTTGATGTATCGACCGCTTTTCTGAATGGAGATATAGATGAAGAGATATACATGGAAATCCCAGAAATGCTGGAAGAAACATTACAAGACATAAGATCAGCAAAGGACAGTAAAATCAGTAAGGATTAGAAGATCAGAATTAACAAAATGTTGCAAGATATTAAAGGCGAGAATAAAGTCTGTTTACTAAAGAAGGCAATTTATGGTTTGAAACAATCAAGCAGACAATGGAATATTAGACTTGATGAGAAATTGCGTGAATTAGGATTGCAATCGATGAATCCTGACCCTTGTGTTTACTTCAAAATAATGAACGAAAATTTGCTTATCGTGGCGATATATGTCGATGATATATTAATGATATCAAGAAATAGAGAACACATGGAAGAATTAAAACAAGGAATAATGTCAACGTTTGAAATGAAGGACTTAGGACCCATTCAGCATTGCTTAAGAATTAAGTTCACGCTGAGTAAGGGGAAGATGGCGATGACTCAGAAGACCTATATTGAAGACACATTGAGAAAATTTGGCATGAGAGATGCGAAACCGATTTCTACTCCTTGTGAATTAAATAAACGGGATATAAAGGAAGAAACCAATGAAGATGTATCGGGAGCCGAAATTAAATGGTTGCCATATAGGGAACTGATAGGATCGTTGATGTACATAGCCATTGCCACGAGACCAGACATAGCTCACGTGGTGAGCTGGCTCAGTCAATTCAGCTCCAATTTTGATCAAAACCATTGGAAAGCTGCGAAAAGAGTTCTGCGATACTTGAGGGGAAGCCTAAATTATGGATTAGTGTTCACCAAAGCCAAAGAAGATTTAATGGGATATGTTGACGCGGATTGGGGAGCCTGCCCGGATGATAGAAGGTCATATACTGGTTACATCTTCAAATATGGTAATGCAGCTATAAGCTGGGAATCACGGAAGCAGCGAACAGTAGCCCTGTCTAGTACGGAGGCAGAGTACATGGCTCTGACAGAAGCGACGAAAGAAGCAATCAACCTCCAAAGTTTCCTGAAAGAATTAGGCGTTAGAGACGAGACACCATTGACACTGTGGAACGACAATCAAAGAGCACAAAAATTGGCCAAAAACGCCGTATTTAACAGGAGGACCAAGCATATCGACATAAGGCATCATTTCGTCCGCGATGCATTGAAAGAAAGATCTGTGGTATTAAAATATATGCCCACGCAGGAAATGATGGCCGATGTGCTGACGAAGGGACTACCACGTTCAAAACACGAACACTGTCGCGATTTACTGGGAGTCGAGTCAATCGAAGATTGAAGGTGAAGACTCGGTGGAGAGTAACAACATTTACGATTGAGGGGAAGTATTAGAGTAGCAACACAATCTGAATGTATGTAGTAAACAAATCGTCGACTGGTTTCTGTCCAGTCGTTTTGGTTACCGCGTTGTTGTTTCGTTATTAATAAAAAAAGGTTTATGCTCTGCAATAAATTTTAATATAAATTATTATATTATATATATATAGTGTAGTTTATATTTATGATTTAATAATTTATATATATTAATATTATATAAATTATATTTATTAATATATATTATTAATAATATAAGAGTATAAATATATTACCGATAATATATATATATTAATTATATTAAATATATTGTTGCGGCGCGTGCGGGGCATATCGGTACACGGAGGAGATGATTATAATTAACAGAGCGTTTATTGGTATTTTATGAATCAGAGCGTCGAGCGCGCGTCCGGTCGCTCTCGCTGTCGGATTACAATTCAACTCTTTTTCGACTGTTTATAAATTACTAGGCGCCCTTGACGACCCTCGTCGTCAAGGGGTTACAAGGTAAGGGGTGGTCGTAACACTACTCCCCCCTTCGAAAGGTGCGCTCGTCCCGAGCGCCGGTGGGAGTTCCCTCGCGGGTGCCTCTGGTCCGGTCGGTGTCGGGTGGCCGGGCACCGAACCAGCTGCTACCTCGGCATTCGCCCTCTGGTCCAGGGAAAACCACCAAAACCCTGGACGAGGTAGTCGGCACGGGCTGCATAGGACCCTGGCTTCGCCGAAGGTGGACTGCTGGGCTCGCCCTCTTAGCTCTTCGGGCGACGACCGGGGGTCCTTCCAACTTCCTCTGGAACGTCTTCCGTCATCCTGAGAATTCTCGGGCCCCTCGCGGAACGGCCCCACCCGTTCGTCGCTAGGCACTCCCCGCCGACTGCACCCGGAAGTAAGGGGAGTGCCTGGCGCCCCTGTACATTGCTGGTGGCGGCCAGGCTCCCATGTTAGCCCCATGAGGTGTCAGCCACCCCCTGGCAAGCCCGAAGTTGGGGGCACCCCTTCCCCCGACCGGAAAAGGCAACCCCCACAAATCTCGCAGGCAGGACAGGTGGGGGAACCATCGCGACTACAGGGGAAATCGTTCCCTTAGTGCCCTGGTCGACACATCCTTCCTGTCTGGTCCGCTGGGTTTCCTTCTGCGGCGTCGGCGACGTCGCTTCCTCGTCGGTGCACTCTTCTCGGGCTGCCCGCCCTGGTACCTCGCCAATCTGTTGATGTGGACAACCTTCGGCTTGCCGAGAGGTGACCGCCGGATCCGGTAGACCACGTCGTTGATCCTGTCCTGGACGATGTACGGGCCCTCCCAGCTATATTGTAGCTTCGGGCACTTGCCGAGGGTCCTCCTGGGTTGGAATAGCCACACCGCGCCCCCCTCTGCGAAGCGGGTGCCCGGCACGTTCATGTCGCATCTGGTCTTCATCTTCCCCGAGGACGAGATCAATCTCCGCCGTGCGAAGTCGTGGATGATGCCTAGCGTCCTTTCGAGTTTTTGCACATACTCCGATGGTGGAATCTCTTCGTTCTGGTAAGGCGGCGTTCCTCGTAGTAAGTCCAAAGGCAGCCGCAGTTCCCTTCCGTACAACATATTCGACGGAGACTACCTGAGCGTGTCGTGTTCTGAAGTGCGGTACGCTAGCAGGAAAAGGGGCGTCCAGTGATCCCAATCTCGCTGGTGTTTGGCGATGAACAGTAACAAGTACTGCAGGATCGTCCTGTTCAATCTTTCTACCAGTCCGTCGGATTGCGGGTGCAGCGAGGTCGTCCTTGTCTTCTTGATTCCAAGTACATGCGCAATCTCGCGGAAAAGGGCGGACTCAAACACCTTCCCTGGTCTGTGTGAACTTCGAGGGGCACGCCGTGCCGGCTGACGACTTGCGCCACGAGGGCTTGCGCCACAGTCTCAGCGCGGTGATCTTTTACTGGGATGACTTCAGGCCATCGTGTGAAGTAATCCGAGATTACCAGCAGGAATCGGTTACTATCTCGGGTCTTTTGTAGGGGTCCCAAGATGTCCAGGGCGATCCTCTCAAAGGGTACTCCCACGTCGTATACTTGCAGTTTTCCCTTCGTCCTATTTGTCGGTCCTTTTCGCGCGGTGCAGGCATCGCATGCGCGGCACCACGCTTCCACGTCGGCTCTATTGGTGACCCAATAGAAGCGCTGGCGCACTTTGGCCAGGGTTTTATTTACCCCGAAGTGCCCTCCAGCCGGTGCGTCGTGGGCCTCCCGCACGATTTCTTCGGTCTTCTCGGCGGGTGCCACCAGCTGCCAAACGGTTTTCTTGAGGTCCGGTGACTCCCATCGCCTGAAGAGTAGGCCGTCCTGCACTTCTAGCGAATCCCTCAGGTAGAAGTAATACTTGGCTACGCTGCTTAGGATCGCAATTTCCTCTTTCGTGGGTCGCCGTCCTTCCTTCTTGAATTTCAGAAGCGGCCCCAATTCCGGGTCTTCGGCTTGAGCGCGGCGCCAGCCCTCCTCGTCCGTTCCGGACCGGATTCGCTTGACCTCCCCGACGGAGGGTGCGCTCCCGCGCTCCTCTTCTCTCTTCCTCTGCCGCTCGCAGAAGTCACAGTCGTTGGGAGGCCTTCTGGACAGGCTGTCCGCGTTGGTATGCAGTTTCCCTGCGCGGTGCACTACCTCGAAGTCGTATTGCTGCAGACATTCTATACAGCGGGCGATTTGTCCTTCCGGAGACTTGAACGATAATAGCCAGCGCAACGCGGCATGGTCTGTCCTAATCGTAAATCTCTTGCCGCACAGGTAGTGGTGGAAGTGCGCAACTGCACGGACTATTGCCAAAAGCTCTTTCCTAGTGGCGCAGTAGTTCTTTTCCGCTTTGCTCAGGATCTTGCTAAAGTAGGCGATTGCTCTCTCGCCCCCCTCGTGCAACTGGGAGAGCACTGCAGCGTGATTGGAAGCGTCGGTGTCCAGGATGAACTCCTTATCCCGTAGCGGATAGGCCAGTACCGGTGAAGTGGTAAGCCTATTCTTTAGCGCGTCAAACGCTATGCTGCAGTCGTCGTCCCAGGTGAAAGGTCGGCTCTCTTCAGTGAGCCGGTGGAGAGGCGCTGCCAATCCTGAGAAATTGCGGATGAACCGTCGGTAATAAGAGCACAGCCCCAGGAAAATCTTAACTTGCTTCCTGTCCTTGGGGGTTGGCCATTCCTTCACGGTGGAGATCTTCGCCGGGTCCGTCTTGATCCCCTCTGCGGAAACCACGTGTCCGAGGTAGGCGACCTCCCGCCTGAAGAAGGTACACTTCTTCGGGTTCATGAGTAAGTGGGCGCTTTGCAGCCTGGAAAACACCTTGCGGAGGTTCTCCAATTCTTCCGCGAAATCCGTTCCGAGGATTATAATGTCATCTAAAAACACCAGGCATCTCTTCCAGAGCAGGCCGCGGAGGACGCTTTCCATTAAGCGCTCCAACGTAGCCGGGGCGTTTGTTAACCCGAAGGGCATACCTGAATTGCTACAGGCCATTCCCCACCGAAAACGCGGTCTTCTCCCGGTCCTCCCTCGCCATGGATATCTGCCAGTACCCACTCTGGGGGACGTGCCGTGTTTAGGTATGCGAATTTTAATTTAACATCCGGTACGTAACACCCCTCCCCCCTTAGACTGATCATCGCCCTCGATGATGCTTTGCGGCTTGACCGTAGGTGGAATTAGAGAGATGGTCGCATATAAAAATTTTCGCAATTCTTGAACAGGTAATGTACAAAATGATTGGTATGCATTCAAAATATAACGTGGGTAATTGGCTTAACTCAACAAGTGTATCAGGCTTTGTGTAGAGCCATATGCACATTGAGGAGTAGCTCCATAACATCGAAGGTGATGTTAATGACACATATGACTTTTACCCAAAGACCTGCCGTCCGAGCCTGTGATAGTGAATGCTTACGTGAAGCATTCTCCTATCACGCCTGCACGGCGTTGCGGCGGTTCCTCCCAAGTAAAGGGCTAGTCTCTGATTGTGCGGGTCGCCCCGTAGTATCCTCTGGACAGCGTTGACGAGTGCACGCCCTATCCCATAGCAACCTTCCAGGTCCAGATGGTACAATTTGGCGCAGTTGCTCAAAAACGGCACGATGTCCTCGTCCGTTACACCTTCGTTCTCCCGGCACTCCAAGAACTCAAGGTTTCTCAATTCCTCTAGGAAGTATCCTCCTACGGTGGGGTGCATGTAACTCATCTTTAATATCCTGAGGGCTGTTCGAGCGAGTGGATCCAAGGAAGCCTCTACTCGGATGTTGGTGCAACCCGTGATATCCAGTGCATGTAGTTTTCTGAGATGTTGTCCGATCTCGTTGACAAAACCTGCTGTTATCTACCCGCAAAAAGGAATGGAGAGCTCGGTCAGCTTTGTGAAGGCTGCTGGTATTGATTTTGATATTTCGACTGGTCCCAAACTGAGTTCGAAAAAACGGGCCTCTGCATCTTCTTCTTACCCGCTTTCCGCGGTGGCCTCTGCAGGGTTGTCGAAATTACAGTAAATTAAATTTAACGATCTTAGTGTTTCGTGCAGTTCCGTATTTTCCAAAAGCGCGATGAGCGGCAGCTCGTTCTCGAGTCCCTCTGGCTGGTCAATGGTCAATTTTCTTAGTTGCGTGATATTTGTAAATAATTGTTCCAACGTGTCTCCCTTCGTTGACACTTCCCGTAAATTTAGTTCCTGCAGATTCAGTCCTGACTGGCTGACGTTCCCTGTTACGTGGTTTTTCGTAATGTTCAATGTCTGCAGGTGGTTATTTTTGATTAATAACGCTACGTGGTCAAAATCTATGCTGCCTTTGCATGGTCCAAGTCTCACTTCCTTCAGTTTATGTAACCTTGTGAGTTCTCGGAGCGCCGATGGTCTCATGGTTACGGCCGTTGTAGCCAACACTTCCAGGTCAGGGGCGTGCTTCGTGAGGATGGTGATCAGCTGGGGTTGTACTTCAGCGCAGAACTCGGCATCGTCCAGGATTACTCGGTTCAGAGTGTTGCCGAACCTTAGGATCCCCCAGTAAAAAGCGCGCAAAAACACCCTTGTTGGTTGCCAATTTTCATCGCATTGTGATATCTCGGTAATTCCGCGGTACGAACACAGCGTGCCCTCCCGCCAACTCCGTGACACTTGCTCCATACATGCTCTGTCCCTGTAATTTAGATACTTGGCTATTTCCTCAACACATTCAGGGGGTAGAATAGGTGCGGAAGGAGGGACGTATCCAGGGAAAGGATTGATGCTTGGAGTAGGGTTAGAAGGGTGTTCAGGTTTATAAGTTGATTCTCTCTCGTGCCAAGGATCAGCGGGAAGAATTCGGACCTTCCGATTATTTATAATAAAAGGTTCCGTTTTCGAATGATTCAAGACATGGGCTGCGTCTTCGGCCTTGGCGAAAGTCATGAACGCAGTATTCCCCGCGGAACTCCTCCGTACCACCGCGTGCTCGATCCCATAATCTCGGAAGATTTGAAGTAGGTGCGCCTTTTTGGTATGTGGTGCCAATCGGGTGACCAACTATCGACGGCCTTCGGTGGTCATTGTGGTGGAACTAATGCTTGCTAACTGTTTAAGCCAGTTTAAATGTCGTGGCGCCCCTCGTTTCCGGCGGGCGGCAGAGGGTGCGTAGTCGCAGGGGGCTCTGTCTCCCCGAAGTGCGTTTCCGAGGGATAGAGCGAAATCTCGTCCTTCTTCTGCCGACCGTTAAACACGACGCACGTAAGAGTTTTTATCGCAAGCCACGAGGCTTCTCACATTCACATCGGAGACAATTTCTTCCAGCACGGGAAGAGAATTGTACGCGGGCACGGGCCCAGTGAGTTTAATTACGGAATATTTCGATCTACGGAGATCGTTACGAACAGAGAGATCGTCGCGAATCACGGACGAGCGATATTCAACCACCATCCTTTCGGATCCGACACCCGGCGCTCAAATAAATATTAGGTGTTCTCGGCCAAGATCGAAGGGGTCGCGAACATTTTGGTCCTTCGAGCCGGATCGCGCGGATTGCTGGGATCGATTGGATATCGCGAAATCTTTCACGAACGAAGGATAGCGTGGTTGCGAAAGGAACGTGACGAACACGTGGTCGCCGTTCAAACCGCAACGGAATTCCAAGACGGCCTCTCGAACCTGACCAACAAGGTCCGCGGTGTTACATCTCTCTTTTAAAGGAGATCGTAGTGCGGTGCATTTTAGACGAACATTGTGTCTGGACAAATCTATAGTGCAGTGTTCTTCAATTGGACATACGAACAATATAAGTGTTACGAATTCGCAGGTGTGGTGCGACTGTGACGTCATTGTGTGCGTGCTTTCTTTGTCTCGAAGACCGTTAGAGCATTTCAAAACATTCGGTGTTCTTCGTTTCTTCGTGTCGCACGGTGATCTCTCTCACACTCACGAACGATCAGTGCTTTGTCTTACGCATCGCGCAGTGTTCTCTCTCGCACGTACTCTAACGCTCGGTGTTCTCTGTTTATTCGTGTTACGCTGTGCTCTCACTTGCACACACTCACGAACAACTACCCTGTAGTCCAGCTTCAGCTCTGTGAGGCGAACGCATCACCATGGAAGGTCTAGCGCATCTCATCGCGAGCCAACAGCCCATCTTTGACCAACTTGACCGAGCTCTGTCTAACTTCAAGAAGATCGGCAGTGCGAACTACACCATCGCCAAGGTCCAGAATCGCTTGTCTGCGCTCGAGAAGCTATGGGAACGGTGCCAGGCCAACGAGATCTTGATTCACCAAGCTGCCGCCAACGAGGACATGAAGAAGATCGACTACTTCACGAAGGCGAAGTTCCAGAATGCCGAGGACGTCATGCTTCAGGCCTCCGACTATATGTCTGAAGTCCTCCATCAGATAAGTACATCGGTTTCTTCGGTTCCTCCCGCGGCGAACAGTTCTACGACTCAATCTCCGCCAGTCACGACTCACTCTTCTTTGTTAACGCGAATAGAGCTTCCGAAGTTTTCTGGAAATCGGTTAGAGTGGGAGAATTTCCGGGACTTATTCGAATCGCTCGTAAAGAACAATCCTGCCTTATCGACGGTCGAAAAGCTGCATCACTTAAAGATCAGCTTAACGGGTGAAGCGGAGCGTCTGTTAAGCAACGTTAGAGTCACGGACGCGAATTTCGATCATGCTTGGAAGAAGTTGACGGACGAGTATGAAAACACGCGACTGTTGATTAACTCACATTTGCAAGCTGTTTTTGATATCCCGATGATGAAGCTGGAGTCGCCTGCTTCACTTCGATCACTTCGCGATACCACTAATGCATCACTCGCCGCTCTGCGCAATTTGAATCGCCCAGTTACTGAATGGGACCATATCCTCGATTTCATCCTCGTCAAGAAGCTCGCTCCTCGCACGCGACAAGATTGGCGTATGCTCCTCGGGGATTCGTATGATCCGCCTACTCTTACTAGCCTTTTAGATTTTCTTGCAAAGCGTATTAGGGGACTCGACGAGGACTTTACCTCTAGCGATTACCAACGTACCGGCACCGTGCGCCTCTCGTCCCGCGAAAGTTCACGCAACTAATACGCAGAGTAAAGCGACCTCAAAATGTTTTTTATGTTCCAATGGTCACCCGCTGTATAAATGTGCACAGTACCACAATCTAAGCATCGATCAACGGCACTCATTGATTAAGAACGTTAAATGTTGTGTGAACTGTCTGCGAAAAGGACACAGCTCGAGCGCGTGTCGTCCACATCATACCTCTCTCCACCGGGAGACGAGTGCTTCAGCCGTCAATGCGGCTCAAACATTAACTGTTTCCGACGGCGGTATCGACGCCAGTACGAGCCATAACGGCAATCGAGAACCGACGTCTTCCGTCCATGCCATTCAGCGCGTGCCAATAGTGCCTCATACGGTTCTTCTTGCAACCGCTCAAGTGACTCTTCGGACTGCTGAAGGTAGGACCTTTCAAGTGCGTGCCCTCCTCGATCAGGGGGCCACTCACAGCTTTGTTTCGGAAACTCTTGCACAATCGTTGCGAACACGACGGCATAAAACTCATCTGCCAGTTACGGCCTTCGGAGATTCTTGCCGTGGTGTTTCGAAATTTGTTCTACATCTCGTTGTAGAGCCTTGTCAGGGAAGCGGTCCTTCTTTACCGCTGGACGCGTACGTTTACCAAAATATTACCTCGTACCGAGCGTACCGAGCTCAATCTCAACCCAGTTGGGATCACTTACAGGGTCTGACTCTCGCAGATCCCAATCCAAATGAATCTACTCCGATTCATTTGCTCATTGGCGCGGATCTCTATGGCGCTATCCTACGCAATGGCTTGCGTCAGGGCCCATTGGGCAGTCCTACTGCTCAATTAACCATTTTCGGATGGATACTTTCCGGTCCCGATAAGGTTACTCATTCAGCCACTCTGGCTCACCATGCCAAGGTTAATCTTCTCTCCGCTGACCTCAACTCGCTCCTTTCGCGGTTCTGGGAGACGGAAGAAGAATTCACGGAACCTCATCTCACTGACGATGAACAAACGTGCGAAGAGCACTTTCAAAAGACACATTATAGGGATGAGCATGGACGGTACGTCGTTCGTCTTCCATTCAAGGAGGATCCTCCACCGTTAGGGTGTTCAATCGCTATCGCGTCCCGTTTGTACTCCAAATTACAATCGCGTTTGGACAAGAATTCGGACCTTTCCGACGCTTACCATTCCTTTCTTCAGGAATACGAGCACTTAGGGCACATGGAAATCGTCCCTCCTAACGAACTTTCATCGCAACACACCTTCTATCTTCCGCATCATCCAGTTTTACGGAACGATAGTCTCACCACTAAACTGAGAGTTGTGTTCAACGCCTCTTGTCACACCTCCAACGGGTTTTCTCTCAATGACTACCAACGGACTGGACCGAAGCTACAAACGGATTTGCCTTCTATAATAATGAGATGGCGTCAATATCGTATCGTACTCATGGCAGATATCGCCAAGATGTTTCGCCAAATTCTCGTACATCCGCGTGACAGAGACTTTCAACGGATACTATGGCAACCACCTCTTTCTTTCCATACAAGCACGTATCGGCTACGAACCGTTACTTACGGAACTGCTTCTGCTCCCTATTTGGCGATCAGAGTTCTTCACCAACTTGCGGAGGACGAGGGCGACAAATTTCCTCTCGCCAAATCGATCCTCAAGGAACACATTTACGTGGACGATGTACTCTTCGGAGCGGAAGATGCGAGCTCTGCTCTCGACATCAAGAGACAGCTTACTGCGCTTCTCTCTGCAGGAGGCTTCCAATTACACAAATGGGCATCTAATGTTATCGCTTTGTTGGACAATCGTTCCTCGGGAGACGATGATCGTGCTGCGGATCGCCACCTTAAGGAGGATGAAAGTATAAAGGTTCTCGGCGTTTACTGGGCGCCACAAAGTGACTCTTTTGCCTTTCGTACGCATCTGCCAGGGAACTCCGGTTCCACCAAACGTGCTGTTCTTGCCACCATCGCCAGGTTCTTTGACCCGCTCGGGTGGGCTACCCCCGTGGTGATTGTCGCAAAAATACTCCTTCAAGAGTTGTGGCTTTGTAAGTGCGATTGGGATGATCAGCTTCCCTCCGCTGTTCTTCATTCGTGGAAGTCCTATTGCCAGTCTCTTCCTCTCATTGAATCTATTCGCATACCACGTTGGACCGGACGGTCTACGTCTAACCTAGCTTGCGAATTGCATGGATTTTCAGATGCTTCAAACAGAGCTTACGCTGCTGTGGTGTACCTTCGGGTTTTGCACTCTCTTGATGAGGTCACTGTGACACTTATTGCGGCTCGATCCAAGGTGACGCCCATCGAGACGGTTTCTCTTCCTCGTCTGGAGTTAAACGGTGGTGCTCTACTGTCCAAACTCGTTCAGTTTGTTCGGACAACATTAAAGCTCTCACACGTGCCAGTGTATTGCTGGACGGATTCAACCGTCGTCCTCGGTTGGTTGAAAAAACATCCCTCTACCTGGAACACGTATGTCGCGAATCGAACTGCTAAAATTCAAACGAGGTTACCCGCAGCCGTTTGGAACCATGTTCCAACGCATGCAAACCCCGCGGATTGTGCATCACGTGGCATTTCGCCAGCAGAACTCGAGAGTCATAAACTTTGGTGGCATGGGCCAACGTGGCTCAGTCAAAACTCACGCTTCTGGCCACCACAGGAACACGAGCCGAGTTCGATCAATCCTGATCACGAAGCGCTCATTCGCTCTGAACAATCTAAGGCCACGGTTCACTCCATCCAGACCATACCGGAGTCTAGTTATCTGGACGAGCTTATGCATCGCTTCTCTTCATGGCCGAAATTATTACGCGTAACGGCTTATGTGTTTCGCTTCACTTCAAACTTGAAGTTAACTCGGAAGCATCGGTCGCCAAACACGACGCCTCTGACGGCGAGGGAAATTCAGCAGTCGCGGCAGTTCTGGTGTCGATATTCGCAGACGGCCAGTTTTCCGTCGGAATTAGAGTTCTTAAAGAACAATACCGCCGTCTCTCAACGGAGCTCGTTGGTAACGCTCCATCCGTTTCTCGACTCAACCGGACTAATTCGGCTTGGCGGGCGGCTGAGGCACTCGCAATTACCTTACGACGAAAAGCATCCGGTTATTTTGTCGAACGGTAGAATAAGTGACCTTATTATAGAAGATGCTCACCGAAGAGCTCTTCATGGGGGTCCGCAATTGACCCTTCGGATTCTGCGTCAGAACTACTGGATATTACGAGCCCGAAATCTCGTGCGTTCCAAAATCCACAAATGTATTCCGTGTATACGCCATCGGGCGAATACCCCGACGCAGCTCATGGGGGATTTACCTTCCGCTAGGGTAACTCCCTCTCGTCCGTTCTTGCATTCCGGCGTCGACTTCGCGGGGCCAGTCAACATTATACCGATTGCTGGCCGCGGACAACGATCGTACAAAGCATACGTTGCTGTTTTCGTCTGTCTATCGACGCGCGCAATCCATCTAGAACTGGTGAACAGTCTCTCTTCCACCGCCTTCCTTGCTGCCTTTAAACGTTTCGTATCTCGGCGCGGTATCCCGAGCGATATTTACAGCGATAATGGCACTAACTTCTTGGGAGCGGAAAAGGAACTGTCCACCATGTTCCGTAACTTATCTAAAGACGTCGATCTGTCTGCTCGGTTAGCCTCCGACGGCTCTACTTGGCATTTCATACCCCCCTCTGCCCCTCACTTCGGAGGGCTCTGGGAGGCGGGAGTCAAGAGTATGAAGCATCACCTCCGACGAATCGTGGGGGACCATACTCTTTCAATCGAGGAGTTCACGACGCTTCTCGCGCAGATTGAGGCTTGTTTGAACTCGCGCCCGATCGCAGCGATGACCAGCGACGCGAGTGATTGCGCCGTGCTCACTCCCGGTCATTTTTTAATCGGCGGGCCTTTAACCACGGTGCCGGACGAGTCGGTCCTAAATCTGGACGAGAACCGATTGTCTCGTTATCAGCGCGTGCGTGCGATGCTCGAACATTTCTGGCGAAATTGGTCTCGGGACTACTTACATACTCTGCAACAGCGGTACAAATGGTCCAAAACCATGCCGAACATCCAGGAGGGTACACTTGTTCTACTAAAAAACAACTTGCTGCCTCCCTGTAAATGGGACTTGGCCATTGTAGAAAAATCCTTCCCAGGGAGTGACGATCGCACTCGAGTAGTTCAACTTCGGACTGCTCGATCGAAGTTCAAGAGGCCAATTTCCCAGATTTGTCCGCTACCAATCGATGTATGTAAGAAGTAGCGGTAGTGAGAGCTACGTCTGTCTACGTTACGCCGTTCCATGTTACTATTTGTACTATGTGCTCCGTTCTTATATATCATGCGTCTTGCGCCTCTCGTAAGTTAAGTTTATGTACGTACCATGCGTCCTGTCATGTAACATTATTCTTGTGAATATTTCACCGATTTTTGTTTCTAAATTAGATGTCGTACCTACCGGATACGAGGCGGGCGGTATGTTTAAGCCAGTTTAAATGTCGTGGCGCCCCTCGTTTCCTGCGGGCGGCAGAGGGTGCGTAGTCGCAGGGGGCTCTGTCTCCCCGAAGTGCGTTTCCGAGGGATAGAGCGAAATCTCGTCCTTCTTCTGCCGACTGTTAAACACGACGCACGTAAGAGTTTTTATCGCAAGCCACGAGGCTTCTCACATTCACATCGGAGACAATTTCTTCCACCACGGGAAGAGAATTGTACGCGGGCACGGGCCCAGTGAGTTTAATTACGGAATATTTCGATCTACGGAGATCGTTACGAACAGAGAGATCGTCGCGAATCACGGACGAGCGATATTCAACCACCATCCTTTCGGATCCGACACCCGGCGCTCAAATAAATATTAGGTGTTCTCGGCCAAGATCGAAGGGGTCGCGAACACTAACAATAAGTAACACATGGTTAGTACGAAGTTTACAATGGATATTGCTAAGGGCGCACGATGACGAGGACCAAAAACATAAATTTATACTTATATCTATACATGTTCGCATATACACACATACATACATGCACATACATACATACACACACATATACATACATATGTATGTATATACAGATTATCATTGTTCCCATAATCATAACTACTTGAACTATTAGGCCTCCGAAGAGTAATGTATGCTGATATTGCTTTTCCCTGTGGTGTGCTCCTATCTCGTCAAGTTTTGCTTCTAGTTCGAACAGTGAAGCTCCTTTAGGATTGTCAGGTTCGCTTATGTCATCTGCTATGGTTCTAAGGCTCTTATAATATGGCAAAATTGGTGAAATTTCGGAAATGTTTAGCGACAGGTCCGGTTGATATAAATATTGCTCGTGATGATTGTTATAGATCTTGATTCCGACTAGGGTAGTTGTATGCGTTTTCGCTATACAATCTGGATGTATGTAGAGGATGCCGGTTCCGACTAGGGTTAGCAATAAATCCTTTTCGTTCTTGCAGATCAATTGCACAGATTCGGGTTTGTCCAATGCATATAGCCAAGATCCTGTGGTTTGTAATCGCGCCCAATATGGTTCATGTTTTGGTCTCACTTTAATATTGCACTGTCTTAAAGTCTTCACATTTGGTCTGAGTAGGAGAGAAATTTCACAGGCAGTCGATGTTGAGACTTCACGGAGGGGTAATTCCAGCGGGCAAAGATGAGCATACCATGTTCGTGTGCAAGAAGAAAGGTGTATTCCATCCATCATTAGGTATGTATGGTGGTCGTCTCTCAGTCCTAAATATGTTGTTTGTGGTATGATTTGCGCTGATATGGTGGTGTTGATGTCCAGGATTTGAGCGGTGGGCCAAGTATGCATTCGATATAAGTGATAGGTAGTACGCTCCACTAGGGGTAGGTGTAATACTATTATTATCCGTTCCTTGTGATAACCCAATTCTAATGTTGTTAGCTTGCTTATTTCTTCTGTTCGGCGGTGATTTGTGGGTGTCGGAAATTCATAGTCTGAGACTGAATCATGTATTTGGTCAATGATGGTCCTCAGATCAGCGCTGGTCATCAAGGATGAATCTAGTTTTCCTTCCCGCGCGGCGCGCAGTGAGGCTAAGAATTTTTGTAATGCCCTAATATAATGGTCTAGTGAATTTTCGGCGCTGCGGGAGTAGTGATCAAGAGTTATACTATAGTTCAATAAGGCCTTTGTTTCCTCTATGGAGTTAAGTGTTTTCAGTATTTCGTTAATCGTTGCCCGATTCTCCTTGGTAGCCTTAATGTTTTTATTTATTGTATCGTGTAGTCCTTGCAAATTGCTGACGGTGACATGGGTTTGGTTTTTAATTATCTGTGTAATTTGCTTTTGATCGGTGTACAGTTTATCTATTTCAGAATTAAAATATTCTGCGTCATCAGTTGTCAATGTGCCGAATAAGTAGCGACTAGCTGAGCCTATGATACCAAATGGGACACTTCTGCGTACTACGGTTTTGGCTATTTCATTGATTTCCTCGTAGAGATCAAATGCTTCGTGAATTTTATTGTTTAAATAATCGGTTCTGAGTAAGGTGTCGCACTGATGTCTGATCGGTACTGTCATGCATTCTGAGTGTAATTTAGTAAGATGAAATTTTTCGTTTGGGAATTGTTCCTTCAATTTCTTCAAATCAATAAATAAGGTTACGCGCCAATCTGCTCGTTTAAAACGTATATTGTGTAATTTTTCAAAGTATAACCCCGGACTGTTCTTCAGCTCAGTAATTTGATATTTTTCCTCCGAATTTACTGCTGCTACTAGCCCAAGTAGTAGGATGAGTATCGCTGAGTCCACCGCCATTCCTTATCAAATATCAGGCATCAATGATTATTATTTTACGAAATTTGAAATTACTGTGCGGCCAATTCTACTTTATCCGCGTGTATGATGAGTCTTTTACCATTACCATCTTCCAAAACAATATTATTTTTCTCCAAAACTCCAACTATTTTATAGGGACCATGATATCGAGTACTGAACTCTCCTTTCCTGGGTTCTACTAGAACACGAGCCATATCTCCTACTTTTCCTGGGAATGGTCGTGCCTTTTCATCATAATATCCTTTAGACTTATGTTTAGCAGAAATTAAATTTTGTCCAGCTAATATTTGTGATTCGGAAAGTCGAATTATCAATTCACGAAGATATGAATTATACGTTAGCATATCATCATCTTCGGGAAATGAACTAGGGTAACGAGCTAATTTTCCAAAAACTAATTCATATGGAGTGAAGTTAGTGGCTTCGTGTACTGAGGTGTTGTATGAGAACATGGCAAACGGAACTAACTTATCCCAATCATCGAAATCATTTATATAATGTTTTATATAGTCCGTTAATACTATATGGCTCCTTTCTAAAGCACCGTTTGTCTGTGGTATGTAACCAGACGTTGTTACGTGATGAATTTTGAAGATTTTTGTTAATTCCTTTAAAATCTTGTTTATAAAACTTGTTCCTCTGTCGGTTAATATAATACGCGGAGCTCCAAATTGTAAGATTAAATGTGTTACTATCGCGTGAGCAATTGTTTCAGCTTTTATATCTGGTACGGGTACGGCGATACAATATTTTGTCAAATTATCTTGCATAGTCAATATGTGCCGATTGCCATCAGGGGTTGTAGGTAGGAGTCCCACAGTATCTAATGATACTTTAGCAAACGGTTCTATAGGGGTATCTGTGATTATCATTGGTTCACGCGTTTTTGTTCTGACTAATTTATTTTCTTGACAGCTATGGCAAGTTCTAATGAAATTTTGAATATCATTCCTCATTCCTGGCCAATAGAATCTTTCGCGAATCCTACGATACGTTTTAGTTACTCCTTTGTGAATATTCGCGATTTCCCGGGGCATTTATCCTATTTTACGCGCGAGAATGCCCCCCGCTCGGAGGAGGTTCCATATTTAATTATCGCGAAGGAACGGATCACGCAATATTTTTCCCGACGGTGATTATATGGAGAAAGATCCGCTCTCTCGTATGCTATCTTTCCCTTTACTTCAATTACATTATCTCCGGAGATATTCACGATTTCCCGGGGCGTACATTCTATCTTTACGCGCGAAAATGCCCCCCGCTCGGAGGAGGCTTTGTATTTAATTATCGCGAAAGGACGGATCACGCGCTATTTTTCCCGACGGTGATTTCATCGAGAAAAATCCGCTCTCTCGTATGCTATCTTTCCCTTTACTCCGATTGCATTATCTCCGGAGATATTCGCGATTTCCCGGGGCGTTTATCCCTTTTTACGCGCGAGAATGCCCCCCGCTCGGAGGAGGCTCCATATTTAATTATCGCGAAAGAACGGATCACGCGATATTTTTCCCGACGATGATTATATGGAGAAAGATCCGCTCTTTCGTATGCTATCTCTCCCTTTACTTCGATTGCATTATCTCCGGAGATATTCGCGATTTCCCGGGACGTTCACTCTATTTTACGCGCGAGAATGCCCCACGCTCGGACGAGGCCTTGTACTTAATTATCGCGAAAGAACGGATCACGCGTTATTTTTCCCGACGGTGATTTTATAGAGAAAAATCCGCTCTTTCGTATGCTATCTTTCCCTCTACCTCGATTGCATTATCTCCGGAGATATTCGCGATTTTCCGGGGCGTTCATTCTATTTTACGCGCGAGAACGCCCCCCGCTCGGAGGAGGCCTCGTGTTTAGCCCCTTGCGGTCGTATTTAATTTGGACGTAGGTATCGTGCTGGTCGGAATTAATTTCCGCGGAGCGCGCAGTGATGCAGAGTATGCAAGATTACGAAGGAAAAACACAATTTATTCATTCTTTTGTGAACTTCGATATTTTAAACACAATAATAGGTTTAACGCAATGTTTTAGGGTAAAAATTGTAGTTTATAATTTACCATCGTGTGGTATCCCTCAAAGCAGCCTCCAATGCGAAGCCCTGGTTTTCGATAACAAGTGTCGCAAATAATTCATTTGGCGTCTTCCGCCCTTGATTTTTTTTTGTATCTGTATCGGTATATTGGGGCCAACAATCTTAGATCCCGTCGAAAAATTAGTTTTTGACTAAGGCTGGTCGATGTGCGTAACAGCGGAGAAGGAAGGACGACAACCCCAGGAACCAGCGGAGATGGAAGGAGGGCAACCCCCGCAACCAAAAGAGAAGGAAGGAAGAGGACAGGAAGCGATGACCCCCCCTCCGACAGCGGCGGACTAAAAGTGGTGCAGATCAACCTGCACCACAGTGACGTGGCTTCATCAAATTTGGTGAAGTTCATGGCCACAATTAAAGCTGACTTGGCGCGAATCCAAGAGCCTTGGATAAGTTTCAAGGCCCCCAGGGGACTTGGACTTATCGGGCAAACGGCTCATTCCTCCGAGGATCCAGCCCCCAGGGCCTGCATCCTCGCCAGGAGGAATTGCCCGTTCACCCCGCTGCCGCAGTTCTGTAACAGGGACCAAGCAGCGGGAATATGGACAACCATTGGGGAGAACGGAGCTCCAAAGGAGGTAGTGGTGGTCTCATCCTACCTACCCTGGGACCTCCCGTACCCTCTCCCCACCAACGAGCTGAGAACCGTGGCCGAGTGGGCCACAGTGAACGGCAAGGAGTTGGTAGTCGGCATGGATGCGAATGCTTGCCACAGAGAGTGGGGCAGCACGACCACCAACCGACGAAGAGAGTCCGTCTTGGACTTCCTCAACAGCCTAGACCTGAGGCATTTAAACAGGGGGTGTGAACACACCTACGAGATCAGGACTCGGAAAGAAACTCTGGATATAACAGTATGCTCCGAGAGCATAGCGGGAAGGGCAGTGGATTGGAGGGTCTCCGACGTTCCATCCATGTCCGACCACAGATATATCACATGTACCTTTCGGGGTACGGGGGATCCCCCCCCCCCAATCAGGAAAGCCAATCCGAGAAATACGGATTGGATCGCCTACGGGAACGCCCTCAGGGCGAACCTAAAAGATTTTCCCTCCAGGTACGGGACGAAGGAGGACCTGGACGCGGCAGCCACCCGCATCACGGAGGCGATCGCAGGGGCCTTCAACGAGGCCTGTGAGGCCAAGGAGAGGTCCCGGAAAACCTCCGTGATGTGGTGGAACGAGGACCTCCAAAAGCAGAAGGACGACCTCCGGAAGCTGGAGATGACAGCCAGGGGAGGAGGCCTGAGGGACCAATGGCTAGCAATGAGGGAAGCCAGGAAAGCCATGGTGAAGGCCACCCGGAAGGCGCGAAGCCAGTCATGGAAGGACCACTGCCGGGACATTCGAACGATCCCGGAAACGGTGAGGCTGCACAGAATCCTGGAGAGGGAACCGAGCGAAAATCTCGGACCCCTCAAAAGGCCCGATGGCAGCCTCACCACATCAGAGAGAGAGATCACGGAGATCTTGATGAGGGAACACTTCCCGGGCTTCCACCCCCATGGAACGCGCACAGTGCCAAACGCCGCTGCGGGCGATATCGCAGGAGAGATTGTTCCCGAGCCCCCTAATTGGGGTCTGGCGAACAAAATCGTAAATGAAGCCAGGGTGAAATGGGCCATAAACTCATTCTCACCCTATAAGGCTCCAGGCCCGGATGAGATCCACCCAGTGCTTTTGCAGAGAGGCCTGGCCCAGTTGTGCCAGCCACTCACAAGAGTGCTGAGGGCCAGCATAGCCACGGGGATTATCCCGAGGCTATGGACCGAAACGAGGGTGGTGTTCCTTCCAAAGCCCAAAAAGGCGGACTACACCACCCCCAAGGCCTTTAGACCAATTAGCCTGACCTCCTTCCTCCTGAGGACCCTGGAGAGATTGGTGGACAGGTATGTAAAAGAGGTCTAGCTAGTCGAAACCCCACTCCACCGCCACCAGTACGCTTTCAGGGCTGGCCTCTCGGTTGAGGCCGCCCTCCACAGAGTTGTGGGAAAGCTGGAGGCGGGGATTAGGGATAAGGGCATGACGGTTTGCATCTTCATGTATATTGAAGGTGCATTTAACCAAACCTCGGCGGAGGCTATACAAAACGCACTCAGGGATTTCGCCATCCCTTCCACTATCAGCAGGTGGATAAAAGTAATGCTGAACTCGAGACGTCTGTCGGTCAAAAGAGGTCAGGAAACGGTGGAGGGGACAACCAATAAAGGTTGCCCTCAGGGAGGGATCCTCTGGCCGCTTCTGTGGACCTTGGTGGCCGACAGCCTGATCGGAGCATTGGAGGTCAGCGGAGTGGGGGCGCAAGCCTACGCCGATGACTTCCTCATAATGGCATATGGCACAGATATCGACTCCATTATGGATCGATGCCAGACGGCTCTCGCAGCAACAGAGATCTGGTGCGAATGCACCGGTCTCATGGTTAATCCGACCAAAACGGAAATGGTGCTTGTCACTAGAAAAAGCGTCGTCCCCAAGTACACGGCCCCGTGCTCTTCGGACAGCCCCTCGTGACCAGTAAAACGGCAAAATACCTGGGTGTCACGCTGGACTGGAGGATGAGCTGGAGGCCTCATTTGAGGGCGCAAGGGAACAGGGCCCTCACATCCCTGAAGACGCTGCGGCGCGTCATGGGGCCGACCTGGGGACTTGGACCCAGCGTCACGAAATGGATCTACGAGGCCATCACCGTCCCGAGGATCCTTTTCGGGGCCCTACTATGGTGGAGGGGAGCACAACTGACCACCATGCAGACACTCCTGGGCAAGATCCAGGGAGCGGCGCTGAGGGCCAACACTGGAGCCCTGCCGACCGCACCGCCGGCCGCTCTAGAGGCCATTCTGGGATGCCCGCCACTCCACCTGAGGGCACAGGAGGTGGCCATGAGGACGGCCCACTGCCTGAGTTCGTGGAGACGCTGGCACAGCGAGGACCACGGACACGCCAACCTCCCAGAGCGGAGGGATGAGCTAGAGGATAACTATCCTCTAGACTCGACTAACCCTGAGTTCAGGTTTAAAAAGAACTACGTGGTCACGATCCCCACCAGGGAGGAGTGGGCCACGAACAAGGTCCTGCCTGGGACCATAAACCAAGTCTGGTACACCGATGGGTCGCGTAAAAACGACCTAGTCGGAGCCGCCTGGACGAGGGGTCCAGGGAGTAGAGGCGACTTTGCTTCCCTGGGATCAAGCCCCACCGTCTTCCAGGCGGAACTGTACGCCATCATAAGATGTGCAAGGCTCCTCATAGAGGAAAAGACCACCGGCCAGGTGATCAAGATCTGTTCCGACAGCCAAGCCACCCTCGTGGCGCTTAGCAACAAGACGACCAGATCAAAATTGACCCTGGACGGTATCGACACGCTCAACCAGTTGGGCGGGAAGAATAAGCTGTCCCTGACCTGGGTACCCGGCCACAGAGGCATCCCCGGTAACGAGGAGGCTGACAGGCTGGCAAACCTCGGGTCGGACAGCCCCTTCACCGGGCCTGAACCGGCGCTCGGACTGGCCAAGGCGACGTTCACGACGTCGCTGAAAGCCAGAACCCGGGCGCTGCACCAGACCCACTGAAACAACGTCGACGGTTGTCGACAAGCCAAGCTCCTCTTGGGCCCTAAAATAGACCTAAGAAGGAGCAAGGAGCTTCTGTGCCTGCAGAAGCAACAGGCGAGAGAGGCGGTGAGCCTACTCATTGGCTACGCCCCCACAGGGCACACACTGTGGAAGATGGGGCTGGCGGAGACCCCGACCTGCCCCAGATGCCAGGAGGAGCCGGAGACGGCCCAGCACATCCTGGACTGTCCCGCACTAATGGGATGGAGGATGAAGCTCATGGGGACACCAGGACCTACGCCGGAGGAACTGAGGGCCATCCCCCTAGCAGTTCTAACTCGATGGATTGCCAAGGCCAAGGCAATCCGAGGCATCGGGGAAGCCACCCCACAGACCGACCCCCCCCCACTCCAGCGCCACCCACTCCAGGAGCGATGCCGTCAACCAGCAGGGCCGGTGGGTCCCATAATAACCCAGCCACAAACCCTGGTCCACGCACCAGAAGCGGGCGGAAACGCCCGCACACCGATCCAACCTCCCCCCAAAAGATTAGAGGCGGCAAACGGCCCTGCGACCATTAACGCGGGATCGACAACCGCCCCCTAAACGACAGTCAATAGATTCCCCAGCCCCCTAGAAGCGATCCGGGCTACGAACCTGACCGCAGGGGCTGGAAATCAACACCCCCCACCTCTCCCACCCCCTACCCCTTCCCATAAACACGGAATAAACCCCGTAAACAGGCTAGAGCGGCCTTTGTACACTCTTAGTTCCGGCCCGGATCAAAGGCAATTACGCCCCCCTGAGGTGGGAGCCGGCAAAGTACCGCCGAGATAGGCTGCGTGGTGGCGTTATGCACCCGACATCCGGCCCGGATTAAAGGCAATTACCCACCCTGTTGTGGTGGGGGCTGACGAAAGGCCGTCGAAATAGGCTGCGTGGTGGCCTTTGTACACCCGACATCCGGCCCGGACTAAAGGCAATTACTCCCCCCTGAGGTGGGAGCCCGCGAAATATCGCAAAAGATTGGCTACGGGGTGGCCATCATTCACCCCGACTTCCGGCCCGGATCACAGGCAAGTCACTCACCCATGTCAGAGGTGGGAGCTGGCGGAATACCGCCACGTCTCGTAGGCCAGGTTGGACTGCGCCACACAACATCGGAGGACGGAGCGACGCACCTGCCTCCCCCACGTACCTCCCAGGGGCTCCATAACAACGCCCGTGACCGACCAGAGGGGACCTTCGAGGGGAATCCAAGGTATGGACAGGGCAGATCCATATGCGCGGGGTCCCGTACGGACGAAACGTGGGGGGCAGGAGGGACGCTGCGTTCCCCGATGTGCGATAGGCTTGGGGGTAGCCTTTATACACCCTCACCTCCTTAGCGGGGAGTCAAATTACCGCTAACCTATAGGCAGGAGCAGCCTCAAACAGCCCACCCGTCCGCTTCGCGTGTGACAAGTCCACTGAGACAACAGTCAAACGGGGTTGTTTGGCGAGCGAAATAGGTGGCTGCAGGGGAAAACCGAGCCACCTTCGACACCGCACGGTCTCCCGCAAGGGCTTGTGGGTGTGATTCGGGGTATCCAGTTACCGGGGACACCCTAGACTTAAGCAAGGTCGGAGAACCTATTCTCGCTCGCCTCGTAACTCTCCAGGCTAACGACCTGGCCCCATGGCAAAGCCGCATTAGTCGGCGTGCGCTGTGAGAGAGAAAGAGCACCGCGGGCAGAGGGCCATTTCGCCCCGAGCCGTCGTGCGCTCACAATCTAAGTCGGATCGGCGGCTTCCGGTGGGTCAGATCACTCCGTCGCAGCAGTGCTCTCTCACTCGCGTAGCACGTCGACGTGGTAACAGCGAATCCACAAACATGCTCGCCCTCCGTCCAACTCGGTCGTCTCTAAGACTCTCCTGCCCGCTAGGGGCGGGTTGTCTCAGGAGGCATCGAGCACGAGGGGCAGTAGCCATAGCGTGGGCGGGGAATCGCAAAGCTCACCTGCTGAACCGCAGGAAACTAAAGTAACTGTTCACGAGCCGGGTGTGTGAGCTGTAGCCCCTTGATCAGGGACAAGCAGTCCCTCCTGCCTGGGTCAGCCCCCTGGGAGGCACACACACCCCCACTTTAAAATTGACTGAACCCCCCACCGATACCACTACAGACTACTACTCCTTTGTGACCGCCGACTATGCCTTCATGTAATTCTGAAATTATATTATGACGAAGTTCTTCGGGAGGAATTTGAATTTTCCCAAGGCAAATTGTAATTTCGATGTCGATTTCCTCGAACATTTCTGTTAGGATTTCCTTTAGTGATTCGAGAGTAAGTGAATCGGTATAATCACCGGATTTTTAAATTCGAAAGGAGTTAATATCGGAATTTGGAAGAATTAATTTTAAGTTCCTAAGCCCGGTTTTTATTTTCGCAACGAAAGTCTCGTCAAAATGATGTTTCTGCCCAACGATGCTAAATATTTTGTACTTTCCCTGTCTAGTGATTAGTACTTGACCTTCCTTTGGTTTAATTTCTCTGATATTTTCAACGCTGATAGCGCCTATATCTGTTAGCAATTTCCCTACGGATGTTGTCAATTCGCAATCAGCAGAAATAAAGCGAACATAATTATCATGTGAGTAGGTCAAATTTACTCGGCTGATATTAATTAATTTCTTTGAAGAGCGTTGTGGTTACCGAGAAAGATTTACGGGAGAGCTAGGTGTCATATCCGGGGGAATTCCCTGAGTCAGCTGGATGCCAGTGCAGTACGTGTCGTTACCTGATACCGTTCTTGGAATTATTCGCCTTGGTATACCAACAGATTTTGATTTAGTTTCACTGAAGTGTCCTGGTAGAAGTGCATTTTGTCTCGTATTGATTGGTGAAGCTGGGAAAGGAGTTGACAATGCCAATGGTTTAGAATGTGGAATAGGAGTAGGTAATGTGGATCTATGGGGTTGCCAATGAATTTTGGTCTTCTCGGATGTTTCCAGTGTACAGTCAGGTTTCGATTTATCATGTCCTTCTGTTCCATATTGTTTAAGTAATTTTTCTTTTCTACTCTTTAACTCTACGTCGTCTAGTTCGTCAGTGTCCGAAGTATTACCTGATGATTCTTCCATAATTTCGCTGTGTTCTTTAAGAGATTCGTCAAAACGTTTGAAAGAGTCATGTAATTCCTGTTTGTTTATAGTCAGTCTTCGTTCGTCATCTAGGAAAACGTCATCGTCACTGTCCTCTGAGGGTGGCTATAACTCTAGTAGTATAGTGTCAGCGTCTGTTGTTATCTCGTCTACGGATTCAGTATCAACGTCCTCGGCAATTGGTTCCAATACTTTCCCTTTCGGATGCTTTGAAGTAATTTTCTTGTGTAAATCCAGGCTTGGTATTACACTTTTCCTTTTCCGTAATATGGGTGTGTTACGAGCCGGGGCGCGGCGTGCGTGGACCGACGTAGAATTTCAGTACCCTGCTTGTGGCGTCTCTCGAATTAATATACCCGGGAGAGGGGTTTCGGCGTTGTGACCCCTCTGCTTTCTCCCGTTAATAACAAATCCGAAGATTCGCGTCAGTAAAGGTGGATCTACTTGGTACCCACCACTGACTGGTAGAGAGAAGTAGCCAGAAGCAGGTGCTCGCGAACTCAGATAATCCTCGCTTACGAATGAATATACCCAGGAGAGGGTTTTCGGCGTTGCGACCCCTCTGCCTTCTCCTGTTAATAACGAATCCGAAGATTCGCGTCAGTAAAGGTGGATCTACTTGGTAACCACCACTGACTTTATCTAAGCGAGTACCGTCTGAGTCGCAGCTCGTTAACTTATTACTTGATTGTACACTCCGAGGGGCTGGAGTGAACTCAGGGGATCGTGCTCAAACGGTGATTCTATTATTAGAGGGTAGGTCAGAGTTATTGACTACAAGGGTTATAAAAATATCTAAATATATTCTCACTATTGCTGAATGATTAAAGACCTGGCCTTTACAATGATGTTGAGTGTTACCTTGCGGTTTCGGTGTACGGTTGATGTTTGAAACTGACTATGATGTAATGGGTAACTTGTCCCAGGCTTCAGCAATTCCCCTTTAGCTGTACGAACGTGACTACGATTGGGCCCTGAAGGGCTGCTCTATTTATACCGAGAAAAACGTGGTTTACACGTGGTTTTCCGGAAGGTGGAAAAAAGGTGAAGCTAGCGGCGTCGCTACCGAACCCCGGGCGCGAAACGCCTAGGTGCCTCGCCCTGGGCCCGGTAACGACGTATTGTTTTTCGGGGGTATTGTTGGAAGCCCGAGACAGGTTGTCCGCTTTCTATTTGCACTGTCGGCCGACTTTCCGGTGTTACTCCGAGAATTTAAGAAATTCTCATATCGAAAGACGCGTATGTAACAGGTGGTTCTGATGACTCGTCATGTGAATTGTCGGAATCTACGTCTGACGTATCTGCTGACGATGGAACTGTAGGTCGTGGTGGAATGTAAGCGTTGGGTTTTAATTGATTTCGGGTCCTAGTTGCTATTGCACTGACATTTAAAGGGTTTGAGATTTTTGGTTTATTTTTCGATCCAATGGGCCTTCCTGGTTTTCTGGGTGCTTCCGAAACTGATTTGGATATTGGTCTAGATGTGGTTGCTGCTAAGTGAGCTAAGTTTAGATTTTGCTGGTTGTTCTTGAATCGGTAGAATTTTTGATGATTCAAGTTCACTGTCAGAGTCGGTACTGCTGGTATCTGAGAGGCTAAATTTAACAACAGGATTTCTGGATAACGCGTCTGCGTTGGTGTTTAATTTTCCCGCTTTATGAACGAAATTATAGTCGTAGTCACGCAATTTCAATCTCCATCGAATTAAACGTTGCCCTGGATCCTTTATGGAGTCTATACATTTCAGGGGTTCGTGATCGCTAACTAACGCCAATTTCCTACCGTAAAGATACGGCCTAAAATGCAAAATTGCGTATAATACTGCCAAACATTCTTTTTCGGTGGTGAAATAATTTTTCTCAGGGTTTGTTAGAGTTCTAGAAAGATAAGCTATTGGTAAATCGTTTCCATCAACCTCCTGCCTAAGTATTGCTCCTATCGCAAAATCTGAGGCGTCTGTTGTTAAAGTGAAAGGCTTATCAAAATTTGGATATTGGAGAATTGGACCTCTACAGAGCGCTTTTCGTAATTCCTGGAAGCTACGTTTTTGTTACTTTCCCCAAACGAAGGTCGCGTTCTTTTTTAACAATTCTGTTAATGGTTTGGATTTTGCTGCAAAATCTTTAATAAATCTGCGATAATAACCTGCTTATCCCAAAAATTGTGTGACATTCTTTGCTGTTTTTGGTCGAGGGAAGTTTTTTACTGCTATAATCTTTTTTGAATCTGGCCTTACGCCCTTTTGACTAATTATATGTCCTAGGTATGCTACTTCAGTTTTCAAAAATTCACATTTATCGGGTTGTAGTGTTAATTTAGGTTTTTCTAACCGATTAAATAATCTACGAATTTTCTTTCCGTGTTCTTCAGGAGTTTTTGCGTACACTACAATGTCATCGAGATAAACGAAAACTTCCGTTCCCTGCAAACCACGTAACGTTTGTGAACCGGTGGAAAGCGATACTGTCTAGTATTAATCGGTAAATCATCTGATGTCGAAATTGTATGTTTTATTAACGGGGTGAAAGGTAATTGGTCTCCTGGCAAATAAAAGCGATTTGGGTATTCTTCTATAATTTCGGTTATATGGTCTCGTTCCTCGTCATTTAGGTGATCTAAGCGCAAACGTTTTAGAATTTCAAAAACCCTATCTTGAACTACAGGGAAATCCTGAACTTCTGAATCTGAATCGAAATATTCTTCTTCTGGAAAATCATAGTATTCAAAGGGAATTACTTCTTGTGGAGTAACTTCGACTTGTATGTCTTCTTCCAACGTATTAATTGCTAATACGTGACAGACACCATCCCGTACGCTAATAGCTGCTTCGCCTATGTATAAGCCTTCTACTGATTCTAACTTTGGCAAGTATCCTTCTTTTATTTCTGAATTAACCACGTCTATAGCTATCGGTTGACGAGTGCGAGCTTTAATCGTAAGAATTTGCGAACGAGGACTACGTTTAGATTTCTGATTTGGTTCTTCCCCAATGAACCTAAAAGGTCTGATGGGTTCAGTTTTTGTGACCAAGGTATTATGAGCGAACGAGATTTCCGCCTGCTCTCGACGTAAGTAATCTTTGCCTAAAATTCCATCATTATGCAAGGGAAACGATGATCTAACGACGTGAAATTTAACCGGTCGTTCTAAAAGTGTAACGGTAGTTGTTCCTAAAGTTCTCAATTTTTCCGGGGTAATTCCAGTTATAGAGACTGATTCCTGAATGTCTACTTCGACGTCTTCGTGCAAAGCATTTAATTTTATCAGATTTATATCTGCGCCGGTATCAACCAAAAATAAACCAGATTTATTGCGTAATTCTTCCGCAGACATTTTATTTAATGGTGATTCTTGCTGTCGTTTATAGGAATAGACGATTCCTCTGCTTCAAAAAATTTTACTGTTCGACGCTCCTAATTCGAGTAACTCGCCGTCGCGCCGGCACGACGAGTTGTGCGGGAGTTAAAATTTTCACTGTTCTTTCTCGGCGAATTCGAGTTAAAATGATCAAATGTTGGGATAGGGGAAGAAGATCTGGAATTTTGGTTAGTGGGTGTGCTGGATCTTGAAGGTTCAATGCTTCGCGAAGGAACTGGGGTTGGAGAATTTGCTCTGGTTAGAGTATGATTAGTCAAGTTTGGATTCATATGGAAAGATTGAGGGTGATCATATATTGCACTGTAAGGCGGATATGGCATTGGTGGATAAAAATACGGTGGATAATATGGATAAGGATGCGGTGGCAACGGATAATGGTGATGCTTGTAAGGAACAGGTGATGTAGGACGTGCAGATTTTAGAATGGTTATCGGTGAATTTGCGCGATTATAGTTCGGATTTCTCATGGGACTGGGACTCCTCGAATCTTGCTCTCGCAAGGTTTGGGAGCGGTTTGTGTAGGTGGTAGGTAAGTCACGAGAATCTGGATTCGGAACTGAATGTTGTGATAACATTAATCGCGAAGGTTCACCACCGGGGATTATTCCTGATTTCATTCGGGTTTCTATTCGTGCAGCAATTTTTACAGCGTCCTGTATTTTCTTTGGTTCACGCGAATCAACCGCGATAGCAATTTCGTCGGGTAATCCTCGAATAAAAGCTTCTAAAGCACATTCTTCTACGGGAGCCATCATTTGATTAGCGCATTCCCCGTATTTATCTTCTAAAGCAACACGAGCACCGCTGATTAGGATATTTAATCGATCTGCAGAGTCACTGACCGCTTCTCCGCGTCTCATTCGGATATTTTCTATATCGTGATGGTAGTATGGATATGTTTTACCTGGTGCAAATCTTTCCTTTAAATGTTTTACGAGATCATCTAGTTTTTGAAATTTTTTACCCCAAATACTATCTCTCGCTGTTCCTTGCAATTTTCCTAATATTGCCGTTACATATGAAGTTTCCAGTGCTGGTGGCACATAGACTGCACCGTTTTGAACGTCACTTAAGAAATTTTTAAGCGGAATGTTTCTCCCATCGAAAAATGGAATATTTAATGTACTGTGCTGAATTGTGAAGCATTCAACCATAGAAGCCATCATCAAATTAGTAACGTGTAACTCGTCCAATGTAACATTTGCCGAAACTTGTGCTGCTGCATTACGAGAGGAATTTGTGGCCATATTGATAAATTAGGCGAAGGAAAATTCAGCAATCGTTATCGTGTAATTATAATTGATGTTGATTATTGATTATGAATTGAACTATCTATGCAACTGTGTGCGAATCTCAAGTCTATATGATCCTTTAATTATTCTGCACTAACATATGCGCTAATTGACAATACATATCCCACTTCTGACACCAATTCAGCTGTTACGTGCGTAAGGAATTATTTCGTGGGCCGAGCGGTCAGCCGTTCCGCATGTAACGCTTGAATAAATTTAATTTAGGATGGGTCGTATCATCTAAGATTCCATACGGAATCCGCGCATAGGTCAGGAATGAAATAGGTGTTAACGCAGAATAGAGGATAAATACCTTATTGGCCTGTTCTATTGATTCTTTACATTATATAAAAACAATTACACGGAATGGTTCAGAAATATCGGAGTCCAGAATGGATGACAATTTTACAATACGTATTTTAGTTGGAGTCTTAGATTGGTAAATTCCTAACGTGTTAAGTGTACGAATGGGCCCAAGGGAAATTCCCACAAGCATATAAACATATGTTTGGGTCCTCGTATCGCAATGAGAACATAAGTATGGAAAACTCACCAATGAATACTATCTTGGAAGCAATGTTTATCGTTAGCTCTGATGTGAATTGTCCCAGATGCTGGTGGAGCCCGAAGATGAAGGAATGGCTGATGAACTTTTCACGGCACTTATATGAGTTAACGCAATTCTATTTTCACTATACTATAAATACTATAAATACTATAAAGAAGAATTTAATATATTAGAATGGAGATTGGAATCTTAAGATTGATTTTAAATTTGAATAATTTCTTGTTAGCTGAGTCCTTCGGTAATTATGGAAGTAACTTCACTAATTTAACCCGAACTCTGGCTCAAAATAGCAACAAGGGCAAAACGCCACGCACCTCGCGATTTGACTAACGATTGCAACTCGCGGCGGTTTCTCTGCCTCTTTTGTAGATTTTGGGGACCGCTAAGGGCAAGTTCCAAGAGCCATGCTCGTTCCTCCCACTCAGGAAATCGCCCGTTCCTGTTCTAAGAATTCCGCCCGCAGTTCATCAGCTATTTCCCATCCATAGCCTCCCGCTATTGCAATTTCGCTTATTAGCAAAACGTGACCACCGTTCGAAGAATATTCGCGGTCGAGGAATTTCGCCGTGTTTAGGTATGCAAATTTTAATTTAACATCCGGTACGTAACAATATATAATTTATATATAATATTATTTATATAAATAATAATATATTTATAAATATATAATATTATTTATATAGATAATAATATATTTATAAATATATTATATTATTATATTTAATTATAATTTATATGGACCGATATCTGTGGCGATGTCACTCGAAACCGTATGTGTTGGACGAAACTAAGTGGTCGACCTTGTGAGATAGGAAACTCCAGATGCGAAGCGTAGTACCATTTTAAACTAATTGTTCTATCTGAAACAATGTGTTCGACACTGTGCCAGGAGAAGCGCCTGTACTCGGAAACCTGTGGCGATGCCACTCGAAACCGTATGTGTTCGACGAAACTAAGTGGTCGAACTTGTGAGAGAGGAAACTCCACATGTGAAATTTAGTTCCATATTAAACTAATTTTTCTATCTGAAACTAATTGTTCGACACTGTGCCAGGAGAAGCGCCTGTTCTCTGAAATCTGTGGCGATGCCACTCGAAACCGTATGTGTTCGACGAAACTAAGTGGCCGACCTTGTGAGAGAGGAAACTCCAGATGCGAAACATAGTTGCATTTTAAACTAATTGTTCTATCTGAAACTAAGTGTTCGATACTGTGCCAGGAGAAACTCCCGTTCTGCGAAATCTGTGGCGATACTACTCGAAACCGTATGTGTTCGACGAAACTAAGTGGTCGACCTTGTGAGAGATGAAACTCCAAATGCGAAAAATATTTCCATTTTAAACTAAATATTCTAACTGAAACTAAGTGTTCGATACTGTGCCAGGAGAAGTGCCTGTTCTCTGAAATCTGTGCCGATGCCAATCGAAACCGTTTGTGTTCGACGAAACTAAGATGTTTCCTTGTGAAAGAGGAAACTACAGATGCGAAACTTAGTTCCATTTAAAACTAATTGTTCCATCTGAAACTAAGTGTTCGATACTTTGCCAGGAGAAGCGCCTGTTCTCTGAAATCTGTGGCGATGCCACTCGAAACCGTATGAGTTCCACGAAACTAAGAGGTCGCCTTGTGAGAAAGGAAACGCCAGATGCGAAACTTAGTACCATATTAAACTAATTGTTCCATCTGAAACTAAGTGTTCGATACTGTGCCAGGAGAAGCGCCTGTTCTCTGAAACCTGTGGCGTTGCTACTCGAAGCCGAATGTGTTCGACGAAAGTAAGTGGTAGACTGTGTGAGAGAGGAAACTCCAGACGCGAAACTTAGTGCCATTTTAAACTAATTGTTCTATCTGAAACTAAGTGTTCGATACTGTGGCAGGAGAAGCGCCTGTTCTCGGAAATCTGTCGCGATGCGACTCGAGAGGGTATGTGTTCGACGAAACTAAGTGGTCGACCTTGTGAGCGAGGAAACTGCAGATGCGAAACTTAGTTCCATTTTAAACTAATTGTTCTATCTGAAACTAAGTGTTCGATACTGGGCCAGGAGAAGCGCCTGTTCTCTGAAATCTGTGGCGATGCTACTCGAAACCGTATGTGTTCGACGAAACTAAGTGGTCGACCTTCTGAGAGAGGAAACTCCGGATGCGAAACTTAGTTCCATTTTAAACTAATTGTTCTATCTGAAACTAAGTGTTCGATACTGTGCCAGGAGAAGCTCCCGTTCTGTGAAACCTGTGGCGATACGACTCGAAACGGTATGTGTTCGACGAAATTAAGTCGTCGACCTTGTGGGAGAGGAAACTCCAGATGCGAAATTTAGTACCATTTTAAACTAATTGTTCTATCTGAAACTAAGTGCTCGATACTGTGCCAGGAGAAGCGCCTGTTCTCTGAAATCTGTGGCGATGCTACTCGAAACCGTATGTGTTCGACGAAACTAGGTGGTCGACCTTGTGGGAGAGGAAACTCCAGATGCGAAGCTTAGTACCATTTTAAACTAATTGTTCTATCTGAAACTAAGTGCTCGATACTGTGCCAGGAGAAGCGCCTGTTCTCTGAAATCTGTGGCGTTGCCACTCGAAACCGTATGTGTTCGACGAAACTAAGTGGCCGACCTTGTGAGAGAGGAAACTGCTGATGCGAAACTTAGTTCCATTTTAAATTAATTTTTCTATATGAAACTATGTGTTCGAATCTGTGCTAGAAGAAGCGCCTGTTCTCTGAAATCTGTCGCGATGCTACTCGAAACCGTATGTGTTCGAGGAAACTGAGTGGTCGACATTGTGAGAGAGGAAACTCCAGACGCGAAAATTAGTGCCATTTTAAACTAATTGTTCTATCTGAAACTAAGTGTTCGATACTGTGCCAGGAGAAGCGCCTGTTCTCTGAAACCTGTGGCGATACCACTCGAAACCGTATGTGTTCGACGAAACTAAGTGGCCGACCTTGTGAGAGAGGAAACTCCGTATGCGAAACTTAGTTCCATTTTAAACTAATTGTTCTATCTGAAACTATGTGTTCGACACTATGCCAGGAGAAGCGCCTGTTCTCTGAAATGTGTAGCGATAACAATCGAAACCGTATGTGTTAGACGAAACTAAGTTGTTGACCTTCTGAGAGAGGAAACTCCAGATGCGAAACTTTGTTCCATTTTAAACTAATTGTTCTATCTGAAACTAAGTGTTCGATACTGTGCCACGAGAAGCGCCTGTTCTCTGAAATCTGTCGCGATGCTACTCGAAACCGTATGTGTTCGACGAAACTGAGTGGTCGACATTGTGCGAGAGGAAACGTCAGATGCGAAACTTAGTTCTATTTTAAATTAATTGTTCTATCTGAAACTAAGTGTTCGATACTGTGCCAGGAGAAGCGCCCGTTCTGTGAAACCTGTGGCGATACCACTCGAAACGGTATGTGTTCGACGAAACTCAGTGGTCGACCTTTTGAGAGAGGAAACTCCAGACGCGAAACTTAGTGCCCCTTTAAACTAATTGTTCTATCTGAAACTAAGCGTTCGATACTGTGCCAGGAGAAGCGCCTGTTCTCTGAAATCTGTCGCGATGCTACTCGAAACCGTATGTGTTCGAGGAAACTGAGTGGTCGACATTGTGAGAGAGGAAACTCCAGACGCGAAAATTAGTGCCATTTTAAACTAATTGTTCTATCTGAAACTAAGTGTTCGATACTGTGCCAGGAGAAGCGCCTGTTCTCTGAAATCTGTGGCGATGCTACTCGAAACCGTATGTGTTCGACGAATCTAAATGGTCGACCTTGTGTGAGAGGAAACTCCAGATGCGAAACTTAGTTCCATTTTAAACTAATTGTTCTATCTGAAACTATGTGTTCGACACTGTGCCAGGAGAAGCGCCTGTTCTCTGAAATGTGTAGCGATGCCACTCGAAACCGTATGTGTTCGACGAAACTGAGTGGTCGACATTGTGACAGAGGATTCACCAGATGCGGAACATAGTTCCATTTTAAACTAATTGTTCTATCTGAAACTAAGTGTTCGATACTGTGCCAGGAGAAGCGCCTGTTCTCTGAAATCTGTGGCGATGCCACTCGAAACCGTATTTGTTCGACGAAACTAAGTTGTCGGCCTTGTGAGAGAGGAAACTCCAAATGCGAAACTTTATTCCATTTTAAAATATTTGTCCTATATGATATTAAGTGTTCGATACTGTGCCAGGAGAAGCGCCTGTTCTCTGAAATCGGTGGCGATGCCACTCGAAACCGTATGTGTTCGACGAAACTAAGTGGTCGACCTTGTGAGAGAGGAAACTCCAGAAGCGAAACATATTTCCATTTTAAACTAATTGTTCTATCAGAAACTAAGTGTTCGATAATGTGCCAGGAGAAGCGCCTGTTCTCTGAAATGTGTAGCGATGCCACTCGAAACCGTATTTGTTCGACGAAACTAAGTGGTCCACCTTGTGAGGGAGGATACTCCAGATGCGAAACATAGTTACATTTTAAACAAATTGTTCTGTCTGAAATAAGTGTTCGATACTGTGCCAGGAGAAGCGCCTGTTCTCTGAAATCTGTGGCGAGGCCACTCGAAATCGGATGTGTTCGACGAAACTAAGTCGTCCACCTTGTGAGACAGGAAACTCCTTATGCGAAGTTTAGTTCCATTTTAAAGTAATTGTTCTTTCCGATACTAAGTGTTCGATACTGTGCCGGGAGAAGCGCCTGTTCTCTGAAATCTGTGGCGATGCCACTCGACACCGTATGTGTTCCACGAAACTAAGTGGTCGACCTTGTGAGAGAGGAAACTCCAGATGCGAAACTTAGTTCCATTTTAAACTAATTGTTCTATCTGAAACTAAGTCTTCGATAATGAGCTAGGAGAAGCGCCTGCTCCCTGAAATGTGTGGCGATGCCACTCGAAACCGTATGTGTTCGACGAAACTAAGTGGTCGACCTTGTGGGAGAGGAAACTCCAAATGCGAAACTTACTTCCATTTTAAACTAATTGTTCTATCTGCAACTAAGTGTTCGATACTGTGTCAGGAGAGGCGCCAGTTCTCTGAAATCTGTGGCGATGCTACTCGAAACCATATGTGTTCGACGAAACTAAGTGGTCGCCTTGTGAAAGAGGAAACTCCAGATGCGAAACATAGTACCATTTTAAACTGATTGTTCTATCTGAAAATATGTGTTCGATACTGTTCCAGGAGAAGCGCCTGTTCCCTGAAATCTGTGGCAATGCCACTCGAAACCGTATGTGTTCGACGAAACTAAGTGGTCGCCTTGTGAGGGAACAAACTCCAAATGCGAAACTTAGTACCATTTTAAACTAATTGTTCTATCTGAAACTAAGTGTCCGATACTGTGCAAGGAGAAGCGCCTGTTCTCTGAAATCTGTGGCGATGCCACTCGAAACCGTATGCGTTCGGCGAAACTAAGTGATCGACCTTGTGTGAGAGGAAACTCCAGATGCGAAACGTAGTTCAATTTTAAACTAAATGTTCCATCTGAAACTAAGTGTTCGATACTGTGCCAGGAGAGGCGCCTGTTCTCTGAAATCTGTGGCGATGCTACTCGAAACCGTATGTGTTAGACGAAACTAAGTGGTCGCCTTGTGAAAGAGGAAACTCCAGATGCGAAACTTAGTACCATTTTAAACTAATTGTTGTATCTGAAACTATGTGTCCGATACTGTAACAGGAGAAGCGCCTGTTCTCTGAAATCTGTGACGATGCCACTCGAAACCTATGTGTTCGACGAAACTGAGTGGTCGACCTTGTGAGAGAGGAAACTGCAGATGCGAAACTTACTTCCATTTTAAACTAATTGTTGTATCTGAAACTATGTGTCCGATACTGTGCCAGGAGAAGCGCCTGTTCTCTGAAATCTGTGGCGATGCCACTCGAAACCGTTTGTGTTCGACGAAACTAAGTGGTCGACCTTCTGAGAGAGGAAATTCCGTATGCGAAACTTAGTTCCATTTTAAACTAATTTTTCTATCTGAAACAAAGTGTTCGATACTGTGGCAGGAGAAGCGCCTGTTCTCTGAAATCTGTGGCGATGCCACTCGAAACCGTATGTGTTCGACGAAACTAAGTGGTCGACCTTGTGAGGGAGGAAACTCCAAATGCGAAATATATTTCCATTTTAAACTAAATGTCCTGTCTGAAACTAAGTATACGATACTCTGCCAGTAGAAGCGCCTGTTCTCTGAAATCTGTGGCGATGCTACTCGAAACCGAATGTGTTCCACGAAACTAAGTGGCCGCTTTGTGAGAGAGGAAACTCCAGATGCGAAACTTAGTTCCATTTTAAACTAATTGTTCTATCTGAAACTAAGTGTTCGATACTGTGCCGGGAGTAGCGCCTGTTCTCTGAAATCTGTGGCGATGCCACTCGAAACCGTATGTGTTCGACGCAACTCAGTGGTCGACCTTGTGAGAGAGGAAACTCCAGATGCGAAACTTAGTTCCATTTTAAACTGATTGTTCCATCTGAAACTAAGGGTTCGATACTGTGCCAGGAGAAGCGCCTGTTCTCGGAAATCTGTCGCGATACTACTCGAAACCGTATGTGTTCGACGAAACTAAGTCGTCGATCTTTTGAGAGAGGAATCTCCAGTTGCGAAACATAGTTCCATTTTAAACTAATTGTTCTACCTGAAACTAAGTGTTCGATACTGTGCCAGGAGAAGCGCCTGTTCTCTGAAATCTGTGGCAATGCCACTCGAAACCGAATGTGTTCCACGAAACTAAGTGGCCGCCTTGTGAGAGAGGAAACTCCAGATGCGAAACTTAGTTCCATTTTAAACTAATTTTTCTATCTGAAACAAAGTGTTCGATACTGTGGCAGGAGAAGCGCCTGTTCTCTGAAATCTGTGGCGATGCCACTCGAAACCGTATGAGTTCGACGAAACTAAGTTGTCGACCTTGTGGGAGAGGAAACTCCAGATGCGAAACATAGTTCAATTTAAACTAAATGTTCCATCTGAAACTAAGTGTTCGATACTGTGCCAGGAGAAGCGCCAGTTCTCTGAAATGTGTTTCGATGCCACTCGAAACCGTATGTGTTCGGCGAAACTAAGTGGTCGACCTTGTGAGAGAGGAAACTCCAGATGCGAAACTTAGTTCCATTTTAAACTAATTGTTCTATCTGCAACTATGTGTTCGATACTGTGCCAGGAGAAGCGCCTGTCCTCTGAAACCTCTGGCGTTGCTACTCGAAACCGAATGTGTTCGACGAAAGTAAGTGGTCGACCTTCTGAGAGAGGAAATTCCGTATGCGAAACTTAGTTCCATTTTAAACTAATTTTTCTATCTGAAACAAAGTGTTCGATACTGTGGCAGGAGAAGCGCCTGTTCTCTGAAATCTGTGGCGATGCTACTCGAAACCGTATGTGTTCGAGGAAACTAAGTGGTCGAATTTGTGGGAGAGGAAACTCCAGATGCGAAACATAGTTCCATTTTAAACGAATTGTTCTATCCGAAACTAAGTGTTCGATACTGTGCCAGGAGAAGCACCTGTTCTCTGAAATCTGTGGCGATGCCACTCGAAACCGTATGTGGTCGACGAAACTCAGTGGCCGACCTTGTGAGAGAGGAAACTCCAGATGCAAAACTTAGTTCCACTTTAAACTAATTGTTCTATCTGAAACTAAGTGTTCGATACTATGCCAGGAGAAGCGCCTGTTCTCTGAAATCTGTGGCGATGCTACTCGAAACCGTATGTGTTCGAGGAAACTAAGTGGTCGAATTTGTGGGAGAGAAAACTCCAGATGCGAAACATAGTTCCATTTTAAACGAATTGTTCTATCCGAAACTAAGTGTTCGATACTGTGCCAGGAAAAGCACCTGTTCTCTGAAATCTGTGGCGATGCCACTCGAAACCGTATGTGGTCGACGAAACTCAGTGGCCGACCTTGTGAGAGAGGAAACTCCAGATGCAAAACTTAGTTCCACTTTAAACTAATTGTTCTATCTGAAACTAAGTGTTCGATACTGTGCGAGGAGAAGCGCCTGTTCTCTGAAATCTGCGGCGATGCTACTCGATACCGTATGTCTTCGACGAAACTAAGTTGCCAATACTGTGCCAGGAGGAACACCCGTTCGGCCAAATCTGTGGCGATACCACTCGACACCGTATGTGTTCGGCGAAACTAAGTGGCCGACCTTGTGAGAGAGGAAACTCCAAATGCGAAGCTTTTTTCCATTTTAAACTTATTTTTCTATCTGAAACTAAGTGTCCGATACTGTGCCAGGAGAAGCGCCTGTTCTCTGAAATCTGTGGCTATGCTACTCGAAACCGTATGTGTTCGACGAAACTAAGTGGTCGACCTTGTGAGAGAGGAAACTCCAGATGCGAAACTTAGTTCCATTTTAAACTAATTGTTCTATCTGATACTAAGTGTTCGATACTGTGCCAGGAGAAGCGCCTGTTCTCTGAAATCTGTCGCGATGCTACTCGAAACCGTATGTGTTCGACGAAACTAAGTCGCCGACCTTGTGAGAGAGGAAACTCCAGATGCGAAGCATAGTTCAATTTTAAACTAAATGTTCCTTCTGAAACTAAGTGTTCGGTACTGTGCCAGGAGAAGCGCCTGTTCTCTGAAATCTGTGGCGATGCCACTCGAATCCGTATGTGTTCGACGAAACTAAGTGGCCGACCTTGTGAGAGAGGAAACTCCAGATGCGAAACTTAGTTCCATTTTAAACCAATTGTTCTATCTGAAACTAAGCGTTGGATACTGTGCCAGGAGAAACGCCTGTTCTCTGAAATATGTGGCGATGCCACTCGAAACCGTATGTGTTCGCCGAAACTAAGTTGTCGAACTTGTGAGAGGGGAAACGCCAAATGCGAAACATAGTTCCACTTTAAACTAACTGTTCTATCTGAAACTATGTGCTCGATACTGTGCCAGGAGAAGTGCCTGTTCTCTGAAATCTTTGGCGATGCCACTCGAAACCGTATGTGTTCGACGAAACTAAGTTGTCGACCTTGTGAGAGAGGAAACTCCAGATGCGAAACTTAGTTCCATTTTAAACTAATTGTTCTATCTGAAACTAAGTTTTCGATACTGTGCCACGAGAAGCGTAGAGAATGTAGTGTTAAAATATAGTATAAGAATGACTGAGTCAAACACCCGTTCAGTAGCACTATCGGCTGTCCAACCAAGTACTCTACGCCCTGATGCCTAAAACAATATTTCGGTCGTGGGCGGTGTGAAACTTCATAATTTACGTTCCAACGAAATGCAAAAAACACCAATGTATTAGGTGGTCCTATGAGTTCGTTCCGGTTTCAGCCGTTACAGTAAAACGCCTTTTTTTTCAAATACAATTTATTTTATTTACATACATAGTCACCATTCTTTTCAATTACTTCTTGCCAGTTCTCAGGTGCTTCATAATTCCTTTCGCATAAAAGTCTTTCCTTTTTTTTATTAAAAAACTCCGCCACGTGCTTTTGGAGGACCTCAAAGTTTTCAAATTGTTTTCCGGTAACCGAATTTTGAATGCACCGAAATAAATAATAATCTGATGGGGCTATGTCAGGAGAGTACGGAGGTACTCAGTACCAGTAACATTCCTTTTAAAATTGATTCATTTCGATGCCGATTCAACAGAGCCATGCACACACAACTTTGATATTAATCCTATCTTCCGTAAACAATCATGCACGGTGGATTTTTTAATTTGAAGTTCCGATGGAATTTCACGCACTTGAATGCAACGATTTTGCTCCACTATTGCACGTACAGCACTGTTGTCAGCAGTATGTGGTCGTCCAGCGCGATGGTCATCTTCTAATGAAAAATTTCCTTAACGAAAATGATCAAACCATTTTCTGCACGTACGATCTGTTACAGCACCTTCCCCATAAACAACACAAATATTTCTCGAAGTTTCTGAACCGTTATACCCTTTACGAAACTCTTATAACATGATGTGTCGAAAATGAATTTTGTTGTCCCTCATGATTTTAGTTTAGATATTACAGAAAAACTTAAAAAAATACGTCTAATTCGCACGAAAGCAAAACTAGAAGTGTACTGGAATATGTACATTTTTACCTGAGTATGTACTGTGGTTTATTACTCGGGTAAGAAGGTAATAAGTCGCCGCGCCGAAAACGGAACGAACTTCTTGGACCACCTAATAGAAGAACCTAGTTGAGCCCCAGAGGACCCGTAGAAGACATGTGACTGTTTTCCAACAGTGGGTGGTGGAATCGTCACATTCCGCACCGTGCATCATGATCCGGTGTATGCAAAATTGAAGCAAACCCTGATTCATGGAATTCCGATTTTCGGGCTGATTTCTTAAAAAGTAGTCAGAGAGTTGTCGCTCATTGGTGAACCTAATCATCCGGAACATGGACCGCAAGATATTTGCCACCTATAAAATACGTGCAGATACGCACACGGGGATCATATGCACACGTGCATCAGTCGTGTTAGCATGGAGTCCTTCAGTTTCTTGCTACATGCAATCGGGACGCCACGCTCGGCAAATGTGGACTTCGTCCATGAGTTACCTCTGGAAATATCGCAGTTGATTCTGCGGCAATTGGATTCTGCATCTTTACTGAGCGCAGCGCTTGTTTCCCGGAAGTGGCTATCGGTTTGCCGGGCCGATGTGAAAATCAGGTAAAGGGTAAGGAGATACCTCAGGAAGAAGGCGGAGCGGATTCGGTCGGACTACATTGGAAGGCCTACAACGGATGTAGTCAGACGTCATGGGTTCAGAATGAATTCACGTGTTAGAAATATGCAAAGATCTGCGCCTCCGACCAGTATTGACGCATATCGCCTAATGGATATAGAATCGACACGGCACAGTCGTTATCATGGACATCAGCGCGATGACAACAAAAGGCGAATCAAGTCTTACAGAATTTGATGTTGTGAGAAACGGAACGGGAGTTTCTCCTGGCACAGTATCGAACAGATAGTTTCAACCAACACATACGGTTTCGAGTGGTAACGCCACAGATTGCGCGGAACGGGAGTTTCTCCTGGCACAGTATCGAACAGATAGTTTCGACCAACACATAAGGTTTCGAGTGGTTCGCCACAGATTTCAGAGACCAGGCGCTTCTCCTGGCCCAGTATCGACCACTTAGTTTCAGATAGAACAATTAGTTTAAAATGGAACTAAGTTTCGCATCTGGATATTCCTCTCTCACAAGGTCGACCACTTAGTTTCGTCGAACACAGACGGTTTCGAGTTGCATCGCCACAGATTTCAGAGAACAGGCTCTTCTACTGGCACAATATCGAACACTTAATTTCAGATAAAACAATCAGTTTAAAATGGAACTAAGTTCCGCTTCTGGAGTTTCCTCCCACACAAGGTCGACCATTGAGATTCGTCGAACACATACGGTTTCGAGTAGCATCGCCACAGATTTCAGAGAACAAGGGCTTCTCCTGGAACATTATCGAACACTTAGTTTCAGATAGAACAATTAGTTTAAAATGGAACTAAGTTTCGCATCTGGAGTTTCCTCTCTCACAAGGTCGACCACTTAGTTTCGTCGAACACATACAGTTTCGAGTAGCATCGCCACAGATTTCAGAGAACAGACGCTTCTCCTGGAACAGTATCGAACACTTAGTTCCAGATAGAACAATTTGTTTAAAATGGAACTATGTTTCGCATCCGGAGTTTCCTCTCTCAGAAGGTCGACCGCTTAGTTTCGTCGAACACATACAGTTTCGAGTAGCATCGCCACAGATTTCAAAGAACAGACGCTTCTCCTGGCACAGTATCGAACACTTAGTTTCAGATAGAACAATTAGTTTAAATGGAACTAAGTTTCTCATCTGGAGTTTCCTCTTTCACAAGGCGACCACTTAGTTTCGTCGAACACATACGGTTTCGAGTGGCATCACCACAGATTTTAGAGAACAGGCGCTTCTCGTGGCACAGTATCGAACACTTAGTTTCAGCTAGAATATTTAGTTTTAAATGGAAATATGTTTCGCATCTGGAGTATCCTCTCTCACAAGGTCAACCACTTAGTTTCGTCGAACACATACGGTTTCGAGTGACATTGCCACAGATTTCAGAGAACTGGCGCTTCTCCTGCCACAGTATCGAACACTCAGTATCAGATAGAACAATTAGTTTAAAATGGAACTATGTTTCGCATCTGGAGAATCCTCTCTCACAAGGTCAACCACTTAGTTTCGTCGAACACATACGGTTTCGAGTGGCATCGCCACAGATTTCAGAGAACAGGCGCTTCTCCTGGCACAGTATTGAACACTTAGTTACAGATAGAACGAATAGTTTAAAATGGAACTATGTTTCGCATCTGGAGTATCCTCTCTCACAAGGTCAACCACTTAGTTTCGTCGAACAAATACGGTTTCGAGCGGCATCGCCACACATTTCAGAGAACAGGCGCTTCTCCTGGCACAGTATCGAACACTTAGTATCAGATAGAACAATTAGTTTAAAATGGATTTATGTTTCGCATCTCGAGTGTCCTCTCTCACAAGGTCGACCACTTAGTTTCGTCGAACACATACGGTTTCCAGTAGTATCGCCACAGATTTCGCAGAACGGGAGTTCCTCCTGGCACAGTGTCGAACACTTATTTTCAGATAGAACAATTAGTTTAAAATGGAACTTTTATTCGCATCTGGAGTTTCCTCTCTCACAAGGTCGGCCACTTAGTTTCGTCGAACACATACGGTTTCGAGTAGTATCGCCGCAGATTTCAGAGAACAGGCGCTTCTCCAGGCACAGTATCGAACACTTAGTTTCAGATTGAACAATTAGTTTTAAATGGAACTAAGTTTCTCATCTGGAGTTTCCTCTTTCACAAGGCGACCACTTAGTTTCGTCGAACACATACGGTTTCGAGTGGCATCGCCACAGATTTTAGAGAACAGGCGCTTCTCGTGGCACAGTATCGAACACTTAGTTTCAGCTAGAATATTTAGTTTTAAATGGAAATATGTTTCGCATCTGGAGTATCCTCTCTCACAAGGTCAACCACTTAGTTTCGTCGAACACATACGGTTTCGAGTGACATTGCCACAGATTTCAGAGAACAGGCGCTTCTCCTGCCACAGTATCGAACACTCAGTATCAGATAGAACAATTAGTTTAAAATGGAACTATGTTTCGCATCTGGAGCATCCTCTCTCACAAGGTCAACCACTTAGTTTCGTCGAACACATACGGTTTCGAGTGGCATCGCCACAGATTTCAGAGAACAGGCGCTTCTCCTGGCACAGTATTGAACACTTAGTTACAGATAGAACGAATAGTTTAAAATGGAACTATGTTTCGCATCTGCAGTATCCTCTCTCACAAGGTCAACAACTTAGTTTCATCGAACAAATACGGTTTCGAGCGGCATCGCCACACATTTCAGAGAACAGGCGCTTCTCCTGGCACAGTATCGAACACTTAGTTTCAGATAGAACAATCAGTTTAAAATGGAACTAAGTTTCGCATCTGGATATTCCTCTCTCACAAGGTCGACCACTTAGTTTCGTCGAACACATACGGTTTCGAGTGGTATCGCCACAGATTTCAGAGAACAGGCGCTTCTCCTGGCACAGTATCGAACACTTAGTTTCAGATGGAACAATTAGTTTTAAATGGAACTAAGTTACGCATCTGGATATTCCTCTCTCACAAGGTCGACCACTTAGTTTCGTCGAACACAGACGGTTTCGAGTTGCATCGCCACAGATTTCAGAGAACAGGCTCTTCTCCTGGCACAATATCGAACACTTAGTTTCAGATAGAACAATCAGTTTAAAATGGAACTAAGTTCCGCATCTGGAGAATCCTCTCTCACAAGGTCAACCACTTAGTTTCGTCGAACATATACGGTTTCGAGTGGCATCGCCACAGATTTCAGAGAACAGGCGCTTCTCCTGGCACAGTATTGAACACTTAGTTACAGATAGAACGAATAGTTTAAAATGGAACTATGTTTCGCATCTGGAGTATCCTCTCTCACAAGGTCAACCACTTAGTTTCGTCGAACAAATACGGTTTCGAGCGGCATCGCCACACATTTCAGAGAACAGGCGCTTCTCCTGGCACAGTATCGAACACTCAGTATCAGATAGAACAATTAGTTTAAAATGGTTCTATGTTTCGCATCTGGAGTGTCCTCTCTCACAAAGTCGACCATTTAGTTTCGTCGAACACATACGGTTTCGAGTAGTATCGCCACAGATTTCGTCGAACGGGAGGTTCTCCTGGCACACTATCGACCACTTAGTTTCAGATAGAACAATTAGTTTAAAATGGAACTAAGTTTCGCATCTGGATATTCCTCTCTCACAAGGTCGACCACTTAGTTTCGTCGAACACAGACGGTTTCGAGTTGCATCGCCACAGATTTCAGAGAACAGGCTCTTCTCCTGGCACAATATCGAACACTTAGTTTCAGATAGAACAATCAGTTTAAAATGGAACTAAGTTCCGCATCTGGAGTTTCCTCCCACACAAGGTCGACCATTTAGATTCGTCGAACACATACGGTTTCGAGTAGCATCGCCACAGATTTCTGAGAACAAGGGCTTCTCCTGGAACATTATCGAACACTTAGTTTCAGATAGAACAATTAGTTTAAAATGGAACTAAGTTTCGCAGCTGGAGTTTCCTCTCTCACAAGGTCGACCACTTAGTTTCGTCGAACACATACAGTTTCGAGTAGCATCGCCACAGATTTCAGAGAACAGACGCTTCTCCTGGAACAGTATCGAACACTTAGTTCCAGATAGAACAATTTGTTTAAAATGGAACTATGTTTCGCATCCGGAGTTTCCTCTCTCAGAAGGTCGACCGCTTAGTTTCGTCGAACACATACAGTTTCGAGTAGCATCGCCACAGATTTCAAAGAACAGACGCTTCTCCTGGCACAGTATCGAACACTTAGTTTCAGATAGAACAATTAGTTTAAATGGAACTAAGTTTCTCATCTGGAGTGTCCTCTCTCACAAAGTCGACCATTTAGTTTCGTCGAACACATACGGTTTCGAGTAGTATCGCCGCAGATTTCGTCGAACGGGAGGTTCTCCTGGCACACTATCGACCACTTGGTTTCAGATAGAACAATTAGTTTAAAATGGAACTAAGTTTCGCATCTGGAGTTTCCTCTCTCACAAGGTCGGCCACTTAGTTTCGTCGAACACATACGGTTTCGAGTCGTATCGCCACAGATTTCAGAGAACAGGCGCTTCTCCTGGCACAGTATCGAACACTTAGTTTCAGATGGAACAATTAGTTTGAAATGGAACTAAATTACGCATCCGGAGTTCCCTCTCTCAGAAGGTCGACCGCTTAATTTCGTCGAACACATACGTTTTCGAGTAGCATCGCCACACATTTCAGAGAACAGGCGCTTCTCCTGGCACAGTATCTAACACTTAGTTTCAGATGGAACAATTAGTTTTAAATGGAACTAAGTTACGCATCCGGAGTTCCCTCTCTCAGAAGGTCGACCGCTTAGTTTCGTCGAACACATACGTTTTCGAGTAGCATCGCCACACATTTCAGAGAACAGGCGCTTCTCCTGGCACAGTATCGAACACTTAGTTTCAGATAGAACAATTAGTTTAAAATGGAACTAAGTTTCGCATCTGGAGTTTCCTCTCTCACAAGGTCGGCCACTTAGTTTCGTCGAACCCATACGGTTTCGAGTGGTATCGCCACAGATTTCAGAGAACAGGCGCTTCTCCTGGCACAGTATCGAACACTTAGTTTCAGATGGAACAATTAGTTTTAAATGGAACTAAGTTACGCATCCGGAGTTCCCTCTCTCAGAAGGTCGACCGCTTAGTTTCGTCGAACACATACGTTTTCGAGTAGCATCGCCACACATTTCAGAGAACAGGCGCTTCTCCTGGCGCAGTATCGAACACTTAGTTACAGATAGAACAATTAGTTTAAAATGGATTTATGTTTCGCATCTCGAGTGTCCTCTCTCACAAGGTCGACCACTTAGTTTCGTCGAACACATACGGTTTCGAGTAGTATCGCCACAGATTTCGTCGAACGGGAGGTTCTCCTGGCACACTATCGACCACTTAGTTTCAGATAGAACAATTAGTTTAAAATGGAACTAAGTTTCGCATCTGGATATTCCTCTCTCACAAGGTCGACCACTTAGTTTCGTCGAACACAGACGGTTTCGAGTTGCATCGCCACAGATTTCAGAGAACAGGCTCTTCTCCTGGCACAATATCGAACACTTAGTTTCAGATAGAACAATCAGTTTAAAATGGAACTAAGTTCCGCATCTGGAGTTTTTCTTTCACAAGGCGACCACTTAGTTTCGTCGAACACATACGGTTTCGAGTGTGATCGCCACAGATTTCAGAGAACAGACGCTTCTACTGGCACAGTATCGAACACATAGTTTCAGATAGAACAATTAGTTTAAAATGCAACTATGTTTCGCATCTGGAGTTTCCTCTCTCACAAGGTCGGCCACTTAGTTTCGTCGAACACATACGGTTTCGAGTGGTATCGCCACAGATTTCAGAGAACAGGCGCTTCTCCTGGCACAGTATCAGACACTTAGTTTAAGATAGAACAATTAGTTTAAAATGGAACTAAGTTTCGCATCTGGAGTTTCCTCTTTCACAAGGCGACCACTTAGTTTCGTCAAACACATACGGTTTCGAGTGTGATCGCCACAGATTTCAGAGAACAGACGCTTCTACTGGCACAGTATCGAACACATAGTTTCAGATAGAACAATTAGTTTAAAATGCAACTATGTTTCGCATCTGGAGTTTCCTCTCTCACAAGGTCGGCCACTTATTTTCGTCGAACACATACGGTTTCGAGTGGTATCGCTACAGATTTCAGAGAACAGGCGCTTCTCCTGGCACAGTATCGAACACTTAGTTTCCGATGGAACAATTAGTTTTAAATGGAACTATGTTTCGCATCTGGAGTTTCCTATTTCACAAGGCGACCACTTAGTTTCGTCGAACACATACGGTTTCGAGTGTGATCGCCACAGATTTCAGAGAAGAGACGTTTCTACTGGCACAGTATCGAACACATAGTTTCAGATAGAACAATTAGTTTAAAATGCAACTATGTTTCGCATCTGGAGTTTCCTCTCTCACAATGTCGGCCACTTAGTTTCGTCGAACACATACGGTTTCGAGTGGCATCGCCACAGATTTCAGAGAACAGGCGCTTCTCCTGGCACATTATCGAACACTTAGTTACAGATAGAACAATTAGTTTAAAATGCAAATATGTTTCGCATCTGGAGTTTCCTCTCTCACAAGGTCGGCCACTTAGTTTCGTCGAACACATACGGTTTCGAGTGGTATCGCTACAGATTTCAGAGAAAAGGCGCTTCTCCTGGCACAGTATCGAACACTTAGTGTCCGATGGAACAATTAGTTTTAAATGAAACTAAGTTTCGCATCTGGAGTTTCCTCTTTCACAAGGCGACCACTTAGTTTCGTCGAACAAATACGGTTTCGAGTGTGATCGCCACAGATTTCAGAGAAGAGACGTTTCTACTGGCACAGTATCGAACACATAGTTTCAGATAGAACAATTAGTTTAAAATGGAACTAAGTTTCGCTGCTGGGGTTTCCTCTCTCACAAGGTCGACCACTTAGTTTCGTCGAACACATACCGTGTCGAGTGTGCATCGCGACAGATTTCAGAGAACAGGCGCTTCTCCTGACACAGTATCGAACACTCAGTTTCCGATGGAACAATTAGTTTTAAATGGAACTAAGTTTCGCATCTGGAGTTTCCTCTTTCACAAGGCGACCACTTAGTTTCGTCGAACACATACGGTTTCGAGTGTGATCGCCACAGATTTCAGAGAACAGACGCTTCTCCTGGCAGAGTATCGAACACATAGTTTCAGTTAGAACAATTAGTTTAAAATGGTACTATGTTTCGCATCTGGAGTTTCCTCTCTCACAAGGTCGGCCACTTAGTTTCGTCGAACACATACGGTTTCGAGTGGTATCGCTACAGATTTCAGAGAACAGGCACTTCTCCTGGCACAGTATCGAACACTTAGTTTCCGATGGAACAATTAGTTTTAAATGGAACTAAGTTTCGCATCTGGAGTTTCCTCTTTCACAAGGCGACCACTTAGTTTCGTCGAACACATACGGTTTCGAGTGTGATCGCCACAGATTTCAGAGATCAGACGCTTCTACTGGCACAGTATCGAACACATAGTTTCAGATAGAACAATTAGTTTAAAATGGAACTAAGTTTCGCTGCTGGACTTTCCTCTCTCACAAGGTCGACCACTTAGTTTCGTCGATCACATACCGTGTCGAGTGCGCATCGCCACAGATTTCAGAGAACAGGCGCTTCTCCTGGCACATTATCGAACACTTAGTTACAGATACAACAATTAGTTTAAAATGCAACTATGTTTCGCATCTGGAGTTTCCTCTCTCACAAGGTCGGCCACTTAGTTTCGTCGAACACATACGGTTTCGAGTGGTATCGCTACAGATTTCAGAGAACAGGCGCTTCTCCTGGCACAGTATCGAACACTTAGTTTCCGATGGAACAATTAGTTTTAAATGGAACTAAGTTTCGCATCTGGAGTTTCCTCTTTCACAAGGCGACCACTTAGTTTCGTCGAACACATACGGTTTCGAGTGTGATCGCCACAGATTTCAGAGAACAGACGCTTCTCCTGGCACAGTATCGAACACTTAGTATGACATAGAACAATTAGTTTAAAATGGAACAAAGTTTCCCATCTGGAGTATCCTCTCCCACAAGGTCGGCCACTTAGTTTCCTCGAACACATACGGTATCGAGTAGCATCGCCACAGATTTCAGAGAACAGGCGATTCTCCTGGCACAGTATCGAACACTTAGTTTCAGGGAGAACAATTAGTTTAAAATGGAACTAAGTTTCGCATCTGGAGTTTCCTCTCTCACAAGGTCGACCACTTAGTTTCGTTGAACACATACGGTTTCGAGTGGCATCGCCACAGATTTCAGAGAACAGGCGCTTCTCCTGGCACAGTATCGAACACTTAGTTTCAGGGAGAACAATTAGTTTAAAATGGAAATAAGTTTCGCATCTGGAGTCCCCTCTCTCACAAGTTCGACGACTTAGTTTCGTCGAATACATACGGTTTCGAGTGGCATCGCCACAGGTTTCAGAGAACAGGCACTTCTCCTGGCACAGTATCGAACACTTAGTTTCAGATAGAAAAATTAGTTTAAAATGGAACTAAGTTCGCATTCGGAGTTTCCTCTCTCACAAGTTCGACCACTTAGTTTCGTCGAAGACATACGGTTTCGAGTAGCATCGCCACCGATTTCAGAGAACAGACGCTTCTCCTGGCACAGTATCGAACACTTAGTATGACATAGAACAATTAGTTTAAAATGGAACAAAGTTTCCCATCTGGAGTATCCTCTCCCACAAGGTCGGCCACTTAGTTTCCTCGAACACATACGGTATCGAGTAGCATCGCCACAGATTTCAGAGAACAGGCGATTCTCCTGGCACAGTATCGAACACTTAGTTTCAGGGAGAACAATTAGTTTAAAATGGAACTAAGTTTCGCATCTGGAGTTTCCTCTCTCACAAGGTCGACCACTTAGTTTCGTTGAACACATACGGTTTCGAGTGGCATCGCCACAGATTTCAGAGAACAGGCGCTTCTCCTGGCACAGTATCGAACACTTAGTTTCAGGGAGAACAATTAGTTTAAAATGGAAATAAGTTTCGCATCTGGAGTCCCCTCTCTCACAAGTTCGACGACTTAGTTTCGTCGAATACATACGGTTTCGAGTGGCATCGCCACAGGTTTCAGAGAACAGGCGCTTCTACTGGCACATTATCGAACACTTAGTTTCCGATGGAACAATTAGTTTTAAATGGAACTAAGTTTCGCATCTGGAGTTTCCTCTTTCACAAGGCGACCACTTAGATTCGTCGAACACATACGGTTTCGAGTGTGATCGCCACAGATTTCAGAGAACAGACGCTTCTACTGGCACAGTATCGAACACATAGTTTCAGATAGAACAATTAGTTTAAAATGGAACTAAGTTCGCATTCGGAGTTTCCCCTCTCACAAGTTCGACCACTTAGTTTCGTCGAAGACATACGGTTTCGAGTAGCATCGCCACCGAGTTCAGAGAACAGACGCTTCTCCTGGCACAGTATCGAACACTTAGTATGAGATAGAACAATTAGTTTAAAATGGAACTATGTTTCGGATCTGGAGAATCCTCTCTCAGAAGGTCAACCACTTAGTTTCGTCGAACACATACGGTTTCGAGTAGCATCGCCACCGATTCCAGAGAACAGACGCGTCTCCTGGCACTGTATCAAACACTTAGTTTCAGATGGAACACTTAGTTTTAAATGGAACTAAGTTTCGCTTCTGGAGTTTCCTCTCTCACAAAGTCGACCATATAGATTCGTCGAACACATACGGTTTCGAGTAGCATCGCCACAGATTTCAGAGAACACGCGCTTCTCCTGGCAGAGTATCGAACACTTAGTATCAGATAGAAAAATTAGTATAAAATGGAACTAAGTTTCGCATTTGGAGTTTCCTCTCTCACAAGTTCGACCACTTAGTTTCGTCGAACACATACGGTTTCGAGTAGCATCGCCACCGATTCCAGAGAACAGACGCTTCTCCTGGCACAGTATCGAACACATAGTTTCAGATAGAACAATTAGTTTAAAATGGAACTATGTTTCGCATCTGGAGTATCCTCTTTCACAAGGTCAACCACTTAGTTTCGTCGAACACGTACGGTTTCGAGTGGTATTGCCACAGATTTCAGAGAACAGGCGCTTCTCCTGGCACAGTATCGAACACTTAGTTTAAGATAGAACAATTAGTTTAAAATGGAACTAAGTTTCGCATCTGGAGTATCCTCTCTCACAAGGTCGACCACTTAGTTTCGTCGAACACATACGGTTTCGAGTAGTATCGCCACAGATTTCGCAGACCGGGAGTTTCTCCTGGCACAGTATCGAACACTTAGTATCAGATAGAACAATTAGTTTAAAATGGAACTATGTTTCGCATCTGGAGTATCCTCTCTCACAAGGTCGACCACTTAGTTTCGTCGAACACATACGGTTTCGAGTAGTATCGCCACAGAATTCGCAGAACGGGAGTTTCTCCTGGCACAGTATCGAACACTTAGTGTCAGATACGATTATTAGTTTAAAATGAATTAAGTTTCGCAATTTGGAGTTTCCTCTCTCACAAGGTCGGCCACTTAGTTTCGTCGAACTCATACGGTTTCGAGTGGCATCGCCACAGATTTCAGAGAACAGGCGCTTCTCCTGACATAGTATCGAACACTTAGTTTCAGATAGAACAATTAGTTTAAAATGGAAGCAAGTTTCGCATCTGGAGTTTCCTCTCTCACAAGGTCGACCACTTAGTTTCGTCGAACACATATGGTTTCGAGTGGCATCGCTACACATTTCGGAGAACAGGCGCTTCTCCTGGCACAGTGTCGAACACATAGTTTCAGATAGAACAATAAGTTTAAAATGGAACTAAGTTTCGCATCTGGAATTTCCTGTCCCACAAGGTCGACCACTTAGTTTCCACGAACACATACGGTTTCGAGTGGCATCGCCACAGATTTCAGAGAACAGGCGCTTCTCCTGGCACAGTATCGAACACTTAGTTTCAGATTGAACAATTAATTTAAAATGGTACTAAGTCTCGCATTTGGAGTTTCTTCCTTCACAAGGCGACCACTTAGTTTCGTCGAACGCATACGGTTTCGAGTGGCATCGCCACAGATTTCAGAGAACAGGCGCTTCTCGTGGCACAGTACCGAACACTTAGTTTCAGACAGAACAATAAGATTAAAATGGAACTAAGTTTCGCTGCTGGAGTTTCCTCTCCCACAAGGTCGACAACCTATTTTCGTCGAACACATACGGTTTCGAGTAGCATCGCCACAGATTTCAAAGAACAGGCGCTTCTCCTGGCACAGTATCGAACACTTAGTTTCAGATAGAACAATTAGTTTAAAATGGAACTAAGTTTCGCATTTGGAGTTTCCTCTCTCACAAGTTCGACCACTTAGTTTCGTCGAACACATACGGTTTCGAGTAGCATCGCCACCGATTCCAGAGAACAGACGCTTCTCCTGGCACAGTATCGAACACATAGTTTCAGATAGAACAATTAGTTTAAAATGGAACTATGTTTCGCATCTGGAGTATCCTCTTTCACAAGGTCAACCACTTAGTTTCGTCGAACACGTACGGTTTCGAGTGGTATTGCCACAGATTTCAGAGAACAGGCGCTTCTCCTGGCACAGTATCGAACACTTAGTTTAAGATAGAACAATTAGTTTAAAATGGAACTAAGTTTCGCATCTGGAGTATCCTCTCTCACAAGGTCGACCACTTAGTTTCGTCGAACACATACGGTTTCGAGTAGTATCGCCACAGATTTCGCAGACCGGGAGTTTCTCCTGGCACAGTATCGAACACTTAGTATCAGATAGAACAATTAGTTTAAAATGGAACTATGTTTCGCATCTGGAGTATCCTCTCTCACAAGGTCGACCACTTAGTTTCGTCGAACACATACGGTTTCGAGTAGTATCGCCACAGAATTCGCAGAACGGGAGTTTCTCCTGGCACAGTATCGAACACTTAGTGTCAGATACGATTATTAGTTTAAAATGAATTAAGTTTCGCAATTTGGAGTTTCCTCTCTCACAAGGTCGGCCACTTAGTTTCGTCGAACTCATACGGTTTCGAGTGGCATCGCCACAGATTTCAGAGAACAGGCGCTTCTCCTGACATAGTATCGAACACTTAGTTTCAGATAGAACAATTAGTTTAAAATGGAAGCAAGTTTCGCATCTGGAGTTTCCTCTCTCACAAGGTCGACCACTTAGTTTCGTCGAACACATATGGTTTCGAGTGGCATCGCTACACATTTCGGAGAACAGGCGCTTCTCCTGGCACAGTGTCGAACACATAGTTTCAGATAGAACAATAAGTTTAAAATGGAACTAAGTTTCGCATCTGGAATTTCCTGTCCCACAAGGTCGACCACTTAGTTTCCACGAACACATACGGTTTCGAGTGGCATCGCCACAGATTTCAGAGAACAGGCGCTTCTCCTGGCACAGTATCGAACACTTAGTTTCAGATTGAACAATTAATTTAAAATGGTACTAAGTCTCGCATTTGGAGTTTCTTCCTTCACAAGGCGACCACTTAGTTTCGTCGAACGCATACGGTTTCGAGTGGCATCGCCACAGATTTCAGAGAACAGGCGCTTCTCGTGGCACAGTACCGAACACTTAGTTTCAGACAGAACAATAAGATTAAAATGGAACTAAGTTTCGCTGCTGGAGTTTCCTCTCCCACAAGGTCGACAACCTATTTTCGTCGAACACATACGGTTTCGAGTAGCATCGCCACAGATTTCAAAGAACAGGCGCTTCTCCTGGCACAGTATCGAACACTTAGTTTCAGATAGAACAATTAGTTTAAAATGGAACTAAGTTTCGCATCTGGAGTTTCCTCTCTCACAAGGTCGACCACTTAGTTTCGTTGAACACATACGGTTTCGAGTGGCATCGCCAGAGATTTCAGAGAACAGGCGCTTCTCCTGGCACAGTATCGAACACTTAGTATCAGATAGAATAATTAGTTTAAAATGGAACTAAGTTTCGCATCTGGAGTATCCTCTCTCACAAGGTCGACCACTTAGTTTCGTCGAACACATACGGTTTCGAGTAGTATCGCCACAGATTTCGCAGACCGGGAGTTTCTCCTGGCACAGTATCGAACACTTAGTATCAGATAGAACAATTAGTTTAAAATGGAACTAAGTTTCGCATCTGGAGTATCCTCTCTCACAAGGTCGACCACTTAGTTTCGTCGAACACATACGGTTTCGAGTAGTATCGCCACAGAATTCGCAGAACGGAAGTTTCTCCTGGCACAGTATCGAACACTTAGTGTCAGATACGATTATTAGTTTAAAATGAATTAAGTTTCGCAATTTGGAGTTTCCTCTCTCACAAGGTCGGCCACTTAGTTTCGTCGAACTCATACGGTTTCGAGTGGCATCGCCACAGATTTCAGAGAACAGGCGCTTCTCCTGACATAGTATCGAACACTTAGTTTCAGATAGAACAATTAGTTTAAAATGGAAGCAAGTTTCGCATCTGGAGTTTCCTCTCTCACAAGGTCGACCACTTAGTTTCGTCGAACACATATGGTTTCGAGTGGCATCGCCACAGATTTCAGAGAACAGGCGCTTCTCCTAGCACAGTATCGAACACTTAGTTTCAGATTGAACAATTAATTTAAAATGGTACTAAGTCTCGCATTTGGAGTTTCTTCCTTCACAAGGCGATCACTTAGTTTCGTCGAACACATACGGTTTCGAGTGTGATCGCCACAGATTTCAGAGAACAGACGCTTCTACTGGCACAGTATCGAACACATAGTTTCAGATAGAACAATTAGTTTAAAATGGAACTAAGTTTCGCTGCTGGAGTTTCCTCTCTCACAAGGTCGACCACTTAGTTTCGTCGAACACATTCGGTTTCGAGTAGCATCGCCACAGATTTCAGAGAACAGGCACTTCTCCTGGCACAGTATCGAACACTTAGTTTCAGATAGAAAAATTAGTTTAAAATGGAACTAAGTTCGCATTCGGAGTTTCCTCTCTCACAAGGTCGACCACTTAGTTTCGTCGAACACATTCGGTTTCGAGTAGCATCGCCACAGATTTCAGAGAACAGGCACTTCTCCTGGCACAGTATCGAACACTTAGTTTCAGATAGAAAAATTAGTTTAAAATGGAACTAAGTTCGCATTCGGAGTTTCCTCTCTCACAAGTTCGACCACTTAGTTCCGTCGAAGACATACGGTTTCGAGTAGCATCGCCACCGATTTCAGAGAACAGACGCTTCTCCTGGCACAGTATCGAACACTTAGTATGACATAGAACAATTAGTTTAAAATGGAACAAAGTTTCCCATCTGGAGTATCCTCTCCCACAAGGTCGGCCACTTAGTTTCCTCGAACACATACGGTATCGAGTAGCATCGCCACAGATTTCAGAGAACAGGCGATTCTCCTGGCACAGTATCGAACACTTAGTTTCAGGGAGAACAATTAGTTTAAAATGGAACTAAGTTTCGCATCTGGAGTTTCCTCTCTCACAAGGTCGACCACTTAGTTTCGTTGAACACATACGGTTTCGAGTGGCATCGCCACAGATTTCAGAGAACAGGCGCTTCTCCTGGCACAGTATCGAACACTTAGTTTCAGGGAGAACAATTAGTTTAAAATGGAAATAAGTTTCGCATCTGGAGTCCCCTCTCTCACAAGTTCGACGACTTAGTTTCGTCGAATACATACGGTTTCGAGTGGCATCGCCACAGGTTTCAGAGAACAGGCGCTTCTACTGGCAGAGTATCGAATACTTAGTTTCAGATAGAACAATTAGTTTAAAATGGAACTAAGTTTCGCATCAGGAGTTTCCTCTATCACAAGGTCGACCACTTAGTTTCGTCGAACGCATACGGTTTCGAGTGGCATCGCCACAGATTTCAGAGAACAGGCGATTCTCCTGGCACAGCATCGAACACTTAGTTTCAGGGAGAACAATTAGTTTAAAATGGAACTAAGTTTCGCATCTGGAGTTTCCTCTCTCACAAGGTCGACCACTTAGTTTCGTTGAACACATACGGTTTCGAGTGGCATCGCCACAGATTTCAGAGAACAGGCGCTTCTCCTGGCACAGTATCGAACACTTAGTTTCAGATAGAACAATTAGTGTAAAATGGAACTAAGTTTTGCATCTGGAGTTTCCTCTCTCACAAGTTCGACCACTTAGTTTCGTCGAAGACATACGGTTTCGAGTAGCATCGCCACCGATTTCAGAGAACAGACGCTTCTCCTGGCACAGTATCGAACACTTAGTATGACATAGAACAATTAGTTTAAAATGGAACAAAGTTTCCCATCTGGAGTATCCTCTCCCACAAGGTCGGCCACTTAGTTTCCTCGAACACATACGGTATCGAGTAGCATCGCCACAGATTTCAGAGAACAGGCGATTCTCCTGGCACAGCATCGAACACTTAGTTTCAGGGAGAACAATTAGTTTAAAATGGAACTAAGTTTCGCATCTGGAGTTTCCTCTCTCACAAGGTCGACCACTTAGTTTCGTTGAACACATACGGTTTCGAGTGGCATCGCCACAGATTTCAGAGAACAGGCGCTTCTCCTGGCACAGTATCGAACACTTAGTTTCAGGGAGAACAATTAGTTTAAAATGGAAATAAGTTTCGCATCTGGAGTCCCCTCTCTCACAAGTTCGACGACTTAGTTTCGTCGAATACATACGGTTTCGAGTGGCATCGCCACAGGTTTCAGAGAACAGGCGCTTCTACTGGCAGAGTATCGAACACTTAGTTTCAGAGAGAACAATTAGTTTAAAATGGAACTAAGTTTCGCATCAGGAGTTTCCTCTATCACAAGGTCGACCACTTAGTTTCGTCGAACGCATACGGTTTCGAGTGGCATCGCCACAGATTTCAGAGAACAGGCGCTTCTCGTGGCACAGTACCGAACACTTAGTTTCAGACAGAACAATAAGATTAAAATGGAACTAGGTTTTGCATCTGGAGTTTCCTCTCCCACAAGGTCGACAACCTATTTTCGTCGAACACATACGGTTTCGAGTAGCATCGCCACAGATTTCAAAGAACAGGCGCTTCTCCTGGCACAGTATCGAACACTTAGTTTCAGATAGAACAATTAGTTTAAAATGGAACTAAGTTTCGCATCTGGAGTTTCCTCTCTCACAAGGTCGACCACTTAGTTTCGTTGAACACATACGGTTTCGAGTGGCATCGCCACAGATTTCAGAGAACAGGCGCTTCTCCTGGCACAGTATCGAACACTTAGTTTCAGAGAGAACAATTAGTTTAAAATGGAACTAAGTTTCGCATCTGGAGTTTCCTCTCTCACAAGGTCGACCACTTAGTTTCGTTGAACACATACGGTTTCGAGTGGCATCGCCACAGATTTCAGAGAACTGGCGCTTCCCCTGGCACAGTATCGAACACTTAGTTTCAGAGAGAACAATTAGTTTATAATGGAATTATATTTCGCATCTGGAGTATCCTCTCTCACAAGGTGGACCACTTAGTTTCGTCAAACACATACGGTTTCGAGTGGCATCGCCACAGATTTCAGAGAACAGGCGCTGCTCCTGGCACGGTATCGAACACTTAGTTTCAGAGAGACCAATTAGTTTAAAATGGAAATAAGTTTCGCATCTGGAGTTTCCTCTCTCACAAGGTCGACCACCTAGTTTCGTCGAACATATACGGTTTCGAGTAGCATCGCCACAGATTTCAGAGACCAGGCGCTTATCCTGGCACAGTAACGAACACTTAGTTTCAGATAGAACAATTAGTGTAAAATGGAACTAAGTTTTGCATCTGGAGTTTCCTCTCCCACAAGGTCGACCACCTAGTTTCGTCGAACACATACGGTTTCGAGTAGCCTCGCCACAGATTTCAAAGAACAGGCGCTTCTCCTGGCACAGTATCGAACACTTAGTTTCAGATAGAGCAATTAGTTTAAAATGGAACTAAGTTTCGCATCTGGAGTTTAGTCTCTCACAAGGTCGACAACTTAGTTTCTTTAAGCACATACGGTTTCGAGTGGCAACGCCACAGATTTCAGAGAACAGGCATTTCTCCTGGCACAGTATCGAACACTTAGTTTCAGAGAGAACAATTAGTTTAAAATGGAACTAAGTTTTGCATCTGGAGTTTCCTATCTCACAAGGTCGACCACTCAGTTTCGTCGAACACACACGGTTTCGAGTGGCATCGCCACAGATTTCAGAGAACAGGCGCTTCTCCTGGCACAGTGTCGACCACTTAGTTTCAGAGAGAACAATTAGTTTAAAATGGAAATAAGTTTCGCATCTGGAGTTTCCTCTCTCACAAGGTCGACCACCTAGTTTCGTCGAAAATATACGGTTTCGAGTAGCATCGCCACAGATTTCAGAGAACAGGCGCTACTCCTGGCACACAATCGAACACTTAGTTTCAGATAGAACAATTAATTTTAAATGGAACTAAGTTTCGCATCTGGAGTATCCTCTCTCACAAGGTCGACCACTTAGTTTCGTCGAACACATACGGTTTCGAGTAGTATCGCCACAGAATTCGCAGAACGGGAGTTTCTCCTGGCACAGTATCGAACACTTAGTGTCAGATACGATTATTAGTTTAAAATGAATTAAGTTTCGCAATTTGGAGTTTCCTCTCTCACAAGGTCGGCCACTTAGTTTCGTCGAACTCATACGGTTTCGAGTGGCATCGCCACAGATTTCAGAGAACAGGCGCTTCTCCTGACATAGTATCGAACACTTAGTTTCAGATAGAACAATTAGTTTAAAATGGAAGCAAGTTTCGCATCTGGAGTTTCCTCTCTCAGAAGGTGGACCACTTAGTTTCGTCGAACACATACGGTTTCGAGTAGCATCGCCACAGATTTCGGAGAACATGAGCTTCTCCTGGCACAGTATCGAACACTTAGTTTCAGATAGAACAATTAGTTTAAAATGGAACTAAGTTTTGCATCTGGAGTTTCCTATCTCACAAGGTCGACCACTCAGTTTCGTCGAACACACACGGTTTCGAGTGGCATCGCCACAGATTTCAGAGAACAGGCGCTTCTCCTGGCACAGTGTCGACCACTTAGTTTCAGAGAGAACAATTAGTTTAAAATGGAAATAAGTTTCGCATCTGGAGTTTCCTCTCTCACAAGGTCGACCACCTAGTTTCGTCGAAAATATACGGTTTCGAGTAGCATCGCCACAGATTTCAGAGAACAGGCGCTACTCCTGGCACATTATCGAACACTTAGTTTCAGATAGAACAATTAGTTTTAAATGGAACTAAGTTTCGCATCTGGAGTATCCTCTCTCACAAGGTCGACCACTTAGTTTCGTCGAACAAATACGGTTTCGACTGGTATCGCCACAGATTTCAGAGAACAGGCGCTTCTCCTGGCACAGTATCGAACACTTAGTTTCAGATAGAGCAATTAGTTTAAAATGGAACTAAGTTTCGCATCTGGAGTTTAGTCTCTCACAAGGTCGACAACTTAGTTTCGTTAAGCACATACGGTTTCGAGTGGCAACGCCACAGATTTCAGAGAACAGGCATTTCTCCTGGCACAGTATCGAACACTTAGTTTCAGAGAGAACAATTAGTTGAAAATGGAACTAAGATTCGCATCTGGAGTTTCCTCTCTCCGAAGGCGGCCACTTAGTTTCGTGGAACACATACGGTTTCGAGTGGCATTGCCACAGATTTCAGAGAACAGGCGCTTCTCCTGGCACAGTATCGAACACTTAGTTTCAGAGAGAACAATTAGTTTAAAATGGAAATAAGTTTCGCATCTGGAGTTTCCTCTCTCACAAGGTCGACCACCTAGTTTCGTCGAACATATACGGTTTCGAGTAGCATCGTCACAGATTTCAGAGAACAGGCGCTACTCCTGGCACAGTATCGAACACTTAGTTTCAGATAGAACAATTAGTTTTAAATGGAACTAAGTTTCGCATCTGGAGTATCCTCTCTCACAAGGTCGACCACCTAGTTTCGTCGAACATATACGGTTTCGAGTAGCATCGCCACAGATTTCAGAGAACAGGCGCTTATCCTGGCACAGTAACGAACACTTAGTTTCAGATAGAACAATTAGTGTAAAATGGAACTAAGTTTTGCATCTGGAGTTTCCTCTCCCAAAAGGTCGACCACCTAGTTTCGTCGAACACATACGGTTTCGAGTAGCCTCGCCACAGATTTCAAAGAACAGGCGCTTCTCCTGGCACAGTATCGAACACTTAGTTTCAGATAGAGCAATTAGTTTAAAATGGAACTAAGTTTCGCATCTGGAGTTTAGTCTCTCACAAGGTCGACAACTTAGTTTCGTTAAGCACATACGGTTTCGAGTGGCAACGCCACAGATTTCAGAGAACAGGCATTTCTCCTGGCACAGTATCGAACACTTAGTTTCAGAGAGAACAATTAGTTCAAAATGGAAATAAGATTCGCATCTGGAGTTTCCTCTCTCCGAAGGCGGCCACTTAGTTTCGTGGAACACATACGGTTTCGAGTGGCATTGCCACAGATTTCAGAGAACAGGCGCTTCTCCTGGCACAGTATCGAACACTTAGTTTCAGAGAGAACAATTAGTTTAAAATGGAACTAAGTTTCGCATCTGGAGTTTAGTCTCTCACAAGGTCGACAACTTAGTTTCGTTAAGCACATACGGTTTCGAGTGGCAACGCCACAGATTTCAGAGAACAGGCATTTCTCCTGGCACAGTATCGAAAACTTAGTTTCAGAGAGAACAATTAGTTGAAAATGGAACTAAGATTCGCATCTGGAGTTTCCTCTCTCAGAAGGCGGCCACTTAGTTTCGTGGAACACATACGGTTTCGAGTGGCATTGCCACAGATTTCAGAGAACAGGCGCTTCTCCTGGCACAGTATCGAACACTTAGTTTCAGAGAGAACAATTAGTTTAAAATGGAAATAAGTTTCGCATCTGGAGTTTCCTCTCTCACAAGGTCGACCACCTAGTTTCGTCGAACATATACGGTTTCGAGTAGCATCGCCACAGATTTCAGAGAACAGGCGCTACTCCTGGCACAGTATCGAACACTTAGTTTCAGATAGAACAATTAGTTTTAAATGGAACTAAGTTTCGCATCTGCAGTTTCCTCTCTCACAAGGTCGACCACTTAGTTTCGTCGAACACATACGGTTTCGAGTAGCATCGCCACAGATTTCGGAGAACATGAGCTTCTCCTGGCACAGTATCGAACACTTAGTTTCAGATAGAACAATTAGTTTAAAATGGAACTAAGTTTTGCATCTGTAGTTTCCTATCTCACAAGGTCGACCACTCAGTTTCGTCGAACATATACGGTTTCGAGTAGCATCGCCACGGATTTCAGAGAACAGGCGCTTCTCCTGGCACAGTATCGAACACTTAGTATCAGATAGAATAATTAGTTTAAAATGGAACTAAGTTTCGCATCTGGAGTATCCTCTCTCACAAGGTCGACCACTTAGTTTCGTCGAACACATACGGTTTCGAGTAGTATCGCCACAGATTTCGCAGATCGGGAGTTTCTCCTGGCACAGTATCGAACACTTAGTATCAGATAGAACAATTAGTTTAAAATGGAACTAAATTTCGCATCTGGAGTATCCTCTCTCACAAGGTCGACCACTTAGTTTCGTCGAACACATACGGTTTCGAGTAGTATCGCCACAGAATTCGCAGAACGGGAGTTTCTCCTGGCACAGTATCGAACACTTAGTGTCAGATACGATTATTAGTTTAAAATGAATTAAGTTTCGCAATTTGGAGTTTCCTCTCTCACAAGGTCGGCCACTTAGTTTCGTCGAACACATATGGTTTCGGGTGGCATCGCTACACATTTCGGAGAACAGGCGCTTCTCCTGGCACAGTGTCGAACACATAGTTTCAGATAGAACAATAAGTTTAAAATGGAACTAAGTTTCGCATCTGGAATTTCCTGTACCACAAGGTCGACCACTTAGTTTCCACGAACACATACGGTTTCGAGTGGCATCGCCACAGATTTCAGAGAACAGGCGCTTCTCCTGGCACAGTATCGAACACTTAGTTTCAGATTGAACAATTAATTTAAAATGGTACTAAGTTTCGCATTTGGAGTTTCTTCCTTCACAAGGCGACCACTTAGTTTCGTCGAACACATACGGTTTCGAGTGGCATCGCCACGGATTTCAGAGAACAGGCGCTTCTCATGGCACAGTATCGAACACTTTGTTTCAGATGGAACAATTAGTTTTAAATGGAACTAAGTTTCGCATCTGGAGTTTCCTCTCTCACAAGGTCGACCACTTAGTTTCGTCGAACACATACGGTTTCGAGTGGCATCGCCACAGATTTCAGAGAACAGGCGCTTCTCCTGGCACAGTATCGAACACTTAGTTTCAGATTGAACAATTAGTTTAAAATGGAACTAAGTTTCGCATCTGGAGTTTCCTCTCTCAGAAGGTGGACCACTTAGTTTCGTCGAACACATACGGTTTCGAGTAGCATCGCCACAGATTTCGGAGAACATGAGCTTCTCCTGGCAAAGTATCGAACACTTAGTTTCAGATAGAACAATTAGTTTAAAATGGAACTAAGTTTTGCATCTGGAGTTTCCTATCTCACAAGGTCGACCACTCAGTTTCGTCGAACACACACGGTTTCGAGTGGCATCGCCACAGATTTCAGAGAACAGGCGCTTCTCCTGGCACAGTGTCGACCACTTAGTTTCAGATAGAACAATTAGTTTAAAATGGAACTAATTTTCGCATCTGGAGTTTCCTCTCTCACAAGGTCGACCACTTAGTTTCGTCGAACACATAGGGTTTCGAGGTGTATCGCCACAGATTTCGCCGAACGGGAGTTTCTCCTGGCACACTATCGACCACTTAGTTTTGTCGAACACATACGGTTTCGAGTGGCATCGCCACAGATATCAGAGAACAGGCGCTTCCCCTGGCACAGTATCGGACAACTAGTTTCAGATAGAACAATTAGTTTAAAATGCAACTATGTTTCGCATCTGGAGTTTCCTCTCTCACAAGGTCGGCCACTTAGTTTCGTCGAACACATACGGTTTCGAGTGGCAACGCCACAGATTTCAGAGAACAGGCGCTTCTCCTGGCACAGTATCGAACACTTAGTTTCAGAGAGAACAATTAGTTTAAAATGGAAATAAGTTTCGCATCTGGAGTTTCCTCTCTCACAAGGTCGACCACCTAGTTTCGTCGAACATATACGGTTTCGAGTAGCATCGCCACAGATTTCAGAGAACAGGCGCTACTCCTGGCACAGTATCGAACACTTAGTTTCAGATAGAACAATTAGTTTTAAATGGAACTAAGTTTCGCATCTGCAGTTTCCTCTCTCACAAGGTCGACCACTTAGTTTCGTCGAACACATACGGTTTCGAGTGGCATCGCCACAGATTTCAGAGAACAGGCGCTTCTCCTGGCACAGTATCGAACACTTAGTTTCAGAGAGAACAATTAGTTTAAAATGGAACTATGTTTCGCATTTGGAGTTTCCTCTCTTCCAAGGTGGACCACTTAGTTTCGTCAAACGCATACGGTTTCGAGTGGCATCGCCATAGATTTCAGAGAACAGGCGCTTCTCCTGGCACAGTATCGAACACTTAGTTTCAGAGAGAACAATTAGTTTAAAATGGAAATAAGTTTCGCATCTGGAGTTTCCTCTCTCTCAAGGTCAACCACTTAGTTTCGTCGAACGCATACGGTTTCGAGTAGCATCGCCACAGATTTCAGAGAACGGGCGTTTCTCCTGGCACAGTATCGAACACTTAATATCACGTAGAACAATTAGTTTAAAATGGAACTAAGTTTCGCATCTGGAGTTTCCTCTCTCACAAGGTCGACCACTTAGTTTCGTTGAACACATACGGTTTCGAGTGGCATCGCCACAGATTTCAGAGAACAGGCGCTTATCCTGGCACAGTATCGAACACTTAGTTTCAGATAGAACAATTAGTGTAAAATGGAACTAAGTTTTGCATCTGGAGTTTCCTCTCCCACAAGGTCGACCACCTAGTTTCGTCGAACAGATACGGTTTCGAGTAGCCTCGCCACAGATTTCAAAGAACAGGCGCTTCTCCTGGCACAGTATCGAACACTTAGTTTCAGATAGAGCAATTAGTTTAAAATGGAACTAAGTTTCGCATCTGGAGTTTCCTCTCTCACAAGGTCGACCACTTAGTTTCGTCGAACAAATACGGTTTCGACTGGTATCGCCACAGATTTCAGAGAACAGGTGCTTCTCCTGGCACAGTATTGAACACTTAGTTTCAGATGGAACAATTAGTTTTAAATGGCACTAAGTTTCGCATCTGGAGTTTCCCCTTGCACAAGGCGACCACGCAGTTTCGTCGAACACATACGGTTTCGAGTGGCATCGCCACAGATTTCAGAGAACAGGCGCTTCTCCTGGCACAGTATCGAACACTTAGTATCAGATAGAATAATTAGTTTAAAATGGAACTAAGTTTCGCATCTGGAGTATCCTCTCTCACAAGGTCGACCACTTAGTTTCGTCGAACACATACGGTTTCGAGTAGTATCGCCACAGATTTCGCAGACCGGGAGTTTCTCCTGGCCCAGTATCGAACACTTAGTATCAGATAGAACAATTAGTTTAAAATGGAACTAAGTTTCGCATCTGGAGTATCCTCTCTCACAAGGTCGACCACTTAGTTTCGTCGAACACATACGGTTTCGAGTAGTATCGCCACAGAATTCGCAGAACGGGAGTTTCTCCTGGCAAAGTATCGAACACTTAGTGTCAGATACGATTATTAGTTTAAAATGAATTAAGTTTCGCAATTTGGAGTTTCCTCTCTCACAAGGTCGGCCACTTAGTTTCGTCGAACTCATACGGTTTCGAGTGGCATCGCCACAGATTTCAGAGAACAGGCGCTTCTCCTGACATAGTATCGAACACTTAGTATCAGATAGAATAATTAGTTTAAAATGGAACTAAGTTTCGCATCTGGAGTATCCTCTCTCACAAGGTCGACCACTTAGTTTCGTCGAACACATACGGTTTCGAGTAGTATCGCCACAGATTTCGCAGACCGGGAGTTTCTCCTGGCACAGTATCGAACACTTAGTATCAGATAGAACAATTAGTTTAAAATGGAAGCAAGTTCCGCATCTGGAGTTTCCTCTCTCACAAGGTCGACCACTTAGTTTCGTCGAACACATATGGTTTCGAGTGGCATCGCTACACATTTCGGAGAACAGGCGCTTCTCCTGGCACAGTATCGAACACTTAGTTTCAGAGAGAACAAATAGTTTAAAATGGAACTATGTTTCGCATTTGGAGTTTCCTCTCTTCCAAGGTGGACCACTTAGTTTCATCGCTTCATTTATCAGATAGAACAATTAGTTTAAAATGGAACTAAGTTTCGCATCTGGAGTTTCCTCTCTCAGAAGGTCGACCACTTAGTTTCGTCGAACACATACGGTTTCGGTTAGCATCGCCACAGATTTCAGAGAACAGGCGCTTCTCCTAGCACACTATCGAACACTTAGTTTTAGATAGAACAATTAGTTTAAAATGGAACTAAATTTCGCATCTGGAGTTTCCTCTCTCAGAAGGTCGTTCACTTAGTTTCGTCGAACACATACGGTTTCGATTAGCATCGCGAGAGATTTCAGAGAACTGGTGCTTCCCCTGGCACAGTATCGAACACTTAGTTTCAGATAGAACAATTAGTTTAAAATGGAACTAAGTTTCGCATCTGGAGTTTCCTCTCTCACAAGGCGACAACTCAGTTTCGTGGAACACATACGGTTTCGAGTGGCATCGCTCCACATTTCAGAGAATAGGCGCTTCTCCTGGCACAGTATCGAACACATAGTTTGAGATGGAACAATTAGTTTAAAATGGAACTAAGTTTCACATCTGGAGTTTCCTCTCTCACAAGGCGTCAACTCAGTTTCGTGGAACACATACGGTTTCGAGTGGCATCGCTCCACATTTCAGAGAACAGGCGCTTCTCCTGGCACAGTATCGAACACATAGTTTGAGATGGAACAATTAGTTTAAAATGGAACTAAGTTTCACATCTGGAGTTTCCTCTCTCACAAGGCGTCAACTCAGTTTCGTGGAACACATACGGTTTCGAGTGGCATCGCTCCACATTTCAGAGAACAGGCGCTTCTCCTGGCACAGTATCGAACACATAGTTTGAGATAGAACAATTAGTTTAAAATGGAACTAAGTTTCGCATCTGGAGTTTCCTCTCTCAGAAGGTCGGCCACTTAGTTTCGTCGAACACATACGGTTTCGAGTGGCATCGCCACATATATCGGAGAACAGGCGCTTGTCCTGGCACAGTATCGGACACATAGTTACAGATAGAACAATTAGTTTAAAATGGTACTAAGTTTCGCATCTGGAGTTTCCTCTCTCACAAGGCGACCACTTAGTTTCGTCGAACACATACGGGTTCGAGTGTCATCGTCACAGATTTCAGAGAACAGGCGCTTCTCCTGGCACAGTATCGAACACTTCCAGATAGAACACTTAGTTTAAAATGGAACTATGTTTCGCATCTGGAGATTCCTCTCTCACAAGGTCGGCCACTTAGTTTCGTCGAACACATACGGTTTCGAATAGCATCGCCACACATTCCAGAGAACAGGCTCTTCTCCTGGCACAGTATCGAACACTTAGTTGCAGATAGAACAATTAGTTTAAAATGGCACTAGTTTTCGCGTCTGGAGTTTCCTCTCTCACAAGGTCGACCACTCAGCTTCGTCGAACACATACCGTTTCGAGTAGCATCGCCACAGATTTCAGGCAACAGGTGCTTCTCCTGGCACATTATCGAACACTTAGTTCCAGATAGAACAATTAGTTTAAAATGAAACTAAGTTTCGCAACTGGAGTTTCCTCTCTCACAAGGTCGACCGCTTAGTTTCGACGAACACATACGGTTTCGAGTAGCATCGCCACAGATTTCAGAGAACAGGCGCTTCTCCTGGCACAGTATCGAACACTTAGTTTCAGAGAGAACAATTAGTTTAAAATGGAAATAAGTTTCGCACCTGGAGTTTCCTCTCCCACAAGGTCGACCACCTAGTTTCGTCGAACATACGGTTTCGAGTAGCATCGCCACAGATTTCAGAGAACAGGCGCTTCTCCTGGCACAGTATCGAACACTTAGTTTCAGATAGAACAATTAGTTTAAAATGGAACAAAGTTTCGCATTTGGAGTTTCCTCTCTCGCAAGGTGGACCACTTAGTTTCGTCAAACACATACGGTTTCGAGTGGCATCGCCACAGATTTCAGAGAACAGGCGCTTCTCCTGGCACAGTATCGAACACTTAGTTTCAGAGAGAACAATTAGTTTAAAATGGAAATAAGTCTCGCACCTGGGGTTTCCTCTCCTACAAGGCCGACCACCTAGTTTCGTCGAACACATACGGTTTCGAGTAGCATCGCCACAGATTTCAGAGAACAGGCGCTTCTCCTGGCACAGTATCGAACACTTAGTTTCAGATAGAACAATTAGTTTAAAATGGAACTAATTTTCGCACCTGGAGTTTCCTCTCCCACAAGGTCGACCACCTAGTTTCGTCGAACACATACGGTTTCGAGTAGCATCGCCACAGATTTCAGAGAACAGGCGCTGCTCCTGGCACAGTATCGAACACTTAGTTTCAAATAGAACAATTAGTTTAAAATGGAACTAATTTTCGCATCTGGAGTTTCCTCTCTCACAAGGTCGACCGCTTAGTTTCGACGAACACATACGGTTTCGAGTAGCATCGCCACAGATTTCAGAGATCAGGCGCTTCTCCTGGCACAGTATCGAACACTTAGTTTCAGAGAGAACAATTAGTTTAAAATGGAAATAAGTTTCGCACCTGGAGTTTCCTCTCTCACAAGGTCGACCACTTAGTTTCGTCGAACACATACGGTTTCGAGTGGCATCGCCACACATTTCAGAGAACAGGCGCTTCTCCTGGCACAGTATCGAACACTTAGTTTCAGATAGAACAATCAGTTTAAAATGGAACTAATTTTCGCATCTGGAGTTTCCTCTCTCACAAGGTCGACCGCTTAGTTTCGACGAACACATACGGTTTCGAGTAGCATCGCCACAGATTTCAGAGAACAGGCGCTTCTCCTGGCACTGTATCGAACACTTAGTTTCAGATGGAACAATCAGTTTAAAATGGAACTAAGTTTCGCATCTGGAGTTTCCTCTCTCACAAGGTCGACCACTGAGTTGCGTCGAACACATACGGTTTCGAGTAGCAACGCCAGAGGTTTCAGAGGACATGCACTTCTACTGGCAGAGTATCGATTACTTAGTTTCAGATAGAATATTTAATTTAAAATGGAAATATGTTTCGCATTTGGAGTTTCCTCCCTCACAAGGTGGACCACTTAGTTTCGTCGAACACATACGGTTCGAGTAGCATCGCCACAGATTTCAGAGAACAGGCGCTTCTCCTGGCACAGTATCGAACACTTAGTTTCAGAGAGAACAAGTAGTTTAAAATGGAACTATGTTTCGCATTTGGAGTTTCCTCTCTCGCAAGGTGGACCACTTAGTTTCGTCAAACACATACGGTTTCGAGTAGCATCGCCACAGATTTCGGAGAGCAGGCGCTTCGCCTGGCACAGTATCGAACACTTAGTTTCAGATAGAACAATTAGTTTAAAATGGTACTAATTTTCGCATCTGGAATTTCCTCTCTCACAAGGTGGACCACTTAGTTTCGTCGAACACATACGGTTTCGAGTAGCATCGCCACAGATTTCAGAGAACAGGCGCTTCTCCTGGCACAGTATCGAACACTTAGTTTCAGAGAGAACAAGTAGTTTAAAATGGAACTATGTTTCGCATTTGGAGTTTCCTCTCTCGCAAGGTGGAGCACTTAGTTTCGTCAAACACATACGGTTTCGAGTAGCATCGCCACAGATTTCGGAGAGCAGGCGCTTCGCCTGGCACAGTATCGAACACTTAGTTTCAGATAGAACAATTAGTTTAAAATGGTACTAATTTTCGCATCTGGAATTTCCTCTCTCACAAGGTGGACCACTTAGTTTCGTCGAACACATACGGTTTCGAGTAGCATCGCCACAGATTTCAGAGAACAGGCGTTTCTCCTGGCACAGTATCGAACACTTAGTTTCAGAGAGAACAAGTAGTTTAAAATGGAACTATGTTTCGCATTTGGAGTTTCCTCTCTCGCAAGGTGGACCACTTAGTTTCGTCAAACACATACGGTTTCGAGTGGCATCGCCACAGATTTCAGAGAACAGGCGCTTCTCCTGGTACAGTATCGAACACTTAGTTTCAGATAGAACAATTAGTTTAAAATGGAACTAATTTTCGCACCTGGAGTTTCCTCTCCCACAAGGTCGACCACCTAGTTTCGTCGAACACATACGGTTTCGAGTAGCATCGCCACAGATTTCAGAGAACAGGCGCTTCTCCTGGCACAGTATCGAACACTTAGTTTCAGATAGAACAATTAGTTTAAAATGGAACTAATTTTCGCATCTGGAGTTTCCTCTCACACAAGGTCGACCGCTTAGTTTCGACGAACACATACGGTTTCGAGTAGCATCGCCACAGATTTCAGAGAACAGGCGCTTCTCCTGGCACAGTATCGAACACTTAGTTTCAGAGAGAACAATTAGTTTAAAATGGAAATAAATTTCGCACCTGGAGTTTCCTCTCCCACAAGGTCGACCACCTAGTTTCGTCGAACACATACGGTTTCGAGTAGCATCGCCACAGATTTCAGAGAACAGGCGCTTCTCCTGGCACAGTATCGAACACTTAGTTTCAGATAGAACAATTAGTTTAAAATGGAACTAATTTTCGCACCTGGAGTTTCCTCTCCCACAAGGTCGACCACCTAGTTTCGTCGAACACATACGGTTTCGAGTAGCATCGCCACAGATTTCAGAGAACAGGCGCTTCTCCTGGCACAGTATCGAACACTTAGTTTCAAATAGAACAATTAGTTTAAAATGGAACTAATTTTCGCATCTGGAGTTTCCTCTCTCACAAGGTCGACCGCTTAGTTTCGACGAACACATACGGTTTCGAGTAGCATCGCCACAGATTTCAGAGATCAGGCGCTTCTCCTGGCACAGTATCGAACACTTAGTTTCAGAGAGAACAATTAGTTTAAAATGGAAATAAGTTTCGCACCTGGAGTTTCCTCTCTCACAAGGTCGACCACTTAGTTTCGTCGAACACATACGGTTTCGAGTGGCATCGCCACACATTTCAGAGAACAGGCGCTTCTCCTGGCACAGTATCGAACACTTAGTTTCAGATAGAACAATCAGTTTAAAATGGAACTAATTTTCGCATCTGGAGTTTCCTCTCTCACAAGGTCGACCGCTTAGTTTCGACGAACACATACGGTTTCGAGTAGCATCGCCACAGATTTCAGAGAACAGGCGCTTCTCCTGGCACTGTATCGAACACTTAGTTTCAGATGGAACAATCAGTTTAAAATGGAACTAAGTTTCGCATCTGGAGTTTCCTCTCTCACAAGGTCGACCACTGAGTTGCGTCGAACACATACGGTTTCGAGTAGCAACGCCAGAGGTTTCAGAGGACATGCACTTCTACTGGCAGAGTATCGATTACTTAGTTTCAGATAGAATATTTAATTTAAAATGGAAATATGTTTCGCATTTGGAGTTTCCTCCCTCACAAGGTGGACCACTTAGTTTCGTCGAACACATACGGTTCGAGTAGCATCGCCACAGATTTCAGAGAACAGGCGCTTCTCCTGGCACAGTATCGAACACTTAGTTTCAGATAGAACAATCAGTTTAAAATGGAACTAATTTTCGCATCTGGAGTTTCCTCTCTCACAAGGTCGACCGCTTAGTTTCGACGAACACATACGGTTTCGAGTAGCATCGCCACAGATTTCAGAGAACAGGCGCTTCTCCTGGCACTGTATCGAACACTTAGTTTCAGATGGAACAATCAGTTTAAAATGGAACTAAGTTTCGCATCTGGAGTTTCCTCTCTCACAAGGTCGACCACTGAGTTGCGTCGAACACATACGGTTTCGAGTAGCAACGCCAGAGGTTTCAGAGGACATGCACTTCTACTGGCAGAGTATCGATTACTTAGTTTCAGATAGAATATTTAATTTAAAATGGAAATATGTTTCGCATTTGGAGTTTCCTCTCTCGCAAGGTGGACCACTTAGTTTCGTCAAACACATACGGTTTCGAGTAGCATCGCCACAGATTTCAGAGAACAGGCGCTTCTCCTGGCACAGTGACGAACACTTAGTTTCAGATAGAACAATTATTTAAAAATGGAAATAAGTTTCGCACCTGGGGTTTCCTCTCCTACAAGGCCGACCACCTAGTTTCGTCGAACACATACGGTTTCGAGTAGCATCGCCACAGATTTCGGAGAGCAGGCGCTTCGCCTGGCACAGTATCGAACACTTAGTTTCAGATAGAACAATTAGTTTAAAATGGTACTAATTTTCGCATCTGGAATTTCCTCTCTCACAAGGTGGACCACTTAGTTTCGTCGAACACATACGGTTTCGAGTAGCATCGCCACAGATTTCAGAGAACAGGCGCTTCTCCTGGCACAGTATCGAACACTTAGTTTCAGAGAGAACAAGTAGTTTAAAATGGAACTATGTTTCGCATTTGGAGTTTCCTCTCTCGCAAGGTGGAGCACTTAGTTTCGTCAAACACATACGGTTTCGAGTAGCATCGCCACAGATTTCGGAGAGCAGGCGCTTCGCCTGGCACAGTATCGAACACTTAGTTTCAGATAGAACAATTAGTTTAAAATGGTACTAATTTTCGCATCTGGAATTTCCTCTCTCACAAGGTGGACCACTTAGTTTCGTCGAACACATACGGTTTCGAGTAGCATCGCCACAGATTTCAGAGAACAGGCGTTTCTCCTGGCACAGTATCGAACACTTAGTTTCAGAGAGAACAAGTAGTTTAAAATGGAACTATGTTTCGCATTTGGAGTTTCCTCTCTCGCAAGGTGGACCACTTAGTTTCGTCAAACACATACGGTTTCGAGTGGCATCGCCACAGATTTCAGAGAACAGGCGCTTCTCCTGGTACAGTATCGAACACTTAGTTTCAGATAGAACAATTAGTTTAAAATGGAACTAATTTTCGCACCTGGAGTTTCCTCTCCCACAAGGTCGACCACCTAGTTTCGTCGAACACATACGGTTTCGAGTAGCATCGCCACAGATTTCAGAGAACAGGCGCTTCTCCTGGCACAGTATCGAACACTTAGTTTCAGATAGAACAATTAGTTTAAAATGGAACTAATTTTCGCATCTGGAGTTTCCTCTCACACAAGGTCGACCGCTTAGTTTCGACGAACACATACGGTTTCGAGTAGCATCGCCACAGATTTCAGAGAACAGGCGCTTCTCCTGGCACAGTATCGAACACTTAGTTTCAGATAGAACAATCAGTTTAAAATGGAAATAAATTTCGCACCTGGAGTTTCCTCTCCCACAAGGTCGACCACCTAGTTTCGTCAAACACATACGGTTTCGAGTGGCATTGCCACAGATTTCAGAGAACAGGCGCTTCTCCTGGCACAGTATCGGACACTTAGTTTCAGAGAGAACAATTATTTAAAAATGGAAATAAGTTTCGCACCTGGGGTTTCCTCTCCTACAAGGCCGACCACCTAGTTTCGTCGAACACATACGGTTTCGAGTAGCATCGCCACAGATTTCAGAGAACAGGCGCTTCTCCTGGCACAGTATCGAACACTTAGTTTCAGATAGAACAATTAGTTTAAAATGGAACTAATTTTCGCACCTGGAGTTTCCTCTCCCACAAGGTCGACCGCTTAGTTTCGACGAAAACATACGGTTTCGAGTAGCATCGCCACAGATTTCAGAGAACAGGCGCTTCTCCTGCCATAGTATCGAACACTTAGTTTCAGAGAGAACAATTAGTTTAAAATGGAAATAAGTTTCGCACCTGGAGTTTCCTCTCCCACAAGGTCGACCACCTAGTTTCGTCGAACACATACGGTTTCGAGTAGCATCGCCACAGGTTTCAGAGAACAGGCGCTTCTCCTGGCACAGTATCGAACACTTAGTTTCAGATAGAACAATTAGTTTAAAATGGAACTAATTTTCGCACCTGGAGTTTCCTCTCCCACAAGGTCGACCGCTTAGTTTCGACGAACACATACGGTTTCGAGTAGCATCGCCACAGATTTCAGAAAACAGGCGCTTCTCCTGGCACAGTATCGAACACTTAGTTTCAGAGAGAACAATTATTTAAAAATGGAAATAAGTTTCGCACCTGGGGTTTCCTCTCCTACAAGGCCGACCACCTAGTTTTGTCGAACACATACGGTTTCGAGTAGCATCGCCACAGATTTCAGAGAACAGGCGCTTCTCCTGGCACAGTATCGAACACTTAGTTTCAGATAGAACAATTAGTTTAAAATGGAACTATTTTTCGCACCTGGAGTTTCCTCTCCAACAAGGTCGACCACCTAGTTTCGTCGAACACATACGGTTTCGAGTAGCATCGCCACAGATTTCAGAGAACAGGCGCTTCTCCTGGCACAGTATCGAACACTTAGTTTCAAATAGAACAATTAGTTTAAAATGGAACTAATTTTCGCATCTGGAGTTTCCTCTCCCACAAGGTCGACCACCTAGTTTCGTCGAACACATACGGTTTCGAGTAGCATCGCCACAGATTTCAGAGAACAGGCGCTTCACCTGGCACAGTATCGAACACTTAGTTTCAGATAGAACAATTAGTTTAAAATGGAACTAATTTTCGCACCTGGAGTTTCCTCTCCCACAAGGTCGACCGCTTAGTTTCGACGAACACATACGGTTTCGAGTAGCATCGCCACAGATTTCAGAGAACAGGCGCTTCTCCTGCCACAGTATCGAACACTTAGTTTCAGAGAGAACAATTAGTTTAAAATGGAAATAAGTTTCGCACCTGGAGTTTCCTCTCCCACAAGGTCGACCACCTAGTTTCGTCGAACACATACGGTTTCGAGTAGCATCGCCACAGGTTTCAGAGAACAGGCGCTTCTCCTGGCACAGTATCGAACACTTAGTTTCAGATAGAACAATTAGTTTAAAATGGAACTAATTTTCGCATCTGGAGTTTCCTCTCTCACAAGGTCGACCGCTTAGTTTCGACGAACACATACGGTTTCGAGTAGCATCGCCACAGATTTCAGAGAACAGGCGCTTCTCCTGGCACAGTATCGAACACTTAGTTTCAGAGAGAACAATTAGTTTAAAATGGAAATAAGTTTCGCATCTGGAGTTTCCTCTCTCACAAGCTCGACCGCTTAGTTTCGACGAACACATACGGTTTCGAGTAGCATCGCCACAGATTTCAGAGAACAGGCGCTTCTCCTGGCACAGTGACGAACACTTAGTTTCAGATAGAACAATTATTTAAAAATGGAAATAAGTTTCGCACCTGGGGTTTCCTCTCCTACAAGGCCGACCACCTAGTTTCGTCGAACACATACGGTTTCGAGTAGCATCGCCACAGATTTCGAGATTAGAAGCGCCTGTTCTCTGAAATCTGTGGCGATGCTACTCGAAACCGTATGTGTTCAACGAAACTAAGTGGTCGACCTTGTGAGAGAGGAAACCCCGGATGCGAAACTTAGTTCCATTTTAAACTAATTGTTCTATCTGAAACTAAGTGTTCGTCACTGTGCCAGGAGAAGCGCCTGTTCTCTGAAATCTGTGGCGATGCTACTCGAAACCGTATGTGTTTGACGAAACTAAGTGGTCCACCTTGCGAGAGAGGAAACTCCAAATGCGAAACATAGTTCCATTTTAAACTACTTGTTCTCTCTGAAACTAAGTGTTCGATACTGTGCCAGGAGAAGCGCCTGTTCTCTGAAATCTGTGGCGATGCTACTCGAACCGTATGTGTTCGACGAAACTAAGTGGTCCACCTTGTGAGAGAGGAAATTCCAGATGCGAAAATTAGTACCATTTTAAACTAATTGTTCTATCTGAAACTAAGTGTTCGATACTGTGCCAGGCGAAGCGCCTGCTCTCCGAAATCTGTGGCGATGCTACTCGAAACCGTATGTGTTCAACGAAACTAATTGGTCGACCTTGTGGGAGAGGAATCTCCAGATGCGAAACTTAGTTCCATTTTAAACTAATTGTTCTATCTGAAACTGTGTGTTCGGTACTGTGCCAGGAGAAGCGACTGTTCTCTGAAATATGTGGCGATGCCACTCGAAACCGTATGTGTTCGTCGAAACTAAGCGGTCGACCTTGTGAGAGAGGAAACTCCAGATGCGAAAATTAGTTCCATTTTAAACTGATTGTTCTATCTGAAACTAAGTGTTCGATACTGTGCCAGGAGAAGCGCCTGTTCTCTGAAATGTGTGGCGATGCCACTCGAAACCGTATGTGTTCGACGAAACTAAGTGGTCGACCTTGTGAGAGAGGAAACTCCAGATGCGAAACTTAGTTCCAATTTAAACTAATTATTCTATCTGAAACTGTGTGTTCGGTACTGTGCCAGGAGAAGCGACTGTTCTCTGAAATATGTGGCGATGCCACTCGAAACCGTATGTGTTGGACGAAACTAAGTGGTCGACCTTGTGAGAGAGGAAACTCCAAATGGGAAGCTTTGTTCCATTTTAAACTAATTTTTCTATCTGAAACTAAGTGTCCGATACTGTGCCAGGAGAAGCGCCTGTTCTCTGATATCTGTGGCGATGCCACTCGAAACCGTATGTGTTCGACGAAACTAAGTGGTCGACCTTGTGAGAGAGGAAACTCCAGACGCGAAACATAGTTCAATTTTAAACTAAAAGTTCCATCTGAAACTAAATGATCGATACTGTGCCAGGAGAAGCGCCTGTTCACTGAAATCAGTGGCGATGCCACTCGAAACCGTATGTGTTCGACGAAACTAAGTGGCCGACCTTGTGAGAGAGGAAACTTCCGATGCGAAACTTAGTTCCATTTTAAACTAAATGTTCCATCTGAAATTAAGTGTTCGACACTGTGCCAGGACAAGCGCCTGTTCTCTGAAATCAGTGGCGATGCCACTCGAAACCGTATGTGTTCGACGAAACTAAGTGGCCGACCTTGTGAGAGAGGAAACTTCCGATGCGAAACTTAGTTCCATTTTAAACTGATTGTTCTATCTGAAACTAAGTGTGCGATACTGTGCCAGGAGATGCGCCTGTTCTCTGAAATCTGTGGCGATGCTACTCGAAACCGTATGTGTTCGAGGAAACTAAGTGGTCGACCTTGTGGGAGAGGAAACTCCAGATGCGAAACTTAGTTACATTTTAAACTAATTGTTCTATCCGAAACTAAGTGTTCGTTACTGTGCCAGGAGAAGCGCCTGTTCTCTGAAATCTGTGGCGATGCCACTCGAAATCGTATGTGTTTGACGAAACTAAGTTGTCGACCTTGTGAGAGAGGAACTCCAGATGCGAAAATTAGTTCCATTTTAAACTAATTGTTCTATCTGAAACTACGTGCTCGATACTCGGCCAGGAGAAGCGCCTGTTCTCTGAAATCTGTGGCGATGCTACTCGAAACCGTATGTGTTTGACGAAACTAAGTTGTCGACCTTGTGGGAGAGGAAACTTCAGATGCGAAACTTAGTTCCATTTTAAACTAATTGTTCTATCTGAAACTAAGTGTTCGTTACTGTGCCAGGGGAAGCGCCTGTTCTCTGAAATCTGTGGCGATGCTACTCGAAACCGTATGTGTTCGACGAAACTAAGTGGTCCACCTTGTGAGAGAGGAAATTCCAGATGCGAAAATTAGTACCATTTTAAACTAATTGTTCTATCTGAAACTAAGTGTTCGATACTGTGCCAGGCGAAGCGCCTGCTCTCCGAAATCTGTGGCGATGCTACTCGAAACCGTATGTGTTTGACGAAACTAAGTGGTCCACCTTGCGAGAGAGGAAACTCCAAATGCGAAACATAGTTCCATTTTAAACTACTTGTTCTCTCTGAAACTAAGTGTTCGATACTGTGCCAGGGGAAGCGCCTGTTCTCTGAAATCTGTGGCGATGCTACTCGAACCGTATGTGTTCGACGAAACTAAGTGGTCCACCTTGTGAGAGAGGAAATTCCAGATGCGAAAATTAGTACCATTTTAAACTAATTGTTCCATCTGAAACTAAGTGTTCGATACTGTGCCAGGAGAAGCGCCTGTTCTCTGAAATCTGTGGCGTTGCCACTCGAAACCGTATGTGTTCAACGAAACTAAGTGGTCGACCTTGTGAGAGAGGAAACCCCGGATGCGAAACTTAGTTCCATTTTAAACTAATTGTTCTATCTGAAACTAAGTGTTCGTCACTGTGCCAGGAGAAGCGCCTGTTCTCTGAAATCTGTGGCGATGCTACTCGAAACCGTATGTGTTCGTCGAAACTAAGCGGTCGACCTTGTGAGAGAGGAAACTCCAGATGCGAAAATTAGTTCCATTTTAAACTGATTGTTCTATCTGAAACTAAGTGTTCGATACTGTGCCAGGAGAAGCGCCTGTTCTCTGAAATCTGTGGCGTTGCCACTCGAAACCGTATGTGTTCAACGAAACTAAGTGGTCGACCTTGTGAGAGAGGAAACCCCGGATGCGAAACTTAGTTCCATTTTAAACTAATTGTTCTATCTGAAACTAAGTGTTCGTCACTGTGCCAGGAGAAGCGCCTGTTCTCTGAAATCTGTGGCGATGCTACTCGAAACCGTATGTGTTCGTCGAAACTAAGCGGTCGACCTTGTGAGAGAGGAAACTCCAGATGCGAAAATTAGTTCCATTTTAAACTGATTGTTCTATCTGAAACTAAGTGTTCGATACTGTGCCAGGAGAAGCGCCTGTTCTCTGAAATGTGTGGCGATGCCACTCGAAACCGTATGTGTTCGACGAAACTAAGTGGTCGACCTTGTGAGAGAGGAAACTCCAGATGCGAAACTTAGTTCCAATTTAAACTAATTATTCTATCTGAAACTGTGTGTTCGGTACTGTGCCAGGAGAAGCGACTGTTCTCTGAAATATGTGGCGATGCCACTCGAAACCGTATGTGTTGGACGAAACTAAGTGGCTGACCTTGTGAGAGAGGAAACTCCAAATGGGAAGCTTTGTTCCATTTTAAACTAATTTTTCTATCTGAAACTAAGTGTCCGATACTGTGCCAGGAGAAGCGCCTGTTCTCTGATATCTGTGGCGATGCCACTCGAAACCGTATGTGTTCGACGAAACTAAGTGGTCGACCTTGTGAGAGAGGAAACTCCAGACGCGAAACATAGTTCAATTTTAAACTAAAAGTTCCATCTGAAACTAAATGATCGATACTGTGCCAGGAGAAGCGCCTGTTCTCTGAAATCAGTGGCGATGCCACTCGAAACCGTATGTGTTCGACGAAACTAAGTGGCCGACCTTGTGAGAGAGGAAACTTCCGATGCGAAACTTAGTTCCATTTTAAACTAAATATTCCATCTGAAATTAAGTGTTCGACACTGTGCCAGGACAAGCGCCTGTTCTCTGAAATCAGTGGCGATGCCACTCGAAACCGTATGTGTTCGACGAAACTAAGTGGCCGACCTTGTGAGAGAGGAAACTTCCGATGCGAAACTTAGTTCCATTTTAAACTGATTGTTCTATCTGAAACTAAGTGTGCGATACTGTGCCAGGAGATGCGCCTGTTCTCTGAAATCTGTGGCGATGCTACTCGAAACCGTATGTGTTCGAGGAAACTAAGTGGTCGACCTTGTGGGAGAGGAAACTCCAGATGCGAAACTTAGTTACATTTTAAACTAATTGTTCTATCCGAAACTAAGTGTTCCTTACTCTGCCAGGAGAAGCGCCTATTCTCTGAAATCTGTGGCGATGCCACTCGAAATCGTATGTGTTTGACGAAACTAAGTTGTCGACCTTGTGAGAGAGGAACTCCAGATGCGAAAATTAGTTCCATTTTAAACTAATTGTTCTATCTGAAACTACGTGCTCGATACTGTGCCAGGAGAAGCGCCTGTTCTCTGAAATCTGTGGCGATGCTACTCGAAACCGTATGTGTTTGACGAAACTAAGTTGTCGACCTTGTGGGAGAGGAAACTTCAAATGCGAAACTTAGTTCCATTTTAAACTAATTGTTCTATCTGAAACTAAGTGTTCGTTACTGTGCCAGGAGAAGCGCCTGTTCTCTGAAATCTGTGGCGATGCTACTCGAAACCGTATGTGTTCGACGAAACTAAGTGGTCGACCTTGTGAAGGAGGAAACTCCAAATGCGAAACATATTTCCATTTTAAACTAAATGTTCTATCTGAAACTAAGTTTCGATACTGTGCCAGGAGAAGCGCCTGTTCCCTGAAATCTGTGGCGATGCCACTCGAAACCGTATGTGTTCGGCGAAAGTAAGTAGTCAATACTGTGCCAGAAGAAGCGCCTGTTCTCTGAAATCTGTGGCGATGCCACTCGTAAACGTATGTGTTCGACGAAACTAAGTGGTTGATCTTGTGAGAGAGGATACTCCAGATGCGAAATATTATTCCATTTTAAACTAATTGTTCTCTCTGAAACTAAGTGTTCGATACTGTGCCAGGAGAAGCGCCTATTCTCTGAAATCTGTGGCTTTGCTACTCGAAACCGTATGTTTTCGACGAAACTAAGTGGTCGACATGGTGAGAGAGGAAACTCCAGATGCGAAACTTAGTTCCATTTTAAACTGATTGTTCTATCTGAAACTAAGTGTTCGATACTGTGCCAGGAGAAGCGCCTGTTCTCTGAAATCAGTGGCGATGCTACTCGAAACCGTATATGTTCGAGGAAACTAAGTGGTCGACCTTGTGGGAGAGGAAACTCCAGATGCGAAACTTAGTTCCATTTTAAACTAATTGTTGTATCTGAAACTAAGTGTTCGTTACTGCGCCAGGAGAAGCGCCTGTTCTCTGAAATCTGTGGCGATGCCACTCGAAACCGTATGTGTTTGACGAAACTAAGTTGTCGATCTTGTGAGAGAGGAACTCCAGATGCGAAAATTAGTTCCATTTTAAACTAATTATTCTATCTGAAACTAAGTGTTCGACACTGTGCCAGGAGAAGCGCCAGTTCCCTGAAATCTGTGGCGATGCCACTCGGAACCGTATGTGTTGGACGAAACTAAGTGGCTGACCTTGTGAGAGAGGAAACTCCAAATGGGAAGCTTTGTTCCATTTTAAACTAATTTTTCTATCTGAAACTAAGTGTCCGATACTGTGCCAGGAGAAGCGCCTGTTCTCTGATATCTGTGGCGATGCCACTCGAAACCGTATGTGTTCGACGAAACTAAGTGGTCGACCTTGTGAGAGAGGAAACTCCAGACGCGAAACATAGTTCAATTTTAAACTAAAAGTTCCATCTGAAACTAAATGATCGATACTGTGCCAGGAGAAGCGCCTGTTCTCTGAAATCAGTGGCGATGCCACTCGAAACCGTATGTGTTCGACGAAACTAAGTGGCCGACCTTGTGAGAGAGGAAACTTCCGATGCGAAACTTAGTTCCATTTTAAACTAAATATTCCATCTGAAATTAAGTGTTCGACACTGTGCCAGGACAAGCGCCTGTTCTCTGAAATCAGTGGCGATGCCACTCGAAACCGTATGTGTTCGACGAAACTAAGTGGCCGACCTTGTGAGAGAGGAAACTTCCGATGCGAAACTTAGTTCCATTTTAAACTGATTGTTCTATCTGAAACTAAGTGTGCGATACTGTGCCAGGAGATGCGCCTGTTCTCTGAAATCTGTGGCGATGCTACTCGAAACCGTATGTGTTCGAGGAAACTAAGTGGTCGACCTTGTGGGAGAGGAAACTCCAGATGCGAAACTTAGTTACATTTTAAACTAATTGTTCTATCCGAAACTAAGTGTTCCTTACTCTGCCAGGAGAAGCGCCTATTCTCTGAAATCTGTGGCGATGCCACTCGAAATCGTATGTGTTTGACGAAACTAAGTTGTCGACCTTGTGAGAGAGGAACTCCAGATGCGAAAATTAGTTCCATTTTAAACTAATTGTTCTATCTGAAACTACGTGCTCGATACTGTGCCAGGAGAAGCGCCTGTTCTCTGAAATCTGTGGCGATGCTACTCGAAACCGTATGTGTTTGACGAAACTAAGTGGTCGACCTTGTGGGAGAGGAAACTTCAAATGCGAAACTTAGTTCCATTTTAAACTAATTGTTCTATCTGAAACTAAGTGTTCGTTACTGTGCCAGGGGAAGCGCCTGTTCTCTGAAATCTGTGGCGATGCTACTCGAAACCGTATGTGTTCGACGAAACTAAGTGGTCGACCTTGTGAAGGAGGAAACTCCAAATGCGAAACATATTTCCATTTTAAACTAAATGTTCTATCTGAAACTAAGTTTCGATACTGTGCCAGGAGAAGCGCCTGTTCCCTGAAATCTGTGGCGATGCCACTCGAAACCGTATGTGTTCGGCGAAAGTAAGTAGTCAATACTGTGCCAGGAGAAGCGCCTGTTCTCTGAAATCTGTGGCGATGCCACTCGAAACCGTATGTGTTCGACGAAACTAAGTGGTTGATCTTGTGAGAGAGGATACTCCAGATGCGAAATATTATTCCATTTTAAACTAATTGTTCTCTCTGAAACTAAGTGTTCGATACTGTGCCAGGAGAAGCGCCTATTCTCTGAAATCTGTGGCTTTGCTACTCGAAACCGTATGTTTTCGACGAAACTAAGTGGTCGACATGGTGAGAGAGGAAACTCCAGATGCGAAACTTAGTTCCATTTTAAACTGATTGTTCTATCTGAAACTAAGTGTTCGATACTGTGCCAGGAGAAGCGCCTGTTCTCTGAAATCAGTGGCGATGCTACTCGAAACCGTATATGTTCGAGGAAACTAAGTGGTCGACCTTGTGGGAGAGGAAACTCCAGATGCGAAACTTAGTTCCATTTTAAACTAATTGTTGTATCTGAAACTAAGTGTTCGTTACTGCGCCAGGAGAAGCGCCTGTTCTCTGAAATCTGTGGCGATGCCACTCGAAACCGTATGTGTTTGACGAAACTAAGTTGTCGATCTTGTGAGAGAGGAACTCCAGATGCGAAAATTAGTTCCATTTTAAACTAATTATTCTATCTGAAACTGAGTGTTCGACACTGTGCCAGGAGAAGCGCCAGTTCCCTGAAATCTGTGGCGATGCCACTCGGAACCGTATGTGTTCGGCGAAAGTAAGTAGTCGATACTGTGCCGGGAGAAGCTCCCGTTCGGCGAAACTTGCGGCGATACCAATCGAAACCGTAGGTGTTCGACGAAACTAAGTGGTCGACCTTGTGAGGGATTAAACTCCAAATGCGAAACATATTTTCATTTTAAACTAAATGTTCTATCTGAAACTAAGTGTTCGATACTGTGCAAGAAGAAGCGCCTGTTCTCTGAAATCTGTGGCGATGCCACTCGAAACCGTATGTGTTCGAGGAAACTAAGTGGTTGATCTTGTGACAGAGGATACTCCAGATGCGAAACATTATTCCATTTTAAACTAATTGTTCTCTCTGAAACTAAGTGTTTGATACTGTGCCAGGAGAAGCGCCTATTCTCTGAAATCTGTGGCTTTGCTACTCGAAACCGTATGTTTTCGACGAAACTAAGTGGTCGACATGGTGAGAGAGGAAACTCCAGATGCGAAACTTAGTTCCATTTTAAACTAATTGTTCTATCTGAAACTAAGTGTTCGATACTGTGCCAGGAGAAGCGCCTGTTCTCTGAAATAAGTGGCGATGCTACTCGAAACCGTATGTGTTCGACGAAAGTAAGTGGTCGACCTTGTGAGAGAGGAAACTCCAGAAGTGAAACTTAGTTTCACTTAAAACTAACTGTTCTATCTGAAACTAAGTGTTCGATAATGTGCCAGGAGAAGCGCCTGTTCTGGGAAATCTGTGGCGATACCACTCGAAACCCTATGTGTTCGCCGAAAGTAAGTAGTCGATACTGTGCCGGGAGAAGCTCCCGTTCGGCGAAATTTGCGGCGATACCACTCGAAACCGTAGGTGTTCGACGAAACTAAGTGGTCGACCTTGTGAGAGAGGAAACTCCAAATGCGAAGCTTATTTCCATTTTAAACTAATTGTTCTATCAGAAACTAACTTTGCGATACTGTGCCAGGAGAAGCGCCTGTTCTCTGAAATCTGTGGCGATGCTACTCGAAACCGTATGTGTTCGACGAAAGTAAGTGGTCGACCTTGTGAGAGAGGAAACTCCAGAAGTGAAACTTAGTTCCATTTTAAACTAATTGTTCTCTCAGAAACTAAGTTTTCGATACTGTGCCAGGAGAAGCGCCTGTTCTCTGAAATCTGTGGCGACGCCCCTCGAAACCGTATGTGTTCGACGAAACTAAGTGGTTGATCTTGTGAGAGAGGAAACTCCAAATGCGAAACATATTTCCATTTTAAACTAAATGTTCTATCAGAAACTAAGTGTTCGATACTGTGCCAGAAGAAGCGCCTGTTCTCTGAAATCTGTGGCGATGCCACTCGAAACCGTATGTGTTCGACGAAACTAAGTGGTTGATCTTGTGAGAGAGGATACTCCAGATGCGAAACATTATTCCATTTTAAACTAATTGTTTTCTCAGAAACTAAGTTTTCGATACTGTGCCAGGAGAAGCGCCTGTTCTCTGAAATCTGTGGCGACGCCCCTCGCAACCGTATGTGTTCGACGAAACTAAGTGGTTGATCTTGTGAGAGAGGAAACTCCAAATGCGAAACATATTTCCATTTTAAACTAAATGTTCTATCAGAAACTAAGTGTTCGATACTGTGCCAGAAGAAGCGCCTGTTCTCTGAAATCTGTGGCGATGCCACTCGAAACCGTATGTGTTCGACGAAACTAAGTGGTTGATCTTGTGAGAGAGGATACTCCAGATGCGAAACATTATTCCATTTTAAACTAATTGTTCTCTCTGAAACTAAGTGTTCGATACTGTGCCAGGAGAAGCGCCTATTCTCTAAAATCTGTGGCTTTGCTACTCCAAACCGTATGTTTTCGACGAAACTAAGTGGTCGACATGGTGAGAGAGGAAACTCCAGATGCGAAACTTAGTTCCATTTTAAACTGATTGTTCTATCTGAAACTAAGTGTTCGATACTGTGCCAGGAGAAGCGCCTGTTCTCTGAAATCTGTGGCGATGCTACTCGAAACCGTATATGTTCGAGGAAACTAAGTGGTCGACCTTGTGGGAGAGGAAACTCCAGATGCGAAACTTAGTTCCATTTTAAACTAATTGTTGTATCTGAAACTAAGTGTTCGTTACTGCGCCAGGAGAAGCGCCTGTTCTCTGAAGTCTGTGGCGATGCCACTCGAAACCGTATGTGTTTGACGAAACTAAGTTGTCGACCTTGTGAGAGAGGAACTCCAGATGCGAAAATTAGTTCCATTTTAAACTAATTATTCTATCTGAAACTAAGTGTTCGACACTGTGCCAGGAGAAGCGCCAGTTCCCTGAAATCTGTGGCGATGCCACTCGGAACCGTATGTGTTCGGCGAAAGTAAGTAGTCGATACTGTGCCGGGAGAAGCTCCCGTTCGGCGAAACTTGCGGCGATACCAATCGAAACCGTAGGTGTTCGACGAAACTAAGTGGTCGACCTTGTGAGGGATTAAACTCCAAATGCGAAACATATTTTCATTTTAAACTAAATGTTCTATCTGAAACTAAGTGTTCGATACTGTGCCAGAAGAAGCGCCTGTTCTCTGAAATCTGTGGCGATGCCACTCGAAACCGTATGTGTTCGAGGAAACTAAGTGGTTGATCTTGTGACAGAGGATACTCCAGATGCGAAACATTATTCCATTTTAAACTAATTGTTCTCTCTGAAACTAAGTGTTTGATACTGTGCCAGGAGAAGCGCCTATTCTCTGAAATCTGTGGCTTTGCTACTCGAAACCGTATGTTTTCGACGAAACTATGTGGTCGACATGGTGAGAGAGGAAACTCCAGATGCGAAACTTAGTTCCATTTTAAACTAATTGTTCTATCTGAAACTAAGTGTTCGATACTGTGCCAGGAGAAGCGCCTGTTCTCTGAAATAAGTGGCGATGCTACTCGAAACCGTATGTGTTCGACGAAAGTAAGTGGTCGACCTTGTGAGAGAGGAAACTCCAGAAGTGAAACTTAGTTTCACTTAAAACTAACTTTTCTATCTGAAACTAAGTGTTCGATAATGTGCCAGGAGAAGCGCCTGTTCTGGGAAATCTGTGGCGATACCACTCGAAACCCTATGTGTTCGCCGAAAGTAAGTAGTCGATACTGTGCCGGGAGAAGCTCCCGTTCGGCGAAATTTGCGGCGATACCACTCGAAACCGTAGGTGTTCGACGAAACTAAGTGGTCGACCTTGTGAGAGAGGAAACTCCAAATGCGAAGCTTATTTCCATTTTAAACTAATTGTTCTATCAGAAACTAACTTTGCGATACTGTGCCAGGAGAAGCGCCTGTTCTCTGAAATAAGTGGCGATGCTACTCGAAACCGTATGTGTTCGACGAAAGTAAGTGGTCGACCTTGTGAGAGAGGAAACTCCAGAAGTGAAACTTAGTTTCACTTAAAACTAACTGTTCTATCTGAAACTAAGTGATCGGTAATGTGCCGGGAGAAGCGCCTGTTCTGCGAAATCTGTGGCGATACCACTCGAAACCCTATGTGTTCGCCGAGAGTAAGTAGTCGATACTGTGCCGGGAGAAGCTCCCGTTCGGCGAAATTCGCGGCGATACCACTCGAAACCGTAGGTGTTCGACGAAACTAAGTGGTCGAACTTGTGAGAGAGGAAACTCCAGATGCGAAACATAGTTCCATTTTAAACTAATTGTTCTCTCAGAAACTAAGTTTTCGATACTGTGCCAGGAGAAGCGCCTGTTCTCTGAAATCTGTGGCGACGCCACTCGAAACCGTATGTGTTCGACGAAACTAAGTGGTTGATCTTGTGAGAGAGGAAACTCCAAATGCGAAACATATTTCCATTTTAAACTAAATGTTCTATCTGAAACTAAGTGTTCGATACTGTGCCAGAAGAAGCGCCTGTTCTCTGAAATCTGTGGCGATGCCACTCGAAACCGTATGTGTTCGACGAAACTAAGTGGTTGATCTTGTGAGAGAGGATACTCCAGATGCGAAACATTATTCCATTTTAAACTAATTATTCTATCTGAAACTAAGTGTTCGACACTGTGCCAGGAGAAGCGCCTGTTCTCTGTAATCTGTGGCGATGCCACTCGAAACCGTATGTGTTCGAGGAAACTAAGTGGTCGACCTTGTGGGAGAGGAAACTCCAGATGCGAAACTTAGTTCCATTTTAAACTAATTGTTCTATCTGAAACTAAGTGTTCGTTACTGTGCCAGGAGAAGCGCCTGTTCTCTGAAATCTCTGGCGATGCCACTCGAAACCGTATGTATTTGACGAAACTAAGTTGTCGACCTTGTGAGAGAGGAACTCCAGATGCGAAAATTAGTTCCATTTTAAACTAATTATTCTATCTGAAACTAAGTGTTCGACACTGTGCCAGGAGAAGCGCCTGTTCCCTGAAATCTGTGGCGATGCTACTCGAAACCGTATGTGTTCGACGAAACTAAGTGGTCGACCTTGTGAGAGAGGACACTCCCGATGCGAAATATAGTTCCATTTTAAACTGAATATTCTAACTGAAACTAAGTGTTCGATACTGTGCCAGGAGAAGCGCCTGTTCTCCGAAACCTGTGGCGATACCACTCGAAACCGTATGTGTTAGACGAAACTAAGTGGCCGACCTTGTGAGAGAGGAAACTCCAGATGCGAAATATAGTTGCATTTTAAACTAATTGTTCTATCTGTAACTAAGTGTTCGATACTGTGCCAGGAGAAGCGCCTGATCTCTGAAATCCGTGGCGATGCCACTCGAAACCGTATGTGCTCGACGAAACTAAGTGGTCCCCCTTGTGAGAGAGGAAACTCCAAATGCGAAGCTTAGTTCCATTTTAAATTAATTGTTCTATCTGAAACTCAGTGGTCGGTACTGTGCCAGGAGAAGCGCCGGTTCTCTGAAATCTGTGGCGATGCCACTCGAAACCGTATGTGTTTGACGAAACTAAGTGGTCCACCTTGCGAGAGAGGAAACTCCAAATGCGAAGCTTAGTTCCATTTTAAATTAATTGTTCTATCTGAAACTCAGTGGTCGATACTGTGCCAGGAGAAGCGCCTGTTCTCCGAAATCTGTGGCGATGCTACTCGAAACCGTATGTGTTCGACGAACCTAAGTGGTCGACATGGTGAGAGAGGGCACCCCAGATGCGAAACATGGATCCGTTTTAAACTAATTGTTCTATCTGAATCTAAGTGTTCGATAATGTCCCAGGAGAAACTACTGTTCTGCGAAATCTGTGGCGATACCACTCGAAACAGTATGTGTTCGACGAAACAAAAAAGGTTGACCTTGTGTGAGAGGAAACTCCAGAAGCGAAACATAGTTCCATTTTAAACTAATTGTTCTATCTGAAACTAAGTGTTCGAAACTGTGCCAGGGGAAGCGCCTGTTCTCTGAAATATGTGGCGATGCCACTCGAAACCGTATGTGTTCGACGAAACTAAGTGGTCGACCTTGTGAGAGAGGAAACTCCAGAAGCGAAACTTAGTTCCATTTAAAACTAATTGTTTTATCTGTAACTAAATGTTCGATACTGTGCCAGGAGAAGCGCCTGTTCTCTGAAATCTGTGGCGATGCTACTCGAAACCGTATGTGGTCGACGAAACTAAGTGGTCCCCCTTGTGAGAGAGGAAACTCCAAATGCGAAGCTTAGTTCCATTTTAAACTAATTGTTCTATCTGATACTAAGTGTTCGATGCTGTGCCAGGAGAAGCGCCTGTTCTCTGAAACCTGTGGCGATGCCACTCGCAACCGCATGTGTTCGACAAAACTAAGTGGTCGACCTTGTGAGAGAGGAAACTCCAAATGCGAAGCTTAGTTCGATTTTAAATTAATTGTTCTATCTGAAACTCAGTGGTCGGTACTGTGCCAGGAGAAGCGCCAGTTCTCTGAAATCTGTGGCGATGCCACTCGAAACCGTATGTGTTTGACGAAACTAAGTGGTCCACCTTGCGAGAGAGGAAACTCCAAATGCGAAGCTTAGTTCCATTTTAAATTAATTGTTCTATCTGAAACTCAGTGGTCGATACTGTGCCAGGAGAAGCGCCTGGTCTCCGAAATCTGTGGCGATGCTACTCGAAACCGTATGTGTTCGACGAACCTAAGTGGTCGACATGGTGAGAGAGGAAACTCCAGATGCGGAACTTAGTTCCATTTTAAACTGATTGTTCTATCTGAAACTAAGTGTTCGATACTATGCCAGGAGAAGCGCCTGTTCTCTGAAACCTGTGGCGATGCCACTCGAAACCGTATGTGTTCGACGAAACTAAGTGGTCGACCGTCTGAGAGAGGAAACTCCGGATGCGAAACTTAGTTCCATTTTAAACTAATTGTTCTATCTGAAACTAAGTGTTCGATACTGTGGCAGGAAAAGCGCCTATTCTCTGAAATCTGTCGCGATGCTACACGAAACCGTATGTGTTTGACGTAACTAAGTGGCCGACCTTGTGAGAGAGGAAACTCCAGATGCGAAACATAGTTCAATTTTAAACTAAATGTTCCATCTGAAACTAAGTGTTCGATACTGTGGCAGGAGAAGCGCCTGTTCTCCGAAATCTGTCGCGATGCTACACGAAACCGTATGTGTTTGACGGAACTAAGTGGCCGACCTTGTGAGAGAGGAAACTTCAGATGCGAAACATAGTTCAATTTTAAACTAAATGTTCCATCTGAAACTAAGTGTTCGATACTGTGCCAGGAGAAGCGCCTGTTCTCTGAAATCTGTGGCGATGCCACTCGAAACCGTATGTGTTGGACGAAACTAAGTGGCCGACCTTGTGAGAGAGGAAACTTCAGATGCGGAACTTGGTTCAATTTTAAAGTAAATGTTCCATCTGAAACTAAGTGTTCGATACTGTGCCAGGAGAAGCGCCTGTTCTCTGAAATCTGTGGCGATGCTACTCGAAACCGTATGCGTTCGGCGAAACTAAGTGGTCGACCTTGTGAGAGAGGAAACTTCAGATGCGAAACATTGTTCAATTTTAAACTAAATGTTCCATCTGAAACTAAGTGTTCGATACTGTGGCAGGAGAAGCGCCTGTTCTCTGAAATCTGTCACGATATCTGTACGAAACCGTATGTGTTTGACGTAACTAAGTGGCCGACCTTGTGAGAGAGGAAACTTCAGATGCGGAACTTAGTTCAATTTTAAAGTAAATGTTCCATCTGAAACTAAGTGTTCGATACTGTGCCAGGAGAAGCGCCTGTTCTCTGAAATCTGTGGCGATGCCACTTGAAACCGTATGCCTTCGGCGAAACTAAGTGGTCGACCTTGTGAGAGAGGAAACTCCAGATGCGAAACTTAGTTCCATTTTAAACTAATTGTTCTATCTGAAACTAAGTGTTCGATATTGTGCCAGGAGAAGCGCCTGTTCTCTGAAATCTGTTGCGATGCCACTCGAAACCGTATGTGCTCAACGAAACTAAGTGGCCGACCTTGTGAGAGAGGAAACTTCAGACGCGAAACTTAGTGCTATTTTAAACTAATTGTTCGATCTGAATCTAAGTGTTCGATACTGTGCCAGGAGAAGCGCCTGTTCTCTGAAACCTGTGGCGATGCCACTCGAAACCGTATGTGTTGGACGAAACTAAGTGGCCGACCTTGTGAGAGAGGAAACTTCAGATGCGAAACTTTGTTCCATTTTAAATTAATTGCTCTATCTGAAACTAAGTGTTCGATACAGGGCCAGGAGAAGCGCCCGTTCTGTGAAACCTGTGGCAATACCACTCGGAACTGTATGTGTTCGACGAAACTGAGTGGTCGACCTTGTGAGAGAGGAAACTCCAGACGCGAAACTTAGTGCCATTTTAAACTAATTGTTCTATCTGAAACTAAGTGTTCGATACTGTGCCAGCAGAAGCGCCTGTTCTCTGAAATCTGTGGCGATGCCACTCGAAACCGTATGCGTTCGGCGAAACTAAGTGGTCGACCTTGTGAGAGAGGAAACACCAGATGCGAAACATAGTTCAATTTTAAACTAAATGTTCCATCTGAAACTAAGTGTTCGATACTGTGGCAGGAGAAGCGCCTGTTCTCTGAAATCTGTTGCGATGCTACTCGAAACAGTATGTGTTCGACGAACCTAAGTGGTCGACATGGTGAGAGAGGGCACCCCAGATGCGAAACATGGATCCGTTTTAAACTAATTGTTCTATCTGAAACTAAGTGTTCGATAATGTCCCAGGAGAAACTACTGTTCTGCGAAATCTGTGGCGATACCACTCGAAACAGTATGTGTTCGACGAAACAAAAAAGGTTGACCTTGTGTGAGAGGAAACTCCAGAAGCGAAACATAGTTCCATTTTAAACTAATTGTTCTATCTGAAACTAAGTGTTCGATACTGTGCCAGGGGAAGCGCCTGTTCTCTGAAATCTGTGACGATGCCACTCGAAACCGTATGTGTTCAACGAAACTAAGTGGTCGACCTTGTGAGAGAGGAAACTCCAGACGCGAAACTTAGTGCCATTTTAAACTAATTGTTCGATCTGAATCTAAGTGTTCGTTACTGTGCCAGGAGAAGCGCCTGTTCTCTGAAATCTGTTGCGATGCTACTCGAAACAGTATGTGTTCGACGAAACTGAGCGGTCGACCTTGTGAGAGAGGAAACTCCGGACGCGAAACATAGTGCAATTTTAGACTAATTGTTCTATCTGACACTAAGTGTTCGATACTGTGCCAGGAGAAGCGCCTGTTCTCTGAAATCTGTGGCGATGCCACTTGAAACCGTATGCCTTCGGCGAAACTAAGTGGTCGACCTTGTGAGAGAGGAAACTCCAGATGCGAAACATAGTTCAATTTTAAACTAAATGTTCCATGTGAAACTAAGTGTTCGATACTGTGCCAGGAGAAGCGCCTGTTCTCTGAAATCTGTGGCGATGCCACTCGAAACCGTATGTGTTCGACGAAACTAAGTGGCCGACCTTGTGAGAGAGGAAACTGCAGATGCGGAACTTAGTTCAATTTTAAAGTAAATGTTCCATCTGAAACTAAGTGTTCGATACTGTGCCAGGAGAAGCGCCTGTTCTCTGAAATCTGTGGCGATGCCACTCGAAACCGTATGTGTTCAACGAAACTAAGTGGTCGACCTTGTGAGAGAGGAAACTCCAGACGCGAAACTTAGTGCCATTTTAAACTAATTGTTCGATCTGAATCTAAGTGTTCGATACTGTGCCAGGAGAAGCGCCTGTTCTCTGCAACCTGTGGCGATGCCACTCGAAACCGTATGTGTTGGACGAAACTAAGTGGCCGACCTTGTGAGAGAGGAAACTTCAGATGCGAAACTTTGTTCCATTTTAAATTAATTGCTCTATCTGAAACTAAGTGTTCGATACAGGGCCAGGAGAAGCGCCCGTTCTGTGAAACCTGTGGCGATACCACTCGGAACTGTATGTGTTCGACGAAACTGAGTGGTCGACCTTGTGAGAGAGGAAACTCCAGACGCGAAACTTAGTGCCATTTTAAACTAATTGTTCTATCTGAAACTAAGTGTTCGATACTGTGCCAGCAGAAGCGCCTGTTCTCTGAAATCTGTGGCGATGGCACTCGAAACCGTATGCGTTCGGCGAAACTAAGTGGTCGACCTTGTGAGAGAGGAAACTCAGATGCGAAACATAGTTCAATTTTAAACTAAATGTTCCATCTAAAACTAAGTGTTCGATACTGTGCCAGGAGAAGCGCCTGTTCTCTGAAATCTGTGGCGATGCCACTCGAAAACGTATGTGTTCGACGAAACTAAGTGGTCGACCTTGTGAGAGAGGAAACTCCAGATGCGAAACGTAGTTCAATTTTAAACTAAATGTTCCATCTGTAATTAAGTGTTCGATAGTGGGCCAGGGGAAGCGGCTGTTCTCTGAAATCTGTGGCGATGCCACTCGAAAACGTATGTATTCGACGAAACTAAGTGGCCGACCTTGTGAGAGAGGAAACTCCAGATGCGAAACTTAGTTCCATTTTAAACTAATTCTTCTATCTGAAACTAAGTGTTCGATACTGTGCCAGGGGAACCGCCGGTTCTATGAAATCTGTCGCGATGCTACTCGAAACAGTATGTGTTCGACGAAACTAAGTGGTCGACCTTCTGAGAGAGAAACTCTAGATGCGAAACTTAGTTCCATTTTAAACTAATTGTTCTATCTGAAACTAAGTGTTCGATACCGTGCCAGGAGAAGCACCTGTTCTCTGAACTCTGTGGCGATGCCACTCGAAAACGTATGTGTTCGACGAAACTAAGTGGCCGACCTTGTGAGAGAGGAAACTCCAGATGCGAAACTTAGTTTCATTTTAAACTAATTGTTCCATCTGAAATTAAGTATTCGATACTGTGCCAGGAGAAGCTGCTGTTCTCTGAAATCTGTGGCGATGCCACTCGAAACCGTATGTGTTCGACGAAACTAAGTGGCCGACCTTGTGAGAGAGGAAACTACAGATGCGAAACTCAGTTCCATTTTAAATTAATTGTTCTATCTGAAACTAAGTGTTCGATAGTGTGCCAGGAGAAGCGCCTGTTCTCTGAAATCTGTGGGGATGCCACTTGAAACCGTATGCGTTCGGCGAAACTAAGTGGTCGACCTTGTGAGAGAGGAAAATCCAGATGCGAAACTTAGTTCCATTTTAAATTAATTGTTCTATCTGAAACTAAGTGTTCGATACTGTGCCACAAGAAGCGCCTGTTCTCTGAAATCTGTGGCGATGCTACTCGAAGCCGAATGTTTTCCACGAAACTAAGTGGCCGCCTTGTGAGGGAGGAAACTCCAGATGCGAAACTTAGTACCATTTTAAACTATTTGTTCTATCTGAAACTAAGTGTTCGATATTGTGCCAGGAGAAGCGCCTGTTCTCTGAAATCTGTCGCGATGCTACTCGAAACAGTATGTGTTCGACGAAACTAAGTGGGCGACCTTGTGAGAGAGTAAACTCCAGATGCAAAACTTAGTTTCATTTTAAACTAATTGTTCCATCTGAAATTAAGTATTCGATACTGTGCCAGGAGAAGCGCCTGTTCTCTGAAATGTGTGACGATGCCACTCGAATCCGTATGTGTTCGACGAAACTAAGTGGTCGACCTTGTGAGAGAGGAAACTCCAGATGCGAAACTTAGTTCCATTTTAAACTAATTGTTCTATCTGAAACTAAGTGTTCGATATTGTGCCAGGAGAAGCGCCTGTTCTCTGAAATCTGTTGCGATGCTACTCGAAACAGTATGTGTTCGACGAAACTAAGTGGCCGACCTTGTGGGAGAGGAAACTTCAGATGCGAAACTTAGTTCCATTTTAAACTAATTGTTGTATCTGTTACTAAGTGTTGGATACTGTGCCAGGAGAAGCGCCTGTTCTCTGAAATCTGTGGCGATGCCACTCGAAACCGTATGCGTTCGGCGAAACTAAGTGGTCGATACTGTGCCAGGAGAAGCGCCCGTTCTGTGAAACCTGTGGCGATACCACTCGAAACGGTATGTGTTCGACGAAACTGAGCGGTCGACCTTGTGAGAGAGGAAACTCCGGACGCGAAACATAGTGCAATTTAAGACTAATTGTTCTATCTGAAACTAAGTGTTCGATACTGTGCCAGGAGAAGCGCCTGTTCTCTGAAATCTGTGGCGATGCCACTTGAAACCGTATGCCTTCGGCGAAACTAAGTGGTCGACCTTGTGAGAGAGGAAACTCCAGATGCGAAACATAGTTCAATTTTAAACTAAATGTTCCATCTGAAACTAAGTGTTCGATACTGCGCCAGGAGAAGCGCCTTTTCTCTGAAATCTGTGGCGATGCCACTCGAAACCGTATGTGTTCGACGAAACTAAGTGGCCGACCTTGTGAGAGAGGAAACTGCAGATGCGGAACTTAGTTCAATTTTAAAGTAAATGTTCCATCTGAAACTAAGTGTTCGATACTGTGCCAGGAGAAGCGCCTGTTCTCTGAAATCTGTGGCGATGCCACTCGAAACCGTATGTGTTCAACGAAACTAAGTGGTCGACCTTGTGAGAGAGGAAACTCCAGACGCGAAACTTAGTGCCATTTTAAACTAATTGTTCGATCTGAATCTAAGTGTTCGATACTGTGCCAGGAGAAGCGCCTGTTCTCTGCAACCTGTGGCGATGCCACTCGAAACCGTATGTGTTGGACGAAACTAAGTGGCCGACCTTGTGAGAGAGGAAACTTCAGATGCGAAACTTTGTTCCATTTTAAATTAATTGCTCTATCTGAAACTAAGTGTTCGATACAGGGCCAGGAGAAGCGCCCGTTCTGTGAAACCTGTGGCGATACCACTCGGAACTGTATGTGTTCGACGAAACTGAGTGGTCGACCTTGTGAGAGAGGAAACTCCAGACGCGAAACTTAGTGCCATTTTAAACTAATTGTTCTATCTGAAACTAAGTGTTCGATACTGTGCCAGCAGAAGCGCCTGTTCTCTGAAATCTGTGGCGATGGCACTCGAAACCGTATGCGTTCGGCGAAACTAAGTGGTCGACCTTGTGAGAGAGGAAACTCAGATGCGAAACATAGTTCAATTTTAAACTAAATGTTCCATCTAAAACTAAGTGTTCGATATTGTGCCAGGAGAAGCGCCTGTTCTCTGAAATCTGTGGCGATGCCACTCGAAAACGTATGTGTTCGACGAAACTAAGTGGTCGACCTTGTGAGAGAGGAAACTCCAGATGCGAAACGTAGTTCAATTTTAAACTAAATGTTCCATCTGTAATTAAGTGTTCGATAGTGGGCCAGGAGAAGCGGCTGTTCTCTGAAATCTGTGGCGATGCCACTCGAAAACGTATGTATTCGACGAAACTAAGTGGCCGACCTTGTGAGAGAGGAAACTCCAGATGCGAAACTTAGTTCCATTTTAAACTAATTCTTCTATCTGAAACTAAGTGTTCGATACTGTGCCAGGGGAACCGCCGGTTCTCTGAAATCTGTCGCGATGCTACTCGAAACAGTATGTGTTCGACGAAACTAAGTGGTCGACCTTCTGAGAGAGGAAACTCTAGATGCGAAACTTAGTTCCATTTTAAACTAATTGTTCTATCTGAAACTAAGTGTTCGATACCGTGCCAGGAGAAGCACCTGTTCTCTGAACTCTGTGGCGATGCCACTCGAAAACGTATGTGTTCGACGAAACTAAGTGGCCGACCTTGTGAGAGAGGAAACTCCAGATGCGAAACTTAGTTTCATTTTAAACTAATTGTTCCATCTGAAATTAAGTATTCGATACTGTGCCAGGAGAAGCTGCTGTTCTCTGAAATCTGTGGCGATGCCACTCGAAACCGTATGTGTTCGACGAAACTAAGTGGCCGACCTTGTGAGAGAGGAAACTACAGATGCGAAACTCAGTTCCATTTTAAATTAATTGTTCTATCTGAAACTAAGTGTTCGATAGTGTGCCAGGAGAAGCGCCTGTTCTCTGAAATCTGTGGGGATGCCACTTGAAACCGTATGCGTTCGGCGAAACTAAGTGGTCGACCTTGTGAGAGAGGAAAATCCAGATGCGAAACTTAGTTCCATTTTAAATTAATTGTTCTATCTGAAACTAAGTGTTCGATACTGTGCCACAAGAAGCGCCTGTTCTCTGAAATCTGTGGCGATGCTACTCGAAACCGAATGTTTTCCACGAAACTAAGTGGCCGCCTTGTGAGGGAGGAAACTCCAGATGCGAAACTTAGTACCATTTTAAACTATTTGTTCTATCTGAAACTAAGTGTTCGATATTGTGCCAGGAGAAGCGCCTGTTCTCTGAAATCTGTCGCGATGCTACTCGAAACAGTATGTGTTCGACGAAACTAAGTGGGCGACCTTGTGAGAGAGTAAACTCCAGATGCAAAACTTAGTTTCATTTTAAACTAATTGTTCCATCTGAAATTAAGTATTCGATACTGTGCCAGGAGAAGCGCCTGTTCTCTGAAATGTGTGACGATGCCACTCGAATCCGTATGTGTTCGACGAAACTAAGTGGTCGACCTTGTGAGAGAGGAAACTCCAGATGCGAAACTTAGTTCCATTTTAAACTAATTGTTCTATCTGAAACTAAGTGTTCGATATTGTGCCAGGAGAAGCGCCTGTTCTCTGAAATCTGTTGCGATGCTACCCGAAACAGTATGTGTTCGACGAAACTAAGTGGCCGACCTTGTGGGAGAGGAAACTTCAGATGCGAAACTTAGTTCCATTTTAAACTAATTGTTGTATCTGTTACTAAGTGTTGGATACTGTGCCAGGAGAAGCGCCTGTTCTCTGAAATCTGTGGCGATGCCACTCGAAACCGTATGCGTTCGGCGAAACTAAGTGGTCGATACTGTGCCAGGAGAAGCGCCCGTTCTGTGAAACCTGTGGCGATACCACTCGAAACGGTATGTGTTCGACGAAACTGAGCGGTCGACCTTGTGAGAGAGGAAACTCCGGACGCGAAACATAGTGCAATTTAAGACTAATTGTTCTATCTGAAACTAAGTGTTCGATACTGTGCCAGGAGAAGCGCCTGTTCTCTGAAATCTGTGGCGATGCCACTTGAAACCGTATGCCTTCGGCGAAACTAAGTGGTCTACCTTGTGAGAGAGGAAACTCCAGATGCGAAACATAGTTCAATTTTAAACTAAATGTTCCATCTGAAACTAAGTGTTCGATACTGTGCCAGGAGAAGCGCCTTTTCTCTGAAATCTGTGGCGATGCCACTCGAAACCGTATGTGTTCGACGAAACTAAGTGGCCGACCTTGTGAGAGAGGAAACTTCAGATGCGGAACTTAGTTCCATTTTAAACTAATTGTTCCATCTGAAATTAAGTGTTCGATACTGTGCCAGGAGAAGCTGCTGTTCTCTGAAATCTGTAGCGATACCTACTCGAAACCGTATGTGTTCGACGAAACTAAGTGGTCGACCTTGTGGTAGAGAAAACTCCAGATGCGAAGATTAGTTCCATTTTAAACTAATTGTTCTATCTGAAACTAAGTGTTCGATACTGTGCCAGGAGAAGCGCCCGTTCTGTGAAACCTGTGGCCATACCACTCGAAACGGTATGTGTTCGACGAAACTGAGCGGTCGACCTTGTGAGAGAGGAAACTCCGGACGCGAAACATAGTGCAATTTTAGACTAATTGTTGTATCTGAAACTAAGTGTTCGATACTGTGCCAGGAGAAGCGCCTGTTCTCTGAAATCTCTCGCGATGCTACACGAAACCGTATGTGTTTGACGTAACTAAGTGACCGACCTTGTGAGAGAGGAAACTTCAGATGCGAAACATAGTTCAATTTTAAACTAAATGTTCCATCTGAAACTAAGTGTTCGATACTGTGCCAGGAGAAGCGCCTGTTCTCTGACATCTGTGGCGATGCTACTCCAAACCGTATGTGGTCGACGAAACTAAGTGGTCCCCCTTGTGAGAGAGGAAACTCCAAATGCGAAGCTTAGTTCCATTTTAAATTAATTGTTCTATCTGAAACTCAGTGGTCGATACTGTGCCAGGAGAAGCGCCTGTTCTCTGAAATCTGTGGCGATGCTACTCGAAACCGTATGTGTTCGACGAACCTAAGTGGTCGACCTTGTGGGAGAGGAAACTCCAGATGCGAAGCTTATTTCCATTTTAAACTAAATGTTCTATCTGAAATTAAGTATTCGATCCTCTGCCAGTAGAAGCGCCCGTTCTCTGAAACCTGTGGCGTTGCTACTCGAAGCCGAATGTGTTCGACGAAAGTAAGTGGTAGACCGTGCGAGAGAGGAAACTCCAAATGCGAAACATAGTTCCATTTTAAACTAAGTGTTCTATCTGTAACTAAGTGTTCGATACTGTGCCAGGAGAAGCGCCTGTTCTCTGAAATCTGTGGCGATGCTACTCGAAACCGTATGTGTTCGACGAAACTAAGTGGTCGACATGGTGAGAGAGGAAACTCCAGATGCGGAGCTTAGTTCCATTTTAAACTAATTGGTCTGTCTGATACTCAGTGCTCGATACTGTGCCAGGAGAAGCGCCAGTTCTCTGAAATCTGTGGCGATGCTACTCCAAACCGTATGTGTTCGACGAAACTAAGTGGTTGATCTTGTGAGAGAGGATACTCCAGATGCGAAACATAGTTCCATTTTAAACTAATTGTTCTATCTGAAACTATGTGTTCGATACTGTGCCAGGAGAAGCGCCTGTTCTCTGAAATCTGTTGCGATCCCACTCGAAACCGTATGTGTTCGACGAAACTAAGTCGTCGACCTAGTGAGAGAGGAATCTCCAGATGCGAAACATAGTTCCATTTTAAACTAATGGTACTACCTGAAACTAAGTGTTCGATACTGTGCCAGGAGAAGTGCCTGTTCTCTGAAATCTGTGGCGATGCCACTCGAAACCGTATGTGTTCGACGAAACTAAGTGGCCGACCTTGTGGGAGAGGAAACTCCAGATGCGAACCTTAGTTTCATTTTAAACTAATTGTTCTATCTGAAAGTGTTCGATACTGTGCCAGGAGAAGCGCCTGTTCTCTGAAATCTGTGGCGATGCTACTCCAAACCGTATGTGTTCGACGAAACTAAGTGGTTGATCTTGTGAGAGAGGATACTCCAGATGCGAAACATAGTTCCATTTTAAACTAATTGTTCTATCTGAAACTATGTGTTCGATAGTGTGCCAGGAGAAGCACCTGTTCTCTGAAATCTGTTGCGATGCCACTCGAAACCGTATGTGTTCGACCAAACTAAGTGGTCGACCTTGTGAGAGAGGAAACCCAGATGCGAAACTTAGTTTCATTTTAAACTAATTGTTCTATCTGAAAGTGTTCGATACTGTGCCAGGAGAAGGGCCTGTTCTCTGAAATCTGTGGCGATGCTACTCGAAACCGTATGTGTTCGACCAAACTAAGTGGTCGACCTTGTGAGAGAGGAAACTCCAGATGCGAAACTTACTTTCATTTTAAATTAATTGTTCTAACTGAAAGTGTTCGATACTGTGCCAGGAGAAGCGCCTGTTCTCTGAAATCTGTGGCGATGCTACTCGAAACCGTATGTGTTCGACGAATCTAAATGGTCGACCTTGTGAGAGAGGAAACTCCAGACGCGAAACTTATTTCCATTTAAAACTAAGTGTTCCATCTGAAACTTAGTGTTCGATATTGTGCCAGGAGAAGCGCCTGTTCTCTGAAATCTGTGGCGATGCTACTCGAAACCGTATGTGTTCGACAAAACTAAATGGTTGACCTTGTGAGAGAGGAAACTCCAGAAGCGAAACTTATTTCCATTTAAAACTAAGTGTTCCATCTGAAACTTAGTGTTCGATACTGTGCCAGGAGAAGCGCCTGTTCTCTGAAATCTGTGGCGATGCTACTCGAAACCGTATGTGTTCGAAGAAACAAAGTGGCCGACCTTGTGAGAGAGGAAACTCCAGATGCGAAACATATTTCCATTTTAAACTAAATGTTCTATCTGAAACTAAATATTCGATACTCTGCCAGTAGAAGCGCCTGTTCTCTGAAACCTGTGGCTTTGCTACTCGAAGCCGAATTTGTTCGACGAAACTAAGGGGTAGACCGTGTGAGAGAGGAAACTCCAAATGCGAAAAATAGTTCCATTTTATACTAATTATTCTATCTGAAACTAAGTGTACGAGACTGTGCCAGGAGAAGCGACTGTTCTCTGAAATCTGTGGCGATGCTACTCGAAACCGTATGTGTTCGTCGAAACTAAGCGGTCGACGTTATGAGAGAGGAAACTCCAGATGCGACACTTAGTTCCATTTTAAACAAATTGTTCTATCTGAAACTAAGTGTTCGAAACTGTGCCAGGAGAAGCGCCTGTTCTCTGAAATCTGTGGCGATGCTACTCGAAACCGTATGTGTACGACGAAACTAAGTGGTCGACCTTGTGGGAGACGAAACTCCAGATGCGAAACTTAGTTCCATTTTAAACTGATTGTTCTATCTGAAACTAAGTGTTCGATACTGTGCCAGGAGAAGCGCCTGTTCTCTGAAATCTGTGGCGATGCTACTCGAAACCGTATGTGTTCGAGGAAACTAAGTGGTCGACCTTGTGGGAGAGGAAACTCCAGATGCGAAACTTAGTTCCATTTTAAACTAATTGTTCTATCTGAAACTAAGTGTTCGTTACTGTGTCAGGAGAAGCGCCTGTTCTCTGAAATATGTGGCGATGCTACTCGAAACCGTATGTTTTCGACGTAACTAAGTGGTCGACCTTGTGAGGGAGGAAACTCCAAATGCGAAACATATTTCCATTTTAAACTAAATGTTCTATCTGAAACTAAGTAGTCAATACTGTGCCGGGAGAAGCTCCCGTTCGGCGAAATTTGCGGCGATACCACTCGAAACCGTAGGTGTTCGACGAAACTAAGTGGTCGACCTTGTGAGAGAGGAAACTCCAAATGCGAAGCTTATTTCCATTTTAAACTAATTGTTCTCTCAGAAACTAAGTTTTCGATACTGTGCCAGGAGAAGCGCCTGTTCTCTGAAATCTGTGGCGATGCCCCTCGAAACCGTATGTGTTCGACGAAACTAAGTGGTCGACCTTGTGGGAGACGAAACTCCAGACGCGAAACTTAGTTCCATTTTAAACTAATTGTTCTATCTGAAACTAAGTGTTCCGTACTGTGCAAGGAGAAGCGCCTGTTCTCTGAAATCTGTTGCGATGCCACTCGAAACCGTATGTGTTCGACGAAACTAAGTGGTCGACCTTGTGAGGGAGGAAACTCCAAATGCGAAACATATTTCCATTTTAAACTAAATGTTCTATCTGAAACTAAGTAGTCAATACTGTGCCGGGAGAAGCTCCCGTTCGGCGAAATTTGCGGCGATACCACTCGAAACCGTAGGTGTTCGATGAAACTAAGTGGTCGACCTTGTGGGACAGGAAACTCCAGATGCGAAAATTAGTTCCATTTTAAACTAATTGTTCTATCTGAATCTAAGTGTTCGATCCTGTGCCAGGAGAAGCGCCTGTTGTCTGAAATCTGTGGCGATGCTACTCGAAACCGTATGTGTTCGACGAAACTAAGTGGTCAACCTTGTGCGAGAGGAAACTCCAGATGCGAAACTTAGTTCCATTTTAAACTAATTGTTCTATTTGATACTAAGTGTTCGATACAGTGGCAGGAGACGCGCCTGTTCTCTGAAATCTGTCGCGATGCTACTCGAAACCATATGTGTTCGACAAACTAAGTGGTCGAGCTTTTGAGAGAGGAAACTCCAGTTGCGAAACTTAGTTCCATTGTAAAATAACTGTTCCTTCTGAATGTAAGTGTTCGATACTGTGCCAGGAGAAGCGCCTGTTCTCTGAAATCTGTGGCGATAACACTCGAAACCGTATGTGTTCGACGCAACTAAGTGGTCGACCTTGTGAGAGAGTAAACTCTAAATGCGAAACTTAGTTCCATTTTAAACTAATTGTTCTATCCGAAACTAAGTGTTCGATCCTGTGCCAGGAGAAGTGCCTGTTCTCTGAAATCTGTGACGATCCCACTCGAAACCGTATGTGTTCGACGAAACTAAGTGGTCGACCTTGTGGGAGAGGAAACTGCTGATGCGAAACTTAGTTCCATTTTAAATTAATTTTTCTATCTGAAACTATGTGTTCGATACTGTGCTAGAAGAAGCGCCTGTTCTCTGAAATCTGTGGCGATGCCACTCGAAACCGTATGAGTTCCACGAAACTAAGTGGTCGACCTTGTGAGAGAGGAAACTCCAGAAGTGAAATTTAGTTTCATTTAAAACTAACTGTTCGATCTGAAACTAAGTGTTCGATACTGTGCCAGGAGAAGCGCATGTTCTCTGAAATCTGTGGCGATGCTACTCGAAACCGTATGTGGGCGACGAAACTAAGTGGTCCACCTTGTGAGAGAGGAAACTCCAGATGCGGAGCATAGTTCCATTTTAAACTAATTGTTCTATCTGATACTAAGTGTTCTTGTGAAACCTGAAATTAATTCAAGCATTCGTAGGTAATACCGTCAGAGGGCACGCTCTCTTCCGGTCTCTCTCTCTTTTGTTCTTGTAAGGAAGACGCGCGTATGGTGAGCTCACCCAGAAAGATTAAAATAATATAAAATAATATAAAATGATAATAGCTAGCATTAAGATCTTTGTTTATATATTAGTATCCATTAAGTCTGCATAAATATATAATACGTTAATCCTGTAGTTTCATGAATCAGTTAGATTTGTTGGCACATGTTCCTTTGTTTTATTTCGTTAGTTATCTATATCTATTAATAAATACCTTGTTCTCTATAAATATTGTTTCTCTGCTAAAACATAAAACCCAGCAGGTTATGGGCCCAGAAGCTTAAAGTTCATGCGTAATAAATCGATGCAACAAATCATAAATTCTAACCTATTCTTTTCTGAAACATAGTGCGTGACGAGACTAAGTACCGGTGAAGAGACATTCAAACCTGTTAATACTAAAAGAAGATTGTGTAAAACACAAACTGTTACTTAACAATGGCTAGAAGCATAAATGAAAATTTCTCAAATGTAGAAAAGCTATCGGGAACTGAGGATTTTCAGGTTTGAATATTTCAAATAACTATATTGTTAAGAGCAAACGATTTGTACGAAGTAGTGATTAATATAACAGAAGAAGAGAATATGTCTTCGCAATGGAGAAAGAAAGATGCCAGTGCACAGAAGATAATAATAACTACAATTGTTGAAATTTGTTTACGATATCGGCCAACTACAACCGATATTGGAGGAAGTGAAACTTCCTCCTCCGGTCCAGACGAGGGAGAGTGGGTAAAGGTAACTCCAAACCAATATGCCTTTGATTCCCTTTGACTGTCCCGAAAAGGACAGTCGTTTATTGCAGACCCTTTTCGCTCTGTATAATACAAAGTTTTTGCCGATCACAAGAATTTGACTTCTCGGTAGCCTGGCTGTCGGCGGGCCTGCTTGTCCTAGGTTATAATCTCTGGAACAACAGAAAAAGAACGAACGGGTGTAATCACCTGAAATACGATAATCGTATTAACGTTCTGTCTCGGGAATGTTTTGACGCGCACACTTAAACAGCAACGGTAACCGTGCTGTGTGTGCTAATGCGTGTACTGGTGCGTGGCTTTTAAATACGGTAAGCCACGCGTCGACTGTTTTGGCCGATCTGTTCCGTCTTTTTCAGGAACACAATCGTGGCGGTCGGCTAGATTTACGCAATGAAATCTTTAGTGCAACGACCGCACAGTCGTATTGCCTCGAACGGAAAACCAAGGCGGAGGTTGTAAATCTCCTGTATGGATTCCGTGAGCGGGGAGATCCACGGTTACTAGTAACTAGTCCCGGTGGCTGACAACGGAGGCTGATCTAACCGTTTCTTTCTCAACACGCTTTGGCGTGGAGTAAGAGTGGACCAACGCTAATTCTAACCCGTCTTCCTCAACACGCCGCGTCGTGAAGGAAGCCTGGACACAGCGATATCGAAACTCTCCGATCGCTCTTTGGTTACTCTAAACGTAACCAAGGCGATTCCCGGTAGAGAACGAGTAGCGGATCTTAAGTTTAGAATAGCTCGCCAACTAACGTAGTGCTCCGCCGACCAGTGGTCATCCAAGGAGTGGACTCCTGACGCTCCCACGTCGAATAACAATGGTTGGCGAAAACCAGGTGAACCCACCGATTTTCGCCCCAGTACTAATTCAGGGTAAAGACCGCTAAATTACTAAAAGGCGCAGCTATTGTGCTGAAGAGTCAACACGAATTGTCGTGTGTTATTCTCGATTCAGTTTCACAATTTGCTGGTGTTAAGCTGAAAGCAGTGTTCGTTATAACGGGAGCACGATCGACAATCGATGCGCTCCGTGCGAACTGTTGCTGAGGACTCTCTAAATTGAACTGACTGTCTGCGACGTTACACCGTCGTCGACAAGCGCGAACGAGTAATTACTCGTTACGCGGCGCTTTCGTCAAACTATTAGTTCTTTCTCACTCTCTCTCATATCCGTTTACTATTCGCGAATTCGAACGTCTGCAAACGGTAATATGTACCGGTCAGACGTGCCGATCTCTGGTTTCGCACGGTCTAGACGAAAACAATCATTGTCATGTTATTGGACCTCTATAGTTTTTGTGTTTCCTTTTCGAATCACGTCGGTCAAATAAACTCCGTAGACTCAAGAAAAAGAAATTAACTATGAGGCTCGTGATCGGGTGAAACAACTACTGGTGACTTATTTAAACAACAATAGACAAAACTCCACTAATGCATGTAATGTGCTGTACCACGGCTTATGAAACGTGGACAAAAATCTGTCGGATATATGAAAGACACAATGAGCAACAAAAGTGTAACCTACTACAGACATTCTACAGCTATACTTATGATGAGAAGTGTGAATTAGCAACCTATATAGGAAGATTAAGAAGTCTGGCTTACAAGTTGAAAACCGTTGGTACGGAAATGAATGATGAAATGCTAATTTCTAAAATACTAGCCACGCTTCCAGAGAAATATAAACACTTTGCAAGTGCATGGGAATCAACAGAAAAAAAGGAAAGGACACTGGAGAACCTGACTGCAAGGCTCATCGCAGAAGAAATGAGACACAAGTACAACGAGCCTAAAGAGAAGGCAGTGGCATTCAAGGCATCAATGAAGAAATATGACAAACCAAAGGATTGGAAATACAATAGTAAACCAAGGACTCAAGAAAACCTTATACGCTGCTTCAGCTGTAACAAATTGGGGCACACAAGTAAAATGTGTAACGAAAGTAAAAAAAGGACAGAAAAGTTCTGTAGTATCTGCAAGAAAAATAATCATGAAGAACAGAACTGTTTCTTCTGAAATAGGAGTAAATTCAAGACAAATGAGACTAGAGAAGTTGCCTTCTTCACTAGTGAGTATAATACTGAAGGTACATGGATCATCGATTCTGGCACAACTTCACACATGACAAACGACAGAAACGATATACAAGACTTCAAAGAAAAGGACTCGACAATTGCAGTAGCCAAATCAAATGAGACAATGACAGCCAAAGGAGTTGGAAATATAAAGTACAAGGAATGCAAGTTAACTGAAGTGTTGTATGTACCCGAGCTAAGTACTAATCTATTGTCGGTTAACGCAATAACAAGAAATGGAAATGAAGTTCAATTTGTGGAAAATGAAGTAATAATAAAACATAAAAATGAAGTCGTAGTGAAAGGCTACAAACATAAAAATGGACTGTTCCAGGTAAAACTAAAAGAGGAAAATAAAACCAAATCTTTCATTGCAGAAGAGCAAATTAACCACATAGCATTATGGCACAGGAAGCTAGGTCATATTGGAAATGAGAATTTCAAAAGGCTGTTAACGATGAGTGAAGGTTTGAACCTAAAATCAATGGATCTGAAAGAAATGAAAACGGTGTGTGAAATCTGTGAAGAAGCAAAACAAACAAGAACGAAATTCAGTGCCTCAAGAACAAGAGCAACACGGCCACTCCAAATAATTCACACGGATCTTTGCGGTTCCATAAACCCTACCACATGGGATGGAAATAGATACTTTATCACATTCCTAGACGATTATACCCACTATACAATGGTGTACATGATAAAAAAACAGTGTCTAAAATAAGATGTGATAATGGTAAGGAGTATATGAATAGTGAAGTGAAAAGTTGGTGTAAGGAACAAGGAATAGAAATGGACAATACAATACCGTATACACCACAACTAAATGGAAGAGCAGAAAGGCTGAACAGAACCTTGATCGACAAAACCAGAGCACTGTTATTTGACTCTGGTTTAGGCAAGGAAATGTGGGGAGAGGCTCTCTACACATCAGTTTATCTGTTAAATAGAACACCAACTAATACCTTAGAATCCACTCCATATGAAATGTGGGAAAATAAAAAGCCCAACATAAATAAAATTCAATTGTTTGGTGGAGAATCATACGCAAAAATCCTAAAACCACTAAAAAAACTAGACAAAAGGAGCAGGCAACTTATATTCGTAGGGTATGCTCCAACAGGATATAGATTGTGGGATCCAGAAAGAAGAAGAATAGTGATAGAAAGAGACGTCAAATTTACAGATAGAGTTACAAACAAAAATAGAAACAAAGAAAATAAAACCGAGGAAAATGGAAACAGGAAAACAGGATAATTATAGAAAGGGATGAAGACGCTCAAACAGAAAACCTGGAAGAACAAGATGGAATAGAAAGATGTGATCTACAAGAAGAACAAGAAGAAAGTGACGGAGACAACTATGAAGATGCACAAGATGAAGAGGAACAGCAGAGTCACCCACACCCGCAACTAAGAAGATCAGAAAGGAAAACAAAACCCCCAGAAAGGTACGATAATTCTGCGTTTTTAACATATAAAGAAGCAACAGACGGTCCAGAAAAGCATAAGTGGCTGGATGCCATAAATGAAGAAAAGCACTCACTAGAAGAAAACAATACATGGGAAATAGTTGACATAAAGGGGTTGAACAACCAAAAACCACTCAACAGCAAGTGGGTATTTGAAATCAAACAAGATGGACGCTACAAGGCGAGATTAGTTGTGAAAGGATGTGAACAAAAATACGGGTAAATTATAAAGAAACTTTCAGTCCAGTGATAGGGTTGAGTGCAATAAGAATCTTGTTTGCAATCGCAGTAATGAAAAACTACGAGATCAGAACATTTGACATCAAAACGGCTTTTTTGTATGGCAAGTTAACTGAACAAATATATATACATCCTCCTGAAGGCTACAACTGTAAAAACAAAGTTTTCAAGCTAAAGAAAGCAATGTATGGGCTAAAACAAGCTCCGTTGAGCTGGAACAAGAGGTTCACAAATTTTCTATGCAAAGAAGGGTTAAAGCCACTTGAAAGTGAACAGTGTTTGTTCAAAAGCCTACATAATGAAATAATACTCGGAGTCTATGTGGACGATGGCATAATAATTGGGAAGAACACAAAAGAAATAAATGACCTAATACATAAGCTAAACTCGGAATTTAAAACGACTGTTTTTAACAACCCGGAAACTTTCGTGGGCCTTGAAATAAATAAAACACAAAATGGGATAAAACTGAAACAAGAGGATTACATAAAAAGAACGCTAAAACAATACGGAATGGAACAAGCAAAAACGGTGAAAGTTCCAATACAAAAGGGAGATGACAATGAAACTAAAACAGGCAACGAAAATTATCCGTATAGAGAAGCAATCGGAAGTTTATTGTATTTAACAACAAGAACAAGACCAGACATAGCCTATGGGGTAAATTTCTGCAGCAGATCTGTAGAAGAAACTACAAAAGAAAGAATCACCGATGTGAAACATATTATGAAATACCTAAAAGGAACTGTCGAATATGGAATCGAATATAGGAGATCTAGAGAAACAAATCTTCTGAAACCATACTGTGACGGAGACTATGCTGGAGATCCTAAGGCAAGAAAGAGCACAACAGGGTACATAATCTACTACGCAGAAGGAGCAATAAGTTGGCGCTCACGCAAGCAGCCAGTGATAGCTCTATCGAGTAGAGGAGCAGAATATATCGCTGCAGCCGAATACTGCAAAGAACTAGTCTATATAAAAACACTTCTGGAAGAACTGCTAAATAATAAGATAAATATAGAACTTAATGTGGACAATCAAAGTGCAATAGCCTTAATTAAAAACGGTGTAGTAAATAAGCGTTCGAAGCACATAGATGTAAAATACAGATTTGTTCATGAATTAGTAAAAACAAATGTAATTGAACTCAAGTATTGTCCAACCAATTATCAGATAACAGACATATTCACGAAAGCCTTGAGCGCAATTAAATTTGAGAACTGCAAAAGAGAGCTAGTTAAATAAAGGCAATGCTAGAATTAAGGGGGAGTGTTGAAAGCTGAAATTAATTCAAGCATTCGTAGGTAGTACCGTCAGAGGGCACGCTCTCTTCCGGTCTCTCTCTCTTTGTTCTTGTAAGGAAGACGCGCGTATGGTAAGCTCAGCCAGAAATATTAAAATAATATAAAATAATATAAAATGATAATAGCTACCATTAAGATCTTTGTTTATATATTAGTATCCATTAAGTCTGCATAAATATATAAGCCATACGTTAATCCTGTAGTTTCATGAATAATTTAGATTTGTTGGCACATGTTCCTTTGTTTTATTTCGTTCGTTATCTATATCTATTAATAAATACATTGCTCTCTATAAATATTGTTCCTCTGCTAAAATATAAAACCCAACATGTTCGATACTGTGCCAGGAGAAGCGCCTGTTCTCTGAAATCTGTGGCGATGCTACCCGGAACCGTATGTGTTCGACGAAATTAAGTGGTCCACCTTGTGAGAGAGGAAACTCCAGATGCGAAGCTTTGTTTAATTTTAAACTCATTGTTCTATCTGATACTAAGTGTTCGATACTGTGCCAGGAGAAACGCTGTTCTCCGAAATCTGTGGCGATGCTACTCGAAACCGTATGTGTTCGACGAAACTAAGTGGCCGAGCTTATGCGAGAGGAAACTTCAGATGCAAAAATTAGTACCATTTTAAACTAATTGTTCTATATGAAACTAAGTGTTCGATACTGTGGCAGGAGAAGCGCCTGTTCTCCGAAATCTGTCGCGATACCACTCGAAACCGCATATGTTCGACGAAACTAAGTGGTCGACCTTGTGAGAGAGGAAACTCCAGATGCGAAACTTAGTTCCATTTTAAACTAATTGTTCTATCTGAAACTGTGTGTTCGATACTGTGCCAGTAGAAGCGTCTGTTCTCTGAAATCTGTGGCGATGCCGCTCGAAACCGTATGTGTTCGACGAAACTAAGTGGCCGACCTTGTGAGAGAGGAAACTCCAGATGCGAAACTTAGTTCCATTTTAAACTAATTGTTCCATCTGAAACTATGTGTTCGATACTGTGCCAGTAGAAGCACCTGTTCTCTGAAATGTGTGGCGATGCCACTCGAAACCGTATGTGTTCGACGAAACTAAGTGGTTGACCTTGTGAAAGAGGAAACTTCAGATGCGAAACTTAGTTCCATTTCAAATTAATTGTTCTATCTGAATTTAAGTGCTCGATACTGTGCCAGGAGAAGCGCCTGTTCTCCGAAATCTGTGGCGATGCCACCCGAAAACGTATGTGTTCGACAAAACTAAGTGGCCGGCCTTGTGAGAGAGGAAACTTCAGATGCGAAACTTAGTTCTATTTCAAATTAATTGTGCTATCTGAAACTAAGTGTTCGATACTGTGTTAGGAGAAGCGTCCGTTCTCTGAAACCTGTGGCGATACCACTCGAAACCGTATGTGTTCGACGAAACTGAGTTGTCGCCTTGTGAAAGAGGAAACTCCAGATGCGAAACTTAGTACCATTTTAAACTAATTGTTCTATCTGAAACTATGTGTTCGATACTGTGCCACGAGAAGCGTAGAGAATGTAGTGTTAAAATATAGTATAAGAATGACTGAGTCAAACACCCGTTAAGTAGCACTATCGGCTGTCCAACCAAGTACTCTACGCCCTGATGCCTAAAACAATATTTCGGTCGTAGGCGGTGTGAAACTTCATAATTTACGTTCCAACGAAATGCAAAAAACACCAATGTATTAGGTGGTCCAATGAGTTCGTTCCGGTTTCAGCCGTTACAGTAAAACGCCGTTTTTTTCAAATACAATTTATTTTATTTACATACATAGTCACCATTCTTTTCAATTACTTCTTGCCACTTCTCAGGTAGCTTCATAATTCCTTTCGCATAAAAGTCTTTCCCTTTTTTTATTAAAAAACTCCGCCACGTGCTTTTGGAGGACCTGAAAGTTTTCAAATTGTTTTCCGGTAACCGAATTTTGAATGCACCGAAATAAATAATAATCTGATGGGGCTATGTCAGGAGAGTACGGAGGTACTCAGTACCAGTAACATTCCTTTTAAAATTGATTCATTTCGATGCCGATTCAACAGAGCCATGCACACACAACTTTGATATTAATCCCATCTTCCGTAAACAATCATGCACGGTGGTTTTTTTCATTTGAAGTTCCGATGGAATTTCACGCACTTGAATGCAACGATTTTGCTCCACTATTGCACGTACAGCACTGTTGTCAGCAGTATGTGGTCGTCCAGCGCGATGGTCATCTTCTAATGAAAAATTTCCTTAACGAAAATGATCAAACCATTTTCTGCACGTACGATCTGTTACAGCACCTTCCCCATAAACAACACAAATATTTCTCGAAGTTTCTGAACCGTTATACCCTTGACGAAACTCTTATAACATGATGTGTCGAAAATGAATTTTGTTGTCCGTCATGATTTTAGTTTAGATATTACAGAAAAACTTTTAAAAAAACGTCTAATTCGCACGAAAGCAAAACTAGAAGTGTACTGGAATATGTACATTTTTACCTGAGTATGTACTGTGGTTTATTACTCAGGTAAGAAGGTAATAAGTCGCCGCGCCGAAAACGGAACGAACTTTTTGGACCACCTAATAGAAGAACCTAGTTGAGCCCCAGAGGACCCGTAGAAGACATGTGACTGTTTTCCAACAGTGGGTGGTGGAATCGTCACATTCCGCACCGTGCATCATGATCCGGTGTATGCAAAATTGAAGCAAACCCTGATTCATGGAATTCCGATTTTCGGGCTGATTTCTTAAAAAGTAGTCAGAGAGTTGGCGCTCATTGGTGAACCTAATCATCCGGAACATGGACCGCAAGATATTTGCCACCTATAAAATACGTGCAGATACGCACACGGGGATCATATGCACACGTGCATCAGTCGTGTTAGCATGGAGTCCTTCAGTTTCTTGCTACATGCAATCGGGACGCCACGCTCGGCAAATGTGGACTTTGTCCATGAGTTACCTCTGGAAATATCGCAGTTGATTCTGCGGCAATTGGATTCTGCATCTTTACTGAGCGCAGCGCTTGTTTCCCGGAAGTGGCTATCGGTTCGCCGGGCCGATGTGAAACTCAGGCAAAGGGTAAGGAGATACCTCAGGAAGAAGGCGGAGCGGATTCGGTCGGACTACATTGGGAGGCCCACAACGGATGTAGTCAGACGTCATGGGTTCAGAATCAATTCACGTGTTAGAAATATGCAAAGATCTGCGCCTCCGACCAGTATTGACGCATATCGCCTAATGGATATAGAATCGACACGGCACAGTCGTTATCATGGACATCAGCGCGATGACAACAAAAGGCGAATCAAGTCTTACAGAATTTGATGTTGTGAGAAACGGAACGGGAGTTTCTCTTGGCACAGTATCGAACACTTAGTTTCAGATAGAACAATTAGTTTAAAATGGCACTAAGTTTCGCGGCTGGAGTTTCCTATCTCACAAGGTCGACCACTTAGTTTCGTCGAACGCATACGGTTTCGAGTGGCATCGCCACAGATTTCCGAGAACCGGCGCTTCTCCTGGCACAGTATCGGACACTTAGTTTGAGATGGAACATTTGGTTAAAATGGAACTAATTTTCGCATCTGGAGTTTCATCTCTCACAAGGTCAACCACTTAGTTTCGTCGAACACATACGGTATCGAGTGGTATCGCCACAGATTTCAGAGAACAGGCGATTCTCCTGGCACAGTATCGAACACTGTTTCAGATAGAACAATTAGTTTTAAATGGAACTAAGTTTGGCATCTGGAGTTTCCTCTCTCACAATGTCTTTCACTTACTTTCGTTGAACACATTCGGTTTCGAGTAGCAACGCCACAGGTTTCAGAGGGCAGGCGCTTCTACTGGCAGATTATGGAATACTTAGTTTCAGATAGAATATATAGTTTAAAATGGAAATATGTTTCGCATTTGGAGTTTCCTCCCTCATAAGGTCGACCACTTAGTTTCGTCGAACACATACGGTTTCGAGTAGCAACGCCACAGGTTTCAGAGAACAGGCGCTTCTACTGGCAGATAATCGAACACATAGTTTCAGATGGAACACTTAGTTTAAAATGGAACTATGTTTCGCATTTGGAGTTTCCTCTCTCATACGGACTACCACTTACTTTCGTCGAACACATTCGGCTTCGAGTAGCATCGCCATAGATTTCAGAGAACAGGCGCTTCTCCTGGCACAGTATCGAACACTTAGTATCAGATAGAACAATTAGTTTAAAATGGAACTATGTTTCGCATCTGGAGTTTCCTCTCTCACAAGTTCGACCACTTAGTTTCGTCGAACACATACGGTATGGAGTAGCATCGCCACAGATTTCAGAGAACAGGCGCTTCTCCTGGCACAGTATCGGACACTTAGTTTGAGATGGAACATTTTGTTAAAATGGAACTAATTTTCGCATCTGGAGTTTCATCTCTCACAAGGTCAACCACTTAGTTTCGTCGAACACATACGGTATCGAGTGGTATCGCCACAGATTTCAGAGAACAGGCGATTCTCCTGGCACAGTATCGAACACTGTTTCAGATAGAACAATTAGTTTTAAATGGAACTAAGTTTGGCATCTGGAGTTTCCTCTCTCACAAGGTCTTTCACTTACTTTCGTTGAACACATTCGGTTTCGAGTAGCAACGCCACAGGTTTCAGAGGGCAGGCGCTTCTACTGGCAGATTATGGAATACTTAGTTTCGGATGGAACATTTAGTTTAACATTGAACTATGTTTCGCATCTGGAGTTTCCTCTCTCACAAGTTCGACCACTTAGTTTCGCCGAACGCATACGGTTTAGAGTGGGATCGCCACAGATTTCAGAGAACAGGCGCTTCTCCTGGCACAGCATCGAACACTTAGTTTCAGATGGAACATTTAGTTTAAAATTGAACTATGTTTCGCATCTGGAGTTTCCTCTCTCACAGGGTCGACCACTTAGTATCGCCGAACGCATACGGTTTCGAGTGGCATCGCCACAGATTTCAGAGAACAGGCGCTTCTGCTGGCACAGTATCGAACACTTAGTTTCAGATAGAACAATTAGTTTAAAATGGCACTAAGTTCTGCGTCTGGAGTTTCCTCTCTCACAATGTCGACCACTCAGTTTCGTCGAACACATACCGTTTCGAGTGGTATCGCCACAGGTTTCACAGAACGGGCGCTTCCCCTGGCACAGTATCGAACACTTAGTTACAGATAAAACACTTAGTTTAAAATGGAACTATGTTTCGCATCGGGAGTGTCCTCTCTCACAAGGTCGACAACTTAGTTTCGTCGAACACATACGGTTTCGAGTAGCATCGCCACAGATTTCAGAGAACAGGCGCTTCTCCTGGCACAGTATCGAACAATTAGTTTCAGATAGAAAAATTATTTTAAAATGGAACTAAATTTCGCATTTGGAGTTTCCTCTCTCACAAGTTCGACCACTTAGTTTCTTCGAACACATACGGTTTCGAGTAGCATTGCCACAGATTTCAGAGAACAGGCGCCTCTCCTGGCACAGTATCGAACACTTAGTTACAGATAAAACACTTAGTTTAAAATGGAACTATGTTTCGCATCGGGAGTGTCCTCTCTCACAAGTTCGACCACTTAGTTTCGTCGAACACATACGATTTCGAGTAGCATCGCCACAGATTTGAGAGGACAGGCGCTTCTCCTGGCACAGTATCGAACAATTAGTTTCAGATAGAAAAATTAGTTTAAAATGGAACTAAATTTCGCATTTGAAGTTTCCTCTCTCACAAGTTCGACCACTTAGTTTCGTCGAACACATACGGTTTCGAGTGGCATCGCCACAGGTTTCGGAGAACAGGCGCTTCTCCTGGCACAGTGTCGAACACATAGTTCCAGATAGAACAATTAGTTTAAAATGGTACTAATTTTCGCATCTGGAGTTTCCTCTTTCACAAGGCGACCACTTAGTTTCGTCGAACACATACGGATTCGAGTAGCATCGCCACAGATTTCAGAGAACAGGCGCCTCTCCTGGCACAGTATCGAACACTTAGTTACAGATAAAACACTTAGTTTAAAATGGAACTTTGTTTCGCATCTGGAGTGTCCTCTCTCAAAAGGTCGACCACTTAGTTTCGTCGAACACATACGGTTTCGAGGGGCATCGCCACAGATTTCAGAAAACAGGCGCTTCTCCTGGCACAGTATCGAAAACTTAGTTTCTGAGAGAACAATTAGTTTAAAAGGGAAATAAGCTTCGCATTTGGAGTTTCCTCTCTCACAAGGTCGACCACTTAGTTTCGTCGAACACATACGGTTTCGAGTGGCATCGCCACAGATTTCAGAGAACAGGCGCTTCTTCTGGCACAGTATCGAACACTTAGTTTCAGATAGAACATTTAGTTTAAAATGGAAATATGTTTCGCATTTGCAGTTTCCTCCCTCAAAAGGTCGACCACTTAGTTTCGTGGAACACATACTGTTTCGAGTAGCATCGCCACAGATTTCAGAGAACAGGCGCTTCTCCTGGCACAGTACCGAACACTTAGTTTCAGATGGAACAATTAGTTTCAAATGGAACTAAGTTTCGCATCTGGAGTTTCCTCTCTCACCATGTCGACCGCTTAGTTTCGACGAACACATACGGGTGCGAGTAGCATCGCCACAGATTTCAGAGAACAGGCGCTTCTCCTGGCACAGTAACGAACACTTAGTTTCAAATAGAACAATTAGTTTAAAATTGAACTAAGTTTCGCATCTGGAGTTTCGTCTCCCACAAGGTCGACCACTTAGTTTCGCCGAACACATACGGTTTCGAGTGGCATCGCCACAGATTTCAGGGAACAGGCGCTTCTCCTGGCACAGTATCGAACACTTAGTTTCAGATAGAACAATTAGTTTAAAATGGAACTAATTTTCGCATCTGGAGTTTCCTGTCCCACAAGGTCGACCACTTAGTTTCATCGAACACCTACGGTTTCGAGTGGTGTCGCCGCAAATTTCGCCGAACGGGAGCTTCTCCCGGCACAGTATCAACTACTTACTTTCGCCGAACACATACGGTTTCGAGTGGCATCGCGACAGATTTCTGGGAACAGGCGCTTCTCCTGGCACAGTATCGAACACTTAGTTTCAGATAGAACAATCAGTTTAAAATGGAACTAAGTTTCGCATCTGGAGTTTCCTCTCTCACCATGTCGACCACTTAGTTTCGTCGAAAACATACGGTTTGGAGTAGCAAAGCCACAGATTTCAGAGAATAGGCGCTTCTCCTGGCACAGTATCGAACACTTAGTTTCAGAGAGAACAATTAGTTTAAAATGGAATAATGTTTCGCATCTGGAGTTTCCTTTCTCACAAGGTCGACGACTTAATTTCGTCGAACACATACGGTTTCGAGTGGCATCGCCACAGATATCAGAGAACAGGCGCTTATCCTGGCACAGTATGGAACACTTAGTTTCAGATAGAACAATTAGTTTAAAATGGAACTAACTTTCGCATCTGTAGTTTCCTCTCCCACAAGGTCGACCACTTAGTTTCGTCGAACACATACGGTTTCGAGTGGCATCGCCACACATTTCAGAGGACAGGCGCTTCTCCAGGCACAGTATCGAACACATAGTTTCAGATAGAACAATTAGTTTAAAATGGTACTAAGTTTCGCATCTGGAGTTTCCTCTCTCACAAGGTTGACCACTTAGGTTCGTCGAACACATACGGTTTCGAGTGGCATCGCCACAGATTTCAGAGAACAGGCGCTTCTCCTGGCACAGTAACGAACACTTAGTTTCAGATAGAACAATTAGTTTAAAATGGAACTAAGCTTCGCATCTGGAGTTTCCTCTCCCACAAGGTCGACCACTTAGTTTCCTCGAACACATACGGTTTCGAGTAGCATCGCCTCAGATTTCAGAGAACAGGCGCTTCTCCTGGCTCAGTATCGAGCACGTAGTTTCAGATAGAACAATTAGTTTAAAATGGAACTAAGCTTCGCTTCTGGAGTTTCCTCTCCCACAAGGTCGACCACTTAGTTTCCTCGAACACATACGGTTTCGAGTAGCATCGCCACAGATTTCAGAGAACAGGCGCTTCTCCTGGCACAGTATCGAGCACGTAGTTTCAGATAGAACAATTAGTTTAAAATGGAACTAAGCTTCGCATCTGGAGTTTCCTCTCTCACAAGGTCGACCACTTAGTTTCCTCGAACACATACGGTTTCGAGTAGCATCGCCACAGATTTCAGAGAACAGGCGCTTCTCCTGGCACAGTATCGAACACTTGGTTTCAGATAGAACAATTAGTTTAAAATGGTAGTAAGTTTCGCATCTGGAGTTTCCTCTCTCACAAGGTCGACCACTTAGTTTAGTCGAACACATACGGTTTCGAGTAGCATCGCCACAGATTTCAGAGAACAGGCGCATCTCTTGGCACAGTATCGAACACTTAGTTTCAGATAGAACATTTAGTTTAAAATGGAAATATGTTTCGCATTTGGAGTTTCCTCCCTCACAAGGTCGACCACTTAGTTACGTCGAACACATACGGTTTCGAGTAGCATCGCCACATATTTCAGAGAACAGGCGCTTCTCCTGGCACAGTGTCGAACACTTAGTTTCAGATTGAACAATTAGTTTAAAATGCAACTAATTTTCGCATCTGGAGTTCCTCTCTCACAAGGTCGACAACTTAGTTTCGTCAAACACATACGGTTTCGAGTGGCATCGCCACAGATTTCAGAGAACAGGCGCTTCTCCTGGCACAGTGTCGAACACTTAGTTTCAGATAGAACAATTAGTTTAAAATGGAACTAATTTTCGCATCTGGAGTTCCTCTCTCACAAGGTCGACAACTTAGTTTCGTCAAACACATACGGTTTCGAGTGGCATCGCCACAGATTTCAGAGAACAGGCGCTTCTCCTGGCACAGTGTCGAACACTTAGTTTCAGATAGAACAATTAGTTTAAAATGGAACTAATTTTCGCATCTGGAGTTCCTCTCTCACAAGGTCGACAACTTAGTTTCGTCAAACATATACGGTTTCGAGTGGCATCGCCACAGATTTCAGAGAACAGGCGCTTCTCCTGGCACAGTATCGAGCACGTAGTTTCAGATAGAACAATTAGTTTAAAATGGAACTAAGTTTCGCATCTGGAGTTTCCTCTCTCACAAGGTGGACCACTTAGTTTCCTCGAACACATACGGTTTCGAGTAGCATCGCCACAGATTTCAGAGAACAGGCGCTTCTCCTGGCACAGTATCGAACACTTGGTTTCAGATAGAACAATTAGTTTAAAATGGTAGTAAGTTTCGCATCTGGAGTTTCCTCTCTCACAAGGTCGACCACTTAGTTTAGTCGAACACATACGGTTTCGAGTAGCATCGCCACAGATTTCAGAGAACAGGCGCATCTCTTGGCACAGTATCGAACACTTAGTTTCAGATAGAACATTTAGTTTAAAATGGAAATATGTTTCGCATTTGGAGTTTCCTCCCTCACAAGGTCGACCACTTAGTTACGTCGAACACATACGGTTTCGAGTAGCATCGCCACATATTTCAGAGAACAGGTGCTTCTCCTGGCACAGTGTCGAACACTTAGTTTCAGATTGAACAATTAGTTTAAAATGGAACTATGTTCCGCATCTGGTGAATCCTCCCTCAAAAGGTCAATCACTTAGTTTCGTCGAGCACATACGGTTTCGAGTGGCATCGCCGCAGATTTCAGAGAACAGGCGCTTCTCCTGGCACAGTATCGAACACTCAGGTTCAGATAGAACAATTAGTTTAAAATGGTAGTAAGTTTCGCATCTGGAGTTTCCTCTCTCACAAGGTCGACCACTTAGTTTAGTCGAACACATACGGTTTCGAGTAGCATCGCCACAGATTTCAGAGAACAGGCGCATCTCTTGGCACAGTATCGAACACTTAGTTTCAGATAGAACTATTAGTTTAAAATGGTCCTAAGTTTCGCATCTGGATTTTCCTGTCCCACAAGGTCGACCACTTAGTTTCCTCGAACACATACGGTTTCGAATAGCATCGCCACAGATTTCAGAGAAAAGGCGCTTCTCCTGGCACAGTATCGAACAATTTGTTTCAGATAGAACAATTAGTTTACAATGGAACTAATTTTCGAATCTGGAGTTTCATCTCTCACAAGGTCAACGACTTAGTTTCGTCGAACACATACGGTATCGAGTGGTATCGCCACAGATTTCAGAGAACAGGCGCTTCTCCTGGCACAGTATCGAACACTTGGTTTCAGATAGAACAATTAGTTTAAAATGGTAGTAAGTTTCGCATCTGGAGTTTCCTCTCTCACAAGGTCGACCACTTAGTTTAGTCGAACACATACGGTTTCGAGTAGCATCGCCACAGATTTCAGAGAACAGGCGCATCTCTTGGCACAGTATCGAACACTTAGTTTCAGATAGAACATTTAGTTTAAAATGGAAATATGTTTCGCATTTGGAGTTTCCTCCCTCACAAGGTCGACCACTTAGTTACGTCGAACACATACGGTTTCGAGTAGCATCGCCACATATTTCAGAGAACAGGCGCTTCTCCTGGCACAGTGTCGAACACTTAGTTTCAGATTGAACAATTAGTTTAAAATGCAACTAATTTTCGCATCTGGAGTTCCTCTCTCACAAGGTCGACAACTTAGTTTCGTCAAACACATACGGTTTCGAGTGGCATCGCCACAGATTTCAGAGAACAGGCGCTTCTCCTGGCACAGTGTCGAACACTTAGTTTCAGATAGAACAATTAGTTTAAAATGGAACTAATTTTCGCATCTGGAGTTCCTCTCTCACAAGGTCGACAACTTAGTTTCGTCAAACACATACGGTTTCGAGTGGCATCGCCACAGATTTCAGAGAACAGGCGCTTCTCCTGGCACAGTGTCGAACACTTAGTTTCAGATAGAACAATTAGTTTAAAATGGAACTAATTTTCGCATCTGGAGTTCCTCTCTCACAAGGTCGACAACTTAGTTTCGTCAAACATATACGGTTTCGAGTGGCATCGCCACAGATTTCAGAGAACAGGCGCTTCTCCTGGCACAGTATCGAGCACGTAGTTTCAGATAGAACAATTAGTTTAAAATGGAACTAAGTTTCGCATCTGGTGTTTCCTCTCTCACAAGGTGGACCACTTAGTTTCCTCGAACACATACGGTTTCGAGTAGCATCGCCACAGATTTCAGAGAACAGGCGCTTCTCCTGGCACAGTATCGAACACTTGGTTTCAGATAGAACAATTAGTTTAAAATGGTAGTAAGTTTCGCATCTGGAGTTTCCTCTCTCACAAGGTCGACCACTTAGTTTAGTCGAACACATACGGTTTCGAGTAGCATCGCCACAGATTTCAGAGAACAGGCGCATCTCTTGGCACAGTATCGAACACTTAGTTTCAGATAGAACATTTAGTTTAAAATGGAAATATGTTTCGCATTTGGAGTTTCCTCCCTCACAAGGTCGACCACTTAGTTACGTCGAACACATACGGTTTCGAGTAGCATCGCCACATATTTCAGAGAACAGGTGCTTCTCCTGGCACAGTGTCGAACACTTAGTTTCAGAATGAACAATTAGTTTAAAATGGAACTATGTTCCGCATCTGGTGAATCCTCCCTCAAAAGGTCAATCACTTAGTTTCGTCGAGCACATACGGTTTCGAGTGGCATCGCCGCAGATTTCAGAGAACAGGCGCTTCTCCTGGCACAGTATCGAACACTCAGGTTCAGATAGAACAATTAGTTTAAAATGGTAGTAAGTTTCGCATCTGGAGTTTCCTCTCTCACAAGGTCGACCACTTAGTTTAGTCGAACACATACGGTTTCGAGTAGCATCGCCACAGATTTCAGAGAACAGGCGCATCTCTTGGCACAGTATCGAACACTTAGTTTCAGATAGAACTATTAGTTTAAAATGGTCCTAAGTTTCGCATCTGGATTTTCCTGTCCCACAAGGTCGACCACTTAGTTTCCTCGAACACATACGGTTTCGAATAGCATCGCCACAGATTTCAGAGAAAAGGCGCTTCTCCTGGCACAGTATCGAACAATTTGTTTCAGATAGAACAATTAGTTTACAATGGAACTAATTTTCGAATCTGGAGTTTCATCTCTCACAAGGTCAACGACTTAGTTTCGTCGAACACATACGGTATCGAGTGGTATCGCCACAGATTTCAGAGAACAGGCGATTCTCCTGGCACAGTATCGAACACTGTTTCAGATAGAACAATTAGTTTTAAATGGAACTAAGTTTGGCATCTGGAGTTTCCTCTCTCACAAGGTCTTTCACTTACTTTCGTTGAACACATTCGGTTTCGAGTAGCAACGCCACAGGTTTCAGAGGGCAGGCGCTTCTACTGGCAGATTATGGAATACTTAGTTTCGGATGGAACATTTAGTTTAACATTGAACTATGTTTCGCATCTGGAGTTTCCTCTCTCACAAGTTCGACCACTTAGTTTCGCCGAACGCATACGGTTTAGAGTGGGATCGCCACAGATTTCAGAGAACAGGCGCTTCTCCTGGCACAGCATCGAACACTTAGTTTCAGATGGAACATTTAGTTTAAAATTGAACTATGTTTCGCATCTGGAGTTTCCTCTCTCACAGGGTCGACCACTTAGTATCGCCGAACGCATACGGTTTCGAGTGGCATCGCCACAGATTTCAGAGAACAGGCGCTTCTGCTGGCACAGTATCGAACACTTAGTTTCAGATAGAACAATTAGTTTAAAATGGCACTAAGTTCTGCGTCTGGAGTTTCCTCTCTCACAATGTCGACCACTCAGTTTCGTCGAACACATACCGTTTCGAGTGGTATCGCCACAGGTTTCACAGAACGGGCGCTTCCCCTGGCACAGTATCGAACACTTAGTTACAGATAAAACACTTAGTTTAAAATGGAACTATGTTTCGCATCGGGAGTGTCCTCTCTCACAAGGTCGACAACTTAGTTTCGTCGAACACATACGGTTTCGAGTAGCATCGCCACAGATTTCAGAGAACAGGCGCTTCTCCTGGCACAGTATCGAACAATTAGTTTCAGATAGAAAAATTATTTTAAAATGGAACTAAATTTCGCATTTGGAGTTTCCTCTCTCACAAGTTCGACCACTTAGTTTCTTCGAACACATACGGTTTCGAGTAGCATTGCCACAGATTTCAGAGAACAGGCGCCTCTCCTGGCACAGTATCGAACACTTAGTTACAGATAAAACACTTAGTTTAAAATGGAACTATGTTTCGCATCGGGAGTGTCCTCTCTCACAAGTTCGACCACTTAGTTTCGTCGAACACATACGATTTCGAGTAGCATCGCCACAGATTTGAGAGGACAGGCGCTTCTCCTGGCACAGTATCGAACAATTAGTTTCAGATAGAAAAATTAGTTTAAAATGGAACTAAATTTCGCATTTGAAGTTTCCTCTCTCACAAGTTCGACCACTTAGTTTCGTCGAACACATACGGTTTCGAGTGGCATCGCCACAGGTTTCGGAGAACAGGCGCTTCTCCTGGCACAGTGTCGAACACATAGTTCCAGATAGAACAATTAGTTTAAAATGGTACTAATTTTCGCATCTGGAGTTTCCTCTTTCACAAGGCGACCACTTAGTTTCGTCGAACACATACGGATTCGAGTAGCATCGCCACAGATTTCAGAGAACAGGCGCCTCTCCTGGCACAGTATCGAACACTTAGTTTCCGATAGAACAATTAGTTTAAAATGGACCTAAGTTTCGCATCCGGAATTTCCTCTCTCAGATGGTCGACCACTTAGTTTCGTCGAACACATACGGTTTCGAGTAGCATCGCCACAGATTTCAGAGAACAGGCACTTCTCCTGGCACAGTATCGAACTCTTAGTTACAGATAGAACACTTAGTTTAAAATGGAACTATGTTTCGCATCTGAAGTTTCCTCTACCACCTGGTCGACAACTTAGTTTCGTCGAACACATACGGTTTCGAGTGGCATCGCCACAGATTTCAGAGAACAGGCGCTTCTCCTGGCACAGTATCAGACACATAGTTTCAGATAGATCAATTAGTTTAAAATGGAATAATGTTTCGCATCTGGAGTTTCCTTTCGCACAAGGTCGACGACTTAATTTCGTCGAACACATACGGTTTCGAGTGGCATCGCCATAGGTTTCAGAGAACTGGCGCTTCTCCTGGAACAGTATCGAACACTTTCAGATAGAACAATTAGTTTAAAATGGAACTAAGTTTCGCATCTGTAGTTTCCTCACTCACAAGTTCGGCCACTTAGTATCGTCGAACACATACGGTTTCGAGTGGCATCGCCACAGATTTCAGAGAACAGGCGCTTCTCCTGGCACATTATCGAACACTTAGTTTCCGATAGAACAATTAGTATAAAATGGACCTAAGTTTCGCATCCGGAATTTCCTCTCTCAGATGGTCGACCACTTAGTTTCGTCGAACACATACGGTTTCGAGTAGCATCGCCACAGATTTCAGAGAACAGGCGCTTCTCCTGGCACAGTATCGAACACTTAGTTTCGTCGAACACATACGTTTTCGAGTAGCATCGCTACAGGTTTCAGAGAACAGGCGCTTCTCCTGGCACAGTATCGAACCCTTAGTTACAGATAGAACACTTAGTTTAAAATGGAACTATATTTCGCATCTGCAGTTTCCTCTCTCACAAGGTCGACCACTTAGTTTCGTCGAACACATACGGTTTCGATTGGCATCGCCACACATTTCAGAGAACAGGCGCTTCTCCTGGCACAGTATCGAACACTTAGTTTCGTCGAACACATACGTTTTCGAGTAGCATCGCTACAGATTTCAGAGAACAGGCGCTTCTCCTGGCACAGTATCGAACACTTAGTTTCAGATAGAACAATTAGTTTAAAATGGTACTAAGTTTCGCATCTGGAGTTTCCTCTCTCACAAGGTCGACGACTTAGTTTCGTCGAACACATACGGGGTCGAGTGGCATCGCCACAGATTTCGCCGAACGGGAGTTTCTCCAGGCACACTATCGAACACTTAGTTTCAGATAGAACAAGTAGTTTTAAATGGAACTATGTTTCGCATCTGGAGTTTCCTCTCTCACAAGGTCGACGACTTACTTTCGTCGAACACATACGGTTTCGAGTAGCATCGCCATAGGTTTCAGAGAACTGGCGCTTCTCCTGGCACAGTATCGAACACTTAGTCTCAGTTACCTCAATTAATTTAAAATGGAACGAAGTTTCGCATCTGGAGTATCCTCTCTCACAATGTCGACCACTTAGTTTCGTCGAACACATATGGTTTCGAGTGGCATCGCCACAGATTTCAGAGAACAGGCGCTTCTCCTGGCACATTATCGAACACTTAGTTTCCGATAGAACAATTAGTTTAAAATGGACCTAAGTTTCGCATCCGGAATTTCCTCTCTCAGATGGTCGACCACTTAATTTCGTCGAACACATACGGTTTCGAGTGGCATCGCCATAGGTTTCAGAGAACTGGCGCTTCTCCTGGAACAGTATCGAACACTTTCAGATAGAACAATTAGTTTAAAATGGAACTAAGTTTCGCATCTGTAGTTTCCTCACTCACAAGTTCGGCCACTTAGTATCGTCGAACACATACGGTTTCGAGTGGCATCGCCACAGATTTCAGAGAACAGGCGCTTCTCCTGGCACATTATCGAACACTTAGTTTCCGATAGAACAATTAGTATAAAATGGACCTAAGTTTCGCATCCGGAATTTCCTCTCTCAGATGGTCGACCACTTAGTTTCGTCGAACACATACGGTTTCGAGTAGCATCGCCACAGATTTCAGAGAACAGGCGCTTCTCCTGGCACAGTATCGAACACTTAGTTTCGTCGAACACATACGTTTTCGAGTAGCATCGCTACAGGTTTCAGAGAACAGGCGCTTCTCCTGGCACAGTATCGAACCCTTAGTTACAGATAGAACACTTAGTTTAAAATGGAACTATATTTCGCATCTGCAGTTTCCTCTCTCACAAGGTCGACCACTTAGTTTCGTCGAACACATACGGTTTCGAGTGGCATCGCCACACATTTCAGAGAACAGGCGCTTCTCCTGGCACAGTATCGAACACTTAGTTTCGTCGAACACATACGTTTTCGAGTAGCATCGCTACAGGTTTCAGAGAACAGGCGCTTCTCCTGGCACAGTATCGAACACTTAGTTTCAGATAGAAAAATTAGTTTAAAATGGTACTAAGTTTCGCATCTGGAGTTTCCTCTCTCACAAGGTCGACGACTTAGTTTCGTCGAACACATACGGGGTCGAGTGGCATCGCCACAGATTTCGCCGAACGGGAGTTTCTCCAGGCACACTATCGAACACTTAGTTTCAGATAGAACAAGTAGTTTTAAATGGAACTATGTTTCGCATCTGGAGTTTCCTCTCTCACAAGGTCGACGACTTACTTTCGTCGAACACATACGGTTTCGAGTAGCATCGCCATAGGTTTCAGAGAACTGGCGCTTCTCCTGGCACAGTATCGAACACTTAGTCTCAGTTACCTCAATTAATTTAAAATGGAACGAAGTTTCGCATCCGGAGTATCCTCTCTCACAATGTCGACCACTTAGTTTCGTCGAACACATATGGTTTCGAGTGGCATCGCCACAGATTACAGAGAACAGGCGCTTCTCCTGGCACATTATCGAACACTTAGTTTCCGATAGAACAATTAGTTTAAAATGGACCTAAGTTTCGCATCCGGAATTTCCTCTCTCAGATGGTCGACCACTTAGTTTCGTCGAACACATACGGTTTCGAGTAGCATCGCCACAGATTTCAGAGAACAGGCACTTCTCCTGGCACAGTATCGAACACTTAGTTACAGATAGAACACTTAGTTTAAAATGGAACTATGTTTCGCATCTGAAGTTTCCTCTACCACCTGGTCGACTACTTAGTTTCGTCGAACACATACGGTTTCGAGTGGCATCGCCACAGATTTCAGAGAACAGGCGCTTCTCCTGGCACAGTATCAGACACATAGTTTCAGATAGATCAATTAGTTTAAAATGGAATAATGTTTCGCATCTGGAGTTTCCTTTCGCACAAGGTCGACGACTTAATTTCGTCGAACACATACGGTTTCGAGTGGCATCGCCATAGGTTTCAGAGAACTGGCGCTTCTCCTGGAACAGTATCGAACACTTTGAGATAGAACAATTAGTTTAAAATGGAACTAAGTTTCGCATCTGTAGTTTCCTCACTCACAAGTTCGGCCACTTAGTATCGTCGAACACATACGGTTTCGAGTGGCATCGCCACAGATTTCAGAGAACAGGCGCTTCTCCTGGCACATTATCGAACACTTAGTTTCCGATAGAACAATTAGTTTAAAATGGACCTAAGTTTCGCATCCGGAATTTCCTCACTCACAAGGTCGACCACTTAGTTTCGTCGAACACATATGGTCTCGAGTGGCATCGCCACAGATTTCAGGGAACAGGCGCTTCTCCTGGCACAGTATCGAACACTTAGTTTCAGATAGAACAAATAGTTTAAAATGGAACAAAGCGTCGCATCTGGAGTTTCCTCTCTCACAAGGCGACCACTTTGTTTCATCGGACACATACGGCTTCGAATAGCATGGCCACACATTTCAGAGAGCAGGCGCTTCTCCTGGCACAGTATCGAACACTTAGTTTCAGATAGAACAAATAGTTTAAAATGGAACAAAGCGTCGCATCTGGAGTTTCCTCTCTCACAAGGTCGACCACTTAGTTTCTTCGAACACATACGGTTTCGAGTGGCATCGCCACAGATTTCAGAGAACAGGCGCTTCTCCTGGCACAGTATCGAACACTTAGTATCAGATACAACAATTAGTTTAAAATGGAACTAAGTTTCGCATCTGGAGTTTCCTCTCCCACAAGGCCGACCACTTAGTTTCGTGGAACACATACGGTTTCGAGTAGCATCGCCACAGATTTCAGAGAACAGGCACTTCTCCTGGCACAGTATCGAACACTTAGTTATAGATAGAACACTTAGTTTAAAATGGAACTATGTTTCGCATCTGAAGTTTCCTCTACCGCCAGGTCGACTACTTAGTTTCATCGAACACATACGGTTTCGAGTGGCATCGCCACAGATTTCGGAGAACAGGCGCTTCTCCTGGCACAGTATCAGACACATAGTTTCAGATAGATCAATTAGTTTAAAATGGAATAATGTTTCGCATCTGGAGTTTCCTTTCGCACAAGGTCGACGACTTAATTTCGTCGAACACATATGGTCTCGAGTGGCATCGCCACAGATTTCAGGGAACAGGCGCTTCTCCTGGCACAGTATCGAACACTTAGTTTCTGCTAGAACAGTTAGTTTTAAAAGAAACTAAGTTTCGCATCTGGAGTTTCTTCTCTCACAAGGCGACCACTTTGTTTCATCGGACACATACGGCTTCGAATAGCATGGCCACACATTTCAGAGAGCAGGCGCTTCTCCTGGCACAGTATCGAACACTTAGTTTCAGATAGAACAAATAGTTTAAAATGGAACAAAGCGTCGCATCTGGAGTTTCCTCTCTCACAAGGTCGACCACTTAGTTTCTTCGAACACATACGGTTTCGAGTGGCATCGCCACAGATTTCAGAGAACAGGCGCTTCTCCTGGCACAGTATCGAACACTTAGTATCAGATAGAACAATTAGTTTAAAATGGAACTAAGTTTCGCATCTGGAGTTTCCTCTCCCACAAGGCCGACCACTTAATTTCGTGGAACACATACGGTGTCGAGTAGCATCGCCACAGATTTCAGAGAACAGGCACTTCTCCTGGCACAGTATCGAACACTTAGTTATAGATAGAACACTTAGTTTAAAATGGAACTATGTTTCGCATCTGAAGTTTCCTCTACCGCCAGGTCGACTACTTAGTTTCATCGAACACATACGGTTTCGAGTGGCATCGCCACAGATTTCAGAGAACAGGCGCTTCTCCTGGCACAGTATCAGACACATAGTTTCAGATAGATCAATTAGTTTAAAATGGAATAATGTTTCGCATCTGGAGTTTCCTTTCGCACAAGGTCGACGACTTAATTTCGTCGAACACATATGGTTTCGAGTGGCATCGCCAGAGATTTCAGAGAACAGGCGCTTCTCCTGGAACAGTATCGAACACTTTCAGATAGAACAATTAGTTTAAAATGGAACTAAGTTTCGCATCTGTAGTTTCCTCTCTCACAAGTTCGGCCACTTAGTATCGTCGAACACATACGGTTTCGAGTGGCATCGCCACAGATTTCAGAGAACAGGCGCTTCTCCTGGCACAGTATCGAACACTTAGTTTCCGATAGAACAATTAGTTTAAAATGGACCTAAGTTTCGGATACGGAATTTCCTCTCTCAGATGGTCGACCACTTAGTTTCGTCGAACACATACGGTTTCGAGTGGCATCGCCACAGATTTCAGGGAACAGGCGCTTCTCCTGGCACAGTGTCGAACACACTGTTTCAGATAGAACAATTAGTTTAAAATGGAACTAAATTTCGCATCTGGAGTTTCCTCTCTCACAAGGTCGACCACTTAGTTTCCTCGAACACATACGGTTTCGGGTGGCATCGCCACACATTTCAGAGAACAGGCGCTTCTCCTGGCACAGTATCGAAAACTTAGTTTCAGATAGAACAATTAGTTTAAAATGGAACTAAGTTTCGCATCTGGAGTTTCCTCTCTCACAAGGTCGACGACTTAGTTTCGTCGAACACATACGGGGTCGAGTGGCATCGCCACAGATTTCGCCGAACGGGAGTTTCTCCAGGCACACTATCGAACACTTAGTTTCAGATAGAACAAGTAGTTTTAAATGGAACTATGTTTCGCATCTGGAGTTTCCTCTCTCACAAGGTCGACGACTTACTTTCGTCGAACACATACGGTTTCGAGTGGCATCGCCATGGGTTTCAGAGAACTGGCGCTTCTCCTGGCACAGTATCGAACACTTAGTCTCAGTTACCTCAATTAATTTAAAATGGAACGAAGTTTCGCATCTGGAGTTTCCTCACTCACAAGGTCGACCACTTAGTTTCGTCGAACACATATGGTCTCGAGTGGCATCGCCACAGATTTCAGGGAACAGGCGCTTCTCCTGGCACAGTATCGAACACTTAGTTTCAGCTAGAACAGTTAGTTTTAAAAGAAACTAAGTTTCGCATCTGGAGTTTCTTCTCTCACAAGGCGACCACTTTGTTTGATCGGACACATACGGCTTCGAATAGCATGGCCACACATTTCAGAGAGCAGGCGCTTCTCCTGGCACAGTATCGAACACTTAGTTTCAGATAGAACAAATAGTTTAAAATGGAACAAAGCTTCGCATCTGGAGTTTCCTCTCTCACAAGGTCGACCACTTAGTTTCTTCGAACACATACGGTTTCGAGTGGCATCGCCACAGATTTCAGAGAACAGGCGCTTCTCCTGGCACAGTATCGAACACTTAGTATCAGATAGAACAATTAGTTTAAAATGGAACTAAGTTTCGCATCTGGAGTTTCCTCTCCCACAAGGCCGACCACTTAGTTTCGTGGAACACATACGGTTTCGAGTAGCATCGCCACAGATTTCAGAGAACAGGCACTTCTCCTGGCACAGTATCGAACACTTAGTTACAGATAGAACACTTAGTTTAAAATGGAACTATGTTTCGCATCTGAAGTTTCCTCTACCGCCAGGTCGACTACTTAGTTTCGTCGAACACATACGGTTTCGAGTGGAATCGCCACACATTTCAGAGAACAGGCGCTTCTCCTGGCACAGTATCGAAAACTTAGTTTCAGATAGAACAATTAGTTTAAAATGGAACTATGTTCCGCATCTGGTGAATCCTCCCTCACAAGGTCAATCACTTAGTTTCGTCGAACACATACGGTTTCGAGTAGCATCGCCACAGATTTCAGAGAACAGGCGTTTCTCCTGGCACAGTATCGAACACTCAGGTTCAGATAGAACAATTAGTTTAAAATGGAACTATGTTTCGCATCTGGAGTTTCCTCTCTCACATTGTCGACCACTTAGTTTCGTGGAACACATACGGTTTCGAGTGGCATCGCCACAGATTTCAGAGAACAGGCGCCTCTCCTGGCACGTTGTGAATGGAACCACCATCCACTCCTTCACTCACCGTGCGCACGTCACTTGTGCGACGCGCTTCCGGTTCCGGATCGACTTAAATGATCGACTTCAGATCTCTCACAGGTGGTAGTGACAGAGACACCTACATTTATCAATGCCAACTAGTGCACAATACATAACAATTGACACCGCAATGTTTTTAAAATAAGGATCAGAACAATGACCTAACGTCCATCTCCCCCACTTGCTTGACTCGCCCCAGATTTACATTTTTTAACGCTATTCAGTCTCAACCAACACCGGAGACGATAGCACCTAGGACTAATTACTGTAAAATCCACATCCTAGGACTTCTTGGTGTGAGTCTGTTCGGGAATACTTCGAGAAATTTAATCGCATTGTTCTGACCGTTAGAGCCGAGTCAAAGAAGCCGACCCGAACAGGAAAAAAATGTAGAGATTTAGTCTCTTTATATCAATTTGCGGTTACCGAGCACGTTGTCCGTTACCAGGCTTTGTCTGTTTTGAATCCGTACTGGCTGGCAACGGGTGTTGGCACGGATATGTGTCCCTTTGTTCGGGTAGCCCGTTTTTCGGCTTGAGTGCTAACGAGTCAGCGTATTTGAATTTAGTCGTTTACCGATTTCCGTCCGATATACAAGCTACCGTAATCCGTTACAAGTTAATCTTCGTGGGTCTGTTCGATATCGCAACGCCGTCTTCTTATTCTCGTTATCCGGCGATATTCGAAGGCTCTCCGTAGAAATACGACTAGTCTTGTCGTTTAATCCGTTTAATTAACAATATATTTAATTACGTGTGTTGAACTGGAACACATTGCACTTATTTAAAACTTGCCTTCCCGTTCTCGCTCCGTTCCTCGATCAAAAACGATCCAGCGGTTAACTTCCACGAGCGGAATTCAAAGAACCGAGTAATTACGAAAAAACCCAATCGATTCCACTCGAGGCGCTCGCACAGAGTCATAAAACGTTTTTCCTATCGATGTAATGACTTTATTCACATACTTATTTATCTGTATACATTTAACTTATTTATTTCTATATTTTATATTTACACTTAATTCCTAATTTATATTTATATGTTATAATTTTTATATTCTGTATACTTATTTCATCCATCCGTTCAACAGACAATTTATACGACTGAAGAGGATAAGAACTACCTTATCGAAACGTTTCGTCGAAAATTGAAATAAAGAAGTATTAGCCTAAACTTTGGACTTATTAATAGCCGCTTAAAACAATATTTCACATATTAACTAATTGTTCTATCTGAAACTAAGCGTTGGACACTGTGCCAGGAGAAGCGACTGTTCTCTGAAATCTGTGGCGATGCCACTCGAAACCGTATGTGTTCGACGAAACTAAGTGGTCGACCTTGTGAGAGAGGAAACTCCAGATGCGAAGCATAGTTCCATTTTAAACTAATTGTTCTATCTGATACTAAGTGTTCGATACTGTGCCAGGAGAAGCGCCTGTTCTCTGAAATGTGTGGCGATGCCACTGGAAACCGTATGTGTTCGACGAAACTAAGGAACTTGTGAGAGAGGAAACACCAAATGCGAAACATAGGTCCATTTTAGACTAATTGTTCTATCTGAAACTAAGTGTTCGATAATGTGCCAGGAGAAGCGCCTGTTCTCTGAAATCTGTGGCGATGCCACTCGAAACCGTATGTATTCGACGAAACTAAGTGGTCGACCTTGTGAGAGAGGAAACTCCAGATGCGAAACTTAGTTCCTTTTTAAACTAATTGTTCTATCTGAAACTAAGTGTTCGATACTGTGCCAGAAGAAGCGCCTGTTCTCTGAAATGTGTGACGGTGCCACTCGAAACCGTATGTGTTCGACGAAACTAAGTGGTCGACCTTGTGAGAGAGGAAACTCCAGATGCGAAACTTAGATCCATTTAAAACTAATTGTTCTATCAGAAACTAAGTTTTCGATACTGTGCCAGGAGAAGTGCCTGTTCTCTGAAATTTGTGGCGATGATGCTCGAAACCGTATGTGTTCGACGAAATTAAGTGGTCGACCTTGTGAGGGAGGAAACTCCAGATGCGAAAATTAGTTCCATTTTAAACTAAGTGTTCTACCTGTAACTAAGTGTTAGATACTGCGCCAGGAGAAGGGCCTGTTCTCTGAAATCGGTGGCGATGCTACTCGAAACCGTATGTGTTCGACGAAACTAAGTGGTCGACCTTGTGAGAGAGGAAACTCCAGATGCCAAACTTAGTTCCATTTTAAACTAATCCTTCTAGCTGAAACTAAGTGTTCGATACTGTGCCAGGAGAAACGCCTGTTCTCTGTAATCTGTGGCGATGCCACTCGAAACCGTATGTGTTCGACGAAACTAAATGGTCCCCTTGTGAGAGGGGAATCTCCAGACGCGAAACTTTGTTCCATTTTAAACTAATTGTTCTGTCTGGAACTAAGTGTTCGATACAGTGCCAGGAGAAGAGCCTGTTATCTGAAATCTGTGGCGATGCTACTCGAAACCGTATGTGTTCGACGAAACTAAGTGGTCGACCTTGTGAGAGAGGAAACTCCAGATGCCAAACTTAGTTCCATTTTAAACTAATCCTTCTAGCTGAAACTAAGTGTTCGATACTGTGCCAGGAGAAGCGCCTGATCTCTGAAATCTGTGGCGATGCCACTCGAAACCGTATGCGCTCGGCGAAACCAAATGGTCGACCTTGCGAGAGAGGAAATTCCAAATGCGAAAATTAGCTCCATTTTAATCTAATTGTTCTATCTGAAACTAAGTGTTCGTTACTGTGCCAGGAGAAGCGCCTGTTCTCTGAAATCTGTTGCGATGCTACTCGAAACCGTATGTCTTCGACGAAACTAAGTGGTCGACCTTGTGAGAGAGGAAATTCCAGATGCGAAAGATAGTACCATTTTAAACTAATTGTTCTATCTGAAACTAAGTGTTCCATACTATGCCACGAGAAGCGCCTGCTCTCTGATATCTGTGGCGATGCCACTCGAAACCGTATGTGTTCGAAGAAACTAAGTGGTCGACCTTGTGGGTGTTGCGTATGCAGCCCTTGGCCGTGGGGGTTATCTAAGTTACGACCAACGGAAATGGGTCCCATGGCCAAGGGTTTTATCTATGGAATAGACGCGGCTGTGATGTTCGGGGGACGGGACCCTCCGGGAAACTTGAGGCCCATACCAGATAAGCGATGCATCTTGGGGTGGATTTATGACCTTCCCCTTTTCCTTTTCATTTTCCAAGAACTCAGCACATTTCACCCACCCTGTTTCCTTCGGCCCTAGCCACAAAGTTTCCATTAAAAGAGCAACTTTCCACCGTGACTGGCAGTCTTGAAACACCCTTTGGTGCAGTGCGGTTTGAAGGTTATAGTCAAGTGTGCACAAGTTCCTGGACGATCACCGAACGCAGGACCACACGACATCAAATCACCAAGAACCTATCGAAAATATCCGCCGTGCTCAGATTGCAACGGAAACATTCGCTCGGGATAGGTAAGCACGCTCAGGACTCAACAAAACCAAACAGTATTGTAAGGGACATTCTCGCCAACTCATTGTAAAAGTATGAACAAAGAATACAGTATCATAATCCTTAGTTAACGAAATAACGAGAGTACGATATTTCACCTTCCCTGCTCCATCATTCAGTATAGAGTATTACCATCGAACCGTTCACTCCAGCCGCTCGGAGTGACCAAGAAGAAATTACAGCCCAGTCTAACGTAGTAAGACATAACTCGCCCTGGGCTCGTAACAAACTGGTGACAGCGGTGGGATACTCTTTAGTTGAATTCTAATTGCAGGGAAGGCATTTTCTTTTATTCAAAATGTTTGAGAACGGCTCATCTTCTTTTATAATGAATGATTTGTCCGCATCGTTGGCGATGATGACCAGACAAAACTGTATCCAGAATGTAGCATTCAGTATTCCGGTATTTGATGGAGTAAATCCCCCATTATCGGTATTTGCCCAAGCGGTACAGAATGGCTTAGCGCTCATTCCTAAAGATAGTGAAACACAGTATCTGGCCGTGATGTTATCCAAACTCACGGGTGCCGCGAGACGTTGCGTTCTGGAGCTTCGCTTTGAAAACGTGGAAGCTTTATTAAATTATTTAAAAAAACGATTCGCGCCGGGTAGGGATCTAGCTTATTTCCAAACCGACATCGCTAGGTTGAAAATTCGCGAAGGTGAAAACCTCTCCCGATATATCGATAGGACTGCTTATTTATGGCACTCTGCACGTACCGCGGCTAAGGATCGTTACCCCACGCATAGCGAGGAAATTGTTAAACAAATAAACGACGACGTGATCGAGAATTTTCTGGATGGACTTCCTAATGAAATCGGTTGGCGAGTGCATTCGACAAATAAGGAATTGCGAAACCTCGAGGATGCTTTTGAGGCAGCTTTAAGAGTTGACCGACGGCTACGAAATAGAGGAGAAACTTGAAGGGAACGAACCCCTGATAGACGTTCGAGATTTGAATACAGAAATCCTAGTAGGTCTAGAAGTAGAGAAAAAGAGAGGTACGCGTGTTACCCCTCTTCGCCAAGCCCCGTAAGTTTTCGTCGTTATCGTAGTCGTCAAGAATCGGAGTCTGACGAAGAATCTCCGATTCGAAGACACCGAGCATCGGCAATGACGCTCCTTCGGAGACCGTCCTCGCGGGATGTTTCGCCCGCCCCATTTTCGGATTATAAACATGAAAAGGAACACGTGGGGAAGCCAAAGAATTTTGCGAAACTATTTTGTTGGAAATGCGGAGCTAAGGGTCATGATGGAAGGACCTGTAGGGAAAGATCCAAATCGCCAAGATACGCCGGAAAAACCGGTCATTTAAACTCCAATCGCGCTCATCGAACCAACGAGGCAATGAGCGAGCGAAATCAATCTCGTCAAAAATGGGTAAGATTCGCCCAGAAGAAAAACTAAGGATCCTCATCAAGGAATCCCCTAGCCCAAAAATCAGAGTCAAGGTTCCCGAATTGGAAACGGGGATGGGAGAATTCATCATAGATGGAGGAGCCTCAGTGAATTTAATTTCACGAAATGCGTTGGGAACCAATGCCGATATCACATCGAGGGAGGAAATAGAGATAACCGGTCTGTTATTAATACCTGTCCTCACGCTTGGAACCACCATTCTAAGCCTTAATGGTACATCGGCCATTTTTTACGTTGTGGAGGACCTACCGATACTCGCGGATGGACTTTTGGGTAGTTCGTTCTTACTACAAGAAGAAGCAGAGATATCGTATTTTCATAGCACAATAGTTTTACGGGACACCCCCACCAGGCCATCGAAATTCTGTAACTTCTACGAGTACGATAAAAGGCAACCCTCTGCAACGAAGACAAAACACGTTATACCGGGTCGAACCATTCAACAATTTCCGGTAAAAATCACAAATACAACAATTAAGGGAGGGTACCTGCCTAGGCTAAGGACGCCCAACAAATTATTCATAGGAGACGCCGCGGTAAAAAATAACAATGGCGAATGTCAAGTTCTTGCCTGCAACACTGACACGCAGGACATCGAATTTGAAATTGAACCGCAAGATATCACTCCGTATAATATTTGTTCATCCTCAGACGAGGAGTACTATTTAACTCAACAGGAGCAAATCAGTGATACGCGTAACCGCACTGATCAAATTAAGCGCAACCTGCATCTGAATCACCTAAATGCCGAGGAAAAGGAACATGTATTGGGATTGGTAGAGGAATTTGCCGACCGATTCTTCCTACCTGGCGATAAATTAGGAAAAGCTAAAAATGTTCAGCACGCACTACACACGACCGACGACATTCCGATTAATACTAGACAGTATCGGTATCCACCGGTCCATCGCAAGGGCATCGAACGGCAAGTAAGCGCAATGCTGAAGGAAGGTATTATTACGAAGTCCATATCACCGTATAACTCTCCTCTATGGATAGTACCGAAGAAACCGGACGCAGACGGAAACAGACGTTGGCGAATGGTTATCGATTTTCGGGATTTAAATAAAAAGAAGGTAGGCGATAGGTATCCCTTACCACAAATTACTGAAATATTGGACCGACTGGGCGGCGCGAAATATTTCTCCATTTTTGACCTGGCCAACGGATTTCACCAAATCGAGTTGGATCCAAAAGACAGGAGTAAGAATGCTTTTACAACACCTTTAGGAAACTACGAATACGCCAGAATGCCTTTTGGTTTAAAGAATGCACCCCCCACCTTCAAAAGATTAATGGATCAGGTATTAACTGGACTCCAGGGTGAGGAATTATTCGTCTATATAGATGACATTGTTGTTTACTCATCATCATTGGAGGAACATAAAATCAAAGTAAATAAGTTACTCAAGCGTTTGAGAGAGCATGGTCTAACCCTACAGACTAGTAAATGCGAATTCCTGCGGAAAGAAGTGGCTTACTTGGGTCACATAATCTCTTCTGAGGGTGTGAGACCCGACCCTAAGAAAATTCAAGCGGTTAGAAATTTTCCTGTTCCGAAATCTCAGAGGAATATCCAGCAATTTTTGGGACTCGCAGGTTACTACCGCCGTTTCATACAGCAGTTCTCATTCAAAACCAAACCTCTAACAAGCTTGTTAGGGAAAGGAAAACGGTTCAAATGGGAAGAGGAACAGCAGCATAGCTTTGAGACGCTACGTAATGAATTGTGTAATCAACCTATTCTGCAATTTCCGGATTTTGGCCAACCTTTCATAGTGACGACAGATGCTTCGGAAACCGCAGTCGGAGCAGTTCTTAGTCAAGGAGACATAGGTCAAGATTTACCCATAGCCTACGCGTCGCGCGTATTGAACCCTGCCGAGAGGAATTATTCAGCCACCGAAAAAGAGTGCCTAGCTATGGTCTATGCAATTAACCATTTCCGACCGTACCTTTATGGCCAAAGGTTTACCCTGGTGACGAACCATAGGCCATTAGTATGGTTGCACTCAGTCAAAGATCCCACTTCAAGACTCGTAAAGTGGAAATTAAAACTCCTAGAGTACGATTATCATGTGGTTCACAAGGCCGGTAAGGTAAACAAAAATGCGGATGCACTCTCCAGGAACCCAGTGATATGTTTGCCGCTCATACCTCGAGAACGGAATAAGGATCCAATTTACAAGGACTGCAATTACAAGCCTACCAATAATACTAGTACAATAGGAAAAAGGGTATGCGCGAGTAAGAGGAAAACGCGGTCCACACCCTTCTATAAAGAAGTTGATTCGAATTCTTCCGATGACCAGATTAGCGCTCCCTCACCAAAGCGATCATTTGTCAACGTAAGAAATTCACCAATCATTACGGGATCAAACCGAAGGGTACTACCGAGCCTGGAAATGGAAAAAACCCTGGAGGACGAAACCTTTCGTGTCATAGATACACCACCCAAGGGATTCTCTACCGAATTGGAAACAACTAATTACCTAGATGCTTCCCGACTTCATGAATCGCCAGGACTAATTAATTTTGATCAGGAAGTAAATAATACTGTGGTCGAACCAAGAAGACTCGATGAACCAAGAGACGGAATTATCGAATTATTCCCGACAAATTTACCCTCCTCTTCAGACGAAGAGGAACCGATGAATGATCAAGGAAATTTATTGTGCTCCCCGATTCCGGAAACCAATGTACCTTGTCTCGAACCAATGCTCACCGTAAATGAAGAATCAAGTATACAACCAGGTAATTTGACACCCTCGAGTCATATTGCTAACATAAATAGTTTGCTCGGGGTATCGACTTCGGATATGTCTGAGTACGAAAATAGCGAAACGTCCAACATAGTGATTCAGAAGAGGAACCAACTACAGATCCATCAAATTATCATAGCAAGAATGTCGTTCTATCTTCAAATGGACTTATCTCCGAAAAAGGCCACTTGGCTCATTTCCTGTCAGCAGACTGTAGCTTAAAACACCCAATCGGTAAATTGCTATTTGAAACCCAAAAATTAAACGGGGAAAAACTTCTGGAAGGAAAACCCCGGAAAGAAACTATACTGGTATCCGGTAACGACAGATATAAAATATTTAGTATTGTAGCATCGAAACACCATTTTGAAACTCCAACCATATCTGAAATGACGATTGGTTTAAATAACCTTAAGAAGGCTCTAGTACGATACAAGGTACGTTATCTTCGCATGTCCCTCCTAGGCGACGGACATGATAATATTCAACCATCCACCTTCTACAGTCTATTAAAAAAATACGTTTAAAAATACCAATATAAGGATAACCCTGTGCGATGCAAAAATCAAAACACCATTAGAGGCAGACCGAGTGGAATTAATAAGGGAAGCACACAGTAGTTTAATCGGTGGACACAAGGGTGTCACTAAAACTCACAACCGCTTAAGGTCACGATTCAATTGGTCCGGTATGCGTGCAGAAATTCAAAATTTCATTAGAGAATGCGCTAGTTGCCAAGAGCAAAAGTTATTACGAGCAAAAACGCGGCAACCTATGATTATTACAGACACTCCTCGGAACCGTTTGATAAAATCGCGCTAGATACAGTGGGACCTCTTCCGGAAACTCCTAGTGGAAACAGATACATTCTGACCATGAAGGATAATTCAACCAAATATTGTCTTGGTGTAGCCATCCCTAATATTCGAGCTACTACCATTGCTGACGCGTTTGCCAGGCATTTTATATCCGTGTTCGGCACACCTAAAGCCATTTTAACTGACCGAGGAACAAGTTTTATAGGAAAATTAATGGCCAACTTAGCAGAGATTTTTAAAATAAAGCAGGTAACCACGTCTGGGTACCGTCCACAGACGAATGGATCGCTTGAAAGGAGTCACATAGTCCTAACAGAGTATTTGAAACATTTTATGCACAAATACGAGGACTGGGACCTACTAATCCCATTTGCAATGTTTTCCTATAATACTTCTGTTCACGAGGCTACTAATTTTACTCTTCACGAATTGGTTTTCGGTAAATTAGCCAGGACGCCAAGTTCATTTCCGGATGGTGAAAATCTTAAGACATACGGAAATTATTTGGAAGAGCTAATAATTAAATTAGGAAAGATTAGGAATCTAGCCACCGATAACTTAAACAAAGCTAAAGTCCGTTCAAAGAAATATTATGACGCGAAATCAAACCCTGTGAAATTTAACGTAGGAGATTTCGTATATGTTCAGTTAGAACCTCGCATTAGTAAATTCGATCCCCACTACGTAGGACCATACCGAATACTGGATGTTACGGATTTGCATAATGTGGTGTTGCAAACTCCCAGTCACAAGACTATAGTAAAGCACCAAGACAAGCTAAAACCCGCTTACCTTCCTGACGAGTGCAAAACAGTTGCAGAAATCTGAACATGGAGAAAAACTCCATTTTAACCATTGGCCTGGTAATCCTCGCCACCATAACTTGGATGACGCACGGGAGAATTAATGACTCACAACCCACCCAGTCAGTCATCAACAAATTCTCAAATAACCCAGGGATTTACTTTGAAAAATTAGCATCACTGCATTTATATCATACACAATGGAAACTCGTAACTGCTTTGGAGATCGAAAGTTTTCTGGAAACAGTACCAAACCTAACCCAATACCTCAATCTGACCAAGGAAGTCTGCATTAAACATAAAGTCTCACCCTGCATTAGTGAAGAAACAGGGCCACAACTCCAGGCAGAACTAAAGAACCTTGAACAGTACCGTACTCTCCTTAGCTCACTAGTAAAAGGAGACAGAGTACCTGTAAAACGTTCCGTACCCCTGGGATTTGTTGGAGACATCAGCAGAGCGCTTTTCGGAACACTGACAGAGGAGGACTTGCATCAATATAACCAGGAACTGGATAAGCTCTACGACCGGAATAATCAATTCTCCTCCCTAGTAGCTAACCAGACTCAAATCATGCAGTCGGAATTCAACCGAATCCATCAGCAATTCTTAAACTTTTCAAAAGGAGTAGAACAACTGGCGGTCCAGGTGAGAAAGATATCCGATAGCACCGAAGAAATGGCCGAGGAACTCGACCGGATGGACATAATCAACCAGATGTGGTATTGGTCATCGCAGGTGAAGAGGGAGGTCGACAACTACAAGTCAAATTTAATAATATTACTAGACGCCGTCCTTTTTACCAAGAAAGGAATGCTACACCCAGCTATCTTAGCACCCGCACAGTTACTCCGGGCAGCACAAGAAATAAAGGAGAACACTAAATACAAATTCCCTCTCACCACAAAGGAGCTAGAAACCGAACAAATTGGGGAGGTAGCAAAGATAAGGACTTACTTCGGAAAAAATAGGATAATTCTGGAAATTTCAGTACCACTTCTGGATCAAGATAGCTATACACTCCACAGGGCGTACCCATTGCCTTCCACCCAAATTTATGGAAACCCCGGCGTCGCCGCGTTCATAAAACCGGCCACGACGTACATAGCCGTTTCCACCGACGAGCAAACCTATTTCACCGTCGATGAGGAATATCTGAGTATCTGCTCACAACATAAGGGTCAGTATCTGCGACCAGCAATTCATACCATTTATAGCTCGCAGGGAAAATTGACCTGTGAGGCGGCATTGTTGCTCAACCAAGCAGCCACGAACTGGGACCAGTGCGACGTAAGGATTTTTAAACCCAAGGACCTTTTAATACAACGGTTGCGGTCACAGCAGACCTGGTTGTACTATGTATCGACGGAGAAAAGAATACAGACCACCTGTAAAGGGTTTGCCACCGGTTCAGAGATCTTAACCGGAGCCGGAACCATACGGATACGGCCACAATGTGCGGCGGTAATAGAGTCAATCAAGTTGACTTCTTTTGAAACCATTAGGGCCACCGAAGAAAGCGAATACTTGGCGGCTGTTTCGCTAAACATCTCCACCATGATACCTACCAACAACGTACATTTACACAAATTACTTAACGCAAGCCCGGATATTATCCTATATCAGGGTAACCAGTGGACGGAAGCTTCTGCAACACAATCTTTGGCCGAAATACAACAACAGGCAAAGGCATTGGAATTGCATCACCGCACATTCCAGCGCATCCGATCAGCGGTCTACACGGGAACGGGGATCGAGGCTATCCTTTTGATATTGTTGCTAATTGGGCTTAATTACTGGACGCACTTGGAAAAGAGTAGCAAGAAACAACCAGCAACTCAACCTCTGGTGATGTTCCGGGCAAAATCCGAGTCATATCCTCCAAAGGATCAATTCACGCCATTCTTGCAACCAATAGGCCTCACCTCATCGGGAATAGAGATCGTATAATTCTATCCTGAAAATGTGTTCTATTCCAAAATTTTAATATAATAGTCAACAAGGACCATCAAATGCCAGGACTCCCACATATATAAATTGTAAATTTTAGTAAAATAAGTACACTGACGCTCACACACTAAAGATTAGGACTCTCATCACACCTCACCTGGGGTTACCTGTTCCGGGCGAATGTGACGGAAAGCATCGCGGTCCAGCGATGTTTCATGTAAAGGGGGAGATGTTGCGTATGCAGCCCTTGGCCGTGGGGGTTATCTAAGTTACGACCAACGGAAATGGGTCCCATGGCCAAGGGTTTTAGTTATGGAACAGACGCGGCTGTGATGTTCGGGGGACGGGACTCTCCGGGAAACTTGAGGCCCATGCCAGATAAGCGATGCACCTTGGGGTGGATTTATGACCTTCCCCTTTTCCTTTTCATTTTCCAAGAACTCACCACATTTCACCCACCCTTTTTCCTTCGGCTCTAGCCACAAAGTTTCCTTTAAAAGAGCAATTTTCCACCGTGACTGGCAGTCTTGAAACACCCTTTGGTGCAGTGCGGTTTGAAGGTTATAGTCAAGTGTGCCCAAGTTCCTGGACGATCACCGAACGCAGGACCACACGACATCAAATCACCAAGAACCTACCGAAAATATCCGCCGTGCTCAGATTGCAACCGAAACATTCGCTCGGGATAGGTAAGCACGCTCAGGACTCAACAACACCAAACAGTATTGTAAGGAACATTCTCGCCAACTCATTGTACAAGTATGAACAAAGAATACAGTATCATAATCCTTAGTTAACGAAATAACGAGAGTACGATATTTCTCCTTCCCTGCTCCATCATTCAGTATAGAGTATTACCATCGAACCGTTCACTCCAGCCGCTCGGAGTGACCACGAAGAAATTACAGCCCAGTCTAACGTAGTAAGACATAACTCGCCCTGGGCTCGTAACATGGGTGAGCAAATTCCAGATGCGAAACTTAGTTCCATTTTAAATTGAATGTTCTATCTGAAACTAAGTGTGCGACACTGTGCCAGGAGAAGCGCCTGTTCTCTGAACTCTGTGGCGATGCTACTCGAAACCGTATGTGTTCGACGAAACTAAGTGGTCGACCTTCTGAGAGAAGAAACACCGGATGCGAAAATTAGTTCCATTTTAAACTAATTGTTCTGTCTGAAACTAAGTGTTCGATACTGTGCCAGAAGAAGAGCCAGTTCTCTGAAATCTGTGGCGATGCTACTCGAAACCGTATATGTTCGACGAAACAAAGTGGTCGACCTTGTGAGCGAGGAAACCCCAGATGCGAAACTTTGTTCCATTTTAAACTTATTTTTCTATCTGAAACTAAATGTTCGATACTGTGCCAGGAGAGGCGCCTGTTCTCTGAAATCTGTGGCGATGCCACTCGAAACCGTATGTGTTCGACAAAACTAAATGGTCGACCTTGTGAGAGAGGAAACTCCAAATGCGAAACATTGTTCCATTTTATACTAAGTGTTCTATCTGTAACTAAGTGTTCGATACTGTGCCAGGAGAAGCGCCCGTTCTCTGAAATCTGTGGCGATGCCACTCGAAACCGTATGTGTTCGACGAAACTAAGTGGTCGACCTTGTGAGAGAGGAATATCCAGATGCGAAACTTAGTTCCACTTTAAACTAATTGTTCTATCTGAAACTATGTGTTCGATACTGGGCCAGGAGAAGCGCCTGTCCTCTGAAATATGTGGCGATGCCACTCGAAACCGTATGTGTTCGAGGAAACTAAGTGGTCGACCTTGTGAGAGAGGAAACTCCAGATGCGAAACTTAGTTCCATTTTAAACTAATTGTTCTATCTGAAACTAAGTGTTCGATACTGTGCCAGGAGAGGCGCCTGTTCTCTGAAATCTGTGACGATGCTACTCGAAACCGTATGTCTTCGACGAAACTATGTGGTTGACTTTGTGAGAGAGGAAACTCCGGATGCGAAACTTAGTTCCATTTAAAACTAATTGTTCTATCTGATACTGAGTGTTCGACAGTGTGCCAGGAGAAGCGCCTATTCTCTGAAATCTGTGGCGATGCCACTCGAAACCGTATGTGTTCGACGAAACTAAGTGGCCGACCTTGTGAGAGAGGAAACTCCAAATGCGAAACTTAATTCCATTTTAAAATAATTGTTCTATCTGAAACTAAGTGTGCGATACTGTGCCAGGAGAGGCGCCTGTTCTCTGAAATCTGTGGCGATGCTACTCGAAACCGTATGTGTTCGACGAAACTAAGTGGTCGCCTTGTGAAAGAGGAAACTCCAGATGCGAAATATAGTAGCATTTTAAACTAATTGTTCTATCTGAAACTATGTGTTCGATACTGTGCCAGGAGAAGCGCACGTTCCCTGAAATCTATGGCGATGCCACTCGATACCGTATGTGTTCGACGAAACTAAGTGGACGACCTTGTGAGAGAGGAAACTCCAGATGCGAAACATAGTACCATTTTAAACTAATTGTTCTATCTGAAACTATGAGTTCGATACTGTGCCAGGAGAAGCGCCTGTGCTCTGAAATCTGTGCCGATGCTACTCGAAACCGTATGTGCTCGACGAAACTAAGTGGTCGACCTTGTGAGCGAGGAAACTGCAGATGCGAATCTAACTTCCATTTTAAACTAATTGTTCTATCTGAAACTAAGTGTTCGATACTGTGCCAGGAGAGGCGCCTGTTCTCTGAAATCTGTGGCGATGCTACTCGAAACCGTATGTGTTCGACGAAACTAAGTGGTCGCCTTGCGAGAGGGGAAACTCCAAATGCGAAATTTAGTTCTATTTTACACTAATTTTTCTATCTTAAACTAAGTGTTCGATACTGTGCCAGGAGAAGCGCCTGTTCTCTGAAATCTGTGGCGATGCTACTCGAAACCGTATGTGTTCGACGAAACTAAGTGGACGACCTTGTGAGAGAGGAATCCCCAGATGCGGAACTTAGTTCCATTTTAAACTAATTGTTCTATCTGAAAGTGCTCGATACTGTGCCAGGAGAAGCGCCTGTTCTCTGAAATCTGTGGCGATGCCACTCGAAACCGTATGTGTTCGACGAAACTAAGTGGCCGACCTTGTGAGAGAGGAAACTCCAGATGCGAAACATAGTTGCATTTTAAACTAATTGTTCTATCTGAAACTAAGTGTTCGATACTGTGCCAGGAGACGCGTCTGTTCTCTGAAATCGGTGGCGATGATACTCGAAACCGTATGTGTTCGACGAAACTAAGTGGTCGACCTTGTGAGAGAGGAAACTGCAGATGCAAAACTTAGTTCCATTTTAAACTAATTGCTCTATCTGAAAGTGATCGATACCGTGCCAAGAGAAGCGCCTGTTCTCTGAAATCTGTGGCGATGCTACTCGAAACCGTATGTGTTCGACGAATCTAAATGGTCGACCTTGTGAGGGAGGAAACTCCAGATGCGAAACATAGTTCCATTTTAATCTAATTCTTCTATCTGAAACTAAGTGTTCGATACTGTGCCAGGAGAAGCGCCTGTTCTCTGAAATGTCTGGCGATACCACTCGAAACCGTATGTGTTCGACGAAACTAAGTGGTCGAACTTGTGAAAGAGGGAACTCCAGATGCGAAACTTAGTTCCATTTTAAATTTATTGTTCTATCTGAAACTAAGTGTTCGATACTGTGCCAGGAGAAGCGCCTTTTCTCTGAAATCTGTGGCGATGCCACTCGAAACCGTATTTGTTCGACGAAACTAAGTTGTCGACCTTGTGAGAGAGGAAACTCCAAATGCGAAACTTAATTCCATTTTAAAATAATTGTTCTATATGATATTAAGTGTTCGATACTGTGCCAGGAGAAACGCCGTTCTGCGAAATCTGTGGCGATACCACTCGAAACTGTATGTGTTCGACCAAACTAAGTGGTCGACCTTGTGAGAGAGGAAACTCCAGACGCGAAACATAGTTGCATTTTAAACTAATTGTTCTATCTGAAACTAAGTGTTCGATACTGTGCCCGGAGAGGCGCCTGTTCTCTGAAATCTGTGGCGATGCTACTCGAAACCGTATGTGTTCGACGAAACTAAGTGGTCGCCTTGTGAAAGAGGAAACTCCAGATGCGAAACTTAGTTCCATTTAAAACTAATTGTTGTATCTGAAACTAAGTGTTCGATACTGTGCCAGGAGAAGCGCCTGTTCCCTGAAATCAGTGGCGATGCCACTCGAAACCGTATGTGTTCGACGAAACTAAGTGGTCCACCTTGTGAGAGAGGAAGCTCCAGACGCGAAGGTTAGTTCCATTTTAAAGTAATTGTTCTATCTGATACTAAGTGTTCGATACTGTGCCAGGAGAAGCGCCTGTTCTCTGAAATCTGTCGCGATGCTACTCGAAACCGTATGAGTTCGTCGAAACTAAGCGGTCGGCCTTGTGAGAGAGGAAACTCCAGATGCGAAATTTAGTTCCATTTTAAACTAATTATTTTATCTGAAACTAAGTGATCGAAAATGAGCGAGGAGGAGCGCCTGTTCTCTGAAATCTGAGGCGATGCCACTCGAAACCGTATGCGTTCGACGAAACTAAGTGTTCGACCTTCTGAGAGAGGAAACTCCAGATGCGAAGCATAGTTCAATTTTAAACTAAATGTTCCATCTGAAACTAAGTGTTCAATACTGTGCAAGGAGAAGCGCCTGTTCTCTGAAATCTGTGGCGACGCCACTCGAAACCGTATGTGTTCGACGAAACTAAGTGGCCGACATTGTGAGACAGGAAACTCCAGATGCGAAACATAGTTCAATTTTAAACTAATTGTTCTCTCTGAGACTAAGTGTTCGATACTGTGCCAGGAGAAGCGCCTGTTCTCTGAAATCTTTGGCGATGCTACTCGAAACCGTATGTGTTCGACGAAACTAACTGGTCGACCTTGTGAGAGAGGAAACTCCAGATGCGAAATTAGTTCCATTTTAAACTAATTGATCTATCTGAAACTAAGTGTTCGATAATGTGCCAGGAGAAGCGCCTGTTCTCTGAAACCTGTGGCGTTGCTACTCGAGACCGTATGTGTTCGATGAAACTAAGTGGTCGACCTTCTGAGAGAGGAAACTCCGGATGCGAAACTTAGTTCCATTCTAAACTAATTGTTCTATCTGAAGCTAGGTGTTCGATACTGTGCGAGGAGAAGCGCCCGTTCTCTAAAATCTGTGGCGATGCCACTCGAAACCGTATGTGTTCGACGAAACTAAGTCCCCGACCTTGTGAGAGAGGAAACTCCAGATGCGAAACATAGTTCCATTTTAAACTAATTGTTCTATCTGAAACTAAGTGCTCGATACTGTGCCAGGAGAAGCGCCTGTTCTCTGAAATGTGTGGCGATGCCACTCGAAACCGTAATTGTTCGACGAGACTAAGTGGTTGATCTTGTGAGAGAGGATAATCCAGATGCGAAACATAGTTCCATTTTAAACTAATTGTTCTGTCTGAAATAAGTGTTCGATACTGTGCCAGGCGAAGCGCCTGTTCTCTGAAATCTGTGGCGATGCCACTCGAAACCGTATGTGTTCGACGAAACTAAGTCGCCGACCTTGTGAGAGAGGAAACTCCAGATGCGAAACATAGTTCCATTTTAAACTAATTGTTCTATCTGAAACTAAGTGCTCGATACTGTGCCAGGAGAAGCGCCTGTTCTCTGAAATCTCTGGCCATACCACTCGAAACCGTATGTGTTCGACGAAACTAAGTGGTCCACCTTTTGAGAGACGAAACTCCAGATGCGAAGCTTATTTCCATTTTAAAGTAATCGTTCTATCTGATACTATGTGTTCGATACTGTGCCAGGGGAAATGCCAGTCCTCTGAAAGCTGTGGCGATGCCACTCGAAACCGTATGTGTTCGACGAAAATAAGTGATCGACCTTGTGGTAGAGGAAACTCCAGATGCGAAACATAGTTCCATTTTAAACTAATTGTTCTATCTGAAACTAAGTGTTCGGTACTGTGCCAGGAGAAGCGCCTGTTCTCTGAAATCTGTGGCGATGCTACTCGAAACCGTATGTGTTCGACGAAACTAACTGGTCGACCTTGTGAGAGATGAAACTCCAAATGCGAAATTAGTTCCATTTTAAACTAATTGATCTATCTGAAACTAAGTGTTCGATAATGTGCCAGGAGAAGCGCCTGTTCTCTGAAACCTGTGGCGTTGCTACTCGAAACCGTATGTGTTCGACGAAACTAAGTGGTCGACCTTCTGAGAGAGGAAACTCCGGATGCGAAACTTAGTTCCATTCTAAACTAATTGTTCTATCTGAAGCTAAGTGTTCGATACTGTGCGAGGAGAAGCGCCCGTTCTCTAAAATCTGTGGCGATGCCACTCGAAACCGTATGTGTTCGACGAAACTAAGTCGCCGACCTTGTGAGAGAGGAAACTCCAGATGCGAAATTAGTTCCATTTTAAACTAATTGATCTATCTGAAACTAAGTGTTCCATAATGTGCCAGGAGAAGCGCCTGTTCTCTGAAACCTGTGGCGTTGCTACTCGAAACCGTATGTGTTCGACGAAACTAAGTTGTCGACCTTCTGAGAGAGGAAACTCCGGATGCGAAACTTAGTTCCATTCTAAATTAATTGTTCTATCTGAAGCTAAGTGTTCGATACTGTGCCAGGAGAAACGCCGTTCTGCGAAATCTGTGGCGATACCACTCGAAACTGTATGTGTTCGACGAAACTAAGTGGTCGACCTTGTGAGAGAGGAAATTCCAGCAGCGAAACTTAGTTCCATTCTAAACTAATTGTTCTATCTGAAACTAAGTTTTCGATACTCTGCCAGGAGAAGCGCCTGTTCTCTGAAATCTGTAGCGATGCCACTCGAAACCGTATGTGTTCGACGAAACTAAGTGGTCGACCTTGTGAGAGAGGAAACTCCAGATGCGAAATTTACTTCCATTTTAAACTAATTGTTCTATCTGAAACTAGTGTTCGATACAGTGTCAGGATAAGCGCCTGTTCTCTGAAATCTTTGGCGATGCTACTCGAAACCGTATGTGTTCGACGAAACTAACTGGTCGACCTTGTGAGAGAGGAAACTCCAGATGCGAAATTAGTTCCATTTTAAACTAATTGATCTATCTGAAACTAAGTGTTCGATAATGTGCCAGGAGAAGCGCCTGTTCTCTGAAACCTGTGGCGTTGCTACTCGAGACCGTATGTGTTCGATGAAACTAAGTGGTCGACCTTCTGAGAGAGGAAACTCCGGATGCGAAACTTAGTTCCATTCTAAACTAATTGTTCTATCTGAAGCTAGGTGTTCGATACTGTGCGAGGAGAAGCGCCCGTTCTCTAAAATCTGTGGCGATGCCACTCGAAACCGTATGTGTTCGACGAAACTAAGTCCCCGACCTTGTGAGAGAGGAAACTCCAGATGCGAAACATAGTTCCATTTTAAACTAATTGTTCTATCTGAAACTAAGTGCTCGATACTGTGCCAGGAGAAGCGCCTGTTCTCTGAAATGTGTGGCGATGCCACTCGAAACCGTAATTGTTCGACGAGACTAAGTGGTTGATCTTGTGAGAGAGGATAATCCAGATGCGAAACATAGTTCCATTTTAAACTAATTGTTCTGTCTGAAATAAGTGTTCGATACTGTGCCAGGCGAAGCGCCTGTTCTCTGAAATCTGTGGCGATGCCACTCGAAACCGTATGTGTTCGACGAAACTAAGTCGCCGACCTTGTGAGAGAGGAAACTCCAGATGCGAAACATAGTTCCATTTTAAACTAATTGTTCTATCTGAAACTAAGTGCTCGATACTGTGCCAGGAGAAGCGCCTGTTCTCTGAAATCTCTGGCCATACCACTCGAAACCGTATGTGTTCGACGAAACTAAGTGGTCCACCTTTTGAGAGACGAAACTCCAGATGCGAAGCTTATTTCCATTTTAAAGTAATCGTTCTATCTGATACTATGTGTTCGATACTGTGCCAGGGGAAATGCCAGTCCTCTGAAAGCTGTGGCGATGCCACTCGAAACCGTATGTGTTCGACGAAAATAAGTGATCGACCTTGTGGTAGAGGAAACTCCAGATGCGAAACATAGTTCCATTTTAAACTAATTGTTCTATCTGAAACTAAGTGTTCGGTACTGTGCCAGGAGAAGCGCCTGTTCTCTGAAATCTGTGGCGATGCTACTCGAAACCGTATGTGTTCGACGAAACTAACTGGTCGACCTTGTGAGAGATGAAACACCAAATGCGAAATTAGTTCCATTTTAAACTAATTGATCTATCTGAAACTAAGTGTTCGATAATTTGCCAGGAGAAGCGCCTGTTCTCTGAAACCTGTGGCGTTGCTACTCGAAACCGTATGTGTTCGACGAAACTAAGTGGTCGACCTTCTGAGAGAGGAAACTCCGGATGCGAAACTTAGTTCCATTCTAAACTAATTGTTCTATCTGAAGCTAAGTGTTCGATACTGTGCGAGGAGAAGCGCCCGTTCTCTAAAATCTGTGGCGATGCCACTCGAAACCGTATGTGTTCGACGAAACTAAGTCGCCGACCTTGTGAGAGAGGAAACTCCAGATGCGAAATTAGTTCCATTTTAAACTAATTGATCTATCTGAAACTAAGTGTTCCATAATGTGCCAGGAGAAGCGCCTGTTCTCTGAAACCTGTGGCGTTGCTACTCGAAACCGTATGTGTTCGACGAAACTAAGTTGTCGACCTTCTGAGAGAGGAAACTCCGGATGCGAAACTTAGTTCCATTCTAAATTAATTGTTCTATCTGAAGCTAAGTGTTCGATACTGTGCCAGGAGAAACGCCGTTCTGCGAAATCTGTGGCGATACCACTCGAAACTGTATGTGTTCGACGAAACTAAGTGGTCGACCTTGTGAGAGAGGAAATTCCAGCAGCGAAACTTAGTTCCATTCTAAACTAATTGTTCTATCTGAAACTAAGTTTTCGATACTCTGCCAGGAGAAGCGCCTGTTCTCTGAAATCTGTAGCGATGCCACTCGAAACCGTATGTGTTCGACGAAACTAAGTGGTCGACCTTGTGAGAGAGGAAACTCCAGATGCGAAATTTACTTCCATTTTAAACTAATTGTTCTATCTGAAACTAGTGTTCGATACAGTGTCAGGATAAGCGCCTGTTCTCTGAAATCTGTGGCGATGCCACTCGAAACCGTATGTGTTCGACGAAACTAAGTGGCCGACCTTCTGAGAGAGGAAACACCAGATGCGAAACTTAGTTTCATTTAAAACTAATTGTTCCATCTGTAACTAAGTGTTCGATAATGTGCCAGGAGAAACGCCGTTCTGCGAAATCTGTGGCGATACCACTCGAAACTGTATGTGTTCGACGAAACTAAGTGGTCGACCTTGTGAGAGAGGAAACTCCAGATGAGAAACTTAGTTCCATTTTAAACTAATTGTTCTATCTGAAACCATGTGTTCGATAATGTGCCAGGAGAAACGCTGTTTTGCGAAATCTTTGGCGGTACCACTCGAAACCGTATGTGTTCGACGAAACTAAGTGGTCGACCTTGTGAGGGCGGAAACTCCAGTTGCGAAACTTATTTCCATTTTAAACTAATTGTTCTATCTGAAACTAAGTGTTCGGTACAGTGCCAGGAGAAGCGCCTGTTCTCTGAAATCTGTGGCGATGCTACTCGAAACCGTATGTGTTCGACCAAACTAAGTGGTCGACCTTGTGAGGGAGGAAACTCCAAATGCGAAAGATATTTCCATTTTAATCTAAATGTTCGATCTGAAACTAAGTATTCGGTACTGTGCCAGCAGAAGCGCCTGTTCTCTGAAATCTGTGACGATGACACTCAAAACCGTATGTGTTCGACGAAACTAAGTGGCCGCCTTGTGGGAGAGGAAACTCCAGAAGCGAAACTTAGTTCCATTTTAAACTAATTGTTCTATCTGAAACTATGTCTTCGATACTGTGCCAGGCGAAGCGCCTGTTCTCTGAAATCTGTGGCGATGCCACTCGAAACCGTATGTGTTCGACGAAACTAAGTGGCCGACCTTGTGAGAGAGGAAACTCCAGATGCGAAATTTACTTCCATTTTAAACTAATTGTTCTATCTGAAACTAGTGTTCGATACAGTGTCAGGATAAGCGCCTGTTCTCTGAAATCTGTGGCGATGCCACTCGAAACCGTATGTGTTCGACGAAACTAACTGGCCGACCTTCTGAGAGAGGAAACTCCAGATGCGAAACTTAGTTTCATTTAAAACTAATTGTTCCATCTGTAACTAAGTGTTCGATAATGTGCCAGGAGAAACGCCGTTCTGCGAAATCTGTGGCGATACCACTCGAAACTGTATGTGTTCGACGAAACTAAGTGGTCGACCTTGTGAGAGAGGAAATTCCAGATGCGAAACTTAGTTTCATTTAAAACTAATTGTTCCATCTGTAACTAAGTGTTCGATAATGTGCCAGGAGAAACGCCGTTCTGCGAAATCTGTGGCGATACCACTCGAAACTGTATGTGTTCGACGAAACTAAGTGGTCGACCTTGTGAGAGAGGAAATTCCAGCAGCGAAACTTAGTTCCATTCTAAACTAATTGTTCTATCTGAAACTAAGTTTTCGATACTCTGCCAGGAGAAGCGCCTGTTCTCTGAAATCTGTAGCGATGCCACTCGAAACCGTATGTGTTCGACGAAACTAAGTGGTCGACCTTGTGAGAGAGGAAACTCCAGATGCGAAATTTACTTCCATTTTAAACTAATTGTTCTATCTGAAACTAGTGTTCGATACAGTGTCAGGATAAGCGCCTGTTCTCTGAAATCTGTGGCGATGCCACTCGAAACCGTATGTGTTCGACGAAACTAAGTGGCCGACCTTCTGAGAGAGGAAACACCAGATGCGAAACTTAGTTTCATTTAAAACTAATTGTTCCATCTGTAACTAAGTGTTCGATAATGTGCCAGGAGAAACGCCGTTCTGCGAAATCTGTGGCGATACCACTCGAAACTGTATGTGTTCGACGAAACTAAGTGGTCGACCTTGTGAGAGAGGAAACTCCAGATGAGAAACTTAGTTCCATTTTAAACTAATTGTTCTATCTGAAACCATGTGTTCGATAATGTGCCAGGAGAAACGCTGTTTTGCGAAATCTTTGGCGGTACCACTCGAAACCGTATGTGTTCGACGAAACTAAGTGGTCGACCTTGTGAGGGCGGAAACTCCAGTTGCGAAACTTATTTCCATTTTAAACTAATTGTTCTATCTGAAACTAAGTGTTCGGTACAGTGCCAGGAGAAGCGCCTGTTCTCTGAAATCTGTGGCGATGCTACTCGAAACCGTATGTGTTCGACCAAACTAAGTGGTCGACCTTGTGAGGGAGGAAACTCCAAATGCGAAAGATATTTCCATTTTAATCTAAATGTTCGATCTGAAACTAAGTATTCGGTACTGTGCCAGCAGAAGCGCCTGTTCTCTGAAATCTGTGACGATGACACTCAAAACCGTATGTGTTCGACGAAACTAAGTGGCCGCCTTGTGGGAGAGGAAACTCCAGAAGCGAAACTTAGTTCCATTTTAAACTAATTGTTCTATCTGAAACTATGTCTTCGATACTGTGCCAGGAGAAGCGCCTGTTCTCTTAAATCTGTGGCGTTGCTACTCGAAACCGTATGTGTTCGACGAAACTAAGTGGTTGATCTTGTGAGAGAGGATACTCCAGATGCGAGACATAGTTCCATTTTAAACTAATTGTTCTCTGTGAAATAAGTGTTCGATACTGTGCCAGGCGAAGCGCCTGTTCTCTGAAATCTTTGGCGATGCCACTCGAAACCGTATGTGTTCGACGAAACTAAGTGGCCGACCTTGTGAGAGAGGAAACTCCAGATGCGAAACATAGTTGCATTTTAAACTAATTGTTCTACCTGAAACTAAGTGTTCGATACTGTGCCAGGAGAAGCGCCTGTTCTCTGAAATCTGTGGCGATGCCACTCGAAACCGTATGTGTTCGACGAAACTAAGTGGTCGACCTTGTGAGAGAGGAAACTCCAGATGCGAAATTTACTTCCATTTTAAACTAATTGTTCTATCTGAAACTAGTGTTCGATACAGTGTCAGGATAAGCGCCTGTTCTCTGAAATCTGTGGCGATGCCACTCGAAACCGTATGTGTTCGACGAAACTAAGTGGCCGACCTTCTGAGAGAGGAAACTCCAGATGCGAAACTTAGTTTCATTTAAAACTAATTGTTCCATCTGTAACTAAGTGTTCGATAATGTGCCAGGAGAAACGCCGTTCTGCGAAATCTGTGGCGATACCACTCGAAACTGTATGTGTTCGACGAAACTAAGTGGTCGACCTTGTGTGAGAGGAAATTCCAGATGCGAAACTTAGTTTCATTTAAAACTAATTGTTCCATCTGTAACTAAGTGTTCGATAATGTGCCAGGAGAAACGCCGTTCTGCGAAATCTGTGGCGATACCACTCGAAACTGTATGTGTTCGACGAAACTAAGTGGTCGCCCTTGTGAGAGAGGAAATTCCAGCAGCGAAACTTAGTTCCATTCTAAACTAATTGTTCTATCTGAAACTAAGTTTTCGATACTCTGCCAGGAGAAGCGCCTGTTCTCTGAAATCTGTAGCGATGCCACTCGAAACCGTATGTGTTCGACGAAAGTAAGTGGTCGACCTTTTGAGAGAGGAAACTCCAGATGAGAAACTTAGTTCCATTTTAAACTAAGTGTTCTATATATAACTAAGTGTTCGATACTGTACCAGGAGAAACGCCTGTTCTCTGAAATCGGTGGCGATGCTACTCTAAACCGTATGTGTTCGACGAAACTAAGTGGTCGGACTTGTGACAGAGGAAACTCCAAATGCGAAACTTAGGTCCATTTTAAACTAATTATTCTATCTGAAACTAAGTGTTCGATACTGTGCCAGGAGAAGCGCCTGTTCTCTGAAATCTGTGGCGATGCCACATGAAACTGTATGTGTTTGACGAAACTAAGTGGTCGACCTTGTGGGAGAGGAAACTCCAGATGCGAAAATTAGTTCCATTTAAAACTAATTGTTCTATCAGAAACAAAGTTTTCGATATTGTGCCGGGAGAAACGCCTGTTCTATCTGAATCTAAGTGTTCGATACTGTGCCAGGAGAAGCGCCTGTTCTCTGAAATGTGTGGCGATGCTTCTCGAAACCGTATGTGTTCGACGAAACTAAGTGGTCGATCTTGTGAGAGAGGAAACTCCAGATGCGAAACATAGTTCCATTTTGAACTAATTGTTCTATCTGAAACTAAGTGTTCGATAATGTGCCCGGAGAAGCGCCTATTCTCTGAACTGTGTGGCGATGCTACTCGAAACCGTATGTGTTCGACGAAACTAAGTGGCCGACCTCTGAGAGAGGAAACGCCAGATGCGAAACTTAGTTCCATTTTAAACTAATTGTTCTATCTGGAACTAAGTGTTCGATACTGTGCCAGGAGAAGCGCCTGTTCTCCGAAATCTGTGGCGATGCTAATCGAAACCGTATGTGTTCCGAAACTAAGTGGCCGCCTTGTGAGAGAGGAAACTCCAGATGCGAAACTTAGTTCCATTTTAAACTAATTGTTCTATCTGAAACTAAGTGTTCGATACTGTGCAGGGAGAAACGCCTGTTCTCTGAAATCTGTGGCCATGCCACTCGAAACCGTATGTGTTCGACGAATCTAAGTGGTCGACCTTGTGGGAGAGGAAACTCCAGATACGAAACTTAGTTCCATTTTAAAGTAATTGTTCTATCTGAAACTAAGTGTTCGATACTTTGCCCAGAGAAGCGCCTGTTCTGTGAAATCTGTGGTAATGCTAATCGAAACCGTATGTGTTCGACGAAACAAAGTGGTCGACCTTGTGAGAGAGGAAATTGCAGATGCGAAACTTAGCTCCATTTGAAACTAATTGTTCTATCTGAATCTAAGTGTTCGATACTGTGCCAGGAGAAGCGCCTGTTCTCTGAACTGTATGGCGATGCCGCTCGAAACCGTATGTGTTCGACGAAACTAAATAGTCGACCTTGTGAGAGAGGAAACTCCAGATGCGAAACTTAGTGCCATTTTAATATAATTGTTCTATCTGAAAGTAAGTGTTCGATACTGTGCCAGGAGAAGCGCCTGTTCTCTGAAATCTGTCGCGATGCTACTCGAACCCGTATGTGTTCGACGAAACTTAGTCGTCGACCTTCGGAGAGAGGAAACTCCAGATGCGAAACTTAGTTCCATTTTAATATAATTGTACCTATCTGAAACTAAGTGTTCTGTACTGTGCCAGGAGAAGCGCCTGTTCTCTGAAATCTGTCGTGATGCTAATCGAAACCGTATGTGTTCGACGAAACTAAGTGCCCGCCTTGTGAGAGAGGAAACTCCAGATGCGAAACTTAGTTCCATTTTAAACTGATTGTTCTATCTGGAACTAAGTGTTCGATACTGTGCCAGGAGAAACGGCTGTTCTCTGAAATCTGTGGCCATGCCACTCGAAACCGTATGTGTTCAACGAATCTAAGTGGTCGACCTTGTGGGAGAGGAAACTACAGATACGACACTTAGTTCCATTTTAAAGTAATTGTTCTATCTGAAACTAAGTGTTCGATAATTTGCCCGGAGAAGCGCCTGTTCTGTGAAATCTGTGGTAATGCTAATGGAAACCGTATGTGTTCGACGAAACAATGTGGTCGACCTTGTGAGAGAGGAAATTGCAGATGCGAAACTTAGCTCCATTTGAAACTAATTGTTCTATCTGAATCTAAGTGTTCGATACTGTGCCAGGGGAAGCGCCTGTTCTCTGAACTGTATAGCGATGCCGCTCGAAACCGTATGTGTTCGACGAAACTAAGTGGTTGACCTTGTGAGAGAGGAGACTCCAGATGCGAAACATAGTTCCATTTTAAACTAATTGTTCTGTCTGACACAAGTGTTCGATACTCTGCCAGGAGAAGCGCCCGTTCTCTGAAATCTGTGGCGATACCACTCGAAACCGTATGTGTTCGACGAAACTAAGTGGCCGACCTTCTGAGAGAGGAAACTCCAGATGCGAAACTTAGTTTCATTTAAAACTAATTGTTCCATCTGTAACTAAGTGTTCGATAATGTGCCAGGAGAAACGCCGTTCTGCGAAATCTGTGGCGATACCACTCGAAACTGTATGTGTTCGACGAAACTAAGTGGTCGACCTTGTGAGAGAGGAAACTGCAGATGCGAAACTTAGTTCCATTTTAAACTGATTGTTCTATCTGAAAGTGTTCGGTACTGTGCCAGGAGAAGCGCCTGTTCTCTGAAATCTGTGGCGATGCTAATCGAAACCGTATGTGTTCCGACACTAAGTGCCCGCCTTGTGAGAGAGGAAACTCCAGATGCGAAACTTAGTTCCATTTTAAACTAATTGTTCTATCTGAAACTAAGTGTTCGATACTGTGCCAGGAGAAACGCCTGTTCTCTGAAATCTGTGGCCATGCCTCTCGAAACCGTATGTGTTCGACGAAACTAAGTGGCCGACCTTGTGAGAGAGGAAACTCCAGATGCGAAACTTAGTTCCATTTAAAAAAATTCTTCTATCTGATATTAAGTGTTCGATGCTGTGCCAGGAGGGGCGCCTTTTCTCTGAAATCTGTGACCATGCCACTCGAAATCGTATGTGTTCGACGAATCTAAGTGGTCGACCTTGTGGGAGAGGAAACTCCAGATACGAAACTTAGTTCCATTTTAAAGTAATTGTTCTATCTGAAACTAAGTGTTCGATACTGTGCCAGGAGAAGCGCCTATTCTCTGGAATCTGTGGCGTTGCTACTCGAAACCGTATGCGTTCGACGAAACTAAGTGGTCGACGTGGTGAGAGAGGAAGCTCCAGATGCGAAACACAGTTCCATTTTAAACTAATTGTTCTATCTGAAACTAAGTGTTCGATACTGTGCCAGGAGAAACGCCTGTTCTCTGAAATCTGTGGCCATGCCTCTCGAAACCGTATGTGTTCGACGAAACTAAGTGGCCGACCTTGTGAGAGAGGAAACTCCAGATGCGAAACTTAGTTCCATTTAAAAAAATTCTTCTATCTGATATTAAGTGTTCGATGCTGTGCCAGGAGGGGCGCCTTTTCTCTGAAATCTGTGACCATGCCACTCGAAATCGTATGTGTTCGACGAAACTAAGTTGTCGACCTTGTGAGAGAGGAAACTCCAGATGCGAAACTTAGTTCCATTTTAATATAATTGTTCTATCTGAAACTAAGTGTCCGATACTGTGCCAGGAGAAGCGCCTATTCTCTGAAATCTGTGGCGTTGCTACTCGAAACCGTATGTGTTCGACGAAACTAAGCGGTCGACGTGGTGAGAGAGGAAACTCCAGATGCGAAACACAGTTCCATTTTAAACTAATTGTTCTATCTGAAACTAAGTGTTTGATAATATGCCAGGAGAAGCGCTTGTTCTCTGAAATCTGTGGCGATGCTACTCGAAACCGTATGTGTTCGACGAAACTAAGTGGTCGACCTTGTGGGAGAGGAAACTCCGTATGCGAAACTTAGTTCCATTTTAAACTAATTGTTCTATCTGAAACTATGTGTTCGATAATGTGCCAGGAGAAACGCCGTTCTGCGAAATCTGTGGCGATACCACTCGGAACTGTATGTGTTCGACGAAACTAAGTGGTCGACCTTGTGAGAGAGGAAACTCCAGCAGCGAAACTTATTTGCATTTTAAACTAATTGTTCTATCTGAAACTATGTGTTCGATACTGTGCCAGTAGAAGCGTCTGTTCACTGAAATCTGTGGCGATGCCACTCGAAACCGTATTTGTTCGACGAAACTAAGTTGTCGACCTTGTGAGAGAGGAAACTCCAAATGCGAAACTTAATTCCATTTTAAAATAATTGTTCTATATCATATTAAGTGTTCGATACTGTGCCAGGAGAAGCGCCTGTTCTCTGAAATCTGTGGCGATACCACTCGAAACCGTATGTGTTCTACGAAACTAAGTGGCCGACCTTGTGAGAGAGGAAACTCCAGATGCGAAACATTGTTGCATTTTAAACTAATTGTTCTATCTGAAACTAAGTGTTCGATACTGTGCCAGGAGAAGCGCCTGTTCTCTGAAATCTGTCGCGATGCTACTCGAACCCGTATGTGTTCGACGAAACTAAGTGGTCGACCTTCTGAGAGAGGAAACTCCAGATGCGAAACTTAGTTCCATTTTAATATAATTGTACCTATCTGAAACTAAGTGTTCTGTACTGTGCCAGGAGAAGCGCCTGTTCTCTGAAATCTGTCGTGATTCTAATCGAAACCGTATGTGTTCGACGAAACTAAGTGCCCGCCTTGTGAGAGAGGAAACTCCAAATGCGAAACTTAGTTCCATTTTAAACTAATTGTTCTATCTGAAACTAAGTGTTCGATACTGTGCCAGGAGAAGCGCCTGTTCTCTGAAATCTGTGGCGATTCTACTCGAAACCGAATGTGTTCGACGAAACTAAGTGGCCGACCTTGTGGTAGAGGAAACTCCAAATGCGAAACACAGTTCCATTTTAAACTGATTGTTCTATCTGAAACTAAGTGTTCGATACTGTGCCAGGAGAAGCGCATATTCTCTGAAATCTGTGGCGATGCTACTCGAAACCGTATGTGTTCGACGAAACTAAGTGGTCGACCTTGTGGGAGAGGAAACTCCGTATGCGAAACTTAGTTCCATTTTAAACTGATTGTTCTATCTGAAACTAAGTGTTCGATACTGTGCCAGGAGAAGCGCCTGTTCTGTGAAATCTGTGGTAATGCTAATCGAAACCGTATGTGTTCGACGAAACAAAGTGGTCGACCTTGTGAGAGAGGAAACTGCAGATGCGAAACTTAGTTCCATTTTAAACTGATTGTTCTATCTGAAAGTGTTCGATACTGTGCCAGGAGAAGCGCCTGTTCTCTGAATTCTGTGGCGATGCTACTCGAAACCGTATGTGTTCGACGAAAATAAGTGGTCGGCCTTGTGGTAGAGGAAACTCCAGATGCGAAACATAGTTCCATTTTAAACTAATTGTTCTATCTGAAACTAAGTGTTCTGTACTGTGCCAGGAGAAGCGCATATTCTCTGAAATCTGTGGCGATGCTACTCGAAACGGTATATGTTCGACGAAACTAAGTGGTCGACCTTGTGGGAGAGGAAACCCCGTATGCGAAACTTAGTTCCATTTTAAACTGATTGTTCTATCTGGAACTAAGTGTTCGATACTGTGCCAGGAGAAGCGCCTGTTCTCCGAAATCTGTGGCGATGCTAATCGAAACCGTATGTGTTCCGAAACTAAGTGGTCGACGTGGTGAGAGAGGAAACTCCAGATGCGAAACACAGTTCCATTTTAAACTAATTGTTCTATCTGAAAGTAAGTGTTCGATACTGTGCCAGGAGAAACGGCTGTTCTCTGAAATCTGTGGCCATGCCACTCGAAACCGTATGTGTTCAACGAATCTAAGTGGTCGACCTTGTGGGAGAGGAAACTACAGATACGACACTTAGTTCCATTTTAAAGTAATTGTTCTATCTGAAACTAAGTGTTCGATACTTTGCCCGGAGAAGCGCCTGTTCTGTGAAATCTGTGGTAATGCTAATCGAAACCGTATGTGTTCGACGAAACTATGTGGTCGACCTTGTGAGAGAGGAAATTGCAGATGCGAAACTTAGCTCCATTTGAAACTAATTGTTCTATCTGAATCTAAGTGTTCGATACTGTGCCAGGGGAAGCGCCTGTTCTCTGAACTGTATAGCGATGCCGCTCGAAACCGTATGTGTTCGACGAAACTAAGTGGTTGACCTTGTGAGAGAGGAGACTCCAGATGCGAAACATAGTTCCATTTTAAACTAATTGTTCTGTCTGACACAAGTGTTCGATACTCTGCCAGGAGAAGCGCCCGTTCTCTGAAATCTGTGGCGATACCACTCGAAACCGTATGTGTTCGACGAAACTAAGTGGTCGACCTTGTGAGAGAGGAAATTCCAGATGCGAAACTTAGTTTCATTTAAAACTAATTGTTCCATCTGTAACTAACTGTTCGATAATGTGCCAGGAGAAACGCCGTTCTGCGAAATCTGTGGCGATACCACTCGAAACTGTATGTGTTCGACGAAACTAAGTGGTCGACCTTGTGAGAGAGGAAATTCCAGCAGCGAAACTTAGTTCCATTCTAAATTAATTGTTCTATCTGAAACTAAGTGTTCGATACTCTGCCAGGAGAAGCGCCTGTTCTCTGAAATCTGTGGCGATACCACTCGAAACCGTATGTGTTCGACGAAAGTAAGTGGTCGACCTTTTGAGAGAGGAAACTCCAGATGAGAAACTTAGTTCCATTTTAAACTAAGTGTTCTATATATAACTAAGTGTTCGATACTGTGCCAGGAGAAACGCCTGTTCTCTGAAATCGGTGGCGATGCTACTCTAAACCGTATGTGTTCGACGAAACTAAGTGGTCGGACTTGTGACAGAGGAAACTCCAAATGCGAAACTTAGGTCCATTTTAAACTAATTATTCTATCTGAAACTAAGTGTTCGATACTGTGCCAGGAGAAGCGCCTGTTCTCTGAAATCTGTGGCGATGCCACATGAAACTGTATGTGTTTGACGAAACTAAGTGGTCGACCTTGTGGGAGAGGAAACTCCAGATGCGAAAATTAGTTCCATTTAAAACTAATTGTTCTATCAGAAACAAAGTTTTCGTTATTGTGCCGGGAGAAACGCCTGTTCTATCTGAATCTAAGTGTTCGATACTGTGCCAGGAGAAGCGCCTGTTCTCTGAAATGTGTGGCGATGCTTCTCGAAACCGTATGTGTTCGACGAAACTAAGTGGTCGATCTTGTGAGAGAGGAAACTCCAGATGCGAAACATAGTTCCATTTTGAACTAATTGTTCTATCTCTAACTAAGTGTTCGATAATGTGCCCGGAGAAGCGCCTATTCTCTGAACTGTGTGGCGATGCTACTCGAAACCGTATGTGTTCGACGAAACTAAGTGGTCGACCTCTGAGAGAGGAAACGCCAGATGCGAAACTTAGTTCCATTTTAAACTAATTGTTCTATCTGGAACTAAGTGTTCGATACTGTGCCAGGAGAAGCGCCTGTTCTCCGAAATCTGTGGCGATGCTAATCGAAACCGTATGTGTTCCGAAACTAAGTGGCCGCCTTGTGAGAGAGGAAACTCCAGATGCGAAACACAGTTCCATTTTAAACTAATTGTTCTATCTGAAACTAAGTGTTCGATACTGTGCCAGGAGAAACGCCTGTTCCCTGAAATCTGTGGCCATGCCACTCGAAACCGTATGTGTTCGACGAATCTAAGTGGTCGACCTTGTGGGAGAGGAAACTCCAGATACGAAACTTAGTTCCATTTTAAAGTAATTGTTCTATCTGAAACTAAGTGTTCGATACTTTGCCCAGAGAAGCGCCTGTTCTGTGAAATCTGTGGTAATGCTAATCGAAACCGTATGTGTTCGACGAAACAAAGTGGTCGACCTTGTGAGAGAGGAAATTGCAGATGCGAAACTTAGCTCCATTTGAAACTAATTGTTCTATCTGAATCTAAGTGTTCGATACTGTGCCAGGAGAAGCGCCTGTTCTCTGAACTGTATGGCGATGCCGCTCGAAACCGTATGTGTTCGACGAAACTAAATAGTCGACCTTGTGAGAGAGGAAACTCCAGATGCGAAACTTAGTTCCATTTTAAACTAATTGTTCTATCTGAAACTAAGTGTTCGATACTGTGCCAGGAGAAGCGCATATTCTCTGAAATCTGTGGCGATGCTACTCGAAACCGTATGTGTTCGACGAAACTAAGTGGTCGACCTTGTGGGAGAGGAAACTCCGTATGCGAAACTTAGTTCCATTTTAAACTGATTGTTCTATCTGAAACTAAGTGTTCGATACTGTGCCAGGAGAAGCGCCTGTTCTGTGAAATCTGTGGTAATGCTAATCGAAACCGTATGTGTTCGACGAAACAAAGTGGTCGACCTTGTGAGAGAGGAAGCTCCAGATGCGAAACACAGTTCCATTCTAAACTAATTGTTCTATCTGAAACTAAGTGTTCGACACTGTGCCAGGAGAAGCGCATATTCTCTGAAATCTGTGGCGATGCTACTCGAAACCGTATGTGTTCGACGAAACTAAATAGTCGACCTTGTGAGAGAGGAAACTCCAGATGCGAAACTTAGTTCCATTTTAAACTGATTGTTCTATCTGAAAGTGTTCGATACTGTGCCAGGAGAAGCGCCTGTTCTCTGAAATCTGTGGCGATGCTAATCGAAACCGTATGTGTTCCGACACTAAGTGCCCGCCTTGTGAGAGAGGAAACTCCAGATGCGAAACTTAGTTCCATTTTAAACTAATTGTTCTATCTGAAACTAAGTGTTCGATACTGTGCCAGGAGAAGCGCCTATTCTCTGGAATCTGTGGCGTTGCTACTCGAAACCGTATGTGTTCGACGAAACTAAGTGGTCGACGTGGTGAGAGAGGAAGCTCCAGATGCGAAACACAGTTCCATTTTAAACTAATTGTTCTATCTGAAACTAAGTGTTCGATACTGTGCCAGGAGAAACGCCTGTTCTCTGAAATCTGTGGCCATGCCTCTCGAAACCGTATGTGTTCGACGAAACTAAGTGGCCGACCTTGTGAGAGAGGAAACTCCAGATGCGAAACTTAGTTCCATTTAAAAAAATTCTTCTATCTGATATTAAGTGTTCGATGCTGTGCCAGGAGGGGCGCCTGTTCTCTGAAATCTGTGACCATGCCACTCGAAATCGTATGTGTTCGACGAAACTAAGTTGTCGACCTTGTGAGAGAGGAAACTCCAGATGCGAAACTTAGTTCCATTTTAATATAATTGTTCTATCTGAAACTAAGTGTCCGATACTGTGCCAGGAGAAGCGCCTATTCTCTGAAATCTGTGGCGTTGCTACTCGAAACCGTATGTGTTCGACGAAACTAAGCGGTCGACGTGGTGAGAGAAGAAACTCCAGATGCGAAACACAGTTCCATTTTAAACTAATTGTTCTATCTGAAACTAAGTGTTTGATAATATGCCAGGAGAAGCGCTTGTTCTCTGAAATCTGTGGCGATGCTACTCGAAACCGTATGTGTTCGACGAAACTAAGTGGTCGACCTTGTGGGAGAGGAAACTCCGTATGCGAAACTTAGTTCCATTTTAAACTAATTGTTCTATCTGAAACTATGTGTTCGATAATGTGCCAGGAGAAACGCCGTTCTGCGAAATCTGTGGCGTAACCACTCGGAACTGTATGTGTTCGACGAAACTAAGTGGTCGACCTTGTGAGAGAGGAAACTCCAGCAGCGAAACTTATTTGCATTTTAAACTAATTGTTCTATCTGAAACTATGTGTTCGATACTGTGCCAGTAGAAGCGTCTGTTCACTGAAATCTGTGGCGATGCCACTCGAAACCGTATTTGTTCGACGAAACTAAGTTGTCGACCTTGTGAGAGAGGAAACTCCAAATGCGAAACTTAATTCCATTTTAAAATAATTGTTCTATATCATATTAAGTGTTCGATACTGTGCCAGGAGAAGCGCCTGTTCTCTGAAATCTGTGGCGATACCACTCGAAACCGTATGTGTTCTACGAAACTAAGTGGCCGACCTTGTGAGAGAGGAAACTCCAGATGCGAAACATTGTTGCATTTTAAACTAATTGTTCTATCTGAAACTAAGTGTTCGATACTGTGCCAGGAGAAACTCCCGTTCTGCGAAATCTGTAGCGACACTACTCGAAACCGTATGTGTTCGACGAAACTAAGTGGTCGACCTTGTGAGGGAGGAAACATCAGATGCGAAACATAGTTCCATTTTAAACTAATTTTTCTATCTGATACTAAGTGTTCGATACTGTGCCAGGAGAAGCGTCTGTTGTCTGAGCTGTTCGGCGATGCCGCTCGAAACCGTATGTGTTCGACGAAACTAAGTTGTCGAGCTTGTGAGAGAGGAACCTCCAGATGCGAAACATAGTTACATTGTAAACTAATTGTTCTATCTGAATCTAAGTGTTCGATACTCTAGCAGGAGAAACGCCTGTTCTCTGAACTGTGTGGCGATGCCGCTCGAAACCGTATGTGTTCAACGAAACTAAGTGGTCGACCTTGTGAGAGAGGAAACTCCAGATGCGAAACTTAGTTCCATTTTAAACTAATTGTTCTATCTGAAACTAAGTTTTCGATACTGTGCCAGGAGAAGCGCCTGTTCTCTGAACTGTGTGGCGATGCCGCTCGAAACCGTATGTGTTCAACGAAACTAAGTGGTTGACCTTGTGAGAGAGGATACTCCAGATGCGAAACATAGTTCTATTTTAATCTAATTGTTCTATCTGATACTAAGTGTTCGATAGTGTGCCAGGAGAAGCGCATGTTCTCTGAAATCTGTGACGATGCTACTCGAAACCGTATGTGTTCGACGAAACTAAGTGCCCGCCTTGTGAGAGAGGAAACTCCAGATGCGAAACTTAGTTCCATTTTAAACTAATTGTTCTATCTGAAACTAAGTGTTCGATACTGTGCCAGGAGAAGCGCCTGTTCTCTGAAATCTGTGGCGATGCTACTCGAAACCGAATGTGTTCGACGAAACTGAGTGGCCGACATTGTGGTAGAGGAAACTCCAAATGCGAAACACAGTTCCATTTTAAACTAATTGTTCTATCTGAAACTAAGTGTTCGATACTGTGCCAGGAGAAGCACATATTCTCTGAAATCTGTGGCGATGCTACTCGAAACCGTATGTGTTCGACGAAACTAAGTGGTCGACCTTGTGGGAGAGGAAACTCCGTATGCGAAACTTAGTTCCATTTTAAACTGATTGTTCTATCTGAAACTAAGTGTTCGATACTGTGCCAGGAGAAGCGCCTGTTCTGTGAAATATGTGGTAATGCTAATCGAAACCGTATGTGTTCGACGAAACAAAGTGGTCGACCTTGTGAGAGAGGAAACTGCAGATGCGAAACTTAGTTCCATTTTAAACTGATTGTTCTATCTGAAAGTGTTCGATACTGTGCCAGGAGAAGCGCCTGTTCTCTGAAATCTGTGGCGATGCTAATCGAAACCGTATGTGTTCCGACACTAAGTGCCCGCCTTGTGAGAGAGGAAACTCCAGATGCGAAACTTAGTTCCATTTTAAACTAATTGTTCTATCTGAAACTAAGTGTTCGATACTGTGCCAGGAGAAGCGCCTATTCTCTGGAATCTGTGGCGTTGCTACTCGAAACCGTATGTGTTCGACGAAACTAAGTGGTCGACGTGGTGAGAGAGGAAGCTCCAGATGCGAAACACAGTTCCATTTTAAACTAATTGTTCTATCTGAAACTAAGTGTTCGATACTGTGCCAGGAGAAACGCCTGTTCTCTGAAATCTGTGGCCATGCCTCTCGGAACCGTATGTGTTCGACGAAACTAAGTGGCCGACCTTGTGAGAGAGGAAACTCCAGATGCGAAACTTAGTTCCATTTAAAAAAATTCTTCTATCTGATATTAAGTGTTCGATGCTGTGCCAGGAGAAGCGCCTGTTCTCTGAAATCTGTGGCCATACCACTCGAAACCGTATGTGTTCGACGAAACTAAGTGGCCGACCTTGTGAGAGAGGAAACTCCAGATGCGAAACATAGTTGCATTTTAAACTAATTGTTCTATCTGTAACTAAGTGTTCGATAATGTGCCAGGAGAAGCGCCTGTTCTCTGAAATCTGTGGCGATGCCACTCGAAACCGTATGTGTTCGACGAAACTAAGTGGCCGACCTTGTGAGAGAGGAAACTCCAGATGCGAAACATAGTTGCATTTTAAACTATTTGTACTATCTGTAACTAAGTGTTCGATAATGTGCCAGGAGAAGCGCCTGTTCTCTGAAATCTGTGGCGATGCCACTCGAAACCGTATGTGTTCGACGAAACTATGTGGTTGACCTTGTGAGAGAGGATACTCCAGATGCGAAACATAGTTCCATTTTAACCTAATTGTTCTATCTGAAACTAAGTGTTCGATACTGTGCCAGGAGAAGCGCCTGTTCTCTGAAATGTGTGGCGATGCCAGTCGAAACCGTTTGTGTTCGACGAAACTAAGTGGCCGACCTTGTGAGAGAGGAAACTCCAGATGCGAAACTTAGTTCCATTTTACACTAATTGTTCTATCTGAAACTAAGTGTTCGATACTGTGCCAGGAGTAGCGCCTGTTCTCTGAAATCTGTGGCGATGCTACTCGAAACCGTATGTGGTCGACGACACTAAGTGGTCCACCTTGTGAGAGAGGAAACTCCAGATGCGAAACTTACAATGGGAGGACCTCGTTTGTATTTCTGGTTTTTTAACGTGCGATAGCTCAAATTGTAGGTCTCAGTGCGTAGATTACGATGCTAAAATTTTAGGCGTATATAGCCACGCGTTTTTGCAAAAATCGCCCTAAAAGTGAAAAATCCGAGATCCTCCAAACAAAAAAAACTTGATATCATCATGTAGATCTTTATCAGGGAAACAAAAAAGTTTAATGCAATGTTGCTCTAAACCTTACCGTTTTTTTGAAAAATGAGATTTTATTAAAAATGCCTTCGATAGTCAGTCGTTAATGTAACGTCAGATTCCAACAGCCGCGGTAGCCGTGCGGTTAGAGCGTTCAGCTGCTGTGGAAAGTATCGAGAGTTCGAGTCTCGACGACGGAATTTTTTTTTTAGTTGCTTTTCTGAATTTTTATAATTTAATGTTTAATGTCTAATATATTTATAGTAATCAATAGTTTATTTCTTGGTCCAATAATAGTTAATATATGTGATTTTGGGTTACGGCTTTTTATAGACCAATGTAAGGATATAAACTTCTTTATTATTTAATCGTAGAAACGTTTCGGTACGATTTTGTACCCTCTTCAGTCTAAACAATTGGTACTATATGGAAAAGAAAAAGTTACTCTATTACAATAATGTTATACAGGTGTCTTAAATGCCTATTGTTCTTATGTACACTAATCATTGGCGGAAAAATTGGAAAATTTGTACTCACTAAAAGAAGTCCTAGGCTACTTAATATCGGCCCTAGGTGCTTGTGTCTTCGGTGTTATATGAAGACTAAAGTACAAATTTTAAACTTAGAATTAACTGTAACGCTGAGGCGGAGAGGAAGGACAAGGGTTATTTATTTACACTAATTGACGTCACGAAATCAGTTGCGCACTTTATTTGAACGTGGTCTGCTGGACAGTAAGGACACAATCCCGCCCAGATTCTGTGCGACCAAGGGTCGGTAATATCGATCCGTAGAATCGATCGGCGGAAGTGAATGGATTTACGTTCACTTACTATCCAGCAGCCATCACAATTCGTTCCTGAGTGCTGAGGCAAGGCGTCACTATAAATCGGAATTTTTCCTTGTGATCCTGTGCGTGTTTATAATTAAAGGTGGTAGGTAAACAGCGTGATCTATCTTTATAGCTATTAATGAAGTTAATTACAGTGTATGAATAGTTTTAAGTGATGTGAATTAATTCAGCTACTGCAGCAGGTGGGCGATGAGGTCTGTGTAATGGATGGCTAAATTGACTGATTCAAACTTCTTGTTAACACTGTTCTCTAATTGTATGTATAGGGATTCGGCGATACTCCGGCGGTAGTAGTTGTTGTCCTTGTGAAGAATACTAGCGTTATCGAAATCAAACGCGTGGCCATTATCCAACACGTGCTCTGTGAGAGCCGTTCTGTTGGACAAGTGCGTGAGACTGTACTTATGTTGGTACAGTCTTGTTGCTAATTGATTGTGGGTTTGGCCCACGTAGCATTCTCCACAATTCCTGCAAGGTATTTTGTACACTATGTCAGTTTTTTTGCAATTATGTAGTTTATCTTTACCTTTGGCGAAGAAGCCAAAAGCATTGCTATTTGTAGTGTGTATACATTGCAAGTTGTACCTTTTTAGGATAGGAGTCAAATCCAAATCATAAACGAAAGGGAGTACCACCGTACCACTCGGAGATGGGTCCCGCAAGCGATTTATCCTATCTTGGTTTACTCGATAGGGATGATAAATATCATCCACCCGTCTCTTGATAATGTTCTTAACAAAGTTAGTCGGGTAGCCGTTGCGGGATAGTGTGTTAACAATAAGCTGAAGGTTGTCTTTTCTAAAATTCGGGTGTGCTAGTTTTACCGCACGGTCAACCAATCCTACAACTAGACTTCTTTTATGTGCAATAGAGTGCGCTGAATTAAAATTAATGTAACGCCCAGACCATGTTTTTTTGCGAAACCAATTCGTGACGATCTTATTGTTCTCTCTTATCACCTCAGTGTCTAAAAAGCTGATTCTGTTATTATTCTCTAGTTCGAAAGTAAATTTGATCCTATCGTGGAAAGATTCAAATGTATCAATGGTGTTTGTCACCTCGTTGGATGGAAGGCAGGTGATGATGTCATCCACATACCTAAAGTAGAAGGGTAACCTAAAGGCGAGTTTATTAATGCAGGTGGACTGCAATTTTTCCATAACAATTTCCGCGGCCACCGGTGACAGTGGTGAGCCCATGGCTGCGCCAAAAATTTGTTTATAGAACTTGTTATTAAATTGAAAAACATTAGCCGTTAGGCAAAACTCCACCGCCTTCAAGAAACTATCCTTCTCTATTTTGGTATGCGGCACCAACTCCTGCCATCTTTCATGTAACACCTGTTTGACCGTGTCAATTGGTACATTGTTGAATAGGGCGGTGACATCAAGCGATACCAAGGAGTGATTGGTAGGAATTTCCACATCCTTGATGCTTTCCACGAAGGACCAACTATCTTTGGTGTAGTAGGGATTTTTCCCAGTAATTTTTGATATTAATTTTGAATTTTAGAAAAGACAACCTTCAGCTTATTGTTAACACACTATCCCGCAACGGCTACCCGACTAACTTTGTTAAGAACATTATCAAGAGACGGGTGGATGATATTTATCATCCCTATCGAGTAAACCAAGATAGGATAAATCGCTTGCGGGACCCATCTCCGAGTGGTACGGTGGTACTCCCTTTCGTTTATGATTTGGATTTGACTCCTATCCTAAAAAGGTACAACTTGCAATGTATACACACTACAAATAGCAATGCTTTTGGCTTCTTCGCCAAAGGTAAAGATAAACTACATAATTGCAAAAAAACTGACATAGTGTACAAAATACCTTGCAGGAATTGTGGAGAATGCTACGTGGGCCAAACCCACAATCAATTAGCAACAAGACTGTACCAACATAAGTACAGTCTCACGCACTTGTCCAACAGAACGGCTCTCACAGAGCACGTGTTGGATAATGGCCACGCGTTTGATTTCGATAACGCTAGTATTCTTCACAAGGACAACAACTACTACCGCCGGAGTATCGCCGAATCCCTATACATACAATTAGAGAACAGTGTTAACAAGAAGTTTGAATCAGTCAATTTAGCCATCCATTACACAGACCTCATCGCCCACCTGCTGCAGTAGCTGAATTAATTCACATCACTTAAAACTATTCATACACTGTAATTAACTTCATTAATAGCTATAAAGATAGATCACGCTGTTTACCTACCACCTTTAATTATAAACACGCACAGGATCACAAGGAAAAATTCCGATTTATAGTGACGCCTTGCCTCAGCACTCAGGAACGAATTGTGATGGCTGCTGGATAGTAAGTGAACGTAAATCCATTCACTTCCGCCGATCGATTCTACGGATCGATATTACCGACCCTTGGTCGCACAGAATCTGGGCGGGATTGTGTCCTTACTGTCCAGCAGACCACGTTCAAATAAAGTGCGCAACTGATTTCGTGACGTCAATTAGTGTAAATAAATAACCCTTGTCCTTCCTCTCCGCCTCAGCGTTACAGTTAATTCTAAGTTTAAAATTTGTACTTTAGTCTTCATATAACACCGAAGACACAAGCACCTAGGGCCGATATTAAGTAGCCTAGGACTTCTTTTAGTGAGTACAAATTTTCCAATTTTTCCGCCAATGATTAGTGTACATAAGAACAATAGGCATTTAAGACACCTGTATAACATTATTGTAATAGAGTAACTTTTTCTTTTCCATATAGTACCAATTGTTTAGACTGAAGAGGGTACAAAATCGTACCGAAACGTTTCTACGATTAAATAATAAAGAAGTTTATATCCTTACATTGGTCTATAAAAAGCCGTAACCCAAAATCACATATATTAACTATTATTGGACCAAGAAATAAACTATTGATTACTATAAATATATTAGACATTAAACATTAAATTATAAAAATTCAGAAAAGCAACTAAAAAAAAAATTCCGTCGTCGAGACTCGAACTCTCGATACTTTCCACAGCAGCTGAACGCTCTAACCGCACGGCTACCGCGGCTGTTGGAATCTGACGTTACATTAACGACTGACTATCGAAGGCATTTTTAATAAAATCTCATTTTTCAAAAAAACGGTAAGGTTTAGAGCAACATTGCATTAAACTTTTTTGTTTCCCTGATAAAGATCTACATGATGATATCAAGTTTTTTTTGTTTGGAGGATCTCGGATTTTTCACTTTTAGGGCGATTTTTGCAAAAACGCGTGGCTATATACGCCTAAAATTTTAGCATCGTAATCTACGCACTGAGACCTACAATTTGAGCTATCGCACGTTAAAAAACCAGAAATACAAACGAGGTCCTCCCATTGTAAGTTTCGCATCTGGAGTTTCCTCTCTCACAAGGTGGACCACTTAGTGTCGTCGACCACATACGGTTTCGAGTAGCATCGCCACAGATTTCAGAGAACAGGCGCTACTCCTGGCACAGTATCGAACACTTAGTTTCAGATAGAACAATTTGTTTAAAATGGAACTAAGTTTCGCATCTGGAGTTTCCTCTCTCACAAGGTCGGCCACTTAGTTTCGTCGAACACAAACGGTTTCGACTGGCATCGCCACACATTTCAGAGAACAGGCGCTTCTCCTGGCACAGTATCGAACACTTAGTTTCAGATAGAACAATTAGGTTAAAATGGAACTATGTTTCGCATCTGGAGTATCCTCTCTCACAAGGTCAACCACTTAGTTTCGTCGAACACATACGGTTTCGAGTGGCATCGCCACAGATTTCAGAGAACAGGCGCTTCTCCTGGCACATTATCGAACACTTAGTTACAGATAGTACAAATAGTTTAAAATGCAACTATGTTTCGCATCTGGAGTTTCCTCTCTCACAAGGTCGGCCACTTAGTTTCGTCGAACACATACGGTTTCGAGTGGCATCGCCACAGATTTCAGAGAACAGGCGCTTCTCCTGGCACATTATCGAACACTTAGTTACAGATAGAACAATTAGTTTAAAATGCAACTATGTTTCGCATCTGGAGTTTCCTCTCTCACAAGGTCGGCCACTTAGTTTCGTCGAACACATACGGTTTCGAGTGGTATGGCCACAGATTTCAGAGAACAGGCGCTTCTCCTGGCACATTATCGAACACTTAGTTACAGATAGAACAATTAGTTTAAAATGCAACTATGTTTCGCATCTGGAGTTTCCTCTCTCACAAGGTCGGCCACTTAGTTTCGTCGAACACATACGGTTTCGAGTGGTATCGCCACAGATTTCAGAGAACAGGCGCTTCTCCTGGCACAGTATCGAACACTTAGTTTCAGATAGAACAATTAGGTTAAAATGGAACTATGTTTCGCATCTGGAGTATCCTCTCTCACAAGGTCAACCACTTAGTTTCGTCGAACACATACGGTTTCGAGTGGCATCGCCACAGATTTCAGAGAACAGGCGCTTCTCCTGGCACATTATCGAACACTTAGTTACAGATAGTACAAATAGTTTAAAATGCAACTATGTTTCGCATCTGGAGTTTCCTCTCTCACAAGGTCGGCCACTTAGTTTCGTCGAACACATACGGTTTCGAGTGGCATCGCCACAGATTTCAGAGAACAGGCGCTTCTCCTGGCACATTATCGAACACTTAGTTACAGCTAGAACAATTAGTTTAAAATGCAACTATGTTTCGCATCTGGAGTTTCCTCTCTCACAAGGTCGGCCACTTAGTTTCGTCGAACACATACGATTTCGAGTGGTATGGCCACAGATTTCAGAGAACAGGCGCTTCTCCTGGCACATTATCGAACACTTAGTTACAGATAGAACAATTAGTTTAAAATGGAACTATGTTTCGCATCTGGAGAATCCTCTCTCAGAAGGTCAACCACTTAGTTTCGTGGAACACATACGGTTTCGAGTAGCATCGCCACAGATTTCAGAGAACAGGCGCTTCTCCTGGCACATTATCGAACACTTAGATACAGATAGAACAATTTGTTTAAAATGCAACTATGTTTCGCATCTGGAGTTTCCTCTCTCACAAGGTCGGCCACTTAGTTTCGTCGAACACATACGGTTTCGAGTGGCATCACCACAGATTTCAGAGAACAGGCGCTTCTCCTGGCACATTATCGAACACTTAGTTACAGATAGAACAATTAGTTTAAAATGCAACTATGTTTCGCATCTGGAGTTTCCTCTCTCACAAGGTGGGCCACTTAGTTTCGTCGAACACATACGGTTTCGAGTGGTATCGCTACAGATTTCAGAGAAGAGGCGCTTCTCCTGGCACAGAATCGAACACTTAGTTTCCGATGGAACCATTAGTTTTAAATGGAACTAAGTTTCGCATCTGGAGTATCCTCTTTCACAAGGCGACCACTTAGTTTCGTCGAACACATACGGTTTCGAGTGTGATCGCCACAGATTTCAGAGAACAGACGCTTCTACTGGCACAGTATCGAACACATAGATTCAGATAGAACAATTAGTTTAAAATGCAACTATGTTTCGCATCTGGAGTTTCCTCTCTCACAAGGTCGGCCACTTAGTTTCGTCGAACCCATACGGTTTCGAGTGGTATCGCTACAGATTTCAGAGTACAGGCGCTTCTCCTGGCACAGTATCGAACACTTAGTTTCCGATGGAACCATTAGTTTTAAATGGAACTAAGTTTCGCATCTGGAGTATCCTCTTTCACAAGGCGACCACTTAGTTTCGTCGAATACATACGGTTTCGAGTGGTATCGCTACAGATTTCAGAGAACAGGCGCTTCTCCTGGCACAGTATCGAACACTTAGTTTCCGATGGAACAATTAGTTTTAAATGGAACTAAGTTTCGCATCTGGAGTTTCCTCTTTCACAAGGCGACCACTTAGTTTCGTCGAACACATACGGTTTCGAGTGCGATCGCCACAGATTTCAGAGAACAGCCGCTTCTACTGGCACAGTATCGAACACATAGTTTCAGATAGAACAATTAGTTTAAAATGCAACTATGTTTCGCATCTGGAGTTTCCTCTCTCACAAGGTCGGCCACTTAGTTTCGTCGAACACATACGGTTTCGAGTGTGATCGCCACAGATTTCAGAGAACAGAAGCTTCTACTGGCACAGTATCGAACACATAGTTTCAGATAGAACAATTAGTTTAAAATGCAACTATGTTTCGCATCTGGAGTTTCCTCTCTCACAAGGTCGGCCACTTAGTTTCGTCGAACACATACGGTTTCGAGTGGTATCGCTACAGATTTCAGAGAACAGGCGCTTCTCCTGGCACAGTATCGAACACTTAGTTTCAGATAGAACAATTAGTTTAAAATGGAACTAAGTTTCGCATCTGGAGTTTCCTCTCTCACAATGTCGGCCACTTAGTTTCGTCGAACACACACAGTTTGAGTGGCATCGCCACAGATTTCAGAGAACCGGCGTTTCTCCTGGCACAGGAGTATCGAACACTTTCAGATAGAACGATTAGTTTAAAATGGAACTAAGTTTCACATCTGGAGTTTCCTCTCTCACAAGGTCGGCCATTTAGATTCGTCGAACACATACGGTTTCGAGGGGCATCGCCACAGATTTCAGAGAACAGGCGCTTCTCCTGGCAGAGTATCGAACACATAGTTTTAGATAGAACAATTAGTTTAAAGTAGAACTAAGTTTCGCAACAGGAGTTTCCTCATTCACAAGGTCGACCACTTAGTTTCGTCGAACACATACGGTTTAGAGTGCCATCGCCACAGATTTCAGAGAACAGGCGCTTCCCCTGGCACAGTATGGAACACATAGTTTCAGATAGAAAAATTCATTTTAAATGGAACTAAGTTTCGCATCTGGAGTTTCATCTCTCACAAGGTCAACCACTTTGTTTCGTCGAACACATACGTTTTCGAGGGGCATCGCCACAGATTTCAGAGAACAGGCGCTTCTCCTGGCACTGCATCGGACATATAGTTTCAGATAGAACAATTCATTTTAAATGGAACAATGTTTCGCATCTGGAGTTTCATCTCTCACAAGGTCGGCCACTTAGTTTCGTCGAACACATACGGTTTCGAGTGGCATCGCCACAGATTTCAGAGAACAGGCGCTTCTCTGGCACATTATCGAACTCTTAGTTACAGATAGAACAATTAGTTTAAAATGCAACTATGTTTCGCATCTGGAGTTTCCTCTCTCACAAGGTCGGCCACTTAGTTTCGTCGAACACGTACGGTTTCGAGTGGTATCGCTACAGATTTCAGAGAACAGGCGCTTCTCCTGGCACAGTATCGAACACTTAGTTTCCGATGGAACAATTAGTTTTAAATGGAACTAAGTTTCGCATCTGGAGTTTCCTCTGTCACAAGGCGACCACTTAGTTTCGTCGAACACATACGGTTTCGAGTGCGATCGCCACAGATTTCAGAGAACAGACGCTTCTACTGGCACAGTATCGAACACATAGTTTCAGATAGAACAATTAGTTTAAAATGCAACTATGTTTCGCATCTGGAGTTTCCTCTCTCACAAGGTCGGCCACTTAGTTTCGTCGAACACATACGGTTTCGAGTGGTATCGCTACAGATTTCAGAGAACAGACGCTTCTACTGGCACAGTATCGAACACATAGTTTCAGATAGAACAATTAGTTTAAAATGGAACTAAGTTTCGCATCTGGAGTTTCCTCTTTCACAAGGCGACCACTTAGTTTCGTCGAACACATACGGTTTCGAGTGTGATCGCCACAGATTTCAGAGAACAGACGCTTCTACTGGCACAGTATCGAACACATAGTTTCAGATAGAACAATTAGTTTAAAATGCAACTATGTTTCGCATCTGGAGTTTCCTCTCTCACAAGGTCGGCCACTTAGTTTCGTCGAACACATACGGTTTCGAGTGGTATCGCTACAGATTTCAGAGAACAGGCGCTTCTCCTGGCACAGTATCGAACACTTAGTTTCAGATAGAACAATTAGTTTAAAATGGAACTAAGTTTCGCATCTGGAGTTTCCTCTCTCACAAGGTCGGCCACTTAGTTTCGTCGAACACATACGGTTTCGAGTGGTATCGCTACAGATTTCAGAGAACAGGCGCTTCTCCTGGCACTGCATCGGACATATAGTTTCAGATAGAACAATTCATTTTAAATGGAACAAAGTTTCGCATCTGGAGTTTCATCTCTCACAAGGTCGGCCACTTAGTTTCGTCGAACACATACGGTTTCGAGTGGCATCGCCACAGATTTCAGAGAACAGGCGCTTCTCTGGCACATTATCGAACTCTTAGTTACAGATAGAACAATTAGTTTAAAATGCAACTATGTTTCGCATCTGGAGTTTCCTCTCTCACAAGGTCGGCCACTTAGTTTCGTCGAACACGTACGGTTTCGAGTGGTATCGCTACAGATTTCAGAGAACAGGCGCTTCTCCTGACACAGTATCGAACACTTAGTTTCCGATGGAACAATTAGTTTTAAATGGAACTAAGTTTCGCATCTGGAGTTTCCTCTGTCACAAGGCGACCACTTAGTTTCGTCGAACACATACGGTTTCGAGTGCGATCGCCACAGATTTCAGAGAACAGACGCTTCTACTGGCACAGTATCGAACACATAGTTTCAGATAGAACAATTAGTTTAAAATGCAACTATGTTTCGCATCTGGAGTTTCCTCTCTCACAAGGTCGGCCACTTAGTTTCGTCGAACACATACGGTTTCGAGTGGTATCGCTACAGATTTCAGAGAACAGACGCTTCTACTGGCACAGTATCGAACACATAGTTTCAGATAGAACAATTAGTTTAAAATGGAACTAAGTTTCGCATCTGGAGTTTCCTCTTTCACAAGGCGACCACTTAGTTTCGTCGAACACATACGGTTTCGAGTGTGATCGCCACAGATTTCAGAGAACAGACGCTTCTACTGGCACAGTATCGAACACATAGTTTCAGATAGAACAATTAGTTTAAAATGCAACTCTGTTTCGCATCTGGAGTTTCCTCTCTCACAAGGTCGGCCACTTAGTTTCGTCGAACACATACGGTTTCGAGTGGCATCGCCACAAATTTCAGAGAACAGGCGCTTCTCCTGGCACATTATCGAACACTTAGTTACAGATAGAACAATTAGTTTAAAATGCAACTATGTTTCGCATCTGGAGTTTCCTCTCTCACAAGGTCGGCCACTTAGTTTCGTCGAACACATACGGTTTCGAGTGGTATCGCTACAGATTTCAGAGAACAGGCGCTTCTCCTGGCACAGTATCGAACACTTAGTATCAGATAGAACTATCAGTTTAAAATGGAACTAAGCTTCGCATCTGGAGTTTCCTCTCTCACAAGGTCGACCACTTAGTTTCGTCGAACACTTAGTTTCAGATAGAACAATTAGTTTAAAATGGAACTAAGTTTCGCATCTGGAGTTTCCTCTCTCACAAGGTCGACCACTTAGATTCGTCGAACACATACGGTTTCGAGTGGTATCGCTACAGATTTCAGAGAACAGGCGCTTCTCCTGGCACAGTATCGAACACTTAATTTCAGATAGAACAATTAGTTTAAAATGGAAATATGTTCGCATTCGGAGTTTCCTCTCTCACAAGTTCGACCACTTAGTTTCGTCGAAGACATACGGTTTCGAGTAGCATCGCCACTGATCTCAGAGAACCGGCGCTACTCCTGGCACAGTATCGAATACTTAGTATCAGATAAAACAATTACTTTAAAATGGAACAAAGCTTCGCATCTGGAGTTTCTTCTCTCACAAGGTCGGCCACTTAGTTTCGTCGAACACTTAGTTTCAGATAGAACAATTAGTTTAAAATGGAACTAAGTTTCGCATCTGGAGTTTCCTCTCTCACAAGGTCGGCCATTTAGATTCGTCGAACACATACGGTTTCGAGTAGCATCGCCACAGATTTTAGAGAGCAGGCGCCTCTCCTGGCACAGTATCGAACACTTAGTTTCAGATAGAACAATTAGTTTAAAATGGAACTAAGTTTCGCATCTGGAGTTTCCTCTCTCACAATGTCGGCCACTTAGTTTCGTCGAACACACACAGTTTCGAGTGGCATCGCCACAGATTTCAGAGAACCGGCGTTTCTCCTGGCACAGTATGGAACACATAGTTTCAGATAGAAAAATTCATTTTAAATGGAACTAAGTTTCGCATCTGGAGTTTCATCTCTCACAAGTTCGACCACTTAGTTTCGTCGAAGACATACGGTTTCGAGTAGCATCGCCACTGATCTCAGAGAACCGGCGCTACTCCTGGCACAGTATCGAATACTTAGTATCAGATAAAACAATTACTTTAAAATGGAACAAAGCTTCGCATCTGGAGTTTCTTCTCTCACAAGGTCGGCCACTTAGTTTCGTCGAACACTTAGTTTCAGATAGAACAATTAGTTTAAAATGGAACTAAGTTTCGCATCTGGAGTTTCCTCTCTCACAAGGTCGACCACTTAGTTTCGTCGAACACATACGGTTTAGAGTGCCATCGCCACAGATTTCAGAGAACAGGCGCTTCCCCTGGCACAGTATGGAACACATAGTTTCAGATAGAAAAATTCATTTTAAATGGAACTAAGTTTCGCATCTGGAGTTTCATCTCTCACAAGGTCAACCACTTTGTTTCGTCGAACACATACGTTTTCGAGGGGCATCGCCACAGATTTCAGAGAACAGGCGCTTCTCCTGGCACTGCATCGGACATATAGTTTCAGATAGAACAATTCATTTTAAATGGAACAAAGTTTCGCATCTGGAGTTTCATCTCTCACAAGGTCGGCCACTTAGTTTCGTCGAACACATACGGTTTCGAGTGGCATCGCCACAGATTTCAGAGAACAGGCGCTTCTCTGGCACATTATCGAACTCTTAGTTACAGATAGAACAATTAGTTTAAAATGCAACTATATTTCGCATCTGGAGTTTCCTCTCTCACAAGGTCGGCCACTTAGTTTCGTCGAACACGTACGGTTTCGAGTGGTATCGCTACAGATTTCAGAGAACAGGCGCTTCTCCTGGCACAGTATCGAACACTTAGTTTCCGATGGAACAATTAGTTTTAAATGGAACTAAGTTTCGCATCTGGAGTTTCCTCTGTCACAAGGCGACCACTTAGTTTCGTCGAACACATACGGTTTCGAGTGCGATCGCCACAGATTTCAGAGAACAGACGCTTCTACTGGCACAGTATCGAACACATAGTTTCAGATAGAACAATTAGTTTAAAATGCAACTATGTTTCGCATCTGGAGTTTCCTCTCTCACAAGGTCGGCCACTTAGTTTCGTCGAACACATACGGTTTCGAGTGGTATCGCTACAGATTTCAGAGAACAGACGCTTCTACTGGCACAGTATCGAACACATAGTTTCAGATAGAACAATTAGTTTAAAATGGAACTAAGTTTCGCATCTGGAGTTTCCTCTTTCACAAGGCGACCACTTAGTTTCGTCGAACACATACGGTTTCGAGTGTGATCGCCACAGATTTCAGAGAACAGACGCTTCTACTGGCACAGTATCGAACACATAGTTTCAGATAGAACAATTAGTTTAAAATGCAACTATGTTTCGCATCTGGAGTTTCCTCTCTCACAAGGTCGGCCACTTAGTTACGTCGAACACATACGGTTTCGAGTGGCATCGCCACAAATTTCAGAGAACAGGCGCTTCTCCTGGCACATTATCGAACACTTAGTTACAGATAGAACAATTAGTTTAAAATGCAACTATGTTTCGCATCTGGAGTTTCCTCTCTCACAAGGTCGGCCACTTAGTTTCGTCGAACACATACGGTTTCGAGTGGTATCGCTACAGATTTCAGAGAACAGGCGCTTCTCCTGGCACTGTATCGAACACTTAGTTTCCGATGGAACAATTAGTTTTAAATGGAACTAAGTTTCGCATCTGGAGTTTCCTCTTTCACAAGGCGACCACTTAGTTTCGTCGAACACATACGGTTTCGAGTGCGATCGCCACAGATTTCAGAGAACAGACGCTTCTACTGGCACAGTATCGAACACATAGTTTCAGATAGAACAATTAGTTTAAAATGCAAATATGTTTCGCATCTGGAGTTTCCTCTCTCACAAGGTCGGCCACTTAGTTTCGTCGAACACATACGGTTTCGAGTGGTATCGCTACAGATTTCAGAGAACAGGCGCTTCTCCTGGCATAGTATCGAACACTTAATTTCAGATAGAACAATTAGTTTAAAATGGAAATATGTTCGCATTCGGAGTTTCCTCTCTCACAAGTTCGACCACTTAGTTTCGTCGAAGACATACGGTTTCGAGTAGCATCGCCACTGATCTCAGAGAACCGGCGCTACTCCTGGCACAGTATCGAATACTTAGTATCAGATAAAACAATTACTTTAAAATGGAACAAAGCTTCGCATCTGGAGTTTCTTCTCTCACAAGGTCGGCCACTTAGTTTCGTCGAACACTTAGTTTCAGATAGAACAATTAGTTTAAAATGGAACTAAGTTTCGCATCTGGAGTTTCCTCTCTCACAAGGTCGGCCATTTAGATTCGTCGAACACATACGGTTTCGAGTAGCATCGCCACAGATTTTAGAGAGCAGGCGCTTCTCCTGGCACAGTATCGAACACTTAGTTTCAGATAGAACAATTAGTTTAAAATGGAACTATGTTTCGCATCTGGAGTTTCCTCTCTCACAATGTCGGCCACTTAGTTTCGTCGAACACACACAGTTTCGAGTGGCATCGCCACAGATTTCAGAGAACCGGCGTTTCTCCTGGCACAGGAGTATCGAACACTTTCAGATAGAACGATTAGTTTAAAATGGAACTAAGTTTCACATCTGGAGTTTCCTCTCTCACAAGGTCGGCCATTTAGATTCGTCGAACACATACGGTTTCGAGGGGCATCGCCACAGATTTCAGAGAACAGGCGCTTCTCCTGGCAGAGTATCGAACACTTAGTTTTAGATAGAACAATTAGTTTAAAATAGAACTAAGTTTCGCAACAGGAGTTTCCTCCTTCACAAGGTCGACCACTTAGTTTCGTCGAACACATACGGTTTAGAGTGCCATCGCCACAGATTTCAGAGAACAGGCGCTTCCCCTGGCACAGTATGGAGCACATAGTTTCAGATAGAAAAATTCATTTTAAATGGAACTAAGTTTCGCATCTGGAGTTTCATCTCTCACAAGGTCGACCACTTAGTTTCGTCGAGCACATCCGGTTTCGAGTGGCATCGCCACAGATTTCAGAGAACAGGCGCTCCTCCTGGCACAGTATCGAACACTTAGTATCAGATAGAACAATTAGTTTAAAATGGAACTATGTTTCGTATCTGGAGTATGCTCTCTCACAAGGTCAACCACTTAGTTTCGTCGAACACAGGGTTTCGAGTGGCATGGCCACACATTTCAGAGAATAGGCGCTTCTCCTGGCACAGTATCGAACACTTAGTATCAGATAGAACAATTAGTTTAAAATGGAACTAAGTTTCGCATCTGGAGTTTCCTCTCTCAAAAGGTGGACCACTTAGTTTCGTCGATCACATACGGTTTCGAGTAGCATCGCCACAGATTTCAGAGAACAGGCGCTTCTCCTGGCACAGTATCGAACACTTAGTATCAGATAGAACAATTAGTTTAAAATGGAACTATGTTTCGTATCTGGAGAATGCTCTCTCACAAGGTCAACCACTTAGTTTTGTCGAACACACGGTTTCGAGTGGCATCGCCACAGATTTCAGAGAACAGGCGCTTCTCCTGGCACAGTATCGAACACTTAGTTTCAGATGGAACAATTAGTTTAAAATGGAACTAAGTTTCGCATTTGTATATTCCTCTCTCACAAGGTCGACCACTTAGTTTCGTCGAACACATACGGTTTCGAGTGGCATCGGCACACATTTCAGAGAACAGGCGCCTCTCCTGGCACAGTATCGAACACTTAGTTTCAGATGGAACAATTAGTTTAAAATGGCAGTAAGTTTCGCATCTGCAGTTTCCTCTCTCACAAGGTCGACCACTTAGTTTCGTCAACACATACGGTTTCGAGTGGCATCGCCACAGATTTCAGAGAACAGGCGCTTCTCCTGGCACAGTATCGAACACTTAGTTTCAGACGGAACATTTAGTTTAAAATTGATCTATGTTTCGCATCTGGAGTTTCCTCTTTCACAAGGCGACCACTTAGTTTCGTGGAACACATACGGTTTCGAGTAGCATCGTCACAGATTTCAGAGAACAGGCGCCTCTCCTGGCACAGTATCGAACACTTAGTTTCAGATAGAAGAATTAGTTTAAAATGGAAGTTAGTTTCGCATCTGCAGTTTCCTCTCTCACAAGGTCGACCACTTAGTTTCGTCGAACACATACGGTTTCGAGTGGCATCGCCACACATTTCAGAGAACAGGCGCCTCTCTTGGCACAGTATCGAACACTTAGTTTCAGATGGAACAATTAGTTTAAAATGGAACTATGTTTCGCATCTGGAGTTTCCTCTCTCACAAGGTCGACCACTTTGTTTCGTCGAAAACATACGGTTTCGAGTGGCATCGCCACACATTTCAGAGAACAGGCGCCTCCCTTGGCACAGTATCGAACACTTAGTTTCAGATGGAACAATTAGTTTAAAATGGAACTATGTTTCGCATCTGGAGTTTCCTCTCTCACAAGGTCGACCACTTAGTTTCGTCGAACACATACGGTTTCGAGTGGCATCGCCACACATTTCAGAGAACAGGCGCTTCTCCTGGCACAGTGTCGAACACATTGTTTCAGATAGAACAATTAGTTTAAAATGGAAATAAGTTTCGCATCTGGAGTTTCTTCCATCACAAGGCGACCACTTAGTTTCGTCGAACACATACGGTTTCGAGTAGCATCGCCACAGATTTCAGAGAACAGGCGCCTCTCCTGGCACAGTATCGAACACATAGTTTCAGATAGAACAATTAGTTTAAAATTGAAATATGGTTCGCATATGGAGTTTCCTCTCTCACAAGTTCGACCACTTAGTGTCGCCGAACGCATACGGTTTCGAGTGGCATTGCCACAGATTTCAGAGAACAGGCGCTCCTGCTGGCACAGTATCGAACACTAAGTTTCAGATAGAACAATTAGTTTAAAATGGAACTAAGTTTCGCATCTGGATATTCCACTCTCACAAGGTCGACCACTTAGTTGCGTCGAACACATACGGTTTCGAGTGGCATCGCCACAGATTTCAGAGGACAGGCGCTTCTCCTGGCACAGTATCGAACACATAGTTTCAGATAGAAAAATTCATTTTAAATGGAACTAAGTTTCGCATCTGGAGTTTCATCTCTCACAAGGTCAACCACTTAGTTTCGTCGAACACATACGGTTTCGAGGGGCATCGCCACAGATTTCAGAGAACAGGCGCTTCTCCTGGCACTGTATCGGACACATAGTTTCAGGTAGAACAATTAGTTTATAATGATACTAAGTTTCGCATCTGGAGTTTCCTCTCTCGCAAGGCGACGAATCAGTTTCGTGGAACACATACGGTTTCGAGTGGCATCGCCACAGATTTCAGAGAACAGGCGCTTCTCCTGGCACAGTATCGAACACTTAGTTTCAGATAGAACAATTAGTTTAAAATGGAACTATGTTTCGCATCTAGTGAATCCTCTCTCACAAGGTCAGCCACTTAGTTTCGTCGAACACATACGGTTTCGAGTGGCATCGCCACAGATTTCAGAGAACAGGCGCCTCTCTTGGCACAGTATCGAACACTTAGTTTCAGATGGAACAATTAGTTTAAAATGGAAGTAAGTTTCGCATCTGCAGTTTCCTCTCTCACAAGGTCGACCACTTAGTTTCGTCGAACACATACGGTTTCGAGTGGCATCGCCACAGATTTCAGAGAACAAGCGCTTCTCCTTGCACAGTATCGAACACTTAGTTTCAGACGGAACATTTAGTTTAAAATTCATCTATGTTTCGCATCTGGAGTTTCCTCTTTCACAAGGCGACCACTTAGTTTCGTGGAACACATACGGTTTCGAGTAGCATCGTCACAGATTTCAGAGAACAGGCGCCTCTCCTGGCACAGTATCGAACACTTAGTTTCAGATAGAAGAATTAGTTTAAAATGGAAGTAAGTTTCGCATCTGCAGTTTCCTCTCTCACAAGGTCGAACACTTAGTTTCGTCGAACACATACGGTTTCGAGTGGCATCGCCACACATTTCAGAGAACAGGCGCCTCTCTTGGCACAGTATCGAACACTTAGTTTCAGATGGAACAATTAGTTTAAAATGGAAGTAAGTTTCGCATCTGCAGTTTCCTCTCTCACAAGGTCGACCACTTAGTTTCGTCGAACACATACGGTTTCGAGTGGCATCGCCACACATTTCAGAGAACAGGGGCTTCTCCTGGCACAGTGTCGAACATATTGTTTCAGATAGAACAATTAGTTTAAAATGGAAATAAGTTTCGCATCTGGAGTTTCTTCCATCACAAGGCGACCACTTAGTTTCGTCGAACACATACGGTTTCGAGTAGCATCGCCACAGATTTCAGAGAACAGGCGCCTCTCCTGGCACAGTATCGAACACATAGTTTCAGATAGAACAATTAGTTTAAAATGGAAGTAAGTTTCGCATCTAGTGAATCCTCTCTCACAAGGTCAGCCACTTAGTTTTGTCGAACACATACGGTTTCGAGTGGCATCGCCACAGATATCAGAGAACAAGCGCTTCTCCTGGGACAGTATCGAACACTTAGCTTCAGATGGAACATTTAGTTTAAAATTGAAATATGGTTCGCATATGGAGTTTCCTCTCTCACAAGGTCGACCACTTACTGTCGCCGAACGCATACGGTTTCGAGTGGCATTGCCACAGATTTCAGAGAACAGGCGCTCCTGCTGGCCCAGTATCGAACACTTAGTTTCAGATAGAACAATTAGTTCAAAATGAAACTAAGTTTCGCATCTGGATATTCCTCTCTCACAAGGTCGACCACTTAGTTTCGTCGAAAACATACGGTTTCGAGTGGCATCGCCACAGATATCAGAGAACAAGCGCTTCTCCTGCGACAGTATCGAACACTTAGCTTCAGATGGAACATTTAGTTTAAAATTGTAATATGGTTCGCATATGGAGTTTCCTCTCTCACAAGGTCGACCACTTACTGTCGCCGAACGCATATGGTTTCGAGTGGCATTGCCACAGATTTCAGAGAACAGGCGCTCCTGCTGGCACAGTATCGAACACTTAGTTTCAGATAGAACAATTAGTTCAAAATGGAACTAAGTTTCGCATCTGGATATTCCTCTCTCACAAGGTCGACCACTTAGTTTCGTCGAACACATAAGGTTTCGAGTGGCATCGCCACACATTTCAGAGAACAGGCGCCTCTCTTGGCACAGTATCGAACACTTAGTTTCAGATGGAACAATTAGTTTAAAATGGAACTATGTTTCGCATCTGGAGTTTCCTCTCTCACAAGGTCGACCACTTTGTTTCGTCGAAAACATACGGTTTCGAGTGGCATCGCCACACATTTCAGAGAACAGGCGCCTCCCTTGGCACAGTATCGAACACTTAGTTTCAGATGGAACAATTAGTTTAAAATGGAACTATGTTTCGCATCTGGAGTTTCCTCTCTCACAAGGTCGACCACTTAGTTTCGTCGAACACATACGGTTTCGAGTGGCATCGCCACACATTTCAGAGAACAGGCGCTTCTCCTGGCACAGTGTCGAACACATTGTTTCAGATAGAACAATTAGTTTAAAATGGAAATAAGTTTCGCATCTGGAGTTTCTTCCATCACAAGGCGACCACTTAGTTTCGTCGAACACATACGGTTTCGAGTAGCATCGCCACAGATTTCAGAGAACAGGCGCCTCTCCTGGCACAGTATCGAACACATAGTTTCAGATAGAACAATTAGTTTAAAATTGAAATATGGTTCGCATATGGAGTTTCCTCTCTCACAAGTTCGACCACTTAGTGTCGCCGAACGCATACGGTTTCGAGTGGCATTGCCACAGATTTCAGAGAACAGGCGCTCCTGCTGGCACAGTATCGAACACTTAGTTTCAGATAGAACAATTAGTTTAAAATGGAACTAAGTTTCGCATCTGGATATTCCACTCTCACAAGGTCGACCACTTAGTTGCGTCGAACACATACGGTTTCGAGTGGCATCGCCACAGATTTCAGAGAACAGGCGCTTCTCCTGGCACAGTATCGAACACATAGTTTCAGATAGAAAAATTCATTTTAAATGGAACTAAGTTTCGCATCTGGAGTTTCATCTCTCACAAGGTCAACCACTTAGTTTCGTCGAACACATACGGTTTCGAGGGGCATCGCCACAGATTTCAGAGAACAGGCGCTTCTCCTGGCACTGTATCGGACACATAGTTTCAGGTAGAACAATTAGTTTAAAATGATACTAAGTTTCGCATCTGGAGTTTCCTCTCTCGCAAGGCGACGAATCAGTTTCGTGGAACACATACGGTTTCGAGTGGCATCGCCACAGATTTCAGAGAACAGGCGCTTCTCCTGGCACAGTATCGAACACTTAGTTTCAGATAGAACAATTAGTTTAAAATGGAACTATGTTTCGCATCTAGTGAATCCTCTCTCACAAGGTCAGCCACTTAGTTTCGTACAACACATACGGTTTCGAGTGGCATCGCCACACATTTCAGAGAACAGGCGCCTCTCTTGGCACAGTATCGAACACTTAGTTTCAGATGGAACAATTAGTTTAAAATGGAAGTAAGTTTCGCATCTGCAGTTTCCTCTCTCACAAGGTCGACCACTTAGTTTCGTCGAACACATACGGTTTCGAGTGGCATCGCCACAGATTTCAGAGAACAAGCGCTTCTCCTGGCACAGTATCGAACACTTAGTTTCAGACGGAACATTTAGTTTAAAATTCATCTATGTTTCGCATCTGGAGTTTCCTCTTTCACAAGGCGACCACTTAGTTTCGTGGAACACATACGGTTTCGAGTAGCATCGTCACAGATTTCAGAGAACAGGCGCCTCTCCTGGCACAGTATCGAACACTTAGTTTCAGATAGAAGAATTAGTTTAAAATGGAAGTAAGTTTCGCATCTGCAGTTTCCTCTCTCACAAGGTCGAACACTTAGTTTCGTCGAACACATACGGTTTCGAGTGGCATCGCCACACATTTCAGAGAACAGGCGCCTCTCTTGGCACAGTATCGAACACTTAGTTTCAGATGGAACAATTAGTTTAAAATGGAAGTAAGTTTCGCATCTGCAGTTTCCTCTCTCACAAGGTCGACCACTTAGTTTCGTCGAACACATACGGTTTCGAGTGGCATCGCCACACATTTCAGAGAACAGGGGCTTCTCCTGGCACAGTGTCGAACATATTGTTTCAGATAGAACAATTAGTTTAAAATGGAAATAAGTTTCGCATCTGGAGTTTCTTCCATCACAAGGCGACCACTTAGTTTCGTCGAACACATACGGTTTCGAGTAGCATCGCCACAGATTTCAGAGAACAGGCGCCTCTCCTGGCACAGTATCGAACACATAGTTTCAGATAGAACAATTAGTTTAAAATGGAAGTAAGTTTCGCATCTAGTGAATCCTCTCTCACAAGGTCAGCCACTTAGTTTTGTCGAACACATACGGTTTCGAGTGGCATCGCCACAGATATCAGAGAACAAGCGCTTCTCCTGGGACAGTATCGAACACTTAGCTTCAGATGGAACATTTAGTTTAAAATTGAAATATGGTTCGCATATGGAGTTTCCTCTCTCACAAGGTCGACCACTTACTGTCGCCGAACGCATACGGTTTCGAGTGGCATTGCCACAGATTTCAGAGAACAGGCGCTCCTGCTGGCACAGTATCGAACACTTAGTTTCAGATAGAACAATTAGTTCAAAATGAAACTAAGTTTCGCATCTGGATATTCCTCTCTCACAAGGTCGACCACTTAGTTTCGTCGAAAACATACGGTTTCGAGTGGCATCGCCACAGATATCAGAGAACAAGCGCTTCTCCTGCGACAGTATCGAACACTTAGCTTCAGATGGAACATTTAGTTTAAAATTGTAATATGGTTCGCATATGGAGTTTCCTCTCTCACAAGGTCGACCACTTACTGTCGCCGAACGCATATGGTTTCGAGTGGCATTGCCACAGATTTCAGAGAACAGGCGCTCCTGCTGGCACAGTATCGAACACTTAGTTTCAGATAGAACAATTAGTTCAAAATGGAACTAAGTTTCGCATCTGGATATTCCTCTCTCACAAGGTCGACCACTTAGTTTCGTCGAACACATACGGTTTCGAGTGGCATCGCCACAGATTTCAGAGAACAGGCGCTTCTCCTGGCACAGTATCGAACACTTATTTTCAGATAGAACAATTAGTTTAAAATGGAACTAAGTTTCGCTTCTGGAGTTTCATCTCTCACAAGGTCAACCACTTAGTTTCGTCGAACACATACGTTTTCGAGGGGCATCGCCACAGATTTCAGAGAACAGGCGCTTCTCCTGGCACTGCATTGGACATATAGTTTCAGATAGAACAATTCATTTTAAATGGAACTAAGTTTCGCATCTGGGGTTTCATCTCTCACAAGGTCAACCACTTAGATTCGTCGAACACATACGGTTTCGAGTAGCATCGCGACAGATTTCAGAGAACAGGTGCTTCTCCTGGCACAGTATCGAACACTTATTTTCAGATAGAACAATTAGTTTAAAATGGAACTAAGTTTCGCATCTGGAGTTTCATCTCTCACAAGGTCAACCACTTAGTTTCGTCGAACACATACGTTTTCGAGGGGCATCGCCACTGATTTCAGAGAACAGGCGCTTCGTCTGGCACAGTATCGAACACTTTCAGATAGAACAATTAGTTTAAAATGGAACTAAGTTCCGCATCTGGAGTTTCCTCTCTCACAAGGTCGGCCATTTAGTTTCGTCGAACACATACGGTTTCGAGTGGCATCGCTACAGATTTCAGAGAACAGGTGCTTCTCCTGGCACAGTATCGAACACTTATTTTCAGATGGAACAATTAGTTTAAAATGGAACTGAGTTTCGCATCTGGAGTTTCATCTCTCACAAGGTCAACCACTTAGTTTCGTCGAACACATACGTTTTCGAGGGGCATCGCCACTGATTTCAGAGAACAGGCGCTTCGTCTGGCACAGTATCGAACACTTTCAGATAGAACAATTAGTTTAAAATGGAACTAAGTTCCGCATCTGGAGTTTCCTCTCTCACAAGGTCGGCCATTTAGTTTCGTCGAACACATACGGTTTCGAGTGGCATCGCTACAGATTTCAGAGAACAGGTGCTTCTCCTGGCACAGTATCGAACACTTATTTTCAGATGGAACAATTAGTTTAAAATGGAACTGAGTTTCGCATCTGGAGTTTCCTCTCTCACAAGGTCGACCATTTAGATTCGTCGAACACATACGGTTTCGAGTAGCATCGCCACTGATTTCAGAGAACAGGCGCCTCGCCTGGCAGAGTATCGAACACTTTCAGATAGAACAATTAGGTTAAAATGGAACTAGGTTTCGCGTCTGGAGTTTCCTCTCTCACAAGGTCGGCCACTTAGTTTCGTCAAGCACATACGGTTTCGTGTGGCATCGCCACAGATTTCAGAGAACAGGCGCTTCTCCTGGCACAATATCGAACACTTAGTTTCAGATAGAACAATCAGTTTAAAATGGAACTAAGGTCCGCATCTGGAGTTTCCTCCCACACAAGGTCGACCATTTAGATTCGTCGATCACATACGGTTTCGAGTGGCATCGCCACAGATTTCAGAGAACAGGCGCTTCTTCTGGCACAGTATCGAACACTTTCAGATAGAACAATTAGTTTAAAATGGAACTAAGTTCCGCATCTGGAGTTTCCTCCCTCACAAGTTCGGCCACTTAGTTTCGTCGAACACATACGGTTTCGAGTGACATCGCCACAGATTTCAGAGAACAGGTACTTCTCCTGGCACAGTATCGAACACTTAGTTACAGATAGAACAATTATTTTAAAATGGAACTAAGTTCGACATCTTGAGTTTCCTCTCTCACAAGGTCGGCCACTTAGTTACGTCGAACACATACGGGTTCGAGTAGCATCGCCACTGATTTCAGAGAACAGGCGCTTCTCTGGCACAGTATCGAACACTTAGTTTCAGATAGAACAATTAGTTTAAAATGGAACTAAGTTTGACATCTTGAGTTTCCTCTCTCACAAGGTCGGCCACTTAGTTACGTGAACACATACGGGTTCGAGTAGCATCGCCACTGATTTCAGAGAACAGGCGCTTCTCCTGGCACAGTATCGAACACTTAGTTTCAGGTAGAACAATTAGTTTAAAATGGAACTAAGTTTCGCATCTGGAGTTTCCTCTCTCACAAGGTCGACCACTTAGTTTAGTCGAACACAGACGGTTTCGAGTAGCATCGACACAGATTTCAGAGAACAGGCGCTTCTCTTGGCACAGTATCGAACACTTAGTTTCAGATAGAACATTTAGTTTTAAATGGAAATATGTTTCGCATTTGGAGTTTAATCCCTCACAAGGTCGACCACTTAGTTACGTCGAACACATACGGTTTCGAGTAGCATCGCCACATATTTCAGAGAACAGGCGCTTCTCCTGGCACAGTATCGAACACTTATTTTCAGCTAGAACAATTAGTTTAAAATGGAACTAAGTTTCGCATCTGGAGTTTCATCTCTCACAAGGTCAACCACTTAGTTTCGTCGAACACATACGTTTTCGAGGGGCATCGCCACAGATTTCAGAGAACAGGCGCTTCTCCTGGCACTGCATCGGACATATAGTTTCAGATAGAACAATTCATTTTAAATGGAACTAAGTTTCGCATCTGGGGTTTCATCTGTCACAAGGTCAACCACTTAGATTCGTCGAACACATACGGTTTCGAGTAGCATCGCGACAGATTTCAGAGAACAGGTGCTTCTCCTGGCACAGTATCGAACACTTATTTTCAGATAGAACAATTAGTTTAAAATGGAACTAAGTTTCGCATCTGGAGTTTCATCTCTCACAAGGTCAACCACTTAGTTTCGTCGAACACATACGTTTTCGAGGGGCATCGCCACTGATTTCGGAGAACAGGCGCTCCGTCTGGCACAGTATCGAACACTTTCAGATAGAACAATTAGTTTAAAATGGAACTAAGTTCCGCATCTGGAGTTTCCTCTCTCACAAGGTCGGCCATTTAGTTTCGTCGAACACATACGGTTTCGAGTGGCATCGCTACAGATTTCAGAGAACAGGTGCTTCTCCTGGCACAGTATCGAACACTTATTTTCAGATGGAACAATTAGTTTAAAATGGAACTGAGTTTCGCATCTGGAGTTTCCTCTCTCACAAGGTCGACCAGTTAGATTCGTCGAACACATACGGTTTCGAGTAGCATCGCCACTGATTTCAGAGAACAGGCGCCTCGCCTGGCAGAGTATCGAACACTTTCAGATAGAACAATTAGGTTAAAATGGAACTAAGTTTCGCGTCTGGAGTTTCCTCTCTCACAAGGTCGGCCACTTAGTTTCGTCAAGCACATACGGTTTCGTGTGGCATCGCCACAGATTTCAGAGAACAGGCGCTTCTCCTGGCACAATATCGAACACTTAGTTTCAGATGGAACATTTGGTTTAAAATGGAACTAAGTTTCGCATCTGGAGTTTCCTCTCTCACAATGTCGGCCACTTAGTTTCGTCGAACACATACAGAGAACAGGCGCTTCTCCTGGCACAGTATCGAACACTTAGTATCAGATAGAACAATTAGTTTAAAATGGAACTAAGTTTCGCATCTGGAGTTTCCTCTCTCACAAGGTCGACCACTTAGTTTCGTCGAACACATACGGTTTCGAGTGGCATCGCCACACATTTCAGAGAACAGGCGCTTCTCCTGGCACAGTGTCGAACACATTGTTTCAGATAGAACAATTAGTTTAAAATGGAAATAAGTTTCGCATCTGGAGTTTCTTCCATCACAAGGCGACCACTTAGTTTCGTCGAACACATACGGTTTCGAGTAGCATCGCCACAGATTTCAGAGAACAGGCGCCTCTCCTGGCACAGTATCGAACACATAGTTTCAGATAGAACAATTAGTTTAAAATTGAAATATGGTTCGCATATGGAGTTTCCTCTCTCACAAGTTCGACCACTTAGTGTCGCCGAACGCATACGGTTTCGAGTGGCATTGCCACAGATTTCAGAGAACAGGCGCTCCTGCTGGCACAGTATCGAACACTTAGTTTCAGATAGAACAATTAGTTTAAAATGGAACTAAGTTTCGCATCTGGATATTCCACTCTCACAAGGTCGACCACTTAGTTTCGTCGAACACATACGGTTTCGAGTGGCATCGCCACAGATTTCAGAGAACAGGCGCTTCTCCTGGCAGAGTATCGAACACATAGTTTCAGATAGAAAAATTCATTTTAAATGGAACTAAGTTTCGCATCTGGAGTTTCATCTCTCACAAGGTCAACCACTTAGTTTCGTCGAACACATACGGTTTCGAGGGGCATCGCCACAGATTTCAGAGAACAGGCGCTTCTCCTGGCACTGTATCGGACACATAGTTTCAGGTAGAACAATTAGTTTAAAATGATACTAAGTTTCGCATCTGGAGTTTCCTCTCTCGCAAGGCGACGAATCAGTTTCGTGGAACACATACGGTTTCGAGTGGCATCGCCACAGATTTCAGAGAACAGGCGCTTCTCCTGGCACAGTATCGAACACTTAGTTTCAGATAGAACAATTAGTTTAAAATGGAACTATGTTTCGCATCTAGTGAATCCTCTCTCACAAGGTCAGCCACTTAGTTTCGTACAACACATACGGTTTCGAGTGGCATCGCCACAGATTTCAGAGAACAGGCGCCTCTCTTGGCACAGTATCGAACACTTAGTTTCAGATGGAACAATTAGTTTAAAATGGAAGTAAGTTTCGCATCTGCAGTTTCCTCTCTCACAAGGTCGACCACTTAGTTTCGTCGAACACATACGGTTTCGAGTGGCATCGCCACAGATTTCAGAGAACAAGCGCTTCTCCTGGCACAGTATCGAACACTTAGTTTCAGACGGAACATTTAGTTTAAAATTCATCTATGTTTCGCATCTGGAGTTAACTCTTTCACAAGGCGACCACTTAGTTTCGTGGAACACATACGGTTTCGAGTAGCATCGTCACAGATTTCAGAGAACAGGCGCCTCTCCTGGCACAGTATCGAACACTTAGTTTCAGATAGAAGAATTAGTTTAAAATGGAAGTAAGTTTCGCATCTGCAGTTTCCTCTCTCACAAGGTCGAACACTTAGTTTCGTCGAACACATACGGTTTCGAGTGGCATCGCCACACATTTCAGAGAACAGGCGCCTCTCTTGGCACAGTATCGAACACTTAGTTTCAGATGGAACAATTAGTTTAAAATGGAAGTAAGTTTCGCATCTGCAGTTTCCTCTCTCACAAGGTCGACCACTTAGTTTCGTCGAACACATACGGTTTCGAGTGGCATCGCCACACATTTCAGAGAACAGGGGCTTCTCCTGGCACAGTGTCGAACATATTGTTTCAGATAGAACAATTAGTTTAAAATGGAAATAAGTTTCGCATCTGGAGTTTCTTCCATCACAAGGCGACCACTTAGTTTCGTCGAACACATACGGTTTCGAGTAGCATCGCCACAGATTTCAGAGAACAGGCGCCTCTCCTGGCACAGTATCGAACACATAGTTTCAGATAGAACAATTAGTTTAAAATGGAAGTAAGTTTCGCATCTAGGGAATCCTCTCTCACAAGGTCAGCCACTTAGTTTTGTCGAACACATACGGTTTCGAGTGGCATCGCCACAAATATCAGAGAACAAGCGCTTCTCCTGGGACAGTATCGAACACTTAGCTTCAGATGGAACATTTAGTTTAAAATTGAAATATGGTTCGCATATGGAGTTTCCTCTCTCACAAGGTCGACCACTTACTGTCGCCGAACGCATACGGTTTCGAGTGGCATTGCCACAGATTTCAGAGAACAGGCGCTCCTGCTGGCACAGTATCGAACACTTAGTTTCAGACAGAACAATTAGTTCAAAATGGAACTAAGTTTCGCATCTGGATATTCCTCTCTCACAAGGTCGACCACTTAGTTTCGTCGAAAACATACGGTTTCGAGTGGCATCGCCACAGATATCAGAGAACAAGCGCTTCTCCTGCGACAGTATCGAACACTTAGCTTCAGATGGAACATTTAGTTTAAAATTGTAATATGGTTCGCATATGGAGTTTCCTCTCTCACAAGGTCGACCACTTACTGTCGCCGAACGCATATGGTTTCGAGTGGCATTGCCACAGATTTCAGAGAACAGGCGCTTCTGCTGGCACAGTATCGAACACTTAGTTTCAGATAGAACAATTAGTTCAAAATGGAACTAAGTTTCGCATCTGGATATTCCTCTCTCACAAGGTCGACCACTTAGTTTCGTCGAACACATAAGGTTTCGAGTGGCATCGCCACAGATTTCAGAGAACAGGCGCTTCTCCTGGCACAGTATCGAACACTTATTTTCAGATAGAACAATTAGTTTAAAATGGAACTAAGTTTCGCATCTGGAGTTTCATCTCTCACAAGGTCAACCACTTAGTTTCGTCGAACACATACGTTTTCGAGGGGCATCGCCACAGATTTCAGAGAACAGGCGCTTCTCCTGGCACTGCATCGGACATATAGTTTCAGATAGAACAATTCATTTTAAATGGAACTAAGTTTCGCATCTGGGGTTTCATCTCTCACAAGGTCAACCACTTAGATTCGTCGAACACATACGGTTTCGAGTAGCATCGCGACAGATTTCAGAGAACAGGTGCTTCTCCTGGCACAGTATCGAACACTTATTTTCAGATAGAACAATTAGTTTAAAATGGAACTAAGTTTCGCATCTGGAGTTTCATCTCTCACAAGGTCAACCACTTAGTTTCGTCGAACACATACGGTTTCGAGGGGCATCGCCACTGATTTCAGAGAACAGGCGCTTCGTCTGGCACAGTATCGAACACTTTCAGATAGAACAATTAGTTTAAAATGGAACTAAGTTCCGCATCTGGAGTTTCCTCTCTCACAAGGTCGGCCATTTAGTTTCGTCGAACACATACGGTTTCGAGTGGCATCGCTACAGATTTCAGAGAACAGGTGCTTCTCCTGGCACAGTATCGAACACTTATTTTCAGATGGAACAATTAGTTTAAAATGGAACTGAGTTTCGCATCTGGAGTTTCCTCTCTCACAAGGTCGACCATTTAGATTCGTCGAACACATACGGTTTCGAGTAGCATCGCCACTGATTTCAGAGAACAGGCGCCTCGCCTGGCAGAGTATCGAACACTTTCAGATAGAACAATTAGGTTAAAATGGAACTAAGTTTCGCGTCTGGAGTTTCCTCTCTCACAAGGTCGGCCACTTAGTTTCGTCAAGCACATACGGTTTCGTGTGGCATCGCCACAGATTTCAGAGAACAGGCGCTTCTCCTGGCACAATATCGAACACTTAGTTTCAGATAGAACAATCAGTTTAAAATGGAACTAAGGTCCGCATCTGGAGTTTCCTCCCACACAAGGTCGACCATTTAGATTCGTCGATCACATACGGTTTCGAGTGGCATCGCCACAGATTTCAGAGAACAGGCGCTTCTTCTGGCACAGTATCGAACACTTTCAGATAGAACAATTAGTTTAAAATGGAACTAAGTTCCGCATCTGGAGTTTCCTCTCTCACAAGTTCGGCCACTTAGTTTCGTCGAACACATACGGTTTCGAGTGACATCGCCACAGATTTCAGAGAACAGGTACTTCTCCTGGCACAGTATCGAACACTTAGTTACAGATAGAACAATTATTTTAAAATGGAACTAAGTTCGACATCTTGAGTTTCCTCTCTCACAAGGTCGGCCACTTAGTTACGTCGAACACATACGGGTTCGAGTAGCATCGCCACTGATTTCAGAGAACAGGCGCTTCTCTGGCACAGTATCGAACACTTAGTTTCAGATAGAACAATTAGTTTAAAATGGAACAAAGTTTGACATCTTGAGTTTCCTCTCTCACAAGGTCGGCCACTTATTTACGTGAACACATACGGGTTCGAGTAGCATCGCCACTGATTTCAGAGAACAGGCGCTTCTACTGGCACAGTATCGAACACTTAGTTTCAGGTAGAACAATTAGTTTAAAATGGAACTAAGTTTCGCATCTGGAGTTTCCTCTCTCACAAGGTCGACCACTTAGTTTATTCGAACACAGACGGTTTCGAGTAGCATCGCCACAGATTTCAGAGAACAGGCGCTTCTCTTGGCACAGTATCGAACACTTAGTTTCAGATAGAACATTTAGTTTTAAATGGAAATATGTTTCGCATTTGGAGTTTAATCCCTCACAAGGTCGACCACTTAGTTACGTCGAACACATACGGTTTCGAGTAGCATCGCCACATATTTCAGAGAACAGGCGCTTCTCCTGGCACAGTATCGAACACTTATTTTCAGATAGAACAATTAGTTTAAAATGGAACTAAGTTTCGCATCTGGAGTTTCATCTCTCACAAGGTCAACCACTTAGTTTCGTCGAACACATACGTTTTCGAGGGGCATCGCCACAGATTTCAGAGAACAGGCGCTTCTCCTGGCACTGCATCGGACATATAGTTTCAGATAGAACAATTCATTTTAAATGGAACTAAGTTTCGCATCTGGGGTTTCATCTCTCACAAGGTCAACCACTTAGATTCGTCGAACACATACGGTTTCTAGTAGCATCGCGACAGATTTCAGAGAACAGGTGCTACTCCTGGCACAGTATCGAACACTTATTTTCAGATAGAACAATTAGTTTAAAATGGAACTAAGTTTCGCATCTGGAGTTTCATCTCTCACAAGGTCAACCACTTAGTTTCGTCGAACACATACGTTTTCGAGGGGCATCGCCACTGATTTCGGAGAACAGGCGCTTCGTCTGGCACAGTATCGAACACTTTCAGATAGAACAATTAGTTTAAAATGGAACTAAGTTCCGCATCTGGAGTTTCCTCTCTCACAAGGTCGGCCATTTAGTTTCGTCGAACACATACGGTTTCGAGTGGCATCGCTACAGATTTCAGAGAACAGGTGCTTCTCCTGGCACAGTATCGAACACTTATTTTCAGATGGAACAATTAGTTTAAAATGGAACTGAGTTTCGCATCTGGAGTTTCCTCTCTCACAAGGTCGACCATTTAGATTCGTCGAACACATACGGTTTCGAGTAGCATCGCCACTGATTTCAGAGAACAGGCGCCTCGCCTGGCAGAGTATCGAACACTTTCAGATAGAACAATTAGGTTAAAATGGAACTAAGTTTCGCATCTGGAGTTTCCTCTCTCACAAGGTCGACCACTTAGTTTAGTCGAACACATACGGTTTCGAGTAGCATCGCCACAGATTTCAGAGAACAGGCGCTTCTCCTGGCACAGTATCGAGCACGTAGTTTCAGATAGAACATTTAGTTTAAAATGGAAATATGTTTCGCATTTGGAGTTTAATCCCTCACAAGGTCGACCACTTAGTTACGTCGAACACATACGGTTTCGAGTGGCATGGCCACAGATTTCAGAGAACAGGCGCTTCTCCTGGCACAGTGTCGAACACTTATTTTCAGATAGAACAATTAGTTTAAAATGGAACTAACTTTCGCATCTGGAGTTCCTCTCTCACAAGGTCGACAACTTAGTTTCGTCAAACACTTACGGTTTCGAGTGGCATCGCCACAGATTTCAGAGAACAGGCGCTTCTACTGGCAGATTATCGAACACTTAGTTTCAGATGGAACATTTGGTTTAAAATGGAACTAAGTTTCGCATCTGGAGTTTCCTCTCTCACAATGTCGGCCACTTAGTTTCGTCGAACACATACAGAGAACAGGCGCTTCTCCTGGCACAGTATCGAACACTTAGTATCAGATAGAACAATTAGTTTAAAATGGAACTAAGTTTCGCATCTGGAGTATCCTCTCTCACAAGGTCGACCACTTAGTTTCGTCGAACACATACGGTTTCGAGTAGTATCGCCACAGATTTCGCAGAACGGGAGTTTCTCCTGGCACAGTATCGAACACTTAGTTTCAGATAGAACAATTAGTTTAAAATGGATCTATGTTTCGCATCTGGAGTGGCCTCTCTCACAAGGTCGGTCACTTAGTTTCGTCGAACACATACGGTTTCGAGTGGTATCGCCACAAATTTCACAGAACAGGCGCTTCTCCTGGCACAGTATCGAACACTTAGTTTCAGATAGAACAATTAATTTAAAATGGAACTAAGTTTCGCATCTGGAGTTTCCTCTCGCATAAGGTCGACCGCTTAGTTTCGACGAACACATACGGTTTCGAGTAGCATCGCCACAGATTTCAGAGAACGGGCGCTTCTCCTGGCACAGTATCGAACACTTAATATCATATAGAACAATTATTTTAAAATGGAATTAAGTTTCGCATTTGGAGTTTCCTCTCTCACAAGGTCGACCACTTAGTTTCGTCGAACACATACCCTCTCGAGTAGCATCGCGACAGATTTCCGAGAACAGGCGCTTCTCCGGCCACAGTATCGAACACTTAGTTTCAGATAGAACAATTAGTTTAAAATGGAACTAAGTTTCGCATTTGTAGTTTCCTCTCTCACAAGTTCGACCACTTTGTTTCGTCGAACACATACGGTTTCGATTAGCATCGCCACCGATGTCAGAGTACAGACGCTTCTCCTGGCACATTATCGAACACTAAGTTTTATTTAGAACAATTAGTTTAAAATGGAACTAAGTTTCGCATCTGGAGTTTCCTCTCCCACAAGGTCGACAACTTAGTTTCGTCGAACACAGACGGTTTCGAGTGGCATCGCCACAGATTTCAGAGAACAGGCGCTTCTCCTGGCACAGTATCGAACACTTAGTTTCAGATGGAACATTTAGTTTACAATTGAACTATGTTTCGCATCTGGAGTTTCCTCTCTCACATGGTCGACCACTTACTTTCGTCGAACACATTCGGTTTCGTGTAGCAACGCCACAGATTTCAGAGAACAGGCGCTTCTACTGGCAGTTTATCGAATACTTAGTGTCAGATGGAACATTCGGTTTAAAATGGAACTATGTTTCGCATCTGGAGTTTCCTCTCTCATAAGGTGGACCACTTAGTTTCGTCAAACACATACGGTTTCGAGTGGTATCGCCACAGATTTCAGAGAACTGGCGCTTCTCCTGGCACAATATCGAACACTTAGTTTCAGATAGAACAATCAGTTTAAAATGGAACTAAGGTCCGCATCTGGAGTTTCCTCCCACACAAGGTCGACCATTTTGATTCGTCGAACACATACGGTTTCGAGTGGCATCGCCACAGATTTCAGAGAACGGGCCTCCTGGCACAGTATCGAACACTTAGTTTCAGATAGAACTATTAGTTTAAAATGGAACTAAATTTCACTTCTGGGGTTTCCTCTCTCACAAGGTGGACCACTTAGTTCCGTCAAACACATAGGGTTTCGAGTGGCATCGCCACACGTTTCAGAGAACTGGCGCTTCTCCTGGCACAGTATCGAACACTTAGTATCAGATAGAACAATTACTTTAAAATGGAACTAAGCTTCGCATCTGGAGTTTCCTCTCTCATAAGGTGGACCACTTAGTTTCGTCAAACACATACGGTTTCGAGTGGTATCGCCACAGATTTCAGAGAACTGGCGCTTCTCCTGGCACAATATCGAACACTTAGTTTCAGATAGAACAATCAGTTTAAAATGGAACTAAGGTCCGCATCTGGAGTTTCCTCCCACACAAGGTCGACCATTTTGATTCGTCGAACACATACGGTTTCGAGTGGCATCGCCACAGATTTCAGAGAACGGGCCTCCTGGCACAGTATCGAACACTTAGTTTCAGATAGAACTATTAGTTTAAAATGGAACTAAATTTCACTTCTGGGGTTTCCTCTCTCACAAGGTGGACCACTTAGTTCCGTCAAACACATAGGGTTTCGAGTGGCATCGCCACAGGTTTCAGAGAACTGGCGCTTCTCCTGGCACAGTATCGAACACTTAGTATCAGATAGAACAATTACTTTAAAATGGAACTAAGCTTCGCATCTGGAGTTTCCTCTCTCATAAGGTGGACCACTTAGTTTCGTCAAACACATACGGTTTCGAGTGGTATCGCCACAGATTTCGGAGAACTGGCGCTTCTCCTGGCACAGTATCGAACACTTAATATCATATAGAACAAATATTTTAAAATGGATGTAAGTTTCGCATTTGGAGTTTCCTCTCTCACAAGGCCGACAACTTAGTTTCGTCGAACACATACGGTTTCAAGTAGCATCGCCACTGAATTCACAGAACAGGCGCTTCTCCTGGCACAGTATCGAACACTTAGTTTCAGATAGAACAGATAGTTTAAATTGGTACTAAGTTTCGCAACTGGAGTTTCCTCTCTCACAAGGCCACCACTTAGTTTCGTGGAACACATACGGTTTCGAGTGGCATCGCCACAGATTTCAGATAACAGGCGCTTCTCCTGGCACAGTATCGAACACTTAGTTTCAGATAGAACAATTTGTTTAAAATGGAACTATGTTTCGGATCTGGAGTTTCGTCTACCACAATGTCGACCACTTATTTTCGTCGAACACATACGGTTTCGAGTAGCATCGCCACAGATTTCAGAGGACAGGCGCTTCTCCTGGGACAGTATCGAACACTTAGTTGCAGATAGAACAATTAGTTTAAAATGGAAGTAAGTTTCGCATCTGCAGTTTCCTCTCTCACAAGGTCGACCACTTAGTTTCGTCGAACACATACGGTTTCGAGTAGTATCGCCACAGATTTCAGAGAACAGGAGCTTCTCCTGGCACAGTATCGGACACTTAGTTTCAGATAGAACAATTAGTTTAAAATGGAAGTAAGTTTCGCATCTGCAGTTTCCTCTCTCACAAGGTCGACCACTTAGTTTCGTCGAACACATACGGTTTCGAGTAGTATCGCCACAGATTTCAGAGAACAGGAGCTTCTCCTGGCACAGTATCGAACACTTAGTTTCAGATAGAACAATTAATTTGAAATGGAACTGAGTTTCGCATCTGAAGTTTCCTCGCTCACAAGGTCGACCACTTAGTTTCGTCGAACACATACCCTCTCGAGTAGCATCGCGACAGATTTCCGAGAACAGGCGCTTCTCCGGCCACAGTATCGAACACTTAGTTTCAGATAGAACAATTAGTTTAAAATGGAACTAAGTTTCGCATTTGTAGTTTCCTCTCTCACAAGTTCGACCACTTTGTTTCGTCGAACACATACGGTTTCGATTAGCATCGCCACCGATGTCAGAGTACAGACGCTTCTCCTGGCACATTATCGAACACTAAGTTTTATTTAGAACAATTAGTTTAAAATGGAACTAAGTTTCGCATCTGGAGTTTCCTCTCCCACAAGGTCGACAACTTAGTTTCGTCGAACACAGACGGTTTCGAGTGGCATCGCCACAGATTTCAGAGAACAGGCGCTTCTCCTGGCACAGTATCGAACACTTTGTTTCAGATGGAACATTTAGTTTACAATTGAACTATGTTTCGCATCTGGAGTTTCCTCTCTCACATGGTCGACCACTTACTTTCGTCGAACACATTCGGTTTCGTGTAGCAACGCCACAGATTTCAGAGAACAGGCGCTTCTACTGGCAGTTTATCGAATACTTAGTGTCAGATGGAACATTCGGTTTAAAATGGAACTATGTTTCGCATCTGGAGTTTCCTCTCTCACACGGTCGACCACTTACTTTCGTCGAACACATTCGGTTTCGTGTAGCAACGCCACAGATTTCAGAGAACAGGCGCTTCTACTGGCAGTTTATCGAATACTTAGTTTCAGATAGAATATTTAGTTTAAAATGGAAATATATTTCGCATTTGGAGTTTCGTCCCTCACAAGTTCGACCACTTAGTTTCGTTGAACACATACGGTTTCGAGTAGCATCGCCACAGATTTCAGAGAACATGCGCTTCTCCTGCACAGTATCGAACACTTAGTTACAGATAGAACACTTAGTTTAAAATGGAACTATGTTTCGCATTTGGAGTTTCCTCTCTCACACGGTCTACCACTTACTTTCGTCGAACACATTCGGCTTCGAGTAGCAACGCCACAGGTTTCAGAGAACAGGCGCTTCTACTGGCAGTTTATCGAATATTTAGTTACAGATAGAACACTTAGTTTAAAATGGAACTATGTTTCGCATTTGGAGTTTCCTCTCTCACACGGTCTACCACTTACTTTCGTCGAACACATTCGGCTTCGAGTAGCAACGCCACAGGTTTCAGAGAACAGGCGCTTCTACTGACAGAGTATCGAATACTTAGTTTCAGATAGAACATTTAGTTTAAAATGGAAATATGTTTCGCATTTGGAGTTTCCTCTCTCACAAGGTCGACCACTTAATTTCGTCGAACACATAAAGTTTCGAGTGGTATCGCCACAGATTTCACAGAACAGGCGCTTCTCCTGGCACAGTATCGAACACTTAGTTTCGGATAGAACAATTAATTTAAAATGGAACTAAGTTTCGCATCTGGAGTTTCCTCTCTCACAATGTCGACCGCTTAGTTTCGACGAACACATACGGTTTCGAGCGGCGTCGCCACACATTTCAGAGAACAGGCGCTTCTCCTGGAACAGTATCGAACACTTTCAGGTAGAACAATTAGTTTAAAGTGGAACTAAGTTTCGCATCTGGAGATTCCTCTGTCACAAACTCGGCCACTTAGTTTCGTCGAACACATACGGTTTCGAGTGGCATCGCCGTAGATTTCAGAGAACAGGCGCTTCTCCTGGCACACTGTCGAACACTTAGTTTCAGATAGAACAATTATTTTAATATGGACTCAAGTTTCGCATTTGTAGTTTCCTCTCTCACAAGTTCGACCACTTTGTTTCGTCGAACACATACGGTTTCGAGTAGCATCGCCACCGATGTCAGAGTACAGACGCTTCTCCTGGCACATTATCGAACAATAAGTTTTAGGTAGAACAATTAGTTTAAAATGGAACTAAGTTTCGCATCTGGAGTTTCCTCTCCCACAAGGTCGACCACTTAGTTTCGTCGAACACAGACGGTTTCGAGTGGCATCGCCACAGATTTCAGAGAACAGGCGCTTCTCCTGGCACAGTATCGAACACTTAGTTTCAGATGGAACATTTAGTTTACAATTGAACTATGTTTCGCATCTGGAGTTTCCTCTCTCACATGGTCGACCACTTACTTTCGTCGAACACATTCGGTTTCGTGTAGCAACGCCACAGATTTCAGAGAACAGGCGCTTCTACTGGCAGTTTATCGAATACTTAGTTTCAGATAGAATATTTAGTTTAAAATGGAAATATATTTCGCATTTGGAGTTTCGTCCCTCACAAGTTCGACCACTTAGTTTCGTTGAACACATACGGTTTCGAGTAGCATGGCCACAGATTTCAGAGAACATGCGCTTCTCCTGCACAGTATCGAACACTTAGTTACAGATAGAACACTTATTTTAAAATGGAACTATGTTTCGCATTTGGAGTTTCCTCTCTCACACGGTCTACCACTTACTTTCGTCGAACACATTCGGCTTCGAGTAGCAACGCCACAGGTTTCAGAGAACAGGCGCTTCTACTGGCAGTTTATCGAATATTTAGTTACAGATAGAACACTTAGTTTAAAATGGAACTATGTTTCGCATTTGGAGTTTCCTCTCTCACACGGTCTACCACTTACTTTCGTCGAACACATTCGGCTTCGAGTAGCAACGCCACAGGTTTCAGAGAACAGCCGCTTCTACTGACAGAGTATCGAATACTTAGTTACAGATAGAACACTTAGTTTAAAATGGAACTATGTTTCGCATTTGGAGTTTCCTCTCTCAGAAGGTCGACAACTTAGTTTCGTCGAACACATACGGTTTCGAGTGGCATCGCCACAGATTTCAGAGAACAGGCGCCTCTCCTGGCACGTTGTGAATGGAACCACCATCCACTCCTTCACTCACCGTTGTGCGACGCGCTTCCGGTTCCGGATCGACTTAAATGATCGACTTCAGATCTCTCACAGGTGGTAGTGACAGAGACACCTACATTTATCAAGGCCAACTAGTGCACAATACATAACAATTGACACCGCAATGTTTTTAAAATAAAGATCAGAACAATGACCTAACGTTCATCTCCCCCACTTGCTTGACTCACCCCAGATTTAAATTGTTTAACGCTATTCAGTCTCAACCAACACCGGACTAGCACCTAGGACTAATTACTGTAAAATCCACATCCTAGGACTTCTTGGTGTGAGTCTGTTCGGGAATACTTCGAGAAATTTAATCGCATTGTTCTGACCGTTAGAGCCGAGTCAAAGAAGCCGACCCGAACAGGAAAAAAATGTAGAGATTTAGTCTGTTTATATCAATTTGCGGTTACTGAGCACGTTGTCCGTTACCAGGGTTTGTCTGTTTTGAATCCGTACTGGCTGGCAACGGGTGTTGACACGGATATGTGTCCCGTTGTTCGGGTAGCCCGTTTTTCAGCTTGAGTGCTAACGAGTCAGCGTATTTGAATTTAGTCGTTTACCGGTTTCCGTCCGATATACAAGCTACCGTAATCCGTTACAAGTTAATCTTCGTGGGTCTGTTCGATATCGCAACGCCGTCTTCTTATTCTCGTTATCCGGCGATATTCGAAGGCTCTCCGTAGAAATACGACTAGTCTCGTCGTTTAATCCGTTTAATTAACAATATATTTAATTACGTGTGTTGAACTGGAACACATTGCACTTATTTAAAACTTGCCTTCCCGTTCTCGCTCCGTTCCTCGATCAAAAACGATCCAGCGGTTAACTTCCACGAGCGGAATTCAAAGAACCGAGTAATTACGAAAAAACCCAATCGATTCCACTCGAGGCGCTCGCACAGAGTCATAAAACGTTTTTCCTATCGATGTAATGACTTTATTCACATACTTATTTATCTGTATACATTTAACTTATTTATTTCTATATTTTATATTTACACTTAATTCCTAATTTATATTTATATGTTATAATTTTTATATTCTGTATACTTATTTCATCCATCCGTTCAACAGACAATTTATACGACTGAAGAGGATAAGAACTACCTTATCGAAACGTTTCGTCGAAAATTGAAATAAAGAAGTATTAGCCTAAACTTTGGACTTATTAATAGCCGCTTAAAACAATATTTCACATATTAACTAATTGTTCTATCTGAAACTAAGCGTTCGACACTGTGCCAGGAGAAGCGACTGTTCTCTGAAATCTGTGGCGATGCCACTCGAAACCGTATGTGTTCGACGAAACTAAGTGGTCGACCTTGTGAGAGAGGAAATTCCATATGCGAAGCATAGTTCCATTTAAACTAATTGTTCTATCTGATACTAAGTGTTCGATACTGTGCCAGGAGAAGCGCCTGTTCTCTGAAATCTGTGGCGATGCCACTCGAAACCGTATGTGTTCGACGAAACTGAGTGGTCGACCTTGTGAGAGAGGAAACTCCAGATGCGAAACTTAGATCCATTTAAAACTAATTGTTCTATCAGAAACTAAGTTTTCCATACTGTGCCAGGAGAAGTGCCTGTTCTCTGAAATTTGTGGCGATGATGCTCGAAACCGTATATGTTCGACGAAACTAAGTGGTCGACCTTGTGAGGGAGGAAACTCCAGATGCGAAAATTAGTTCCATTTTAAACTAAGTGTTCTACCTGTAACTAAGTGTTGGATACTGCGCCAGGTGAAGGGCCTGTTCTCTGAAATCGGTGGCGATGCTACTCGAAACCGTATGTGTTCGACGAAACTAAGTGGTCGACCTTGTGGGAGAGGAAACTCCAGATGCGAAACTTAGTTCCATTTTAAACAAATTGTTCTATCTGAAACTAAGTGTTCGATACAGTGCCAGGAGAAGCGCCTGTTCTCTGAAATCTGTGGGGATGCTACTCGAAACCGTATGTGTTCGACGAAACTAAGTGGTCGACCTTGTGAGAGAGGAAACTCCCGATGCGAGACTTAGTTCCATTTTAAACTAATTGTTCTATCTGAAACTAAGTGTTCGATACTGTGCCAGGAGAAGCGCCTGTTCTCTGAAATCAGTGGCGATGCCACTCGGAACCGTATGTGTTCGACGAAACTAAGTGGTCGACCTTGTGAGAGAGGATACTCCAGATGCGAAACATAGTTCTATTTTAAACTAATTGTTCTATCTGAGACTAAGTGTTCGATACTGTGCCAGGAGAAGTGCCTGATCTCTGAAAACTGTGACGATGCTACTCCAAACCGTATGTGTTCGACGAAAATAAGTGGTCGACCTTGTGGAAGAGGAAACTCCAGATGCGAGACTTAGTTCCATTTTAAACTAATTGTTCTATCTGAAACTAAGTGTTCGATACTGTGCCAGGAGAAGCGCCTGTTCTCAGAAATCAGTGGCGATGCTACTCGAAACCGTATGTGTTCGACAAAACTAAGTGGTCCACCTTGTGAGAGAGGAAACTCCAGATGCGAAACATAGTTTGATTTTAAACTAATTGTTCTGGCTGAAATCAGTTTTCGATACTGTGCCAGGAGAAGCGCCTGTTCTCTGAAATCCCTGGCGATGATACTCCAAACCGTATGTGTTCGACGAAATTAAGTGGTCCACCTTGTGGGAGAGGAAACTCCAGATGTGAAGCTTTGGTCCATTTTAAACTAATTGTTCTATCTGAGACTAAGTTTTCGATACTGTGCCAGGAGAAGCGCCTGTTCTCTGCAATCTGTGGCGATGCCACTCGAAACCGTATGTGTTTGACGAAACTAAGTGGTCGACCTTGTGGGAGAGGAAACTCCAGATGCGAAAATTAGTTCCATTTAAAACTAATTGTTCTATCAGAAACTAAGTTTTCGATACTGTGCCGGGAGAAACGCCTGTTCTCTAAAAACTGTGGCGATGCCACTCGAAACCGTATGTGTTCGACGAAACTAAGTGCTCGACCTTGTGAGAGAGGAAACTCCAGATGCGAAACTCAGTTCCATTTAAAACTAATTGTTCTATCTGTAACTAAGTGTTCGATACTGTGCCGGGAGAAGCGCCTGTTTTCTGAAATCTGTGGCGATGCCACTCGAAACCGTGTGTGTTCGACGAAACTAAGTGGTTGACCTTGTGAGAGAGGAAACTCCAGATGCGAAACTTAGTTCCCTTTAAAACTAATTGTTCCATCTGAAACTAAGTGTTCGATACTCTGCCAGGAGAAGCGCCTGTTCTCTGAAATCTGTGGCGATGCCAATCGAAACCGTATGTGTTCGACGAAACTAAGTGGTCGCCTTGTGAAAGAGGAAACTCCAGATGCGAAACTTAGTTCCATTTTAAGCAAATTGTTCTATCTGAAACTAAGTGTTCGATACTGTGCCAGGAGAAGCGCTTGTTCTCTGAAATCTGTGGCGATGCTACTCGAAACCGTATCTGTTCGACGAAACTAAGTGGTCGTACTTGTGAGAGAGGAAACTCCAAATGCGAAACATAAGTCCATTTTAAACTAATTGTTCTGTCTGAAATAAGTGTTCGGTACTGTGCCAGGAGAAGCGCCTGTTCTCTGAAATCTGTGGCGATGCTACTCGAAACCGTATGTGTTCGACGATACTAAGTGGCCGACCTTGTGAGAGAGGAAACTCCAGATGCGAACCTTTGTTCCATTTTAAACTAATTGTTCAATCTGAAACTGAGTGTTCGATACTCTGCCAGGAGAAACGCCTGTTCTCTGAAATCTGTGGCGATGCTACTCGAAACCGTATGTGTTCGACAAAACTAAGTGGTCGCCTTGTGAAAGAGGAAACTCCAGATGCGAAACTTAGTTCCATTTTAACTAATTGTTCTATCTGAAACTAAGTGTTCGATACTGTGCCAGGAGAAGCGCCTGTTCTCTGAGAACTGTGGCGATGCTACTCGAAACTGTATGTGTTCGACCAAACTAAGTGGTCGACCTTGTGAGAGAGGAAACTCCAGATGCGAAACTTAGTTCCATTTTAAACTAATTGTTCGATCTGAAACTAAGTGTTCGATACTGTGCCAGGGGAAGCGCCTGTTCTCTGAAATCTGTGGCGATGCTCCTCGAAACCGTATGTGTTCGAGGAAACTAAGTGGTCGACCTTGTGGGAGAGGAAACTCCAGATGCGAAACTTAGTTCCATTTTAAACAAATTGTTCTATCTGAAACTAAGTGTTCGATATTGTGCCAGGCGAAGCGCCTGTTCTCTGAAATCTGTGGCGTTGCCACTCGAAACCTTATGTGTTCGACGAAACTAAGTGGCCGACCTTGTGGGAGAGGAAACTACAGATGCGAAACATAGTTCCATTTTAAATGAATTGTTCTCTCTGAAACTAAGTGTTCGATACTGTGCCAGGAGAAGCGCCCGTTCTGTGAAACCTGTGGCGATACCACTCGAAACGGTATGTGTTCGACGAAACTGAGTGGTCGACCTTGTGACAGAGGAAACTCCAGACGAGAAACATAGTGCCATTTTAAACTAATTGTTCTACCTGAAGCTAAGTGTTCGATACTATGCCAGGAGAAGCGCCTGTTCTCTGAAATCTGTGGCGATGCTACTCGAAACCGAATGTGTTCCACGAAACTAAGTGGCCGCCTTCTGAGAGAGGAAACTCCAGATGCGAAATTTAGTCCCATTTTAAACTAATTGTTCTATCTAAAACTATGTGCCCGATACTGTGCTAGGAGGGAGCGCCTGTTCTCTGAAATCTGTGGCGATGTTACTCGAAAGCGTATGTGTTCCACGAAACTAAGTGGTCGACATTGTGAGAGAGGAAACTCCAGATGCGAAACATAGTTACATTTTAAACTAATTGTTCTATCTGAAACTAAGCGTTCGACACTGTGCCAGGAGAAGCGACTGTTCTCTGAAATCTGTGGCGATGCCACTCGAAACCGTATGTGTTCGACGAAACTAAGTGGTCGACCTTGTGAGAGAGGAAATTCCATATGCGAAGCATAGTTCCATTTAAACTAATTGTTCTATCTGATACTAAGTGTTCGATACTGTGCCAGGAGAAGCGCCTGTTCTCTGAAATCTGTGGCGATGCCACTCGAAACCGTATGTGTTCGACGAAACTGAGTGGTCGACCTTGTGAGAGAGGAAACTCCAGATGCGAAACTTAGATCCATTTAAAACTAATTGTTCTATCAGAAACTAAGTTTTCCATACTGTGCCAGAAGAAGTGCCTGTTCTCTGAAATTTGTGGCGATGATGCTCGAAACCGTATATGTTCGACGAAACTAAGTGGTCGACCTTGTGAGGGAGGAAACTCCAGATGCGAAAATTAGTTCCATTTTAAACTAAGTGTTCTACCTGTAACTAAGTGTTGGATACTGCGCCAGGTGAAGGGCCTGTTCTCTGAAATCGGTGGCGATGCTACTCGAAACCGTATGTGTTCGACGAAACTAAGTGGTCGACCTTGTGGGAGAGGAAACTCCAGATGCGAAACTTAGTTCCATTTTAAACAAATTGTTCTATCTGAAACTAAGTGTTCGATACAGTGCCAGGAGAAGCGCCTGTTCTCTGAAATCTGTGGGGATGCTACTCGAAACCGTATGTGTTCGACGAAACTAAGTGGTCGACCTTGTGAGAGAGGAAACTCCCGATGCGAGACTTAGTTCCATTTTAAACTAATTGTTCTATCTGAAACTAAGTGTTCGATACTGTGCCAGGAGAAGCGCCTGTTCTCTGAAATCAGTGGCGATGCCACTCGGAACCGTATGTGTTCGACGAAACAAAGTGGTCGACCTTGTGAGAGAGGATACTCCAGATGCGAAACATAGTTCTATTTTAAACTAATTGTTCTATCTGAGACTAAGTGTTCGATACTGTGCCAGGAGAAGTGCCTGATCTCTGAAAACTGTGACGATGCTACTCCAAACCGTATGTGTTCGACGAAAATAAGTGGTCGACCTTGTGGAAGAGGAAACTCCAGATGCGAGACTTAGTTCCATTTTAAACTAATTGTTCTATCTGAAACTAAGTGTTCGATACTGTGCCAGGAGAAGCGCCTGTTCTCAGAAATCAGTGGCGATGCTACTCGAAACCGTATGTGTTCGACAAAACTAAGTGGTCCACCTTGTGAGAGAGGAAACTCCAGATGCGAAACATAGTTTGATTTTAAACTAATTGTTCTGGCTGAAATCACTTTTCGATACTGTGCCAGGAGAAGCGCCTGTTCTCTGAAATCCCTGGCGATGATACTCCAAACCGTATGTGTTCGACGAAATTAAGTGGTCCACCTTGTGGGAAAGGAAACTCCAGATGTGAAGCTTTGGTCCATTTTAAACTAATTGTTCTATCTGAGACTAAGTTTTCGATACTGTGCCAGGAGAAGCGCCTGTTCTCTGCAATCTGTGGCGATGCCACTCGAAACCGTATGTGTTTGACGAAACTAAGTGGTCGACCTTGTGGGAGAGGAAACTCCAGATGCGAAAATTAGTTCCATTTAAAACTAATTGTTCTATCAGAAACTAAGTTTTCGATACTGTGCCGGGAGAAACGCCTGTTCTCTAAAAACTGTGGCGATGCCACTCGAAACCGTATGTGTTCGACGAAACTAAGTCGTCGACCTTGTGAGAGAGGAAACTCCAGATGCGAAACTCAGTTCCATTTAAAACTAATTGTTCTATCTGTAACTAAGTGTTCGATACTGTGCCGGGAGAAGCGCCTGTTTTCTGAAATCTGTGGCGATGCCACTCGAAACCGTGTGTGTTCGACGAAACTAAGTGGTTGACCTTGTGAGAGAGGAAACTCCAGATGCGAAACTTAGTTCCCTTTAAAACTAATTGTTCCATCTGAAACTAAGTGTTCGATACTCTGCCAGGAGAAGCGCCTGTTCTCTGAAATCTGTGGCGATGCCAATCGAAACCGTCTGTGTTCGACGAAACTAAGTGGTCGCCTTGTGAAAGAGGAAACTCCAGATGCGAAACATAGTTCCACGTTAAGCAAATTGTTCTATCTGAAACTAAGTGTTCGATACTGTGCCAGGAGAAGCGCTTGTTCTCTGAAATCTGTGCCGATGCTACTCGAAACCGTATCTGTTCGACGAAACTAAGTGGTCGTACTTGTGAGAGAGGAAACTCCAAATGCGAAACATAAGTCCATTTTAAACTAATTGTTCTGTCTGAAATAAGTGTTCGGTACTGTGCCAGGAGAAGCGCCTGTTCTCTGAAATCTGTGGCGATGCTACTCGAAACCGTATGTGTTCGACGATACTAAGTGGCCGACCTTGTGAGAGAGGAAACTCCAGATGCGAACCTTTGTTCCATTTTAAACTAATTGTTTTATCTGCAACTATGTGTTCGATACTCTGCCAGGAGAAACGCCTGTTCTCTGAAATCTGTGGCGATGCTACTCGAAACCGTATGTGTTCGACAAAACTAAGTGGTCGCCTTGTGAAAGAGGAAACTCCAGATGCGAAACTTAGTTCCATTTTAACTAATTGTTCTATCTGAAACTAAGTGTTCGATACTGTGCCAGGAGAAGCGCCTGTTCTCTGAGAACTGTGGCGATGCTACTCGAAACTGTATGTGTTCGACCAAACTAAGTGGTCGACCTTGTGAGAGAGGAAACTCCAGATGCGAAACTTAGTTCCATTTTAAACTAATTGTTCGATCTGAAACTAAGTGTTCGATACTGTGCCAGGAGAAGCGCCCGTTCTGTGAAACCTGTGGCGATACCACTCGAAACGGTATGTGTTCGACGAAACTGAGTGGTCGACCTTGTGACAGAGGAAACTCCAGACGAGAAACATAGTGCCATTTTAAACTAATTGTTCTACCTGAAGCTAAGTGTTCGATACTATGCCAGGAGAAGCGCCTGTTCTCTGAAATCTGTGGCGATGCTACTCGAAACCGAATGTGTTCCACGAAACTAAGTGGCCGCCTTCTGAGAGAGGAAACTCCAGATGCGAAATTTAGTCCCATTTTAAACTAATTGTTCTATCTAAAACTATGTGCCCGATACTGTGCTAGGAGGGAGCGCCTGTTCTCTGAAATCTGTGGCGATGTTACTCGAAAGCGTATGTGTTCCACGAAACTAAGTGGTCGACATTGTGAGAGAGGAAACTCCAGATGCGAAACATAGTTACATTTTAAACTAATTGTTCTATCTGAAACTAAGTGTTCGATACTGCGCCAGGAGAAGCGCCTGTTCTCTGAAATGTGTGGCGAGGTAACTCGAAACCACATGTGTTCGACGAAACTAAGTGGTCGACCTTGCGAGGGGGAAACACCAAATGCGAAACATAGTTCAATTTTAAACTAATTTTTCTATCTGAAACTAAGTGTCCGATACTGTGCCAGGTGAAGCACCTGCTTTCTGAAATCTGTGGCGATGCCACTCGAAACCGTATGTGTTCGACGAAACTAAGTGGTCGACCTTGTGAGAGAGGAAACTCCAGATGCGAAACTTAGTTCCAATTTAAACTAATTGTTCTATCTGAAACTAAGTGTTCGATACTGTGCCAGGAGAAGCGCCTGTTCTCTGAAATCTGTAGCGATGCTACTCGAAACCGTATGTGTTTGACGAAACTAAGTGGTCCACATTGTGGGAGAGGAAACTCCAAATGCGAAACATAGGTCCATTTTAAACTAATTGTTCTCTTTGAAACTAAGTGTTCGATACTGTGCCAGGAGAAGCGCCTGTTCTCTGAAATCTGTGGCGATGCTACTCTAAACCGTATGTGTTCGACGAAACTAAGTGGTCGACCTTCTGAGAGAAGAAACTCCAGATGCGAAACATAGGTCCATTTTAAACTAATTTTTCTATCTGAAGCTAAGTGTTCGATACTGTGCCAGGAGAAGTGCCTGTTCTCTGAAATGTGTGGCGATGCCACTCGAAACCGTATGTGTTCAACGAAATTAAGTGGTCGACCTTGTGAGAGAGGAAATTCCAAATGCGAAACTTAGTTCCATTTTAAACTAATTGTTCTATCTGCAACTATGTGTTCGATAATGTGCCAGGGGAAGCGCCTGAACTTTGAAATCTGTGGCGATGCCACTCGAAACCGTCTGTGTTCGACGAAATTAAGTGGTCAACCTTGTGAGAGAGGAAACTCCAGATGCGAAACATAGTTCAATTTTAAACTAAATGTTCCATCTGAAACTAAGTGTTCGATACTGTGCCAGGAGAGGGGCTTGTTCTCTGAAATCTGTGGCGATGCCACTCGAAACCGTATGTGTTCGACGAAACTAAGTGGTCCACATTGTGAGAGAGGAAACTCCAGATGCGAAACTTAGTTCCATTTTAAACCAAATGTTCCATCTGAAACTAAGTGTTCGATACTGTGCCAGGAGAAGGGCCTTTTCTCTGAAATCTGTGGCGATGCCACTCGAAACCGTATGTGTTCGACGATACTAAGTGGTCGACCTTCTGAGAGAGGAAACTCCGAATTCGAAACTTAGTTCCATTTTAAAATAATTGTTCTATCTGAAACAAAGTGTTCGATACTGTGCCAGGAGAAGCGCCTCTTCTCTGAAATCTGAGGCGATGCTACTCGAAACCGTATGTGTTCGACGAAACTAAGTGGTCGACCTTGTGAGAGAGGAAACTCCAGATGCGAAGCTTAGTTCCATTTTAAACTAATTGTTCTATCTGAAACTAAGTGTTCGATACTGTGCCAGGAGTAGCGCCTGTTCTCTGAAATCGGTGGCGATGCTACTCCAAACCGTATGTGTTCATCGAAACTAAGTGGTCGACCTTGTGAGAGAGGAAACTCCAGATGCGAAGCTTAGTTCCATTTTAAACTGATAGTTCTATCTGATACTAAGTGTTCGATACTGTGCCAGGAGAAGCGCCTGTTCTCTGAAATCTGTGGTGATGCCACTCGAAACCGTATGTGTTCGACGAAACTAAGTGGTCGAACTTGTGAGAGAGGAAACTCCAAATGCGAAACATATTTCCATTTTAAACTAATTGTTCTCTCTGAAACTAAGTGTTCGATACTGTGCCAGGAGAAGCGCCTGTTCTCTGAGAACTGTGGCGATGCTACTTGAAACTGAATGTGTTCGACCAAACTAAGTGGTCCACATTGTGAGAGAGGAAACTCCAGATGCGAAACTTAGTTCCATTTTAAACCAAATGTTCCATCTGAAACTAAGTGTTCGATACTGTGCCAGGAGAAGGGCCTTTTCTCTGAAATCTGTGGCGATGCCACTCGAAACCGTATGTGTTCGACGAAATTAAGTGGTCGACCTTGTGAGAGAGGAAACTCCAGATGCGAAGCTTAGTTCCATTTTAAACTAATTGTTCTATCTGCAACTATGTGTTCGATACTGTGCCAGGAGAAGCGCCTGTGCTCTGAAATCTGTGGCGATGCCACTCGAAACCGTATGTGTTCGACGAAACTAAGTGGTCGAACTTGTGAGAGAGGAAACTCCAAATGCGAAACATATTTCCATTTTAAACTAATTGTACTCTCTGAAACTAAGTGTTCGATACTGTGCCAGGAGAAGCGCCTCTTCTCTCAAATCTGTGGCGATGCTACTCGAAACCGAATGTGTTCCACGAAAGTAAGTGGCCGACCTTGTGAGAGAGGAAACTCCAGATGCGAAACTTAGTTCCATTTTAAACTGATAGTTCTATCTGATACTAAGTGTTCGATACTGTGCCAGGAGAAGCGCCTGTTCTCTGAAATCTGTGGCGATGCCACTCGAAACCGTATGTGTTCGACGAAATTAAGTGGTCGACCTTGTGAGAGGGGAAACTCCAGATGCGAAGCTTAGTTCCATTTTAAACTAATTGTTCTATCTGATACTAAGTGTTCGATACTGTGCCAGGAGAAGCGCCTGTTCTCTGAAAACTGTGGCGATGCCACTCGAAACCGTATGTGTTCAACGAAATTAAGTGGTCGCCTTGTGAAAGAGGAAACTCCAGATGCGAAACTTAGTTCCATTTTAACTAATTGTTCTATCTGAAACTATGTGCTCGATACTGTGCCAGGAGAAGCGCCTGTTCTCTGAGAACTGTGGCGATGCTACTCGAAACTGTATGTGTTCGACCAAACTAAGTGGTCCACTTTGTGGGAGAGGAAACTCCAGATGCGAAGCTTAGTTCCATTTTAAACTAATAGTTCTATCTGAAACAAAGTGTTCGATACTCTGCCAGGAGAAACGCCTGTTCTCTGAAATCTGTGGCGATGCTACTCGAAACCGTATGTGTTCGACAAAACTAAGTGGTCGCCTTGTGAAAGAGGCAACTCCAGATGCGAAACTTAGTTCCATTTTAACTAATTGTTCTATCTGAAACTATGTGCTCGATACTGTGCCAGGAGAAGCGCCTGTTCTCTGAGAACTGTGGCGATGCTACTCGAAACTGTATGTGTTCGACCAAACTAAGTGGTCCACTTTGTGGGAGAGGAAACTCCAGATGCGAAACTTAGTTCCGTTTTAAACTAATTGTTGTATCTGAAACTAAGTGTTCGATACTGTGCCAGGGGAAGCGCCTGTTCTCTGAAATCTGTGGCGATGCTACTCGAAACCGTATATGTTCGACGAAACTAAGTGGTTGACCTTGTGAGAGAGGAAAATCCAGTTGCGAAGCTTATTTCCATTTTAAACTAATTGTTCTACCTGAAACTAAGTGTTCGATACTGTGCCAGGAGAAGCGCCTGTTCTCTGAAAACTGTGGCGATGCCACTCGAAACCGTATGTGTTCAACGAAATTAAGTGGTCGACCTTGTGAGCGAGGAAACTCCAGATGCGAAACTTAGTTCCATTTTAAACTAATTGTTCTATCTGACACTAAGTGTTCAATACTGTGCCAGGAGAAGCGCCTGTTCTCTGAAATCTGTGGCGATGCTACTCGAAACCGTATGTGTTCGACGAAACTAAGCGGTCGACCTTGTGAGAGAGGAAACTCCAGATGCGAAGCTTATTTCCATTTTAAACTAATTGTTCTACCTGAAACTAAGTGTTCGATACTGTGCCAGGAGAAGCGCCTGTTCTCTGAAATCAGTGGCGATGCTACTCTAAACCGTATGTGTTCGACGACTCTAAGTGGTCGACCTTCTGAGGAAGAAACTCCAGATGCGAAGCTTATTTCCATTTTAAACTAATTGTTCTATTTGATACTAAGTGTTCGATACTGTGCCAGGGGAAGTGCCCGTTCTCTGAAATCTGTGGCGATGCTACTCGAAACCGTATGTGTTCATCGAAACTAAGTGGTCGACCTTTTGAGACAGGAAACTCCAGATGCGAAGCTTAGTTCCATTTTAAACTAATAGTTCTATCTGATACTAAGTGTTCGATACTGTGCCAGGAGAAGCGCCTGTTTTCTGAAAACTGTGGCGATGCCACTCGAAACCGTATGTGTTCAACGAAATTAAGTGGTCGACCTTGTGAGAGAGGAAACTCCAGATGCGAAACTTAGTTCCATTTTAAACTAATTGTTCTATCTGAAACTAAGTGTTCAATACTGTGCCAGGAGAAGCGCCTGTTCTCTGAAATCTGTGGCGATGCTACTCGAAACCGTATGTGTTCGACGAAACTAAGCGGTCGACCTTGTGAGAGAGGAAACTCCAGATGCGAAGCTTATTTCCATTTTAAACTAATTGTTCTACCTGAAACTAAGTGTTCGATACTGTGCCAGGAGAAGCGCCTGTTCTCTGAAATCAGTGGCGATGCTACTCTAAACCGTATGTGTTCGACGAAACTAAGTGGTTGACCTTGTGAGAGAGGAATCTCCAGTTGCGAAGCTTATTTCCATTTTAAACTAATTGTTCTACCTGAAACTAAGTGTTCGATACTGTGCCAGGAGAAGCGCCTGTTCTCTGAAATCAGTGGCGATGCTACTCTAAACCGTATGTGTTCGACGACTCTAAGTGGTCGACCTTCTGAGAGAAGAAACTCCAGATGCGAAAGTTAGTTCCATTTTAAACTAATTGTTCTATCTGTAACTGAGTGTTCGATACTGCGTCAGGAGAAGCGCCTGTTCTCTGAATTCAGTGGCGATGCCACTCGAAACCGTATGTGTTCATCGAAACTAAGTGGTCGACCTTGTGAGAGAGGAAACTCCAGATGCGAAGCTTAGTTCCATTTTAAACTAATAGTTCTACCTGAAACTAAGTGTTCGATACTGTGCCAGGAGAAGCGCCTGTTCTCTGAAATCAGTGGCGATGCTACTCTAAACCGTATGTGTTCGACGACTCTAAGTGGTCGACCTTCTGAGAGAAGAAACTCCAGATGCGAAACATAGTTCCATTTTAAACTAATTGTTCTATCTGTAACTGAGTGTTCGATACTGCGTCAGGAGAAGCGCCTGTTCTCTGAATTCGGTGGCGATGCTACTCGAAACCGTATGTGTTCATCGAAACTAAGTGGTCGACCTTGTGAGAGAGGAAACTCCAGATGCAAAGCTTATTTCCATTTTAAACTAATTGTTCTATTTGATACTAAGTGTTCGATACTGTGCCAGGGGAAGTGCCCGTTCTCTGAAGTCTGTGGCGATGCTACTCGAAACCGTATGTGTTCATCGAAACTAAGTGGTCGACCTTTTGAGAGAGGAAACTCCAGATGCGAAGCTTAGTTCCATTTTAAACTAATAGTTCTATCTGATACTAAGTGTTCGATACTGTGCCCGGAGAATCGCCTGTGCTCTGAAAACTGTGGCGATGCCACTCGAAACCGTATGTGTTCAACGAAATTAAGTGGTCGACCTTGTGAGAGAGGAATCTCCAGTTGCGAAGCTTATTTCCATTTTAAACTAATTGTTCTACCTGAAACTAAGTGTTCGATACTGTGCCAGGAGAAGCGCCTGTTCTCTGGAATCAGTGGCGATGCTACTCTAAACCGTATGTGTTCGACGACTCTAAGGGGTCGACCTTCTGAGAGAAGAAACTCCAGATGCGAAACTTAGTTCCATTTTAAACTAATTGTTCTATCTGTAACTGAGTGTTCGATACTGCGTCAGGAGAAGCGCCTGTTCTCTGAATTCAGTGGCGATGCCACTCGAAACCGTATGTGTTCATCGAAACTAAGTGGTCGACCTTGTGAGAGAGGAAACTCCAGATGCGAAGCTTAGTTCCATTTTAAACTAATAGTTCTACCTGAAACTAAGTTTTCGATACTGTGCCAGGAGAAGCGCCTGTTCTCTGAAATCAGTGGCGATGCTACTCTAAACCGTATGTGTTCGACGACTCTAAGTGTTCGACCTTCTGAGAGAAGAAACTCCAGATGCGAAACATAGTTCCATTTTAAACTAATTGTTCTATCTGTAACTGAGTGTTCGATACTGCGTCAGGAGAAGCGCCTGTTCTCTGAATTCGGTGGCGATGCTACTCGAAACCGTATGTGTTCATCGAAACTAAGTGGTCGACCTTGTGAGAGAGGAAACTCCAGATGCGAAGCTTATTTCCATTTTAAACTAATTGTTCTATTTGATACTAAGTGTTCGATACTGTGCCAGGGGAAGTGCCCGTTCTCTGAAATCTGTGGCGATGCTACTCGAAACCGTATGTGTTCAACGAAACTGAGTGGTCGACCTTTTGAGAGAGGAAACTCCTGATCCGAAACTTAGTGCCATTTTAAACTAATTATTCTATCTGAAACTAAGTGTTCGATACTGTGCCAGGAGAAGCGCCTGTACTGTGAAACCTGTGGCGATAACACTCAAAACGCTATGTGTTCAACGAAACTGAGTGTTCGAACTTGTGAGAGAGGAAACTCCAAATTCCAAACATAGTTCCATTTTAAATTAATTGTTATATATGAAACTAAGTGTTCGATAATGTGCCAGGAGAAGCGCCTGTTCTCTGAAATCTGTGGCGATGCCACACGAAACCGTATGTGTTCGACGAAACTAAGTGGTCGACCTTGTGAGAGAGGAAACTCCAGATGCGAAACTTAGTTCCATTTTAAACTAATTGTTCTATCTGAAAGTGTTCGATACTGTGCCAGGAGAAGCGCCTGTTCTCTGAAATCTGTGGCGTTGCTACTCGAAACCGTATGTGTTCGACGACTCTAAGTGGTCGACCTTCTGAGAGAAGAAAATCCAGATGCGAAACATAGTTCCATTTTAAACTAATTGTTCTATCTGTAACTGAGTGTTCGATACTGCGTCAGGAGAAGCGCCTGTTCTCTGAATTCGGTGGCGATGCTACTCGAAACCGTATGTGTTCATCGAAACTAAGTGGTCGACCTTGTGAGAGAGGAAACTCCAGATGCGAAGCTTATTTCCATTTTAAACTAATTGTTCTATTTGATACGAAGTGTTCGATACTGTGCCAGGGGAAGTGCCCGTTCTCTGAAATCTGTGGCGATGCTACTCGAAACCGTATGTGTTCATCGAAACTAAGTGGTCGACCTTTTGAGAGAGGAAACTCCAGATCCGAAGCTTAGTTCCATTTTAAACTAATAGTTCTATCTGATACTAAGTGTTCGATACTGTGCCAGGAGAAGCGCCTGTTCTCTCAAAACTGTGGCGATGCCACTCGAAACCGTATGTGTTCAACGAAATTAAGTGGTCGACCTTGTGAGAGAGGAAACGCCAGATGCGAAACTTAGTTCCATTTTAAACTAATTGTTCTATCTGAAACTAAGTGTTCGATACTGTGCCAGGAGAAGCGCCTGTTCACTGAAATCTGTGGCGATGCCACTCGATACCGTATGTGTTCGTCGAAACTAAGTGGTCGACCTTGTGTGAGAGGAAACTCCAGATGCGAAACTTAGTTCCATTTTAAACTAATTGTTCTATCTGAAACTAAGTGTTCTATAGTGTACCAGGAGAAACGCCTGTTCTCTGAAATGTGTGGCTATACCACTCGAAACCGTATGTGTTCAAAGAAACTGAGTGGTCGACCTTGTGAGAGAGGAAACTCCAGATGCGAAACAGAGTTCCATTTTAAACTAATTGTTCCTTCTGAAATAAGTGTTCGATACTGTGCCAGGCGAAGCGCCTGTTCTCAGAAATCTGTGGCGATGCTACTCGAAACCGTATGTGTCCGACGAAACGAAGTGACCGACCTTGTGAGAAAGGATACTCCAGATGCGAAACATAGTTCCATTTTAAACTAATTGTTCTGTCTGAAATAAATGTTCGATACTGTGCCAGGCGAAGCGCCTGTTCACTGAAATCTGTGGCGATGCCACTCGATACCGTATGTGTTCGTCGAAACTAAGTCGTCGACCTTATGAGAGAGGAAACTCCAGATGCGACACATATTTCTATTTTAAAATAATTGTTCTATCAGAAACTAAGTGTTCGATAATGTGCCAGGAGTAGCGCCCGTTCTCTGAAATGTGTGGCGACGCCACTCGAAACCGTATGTGTTCGACGAAACTAAGTGGTTGATCTTGTGAGAGAGGATATTCCAGATGCGAAACATAGTCCCATTTTAAACTAATTGTTCTGTCTGAAATAAGTTTTCCATACTGTGCCAGGCGAAGCGCCTGTTCACTGAAATCTGTGGCGATGCCACTCGATACCGTATGTGTTCGTCGAAACTAAGTGGTCGACCTTGTGTGAGAGGAAACTCCAGATGCGAAACTTAGTTCCATTTTAAACTAATTGTTCTATCTGAAACTAAGTGTTCGATACTGTGCCAGGAGAAGCGCCTGTTCTCTGAAATGTGTGGCGATGCCACTCGAAACCGTATGTGTTCGACGAAACTAAATGGTCGACCTTGTGGGAGTGGAAAATCTAGATGCGAAACATAGTTCCAATTTAAACTAATTGTTCTCTCTGAAACTAAGTGTTCGATACTGTGCCAGTAGAAGCGCCTGTCTCTGAAATGTGTGGCTATACCACTCGACACCGTATGTGTTCAAAGAAACTGAGTGGTCGACCTTATGAGAGAGGAAACTCCAGATGCGAAACCTAGTTCCATTTTAAACTAATTGTTCTGTCTGAAGTAAGTGTTCGATTCTGTGCCAGGAGAAGCGCCTCTTCTCTGAAATCTGTGGCGACGCCACTCGAAACCGTATGTGTTCATCGAAACTAAGTGGTCGACCTTCTGAGAGAGGAAACTCCAGAAGCGAAACATAGTTCCATTTAAAACTAATAGTTCTATCTGAAACTAAGTGTTCTATAGTGTACCAGGAGAAACGCCTGTTCTCTGAAATGTGTGGCTATACCACTCGAAACCGTATGTGTTCAAAGAAACTGAGTGGTCGACCTTGTGAGAGAGGAAACTCCAGATGCGAAACAGAGTTCCATTTTAAACTAATTGTTCTGTCTGAAGTAAGTGTTCGATACTGTGCCAAGAGAAGCGCCTGTTCTCTGAAATCTGTTGCGATGCCACTCGAAACCGTATGTGTTCGACGAAACTAAGTGGTCGATCTTGTGAGCGAGGAAACTCCAGATGCGAAACATAGTTCCATTTTAAACTAATTGTTCTATCTGAAACTAAGTTTTCGATACTGTGCCAGGAGAAGCGCCAGTTCTCTGAAATGTGTGGCGATGCCACTCGAAACCGTATGTGTTCGACGAAACTAAGTGGTCGACCTTGTGGGAGAGGAAACTCTAGATGCGAAACATAGTTCCAATTTAAGCTAATTGTTCTCTCTGAAACTAAGTGTTCGATACTGTGCCAGGAGAAGCGCCTGTTCTCTGAAATCTGTGGCGATGCTACTCGAAACCGTATGTGTTCGACGAAACTAAGTGGCCGCCTTGTGAGAGAGAAACTCCAGATGCGATATTTAGTACCATTTTAAATTAATTGTTTTATCTGAAACTATGTGTCCGATACTTTGCCAGAAGAAGTGCCTATTCTCTGAAATGTGTGGCGATGCCACTCGAAACCGTATGTGTTCGACGAAACTAAGTGGTCGACCTTGTGAGAGAGTATACTCCAGATGCGAAACATATTTCTATTTTAAAATAATTGTTCTATCAGAAACTAAGTGTTCGATACTGTGCCAGGAGAAGCGCCAGTTCTCTGAAATGTGTGGCGATGCCACTCGAAACCGTATGTGTTCGACGAAACTAAATGGTCGACCTTGTGGGAGTGGAAAATCTAGATGCGAAACATAGTTCCAATTTAAACTAATTGTTCTCTCTGAAACTAAGTGTTCGATACTGTGCCAGGAGAAGCGCCTGTTCTCTGAAATCTGTGGCGATGCTACTCGAAACCGTATGTGTTCGACGAAATTAAGTTGTCGACCTTGTGAGAGAGGAAACTCCAGATGCGAACCTTAGTTCCATTTTAAACTAACTGTTCTATGTGCAACTATGTGTTCGATACTGTGCCAGGAGAAGCGCCTGTTCTCTGAAATCTGTGGCGATGCCACTCGAAACCGTATCTGTTCGACGAAACTAAGTCGTCGATCTTGTGAGGGAGGAAACTCCAGATGCGAAGTTTAGTTCCATTTTAAACTAATAGTTCTCTCTGATACTAAGTGTTCGATACTGTGCCAGGAGAAGCGCCTGTTCTCTGAAATCTCTTGTGATGCCACTCGAAAACGTATGCGTTCGGCGAAACTAAGTGGTCGACCTTGTGAGAGCGGAAACACCAGATGCGAAACAGTTCAATTTTAAACTATATGTTCCATCTGAAACTAAGTGTTCGATACTGTGCCACAAGAAGCGCCTGTTCTCTGAAATCTGTGGCGATGCCACTCGAAACCGTATGTGTTCGACGAAACTAAGTGGTTGACCTTGTGGGAGAGGAAACTCCAGATGCGAAACTTAGTTCCATTTTAAACTAATTGTTCTATCTCAAACTAAGTGTTCGATAGTGTACCAGGAGAAACGCCTGTTCTCTGAAATGTGTGGCGAAGCTATTCGAAACCGTATGTGTTCGACGAATCTAAATGTTCGACCTTGTGGGAGAGGAATCTCCAGATGCGAGACTTAGTTCCATTTTAAACAAATTGTTCTATCTGAAACTAAGTGTTCGATACTGTGCCAGGAGTAGCGCCTGTTCTCTGAAATGTGTGGCGATGCCACTCGAAACCGTATGTGTTCGACGAAACTAAGTGGTTCATCTTGTGAGAGAGGATATTCCAGATGCGAAACATAGTCCCATTTTAAACTAATTGTTCTGTCTGAAATAAGTGTTCGATACTGTGCCAGGAGAAGCGCCTGTTCTCTGAAATGTGTGGCGATGCTACTCGAAACCGTATGTGTTCGACGAATCTAAATGTTCGACCTTGTGGGAGAGGAATCTCCAGATGCGAGACTTAGTTCCACTTTAAATTAATTGTTCTGTCTGACATAAGTGTTCGATACTGCGCCAGGAGAAGCGCCTGTTCTCTGAAATCTGTGGCGATGCCACTCGAAACCGTATGTGTTCGGCGAAATTAATTCGTCGACCTTGTGAGAAAGGAAACTCGAGATGCGAAACATTGTTCCATTTTAAACGAATTGTTCTATCTGAAACTAAGCGTTCGATACTGTGCCAGGAGAAGCGCCTGTTCTCTGAATTCTGTGGCGATGCCACCCGAAACCGTATGTGTTCGACGAAACTAAGTGGTCCACCTTGTGAGAGAGGAAACTCCAGATGCGAAGCTTAGTTCCATTTTAAAGTAATTGTTCTATCTGATACTAAGTGTTCGATACTGTGCCAGGAGAAGCGCCTGTTCTCTGAAATCTGTGGCGATGCTACTCGAAACCGTATGTGTTCGACGAAACTAAGTGGTCGACCTTGTGAGGGAGGAAACTCCAAATGCGAAACATATTTCCATTTTAAACTAAATGTTCTATCTGAAACTAAGTATTCGATACTCTGTCAGTAGAAGCGCCTGTTCTCTGAAACCTGTGGCGTTGCTACTCGAAGCCGAATGTGTTCGACGAAAGTAAGTGGTAGACCGTGTGAGAGAGGAAACTCCAAAGGCGAAACATAGTTCCATTTTAAGGTAATTGTTCTATCTGATACTAAGTGTTCGATACTGTGCCAGGAGAAGCGCGTGTTCTCTGAAATCTGTGGCGATGCTACTCGAAACCGTATGTGTTCGACGAAATTAAGTTGTCGACCTTGTGAGAGAGGAAACTCCAGATGCGAACCTTAGTTCCATTTTAAACTAACTGTTCTATGTGCAACTATGTGTTCGATACTGTGCCAGGAGAAGCGCCTGTTCTCTGAAATCTGTGGCGATGCCACTCGAAACCGTATCTGTTCGACGAAACTAAGTCGTCGATCTTGTGAGGGAGGAAACTCCAGATGCGAAGTTTAGTTCCATTTTAAACTAATAGTTCTCTCTGATACTAAGTGTTCGATACTGTGCCAGGAGAAGCGCCTGTTCTCTGAAATCTCTTGTGATGCCACTCGAAAACGTATGCGTTCGGCGAAACTAAGTGGTCGACCTTGTGAGAGCGGAAACTCCAGATGCGAAACAGTTCAATTTTAAACTATATGTTCCATCTGAAACTAAGTGTTCGATACTGTGCCACAAGAAGCGCCTGTTCTCTGAAATCTGTGGCGATGCCACTCGAAACCGTATGTGTTCGACGAAACTAAGTGGTTGACCTTGTGGGAGAGGAAACTCCAGATGCGAAACTTAGTTCCATTTTAAACTAATTGTTCTATCTCAAACTAAGGGTTCGATAGTGTACCAGGAGAAACGCCTGTTCTCTGAAATGTGTGGCGAAGCTATTCGAAACCGTATGTGTTCGACGAATCTAAATGTTCGACCTTGTGGGAGAGGAATCTCCAGATGCGAGACTTAGTTCCATTTTAAACAAATTGTTCTATCTGAAACTAAGTGTTCGATACTGTGCCAGGAGTAGCGCCTGTTCTCTGAAATGTGTGGCGATGCCACTCGAAACCGTATGTGTTCGACGAAACTAAGTGGTTCATCTTGTGAGAGAGGATATTCCAGATGCGAAACATAGTCCCATTTTAAACTAATTGTTCTGTCTGAAATAAGTGTTCGTTACTGTGCCAGGAGAAGCGCCTGTGCTCTGAAATGTGTGGCGATGCTACTCGAAACCGTATGTGTTCGACGAATCTAAATGTTCGACCTTGTGGAAGAGGAATCTCCAGATGCGAGACTTAGTTCCACTTTAAATTAATTGTTCTGTCTGACATAAGTGTTCGATACTGCGCCAGGAGAAGCGCCTGTTCTCTGAAATCTGTGGCGATGCCACTCGAAACCGTATGTGTTCGGCGAAATTAATTCGTCGACCTTGTGAGAAAGGAAACTCGAGATGCGAAACATTGTTCCATTTTAAACGAATTGTTCTATCTGAAACTAAGCGTTCGATACTGTGCCAGGAGAAGCGCCTGTTCTCTGAATTCTGTGGCGATGCCACCCGAAACCGTATGTGTTCGACGAAACTAAGTGGTCCACCTTGTGAGAGAGGAAACTCCAGATGCGAAGCTTAGTTCCATTTTAAAGTAATTGTTCTATCTGATACTAAGTGTTCGATACTGTGCCAGGAGAAGCGCCTGTTCTCTGAAATCTGTGGCGATGCTACTCGAAACCGTATGTGTTCGACGAAACTAAGTGGTCGACCTTGTGAGGGAGGAAACTCCAAATGCGAAACATATTTCCATTTTAAACTAAATGTTCTATCTGAAACTAAGTATTCGATACTCTGTCAGTAGAAGCGCCTGTTCTCTGAAACCTGTGGCGTTGCTACTCGAAGCCGAATGTGTTCGACGAAAGTAAGTGGTAGACCGTGTGAGAGAGGAAACTCCAAAGGCGAAACATAGTTCCATTTTAAGGTAATTGTTCTATCTGATACTAAGTGTTCGATACTGTGCCAGGAGAAGCGCGTGTTCTCTGAAATCTGTGGCGATGCCACTCGAAACCGTATGTGTCGACGAAACTAAGTGGTCGACCTTGTGAGAGAGGAAACTCAAGATGCGAAGCTTAGTTCCATTTTAAACTAATTGTTCTATCTGAAACTAAGTGTTCGGTACTGTGCCAGGAGAAGAGCCTGTTCTCTGAAATCTGTGGCGATGCCACTCGAAACCGTATGTGTTCGACGAAACTAAGTGGTTGACCATGTGAGAGAGGATACTCCAGATGCGAAACAGAGTTCCATTTTAAACTAATTGTTCCGTCTGAAGTAAGTGTTCGATACTGTGCCAGGGGAAGCGCCTGTTCCCTGAAATCTGTGGCGATGCCACTCGAAACCGTATGTGTCGACGAAACTAAGTGGTCGACCTTGTGAGAGAGGAAACTTCAGATGCGAAGCTTAGTTCCATTTTAACCTAATTGTTCTATCTGAAACTAAGTGCTCGATAGTGTACCAGGAGAAACGCCTGTTCTCTGAAATGTGTGGCGATACCACTCGAAACCGTATGTGTTCGAAGAAACTAAGTGGTCGACCTTGCGAGAGAGGAAACTCGAGATGCGAAACTTAGTTCCATTTTAAACTAATTGTTCTATCTGAAACTCAGTGTTCGGTACTGTGCCAGGAGAAGCGCCTGTTCTCAGAAATCTGTGGCGATGCCACTCGAAACCGTATGTGTCGACGGAACTAAGTGGTCGACCTTGTGAGAGAGGAAACTCCAGATGCGAAGCTTAGTTCCATTTTAAACTAATTGTTCTATCTGAAACTAAGTGTTCGATACTGTGCCAGGTGAAGCGCCTGTTCCCTGAAATCTGTGGCGATGCCACTCGAAACCGTATGTGATCGACGAAACTAAGTGGTTGTCCTTGTGAGGGAGGATACTCCAGATGCGAAACAGAGTTCCATTTTAAACTAATTGTTCTATCTGAAACTAAGTGTTCGATAGTGTACCAGGAGAAACGCCTGTTCTCTGAAATGTGTGGCGATACCACTCGAAACCGTATGTGTTCGACGAAATTAAGTGGTCGACCTTGTGAGAGAGGAAACTCCAGATGCGAAACTTAGTTCCATTTTAAACTAATTGTTCAATCTGAAACTAAGTGTTCGATACTGTGCCAGGAGAAGTGCCTGTTCTCTGAAATCTGTGGCGATGCCACTCGAAACCGTATGTGTTCGTCGAAACTAAGTGGCCGACCTTGTGAGAAAGGAAACTCCAGATGCGAAACTTAGTTCCATTTTAAACTAATTGTTCTATCAGAAACTAAGTGTTCGATACTGTGCCAGGAGAAGCGCCTGTTCTCTGAAATCTGTCGCGATGCAACTCGAAACCGTATGTGTTCGTCGAAACTAAGTGGCCGACCTTGTGAGAAAGGAAACTCCAGATGCGAAACTTAGTTCCATTTTAAACTAATTGTTCTATCAGAAACTAAGTGTTCGATACTGTGCCAGGAGAAGCGCCTGTTCTCTGAAATGTGTGGCGATGCTACTCGAAACCGTATGTGTTCGACGAATCTAAATGTTCGACCTTGTGGGAGAGGAATATCCAGATGCGAGACTTAGTTCCACTTTAAATTAATTGTTCTGTCTGACATAAGTGTTCGATACTGCGCCAGGAGAAGCGCCTGTTCTCTGAAATCTGTGGCGATGCCACTCGAAACCGTATGTGTTCGACGAAATTAATTCGTCGACCTTGTGAGAGAGGAAACTCCAGATGCGAAGCTTAGTTCCATTTTAAAGTAATTGTTCTATCTGATACTAAGTGTTCGATACTGTGCCAGGAGAAGCGCCTGTTCTCTGAAATCTGTGGCGATGCTACTCGAAACCGTATGTGTTCGACGAAACTAAGTTGTCGACCTTGTGAGGGAGGAAACTCCAAATGCGAAACATATTTCCATTTTAAACTAAATGTTCTATCTGAAACTAAGTATTCGATACTCTGTCAGTAGAAGCGCCTGTTCTCTGAAACCTGTGGCGTTGCTACTCGAAACCGTATGTGTTCGACGAAACTAAGTGGTCCACCTTGTGAGAGAGGGAACTCCAGATGCGAAACTTAGTTCCATTTTAAACTAATTGTTCTATCAGAAACTAAGTGTTCGATACTGTGCCAGGAGAAGCGCCTGTTCTCTGAAATCTGTCGCGATGCAACTCGAAACCGTATGTGTTCGACGAAACTAAGTGGTCGACCTACTGGGAGAGGAAACTCCAGATGCGATGTTCTATCTGAAACTAAGTATTCGTTACTGTGCCAGGAGAAGCCCCCGTTCTCTGAAATCTGTGGCGATGCCACTCGAAACCGTATGTGTTCGACGAAACTAAGTGGTCCACCTTGTGAGAGAGGGAACTCCAGATACGAAGCTTAGTTCCATGTTAAACTAATTGTTCTCTCTGAAACTAAGAGTTCGATACTGTGCCAGGGGAAGCGCCTGTTCTCTGAGATCTGTCGCTATGCCACTCGAAACCGTATGTGTTTGACGAAACTAAGTGGCCGACCTTGTGAGAGAGGAAACGTCAGATGCGAAACTTAGTTCCATTTTAAACTAATTGTTCCATCTGAAAGTGATCGATACTGTGCCAGGAGAAGTGCCAGTTCCGTGAAATCTGTGGCGATGCTACTCGAAACCGTATGTGTTCGACGAAACTAAGTGGTCCACCTTACGAGAGAGGAAACTCCAAATGCGAAACATAGTTCCATTTTAAACTAATTGTTCTCTCTGAAACTAAGTGTTCGATACTGTGCCAGGAGAAGTGCCTGTTCTCTGAAATCTGTGGCGATGCCACTCGAAACCGTATGTGTTCGTCGAAACTAAGTGGCCGACCTTGTGAGAAAGGAAACTCCAGATGCGAAACTTAGTTCCATTTTAAACTAATTGTTCTATCAGAAACTAAGTGTTCGATACTGTGCCAGGAGAAGCGCCTGTTCTCTGAAATCTGTCGCGATGCAACTCGAAACCGTATGTGTTCGTCGAAACTAAGTGGCCGACCTTGTGAGAAAGGAAACTCCAGATGCGAAACTTAGTTCCATTTTAAACTAATTGTTCTATCAGAAACTAAGTGTTCGATACTGTGCCAGGAGAAGCGCCTGTTCTCTGAAATGTGTGGCGATGCTACTCGAAACCGTATGTGTTCGACGAATCTAAATGTTCGACCTTGTGGGAGAGGAATATCCAGATGCGAGACTTAGTTCCACTTTAAATTAATTGTTCTGTCTGACATAAGTGTTCGATACTGCGCCAGGAGAAGCGCCTGTTCTCTGAAATCTGTGGCGATGCCACTCGAAACCGTATGTGTTCGACGAAATTAATTCGTCGACCTTGTGAGAGAGGAAACTCCAGATGCGAAGCTTAGTTCCATTTTAAAGTAATTGTTCTATCTGATACTAAGTGTTCGATACTGTGCCAGGAGAAGCGCCTGTTCTCTGAAATCTGTGGCGATGCTACTCGAAACCGTATGTGTTCGACGAAACTAAGTGGTCGACCTTGTGAGGGAGGAAACTCCAAATGCGAAACATATTTCCATTTTAAACTAAATGTTCTATCTGAAACTAAGTATTCGATACTCTGTCAGTAGAAGCGCCTGTTCTCTGAAACCTGTGGCGTTGCTACTCGAAACCGTATGTGTTCGACGAAACTAAGTGGTCCACCTTGTGAGAGAGGGAACTCCAGATGCGAAACTTAGTTCCATTTTAAACTAATTGTTCTATCAGAAACTAAGTGTTCGATACTGTGCCAGGAGAAGCGCCTGTTCTCTGAAATCTGTCGCGATGCAACTCGAAACCGTATGTGTTCGACGAAACTAAGTGGTCGACCTACTGGGAGAGGAAACTCCAGATGCGATGTTCTATCTGAAACTAAGTATTCGTTACTGTGCCAGGAGAAGCCCCCGTTCTCTGAAATCTGTGGCGATGCCACTCGAAACCGTATGTGTTCGACGAAACTAAGTGGTCCACCTTGTGAGAGAGGGAACTCCAGATACGAAGCTTAGTTCCATGTTAAACTAATTGTTCTCTCTGAAACTAAGAGTTCGATACTGTGCCAGGGGAAGCGCCTGTTCTCTGAGATCTGTCGCTATGCCACTCGAAACCGTATGTGTTTGACGAAACTAAGTGGCCGACCTTGTGAGAGAGGAAACGTCAGATGCGAAACTTAGTTCCATTTTAAACTAATTGTTCCATCTGAAAGTGATCGATACTGTGCCAGGAGAAGTGCCAGTTCCGTGAAATCTGTGGCGATGCTACTCGAAACCGTACGTGTTCGACGAATCTAAATGGTCGACCTAGTGAGAGAGGAATCTCCAGATGCGAAACATAGTTCCATTTTAAACTAATTGTTGTATCTGACACTAAGTGTTCGATACTGTGCCAGGAGAAGCGCCTGTTCCCTGAAATCTGTGGCGATGCCCCTCGAAACCGTATTTGTTCGACGAAACGAAGTTGTCGACCTTGTGAGAGAGGAAACTCCAAATGCGAAACTTAATTCCATTTTAAAATAATTGTTCTATATGATATTAAGTGTTCGATACTGTGCCAGGAGAAGCGCCCGTTCTCTGAAATCTGTGGCGATGCTCCTCGAAACCGTATGTTCTCGGCGAATCTAAATGGTCGACCTTGTGAGGGAGGAAACTCCAGATGCGAAACTTAGTTCCATTTTAAACTAATTGTTCTATCTGAAACTAAGTGTTCGATAATGTGCCAGGAGAAGCACCTGTTCTCTGATATCTGTGGCGATGCCACTCGAAACTGTATGTGTTCGACGAAACTAAGTCGTCGATCTTGTGAGAGAGGAAACTCCGGATGCGAAACTTACTTCCATTTTAAACTAATTGTTCTATCTGCAACTATGTGTTCGATACTGTGCCAGGAGAAGCGCCTGTTCTCTGAAATCGGTGGCGATGCCACTCGAAACCGTATGTGTTCGACGAAACTAAGTGGTCCACCTTACGAGAGAGGAAACTCCAAATGCGAAACATAGTTCCATTTTAAACTAATTGTTCTCTCTGAAACTAAGTGTTCGATACTGTGCCAGGAGAAGCGCCTGTTCTCTGAAATCTGTGGGGATGCTACTCGAAACCGTATGTGTTCGATGAAACTAAGTGGTTGATCTTGTGAGAGAGGACACTCCAGATGCGAAACTTAGTTCCATTTTAAACTAATTGTTCTATCTGTAACTAAGTGTTCGATACTGTGCCAGGAGAAGCGCCAGTTCTCTGAAATGTGTGGCGATGCCACTCGAAACCGTATGTGTTCGACGAAACTAAGTGGTCCACCTTGCAAGAGAGGAAACTCCAAATGCGAAACACAGTTCCATTTTAAACTAATTGTTCTCTCTGAAACTAAGTGTTCGATACTGTGCCAGGAGAAGCGCCTGTTCTCTGAAATCTGTGGCGATGCTACTCGAAACCGAATGTGTTCCACGAAACTAAGTGGCCGCCATGTGAGAGAGGAAACTCCAGATGCGAAATTTAGTACCATTTTAAACTAATTGTTTTATCTGAAACTATGTGTTCGATACTGTGCCAGGAGAAGTGCCTGTTCTCTGAAAACTGTGACGATGCTACTCCAAACCGTATGTGTTCGACGAAAATAAGTGGTCCACCTTGTGGAAGAGGAAACTCCGGATGCGAAACTTAGTTCCATTTTAAACTAATTGTTCCATCTGAAACTAAGTGTTCGATACTGTGCCAGGAGAAGGGCCTGTTCTCTGAAATCTGTGGCGATGCCACTCGAAACCGTATGTGTTCGATGAAACTAAGTGGTTGATCTTGTGAGAGAGGACACTCCAGATGCGAAACTTAGTTCCATTTTAAACTAATTGTTCTATCTGCAACTAAGTGTTCGATACTGTGCCAGGAGAAGCGCCTGTTCTCTGAAATCTGTGGGGATGCTACTCGCAACCGTATGTGTTCGATGAAACTAAGTGGTCCACCTTGCGAGAGAGGAAACTCCAAATGCGAAACACAGTTCCATTTTAAACTAATTGTTCTCTCTGAAACTAAGTGTTCGATACTGTGCCAGGAGAAGCGCCTGTTCTCTGAAATCTGTGGCGATGCTACTCGAAACCGAATGTGTTCCACGAAACTAAGTGGCCGCCATGTGAGAGAGGAAACTCCAGATGCGAAATTTAGTACCATTTTAAACTAATTGTTTTATCTGAAACTATGTGTTCGATACTGTGCCAGGAGAAGTGCCTGTTCTCTGAAAACTGTGACGATGCTACTCCAAACCGTATGTGTTCGACGAAAATAAGTGGTCGACCTTGTGGAAGAGGAAACTCCGGATGCGAAACTTAGTTCCATTTTAAACTAATTGTTCTATCTGAAACTAAGTGTTCGATACTGTGCCAGGAGAAGCGCCTGTTCTCTGAAATGTGTGGCGATACCACTCGAAACCGTACGTGTTCGACGAAACTAAGTGGTTGATCTTGTGAGAGAGGATACTACAGATGCGAAATATAGTTCCATTTTAAACTAATTGTTCTGTCTGAAATAAGTGTTCGATACTGTGCCAGGCGAAGCGCCTGCTCTCTGAAATCTGTGGCGATGCTACTCGAAACCGTGTGGGTTCAACCAAACTAATTGGTCGACCTTGTGGGAGAGGAATCTCCAGATGCGAAACTTACTTCCATTTTAAACAAATTGTTCTATCTGAAACTAAGTGTTCGATACTGTACCAGGAGAAGCGCCAGTTCTCTGAAATGTCTGGCGATGCCACTCGAAACCGTATGTGTTCGACGAAACTAAGTGGTTGATCTTGTGAGAGAGGATACTACAGATGCGAAATATAGTTCCATTTTAAACTAATTGTTCTGTCTGAAATAAGTGTTCGATACTGTGCCAGGCGAAGCGCCTGCTCTCTGAAATCTGTAGCGATACCACTCGAAACCGTGTGGGTTCAACCAAACTAATTAGTCGACCTTGTGGGAGAGGAATCTCCAGATGCGAAACTTAGTTCCATTTTAAACAAATTGTTCTATCTGAAAGTGTTCGATACTGTGCCAGGCGAAGCGCCCGCTCTCTGATATCTGTCGCGATGCTACTCGATACAGTATGTGTTCAACGAAACTAATTGGTCGACCTTGTGGGAGAGGAATCTCCAGATGCGAAACTTAGATCCATTTTAAACAAATTGTTCTATCTGAAACTAAGTGTTCGATACTGTGCCAGGAGAAGCGCCAGTTCTCTGAAATGTCTGGCGATGCCACTCGAAACCGTACGTGTTCGACGATACTAAGTGGTTGATCTTGTGAGAGAGGATACTACAGATGCGAAATATAGTTCCATTTTAAACTAATTGTTCTGTCTGAAATAAGTGTTCGATACTGTGCCAGGCGAAGCGCCAGCTCGAAATCGAACTGTATACCACGATGGGTTTGAAAATACTAAAACTGTCCGGTCAAGCCGTACATATTATAAGGTATTTTCAATCAGGGTTTATGATACGGATGTGACTTGAACGCTATTTTTGAGGATTAACCATTTCTTTGTGCATGCTCTTCATTATTAGCTATTTTATGAAGGCTTTACATCTGGAAGGACTTATACTCAGGATTGAGAACTTTTTGGACTGTCCTTCCAGATGTGACCTTCCGGACTCAATAGTAATAGCCGTATCATAAACTCTATCGGACCGTGTCGCCTGCACACTACCCTCTCAGACCTCCTGAGAGCCCCCGGCCGGACCCTGACCGGGCCCCGACCGGGCGCGATCTTGAGGTCACCTGGGTAGAAGGAAAGTTCAGGAAATTCCTGGGCCGTACCTTGACGAAAGGGTCCGCCTCCTGAAGGGGTCCGAGGGCGGTTTTTGGAAGCAGGGTAGGTGATGGTTTTTATTGGATCACCCGACATTCGCGGTTATCCTTAACAAAAACTAAGCCCTTAATTTCAAGAGGCATAGCCTATTTCAGATATGCTACACTGCAGTTCTTATCTTATATCATTTAGATTAAGAATGAGACATTGTCGGGTGAAACTTGATTCAGGACATGCCCGAAAGCAAAGCGATGTCGTGCCACACTCGACATAGGACGCGCTAGAACGAAAAGCGATGTCGTGCCACACTCGACATAGGACGTGCTAGAACGAAATGCGATGTCGAGCCCCACTCGACATAGGACCGCAAAGGGTTAATATTTGAATTTTATAAAATAAATTTAATAATTTATTAAAATTAAAATATGATTTATAAAAAATTTAATTAATTATAGAAAAATATTAAAAAATTATTTTTTAATAATTATAATGATAAAATTAGTAAAAATATTTATATAATTAAATTTTAATATTAAAATTTAGTTAAAGAATTAGGCAAATTTATTATTCGCTTGTTTATCAAAAACATGTCTTTTTGTTTATAATTTAAGGTCGGGTCTGCCCAATGAAAATTTTGTAATGGCTGCAGTATTTTAACTGTACAAAGGTAGCATAATCAATTGTCTTTTTAATGAAGGCTTGAATGAAAGATTTGACGAAATAATAACTGTTTCAATTGAATAATATTGAATTTTATTTTTTAGTAAAAAAGCTAAAATTTTATTATAAGAAGAGAAGACCCTATAGATTTTTATATTAAAATTTTTATTTTATTTAAAATAAAATTATTTTATTTAAAATAAAAATTTTTAATTAATTCTAATATTTAATTGGGAGGATTTTTAAATTTGATGAACTTTAAATTGTTACTTACAATAATTTTTGTATTAAATGAATTTTTAGAAAAATTTAAAAGAATAAAATACTTTAGGGATAACAGCGGAATATTTTTAGATAGATCTTATTGATAAAAATGTTTGCGACCTCGATGTTGAATTAAGATAAAAATTAGAAGTATAAGTTTAATATTTAAGTCTGTTCGACTTTTAAAATCTTACATGATTTGAGTTCAGATCGGTGTGAACCAGCTCGGTTTCTATCTATTTATAATTAAAAATAATAAATTTGTACGAAAGGATCATTTATTAAAAATATTTTTTAAAAGAAGAATAATTATAATTATATTGTTTTGGCAGAAAAGTGTAATAATTTTAGAAAGTATAAATAAATTAATTTTATATTAATTTAAACAATAATTTTAATTAATTATATAATTTTAAATTTAGTTTCATTTATTTTACTTATTATTATAATATTAGTGTTTGGTTTTTGGGTAAAACGCAGGAATGAAATATAATATAAGATTTAAACGGATGAACAATATTATATTTAGGAACATTAAAACACATACATAATGGAGACAGAATAAATAGTACGACCGACCGCTAACAAATCTAAAACGCAACCACCGAAAATCAATAGACAAAAGAACATACAAGAACGAAAGTCATCTAGATCCGTGGCCTCCTAAAATGTCATCAGATATACATACATGCATGTCGATATACTATTTCCAACAATTAGTAAGAGTTGGATTTTTAGTACTTGTAGAACGAAAAATTTTAGGATATATTCAATACCGTAAAGGTCCAAATAAAGTAGGAGTAATAGGATTATTTCAACCCTTAGGTGATGCAATTAAATTATTTTCTAAAGAAATTATTATTTTAAGAAATTCTAGAATTTAATTTTTTCATCTAATACCTATAATAATAATAATAATTTCTTTATTAATTTGAATTGTTATACCCTTTTCTAATAATATTTGAAGAATAGAATTTAATTCTTTAGTAATAATTAGTTTTTTTGGGGCAAGAGTTTGTCCTGTAATAATTATAGGATGATCATCTAATTCTAATTATTCAATAATTGGGGCTTTAAGAGCTGTTGTTCAATCAATTTCTTATGAAATTAATTTATTTTTAATTTTGTTTAATTTTTTTATTATATCCTTTAGTTTTTCTTTTCTTGATTTTCAATTTTTTCAAGAATTTGAATTTTTTTTTATTTACTTACCTATTTTAGTATTTTGATTAATTTGTCTTTTAGCAGAATTAAATCGATCCCCATTTGATTTTATTGCAGAGTATGAACCTTTCTTTTATTAATAACGAAACAACAACGCGGTAACCAAAACGACTGGACAGAAACCAGTCGACTATTTGCTTACTACATACATTCAGATTGTGTTGCTGCTCTAATACTTCCCCTCAATCGTAAATGTTGTTACTCTCCACCGAGTCTTCAACTTCAATCTTCGATTGACTGGACTCCCAGTAAATCTCGACAGTGTTCGTGTTTTGAACGTGGTAGTCCCTTCGTCAGCACATCGGCCATCATTTCCTGCGTGGGCATATATTTTAATACCACAGATCTTTCTTTCAATGCATCGCGGACGAAATGATGCCTTATGTCGATATGCTTGGTCCTCCTGTGAAATACGGCGTTTTTGGCCAATTTTTGTGCTCCTTGATTGTGGTTCCACAGTGTCAATGGCGTCTCATCTCTAACGCCTAATTCTTTCAGGAAAGTTTGGAGGTTGATTGCTTCTTTCGTCGCTTCTGTCAGAGCCATGTACTCTGCCTCCGTACTAGACAGGGCTACTGTTCGCTACTTCCGCGATTCCCAGCTTATTGCTGCATTACCATATTTGAAGATGTAACCAGTATATGACCTTCCATCATCCGGGCAGGCTCCCCAATCCGCGTCAACATATCCCATTAAATCTTCTTTGGCTTTGGTGAATACTAATCCATAATTTAGGCTTCCCCTCAAGTATCGCAGAACTCTTTTCGCAGCTTTTCAATGGTTTTGATCAAAATTGGAGCTGAATTGACTGAGCCAGCTCACCACGTGAGCTATGTTTGGTCTCGTGGCAATGGCTATGTACATCAACGATCCTATCAGTTCCCTATATGGCAACCCTTTAATTTCGGCTCCCGATACATCTTCATTCGTTTCTTCCTTTATATCCCGTTTATTTAGTTCACCAGGAGTAGAAATCGGTTTCGCATCACTCATGCCAAATTTTCTCAATGTGTCTTCAATATAGGTCTTCTGAGTCATCGCCATCTTCCCCTTACTCCGCGTGAACTTAATTCCTAAGCAATGCTGAATGGGTCCTAAGTCCTTCATTTCAAACGTTGACATTAGTCCTTGTTTTAATTCTTCCATGTGTTCTCTATTTCTTGATATCATTAATATATCATCGACATAAATCGCCACGATAACCAAATTTTCGTTCATTATTTTGAAGTAAACACAGGGGTCAGGATTCATCGATTGCAATCCTAATTCACGCAATTTCTCATCAAGTCTAATATTCCATTGTCTGCTTGATTGTTTCAAACCATAAATTGCCTTTTTTAGTAAACAGACTTTATTCTCGCCTTTAATATCTTGCAACATTTTGTTAATTCTGATCTTCTGATCCTTACTGATTTTACTGTCCTTTGCTGATCTTATGTCTTGTAATGTTTCTTCCAGCATTTCTGGTATTTCCATGTATATCTCTTCATCTATATCTCCATTCAGAAAAGCGGTCGATACATCAAGATGATCAACCAGCATGTCTCGCTCAACTGCTAGAGCGATTAATGTCCTTATGGAACTCAATCTTGCTACTGGTGCAAAAGTTTCATGAAAGTCCATTCCCGGGACTTGTGTAAAACCTCGAGCTACGAGTCTCGCCTTCCTCCTATCCAGCGTCCCGTCAGCCTTACATTTATTCCGTAATATTAAACGACAGCTTACGATGCTTCGGTCCCTTGGTCGATCTACGATTTCCCACGTATTATTTTTGATCATAGACATTATCTCACTACGTATGGCTGCTTTCCACTCTTCCCTATCTTTACTGGCCATTGCCTTTTTAGCCGAAATTTCACTTGTATCCACATGTTCTTCTGTCTCTTCTTCTTTTGTAGTGACTTGTTGTGCTACCTCATAGTGATATTGTTTCTTGGGTTTTCCTGGATTTCCCGTCCTTATTATTTTGGGTCTCCCCACGGTTCTTCGCAACTGTACTTCTGGATTTTGTATTACCTGTTCTTGCTCTTGATGTTGGTTATTTAACCCATCTTCTTCCCTTTGTTCGCAGGTTTCACTGTTTTCATTATTTTGTGGTTCTTCGTGAGTCCACTCCATAGCTTCCTCGTATTCTTCATCATCATCTTCTTCTTCTTCTTGTAATAAGTTTTGTTTTCCGAGGTCTCTGATCGTTTTTGTCTCTATTTCAGCATATTTTCTTTCCTTTAGTTTGTTTCCATTAATCATCCTATTTTCATTAACGAATTCTTCATATTTTGTTCCGGCACCAATTTCTTCGAAGAATTTTATATCTCTGGATACAATTATTTTCCTTTCACTAGGTACCCAAACTCGGTAACCTTTAGATTCCAAAGAATAACCTACGAATATACACTCTCTGGATCTTGGAGAAAATTTTCCTTTGTTTGTATCTCGGTCCAATGCATATCCTTTACATCCGAATGTTCGGAAATATTTCACATTTGGCCTTTTACTTGTCCAAAGTTTATAAGGTGTTTGCCCATTTAAGTGGTTTGCGGGGCATCTATTGCGGATGTAATTAGCTGTATGCAGTGCTTCTGCCCAAAACGATGGGGATAGTTTCGATTGAATTAGTAGACATCTTGCCATTTCCACAAGTGTTCTATTCATGCGTTCCGCGGTGCCATTTTGTTGCGGTGTGTGCGGGATTGTCAATCTTCTTTGGATTCCAGATTTTTGTAAATAGTCGTCAAATTCTTTATTGCAATATTCTTTTCCGTTGTCGGACTGAATGTATTTGATTTTTCTACCAGTGAAGTTTTCAACCATGCTCTTGTACTTTTTGAATTCAGTGAGGGCTTCGCTTTTCCTCTTCAAGAATCTGACTTCGCACCACCTCGTTCTGTCTTCTATGAAGATTAAGAAATATTTTGACCCTTTCAATGACTCTGTCCTCATCGGTCCACATAAGTCTGTATGTACTAATTCTAGCAGTTCCAATTTACGACTGGACTCTTTTGGGAAAGGTGTCTGCGTAAGTTTGCCTTTTAAGCATACTTCACACGTAGGTAGTTCTTTTTGTGTTCTGATTCTGATGCCACATACCACTTTATTAGCAACCATTTTCTTCAGATCTCTTCCGTTCAAGTGTCCGTATCTCTCATGCCATATTTTTAAATTTTCTTCTGATTCACTCGACATTCTTCCTGCATATTGTGTGTTTTGCCTAATGTAATATAAACCATCGATTCTGTCAGCGCGCATTAAAATGCTTCCTGCTCTATCCTTGACTAGAGCACCGTTTCTACCGAAGGTTACATTATATCCCTTGTCTGTAATCTTTGAAACAGACATTAAATTTGTGCGTAATCCTGGAACATATAAGGTATTTAATAAATTTATTTTCTGACTGCTATCTTTGTTTGAGGCAATAATAGATGCTGTCCCTTTCGCCAATACTTTAGCTGATGTATTGTTAGTCGCTAAATTCAAGTCTTCGAACTCATATGACTCCAGATTCTTTAGGCTTTCTTCTTTCTTCGTAATATGCGATGTACAACCACTATCTAAGCACCAATCGCTTGTACTTATGTCGCGTCCGGACTTTAAAGCATAGTCTTTTCTATCTGTGACTAGTAAGCTAGATTCCTTGGGACTCTGCTTTCCCGACTTCCAAGGTTTGTATTTCCCATCTTCTAGTCTGCAGTCTATAGCTTTTTGTCCCACCTTTTTGCATTTATGGCAACGGAATTTGAATTCTTCTTTATGTTCTTCCCTACGCTCGTTGGGCCTATTGTTCCGGAATTTATGATTTTTGAATGCTTGTCTTCCAACCATCATTGCATTCGGAACTTCTTCCTTTAATTTCTGATTGCGTGCATCACTTTCTTCAACTATCTTTATCTTCAATATTTCCGGTGATGGTAATTCATCTCTGGATTCGATTGCACATCGGAAATTTTCAAATTTCTCTGGGAGACTATACAATAACATTATGGCTAACAAATCCTTATTGATGTTGTTACGTGCGTAAGGAATTATTTCGTGGGCCGAGCGGTTAGCCGTTCCGCGCGTAACGCTTGAATAAATTTAATTTAGGATGGGTTGTATCATCTAAGATTCCATACGGAATCCGCGCATAGGTCAGGAATGAAGTAGGTGTTAACGCAGAATAGAGGATAAATGCCTTATTGGCCTGTTCTATTGGTTCTTCACATTATACAAAAACAATTACACGGGATAGTTCAGAAATATCGGAGTCCAGAATGGATGACAATTTTACAATACTTATTTTAGTTGGAGTCTTAGATTGGTAAATTCCTAACGTGCTAAGTTTACGAATGGGCCCAAGGGAAATTCCGACAAGCATATAAACATATGTTTGGGTCCTCGTATCGCGATGCTAACATAAGTATGGAAACTCACCAATGAATACTATCTTGGAAGCAATGTTTGCTGAGGGAGCCGAAGATGAAGGAATGGCTGATGAACTTTTCACTTCTGTTTTCACTATACTATAAATACGATAAACTACTATAAATACTATAAAGACAAATTTAATATATGAGGATAGAGATTGATTTCGATCTGAATAATTCTTGTTTGCTGAGTCCTTCGGTAATTATGGAAGTAACTTCACTAATTTTAACCCGAACTCTGGCTCAAAATAGCAACAAGGGCAAAACGCCACGCACCTCGCGATTTGACTAACGATTGCAACTTGCGGTGATTTCCTGCTCCTTTTTGTTGATTTTGGAACCGCTAAGGGGGGGAATTCCAAGAGCTGTGCTCATTCTTCCCACTTAGGAAATCACCCGTTTCCTGTTCAAAGAATTCCGCCAAAGTTCATCAACCCGCCCTTATCCACAGCCTCTCGCTATTGTAATTTTGCTTATTAGCGAAACGTGGCCGCTGTTCGGAGAATATTCGCGGTTGCTTAAATTCAGTTTTTGCAGACTAATAGTTCATCGATACCGTGTCGTAAGATCGGGCACGTGTGATGCCTACTCAGGAATTTTAACTTCCTCTTTCTTTTTATATTTAATTTTTTTATATGTGCTTGGCACGTAACACCCCTCCCCCCTTAGAATCATCATCGTCCTCGATGATGTTTAACCGTAGGTTAAGTTCGAGAGATGTTCGTATGTATACAATTTTTCGCAATTATTGAACAGGTGGTTCTACATAAAATGGTTGAACTTATATGAAATATAAATTATTGCTTATGATTGATTGCTCGTGCATGATTCGCTTAACTAAATTATGAGAAAAATATGGATTTCGCAAAGTACTATTAGAAAAATGTACAGATGATCTAATATAAAATATTTAATTTATCGCGTTTAAACGAAAGAATCGTGAGAATACGCTAACCATTCAGCATCCCTCCGAGGATGACCGTTGTTGTAATAACAGAGGCTTCAGCAAGGCAGAGACACGTACGTCATGTAGTGGATGCTCTCCAGTTCGTCACCCTGGCTTCTTGACATCTTCTTGTCGAAGGGTGCCGCAGAGTCGAAAGATTTCCGAGTCCATGAAGAACTTCGGTTCTGATAGTTGTTCCGTGATTTATGTTGATGATGACAAGTTATAATGATTGTCTAGGACCATTTTCCGTAGAGTAGGTCCAAATCGAACTACTGCCTAGTAGTATAGGTTGGATGTTGTACTTCCATAAGGCTATTGGTTAACCGACAATGTCAGTTGAGTTTCCCTGGAGAAGGTTGTTGACACTCCGGGAACGCCAAGCTCTGCTCACTTGCTCAGTGTCTCCTTTGTCTTTCGCTTTTTGCGTACGAATGACATCACACAGAATGATAGTGCTCCGGCCTCCTCGGTGGTGCTGAAGGTAACATACGCTACGTTCCTTCCGCTCCTCCTGGATCTATTCATGGTATTTTCGACAGAGTCCATTTTCTCGGTCATGTAAATATTAATCAAACAAGAGTAAAATAATAAAAGATAAAAAACAATAAATAAATGCATGCAACAAGTTTTCAACCAAAACAATAGAAGAAAATTAATATAAAATAATTAAGTGTAACATTCTGAGTTTGGTAATCGACAATCCCGATTTCTTGATGTTGTTGATTGTGAGTCTTCCTCTAGTGCTGTTGTTTGGATGGTTGTCTTCCTTGTTCCTCTTCTTCTTAATTAGTGGCCAAAATATTATGTGCATGATGATACTTCGGTTGCAGAGTAGTATTTCTCCAGTTGAAGAAATTGGTTGTGATGTAACTTCTCCGTTGTGATGATTGTTTTGCCAATTGGTCCAATTTGCAATCGAATTCATACAGTGGATTGAATTCAGTGGAGATACTATTAATGTGTCTCCCAAATTATTTGGATTTCCTTTTGATATATGATTTGTGATTAATAAAAACAGAATTTATGTGCTGGTGTACTTGTTTTGAGTCGTTTGTGATTCCTTAAAGTAAATTTCCGAGTAAGTATCGATTTAAGTGATTCGATATAACTCATCCTGATCTTTTAAATTTAGTATTATCTAAACAAAACTATTGCAATTATTCTCATCCGCTGCTACTAGCCCCAGTAATAGGATGAGCATCGCCGAGTCCATTGCCATTCCTTATCAAATATCAGGCATCAATGATTAGTATTTTATGAATTTGGAAATTACTGTGCAGCCAATTCTACTTTATCTGCGTGTTTGATGAATCTTTTACCATTACCATCTTCCAAAACAATATTATTTTTCTCCAAAACTCCAACTATTTTATAGGGACCATGATATCGAGTACTGAACTTTCCTTTCCTGGGTTCTACTAGAACGCGAGCCATATCTCCTACTTTTCCTGGGAATGGTCGTGCCTTTTCATCATAATATCCTTTAGACTTATGTTTAGCAGAAATTAAATTTTGTCCAGCTAATATTTGTGATTCGGAAAGTCGAATTATCAATTCACGAAGATACGAATTATACGTTAGCATATCATCATCTTCGGGAAATGAACTAGGGTAACGAGCTAATTTTCCAAAAACTAATTCATATGGAGTGAAGTTAGTGGCTTCGTGTACTGAGGTGTTGTACGAGAACATGGCAAACGGAACTAACTTATCCCAATCATCGAAATCATTTATATAATGTTTTATATAGTCCGTTAATACTATATGGCTCCTTTCTAAAGCACCGTTTGTCTGTGGTCTGTAACCAGACGTTGTTACGTGATGAATTTTGAAGATTTTTGTTAATTCCTTTAGAATCTTGTTTATAAAACTTGTTCCTCTATCGGTTAATATAACACGCGGAGCTCCAAATTGTAAGATTAAATGTGTTACTATCGCGTGAGCAATTGTTTCAGCTTTTATATCCGGTACGGGTACGGCAATACAATATTTTGTCAAATTATCTTGCATAGTCAATATGTGCCGATTGCCATCAGGGGTTGTAGGTAGGGGTCCCACAGTATCTAATGATACTTTAGCAAACGGTTCTATAGGGGTATCTGTGATTATCATTGGTTCACGCGTTTTTGTTCTGACTAATTTATTTTCTTGACAGCTATCGCAAGTTCTAATGAAATTTTGAATATCATTCCTCATTCCTGGCCAATAGAATCTTTCGCGAATCCTACGATACGTTTTAGTTACTCCTTTGTGACCGCCGACTATGCCTTCATGTAATTCTGAAATTATATTATGACGAAGTTCTTCGGGAGGAATTTGAATTTTCCCAAGGCAAATTGTAATTTGGATGTCGATTTCCTCGAAGATTTCTGTTAGGATTTCCTTTAGTGATTCGAGAGTAAGTGAATCGGTATAATCACCGGATTTTGAAATTCGAAAGGAATTAATATCGGAATTTGGAAGAATTAATTTTAAGTTCCTAAGCCCGGTTTTTATTTTCGCGACGGAAGTCTCGTCAAAATGATGTTTCTGCACAACGATGCTAAATATTTTGTACTTTCCCTGTCTAGTGATTAGTACTTGACCTTCCTTTGGTTTAATTTCTCTGAAATTTTCAACGCTGATAGCGCCTATATCTGTTAGCAATTTTCCTACGGATGTTGTCAATTCGCAATCAGCAGAAATAAAGTGAACATAATTATCATGTGAGTAGGTCAAATTTTCTCGGCTAATATTAATTAATTTCTTTGAAGAGCGCTGTGGTTTCCGAGAAAGATTTACGGGAGAGCTAGGTGTGATATCCGGGGGAATTCCCTGAGTCAGCTGGATGCCAGTGCAGTACGTCTCGTTACCTGATACCGTCCTTGGAATTATTCGCCTTGGTATACCAAGAGATTTTGATTTAATTTCACTGAAGTGTCCTGCTAGAAGTGCATTCTGTCTCGTATTGATTGGTGAAGCTGGAAGAGGAGTTGACAATGCCAATGGTTTAGAATGTGGAATAGGAGTAGGTAATGTGGATCTATGGGGTTGCCAATGAATTTTGGTCTGCTCGGATGTTTCCAGTGTACAGTCAGGTTTTGATTTATCATGTCCTTCTGTTCCATATTGTTTAAGTAATTTTTCTATTCTACTATTTAACTCTACGTCGTCTAGTTCGTCAGTGTCCGAAGTATTACCTGATGATTCTTCCATAATTTCGCTGTGTTCTTTAAGAGATTCGTCAAAACGTTTGAAAGAGTCATGTAATTCCTGTTTGTTTATAGACAGTCTTCGTTCGTCATCTAGAAAAACGTCATCGTCACTGTCCTCTGCTGGTGGTTGTAATTCTAGTAGTATGGTGTCAGCGATTATTGTTGTCTCGTCTACTGTTTCAGTGTGAACGTCCTCGGCAATTGGTTCCAATGTTTTCCCTTTCGTATGCTTTGAAGTAATTTTCTTGTGTAGATCCAGGCTTGGCATTACACTTTTCCTTTTCCGTAATATGGGTGGTTCTGATGACTCGTCATGTGAATTATCGGAATCTACGTCTGGCGTATCTGCTGACGATGGAACTGTAGGTCGTGGTGGAATGTAAGCGTTGGGTTTTAATTGATTTCGAGTCCTAGTTGCTACTGCACTGACATTTAAAGGATTTGAAATTTTTGGTTTATTTTTCGATCCAATGGGCCTTCCTGGTTTTCTGGGTGCTTCCGAAACTGATTTGGATATTGGTCTAGATGTGGTTCCTGCTGAGCTAAGTTTAGATTTTGCTGGTTGTTCTTGAATCGGTAGAATTTTTGATGATTCAAGTTCACTGTCAGAGTTGGTACTGCTAGTATCTGAGAGATTAAATTTAACGACAGGATTTCTGGATAACGCGTCTGCACTTGTGTTTAATTTTCCTGCTTTATGAACGAAATTATAGTCGTAGTCACGCAATTTCAATCTCCATCGAATTAAACGTTGCCCTGGATCCTTTATGGAGTCTATCCATTTCAGGGGTTCGTGATCGCTAACTAACGTGAATTTCCTACCGTAAAGATACGGCCTAAAATGCAAAATTGCGTATAATACTGCCAAACATTCTTTTTCGGTGGTGAAATAATTTTTCTCAGGGTTTGTTAAAGTTCTAGAAAGATAAGCTATTGGTAAATCGTTTCCATCCTGACTAAGTATTGCTCCTATCGCAAAATCTGAGGCGTCTGTTGTTAAAGTGAAAGGCTTATCAAAATTTGGATATTGAAGAATTGGACCTCTACAGAGCGCTTTTCGTAATTCCTGGAAGCTACGTTTTTGTTCCTTTCCCCAAACGAAGGTCGCGTTCTTTTTTAACAATTCTGTTAATGGTTTGGATTTTGCTGCAAAATCTTTAATAAATCTGCGATAATAACCTGCTAAACCTAAAAATTGTCTGACATTCTTTGCTGTTTTTGGTCGAGGAAAGTTTTTTACTGCTATAATCTTTTTTGGATCTGGTCTTACACCCTTTTGACTAATTATATGTCCTAGGTATGCTACTTCAGTTTTCAAAAGTTCACATTTATCGGGTAGTAATGTCAATTTAGCTTTTTCTAACCGATTAAATAATCTACGAATTTTCTTTCCGTGTTCTTCAAGAGTTTTTGCGTACACTACAATGTCATCGAGATAAACGAAAACTTCCGTTCCCTGCAAACCACGTAACGTTTGATCCATAAGCCGTTGAAAGGTGGCAGGTGCATTTTTCAAACCTTCGGGCATACGGATATACTCGTAGTGCCCATTAGGAGTTGTAAAGGCTGTTTTAGCCCTATCCTTTGGATCCATCTCTATTTGTTGGAATCCACTCCCGAGATCGATGATCGAGAAATATCTAGCTTGGCCTAATTGATCCAGAATATCGGTTATATTTGGTAACGGATATGCATCTCCTATCGTTTTTTCGTTAAGTTTGCGAAAATCAATTACCATTCTCCACCTGGGTCTTCCTTGAGAATCAGGTTTCTTAGGGACGATCCAGAGAGGTGAATTATAAGGCGAATTTGATGGTTTAATTATCCTATTGTTTAATTTTGTCAAAATTTGACGATGTATTTCTACCTTGTGAACCGGTGGAAAGCGATACTGTCTAGTATTAATCGGTAAATCATCTGATGTCGGAATTGTATGTTTTATTAACGGGGTGAAAGGTAATTGGTCTCCTGGCAAATAAAAGCGATTTGGGTATTCTTCTATAATTTCGATTATATGGTCTCGTTCCTCGTCATTTAGGTGATCTAAACGCAAACGTTTTAGAATTTCGAAAAACCTATCGTGAACTGTGGGCAAATTTTGAACTTCTGAGTCTGAATCGAAATATTCTTCTTCTGGAAAATCATAGTATTCAAAGGGAATTACTTCTTGTGGAGTAACCTCGACTTGTATGTCTTCTTCCAACGTATTAATTGCTAATACGTGACAGACACCATCCCGTACGCTAACAGCTGCTTCGCCTATGTATAAGCCTTCTACTGATTCTAACTTTGGCAAGTATCCTTCTTTTATTTCTGAATTAACCACGCCTATAGCTATCGGTTGACGAGTGCGAGCTTTAATCGTAAGAATTTGCGAACGAGGACTACGTTTAGATTTCTGATTTGGTTCTTCCCCAATGAACCTAAAAGGTCTGATGGGTTCAGTTTTTGTGACCAAGGTATTATGAGCGAACGAGATTTCCGCCTGCTCTTGACGTAAGTAATCTTTGCCTAAAATTCCATCATTATTCAAGGGAAACGATGATCGGACGACGTGAAATTTAACTGGTTGTTCCAAAAGTGTAACGGTAGTTGTTCCTGAAGTTCTCAATTTTTCCGGGGTAATTCCAGTTATAGAGACTGATTCCTGAATGTCTACTTCGACGTCTTCGTGCAAAGCATTTAATTTTATCAGATTTATATCTGCGCCTGTATCAACCACAAATAAACCAGATTTATTGCGTAATTCTTTCGCAGACATTTTAATTAATGGTGATTCTTGCTGTCGTTTATAGGAATAGACGATTCCTCTGCTTCCAAAAATTTTACTGTTCGACGCTCCTGATTCGAGTAACTCGCCGTCGCGCCGGCACGACGAGTTGTGCGGGAGTTTAAATTTTCAGTGTTCCTTCTCGGCGAATTCGAGTTAAAATGATCAAATGTTGGGATAGGGGAAGAAGATCTGGAATTTTGGTTAGTGGGTGTGTTGGATCTTGAAGGTTCAATGCTTCGCGAAGGAACTGGGGTTGGAGAATTTGCTCTGGTTAGAGTATGATTAGTCAAGTTTGGATTCATATGGAAAGATTGAGGGTGATCGTATATTGGACTGTAAGGCGGATATGGCATTGGTGGATAAAAATACGGTGGATAGTATGGATAAGGATGCGGTGGCAACGGATAATGATGATGCTTGTAAGGAACAGGTGATGTAGGACGTGCAGATTTTAGAATGGTAATCGGTGAATTTGCGCGATTATAGTTCGGATTTCTCATGGGACTGGGACTCCTCGAATCTTGCTCTCGCAAGGTTTGGGAGCGGTTTGTGTAGGTGGTAGGTAAGTCACGAGAATCTGGATTCGGAACTGAATGTTGTGATAACATTAATCGCGAAGGTTCACCACCGGGGATTATTCCTGATTTCATTCGGGTTTCTATTCGTGCAGCAATTTTTACAGCGTCCTGTATTTTCTTTGGTTCACGCGAATCAACCGCGATAGCAATTTCGTCGGGTAATCCTCGAATAAAAGCCTCTAAAGCACATTCTTCTACGGGAGCCATCATTTGGTTAGCGCGTTCTCCATATTTATCTTCTAAAGCGACTCGAGCACCGCTGATTAGGATATTTAATCGATCTGCAAAGTCACTGACCGCTTCTCCGCGTCTCATTCGGATATTTTCTATTTCGTGATGGTAGTATGGATATGTTTTACCCGGCGCAAATCTTTCCTTTAAATGTTTTATGAGATCATCTAATTTTTGAAAATTTTTACCCCAAATACTATCTCTCGCTGTTCCCTGCAATTTTCCTAATATTGCCCTTACATATGAAGTTTCCAGTGCTGGTGGCACATAGACTGCACCGTTTTGAACGTCACCTAAGAAATTTTTAAGGGGAATGTTTTTCCCGTCAAAGAAAGGAATGTTTAGTGTACTGTGCTGAATTGTGAAGCATTCAGCCATAGAAGCCATCATCAAATTAGTAACGTGTAATTCGTCCAATGAAACATTTGCAGAAACTTGTGCTGCTGCATTACGAGATGAATTTGTGGCCATTTTGATAAATTAAGTGAAGGAAAATTCAGCAATCGCTATCGTGTAATTATAATTGATGTTGATTATTTGAACCATCTATGCAACAGTGTGCGAATCTCGAAATCTATACGATCCTTTAATTATTCTGCACTAACACATGCGCTAATTGACAATACTTATCCCACCGCTGTCACCAATTCAGCCTGTTACGTGCGTAAGGAATTATTTCGTGGGCCGAGCGGTTAGCCGTTCCGCGCGTAACGCTTGAATAAATTTAATTTAGGATGGGTTGTATCATCTAAGATTCCATACGGAATCCGCGCATAGGTCAGGAATGAAGTAGGTGTTAACGCAGAATAGAGGATAAATGCCTTATTGGCCTGTTCTATTGGTTCTTCACATTATACAAAAACAATTACACGGGATAGTTCAGAAATATCGGAGTCCAGAATGGATGACAATTTTACAATACTTATTTTAGTTGGAGTCTTAGATTGGTAAATTCCTAACGTGCTAAGTTTACGAATGGGCCCAAGGGAAATTCCGACAAGCATATAAACATATGTTTGGGTCCTCGTATCGCGATGCTAACATAAGTATGGAAACTCACAAATGAATACTATCTTGGAAGCAATGTTTGCTGAGGGAGCCGAAGATGAAGGAATGGCTGATGAACTTTTCACTTCTGTTTTCACTATACTATAAATACGATAAACTACTATAAATACTATAAAGACAAATTTAATATATGAGGATAGAGATTGATTTCGATCTGAATAATTCTTGTTTGCTGAGTCCTTCGGTAATTATGGAAGTAACTTCACTAATTTTAACCCGAACTCTGGCTCAAAATAGCAACAAGGGCAAAACGCCACGCACCTCGCGATTTGACTAACGATTGCAACTTGCGGTGATTTCCTGCTCCTTTTTGTTGATTTTGGAACCGCTAAGGGGGGGAATTCCAAGAGCTGTGCTCATTCTTCCCACTTAGGAAATCACCCGTTTCCTGTTCAAAGAATTCCGCCAAAGTTCATCAACCCGCCCTTATCCACAGCCTCTCGCTATTGTAATTTTGCTTATTAGCGAAACGTGGCCGCTGTTCGGAGAATATTCGCGGTTGCTTAAATTCAGTTTTTGCAGACTAATAGTTCATCGATACCGTGTCGTAAGATCGGGCACGTGTGATGCCTACTCAGGAATTTTAACTTCCTCTTTCTTTTTATATTTAATTTTTTTATATGTGCTTGGCACGTAACAATGTCTACATCCATTTCTTGTAGCTTGTCAACCACATCAAAGAATTTAGAAATGTGGTCTCGTGTGTCTTCACCTTCACGCATTTTTTGCAAAGTGAGTTGTTTTAAAAGGTTCGCTTTTCGAGCAGGTCCCTTAGATTGATAGGTACTTTCTAATTTAAGCCAAACATCTCGAGATGTGGTACAATTCTTGATTTGTTTTAATGCATGAGGGTGGATAGATAGTATTAGATCTGACCTGGCTTTCTTGTCAGCAATTTCCCACTGCTTTGTGACTATAGCTCCTTCTGCCAAATCCGGTTTCGGTATCTCACCACTCACATATCCCCATGCATCATTCTTCACCAAAAGGGCTTCGGCTTGTAATTTCCAAGTCTCATAATTATCCCTTTCTAACATTTCTATTCGTGTATAACTGCTGGTACTCATTTTCGCGCACATACACTTATTATCTTCACTCGCGATATATTGACTTTAATTAACTACCTAAAATATACTATTCCAAGGGAGCTGGGCCCATAACCTATTGCAGAGTATGAACCTTTCTTTTATTAATAACGAAACAACAACGCGGTAACCAAAACGACTGGACAGAAACCAGTCGACTATTTGTTTACTACATACATTCAGATTGTGTTGCTGCTCTAATAGATTTAGTTGAAGGAGAATCAGAATTGGTTTCTGGTTTTAATACAGAATATTACAGATGAGGGTTTGCATTAATTTTTATATCTGAATATATAATAATTATATTTATAAGAATAATAACAGGTGTATTATTTACAGAATTTAAAGTATTTTCTTTAAAATTTTTATTATTTTATTTATTTATAATTTTTCTTATTATTTTTATTCGAGCAATTATACCTCGTTTACGGTATGATGATTTAATATATATATGTTGAAAATTTATTTTACCATATATTTTGTTTTTTGTTTTTTTCAAATTATGTAATTTTTTTACATAATTATTATTTATATTAAGTTAATAGAAAATTTTAATTTCTATCATATATTTTCAAAATATATACTTGTTTCAAGTTCATTAACTTATAGAATTAATTTTTTATAAAAATAATTTTATCTCATAATTTATTAATTATAGGGGAAATAATAAAAAATGAAAAATAAATAATTGCACTAATTTGAGCAATAAATATGTAAGGATACTCAATTGGTTTAGCACCTGTTCATGTTAAAATAATACATGTTGATATAAATATTCAAAATTAAAATTGATTAATTGGATAAAATTTAGTAGTTTTAAATTTTGTTAATCCGTTAAAAGGTAGAATTATTAAAATTAGAATTGAAAATATTAATCCAATTACTCCCCCTAATTTATTAGGAATTGAACGTAAAATTGTATAGGCAAATAGAAAATATCATTCAGGTTGAATATGTTTAGGGGTATTTATTTGGGAAGCTGGGGTGAAATTATCAGGGTCACAGAAAATATATGGATTATATAATACAATAATAAAAAAAATTATTAAAATTCATCTAAATCCTACTAAATCTATTCAAGTGAAGTAAGGATGAAATCTAATTTTTCCTGGATTTCTAGAAATTCCGTTACGATTATTAGATCCATATATATGGAGGTATGTTAAATGAATAATTACTATAGATGTAATAATAATAGGAAATAAATAATGTATAGAAAAAAATCGTCCAAGGGTTGGTGTTCTAATTGAATAATCTCCTCAAATTCAGTGAATTATAAATTTTCCAAAGGATGGGATAGCTGTTAATAGATTTGTGATAACTGTTGCTCCTCAATGACATTTGTCCTCAGGGTAAAACATATCCTATAAATGCAGTTGTTATAGATAATATTAAAATTATTACACCTAATAATCAAACATGTTTAAAGTTATAAGAATGATAATATAATCCTCGTCAAATATGTAAATATATACAAATGAAAAATAAAGATGCTCCATTTATATGGGCTGTTCGGATATATCATCCTTCAATATTTTGAATAATATGAATGATTCTATCAAATGCTATTGATGTTTGAGGGATATAATGTATTGATAAAAGGATTCCTGAGCTAATTTGAATAATTAGAATTAAGGCAAGAATTGAACCAAAATTTCATCATCTAGAAATATTTATAGGAGTAGGTAAAACAATAAATGTATTTTTAAATACATTAATTATTGGGTCATTATTAGATTTAGAATATTTAAACATTATTATTGTGTTCGACGAATAAATTTATATTTTTGTTTACAGATTTTAATAATAGTAATTATTGAAAAGAATAAATAAAAAATTCTTAATAAATAATATATTATGTTAGAATATTGATAAGTTAAATTATTTGTTTTTTTTAAATTCAATTATATTTATTTTTAAAATAATTAATATTATAAAAATTATTATTAGTGAAATTATAATAATTTTTATAAATATATTATTTGTTTTTATTTTTGATACTCTAATTCATGTTGTAAAAAATAGAAATATTACTATTATTCCTCTAATTATTGAAATAAAAAGAATAAGAGCAAAAATATTAAATGAGGTTGTGTATAAACTTATAATAATAACAATTATTAGGGTAAAAATTATTTGATAAATTAGAAATAAGATAGGATTATTTTTTATTAAGAAAATTAATCTTAATAATATAAAAATACTAAATATAGGAATAATTATTTTGATTAAAATAGTGAGTTTAAACATTTCAAGAAATAGTTTAATTAAAATATTAATTTTGGAGGTTAAAGACATAAAATTTTAATTTTTTTGAAAGCTATAAAATATTTATTTATTTTTAATTTACAAAATTAATATTTCAATTTAAATTATTGTTGCGTATGCATAAGTTCATACGATTTAGTTAAGAACGCTCGGCGACAGAAAGGCGCCTCAGAAGAGTTTTATTTAACTTCCCAGGATACTTTCAGTGAATTCAAAATGCGTTTCCCACAGTCCACGTCGGTCCCACTTGACTTCAATTACCTAAACATCCCCTAGGCAGTGTAGCCTCTCCGGACCCTAAAAGCATCTCCTACCGTTCACGTAAACAACCTAGACCTGCGAAGAAGGAAGCCAGTGTAAAACCATCTTACGACATCACAACGTTACTCTGTCCGATTAAGTCCACGCATCTTAGGAGTGCGCCGCTCGAATTCACTGAAAGTATCTAAGCTCAATTAAAGTGTCGTTCACCATTGTGATCTTGCTATAAATCAGCAATCGAAGCGGAGTGACCTATCAACGAGTCAACGAACAATATACGTCGTCGCTACTTAGGTAAGCGTTACACTCACACACTAAACACATTTGTAAAAGAGTCATTAATAGAGATTTGTTAGAATAAATTTGTAACTGTTCAAAAAGGGAACATCAACATCTTGTGCATTTCCTTTACTAAAATCAATAACAGCAACGAGCCCATCACAGATTCACTCCAACCGCTCGGAGTGAATCAATTAATTGTTAACGGGTAGTATCTCGATTCGTCGTCACTCTCTCTCCCAGCATAGGTGGTAGTTCTTAGGACCTATCCACAAAAGGTGCAATACAGCCTTCCGGTAATAACAGGTGACAGCAGTTCCTAGGATCTGTCTCGTACCCGTCGCAAGCAATACGCAAGCGAGGAAGTACCTGTATTGTTATTAACGGATGCCTGCTGCGGTCTTAGGATCCCCAGTCAGAACCCGGTCTTATTTATCGAGAGAGGACGGTCAAACGAGGTACGCGACGCGATTCGGTCATCTGCCATTTGATAATTAAAACTCGCACGCCCCAGCTCCTAACATTATATAGCTTTATATTATTAAGTAATAATTTATTATGTTTTTTAAAATTATTTTAAGAATATTTTTATTTATGAAATATTATAATCATATTTTAATAGTTTTAATTTCTTTAGAATTTATTGTTGTAAGAATTTATTTTATAATTTTTTTATGTTCTAGAAGATTTTTAGAATCTTTTATATTATTTTATTTATTATTTTCTATTTGTGAAAGAGTATTAGCCTTGGGATTAATAATTATGATAATTCATTATTATGGAAATGAAAAATTATAAATTATAAATATTAATTTATGATAGAATTATTAATTGTAATAATTTTTTTAAAATTTATATTTTATTTTTTTTAATAAAATAAATATTTTAATTTTTTTAAGGTATTATATAATATTTTATTTTTTTCAAAATTTGGAAATTTTAGATAATATTTATATTAGATATAGATTTTGTTTAAGAAAATTTTCTTTAATATTAATTATTTTATCTATTTGGGTAGTATTACTAATTATTTTAAGAATTAATTTAAAATTTAATCAATTATATTTTATTAATATTTTTTTTAATTTTATTAATAATTTTAGTAATAATTTTTTTGAGAATAGATTTATTATTATTTTATATAGTTTATGAATTAAGAATTATTCCTACATTTTTATTAATTTTTTACTGGGGTTCTTATAAAAATCGAGTTGAGGCAAGATATCTTATAATATATTGTATGTTATTTTTTTCTTTACCTTTGTTCGCGACCCCTTCGATCTTGGCCGAGAACACCGAATATTTATTTGAGCGCCGGGTGTCGGATCAGAAAGGATAGTGGTTGAATATCGCTCGTCCGTGATTCGCGACGATCTGTCTGTTCGTAACGATCTCCGTAGATCGAAATATTCCGTAATTAAACTCACTGGGCCCGTGCCCGCGTACAATTCTCTTCCCGTGGTGGAAGAAATTGTCTCCGATGTGAATGTGAGAAGCCTCGTGGCTTGCGATAAAAACTCTTACGTGCGTCGTGGTTAACAGTCGGCAGAAGAAGAGAAAGATTTCGCTCTATCCCCCGGAAACGCACTTCGGGGAGACAGAGCCCCCTGCGACTACGCACCCTCTGCCGCCCGCCGGAAACGAGGGGCGCCACGACATTTAAACTGGCTTAAACATACCGCCCGCCTCGTATCCGGTAGGTACGACATCTAATTTAGAAACAAAAATCGGTGAAATATTCACAAGAATAATGTTACATGACAGGACGCATGGTACGTACATAAACTTAACTTACGAGAGGCGCAAGACGCATGATATATAAGAACGGAGCACATAGTACAAATAGTAACATGGAACAGCGTAACGTAGACAGACGTAGCTCTTACTACCGCTACTTCTTACATACATCGATCGGTAGCGGACAAATCTGGGAAATTGGCCTCTTGAACTTCGATCGAGCAGTCCGAAGTTGAACTACTCGAGTGCGATCGTCACTCCCTGGGAAGGATTTTTCTACAATGGCCAAGTCCCATTTACAGGGAGGCAGCAAGTTGTTTTTTAGTAGAACAAGTGTACCCTCCTGGATGTTCGGCATGGTTTTGGACCATTTGTACCGCTGTTGCAGAGTATGTAAGTAGTCCCGAGACCAATTTCGCCAGAAATGTTCGAGCATCGCACGCACGCGCTGATAACGAGACAATCGGTTCTCGTCCAGATTTAGGACCGACTCGTCCGGCACCGTGGTTAAAGGCCCGCCGATTAAAAAATGACCGGGAGTGAGCACGGCGCAATCACTCGCGTCGCTGGTCATCGCTGCGATCGGGCGCGAGTTCAAACAAGCCTCAATCTGCGCGAGAAGCGTCGTGAACTCCTCGATTGAAAGAGTATGATCCCCCACGATTCGTCGGAGGTGATGCTTCATACTCTTGACTCCCGCCTCCCAGAGCCCTCCGAAGTGAGGGGCAGAGGGGGGTATGAAATGCCAAGTAGAGCCGTCGGAGGCTAACCGAGCAGACAGATCGACGTCTTTAGATAAGTTACGGAACATGGTGGACAGTTCCTTTTCCGCTCCCAAGAAGTGAGTGCCATTATCGCTGTAAATATCGCTCGGGATACCGCGCCGAGATACGAAACGTTTAAAGGCAGCAAGGAAGGCGGTGGAAGAGAGACTGTTCACCAGTTCTAGATGGATTGCGCGCGTCGATAGACAGACGAAAACAGCAACGTATGCTTTGTACGATCGTTGTCCGCGGCCAGCAATCGGTATAATGTTGACTGGCCCCGCGAAGTCGACGCCGGAATGCAAGAACGGACGAGAGGGAGTTACCCTAGCGGAAGGTAAATCCCCCATGAGCTGCGTTGGGGTATTCGCCCGATGGCGTATACACGGAATAAATTTGTGGATTTTGGAACGCACAAGGTTTCGGGCTCGTAATATCCAGTAGTTCTGACGCAGAATCCGAAGGGTCAATTGCGGACCCCCATGAAGAGCTCTTCGGTGAGCATCTTCTATAATAAGGTCACTTATTCTACCGTTCGACAAAATAACCGGATGCTTTTCGTCGTAAGGTAATTGCGAGTGCCTCAGCCGCCCGCCAAGCCGAATTAGTCCGGTTGACTCGAGAAACGGATGGAGCGTTACCAATGAGCTCCGTTGAGAGACGGCGGTATTGTTCTTTAAGAACTCTAATTCCGACGGAAAACTGACCGCCTGCGAGTATCGACACCAGAACTGCCGCGACTGCAGAATTTCCTTCGCCGTCAGAGGCGTCGTGTTTGGCGACTGATGCTTCCGAGTTAACTTCAAGTTTGAAGTGAAGCGAAACACATAAGCCGTTACGCGTAATAATTTCGGCCATGAAGAGAAGCGATGCATCAGCTCGTCCAGATAACTAGACTCCGGTATGGTCTGGATGGAGTGAACCGTAGCCTTGGATTGTTCGGAGCGAATGAGCACTTTGTGATCAGGATTGATCGAACTCGGCTCGTGTTCCTGTGGTGGCCAGAAGCGTGAGTTTTGACTGAGCTACGTTGGCCCATGCCACCAAAGTTTATGACTCTCGAGTTCTGCTGGCGAAATGCCACGTGATGCACAATCCGCGGGGTTTGCATGCGTTGGAACATGGTTCCAAACGGCTGCGGGTAACCTCGTTTGAATTTTAGCAGTTCGATTCGCGACATACGTGTTCCAGGTAGAGGGATGTTTTTTCAACCAACCGAGGACGACGGTTGAATCCGTCCAGCAATACACTGGCACGTGTGAGAGCTTTAATGTTGTCTGAACAAACTGAACGAGTTTGGACAGTATAGCACCACCGTTTAACTCCAGACGAGGAAGAGAAACCGTCTTGATGGGCGTCACCTTGGATCGAGCCGCAATAAGTATCACAGTGACCTCATCAAGAGAGTGCAAAACCCGAAGGTACACCACAGCAGCGTAAGCTCTGTTTGAAGCATCTGAAAATCCATGCAATTCGCAAGCTAGGTTAGACGTAGACCGCCCGGTCCAACGTGGTATGCGAATAGATTCAATGAGAGGAAGAGACTGGCAATAGGACTTCCACGAATGAAGAATAGCGGAGGGAAGCTGATCATCCCAATCGCACTTACAAAGCCATAACTCTTGAAGGAGAATTTTTGCGACAATCACCACGGGGGTAGCCCACCCGAGCGGGTCAAAGAACCTGGCGATGGTGGCAAGAACCGCACGTTTGGTGGAACCGGAGTTCCCTGGCAGATGCGTACGAAAGGCAAAAGAGTCACTTTGTGGCGCCCAGTAAACGCCGAGAACCTTTATACTTTCATCCTCCTTAAGGTGGCGATCCGCAGCAAGATCATCGTCTCCCGAGGAAAGATTGTCCAACAAAGCGGGAACATTAGATGCCCATTTGTGTAATTGGAAGCCTCCTGCAGAGAGAAGCGCAGTAAGCTGTCTCTTGATGTCGAGAGCAGAGCTCGCATCTTCCGCTCCGAAGAGTACATCGTCCACGTAAATGTGTTCCTTGAGGATCGATTTGGCGAGAGGAAATTTGTCGCCCTCGTCCTCCGCAAGTTGGTGAAGAACTCTGATCGCCAAATAGGGAGCAGAAGCAGTTCCGTAAGTAACGGTTCGTAGCCGATACGTGCTTGTGTGGAAAGAAAGAGGTGGTTGCCATAGTATCCGTAGAAAGTCTCTGTCACGCGGATGTACGAGAACTTGGCGAAACATCTTGGCGATATCTGCCATGAGCACGATACGATATTGACGCCATCTCATTATTATAGAAGGCAAATCAGTTTGTAGCTTCGGTCCAGTCCGTAGGTAGTCATTGAGAGAAAACCCGTTAGAGGTGTTACAAGAGGCGTTGAACACAACTCTCAGTTTAGTGGTGAGACTATCGTTCCGTAAAACTGGATGATGCGGAAGATAGAAGGTGTGTTGCGATGAAAGTTCGTTAGGAGGGACGATTTCCATGTGCCCTAAGTGCTCGTATTCCTGAAGAAAGGAATGGTAAGCGTCGGAAAGGTCCGAATTCTTGTCCAAACGCGATTGTAATTTGGAGTACAAACGGGACGCGATAGCGATTGAACACCCTAACGGTGGAGGATCCTCCTTGAATGGAAGACGAACGACGTACCGTCCATGCTCATCCCTATAATGCGTCTTTTGAAAGTGCTCTTCGCACGTTTGTTCATCGTCAGTGAGATGAGGTTCTGTGAATTCTTCTTCCGTCTCCCAGAACCGCGAAAGGAGCGAGTTGAGGTCAGCGGAGAGAAGATTAACCTTGGCATGGTGAGCCAGAGTGGCTGAATGAATAATCTTATCGGGACCGGAAAGTATCCATCCGAAAATGGTTAATCGAGCAGTAGGACTGCCCAATGGGCCCTGACGCAAGCCATTGCGTAGGATAGCGCCATAGAGATCCGCGCCAATGAGCAAATGAATCGGAGTAGACTCATTTGGATTGGGATCTGCGAGAGTCAGACCTTGTAAGTGATCCCAACTGGGTTGAGATTGAGCTCGGTACGCTCGGTACGAGGTAATATTTTGGTAAACGTACGCGTCCAGCGGTAAAGAAGGACCGCTTCCCTGATAAGGCTCTACAACGAGATGTAGAACAAATTTCGAAACACCACGGCAAGAATCTCCGAAGGCCGTAACTTGCAGATGAGTTTTATGCCGTCGTGTTCGCAACGATTGTGCAAGAGTTTCCGAAACAAAGCTGTGAGTGGCCCCCTGATCGAGGAGGGCACGCACTTGAAAGGTCCTACCTTCAGCAGTCCGAAGAGTCACTTGAGCGGTTGCAAGAAGAACCGTATGAGGCACTATTGGCACGCGCTGAATGGCATGGACGGAAGACGTCGGTTCTCGATTGCCGTTATGGCTCGTACTGGCGTCGATACCGCCGTCGGAAACAGTTAATGTTTGAGCCGCATTGACGGCTGAAGCACTCGTCTCCCGGTGGAGAGAGGTATGATGTGGACGACCGCATTTTATGCACATGGACTTGCTCGGACACGCGCTCGAGCTGTGTCCTTTTCGCAGACATTTCACACAACATTTAACGTTCTTAATCAATGAGTACCGTTGATCGATGCTTAGATTGTGGTACTGTGCACATTTATACAGCGGGTGACCATTGGAACATAAAAAACATTTTGAGGTCGCTTTACTCTGCGTATTAGTTGCGTGAACTTTCGCGGGACGAGAGGCGCACGGTGCCGGTACGTTGGTAACGTCGCTAGAGGTAAAGTCCTCGTCGAGTCCCCTAATACGCTTTGCAAGAAAATCTAAAAAGCTAGTAAGAGTGGGCGGATCATATGAATCCCCGAGGAGCATACGCCAATCTTGTCGCGTGCGAGGAGCGAGCTTCTTGACGAGGATGAAAACGAGGATATCGTCCCATTCAGTAACTGGGCGATTCAAATTGCGCAGAGCGGCAAGTGATGCATTAGTGGTATCGCGAAGTGATCGAAGTGAAGCACGCGACTCCAGCTTCATCATCGGGATATCAAAAATAGCTTGCAAATGTGAGTTAATCAACAGTCGCGTGTTTTCATACTCGTCCGTCAACTTCTTCCAAGCATGTTCGAAATTCGCGTCCGTGACTCTAACGTTGCTTAACAGACGCTCCGCTTCACCCGTTAAGCTGATCTTTAAGTGATGCAGCTTTTCGACCGTCGATAAGGCAGGATTGTTCTTTACGAGCGATTCGAATAAGTCCCGGAAATTCTCCCACTCTAACCGATTTCCAGAAAACTTCGGAAGCTCTATTCGCGTTAACAAAGAAGAGTGAGTCGTGACTGGCGGAGATTGAGTCGTAGAACTGTTCGCCGCGGGAGGAACCGAAGAAACCGATGTACTTATCTGATGGAGGACTTCAGACATATAGTCGGAGGCCTGAAGCATGACGTCCTCGGCAGTCTGGAACTTCGCCTTCGTGAAGTAGTCGATCTTCTTCATGTCCTCGTTGGCGGCAGCTTGGTGAATCAAGATCTCGTTGGCCTGGCACCGGTCCCATAGCTTCTCGAGCGCAGACAAGCGATTCTGGACCTTGGCGATGGTGTAGTTCGCGCTGCCGATCTTCTTGAAGTTAGACAGAGCTCGGTCAAGTTGGTCAAAGATGGGCTGTTGGCTCGCGATGAGATGCGCTAGACCTTCCATGGTGATGCCTTCGCCTCACAGAGCTGAAGCTGGACTACAGGGTAGTTGTTCGTGAGTGTGTGCAAGTGAGAGCACAGCGTAACACGAATAAACAGAGAACACCGAGCGTTCGAGTACGTGCGAGAGAGAACACTGCGCGATGCGTAAGACAAAGCACTGATCGTTCGTGAGTGTGAGAGAGATCACCGTGCGACACGAAGAAACGAAGAACACCGAATGTTTTGAAATGCTCTAACGGTCTTCGAGACAAAGAAAGCACGCACACGATGACGTCACAGTCGCACCACACCTGCGAATTCGTAGCACTTATATTGTTCGTATGTCCAATTGAAGAAAACTGCACTATAGATTTGTCCAGACACAATGTTCGTCTAAAGTGCACCGCACTACGATCTCCTTTAAAAGAGAGATGTAACACCGCGGACCTTGTTGGTCAGGTTCGAGAGGCCGTCTTAGAATTCCGTTGCGGTTTGAACGGCGACCACGTGTTCGTCACGTTCCTTTCGCAACCACGCTATCTTTCGTTCGTGAAAGATTTCGCGATATCCAATCGATCCCAGCAATCCGCGCGATCCGGCTCGAGGGACCAAAATGTTCGCGACCCCTTCGATCTTGGCCGAGAACACCGAATATTTATTTGAGCGCCGGGTGTCGGATCAGAAAGGATAGTGGTTGAATATCGCTCGTCCGTGATTCGCGACGATCTCTCTGTTCGTAACGATCTCCGTAGATCGAAATATTCCGTAATTAAACTCACTGGGCCCGTGCCCGCGTACAATTCTCTTCCCGTGGTGGAAGAAATTGTCTCCGATGTGAATGTGAGAAGCCTCGTGGCTTGCGATAAAAACTCTTACGTGCGTCGTGGTTAACAGTCGGCAGAAGAAGAGAAAGATTTCGCTCTATCCCCCGGAAACGCACTTCGGGGAGACAGAGCCCCCTGCGACTACGCACCCTCTGCCGCCCGCCGGAAACGAGGGGCGCCACGACATTTAAACTGGCTTAAACAACCTTTTTTAGTAATTTTAATATATAGGATATATATAGGATTTAATATAAAATTTAGGATAAGATTTATTTTTATTGAAATGGTTAAGTATTCTATTAATAGATTTTTTATAATTTTTATTTTAATAGTATTTTTAATTAAATTCCCTATATTTTTAAGACATTTTTGACTATTAAAGCTCATGTGGAAGCTCCTTATTTTGGTTCAATAATTTTAGCTTCAGTTTTATTCAAATTGGGAGGGTATGGATTAATCCGAGTAATATTAACCATCCCAATACTGTGCCGGAGTCAAAAATGACCCGAGCGATTCAATCCAATGTCAAAGTTGTGTGTGTTATCGTCTTATCTACAACTACATGTTGTGTCGAATAAACATACAATGTACGTGTGCCTGCTTCTTCTGGGCTCGGAAGGTTTCCAGTCAGTCTATCATAGAGATTTTAAGAAGAAAGACGTGTGTAAATTCATAAGTTTATTCGACCAAAAATTTCATTTTTTATTATTTTTATTGCTGACATTCGAAGTAAACGAAAAAAGCATACGTTGTGCTCGTAATCCTGATGCGAATGAATAAAAAAATTTTATTTTTTATAATTTACGATTTTTTACTAAACATAATCCCAATTACAACAGCATAAGAAATAAAAAAGAAGAAAAAAATTCGGGGGACCGTCACTGTGAGTACAACATGGATGAGAAACTTGGCTCGCACGAGTGTCACTATGTTAGTACAATATCGGTGAGGGCCCCGCATAGTATTGGAATGTCGGTGTGGGTCAGAATTGACTCCGGCATAGTCCGTAGTGCGAGGGTTAATAATAATTTTTAATAATTTATTAAATGTTATGCCTTCAATAATATTATTATGATTTTTAGTTTTTTTTAATATATCAGCTCCTTTTTCTTTAAACTTAATAAGAGAAATTTTAATAATTAGAATTGTGTTATTAAAATATACATATTTACTGAGTTTATTAATTTTTATTATTTTTTTAAGTTCAATTTTTACTTTATATATTTTGAGTTATAGATCTCATGGTAAAATAATTTTTTATTTAGGATTTAATTCTGGAAAATTAAAAGAATATATTGTTTTATTTATACATTTAATTCCTTTAAATTTTTTATTTTTATTAAATTTAAATTTTTATTTAAATAGTTTAATACAAATTTTAGTTTGTGATACTAAAGATGTATAAAATTATATTTTGAATTATTTTTATTATAATATTATCTGTAATAATTTTACTTTTATTTCTTAGATTTATAATATTTATATTATCTATGTATTTTAAAATATTAATTTTAAGATTTATTATTATTGGTTTAATTTTAGGTTATTTTATATAAAATAGTATTATAATAAATAAAGTTAAAATATTTTTTCATAATTTGATAATAATAAATTTATTATGATCTTATTTATCTATTTTTCCTTTAAAAATAAGAAGATTTACATTGTTAGAAGTTGAGAAAGGTTTATTGGAAATATTTATCGGTCGATTTGATTCTTTTAATATTTTTTATTATTATGAAAAAAATATTTTAATAAGATGAAGAAGTATTATAATATTTATAAAAAGAATTTTTATTATAATATTATTAATTTTAATATTTAATTAATTTAAATAGCTTAAAAATTAAAGTTTAATATTGAAGATATTAAGATAATATAATTATTTTTAAAAATGTACGGAAAAGTGAGAAGTTGAGTGGACTGTATGTTTTAATAAAGTCTGAGGCGCGTATCTTAATAGTTATTTATTAATAAGTTAACCGTAGGCACGAGTACACGGAGTCAGTCATACGCACACACACAATCAGTTAATTAGTTATACGCAATAAGTCAATAAGCACGATAGAGAAAGCAGCTCAAAAGCAGATACGTAAAGTACGCAGATTTACAGGTAAGCACACCAATAATTAACGTGTATAAAGTTATACGAAAGTAATAAACCCAATAAGTAAGTGTAATCGCACGTTTAAGCTATAACGTCGATACACCCGAAGTAGAATAGATTACCAGAACAAAAGACCCGAACTAAGAGCGCGACCGGTGCCGTCGCACCGGTATTTATGATTTGAGTGAGGGGCTACCCCTTGGGGGGAGCTCACGCGCTCGTGACGCTTCGAGAATATTCGGGAATTCAATTCCTTCTCGAATATTCTCAACTGCTGCGAAGAAGACCTTGTTTCCAGAACGTTCGACGTATTTAAAGTTTTTGCACCATAGTTAAGACGCACGAAGCGAAGCCAGAAAAAGAGTCCAAAGTGAGCATAACACTGTTTGACTACGTCGAACGTTCCGGACTTCGAGAAATCCTGAACATTCCGCCCGCCTTCGTTGTCCTGTGGCAACGAATCCAGTACTTAATTATTTACGCCCCGTCGAGGACCAAAGCGATTTGGTTCTTCGACGGGGCTAGGAGGGGCCCCCCACCGGACACGCCAATGCGGGTGGGGGACGAGGCTGTCGAGGTGGGCACCCGGATGAAATATCTGGGGGTCACCCTCGACAGCCAATGGTCATTCGGGGCCCACCTTGAAGAGGTTGTGCCCCGGGTCGAGAAGGCGGCGGCGGCGATCGGACGCCTGCTGCCCAACCTGGGGGGACCACAGGTGGGCGTCCGCCGCCTGTACGAGGGGGTGGTGCGGTGCACCGCTCTTTACGGCGCGCCCGCGTGGGCGGGGTCCCTCCAGGGGTGCCGGCGGAACCGCCAGCTCCTCTGCCGAGCAGAGCGGACCCTCGCCGTGCGGGTCGTCCGCGGGTACCGCACCGTATCCCAGCAGGCGGCGGCCCTACTTGGGTGTTCCCCCCCATGGGAACTTAAGGCGGCGGAGGCCGCGGAGATATATGAAATCTCCGCGGCCCTCAAAGGGACGCCGGCCTCGGCGGAAAGCCGAGCGTCAGAGCTGGAGGCCGGCAGGAGCCGGGCCCGGCTGCACACCTTTGAAAGGTGGCGCAGCCAATTGGAGGAGCCCGGCTCCGGAGAAAGGACGGTGCAGGCCGTCCTTCCGGTCCTCCAGCAGTGGCTGGGGAGGGAGGGAAGGCTCACCTTCCGGTTGACGCAGGTGCTCACCTGGCATGGTTGCTTCGGTGAGTTCCTGAATAGGATCGGAAGGGAGCCCACCCCGCAATGTCATCATTGCGGGGAGGACGTGGACTCGGCGCAACACACCCTGGAGGAGTGTCCCTCCTGGGCTGCAGAGCGCCGAGTCCTTCGTCTAAGCATCGGGCCGGACCTGTCGCTGCAAGCCGTCGTCCAGGCGATGGTGAGCGGCGAGAGGTCATGGGGAGCGGTAGCCTCCTTCTGTGAACAGGTAATGTCACGGAAGGAGGCCGCGGAAAGGGCCCGCGAAGCCGCGGACCCTGAAGGAAGGGGGCGAAGGCGGGGACGAAGGCGGGGACGGAGAGCCCCGGCTCCACCAGCTGCCGCGGCGGCTATGTAATAGCCGCCGGAGCCACCAGGCTGCCTTGGTTGGGGCCCAGGCAGCCATGAATGGTGGTTCCGAGGTGGGGGATGCAGTGTCGTGGGCGCACTGCATCTCCAAAAATCAAAAATTGAACTGGCCCTTCTGAGGGCCGGGCGCTGGGATCCCGAGCAGAGTTCTCAAGAGGGCCTCGGGGTCCCAAAAAGCGCCACGGCTGGAGTCCACCGAGGGGTTTTAGCCGGTAAGAATCCGGCACTACCCCGGCCTCCCCCCCCCCCAGAGGGAGACCGGGGTGTCTATGAAGATTTCCCCTCGTACAAAAAAAAAAGTACTTAATTATTTGGAAGCAAGCAGATCTTCGTAATAGGACGCTTTAGCGTAGTGGTCGCCGTCTGCACGATGCGAGCGAGTTGCCACCTGGTGGGGGGAGTGAGCTCATTCAGAACCACACAGAGATCTCCCACCCTCGGGGCGTCAATCTTCTTACGCCACTTGTCGCGTGCCTGCAGTGTTTGAAGATATTCCCTTTTCCAAACGTTCCAAAAATGCAGCTGCATTTGTTGAAGTAGACGCCAGCGCGATGTAGAAGTTCCTGAGTCATCCAGAGACGCATGGCCGGGCAAGGCAGTCAGCGGAGCACCTATCAAAAAATGACCAGGAGTTAATACCTCTAGCGTATCCAGAGAGTCAGACAGAGTTACCAACGGGCGTGAATTTAGACACGCCTCAATTTGTGCCAGGACCGTAGCCATTTCCTCGTAAGTGAGTCGCGTGTCGCCCACTACGCGTCGAAGATGGTGCTTCATAGATTTCACCCCAGCTTCCCATATGCCGCCGAAGTGTGGAGCCGCTGGAGGGATGAATTTCCATGTGACGCCTTCCCGCGCCAGTTCCCGCGTAATGGCAGACACCGTGGAAGACGACTAAGCAAACATGCGGCCGGGTTCTCGATCCGCTCCTTGGAAGGTGGTTCGTGCCGTAAAGCGACGGAATGCAGCGATGAAAGCCTCAGTAGTGTAGTCGGACACCAGCTCCAGATGAATAGCTCGTGTGGCGAGGCAGACGAAGACAGCAACGTACGCCTTCCTGGATTTCTGCCCTCGCCCTCCGCTTATCCTCACCGGGTATGGTCCAGCGTAGTCGACACCCACGTGTAGAAATGCTCTAGCCTGGTTGACCCGTGAAGCCGGTAGATCGCCCATGCGTTGAGAGAGAGAAGAAGCCTTCCAGCGTGTGCATACTAGGCACTTGTGAATGACAGCTTTCACAAGGTTCCTTCCCCCAAGGATCCAGTAATTTTGGCGGAGCGTGCCTAGAGTAAGTTGAGGACCTCCGTGTAGTGTCAAGAGGTGAGCCTCTTGTGCAAGAAGTGCAGTAATGTGGTGAGACCAGGGAAGTATGACAGGATGCTTGGCGTCATATGACAGGAGAGAATGCTTGAGCCTCCACTCTCATCAGCCCATCAGAATCCAACATTGGTGTAAGCCGCGATAGTTTCCCCTTTATTGGCCGATCCCTAGTCAGTGATTCAAGCTCCTGTGCAAATGTCTCCTCCTGCACTAGCTTAAGGCACAAAGTTCGTGCCCTTCGTATTTCATATGCAGTGACATATGAGCAATCAGGTTCATCAGGAGATTTCTTGGACTTGTTGATAAACCTCACTAGCCAGGGCAGGATGCGGAGGAGATGTGAAAGGGAAGAGTAGCGCTGCAAGAATTCCCATCCTTCCTTCGGTGGAGTGGACAAATGCATAGTAATGACTCCCCACAATGACTCTCACAAGGTCAACCACTTAGTTTCGTCGAACACATACGGTTTCGAGTGGCATCGCTACACATTTCAGAGAACAGGCGCTTCTCCTGGCACAGTATCGACAACTCAATTTCGAGTGGCATCGCCACAGATTTCAGAGAACAGGCGCTTCTCCTGGCACAGTATCGAACACTTAGTGTCTGATACGATTATTAGTTTAAAATGAACTAAGTTTCGCGATTTGGAGTTTCCTCTCTCACAAGGTCGACCACTTAGTTTCGTCGAACACATACGGTTTCGAGTGGCATCGCAACACATTTCAGAGAACAGGCGCTTCTCCTGGCACAGTATCGAACACTTATTTCAGACCGAACAATTAGTTTAAAATGGAACTATGTTTCGCATCTGGAGTATCCTCTCTCACAAGGTCAACCACTTAGTTTCGTCGAACACATGCGGTTTCGAGTGGCATCGCTACAAATTTCAGAGAACAGGCGCTTCTCCTGGCACAGTATCGACAACTCAATTTCGAGTGGCATCGCCACAGATTTCAGAGAACAGGCGCTTCTCCTGGCACAGTATCGAACACTTAGTGTCTGATACGATTATTAGTTTAAAATGAACTATGTTTCGCGATTTGGAGTTTCCTCTCTCACAAGGTCGACCACTTAGTTTCGTCGAACACATACGGTTTCGAGTGCCATGGCAACACATTTCAGAGAACAGGCGCTTCTCCTGACACAGTATCGAACACTTATTTCAGACCGAACAATTAGTTTAAAATGGAACTAAGTTTCGCATCTGGAGTTTCCTGTCCCACAAGGTCGACAACTTAGTTTCCTCGAACACGTACGGTTTCGAGTAGCATCGCCACAGATTTCATAGAACAGGCGCTTCTCCTGGCATAGTATCGAACACTTAGTATCAGATAGAACAATTAGTTTAAAATGGAACTATGTTCCGTATCTGGTGAATCCTCTCTCACAAGGTCGACCACTTAGTTTCGACGAACACATACGGTATCGAGTGGCATCGCCACAGATTTCAGAGAACAGGCGCTTCGCTTGGCACAGTATCGAACACTTATTTCAGACAGAACAATTAGTTTAAAATGGAACTATGTTTATCATCTGGAGTTTCCTCTCTCACAAGGTAGGCCACTTAGTTTCGTCGAACACATACGGTTTCGAGTAGCATCGCCACAGATTTCAGGGAACAGGCGCTTCCCCTGGCACAGTATCGATCACTTAGATTCAGATCGAACGATTAGTTTAAAATGGTACTAAGTTTCGCATCTGGAGTTTCCTCTCTCACAAGGTCGACCACTTAGTTTCGTCGAACACATACGGTTTCGAGCGGCATCGCCAGACATTTCAGAGAACAGGCGCTTCTCCTGGCACAGTATCGAACACTTAGTTTCAGATAGAACAATTAGTTTAAAATGGAACTATGTTTCGCATCTGGAGTTTTCTCTCTCACAAGGTCGGCCACTTAGTTTCGTCGAACACATACGGTTTCGAGTGGCATCGCCACAGATTTCAGAGAACAGGCGCTTCTTCTGGCACAGTATCGAACACTTAGTTTCAGAAGGAACAGTTAGTTTCAAATGGAACTAAGTTTCGCATCTGGAGTTTCCTATCTCACAAGGTCGGCCACTTAGTTTCGTCGAACACATACGATTTCGAGTGGCATCGCCACAGATTTCAGAGAACAGGCGCTTCTCCTGGCATAGTATCGAACACTTAGTTTCAGAAGGAACAGTTAGTTTCAAATGGAACTAAGTTTCGCATCTGGAGTTTTCTCTCACAAAAGGTCGACCACTTAGTTTCGTCGAACACATACGGTTTCAAGTGGCATCGCCACAGATTTCAGAGAACAGGCGCGTCTCCTGGTACAGTATCGAACACTTAGATTCAGAAGGAACAATTAGTTTAAAATGGAAGTAAGTTTCGCATATGGAGTTTCCTCTCTCAAAAGGTCGACCACTCAGTTTTGTCGAACACATACGGTTTCGAGCGGCATCGCCAGACATTTCAGAGAACAGGCGCTTCTCCTGGCACAGTATCGAACACTTAGTGTCTGATACGATTATTAGTTTAAAATGAACTAAGTTTCGCGATTTGGAGTTTCCTCTCTCACAAGGCCACTTAGTCGGCCACTTAGTCGGCCACTTAGTTTCGTCGAACACATACGGTTTCGAGTGGCATCGCCACAGATTTCAGAGAACAGGCGCTTCTTCTGGCACAGTATCGAACACTTAGTTTCAGAAGGAACAGTTAGTTTCAAATGGAACTAAGTTTCGCATCTGGAGTTTCCTATCTCACAAGGTCGGCCACTTAGTTTCGTCGAACACATACGATTTCGAGTGGCATCGCCACAGATTTCAGAGAACAGGCGCTTCTCCTGGCATAGTATCGAACACTTAGTTTCAGAAGGAACAGTTAGTTTCAAATGGAACTAAGTTTCGCATCTGGAGTTTTCTCTCACAAAAGGTCGACCACTTAGTTTCGTCGAACACATACGGTTTCAAGTGGCATCGCCACAGATTTCAGAGAACAGGCGCGTCTCCTGGTACAGTATCGAACACTTAGATTCAGAAGGAACAATTAGTTTAAAATGGAAGTAAGTTTCGCATATGGAGTTTCCTCTCTCAAAAGGTCGACCACTCAGTTTTGTCGAACACATACGGTTTCGAGCGGCATCGCCAGACATTTCAGAGAACAGGCGCTTCTCCTGGCACAGTATCGAACACTTAGTGTCTGATACGATTATTAGTTTAAAATGAACTAAGTTTCGCGATTTGGAGTTTCCTCTCTCACAAGGTCGACCACTTAGTTTCGTCGAACACATACGGTTTCGAGTGGCATCGCAACACATTTCAGAGAACAGGCGCTTCTCCTGGCACAGTATCGAACACTTATTTCAGACCGAACAATTAGTTTAAAATGGAACTATGTTTCGCATCTGGAGTATCCTCTCTCACAAGGTCAACCACTTAGTTTCGTCGAACACATGCGGTTTCGAGTGGCATCGCTACACATTTCAGAGAACAGGCGCTTCTCCTGGCATAGTATCGAACACTTAGTTTCAGAAGGAACAGTTAGTTTCAAATGGAACTAAGTTTCGCATCTGGAGTTTTCTCTCACAAAAGGTCGACCACTTAGTTTCGTCGAACAAATACGGTTTCAAGTGGCATCGCCACAGATTTCAGAGAACAGGCGCGTCTCCTGGTACAGTATCGAACACTTAGATTCAGAAGGAACAATTAGTTTAAAATGGAAGTAAGTTTCGCATATGGAGTTTCCTCTCTCAAAAGGTCGACCACTTAGTTTCGTCGAACACATACGGTTTCGAGCGGCATCGCCAGACATTTCAGAGAACAGGCGCTTCTCCTGGCACAGTATCGAACACTTAGTGTCTGATACGATTATTAGTTTAAAATGAACTAAGTTTCGCGATTTGGAGTTTCCTCTCTCACAATGTCGGCCACTTAGTTTCGTCGAACACATACGATTTCGAGTGGCATCGCCACAGATTTCAGAGAACAGGCGCTTCTCCTGGCATAGTATCGAACACTTAGTTTCAGAAGGAACAGTTAGTTTCAAATGGAACTAAGTTTCGCATCTGGAGTTTTCTCTCACAAAAGGTCGACCACTTAGTTTCGTCGAACACATACGGTTTCAAGTGGCATCGCCACAGATTTCAGAGAACAGGCGCGTCTCCTGGTACAGTATCGAACACTTAGATTCAGAAGGAACAATTAGTTTAAAATGGAAGTAAGTTTCGCATATGGAGTTTCCTCTCTCAAAAGGTCGACCACTTAGTTTCGTCGAACACATACGGTTTCGAGCGGCATCGCCAGACATTTCAGAGAACAGGCGCTTCTCCTGGCACAGTATCGAACACTTAGTGTCTGATACGATTATTAGTTTAAAATGAACTAAGTTTCGCGATTTGGAGTTTCCTCTCTCACAAGGTCGACCACTTAGTTTCGTCGAACACATACGGTTTCGAGTGGCATCGCAACACATTTCAGAGAACAGGCGCTTCTCCTGGCACAGTATCGAACACTTATTTCAGACCGAACAATTAGTTTAAAATGGAACTATGTTTCGCATCTGGAGTTTCCTGTCCCACAAGGTCGACAACTTAGTTTCCACGAACACGTACGGTTTCGAGTAGCATCGCCACAGATTTCATAGAACAGGCGCTTCTCCTGGCACAGTATCGAACACTTAGTATCAGATAGAACAATTAGTTTAAAATGGAACTATGTTCCGTATCTGGTGAATCCTCTCTCAGAAGGTCGACCACTTAGTTTCGACGAACACATACGGTATCGAGTGGCATCGCCACAGATTTCAGAGAACAGGCGCTTCGCTTGGCACAGTATCGAACACTTATTTCAGACAGAACAATTTGTTTAAAATGGAACTATGTTTCGCATCTGGAGTTTCCTCTCTCACAAGGTAGGCCACTTAGTTTCGTCGAACACATACGGTTTCGAGTAGCATCGCCACAGGTTTCAGGGAACAGGCGCTTCCCCTGGCACAGTATCGATCACTTAGATTCAGATCGAACGATTAGTTTAAAATGGTACTAAGTTTCGCATCTGGAGTTTCCTCTCTCACAAGGTCGACCACTTAGTTTCGTCGAACACATACGGTTTCGAGCGGCATCGCCAGACATTTCAGAGAACAGGCGCTTCTCCTGGCACAGTATCGAACACTTAGTTTCAGATAGAACAATTAGTTTAAAATGGAACTATGTTTCGCATCTGGAGTTTTCTCTCTCACAAGGTCGGCCACTTAGTTTCGTCGAACACATACGGTTTCGAGTGGCATCGCCACAGATTTCAGAGAACAGGCGCTTCTTCTGGCACAGTATCGAAAACTTAGTTTCAGATAGAACAATTGGTTTAAAATGGAACTAAGTTACGCATCTGGAGTTTCCTCTCTCACAAGGTCGACCACTTAGTTTCGTCGAGCACATACGGTTTCGACTGGCATCGCCACAGATTTCAGAGAACAGGCGCTTCTCCTGGCATAGTATCGAACACTTAGTTTCAGAAGGAACAGTTAGTTTAAAATGGAACTAAGTTTCGCATCTGGAGTTTCCTATCTCACAAGGTCGGCCACTTAGTTTCGTCGAACACAGACGATTTCGAGTGGCATCGCCACAGATTTCAGAGAACATGCGCTTCTCCTGGCATAGTATCGAACACTTAGTTTCAGAAGGAACAGTTAGTTTCAAATGGAACTAAGTTTCGCATCTGGAGTTTCCTCTCTCAAAAGGTCGACCACTTAGTTTCTTCGAACACATACGGTTTCGAGTGGCATCGCCACCGATTTCAGAGAACAGGCGCTTCTCCTGGCACAGTATCGAAAACTTAGTTTCGGATAGAACAATTAGTTTAAAATGGAACTAGGTTTCGCTGCTGGAGTTTCCTCTCTCACAAGGTCGACCACTTAGTTTCGTCGAACACATACAGTTTCGAGTGGTATCGCCACAGATTTCGCAGAACGGCGTTTCTCCTGGCATAGTATCGAACACTTAGTTTCAGAAGGAACAGTTAGTTTAAAATGGAACTAAGTTTCGCATCTGGAGTTTCCTCTCACAAAAGGTCGACCACTTAGTTTCGTCGAACACATACGGTTGCGAGTAGCATCGCGACAGATTTCAGAGAACAGGCGCGTCTTCTGGCACTGTATCGAACACTTAGTTTCAGATGGAATACTTAGTTTTAAATGGAACTAAGTTTCGCATCTGGAGTTTCCTATCTCACAAGGTAGGCCACTTAGTTTCGTCGAACACATACGGTTTCGAGTGGCATCGCCACAGATTTCAGAGAACAGGCGCTTCTCCTGGCACAGTATCGAACACTTAGTTTCAGATAGAACAATTATTTTAAAATGGAAATAAGTTACGCATCTGGAGATTCCTCTCTCACAAGGTCGACTACTTAGTTTCGTCGGACACATACGGTTTGGAGTGGCATCGCCACAGATTTCAGGGAACAGGCGCTTCTCCTAGCACAGTATCGAACACATAGTTTCAGATAGAACAATTAGTTTAAAATGGTACTAAGTTTCGCATTTGGAGATTCTTCCCTCACAAGGCGACAACTTAGTTTCGTCGAACACATACGGTTTCGAGTGGCATCGCCACAGATTTCAGAGAACAGTCGCTTCTCCTGGCACAGTATCGAACACTTAGTTTCAGATAGAACAATTAGTTTAAAATGGAACTATGTTTCGCATCTGGAGTATCCTCTATCACACGGTCAACCACTTAGTTTCGTCGAACACATACGGTTTCGAGTGGCATCGCTACACATGTCAGAGAACAGGCGCTTCTCCTGGCACAGTGTCGAACACATAGTTTCAGATAGAACAATTATTTTAAAATGGAAATAAGTTACGCATCTGGAGATTGCTCTCTCACAAGGTCGACTACTTAGTTTCGTCGGACACATACGGTTTGGTGTGGCATCGCCACAGATTTCAGGGAACAGTCGCTTCTCCTGGCACAGTATCGAACACATAGTTTCAGATAGAACAGTTAGTTCAAAATGGTACTAAGTTTCGCATTTGGAGATTCTTCCCTCACAAGGCGACCACTTAGTTTCGTCGAACACATACGGTTTCGAGTGGCATCGCCACAGATTTCAGAGAACAGTCGCTTCTCCTGGCACAGTATCGAACACTTAGTTTCAGATAGAACAATTAGTTTAAAAAGGAACTATGTTTCGCATCTGGAGTATCCTCTCTCACACGGTCAACCACTTAGTTTCGTCGAACACATACGGTTTCGAGTGGCATCGCTACACATGTCAGAGAACAGGCACTTCACCTGGCACAGTGTCGAACACATAGTTTCAGATAGAACAATTAGTTTAAAAAGGAACTAAGTTTCGCATCTGGAGTATCCTGTCCCACAAGGTCGGCCACTTAGTTTCATCGAACACATACGGTTTCGAGTGGCATCGCCACAGATTTCAGAGAACAGGCGCTTCTCCTGGCACAGTATCGAACACTTAGTATCAGATAGAACAATTACTTTAAAATGGAACTAAGCTTCGCATCTGGAGCTTCCTCTCTCACAAGGTGGACCACTTAGTTTCGTCGAACACATACGGTTTCGAGTAGCATCGCCACAGATTTCAGAGAACAGGCGCTTCTCCTGGCACAGTACCGAACACTTAGTGTCTGATACGATTATTAGTTTAAAATGAACTAAGTTTCGCGATTTGGAGTTTCCTCTCTCACAAGGTCGACCACTTAGTTTCGTCGAACACATACGGTTTCGAGTGGCATCGCAACACATTTCAGAGAACAGGCGCTTCTCCTGGCACAGTATCGAACACTTATTTCAGACCGAACAATTAGTTTAAAATGGAACTATGTTTCGCATCTGGAGTATCCTCTCTCACAAGGTCAACCACTTAGTTTCGTCGAACACATGCGGTTTCGAGTGGCATCGCTACACATTTCAGAGAACAGGCGCTTCTCCTGGCATAGTATCGAACACTTAGTTTCAGAAGGAACAGTTAGTTTCAAATGGAACTAAGTTTCGCATCTGGAGTTTTCTCTCACAAAAGGTCGACCACTTAGTTTCGTCGAACACATACGGTTTCAAGTGGCATCGCCACAGATTTCAGAGAACAGGCGCTTCTCCTGGCACAGTATCGAACACATAGTTTCAGATAGAACAATTAGTTTAAAATGGTACTAAGTTTCGCATTTGGAGATTCTTCCCTCACAAGGCGACAACTTAGTTTCGTCGAACACATACGGTTTCGAGTGGCATCGCCACAGATTTCAGAGAACAGTCGCTTCTCCTGGCATAGTATCGAACACTTAGTTTCAGATAGAACAATTATTTTAAAATGGAAATAAGTTACGCATCTGGAGATTCCTCTCTCACAAGGTCGACTACTTAGTTTCGTCGGACACATACGGTTTGGAGTGGCATCGCCACAGATTTCAGGGAACAGGCGCTTCTCCTGGCACAGTATCGAACACATAGTTTCAGATAGAACAATTAGTTTAAAATGGTACTAAGTTTCGCATTTGGAGATTCTTCCCTCACAAGGCGACAACTTAGTTTCGTCGAACACATACGGTTTCGAGTGGCATCGCCACAGATTTCAGAGAACAGTCGCTTCTCCTGGCACAGTATCGAACACTTAGTTTCAGATAGAACAATTAGTTTAAAATGGAACTATGTTTCGCATCTGGAGTATCCTCTATCACACGGTCAACCACTTAGTTTCGTCGAACACATACGGTTTCGAGTGGCATCGCTACACATGTCAGAGAACAGGCGCTTCTCCTGGCACAGTGTCGAACACATAGTTTCAGATAGAACAATTATTTTAAAATGGAAATAAGTTACGCATCTGGAGATTGCTCTCTCACAAGGTCGACTACTTAGTTTCGTCGGACACATACGGTTTGGAGTGGCATCGCCACAGATTTCAGGGAACAGTCGCTTCTCCTGGCACAGTATCGAACACATAGTTTCAGATAGAACAGTTAGTTTAAAATGGTACTAAATTTCGCATTTGGAGATTCTTCCCTCACAAGGCGACCACTTAGTTTCGTCGAACACATACGGTTTCGAGTGGCATCGCCACAGATTTCAGAGAACAGTCGCTTCTCCTGGCACAGTATCGAACACTTAGTTTCAGATAGAACAATTAGTTTAAAAAGGAACTATGTTTCGCATCTGGAGTATCCTCTCTCACACGGTCAACCACTTAGTTTCGTCGAACACATACGGTTTCGAGTGGCATCGCTACACATGTCAGAGAACAGGCACTTCACCTGGCACAGTGTCGAACACATAGTTTCAGATAGAACAATTAGTTTAAAATGGAACTAAGTTTCGCATCTGGAGTATCCTGTCCCACAAGGTCGGCCACTTAGTTTCATCGAACACATACGGTTTCGAGTGGCATCGCCACAGATTTCAGAGAACAGGCGCTTCTCCTGGCACAGTATCGAACACTTAGTATCAGATAGAACAATTACTTTAAAATGGAACTAAGCTTCGCATCTGGAGTTTCCTCTCTCACAAGGTCGGCCACTTTGTTTCGTCGAACACATACGGTTTAGAGTGGCATCGCCACAGATTTCAGAGAACAGGCGCTTCTCCTGGCACAGTATCGAACACTTAGTTTCAGATAGAACAATTAGTTTAAAATGGAACTATGTTTCGCATCTGGAGTATCCTCTCTCACACGGTCAACCACTTAGTTTCGTCGAACACATACGGTTTCGAGTGGCATCGCTACACATGTCAGAGAACAGGCGCTTCTCCTGGCACAGTGTCGAACACATAGTTTCAGATAGAACAATTGGTTTAATATGGTACTAAGTTTCGCATCTGGAGTTTCTTCCCTCACAGGGCGACCACTTAGTTTCGTGGAACACATACCGTTTCGAGTGGCATCGCCACACATTTCAGAGAACAGGCGCCTCTCCTGGTACAGTATCGAACACTTAGTTTCAGATGGAACAATTAGTTTAAAATGGAAGTAAGTTTCGCATCTTTAGTTTCCTCTCTCACAAGGTCGACAACATAGTTTCGTCGAACACATACGGTTTCGAGTGGCATCGCCACACATTTCAGAGAACAAGCGCTTCTCATGGCACAGTGTCGAACACATTGTTTCAGATAGAACAATTAGGTTAAAATGGAACTAAGCTTCGCATCTGGAGCTTCCTCTCTCACAAGGTGGACCACTTAGTTTCGTCGAACACATACGGTTTCGAGTAGCATCGCCACAGATTTCAGAGAACAGGCGCTTCTCCTGGCACAGTACCGAACACTTAGTGTCTGATACGATTATTAGTTTAAAATGAACTAAGTTTCGCGATTTGGAGTTTCCTCTCTCACAAGGTCGACCACTTAGTTTCGTCGAACACATACGGTTTCGAGTGGCATCGCAACACATTTCAGAGAACAGGCGCTTCTCCTGGCACAGTATCGAACACTTATTTCAGACCGAACAATTAGTTTAAAATGGAACTATGTTTCGCATCTGGAGTATCCTCTCTCACAAGGTCAACCACTTAGTTTCGTCGAACACATGCGGTTTCGAGTGGCATCGCTACACATTTCAGAGAACAGGCGCTTCTCCTGGCACAGTATCGACAACTCAATTTCGAGTGGCATCGCCACAGATTTCAGAGAACAGGCGCTTCTCCTGGCACAGTATCGAACACTTAGTGTCTGATACGATTATTAGTTTAAAATGAACTAAGTTCCGCCACTGGATATTCCTCTCTCACGAGGTCGACCACTTAGTTTCGTCGAACACATACGGTTTCGAGTAGCATCGCCACAGATTTCAGAGAACAGGCGCTTCTCCTGGCACAGTATCGAACACTTAGTTTTAGATAGAACAATTAGTTTAAAATGGAACTAAGTTTCGCACCTGGAGTTTATTCTCTCACAAGATCCACCACTTAGTTTCGCCGAACACATTCGGTTTCGAGTAGCATCGCCACAGATTTATTAACGAACACTTTGTTTCAGATAGAACAATTAGTTTACAATGGAACTAAGTTTCGCATCTGGAGTTTCCTCTTTCACAAGGCGACCACTTAGTTTCGTCGAACACATACGGTTTCGAGTGGCATCGCCACAGATTTCAGAGAACCGGCACTTCTCCTGGCACGGTATCGAACACTTAGTTTCAGATAGAACAATTAGTTTAAAATGGAACTATGTTTCGCATCTGGAGGTTCCTCTCTCACAAGGTCGGCCACTTTGTTTCGTCGAACACATACGGTTTCGAGTGGTATCGCCACAGATTTCAGAGAACAGGCGTTTCTCCAGGCACAGTATCGAACACTTTCAGATAGAAGAATTAGTTTAAAATGTAACTAAGTTTCGCATCTGGAGTTTCCTCTCTCACAAGGTCGGCCATTTAGATTCGTCGAACACATACGGTTTCGAGTAGCATCGCCACAGATTTTAGAGAGCAGGCGCTTCTCCTGGCACAGTATCGAACACTTAGTTTCAGATAGAACAATTAATTTAAAATGGAACAAAGTTCCGCATCTGGATATTCCTCTTTCACGAGGTCGACCACTTAGTTTCGTCGAACACATACGGTTTCGAGTAGCATCGCCACAGATTTCAGAGAACAGGCGCTTCTCCTGGCACAGTATCGAACACTTAGTTTTAGAAAGAACAATTAGTTTAAAATGGAACTAAGTTTCGCACCTGGAGTTTATTCTCTCACAAGATCCACCACTTTGTTTCGCCGAACACATTCGGTTTCGAGTAGCATCGCCACAGATTTATTAACGAACACTTTGTTTCAGATAGAACAATTAGTTTACAATGGAACTAAGTTTCGCATCTGGAGTTTCCTCTTTCACAAGGCGACCACTTAGTTTCGTCGAACACATACGGTTTCGAGTGGCATCGCCACAGATTTCAGAGAACCGGCGCTTCTCCTGGCACGGTATCGAACACTTAGTTTCAGATAGAACAATTAGTTTAAAATGGAACTATGTTTCGCATCTGGAGTTTCCTCTCTCACAAGGTCGGCCACTTTGTTTCGTCGAACACATACGGTTTCGAGTGGTATCGCCAGAGATTTCAGGGAACAGGCGTTTCTCCAGGCACAGTATCGAACACTTTCAGATAGAAGAATTAGTTTAAAATGTAACTAAGTTTCGCATCTGGAGTTTCCTCTCTCACAAGGTCGGCCATTTAGATTCGTCGAACACATACGGTTTCGAGTATCATCGCCAGGGATTTCAGAGAACAGGCGCTTCTCCTGGCACAGTATCGAACACTTAATATCATATAGAACAATTATTTTAAAATGGAACTAAGTTTCGCACCTTGATATTCCTCTCTCACGAGGTCGACCACGTAGTTTCGTCGAACAAATACGTTTTCGAGTAGCATCGCCACAGGTTTCAGAGAACAGGCGCTTCTCCTGGCACAGTATCGAACACTTAGTTTCAGATAGAACAATTAATTTAAAATGGAACAAAGTTCCGCATCTGGATATTCCTCTTTCACGAGGTCGACCACTTAGTTTCGTCGAACACATACGGTTTCGAGTAGCATCGCCACAGATTTCAGAGAACAGGCGCTTCTCCTGGCACAGTATCGAACACTTAGTTTTAGAAAGAACAATTAGTTTAAAATGGAACTAAGTTTCGCACCTGGAGTTTATTCTCTCACAAGATCCACCACTTTGTTTCGCCGAACACATTCGGTTTCGAGTAGCATCGCCACAGATTTATTAACGAACACTTTGTTTCAGATAGAACAATTAGTTTACAATGGAACTAAGTTTCGCATCTGGAGTTTCCTCTTTCACAAGGCGACCACTTAGTTTCGTCGAACACATACGGTTTCGAGTGGCATCGCCACAGATTTCAGAGAACCGGCGCTTCTCCTGGCACGGTATCGAACACTTAGTTTCAGATAGAACAATTAGTTTAAAATGGAACTATGTTTCGCATCTGGAGTTTCCTCTCTCACAAGGTCGGCCACTTTGTTTCGTCGAACACATACGGTTTCGAGTGGTATCGCCAGAGATTTCAGGGAACAGGCGTTTCTCCAGGCACAGTATCGAACACTTTCAGATAGAAGAATTAGTTTAAAATGTAACTAAGTTTCGCATCTGGAGTTTCCTCTCTCACAACGTCGGCCATTTAGATTCGTCGAACACATACGGTTTCGAGTATCATCGCCAGGGATTTCAGAGAACAGGCGCTTCTCCTGGCACAGTATCGAACACTTAATATCATATAGAACAATTATTTTAAAATGGAACTAAGTTTCGCACCTTGATATTCCTCTCTCACGAGGTCGACCACGTAGTTTCGTCGAACAAATACGTTTTCGAGTAGCATCGCCACAGGTTTCAGAGAACAGGCGCTTCTCCTGGCACAGTATCGAACACTTAGTTTCAGATAGAACAAATCAGTTTAAAATGGAACTATGTTCCGCATCTGGAGTATCCTCTCTCACAAGTTCAGCCACTTAGTTTCGTCGAACACATACGGTTTCGAGCGGCATCGCCACACAGTTCAGGGAACAGGCGCTTCTCCTGGCACAGTATCGAATACTTAGTATCAGATAGAACAATTACTTTAAAATGGAACTAAGCTTCGTATCTGGAGTTTCCTCTCGCACAAGGTGGACCACTTAGTTTCGTCGACCACATACGGTTTCGAGTAGCATCGCCACAGATTTCAGAGAACAGGCGCTTCTCCTGGCACATTATCGAACACTTAGTTTCAGATAGAACAATTAGTCTAAAATGGACCTATGTTTCGCATTTGGCGTTTCTTCTCTCACAAGGTCGACCACTTTGTTTCGTCGAACACATACGGTTTCGAGTGGCATCGCCACAGATTTCAGAGAAGAGGCGCTTCTCCTGGCACAGTAACGAACACTTAGTTTCAGAAAGAACAATTTGTTTAAAATGGAACTAAGTTTCGCATCTGGAGTTTCCTCTCCCACCAGGTCGACCACTTAGTTTCGTCGAACACATACGGTTTCGAGTGGCATCGCCACAGATTTCAGAGAACAGTCGCTTCTCCTGGCACAGTGTCGAACGCTTAGTTTCAGATAGAACAATTAGTTAATATGTGAAATATTGTTTTAAGCGGCTATTAATAAGGCCAAAGTTTAGGCTAATACTTCTTTATTTCAATTTTCGACGAAACGTTTCGATAAGGTAGTTCTTATCCTCTTCAGTCGTATAAATTGTCTGTTGAACGGATGGATGAAATGAGTATACAGAATATAAAAATTATAACATATAAATATAAATTAGGAATTAAGTGTAAATATAAAATATAGAAGTAAATAAGTTAAATGTATACAGATAAGTAAGTATGTGAATAAAGTCATTACATCGATAGGAAAAACGTTTTATGACTCACACCAAGAAGTCCTAGGATGTGGATTTTACAGTAATTAGTCCTAGGTGCTATCGTCTCCGGTGTTGGTTGAGACTGAATAGCGTTAAACAATTTAAATCTGGGGTGAGCCAAGCAAGTGGGGGAGATGGACGTTAGGTCATTGTTCTGATCTTTATTTTAAAAACATTGCGGTGTCAATTGTTATGTATTGTGCACTAGTTGGCATTGATAAATGTAGGTGTCTCTGCCACTACCACCTGTGAGAGATCTGAAGTCGATAATTTAAGTCGATCCGGAACCGGAAGCGCGTCGCACAACGGTGAGTGAAGGAGTGGATGGTGGTTCCATTCACAACGTGCGCTCATTGAATCGAAGGTAGTAGTGGAAGTCACATGGTGGATAGAAAGACATACAAAGTAATACCAGATACAAAATAACTGCACTAAAGACTTGGCGTGGGCACCCTCTGCGGAATTAAGTAAGAATCGAAACTAGGTCAGTGTAGTACGACGAGATGTTAATAGATTCGAATTTCTTATTGACAGTATTTTCTTTCATGATGTATAGGGACTCGGCTATCGTACGACGCCAGTTGTTCGTGTCCCTGTGTAACACCTCCGTATTCTCGAAATTGAAAGTGTGACCGAACTCGAGCACGTGTTCCGTCAAGGCGGTCTTTTGCATATTGTGTACAAGGCTATACTTGTGTTGGTATATCCTAGTCGACAACAAATTATGCGTTTGGCCCACGTAACTCTCCGAGCAATCACAACACGGTATTTTATATACCACATCTGTCAATTTTTTAACATTAATTTTGTCTTTCCCTTTGTTAAAAAAGGAAAGGGCATTGCATTTGTTGGTATGTATGCAACGAATGTTAAATGTTCGCAGAATGTGGCTGAGGTTAATTCCGGGGATATGTGGGAGCAACACAAAGCAGTTAGAAGACGAATCGCCCGCACGCTGGAGTTTTTCGTTATATACCCTAATTGGGTGATATAGCTCATCCACTCGTTTTTTGATTAGGTGTTTTATAAGGTCTAGCGGGTAACCATTCTTTCTTAATGTGTCAATAATGATACGAATATTGTCTCTCCTGAACCTAGGGTGTTCAAGCTTAATACCGCGATCAATTATTCCTATGATCAAGCTGATTTTTTGCTTGAAAGGATGTGCAGATATGTAATTTATATATCTTCCAGACCACGTCTTTTTTCGATACCAATTAGTGATAATTCGACCTTCGTCTCTGACGACCTCCGTATCTAGGAAACTGATCTTATTATTATTTTGTTCCAATTCAAACGTGAACTTTATACGGTTGTGAAATGTCTCGAAAATGTCAATAGTGTGATCTATGCTGTGTGAGGGAAGGCATGTAATTATATCGTCTACGTACCTATAGAAGAAAGGAATATGGAAAGTTAATTGATTAATACTAACAATTTGCAATTTTTGCATGACTATTTCTGCAGCTATTGGTGAAAGGGGTGAGCCCATGGCTGCACCGAAAATCTGTTTGTAAGATTTGTTATTAAATTTGAACACATTAGAAGTTTAACAGAATTCTACAGCTTTTATGAAACTAGTTTTGTCTATTTTTGTATGAGACGATATATTTGTCCATCCCTCACTCAGCACTTGAGAGACCACATCGATAGGAATGTTATTGAATAATGCTGTGACATCCAGAGATACCAACGAGTAATCATCCGGGATGGTCACACCATTAATTTTGTAGACAAAACACCAACTGTCCTTAATATAGTAAGGATTGCCACCTATGTTTTTACTTAAGATATTTGAGAGATACTTGGAGAGTTTGTAACAAGGACCTCCTATGAATGATACGATTATCCTCCACGGGATGCCCTCTTTATGAACTTTAGGTAAGCCATATGCTCTGGGTGTCACAGCATTGTTAGTACAAATACCTTTGTAAGTGCCATCGGTTATATAGTTTTAGTTAAGCCACTCTTTTATAATTTGGTTGTTCTGTGTCTGGAAGGTAGATGTATATACTACCTTCGATTCAATGAGCGCACGTTGTGAATGGAACCACCATCCACTCCTTCACTCACCGTTGTGCGACGCGCTTCCGGTTCCGGATCGACTTAAATTATCGACTTCAGATCTCTCACAGGTGGTAGTGGCAGAGACACCTACATTTATCAATGCCAACTAGTGCACAATACATAACAATTGACACCGCAATGTTTTTAAAATAAAGATCAGAACAATGACCTAACGTCCATCTCCCCCACTTGCTTGGCTCACCCCGGATTTAAATTGCTTAACGCTATTCAGTCTCAACCAACACCGGAGACGATAGCACCTAGGACTAATTACTGTAAAATCCACATCCTAGGACTTCTTGGTGTGAGTCATAAAACGTTTTTCCTATCGATGTAATGACTTTATTCACATACTTACTTATCTGTATACATTTAACTTATTTATTTCTATATTTTATATTTACACTTAATTCCTAATTTATATTTATATGTTATAATTTTTATATTCTGTATACTCATTTCATCCATCCGTTCAACAGACAATTTATACGACTGAAGAGGATAAGAACTACCTTATCGAAACGTTTCGTCGAAAATTGAAATAAAGAAGTATTAGCCTAAACTTTGGCCTTATTAATAGCCGCTTAAAACAATATTTCACATATTAACTAATTGTTCTATCTGAAACTAAGCGTTCGACACTGTGCCAGGAGAAGCGACTGTTCTCTGAAATCTGTGGCGATGCCACTCGAAACCGTATGTGTTCGACGAAACTAAGTGGTCGACCTGGTGGTAGAGGAAACTCCAGATGCGAAACATAGTTCCATTTTAAACTAATTGTTCTATCTGAAACTAAGTGTTCGGTACTGTGCCAGGAGAAGCGCCTGTTCTCTGAAATCCCTGGCGATGATACTTGAAACCGTATGTGTTCGACGAATCTAAATGGCCGACCTTGTGAGAGAGGAAACTCCAGATGCGAAACATAGTTCCATTTTAAACTAATTGTTCTGCTGAAACTAAGTGTTCGATACTGTGCCAGGAGAAGCTCCTGTTCTCTGAAATGTGTGGCGATGCCACTCGAAACCGTATGTGTTCGACGAAACTAAGTGGTCCACCTTGTGAGAGAGGCAGCTCCAGATGCGAAGCTTAGTTCCATTTTAATCTAATTGTTCTGTCTGAAATAAGTGTTCGATACTGTGCCAGGAGAAGCGCCTGTTCTCTGAAATCTGTGGCGATGCCCCTGGAAACCGTATGTGTTCGACGAAACTGAGTGGTCGATCTTGTGAGAGAGGAAACTCCAGATGCGAAACATAGTTCCATTTTAATCTAATTGTTCTGTCTGAAATAAGTGTTCGATACTGTGCCAGGGGAAGCGACTGTTCTCTGAAATTTGTGGCGATGCCACTCGAAACCGTATGTGTTCGACGAAACTAAGTGGTGTACCTTGTGGGAGAGGAAACTCCAGATGCGAAACATAGTTCCATTTTAAACAAATTGTTCTATCTGAAACTAAGTGTTCGGTACTGAGCCGGGGGAAGCGCCTGTTCTCTGAAATCTGTGGCGATGCTACTCGAAACCGTATGTGTTCGACGAAATTAAGTGGTCCACCTTGTGAGAGAGGAAGCTCCAGATGCGAAGCATAGTTCCATTTTAACCTAATTGTTCTATCTGAGACTAAGTGTTCGGTACTGTGCCAGGAGAAGCGCCTGTTCTCTGAAATCTGTGGCGATGCCACTCGAAACCGTATGTGTTCGACGAAACTAAGTGGTGTACCTTGTGGGAGAGGAAACTCCAGATGCGAAACGTAGTTCCATTTTAAACAAATTGTTCTATCTGAAGCTAAGTGTTCGATACTGTGCCAGGAGAAGCGCCTGTTCTCTGAAACCTGTGGCGATGCCACTCGAAACCGTATGTGTTCGACGAAAATAAGTGTTCGACATTGTGGTAGAGGAAACTCCAGATGCGAAACATAGTTCCATTGTAAACAAATTGTTCTATCTGAAGCTAAGTGTTCGATACTGTGCCAGGAGAAGCGCCTGTTCTCTGAAACCTGTGGCGATGCCACTCGAAACCGTATGTGTTCGACGAAATTAAGTCGTCGACCTTGTGAGAGAGAAAACTCCAGTTGCGAAACTTAGTTCCATTTTAAACTAATTGTTCTATCTGAAACTATGTGTTCGACACTGTGCCAGGAGATGCGCCTGTTCTCTGAAATCTGTGGCGATGCCACTCGAAACCGTATGTGTTCGACGAAATTAAGTCGTCGACCTTGTGAGAGAGAAAACTCCAGATGCGAAACATAGTTCCTTTTTAAATTAATTGTGCTATCTGAAACTAAGTGTTCGATACTGTGCGAGGAGAAGCGCATGTTCTCTGAAATCTGTGGCGATGCCACTCGAAACCTTATGTGTTCGACGATACTAAGTGGCCGAACTTGTGAGAGAGGAAACTCCAGATGCGAAGCTTAGTTCCATTTTAAAGTAATTGTTCTATCTGATACTAAGTGTTCGATACTGTGACTGGAGAAGCGCCAGTTTTCTGAAACCTGTGGCGATGCCACTCGAAACCATATGTGTTCGACGAAACTAAGTGGTCGACCTTGTGAGAGGGGAAACTCCAGATGCGAAACTTAGTTCCATTTTAAACTAATTGTTCTATCTGAAACTAAGTGTTCCATACTGCGCCAGGAGAAGCGCCTGTTCTCTGAAATCTGTCGCGATGCTACTCGAAACCGTATGTGTTCGACGAAACTAAGTGGTCGACCTTCTGAGAGATGAAACTCCAGATGCGAAACTTAGTTCCATTTTAAACTAATTGTCCTATCTGAAACTAAGTGTTCGATACTGTGTCAGGAGAAGCGCCTGTTCTCTGAAATCTGTGGCGATGGCACTAGAAACCGTATGTGTTCGACGATTCTAAGTGGTCCACCTTGTGAGAGAGGAAACTCCAGATGCGAAACTTAGTTGCATGTTAAACTAATTGTTCTATCTGAAACTAAGTGTTCGATACTGTGCCAGGAGGAGTGCACGTTCTCTGAAATCTGTGGCGATGCTACTCGAAACCGTATATGTTCGACGAAACTAAGTGGTCGACCTTGGGAGAGAGGAAACTCCTGATGCGAAACTTAGTACCATTTTAAACTAATTGTTCTATCTGAAACTAAGTGTTCGATACTGAGCCAGGAGAAGCGCCTGTTCTCTGAAATCTGTGGCGATGCTACTCGAAACCGTATGTATTCGACGAAAATAAGTGGTCGACCTTGTGGTAGAGGAAACTCCAGATGCGAAACATAGTGCCATTTTAAACTAATTGTTCTATCTGAAACTAAGTGTTCGGTACAGTGCCAGGAGAAGCGCCGGTTCTCTGAAATCTGTGGCGATGCTACTCGAAACCGTATGTGTTCGACGAAAATAAGTGGTCGACCTTGTGGTAGAGGAAACACCAGATGCGAAACTTAGTTCCATTTTAAACTAATTGTTCTATCTGAAACTAAGTGTTCGATACTGTGCCAGGAGAAGCGCCTGTTCTCTGAAATCTGTGGCGATGCTACTCGAAACCGTATGTGTTCGACCAAAATAAGTGGTCGACCTTGTGAGAGAGGAAACTCCAGATGCGAAACTTAGTTCCATTTTAAACTAATTGTTCTATCTGAAACTAAGTGTTCGATACTGTGCCAGGAGAAGCGACTGTTCTCTGAAATCTGTGGCGATGCCACTCGGAACCGTATGTGTTCGACGAAACTAAGTGGTCGACCTTGTGAGGGAGGAAACTCCAAATGCGAAACATAGTTCCATTTTAAACTAAGTGTTCTATCTGTAACTAAGTGTTCGATACTGTGCCAGGAGAAGCGCCTGTTCTCAGAAATCTGTGGCGATGCTACTCGAAACCGTATGTTTTCGACGAAATTAAGTGGTCGACCTTGTGAGAGAGGAAACTCCAGATGCGAAACTTAGTTCCATTTTAAACCAAATGTTCCATCTGAAACTAAGTGTTCCATAATCTCCCAGTAGAAGCGCCTGTTCTCTGAAACCTGTGGCGTTGCTACTCGAAACCGTATGTGTTCGACGAAACTAAGTGGTCGACCTTCTGAGAGAGGAAACTCCGGATGCGAAACTTAGTTCCATTTTAAACTAATTGTTCTATCTGAAACTAAGTGTTCGATACTGTGCCGGGAGAAGCTCCCGTTCGGCGAAATTTGCGGCGATGTCACTCGAAACCGTATGTGTTCGACGATACTAAGTGGCCGACCTTGTGAGAGAGGAAACTCCAGATGCGAAACTTAGTTCCATTTAAACTAATTGTTCTATATCAAACTAAGTGTTCAATACTGTGCCAGGAGAAGTGCCCATTCTCTGAAATCTCTGGCGATGCTACTCGAAACCGTATATGTTCGACAAAACAAAGTGGTCGACATTGTGAGAGAAGAAACTCCTGATGCGAAACTTAGTACCATTTTAAACTAATTGTTCTATCTGAAACTAAGTGTTCGATACTGTGCCAGGAGAAGCGCCTGTTCTCTGAAATCTGTGGCGATGCTACTCGAAACCTTATGTGTTCGACGAAACTAAGTGCTCGACCTTCTGAGAGAGGAAACTCCAGATGCGAAACTTAGTTCCATTTTAAGCAAATTGTTCTATCTGAAACTAAGTGTAGGATAATGTGCCAGGAGAAGCGAATGTTCCCTGAAATCTGTGGCGATGCCACTCGAAACCGTATGTGTTCGGCGAAACTAAGTACTCGATACTGTGCCGGGAGAAGCTCCCGTTCGGCGAAATTTGCGGCGATGCCACTCGAAACCGTATGTGTTCGACGATACTAAGTGGCCGACCTTGTGAGAGAGGAAACTCCAGATGCGAAACTTAGTTCCATTTCAAACTAAATGTTCCGTCTCAAACTAAGTATTCGATACTGTGCCAGGAGAAGCGCCTGTTCTCTGAAATCTGGGGCGATGCCACTCGAAACCGTATGTGTTCGACGAAACTAAGTGGTCGACCTTGTGAGATAGGAAACTCCATACGCGAAACTTAGTTCCATTTTAAACTAATTGTTCTATCTGAAGCTAAGTGTTCGATACTGTGCCAGGAGAAGCGCCTGTTCTCTGAAATGTATAGCGATGCCACTCGAAACCGTATGTGTTCGACGAAACCGAGTGGTCGACATTATGAGAGAGGATTCACCAGATGCGGAACATAGTTCCATTTTAAACTAATTGTTCTATCTGAAACTAAGTGTTCGATACTGTGCCAGGAGAAGCGCCTGTTCTCTGAAATCTGTGACGATGCTACTCGAAACCATACGTGTTCGACGAAACTAAGTGGTCGACATTGTGAGAGAGGATTCACTAGATGCGGAACATAGTTCCATTTTAAACTCATTGTTCTATCTGAAACTAAGTGTTCGATACTGTGCCGGGAGAAGCGCCTGCTCTCTGAAATCTGTGGCGATGCCACTCGAAACCGTATTTGTTCGACGAAACTAAGTTGTCGGCCTTGTGAGAGAGGAAACACCAAATGCGAAACTTAATTCCATTTTAAAATATTTGTTCTATATGATATTAAGTGTTCGATACTGTGCCAGGAGAAGCGCCTGTTCCCTGAAATCTGTGGCAATGGCACTGGAAACCGTATGTGTTTGACGAAACTAAGTGGTCCACCTTGGGAGAGAGGAAACTCCAAATGCGAAACATATTTCCATTTTAAACTAAATGTTCTATCTGAAACTAAGTGTTCGATACTGTACCAGGAGAAGCGCCTGTTCTCTGAAATGTGTAGCGATGCCACTCGAAACCGTATGTGTTCGACGAAACCGAGTGGTCGACATTATGAGAGAGGATTCACCAGATGCGGAACATAGTTCCATTTTAAACTAATTGTTCTATCTGAAACTAAGTGTTCGATACTGTGCCAGGAGAAGCGCCTGTTCTCTGAAATCTGTGACGATGCTACTCGAAACCATACGTGTTCGACGAAACTAAGTGGTCGACATTGTGAGAGAGGATTCACTAGATGCGGAACATAGTTCCATTTTAAACTCATTGTTCTATCTGAAACTAAGTGTTCGATACTGTGCCGGGAGAAGCGCCTGCTCTCTGAAATCTGTGGCGATGCCACCCGAAACCGAATGTGTTCGACGAAACTAAGTGGTCGCCTTGTGAGGGAAGAAACTCCAGATGCGAAACTTATTACCACTTTAAACTAATTGTTCTATCTGAAACTAAGTGTTCGATGCTGTGCCAGGAGAAGCGCCTGTTCTCTGAAATCTGAGGCGATGCCACTCGAAACCGTATGTGTTCGACGAAACTAAGTGGTTGACCTTGTGAGAGAGGATACTCCAGATGCGAAACAGAGTTCCATTTTAAACTAATTGTTCTGTCTGAAGTAAGTGTTCGATACTGTGCCAGGAGAAGCGCCTGTTCTCTGAAATCTGTGGCCATGCCACTCGAAACCGTATGTGTTCATCGAAACTAAGTGGTCGACCTTGTGAGAGAGGAAACTCCAGATGCGAAACTTAGTTCTATTTTAAACTAATTGTTCTCTCTGAAACTAAGTGTTCGTTACTGTGCCAGGAGAAGCGCCTGTTCTCTGCAATCTGTGGCGATGCTACTCGAAACCGTATGTGTTCGCCGATACTAAGTGGTCGACCTTGTGAGAGAGTAAATTCCAGCTGCGAAACTTAGTTCCATTTTAAACTAATTGTTCTATCTGAAATTAAGTGTTCGATACTGTGCCAGGAGAAGCGCCTGTTCCCTGAAATCTGTGGCGATGCCACTTGAAACCGTATGTGTTCGACGAAACTAAGTGGTTGACCTTGTGAGAGAGGATACTCCAGATGCGAAACAGAGTTCCATTTTAAACTAATTGTTCTGTCTGAAGTAAGTGTTCGATACTGTGCCAGGAGAAGCGCCTGTTCTCTGAAATCTGTGGCGATGCCACTCGAAACCGAATGTGTTCAACGAAACTAAGTCGTCGACCTTATGAGAGAGGAAACTCCTGATGCGAAACTTAGTTCCATTATAAACTAATTGTTCTATCTGAATCTAAGTGTTCGATACTGTGCCAGGAGAAGCGCCTGTTCTCTGAAATCTGTGGCGATGCCACTAGAAACCGTATGTGTTCATCGAAACTAAGTGGTCGACCTTGTGAGAGAGGAAACTCCAGATGCGAAACAGAGTTCCATTTTACACTAATTGTTCTGTCTGAAGTAAGTGTTCGAGACTGTGCCAGGAGAAGCGCCTGTTCTCTGAAATCTGTGGCGATGCCACTCGAAACCGTATGTGTCGACGAAACTAAGTGGTCGACCTTGTGAGAGAGGAAACTCCAGATGCGAAGCTTAGTTCCATTTTAACCTAATTGTTCTATCTGAAACTAAGTGTTCGATAGTGTACCAGGAGAAACGCCTGTTCTCTGAAATGTGTGGCGATACCACTCGAAACCGTATGTGTTCGAAGAAACTAAGTGGTCGACCTTGCGAGAGAGGAAACTCTAGATCCGAAACTTAGTTCCATTTTAAACTAATTGTTCTATCTGAAACTAAGTGTTCGGTACTGTGCCAGGAGAAGCGCCTGTTCTCTGAAATCTGTGGCGATGCCACTCGAAACCGTATGTGTCGACGAAACTAAGTGGTCGACCTTGTGAGAGAGGAAACTCAAGATGCGAAGCTTAGTTCCATTTTAAGCTAATTGTTCTATCTGAAACTAAGTGTTCGATAGTGTACCAGGAGAAACGCCTGTTCTCTGAAATGTGTGGCGATACCACTAGAAACCGTATGTGTTCGAAGAAACTGAGTGGTCGACCTTGTGAGAGAGGAAACTCTAGATGCGAAACTTAGTTCCATTTTAAACTAATTGTTCTATCTGAAACTAAGTGTTCGGTACTGTGCCAGGAGAAGCGCCTGTTCTCAGAAATCTGTGGCGATGCCACTCGAAACCGTATGTGTCGACGAAACTAAGTGGTCGACCTTGTGAGAGAGGAAACTCCAGATGCGAAGCTTAGTTCCATTTTAAGCTAATTGTTCTATCTGAAACTAAGTGTTCGATAGTGTACCAGGAGAAACGCCTGTTCTCTGAAATGTGTGGCGATACCACTAGAAACCGTATGTGTTCGAAGAAACTGAGTGGTCGACCTTGTGAGAGAGGAAACTCTAGATGCGAAACTTAGTTCCATTTTAAACTAATTGTTCTATCTGAAACTAAGTGTTCGGTACTGTGCCAGGAGAAGCGCCTGTTCTCAGAAATCTGTTGCGATGCCACTCGAAACCGTATGTGTTCGACGAAATTAAGTGGTCGACCTTGTGAGAGAGGAAACTCCAGATGCGAAACTTAGTTCCATTTTAAACCAAATGTTCCATCTGAAACTAAGTGTTCCATAATCTCCCAGTAGAAGCGCCTGTTCTCTGAAACCTGTGGCGTTGCTACTCGAAACCGTATGTGTTCGACGAAACTAAGTGGTCGACCTTCTGAGAGAGGAAACTCCGGATGCGAAACTTAGTTTCATTTTAAACTAATTGTTCTATCTGAAACTAAGTGTTCGATACTGTGCCGGGAGAAGCTCCCGTTCGGCGAAATTTGCGGCGATGTCACTCGAAACCGTATGTGTTCGACGATACTAAGTGGCCGACCTTGTGAGAGAGGAAACTCCAGATGCGAAACTTAGTTCCATTTAAACTAATTGTTCTATATCAAACTAAGTGTTCAATACTGTGCCAGGAGAAGTGCCCATTCTCTGAAATCTCTGGCGATGCTACTCGAAACCGTATATGTTCGACAAAACAAAGTGGTCGACATTGTGAGAGAAGAAACTCCTGATGCGAAACTTAGTACCATTTTAAACTAATTGTTCTATCTGAAACTAAGTGTTCGATACTGTGCCAGGAGAAGCGCCTGTTCTCTGAAATCTGTGGCGATGCTACTCGAAACCTTATGTGTTCGACGAAACTAAGTGCTCGACCTTCTGAGAGAGGAAACTCCAGATGCGAAACTTAGTTCCATTTTAAGCAAATTGTTCTATCTGAAACTAAGTGTAGGATAATGTGCCAGGAGAAGCGAATGTTCCCTGAAATCTGTGGCGATGCCACTCGAAACCGTATGTGTTCGGCGAAACTAAGTACTCGATACTGTGCCGGGAGAAGCTCCCGTTCGGCGAAATTTGCGGCGATGCCACTCGAAACCGTATGTGTTCGACGATACTAAGTGGCCGACCTTGTGAGAGAGGAAACTCCAGATGCGAAACTTAGTTCCATTTCAAACTAAATGTTCCGTCTCAAACTAAGTATTCGATACTGTGCCAGGAGAAGCGCCTGTTCTCTGAAATCTGGGGCGATGCCACTCGAAACCGTATGTGTTCGACGAAACTAAGTGGTCGACCTTGTGAGATAGGAAACTCCATACGCGAAACTTAGTTCCATTTTAAACTAATTGTTCTATCTGAAGCTAAGTGTTCGATACTGTGCCAGGAGAAGCGCCTGTTCTCTGAAATGTATAGCGATGCCACTCGAAACCGTATGTGTTCGACGAAACCGAGTGGTCGACATTATGAGAGAGGATTCACCAGATGCGGAACATAGTTCCATTTTAAACTAATTGTTCTATCTGAAACTAAGTGTTCGATACTGTGCCAGGAGAAGCGCCTGTTCCCTGAAATCTGTGGCAATGGCACTGGAAACCGTATGTGTTTGACGAAACTAAGTGGTCCACCTTGGGAGAGAGGAAACTCCAAATGCGAAACATATTTCCATTTTAAACTAAATGTTCTATCTGAAACTAAGTGTTCGATACTGTGCCAGGAGAAGCGCCTGTTCTCTGAAATGTGTAGCGATGCCACTCGAAACCGTATGTGTTCGACGAAACCGAGTGGTCGACATTATGAGAGAGGATTCACCAGATGCGGAACATAGTTCCATTTTAAACTAATTGTTCTATCTGAAACTAAGTGTTCGATACTGTGCCAGGAGAAGCGCCTGTTCTCTGAAATCTGTGACGATGCTACTCGAAACCATACGTGTTCGACGAAACTAAGTGGTCGACATTGTGAGAGAGGATTCACTAGATGCGGAACATAGTTCCATTTTAAACTCATTGTTCTATCTGAAACTAAGTGTTCGATACTGTGCCGGGAGAAGCGCCTGCTCTCTGAAATCTGTGGCGATGCCACCCGAAACCGAATGTGTTCGACGAAACTAAGTGGTCGCCTTGTGAGGGAAGAAACTCCAGATGCGAAACTTATTACCACTTTAAACTAATTGTTCTATCTGAAACTAAGTGTTCGATACTGTGCCAGGAGAAGCGCCTGTTCTCTGAAATCTGAGGCGATGCCACTCGAAACCGTATGTATTCGACGAAACTAAGTGGTTGACCTTGTGAGAGAGGATACTCCAGATGCGAAACAGAGTTCCATTTTAAACTAATTGTTCTGTCTGAAGTAAGTGTTCGATACTGTGCCAGGAGAAGCGCCTGTTCTCTAAAATCTGTGGCCATGCCACTCGAAACCGTATGTGTTCATCGAAACTAAGTGGTCGACCTTGTGAGAGAGGAAATTCCAGATGCGAAACTTAGTTCTATTTTAAACTAATTGTTCTCTCTGAAACTAAGTGTTCGTTACTGTGCCAGGAGAAGCGCCTGTTCTCTGCAATCTGTGGCGATGCTACTCGAAACCGTATGTGTTCGCCGATACTAAGTGGTCGACCTTGTGAGAGAGTAAATTCCAGCTGCGAAACTTAGTTCCATTTTAAACTAATTGTTCTATCTGAAATTAAGTGTTCGATACTGTGCCAGGAGAAGCGCCTGTTCCCTGAAATCTGTGGCGATGCCACTTGAAACCGTATGTGTTCGACGAAACTAAGTGGTTGACCTTGTGAGAGAGGATACTCCAGATGCGAAACAGAGTTCCATTTTAAACTAATTGTTCTGTCTGAAGTAAGTGTTCGATACTGTGCCAGGAGAAGCGCCTGTTCTCTGAAATCTGTGGCGATGCCACTCGAAACCGAATGTGTTCAACGAAACTAAGTCGTCGACCTTATGAGAGAGGAAACTCCTGATGCGAAACTTAGTTCCATTATAAACTAATTGTTCTATCTGAATCTAAGTGTTCGATACTGTGCCAGGAGGAGCGCCTGTTCTCTGAAATCTGTGGCGATGCCACTAGAAACCGTATGTGTTCATCGAAACTAAGTGGTCGACCTTGTGAGAGAGGAAACTCCAGATGCGAAACAGAGTTCCATTTTACACTAATTGTTCTGTCTGAAGTAAGTGTTCGAGACTGTGCCAGGAGAAGCGCCTGTTCTCTGAAATCTGTGGCGATGCCACTCGAAACCGTATGTGTCGACGAAACTAAGTGGTCGACCTTGTGAGAGAGGAAACTCCAGATGCGAAGCTTAGTTCCATTTTTACCTAATTGTTCTATCTGAAACTAAGTGTTCGATAGTGTACCAGGAGAAACGCCTGTTCTCTGAAATGTGTAGCGATACCACTCGAAACCGTATGTGTTCGAAGAAACTAAGTGGTCGACCTTGCGAGAGAGGAAACTCTAGATCCGAAACTTAGTTCCATTTTAAACTAATTGTTCTATCTGAAACTAAGTGTTCGGTACTGTGCCAGGAGAAGCGCCTGTTCTCTGAAATCTGTGGCGATGCCACTCGAAACCGTATGTGTCGACGAAACTAAGTGGTCGACCTTGTGAGAGAGGAAACTCAAGATGCGAAGCTTAGTTCCATTTTAAGCTAATTGTTCTATCTGAAACTAAGTGTTCGATAGTGTACCAGGAGAAACGCCTGTTCTCTGAAATGTGTGGCTATACCACTCGAAACCGAATGTGCTCAACGAAACTAAGTCGTCGACCTTATGAGAGAGGAAACTCCAGATGCGACACATAGTTACATTTTAAACTAATTGTTCTATCGGAATCTAAGTGTTCGATACTGTACCAGGAGAAGCGCCTGTTCTCTGAAATCTGTGGCCATGCCACTCGAAACCGTATGTGTTCGTCGATACTAAGTGGTCGACCTTGTGAGAGAGTAAATTCCAGCTGCGAAACTCAGTTCCATTTTAAACTAATTGTTCTATCTGAAATTAAGTGTTCGATACTGTGCCAGGAGAAGCGCCTGTTCCCTGAAATCTGTGGCGATGCCACTTGAAACCGTATGTGTTCGACGAAACTAAGTGGTTGACCTTGTGAGAGAGGATACTCCAGATGCGAAACAGAGTTGCATTTTAAACTAATTGTTCTGTCTGAAGTAAGTGTTCGATACTGTGCCAGGAGAAGCGCCTGTTCTCTGTAATCTGTGGCGATGCCACTCGAAACCGAATGTGTTCAACGAAACTAAGTCGTCGACCTTATGAGAGAGGAAACTCCTGATGCGAAACTTAGTTCCATTTTAAACTAATTGTTCTATCTGAATCTAAGTGTTCGACACTGCACCAGGAGAAGCGCCTGTTCTCTGAAATCTGTGGCGATGCCACTAGAAACCGTATGTGTTCATCGAAACTAAGTGGGCGACCTTTTGAGAGAGGAAACTCAAGATGCGAAACACAGTTCCATTTTAAACTAATTGTTCCATCTGAAACTAAGTGTTCGATAATGTGCCAGGAGAAGCGCCTGTTCTCTGAAATCTGTGGCGATGCCACTCGAAACCGTATGTGTCGACGAAACTAAGTGGTCGACCTTGTGAGAGAGGAAACTCCAGATGCGGAATTTAGTTCCATTTTAAACTAATTGTTCTCTCTGAAACTAAGTGTTCGATACTGTGCCAGGAGAAGCGCCTGTTCCCTGAACTGTGTGGCGATGCCGCTCGAAACCGTATGTGTTCGACGAAACTAAGTGGTTGACCTTGTGAGAGAGGATACTCCAGATGCGAAACAGAGTTCCATTTTAAACTAATTGTTCTGTCTGAAGTAAGTGTTCGATACTGTGCCAGGAGAAGCGCCTGTTCTCTGAAATCTGTGGCGACGCCACTCGAAACCGTACGTGTTCATCGAAACTAAGTGGTCGACCTTCTGAGAGAGGAAACTCCAGAAGCGAAACTTAGTTCCATTTTAAACTAATTGTTCTATCTGAAACTAAGTGTTCGATAGTGTACCAGGAGAAACGCCTGTTCTCTGAAATGTGTGGCTATACCACTCGAAACCGAATGTGCTCAACGAAACTAAGTCGTCGACCTTATGAGAGAGGAAACTCCAGATGCGACAAATAGTTACATTTTAAACTAATTGTTCTATCGGAATCTAAGTGTTCGATACTGTACCAGGAGAAGCGCCTGTTCTCTGAAATCTGTGGCCATGCCACTCGAAACCGTATGTGTTCATCGAAACTAAGTGGTCGACCTTGTGAGAGAGGAAACTCCAGATGCGAAACTTAGTTCTATTTTAAACTAATTGTTCTCTCTGAAACTAAGTGTTCGTTACTGTGCCAGGAGAAGCGCCTGTTCTCTGAAATCTGTGGCGATGATACTCGAAACCGTATGTGTTCGTCGATACTAAGTGGTCGACCTTGTGAGAGAGTAAATCCAGCTGCGAAACTTAGTTCCATTTTAAACTAATTGTTCTATCTGAAATTAAGTGTTCGATACTGTGCCAGGAGAAGCGCCTGTTCCCTGAAATCTGTGGCGATGCCACTTGAAACCGTATGTGTTCGACGGAACTAAGTGGTTGACCTTGTGAGAGAGGATACTCCAGATGCGAAACAGAGTTCCATTTTAAACTAATTGTTCTGTCTGAAGTAAGTGTTCGATACTGTGCCAGGAGAAGCGCCTGTTCCCTGAAATCTGTGGCGATGCCACTCGAAACCGTATGTGTTCGGCGAAACTAAGTACTCGATACTGTGCCGGGAGAAGCTCCCGTTCGGCGAAATTTGCGGCGATGCCACTCGAAACCGTATGTGTTCGACGATACTAAGTGGCCGACCTTGTGAGAGAGGAAACTCCAGATGCGAAACTTAGTTCCATTTCAAACTAAATGTTCCGTCTCAAACTAAGTATTCGATACTGTGCCAGGAGAAGCGCCTGTTCTCTGAAATCTGGGGCGATGCCACTCGAAACCGTATGTGTTCGACGAAACTAAGTGGTCGACCTTGTGAGATAGGAAACTCCATACGCGAAACTTTGTTCCATTTTAAACTAATTGTTCTATCTGAAGCTAAGTGTTCGATACTGTGCCAGGAGAAGCGCCTGTTCTCTGAAATGTATAGCGATGCCACTCGAAACCGTATGTGTTCGACGAAACCGAGTGGTCGACATTATGAGAGAGGATTCACCAGATGCGGAACATAGTTCCATTTTAAACTAATTGTTCTATCTGAAACTAAGTGTTCGATACTGTGCCAGGAGAAGCGCCTGTTCCCTGAAATCTGTGGCAATGGCACTGGAAACCGTATGTGTTTGACGAAACTAAGTGGTCCACCTTGGGAGAGAGGAAACTCCAAATGCGAAACATATTTCCATTTTAAACTAAATGTTCTATCTGAAACTAAGTGTTCGATACTGTGCCAGGAGAAGCGCCTGTTCTCTGAAATGTGTAGCGATGCCACTCGAAACCGTATGTGTTCGACGAAACCGAGTGGTCGACATTATGAGAGAGGATTCACCAGATGCGGAACATAGTTCCATTTTAAACTAATTGTTCTATCTGAAACTAAGTGTTCGATACTGTGCCAGGAGAAGCGCCTGTTCTCTGAAATCTGTGACGATGCTACTCGAAACCATACGTGTTCGACGAAACTAAGTGGTCGACATTGTGAGAGAGGATTCACTAGATGCGGAACATAGTTCCATTTTAAACTCATTGTTCTATCTGAAACTAAGTGTTCGATACTGTGCCGGGAGAAGCGCCTGCTCTCTGAAATCTGTGGCGATGCCACCCGAAACCGAATGTGTTCGACGAAACTAAGTGGTCGCCTTGTGAGGGAAGAAACTCCAGATGCGAAACTTATTACCACTTTAAACTAATTGTTCTATCTGAAACTAAGTGTTCGATGCTGTGCCAGGAGAAGCGCCTGTTCTCTGAAATCTGAGGCGATGCCACTCGAAACCGTATGTGTTCGACGAAACTAAGTGGTTGACCTTGTGAGAGAGGATACTCCAGATGCGAAACAGAGTTCCATTTTAAACTAATTGTTCTGTCTGAAGTAAGTGTTCGATACTGTGCCAGGAGAAGCGCCTGTTCTCTAAAATCTGTGGCCATGCCACTCGAAACCGTATGTGTTCATCGAAACTAAGTGGTCGACCTTGTGAGAGAGGAAATTCCAGATGCGAAACTTAGTTCTATTTTAAACTAATTGTTCTCTCTGAAACTAAGTGTTCGTTACTGTGCCAGGAGAAGCGCCTGTTCTCTGCAATCTGTGGCGATGCTACTCGAAACCGTATGTGTTCGCCGATACTAAGTGGTCGACCTTGTGAGAGAGTAAATTCCAGCTGCGAAACTTAGTTCCATTTTAAACTAATTGTTCTATCTGAAATTAAGTGTTCGATACTGTGCCAGGAGAAGCGCCTGTTCCCTGAAATCTGTGGCGATGCCACTTGAAACCGTATGTGTTCGACGAAACTAAGTGGTTGACCTTGTGAGAGAGGATACTCCAGATGCGAAACAGAGTTCCATTTTAAACTAATTGTTCTGTCTGAAGTAAGTGTTCGATACTGTGCCAGGAGAAGCGCCTGTTCTCTGAAATCTGTGGCGATGCCACTCGAAACCGAATGTGTTCAACGAAACTAAGTCGTCGACCTTATGAGAGAGGAAACTCCTGATGCGAAACTTAGTTCCATTATAAACTAATTGTTCTATCTGAATCTAAGTGTTCGATACTGTGCCAGGAGAAGCGCCTGTTCTCTGAAATCTGTGGCGATGCCACTAGAAACCGTATGTGTTCATCGAAACTAAGTGGTCGACCTTGTGAGAGAGGAAACTCCAGATGCGAAACAGAGTTCCATTTTACACTAATTGTTCTGTCTGAAGTAAGTGTTCGAGACTGTGCCAGGAGAAGCGCCTGTTCTCTGAAATCTGTGGCGATGCCACTCGAAACCGTATGTGTCGACGAAACTAAGTGGTCGACCTTGTGAGAGAGGAAACTCCAGATGCGAAGCTTAGTTCCATTTTTACCTAATTGTTCTATCTGAAACTAAGTGTTCGATAGTGTACCAGGAGAAACGCCTGTTCTCTGAAATGTGTGGCGATACCACTCGAAACCGTATGTGTTCGAAGAAACTAAGTGGTCGACCTTGCGAGAGAGGAAACTCTAGATCCGAAACTTAGTTCCATTTTAAACTAATTGTTCTATCTGAAACTAAGTGTTCGGTACTGTGCCAGGAGAAGCGCCTGTTCTCTGAAATCTGTGGCGATGCCACTCGAAACCGTATGTGTCGACGAAACTAAGTGGTCGACCTTGTGAGAGAGGAAACTCAAGATGCGAAGCTTAGTTCCATTTTAAGCTAATTGTTCTATCTGAAACTAAGTGTTCGATAGTGTACCAGGAGAAACGCCTGTTCTCTGAAATGTGTGGCTATACCACTCGAAACCGAATGTGCTCAACGAAACTAAGTCGTCGACCTTATGAGAGAGGAAACTCCAGATGCGACACATAGTTACATTTTAAACTAATTGTTCTATCGGAATCTAAGTGTTCGATACTGTACCAGGAGAAGCGCCTGTTCTCTGAAATCTGTGGCCATGCCACTCGAAACCGTATGTGTTCGTCGATACTAAGTGGTCGACCTTGTGAGAGAGTAAATTCCAGCTGCGAAACTCAGTTCCATTTTAAACTAATTGTTCTATCTGAAATTAAGTGTTCGATACTGTGCCAGGAGAAGCGCCTGTTCCCTGAAATCTGTGGCGATGCCACTTGAAACCGTATGTGTTCGACGAAACTAAGTGGTTGACCTTGTGAGAGAGGATACTCCAGATGCGAAACAGAGTTGCATTTTAAACTAATTGTTCTGTCTGAAGTAAGTGTTCGATACTGTGCCAGGAGAAGCGCCTGTTCTCTGTAATCTGTGGCGATGCCACTCGAAACCGAATGTGTTCAACGAAACTAAGTCGTCGACCTTATGAGAGAGGAAACTCCTGATGCGAAACTTAGTTCCATTTTAAACTAATTGTTCTATCTGAATCTAAGTGTTCGACACTGCACCAGGAGAAGCGCCTGTTCTCTGAAATCTGTGGCGATGCCACTAGAAACCGTATGTGTTCATCGAAACTAAGTGGGCGACCTTTTGAGAGAGGAAACTCCAGATGCGAAACACAGTTCCATTTTAAACTAATTGTTCCATCTGAAACTAAGTGTTCGATAATGTGCCAGGAGAAGCGCCTGTTCTCTGAAATCTGTGGCGATGCCACTCGAAACCGTATGTGTCGACGAAACTAAGTGGTCGACCTTGTGAGAGAGGAAACTCCAGATGCGGAATTTAGTTCCATTTTAAACTAATTGTTCTCTCTGAAACTAAGTGTTCGATACTGTGCCAGGAGAAGCGCCTGTTCCCTGAACTGTGTGGCGATGCCGCTCGAAACCGTATGTGTTCGACGAAACTAAGTGGTTGACCTTGTGAGAGAGGATACTCCAGATGCGAAACAGAGTTCCATTTTAAACTAATTGTTCTGTCTGAAGTAAGTGTTCGATACTGTGCCAGGAGAAGCGCCTGTTCTCTGAAATCTGTGGCGACGCCACTCGAAACCGTACGTGTTCATCGAAACTAAGTGGTCGACCTTCTGAGAGAGGAAACTCCAGAAGCGAAACATAGTTCCATTTAAAACTAATTGTTCTATCTGAAACTAAGTGTTCGATAGTGTACCAGGAGAAACGCCTGTTCTCTGAAATGTGTGGCTATACCACTCGAAACCGAATGTGCTCAACGAAACTAAGTCGTCGACCTTATGAGAGAGGAAACTCCAGATGCGACAAATAGTTACATTTTAAACTAATTGTTCTATCGGAATCTAAGTGTTCGATACTGTACCAGGAGAAGCGCCTGTTCTCTGAAATCTGTGGCCATGCCACTCGAAACCGTATGTGTTCATCGAAACTAAGTGGTCGACCTTGTGAGAGAGGAAACTCCAGATGCGAAACTTAGTTCTATTTTAAACTAATTGTTCTCTCTGAAACTAAGTGTTCGTTACTGTGCCAGGAGAAGCGCCTGTTCTCTGAAATCTGTGGCGATGATACTCGAAACCGTATGTGTTCGTCGATACTAAGTGGTCGACCTTGTGAGAGAGTAAATCCAGCTGCGAAACTTAGTTCCATTTTAAACTAATTGTTCTATCTGAAATTAAGTGTTCGATACTGTGCCAGGAGAAGCGCCTGTTCCCTGAAATCTGTGGCGATGCCACTTGAAACCGTATGTGTTCGACGGAACTAAGTGGTTGACCTTGTGAGAGAGGATACTCCAGATGCGAAACAGAGTTCCATTTTAAACTAATTGTTCTGTCTGAAGTAAGTGTTCGATACTGTGCCAGGAGAAGCGCCTGTTCTCTGAAATCTGTGGCGATGCCACTCGAAACCGAATGTGTTCAACGAAACTAAGTCGTCGACCTTATGAGAGAGGAAACTCCTGATGCGAAACTTAGTTCCATTATAAACTAATTGTTCTATCTGAATCTAAGTGTTCGATACTGTACCAGGAGAAGCGCCTGTTCTCTGAAATCTGTGGCGATGCCACTAGAAACCGTATGTGTTCATCGAAACTAAGTGGTCGACCTTGTGAGAGAGGAAACTCCAGATGCGAAACAGAGTTCCATTTTACACTAATTGTTCTGTCTGAAGTAAGTGTTCGAGACTGTGCCAGGAGAAGCGCCTGTTCTCTGAAATCTGTGGCGATGCCACTCGAAACCGTATGTGTCGACGAAACTAAGTGGTCGACCTTGTGAGAGAGGAAACTCCAGATCCGACACATAGTTACATTTTAAACTAATTGTTCTATCGGAATCTAAGTGTTCGTTACTGTGCCAGGAGAAGCGCCTGTTCTCTGAAATCTGTGGCCATGCCACTCGAAACCGTATGTGTTCGTCGATACTAAGTGGTCGACCTTGTGAGAGAGTAAATTCCAGCTGCGAAACTCAGTTCCATTTTAAACTAATTGTTCTATCTGAAATTAAGTGTTCGATACTGTGCCAGGAGAAGCGCCTGTTCCCTGAAATCTGTGGCGATGCCACTTGAAACCGTATGTGTTCGACGAAACTAAGTGGTTGACCTTGTGAGAGAGGAAACTCCAGATGCGAAACAGAGTTCCATTTTACACTAATTGTTCTGTCTGAAGTAAGTGTTCGAGACTGTGCCAGGAGAAGCGCCTGTTCTCTGAAATCTGTGGCGATGCCACTCGAAACCGTATGTGTCGACGAAACTAAGTGGTTGACCTTGTGAGAGAGGAAACTCCAGATGCGACACATAGTTACATTTTAAACTAATTGTTCTATCGGAATCTAAGTGTTCGTTACTGTGCCAGGAGAAGCGCCTGTTCTCTGAAATCTGTGGCGATGCCACTCGAAACCGTATGTGTTCGTCGAAACTAAGTGGTCGACCTTGTGAGAGAGTAAATTCCAGCTGCGAAACTCAGTTCCATTTTAAACTAATTGTTCTATCTGAAATTAAGTGTTCGATACTGTGCCAGGAGAAGCGCCTGTTCCCTGAAATCTGTGGCGATGCCACTTGAAACCGTATGTGTTCGACGAAACTAAGTGGTTGACCTTGTGAGAGAGGATACTCCAGATGCGAAACAGAGTTGCATTTTAAACTAATTGTTCTGTCTGAAGTAAGTGTTCGATACTGTGCCAGGAGAAGCGCCTGTTCTCTGTAATCTGTGGCGATGCCACTCGAAACCGAATGTGTTCAACGAAACTAAGTCGTCGACCTTATGAGAGAGGAAACTCCTGATGCGAAACTTAGTTCCATTATAAACTAATTGTTCTATCTGAATCTAAGTGTTCGATACTGTACCAGGAGAAGCGCCTGTTCTCTGAAATCTGTGGCGATGCCACTAGAAACCGTATGTGTTCATCGAAACTAAGTGGTCGACCTTGTGAGAGAGGAAACTCCAGATGCGAAACAGAGTTCCATTTTACACTAATTGTTCTGTCTGAAGTAAGTGTTCGATACTGTGCCAGGAGAAGCGCCTGTTCTCTGAAATCTGTGGCGATGCCACTCGAAACCGAATGTGCTCAACGAAACTAAGTCGTCGACCTTATGAGAGAGGAAACTCCAGATGCGACACATAGTTACATTTTAAACTAATTGTTCTATCGGAATCTAAGTGTTCGATACTGTACCAGGAGAAGCGCCTGTTCTCTGAAATCTGTGGCGATGCCACTCGAAACCGTATGTGTTCGTCGATACTAAGTGGTCGACCTTGTGAGAGAGTAAATTCCAGCTGCGAAACTCAGTTCCATTTTAAACTAATTGTTCTATCTGAAATTAAGTGTTCGATACTGTGCCAGGAGAAGCGCCTGTTCCCTGAAATCTGTGGCGATGCCACTTGAAACCGTATGTGTTCGACGAAACTAAGTGGTTGACCTTGTGAGAGAGGATACTCCAGATGCGAAACAGAGTTGCATTTTAAACTAATTGTTCTGTCTGAAGTAAGTGTTCGATACTGTGCCAGGAGAAGCGCCTGTTCTCTGTAATCTGTGGCGATGCCACTCGAAACCGAATGTGTTCAACGAAACTAAGTCGTCGACCTTATGAGAGAGGAAACTCCTGATGCGAAACTTAGTTCCATTTTAAACTAATTGTTCTATCTGAATCTAAGTGTTCGACACTGCACCAGGAGAAGCGCCTGTTCTCTGAAATCTGTGGCGATGCCACTAGAAACCGTATGTGTTCATCGAAACTAAGTGGGCGACCTTTTGAGAGAGGAAACTCCAGATGCGAAACACAGTTCCATTTTAAACTAATTGTTCCATCTGAAACTAAGTGTTCGATAATGTGCCAGGAGAAGCGCCTGTTCTCTGAAATCTGTGGCGATGCCACTCGAAACCGTATGTGTCGACGAAACTAAGTGGTCGACCTTGTGAGAGAGGAAACTCCAGATGCGGAATTTAGTTCCATTTTAAACTAATTGTTCTCTCTGAAACTAAGTGTTCGATACTGTGCCAGGAGAAGCGCCTGTTCCCTGAACTGTGTGGCGATGCCGCTCGAAACCGTATGTGTTCGACGAAACTAAGTGGTTGACCTTGTGAGAGAGGATACTCCAGATGCGAAACAGAGTTCCATTTTAAACTAATTGTTCTGTCTGAAGTAAGTGTTCGATACTGTGCCAGGAGAAGCGCCTGTTCTCTGAAATCTGTGGCGACGCCACTCGAAACCGTACGTGTTCATCGAAACTAAGTGGTCGACCTTCTGAGAGAGGAAACTCCAGAAGCGAAACATAGTTCCATTTAAAACTAATTGTTCTATCTGAAACTAAGTGTTCGATAGTGTACCAGGAGAAACGCCTGTTCTCTGAAATGTGTGGCTATACCACTCGAAACCGAATGTGCTCAACGAAACTAAGTCGTCGACCTTATGAGAGAGGAAACTCCAGATGCGACAAATAGTTACATTTTAAACTAATTGTTCTATCGGAATCTAAGTGTTCGATACTGTACCAGGAGAAGCGCCTGTTCTCTGAAATCTGTGGCCATGCCACTCGAAACCGTATGTGTTCATCGAAACTAAGTGGTCGACCTTGTGAGAGAGGAAACTCCAGATGCGAAACTTAGTTCTATTTTAAACTAATTGTTCTCTCTGAAACTAAGTGTTCGTTACTGTGCCAGGAGAAGCGCCTGTTCTCTGAAATCTGTGGCGATGATACTCGAAACCGTATGTGTTCGTCGATACTAAGTGGTCGACCTTGTGAGAGAGTAAATCCAGCTGCGAAACTTAGTTCCATTTTAAACTAATTGTTCTATCTGAAATTAAGTGTTCGATACTGTGCCAGGAGAAGCGCCTGTTCCCTGAAATCTGTGGCGATGCCACTTGAAACCGTATGTGTTCGACGGAACTAAGTGGTTGACCTTGTGAGAGAGGATACTCCAGATGCGAAACAGAGTTCCATTTTAAACTAATTGTTCTGTCTGAAGTAAGTGTTCGATACTGTGCCAGGAGAAGCGCCTGTTCTCTGAAATCTGTGGCGATGCCACTCGAAACCGAATGTGTTCAACGAAACTAAGTCGTCGACCTTATGAGAGAGGAAACTCCTGATGCGAAACTTAGTTCCATTATAAACTAATTGTTCTATCTGAATCTAAGTGTTCGATACTGTACCAGGAGAAGCGCCTGTTCTCTGAAATCTGTGGCGATGCCACTAGAAACCGTATGTGTTCATCGAAACTAAGTGGTCGACCTTGTGAGAGAGGAAACTCCAGATGCGAAACAGAGTTCCATTTTACACTAATTGTTCTGTCTGAAGTAAGTGTTCGAGACTGTGCCAGGAGAAGCGCCTGTTCTCTGAAATCTGTGGCGATGCCACTCGAAACCGTATGTGTCGACGAAACTAAGTGGTCGACCTTGTGAGAGAGGAAACTCCAGATGCGACACATAGTTACATTTTAAACTAATTGTTCTATCGGAATCTAAGTGTTCGATACTGTGCCAGGAGAAGCGCCTGTTCTCTGAAATCTGTGGCCATGCCACTCGAAACCGTATGTGTTCGACGAAACTAAGTGGTCGACCTTGTGAGAGAGTAAATTCCAGCTGCGAAACTCAGTTCCATTTTAAACTAATTGTTCTATCTGAAATTAAGTGTTCGATACTGTGCCAGGAGAAGCGCCTGTTCCCTGAAATCTGTGGCGATGCCACTTGAAACCGTATGTGTTCGACGAAACTAAGTGGTTGACCTTGTGAGAGAGGATACTCCAGATGCGAAACAGAGTTGCATTTTAAACTAATTGTTCTGTCTGAAGTAAGTGTTCGATACTGTGCCAGGAGAAGCGCCTGTTCTCTGTAATCTGTGGCGATGCCACTCGAAACCGAATGTGTTCAACGAAACTAAGTCGTCGACCTTATGAGAGAGGAAACTCCTGATGCGAAACTTAGTTCCATTATAAACTAATTGTTCTATCTGAATCTAAGTGTTCGATACTGTACCAGGAGAAGCGCCTGTTCTCTGAAATCTGTGGCGATGCCACTAGAAACCGTATGTGTTCATCGAAACTAAGTGGTCGACCTTGTGAGAGAGGAAACTCCAGATGCGAAACAGAGTTCCATTTTACACTAATTGTTCTGTCTGAAGTAAGTGTTCGATACTGTGCCAGGAGAAGCGCCTGTTCTCTGAAATCTGTGGCGATGCCACTCGAAACCGAATGTGCTCAACGAAACTAAGTCGTCGACCTTATGAGAGAGGAAACTCCAGATGCGACACATAGTTACATTTTAAACTAATTGTTCTATCGGAATCTAAGTGTTCGATACTGTACCAGGAGAAGCGCCTGTTCTCTGAAATCTGTGGCCATGCCACTCGAAACCGTATGTGTTCGTCGATACTAAGTGGTCGACCTTGTGAGAGAGTAAATTCCAGCTGCGAAACTCAGTTCCATTTTAAACTAATTGTTCTATCTGAAATTAAGTGTTCGATACTGTGCCAGGAGAAGCGCCTGTTCCCTGAAATCTGTGGCGATGCCACTTGAAACCGTATGTGTTCGACGAAACTAAGTGGTTGACCTTGTGAGAGAGGATACTCCAGATGCGAAACAGAGTTGCATTTTAAACTAATTGTTCTCTCTGAAGTAAGTGTTCGATACTGTGCCAGGAGAAGCGCCTGTTCTCTGTAATCTGTGGCGATGCCACTCGAAACCGAATGTGTTCAACGAAACTAAGTCGTCGACCTTATGAGAGAGGAAACTCCTGATGCGAAACTTAGTTCCATTTTAAACTAATTGTTCTATCTGAATCTAAGTGTTCGACACTGCACCAGGAGAAGCGCCTGTTCTCTGAAATCTGTGGCGATGCCACTAGAAACCGTATGTGTTCATCGAAACTAAGTGGGCGACCTTTTGAGAGAGGAAACTCCAGATGCGAAACACAGTTCCATTTTAAACTAATTGTTCCATCTGAAACTAAGTGTTCGATAATGTGCCAGGAGAAGCGCCTGTTCTCTGAAATCTGTGGCGATGCCACTCGAAACCGTATGTGTCGACGAAACTAAGTGGTCGACCTTGTGAGAGAGGAAACTCCAGATGCGGAATTTAGTTCCATTTTAAACTAATTGTTCTCTCTGAAACTAAGTGTTCGATACTGTGCCAGGAGAAGCGCCTGTTCCCTGAACTGTGTGGCGATGCCGCTCGAAACCGTATGTGTTCGACGAAACTAAGTGGTTGACCTTGTGAGAGAGGATACTCCAGATGCGAAACAGAGTTCCATTTTAAACTAATTGTTCTGTCTGAAGTAAGTGTTCGATACTGTGCCAGGAGAAGCGCCTGTTCTCTGAAATCTGTGGCGACGCCACTCGAAACCGTACGTGTTCATCGAAACTAAGTGGTCGACCTTCTGAGAGAGGAAACTCCAGAAGCGAAACATAGTTCCATTTAAAACTAATTGTTCTATCTGAAACTAAGTGTTCGATAGTGTACCAGGAGAAACGCCTGTTCTCTGAAATGTGTGGCTATACCACTCGAAACCGAATGTGCTCAACGAAACTAAGTCGTCGACCTTATGAGAGAGGAAACTCCAGATGCGACAAATAGTTACATTTTAAACTAATTGTTCTATCGGAATCTAAGTGTTCGATACTGTACCAGGAGAAGCGCCTGTTCTCTGAAATCTGTGGCCATGCCACTCGAAACCGTATGTGTTCATCGAAACTAAGTGGTCGACCTTGTGAGAGAGGAAACTCCAGATGCGAAACTTAGTTCTATTTTAAACTAATTGTTCTCTCTGAAACTAAGTGTTCGTTACTGTGCCAGGAGAAGCGCCTGTTCTCTGAAATCTGTGGCGATGATACTCGAAACCGTATGTGTTCGTCGATACTAAGTGGTCGACCTTGTGAGAGAGTAAATCCAGCTGCGAAACTTAGTTCCATTTTAAACTAATTGTTCTATCTGAAATTAAGTGTTCGATACTGTGCCAGGAGAAGCGCCTGTTCCCTGAAATCTGTGGCGATGCCACTTGAAACCGTATGTGTTCGACGGAACTAAGTGGTTGACCTTGTGAGAGAGGATACTCCAGATGCGAAACAGAGTTCCATTTTAAACTAATTGTTCTGTCTGAAGTAAGTGTTCGATACTGTGCCAGGAGAAGCGCCTGTTCTCTGAAATCTGTGGCGATGCCACTCGAAACCGAATGTGTTCAACGAAACTAAGTCGTCGACCTTATGAGAGAGGAAACTCCTGATGCGAAACTTAGTTCCATTATAAACTAATTGTTCTATCTGAATCTAAGTGTTCGATACTGTACCAGGAGAAGCGCCTGTTCTCTGAAATCTGTGGCGATGCCACTAGAAACCGTATGTGTTCATCGAAACTAAGTGGTCGACCTTGTGAGAGAGGAAACTCCAGATGCGAAACAGAGTTCCATTTTACACTAATTGTTCTGTCTGAAGTAAGTGTTCGAGACTGTGCCAGGAGAAGCGCCTGTTCTCTGAAATCTGTGGCGATGCCACTCGAAACCGTATGTGTCGACGAAACTAAGTGGTTGACCTTGTGAGAGAGGAAACTCCAGATGCGAAGCTTAGTTCCATTTTAACCTAATTGTTCTATCTGAAACTAAGTGTTCGATAGTGTACCAGGAGAAACGCCTGTTCTCTGAAATGTGTGGCGATACCACTCGAAACCGTATGTGTTCGAAGAAACTAAGTGGTCGACCTTGCGAGAGAGGAAACTCTAGATGCGAAACTTAGTTCCATTTTAAACTAATTGTTCTATCTGAAACTAAGTGTTCGATAGTGTACCAGGAGAAACGCCTGTTCTCTGAAATGTGTGGCGATACCACTCGAAACCTTATGTGTTCGAAGAAACTAAGTGGTCGACCTTGCGAGAGAGGAAACTCTAGATGCGAAAATTAGTTCCATTTTAAACTAATTGTTCTATCTGAAACTAAGTGTTCGGTACTGTGCCAGGAGAAGCGCCTGTTCTCTGAAATCTGTGGCGATGCCACTCGAAACCGTATGTGTTCGACGAAACTAAGTGGTCGACCTTCTGAGAGAAGAAACTCCAGATGCGAAACTTAGTTCCATTTTAAACTAATTTTCTATCTGTAACTGAGTGTTCGATACTGCGCCAGGAGAAGCGCCTGTTCTCTGAAATCGGTGGCGATGCTACTCGACACCGTATGTGTTCATCGAAACTAAGTGGTCGACCTTGTGCGAGAGGAAACTCCTGATGCGATGCTTAGTTCCATTTTAAACTAATAGTTCTATCTGATACTAAGTGTTCGATACTGTGCCAGGAGAAGCGCCTGTTCTCTGAAATCTGTGGCGATGCCACTCGAAACCGTATGTGTTCCACGAAACTAAGTGGTCGACCTTATGAGAGAGGAAACTCCTGATGCGAAACTTAGTTCCATTTTAAACTAATTGTTCTATCTGAATCTAAGTGTTCGATACTGCACCAGGAGAAGCGCCTGTTCTCTGAAATCTGTGGCGATGCCACTAGAAACCGTATGTGTTCATCGAAACTAAGTGGTCGACCTTTTGAGAGAGGAAACTCCAGATGCGAAACACAGTTCCATTTTAAACTAATTGTTCCATCTGAAACTAAGTGTTCGATAATGTGCCAGGAGAAGCGCCTGTTCTCTGAAATCTGTGGCGATGCCACTCGAAACCGTATGTGTCGACGAAACTAAGTGGTCGACCTTGTGAGAGAGGAAACTCCAGATGCGGAATTTAGTTCCATTTTAAACTAATTGTTCTCTCTGAAACTAAGTGTTCGATACTGTGCCAGGAGAAGCGCCTGTTCCCTGAACTGTGTGGCGATGCCACTCGAAACCGTATGTGTTCGACGAAACTAAGTGGTCGACCTTGTGAGAGAGGAAACTCCAAATGCGAAACATAGGTCCATTTTAAACTAATAGTTCTCTCTGATACTAAGTGTTCGATACTGTGCCAGGAGAAGTGCCTGTTCTCTGAAATCTGTGGCGATGCCACTCGAAACCGTATGTGTTCAACGAAATTAAGTGATCGACCTTTTGAGAGAGCAAACTCCAGATGCGAAACTTAGTTCCATTTTAAACTAATTGTTCTATCTGAAACAAAGTGTTCGATACTGTGCCAGGAGTAGCGCCTGTTCTCTGAAATCGGTGGCGATGCCAGTCGAAACCGTATGTGTTCGACGAAACTAAGTGGTCGAACTTGTGAGAGAGGAAACTCCAAATGCGAAACATATTTCCATTTTAAACTAATTGTTCTCTCTGAAACTAAGTGTTCGATACTGTGCCAGGAGAAGCGCCTGTTCTCTCAAATCTGTGGCGATGCTACTCTAAACCGTATGTGTTCGACGAAACTAAGTGGTTGACCTTGTGAGAGAGGAAACTCTAGATGCGAAAATTAGTTCCATTTTAAACTAATTGTTCTATCTGAAACTAAGTGTTCGGTACTGTGCCAGGAGAAGCGCCTGTTCTCTGAAATCTGTGGCGATGCCACTCGAAACCGTATGTGTTCGACGAAACTAAGTGGTCGACCTTCTGAGAGAAGAAACTCCAGATGCGAAACTTAGTTCCATTTTAAACTAATTTTCTATCTGTAACTGAGTGTTCGATACTGCGCCAGGAGAAGCGCCTGTTCTCTGAAATCGGTGGCGATGCTACTCGACACCGTATGTGTTCATCGAAACTAAGTGGTCGACCTTGTGCGAGAGGAAACTCCTGATGCGATGCTTAGTTCCATTTTAAACTAATAGTTCTATCTGATACTAAGTGTTCGATACTGTGCCAGGAGAAGCGCCTGTTCTCTGAAATCTGTGGCGATGCCACTCGAAACCGTATGTGTTCCACGAAACTAAGTGGTCGACCTTATGAGAGAGGAAACTCCTGATGCGAAACTTAGTTCCATTTTAAACTAATTGTTCTATCTGAATCTAAGTGTTCGACACTGCACCAGGAGAAGCGCCTGTTCTCTGAAATCTGTGGCGATGCCACTAGAAACCGTATGTGTTCATCGAAACTAAGTGGTCGACCTTTTGAGAGAGGAAACTCCAGATGCGAAACACAGTTCCATTTTAAACTAATTGTTCCATCTGAAACTAAGTGTTCGATAATGTGCCAGGAGAAGCGCCTGTTCTCTGAAATCTGTGGCGATGCCACTCGAAACCGTATGTGTCGACGAAACTAAGTTGTCGACCTTGTGAGAGAGGAAACTCCAGATGCGGAATTTAGTTCCATTTTAAACTAATTGTTCTCTCTGAAACTAAGTGTTCGATACTGTGCCAGGAGAAGCGCCTGTTCCCTGAACTGTGTGGCGATGCCACTCGAAACCGTATGTGTTCGACGAAACTAAGTGGTCGACCTTGTGAGAGTGGAAACTCCAAATGCGAAACATAGGTCCATTTTAAACTAATAGTTCTCTCTGATACTAAGTGTTCGATACTGTGCCAGGAGAAGTGCCTGTTCTCTGAAATCTGTGGCGATGCCACTCGAAACCGTATGTGTTCAACGAAATTAAGTGATCGACCTTTTGAGAGAGCAAACTCCAGATGCGAAACTTAGTTCCATTTTAAACTAATTGTTCTATCTGAAACAAAGTGTTCGATACTGTGCCAGGAGTAGCGCCTGTTCTCTGAAATCGGTGGCGATGCCAGTCGAAACCGTATGTGTTCGACGAAACTAAGTGGTCGAACTTGTGAGAGAGGAAACTCCAAATGCGAAACATATTTCCATTTTAAACTAATTGTTCTCTCTGAAACTAAGTGTTCGATACTGTGCCAGGAGAAGCGCCTGTTCTCTCAAATCTGTGGCGATGCTACTCTAAACCGTATGTGTTCGACGAAACTAAGTGGTTGACCTTGTGAGAGAGGAATCTCCAGTTGCGAAGCTTATTTCCATTTTAAACTAATTGTTCTACCTGAAACTAAGTGTTCGATACTGTGCCAGGAGAAGCGCCTGTTCTCTGAAATCAGTGGCGATGCTACTCTAAACCGTATGTGTTCGACGACTCTAAGTGGTCGACCTTCTGAGAGAAGAAACTCCAGATGCGAAAGTTAGTTCCATTTTAAACTAATTGTTCTATCTGTAACTGAGTGTTCGATACTGCGTCAGGAGAAGCGCCTGTTCTCTGAATTCAGTGGCGATGCCACTCGAAACCGTATGTGTTCGACGAAACTAAGCGGTCGACCTTGTGAGAGAGGAAACTCCAGATGGGAAGCTTATTTCCATTTTAAACTAATTGTTCTACCTGAAACTAAGTGTTCGATACTGTGCCAGGAGAAGCGCCTGTTCTCTGAAATCAGTGGCGATGCTACTCTAAACCGTATGTGTTCGACGAAACTAAGTGGTTGACCTTGTGAGAGAGGAATCTCCAGTTGCGAAGCTTATTTCCATTTTAAACTAATTATTCTACCTGAAACTAAGTGTTCGATACTGTGCCAGGAGAAGCGCCTGTTCTCTGAAATCAGTGGCGATGCTACTCTAAACCGTATGTGTTCGACGACTCTAAGTGGTCGACCTTCTGAGAGAAGAAACTCCAGATGCGAAAGTTAGTTCCATTTTAAACTAATTGTTCTATCTGTAACTGAGTGTTCGATACTGCGTCAGGAGAAGCGCCTGTTCTCTGAATTCAGTGGCGATGCCACTCGAAACCGTATGTGTTCATCGAAACTAAGTGGTCGACCTTGTGAGAGAGGAAACTCCAGATGCGAAGCTTAGTTCCATTTTAAACTAATAGTTCTACCTGAAACTAAGTGTTCGATACTGTGCCAGGAGAAGCGCCTGTTCTCTGAAATCAGTGGCGATGCTACTCTAAACCGTATGTGTTCGACGACTCTAAGTGGTCGACCTTCTGAGAGAAGAAACTCCAGATGCGAAACATAGTTCCATTTTAAACTAATTGTTCTATCTGTAACTGAGTGTTCGATACTGTGCCAGGAGAAGCGCCTGTTCTCTGAAATCTGTGGCGATGCCACTCGAAACCGAATGTGTTCAACGAAACTAAGTCGTCGACCTTATGAGAGAGGAAACTCCTGATGCGAAACTTAGTTCCATTATAAACTAATTGTTCTATCTGAATCTAAGTGTTCGATACTGTACCAGGAGAAGCGCCTGTTCTCTGAAATCTGTGGCGATGCCACTAGAAACCGTATGTGTTCATCGAAACTAAGTGGTCGACCTTGTGAGAGAGGAAACTCCAGATGCGAAACAGAGTTCCATTTTACACTAATTGTTCTGTCTGAAGTAAGTGTTCGAGACTGTGCCAGGAGAAGCGCCTGTTCTCTGAAATCTGTGGCGATGCCACTCGAAACCGTATGTGTCGACGAAACTAAGTGGTTGACCTTGTGAGAGAGGAAACTCCAGATGCGCAGCTTAGTTCCATTTTAACCTAATTGTTCTATCTGAAACTAAGTGTTCGATAGTGTACCAGGAGAAACGCCTGTTCTCTGAAATGTGTGGCGATACCACTCGAAACCGTATGTGTTCGAAGAAACTAAGTGGTCGACCTTGCGAGAGAGGAAACTCTAGATGCGAAACTTAGTTCCATTTTAAACTAATTGTTCTATCTGAAACTAAGTGTTCGATAGTGTACCAGGAGAAACGCCTGTTCTCTGAAATGTGTGGCGATACCACTCGAAACCTTATGTGTTCGAAGAAACTAAGTGGTCGACCTTGCGAGAGAGGAAACTCTAGATGCGAAAATTAGTTCCATTTTAAACTAATTGTTCTATCTGAAACTAAGTGTTCGGTACTGTGCCAGGAGAAGCGCCTGTTCTCTGAAATCTGTGGCGATGCCACTCGAAACCGTATGTGTTCGACGAAACTAAGTGGTCGACCTTCTGAGAGAAGAAACTCCAGATGCGAAACTTAGTTCCATTTTAAACTAATTTTCTATCTGTAACTGAGTGTTCGATACTGCGCCAGGAGAAGCGCCTGTTCTCTGAAATCGGTGGCGATGCTACTCGACACCGTATGTGTTCATCGAAACTAAGTGGTCGACCTTGTGCGAGAGGAAACTCCTGATGCGATGCTTAGTTCCATTTTAAACTAATAGTTCTATCTGATACTAAGTGTTCGATACTGTGCCAGGAGAAGCGCCTGTTCTCTGAAATCTGTGGCGATGCCACTCGAAACCGTATGTGTTCCACGAAACTAAGTGGTCGACCTTATGAGAGAGGAAACTCCTGATGCGAAACTTAGTTCCATTTTAAACTAATTGTTCTATCTGAATCTAAGTGTTCGACACTGCACCAGGAGAAGCGCCTGTTCTCTGAAATCTGTGGCGATGCCACTAGAAACCGTATGTGTTCATCGAAACTAAGTGGTCGACCTTTTGAGAGAGGAAACTCCAGATGCGAAACACAGTTCCATTTTAAACTAATTGTTCCATCTGAAACTAAGTGTTCGATAATGTGCCAGGAGAAGCGCCTGTTCTCTGAAATCTGTGGCGATGCCACTCGAAACCGTATGTGTCGACGAAACTAAGTGGTCGACCTTGTGAGAGAGGAAACTCCAGATGCGGAATTTAGTTCCATTTTAAACTAATTGTTCTCTCTGAAACTAAGTGTTCGATACTGTGCCAGGAGAAGCGCCTGTTCCCTGAACTGTGTGGCGATGCCACTCGAAACCGTATGTGTTCGACGAAACTAAGTGGTCGACCTTGTGAGAGAGGAAACTCCAAATGCGAAACATAGGTCCATTTTAAACTAATAGTTCTCTCTGATACTAAGTGTTCGATACTGTGCCAGGAGAAGTGCCTGTTCTCTGAAATCTGTGGCGATGCCACTCGAAACCGTATGTGTTCAACGAAATTAAGTGATCGACCTTTTGAGAGAGCAAACTCCAGATGCGAAACTTAGTTCCATTTTAAACTAATTGTTCTATCTGAAACAAAGTGTTCGATACTGTGCCAGGAGTAGCGCCTGTTCTCTGAAATCGGTGGCGATGCCAGTCGAAACCGTATGTGTTCGACGAAACTAAGTGGTCGAACTTGTGAGAGAGGAAACTCCAAATGCGAAACATATTTCCATTTTAAACTAATTGTTCTCTCTGAAACTAAGTGTTCGATACTGTGCCAGGAGAAGCGCCTGTTCTCTCAAATCTGTGGCGATGCTACTCTAAACCGTATGTGTTCGACGAAACTAAGTGGTTGACCTTGTGAGAGAGGAATCTCCAGTTGCGAAGCTTATTTCCATTTTAAACTAATTGTTCTACCTGAAACTAAGTGTTCGATACTGTGCCAGGAGAAGCGCCTGTTCTCTGAAATCAGTGGCGATGCTACTCTAAACCGTATGTGTTCGACGACTCTAAGTGGTCGACCTTCTGAGAGAAGAAACTCCAGATGCGAAAGTTAGTTCCATTTTAAACTAATTGTTCTATCTGTAACTGAGTGTTCGATACTGCGTCAGGAGAAGCGCCTGTTCTCTGAATTCAGTGGCGATGCCACTCGAAACCGTATGTGTTCGACGAAACTAAGCGGTCGACCTTGTGAGAGAGGAAACTCCAGATGGGAAGCTTATTTCCATTTTAAACTAATTGTTCTACCTGAAACTAAGTGTTCGATACTGTGCCAGGAGAAGCGCCTGTTCTCTGAAATCAGTGGCGATGCTACTCTAAACCGTATGTGTTCGACGAAACTAAGTGGTCGACCTTGTGAGAGAGGAATCTCCAGTTGCGAAGCTTATTTCCATTTTAAACTAATTATTCTACCTGAAACTAAGTGTTCGATACTGTGCCAGGAGAAGCGCCTGTTCTCTGAAATCAGTGGCGATGCTACTCTAAACCGTATGTGTTCGACGACTCTAAGTGGTCGACCTTCTGAGAGAAGAAACTCCAGATGCGAAAGTTAGTTCCATTTTAAACTAATTGTTCTATCTGTAACTGAGTGTTCGATACTGCGTCAGGAGAAGCGCCTGTTCTCTGAATTCAGTGGCGATGCCACTCGAAACCGTATGTGTTCATCGAAACTAAGTGGTCGACCTTGTGAGAGAGGAAACTCCAGATGCGAAGCTTAGTTCCATTTTAAACTAATAGTTCTACCTGAAACTAAGTGTTCGATACTGTGCCAGGAGAAGCGCCTGTTCTCTGAAATCAGTGGCGATGCTACTCTAAACCGTATGTGTTCGACGACTCTAAGTGGTCGACCTTCTGAGAGAAGAAACTCCAGATGCGAAACATAGTTCCATTTTAAACTAATTGTTCTATCTGTAACTGAGTGTTCGATACTGCGTCAGGAGAAGCGCCTGTTCTCTGAATTCGGTGGCGATGCTACTCGAAACCGTATGTGTTCATCGAAACTAAGTGGTCGACCTTGTGAGAGAGGAAACTCCAGATGCGAAGCTTATTTCCATTTTAAACTAATTGCTCTATTTGATACTAAGTGTTCGATACTGTGCCAGGGGAAGTGCCCGTTCTCTGAAATCTGTGGCGATGCTACTAGAAACCGTATGTGTTCATCGAAACTAAGTTGTCGACCTTTTGAGAGAGGAAACTCCAGATGCGAAGCTTAGTTCCATTTTAAACTAATAGTTCTATCTGATACTAAGTGTTCGATACTGTGCCAGGAGAAGCGCCTGTGCTCTGAAAACTGTGGCGATGCCACTCGAAACCGTATGTGTTCAACGAAATTAAGTGGTCGACCTTGTGAGAGAGGAAACGCCAGATGCGAAACTTAGTTCCATTTTAAACTAATTGTTCTATCTGAAACTAAGTGTTCGATACTGTGCCAGGAGAAGCGCCTGTTCTCTGAAATCTGTCGCGATGCTACTCGAAACCGTATGTGTTCGACGAAATTAAGTGGTCGACCTTCTTAGAGAGCAAACTCCAGATGCGAAATATAGATCCATTTTAAATTAATTGTTCTATCTGAAACTACGTGTGCGATACTGTGCCAGGAGAAGCGCCCGTTCTGTGAAACCTGTGGCGATACCACTGGAAACGGTATGTGTTCAACGAAACTGAGTGGTCGACCTTTTGAGAGAGGAAACTCCTGACCCGAAACTTAGTGCCATTTTAAACTAATTATTCTATCTGAAACTAAGTGTTCGATACTGTGCCAGGAGAAGCGCCTGTACTGTGAAACCTGTGGCGATAACACTCAAAACGCTATGTGTTCAACGAAACTGAGTGTTCGAACTTGTGAGAGAGGAAACTCCAAATTCCAAAAATAGTTCCATTTTAAATTAATTGTTATATATGAAACTAAGTGGTCGATAAGGTGCCAGGAGAAGCGCCTGTTCTCTGAAATCTGTGGCGATGCCACACGAAACCGTATGTGTTCGACGAAACTAAGTGGTCGACCTTGTGAGAGAGGAAACTCCAGATGCGAAACTTAGTTCCATTTTAAACTAATTGTTCTATCTGAAAGTGTTCGATACTGTGCCAGGAGAAGCGCCTGTTCTCTGAAATCTGTGGCGTTGCTACTCGAAACCGAATGTGTTCGACGAAAGTAAGTGGAAGACCTTGTGAGAGAGGAAACTCCAGATGCCAAACTTAGTTCCATTTAAAACTAACTGTTCTATTTGAAACAGTGTTCGATACTGTGCCAGGAGAAACGCCTGTTCTTTGAAATCTGTGGCTATGCCACTCGAAACCGTATGTGTTCAACGAAACTAAGTGGTCGACCTTGTGAGAGAGGAAACTCCAGATGCGAAACTTAGTTCCATTTTAAACCAAATGTTCCATCTGAAACTAAGTGTTCGCCAGTGTGCCAGCAGAAGCGCCTGTTCTCTGAAATCTGGGCCGATGCCACTCGAAACCGTATGTGTTCGACGAAACTAAGTGGTTGACCTTGTGAGAGAGGAATCTCCAGTTGCGAAGCTTATTTCCATTTTAAACTAATTGTTCTACCTGAAACTAAGTTTTCGATACTGTGCCAGGAGAAGCGCCTGTTCTCTGAAATCAGTGGCGATGCTACTCTAAACCGTATGTGTTCGACGACTCTAAGTGGTCGACCTTCTGAGAGAAGAAACTCCAGATGCGAAACTTAGTTCCATTTTAAACTAATTGTTCTATCTGTAACTGAGTGTTCGATACTGCGTCAGGAGAAGCGCCTGTTCTCTGAATTCAGTGGCGATGCTACTCGAAACCGTATGTGTTCATCGAAACTAAGTGGTCGACCTTGTGAGAGAGGAAACTCCAGATGCGAAGCTTAGTTCCATTTTAAACTAATAGTTCTACCTGAAACTAAGTGTTCGATACTGTGCCAGGAGAAGCGCCTGTTCTCTGAAATCAGTGGCGATGCTACTCTAAACCGTATGTGTTCAACGAAATTAAGTGGTCGACCTTGTGAGCGAGGAAACTCCAGATGCGAAACTTAGTTCCATTTTAAACTAATTATTCTATCTGACACTAAGTGTTCAATACTGTGCCAGGAGAAGCGCCTGTTCTCTGAAATCTGTGGCGATGCTACTCGAAACCGTATGTGTTCGACGAAACTAAGCGGTCGACCTTGTGAGAGAGGAAACTCCAGATGCGAAGCTTATTTCCATTTTAAACTAATTGTTCTACCTGAAACTAAGTGTTCGATACTGTGCCAGGAGAAGCGCCTGTTCTCTGAAATCTGTGGCGATGCTACTCGAAACCGAAAGTGTTCCACGAAACTAAGTGGCCGCCTTGTGAGAGAGAAACTCCAGATGCGATATTTAGTACCATTTTAAATTAATTGTTTTATCTGAAACTATGTGTCCGATACTGTGCCAAAAGAAGTGCCTATTCTCTGAAATGTGTGGCGATGCCACTCGAAACCGTATGTGTTCGACGAAACTAAGTGGTCGACCTTGTGAGAGAGTATACTCCAGATGCGAAACATATTTCTATTTTAAAATAATTGTTCTATCAGAAACTAAGTGTTCGATAGTGTACCAGGAGAAACGCCTGTTCCCTGAAATGTGTGGCGAAGCTATTCGAAACCGTATGTGTTCGACGAATCTAAATGTTCGACCTTGTGGGAGAGGAATCTCCAGATGCGAGACTTAATTCCATTTTAAACAAATTGTTCTATCTGAAACTAAGTGTTCGATACTGTGCCAGGAATAGCGCCTGTTCTCTGAAATGTGTGGCGATGCCACTCGAAACCGTATGTGTTCGACGAAACTAAGTGGTTCATCTTGTGAGAGAGGATATTCCAGATGCGAAACATAGTCCCATTTTAAACTAATTGTTCTGTCTGAAATAAGTGTTCGATACTGTGCCAGGAGAAGCGCCTGTTCTCTGAAATGTGTGGCGATGCTACTCGAAACCGTATGTGTTCGACGAATCTAAATGTTCGACCTTGTGGGAGAGGAATCTCCAGATGCGAGACTTAGTTCCACTTTAAATTAATTGTTCTGTCTGACATAAGTGTTCGATACTGCGCCAGGAGAAGCGCCTGTTCTCTGAAATCTGTGGCGATGCCACTCGAAACCGTATGTGTTCGACGAAATTAATTCGTCGACCTTGTGAGAAAGGAAACTCGAGATGCGAAACATTGTTCCATTTTAAACGAATTGTTCTATCTGAAACTAAGTGTTCGATACTGTGCCAGGAGAAGCGCCTGTTCTCTGAATTCTGTGGCGATGCCACCCGAAACCGTATGTGTTCGACGAAACTAAGTGGTCCACCTTGTGAGAGAGGAAACTCCAGATGCGAAGCTTAGTTCCATTTTAAAGTAATTGTTCTAGCTGATACTAAGTGTTCGATGCTGTGCCAGGAGAAGCGCCTGTTCTCTGAAATCTGTGGCGATGCCACTCGAAACCGTATGTGTTCGACGAAATTAATTCGTCGACCTTGTGAGAAAGGAAACTCGAGATGCGAAACATTGTTCCATTTTAAACGAATTGTTCTATCTGAAACTAAGTGTTCGATACTGTGCCAGGAGAAGCGCCTGTTCTCTGAATTCTGTGGCGATGCCACCCGAAACCGTATGTGTTCGACGAAACTAAGTGGTCCACCTTGTGAGAGAGGAAACTCCAGATGCGAAGCTTAGTTCCATTTTAAAGTAATTGTTCTAGCTGATACTAAGTGTTCGATGCTGTGCCAGGAGAAGCGCCTGTTCTCTGAAATCTGTGGCGATGCTACTCGAAACCGTATGTGTTCGACGAAACTAAGTGGTCGACCTTGTGAGGGAGGAAACTCCAAATGCGAAACATATTTCCATTTTAAACTAAATGTTCTATCTGAAACTAAGTATTCGATACTCTGTCAGTAGAAGCGCCTGTTCTCTGAAACCTGTGGCGTTGCTACTCGAAGCCGAATGTGTTCGACGAAAGTAAGTGGTAGACCGTGTGAGAGAGGAAACTCCAAAGGCGAAACATAGTTCCATTTTAAGGTAATTGTTCTATCTGATACTAAGTGTTCGATACTGTGCCAGGAGAAGCGCGTGTTCTCTGAAATCTGTGGCGATGCCACTCGAAACCGTATGTGTCGACGAAACTAAGTGGTCGACCTTGTGAGAGAGGAAACTCAAGATGCGAAGCTTAGTTCCATTTTAAACTAATTGTTCTATCTGAAACTAAGTGTTCGGTACTGTGCCAGGAGAAGAGCCTGTTCTCTGAAATCTGTGGCGATGCCACTCGAAACCGTATGTGTTCGACGAAACTAAATGGTTGACCATGTGAGAGAGGATACTCCAGATGCGAAACAGAGTTCCATTTTAAACTAATTGTTCCGTCTGAAGTAAGTGTTCGATACTGTGCCAGGGGAAGCGCCTGTTCCCTGAAATCTGTGGCGATGCCACTCGAAACCGTATGTGTCGACGAAACTAAGTGGTCGACCTTGTGAGAGAGGAAACTTCAGATGCGAAGCTTAGTTCCATTTTAACCTAATTGTTCTATCTGAAACTAAGTGCTCGATAGTGTACCAGGAGAAACGCCTGTTCTCTGAAATGTGTGGCGATACCACTCGAAACCGTATGTGTTCGAAGAAACTAAGTGGTCGACCTTGCGAGAGAGGAAACTCTAGATGCGAAACTTAGTTCCATTTTAAACTAATTGTTCTATCTGAAACTCAGTGTTCGGTACTGTGCCAGGAGAAGCGCCTGTTCTCTGAAATCTGTGGCGATGCCACTCGAAACCGTATGTGTCGACGAAACTAAGTGGTCGACCTTGTGAGAGAGGAAACTCCAGATGCGAAGCTTAGTTCCATTTTAAACTAATTGTTCTATCTGAAACTAAGTGTTCGATACTGTGCCAGGTGAAGCGCCTGTTCCCTGAAATCTGTGGCGATGCCACTCGAAACCGTATGTGATCGACGAAACTAAGTGGTTGTCCTTGTGAGGGAGGATACTCCAGATGCGAAACAGAGTTCCATTTTAAACTAATTGTTCTATCTGAAACTAAATGTTCGATAGTGTACCAGGAGAAACGCCTGTTCTCTGAAATGTGTGGCGATACCACTCGAAACCGTATGTGTTCGACGAAATTAAGTGGTCGACCTTGTGAGAGAGGAAACTCCAGATGCGAAACTTAGTTCCATTTTAAACTAATTGTTCAATCTGAAACTAAGTGTTCGATACTGTGCCAGGAGAAGTGCCTGTTCTCTGAAATCTGTGGCGATGCCACTCGAAACCGTATGTGTTCGTCGAAACTAAGTGGCCGACCTTGTGAGAAAGGAAACTCCAGATGCGAAACTTAGTTCCATTTTAAACTAATTGTTCTATCAGAAACTAAGTGTTCGATACTTTGCCAGGAGAAGCGCCTGTTCTCTGAAATCTGTCGCGATGCAACTCGAAACCGTATGTGTTCGTCGAAACTAAGTGGCCGACCTTGTGAGAAAGGAAACTCCAGATGCGAAACTTAGTTCCATTTTAAACTAATTGTTCTATCAGAAACTAAGTGTTCGATACTGTGCCAGGAGAAGTGCCTGTTCTCTGAAATCTGTGGCGATGCCACTCTAAACCGTATGTGTTCGACGAATCTAAATGGTCGACCTTGTGAGGGAGGAAACTCCAGATGCGAAACTTAGTTCCATTTTAAACTAATTGTTCTATCTGAAACTAAGTGTTCGATACTGTGCCAGGAGAAGCGCGTGTTCTCTGAAATCAGTCGCGATGCTCCTCGAAACCGTATGTGTTCGACGAATCTAAATGGTCGACCTTGTGAGGGAGGAAACTCCAGTTGCGAAACTTAGTTCAATTTTAAACCAAATGTTCCATCTGAAACTAAGTGTTCGATAATCTGCCAGTAGAAGCGCCTGTTCTCTGAAATCTGTGGCGATGCCACTCGAAACCGTATGTGTTCGACGATACTAAGTGGCCGACCTTGTGAGAGAGGAAACTCCAGATGCGAAGCTTAGTTCCATTTTAAAGTAATTGTTCCGTCTGAAGTAAGTGTTCGATACTGTGCCAGGGGAAGCGCCTGTTCCCTGAAATCTGTGGCGATGCCACTCGAAACCGTATGTGTCGACGAAACTAAGTGGTCGACCTTGTGAGAGAGGAAACTTCAGATGCGACGCTTAGTTCCATTTTAACCTAATTGTTCTATCTGAAACTAAGTGCTCGATAGTGTACCAGGAGAAACGCCTGTTCTCTGAAATGTGTGGCGATACCACTCGAAACCGTATGTGTTCGAAGAAACTAAGTGGTCGACCTTGCGAGAGAGGAAACTCTAGATGCGAAACTTAGTTCCATTTTAAACTAATTGTTCTATCTGAAACTCAGTGTTCGGTACTGTGCCAGGAGAAGCGCCTGTTCTCTGAAATCTGTGGCGATGCCACTCGAAACCGTATGTGTCGACGAAACTAAGTGGTCGACCTTGTGAGAGAGGAAACTCCAGATGCGAAGCTTAGTTCCATTTTAAACTAATTGTTCTATCTGAAACTAAGTGTTCGATACTGTGCCAGGTGAAGCGCCTGTTCCCTGAAATCTGTGGCGATGCCACTCGAAACCGTATGTGATCGACGAAACTAAGTGGTTGTCCTTGTGAGGGAGGATACTCCAGATGCGAAACAGAGTTCCATTTTAAACTAATTGTTCTATCTGAAACTAAGTGTTCGATAGTGTACCAGGAGAAACGCCTGTTCTCTGAAATGTGTGGCGATACCACTCGAAACCGTATGTGTTCGACGAAATTAAGTGGTCGACCTTGTGAGAGAGGAAACTCCAGATGCGAAACTTAGTTCCATTTTAAACTAATTGTTCAATCTGAAACTAAGTGTTCGATACTGTGCCAGGAGAAGTGCCTGTTCTCTGAAATCTGTGGCGATGCCACTCTAAACCGTATGTGTTCGACGAATCTAAATGGTCGACCTTGTGAGGGAGGAAACTCCAGATGCGAAACTTAGTTCCTTTTTAAACTAATTGTTCTATCTGAAACTAAGTGTTCGATACTGTGCCAGGAGAAGCGCCTGTTCTCTGAAATCTGTCGCGATGCAACTCGAAACCGTATGTGTTCGTCGAAACTAAGTGGCCGACCTTGTGAGAAAGGAAACTCCAGATGCGAAACTTAGTTCCATTTTAAACTAATTGTTCTATCTGAAACTAAGTGTTCGATACTGTGCCAGGAGAAGCGCGTGTTCTCTGAAATCAGTCGCGATGCTATTCGAAACCGTATGTGTTCGACGAAACTAAGTGGTTCATCTTGTGAGAGAGGATATTCCAGATGCGAAACATAGTCCCATTTTAAACTAATTGTTCTGTCTGAAATAAGTGTTCGATACTGTGCCAGGAGAAGCGCCTGTTCTCTGAAATGTGTGGCGATGCTACTCGAAACCGTATGTGTTCGACGAATCTAAATGTTCGACCTTGTGGGAGAGGAATCTCCAGATGCGAGACTTAGTTCCACTTTAAATTAATTGTTCTGTCTGACATAAGTGTTCGATACTGCGCCAGGAGAAGCGCCTGTTCTCTGAAATCTGTGGCGATGCCACTCGAAACCGTATGTGATCGACGAAACTAAGTGGTTGTCCTTGTGAGGGAGGATACTCCAGATGCGAAACAGAGTTCCATTTTAAACTAATTGTTCTATCTGAAACTAAGTGTTCGATAGTGTACCAGGAGAAACGCCTGTTCTCAGAAATGTGTGGCGATACCACTCGAAACCGTATGTGTTCGACGAAATTAAGTGGTCGACCTTGTGAGAGAGGAAACTCCAGATGCGAAACTTAGTTCCATTTTAAACTAATTGTTCAATCTGAAACTAAGTGTTCGATACTGTGCCAGGAGAAGCGCGTGTTCTCTGAAATCTGTGGCGATGCCACTCGAAACCGTATGTGTCGACGAAACTAAGTGGTCGACCTTGTGAGAGAGGAAACTCAAGATGCGAAGCTTAGTTCCATTTTAAACTAATTGTTCTATCTGAAACTAAGTGTTCGGTACTGTGCCAGGAGAAGAGCCTGTTCTCTGAAATCTGTGGCGATGCCACTCGAAACCGTATGTGTTCGACGAAACTAAGTGGTTGACCATGTGAGAGAGGATACTCCAGATGCGAAACAGAGTTCCATTTTAAACTAATTGTTCCGTCTGAAGTAAGTGTTCGATACTGTGCCAGGGGAAGCGCCTGTTCCCTGAAATCTGTGGCGATGCCACTCGAAACCGTATGTGTCGACGAAACTAAGTGGTCGACCTTGTGAGAGAGGAAACTTCAGATGCGAAGCTTAGTTCCATTTTAACCTAATTGTTCTATCTGAAACTAAGTGTTCGATAGTGTACCAGGAGAAACGCCTGTTCTCTGAAATGTGTGGCGATACCACTCGAAACCGTATGTGTTCGAAGAAACTAAGTGGTCGACCTTGCGAGAGAGGAAACTCTAGATGCGAAACTTAGTTCCATTTTAAACTAATTGTTCTATCTGAAACTCAGTGTTCGGTACTGTGCCAGGAGAAGCGCCTGTTCTCTGAAATCTGTGGCGATGCCACTCGAAACCGTATGTGTCGACGAAACTAAGTGGTCGACCTTGTGAGAGAGGAAACTCCAGATGCGAAGCTTAGTTCCATTTTAAACTAATTGTTCTATCTGAAACTAAGTGTTCGATACTGTGCCAGGTGAAGCGCCTGTTCCCTGAAATCTGTGGCGATGCCACTCGAAACCGTATGTGATCGACGAAACTAAGTGGTTGTCCTTGTGAGGGAGGATACTCCAGATGCGAAACAGAGTTCCATTTTAAACTAATTGTTCTATCTGAAACTAAGTGTTCGATAGTGTACCAGGAGAAACGCCTGTTCTCTGAAATGTGTGGCGATACCACTCGAAACCGTATGTGTTCGACGAAATTAAGTGGTCGACCTTGTGAGAGAGGAAACTCCAGATGCGAAACTTAGTTCCATTTTAAACTAATTGTTCAATCTGAAACTAAGTGTTCGATACTGTGCCAGGAGAAGTGCCTGTTCTCTGAAATCTGTGGCGATGCCACTCTAAACCGTATGTGTTCGACGAATCTAAATGGTCGACCTTGTGAGGGAGGAAACTCCAGATGCGAAACTTAGTTCCTTTTTAAACTAATTGTTCTATCTGAAACTAAGTGTTCGATACTGTGCCAGGAGAAGCGCCTGTTCTCTGAAATCTGTCGCGATGCAACTCGAAACCGTATGTGTTCGTCGAAACTAAGTGGCCGACCTTGTGAGAAAGGAAACTCCAGATGCGAAACTTAGTTCCATTTTAAACTAATTGTTCTATCTGAAACTAAGTGTTCGATACTGTGCCAGGAGAAGCGCGTGTTCTCTGAAATCAGTCGCGATGCTATTCGAAACCGTATGTGTTCGACGAATCTAAATGTTCGACCTTGTGGGAGAGGAATCTCCAGATGCGAGACTTAATTCCATTTTAAACAAATTGTTCTATCTGAAACTAAGTGTTCGATACTGTGCCAGGAGTAGCGCCTGTTCTCTGAAATGTGTGGCGATGCCACTCGAAACCGTATGTGTTCGACGAAACTAAGTGGTTCATCTTGTGAGAGAGGATATTCCAGATGCGAAACATAGTCCCATTTTAAACTAATTGTTCTGTCTGAAATAAGTGTTCGATACTGTGCCAGGAGAAGCGCCTGTTCTCTGAAATGTGTGGCGATGCTACTCGAAACCGTATGTGTTCGACGAATCTAAATGTTCGACCTTGTGGGAGAGGAATCTCCAGATGCGAGACTTAGTTCCACTTTAAATTAATTGTTCTGTCTGACATAAGTGTTCGATACTGCGCCAGGAGAAGCGCCTGTTCTCTGAAATCTGTGGCGATGCCACTCGAAACCGTATGTGTTCGACGAAATTAATTCGTCGACCTTGTGAGAAAGGAAACTCGAGATGCGAAACATTGTTCCATTTTAAACGAATTGTTCTATCTGAAACTAAGTGTTCGATACTGTGCCAGGAGAAGCGCCTGTTCTCTGAATTCTGTGGCGATGCCACCCGAAACCGTATGTGTTCGACGAAACTAAGTGGTCCACCTTGTGAGAGAGGAAACTCCAGATGCCAAGCTTAGTTCCATTTTAAAGTAATTGTTCTATCTGATACTAAGTGTTCGATGCTGTGCCAGGAGAAGCGCCTGTTCTCTGAAATCTGTGGCGATGCTACTCGAAACCGTATGTGTTCGACGAAACTAAGTGGTCGACCTTGTGAGGGAGGAAACTCCAAATGCGAAACATATTTCCATTTTAAACTAAATGTTCTATCTGAAACTAAGTATTCGATACTCTGTCAGTAGAAGCGCCTGTTCTCTGAAACCTGTGGCGTTGCTACTCGAAGCCGAATGTGTTCGACGAAAGTAAGTGGTAGACCGTGTGAGAGAGGAAACTCCAAAGGCGAAACATAGTTCCATTTTAAGGTAATTGTTCTATCTGATACTAAGTGTTCGATACTGTGCCAGGAGAAGCGCGTGTTCTCTGAAATCTGTGGCGATGCCACTCGAAACCGTATGTGTCGACGAAACTAAGTGGTCGACCTTGTGAGAGAGGAAACTCAAGATGCGAAGCTTAGTTCCATTTTAAACTAATTGTTCTATCTGAAACTAAGTGTTCGGTACTGTTCCAGGAGAAGAGCCTGTTCTCTGAAATCTGTGGCGATGCCACTCGAAACCGTATGTGTTCGACGAAACTAAGTGGTTGACCATGTGAGAGAGGATACTCCAGATGCGAAACAGAGTTCCATTTTAAACTAATTGTTCCGTCTGAAGTAAGTGTTCGATACTGTGCCAGGGGAAGCGCCTGTTCCCTGAAATCTGTGGCGATGCCACTCGAAACCGTATGTGTCGACGAAACTAAGTGGTCGACCTTGTGAGAGAGGAAACTTCAGATGCGAAGCTTAGTTCCATTTTAACCTAATTGTTCTATCTGAAACTAAGTGCTCGATAGTGTACCAGGAGAAACGCCTGTTCTCTGAAATGTGTGGCGATACCACTCGAAACCGTATGTGTTCGAAGAAACTAAGTGGTCGACCTTGCGAGAGAGGAAACTCTAGATGCGAAACTTAGTTCCATTTTAAACTAATTGTTCTATCTGAAACTCAGTGTTCGGTACTGTGCCAGGAGAAGCGCCTGTTCTCTGAAATCTGTGGCGATGCCACTCGAAACCGTATGTGTCGACGAAACTAAGTGGTCGACCTTGTGAGAGAGGAAACTCCAGATGCGAAGCTTAGTTCCATTTTAAACTAACTGTTCTATCTGAAACTAAGTGTTCGATACTGTGCCAGGTGAAGCGCCTGTTCCCTGAAATCTGTGGCGATGCCACTCGAAACCGTATGTGATCGACGAAACTAAGTGGTTGTCCTTGTGAGGGAGGATACTCCAGATGCGAAACAGAGTTCCATTTTAAACTAATTGTTCTATCTGAAACTAAGTGTTCGATAGTGTACCAGGAGAAACGCCTGTTCTCTGAAATGTGTGGCGATACCACTCGAAACCGTATGTGTTCGACGATACTAAGTGGTCGACCTTGTGAGAGAGGAAACTCCAGATGCGAAACTTAGTTCCATTTTAAACTAATTGTTCAATCTGAAACTAAGTGTTCGATACTGTGCCAGGAGAAGTGCCTGTTCTCTGAAATCTGTGGCGATGCCACTCGAAACCGTATGTGTTCGTCGAAACTAAGTGGCCGACCTTGTGAGAAAGGAAACTCCAGATGCGAAACTTAGTTCCATTTTAAACTAATTGTTCTATCAGAAACTAAGTGTTCGATACTGTGCCAGGAGAAGCGCCTGTTCTCTGAAATCTGTCGCGATGCAACTCGAAACCGTATGTGTTCGTCGAAACTAAGTGGCCGACCTTGTGAGAAAGGAAACTCCAGATGCGAAACTTAGTTCCATTTTAAACTAATTGTTCTATCAGAAACTAAGTGTTCGATACTGTGCCAGGAGAAGTGCCTGTTCTCTTAAATCTGTGGCGATGCCACTCTAAACCGTATGTGTTCGACGAATCTAAATGGTCGACCTTGTGAGGGAGGAAACTCCAGATGCGAAACTTAGTTCCATTTTAAACTAATTGTTCTATCTGAAACTAAGTGTTCGATACTGTGCCAGGAGAAGCGCGTGTTCTCTGAAATCAGTCGCGATGCTCCTCGAAACCGTATGTGTTCGACGAATCTAAATGGTCGACCTTGTGAGGGAGGAAACTCCAGTTGCGAAACTTAGTTCAATTTTAAACCAAATGTTCCATCTGAAACTAAGTGTTCGATAATCTGCCAGTAGAAGCGCCTGTTCTCTGAAATCTGTGGCGATGCCACTCGAAACCGTATGTGTTCGACGATACTAAGTGGCCGACCTTGTGAGAGAGGAAACTCCAGATGCGAAGCTTAGTTCCATTTTAAAGTAATTGTTCTATCTGATACTAAGTGTTCGATACTGTGCCATGAGAAGCGCCTGTTTTCTGAAATCTGTCGCGATGCTACTCGAAACCGCATGTGTTCGACGAAACTAAGTGGTCGACCTTCTGAGGGAGAAAACTCCAGACGCGAAACTTAGTTCCATTTTAAACTAATTGTTCTATCGGAAACTAAGTGTTCGATAATGTGCCAGGAGAAGCGCCTGTTCTCTGAAATCTGTGATGATGCCACTCGAAACCGTATGTGTTCGACGAAACTAAGTGGCCGACCTTGTGAGAGAGGAAACTCCAGATGCGAAACTTAGTTAAATTTTAAACTAATTGTTCTATCTGAAACTAAGTGTTCGATACTGTGCCAGGAGAAGCGCCTGTTCTCTGAAACCTGTGGCGTTGCTACTCGAAACCGAATTTGTTCGACGAAAGCAAGTGGTTTTCCTTGTGAGAGAGGAAACTCCAGATGCGCTACTTAGTTCCATTTTAAACCAAATATTCCATCTGAAACTAAGTGTTCGATACTGTGCCAGGAGAAGGGCCTGTTCTCTGAAATCTGTGGCGATGCCACTCGAAACCGTATGTGTTCGGCGATACTAAGTGGCCGACCTTGTGAGAGAGGAAATTCCAGATGCGAAACATAGTTCCATTTTAAACTAAGTGTTCTATCTGTAACTAAGTGTTCGATACTGTGCCAGGAGAAGCGCCTGTTCTCTGAAATCTGTGGCGATGCTACTCGAAACTGTATGTGTTCGACGAAACTAAGTGGTCGACCTTGTGGGAGAGGAAACTCCAGATGCGCTACTTAGTTCCATTTTAAACCAAATGTTCCATCTGAAACTAAGTGTTCGATACTGTGCCAGGAGAAGCGCCTGTTCTCTGATATCTGTGGCGATGCCATTCGAAACCGTATGTGTTCGATGAAATTAAGTCGTCGACCTTGTGAGAGAGGAAACTCCAGATGCGAAACTTAGTTCCATTTTAAACTAATTGTTCTATCTGAAACTAAGTGTTCGATACTGTGCCAGGAGAAGTGCCTGTTCTCTGAAATCTGTGGCGATGCCACTCTAAACCGTATGTGTTCGACGAATCTAAATGGTCGACCTTGTGAGGGAGGAAACTCCAGATGCGAAACTTAGTTCCATTTTAAACTAATTGTTCTATCTGAAACTAAGTGTTCGATACTGTGCCAGGAGAAGCGCGTGTTCTCTGAAATCAGTCGCGATGCTCCTCGAAACCGTATGTGTTCGACGAAACTAAGTGGTTGACCATGTGAGAGAGGATACTCCAGATGCGAAACATAGTCCCATTTTAAACTAATTGTTCTGTCTGAAATAAGTGTTCGATACTGTGCCAGGAGAAGCGCCTGTTCTCTGAAATGTGTGGCGATGCTACTCGAAACCGTATGTGTTCGACGAATCTAAATGTTCGACCTTGTGGGAGAGGAATCTCCAGATGCGAGACTTAGTTCCACTTTAAATTAATTGTTCTGTCTGACATAAGTGTTCGATACTGCGCCAGGAGAAGCGCCTGTTCTCTGAAATCTTTGGCGATGCCACTCGAAACCGTATGTGTTCGACGAAATTAATTCGTCGACCTTGTGAGAAAGGAAACTCGAGATGCGAAACATTGTTCCATTTTAAACGAATTGTTCTATCTGAAACTAAGTGTTCGATACTGTGCCAGGAGAAGCGCCTGTTCTCTGAATTCTGTGGCGATGCCACCCGAAACCGTATGTGTTCGACGAAACTAAGTGGTCCACCTTGTGAGAGAGGAAACTCCAGATGCGAAGCTTAGTTCCATTTTAAAGTAATTGTTCTATCTGATACTAAGTGTTCGATGCTGTGCCAGGAGAAGCGCCTGTTCTCTGAAATCTGTGGCGATGCTACTCGAAACCTTTAGTGTTCGACGAAACTAAGTAGTCGACCTTCTGAGGGAGGAAACTCCAAATGCGAAACATATTTCCATTTTAAACTAAATGTTCTATCTGAAACTAAGTATTCGATACTCTGGCAATAGACGCGCCTGTTCTCTGAAACCTGTGGCGTTGCTACTCGAAGCCGAATGTGTTCGACGAAAGTAAGTGGTAGACCGTGTGAGAGAGGAAACTCCAAAGGCGAAACATAGTTCCATTTTAAGGTAATTGTTCTATCTGATACTAAGTGTTCGATACTGTGCCAGGAGAAGCGCGTGTTCTCTGAAATCTGTGGCGATGCCACTCGAAACCGTATGTGTCGACGAAACTAAGTGGTCGACCTTGTGAGAGAGGAAACTCAAGATGCGAAGCTTAGTTCCATTTTAAACTAATTGTTCTATCTGAAACTAAGTGTTCGGTACTGCGCCAGGAGAAGAGCCTGTTCTCTGAAATCTGTGGCGATGCCACTCGAAACCGTATGTGTTCGACGAAACTAAGTGGTTGACCATGTGAGAGAGGATACTCCAGATGCGAAACAGAGTTCCATTTTAAACTAATTGTTCCGTCTGAAGTAAGTGTTCGATACTGTGCCAGGGGAAGCGCCTGTTCCCTGAAATCTGTGGCGATGCCACTCGAAACCGTATGTGTCGACGAAACTAAGTGGTCGACCTTGTGAGAGAGGAAACTTCAGATGCGAAGCTTAGTTCCATTTTAACCTAATTGTTCTATCTGAAACTAAGTGCTCGATAGTGTACCAGGAGAAACGCCTGTTCTCTGAAATGTGTGGCGATACCACTCGAAACCGTATGTGTTCGAAGAAACTAAGTGGTCGACCTTGCGAGAGAGGAAACTCCAGATGCGAAGCTTAGTTCCATTTTAAACTAATTGTTCTATCTGAAACTAAGTGTTCGATACTGTGCCAGGTGAAGCGCCTGTTCCCTGAAATCTGTGGCGATGCCACTCGAAACCGTATGTGTTCGTCGAAACTAAGTGGCCGACCTTGTGAGAAAGGAAACTCCAGATGCGAAACTTAGTTCCATTTTAAACTAATTGTTCTATCAGAAACTAAGTGTTCGATACTGTGCCAGGAGAAGCGCCTGTTCTCTGAAATCTGTCGCGATGCAACTCGAAACCGTATGTGTTCGTCGAAACTAAGTGGCCGACCTTGTGAGAAAGGAAACTCCAGATGCGAAACTTAGTTCCATTTTAAACTAATTGTTCTATCAGAAACTAAGTGTTCGATACTGTGCCAGGAGAAGTGCCTGTTCTCTTAAATCTGTGGCGATGCCACTCTAAACCGTATGTGTTCGACGAATCTAAATGGTCGACCTTGTGAGAGAGGAAACTCAAGATGCGAAGCTTAGTTCCATTTTAAACTAATTGTTCTATCTGAAACTAAGTGTTCGATACTGTGCCAGGAGAAGCGCCTGTTCTCTGAAATCTGTGGCGATGCTACTCGAAACTGTATGTGTTCGACGAAACTAAGTGGTCGACCTTGTGGGAGAGGAAACTCCAGATGCGCTACTTAGTTCCATTTTAAACTAATTGTTCTATCTGAAACTAAGTGTTCGATACTGTGCCAGGAGAAGTGCCTGTTCTCTGAAATCTGTGGCGATGCCACTCTAAACCGTATGTGTTCGACGAATCTAAATGGTCGACTTTGTGAGGGAGGAAACTCCAGATGCGAAACTTAGTACCATTTTAAACTAATTGTTCTATCTGAAACTAAGTGTTCGATACTGTGCCAGGAGAAGCGCGTGTTCTCTGAAATCAGTCGCGATGCTCCTCGAAACCGTATGTGTTCGACGAAACTAAGTGGTTGACCATGTGAGAGAGGATACTCCAGATGCGAAACATAGTCCCATTTTAAACTAATTGTTCTGTCTGAAATAAGTGTTCGATACTGTGCCAGGAGAAGCGCCTGTTCTCTGAAATGTGTGGCGATGCTACTCGAAACCGTATGTGTTCGACGAATCTAAATGTTCGACCTTGTGGGAGAGGAATCTCCAGATGCGAGACTTAGTTCCACTTTAAATTAATTGTTCTGTCTGACATAAGTGTTCGATACTGCGCCAGGAGAAGCGCCTGTTCTCTGAAATCTGTGGCGATGCCACTCGAAACCGTATGTGTTCGACGAAATTAATTCGTCGACCTTGTGAGAAAGGAAACTCGAGATGCGAAACATTGTTCCATTTTAAACGAATTGTTCTATCTGAAACTAAGTGTTCGATACTGTGCCAGGAGAAGCGCCTGTTCTCTGAATTCTGTGGCGATGCCACCCGAAACCGTATGTGTTCGACGAAACTAAGTGGTCCACCTTGTGAGAGAGGAAACTCCAGATGCGAAGCTTAGTTCCATTTTAAAGTAATTGTTCTATCTGATACTAAGTGTTCGATGCTGTGCCAGGAGAAGCGCCTGTTCTCTGAAATCTGTGGCGATGCTACTCGAAACCTTATGTGTTCGACGAAACTAAGTGGTCGACCTTGTGAGGGAGGAAACTCCAAATGCGAAACATATTTCCATTTTAAACTAAATGTTCTATCTGAAACTAAGTATTCGATACTCTGGCAATAGACGCGCCTGTTCTCTGAAACCTGTGGTGTTGCTACTCGCAGCCGAATGTGTTCGACGAAAGTAAGTGGTAGACCGTGTGAGAGAGGAAACTCCAAAGGCGAAACATAGTTCCATTTTAAGGTAATTGTTCTATCTGATACTAAGTGTTCGATACTGTGCCAGGAGAAGCGCCTGTTCTCTGAAATCTGTGGCGATGCCACTCGAAACCGTATGTGTCGACGAAACTAAGTGGTCGACCTTGTGAGAGAGGAAACTCAAGATGCGAAGCTTAGTTCCATTTTAAACTAATTGTTCTATCTGAAACTAAGTGTTCGGTACTGCGCCAGGAGAAGAGCCTGTTCTCTGAAATCTGTGGCGATGCCACTCGAAACCGTATGTGTTCGACGAAACTAAGTGGTTGACATTTGACAGAGGATACTCCAGATGCGAAACAGAGTTCCATTTTAAACTAATTGTTCCGTCTGAAGTAAGTGTTCGATACTGTGCCAGGGGAAGCGCCTGTTCCCTGAAATCTGTGGCGATGCCACTCGAAACCGTATGTGTCGACGAAACTAAGTGGTCGACCTTGTGAGAGAGGAAACTTCAGATGCGAAGCTTAGTTCCATTTTAACCTAATTGTTCTATCTGAAACTAAGTGCTCGATAGTGTACCAGGAGAAACGCCTGTTCTCTGAAATGTGTGGCGATACCACTCGAAACCGTATGTGTTCGAAGAAACTAAGTGGTCGACCTTGCGAGAGAGGAAACTCTAGATGCGAAGCTTAGTTCCATTTTAAACTAATTGTTCTATCTGAAACTAAGTGTTCGGTACTGCGCCAGGAGAAGAGCCTGTTCTCTGAAATCTGTGGCGATGCCACTCGAAACCGTATGTGTTCGACGAAACTAAGTGGTTGACCATGTGAGAGAGGATACTCCAGATGCGAAACAGAGTTCCATTTTAAACTAATTGTTCCGTCTGAAGTAAGTGTTCGATACTGTGCCAGGGGAAGCGCCTGTTCCCTGAAATCTGTGGCGATGCCACTCGAAACCGTATGTGTTCGACGAAATTAATTCGTCGACCTTGTGAGAAAGGAAACTCGAGATGCGAAACATTGTTCCATTTTAAACGAATTGTTCTATCTGAAACTAAGTGTTCGATACTGTGCCAGGAGAAGCGCCTGTTCTCTGAATTCTGTGGCGATGCCACCCGAAACCGTATGTGTTCGACGAAACTAAGTGGTCCACCTTGTGAGAGAGGAAACTCCAGATGCGAAGCTTAGTTCCATTTTAAAGTAATTGTTCTATCTGATACTAAGTGTTCGATGCTGTGCCAGGAGAAGCGCCTGTTCTCTGAAATCTGTGGCGATGCTACTCGAAACCTTATGTGTTCGACGAAACTAAGTGGTCGACCTTGTGAGGGAGGAAACTCCAAATGCGAAACATATTTCCATTTTAAACTAAATGTTCTATCTGAAACTAAGTATTCGATACTCTGTCAGTAGAAGCGCCTGTTCTCTGAAACCTGTGGCGTTGCTACTCGAAGCCGAATGTGTTCGACGAAAGTAAGTGGTAGACCGTGTGAGAGAGGAAACTCCAAAGGCGAAACATAGTTCCATTTTAAGGTAATTGTTCTATCTGATACTAAGTGTTCGATACTGTGCCAGGAGAAGCGCGTGTTCTCTGAAATCTGTGGCGATGCCACTCGAAACCGTATGTGTCGACGAAACTAAGTGGTCGACCTTGTGAGAGAGGAAACTCAAGATGCGAAGCTTAGTTCCATTTTAAACTAATTGTTCTATCTGAAACTAAGTGTTCGGTACTGCGCCAGGAGAAGAGCCTGTTCTCTGAAATCTGTGGCGATGCCACTCGAAACCGTATGTGTTCGACGAAACTAAGTGGTTGACATTTGACAGAGGATACTCCAGATGCGAAACAGAGTTCCATTTTAAACTAATTGTTCCGTCTGAAGTAAGTGTTCGATACTGTGCCAGGGGAAGCGCCTGTTCCCTGAAATCTGTGGCGATGCCACTCGAAACCGTATGTGTCGACGAAACTAAGTGGTCGACCTTGTGAGAGAGGAAACTTCAGATGCGAAGCTTAGTTCCATTTTAACCTAATTGTTCTATCTGAAACTAAGTGCTCGATAGTGTACCAGGAGAAACGCCTGTTCTCTGAAATGTGTGGCGATACCACTCGAAACCGTATGTGTTCGAAGAAACTAAGTGGTCGACCTTGCGAGAGAGGAAACTCCAGATGCGAAGCTTAGTTCCATTTTAAACTAATTGTTCTATCTGAAACTAAGTGTTCGATACTGTGCCAGGTGAAGCGCCTGTTCCCTGAAATCTGTGGCGATGCCACTCGAAACCGTATGTGTTCGTCGAAACTAAGTGGCCGACCTTGTGAGAAAGGAAACTCCAGATGCGAAACTTAGTTCCATTTTAAACTAATTGTTCTATCAGAAACTAAGTGTTCGATACTGTGCCAGGAGAAGCGCCTGTTCTCTGAAATCTGTCGCGATGCAACTCGAAACCGTATGTGTTCGTCGAAACTAAGTGGCCGACCTTGTGAGAAAGGAAACTCCAGATGCGAAACTTAGTTCCATTTTAAACTAATTGTTCTATCAGAAACTAAGTGTTCGATACTGTGCCAGGAGAAGTGCCTGTTCTCTTAAATCTGTGGCGATGCCACTCTAAACCGTATGTGTTCGACGAATCTAAATGGTCGACCTTGTGAGAGAGGAAACTCAAGATGCGAAGCTTAGTTCCATTTTAAACTAATTGTTCTATCTGAAACTAAGTGTTCGATACTGTGCCAGGAGAAGCGCCTGTTCTCTGAAATCTGTGGCGATGCTACTCGAAACTGTATGTGTTCGACGAAACTAAGTGGTCGACCTTGTGGGAGAGGAAACTCCAGATGCGCTACTTAGTTCCATTTTAAACTAATTGTTCTATCTGAAACTAAGTGTTCGATACTGTGCCAGGAGAAGTGCCTGTTCTCTGAAATCTGTGGCGATGCCACTCTAAACCGTATGTGTTCGACGAATCTAAATGGTCGACCTTGTGAGGGAGGAAACTCCAGATGCGAAACTTAGTTCCATTTTAAACTAATTGTTCTATCTGAAACTAAGTGTTCGATACTGTGCCAGGAGAAGCGCGTGTTCTCTGAAATCAGTCGCGATGCTCCTCGAAACCGTATGTGTTCGACGAAACTAAGTGGTTGACCATGTGAGAGAGGATACTCCAGATGCGAAACATAGTCCCATTTTAAACTAATTGTTCTGTCTGAAATAAGTGTTCGATACTGTGCCAGGAGAAGCGCCTGTTCTCTGAAATGTGTTGCGATGCTACTCGAAACCGTATGTGTTCGACGAATCTAAATGTTCGACCTTGTGGGAGAGGAATCTCCAGATGCGAGACTTAGTTCCACTTTAAATTAATTGTTCTGTCTGACATAAGTGTTCGATACTGCGCCAGGAGAAGCGCCTGTTCTCTGAAATCTGTGGCGATGCCACTCGAAACCGTATGTGTTCGACGAAATTAATTCGTCGACCTTGTGAGAAAGGAAACTCGAGATGCGAAACATTGTTCCATTTTAAACGAATTGTTCTATCTGAAACTAAGTGTTCGATACTGTGCCAGGAGAAGCGCCTGTTCTCTGAATTCTGTGGCGATGCCACCCGAAACCGTATGTGTTCGACGAAACTAAGTGGTCCACCTTGTGAGAGAGGAAACTCCAGATGCGAAGCTTAGTTCCATTTTAAAGTAATTGTTCTATCTGATACTAAGTGTTCGATGCTGTGCCAGGAGAAGCGCCTGTTCTCTGAAATCTGTGGCGATGCTACTCGAAACCTTATGTGTTCGACGAAACTAAGTGGTCGACCTTGTGAGGGAGGAAACACCAAATGCGAAACATATTTCCATTTTAAACTAAATGTTCTATCTGAAACTAAGTATTCGATACTCTGTCAGTAGAAGCGCCTGTTCTCTGAAACCTGTGGCGTTGCTACTCGAAGCCGAATGTGTTCGACGAAAGTAAGTGGTAGACCGTGTGAGAGAGGAAACTCCAAAGGCGAAACATAGTTCCATTTTAAGGTAATTGTTCTATCTGATACTAAGTGTTCGATACTGTGCCAGGAGAAGCGCGTGTTCTCTGAAATCTGTGGCGATGCCACTCGAAACCGTATGTGTCGACGAAACTAAGTGGTCGACCTTGTGAGAGAGGAAACTCAAGATGCGAAGCTTAGTTCCATTTTAAACTAATTGTTCTATCTGAAACTAAGTGTTCGGTACTGCGCCAGGAGAAGAGCCTGTTCTCTGAAATCTGTGGCGATGCCACTCGAAACCGTATGTGTTCGACGAAACTAAGTGGTTGACCATGTGAGAGAGGATACTCCAGATGCGAAACAGAGTTCCATTTTAAACTAATTGTTCCGTCTGAAGTAAGTGTTCGATACTGTGCCAGGGGAAGCGCCTGTTCCCTGAAATCTGTGGCGATGCCACTCGAAACCGTATGTGTCGACGAAACTAAGTGGTCGACCTTGTGAGAGAGGAAACTTCAGATGCGAAGCTTAGTTCCATTTTAACCTAATTGTTCTATCTGAAACTAAGTGCTCGATAGTGTACCAGGAGAAACGCCTGTTCTCTGAAATGTGTGGCGATACCACTCGAAACCGTATGTGTTCGAAGAAACTAAGTGGTCGACCTTGCGAGAGAGGAAACTCTAGATGCGAAGCTTAGTTCCATTTTAAACTAATTGTTCTATCTGAAACTAAGTGTTCGGTACTGCGCCAGGAGAAGCGCCTGTTCTCTGAAATCTGTGGCGATGCCACTCGAAACCGTATGTGTTCGACGAAACTAAGTGGTTGACATTTGACAGAGGATACTCCAGATGCGAAACAGAGTTCCATTTTAAACTAATTGTTCCGTCTGAAGTAAGTGTTCGATACTGTGCCAGGGGAAGCGCCTGTTCCCTGAAATCTGTGGCGATGCCACTCGAAACCGTATGTGTCGACGAAACTAAGTGGTCGACCTTGTGAGAGAGGAAACTCCAGATGCGAAGCTTAGTTCCATTTTAACCTAATTGTTCTATCTGAAACTAAGTGCTCGATAGTGTACCAGGAGAAACGCCTGTTCTCTGAAATGTGTGGCGATACCACTCGAAACCGTATGTGTTCGAAGAAACTAAGTGGTCGACCTTGCGAGAGAGGAAACTCTAGATGCGAAACTTAGTTCCATTTTAAACTAATTGTTCTATCTGAAACTCAGTGTTCGGTACTGTGCCAGGAGAAGCGCCTGTTCTCTGAAATCTGTGGCGATGCCACTCGAAACCGTATGTGTCGACGAAACTAAGTGGTCGACCTTGTGAGAGAGGAAACTCCAGATGCGAAGCTTAGTTCCATTTTAAACTAATTGTTCTATCTGAAACTAAGTGTTCGATACTGTGCCAGGTGAAGCGCCTGTTCCCTGAAATCTGTGGCGATGCCACTCGAAACCGTATGTGATCGACGAAACTAAGTGGTTGTCCTTGTGAGGGAGGATACTCCAGATGCGAAACAGAGTTCCATTTTAAACTAATTGTTCTATCTGAAACTAAGTGTTCGATAGTGTACCAGGAGAAACGCCTGTTCTCTGAAATGTGTGGCGATACCACTCGAAACCGTATGTGTTCGACGAAATTAAGTGGTCGACCTTGTGAGAGAGGAAACTCCAGATGCGAAACTTAGTTCCATTTTAAACTAATTGTTCAATCTGAAACTAAGTGTTCGATACTGTGCCAGGAGAAGTGCCTGTTCTCTGAAATCTGTGGCGATGCCACTCGAAACGGTATGTGTTCGTCGAAACTAAGTGGCCGACCTTGTGAGAAAGGAAACTCCAGATGCGAAACTTAGTTCCATTTTAAACTAATTGTTCTATCAGAAACTAAGTGTTCGATACTGTGCCAGGAGAAGCGCCTGTTCTCTGAAATCTGTCGCGATGCAACTCGAAACCGTATGTGTTCGTCGAAACTAAGTGGCCGACCTTGTGAGAAAGGAAACTCCAGATGCGAAACTTAGTTCCATTTTAAACTAATTGTTCTATCAGAAACTAAGTGTTCGATACTGTGCCAGGAGAAGTGCCTGTTCTCTGAAATCTGTGGCGATGCCACTCTAAACCGTATGTGTTCGACGAATCTAAATGGTCGACCTTGTGAGGGAGGAAACTCCAGATGCGAAACTTAGTTCCATTTTAAACTAATTGTTCTAACTGAAACTAAGTGTTCGATACTGTGCCAGGAGAAGCGCGTGTTCTCTGAAATCAGTCGCGATGCTCCTCGAAACCGTATGTGTTCGACGAATCTAAATGGTCGACCTTGTGAGGGAGGAAACTCCAGTTGCGAAACTTAGTTCAATTTTAAACCAAATGTTCCATCTGAAACTAAGTGTTCGATAATCTGCCAGTAGAAGCGCCTGTTCTCTGAAATCTGTGGCGATGCCACTCGAAACCGTATGTGTTCGACGATACTAAGTGGCCGACCTTGTGAGAGAGGAAATTCCAGATGCGAAACTTAGTTCCATTTTAAACTAATTGTTCTATCTGAAACTAAGTGTTCGATACTGTGCCAGGAGAAGCGCGTGTTCTCTGAAATCAGTCGCGATGCTCCTCGAAACCGTATGTGTTCGACGAATCTAAATGGTCGACCTTGTGAGGGAGGAAACTCCAGTTGCGAAACTTAGTTCAATTTTAAACCAAATGTTCCATCTGAAACTAAGTGTTCGATAATCTGCCAGTAGAAGCGCCTGTTCTCTGAAATCTGTGGCGATGCCACTCGAAACCGTATGTGTTCGACGATACTAAGTGGCCGACCTTGTGAGAGAGGAAACTCCAGATGCGAAGCTTAGTTCCATTTTAAAGTAATTGTTCTATCTGATACTAAGTGTTCGATACTGTGCCATGAGAAGCGCCTGTTTTCTGAAATCTGTCGCGATGCTACTCGAAACCGCATGTGTTCGACGAAACTAAGTGGTCGACCTTCTGAGGGAGAAAACTCCAGACGCGAAACTTAGTCCCATTTTAAACTAATTGTTCTATCGGAAACTAAGTGTTCGATAATGTGCCAGGAGAAGCGCCTGTTCTCTGAAATCTGTGATGATGCCACTCGAAACCGTATGTGTTCGACGAAACTAAGTGGCCGACCTTGTGAGAGAGGAAACTCCAGATGCGAAACTTAGTTAAATTTTAAACTAATTGTTCTATCTGAAACTAAGTGTTCGATACTGTGCCAGGAGAAGCGCCTGTTCTCTGAAACCTGTGGCGTTGCTACTCGAAACCGAATTTGTTCGACGAAAGCAAGTGGTTTTCCTTGTGAGAGAGGAAACTCCAGATGCGCTACTTAGTTCCATTTTAAACCAAATATTCCATCTGAAACTAAGTGTTCGATACTGTGCCAGGAGAAGGGCCTGTTCTCTGAAATCTGTGGCGATGCCACTCGAAACCGTATGTGTTCGGCGATACTAAGTGGCCGACCTTGTGAGAGAGGAAATTCCAGATGCGAAACATAGTTCCATTTTAAACTAAGTGTTCTATCTGTAACTAAGTGTTCGATACTGTGCCAGGAGAAGCGCCTGTTCTCTGAAATCTGTGGCGATGCTACTCGAAACTGTATGTGTTCGACGAAACTAAGTGGTCGACCTTGTGGGAGAGGAAACTCCAGATGCGCTACTTAGTTCCATTTTAAACCAAATGTTCCATCTGAAACTAAGTGTTCGATACTGTGCCAGGAGAAGCGCCTGTTCTCTGATATCTGTGGCGATGCCATTCGAAACCGTATGTGTTCGACGAAATTAAGTCGTCGACCTTGTGAGAGAGGAAACTCCAGATGCGAAACTTAGTTCCATTTTAAACTAATTGTTCTATCTGAAACTAAGTGTTCGATACTGTGCCAGGAGAAGTGCCTGTTCTCTGAAATCTGTGGCGATGCCACTCTAAACCGTATGTGTTCGACGAATCTAAATGGTCGACCTTGTGAGGGAGGAAACTCCAGATGCGAAACTTAGTTCCATTTTAAACTAATTGTTCTATCTGAAACTAAGTGTTCGATACTGTGCCAGGAGAAGCGCGTGTTCTCTGAAATCAGTCGCGATGCTCCTCGAAACCGTATGTGTTCGACGAAACTAAGTGGTTGACCATGTGAGAGAGGATACTCCAGATGCGAAACATAGTCCCATTTTAAACTAATTGTTCTGTCTGAAATAAGTGTTCGATACTGTGCCAGGAGAAGCGCCTGTTCTCTGAAATGTGTGGCGATGCTACTCGAAACCGTATGTGTTCGACGAATCTAAATGTTCGACCTTGTGGGAGAGGAATCTCCAGATGCGAGACTTAGTTCCACTTTAAATTAATTGTTCTGTCTGACATAAGTGTTCGATACTGCGCCAGGAGAAGCGCGTGTTCTCTGAAATCTGTGGCGATGCCACTCGAAACCGTATGTGTCGACGAAACTAAGTGGTCGACCTTGTGAGAGAGGAAACTCAAGATGCGAAGCTTAGTTCCATTTTAAACTAATTGTTCTATCTGAAACTAAGTGTTCGGTACTGCGCCAGGAGAAGAGCCTGTTCTCTGAAATCTGTGGCGATGCCACTCGAAACCGTATGTGTTCGACGAAACTAAGTTGTTGACCATGTGAGAGAGGATACTCCAGATGCGAAACAGAGTTCCATTTTAAACTAATTGTTCCGTCTGAAGTAAGTGTTCGATACTTTTCCAGGGGAAGCGCCTGTTCCCTGAAATCTGTGGCGATGCCACTCGAAACCGTATGTGTCGACGAAACTAAGTGGTCGACCTTGTGAGAGAGGAAACTTCAGATGCGAAGCTTAGTTCCATTTTAACCTAATTGTTCTATCTGAAACTAAGTGCTCGATAGTGTACCAGGAGAAACGCCTGTTCTCTGAAATGTGTGGCGATACCACTCGAAACCGTATGTGTTCGAAGAAACTAAGTGGTCGACCTTGCGAGAGAGGAAACTCTAGATGCGAAGCTTAGTTCCATTTTAAACTAATTGTTCTATCTGAAACTAAGTGTTCGGTACTGCGCCAGGAGAAGAGCCTGTTCTCTGAAATCTGTGGCGATGCCACTCGAAACCGTATGTGTTCGACGAAACTAAGTGGTTGACCATGTGAGAGAGGATACTCCAGATGCGAAACAGAGTTCCATTTTAAACTAATTGTTCCGTCTGAAGTAAGTGTTCGATACTGTGCCAGGGGAAGCGCCTGTTCCCTGAAATCTGTGGCGATGCCACTCGAAACCGTATGTGTCGACGAAACTAAGTGGTCGACCTTGTGAGAGAGGAAACTTCAGATGCGAAGCTTAGTTCCATTTTAACCTAATTGTTCTATCTGAAACTAAGTGCTCGATAGTGTACCAGGAGAAACGCCTGTTCTCTGAAATGTGTGGCGATACCACTCGAAACCGTATGTGTTCGAAGAAACTAAGTGGTCGACCTTGCGAGAGAGGAAACTCTAGATGCGAAACTTAGTTCCATTTTAAACTAATTGTTCTATCTGAAACTCAGTGTTCGGTACTGTGCCAGGAGAAGCGCCTGTTCTCTGAAATCTGTGGCGATGCCACTCGAAACCGTATGTGTCGACGAAACTAAGTGGTCGACCTTGTGAGAGAGGAAACTCCAGATGCGAAGCTTAGTTCCATTTTAAACTAATTGTTCTATCTGAAACTAAGTGTTCGATACTGTGCCAGGTGAAGCGCCTGTTCCCTGAAATCTGTGGCGATGCCACTCGAAACCGTATGTGATCGACGAAACTAAGTGGTTGTCCTTGTGAGGGAGGATACTCCAGATGCGAAACAGAGTTCCATTTTAAACTAATTGTTCTATCTGAAACTAAGTGTTCGATAGTGTACCAGGAGAAACGCCTGTTCTCTGAAATGTGTGGCGATACCACTCGAAACCGTATGTGTTCGACGAAATTAAGTGGTCGACCTTGTGAGAGAGGAAACTCCAGATGCGAAACTTAGTTCCATTTTAAACTAATTGTTCAATCTGAAACTAAGTGTTCGATACTGTGCCAGGAGAAGTGCCTGTTCTCTGAAATCTGTGGCGATGCCACTCGAAACGGTATGTGTTCTTCGAAACTAAGTGGCCGACCTTGTGAGAAAGGAAACTCCAGATGCGAAACTTAGTTCCATTTTAAACTAATTGTTCTATCAGAAACTAAGTGTTCGATACTGTGCCAGGAGAAGCGCCTGTTCTCTGAAATCTGTCGCGATGCAACTCGAAACCGTATGTGTTCGTCGAAACTAAGTGGCCGACCTTGTGAGAAAGGAAACTCCAGATGCGAAACTTAGTTCCATTTTAAACTAATTGTTCTATCAGAAACTAAGTGTTCGATACTGTGCCAGGAGAAGTGCCTGTTCTCTGAAATCTGTGGCGATGCCACTCTAAACCGTATGTGTTCGACGAATCTAAATGGTCGACCTTGTGAGGGAGGAAACTCCAGATGCGAAACTTAGTTCCATTTTAAACTAATTGTTCTAACTGAAACTAAGTGTTCGATACTGTGCCAGGAGAAGCGCGTGTTCTCTGAAATCAGTCGCGATGCTCCTCGAAACCGTATGTGTTCGACGATTCTAAATGGTCGACCTTGTGAGGGAGGAAACTCCAGTTGCGAAACTTAGTTCAATTTTAAACCAAATGTTCCATCTGAAACTAAGTGTTCGATAATCTGCCAGTAGAAGCGCCTGTTCTCTGAAATCTGTGGCGATGCCACTCGAAACCGTATGTGTTCGACGATACTAAGTGGCCGACCTTGTGAGAGAGGAAACTCCAGATGCGAAGCTTAGTTCCATTTTAAAGTAATTGTTCTATCTGATACTAAGTGTTCGATACTGTGCCATGAGAAGCGCCTGTTTTCTGAAATCTGTCGCGATGCTACTCGAAACCGCATGTGTTCGACGAAACTAAGTGGTCGACCTTCTGAGGGAGAAAACTCCAGACGCGAAACTTAGTTCCATTTTAAACTAATTGTTCTATCTGAAACTAAGTGTTCGATAATGTGCCAGGAGAAGCGTTTGTTCTCTGAAATCTGTGATGATGCCACTCGAAACCGTATGTGTTCGACGAAACTAAGTGGCCGACCTTGTGAGAGAGGAAACTCCAGATGCGAAACTTTGTTCCATTTTAAACTAATTGTTCTATCAGAAACTAAGTGTTCGATACTGTGCCAGGAGAAGCGCCTGTTCTCTGAAATCTGTCGCGATGCTACTCGAAACCGCATGTGTTCGACGAAACTAAGTGGTCGACCTTCTGAGAGAGAAAACTCCAGACGCGAAACTTAGTTCCATTTTAAACTAATTGTTCTATCGGAAACTAAGTGTTCGATAATGTGCCAGGAGAAGCGCCTGTTCTCTGAAATCTGTGATGATGCCACTCGAAACCGTATGTGTTCGACGAAACTAAGTGGCCGACCTTGTGAGAGAGGAAACTCCAGATGCGAAACATAGTCAATTTTAAACCAAATGTTCCATCTGAAACTAAGTGTTCGATAACCTGCCAGTAGAAGCGCCTGTTCTCTGAAACCTGTGGCGTTGCTACTCGAAACCGAATTTGTTCGACGAAAGCAAGTGGTTTTCCTTGTGAGAGAGGAAACTCCAGATGCGCTACTTAGTTCCATTTTAAACCAAATGTTCCATCTGAAACTAAGTGTTCGATACTGTGCCAGGAGAAGGGCCTGTTCTCTGAAATCTGTGGCGATGCCACTCGAAACCGTATGTGTTCGACGATACTAAGTGGCCGACCTTGTGAGAGAGGAAATTCCAGATGCGCTACTTAGTTCCATTTTAAACCAAATGTTCCATCTGAAACTAAGTGTTCGATACTGTGCCAGGAGAAGCGCCTGTTCTCTGATATCTGTGGCGATGCCATTCGAAACCGTATGTGTTCGACGAAATTAAGTCGTCGACCTTGTGAGAGAGGAAACTCCAGATGCGAAACTTAGTTCCATTTTAAACTAATTGTTCTATCTGAAACTAAGTGTTCGATACTGTGCCAGGAGAAGTGCCTGTTCTCTGAAATCTGTGGCGATGCCACTCTAAACCGTATGTGTTCGACGAATCTAAATGGTCGACCTTGTGAGGGAGGAAACTCCAGATGCGAAACTTAGTTCCATTTTAAACTAATTGTTCTATCTGAAACTAAGTGTTCGATACCGTGCCAGGAGAAGCGCGTGTTCTCTGAAATCAGTCGCGATGCTCCTCGAAACCGTATGTGTTCGACGAATCTAAATGGTCGACCTTTTGAGGGAGGAAACTCCAGATGCGAAACTTAGTTCCATTTTAAACGAATTGTTCTATCTGAAACTAAGTGTTCGATACTGTGCCAGGAGAAGCGCCTGTTCTCTGATATCTGTGGCGATGCCATTCGAAACCGTATGTGTTCGACGAAATTAAGTCGTCGACCTTGTGAGAGAGGAAACTCCAGATGCGAAACTTAGTTCCATTTTAAACTAATTGTTCTATCTGAAACTAAGTGTTCGATACTGTGCCAGGAGAAGTGCCTGTTCTCTGAAATCTGTGGCGATGCCACTCTAAACCGTATGTGTTCGACGAATCTAAATGGTCGACCTTGTGAGGGAGGTAACTCCAGATGCGAAACTTAGTTCCATTTTAAACTAATTGTTCTATCTGAAACTAAGTGTTCGATACTGTGCCAGGAGAAGCGCGTGTTCTCTGAAATCAGTCGCGATGCTCCTCGAAACCGTATGTGTTCGACGAATCTAAATGGTCGACCTTTTGAGGGAGGAAACTCCAGATGCGAAACTTAGTTCCATTTTAAACGAATTGTTCTATCTGAAACTAAGTGTTCGATACTGTGCCAGGAGAAGCGCCTGTTCTCTGATATCTGTGGCGATGCCATTCGAAACCGTATGTGTTCGACGAAATTAAGTGGTCGACCTTGTGAGAGAGGAAACTCCAGATGCGAAACTTAGTTCCATTTTAAACTAATTGTTCAATCTGAAACTAAGTGTTCGATACTGTGCCAGGAGAAGTGCCTGTTCTCTGAAATCTGTGGCGATGCCACTCGAAACCGTATGTGTTCGTCGAAACTAAGTGGCCGACCTTGTGAGAAAGGAAACTCCAGATGCGAAACTTAGTTCCATTTTAAACTAATTGTTCTATCAGAAACTAAGTGTTCGATACTGTGCCAGGAGAAGCGCCTGTTCTCTGAAACGTGTGGCGATGCTACTCGAAACCGTATGTGTTCGACGAATCTAAATGTTCGACCTTGTGGGAGAGGAATCTCCAGATGCGAGACTTTGTTCCACTTTAAATTAATTGTTCTGTCTGACATAAGTGTTCGATACTGCGCCAGGAGAAGCGCCTGTTCTCTGAAATCTGTGGCGATGCCACTCGAAACCGTATGTGTTCGACGAAATTAATTCGTCGACCTTGTGAGAAAGGAAACTCGAGATGCGAAACATTGTTCCATTTTAAACGAATTGTTCTATCTGAAACTAAGTGTTCGATACTGTGCCAGGAGAAGCGCCTGTTCTCTGAATTCTGTGGCGATGCCACCCGAAACCGTATGTGTTCGACGAAACTAAGTGGTCCACCTTGTGAGAGAGGAAACTCCAGATGCGAAGCTTAGTTCCATTTTAAAGTAATTGTTCTATCTGATACTAAGTGTTCGATACTGTGCCAGGAGAAGCGCCTGTTCTCTGAAATCTGTTGCGATGCTACTCGAAACCGTATGTGTTCGACGAAACTAAGTGGTCGACCTTGTGAGGGAGGAAACTCCAAATGCGAAACATATTTCCATTTTAAACTAAATGTTCTATCTGAAACTAAGTATTCGATACTCTGTCAGTAGAAGCGCCTGTTCTCTGAAACCTGTGGCGTTGCTACTCGAAGCCGAATGTGTTCGACGAAAGTAAGTGGTAGACCGTGTGAGAGAGGAAACTCCAAAGGCGAAACATAGTTCCATTTTAAGGTAATTGTTCTATCTGATACTAAGTGTTCGATACTGTGCCAGGAGAAGCGCGTGTTCTCTGAAATCTGTGGCGATGCCACTCGAAACCGTATGTGTCGACGAAACAAAGTGGTCGACCTTGTGAGAGAGGAAACTCAAGATGCGAAGCTTAGTTCCATTTTAAACTAATTGTTCTATCTGAAACTAAGTGTTCGGTAGTGTGACAGGAGAAGAGCCTGTTCTCTGAAATCTGTGGCGATGCCACTCGAAACCGTATGTGTTCGACGACACTAAGTGGTTGACCATGAGAGAGAGGATACTCCAGATGCGAAACAGAGTTCCATTTTAAACTAATTGTTCCGTCTGAAGTAAGTGTTCGATACTGTGCCAGGGGAAGCGCCTGTCCCCTGAAATCTGTGGTGATGCCACTCGAAACCGTATGTGTCGACGAAACTAAGTGGTCGACCTTGTGAGAGAGGAAACCCCAAATGCGAAACATATTTCCATTTTAAACTAATTGTTCTCTCTGAAACTAAGTGTTCGATACTGTGCCAGGAGACGCGCCTGTTCTCTGAAATCTGTGGCGATGCTACTCGAAACCGAATGTTTTCCACGAAACTAAGTGGTCGACCTTGTGAGAGAGGAAACTCCAGATGCGAAACTTAGTACCATTTTAAACTAATTGTTCTATCTGAAACTAAGTGTTCGATACTGTGCCAGGAGAAGCGCCAGTTCTCTGAAATGTGTGGCGATGCCACTCGAAACCGTATGTGTTCGACGAAACTAAGTGGTCCACCTTGCGAGAGAGGAAACTCCAAATGCGAAATTTAGTACCATTTTAAACTAATTGTTCTATCTGAAGCGAAGTGTTCGATACTGTGCCAGGGGAAGCGCCAGTTCTCTGAAATGTGTGGCGATGCCACTCGAAACCGTATGTGTTCGACGAAACTAAGTGGTCGCCCTTGTGAGAGAGGAAACTCCAGATGCGAAACTTAGTACCATTTTAAACTGATTGTTCAATCTGAAACTAAGTGTTCGATACTGTGCCAGGAGAAGCGCCAGTTCTCTGAAATGTGTGGCGATGCCACTCGAAACCGTATGTGTTCGACGAAACTAAGTGGTCCACCTTGCGAGAGAGGAAACTCCAAATGCGAAACATAGTTCCATTTTAAACTAATTTTTCTCTTTGAAACTAAGTGTTCGATACTGTGCCAGGAGAAGCGCCTGTTCTCTGAAATCTGTAGGGATGCTACTCGAAACCGTATGTGTTCGATGAAACTAAGTGGTTGATCTTGTGAGAGAGGACACTCCAGATGCGAAACTTAGTTCCATTTTAAACTAATTGTTCTATCTGCAACTATGTGTTCGATACTGTGCCAGGAGAAGCGCCTGTTCTCTGAAATCTGTGGCGATGCCACTCGACACCGTATGTGTTCGACGAAACTAAGTGGTCGAACTTGTGAGAGAGGAAACTCCAAATGCGAAACATATTTCCATTTTAAACTAATTGTTCTCTCTGAAACTAAGTGTTCGATACTGTGCCAGGAGAAGTGCCTGTTCTCTGAAATCTGTGGCGATGCCACTCGAAACCGTATGTGTTCAACGAAATTAAGTGGTCGACCTTTTGAGAGAGCAAACTCCAGATGCGAAACTTAGTTCCATTTTAAACTAATTGTTCTATCTGCAACTATGTGTTCGATACTGTGTCAGGAGAAGCGCCTGTTCTCTGAAATCTGTGGCGTTGCCACTCGAAACCGTATGTGTTCGACGAAACTAAGTGGTCCACCTTGCGAGAGAGGAAACTCCAAATGCGAAACATAGTTCCATTTTAAACTAATTTTTCTCTCTGAAACTAAGTGTTCGATACTGTGCCAGGAGAAGTGCCTGTTCTCTGAAATCTGTGGCGATGCCACTCGAAACCGTATGTGTTCAACGAAATTAAGTGGTCGACCTTGTGAGAGAGGAAACTCCAGATGCGAAGCTTAGTTCCATTTTAAACTGATAGTTCTATCTGATACTAAGTGTTCGATACTGTGCCAGGAGAAGCGCCTGTTCTCTGAAATCTGTGGCGATGCCACTCGAAACCGTATGTGTTCGACGAAATTAAGTGGTCGACCTTGTGAGAGAGGAAACTCTAGATGCGAAACTTAGTTCCATTTTAAACTAATTGTTCTCTCTGATACTAAGTGTTCGATACTCTGCCAGGAGAAGTGCCTGTTCTCTGAAATCTGTGGCGATGCCACTCGAAACCGTATGTGTTCAACGAAATTAAGTGGTCGACCTTTTGAGAGAGCAAACTCCAGATGCGAAACTTAGTTCCATTTTAAACTAATTGTTCTCTCTGAAACTAAGTGTTCGATACTGTGCCAGGAGAAGCGCCTGTTCTCTCAAATCTGTGGCGATGCTACTCGAAACCGAAAGTGTTCCACGAAAGTAAGTGGCCGACCTTGTGAGAGAGGAAACTCCAGATGCGAAACTTAGTTCCATTTTAAACTAATTGTTCTATCTGTAGCTGAGTGTTCGATAATGCGCCAGGAGAAGCGCCTGTGCTCTGAAATCGGTGGCGATGCTACTCGAAACCGTATGTGTTCATCGAAACTAAGTGGTCGACCTTGTGAGAGAGGAAACTCCAGATGCGAAGCTTAGTTCAATTTTAAATTAATAGTTCTCTCTGATACTAAGTGTTCGATACTGCGCCAGGAGAAGCGCCTGTTCTTTGAAATCTGTGGCGATGCCACTCGAAACCGTATGTGTTCAACGAAATTAAGTGGTCGACCTTGTGAGAGAGGAAACTCCAGATGCGAAGCTTAGTTCCATTTTAAACTGATAGTTCTATCTGATACTAAGTGTTCGATACTGTGCCAGGAAAAGCGCCTGTTCTCTGAAATCTGTGGCGATGCCACTCGAAACCGTATGTGTTCGACGAAATTAAGTGGTCGACCTTGTGAGAGAGGAAACTCCAGATGCGAAACTTAGTTCCATTTTAAACTAATTGTTCTATCTGCAACTATGTGTTCGATACTGTGCCAGGAGAAGCGCCTGTGCTCTGAAATCTGTGGCGATGCCACTCGAAACCGTATGTGTTCGACGAAACTAAGTGGTCGAACTTGTGAGAGAGGAAACTCCAAATGCGAAACATATTTCCATTTTAAACTAATTGTTCTCTCTGAAACTAAGTGTTCGATACTGTGCCAGGAGAAGCGCCTGTTCTCTCAAATCTGTGGCGATGCTACTCGAAACCGAATGTGTTCCACGAAAGTAAGTGGCCGACCTTGTGACAGAGGAAACTCCAGATGCGAAACTTAGTTCCATTTTAAACTAATTGTTCTATCTGCAACTAAGTGTTCGATACTGTGCCAGGAGAAGGGCCTGTTCTCTGAAATATGTGGCGATGCCACTCGAAACCGTATGTGTTCGACGATACTAAGTGGTCGACCTTGTGAGAGTGGAAACTCCAAATGCGAAACATAGGTCCATTTTAAACTAATAGTTCTCTCTGATTCTAAGTGTTCGATACTGTGCCAGGAGAAGTGCCTGTTCTCTGAAATCTGTGGCGATGCCACTCGAAACCGTATGTGTTCAACGAAATTAAGTGGTCGACCTTTTGAGAGAGCAAACTCCAGATGCGAAACTTAGTTCCATTTTAAACTAATTGTTCTCTCTGAAACTAAGTGTTCGATACTGTGCCAGGAGAAGCGCCTGTTCTCTGAAATCTGTGGCGATGCCACTCGAAACCGTATGTGTTCGACGAAATTAAGTGGTCGACCTTGTGAGAGAGGAAACTCCAGATCCGAAACTTAGTTCCATTTTAAACTAATTGTTCTATCTGCAACTATGTGTTCGATACTGTGCCAGGAGAAGCGCCTGTGCTCTGAAATCTGTGGCGATGCCACTCGAAACCGTATGTGTTCGACGAAACTAAGTGGTCGAACTTGTGAGAGAGGAAACTCCAAATGCGAAACATATTTCCATTTTAAACTAATTGTTCTCTCTGAAACTAAGTGTTCGATACTGTGCCAGGAGAAGCGCCTGTTCTCTCAAATCTGTGGCGATGCTACTCGAAACCGAATGTGTTCCACGAAAGTAAGTGGCCGACCTTGTGAGAGAGGAAACTCCAGATGCGAAACTTAGTTCCATTTTAAACTAATTGTTCTATCTGCAACTAAGTGTTCGATACTGTGCCAGGAGAAGGGCCTGTTCTCTGAAATATGTGGCGATGCCACTCGAAACCGTATGTGTTCGACGATACTAAGTGGTCGACCTTGTGAGAGTGGAAACTCCAAATGCGAAACATAGGTCCATTTTAAACTAATAGTTCTCTCTGATTCTAAGTGTTCGATACTGTGCCAGGAGAAGTGCCTGTTCTCTGAAATCTGTGGCGATGCCACTCGAAACCGTATGTGTTCAACGAAATTAAGTGGTCGACCTTTTGAGAGAGCAAACTCCAGATGCGAAACTTAGTTCCATTTTAAACTAATAGTTCTATCTGAAACAAAGTGTTCGATACTGTGCCAGGAGTAGCGCCTGTTCTCTGAAATCTGTGGCGATGCCACTCGAAACCGTATGTGTTCGACGAAACTAAGTGGTCGAACTTGTGAGAGAGGAAACTCCAAATGCGAAACATATTTCCATTTTAAACTAATTGTTCTCTCTGAAACTAAGTGTTCGATACTGTGCCAGGAGAAGCGCCTGTTCTCTCAAATCTGTGGCGATGCTACTCGAAACCGAATGTGTTCCACGAAAGTAAGTGGCCGACCTTGTGAGAGAGGAAACTCCAGATGCGAAACTTAGTTCCATTTTAAACTAATTGTTCTATCTGCAACTAAGTGTTCGATACTGTGCCAGGAGAAGGGCCTGTTCTCTGAAATCTGTGGCGATGCCACTCGAAACCGTATGTGTTCGACGATACTAAGTGGTCGACCTTGTGAGAGTGGAAACTCCAAATGCGAAACATAGGTCCATTTTAAACTAATAGTTCTCTCTGATTCTAAGTGTTCGATACTGTGCCAGGAGAAGTGCCTGTTCTCTGAAATCTGTGGCGATGCCACTCGAAACCGTATGTGTTCAACGAAATTAAGTGGTCGACCTTTTGAGAGAGCAAACTCCAGATGCGAAACTTAGTTCCATTTTAAACTAATAGTTCTATCTGAAACAAAGTGTTCGATACTGTGCCAGGAGTAGCGCCTGTTCTCTGAAATCTGTGGCGATGCCACTCGAAACCGTATGTGTTCGACGAAACTAAGTGGTCGAACTTGTGAGAGAGGAAACTCCAAATGCGAAACATATTTACATTTTAAACTAATTGTTCTCTCTGAAACTAAGTGTTCGATACTGTGCCAGGAGAAGCGCCTGTTCTCTCAAATCTGTGGCGATGCTACTCGAAACCGAATGTATTCCACGAAAGTAAGTGGCCGACCTTGTGAGAGAGGAAACTCCAGATGCGAAACTTAGTTCCATTTTAAACTAATTGTTCTATCTGCAACTATGTGTTCGATACTGTGCCAGGAGAAGCGCCTGTTCTCTGAAATCTGTGGCGATGCCACTCGAAACCGTATGTGTTCGACGAAACTAAGTGGCCGACCTTGTGAGAGAGGAAACTCCAGATGCGAGACTTAGTTCCATTTTAAACTAATTGTTCTATCTGAAACTAAGTGTTCGATACTGTGCCAGGAGAAACTCCCGTTCTGCGAAATATGTGGCGATACTACTCGAAACCGAATGTGTTCAACGAAACTAAGTCGTCGACCTTGTGAGAGTTGAAACTCCAGATGCGAAACTTAGTTCCATTTCAAACTAATTGTTCTATCTGGAACTAAGTGTTCGATAGTGTGCCAGGATAAACGCCTGTTCTCTGAAATCTGTGGCGATACCACCCGAAACCGTAGGTGTTCGACGAAACTAAGTGGTCGACCTTTAGAGAGAGGAAACTCCAGATGCGAAACTTAGTTCCATTTTAAACTAATTGTTCTATGTGAAACTATGTGTTCGATACTGTGCCAGGAGAAGTGCCTGTTCTCTGAAAACTGTGACGATGCTACTCCAAACCGTATGTGTTCGACGAAAATAAGTGGTCGACCTTGTGGAAGAGGAAACTCCGGATGCGAAACTTAGTTCCATTTTAAACTAATTGTTCTATCTGAAACTAAGTGTTCGATACTGTGCCAGGAGATGCGCCTGTTCTCTGAAATCAGTGGCGATGCTACTCGAAACCGTATGTGTTCGACGAAACTAAGCGGCCGCCATGTGAGAGAGGAAACTCCAGATGCGAAATTTAGTACCATTTTAAACTAATTGTTTTATCTGAAACTATGTGTCCGATACTGTGCCAGGAGAAGCTCCTGTTCTCTGAAATGTGTGGCGATGCCAATCGAAACCGTATGTGTTCGACGGAACTATGTGGTCGACCTTGTGAGAGAGGATACTCCAGATGCGAAACTTAGTTCCATTTTAAACTAATTGTTCTATCTGCAACTATGTGTTCGATACTGTGCCAGGAGAAGCGCCTGTGCTCTGAAATCTGTGGCGATGCCACTCGAAACCGTATGTGTTCGACGAAACTAAGTGGTCGAACTTGTGAGAGAGGAAACTCCAAATGCGAAACATATTTCCATTTTAAACTAATTGTTCTCTCTGAAACTAAGTGTTCGATACTGTGCCAGGAGAAGCGCCTGTTCTCTCAAATCTGTGGCGATGCTACTCGAAACCGAATGTGTTCCACGAAAGTAAGTGGCCGACCTTGTGACAGAGGAAACTCCAGATGCGAAACTTAGTTCCATTTTAAACTAATTGTTCTATGTGCAACTATGTGTTCGATACAGTGCCAGGAGAAGCGCCTGTTCTCTGAAATCTGTGGCGATGCCACTCGAAACCGTATGTGTTCGACGAAATTAAGTGGTCGACCTTGTGAGAGAGGAAAATCCAGATGCGAAATTTAGTTCCATTTTAAACTAATTGTTCTATGTGCAACTAAGTGTTCGATACTGTGCCAGGAGAAGCGCCAGTTCTCTGAAATGTGTGGCGATGCCACTCGAAACCGTATGTGTTCGACGAAACAAAGTGGTCCACCTTTGGAGAGAGGAAACTCCAAATGCGAAACATAGTTCCATTTTAAACTAATTGTTCTCTCTGAAACTAAGTGTTCGATACTGTGCCAGGAGAAGCGCCTGTTCTCTGAAATCTGTGGCGATGCCACTCGAAACCGTATGTGTTCGACGAAATTAAGTGGTCGACCTTGTGAGAGAGGAAACTCCAGATGCGAAACTTAGTTCCATTTTAAACTAATTGTTCTATCTGAAACTAAGTGTTCGATACTGTGCCAGGAGAAGCGCCTGTTCCCTGAAATCAGTGGCGATGCTACTCGAAACCGTATGTGTTCGACGAAACTAAGCGGCCGCCATGTGAGAGAGGAAACTCCAGATGCGAAATTTAGTACCATTTTAAACTAATTGTTTTATCTGAAACTATGTGTCCGATACTGTGCCAGGAGAAGCTCCTGTTCTCTGAAATGTGTGGCGATGCCAATCGAAACCGTATGTGTTCGACGGAACTATGTGGTCGACCTTGTGAGAGAGGATACTCCAGATGCGAAACATATTTCTATTTTAAACTAATTGTTCTATCTGAAACGAAGTGTTCGATACTGTGCCAGGAGAAGCGCCAGTTCTCTGAAATCTGTGGCGATGCCACTCGAAACCGTATGTGTTCGACGAAATTAAGTGGTCGACCTTGTGAGAGAGGAAACTCCAGATGCGAAACTTAGTACCATTTTAAACTAATTGTTCTATCTGAAACTGAGTGTTCGATACTGTGCCAGGAGAAGCGCCTGTTCTCTGAAATCTGTGGCTATGCCACTCTAAACCGTATGTGTTCGACGAAATTAAGTGGTCGACGTTGTGAGAGAGGAAACTCCAAATGCGAAACATAGTTCCATTTTAAACTAATTGTTCTCTCTGAAACTAAGTGTTCGATACTGTGCCAGGAGAAGCGCCTGTTCTCTGAAATCTGTGGCGATGCCACTCGAAACCGTATGTGTTCGACGAAATTAAGTGGTCGACCTTGTGAGAGAGGAAACTCCAGATCCGAAACTTAGTTCCATTTTAAACTAATTGTTCTATCTGCAACTATGTGTTCGATACTGTGCCAGGAGAAGCGCCTGTGCTCTGAAATCTGTGGCGATGCCACTCGAAACCGTATGTGTTCGACGAAACTAAGTGGTCGAACTTGTGAGAGAGGAAACTCCAAATGCGAAACATATTTCCATTTTAAACTAATTGTTCTCTCTGAAACTAAGTGTTCGATACTGTGCCAGGAGAAGCGCCTGTTCTCTCAAATCTGTGGCGATGCTACTCGAAACCGAATGTGTTCCACGAAAGTAAGTGGCCGACCTTGTGAGAGAGGAAACTCCAGATGCGAAACTTAGTTCCATTTTAAACTAATTGTTCTATCTGAAACTAAGTGTTCGATACTGTGCCAGGAGAAGGGCCTGTTCTCTGAAATATGTGGCGATGCCACTCGAAACCGTATGTGTTCGACGATACTAAGTGGTCGACCTTGTGAGAGTGGAAACTCCAAATGCGAAACATAGGTCCATTTTAAACTAATAGTTCTCTCTGATACTAAGTGTTCGATACTGTGCCAGGAGAAGTGCCTGTTCTCTGAAATCTGTGGCGATGCCACTCGAAACCGTATGTGTTCAACGAAATTAAGTGGTCGACCTTTTGAGAGAGCAAACTCCAGATGCGAAACTTAGTTCCATTTTAAACTAATAGTTCTATCTGAAACAAAGTGTTCGATACTGTGCCAGGAGTAGCGCCTGTTCTCTGAAATCTGTGGCGATGCCACTCGAAACCGTATGTGTTCGACGAAACTAAGTGGTCGAACTTGTGAGAGAGGAAACTCCAAATGCGAAACATATTTCCATTTTAAACTAATTGTTCTCTCTGAAACTAAGTGTTCGATACTGTGCCAGGAGAAGCGCCTGTTCTCTCAAATCTGTGGCGATGCTACTCGAAACCGAATGTGTTCCACGAAAGTAAGTGGCCGACCTTGTGAGAGAGGAAACTCCAGATGCGAAACTTAGTTCCATTTTAAACTAATTGTTCTATCTGCAACTAAGTGTTCGATACTGTGCCAGGAGAAGGGCCTGTTCTCTGAAATATGTGGCGATGCCACTCGAAACCGTATGTGTTCGACGATACTAAGTGGTCGACCTTGTGAGAGTGGAAACTCCAAATGCGAAACATAGGTCCATTTTAAACTAATAGTTCTCTCTGATTCTAAGTGTTCGATACTGTGCCAGGAGAAGTGCCTGTTCTCTGAAATCTGTGGCGATGCCACTCGAAACCGTATGTGTTCAACGAAATTAAGTGGTCGACCTTTTGAGAGAGCAAACTCCAGATGCGAAACTTAGTTCCATTTTAAACTAATAGTTCTATCTGAAACAAAGTGTTCGATACTGTGCCAGGAGTAGCGCCTGTTCTCTGAAATCTGTGGCGATGCCACTCGAAACCGTATGTGTTCGACGAAACTAAGTGGTCGAACTTGTGAGAGAGGAAACTCCAAATGCGAAACATATTTACATTTTAAACTAATTGTTCTCTCTGAAACTAAGTGTTCGATACTGTGCCAGGAGAAGCGCCTGTTCTCTCAAATCTGTGGCGATGCTACTCGAAACCGAATGTATTCCACGAAAGTAAGTGGCCGACCTTGTGAGAGAGGAAACTCCAGATGCGAAACATAGTTCCATTTTAAACTAATTGTTCTATCTGCAACTATGTGTTCGATACTGTGCCAGGAGAAGCGCCTGTTCTCTGAAATCTGTGGCGATGCCACTCGAAACCGTATGTGTTCGACGAAACTAAGTGGCCGACCTTGTGAGAGAGGAAACTCCAGATGCGAGACTTAGTTCCATTTTAAACTAATTGTTCTATCTGAAACTAAGTGTTCGATACTGTGCCAGGAGAAACTCCCGTTCTGCGAAATATGTGGCGATACTACTCGAAACCGAATGTGTTCAACGAAACTAAGTCGTCGACCTTGTGAGAGTTGAAACTCCAGATGCGAAACTTAGTTCCATTTCAAACTAATTGTTCTATCTGGAACTAAGTGTTCGATAGTGTGCCAGGATAAACGCCTGTTCTCTGAAATCTGTGGCGATACCACCCGAAACCGTAGGTGTTCGACGAAACTAAGTGGTCGACCTTTAGAGAGAGGAAACTCCAGATGCGAAACTTAGTTGCATTTTAAACTGATTGTTCTATGTGAAACTATGTGTTCGATACTGTGCCAGGAGAAGTGCCTGTTCTCTGAAAACTGTGACGATGCTACTCCAAACCGTATGTGTTCGACGAAAATAAGTGGTCGACCTTGTGGAAGAGGAAACTCCGGATGCGAAACTTAGTTCCATTTTAAACTAATTGTTCTATCTGAAACTAAGTGTTCGATACTGTGCCAGGAGATGCGCCTGTTCTCTGAAATCAGTGGCGATGCTACTCGAAACCGTATGTGTTCGACGAAACTAAGCGGCCGCCATGTGAGAGAGGAAACTCCAGATGCGAAATTTAGTACCATTTTAAACTAATTGTTTTATCTGAAACTATGTGTCCGATACTGTGCCAGGAGAAGCTCCTGTTCTCTGAAATGTGTGGCGATGCAAATCGAAACCGTATGTGTTCGACGGAACTATGTGGTCGACCTTGTGAGAGAGGATACTCCAGATGCGAAACTTAGTTCCATTTTAAACTAATTGTTCTATCTGCAACTATGTGTTCGATACTGTGCCAGGAGAAGCGCCTGTGCTCTGAAATCTGTGGCGATGCCACTCGAAACCGTATGTGTTCGACGAAACTAAGTGGTCGAACTTGTGAGAGAGGAAACTCCAAATGCGAAACATATTTCCATTTTAAACTAATTGTTCTCTCTGAAACTAAGTGTTCGATACTGTGCCAGGAGAAGCGCCTGTTCTCTCAAATCTGTGGCGATGCTACTCGAAACCGAATGTGTTCCACGAAAGTAAGTGGCCGACCTTGTGACAGAGGAAACTCCAGATGCGAAACTTAGTTCCATTTTAAACTAATTGTTCTATGTGCAACTATGTGTTCGATACAGTGCCAGGAGAAGCGCCTGTTCTCTGAAATCTGTGGCGATGCCACTCGAAACCGTATGTGTTCGACGAAATTAAGTGGTCGACCTTGTGAGAGAGGAAAATCCAGATGCGAAATTTAGTTCCATTTTAAACTAATTGTTCTATGTGCAACTAAGTGTTCGATACTGTGCCAGGAGAAGCGCCAGTTCTCTGAAATGTGTGGCGATGCCACTCGAAACCGTATGTGTTCGACGAAACAAAGTGGTCCACCTTTGGAGAGAGGAAACTCCAAATGCGAAACATAGTTCCATTTTAAACTAATTGTTCTCTCTGAAACTAAGTGTTCGATACTGTGCCAGGAGAAGCGCCTGTTCTCTGAAATCTGTGGCGATGCCACTCGAAACCGTATGTGTTCGACGAAATTAAGTGGTCGACCTTGTGAGAGAGGAAACTCCAGATGCGAAACTTAGTTCCATTTTAAACTAATTGTTCTATCTGAAACTAAGTGTTCGATACTGTGCCAGGAGAAGCGCCTGTTCCCTGAAATCAGTGGCGATGCTACTCGAAACCGTATGTGTTCGACGAAACTAAGCGGCCGCCATGTGAGAGAGGAAACTCCAGATGCGAAATTTAGTACCATTTTAAACTAATTGTTTTATCTGAAACTATGTGTCCGATACTGTGCCAGGAGAAGCTCCTGTTCTCTGAAATGTGTGGCGATGCCAATCGAAACCGTATGTGTTCGACGGAACTATGTGGTCGACCTTGTGAGAGAGGATACTCCAGATGCGAAACATATTTCTATTTTAAACTAATTATTCTATCTGAAACGAAGTGTTCGATACTGTGCCAGGAGAAGCGCCAGTTCTCTGAAATCTGTGGCGATGCCACTCGAAACCGTATGTGTTCGACGAAATTAAGTTGTCGACCTTGTGAGAGAGGAAACTCCAGATGCGAAACTTAGTACCATTTTAAACTAATTGTTCTATCTGAAACTGAGTGTTCGATACTGTGCCAGGAGAAGCGCCTGTTCTCTGAAATCTGTGGCTATGCCACTCTAAACCGTATGTGTTCGACGAAATTAAGTGGTCGACGTTGTGAGAGAGGAAACTCCAGATGCGAAACTTAGTTCCATTTTAAACTAATTGTTCTATGTGCAACTATGTGTTCGATACAGTGCCAGGAGAAGCGCCTGTTCTCTGAAATCTGTGGCGATGCCACTCGAAACCGTATGTGTTCGACGAAATTAAGTGGTCGACCTTGTGAGAGAGGAAAATCCAGATGCGAAACTTAGTTCCATTTTAAACTAATTGTTCTCTCTGCAACTATGTGTTCGACACTGTGCCAGGAGAAGCGCCTGTGCTCTGAAATCTGTGGCGATGCCACTCGAAACCGTATGTGTTCGACGAAACTAAGTGGTCGAACTTGTGAGAGAGGAAACTCCAAATGCGAAACATATTTCCATTTTAAACTAATTGTTTTCTCTGAAACTAAGTGTTCGATACTGTGCCAGGAGAAGCGCCTCTTCTCTCAAATCTGTGGCGATGCTACTCGAAACCGAATGTGTTCCACGAAAGTAAGTGGCCGACCTTGTGAGAGAGGAATCTCCAGATGCGAAACTTAGTTCCATTTTAAACTAATTGTTCTATCTGTAACTGAGTGTTCGATACTGCGCAAGGAGAAGCGCCTGTGCTCTGAAATCGGTGGCGATGCTACTCGAAACCGTATGTGTTCATCGAAACTAAGTGGTCGACCTTGTGAGAGAGGAAACTCCAGATGCGAAGCTTTGTTCCATTTTAAACTAATAGTTCTATCTGATACTAAGTGTTCGATACTGTGCCAGGAGAAGCGCCTGTTCTCTGAAATCTGTGGCGATGCCACTCGAAACCGTATGTGTTCGACGAAATTAAGTGGTCGACCTTGTGAGAGAGGAAACTCCAGATGCGAAATTTAGTTCCATTTTAAACTAATTGTTCTATGTGCAACTAAGTGTTCGATACTGTGCCAGGAGAAGCGCCAGTTCTCTGAAATGTGTGGCGATGCCACTCGAAACCGTATGTGTTCGACGAAACAAAGTGGTCCACTTTTGGAGAGAGGAAACTCCAAATGCGAAACATAGTTCCATTTTAAACTAATTGTTCTCTCTGAAACTAAGTGTTCGATACTGTGCCAGGAGAAGCGCCTGTTCTCTGAAATCTGTGGCGATGCCACTCGAAACCGTATGTGTTCGACGAAATTAAGTGGTCGACCTTGTGAGAGAGGAAACTCCAGATGCGAAACTTAGTTCCATTTTAAACTAATTGTTCTATGTGCAACTATGTGTTCGATACTGTGCCAGGAGAAGCGCCTGTACTCTGAAATCTGTGGCGATGCCACTCGAAACCGTATGTGTTCGACGAAACTAAGTCGTCGATCTTGTGAGAGAGGAAACTCCAGATGCGAAGCTTAGTTCCATTTTAAACTAATAGTTCTCTCTGATACTAAGTGTTCGATACTGTGCCAGGAGTAGCGCCTGTTCTTTGAAATCTGTGGCGATGCCACTCGAAACCGTATGTGTTCAACGAAATTAAGTGGTCGACCTTGTGAGAGAGGAAACTCCAGATGCGAAACATAGTTCCATTTTAAACTAATTGTTCTATGTGCAACTAAGTGTTCGATACTGTGCCAGGAGAAGCGCCAGTTCTCTGAAATGTGTGGCGATGCCACTCGAAACCGTATGTGTTCGACGAAATTAAGTGGTCGACCTTGTGAGAGAGGAAACTCCAGATGCGAAACTTAGTTCCATTTTAAACTAATTGTTCTATGTGCAACTATGTGTTCGATACTGTGCAAGGAGAAGCGCCTGTACTCTGAAATCTGTGGCGATGCCACTCGAAACCGTATGTGTTCGACGAAACTAAGTCGTCGATCTTGTGAGAGAGGAAACTCCAGATGCGAAACTTAGTTCCATTTTAAACTAATTGTTCTATCTGCAACCATGTGTTCGATACTGTGCCAGGAGAAGGGCCTGTTCTCTGAAATATGTGGCGATGCCACTCGAAACCGTATGTGTTCGACGAAATTAAGTGGTCGACCTTGTGAGAGAGGAAACTCCAGATGCGAAACATAGTTCCATTTTAAACTAATTGTTCTATGTGCAACTAAGTGTTCGATACTGTGCCAGGAGAAGCGCCAGTTCTCTGAAATGTGTGGCGATGCCACTCGAAACCGTATGTGTTCGACGAAATTAAGTGGTCGACCTTGTGAGAGAGGAAACGCCAGATGCGAAACTTAGTTCCATTTTAAACTAATTGTTCTATCTGAAACTAAGTGTTCGATACTGTGCAAGGAGAAGCGCCTGTTCTCTCAAATCTGTGGCGATGCTACTCGAAACCGAATGTGTTCCACGAAAGTAAGTGGCCGACCTTGTGAGAGAGGAAACTCCAGATGCGAAACTTAGTTCCATTTTATACTAATTGTTCTATCTGCAACCATGTGTTCGATACTGTGCCAGGAGAAGGGCCTGTTCTCTGAAATATGTGGCGATGCCACTCGAAACCGTATGTGTTCGACGAAATTAAGTGGTCGACCTTGTGAGAGAGGAAACTCCAGATGCGAAACATAGTTCCATTTTAAACTAATTGTTCTATGTGCAACTAAGTGTTCGATACTGTGCCAGGAGAAGCGCCAGTTCTCTGAAATGTGTGGCGATGCCACTCGAAACCGTATGTGTTCGACGAATCTAAATGGTCGACCTTGTGAGAGAGGAAACGCCAGATGCGAAACTTAGTTCCATTTTAAACTAATTGTTCTATCTGAAACTAAGTGTTCGATACTGTGCCAGGAGAAGCGCCTGTTCTCTCAAATCTGTGGCGATGCTACTCGAAACCGAATGTGTTCCACGAAAGTAAGTGGCCGACCTTGTGAGAGAGGAAACTCCAGATGCGAAACTTAGTTCCATTTTAAACTAATTGTTCTATCTGCAACTATGTGTTCGATACTGTGCCAGGAGAAGGGCCTGTTCTCTGAAATATGTGGCGATGCCACTCGAAACCGTATGTGTTCGACGATACTAAGTGGTCGACCTTGTGAGAGTGGAAACTCCAAATGCGAAACATAGGTCCATTTTAAACTAATAGTACTCTCTGATACTAAGTGTTCGATACTCTGCCAGGAGAAGTGCCTGTTCTCTGAAATCTGTGGCGATGCCACTCGAAACCGTATGTGTTCAACGAAATTGAGTGGTCGACCTTTTGAGAGAGCAAACTCCAGATGCGAAACTTAGTTCCATTTTAAACTAATTGTTCTATCTGAAACAAAGTGTTCGATACTGTGCCAGGAGTAGCGCCTGTTCTCTGAAATCGGTGGCGATGCCACTCGAAACCGTATGTGTTCGACGAAACTAAGCGGCCGCCATGTGAGAGAGGAAACTCCAGATGCGAAATTTAGTACCATTTTAAACTAATTGTTTTATCTGAAACTATGTGTCCGATACTGTGCCAGGAGAAGCTCCTGTTCTCTGAAATGTGTGGCGATGCCAATCGAAACCGTATGTGTTCGACGGAACTATGTGGTCGACCTTGTGAGAGAGGATACTCCAGATGCGAAACATATTTCTATTTTAAACTAATTATTCTATCTGAAACGAAGTGTTCGATACTGTGCCAGGAGAAGCGCCAGTTCTCTGAAATCTGTGGCGATGCCACTCGAAACCGTATGTGTTCGACGAAATTAAGTGGTCGACCTTGTGAGAGAGGAAACTCCAGATGCGAAACTTAGTACCATTTTAAACTAATTGTTCTATCTGAAACTGAGTGTTCGATACTGTGCCAGGAGAAGCGCCTGTTCTCTGAAATCTGTGGCTATGCCACTCTAAACCGTATGTGTTCGACGAAATTAAGTGGTCGACGTTGTGAGAGAGGAAACTCCAGATGCGAAACTTAGTTCCATTTTAAACTAATTGTTCTATGTGCAACTATGTGTTCGATACAGTGCCAGGAGAAGCGCCTGTTCTCTGAAATCTGTGGCGATGCCACTCGAAACCGTATGTGTTCGACGAAATTAAGTGGTCGACCTTGTGAGAGAGGAAAATCCAGATGCGAAACTTAGTTCCATTTTAAACTAATTGTTCTATCTGCAACTATGTGTTCGACACTGTGCCAGGAGAAGCGCCTGTGCTCTGAAATCTGTGGCGATGCCACTCGAAACCGTATGTGTTCGACGAAACTAAGTCGTCGATCTTGTGAGAGAGGAAACTCCAGATGCGAAACTTAGTTCCATTTTAAACTAATTGTTCTATCTGCAACCATGTGTTCGATACTGTGCCAGGAGAAGGGCCTGTTCTCTGAAATATGTGGCGATGCCACTCGAAACCGTATGTGTTCGACGAAATTAAGTGGTCGACCTTGTGAGAGAGGAAACTCCAGATGCGAAACATAGTTCCATTTTAAACTAATTGTTCTATGTGCAACTAAGTGTTCGATACTGTGCCAGGAGAAGCGCCAGTTCTCTGAAATGTGTGGCGATGCCACTCGAAACCGTATGTGTTCGACGAATCTAAATGGTCGACCTTGTGAGAGAGGAAACGCCAGATGCGAAACTTAGTTCCATTTTAAACTAATTGTTCTATCTGAAACTAAGTGTTCGATACTGTGCCAGGAGAAGCGCCTGTTCTCTGAAATCTGTGGCGATGCCACTCGAAACCGTATGTGTTCGACGAAATTAAGTGGTCGACCTTGTGAGAGAGGAAACTCCAGATCCGAAACTTAGTTCCATTTTAAACTAATTGTTCTATCTGCAACTATGTGTTCGATACTGTGCCAGGAGAAGCGCCTGTGCTCTGAAATCTGTGGCGATGCCACTCGAAACCGTATGTGTTCGACGAAACTAAGTGGTCGAACTTGTGAGAGAGGAAACTCCAAATGCGAAACATATTTCCATTTTAAACTAATTGTTCTCTCTGAAACTAAGTGTTCGATACTGTGCCAGGAGAAGCGCCTGTTCTCTCAAATCTGTGGCGATGCTACTCGAAACCGAATGTGTTCCACGAAAGTAAGTGGCCGACCTTGTGAGAGAGGAAACTCCAGATGCGAAACTTAGTTCCATTTTAAACTAATTGTTCTATCTGCAACTAAGTGTTCGATACTGTGCCAGGAGAAGGGCCTGTTCTCTGAAATATGTGGCGATGCCACTCGAAACCGTATGTGTTCGACGATACTAAGTGGTCGACCTTGTGAGAGTGGAAACTCCAAATGCGAAACATAGGTCCATTTTAAACTAATAGTTCTCTCTGATTCTAAGTGTTCGATACTGTGCCAGGAGAAGTGCCTGTTCTCTGAAATCTGTGGCGATGCCACTCGAAACCGTATGTGTTCAACGAAATTAAGTGGTCGACCTTTTGAGAGAGCAAACTCCAGATGCGAAACTTAGTTCCATTTTAAACTAATAGTTCTATCTGAAACAAAGTGTTCGATACTGTGCCAGGAGTAGCGCCTGTTCTCTGAAATCGGTGGCGATGCCACTCGAAACCGTATGTGTTCGACGAAACTAAGTGGTCGAACTTGTGAGAGAGGAAACTCCAAATGCGAAACATATTTCCATTTTAAACTAATTGTTCTCTCTGAAACTAAGTGTTCGATACTGTGCCAGGAGAAGCGCCTGTTCTCTCAAATCTGTGGCGATGCTACTCGAAACCGAATGTATTCCACGAAAGTAAGTGGCCGCCCTTGTGAGAGAGGAAACTCCAGATGCGAAACTTAGTTCCATTTTAAACTAATTGTTCTATCTGCAACTATGTGTTCGATACTGTTCCAGGAGAAACGCCTGTTCTCTGAAATCTGTGGCGATGCCACTCGAAACCGTATGTGTTCGACGAAACTAAGTGGCCGACCTTGTGAGAGAGGAAACTCCAGATGCGAGACTTAGTTCCATTTTAAACTAATTGTTCTATCTGAAACTAAGTGTTCGATACTGTGCCAGGAGAAACTCCCGTTCTTCGAAATATGTGGCGATACTACTCGAAACCGAATGTGTTCAACGAAACTAAGTCGTCGACCTTGTGAGAGAGGAAACTCCAGATGCGAAACTTAGTTCCATTTCAAACTAATTGTTCTATCTGAAACTGAGTGTTCGATACTGTGCCAGGAGAAGCGCCTGTTCTCTGAAATCTGTGGCTATGCCACTCTAAACCGTATGTGTTCGACGAAATTAAGTGGTCGACGTTGTGAGAGAGGAAACTCCAGATGCGAAACTTAGTTCCATTTTAAACTAATTGTTCTATGTGCAACTATGTGTTCGATACAGTGCCAGGAGAAGCGCCTGTTCTCTGAAATCTGTGGCGAGGCCACTCGAAACCGTATGTGTTCGACGAAATTAAGTGGTCGACCTTGTGAGAGAGGAAAATCCAGATGCGAAACTTAGTTCCATTTTAAACTAATTGTTCTATCTGCAACTATGTGTTCGACATTGTGCCAGGAGAAGCGCCTGTGCTCTGAAATCTGTGGCGATGCCACTCGAAACCGTATGTGTTCGACGAAACTAAGTGGTCGAACTTGTGAGAGAGGAAACTCCAAATGCGAAACATATTTCCATTTTAAACTAATTGTTTTCTCTGAAACTAAGTGTTCGATACTGTGCCAGGAGAAGCGCCTCTTCTCTCAAATCTGTGGCGATGCTACTCGAAACCGAATGTGTTCCACGAAAGTAAGTGGCCGACCTTGTGAGAGAGGAATCTCCAGATGCGAAACTTAGTTCCATTTTAAACTAATTGTTCTATCTGTAACTGAGTGTTCGATACTGCGCCAGGAGAAGCGCCTGTGCTCTGAAATCGGTGGCGATGCTACTCGAAACCGTATGTGTTCATCGAAACTATGTGGTCGACCTTGTGAGAGAGGAAACTCCAGATGCGAAGCTTTGTTCCATTTTAAACTAATAGTTCTATCTGATACTAAGTGTTCGATACTGTGCCAGGAGAAGCGCCTGTTCTCTGAAATCTGTGGCGATGCCACTCGAAACCGAATGTGTTCAACGAAACTAAGTCGTCGACCTTTAGAGAGAGGAAACTCCAGATGCGAAACTTAGTTGCATTTTAAACTGATTGTTCTATGTGAAACTATGTGTTCGATACTGTGCCAGGAGAAGTGCCTGTTCTCTGAAAACTGTGACGATGCTACTCCAAACCGTATGTGTTCGACGAAAATAAGTGGTCGACCTTGTGGAAGAGGAAACTCCGGATGCGAAACTTAGTTCCATTTTAAACTAATTGTTCTATCTGAAACTAAGTGTTCGATACTGTGCCAGGAGAAGCGCCTGTTCCCTGAAATCAGTGGCGATGCTACTCGAAACCGTATGTGTTCGACGAAACTAAGCGGCCGCCATGTGAGAGAGGAAACTCCAGATGCGAAATTTAGTACCATTTTAAACTAATTGTTTTATCTGAAACTATGTGTCCGATACTGTGCCAGGAGAAGCTCCTGTTCTCTGAAATGTGTGGCGATGCCAATCGAAACCGTATGTGTTCGACGGAACTGTGTGGTCGACCTTGTGAGAGAGGATACTCCAGATGCGAAACATATTTCTATTTTAAACTAATTATTCTATCTGAAACGAAGTGTTCGATACTGTGCCAGGAGAAGCGCCAGTTCTCTGAAATCTGTGGCGATGCCACTCGAAACCGTATGTGTTCGACGAAATTAAGTGGTCGACCTTGTGAGAGAGGAAACTCCAGATGCGAAACTTAGTACCATTTTAAACTAATTGTTCTATCTGAAACTGAGTGTTCGATACTGTGCCAGGAGAAGCGCCTGTTCTCTGAAATCTGTGGCTATGCCACTCTAAACCGTATGTGTTCGACGAAATTAAGTGGTCGACGTTGTGAGAGAGGAAACTCCAGATGCGAAACTTAGTTCCATTTTAAACTAATTGTTCTATGTGCAACTATGTGTTCGATACAGTGCCAGGAGAAGCGCCTGTTCTCTGAAATCTGTGGCGATGCCACTCGAAACCGTATGTGTTCGACGAAATTAAGTGGTCGACCTTGTGAGAGAGGAAAATCCAGATGCGAAACTTAGTTCCATTTTAAACTAATTGTTCTATCTGCAACTATGTGTTCGACACTGTGCCAGGAGAAGCGCCTGTGCTCTGAAATCTGTGGCGATGCCACTCGAAACCGTATGTGTTCGACGAAACTAAGTGGTCGAACTTGTGAGAGAGGAAACTCCAAATGCGAAACATATTTCCATTTTAAACTAATTGTTTTCTCTGAAACTAAGTGTTCGATACTGTGCCAGGAGAAGCGCCTCTTCTCTCAAATCTGTGGCGATGCTACTCGAAACCGAATGTGTTCCACGAAAGTAAGTGGCCGACCTTGTGAGAGAGGAATCTCCAGATGCGAAACTTAGTTCCATTTTAAACTAATTGTTCTATCTGTAACTGAGTGTTCGATACTGCGCCAGGAGAAGCGCCTGTGCTCTGAAATCGGTGGCGATGCTACTCGAAACCGTATGTGTTCATCGAAACTAAGTGGTCGACCTTGTGAGAGAGGAAACTCCAGATGCGAAGCTTTGTTCCATTTTAAACTAATAGTTCTATCTGATACTAAGTGTTCGATACTGTGCCAGGAGAAGCGCCTGTTCTCTGAAATCTGTGGCGATGCCACTCGAAACCGTATGTGTTCGACGAAATTAAGTGGTCGACCTTGTGAGAGAGGAAACTCCAGATGCGAAATTTAGTTCCATTTTAAACTAATTGTTCTATGTGCAACTAAGTGTTCGATACTGTGCCAGGAGAAGCGCCAGTTCTCTGAAATGTGTGGCGATGCCACTCGAAACCGTATGTGTTCGACGAAACAAAGTGGTCCACCTTTGGAGAGAGGAAACTCCAAATGCGAAACATAGTTCCATTTTAAACTAATTGTTCTCTCTGAAACTAAGTGTTCGATACTGTGCCAGGAGAAGCGCCTGTTCTCTGAAATCTGTGGCGATGCCACTCGAAACCGTATGTGTTCGACGAAATTAAGTGGTCGACCTTGTGAGAGAGGAAACTCCAGATGCGAAACTTAGTTCCATTTTAAACTAATTGTTCTATCTGAAACTAAGTGTTCGATACTGTGCCAGGAGAAGCGCCTGTTCCCTGAAATCAGTGGCGATGCTACTCGAAACCGTATGTGTTCGACGAAACTAAGCGGCCGCCATGTGAGAGAGGAAACTCCAGATGCGAAATTTAGTACCATTTTAAACTAATTGTTTTATCTGAAACTATGTGTCCGATACTGTGCCAGGAGAAGCTCCTGTTCTCTGAAATGTGTGGCGATGCCAATCGAAACCGTATGTGTTCGACGGAACTATGTGGTCGACCTTGTGAGAGAGGATACTCCAGATGCGAAACATATTTCTATTTTAAACTAATTATTCTATCTGAAACGAAGTGTTCGATACTGTGCCAGGAGAAGCGCCAGTTCTCTGAAATCTGTGGCGATGCCCCTCGAAACCGTATGTGTTCGACGAAATTAAGTGGTCGACCTTGTGAGAGAGGAAACTCCAGATGCGAAACTTAGTACCATTTTAAACTAATTGTTCTATCTGAAACTGAGTGTTCGATACTGTGCCAGGAGAAGCGCCTGTTCTCTGAAATCTGTGGCTATGCCACTCTAAACCGTATGTGTTCGACGAAATTAAGTGGTCGACGTTGTGAGAGAGGAAACTCCAGATGCGAAACTTAGTTCCATTTTAAACTAATTGTTCTATGTGCAACTATGTGTTCGATACAGTGCCAGGAGAAGCGCCTGTTCTCTGAAATCTGTGGCGATGCCTCTCGAAACCGTATGTGTTCGACGAAATTAAGTGGTCGACCTTGTGAGAGAGGAAAATCCAGATGCGAAACTTAGTTCCATTTTAAACTAATTGTTCTATCTGCAACTATGTGTTCGACACTGTGCCAGGAGAAGCGCCTGTGCTCTGAAATCTGTGGCGATGCCACTCGAAACCGTATGTGTTCGACGAAACTAAGTGGTCGAACTTGTGAGAGAGGAAACTCCAAATGCGAAACATATTTCCATTTTAAACTAATTGTTTTCTCTGAAACTAAGTGTTCGATACTGTGCCAGGAGAAGCGCCTGTTCTCTCAAATCTGTGGCGATGCTACTCGAAACCGAATGTGTTCCACGAAAGTAAGTGGCCGACCTTGTGAGAGAGGAATCTCCAGATGCGAAACTTAGTTCCATTTTAAACTAATTGTTCTATCTGTAACTGAGTGTTCGATACTGCGCCAGGAGAAGCGCCTGTGCTCTGAAATCGGTGGCGATGCTACTCGAAACCGTATGTGTTCATCGAAACTAAGTGGTCGACCTTGTGAGAGAGGAAACTCCAGATGCGAAGCTTTGTTCCATTTTAAACTAATAGTTCTATCTGATACTAAGTGTTCGATACTGTGCCAGGAGAAGCGCCTGTTCTCTGAAATCTGTGGCGATGCCACTCGAAACCGTATGTGTTCGACGAAATTAAGTGGTCGACCTTGTGAGAGAGGAAACTCCAGATGCGAAATTTAGTTCCATTTTAAACTAATTGTTCTATGTGCAACTAAGTGTTCGATACTGTGCCAGGAGAAGCGCCAGTTCTCTGAAATGTGTGGCGATGCCACTCGAAACCGTATGTGTTCGACGAAACAAAGTGGTCCACCTTTGGAGAGAGGAAACTCCAAATGCGAAACATAGTTCCATTTTAAACTAATTGCTCTATCTGAAACAATGTGTTCGACACTGTGCCAGGAGAAGCCCCTGTTCTCTGAAAGGTGTGGCGATGCCACTCGAAACCGTATGTGTTCGACGAAACTAAGTTGTCGGCCTTGGGAGAGTGGAAACTCCAGAAGTGGAACATAGTTTCATTTAAAACTTACTGTGCTATGTGAAACTAAGTGTTCGATAATATGCCAGGAGAAGCGCCTGTTCTGCGAAATCTGTGGCGATACCACTCCAAACCGTATGTGTACGACGAAACTAAGTGGTCGACCTTCTGAGAGAGGAAACTCCGGATGCGAAACTTAGTTCCATTTTAAACTAATTGTTCTATCTGAAACAAAGTGTTCGATACTCTGCCAGGAGAAACGCCTGTTCTCTGAAATCTGTGGCGATGCTACTCGAAACCGTATGTGTTCGACAAAACTAAGTGGTCGCGTTGTGAAAGAGGAAACTCCAGATGCGAAACTTAGTTCCATTTTAACTAATTGTTCTATCTGAAACTAAGTGTTCGATACTGTGCCAGGAGAAGCGCCTGTTCTCTGAGAACTGTGGCGATGCTACTCGAAACTGTATGTGTTCGACCAAACTAAGTGGTCCACTTTGTGGGAGAGGAAACTCCAGATGCGAAACTTAGTTCCATTTAAAACTAATTGTTCTATCTGAAACTATGTTTTCGATACTGTGCCAGGAGAAGCGCCTGTTCTCTGAAATCTGTGTCGATGCGCACTCGAAACCGTATGTGTTCGACGAAACTAAGTGGCCGACTTTGTGAGAGAGGAAACTCCAGATGCGAAACTTAGTTCCATTTTAAACCAAATGTTCCATCTGAAACTAAGTGTTCGATACTGTGCCAGGAGAAGGGCCTTTTCTCTGAAATCTGTGGCGATGCCACTCGAAACCGTATGTGTTCGACGATACGAAGTGGTCGACCTTCTGAGAGAGGAAACTCCGGATGCGAAACTTAGTTCCATTTTAAACTAATTGTTCTATCTGAAACAAAGTGTTCGATACTCTGCCAGGAGAAACGCCTGTTCTCTGAAATCTGTGGCGATGCCACTCGAAACCGTATGTGTTCGACGAAACTACGTGGCCGACCTTGTGAGAGAGGAAACTCCAGATGCGAAACTTAGTTCCATTTAAAACTAATTGTTCTATCTGAAACTAAGTTTTCGATACTGTGCCAGGAGAAGCGCCTGTTCTCTGAAATCTGTGGCGTTGCTACTCGAAAACGTATGTGTTCGACGAAACTAAGTGGTCGACCTTGTGGGAGAGGAAACTCCAGATGCGAAGCTTTGGTCGATTTTAAACTAATTGTTCTATATGATATTAAGTGTTCGATACTGTGCCAGGAGAAGCGCCTGTTCTCTGAAATCTGTGGCAATGCCACTCGAAACCGTATGTGTTCGACGAAACTAAGTGGTCGACCTTGTGAGAGAGGAAACTCCAGATGCGAAAATTAGTTCCATTTAAACTAATAGTTCTATCTGAAACTAAGTGTTCGATACTGTGCCATGAGAAGCGCCTCTTCTGTGAAATCTGTCGCGATGCTACTCGAAACGGTATTTGTTCGACGAATCTAAATGGTCGACCTTGTGAGAGAGTAAACTCCAGATGCGAAACTTAGTTCCATCTTAAACTAATTGTTCTATCTGAAACTAAGTGTTCGATACTGCGCCAGGAGAAACGCCTGTTCTCTGAAATCTGTCGCGATGCTACTCAAAACCGTCGGTGTTCGACGAAACTAAGTGTTCGACCTTCTGAGAGAGGAAACTCCAGATGCGAAACTTAGTTCCATTTTAAACTAATTGTTCTATCTGAAACTAAGTGTTCGATACTGTGCCAGGAGTAGCGCCTGTTGTCTGAAATCAGTGGCGGTGCTACTCGAAACCGTATGTGTTCGACGAATCTAAATGGTCGACCTTGTGTGAGAGGAATCTCCAGATGCGGAACTTATTTCCATTTTAAACTAATTATTCTATCTGAAACTAAGTGTTCGATACTGTGCCATGAGAAGCGCCTGTTCTTTGAAATCTGTCGCGATGCTACTCGAAACGGTATTTGTTCGACGAATCTAAATGGTCGACATTGTGAGAGAGTAAACTCCAGATGCGAAACTTAGTTCCATCTTAAACTAATTGTTCTATCTGAAACTAAGTGTTCGATACTGCGCCAGGAGAAGCGCCTGTTCTCTGAAATCTGTCGCGATGCTACTCAAAACCGTCGGTGTTCGACGAAACTAAGTGGTCGACCTTCTGAGAGAGGAAACTCCAGATGCGAAACTTAGTTCCATTTTAAACTAATTGTTCTATCTGAAACTAAGTGTTCGATACTGTGCCAGGAGTAGCGCCTGTTGTCTGAAATCAGTGGCGGTGCTACTCGAAACCGTATGTGTTCGACGAATCTAAATGGTCGACCTTGTGTGAGAGGAATCTCCAGATGCGGAACTTATTTCCATTTTAAACTAATTATTCTATCTGAAACTAAGTGTTTGATACTGCACCAGGAGAAGCGCCTGTTCTCTGAAATCTGTGGCGATGCTACTCGAAACTGTATGTGTTCGACCAAACTAAGAGGTCCACTTTGTGGGAGAGGAAACTCCAGATGCGAAACTTAGTTCCATTTAAAACTAATTGTTCTATCTGAAACTAAGTTTTCGATACTGTGCCAGGAGAAGCGCCTGTTCTCTGAAATCTGTGGCGATGCGCACTCGAAACCGTATGTGTTCGACGAAACTAAGTGGTCGATCTTGTGAGAGAGGAAACTCCGGATGCGAAACTTAGTTCCATTTAAAACTAATAGTTGTATCTGAAACGAAGTTTTCGATACTGTGCCATGAGAAGCGCCTCTTCTGTGAAATCTGTCGCGATGCTACTCGAAACGGTATTTGTTCGACGAATCTAAATGGTCGACCTTGTGAGAGAGTAAACTCCAGATGCGAAACTTAGTTCCATCTTAAACTAATTGTTCTATCTGAAACTAAGTGTTCGATACTGCGCCAGGAGAAACGCCTGTTCTCTGAAATCTGTCGCGATGCTACTCAAAACCGTCGGTGTTCGACGAAACTAAGTGTTCGACCTTCTGAGAGAGGAAACTCCAGATGCGAAACTTAGTTCCATTTTAAACTAATTGTTCTATCTGAAACTAAGTGTTCGATACTGTGCCAGGAGTAGCGCCTGTTGTCTGAAATCAGTGGCGGTGCTACTCGAAACCGTATGTGTTCGACGAATCTAAATGGTCGACCTTGTGTGAGAGGAATCTCCAGATGCGGAACTTATTTCCATTTTAAACTAATTATTCTATCTGAAACTAAGTGTTCGATACTGTGCCATGAGAAGCGCCTGTTCTTTGAAATCTGTCGCGATGCTACTCGAAACGGTATTTGTTCGACGAATCTAAATGGTCGACATTGTGAGAGAGTAAACTCCAGATGCGAAACTTAGTTCCATCTTAAACTAATTGTTCTATCTGAAACTAAGTGTTCGATACTGTGCCAGGAGTAGCGCCTGTTGTCTGAAATCAGTGGCGGTGCTACTCGAAACCGTATGTGTTCGACGAATCTAAATGGTCGACCTTGTGTGAGAGGAATCTCCAGATGCGGAACTTATTTCCATTTTAAACTAATTATTCTATCTGAAACTAAGTGTTTGATACTGCACCAGGAGAAGCGCCTGTTCTCTGAAATCTGTGGCGATGCTACTCGAAACTGTATGTGTTCGACCAAACTAAGAGGTCCACTTTGTGGGAGAGGAAACTCCAGATGCGAAACTTAGTTCCATTTAAAACTAATTGTTCTATCTGAAACTAAGTTTTCGATACTGTGCCAGGAGAAGCGCCTGTTCTCTGAAATCTGTGGCGATGCGCACTCGAAACCGTATGTGTTCGACGAAACTAAGTGGTCGATCTTGTGAGAGAGGAAACTCCGGATGCGAAACTTAGTTCCATTTAAAACTAATAGTTGTATCTGAAACGAAGTTTTCGATACTGTGCCAGGAGAAGCGCCTGTTCTCTGAAATCTGTGGCGTTGCTACTCGAAAACGTATGTGTTCGACGAAACTAAGTGGTCGACCTTGTGGGAGAGGAAACTCCAGATGCGAAGCTTTGGTCGATTTTAAACTAATTGTTCTATATGATATTAAGTGTGCGATACTGTGCCAGGAGAAGCGCCTGTTCTCTGAAATCTGTGGCGATGCCACTCGAAACCGTATGTGTTCGACGAAACTAAGTGGTCGACCTTGTGAGAAAGGAAAATCCAGATGCGAAACTTAGTTCCATTTTAAACAAAATGTTCCATCTGAAACTAAGTGTTCGATACTGTGCCAGGAGAAGGGCCTTTTCTCTGAAATCTGTGGCGATGCCACTCGAAACCGTATGTGTTCGACGATACGAAGTGGTCGACCTTCTGAGAGAGGAAACTCCGGATGCGAAACTTAGTTCCATTTAAACTAATAGTTCTATCTGAAACTAAGTGTTCGATACTGTGCCATGAGAAGCGCCTGTTCTGTGAAATCTGTCGCGATGCTACTCGAAACGGTATTTGTTCGACGAATCTAAATGGTCGACCTTGTGAGAGAGTAAACTCCAGATGCGAAACTTAGTTCCATCTTAAACTAATTGTTCTATCTGAAACTAAGTGTTCGATACTGCGCCAGGAGAAACGCCTGTTCTCTGAAATCTGTCGCGATGCTACTCGAAACCGTATGTGTTCGACGAAATTAAGTGGTCGACCTTCTTAGAGAGGAAACTCCAGATGCGAAACTTAGTTCCATTTTAAACTAATTGTTCTATCTGAAAGTGTTCGATACTGTGCCAGGAGAAGCGCCTGTTCTCTGAAATCTGTGGCGTTGCTACTCGAAACCGAATGTGTTCGACGAAAGTAAGTGGAAGACCTTGTGAGAGAGGAAACTCCAGATGCCAAACTTAGTTCCATTTAAAACTAACTGTTCTATTTGAAACAGTGTTCGATACTGTGCCAGGAGAAACGCCTGTTCTTTGAAATCTGTGGCTATGCCACTCGATACCGTATGTGTTCGTCGAAACTAAGTGGTTGATCTTGTGAGAGAGGATACTCCAGATGCGAAACATAGTTCCATTTTAAACTAATTGTTCTGTCTGAAATAAGTGTTCGATACTGTGCCAGGCGAAGCGGCTGTTCACTGAAATCTGTGGCGATGCCACTCGATACCGTGTGTGTTCGACGAATCTAAATTGTCGACCTTGTGAGAGAAGAAACTCCAGATGCGAAGCTTATTTCCATTTTAAACTAATTGTTCTATCTGAAACTAAGTGTTCGATACTGTGCCAGGATTAGCGCCTGTTCTCTGAAATCTGTGGCGATGCTACTCGAAACCGAATATGTTCGTCGAAACTAAGTGGTCGACCTTGTGGGAGAGGACACTCCAGATGCGAAACTTAGTTCCATTTTAAACTAATTGTTCTGTCTGAAATAAGTGTTCGATACTGTGCCAGGCGAAGCGCCTGTTCTCAGAAATCTGTGGCGATGCTACTCGAAACCGTATGTGTCCGACGAAACGAAGTGACCGACCTTGTGAGAAAGGATACTCCAGATGCGAAACATAGTTCCATTTTAAACTAATTGTTCTGTCTGAAATAAATGTTCGATACTGTGCCAGGCGAAGCGCCTGTTCACTGAAATCTGTGGCGATGCCACTCGATACCGTATGTGTTCGTCGAAACTAAGTGGTTGATCTTGTGTGAGAGGAAACTCCAGATGCGAAATTTAGTTCCATTTTAAACTAATTGTTCTATCTGAAACTAAGTGTTCGATACTGTGCCAGGAGAAGCGCCTGTTCCCTGAAATGTGTGGCGATGCTACTCGAAACCGTATGTGTTCGACGAATCTAAATGTTCGACCTTGTGGGAGAGGAATCTCCAGATGCGAAACTTAGTTCCATTTTAAACAAATTGTTCTATCTGAAACTAAGTGTTCGATACTGTGCCAGGAGTAGCGCCCGTTCTCTGAAATGTGTGGCGACGCCACTCGAAACCGTATGTGTTCGACGAAACTAAGTGGTTGACTTGTGAGAGAGGATATTCCAGATGCGAAACATAGTCCCATTTTAAACTAATTGTTCTGTCTGAAATAAGTTTTCGATACTGTGCCAGGCGAAGCGCCTGTTCACTGAAATCTGTGGCGATGCCACTCGAAACCGAAAGTGTTCCACGAAACTAAGTGGCCGCCTTGTGAGAGAGAAACTCCAGATGCGATATTTAGTACCATTTTAAATTAATTGTTTTATCTGAAACTATGTGTCCGATACTGTGCCAGAAGAAGTGCCTATTCTCTGAAATGTGTGGCGATGCCACTCGAAACCGTATGTGTTCGACGAAACTAAGTGGTCGACCTTGTGAGAGAGTATACTCCAGATGCGAAACATATTTCTATTTTAAAATAATTGTTCTATCAGAAACTAAGTGTTCGATACTGTGCCAGGAGAAACGCCAGTTCTCTGAAATGTGTGGCGATGCCACTCGAAACCGTATGTGTTCGACGAAACTAAGTGGTTCATCTTGTGAGAGAGGATATACCAGATGCGAAACATAGTCCCATTTTAAACTAATTGTTCTGTCTGAAATAAGTGTTCGATACTGTGCCAGGAGAAGCGCCTGTTCTCTGAAATGTGTGGCGATGCTACTCGAAACCGTATGTGTTCGACGAATCTAAATGTTCGACCTTGTGGGAGAGGAATCTCCAGATGCGAGACTTAGTTCCACTTTAAATTAATTGTTCTGTCTGACATAAGTGTTCGATACTGCGCCAGGAGAAGCGCCTGTTCTCTGAAATCTGTGGCGATGCCACTCGAAACCGTATGTGTTCGACGAAATTAATTCGTCGACCTTGTGAGAAAGGAAACTCGAGATGCGAAACATTGTTCCATTTTAAACGAATTGTTCTATCTGAAACTAAGTGTTCGATACTGTGCCAGGAGAAGCGCCTGTTCTCTGAATTCTGTGGCGATGCCACCCGAAACCGTATGTGTTCGACGAAACTAAGTGGTCCACCTTGTGAGAGAGGAAACTCCAGATGCGAAGCTTAGTTCCATTTTAAAGTAATTGTTCTATCTGATACTAAGTGTTCGATGCTGTGCCAGGAGAAGCGCCTGTTCTCTGAAATCTGTGGCGATGCTACTCGAAACCGTATGTGTTCGACGAAACTAAGTGGTCGACCTTGTGAGGGAGGAAACTCCAAATGCGAAACATATTTCCATTTTAAACTAAATGTTCTATCTGAAACTAAGTATTCGATACTCTGTCAGTAGAAGCGCCTGTTCTCTGAAACCTGTGGCGTTGCTACTCGAAGCCGAATGTGTTCGACGAAAGTAAGTGGTAGACCGTGTGAGAGAGGAAACTCCAAAGGCGAAACATAGTTCCATTTTAAGGTAATTGTTCTATCTGATACTAAGTGTTCGATACTGTGCCAGGAGAAGCGCGTGTTCTCTGAAATCTGTGGCGATGCCACTCGAAACCGTATGTGTCGACGAAACTAAGTGGTCGATCTTGTGAGAGAGGAAACTCAAGATGCGAAGCTTAGTTCCATTTTAAACTAATTGTTCTATCTGAAACTAAGTGTTCGGTACTGTGCCAGGAGAAGAGCCTGTTCTCTGTAATCTGTGGCGATGCCACTCGAAACCGTATGTGTTCGACGAAACTAAGTGGTTGACCATGTGAGAGAGGATACTCCAGATGCGAAACAGAGTTCCATTTTAAACTAATTGTTCCGTCTGAAGTAAGTGTTCGATACTGTGCCAGGGGAAGCGCCTGTTCCCTGAAATCTGTGGCGATGCCACTCGAAACCGTATGTGTCGACGAAACTAAGTGGTCGACCTTGTGAGAGAGGAAACTTCAGATGCGAAGCTTAGTTCCATTTTAACCTAATTGTTCTATCTGAAACTAAGTGCTCGATAGTGTACCAGGAGAAACGCCTGTTCTCTGAAATGTGTGGCGATACCACTCGAAACCGTATGTGTTCGATGAAACTAAGTGGTCGACCTTGCGAGAGAGGAAACTCTAGATGCGAAACTTAGTTCCATTTTAAACTAATTGTTCTATCTGAAACTCAGTGTTCGGTACTGTGCCAGGAGAAGCGCCTGTTCTCTGAAATCTGTGGCGATGCCACTCGAAACCGTATGTGTCGACGAAACTAAGTGGTCGACCTTGTGAGAGAGGAAACTCCAGATGCGAAGCTTAGTTCCATTTTAAACTAATTGTTCTATCTGAAACTAAGTGTTCGATACTGTGCCAGGTGAAGCGCCTGTTCCCTGAAATCTGTGGCGATGCCACTCGAAACCGTATGTGATCGACGAAACTAAGTGGTTGTCCTTGTGAGGGAGGATACTCCAGATGCGAAACAGAGTTCCATTTTAAACTAATTGTTCTATCTGAAACTAAGTGTTCGATAGTGTACCAGGAGAAACGCCTGTTCTCTGAAATGTGTGGCGATACCACTCGAAACCGTATGTGTTCGACGAAATTAAGTGGTCGACCTTGTGAGAGAGGAAACTCCAGATGCGAAACTTTGTTCCATTTTAAACTAATTGTTCTATCAGAAACTAAGTGTTCGATACTGTGCCAGGAGAAGCGCCTGTTCTCTGAAATCTGTCGCGATGCTACTCGAAACCGCATGTGTTCGACGAAACTAAGTGGTCGACCTTCTGAGAGAGGAAACTCCAGATGCGAAACATAGTCAATTTTAAACCAAATGTTCCATCTGAAACTAAGTGTTCGATAACCTGCCAGTAGAAGCGCCTGTTCTCTGAAACCTGTGGCGTTGCTACTCGAAACCGAATTTGTTCGACGAAAGCAAGTGGTTTTCCTTGTGAGAGAGGAAACTCCAGATGCGCTACTTAGTTCCATTTTAAACCAAATGTTCCATCTGAAACTAAGTGTTCGATACTGTGCCAGGAGAAGGGCCTGTTCTCTGAAATCTGTGGCGATGCCACTCGAAACCGTATGTGTTCGACGAAATTAAGTCGTCGACCTTGTGAGAGAGGAAACTCCAGATGCGAAACTTAGTTCCATTTTAAACTAATTGTTCTATCTGAAACTAAGTGTTCGATACTGTGCCAGGAGAAGTGCCTGTTCTCTGAAATCTGTGGCGATGCCACTCTAAACCGTATGTGTTCGACGAATCTAAATGGTCGACCTTGTGAGGGAGGAAACTCCAGATGCGAAACTTAGTTCCATTTTAAACTAATTGTTCTATCTGAAACTAAGTGTTCGATACTGTGCCAGGAGAAGCGCGTGTTCTCTGAAATCAGTCGCGATGCTCCTCGAAACCGTATGTGTTCGACGAATCTAAATGGTCGACCTTTTGAGGGAGGAAACTCCAGATGCGAAACTTAGTTCCATTTTAAACGAATTGTTCTATCTGAAACTAAGTGTTCGATACTGTGCCAGGAGAAGCGCCTGTTCTCTGATATCTGTGGCGATGCCATTCGAAACCGTATGTGTTCGACGAAATTAAGTCGTCGACCTTGTGAGAGAGGAAACTGCAGATGCGAAACTTAGTTCCATTTTAAACTAATTGTTCTATCTGAAACTAAGTGTTCGATACTGTGCCAGGAGAAGTGCCTGTTCTCTGAAATCTGTGGCGATGCCACTCTAAACCGTATGTGTTCGACGAATCTAAATGGTCGACCTTGTGAGGGAGGTAACTCCAGATGCGAAACTTAGTTCCATTTTAAACTAATTGTTCTATCTGAAACTAAGTGTTCGATACTGTGCCAGAAGAAGCGCGTGTTCTCTGAAATCAGTCGCGATGCTCCTCGAAACCGTATGTGTTCGACGAATCTAAATGGTCGACCTTTTGAGGGAGGAAACTCCAGATGCGAAACTTAGTTCCATTTTAAACGAATTGTTCTATCTGAAATTAAGTGTTCGATACTGTGCCAGGAGAAGCGCCTGTTCTCTGATATCTGTGGCGATGCCATTCGAAACCGTATGTGTTCGACGAAATTAAGTGGTCGACCTTGTGAGAGAGGAAACTCCAGATGCGAAACTTAGTTCCATTTTAAACTAATTGTTCAATCTGAAACTAAGTGTTCGATACTGTGCCAGGAGAAGTGCCTGTTCTCTGAAATCTGTGGCGATGCCACTCGAAACCGTATGTGTTCGTCGAAACTAAGTGGCCGACCTTGTGAGAAAGGAAACTCCAGATGCGAAACTTAGTTCCATTTTAAACTAATTGTTCTATCAGAAACTAAGTGTTCGATACTGTGCCAGGAGAAGCGCCTGTTCTCTGAAACGTGTGGCGATGCTACTCGAAACCGTATGTGTTCGACGAATCTAAATGTTCGACCTTGTGGGAGAGGAATCTCCAGATGCGAGACTTAGTTCCACTTTAAATTAATTGTTCTGTCTGACATAAGTGTTCGATACTGCGCCAGGAGAAGCGCCTGTTCTCTGAAATCTGTGGCGATGCCACTCGAAACCGTATGTGTTCGACGAAATTAATTCGTCGACCTTGTGAGAAAGGAAACTCGAGATGCGAAACATTGTTCCATTTTAAACGAATTGTTCTATCTGAAACTAAGTGTTCGATACTGTGCCAGGAGAAGCGCCTGTTCTCTGAATTCTGTGGCGATGCCACCCGAAACCGTATGTGTTCGACGAAACTAAGTGGTCCACCTTGTGAGAGAGGAAACTCCAGATGCGAAGCTTAGTTCCATTTTAAAGTAATTGTTCTATCTGATACTAAGTGTTCGATACTGTGCCAGGAGAAGCGCCTGTTCTCTGAAATCTGTGGCGATGCTACTCGAAACCGTATGTGTTCGACGAAACTAAGTGGTCGACCTTGTGAGGGAGGAAACTCCAAATGCGAAACATATTTCCATTTTAAACTAATTGTTCTATCTGAAACTCAGTGTTCGGTACTGTGCCAGGAGAAGCGCCTGTTCTCTGAAATCTGTGGCGATGCCACTCGAAACCGTATGTGTCGACGAAACTAAGTGGTCGACCTTGTGAGAGAGGAAACTCCAGATGCGAAGCTTAGTTCCATTTTAAACTAATTGTTCTATCTGAAACTAAGTGTTCGATACTGTGCCAGGTGAAGCGCCTGTTCCCTGAAATGTGTGGCGATGCCACTCGAAACCGTATGTGTTCGACGATACTAAGTGGACGACCTTGTGAGAGAGGATACTCCAGATGCGAAACTTAGTTCCATTTAAAATGAATTGTTCCATCTGAAACTATGTGTCCGATACAGTGCCAGGAGAAGCGCCTGTTCTCTGAAATCTGTGGCGATGCCCCTCGAAACAGTATGTGTTCGACGAAACTAAGTGGTTGACCTTGTGAGAGATGAAACTCCAGATGCGAAACTTAGTTCCATTTAAAATGAATTGTTCTATCTGAAACTATATGTCCGATGCAGTGCCAGGAGAAGCGCCTGTTCTCTGAAATCTGTGGCCATGCCCCTCGAAAACGTATGTGTTCGACGAAACTAAGTGGTTGACCTGGTGGGGGATGAAACTCCAGATGCGAAACTTAGTTCCATTTAAAATGAATTTTTCTATCTGAAACTATGTGTTCGATACTGTGCCAGGAGAAGTGCCTGTTCTCTGAAATCTGTGGCGATGCCACTCGAAACCGTATGTGTTCGACGAAACTAAGTGGTCGACCTTTTGAGGGAGGAAACTCCAGATGCGAAACTTAGTTCCATTTTAAACGAATTGTTCTATCTGAAACTAAGTGTTCGATACTGTGCCAGGAGAAGCGCCTGTTCTCTGATATCTGTGGCGATGCCATTCGAAACCGTATGTGTTCGACGAAATTAAGTCGTCGACCTTGTGAGAGAGGAAACTCCAGATGCGAAACTTAGTTCCATTTTAAACTAATTGTTCTATCTGAAACTAAGTGTTCGATACTGTGCCAGGAGAAGCGCCTGTTCTCTGATATCGGTGGCGATGCCATTCGAAACCGTATGTGTTCGACGAAATTAAGTCGTCGACCTTGTGAGAGAGGAAACTCCAGATGCGAAACTTAGTTCCATTTTAAACTAATTATTCTATCTGAAACTAAGTGTTCGATACTGTGCCAGGAGAAGTGCCTGTTCTCTGAAATCTGTGGCGATGCCACTCTAAACCGTATGTGTTCGACGAATCTAAATGGTCGACCTTGTGAGGGAGGAAACTCCAGATGCGAAACTTAGTTCCATTTTAAACTAATTGTTCTATCTGAAACTAAGTGTTCGATACTGTGCCAGGAGAAGCGCGTGTTCTCTGAAATCAGTCGCGATGCTCCTCGAAACCGTATGTGTTCGACGAATCTAAATGGTCGACCTTTTGAGGGAGGAAACTCCAGATGCGAAACTTAGTTCCATTTTAAATGAATTGTTCTATCTGAAACTAAGTGTTCGATACTGTGCCAGGAGAAGCTCCTGTTCTCTGATATCTGTGGCGATGCCATTCGAAACCGTATGTGTTCGACGAAATTAAGTGGTCGACCTTGTGAGAGAGGAAACTCCAGATGCGAAACTTAGTTCCATTTTAAACTAATTGTTCAATCTGAAACTAAGTGTTCGATACTGTGCCAGGAGAAGTGCCTGTTCTCTGAAATCTGTGGCGATGCCACTCGAAACCGTATGTGTTCGTCGAAACTAAGTGGCCGACCTTGTGAGAAAGGAAACTCCAGATGCGAAACTTAGTTCCATTTTAAACTAATTGTTCTATCAGAAACTAAGTGTTCGATACTGTGCCAGGAGAAGCGCCTGTTCTCTGAAATCTGTCGCGATGCAACTCGAAACCGTATGTGTTCGTCGAAACTAAGTGGCCGACCTTGTGAGAAAGGAAACTCCAGATGCGAAACTTAGTTCCATTTTAAACTAATTGTTCTATCAGAAACTAAGTGTTCGATACTGTGCCAGGAGAAGTGCCTGTTCTCTGAAATCTGTGGCGATGCCACTCTAAACCGTATGTGTTCGACGAATCAAAATGGTCGACCTTGTGAGGGAGGAAACTCCAGATGCGAAACTTAGTTCCATTTTAAACTAACTGTTCTATGTGCAACTATGTGTTCGATACTGTGCCAGGAGAAGCGCCTGTTCTCTGAAATCAGTCGCGATGCTCCTCGAAACCGTATGTGTTCGACGAATCTAAATGGTCGACCTTGTGAGGGAGGAAACTCCAGTTGCGAAACTTAGTTCAATTTTAAACCAAATGTTCCATCTGAAACTAAGTGTTCGATAATCTGCCAGTAGAAGCGCCTGTTCTCTGAAATCTGTGGCGATGCCACTCGAAACCGTATGTGTTCGACGATACTAAGTGACCGACCTTGTGAGAGAGGAAACTCCAGATGCCAAGCTTAGTTCCATTTTAAAGTAATTGTTCTACCTGATACTAAGTGTTCGATACTGTGCCATGAGAAGCGCCTGTTTTCTGAAATCTGTGGCGATGCCTCTCGAAACCGTATGTGTTCGTCGAAACTAAGTGGCCGACCTTGTGAGAAAGGAAACTCCGGATGCGAAACTTAGTTCCATTTTAAACTAATTGTTCTATCAGAAACTAAGTGTTCGATACTGTGCCAGGAGAAGCGCCTGTTCTCTGAAATCTGTCGCGATGCTACTCGAAACCGCATGTGTTCGACGAAACTAAGTGGTCGACCTTCTGAGAGAGAAAACTCCAGACGCGAAACTTAGTTCCATTTTAAACTAATTGTTCTATCTGAAACTAAGTGTTCGATAATGTGCCAGGAGAAGCGCCTGTTCTCTGAAATCTGTGGCGATGCCACTCGAAACCGTATGTGTTCGACGATACTAAGTGGCCGACCTTGTGAGAGAGGAAATTCCAGATGCGAAACATAGTTCCATTTTAAACTAAGTGTTCTATATGTAACTAAGTGTTCGATACTGTGCCAGGAGAAGCGCCTGTTCTCTGAAATCTCTGGCGATGCTACTCGAAACTGTATGTGTTCGACGAAACTAAGTGGTCGACCTTGTGGGAGAGGAAACTCCAGATGCGAAACATAGTTCCATTTTAAACTCATTGTTCTATCTGAAACTAAGTGTTCGATACTGTGCCAGGAGAAGCGCCCGTTCTCTGAAATCTGTGGCGATGCTACTCGAAACCGTATGTGTTCGTCGAAACTAAGCGGTCGACTTTGTGAGAGAGGAAACTCCAAATGCGAAACTTAGTTCCATTTAAAACTAATTGTTCCATCTGAAACTAAGCGTTCGATACTGTGCCAGGAGAAGCGCCTGTTCTCTGAAATCTGTGGCGATGCTACTAGAAACCGAATGTGTTCACGAAACTAAGTGGCCGCCTTGTGAGAGAGGAAACTCCAGATGCGAAACTTAGTTCCATTTTAAACTAATCGTTCTATCCGAAACTAAGTGTTCGATACTGTGCCAGGAGAAGCGCCTGTTCTCTGAAATTTGTGGCGATGCCACAACGAAACCGTATGTGTTCGTCGAAACTAAGTGGTCGACCTTGTGAGAGAGGAAACTCCAGATGCGAAACATAGCTCAAATTAAACTAAATGTTCCATCTGAAACTAAGTGTTCGATACTGTGCCAGGAGAAGCGCCTGTTCTCTGAAATGTGTTTCGATGCCACTCGAAACCGTATGTGTTCGGCGAAACTAAGTGGTCGACCTTGTGAGAGAGGAAACTCCAGATGCGAAACTTAGTTCCATTTTAAACTAATTGGTCTATCTGCAACTAAGTGTTCGATACTGTGCCAGTAGTAGCGCCTGTTCTCTGAAATCTGTGGCGATGCCACTCGAAACCGTATGTGTTCGGCGAAACTAAGTGGTCGACCTTGTGAGAGAGGAAACTCCAGATGCGAAACTTAGTTCCATTTTAAACTAATTGGTCTATCTGCAACTAAGTGTTCGATACTGTGCCAGTAGTAGCGCCTGTTCTCTGAAATCTGTGGCGATGCCACTCGAAACCGTATGTGTTCGACGAAACTAAGTCGTCGATCTTGTGAGAGAGGAATCTCCACTTGCGAAACATAGTTCCATTTTATACTAATTGTTCTACCTGAAACTAAGTGTTCGATACTGTGCCAGGAGAAGCGCCTGTTCTCTGAAACCTGTGGCGACGCCACTCGAAACCGTATGTGTTCGACGAAACTAAGTGGTCGAACTTGTGAGAGAGGAAACTCCAAATGCGAAACATTTTTCCATTTTAAACTAATTGTTCTCTCTGAAACTAAGTGTTCGATACTGTGCCAGTAGTAGCGCCTGTTCTCTGAAATCTGTGGCGATGCCACTCGAAACCGTATGAGTTCGACGAAACTAAGTGGTCGACCTTGTGGGAGAGGAAACTCCAGATGCGAAACATAGCTCAAATTAAACTAAATGTTCCATCTGAAACTAAGTGTTCGATACTGTGCCAGGAGAAGCGCCTGTTCTCTGAAATGTGTTTCGATGCCACTCGAAACCGTATGTGTTCGGCGAAACTAAGTGGTCGACCTTGTGAGAGAGGAAACTCCAGATGCGAAACTTAGTTCCATTTTAAACTAATTGGTCTATCTGCAACTAAGTGCTCGATACTGTGCCAGCAGTAGCGCCTGTTCTCTGAAATCTGTGGCGATGCCACTCGAAACCGTATGTGTTCGACGAAACTAAGTCGTCGATCTTGTGAGAGAGGAATCTCCAGTTGCGAAACATAGTTCCATTTTATACTAATTGTTCTACCTGAAACTAAGTGTTCGATACTGTGCCAGGAGAAGCGCCTGTTCTCTGAAATCTGTGGCGATGCCACTCGAAACCGTATGTATTCGGCGAAACTAAGTGGTCGACCTTGTGAGAGAGGAAACTCCAGATGCGAAACGTAGTTCCATTTTAAACTAATTGTTCTATCTGCAACTATGTGTTCGATACTGTGCCAGGAGTAGCGCCTGTTCTCTGAAATCTGTGGCGATGCCACTCGAAACCGTATGTGTTCGACGAAACTAAGTCGTCGATCTTGTGAGAGAGGAATCTCCAGTTGCGAAATATAGTTCCATTTTAAACTAATTGTTCTACCTGAAACTAAGTGTTCGATACTGTGCCAGGAGAAGCGCCTGTTCTCTGAAATCTGTCGCGATGCTACTCGAAACCGTATGTGTTCGACGAAATTAAGTGGTCGACCTTCTGAAAGAGGAAACTCCAGATGCGAAATATAGTTCCATTTAAATTAATTGTTCTATCTGATACTACGTGTGCGATACTGTGCCAGGAGAAGCGCCTGTTCTCTGAAATCTGTCGCGATGCTACTCGAAACCGTATGTGTTCGACGAAACTAAGTGGCCGACCTTATGAGGGAGGAAACTCCAGATGCGAAACTTAGTTCCATTTTAAATTAATTGTTCTATTTGAAAGTGTTCGATACTGTGCCAGGAGAAGTACCTGTTCTCTGAAATCTGTGGCGATGCTACTCGAAACCGTATGTGTTCGACGAATCTAAATGGTCGACCTTGTGAGAGAGGAAACGCCAGATGCGAAACTTAGTTCCATTTTAAATTAATTGTTCTATCTGAAACTAAGTTTTCGATACTGTGCCAGGAGAAGCGCCTCTTCTCTCAAATCTGTCGCGATGCTACTCGAAACCGTATGTGTTCGACGAAATTAAGTGGTCGACCTTCTTAGAGAGGAAACTCCAGATGCGAAATATAGTTCCATTTTAAATTAATTGTTCTATCTGAAACTACGTGTTCGATACTGTGCCAGGAGAAGCGCCTGTTCTCTGAAATGTGTGGCGATGCCACTTGAAACCGTAATTGTTCGACGAAACTAAGTGGTTGATCTTGTGAGAGAGGATACTCCAGATGCGAAACATAGTTACATTTTAAACTAATTGTTCTGTCTGAAATAAGTGTTCGATACTGTGCCCGGCGAAGCGCCTGTTCTCAAAACTCTGTGGCGGTACTCCTCGAAGCCGTATGTGTCCGACGAAACGAATTGACCGACCTTGTGAGAGAGGAAACTTCAGATGCGAAACTTAGTTCCATTTTAAACTAATTGTTCTATCTGAAACTAAGTGTTCGATACTGTGCCAGGAGAAGCGCCTGTTCTCTGAAATGTGTGGCGATGCCACCCGAAACCGTATGTGTTCGACGAAACTAAGTGGTCGACCTTGTGAGAGAGGAAACTCCAGATGCGAAACTTAGTTCCATTTTAAACTAATTGTTCTATCTGAAAGTGTTCGATACTGTGCCAGGAGAAGCGCCTATTTTCTGAAATCTGTGGCGTTGCTACTCGAAACCGAATGTGTTCGACGAAAGTAAGTGGAAGACCTTGTGAGAGAGGAAATTCCAGATGCCAAACTTATTTCCATTTAAAACTAATTGTTCTATTTGAAACAGTGTTCGATACTATGCCAGCAGAAGCGCCTGTTCTCTGAAATCTGTGGCGATGCGCGCCCGAGAACGTATGTGTTCGACGAAACTAAGTGGTCGAACTGGTGAGAGAGGAAACTCCAAATGCGTAACATAGGTCCAACTTAAACTAATTGTTCTATCTTTAACTGAGTGTTCGATACTGCGCCAGGAGAAGCGCCTGTTCTCTGAAATCGGTGGCGATGCTACTCGAAACCGTATGTGTTCATCGAAACTAAGTGGTCGACCCTGTGAGAGAGGATACTCCAGATGCGAAACATAGTTCCATTTTAAACTAATTGTTCTATCTGAAACTAAGTGTTCGATACTGTGCCAGGAGAAGCGCCTGTTCTCTGAAATGTGTGGCGATGCCACTCGAAACCGTATGTGTTCGACGAAACTAAGTGGTTGATCTTGTGAGAGAGGATATTCCAGATGCGAAACATAGTCCCATTTTAAACTAATTGTTCTGTCTGAAATAAGTGTTCGATACTGTGCCAGGCGAAGCGCCTGTTCACTGAAATCTGTGGCGATGCCACTCGATACCGTATGTGTTCGTCGAAACTAAGTGGTTGATCTTGTGAGAGAGGATACTCCGGATGCGAAACATAGTTCCATTTTAAACTAATTGTTCTGTCTGAAATAAGTGTTCGATACTGTGCCAGGAGAAGTGCCCGTTCTCTGAAATCTGTGGCGATGCCATTCGAAACCGTATGAGTTCGACGAAACTAAGTGGTCGACCTTCTGAGAGAGGAAACTCCGGATGCGAAACTTAGTTCCATTTTAAACTAATTGTTCTATCTGAAACTAAGTGTTCGATGCTGTGCCAGGAGAAGCGCCTGTTCTCTGAAATCTGTGCCGATGCCACTCGAATCCGTATGTGTTCGACGAAACTGAGTGGTCGACCTTGTGAGAGAGGAAACTCCTGATGCGAAACATAGTTCCATTTTAAACCAAATTTTCCATCTGAAACTAAGTGTTCGATACTGTGCCAGGAGTAGCGCCTGTTCTCTGAAATCTGTGGCGATTCGCGCCCGAAAACGTATGTGTTCGACGAAACTAAGTGGTCGAACTTGTGAGAGAGGAAACTCCAAATGCGAAACATAGGTCCAACTTAAACTAATTGTTCTATCTGTAACTGAGTGTTCGATACTGCGCCAGGAGAAGCGCCTGTTCTCTGAAATCGGTGGCGATGCTACTCGAAACCGTATGTGTTCGTCGAAACTAAGTGGTCGACCTTGTGAGAGAGGACACTCCAGATGCGAAACTTAGTTCCATTTTAAACTAATTGTTCTATCTGAAACTAAGTGTTCGATACTGTGCCAGGAGAAGCGCCTGTTCTCTGAAATGTGTGGCGATGCCACTTGAAACCGTAATTGTTCGACGAAACTAAGTGGTTGATCTTGTGAGAGAGGATACTCCAGATGCGAAACATAGTTACATTTTAAACTAATTGTTCTGTCTGAAATAAGTGTTCGATACTGTGCCAGGCGAAGCGCCTGTTCTCAAAACTCTGTGGCGGTACTCCTCGAAGCCGTATGTGTCCGACGAAACGAATTGACCGACCTTGTGAGAGAGGAAACTTCAGATGCGAAACTTAGTTCCATTTTAAACTAATTGTTCTATCTGAAACTAAGTGTTCGATACTGTGCCAGGAGAAGCGCCTGTTCTCTGAAATGTGTGGCGATGCCACCCGAAACCGTATGTGTTCGACGAAACTAATTGGTTGATCTTGTGAGAGAGGATATTCCAGATGCGAAACATAGTCCCATTTTAAACTAATTGTTCTATCTGAAACTAAGTGTTCGATACTGTGCCAGGAGAAGCGCCTGTTCTCTGAAATCTGTGGCGATGCTACTCGAAACCGTATGTGTTCGAGGAAACTAAGTGGTCGACTTTGTGGGAGAGGAAACTCCAGATGCGAAACATAGTTCCATTGTAAACAAATTGTTCTGTCTGAAATAAGTGTTCGATACTGTGCCAGGCGAAGCGCCTGTTCTCAGAAATCTGTGGCGATGCTACTCGAAACCGTATATGTCCGACGAAACGAAGTGACCGACCTTGTGAGAGAGGATACTCCAGATGCGAAACATAGTTCCATTTTAAACTAATTGTTCTATCTGAAACTAAGTGTTCGATACTGTGCCAGGAGAAGCGCCTGTTCTCTGAAATGTGTGGCGATGCCACTCGAAACCGTATGTGTTCGACGAAACTAAGTGGTTGATCTTGTGGGAGAGGATATTCCAGATGCGAAACATAGTCCCATTTTAAACTAATTGTTCTGTCTGAAATAAGTGTTCGATACTGTGCCAGGCGAAGCGCCTGTTCACTGAAATCTGTGGCGATGCCACTCGATACCGTATGTGTTCGTCGAAACTAAGTGGTTGATCTTGTGAGAGAGGATACTCCAGATGCGAAACATAGTTCCATTTTAAACTAATTGTTCTGTCTGAAATAAGTGTTCGATACTGTGCCAGGAGAAGTGCCCGTTCTCTGAAATCTGTGGCGATGCCACTCGAAACCGTATGAGTTCGACGAAACTAAGTGGTCGACCTTCTGAGAGAGGAAACTCCGGATGCGAAACTTAGTTCCATTTTAAACTAATTGTTCTATCTGAAACTAGGTGTTCGATGCTGTGCCAGGAGAAGCGCCTGTTCTCTGAAATCTGTGCCGATGCCACTCGAATCCGTATGTGTTCGACGAAACTGAGTGGTCGACCTTGTGAGAGAGGAAACTCCAGATGCGAAACATAGTTCCATTTTAAACTAATTGTTCTATCTGAAACTAAGTGTTCGATACTGTGCCAGGAGAAGCGCCTGTTCTCTGAAATGTGTGGCGAAGCCACTCGAAACCGTATGTGTTCGACGAAACTAAGTGGTTGATCTTGTGAGAGAGGATATTCCAGATGCGAAACATAGTCCCATTTTAAACTAATTGTTCTGTCTGAAATAAGTGTTCGATACTGTGCCAGGCGAAGCGCCTGTTCACTGAAATCTGTGGCGATGCCACTCGATACCGTATGTGTTCGTCGAAACTAAGTGGTTGATCTTGTGAGAGAGGATACTCCAGATGCGAAACATAGTTCCATTTTAAACTAATTGTTCTGTCTGAAATAAGTGTTCGATACTGTGCCAGGAGAAGTGCCCGTTCTCTGAAATCTGTGGCGATGCCACTCGCAACCGTATGAGTTCGACGAAACTAAGTGGTCGACCTTCTGAGAGAGGAAACTCCGGATGCGAAACTTAGTTCCATTTCAAACTAATTGTTCTATCTGAAACTAAGTGTTCGATAATGTGCCAGGAGTAGCGCCTGTTCTCTGAAATGTGTGGCGATGCCACTCGAAAGCGTATGTGTTCGACGAAACTAAGTGGCCGACCTTTTGAGAGAGGAAACTCCAGATGCGAAGCTTATTTCCATTTTAAACTAATTGTTCTATCTGATACTAAGTGTTCGATACTGTGCCAGGAGAAGCGCCTGTTCTCTGAAATGTGTGGCGATGCCACTCGAAACCGTATGTGTTCGACGAAACTAAGTGGTTGATCTTGTGAGAGAGGATATTCCAGATGCGAAACATAGTCCCATTTTAAACTAATTGTTCTGTCTGAAATAAGTGTTCGATATTGTGCCAGGCGAAGCGCCTGTTCACTGAAATCTGTGGCGATGCCACTCGATACCGTATGTGTTCGTCGAAACTAAGTGGTTGATCTTGTGAGAGAGGATACTCCAGATGCGAAACATAGTTCCATTTTAAACTAATTGTTCTGTCTGAAATAAGTGTTCGATACTGTGCCAGGAGAAGTGCCCGTTCTCTGAAATCTGTGGCGATGCCACTCGAAACCGTATGTGTTCGACGAAACTAAGTGGTCGTTCTTGTGAGAGAGGAAACTCCGGATGCGAAACTTAGTTCCATTTCAAACTAATTGTTCTATCTGAAACTAAGTGTTCGATACTGTGCCAGTAGAAGCGCCTGTTCTCTGAAATCTGTGGCGATGCTACTCGAAACCGTATGTGTTCGAGGAAGCTAAGTGGTCGACTTTGTGGGAGAGGAAACTCCAGATGCGAAACATAGTTCCATTTTAAACTAATTGTTCTGTCTGAAATAAGTGTTCGATACTGTGCCAGGCGAAGCGCCTGTTCACTGAAATCTGTGGCGATGCCACTCGATACCGTGTGTGTTCGACGAATCTAAATGGTCGACCTTGTGAGAGAGGAAACTCCAGATGCGAAGCTTATTTCCATTTTAAACTAATTGTTCTATCTGAAACTAAGTGTTCGATACTGTGCCAGTAGAAGCGCCTGTTCTCTGAAATCTGTGGCGATGCTACTCGAAACCGTATGTGTTCGAGGAAGCTAAGTGGTCGACTTTGTGGGAGAGGAAACTCCAGATGCGAAACATAGTTCCATTGTAAACAAATTGTTCTATCTGAAACTAAGTGCTCGATACTGTGCCAGGAGAAGCGCCTGTTCTCTGAAATCTGTGGCGATGCTACTCGAAAACGTATGTTTTCGACGAAACTAAGTGGTCGACCTTGTGAGAGAGCAAACTCAAGATGCGAAACTTAGTTCCATTTTAAACTAATTGTTCTATCTGCAACTATGTGTTCGATACTGTGCCAGGAGAAACGCCTGTGCTCTGAAATCTGTGGCGATGCCACTCGAAACCGTATGTGTTCGACGAAACTAAGTGGTCGACCTTGTGATAGAGGAAACTCCAGATGCGAAACTTAGTTCCATTTTAAACTAATTGTTCTATCTGCAAGTATGTGTTCGATACTGTGCCAGGAGAAGCGCCTGTTCTCTGAAATGTGTGGCGATGCCACTCGAAACCGTATCTGTTCAACGAAATTAAGAGGTCGACCTTTTGAGAGAGCAAACTCCAGATGCGAAACTTAGTTCCATTTTAAACTAATTTTTCTATCTGAAACTAAGTGTTCGATACTGTGCCAGGAGAAGCGCCTGTTCTCTGAAATCTGTGGCGATGCCCCTCGAAGCCGTATGTGTTCGACGAAATTAAGTCGTCGACCTTGTGCGAAAGGAAACTCCAGATGAGAAACATTGTTCCTTTTTAAACTAACTGTTCTATCTGAAACTAAGTGTTCGATACTGTGCCAGGAGAAACGCCTGTGCTCTGAAATCTGTGGCGATGCCACTCGAAACCGTATGTGTTCGACGAAACTAAGTGGTCGACCTTGTGATAGAGGAAACTCCAGATGCGAAACTTAGTTCCATTTTAAACTAATTGTTCTATCTGCAAGTATGTGTTCGATACTGTGCCAGGAGAAGCGCCTGTTCTCTGAAATGTGTGGCGATGCCACTCGAAACCGTATCTGTTCAACGAAATTAAGAGGTCGACCTTTTGAGAGAGCAAACTCCAGATGCGAAACTTAGTTCCATTTTAAACTAATTTTTCTATCTGAAACTAAGTGTTCGATACTGTGCCAGGAGAAGCGCCTGTTCTCTGAAATCTGTGGCGATGCCCCTCGAAACCGTATGTGTTCGACGAAATTAAGTCGTCGACCTTGTGCGAAAGGAAACTCCAGATGAGAAACATTGTTCCTTTTTAAACTAACTGTTCTATCTGAAACTAAGTGTTCGATACTGTGCCAGGAGAAGCGCCTGTCCTCTGAAATCTGTGGCGATGCTACTCGAAACCGTATGTGGTCGACGAAACTAAGTGGTCCACCTTGTGAGAGAGGAATCACAAGATGCGAAGCATAGTTCCATTTTAAACTAATTGTTCTATCTGAAACTAAGTGTTCGATACTGTGCCAGGATAAGCGCCTGTTCTCTGAAATCTGGCGCGATGCTACTCGAAACCGTATGTGTTCGACGAAACTAAGTTGTCGACCTACTGGGAGAGGAAACTCCCGATGCGAAACTTAGTTCCATTTTAAACTAATTGTTCTATCTGAAACTAAGTGTTCGATACTGTGCCAGTAGAAGCGCCTGTTCTCTGAAATCTGTGGCGATGCTACTCGAAACCGTATGTGTTCGAGGAAGCTAAGTGGTCGACTTTGTGGGAGAGGAAACTCCAGATGCGAAACATAGTTCCATTGTAAACAAATTGTTCTATCTGAAACTAAGTGCTCGATACTGTGCCAGGAGAAGCGCCTGTTCTCTGAAATCTGTGGCGATGCTACTCGAAAACGTATGTTTTCGACGAAACTAAGTGGTCGACCTTGTGAGAGAGCAAACTCAAGATGCGAAACTTAGTTCCATTTTAAACTAATTGTTCTATCTGCAACTATGTGTTCGATACTGTGCCAGGAGAAACGCCTGTGCTCTGAAATCTGTGGCGATGCCACTCGAAACCGTATGTGTTCGACGAAACTAAGTGGTCGACCTTGTGATAGAGGAAACTCCAGATGCGAAACTTAGTTCCATTTTAAACTAATTGTTCTATCTGCAAGTATGTGTTCGATACTGTGCCAGGAGAAGCGCCTGTTCTCTGAAATGTGTGGCGATGCCACTCGAAACCGTATCTGTTCAACGAAATTAAGAGGTCGACCTTTTGAGAGAGCAAACTCCAGATGCGAAACTTAGTTCCATTTTAAACTAATTTTTCTATCTGAAACTAAGTGTTCGATACTGTGCCAGGAGAAGCGCCTGTTCTCTGAAATCTGTGGCGATGCCCCTCGAAACCGTATGTGTTCGACGAAATTAAGTCGTCGACCTTGTGCGAAAGGAAACTCCAGATGAGAAACATTGTTCCTTTTTAAACTAACTGTTCTATCTGAAACTAAGTGTTCGATACTGTGCCAGGAGAAACGCCTGTGCTCTGAAATCTGTGGCGATGCCACTCGAAACCGTATGTGTTCGACGAAACTAAGTGGTCGACCTTGTGATAGAGGAAACTCCAGATGCGAAACTTAGTTCCATTTTAAACTAATTGTTCTATCTGCAAGTATGTGTTCGATACTGTGCCAGGAGAAGCGCCTGTTCTCTGAAATGTGTGGCGATGCCACTCGAAACCGTATCTGTTCAACGAAATTAAGAGGTCGACCTTTTGAGAGAGCAAACTCCAGATGCGAAACTTAGTTCCATTTTAAACTAATTTTTCTATCTGAAACTAAGTGTTCGATACTGTGCCAGGAGAAGCGCCTGTTCTCTGAAATCTGTGGCGATGCCCCTCGAAACCGTATGTGTTCGACGAAATTAAGTCGTCGACCTTGTGCGAAAGGAAACTCCAGATGAGAAACATTGTTCCTTTTTAAACTAACTGTTCTATCTGAAACTAAGTGTTCGATACTGTGCCAGGAGAAGCGCCTGTCCTCTGAAATCTGTGGCGATGCTACTCGAAACCGTATGTGGTCGACGAAACTAAGTGGTCCACCTTGTGAGAGAGGAATCACAAGATGCGAAGCATAGTTCCATTTTAAACTAATTGTTCTATCTGAAACTAAGTGTTCGATACTGTGCCAGGATAAGCGCCTGTTCTCTGAAATCTGGCGCGATGCTACTCGAAACCGTATGTGTTCGACGAAACTAAGTTGTCGACCTACTGGGAGAGGAAACTCCCGATGCGAAACTTAGTTCCATTTTAAACTAATTGTTCTATCTGAAACTAAGTATTCGTTACTGTGCCAGGAGAAGCGCCCGTTCTCTGAAATCTGTGGCGATGCCACTCGAAACCGTATGTGTTCGACGAAACTAAGTGGTCCACCTTGTGAGAGAGGGAACTCCAGATACGAAGCTTAGTTCCATGTTAAACTAATTGTTCTCTCTGAAACTAAGAGTTCGATACTGTGCCAGGGGAAGCGCCTGTTCTCTGAGATCTGTGGCTATGCCACTCGAAACCGTATGTGTTTGACGAAACTAAGTGGCCGACCGTGTGAGAGAGGAAACGTCAGATGCGAAACTTAGTTCCATTTTAAACTAATTGTTCCATCTGAAAGTGATCGATTCTGTGCCAGGAGAAGTGCCAGTTCCGTGAAATCTGTGGCGATGCTACTCGAAACCGTACGTGTTCGACGAATCTAAATGGTCGACCTAGTGAGAGAGGAATCTCCAGATGCGAAACATAGTTCCATTTTAAACTAATTGTTGTATCTGACACTAAGTGTTCGATACTGTGCCAGGAGAAGCGCCTGTTCCCTGAAATCTGTGGCGATGCCCCTCGAAACCGTATTTGTTCGACGAAACGAAGTTGTCGACCTTGTGAGAGAGGAAACTCCAAATGCGAAACTTAATTCCATTTTAAAATAATTGTTCTATATGATATTAAGTGTTCGATACTGTGCCAGGAGAAGCGCCCGTTCTCTGAAATCTGTGGCGATGCTCCTCGAAACCGTATGTTTTCGGCGAATCTAAATGGTCGACCTTGTGAGGGAGGAAACTCCAGATGCGAAACTTAGTTCCATTTTAAACTAATTGTTCTATCTGAAACTAAGTGTTCGATAATGTGCCAGGAAAAGCGCCTGTTCTCTGATATCTGTGGCGATGCCACTCGAAACCGTATGTGTTCGACGAAACTAAGTCGTCGATCTTGTGAGAGAGGAAACTCCGGATGCGAAACTTAGTTCCATTTTAAACTAATTGTTCTATCTGAAACTAAGTGTTCCATACTGTGCCAGGAGAAGCGCCTGTTCTCTGAAATCAGTGGCGATGCTACTCGAAATCGTATGTGTTCGACGAAACTAAGTTGTCGACCTTGTGAGAGAGGAAACTCCAGATGCGAAACTTAGTACCATTTTAAACTAATTGTTCTATCTGAAACTAAGTGTTCGATACTGTGCCAGGAGAAGTGCCTGTTCTCTGAAAACTGTGGCGATGCTACTCGAAACCGTATGTGTTCAACGAAATTAAGTGGTTGATCTTGTGAGAGAGGACACTCCAGATGCGAAACTTAGTTCCATTTTAAACTAATTGTTCTATCTGCAACTATGTGTTCGATACTGTGTCAGGAGAAGCGCCTGTTCTCTGAAATCTGTGGCGATGCCACTCGACACCGTATGTGTTCGACGAAACTAAGTGGTCGAACTTGTGAGAGAGGAAACTCCAAATGCGAAATATATTTCCATTTTAAACTAAGTGTTCGATACTGTTCCAGGAGAAGCGCCTGTTCTCTGAAATCTGTGGCGATGCTACTCGAAACCGAATGTGTTCCACGAAACTAAGTGGTCGACCTTGTGAGAGAGGAAACTCCAGATGCGAAACTTAGTACCATTTTAAACTAATTGTTCTATCTGAAACTAAGTGTTCGATACTGTGCCAGGAGAAGCGCCAGTTCTCTGAAATGTGTGGCGATGCCACTCGAAACCGTATGTGTTCGACGAAACTAAGTGGTCCACCTTGCGAGAGAGGAAACTCCAAATGCGAAATTTAGTACCATTTTAAACTAATTGTTCTATCTCAAGCGTAGTGTTCGATACTGTGCCAGGAGAAGCGCCAGTTCTCTGAAATCTGTAGGGATGCTACTCGAAACCGTATGTGTTCGACGAAACTAAGTGGCCGCCATGTGAGAGAGGAAACTCCAGATGCAAAATTTAGTACCATTTTAAACTAATTGTTTTATCTGAAACTATGTAACCGATACTGTGCCAGGAGAAGCTCCTGTTCTCTGAAATGTGTGGCGATGCTACTGGAAACCGAATGTGTTCCACGAAACTAAGTGGTCGACCTTGTGAGAGAGGAAACTCCAGATGCGAAACTTAGTACCATTTTAAACTAATTGTTCTATCTGAAACTAAGTGTTCGATACTGTGCCAGGAGAAGCGCCTGTTCTCTGAAATCTGTGGCGATGCCACTCGAAACCGTATGTGTTCGACGAAATCAAGTGGTCGACGTTGTGAGAGAGGAAACTCCAGATGCGAAACTTAGTTCCATTTTAAACTAATTGTTCTATGTGCAACTATGTGTTCGATACTGTGCCAGGAGAAGCGCCTGTTCTCTGAAATCTGTGGCGATGCCACTCGAAACCGTATGTGTTCGACGAAACTAAGTCGTCGATCTTGTGAGAGAGGAAACTCCGGATGCGAAACTTAGTTCCATTTTAAACTAATTGTTGTATCTGACACTAAGTGTTCGATACTGTGCCAGGAGAAGCGCCTGTTCCCTGAAATCTGTGGCGATGCCCCTCGAAACCGTATTTGTTCGACGAAACGAAGTTGTCGACCTTGTGAGAGAGGAAACTCCAAATGCGAAACTTAATTCCATTTTAAAATAATTGTTCTATATGATATTAAGTGTTCGATACTGTGCCAGGAGAAGCGCCCGTTCTCTGAAATCTGTGGCGATGCTCCTCGAAACCGTATGTTTTCGGCGAATCTAAATGGTCGACCTTGTGAGGGAGGAAACTCCAGATGCGAAACTTAGTTCCATTTTAAACTAATTGTTCTATCTGAAACTAAGTGTTCGATAATGTGCCAGGAAAAGCGCCTGTTCTCTGATATCTGTGGCGATGCCACTCGAAACCGTATGTGTTCGACGAAACTAAGTCGTCGATCTTGTGAGAGAGGAAACTCCGGATGCGAAACTTAGTTCCATTTTAAACTAATTGTTCTATCTGAAACTAAGTGTTCCATACTGTGCCAGGAGAAGCGCCTGTTCTCTGAAATCAGTGGCGATGCTACTCGAAATCGTATGTGTTCGACGAAACTAAGTTGTCGACCTTGTGAGAGAGGAAACTCCAGATGCGAAACTTAGTACCATTTTAAACTAATTGTTCTATCTGAAACTAAGTGTTCGATACTGTGCCAGGAGAAGTGCCTGTTCTCTGAAAACTGTGGCGATGCTACTCGAAACCGTATGTGTTCAACGAAATTAAGTGGTTGATCTTTTGAGAGAGGACACTCCAGATGCGAAACTTAGTTCCATTTTAAACTAATTGTTCTATCTGCAACTATGTGTTCGATACTGTGTCAGGAGAAGCGCCTGTTCTCTGAAATCTGTGGCGATGCCACTCGACACCGTATGTGTTCGACGAAACTAAGTGGTCGAACTTGTGAGAGAGGAAACTCCAAATGCGAAATATATTTCCATTTTAAACTAATTGTTCTCTCTGAAACTAAGTGTTCGATACTGTTCCAGGAGAAGCGCCTGTTCTCTGAAATCTGTGGCGATGCTACTCGAAACCGAATGTGTTCCACGAAACTAAGTGGTCGACCTTGTGAGAGAGGAAACTCCAGATGCGAAACTTAGTACCATTTTAAACTAATTGTTCTATCTGAAACTAAGTGTTCGATACTGTGCCAGGAGAAGCGCCTGTTCTCTGAAATCTGTGGCGATGCCACTCGAAACCGTATGTGTTCGACGAAACTAAGTCGTCGATCTTGTGAGAGAGGAAACTCCGGATGCGAAACTTAGTTCCATTTTAAACTAATTGTTCTATCTGAAACTAAGTGTTCGATATTGTGCCAGGAGAAGCGCCTGTTCTCTGAAATCAGTGGCGATGCTACTCGAAACCGTATGTGTTCGACGAAACTAAGTTGTCGACCTTGTGAGAGAGGAAACTCCAGATGCGAAACTTAGTACCATTTTAAACTAATTGTTCTATCTGAAACTGAGTGTTCGATACTGTGCCAGGAGAAGTGCCTGTTCTCTGAAAACTGTGGCGATGCTACTCGAAACCGTATGTGTTCAACGAAATTAAGTGGTTGATCTTGTGAGAGAGGACACTCCAGATGCGAAACTTAATTCCATTTTAAACTAATTGTTCTATCTGCAACTATGTGTTCGATACTGTGTCAGGAGAAGCGCCTGTTCTCTGAAATCTGTGGCGATGCCACTCGAAACCGTATGTGTTCGACGAAATTAAGTGGTCGACCTTGTGAGAGAGGAAACTCTAGATGCGAAACTTAGTTCCATTTTAAACTAATTGTTCTCTCTGATACTAAGTGTTCGATACTCTGCCAGGAGAAGCGCCCGTTCTCTGAAATCTGTGGCGATGCTCCTCGAAACCGTATGTTTTCGGCGAATCTAAATGGTCGACCTTGTGAGGGAGGAAACTCCAGATGCGAAACTTAGTTCCATTTTAAACTAATTGTTCTATCTGAAACTAAGTGTTCGATAATGTGCCAGGAAAAGCGCCTGTTCTCTGATATCTGTGGCGATGCCACTCGAAACCGTATGTGTTCGACGAAACTAAGTCGTCGATCTTGTGAGAGAGGAAACTCCGGATGCGAAACTTAGTTCCATTTTAAACTAATTGTTCTATCTGAAACTAAGTGTTCCATACTGTGCCAGGAGAAGCGCCTGTTCTCTGAAATCAGTGGCGATGCTACTCGAAATCGTATGTTTTCGGCGAATCTAAATGGTCGACCTTGTGAGGGAGGAAACTCCAGATGCGAAACTTAGTTCCATTTTAAACTAATTGTTCTATCTGAAACTAAGTGTTCGATAATGTGCCAGGAAAAGCGCCTGTTCTCTGATATCTGTGGCGATGCCACTCGAAACCGTATGTGTTCGACGAAACTAAGTCGTCGATCTTGTGAGAGAGGAAACTCCGGATGCGAAACTTAGTTCCATTTTAAACTAATTGTTCTATCTGAAACTAAGTGTTCCATACTGTGCCAGGAGAAGCGCCTGTTCTCTGAAATCAGTGGCGATGCTACTCGAAATCGTATGTGTTCGACGAAACTAAGTTGTCGACCTTGTGAGAGAGGAAACTCCAGATGCGAAACTTAGTACCATTTTAAACTAATTGTTCTATCTGAAACTAAGTGTTCGATACTGTGCCAGGAGAAGTGCCTGTTCTCTGAAAACTGTGGCGATGCTACTCGAAACCGTATGTTTTCAACGAAATTAAGTGGTTGATCTTGTGAGAGAGGACACTCCAGATGCGAAACTTAGTTCCATTTTAAACTAATTGTTCTATCTGCAACTATGTGTTCGATACTGTGTCAGGAGAAGCGCCTGTTCTCTGAAATCTGTGGCGATGCCACTCGACACCGTATGTGTTCGACGAAACTAAGTGGTCGAACTTGTGAGAGAGGAAACTCCAAATGCGAAATATATTTCCATTTTAAACTAATTGTTCTCTCTGAAACTAAGTGTTCGATACTGTTCCAGGAGAAGCGCCTGTTCTCTGAAATCTGTGGCGATGCTACTAGAAACCGAATGTGTTCCACGAAACTAAGTGGTCGACCTTGTGAGAGAGGAAACTCCAGATGCGAAACTTAGTACCATTTTAAACTAATTGTTCTATCTGAAACTAAGTGTTCGATACTGTGCCAGGAGAAGCGCCTGTTCTCTGAAATCTGTGGCGATGCCACTCGAAACCGTATGTGTTCGACGAAACTAAGTCGTCGATCTTGTGAGAGAGGAAACTCCGGATGCGAAACTTAGTTCCATTTTAAACTAATTGTTCTATCTGAAACTAAGTGTTCGATACTGTGCCAGGAGAAGCGCCTGTTCTCTGAAATCAGTGGCGATGCTACTCGAAACCGTATGTGTTCGACGAAACTAAGTTGTCGACCTTGTGAGAGAGGAAACTCCAGATGCGAAACTTAGTACCATTTTAAACTAATTGTTCTATCTGAAACTAAGTGTTCGATACTGTGCCAGGAGAAGTGCCTGTTCTCTGAAAACTGTGGCGATGCTACTCGAAACCGTATGTGTTCAACGAAATTAAGTGGTTGATCTTGTGAGAGAGGAAACTCCAGATGCGAAACTTAGTTCCATTTTAAACTAATTGTTCTATCTGTAACTGAGTGTTCGATACTGCGCCAGGAGAAGCGCCTGTGCTCTGAAATCGGTGGCGATGATACTCGAAGCCGTATGTGTTCATCGAAACTAAGTGGTCGACCTTGTGAGAGAGGAAACTCCAGATGCGAAGCTTTGTTCCATTTTAAACTAATAGTTCTATCTGATACTAAGTGTTCGATACTGTGCCAGGAGAAGCGCCTGTTCTCTGAAATCTGTGGCGATGCCACTCGAAACCGTATGTGTTCGACGAAATTAAGTGGTCGACCTTGTGAGAGAGGAAACTCCAGATGCGAAATTTAGTTCCATTTTAAACTAAGTGTTCTATGTGCAACTAAGTGTTCGATACTGTGCCAGGAGAAGCGCCAGTTCTCTGAAATGTGTGGCGATGCCACTCGAAACCGTATGTGTTCGACGAAACTAAGTGGTCCACCTTGCGAGAGAGGAAACTCCAAATGCGAAACATAGTTCCATTTTAAACTAATTGTTCTATGTGCAACTAAGTGTTCGATACTGTGCCAGGAGAAGCGCCAGTTCTCTGAAATGTGTGGCGATGCCAATCGAAACCGTATGTGTTCGACGAATCTAAATGGTCGACATTGTGAGAGAGGAAACGCCAGATGCGAAACATAGTTCCATTTTAAACTAATTGTTCTATGTGCAACTAAGTGTTCGATACTGTGCCAGGAGAAGCGCCAGTTCTCTGAAATGTGTGGCGATGCCAATCGAAACCGTATGTGTTCGACGAATCTAAATGGTCGACATTGTGAGAGAGGAAACGACAGATGCGAAACTTAGTTCCATTTTAAACTAATTGTTCTATCTGAAACTAAGTGTTCGATACTGTGCCAGGAGAAGCGCCTGTTCTCTGAAATCTGTCGCGATGCTACTCGAAACCGTATGTGTTCGACGAAATTAAGTGGTCGACCTTCTTAGAGAGGAAACTCCAGATGCGAAATATAGTTCCATTTTAAATTAATTGTTCTATCTGAAACTACGTGTGCGATGCTGTGCCAGGAGAAGCGCCCGTTCTGTGAAACCTGTGGCTATACCACTGGAAACGGTATGTGTTCAACGAAACTGAGTGGTCGACCTTTTGAGAGAGGACACTCCTGACCCGAAACTTAGTGCCATTTTAAACTAATTGTTCTATCTGAAACTAAGTGTTCGATACCGTGCAAGCAGAAGCGCCTGTTCTCTGAAATCTGTGGCGATGCCACTCGAAACCGTATGCGTTCGGCGAAACAAAGTGGCCGACCTTGTGAGAGAGGAAACTCCAGACGCGAAACTTAGTGCCATTTTAAACTAATTGTTCTATCTGAAACTATGTGTCCGATACTGTGCCAGAAGAAGCGCCTGTTCTCTGAAATGTGTGCCGATGCCACTCGACACCGTATGTGTTCGACGAAACTAAGTGGTCGAACTTGTGAGAGAGGAAACTCCAAATGCGAAACATATTTCCATTTTAAACTAATTGTTCTCTCTGAAACTAAGTGTTCGATACTGTTCCAGGAGAAGCGCCTGTTCTCTGAAATCTGTGGCGATGCTACTCGAAACCGAATGTATTCCACGAAAGTAAGTGGCCGACCTTGTGAGAGAGGAAACTCCAGATGCGAAACTTAATTCCATTTTAAACTAATTGTTCAATCTGAAACTAAGTGTTCGATACTGTGCCAGGAGAAGCGCCAGTTCTCTGAAATGTGTGGCGATGCCACTCGAAACCGTATGTGTTCGACGAAACTAAGTGGTCGACCTTGCGAGAGAGGAAACTCCAAATGCGAAACATAGTTCCATTTTAAACTAATTGTTCTCTCTGAAACTAAGTGTTCGATACTGTGCCAGGAGAAGCGCCTGTTCTCTGAAATCTGTGGCGATGCCACTCGACACCGTATGTGTTCGACGAAACTAAGTGGTCGAATTTGTGAGAGAGGAAACTCCAAATGCGAAACATATTTCCATTTAAAACTAATTGTTCTCTCTGAAACTAAGTGTTCGATACTGTGCCAGGAGAAGCGCCTGTTCTCTGAAATCTGTGGCGATGCTACTCGAAACCGAATGTGTTCCACGAAAGTAAGTGGCCGACCTTGTGAGAGAGGAAATTCCAGATGCGAAACTTAGTTCCAATTTAAACTAATTCTTCTATCTGCAACTATGTGTTCGATACTGTGCCAGGAGAAGCGCTTGTTCTCTGAAATCTGTGGCGATGCCAATCGAAACCGTATGTGTTCAACGAAATTAAGTGGTCGACCTTTTGAGAGAGCAAACTCCGGATGCGAAACTTAGTTCCATATTAAACTAATTGTTCTATCTGAAACTAAGTGTTCGATACTGTGCCAGGAGTAGCGCCTGTTCTCTGAAATCGGTGGCGATGCTACTCCAAACCGTATGTGTTCATCGAAACTAAGTGGTCGACCTTGTGAGAGAGGAAACTCCGGATGCGAAGCTTAGTTCCATTTTAAACTGATAGTTCTATCTGATACTAGGTGTTCGATACTGTGCTAGGAGAAGCGCCTGTTCTCTGAAATCTGTGGCGATGCCACTCGAAACCGTATGTGTTCGACGAAATTAAGTGGTCGACCTTGTGAGAGAGGAAACTCCAGATGCGAAACATAGTTCCATTTTAAACTAATTGTTCTATCTGCAACTAAGTGTTCGATACTGTGCCAGGAGAAGCGCCAGTTCTCTGAAATCTGTGGCGATGCCACTCGACACCGTATGTGTTCGACGAAACTAAGTGGTCGAATTTGTGAGAGAGGAAACTCCAAATGCGAAACATATTTCCATTTAAAACTAATTGTTCTCTCTGAAACTAAGTGTTCGATACTGTGCCAGGAGAAGCGCCTGTTCTCTGAAATCTGTGGCGATGCTACTCGAAACCGAATGTGTTCCACGAAAGTAAGTGGCCGACCTTGTGAGAGAGGAAACTCCAGATGCGAAACTTAGTTCCATTTTAAACTAATTGTTCTATCTGTAACTGAGTGTTCGATACTGCGCCAGGAGAAGCGCCTGTGCTCTGAAATCGGTGGCGATGCTACTCGAAGCCGTATGTGTTCATCGAAACTAAGTGGTCGACCTTGTGAGAGAGGAAACTCCAGATGCGAAGCTTTGTTCCATTTTAAACTGATAGTTCTCTCTGATACTAAGTGTTCGATACTGTGCCAGGTGAAACGCCTGTTCTCTGAAATCTGTGGCGATGCTACTCGAAACCGTATGTGTTCGACGAAATTAAGTGGTCGACCTTCTTAGAGAGGAAACTCCAGATGCGAAATATAGTTCCATTTTAAATTAATTGTTCTATCTGAAACTACGTGTGCGATGCTGTGCCAGGAGAAGCGCCCGTTCTGTGAAACCTGTGGCTATACCACTGGAAACGGTATGTGTTCAACGAAACTGAGTGGTCGACCTTTTGAGAGAGGAAACTCCTGACCCGAAACTTAGTGCCATTTTAAACTAATTGTTCTATCTGAAACTAAGTGTTCGATACCGTGCAAGCAGAAGCGCCTGTTCTCTGAAATCTGTGGCGATGCCACTCGAAACCGTATGCGTTCGGCGAAACAAAGTGGCCGACCTTGTGAGAGAGGAAACTCCAGACGCGAAACTTAGTGCCATTTTAAACTAATTGTTCTATCTGAAACTATGTGTCCGATACTGTGCCAGAAGAAGCGCCTGTTCTCTGAAATGTGTGCCGATGCCACTCGACACCGTATGTGTTCGACGAAACTAAGTGGTCGAACTTGTGAGAGAGGAAACTCCAAATGCGAAACATATTTCCATTTTAAACTAATTGTTCTCTCTGAAACTAAGTGTTCGATACTGTTCCAGGAGAAGCGCCTGTTCTCTGAAATCTGTGGCGATGCTACTCGAAACCGAATGTATTCCACGAAACTAAGTGGTCGAATTTGTGAGAGAGGAAACTCCAAATGCGAAACATATTTCCATTTAAAACTAATTGTTCTCTCTGAAACTAAGTGTTCGATACTGTGCCAGGAGAAGCGCCTGTTCTCTGAAATCTGTGGCGATGCTACTCGAAACCGAATGTGTTCCACGAAAGTAAGTGGCCGACCTTGTGAGAGAGGAAATTCCAGATGCGAAACTTAGTTCCAATTTAAACTAATTCTTCTATCTGCAACTATGTGTTCGATACTGTGCCAGGAGAAGCGCTTGTTCTCTGAAATCTGTGGCGATGCCAATCGAAACCGTATGTGTTCAACGAAATTAAGTGGTCGACCTTTTGAGAGAGCAAACTCCGGATGCGAAACTTAGTTCCATATTAAACTAATTGTTCTATCTGAAACTAAGTGTTCGATACTGTGCCAGGAGTAGCGCCTGTTCTCTGAAATCGGTGGCGATGCTACTCCAAACCGTATGTGTTCATCGAAACTAAGTGGTCGACCTTGTGAGAGAGGAAACTCCGGATGCGAAGCTTAGTTCCATTTTAAACTGATAGTTCTATCTGATACTAGGTGTTCGATACTGTGCTAGGAGAAGCGCCTGTTCTCTGAAATCTGTGGCGATGCCACTCGAAACCGTATGTGTTCGACGAAATTAAGTGGTCGACCTTGTGAGAGAGGAAACTCCAGATGCGAAACATAGTTCCATTTTAAACTAATTGTTCTATCTGCAACTAAGTGTTCGATACTGTGCCAGGAGAAGCGCCAGTTCTCTGAAATCTGTGGCGATGCCACTCGACACCGTATGTGTTCGACGAAACTAAGTGGTCGAATTTGTGAGAGAGGAAACTCCAAATGCGAAACATATTTCCATTTAAAACTAATTGTTCTCTCTGAAACTAAGTGTTCGATACTGTGCCAGGAGAAGCGCCTGTTCTCTGAAATCTGTGGCGATGCTACTCGAAACCGAATGTGTTCCACGAAAGTAAGTGGCCGACCTTGTGAGAGAGGAAACTCCAGATGCGAAACTTAGTTCCATTTTAAACTAATTGTTCTATCTGTAACTGAGTGTTCGATACTGCGCCAGGAGAAGCGCCTGTGCTCTGAAATCGGTGGCGATGCTACTCGAAGCCGTATGTGTTCATCGAAACTAAGTGGTCGACCTTGTGAGAGAGGAAACTCCAGATGCGAAGCTTTGTTCCATTTTAAACTAATAGTTCTATCTGATACTAAGTGTTCGATACTGTGCCAGGAGAAGCGCCTGTTCTCTGAAATCTGTGGCGATGCCACTCGAAACCGTATGTGTTCGACGAAATTAAGTGGTCGACCTTGTGAGAGAGGAAACTCCAGATGCGAAACTTAGTTCCATTTTAAACTAATTGTTCTATGTGCAACTAAGTGTTCGATACTGTGCCAGGAGAAGCGCCAGTTCTCTGAAATGTGTGGCGATGCCACTCGAAACCGTATGTGTTCGACGAAACTAAGTGGTCCACCTTGCGAGAGAGGAAACTCCAAATGCGAAACATAGTTCCATTTTAAACTAATTGTTCTATGTGCAACTAAGTGTTCGATACTGTGCCAGGAGAAGCGCCAGTTCTCTGAAATGTGTGGCGATGCCAATCGAAACCGTATGTGTTCGACGAATCTAAATGGTCGACATTGTGAGAGAGGAAACGCCAGATGCGAAACATAGTTCCATTTTAAACTAATTGTTCTATGTGCAACTAAGTGTTCGATACTGTGCCAGGAGAAGCGCCAGTTCTCTGAAATGTGTGGCGATGCCAATCGAAACCGTATGTGTTCGACGAATCTAAATGGTCGACATTGTGAGAGAGGAAACGACAGATGCGAAACTTAGTTCCATTTTAAACTAATTGTTCTATCTGAAACTAAGTGTTCGATACTGTGCCAGGAGAAGCGCCTGTTCTCTGAAATCTGTGGCGATGCTACTCGAAACCGAATGTGTTCCACGAAAGTAAGTGGCCGACCTTGTGAGAGAGGAAATTCCAGATGCGAAACTTAGTTCCAATTTAAACTAATTCTTCTATCTGCAACTATGTGTTCGATACTGTGCCAGGAGAAGCGCTTGTTCTCTGAAATCTGTGGCGATGCCAATCGAAACCGTATGTGTTCAACGAAATTAAGTGGTCGACCTTTTGAGAGAGCAAACTCCGGATGCGAAACTTAGTTCCATATTAAACTAATTGTTCTATCTGAAACTAAGTGTTCGATACTGTGCCAGGAGTAGCGCCTGTTCTCTGAAATCGGTGGCGATGCTACTCCAAACCGTATGTGTTCATCGAAACTAAGTGGTCGACCTTGTGAGAGAGGAAACTCCGGATGCGAAGCTTAGTTCCATTTTAAACTGATAGTTCTATCTGATACTAGGTGTTCGATACTGTGCTAGGAGAAGCGCCTGTTCTCTGAAATCTGTGGCGATGCCACTCGAAACCGTATGTGTTCGACGAAATTAAGTGGTCGACCTTGTGAGAGAGGAAACTCCAGATGCGAAACATAGTTCCATTTTAAACTAATTGTTCTATCTGAAACTAAGTGTTCGATACTGTGCCAGGAGAAGCGCCAGTTCTCTGAAATCTGTGGCGATGCCACTCGACACCGTATGTGTTCGACGAAACTAAGTGGTCGAATTTGTGAGAGAGGAAACTCCAAATGCGAAACATATTTCCATTTAAAACTAATTGTTCTCTCTGAAACTAAGTGTTCGATACTGTGCCAGGAGAAGCGCCTGTTCTCTGAAATCTGTGGCGATGCTACTCGAAACCGAATGTGTTCCACGAAAGTAAGTGGCCGACCTTGTGAGAGAGGAAACTCCAGATGCGAAACTTAGTTCCATTTTAAACTAATTGTTCTATCTGTAACTGAGTGTTCGATACTGCGCCAGGAGAAGCGCCTGTGCTCTGAAATCGGTGGCGATGCTACTCGAAGCCGTATGTGTTCATCGAAACTAAGTGGTCGACCTTGTGAGAGAGGAAACTCCAGATGCGAAGCTTTGTTCCATTTTAAACTAATAGTTCTATCTGATACTAAGTGTTCGATACTGTGCCAGGAGAAGCGCCTGTTCTCTGAAATCTGTGGCGATGCCACTCGAAACCGTATGTGTTCGACGAAACTAAGTGGTCGACCTTGTGAGAGAGGAAACTCCAGATGCGAAATTTAGTTCCATTTTAAACTAATTGTTCTATGTGCAACTAAGTGTTCGATACTGTGCCAGGAGAAGCGCCAGTTCTCTGAAATGTGTGGCGATGCCACTCGAAACCGTATGTGTTCGACGAAACTAAGTGGTCCACCTTGCGAGAGAGGAAACTCCAAATGCGAAACATAGTTCCATTTTAAACTAATTGTTCTATGTGCAACTAAGTGTTCGATACTGTGCCAGGAGAAGCGCCAGTTCTCTGAAATGTGTGGCGATGCCAATCGAAACCGTATGTGTTCGACGAATCTAAATGGTCGACATTGTGAGAGAGGAAACGCCAGATGCGAAACATAGTTCCATTTTAAACTAATTGTTCTATGTGCAACTAAGTGTTCGATACTGTGCCAGGAGAAGCGCCAGTTCTCTGAAATGTGTGGCGATGCCAATCGAAACCGTATGTGTTCGACGAATCTAAATGGTCGACATTGTGAGAGAGGAAACGACAGATGCGAAACTTAGTTCCATTTTAAACTAATTGTTCTATCTGAAACTAAGTGTTCGATACTGTGCCAGGAGAAGCGCCTGTTCTCTGAAATCTGTGGCGATGCTACTCGAAACCGAATGTGTTCCACGAAAGTAAGTGGCCGACCTTGTGAGAGAGGAAATTCCAGATGCGAAACTTAGTTCCAATTTAAACTAATTCTTCTATCTGCAACTATGTGTTCGATACTGTGCCAGGAGAAGCGCTTGTTCTCTGAAATCTGTGGCGATGCCAATCGAAACCGTATGTGTTCAACGAAATTAAGTGGTCGACCTTTTGAGAGAGCAAACTCCGGATGCGAAACTTAGTTCCATATTAAACTAATTGTTCTATCTGAAACTAAGTGTTCGATACTGTGCCAGGAGTAGCGCCTGTTCTCTGAAATCGGTGGCGATGCTACTCCAAACTGTATGTGTTCATCGAAACTAAGTGGTCGACCTTGTGAGAGAGGAAACTCCGGATGCGAAGCTTAGTTCCATTTTAAACTGATAGTTCTATCTGATACTAGGTGTTCGATACTGTGCTAGGAGAAGCGCCTGTTCTCTGAAATCTGTGGCGATGCCACTCGAAACCGTATGTGTTCGACGAAATTAAGTGGTCGACCTTGTGAGAGAGGAAACTCCAGATGCGAAACATAGTTCCATTTTAAACTAATTGTTCTATCTGCAACTAAGTGTTCGATACTGTGCCAGGAGAAGCGCCAGTTCTCTGAAATCTGTGGCGATGCCACTCGACACCGTATGTGTTCGACGAAACTAAGTGGTCGAATTTGTGAGAGAGGAAACTCCAAATGCGAAACATATTTCCATTTAAAACTAATTGTTCTCTCTGAAACTAAGTGTTCGATACTGTGCCAGGAGAAGCGCCTGTTCTCTGAAATCTGTGGCGATGCTACTCGAAACCGTATGTGTTCCACGAAAGTAAGTGGCCGACCTTGTGAGAGAGGAAACTCCAGATGCGAAACTTAGTTCCATTTTAAACTAATTGTTCTATCTGTAACTGAGTGTTCGATACTGCGCCAGGAGAAGCGCCTGTGCTCTGAAATCGGTGGCGATGCTACTCGAAGCCGTATGTGTTCATCGAAACTAAGTGGTCGACCTTGTGAGAGAGGAAACTCCAGATGCGAAGCTTTGTTCCATTTTAAACTAATAGTTCTATCTGATACTAAGTGTTCGATACTGTGCCAGGAGAAGCGCCTGTTCTCTGAAATCTGTGGCGATGCCACTCGAAACCGTATGTGTTCGACGAAATTAAGTGGTCGACCTTGTGAGAGAGGAAACTCCAGATGCGAAATTTAGTTCCATTTTAAACTAATTGTTCTATGTGCAACTAAGTGTTCGATACTGTGCCAGGAGAAGCGCCAGTTCTCTGAAATGTGTGGCGATGCCACTCGAAACCGTATGTGTTCGACGAAACTAAGTGGTCCACCTTGCGAGAGAGGAAACTCCAAATGCGAAACATAGTTCCATTTTAAACTAATTGTTCTATGTGCAACTAAGTGTTCGATACTGTGCCAGGAGAAGCGCCAGTTCTCTGAAATGTGTGGCGATGCCAATCGAAACCGTATGTGTTCGACGAATCTAAATGGTCGACATTGTGAGAGAGGAAACGCCAGATGCGAAACATAGTTCCATTTTAAACTAATTGTTCTATGTGCAACTAAGTGTTCGATACTGTGCCAGGAGAAGCGCCAGTTCTCTGAAATGTGTGGCGATGCCAATCGAAACCGTATGTGTTCGACGAATCTAAATGGTCGACATTGTGAGAGAGGAAACGACAGATGCGAAACTTAGTTCCATTTTAAACTAATTGTTCTATCTGAAACTAAGTGTTCGATACTGTGCCAGGAGAAGCGCCTGTTCTCTGAAATCTGTCGCGATGCTACTCGAAACCGTATGTGTTCGACGAAATTAAGTGGTCGACCTTCTTAGAGAGGAAACTCCAGATGCGAAATATAGTTCCATTTTAAATTAATTGTTCTATCTGAAACTACGTGTGCGATGCTGTGCCAGGAGAAGCGCCCGTTCTGTGAAACCTGTGGCTATACCACTGGAAACGGTATGTGTTCAACGAAACTGAGTGGTCGACCTTTTGAGAGAGGAAACTCCTGACCCGAAACTTAGTGCCATTTTAAACTAATTGTTCTATCTGAAACTAAGTGTTCGATACCGTGCAAGCAGAAGCGCCTGTTCTCCGAAATCTGTGGCGATGCCACTCGAAACCGTATGCGTTCGGCGAAACAAAGTGGCCGACCTTGTGAGAGAGGAAACTCCAGACGCGAAACTTAGTGCCATTTTAAACTAATTGTTCTATCTGAAACTATGTGTCCGATACTGTGCCAGAAGAAGCGCCTGTTCTCTGAAATGTGTGCCGATGCCACTCGACACCGTATGTGTTCGACGAAACTAAGTGGTCGAATTTGTGAGAGAGGAAACTCCAAATGCGAAACATATTTCCATTTAAAACTAATTGTTCTCTCTGAAACTAAGTGTTCGATACTGTGCCAGGAGAAGCGCCTGTTCTCTGAAATCTGTGGCGATGCTACTCGAAACCGAATGTGTTCCACGAAAGTAAGTGGCCGACCTTGTGAGAGAGGAAATTCCAGATGCGAAACTTAGTTCCAATTTAAACTAATTCTTCTATCTGCAACTATGTGTTCGATACTGTGCCAGGAGAAGCGCTTGTTCTCTGAAATCTGTGGCGATGCCAATCGAAACCGTATGTGTTCAACGAAATTAAGTGGTCGACCTTTTGAGAGAGCAAACTCCGGATGCGAAACTTAGTTCCATTTTAAACTAATTGTTCTATCTGAAACTAAGTGTTCGATACTGTACCAGGAGTAGCGCCTGTTCTCTGAAATCGGTGGCGATGCTACTCCAAACCGTATGTGTTCATCGAAACTAAGTGGTCGACCTTGTGAGAGAGGAAACTCCGGATGCGAAGCTTAGTTCCATTTTAAACTGATAGTTCTATCTGATACTAGGTGTTCGATACTGTGCTAGGAGAAGCGCCTGTTCTCTGAAATCTGTGGCGATGCCACTCGAAACCGTATGTGTTCGACGAAATTAAGTGGTCGACCTTGTGAGAGAGGAAACTCCAGATGCGAAACATAGTTCCATTTTAAACTAATTGTTCTATCTGCAACTAAGTGTTCGATACTGTGCCAGGAGAAGCGCCAGTTTTCTGAAATGTGTGGCGATGCCACTCGAAACCGTATGTGTTCGACGAAACTAAGTGGTCCACCTTGCGAGAGAGGAAACTCCAAATGCGAAACACAGTTCCATTTTAAACTAATTGTTCTCTCTGAAACTAAGTGTTCGATACTGTGCCAGGAGAAGCGCCTGTTCTCTGAAATCTGTGGCGATGCCACTCGAAACCGTATGTGTTCGACGAAACTAAGTGGTTGACCTTGTGAGAGAGGATACTCCAGATGCGAAACATAATTCCATTTTAAACTAATTGTTCTCTCTGAAACTAAGTGTTCGATACTGTGCCAGGAGAAGCGCCTGTTCTCTGAAATCTGTGGCGATGCTACTCGAAACCGAATGTGTTCCACGAAACTAAGTGGCCGCCATGTGAGAGAGGAAACTCCAGATGCGAAACTTAGTACCATTTTAAACTAATTGTTGTATCTGAAACGAAGTGTTCGATGCTGTGCCAGGAGAAGCGCCAGTTCTCTGAAATGTGTGGCGATGCCACTCGAAACCGTATGTGTTCGACGAAACTAAGTGGTCGACCTTGTGAGGGAGGACACTCCAGATGCGAAACTTAGTACCATTTTAAACTAATTGTTCAATCTGAAACTAAGTGTTCGATACTGTGCCAGGAGAAGCCCCAGTTCTCTGAAATGTGTGGCGATGCCACTCGAAACCGTATGTGTTCGACGAAACTAAGTGGTCCACCTTGCGAGAGAGGAAACTCCAAATGCGAAACATAGTTCCATTTTAAACTAATTGTTCTCTCTGAAACTAAGTGTTCGATACTGTGCCAGGAGAAGCGCCTGTTCTCTGAAATCTGTAGGGATGCTACTCGAAACCGTATGAGTTCGATGAAACTAAGTGGTTGATCTTGTGAGAGAGGACACTCCAGATGCGAAACTTAGTTCCATTTTAAACTAATTGTTCTATCTGCAACTATGTGTTCGATACTGTGCCAGCAGAAGCGCCTGTTCTCTGAAATCAGTGGCGATGCTACTCGAAACCGTATGTGTTCGACGAAACTAAGTGGCCGCCATGTGAGAGAGGAAACTCCAGATGCGAAACATAGTTCCATTTTAAACTAATTGTTCTATCTGCAACTAAGTGTTCGATACTGTGCCAGGAGAAGCGCCTGTTCTCTGAAATGTGTGGCGATGCCACTCGAAACCGTATGTGTTCGACGAAACTAAGTTGTCCACCTTGCGAGAGAGGAAACTCCAAATGCGAAACACAGTTCCATTTTAAACTAATTGTTCTCTCTGAAACTAAGTGTTCGATACTGTGCCAGGAGAAGCGCCTGTCCTCTGAAATCTGTGGCGATGCCACTCGAAACCGTATGTGTTCGACGAAACTAAGTGGTTGACCTTGTGAGAGAGGATACTCCAGATGCGAAACATAATTCCATTTTAAACTAATTGTTCTCTCTGAAACTAAGTGTTCGATACTGTGCCAGGAGAAGCGCCTGTTCTCTGAAATCTGTGGCGATGCTACTCGAAACCGAATGTGTTCCACGAAACTAAGTGGCCGCCATGTGAGAGAGGAAACTCCAGATGCGAAATTTAGTACCATTTTAAACTAATTGTTCTATCTGAAACGAAGTGTTCGATACTGTGCCAGGAGAAGCGCCAGTTCTCTGAAATGTGTGGCGATGCCACTCGAAACCGTATGTGTTCGACGAAACTAAGTGGTTGATCTTGTGAGAGAGGATACTCCAGATGCGAAACTTAGTTCCATTTTAAACTAATTGTTCTATCTGCAACTATGTGTTCGATACTGTGCCAGGAGAAGCGCCTGTTCTCTGAAATCTGTGGCGATGCCACTCGACACCGTATGTGTTCGACGAAACTAAGTGGTCCACCTTGCGAGAGAGGAAACTCCAAATGCGAAACATAGTTCCATTTTAAACTAATTGTTCTCTCTGAAACTAAGTGTTCGATACTGTGCCAGGAGAAGCGCCTGTTCTCTGAAATCTGTAGGGATGCTACTCGAAACCGTATGTGTTCGATGAAACTAAGTGGTTGATCTTGTGAGAGAGGATACTCCAGATGCGAAACTTAGTTCCATTTTAAACTAATTGTTCTATCTGCAACTATGTGTTCGATACTGTGCCAGGAGAAGCGCCTGTTCTCTGAAATCTGTGGCGATGCCACTCGACACCGTATGTGTTCGACGAAACTAAGTGGTCGAACTTGTGAGAGAGGAAACTCCAAATGCGAAACATATTTCCATTTTAAACTAATTGTTCTCTCTGAAACTAAGTGTTCGATACTGTGCCAGGAGAAGCGCCTGTTCTCTGAAATCTGTGGCGATGCTACTCGAAACCGAATGTGTTCCACGAAAGTAAGTGGCCGACCTTGTGAGAGAGGAAATTCCAGATGCGAAACTTAGTTCCAATTTAAACTAATTCTTCTATCTGCAACTATGTGTTCGATACTGTGCCAGGGGAAGCGCCTGTTCTCTGAAATCTGTGGCGATGCCACTCGAAACCGTATGTGTTCGACGAAATTATGTGGTCGACCTTGTGAGCGAGGAAACTCCAGATGCGAAACTTAGTTCCATTTTAAACTAATTGTTCTATGTGCAACTATGTTTTCGATACTGTGCCAGGAGAAGTGCCTGTTCTCTGAAAACTGTGACGATGCTACTCCAAACCGTATGTGTTCGACGAAAATAAGTGGTCGACCTTGTGGAAGAGGAAACTCCGGATGCGAAACTTAGTTCCATTTTAAACTAATTGTTCTATCTGAAACTAAGTGTTCGATACTGTGCCAGGAGAAGCGCCTGTTCTCTGAAATCAGTGGCGATGCTACTCGAAACCGTATGTGTTCGACGAAACTAAGTGGTCGACCTTGTGAGAGAGGAAACTCCAGATGCGAAACTTAGTACCATTTTAAACTAATTGATCTATCTGAAACTAAGTGTTCGATACTGTGCCAGGAGAAGCGCCAGTTCTCTGAAATGTGTGGCGATGCCACTCGAAACCGTATGTGTTCGACGAAACTAAGTGGTCCACCTTACGAGAGAGGAAACTCCAAATGCGAAACATAGTTCCATTTTAAACTAATTGTTCTCTCTGAAACTAAGTGTTCGATACTGTGCCAGGAGAAGCGCCTGTTCTCTGAAATCTGTGGGGATGCTACTCGAAACCGTATGTGTTCGATGAAACTAAGTGGTTGATCTTGTGAGAGAGGACACTCCAGATGCGAAACTTAGTTCCATTTTAAACTAATTGTTCTATCTGTAACTAAGTGTTCGGTACTGTGCCAGGAGAAGCGCCAGTTCTCTCAAATGTGTGGCGATGCCACTCGAAACCGTATGTGTTCGACGAAACTAAGTGGTCCACCTTGCGAGAGAGGAAACTCCAAATGCGAAACACAGTTCCATTTTAAACTAATTGTTCTCTCTGAAACTAAGTGTTCGATACTGTGCCAGGAGAAGCGCCTGTTCTCTGAAATCTGTGGCGATGCTACTCGAAACCGAATGTGTTCCACGAAACTAAGTGGCCGCCATGTGAGAGAGGAAACTCCAGATGCGAAATTTAGTACCATTTTAAACTAACTGTTTTATCTGAAACTATGTGTTCGATACTGTGCCAGGAGAAGTGCCTGTTCTCTGAAAACTGTGACGATGCTACTCCAAACCGTATGTGTTCGACGAAAATAAGTGGTCGACCTTGTGGAAGAGGAAACTCCGGATGCGAAACTTAGTTCCATTTTAAACTAATTGTTCCATCTGAAACTAAGTGTTCGATACTGTGCCAGGAGAAGGGCCTGTTCTCTGAAATCTGTGGCGATGCCACTCGAAACCGTATGTGTTCGATGAAACTAAGTTGTCCACCTTGCGAGAGAGGAAACTCCAAATGCGAAACACAGTTCCATTTTAAACTAATTGTTCTCTCTGAAACTAAGTGTTCGATACTGTGCCAGGAGAAGCGCCTGTCCTCTGAAATCTGTGGCGATGCCACTCGAAACCGTATGTGTTCGACGAAACTAAGTGGTTGACCTTGTGAGAGAGGATACTCCAGATGCGAAACATAATTCCATTTTAAACTAATTGTTCTCTCTGAAACTAAGTGTTCGATACTGTGCCAGGAGAAGCGCCTGTTCTCTGAAATCTGTGGCGATGCTACTCGAAACCGAATGTGTTCCACGAAACTAAGTGGCCGCCATGTGAGAGAGGAAACTCCAGATGCGAAATTTAGTACCATTTTAAACTAATTGTTCTATCTGAAACGAAGTGTTCGATACTGTGCCAGGAGAAGCGCCAGTTCTCTGAAATGTGTGGCGATGCCACTCGAAACCGTATGTGTTCGACGAAACTAAGTGGTTGATCTTGTGAGAGAGGATACTCCAGATGCGAAACTTAGTTCCATTTTAAACTAATTGTTCTATCTGCAACTATGTGTTCGATACTGTGCCAGGAGAAGCGCCTGTTCTCTGAAATCTGTGGCGATGCCACTCGACACCGTATGTGTTCGACGAAAGTAAGTGGTCCACCTTGCGAGAGAGGAAACTCCAAATGCGAAACATAGTTCCATTTTAAACTAATTGTTCTCTCTGAAACTAAGTGTTCGATACTGTGCCAGGAGAAGCGCCTGTTCTCTGAAATCTGTAGGGATGCTACTCGAAACCGTATGTGTTCGATGAAACTAAGTGGTTGATCTTGTGAGAGAGGATACTCCAGATGCGAAACTTAGTTCCATTTTAAACTAATTGTTCTATCTGCAACTATGTGTTCGATACTGTGCCAGGAGAAGCGCCTGTTCTCTGAAATCTGTGGCGATGCCACTCGACACCGTATGTGTTCGACGAAACTAAGTGGTCGAACTTGTGAGAGAGGAAACTCCAAATGCGAAACATATTTCCATTTTAAACTAATTGTTCTCTCTGAAACTAAGTGTTCGATACTGTGCCAGGAGAAGCGCCTGTTCTCTGAAATCTGTGGCGATGCTACTCGAAACCGAATGTGTTCCACGAAAGTAAGTGGCCGACCTTGTGAGAGAGGAAATTCCAGATGCGAAACTTAGTTCCAATTTAAACTAATTCTTCTATCTGCAACTATGTGTTCGATACTGTGCCAGGAGAAGCGCCAGTTCTCTGAAATGTGTGGCGATGCCACTCGAAACCGTATGTGTTCGACGAAACTAAGTGGTCCACCTTACGAGAGAGGAAACTCCAAATGCGAAACATAGTTCCATTTTAAACTAATTGTTCTCTCTGAAACTAAGTGTTCGATACTGTGCCAGGAGAAGCGCCTGTTCTCTGAAATCTGTAGGGATGCTACTCGAAACCGTATGTGTTCGATGAAACTAAGTGGTTGATCTTGTGAGAGAGGATACTCCAGATGCGAAACTTAGTTCCATTTTAAACTAATTGTTCTATCTGCAACTATGTGTTCGATACTGTGCCAGGAGAAGCGCCTGTTCTCTGAAATCTGTGGCGATGCCACTCGACACCGTATGTGTTCGACGAAACTAAGTGGTCGAACTTGTGAGAGAGGAAACTCCAAATGCGAAACATATTTCCATTTTAAACTAATTGTTCTCTCTGAAACTAAGTGTTCGATACTGTGCCAGGAGAAGCGCCTGTTCTCTGAAATCTGTGGCGATGCTACTCGAAACCGAATGTGTTCCACGAAAGTAAGTGGCCGACCTTGTGAGAGAGGAAATTCCAGATGCGAAACTTAGTTCCAATTTAAACTAATTCTTCTATCTGCAACTATGTGTTCGATACTGTGCCAGGGGAAGCGCCTGTTCTCTGAAATCTGTGGCGATGCCACTCGAAACCGTATGTGTTCGACGAAATTATGTGGTCGACCTTGTGAGCGAGGAAACTCCAGATGCGAAACTTAGTTCCATTTTAAACTAATTGTTCTATGTGCAACTATGTTTTCGATACTGTGCCAGGAGAAGTGCCTGTTCTCTGAAAACTGTGACGATGCTACTCCAAACCGTATGTGTTCGACGAAAATAAGTGGTCGACCTTGTGGAAGAGGAAACTCCGGATGCGAAACTTAGTTCCATTTTAAACTAATTGTTCTATCTGAAACTAAGTGTTCGATACTGTGCCAGGAGAAGCGCCTGTTCTCTGAAATCAGTGGCGATGCTACTCGAAACCGTATGTGTTCGACGAAACTAAGTGGTCGACCTTGTGAGAGAGGAAACTCCAGATGCGAAACTTAGTACCATTTTAAACTAATTGATCTATCTGAAACTAAGTGTTCGATACTGTGCCAGGAGAAGCGCCAGTTCTCTGAAATGTGTGGCGATGCCACTCGAAACCGTATGTGTTCGACGAAACTAAGTGGTCCACCTTACGAGAGAGGAAACTCCAAATGCGAAACATAGTTCCATTTTAAACTAATTGTTCTCTCTGAAACTAAGTGTTCGATACTGTGCCAGGAGAAGCGCCTGTTCTCTGAAATCTGTGGGGATGCTACTCGAAACCGTATGTGTTCGATGAAACTAAGTGGTTGATCTTGTGAGAGAGGACACTCCAGATGCGAAACTTAGTTCCATTTTAAACTAATTGTTCTATCTGTAACTAAGTGTTCGGTACTGTGCCAGGAGAAGCGCCAGTTCTCTCAAATGTGTGGCGATGCCACTCGAAACCGTATGTGTTCGACGAAACTAAGTGGTCCACCTTGCGAGAGAGGAAACTCCAAATGCGAAACACAGTTCCATTTTAAACTAATTGTTCTCTCTGAAACTAAGTGTTCGATACTGTGCCAGGAGAAGCGCCTGTTCTCTGAAATCTGTGGCGATGCTACTCGAAACCGAATGTGTTCCACGAAACTAAGTGGCCGCCATGTGAGAGAGGAAACTCCAGATGCGAAATTTAGTACCATTTTAAACTAACTGTTTTATCTGAAACTATGTGTTCGATACTGTGCCAGGAGAAGTGCCTGTTCTCTGAAAACTGTGACGATGCTACTCCAAACCGTATGTGTTCGACGAAAATAAGTGGTCGACCTTGTGGAAGAGGAAACTCCGGATGCGAAACTTAGTTCCATTTTAAACTAATTGTTCCATCTGAAACTAAGTGTTCGATACTGTGCCAGGAGAAGGGCCTGTTCTCTGAAATCTGTGGCGATGCCACTCGAAACCGTATGTGTTCGATGAAACTAAGTGGTTGATCTTGTGAGAGAGGACACTCCAGATGCGAAACTTAGTTCCATTTTAAACTAATTGTTCTATCTGCAACTAAGTGTTCGATACTGTGCCAGGAGAAGCGCCTGTTCTCTGAAATCTGTGGGGATGCTACTCGAAACCGTATGTGTTCGATGAAACTAAGTGGTCCACCTTGCGAGAGAGGAAACTCCAAATGCGAAACACAGTTCCATTTTAAACTAATTGTTCTCTCTGAAACTAAGTGTTCGATACTGTGCCAGGAGAAGCGCCTGTTCTCTGAAATCTGTGGCGATGCTACTCGAAACCGAATGTGTTCCACGAAACTAAGTGGCCGCCATGTGAGAGAGGAAACTCCAGATGCGAAATTTAGTACCATTTTAAACTAATTGTTTTATCTGAAACTATGTGTTCGATACTGTGCCAGGAGAAGTGCCTGTTCTCTGAAAACTGTGACGATGCTACTCCAAACCGTATGTGTCCGACGAAAATAAGTGGTCGACCTTGTGGAAGAGGAAACTCCGGATGCGAAACTTAGTTCCATTTTAAACTAATTGTTCTATCTGAAACTAAGTGTTCGATACTGTGCCAGCAGAAGCGCCTGTTCTCTGAAATCAGTGGCGATGCTACTCGAAACCGTATGTGTTCGACGAAACTAAGTGGCCGCCATGTGAGAGAGGAAACTCCAGATGCGAAATTTAGTACCATTTTAAACTAATTGTTCTATCTGAAACGAAGTGTTCGATACTGTGCCAGGAGAAGCGCCAGTTCTCTGAAATGTGTGGCGATGCCACTCGAAACCGTATGTGTTCGACGAAACTAAGTGGTCGACCTTGTGAGAGAGGAAACTGCAGATGCGAAAGTTAGTACCATTTTAAACTAATTGTTCAATCTGAAACTAAGTGTTCGATACTGTGCCAGGAGAAGCGCCAGTTCTCTGAAATGTGTGGCGATGCCACTCGAAACCGTATGTGTTCGACGAAACTAAGTTGTCCACCTTGCGAGAGAGGAAACTCCAAATGCGAAACATAGTTCCATTTTAAACTAATTGTTCTCTCTGAAACTAAGTGTTCGATACTGTGCCAGGAGAAGCGCCTGTTCTCTGAAATCTGTAGGGATGCTACTCGAAACCGTATGTGTTCGATGAAACTAAGTGGTTGATCTTGTGAGAGAGGACACTCCAGATGCGAAACTTAGTTCCATTTTAAACTAATTGTTCTATCTGCAACTAAGTGTTCGATAATGTGCCAGGAGAAGCGCCTGTTCTCTGAAATCTGTGAGGATGCTACTCGAAACCGTATGTGTTCGATGAAACTAAGTGGTCCACCTTGCGAGAGAGGAAACTCCAAATGCGAAACACAGTTCCATTTTAAACTAATTGTTCTCTCTGAAACTAAGTGTTCGATACTGTGCCAGGAGAAGCGCCTGTTCTCTGAAATCTGTGGCGATGCTACTCGAAACCGAATGTGTTCCACGAAACTAAGTGGCCGCCATGTGAGAGAGGAAACTCCAGATGCGAAATTTAGTACCATTTTAAACTAATTGTTTTATCTGAAACTATGTGTTCGATACTGTGCCAGGAGAAGTGCCTGTTCTCTGAAAACTGTGACGATGCTACTCCAAACCGTATGTGTTCGACGAAAATAAGTGGTCGACCTTGTGGAAGAGGAAACTCCGGATGCGAAATTTAGTTCCATTTTAAACTAATTGTTCTATCTGAAACTAAGTGTTCGATACTGTGCCAGCAGAAGCGCCTGTTCTCTGAAATCAGTGGCGATGCTACTCGAAACCGTATGTGTTCGACGAAACTAAGTGGCCGCCATGTGAGAGAGGAAACTCCAGATGCGAAATTTAGTACCATTTTAAACTAATTGTTCTATCTGAAACGAAGTGTTCGATACTGTGCCAGGAGAAGCGCCAGTTCTCTGAAATGTGTGGCGATGCCACTCGAAACCGTATGTGTTCGACGAAACTAAGTGGTCGACCTTGTGAGAGAGGAAACTGCAGATGCGAAAGTTAGTACCATTTTAAACTAATTGTTCAATCTGAAACTAAGTGTTCGATACTGTGCCAGGAGAAGCGCCAGTTCTCTGAAATGTGTGGCGATGCCACTCGAAACCGTATGTGTTCGACGAAACTAAGTGGTCCACCTTGCGAGAGAGGAAACTCCAAATGCGAAACATAGTTCCATTTTAAACTAAGTGTTCTCTCTGAAACTAAGTGTTCGATACTGTGCCAGGAGAAGCGCCTGTTCTCTGAAATCTGTAGGGATGCTACTCGAAACCGTATGTGTTCGATGAAACTAAGTGGTTGATCTTGTGAGAGAGGACACTCCAGATGCGAAACTTACTTCCATTTTAAACTAATTGTTCTATCTGCAACTATGTGTTCGATACTGTGCCAGGAGAAGCGCCTGTTCTCTGAAATCTGTGGCGATGCCACTCGACACCGTATGTGTTCGACGAAATTAAGTGGTCGAACTTGTGAGAGAGGAAACTCCAAATGCGAAACATATTTCCATTTTAAACTAATTGTTCTCTCTGAAACTAAGTGTTCGATACTGTGCCAGGAGAAGCGCCTGTTCTCTGAAATCTGTGGCGATGCTACTCGAAACCGAATGTGTTCCACGAAAGTAAGTGGCCGACCTTGTGAGAGAGGAAATTCCAGATGCGAAACTTAGTTCCAATTTAAACTAATTCTTCTATCTGCAACTATGTGTTCGATACTGTGCCAGGAGAAGCGCCTGTTCTCTGAAATCTGTGGCGATGCCAATCGAAACCGTATGTGTTCAACGAAATTAAGTGGTCGACCTTTTGAGAGAGCAAACTCCGGATGCGAAACTTAGTTCCATTTTAAACTAATTGTTCTATCTGAAACTAAGTGTTCGATACTGTGCTAGGAGAAGCGCCTGTTCTCTGAAATCTGTGGCGATGCCACTCGAAACCGTATGTGTTCGACGAAATTAAGTGGTCGACCTTGTGAGAGAGGAAACTCCAGATGCGAAACATAGTTCCATTTTAAACTAATTGTTCTATCTGCAACTAAGTGTTCGATACTGTGCCAGGAGAAGCGCCAGTTCTCTGAAATGTGTGGCGATGCCACTCGAAACCGTATGTGTTCGACGAAACTAAGTGGTCCACCTTGCGAGAGAGGAAACTCCAAATGCGAAACACAGTTCCATTTTAAACTAATTGTTCTCTCTGAAACTAAGTGTTCTATACTGTGCCAGGAGAAGCGGCAGTTCTCTGAAATGTGTGGCGATGCCACTCGAAACCGTATGTGTTCGACGAAACTAAGTTGTCCACCTTGCGAGAGAGGAAACTCCAGATGCGAAATTTAGTACCATTTTAAACTAATTGTTTTATCTGAAACTATGTGTTCGATACTGTGCCAGGAGAAGTGCCTGTTCTCTGAAAACTGTGACGATGCTACTCCAAACCGTATGTGTTCGACGAAAATAAGTGGTCGACCTTGTGGAAGAGGAAACTCCGGATGCGAAATTTAGTTCCATTTTAAACTAATTGTTCTATCTGAAACTAAGTGTTCGATACTGTGCCAGCAGAAGCGCCTGTTCTCTGAAATCAGTGGCGATGCTACTCGAAACCGTATGTGTTCGACGAAACTAAGTGGCCGCCATGTGAGAGAGGAAACTCCAGATGCGAAATTTAGTACCATTTTAAACTAATTGTTCTATCTGAAACGAAGTGTTCGATACTGTGCCAGGAGAAGCGCCAGTTCTCTGAAATGTGTGGCGATGCCACTCGAAACCGTATGTGTTCGACGAAACTAAGTGGTCGACCTTGTGAGAGAGGAAACTGCAGATGCGAAAGTTAGTACCATTTTAAACTAATTGTTCAATCTGAAACTAAGTGTTCGATACTGTGCCAGGAGAAGCGCCAGTTCTCTGAAATGTGTGGCGATGCCACTCGAAACCGTATGTGTTCGACGAAACTAAGTGGTCCACCTTGCGAGAGAGGAAACTCCAAATGCGAAACATAGTTCCATTTTAAACTAAGTGTTCTCTCTGAAACTAAGTGTTCGATACTGTGCCAGGAGAAGCGCCTGTTCTCTGAAATCTGTAGGGATGCTACTCGAAACCGTATGTGTTCGATGAAACTAAGTGGTTGATCTTGTGAGAGAGGACACTCCAGATGCGAAACTTACTTCCATTTTAAACTAATTGTTCTATCTGCAACTATGTGTTCGATACTGTGCCAGGAGAAGCGCCTGTTCTCTGAAATCTGTGGCGATGCCACTCGACACCGTATGTGTTCGACGAAATTAAGTGGTCGAACTTGTGAGAGAGGAAACTCCAAATGCGAAACATATTTCCATTTTAAACTAATTGTTCTCTCTGAAACTAAGTGTTCGATACTGTGCCAGGAGAAGCGCCTGTTCTCTGAAATCTGTGGCGATGCTACTCGAAACCGAATGTGTTCCACGAAAGTAAGTGGCCGACCTTGTGAGAGAGGAAATTCCAGATGCGAAACTTAGTTCCAATTTAAACTAATTCTTCTATCTGCAACTATGTGTTCGATACTGTGCCAGGAGAAGCGCCTGTTCTCTGAAATCTGTGGCGATGCCAATCGAAACCGTATGTGTTCAACGAAATTAAGTGGTCGACCTTTTGAGAGAGCAAACTCCGGATGCGAAACTTAGTTCCATTTTAAACTAATTGTTCTATCTGAAACTAAGTGTTCGATACTGTGCCAGGAGTAGCGCCTGTTCTCTGAAATCGGTGGCGATGCTACTCCAAACCGTATGTGTTCATCGAAACTAAGTGGTCGACCTTGTGAGAGACGAAACTCCGGATGCGAAGCTTAGTTCCATTTTAAACTGATAGTTCTATCTGATACTAAGTGTTCGATACTGTGCTAGGAGAAGCGCCTGTTCTCTGAAATCTGTGGCGATGCCACTCGAAACCGTATGTGTTCGACGAAATTAAGTGGTCGACCTTGTGAGAGAGGAAACTCCAGATGCGAAACATAGTTCCATTTTAAATTAATTGTTCTATCTGAAACTAAGTGTTCGATATTGTGCCAGGACAAGCGCATGTTCTCTGAAATCTGTGGCGATGCCACTCGAAACCTTATGTGTTCGACGATACTAAGTGGCCGAACTTGTGAGAGAGGAAACTCCAGATGCGAAGCTTAGTTCCATTTTAAAGTAATTGTTCTATCTGATCCTAAGTGTTCGATACTGTGCCTGGAGAAGCGCCAGTTTTCTGAAACCTGTGGCGATGCCACTCGAAACCGTATGTGTTCGACGAAACTAAGTGGTCGACCTTCTGAGAGAGGAAACTCCAAATGCGAAACTTAGTTCCATTTTAAACTAATTGTTCTATCTGAAACTAAGTGTTCGATACTGTGTCAGGAGAAGCGCCTGTTCTCTGAAATCTGTGGCGATGGCACTAGAAACCGTATGTGTTCGACGATTCTAAGTGGTCCACCTTGTGAGAGAGGAAACTCCAGATGCGAAACTTAGTTGCATGTTAAACTAATTGTTCTATCTGAAACTAAGTGTTCGATACTGTGCCAGGAGGAGTGCACGTTCTCTGAAATCTGTGGCGATGCTACTCGAAACCGTATATGTTCGACGAAACTAAGTGGTCGACCTTGGGAGAGAGGAAACTCCTGATGCGAAACTTAGTACCATTTTAAACTAATTGTTCTATCTGAAACTAAGTGTTCGATACTGAGCCAGGAGAAGCGCCTGTTCTCTGAAATCTGTGGCGATGCTACTCGAAACCGTATGTATTCGACGAAAATAAGTGGTCGACCTTGTGGTAGAGGAAACTCCAGATGCGAAACATAGTGCCATTTTAAACTAATTGTTCTATCTGAAACTAAGTGTTCGGTACAGTGCCAGGAGAAGCGCCGGTTCTCTGAAATCTGTGGCGATGCTACTCGAAACCGTATGTGTTCGACGAAAATAAGTGGTCGACCTTGTGGTAGAGGAAACACCAGATGCGAAACTTAGTTCCATTTTAAACTAATTGTTCTATCTGAAACTAAGTGTTCGATACTGTGCCAGGAGAAGCGCCTGTTCTCTGAAATCTGTGGCGATGCTACTCGAAACCGTATGTGTTCGACCAAAATAAGTGGTCGACCTTGTGAGAGAGGAAACTCCAGATGCGAAACTTAGTTCCATTTTAAACTAATTGTTCTATCTGAAACTAAGTGTTCGATACTGTGCCAGGAGAAGCGACTGTTCTCTGAAATCTGTGGCGATGCCACTCGGAACCGTATGTGTTCGACGAAACTAAGTGGTCGACCTTGTGAGGGAGGAAACTCCAAATGCGAAACATAGTTCCATTTTAAACTAAGTGTTCTATCTGTAACTAAGTGTTCGATACTGTGCCAGGAGAAGCGCCTGTTCACTGAAATCTGTGGCGATGCTACTCGAAACCGTATGTGTTCGTCGAAACTAAGTGGTCGACCTTGTGAGAGAGGACACTCCAGATGCGAAAATTAGTTCCATTTTAAACTAATTGTTCTATCTGAAACTAAGTATTCGATACTCTGCCAGGAGAAGCGCCTGTTCTCTGAAATCTGTGGCGATGCTACTCGAAACCGTATGTGTTCGAGGAAACTAAGTGGTCGACTTTGTGAGAGAGGAAACTCCAGATGCGAAACATAGTTCCATTGTAAACAAATTGTTCTATCTGAAACTAAGTGCTCGATACTGTGCCAGGAGAAGCGCCTGTTCCCTGAAATCTGTGGCGATGCTACTCGAAAACGTATGTTTTCGACGAAACTAAGTGGTCGACCTTGTGAGAGAGGAAACTCCAGATGCGAAACTTAGTTCCATTTTAAACTAATTTTTCTATCTGAAACTAAGTGTTCGATACTGTGCCAGGAGAAGCGCCTGTTCTCTGAAATGTGTGGCGATGCCACTCGAAACCGTAATTGTTCGACGAAACTAAGTGGTTGGTCTTGTGAGAGAGGATACTCCAGATGCGAAACATAGTTCCATTTTAAACTAATTGTTCTGTCTGAAATAAGTGTTCGATACTGTGCCAGGCGAAGCGCCTGTTCTCAAAAATCTGTGGCGGTGCTACTCGAAGCCGTATGTGTTCGAGGAAACTAAGTGGTCGACTTTGTGGGAGAGGAAACTCCAGATGCGGAACATAGTTCCATTGTAAACAAATTGTTCTATCTGAAACTAAGTGCTCGATACTGTGCCAGGAGAAGCGCCTGTTCTCTGAAATCTGTGGCGATGCTGCTCGAAACCGTATGTGTTCCACGAAACTAAGTGGTCGCCTTGTGAGAGAGGAAACTCCAGATGCGAAACTTAGTACCATTCTCAACTAATTGTTCTATCTGAAACTATGTGATCGACACTGTGCCAGGAGAAGCGCCTGTGCTCTGAAATGTGTGCTGATGCCACTCGAAACCGTATGTGTTCGACGAAACTAAGTGGTGAACCTTCTGAGAGAGGAAACTCCGGATGCGAAACTTAGTTCCATTTTAAACTAATTGTTCTATCTGAAACTAAGTGTTCAATAGTGTGCCAGGAGAAACGCCTGTTCTCTGAAATCTGAGGCGATGCTACTCGAAACCGTTTGTGTTCGACGAAACTAAGTGGTCGACCTTGTGAGAGAGGAAACTCCATATGCGAAACATAGTTCCATTTTAAACTAATTGTTCTGTCTGAAGTAAGTTCGATACTGTGCCAGGAGAAGCGCCTGTTCTCTGAAATCTGTGGCGATGCCACTCGAAACCCTATGTGTCGACGAAACTAAGTCGTCGACCTTCTGAGAGAGGAAACTCCAGATGCGAAACTTAGTTCCATTTTAAACTAATTGTTCTATCTGTAACTGAGTGTTCGATACTGCGCCAGGAGAAGCGCCTGTTCTCTGAAATCGGTGGCGATGCTACTCGAAACCGTATGTGTTCATCGAAACTAAGTGGTCGACCTTGTGAGAGAGCGATGCTTAGTTAAATTTTAAACTAATAGTTCTATCTGATACTAAGTGTTTGATACTGTGCCAGGGAAGCGCCTGTTCTCTGAAATCTGTGGCGATGCCACTCGAAACCGTATGTGTTCCACGAAACTAAGTGGTCGCCTTGTGAGAGAGGAAACTCCCGATGCGAAACTTAGTACCATTCTCAACTAATTGTTCTATCTGAAACTATGTGATCGACACTCTGCCAGGAGAAGCGCCTGTTCTCTGAAATCTGTGGCGATGCCACTCGAAACCGTATGTGTTCGACGAAACTAAGTGGTCGACCTTGTGAGGGAGGAAACTCCAAATGCGAAACATATTTCCATTTTAAACTAATTGTTCTATCTGAAACTAAGTGTTCGATACTGTGCCAGGAGAAGCGCCAGCTCTCTGAAACCTGTGGCGATGCCACTCGAAACCGTATGTGTTCGACGAAACTAAGTGGTCGACCTTTTGAGAGAGGAAACTCCGGATGCGAAACTTAGTTCCATTTTAAACTAAATGTTCTATCTGAAAATAAGTATTCGATACTCTGCCAGTAGAAGCGCCTGTTCTCTGAAACCTGTGGCGATGCCACTCGAAACCGTATGTGCTCGACGAAACTAAGTCGTCGACCTTCTGAGAGAGGAAACTCCAGATGCGAAACTTAGTTCCATTTTAAACTAATTGTTCTATCTGTAACTGAGTGTTCGATACTGCGCCAGGAGAAGCGCCTGTTCTCTGAAATCGGTGGCGATGCTACTCGAAACCGTATGTGTTCATCGAAACTAAGTGGTCGACCTTGTGAGAGAGGAAACTCCAGATGCGAAACCCAGTTCCATTTTAAACTAATTGTTCTATCTGAAACTAAGTTTTCGATAATGTGCCAGGAGAAGCGCCTGTTCTCTGAAACCTGTGGCGATGCTAATCGAAACCGTATGTGTTCGACGAACCTAAGTGGTCGACCTTTTGAGAGAGGAAACTCCAGATGCGAAACCTAGTTCCATTTTAAACTAATTGTTCTATCTGATACTAAGTGTTCGATACTGTGCCAGGAGAAGTGCTTGTTCTCTGAAATCTGTGGCGATGCTACTCGAAACCGTATGTGTCTGACGAAACTAAGTGGTCGACCTTGTGAGGGAGGATTCACCAGATGCGGAACATAGTTCCATTTTAAACTAATTGTTCTATCTGAAACTAAGTTTTCGATACTGTGCCAGGAGAAGCGCCTGTTCTCTAAAATCTGTGGCGATGCCACTCGAAACCGTATCTGTTCCACGAAACTAATTGGTCGACCTTTTGAGAGAGGATACTCCAGATGCGAAACATAGTTCTATTTTAAACTAATTGTTCTGTCTGAAACTAAGTGTTCGATAGTGTGCCAGGAGAAGCGCCTGTTCTCTGAAATCTGTGGCGATGCTACTCGAAACCGTATGTGTCTGACGAAACTAAGTGGTCGACCTTGTGAGAGAGGAAACTCCAGATGCGAAACATAGTTCCATTTTGAACTTATTGTTCTATCTGAAACTAAGTTTTCGATAATGTGCCAGGAGAACCGCCTGTTCTCTGAAACCTGTGGCGATGCTACTCGAAACCGAATGTTTTCGACGACACTAAGTGGTCGGCCTTGTGAGAGAGGAAACTCGAAATGCGAAAATTAGTTCCATTTAAAACTAATTGTTCTATCAGAAACTAAGTTTTCGATACTGTGCCGGGAGAAACGCCTGTTCTCCGAAATCTGTGGCGATGCCACTCGAAACCGTATGTGTTCGACGAAACTAAGTGCTCGACCTTGTGAGCGAGGAAACTCCCGGTGCGAAACATAGTTCCATTTTGAACTAATTGTTCTATCTGAAACTAAGTGTTCGATAATGTGCCAGGAGAAGCGCCTGTTCTCTGAAATCTGTGGCGATGCCACTCGAAACCGTATGTGTTCGACGAAATTAATTCGTCGACCTTGTGAGAAAGGAAACTCCAGATGCGAAACCTAGTTCCATTTTAAACTAATTGTTCTATCTGAAACTTAGTGTTTGATAATGAGCCAGGAGAAGCGCCTGTTCTCTGAAATCTGTGGCGATGCTACTCGAAACCGTTTGTGTTCGACGAAACTAAGTGGTCCACCTTGTGAGAGAGGAAACTCCAGATTCGAAGTTTAGTTCCATTTAAAACTAATTGTTCTATCTGATACTAAGTGTTCGATACTGTGCCAGGAGAAGTGCTTGTTCTCTGAAATCTGTGGCGATGCTACTCGAAACCGTATGTGTCTGACGAAACTAAGTGGTCGAGTTTGTGAGAGAGGAAACTCCAGGTGCGAAACATAGTTCCATTTTGAACTAATTGTTCTATCTGAAACTAAGTGTTCGATAATGTGCCAGGAGAAGCGCCTGTTCTCTGAAACCTGTGGCGATGCTAATCGAAACCGTATGTGTTCGACGAACCTAAGTGGTCGACCTTTTGAGAGAGGAAACTCCAGATGCGAAACCTAGTTCCATTTTAAACTAATTGTTCTATCTGAAACTTAGTGTTTGATAATGAGCCAGGAGAAGCGCCTGTTCTCTGAAATCTGTGGCGATGCTACTCGAAACCGTTTGTGTTCGACGAAACTAAGTGGTCCACCTTGTGAGAGAGGAAACTCCAAATGCGAAACATAGTTCCATTTTAAACTAAGCGTTCTATCTGTAACTATGTGTTCGATACTGCGCCAGGAGAAGCGCCTGTTCTCTGAAATCGGTGGCGATGCTACTCGAAACCGTATGTGTTCGACGAAACTAAGTGGTCGAACTTGTGAGAGAGGAAACTCCAAATGCGAAACTTAGTTCCATTTTGAACTAATTCTTCTATCTGAAACTAAGTGTTCGATACTGTGCCAGGAGAAGCGCCTGTTCTCTGAAATCTGTGGCGATGCTACTCGAAACCGTATGTGTTCGACGAAACTAAGTGGTCGACCTTCTGAGAGAGGAAACTCCAGATGCGAAACTTAGTTCCATTTTAAACAAATTGTTCTATCTGGAACTAAGTGTTCGATACTGTTCCAGGAGAAGCGTCTGTTCTCTGAAATCTGTGGCGATGCTACTCGAAACCGTATGTGTTCGACGAAACTAAGTGGTCGACGTTGTGACAGAGGAAACTCCAGATGCGAAATTTAGTTCCATTTTAAACTAATTCTTCTATCTGAAACTAAGTGTTCGATACTGTGCCGGGAGAAGCCCCTGTTCTCTGAAATCTGTGGCGATTCCACTCGAAACCGTATGTGTTCGGCGAAACTAAGTGGCCGACCTTGTGAGAGAGGAAACTCCAAATGCGAAGCTTTGTACCATTTTAAACTAATTTTTCTATCTGAAACTAAGTGTCCGATACTGTGCCAGGAGAAGCGCCTGTTCTCTGAAATCTGTGGCGATACCACTCGAAACCGTATGTTTTCTTCGAACAATTGAAATAAAGAAGTATTCGTCTAAACTATTGGCCTTATCAGTAGCCGCTCAGAACTATATATTACATATTAACAATATTACGGCCAACTTCAAAATTCAAGAAAATTAATTATATCATCGAGGCTCAAAAACATGAATAACTCCGGATTTTTTGCGTACATCACCGATACATTCTCCGCTGACGTTACATCCGACATGAAACAGTGGATCAACATTAATAGAAAACTGATCTCATTAAAATCACAACGCGTGTTCTTGTTACAATGTAGAACTCATAAACTTGTACCTAGTAAGATTGAGCACTTGAAATTCAACGTCCATTTTAACAGTCAAACTAACAACAAAAGAATACAAACTTTCAAAACAAATTATAACCCAAAAATTTTAAACTTAATGATTAACGACAACTTTTACACAGGTAACCATCTTCAGAATAAATTACAATTAGTTTTCAATAGATTAACTGATAAACTGCCACATAATATTCTACAACATTTCATGTACACACGAAGAGATACCCTCAGACGGTTCAAAAAGGATTGTGATAACCAACATAAGAAAAAACTTCAAAAATTAATTAACATTGCAGAAAAACCGCTTTGTAGTATCGACACCGAAAAATGGCTAAGGAACTTATCTGACATTGACATACCGATCAATGTCAAAAGAATTTTGTCATTCGGTCCTAAACACATATTCAAAGAAAACAAAATAAACAAACATCTTAGTAACCTCATTACACACATAGAAACCGGTCTTTTGAAAATACCACAAAATAATACAAATAATGCACGGCTCCTCTTAATAAATCAAATCATAAATAAATTTAAAAATACCAATAACCTCAGTTTTTTGGACCGCCGACTACTACAATATATAAAAGAATCGAAGTTAGTTTTTTCTTAAAAACAATCCGGATATCTTCATCACTACCGCAGATAAGGGTAACATCTCCGTGTGCGTTAATAGATCGGTTTACACTGCGAAAATGGAACAAATGCTCAGTGATACAGAGACATATTTGGAGACCAGACATGAATATACATCTACCTTTCAGACACATAACAACCAAATTATAAAACAGTGGCTCAATAAAAACTATATAACCAATGCCACTTATAAAGGTATTTGTACTAACAATGCTGTGACACGCAGAGCATATGGTGTACCAAAAGTTCATAAAGAGGGCATCCCTTGGAGGATAATCGTATCATCCATAGGAGGTCCTTGTTACAAACTCTCCAAGTATCTCTCAAATATCTTAAATAAAAACATAGGTGACAATCCATACTATATTAAGGACAGTTGGTGTTTCGTCGACAAAATGAATGGTGTGACCATCCCAGACGATTACTCGTTGGTATCTCTGGATGTCACAGCATTGTTCAATAACATTCCCATCGATGTGGTCTCTCAAGTGCTGAGTGAGGGATGGACAGATATATCGTCTCACACAAAAATAGACAAAACCAGTTTCATAAAAGCTGTAGAATTCTGTTTAACTTCAAATGTGTTCAAATTTAATAATAAAACTTACAAACAGATTTTTGGGGCAGCCATGGGCTCACCCCTATCACCAATAGCTGCAGAAATAGTCATGCAAAAATTGCAACTTGTTAGCATCAACCAATTAACTTTCCATATTCCTTTCTTTTATAGGTACGTAGACGATATAATTACATGCCTTCCCTCACACAGCATAGATCACACTATTGAAATTTTTCAGACATTTCACAACCGTATCAAGTTCACGTTTGAATTGGAACAAAATAATAAGATCAGTTTCCTAGATACGGAGGTCGTTAGAGACGAAGGTCGTATTATCACTAATTGGTACGGTAAAAAGACGTGGTCTGGAAGATATATAAATTACATATCTGCACATCCACTCAAGCAGAAAATCAGCTTGACCATAGGACTCATTGATCGCGGTATTAAGCTTGCACATCCCAGGTTCAGGAGAGACAATATTCGCATCATTATTGACACCTTAAAAAAGAATGGATACCCGCTAGACCTCATAAAACACCTCATCAAAAAACGAGTGGATGAGTTATATCACCCAATCAGGGTACATAACGAAAAAATCCAACGTACGGGCGATCCATTTTCAAACAACTTCGTGTTGCTCCCACAATATCCCCGGAATTAATCTCAGCCACATCCTGCAAACATTTAACATCGGCTGCATTCACACCAACAAATGCAATGCCCTTTCCTTTTTTAGCAAAGGGAAAGACAAAATTAATGTTAAAAAATTGACAGATGTGGTATACAAAATACCGTGTGGTAATTGCTCGGAGAGTTACGTGGGCCAGACGCATAATTTGTTGTCGACTAGGATATACCAACACAAGTATAGCCTTGTACACAATATGCAAAAGACCGCCTTGACGGAACACGTGCTCGAGTTCGGCCACTCTTTCAATTTCGAGGATACGGAGGTTTTGCACAGGGACACGAATAATTGGCGTCGTACGATAGCCGAGTCCCTATACATAATGAAAGAGAATAGTGTCAATAAGAAGTTTGAATCTGTTAACATCTCATCGTATTACACTGACCTGGTCTCGATTCTCACTTAATTCCGCAGAGGGTTCCTACACCAAATTTTCAGTGCAATTATTTAGTATCTAGTATTAGCTTGTATATTTTTCCGTCCACCATGTGTCTTCCACTACTGCCTTCTGTTCAATGAGCGCACGTTGTGAATGGAATCACCATCTACTCCTTCACTCATCGTCGTGCGACGTGTTTCCGTTTCTGGATCGACATAAATTATCGACAATGCGATCCTTCACAGGTAGGAGTGGCAGAGACACCTACACTGACCAATACCAGCTAGTGTATCATGCATAACAATCGACACTTCAATGTTTTTAAAATAAAGACCTGAACAACGACCTAACGTCCACCTCCCCCACCTGTTTGACTCACCCTAGGTTTAAATTGTTTAACGCTCCTTAGTCTCAACCAACATCCGAGACGATAGCACCTAGGACAAATTATTGTAAAATCCACATCCTAGGACTTCTTGGAGTGAGTCAAAAAACGTTTTTCCTGTCGATGTAACGATTTGATTTACTTAGTTATTTATCCGTATACATTTAACATATTTATTACAATCTTTTATATTGGCGCTTATTTCCTATCTTATATTTATAAGTCACAATTTTTATTTACTTTATACTTATATTATCTATCCGTCCAACAGACAGTTTAATCGACTGAAGAGGATAAGAACTACCTTATCGAAACGTTTCGTCGAACAATTGAAATAAAGAAGTATTCGTCTAAACTATTGGCCTTATCAATAGCCGCTTAAAACAATATATTACATATTAACGATAAAACAATTTGTTTAAATGGGAACTAAATTTCGCATCTGGAGATTCCTCTCCTACAAGGTCGACCAATTAGATTCGT